>CM042993.1:10772192-15572192 GCA_023678885.1 Pogostemon cablin
CGTCGTCGTCAATTAGATAGCAAATTGGCAATCTTATTCCAAAAATAAACGAGAAAGTCACAGTACAAGATGAAATAAAAGACGTAATAAAAATACAAAGTATCAAGTCCTATCTAAATCTATAGAACTCTCAATTCATGTCATAAAATATTTGCTTGTTGAGGAAGTTCGGGGTTGTAGTATGCCACGTAGCTGTTCCTCCAATTCTTGAGATTAAGTCTGCAGCCGCATTTCCTCACGATATATGTGCGACATAGTGAAATTGATTTGCTGGAGTCTTTGTTTAGCACTTCGCCATGCAGATAATAGTCTCCACGGAACAGCAGGCGATGAGTGAGTGAAAGCATGCAGGACATACATTGAATATGATTCAAGCCACTGGGCTCCTCACTAAGGTGGGAGACCCAGGTTCGATTCCCATTGGGAACGAATAGGGGGATTTATAAGGAGACTTGGAGAAATAAGGGTGTATGGAGACTTGGTGTACTAACTACTAACTGTACTAACAACTAAATTTGTCCGATAAAAAAATAATTCAAGCCAGATTCGGTCCCAATTCATTTCGTATGCATATTCTATAGCCAGGAAAGCAGCTGCCAACTCAGCCTCCATTGCAAAACCAGTACCGAAGCCACTGGTGAAGTATCCCATTGAAAACCCTCGACTGTTTCTAAAAAGCCCACATCTAGAAATAAATCCTGGCACACCAGCAGCATGGCCATCTGCATTTATTTTTCCCAACCAGGGGGCGGCGGCCTCCATCTAATGGAGATGATCTGTGAAGCTCTCCACTGTTTTCCAGTTATTCCAAATAACTTTAACGTGAATAGGTCCTCTACAGTGTTGCTCATAGCACCCATGTCAAACAAGTTCTCTTCATGTATAAGAGCAAACAAAACTGCTGTGATACCCGAGACCCTGATCTCTTTATCCTTAAGCTCCTTATTAAACCCATCATTCATGGCCTTGTTTCGCTCCTGCCAAATAATCCAGACGAATGTAACAAACACAAGCCTCCATAATGATATTATCTTCTTACTTCTTGTAATTTTCATAGCTTGTAATAAAACCCCATGAAAGATTGGTCCATGTGGAGCCTGTGCCCGAAAAAGAATCCCGACAATAGCTTTTTAAGAATTTACAAAGATGCAGGACAAGCTGTAAAATATATCAAGTGTTTCCTCCTCCTTCTTACAAAGGAAGCAACGAGACGGCTGTTGAGAGTGAAGATAAGCGTGTTTTAGTGTCCAATTTAACACCTGTCTGATGAGAATGATTGTCATATATTAGCACGAGTATCTTATATTCAATATAGAAAAGGCACACTTGAGGTGTTTTGTTTTGTTTTAGGTGGAAAAGGATCAAAAGTGCAATGTTGGAGAAAAGGTGCAATTTGTGCAAGGATGCTGAAAAACACATGTCCAATTTGTATAATTTTTCTGTGTTCATATATAGCTCTGAATTAGAAGTTCAATACATGATTGGAAATCCACAGAAGAGAGGGTCGTTTTGGTGTAAAGAACACCCCAATAGGATTCTAAACGAGAGAGTTATGATCAAAGTGGTGACGTCGCGCATGCTGTGCCGAACAAAATATCTGTACCACTTTGCGTGACTTGTTACACCTTCAAATGTTGGTATTTCTATGATTTCTTTATATGGATAGAAAACCAAGGAAGAGAGGATCACGTGAGCTTAAGAATTACACAAATTGGAGGTCGAATGTGGAAGTTATGTGCGAAATGGTGAGACGGTGTAAGATTGTTCGACCAGAGGAGATCCATTCGACCAGCATCATCTTGGTCGAATGGATGAAGTTTGGTTGAGCAAAATGACCAAATTCTTACAGAAGGTTTGCTTGACCATTGCGCGACCAGGAGGCTTTGCTCGACCAAGGAAGGTTTGGTCGAACAGAATGTAACTGATGCTATTTTTGGTAGTTTCGGGTTTCTTTTACCAAATTTGGCATATGTCTCAAGTAAAAGCCCATCCAAGGTCCGTGAGGAGTACTTTACAAGTATAAAAAGGGATGTAGAGCACATCATATTGAGGAGATTAGTCACATTGGATTGGAGAGAGGCCACAACAATACTATACCCCACAAGGGGGATCACCCCCCAACCATTATCCACATCCTTTCCTCCATCCATCCATCACTTTGAAGATTCATTTGTGGAATTAAGAGGAGAACCAAGAGGAGAATTCAAGACGAAGAAGAGCACGACGACTCCCGCATCTAGGGTTTATTTGTTTCTTAATTTATCTTGTATTTTCCAGACATCCGGGTAAGATCTATCCAACACCCATGATTGTTCTTCGTAACATCATGGGCTAGAGCTTTTTTGGTAGAACTAGGGTTGTGAAGGTTTTTACGAATTAATTGAACTTTCGTGTGTAAACTCCGTACAACACTACTTGTGGATTTATTTTATATATGATTGTGCTTTCTTAATCCATATTCATGGTCGTTTTGTGCATCTTTAATTTGTATAAAGAGTATAAATATATATCTTGGTTGTAGATTGAGTGCGTTCACCACTGAACAGGATTCCATGTTATGATTCTAAGTGAAGGGACTTCGAAGTTTTATTAGAACTATCATATATGAATACTTATTAATTAAATTGAATTCAGGTTATTAAGTAGGATAAAGAGGATAACTTCATAGTACCTATAAAGGGAGATTATATCGGGTTAGAGTACCAATTGGCCAGGGAAATAATTGATACTGATAGTACCTAGAAAGGGGGTGGAATTATATCTCTTGCTCTGAGGTTATTCACACGTGTTACACGCATATTTACTTGTGTCTATAGAGTAGATATGCATGGCTTAGTGATGCATCCATATTCCACAAGGCAGAGTCGGATATCAACACACGGAAGGGAAATTAATGCATGAAACTGGATTATCCTAGAGCTACCTATTCTCCTACTTGATCCACTTTCGTATTTTTCGAGTGATATTTTATTTTATTTGTTATTTTAATTAATTTTTTATTAGTTATTATATTAAAATCCCAACCTTTATTGCTTTACGTCTTAATTAATTTAGTAAATAATTAAATTGATAATACGTCGTCCTTTGAGTTCGATAATTCACTTGGTCGCTTGCTTAAGCTGCAACTGATATCCTTGATACTTGGGGATTAATTTTTTGTGCAAAGAAAATGCACATCAAGTTCTTGGCGCCATTGCCGGGGACGGCTGTTATTATTAGTTTATTATTTCTAGTTGATTAAGACTTTTATTTGTGATTATTTATTTCTATCTAACCTTAAATTTTTCTGAGGTACATGTGCACTAGGAAAAGGATAGGAAGGAAAGAAAGGAACAACACATTGTGCTAAATATGGTCGGAGCAAGGCAGAATTCGAATAATGTTGCCATACGTGAAATTTTCACAAACTATGGGATTGGCAACATGGGTTTGATAGGAGCAAGGGGGGAAGATGATGACTTTGAAATACATCCCGCTCTTATTAACATGGTGGAGAAGAATCAACTTCTGGAGGTTATTTTGAAGATCCATGTCAGCATCTCCGAGGATTTCTTTGTTATGCAAACTCTCAAAAGGGTGCTGGAGCTAATGATAATGCTAGGCAGATTGCCCTATTCAAGTTTTCATTAATTGATAAGGCAGAAGCTTGGTATGAGACTCTTGATGCCACAGATTGCACTACATGGGACCAACTGCAGCAGAAGTTCTTGGAGAGATATATGCCACCCTCAAGGATCTTAAGAATGAGGCAAGTGATCACCCAATTTGTTATGAATCAGGATGAGAAATTTCATGAGGCGTGGGAAAAGTTTAAAGACATGCTCAGGCGGTGCCCACAATATGGAATGTCTAAGGCCCAGTACATAAGTATGTTCTACTATGTATTGAATTGTGAGTCGCGTATTCTTACTAATGCATTATCAGGAGGAGCGCTGTTATCTAAGATAGCACTTGAAGCCGAAAAATTATTTGAAGATATCTCTATGAATTCACGTGACTGACCTACGGAAAGAGTAAGAGGATCATATATACTTGGTATGGTGGCACAAGTTGAGCATCAAGTGGTGAAGCCAAATGGGGATGATGAGATCGTCTCTAGTTTAGCTAACATCAACAAGCTACTAGAGTCCCAGCAGAGGCAGATTACAAAGTTGACACAAAGGGGGCCTAGTATGCAGCAGCAAGAAGTGAAGAGTGTTGAAGATACCTTCAATCAATACATGGCTGAGACTGATGCAAGGGTTGACCGCATCGAAGCGAGGATGAATGTTGATCATGCAGATTTATCTAAGTAGTTGAACGACCTTACCCTGATTATGGGGTAAATGGATGCGAATGTGAATCAATTTACACAAACATTGGAGAATAATGCCATCGCATTAAGGTTCAGGACGCAGTACGAAGGTCCGATGAAGACAGTAGGCGAAAACAAAGGAAGCAGGGAGTTGTTCGACCATCCCTCATCAGCTCGACCAGATCTGATGGTCGAGCTGAGGTCGAACAAACTTTGGAAAAGTAAAATTTTGATGCTCTATTTTCTGTTCCGCCATTCGACCAAAACACATCCGTTCGACCAGATCAACTAGGTTGAACGCTGGTCGAGCAACAGGGGGAGAACATGAACTCGCGATCAGAGAAGTTGTTCGACCAAGCACTTTCTATTCGATCAGACCATTATGGTCGAACAGAGGTCGAACAGTTTCGTTCAATGCCTGTTTCTGTACCAAATGCTACACCTGTTGTTCCGAACACTTCAGGACTATCCCAAGAGTAGAATACTGAGCTTATATTTGAGAAGAAGTGGGAAAGAGCAAAGAAGTTGAGAGCCGAGAAGCTTAGACTGCAGATGGATAATGAAGATTATTGGCGTTTGGATCTTTTGGTTAACGTGAACCGTTAGGGTTCCATTCATTTCTACAGCGTAAGTAAGAAGACAAGAAATGCATTACCTTTCATCAGGGTATGTTGAAGGAGAAGGATTCTCGCCGGCAGCCTATGCAGTCTCACCGTTTTGGCCATAACTCTCTCGTCTGATCTCTGATTGGAGTGATCTATGTGCCAAAACGATCTTCTCTTCCGTGGATTTCCACCAGTATATCACATGTCCAATTTGGACTTCTACATGATTTTATAAAATTCGTAGAAGTTGACAGCCTATAACAGAAAAAGACCTTCCGGTCTTCTATTGTATTCCTAAGCCACGTCTCAACGTTGTGTGGGCAGCGATCTACGAGACAAACTCAATCTGCAGTCAATCTTTCTCTCATAATTTCTGTCGTGTGTGTTAAGATATCCGGACAGCTGAGATTGGCTTTATATAGGCTACAACAGGGACCAAGAGGTGAAATTAGGGTTTGGGCCTCCCATTGGGCTTAAGCATCCAAGTTTAGCCCAAAACTTATACTTAAGTCCAATAATAATAAATCATTCCTCTAAAGAAATATTATTGCACTGCCACCCTAATCCCAAATTACGTTTATGAGATCCTTCTTATTATGAGCCCGTTAATCTCCCCGTGTTTAAGATTCAATGTCCATTAATTAATTAATTTACTGACAACTCCATTAATTAATATAATTACCGAGAGTAGTACCACTCAACCTTATTATTATGCCAGAATAAATCCACCTTTAGGGTTTACATGATAATCATTATGAGCTCCTCAAGGGGACATCATCAACCAATTCCGTTAGGACACAGATTCCTTCTACAATCAACAGCACACCATAGAGACAACACCATTTCCTAACTCACCAAGCATATTGATTTAACTATTAAATCTCACCCATCGATGAATTAAAGAAATAAATACTGGCTTACGCATCGAGGTTATTGTATGGGGATTAAGAGTACGAACTTCCATAATAACAGAGATCAAGTTCTATTATATAGTCAGTATAAACCGAACAATCTCAACGGCGGTCCTATTCAAGACACAAAGTGCACTAGTGCAATTTCATAGTCAAGACAGACTAATGTCAAATTATACTACAACCATATTAATAGATAGTCTCCGTCTATCTCGATTGTGGACATCTGTTTATACTTTATAAGGAGCCGATAATATGATCTTTCGTGTGACCCCGCATACCACATTATCTACAGTATAAAGTAAATAGACTTTTGAAATATCTTAATAGCAAATGTTTGATCACATTATTCTCATTTCAAATATTATCTAAACATTGTTCATACAAAAAGCTAGACTTTAGTATACAATCCAACAATCTCCCACTTATACTAAAAGACTATGCTGTCATTTCTTCTGCCATACATCTGAATACCACTCCCACTACTTGACCATTAAAAGCTTACGCCTTAAGGTCAATGTGAAAGGATTACTAGGTTATTATCCGATGCAATCTAGGCGACAATAACCTTTCCCTCATCATACGATTTCTCGTATCAGGTAGTACTAGTTATCAATGTGTTTAATTTCTTTATGGGCTCGTGATTCCTTCAAGTTTGCAACTGCACCATTATTATCACAATAAATTATAATAATCTTGGGCAAACTCAGAATCACATCTAAGTCCATTACGAAGTTTCTAGAACCATATAGATACTTTGGCTGCCGCAAGGCTCCATTTTGTCATCTTTCTATGTTGGAGTCTGAGATATATTTCTATATAATCACTCCTCCATATTATGGATCTACTTCCCAAATTAAACACACAATCTTGAGGTGGATTTACTGGCGTCCTCATGATTTGATAATCCGAATCTAAATAACCATCAAGAAGTAATGGATCAGTCCGATAAGCTTACATATTATTTCCAGTCCTCTTCAGGCACTTCAAATATGTCTTACCATAATTCAATATTCTTATTCCGGGTTACCTTGATACCCACTGTCTTTGCCATTGGCAAAACAACTATCCAATCTCGTGCATAGCATTTCATAGATTAAGCTTCCTTATTGCCGAAGCATAGGGAACCTCATTTATCTATTTATCTTCTTTTGTGTCCTAAGACACAAATCCTCAGATAAAGTTACATGCTAAAATGAGTGAGGATTGTATCAATTTATGAAGCTTGAGATAAGCACAACATCCTATCTTGTGATCTTTATTGCAATGATCTCAAGGATATATTTTTCTTCTCTTAAGTCCTTCATTTCATACTGCTTTATTAACCATACCCATACGCCCGACAATACTCTTTCATTGTTTCCAATGAGCAAGATACCATTTACGTACATATAAGAAATACCACCACATTTCCGCCACTCTTTTCAACACACAAGATCCATCCGAGCATTGATTAAATTCATATAACTGGATTTTCTTATCAAAACAGATGTTCCATAATCTTAAAGCTTGCTTTAGTCTATTGATGGACACTATTAAGCTTACACTTGAAATGCTCTTAGTTCTATGCATTGAATCACTCTGGTTGCTTAATTGTAGACGCACTTTCATCCAATGTCTTTTACACCATTTGATGATTCTACAAGCTCCAAGAGTTGATTTTGAATCCATAGATTCTATTTCTGAAATTAATTGCAACTTGCTAAGATGCCGCATTTTGATCTTGTAGTGCTTCGTCATATTCATGGGGCCGGTTTCATGTTTACTAGGGACCAAGTCTCACGACTCTCCCAAAACATAAATTTTTTAGGTTGTAAAATTACTCCCACTACGACAAGACACTACAAGCAATTGTGTATCAGACGTGACACGCGATGCAGTTTACTTGTGGTATATCCTCTTGTAGTCTTGTTACTAAAATTTGTGTTTCTCTTCTCACACCTTTTAGAACAATCTATACATGGATTTGTAATTTATTACATAGTCTCTTTCCAAAATCTAGTGTTCGTATTAACAATCACTTTCTGATCTTTTGGACTATTTAAATAAACTATCCTTCATTTTTCTAAGATATCCCACAAACAGACAAACATTCGACATGTTGTTTCTAGATCTTACCCATAAAATAAATTTAGTAATTCCAAATAATTCATCATCTATCTAACCACTTCCATAAGAGTCTTATTCCTTCTTTCCAACACACCATACAACTGGGGTTTGCCTGGTGTAACTAACTTGGAATTCAATCCCAACCTCTGATTATCAGCTCCTAAATTATCCTAAAAGGTACTCGCCATCACGATTTAAATCGTAATAACTTGATATATTTCTCATGACGCTTCACTGCATCAGTCATGTACTTCTTGAATTAATCATAGTACTCAGACTTGCAGTGCATCATATAAATATATCTTGTTCCTAGAATAATCTTCGAATATTCATAAACACCTCTCGCCGGGATAATCTTAGGATTGCTTAAATCAGAATGAACCATTTTCAACATATCTTTTCATGGCTCTATACCCCCTTGCCTTGAAAAAGGCAATTAGTCATTTTTTCTTCCAAGTAAGCATCACTAGTTCGATACTTTCCACTTCCAATAAACCTTATGGTTCATCGACTATCAACTTTTGAATCGTACTTAAGTAAAATGATCTAGTCTTAGATGCCAAAAGTATGTTTAATTCATTTCCAAAGGTTCCTTTCTCTTATTAAGATTGAAGATGCATTATTAATTACTATTTGTTGCATTCGTGAGATGAACATGTTTTAAGAGTATGCAAATTGTCACCATCGTACCACAACAGATTATAGCTGCATCCTTCATCATAATGATCATGTCATTTAAATGAAATAGAGTATCCATCAGTAAATGCATAGAAACCGAAATGAAATTCTTTCTATGTAAACGTACGTCAAGTCAATTTCTCTTAATCAAACATTTATTCCTATCATGAGATAGATAAACAACTCCCACTGTAACAACAACTACCTTCGTAGTTTTACCTATGTAATCTACAATCTCATCATCACTTAGTCGCAGGCAAGTGATTCCGGTTTTTATACACAACATGTTAGTAAACGCCATCACTAATCACACTTCAACAACTAGTTAATAAGATACTATACTTGTTCACCTCTTGATGAAATTGGTTTTCCTTCGCCGTATGTTTTGTTAGAAGTTTTTCCACCGTATACAACCTTTTGTAATTCAGGTGAAACTTGCTCAAAATGTTAAGGCAAACTATGAAAATAAATTGAGCTAGGTTTCTCCTTCAATTTCTACTCCAAGTATTTCCAATTCATTCATCAAGTTAACCATGATATTTTGCCTTTCTTAACTTACTCAAGTATCTGAAGAGTCGCATGAGACCATCATATTTCTCTTAACCTCTTACCTCTTCACTAAAGACTTAAATTGGCTTCAGAAGGCATCCTAAGAGAGAATACATTTTAATTTTCTTAAGCAATAAAAATTAAAATCAAGATTCTTTTCTAATCAAATAATTATGGACGAGTAAATATGTTTTCTTTTAGTTAACTATAAGTGAGATAAACCATTCGAAAAATCAGAGAATCAAGTAAATAAATAAAACGATCAAACTCTTCGAATTTAAATTGTATATTAATTCCCTCAATAAACAATATAAAATAAATTCACCGACATCTCAAGCACCGTGAATTTGCATGCCACGTTAGTGTGGACGTATACAAACCCAAACATTCGCAAGAGAAGGTTTTACCCATTAATTTCATACGTCATAATTAACCTTATAATTCAATGATTAATAGTCGGTTGTCCTTTAGTCATGCAATTTAATAGCAGTGACTCCGTTGGGGAGGATACATATTAATTGCACCTAAGTGTATACCATTATTTGATATTAAGTACGTTACCCAAGTTTGTGTGTCTTACAGTTGAAGAAGTCCACACGCCCTCAAATAATTTTCTACAATCATCAATTATTAATTTGTACCAGTGATCCGCAAATAAAACTTATCCGTTGGGGAGGAAGGCACTATAGCCGATCATAAGCTTACTTGCATCACATTACAAATAATAATTATTTAATGAAATTTATTCCAGTGATCCACAAATAAAACTAATCCGTTGGGGAGGAATGCACTATAACCGACTCATAAGCCTACTTGCATCACTTAATAAGTCAACAATGGAGGCCGTGATATCATGACCAATCCCTCTCCCACTTAATTATTTAACAAGAGGGGTTTTGCATGCATATAATTTATATATCAAATATAAAATACGCAAATAAGCATGCTATTATTACGACAAATAAGACAGTAAATCAAATAGAACATACTTCCAAATACGTAATAATAATTGGCAAATAAAATAATTACAACAATTATATATAAGGAAATTAAAATAAATGGCAAAATAAAAGGGGTTTAACTTGGTGAACAAGTGGGCAATTAAGCATGAAGCATGTGAGTTGTCCAGCAAGGAGGATAAAAATTGGGCCCAAAGCCAAACAGCCCACATAAGCCCAAAGCCAAACAGCCCACATACACAGCAAGAACCGCTCATGTACCGGCCCACAACCTCCCTGCCTAGTCATCATCATCACACACGGTTCCAAGAGGGAGAGAAAACCGCTCATGTGCTTGCACCAATCCAACACTGCCACATCATCAAGCAACAGCCTGCTTCACCCGTGCAAGTAATTTTCGCTGGGAAAAACTTGCTCCCGTAATGCAGGTTGCCATACGACCAAACTTACCCTACCGAAAATAGAAACGCCGTCCTCTTCCAGCCATGCCTAGCTCTGCTGTCAACCGCCGGAGAAGAATGTGGTACGCCGGAAAATATATCACCAGCCATCGCCCGCCGGTGGACTTCGACGCTTAACCACCAGCGCCGACAGCAAACACGCACAGCACACGGCCTTCACAAGGCAGAAAACGAGCGCACGCCTTTATTGAAACGGCTACCATTCTCGCCCCAACCGCCAGAATCCGCCGCGCCGATATGCGCTGTCCTTTGTCCGACCCAGCTCGACTGTCCAGTCTCATCCACCGGGAGGACTTGCTCAGCGATCAACCAGACTCGACCTGCAATGCTGAGCAGACTTGTTCATCACCCGCCAGCATCACCGGCAGCCTGCCCGACATGCTAGGAACGCAACAGGACTCGATTGAAAAAGAGACAGCCCCGCTCAAAAACTGACGCTGACTCGCCCAGAACTGGAGTGCCTGGGCCGTGACTCGCCCTGAAGACTTGCTCGGAATCTGGCTTGTAGCAGGTGCGAATGATCGCGCAGCCCAGCGATGCACACCAGTCTCGTCATGCTCAAACCTTCCATCGTTCATCGACGTTGTGCGTTATCACCACCGGTCACAACCCACAACAGAACGAACCATGCCGTCCACTGTCAGCAGCCATGCCAACAGAAGCTACCGGTCACGATGCTACCTGTCATTATCGCAACCCACAAGCTCCAAATTTCGACTGCTGCTGATGATCTCCGCTGACTACACCCTAATCCCAAATTATGTTTATGAGCCCCTTCTTATTATGAACCCGTTAATCTTCTCGTGTTTAAGATTCAATGCCCATTAATTAATTAATTACCGAGAGTAGTACCACTCAACCTTATTATCAAGCTGGAATAAATCCACCTGCAGGGTTTACATGATAATCATTATGAGCTCCTCAAGGGGACATCATCAACCAATTCTGTTAGGACACGGATTCCTTCTACAATCAACATCATACCATAGAGACAATACAATTTTCTAACTCACCGAGCATATTGATTTAACTATTAAATCTCACCCATCGATGAATTAAAGAAATAAATACTGGCTTACGTATCGAGGTTATTTTATAGGGATTAAGAGTATGAACTTCCATAATAACAGAGATCAAGTTCTATTATATAGTCAGTATAAATCGAACGATCTCAACGACAGTCCTATTCAATACACAAAGTGCACTAGTGCAATTTTATAGTCAAGACAGACTAATACCAAATTACACTACAACCATATCGATAGATAACCCTCGTCTATCTCGGTTGTGAACATCTGTTTATACTTTATAAGGTACTGATAATATGATCTTCCGTGTGATGCCGCACACCACATTATCTACAATATAAAGTAAATGAACTTTTGTAATATCTTAATTGCAAATGTTTGATCACATGATTCTCATTTCAAATATTATCTAAACATTGTTCATACAAAAAGCTAGACTTTTAGTATACAATCCAACAATGATGTGGTTTTCTCTCTTGATCATGCAATGAAGATGCCCATGGAGACTCAATCATGCAAGAGCATAGATGTGATTTCTAACTTGTTTAATCTTGATTTTAATAGGACAGATGATTCGGAATTTTTAGTGGAAGATTGACAAAGAGGAATCTAAAAAGCCATGGGAGGAAGGAAATTCCAAGGATCATATACTTGTTACCAAGAAAGGTGAGGTGTTGAGTGTAGACAAGAAGAGGGAAAGAAAGTACTTGAAGGTGAGGATGCGAGAAGACCGTCTTCTGATCCAGTAGCCTACAAAGATTACATCCGTTGTGACTCTCCGACGTTAAACGTGAGCGCATGATGGGGGCTTGTACCTTCCATTTTATTCCTTTATTTATTTCGTGTGAGTAAGAAATTTTTATATTTAAGGTGCTTACTAATCGACAATTACATCTCTTTGCAAATTTAGTTTCAACTTACGTTTCTACTAAGTTTAGGGGGTGTGATGTTATTATCTCATTGGAGCACCAAGAGTATAATCTTTTCTTTGTAATGTTACCAGATTGGTCTGGTCGAACAACATAAGTGTGGTCGAACAACTTCATTCACCTCCCATTTCTATACCGAATGCTACACCTGTTGTTCAGAACACTCCAGAGCCATCACAAGAGCAGAATACTGAGCTAATAGTGGAGAAGAAGTGGGGAAGAGCAAAGAGGTTGAGAGTCGAGAAGCTTAGACTGCAGATGGATAATGAAGATGTGGTTTTTTCTCTTGATCATGCAATGAAGATGCCCATGGAGACTCAATCGTGCAAGAGCATAGATGTGGTTTCTAACTTGTTTAATCTTAATTTTTCTAAGACAGATGATTGTAAATTTAAGTGGAAGATTGACAACGAGGTGTCTAGACAGCCATGAGATTTAATCAGTTTTGATGTGTCGATTTTTTTTACAATTTGCCTAGTGTTCAGTGGTGTTTCTAGTATGTAGAGTCAATTAGATAGTCAATTAAGTCTTTCTTATAGTTCTCCTATTTCATTATTAATGAATCCTATGATGATGAAGTGTGTTGAGTTTTGATGATAGAAGAAGGTAAAAGAGTAGTAAGATGATCGAGTTGAACAACTCGAGGAGCTCGTGAATGCATTGAAGGAAAAATCAGGTGCCCTCGTTTTCTTATTCTAATTTTTATATGTGCTTTTAATTAGTATGGGTAGAAGGATTGAATTTATGTTTTGGTGATCCATGTGAACTTAATTGTTTTAAATTATGGCTAAAATTCATATGCTTTTGAAATTGATGAAGGAAGTGTACTTCAATTATATTGTGGTATGAAGTTCTACGTGTACTTGTGAGATATTGCTTACTATGAAAAGTGCTCTGTTACTTGTTAAAAACCCATGTGAGATTTTGAGCCTTATTCATGTTACATAATCACATGATATTTTATTTTCTGGTAAGTATCGTTCTTGTGCGTGTATTCTAGAACTTGTCTTGAATCTCCTTGAATATTCAAGATTAGTCTAGCGGATTATGGAAATGATATTAGGTCATCTTTTAATAGCCCATCTTTTTCCATATACTTTATCTGAATTCATTAAATCCCTTGTCAGCCCATTTGAGCCTTTTTAAATCCATTCTTTTGATAGCCAATAAAGCTTAATTGAAGAGAGTGGTGATTTGAGGAATGATAAGGATGATGAAGAAGAATCTTAGTGATCAAAAGGAAAATTCTTGGAATAGTGTTTAAATCTAGTACTCCATGGAAATAAACACCCTAGGGTAGTGCTTAAATCTAGTACCCTATGGAGGATGCAAGAGGTAGTGCCCGAAACTGGTACCTCAAAAGAAAAAAAAAGAAAGAAAAAAAGGGTGAAGAAAAGGAGAATGATGGAGTTGAAGAGTTAGAAAAAGTTGAAAATAATATGTTGTGCTTGAAGGAGAAAGATGGGAGAGCTAGAAGAGGATGTTGTGCTTGATTGAAGTGATGAGGAAGAATAAAAGATCCAGAGAGACTACAGCTTGATCGATCCGAGTTTTGAGTCACTTATCTATATATTCCTTACCTTTTCCAAAGAGCCTACATTACAACAAAATATAAGACCTTTTTGATCCATGATTTGCTAACTACAAGTAAAAGAAGAGTTGAGACAATGGGCAAGCTTATGGTTACACATGTACTTGAATTGAATTTGAGCGTAAACACCATAACCCATAAGTATACATCTTTTACACTTGAGTGCGAGTGATATATACTTCCCGTGAGAGCATGTCAATGGAGCATTTGAATTGGTAGTGATTGTCTTATCTGGTATGCTATGAATTGATTACTACATGTAATAAGAGTTGCATGACCTAAGTTGAGGACAATTGTATTGTGAATGGGGTATTATCATAGTCCTTGTTTCCCTGCTAATTTTCTTACTCTCTCTCTTTATTTTTATTTTGTTGCCTCGGGACGAGCAACGAGTAAGTTTGGGGATTGATGAGTGAAAATAAGCGTATTTTAGTGTCCAATTTAACATCTTTTTTATTGATATTATTGTCATATATTAGAAAAAGTGTTTATATTCAATATATGTGAGAAAAAGGTGCACTTGAGGTGTTTTATTGTGTTTTAGATGGAAAAAGGGATTAAAAGAGCAAAGTTGGAAAAAGGTGCAATTTGTGCAAGAATGCTGAAAAATGCACGTCCAACTTGTGTAATTTTTTGTATTAGTGTAGAGCTCTGAACTAGAAGTGTGATACATGGTTGGAAATCCACAGAAGAAAGGGTCATTTTGGCGTAAGAAACATCTCAATCAAAGTCCAAACGAGAAAGTTATGGTCGAAATAGTGACGTCGCACAAGCTGTTTCTACTCAGCACGAATGTTCCACTTTACATGACTTGTTATATATTCAAATGTTGGACTTTTGGTGAGATCTTTATATTCAGAGAAAGCCAAGGAAAAGATGATTGCCTGAGAACAAGAATCACTAAAATCGGAGATCGGACAAGGAAGTTATGCTTAAAATCATAAAGTCGCGCAGCTGCCAGTGAGAATTTCCGAAAATTTTCGAAAATTACCTATTTCTTGGAGCACAATTAATCTCCTTATCACATAATCCTCCATGATTCATCTATATCTTTTATTTCCTTATTTAATTCCCTTCTAACACTTATATATATTTTACATCATTATTCATGTGAGTAGAGAGCCACATCCATCCTACATCACCCCACAAGGGGGGATCACCCCCAACCATCATCCACATCCTTTCCTCCATCCATCCATCACTTTGAAGATTTGTCTGTGGAATCAAGAGGAGAACCAAGAGGAAGATTCAAGACGGAGAAGGACGCGACGACTCCCAAATCTAGGGTTTATTTTATTTCCTAATTTATCTTGTAATTTTCCAGACATCCGGGTAAGATCTATCCAACACCCATGACTGTTCTTCATAACATCATGGGCTAGAGTCTTTTTGGTAGAACTAGGATTATGAAGGTTTTTACGAATTAATTGAATTTTCGTATGTAAACTCCGTACAACACTACTTGTGGATTTATTTTATATATGATTGTGCTTTCTTAATCCATATTCACGGTCGTTTTGTGCATCTTCAATTGGCATATAGAGTCTGAATATATATCTTGGTTGTAGATTGGGTGCGTTCACCGCTGAACAGGATTTCTTGTTATGGTTCTAAGTGAGGGGACTCCGAAGCTTCATTAGAACTATCATATATGAATACTTATTAATTGAATTGAATTCGAGTTATTAAGTAGAATAAAGATGATAATTTTATAGTACCTATAAATAGAGATCATATCGGGTTAGAGTACCAATTGGCCAGGGAAATAATTAATACTGATAGTACCTAGAAAGGGGGGATGAAATTATATCTCTTGCTCCGAGGTTATTCACACGTGTTACACGTACGTTTACTTGTGTCTATAGAGTAGATATACATAGTTTAGTGATGCGTCCATATTCAACAAGGTAGAGTCGGACATCAACACACAGAAGGGAAATTAATGAGTGAAACTGGATTTCCCTATAGCTACATATTCTCTTACTTGATTCACTTTCGTATTCTTCTAAGTTCCTTTATTTTATTTGTTATTTAATTTAAATTTTTTAGTTGTTAGATTAAATCCTCAAACTTAATTGCCTAGTCTTAATTAATTTAGTAGATAATTAAATTGATAATACGCCGTCCTTTGAGTTTGATAATTCACTTGGTCGCTTGCTTAAGCTGCAACTGATATCCTTAATACTTGGGGATTTATTTTGCGTGCAAAGAAAACGCGCATCAAGTTCATGAGGGAGCACCAAGAGTATAATCTTTTCTTTGTAATGTTTGCTAGGGGAGTTGATTTTTTTTAGGTATGTTAAAACTTTAATCGATTTTGATGTATCGATTTTTTGCAATTTGCCTAGTGTTCAGTGGAGTTTCTAGTGTGTGGAGAATTGATTATTTTTTCTAGTTCTCTTATTTTACTATTAATAAATCTTGTGATGATGAGTTTGTTTGAGCTTTGATGATAGAAAAAGGTAGAAGAGTGGCAAGATAACCGAGTTGAATAACTCAAGGAGCTCGTGAATGCATTGAAGATAAATCAGGTGCCCTCGTTTTCTTTTTCTAATTTTTATGTGTGTTTTAAATTCATGGAGTGGAAGGATTGAGTTTATGGTTGTGACACACATGAGCTTATATTTTTAAATTATGCTTGAAATTGATGATGGAAGTGTACTTGACTTATATTGTGGTATGAAGTTCTATGTGTACTTGTGCGATATTACTTACCATGAAAGGTGCTCTGTTACTTGTTAAAAATCCATGTGAGAATTTGAGCCTCGTTGATCATGTTACATAATCATATGATATTTCTTTCCTGGTGAGTATCTATCATGTGCGTGTATTCTAAAACTTGCCTTGAGTCTCCTTGAATATTCAAGATTAATCTAGCAGATTATGGAAATGATATTAGGACATCTTTGATATATAGCCCATCTTTTTTCATATACTTTACCTGAATTTATTAAATCCCTTGTCAGCCCAATTGCGCATTTTTAAATCCATTCTTTTGATAGCCAATAAAGCTTAATTGAAGAGAGTGGTGATTTTAAGGGGATGATGAAGGAGGAGTCTTAAGGATGAAAATAAAAATTCCTGGAGTAGTTCTCAAATCTAGTACTCTATGGAAACAAATACCCTAGGGTAATGCTTAAATCTAGTACCCTATGGAGGATGTGAGAGGTAGTGCCCGAAACTGGTACCTCAAAAAATAAAAAGAAAAAAAAAAGGTGAAGAAAATGAGAATGATGAAGTTAAAGAGCTAGAAAAGTTGAAAAAATATGTTGTGCTTGAAGGAGAAAGATGGGAGAGTTTGAAGAGAATGTTGTACTTGATTGAAGTGATGAGGAAGAATGAAAGATCGAGAGAGACTGCAGCTTGATTGATCTGATTTTTGAATCACTTGTCCATATATTTCCCACATATTCCAAAGATCCTACATTACAACTAAATAAAATACCTTTTTGATCCATGATTTGTTAGCTACAAGTAAAAGGAGAGTTTGAGACAATAGGCAAGCTTATGGTTACGCATGCACTTGAATTGAATTTGAGCGTAAACACCTAAATCCATAAGTGTACATCTTTTACACGTGAGTGCGAGTGATATATACTTCCCGTGAGAACATGTGAATGGAGCATTTGAATTGTTGGTGATTGTCTTATCTTGTATGCTATGAATTGATTATTACATTTAATGAGAGTTGCATGACCTAAGTTGAAAACCAATTGCATTGTGAAGGGGGTATTGGTCATAGTCCTTATTTTCTCGTTAATTTTCATACTCTCTCTCTCTTTATTTTTATTTTGTCGCCTCGGGACGAGCAACGGGTAAGTTTGGAGGTTTGTTGAGAGTGAAAATAAGTGTGTTTTAATGTCCAATTTCACACATGTTTGATTAGAATGATTGTCATATATTAGCATGAATATTTTATATTCAATATATTTGAGAAAAATATGCACTTGAGGTGTTTTGTTGTGTTTTAGGTGGAAAAATGATCAAAAGTGCAATGTTGGAGAAAAGGTGCAATTTCTGTAAGGATGCTGAAAAATACACGTCCAACTTGTGTAATTTTTCTTTGTTTGTATAAAGCTTTGAATTGTAAGTGTGATATATGGTTGGAAAGCCACATAAGAGAGGGTCGTTTTGACGTAAATAACACCCCAATCGAATTCCAAAAGAGAGAGTTATGATCAAAGTGATGACATCGCGCACGCTGTGCCGAACAGAATGGCTGTGCCAGCTTGCGTGACTTGTTACACCTTCAAATGTTGGAGTTTCTGTGAGTTATTTATATGGATAGAAAGTTAAGGAAGAGAGGATCACGTGAGCGCAAGAATTATGCAAATCGGAGGTTGGAGCAAAATGACGGCGTAATATTGTTCCACCAGAGGAGATCTGTTCGACCAACATCATCTTGGTCGAACGGATGAAGTTTGGTCAAGCAAAATGACTAAATTCTTACAGAAGGTTTGCTCGACCATTGCTTGATCAGGAGGCTTTGCTCGACCAAGGAAGGTTTGGTCGAACGGAATGTCGCTGATACTATTTTTGGTAGTTTCGAGTTTCTTTTACCAAATTTGGCATATGTCTCAAGTAAAAGCTCATCCAAGGTTCGTGAAAAACACTTTACAAGTATAAAAAGGGATGTAGAGCACATCATATTGAGGAGATCAGTCATATTGGATTAGAGAGAGGCCACAACAATACTACACCCCACAAGGGGGATCACCCCTCAACCATCATCCACATCCTTTCCTCCATCCATCTATCACTTTGAAGATTCGATTGTGGAATTAAGAGGAGAACCAAGAGGAGAATTCAAGATGGAGAAGGAAGCGACGACTCCCGCATCTAGGGTTTATTTTATTTCTTAATTTATCTTGTATTTTTCAAACATCCGGGTAAGATCTATCCAACACACATGATTGTTCTTTATAACATCATGGGCTAGAGCCTTTTTGGTAGAAATAGGGTTGTGAAGGTTTTTACGAATTAATTGAACTTTCGTGTGTAAACTCCGTACAACACTACTTGTGAATTTATTTTATATATGATTGTGCTTTCTTAATCCATATTCACGGTCATTTTGTGCATCTTCAATTGGTATATAGAGTCTGAATATATATCTTGGTTGTAGATTGAGTGCGTTCACCGCTGAACAGGATTTCATGTTATGATTCTAAGTGAGGGGACCTCGAAGTTTCATTAGAACTATCATATATGAATACTTATTAATTGAATTGAATTCGAGTTACTAAGTAGGATAAAGAAGATAACTTCATAGTACCTATAAAGGGAGATCATATCGGGTTAGAGTACCAATTGGCCAGGAAAATAATTGATACTGATAGTACCTAGAAAGGGGGTGGAATTATATTTCTTGCTCTGAGGTTATCCACACGTGTTACACGCATGTTTACTTGTGTCTATAGAGTAGATATGCATGACTTAGTGATGCATCTATATTCCACAAGGCAGAGTCGGACATCAACACACGGAAGGAAAATTAATGCGTGAAACTGGATTATCCTATAGCTACCTATTCTCCTACTTCATCCACTTTTGTATTTTCAAGTGATATTTTATTTTATTTGTTATTTTAATTAATTGTTTATAAGTTATTAGATTAAAATCCCAACCTTTATTGCTTTACGTCTTAATTAATTTAGTAAATAATTAAATTGATAATACGCCGTCCTTTGAGTTCGATAATTCACTTGGTCGCTTGCTTAAGCTGCAACTGATTTCTTAATACTTGGGGATTAATTTTGCATGCAAAGAAAACGCGCATCAACGGCCCAACAAACCCTCTAGCCCTTATCACGTCCCAAGTAGTAAGAACCGAGTTAAATTCATTTTTTGCCCTATAAATAATCAAAACTTCGATTTTTGCCCTAAAAAAGATAAGTGGTTCAATTTTGCCCTATAACTAATGAATCATTTCAATTTTTGCCCAAATTTCGTCGAAAAATACAAATTTTGCCGGAATCCGCCACGTCATGCTTCAATTTGGGGGTTTCCGGCTCGTTAATCCAACGTGGCAATTTTGACTTTTTTCACACTAGAGTTGAATTCATTTTATGCCCTGTAACTAAGCAAAACTTCAATTTTTTCCTTAAAAAAGATAAGTGGTTCAATTTTACCCGATAACTAACTCATCGTTTCAATTTTTGCCCAATTTGCGCCGAAAAATACGAATTTTGCTGGAATCCGCCACGTCATGCTTCAATTTGGAGGTTTTTGACTGGTCAATCTGACATGGCAATTTTGATGTAATTAATTTATTGAATAAGAATTAGTAATACGTACACAAAATTCCTCATATAAAATAGTAATAAGATATTTCGGATATTATTGTCAAGTGAATTTTGATATACTAAATAATTTCTCAGGTAATTGTATTATTAATTAAAATTTTAATTCAGTATTACTAATTAATCATGGCTGCAAACTATGCTACCGTTTAACTGTTAATACTTTTTTATATAAAATAATATTTGGATTGACTAATCGGAAATCCCCAAATTTAAGTGTGACGTGGTAGATTCCGGTGAAATTCGCATTTTCTAATGAAAATTGGGCAAAAATTGAAACGATTCGTTAGTTATAGGGTAAAATTGAACCACTTATCTTTTTAGGACAAAAATCGAAGTTTTGCTTAGTTACAGGGCATAAAATGAATTTAACTCTAGGCTAAAAAAGTTAAAATTTTCACGTTGGATTGACCAGCCAGAAAACTCCAAATTGAAGCATGACGTGGCGGATTCCGATGAAATTTACATTTTTCGGTGAAAATTGGGCAAAAATTGAAATAATTCGTTAGTTATAAGGCAAAATTGAACCACTTATATTTTTAGGGCAAAAATTGAAGTTTTGCTTAGTTACAAGGCAAAAAAAATT
Organism: Pogostemon cablin; assembly: GCA_023678885.1. Classification (NCBI taxonomy): domain Eukaryota; kingdom Viridiplantae; phylum Streptophyta; class Magnoliopsida; order Lamiales; family Lamiaceae; genus Pogostemon; species Pogostemon cablin. The sequence goes on from CM042993.1 coordinate 10,793,195, forward strand.
TAACTTGTAAGAACCCCTTTTATTGCTTTCTAGATAGCCAGGGATCGCCTTTTAGGAATATGTCGAGCCCAAATCCATGATCTCCATGTTGGTTCTATGAAGGATTGCCGCTTGTGCATATATGCTATTTGTGAAGTGATTTTACCCTGCAGTGATTTGCTCCAAACCCTACAATCAGCCACATCCAGCGACATTCGAGTGTTAAGTATAGCAGCAACTATATTAGGGAAAGTCGCAGTGAAACTTTCCATGAAATGCCATACCCCATCATGAAGATAGTCTCCAATACGCTGTTCGAAATGATGCCGATGTTTGTGTGGTATATTTCTACTAGGTCTGCAATAGGAATTCCTAACCAGTTGTCTAGCCAGAACCTCACTTTGGTGTCATATCCCATAATCCAAATTTCATCTTCCATCAGCCTCCTTATATGCTCCAGACATGCTCCTCTTATAGAAGATTGTAGGTATATCCTTCTTATGTTAGGCCCTTCAAACCATCTACCTTTTATGGAAGCAAACGACCATTCTCCTTGGTCAATGAGATAGATCTGTTGACAAAATGATAGAGCCAAGAAAAGAAATATTGAAATGTATCTATCATCTTATTTTCTGCTGTTCTCCTTCACATCCATACTCATCCACTTTCTCATTTGCCAGAAGTTTCACAATAATGAGAATTGTAGTGGAGGATGCAAATATATTGAAAGATAAATCTGAGTATACTTTTAAAAAATAAAGTATATTGAGTATTATTGTGAAAATGTATAAATTTTATTGAGTTTATTTTTGTAATAATTATGGTTGTTGTGTCAATTGTATATATTATATTTATAACACGTTCTTGGTTAATTAACTTATATATGTAGGTACTTGAATTTTATTGCCTATTAAATTAAAATATGTGATAAATTACACATTAAAAATCAATTATTTATTTATTTATTTATTAAGGAATTTAAATAAATTAATTTTTAAAATAAATGAGTAAATAATTAACAATTGAGCCAGATCCAATCAGGTAAGTCCAAATCAAACAGGCTCGTAAATCAAAGATGTCAAGGCCCAAATCCTTAGATGTGGTTAAATCAAACCAGAATAAGATTTGAAATCAAATCAAGATGAAATTTGATATCAAATTAAATTTGAATCAACCAATCAGATCAAAGCCTAAGCTCACAGAATTAGGTCAAATCAAGATTAACTAATTAGATTGCAAGTTATAGATGGAAGGTTTCTCACCGTTCACCTATATAAGGAACCCTCCTCCATTCGTTCAAAACACACCGAAAATGATTCTCTACGAAGATATAAAACTTTAGAGTTGTCTAAATAGCTCTTCAAGTTCTTCAACAAGAATCAATGCAAGAACGATCTATGATCTGGAATTCAGGTACTAAACCGCCTGAATCAAGCGTTCTTAAGTCGAGTTCTTCTGTGTTTTTCGTGAAGTTAACGACATTCTATCATATTGAACAACGTTCTTCGCAGAAAGCTTCAAGAATAACGTTTAATCTGAGTGAAGGTTGTTGGCATTTGATCATTTAGTTAACATAAACCATTAGGGTTCCATACGATTCTATATTCAGCAGAAGCAAGAAAACATAGAAACGTATTACCTATAACCAGGGTATGTTGAAGAAGAAAGATTCTCGCCGGCAGCCTGCGTAACCTCACTATTATAGGCATAACTTTCTCATCTGATCTTCGATTTGAGTGATCTACACGCCAAAATGATCCTCTCTTCAGTGGCTTTCCAAACGTATATCATACATATAGTTTGGAGTTCCACACGATTTTAGAAAAATTGTAGAAGTTGACGAATAGCAGCAGCAAATAACCTTTCGATCTTCTGTTGTATTCCCTAGTCCAATCTTGACGTCGTGTGGGCAACAATCCTCAAGATCTTCTCAATCTACTGTTCTCTCACCCTCCTCACATTGTTAGTCATGATTCAGTTAGGGTTTCCAGACAGTTGAGATGACTTATATATGGGCTACAGTAGGGATTAGGAGGAGAAATTAGAGTTGGGCCTCTATTGGGCTTAAGTATCCAAGCTTGACCCAAAGCTTATACTTAAGTCCAGTAATAATAATATATACCACTTAAAATATTATTACTGCAGTACCGTTCTAATCCCATAATTACGTTATGGGTTCCTTCTTATTATGAGCATGTTAATCTCCACATGTTTAAGATATACAATGCCCATTAATAATTAAGTTACTGACAACTTCATTAATTAGTATCTCATCCAAGAGTAGTACCACTCAACCTCATTATCATGCAGGAATAAATTCACCTGCAGGGTTTACATGATAATCCTTATGAGCTCCTCAAAGGGATATCATCAACATATATCGGACACGGATTCCTTCTACAATCAACATCACACCATAGAGAAAACATTATTTCCCAACTCACCGTGTTTATTGATTTAATTACATGTAAATCTCACCCATTGATGAATTAAAGAAATACATACTGCCTTACGTGTCGAGATTATTGTATAGGGATTAAGAGCACGAACATCCATAATAACTGAGATCAAGTTCTCCTATATAGTCTGTATTAATCGAACGATCTCAAGCGGTCCTACTCAATACACAATGTGCACTAATGTGATTTTATTGCCAAGACAAACTAATCCCAAACCACACTACAACTATCCCAACAGAGAGTCCCCGTCTATCTCGATTGTGAGCATCTGTTTATACTTTATAAGGAAACCGATAATATGATCTTCTGCGTATTGTCGCACAACATATTATCTACAGTATAAAGTAAGTGGACTATTGCATCGTACATATAAATAAATTATAAGACGCAATCATTTGATCATATGATTCTCATTTCAAATTCATTATTTAAACATTGTTCATATAAAAAGCTAGACTTTTAGTATACAATCCAACAAAAGCCTCATGCCTCCGTATTAACGATATAAATCCACAAAGCCGAGCTTAGACAAGCTTCAACCGAATATCCAGCTCAACACACACAGTCAATGCAAAGTCAACACACACAAGTCAAAGTCAAGTCAAATTGGTTCTAGAGAAGAATAAGATGATTGATTAGAGAATGTAATCCGTTTACATACTTTCCAATTAAATCTATTTTTGTGTATTTCCATCATAAATACAAAATTTTCAGTTTCAATATAATTTCAAGAGTTAGTCTCTTGTGTACCGGGTGCATATAACAATTTATTCTAAATGATATACTCTCTCCGTCCTATGCAAATAGATACATTTGCTTTTTGCACGTAGATTAAGGAGTATTATTATTTTATGTAGAGTGTGTAGGTGTATTAGAGAGATGTGATGTATATTGGTGGGCCATTGGTGGGCCCTTTTTACTAAAAGAGGAAAATGATGCAATTTGAATGGGGCGTCAAATATAGTAAAATGATGCTATTATTAAAGATAAAAAAATTTTCATCAAAAAGATCGACTAAAATATGAATACTATAAATATTTGATTAAAATATTAAAAATTTTTCTCTGAAAATCTACGATATATGTTCTTAAACAAAATATTTTAACATGTAACAATAACAACATGATTGATATGTAGGAATGACATATGAATGAAATGAGAATTCCTTATGTAATTCCCTTTTATATGATTGATATGTTTTTATTATGGGAATACTCATTCCATAAGGAATGTGTATTCCATATATTTGGGAATCACCATTCCTCCCCACCCCCATGGGTTTATCAATTCTAGTGATTTGAAAATCAGATCGGACCGGCTGGTCGAACTGGTTAAATTGGGAACCGGTGCCGGGACCTGTCCGAAATACCTATGTAATCGTTTTTCCAATTGAACCGGAAAGAACCAGTTTGAACCAACCTAAACTGAAAAACCGATAAAACTGATGAACCGGGAAATCGCCGGTTTAATGTATAAATCTGCGTCGATTCCAAAAAATCAAAACCTAATCTGTTCGAACCATTCAGATTATTGAAATTTCAGAAAAAGTAGGAGTTTCAAAGGTAAGAATTCAAATTCAATTGATCGAAAGAAACATTGAAAAATAAAAAACCCTATCTTCACGCCAAAGCCGCCTCCACGAACACTCTTCGACGAAGAAGATACTGTAGGCTCCAAAGCCGTCTCCACAAATCGTTGTTCCGATGAGGAAAGCAATATAGATTGACCAACGATTGTTGCCGTCTAAGCTATTCCCATCGATGGAAGAATTGGTGCAGCCTGGAATCTTCGATCAAAAGTAGCAAAAGGGATGAAGAAGAATATCATAGCCAGCAAAAATGTGCTTGAAAACCGCTTCAAAGAGAGAAACTAATTCTGTGAAACTGAGAAATCGTTGAATGAGAAACAACGGTTGAATGTTTTGCTGTCCCCTAGTTGCTACTTTATTTTTAAATAAATGGGCTTTAAAATTGGGCCACTTTTTATATTTTATTTTCTAATCTAATGCTCTTAATAATGGGTTGGGTTGGGCCCTTAAATTAAAAAACATGGATAAATTTTATTTAATTAAGTTTTAAGTATTAAAAATTTTTATTCATTATATTTTTTTAATGGCTATTTCAAAATAAAATAAAAAATAGGTGAATTTCATTTTCCGGTTGAACCTCCCGATCCAACCGGTCCGACTGGTTGAACCTCGAACTATTACCTTCACCGGTTCGAGCTCCGGTCCGATTTTCAAATCACTGATCAATTCCATGTTTGATGGAATCAAATTTTTATTTATATTTTTTTATATAGCATCAAATATATTAATAATTAAAAATAATTTATCTTTATTTATATCACATTTCTTTTTTGTATAAATAAATTTTTTTCCATTTAACATATAATTTTCATATTAAATTGGGATACTTACTTATAGTTGTAAATTATATCCTATTATTACTTCTAGCTATGTCTACCTTAAATAAATACTGTTAGATACCAAATTACATTGCACAATCCCAAATATACCCTTCCAATATAGGAGTAATTCTTATCATAACCATGAAAATTGCAACAGATATATCTTATCCCCTTCTGTGGCCCGATATTTTGGCGCACAATTACAAGAACTCATTTCACAAATTGAGAAATCTATTTCACCACCGTAAGAGAGGTATCTCTCTACCGCACAACCCACCGCCGCCACCGCTGCCACCTCTCCATTTCTCTTTCCGTCATTTTCACAATTGGAGCCCATCTCTCCCATCTCACAACCACACAATTAGAGTCCATCTTAATTACTTGAATTAGGGCTACACCCACTGCCGAGTCCATCTTTCCCACCGCACGACCGTCTATCTTTGTACAAGGTAACAAGTCTACATAGTTCAATTTTATATTCCCCATTTGGAGCCCTAATTTTAACGACATAGTGTTACTCTCACAATATTCTCCAAATTTTCACAAACATCTATTCTTAGGGGTATGTTTTCCCCAATTTCCCCAATTATTTTGACAAATTTTGAAGCCCTAATTTTGCCCAAGTTGCACGATCCTCTATTATTGAGGTTGTTATTTCTCCCATTCTCGTTGAGTACACTAATGTGTTAAGACATAGATCTCTTCTTATTTATACTTACACCTTATGATCATCTTAAGTTACTTCAAAATTGTTGTTATCTAACTAGGGAGTGATCTATACAACCAAGAAAGATTTAGAGAAATGCAAGCAAGGTTGTGGTGGGAAGAGAATAGAGCCAGGATTCAACAACAATTCCTTTGATCTGCCAATCAAAGTAGGGGAAACACTGCCCATTAACTTTAATTATTTCCAGGTAGCTTCTACATTTCCAATTTTCACTCTATAACCATTCCAGCTTTGTAACTTCTGTGGATTTCGTAAAGATCGTGTCTTGTCTTATTTTTCGTCTTGGTTTGCATTTGGGAGCCTGAGAAACTACTATGGTAGTGAAATAGAGTTGGATTTGATTAAATTTGTGGAGAAGTTGTGTAAATGGACTTGTGAAGTTGAGCGATTTTTTTCTCTCTCCCATTTTCCTATACAATCAAGTATCTTTTATGTAGCTAACCTGTTGTCTGTTTTCTAGTTGCATTTCATAATTTCATCTCTTTTTTCAGTTTATTGTAAATTATCTCCTTTTTTTTAGATTTCATTTTAACACTACATATGTCCATTTTCACTAGAGGTAAACATTAAAAAGCTTTTAAGAAACTAAATCAGTGTGTTTGTCTGTTTAGTTCCAGTATTGTGCGTTCCTAGTGTAGTATGGTGTTTAACTAGAGATATTATGAGATGATTCTTCTTCATTGGACAAAAATCGAACAACAACCACCTTAATGTTATCTGCACTGCCCCAACATAACTGAATAATGTTGTGCTTTTGATTCTTAAACAGAATTAATAGCGTGAGGAAAATGGTGAAATCACCCTCTTGCAAAAAGGGAAGAAGGGAATCAATTGGCCCTCATAAAAGGGGATTACTGAGCAAACCGAATCATTCAATCAAAATCGGTAGTCCTACCATCTTAAAGCGAAAAGGTAATATTAAGAATATAATTGATGTTTACTAGATTATAATGCTACATTATAATTCTGATTGTGTTTTGTTATGATTTATATAATGTATGTAATGTTTTGCATTAATTAGGGAATGTTGTGTAGTAATTATGAAATGTTGTGAAGTATGCAATAAATGTTGTGCAATACTTATAGAATATTGTGCAACGAGGACTAAAATTTGTGCAGTACCTATGGAATGTTGTGTAGAAATTAGGGAAGGTTGTGGATCAATGTGACGGATTGTGTATGAAATGTAAAATATCGTGCAAGAATCATAAATTTGTGCAGCAATTTATGTTTGTTGGGTTTTAAAATTTCTTAAACCATAATATAAGTAAACAACAAATGGTAGAAAGTGATACTATATCCGACTTTGAGATTGAATGTGATCGAAGAAAGAAACTAAGTGGACCCTCAAGTACATGTTTATATGACACTGCCTCGTCTAATGATGATTTGTGAATATATGTGTTAGTGAATTAAATCTTGTTCTTGCAATGTACTCCCTCCGTCCCGGACTTATGTTCACTGGCACTGTAGATACGGAGTTTAAGAAAAGTTACTTTTTGATCAACTTTATTGATTTTTTAACGGTATTGTGATATTTTTAGGTAATAAATAAATTATAAAGTATGTTATGTGTGTCAGGTGAGAGTGGTATTTTTGAAATTAAGATAACTTTTAAGGTTGTTGGTTGATGTGAAGTTTTCTTTTTTGGGTAGTGAACATAAGAATGGGACGGACGAAAACGAAAAGTGTGAACATAAGTGTGGGATGGAGGGAGTAATTTTTTTTGAATAAGCAAAGTTAAACATGAGGATTACTGATCTTTGAAATATATTTTTGTTTGGTAATACAGTTTTTTGCTCTTGTGGAGTAATGGCTGGGATATTGGACAAAATGGGATAGAGTATCTAAAACAGAAAATAATACTAATATTGCTTGTTAATCCTTTTTCATTGTTAGCAATTACTTTAAAACTAATAGTCGAGGTATTTGGGAGGAGTTATTGTTACATCATCATCTAAATAAGTCATCTAGCTTTGCTATAAGATTTGGTCCTCATTGAGCAATTTAGCTCTGTACGTTTTTGTAAATATTTTATGTTTCCTATAAATGGTCGTGCAGGTATGACTGGCATAAGAAATTATGCTTGGTGCAATTGTTGCATAGAACGACTCTTTTATTTTCTGTTATATAAGTGCACCTTAATTATTTTGTATAGGAAAAAAAAAGTCACCCATCGTCATATGATCTCTAAATATTATTTATTTTGAATTATATATTGCTAATATAGTTTTGTTAAGGTGTAGGAAGCACTAAACGTAGAATGCAAATTTGGACTAATCGAACAAAGAATCAGCAGTCCAAGCATTTAAAAAAAATAAAAAAAGCTAGGTTATACATTTGATTATAAATGTCATTAAATACGCAAATTATGTTTAATGTAAGCGTACAATTTTTGTTGTGAAATCAAATATAGCTAATTTGTTGGACACCCCGTCGTCTGATGGCAGCAGGGACGAGCATTGAGATGGTAAGGGTGTCCCCATAAACTGTTTTGATGAGACGCGTCTTATGCATTACATGATTATTATATATGTACAATATTGAAATATTTTAATATGTAGGTCGCTTGATGAAGAAAAATGGAGCTTCCTACTATCGTAGCAATATAAGAATAATAATGGATGAGCTCAAGGGGTTAGTTTTTTAATGATAGAGTTCTAGATGAACTAAGAAAACCCCCTTTTTGGTTATTATTTGAGTCCATTTATCGAACTCCCGATACTATAGTTAGAAAGAGTTTTAGTAAGAATGAAGATAATATTATTAAAATTCTTAAGTCTATGATGAAATATCGAGGGGATTCATAATTTGTGGAGAACAGTTGTCCATCACCGCACGAGATATAAAGTTAATTTTTGGAATATATATGGTGCTAAAAGCATTCCAACTAAGAAAGTTAAAAATGAGACTTGCACTTGGGTGAATAGATGCTTTGGATCTGAGATTAGTGGGCACAAGAAGGATTTTGTGCTCTACAAAAAAGTGATATTGGAAAAACTGAGGACAATAATAATGAAGAATGAAAATGGCAATTCAAAAGATGTAGCTAGAATGACCATATGTTATTTGTTTGCATCACTATTGGCCCCAAACAAGAATGGATCAATGTTGTGGCATCTCACTGCATTTTTGGAGAAGTTTGATGAATTACGTGATTACAACTGGAGCTCTTATGTGTGTGAAATATTACGGACACATATTGCAAGCAGTACGGATTTAAAGTGTGGTGGTTGTGCTATGCTGATACCCTATAAGTTATAAAACAATAGTAAATTTATATTTTATCAGTTTATAAATTTTAACTAATATTTCTTCTATTTCAGTTTTGGTTGTGCGAGCACACTAGCTTGATAGATCCAGTAGCTGATAATATGTTTCCTCAATTCTTAAAGTGGGATTTGACTAAGTTGCACGACAAGCTTGATGCGATAAAGAATGTTAAGCTTTCACAGCTGTCGTCGAGATATGTAATATTTATATTTTACATATGTATTCATAATTATTTGTTCACGTCTTACATTATTGTCTTTTGAATGTAATAGGTGAAAAGAGTTTTGTTAAAGCCCATGTTCGGGGAAAATGATATTTTAATGGGAAATGAGAATATTGGTAGTAGTGTTAATAAAGATAAGAACGGTGATGGTGAAGGTGTTGACTGTGTTAGCGGTTTGTTGCCAAACAAAACTGGCATTCGTGAAAATCAGAATGAGTGTATTGGTAGGAGAAATGAAACTGAGTTTCCAGAGTCATCTAAAATGGGGTCCAATCGGTTAATTGTTAACGAAGATGCATTTTTTGCACCTTCATTCAGTCTTGGTTTGTCGGATAATGAATCCCAGCTATGAAGAAGCAAAAATGCGAGTCGTTTAAGGTCGTATGTATGCCATTAAGTAACGAATATTAATCATACACTTAACTATGCATCTTTAGTTACATGAATGTAAAAAATTGTACATGTAATATGCATTACTACAACTATGTTACTAATTCTTATTCTTATCTCTCTTATGCATATTGGCATCATACGCATGATCAGAATCAAACATCCATCAACACATAGAGAAAAAATAAAGCTGAACAACATAGAAATGAAGCAAATGACTCTGGTCGAGCTGCATTTGGTACAAATCAGTTGAAGAAAACAGACATGTTGTATGCAAGCTACGTTGAATAACTCAAGTTGAAGGATGAAAGGATTGTGCAATTGGAAGAAGAGAACAATGAGTTGAGAAAATAATTGGATGGGATCGTAGTTCCTACTCCAAGCTTTACTCAGATTTGCTCAGATCAATAAAACAATGATTACATACAAGCATTAGCAGATGTGCATATGTTTAAAAAAGGATGTGAGGAGCTTTCAGTTGAAAATGAAAGTTGCGGAATGATTTGGATATGTTCGAAGATAATAATGACAACTCTTCTGAAATTCATCAAGATCATCCAATCATTATCGAGCCACAGAAAATACAGCTAACAACTAGCTCGATGGTTAAGGGTATTAAAGATAGAACAATTGGAGGAGATAGGGTACCAAAGAAAATGTCTCCATAGGTGAAAATGCAAGGAGAAGTTCGTCATTACGATGTGGGAATAGATTATATTGATGATAATGATGATGAGAACAATTTACAATACAAATGTGATCGTGGAGAGCTTAAGTTGGACAACAATTGCACAGCCGTAAGTAAGACCAAACAGCGCATCAAGAAATTGATAAAAGATACATGGGACCTAGGTCTAAAGGGGTGAGTACATTGTATACTTCTAACTGGTTTAATAATTTATTATTTCATTATAGTAACAATGTAATCACTCTTGATTTGTAGGGTACATTGCTTGGGAGAGATAGTAAAGTGGCTGGAGTGATGATCATAGCCGTGGTTAAAATTATGAACCATAAAAGGATTTCAACAAATGTAAGAGTAAAGTGTTAGTATTTTATATTGTTATTGAGTCATTCTAATAATTTGATGATTTTATATTTTTGGAAACAAAGGTGGTGGATGCTTGGGTTTTTACTCGTTTGAAACAACCCGCGAACGCAAATTGGAAGTACCTGTAGTTTTCTCGAAAAGTTGTTTGGTAATATACATGTTAAAATGTGGCAGTAATTAAATTGTTATGCATCATATGTGTACATGTTATATTTATATTGCCAATGCTTATAGAAAATGACGTTTGTACTAGCTAGGAGTTCATGTGAAGTTTTATGTTTACCTTTTAAAAAATCGAGATAACTATTTGTGAATTATTATTGGCATAATTGATAATATTGTTCGGTAATGAACATGTGATGAAGTGGTAGGAAAAAATTATTGTGCATTCTATGTGTATGTGCTAAATTTCTATAGTCAGATGCTTTAGAAAATGAGGTATGAACTAGAAGCTAATGTGAACTTGTATGTTTTATTGTTAAAATAGCGAGCTACGTTTTTGCAAATTAGTTTTGAATTTTTATGCGGTGTTAATTTCACTACATTAGAAATATATTTTTTATTTAACAAAATTAAAACATTTAAAAAGGATGTAAAGGGGTTATGTTGTGAATGTGGATTAGAAGAGCACAACTAGTGTATTAAGTAAATAAATTTTTTTTTTACATGAACTCAGTTCATATGAGTTATTTTTTTATTTTGAACGCCAATATAATTCAATATTCAAAATATGTCCCTTTTTTTGTCATTGTGAAGGGATTAATTCGTATGTATCCAAATGGAGGAAACAAAAATTTACGTAAGCTTATTGATAATCTAATGAAATAGGCAGTGCAGAAGTCTATCTTAGTATTTCCTATTATCACATTGGATGATCATTGGATACTCTTGAAGCTAGATCTAGGGTGTGGAGAGTGGCATTTTTTAAACTCAGTGCGACCCAGGACAAAAGATGGGAAGGATGCTCACTTAGGGGACGCTATGATTTTGGTGATTATATTTTCTCATTTATTCATTTTAATTTTTATTTTACATAAACCAATTTTAATATATATAATGCTAATTTGATAATAATATGTTTAAAAGGTAAACTATGTGGAGAAGAGAGTCATAAACGTGTTGAATGAGATCATGCGAAATCATTCTTTCTTAAAGTTCAAGTCTAAGTCCAAGAAGATTGTGCAGGTTGACTGTATACAACAGGAAGATGATTCATTAGACTGTGGAATCATTGTGTGTATGCACATTGAGAACCTGATCATGCAAAAACCAATTAGAAAGGGAAGACTTACTCATAGTGCCTCTGAAGAACATCGAAAGAAGATGGTTGAATGCTTTATGAATCCAACTTAATTGAAATGGTCTATAGTTTGATGGACATATTTTTTTAGATATCTACGGGATTATTAGTACATAGTTTTGATCTTTTTGCAGGTAAATATGTTTTCTGTTGGGATCTAATTATTTCCTTTTGAATGTTACTGTTTTTGTGTTTAAGTTACAGTACATGACATTGTGCTATTGTTTCAAAATAATATTGTCAATGGTATTGATTGGGTTATGACTATTGTACTTGTCAATTGAGAAATGCTCAGTGCTTAAAGTTGGAATTTCTTGGTTTTAAGATAATATATTTGTGTTGTAGCTAGTGATGGGATGGTTGCATTAAATGGCACCAAGTTTAGCAGTTATAAATGTTGACTTGGTTGATTTAATGTAATATATAATGTATCCTTGAATTATATTTGTACTGAAATTGGTGTTTAATATGCAATAATCAGTCAATTTGAAGTAATTTGATTTTTTTTAAATTTGGAATCAGATTGAATTAAATGGGCATTATATTTCTTGTTTACAATATTTGTGAGATTTGGGGTTGTAAATGTGGATCAGAAGAGCACAGTCAGCAGTATAATATCACAATTAAAACAGTTTCACAATCAATCAAAGTACTGCATAACACTGTGTATATTTGCACAATCTGTTATTTTACTGAACAACATTGAATTATAGTAGCAGAATGCCAGAATATTCATTTTTAATGCACAACCATTTTTTGCTTATAAAAAAGGTATTTCTCCATAATCAATTCTATAACAGTATCTGGTACAATTAATTCAAACATTTCTTTTAATAAATACAAGATAATAATATTAGAATAAGTACTATGTTTAGCAAGATTTGGGTGCACAAAATGATATTGATCAGTACACAACTGGAAATAATTTGACATAATTTGAGCTAAACAAAATGAAGGCAAACTGGTTATAGGAAGGGAAATAGACAATAATTAAAACATGTTGGTGATTAAGTAAAAATGTATAGCTCAACATAAAGAATAAAATGGATAAACAATGTATCATGTGGGACGTGCTCACAAATATTTGCAAATATATTTTATTGCAGCACAATAAAAAATAACTCACTCCAACAAATTAGGGTCCAAAAAATCTCAAGTATGTTACTGTGCTACATAAATAGCCAGCATGTTATTTGCTTAAAAAAATATTTAAGAAAAAAATGAATTAAGAAAATGAACATCGCTCAACATGTTTTCCTCTTCTTACAAAACTCCCCATATGATGGAATTCTACTCATTTTAGGGCGACCAGGAGCACATTTCAAAATGGGAGGAAGAATCTTTGTATCGATGTTCAATGCCACTTCATATCGATATATTTCAGGGATGGGTGAATATCATGTATGTAACATTCCTGATATGTCGAAGCAAAAAAATATTCACTGACATGAGAAAAGATGGAGTCACATTTCTTACGAATAACAGCAACAACATATGCGCAAGGGAAGCCACTTATTTGCCGCTAGTAACATGAACACATCCTCGATTTCAAGTCTACACGGACTGAAGGTGAAGATAAAACTTCATAGTCGCCAGCAGTACACAGAATTACAGTCCATGGATGACATTTGTCATTAAACTCTTGCCACAACGTCTCTTTCGATTGGCACAATGCTCCGGACCAATTGCAGATTCAGCTCTTCTTGACACAAACCATGAAAAGATGCCTAAATCATTAATAACAAAAAATAAATGAATAATTTCAGGTTTTAAACACATAAAATCTGTAACATACAAAGACTCTTCCCAAACATAGAATTATACACATCACTCCAGTAGATACAAAAGTTTTTCACGAGCAAACAAGCCAAGATAAATTAGATTGAAACTAGAAAGAGTAAACTTGGACATCAAATTGCAAAAGTTGGACCCATCTGCATTAATAGAAATCTGACCACCGATTGACCCATCTATGATGTCACTAAGCTAAATAAAGAGTCATGAAATAAGTAGAAGGAAATATAACCTCGTTAGTGAACACAGGAGATGACGAACCATCCAAATGATTCAAAAGAATGAAAAAATCATAAAAATGCAATAACATTAGCCTTTTGTGATGTGTTATACCATTTGTCTGATACTTTTTAAGGAAGTCAATAATTGATAACAACAAGTCAATGAATAATGAATAAAAATCTACTCCCTACGTCCCAACACAGTTTTCACATTTTCTCATTTGTCCGTCCCAACACAGTTTTAACACCCTAAAAATGGAAAAAGAGTATAAGAAAAATACCCTCCCATAACCCCTTATTTTCAAAAATATCATTTCATCTTTACACATTTAAAAACATTAATTATATGGCTAAACTTATTTAACTAACACAATTTATTCCAATATACTAACCCAACCCAATTTTCTGTCAAAAATAAAAAAACACCCAACCATAATTAAAAACAAAAAAAAAAATTCATTCCTGCTCTTCAAAAGCATTTCCTCCTCTCTACCTTCTAAGCCCTAGATCTAACTTTCTCTCTCTCTCATTTGGATCTCACTCTAAGTTGCGATGAATCTATGCTCTCTCCATCTATAGATCCGAATGATATGGAGCCGATTTGTCACTTGCGAGGCTAATTTTTTATTTCTTGCTGGCATTGGCCACCAAGCTCCGCTGCGCGGTCTCCTCCTCCTCCGCCTTGTTGTTGTCGCCGCCGCCGCCCTCAAATACAGTTCGCTGCCTCTCCGTTCCCTTAGTCACGGTAGGGATTCGTCGAATTTTCATGTTTGGTGATTCCAACATTGGGAATCGAGTTTTCTAGTGAGCATTAGATTTAATATTTTGGATGAAAGATTTACAAGGAAAAGAAGGCATGTAAGAAGGAAATGGGGCATTTCTTCCTTACCGTAAAAGTTGTTCAAGTGGGATTTGAAATCAAGATTTAGATGAGCAAATCAGTTAAAAATTTATCTCTCTAGAAAAATGGTTGGTTCCATTTTTTACTCCATTCTTTTAATGATTTTCTAGTTTTTCCCTCTTGGTTTTCTCACTTTTTGGTGACTGGGTATTCTTTTCTTGAATCTTATGGGCTTGGTCTTCTTTAAATAAAAATTTCTATTTTTCATTGCAGATCGAAAAGTAACTGGTGCAATTTTGGCATCGTCCATCCAGTGCACATTTGAAGAATATTTAGCACATGTTTTTGGAGTAGTTTGAGTTTTGTGGTACTGGAATTGGCACCTAGATTCTCCTCTTGATTTGGTGTTGCAATGAGATTTAGTTTTTAATTTGGTGTTGCAATGGGATTAAGTTTAATGTTGAAATTAACTCCTTTGCAATAAATTATTGAATGTACAAATATACCCCAAGGATGTTGCTTTGAAAAGTTAAAGAATGTGAACAGTGAGATATTTTTGTAACAGTAAGTGTGAAAACTCTCCCGTGACTGAGGGAGTATCACTTACCACAAAAATATATATCATGTGAGTAATGAAAAATAGGTACCTTTGCGAATACGGTCGATCATGTGAGTGATGGGTAAATCTCTAGCGTCGTTTAGCCATGCATTAAGTGACTCAATAGCGTTAGAGGTCATTTCACCATATCTTGTAATATGAGAGAATAAGCCATAGTCTATTTTTCGTATGGTAATTGTGATAGCCATTCTTCAGCCAATTTCCCACCAAGCTCCTTGAAAGCTGCAAGTTTCTCATCAAAAACTATTTTTGTGGGGGCATATGCACATTCATTAAAAATACGCCACAAATCTGCACGATTATTTTTACTCAAGCCACGTGAACATTTGCACTTCAAGTTCATCAATAAATGTAACAAACAAAAATAGTGAACTGGCTTGTCAAAAACCAAGGAAGATGATAACATTATTGCGGTCGGATATATAGAAAATCTATTTATCATGCGTAATGTTGTCCCTTATCATTGTTAAAAACCACGTCCAATTCTTAGTATTTTCGGCAGAGACAACGACAATGGCTAATGGGAACAGCCCTACAAAATAATATACATAATAGATGTAAAAGTAAAAATAAGAAACTCGTGATAAATTAATATAGATTAAAAAGTATAAATGATACCGTTGTCACCATCTTTCGCAGTGGATGCTAGTAATGTGCTACTGGCTTGACCTTTCATAATATACCATCAATAAAGATCATTGGACGATAATACTTAAACCCATCTATGCAGGCTTTCAACGATATAAATAAGCGTTCAAAGCGGTGTGATTCCTTATTGTGATCAAGTACAACGACGCTACAAGGATTGGTGGATGTAATTGCAGCACAATACTAACGTAGATCATCATAAGATTCTGCATATGATCCCCATATTTTATCCTTGGCCTTTTCCTTTGCTCTCCATACTTTCCAATAAGGGATCTCGAATCCATATGTGCTTAAGAAATTGGATTTTACATTAACTCCCCCCATGTGAGACTTATCTCTAATTTTGTCCACAAATAAATTTTCAATAATTTTGGGGGAGAAGCGTCTTGTTTTGTTCTTTGAAAAAATCCCAATACATTTATGGACCAAATTTACCTCATAAACCTGGAACGTTGATGACAGCGTAAGACGTTTTGCTTTTATAAACCACTTACAATCATCTGAATTACTACAGATAGTATGAATATATCTTTCATTATTCTTGCAATATTTGAAGCTGAAGCCTACTTGTGCAGTGTACTTTATTAGCTTCTCCCAAAATTCCTTAGCCCCACTTTGAAACACCAACCCAACACCATCTTTCATGATGTTGGACCATGGATCTGATAATAATAATTTCTTTTCCAAAAGTGGATAGATATCAAAACACGACATGCTTGAGTTTTCAGCAAACTCTTCATGTTGTCCATCATTCAGATTTGATTCATTTGGGTTTGCATTCTCAGAAACTAGATAAATGGCCTTAGAATTTATAGAACCCATGCAAAGTAGAGCAGACAGAGAATTATTTCTTAAATGTGATTCATTTATTGACACATCAGCGGACACAAAATTCAAGGATGTGAGCTTGCAAACGGAGATAATGTTCTTCAAATCTGCATCCGAAGACAAAGAGATACTACGGCATTCACTAAAGCAACAAACGCATTCAAAATTTACTTTCTCCGAATCAACCCACTTCACACAAATTTTATAGTGCAAATCAGACCATGACGTCTCTGACACTACATAGATTAATTTACATATTTTCTGATGTCTCACACTAAACATTATGGAATCCTCTATAATTTAAAGAACCTACAAGAGAGTGTAATTTAGCATAAAATTGAACCCTTACAATCGTATTGACGTGTTTGCACAACTAACATGTACGACATAAACTTGTCTTCGAATATACAAATTTTCAGATATTCTACTTTTACACAAGCTAACATGTACGAAATATACAAAATTTTAATTCCAAAATTGTGAATAGTTTATTTTTAGAAATAAATTCAAGGAGTGTAAACGTACCTTCGAAATTTGATGCAGAAAATGAACTCTTGTTGCTAATTAATATGGAAATTTCCGACAAGATGTGAAGATATAACTTGAAAAATTCGTGAGATGACTACCGTACTACTCTACAAGAAGACGATAGTAGGACCAACAAAGACAACGACGATGAAGGGCATCAAACTCCAACGGCTGAACAAAGCAGAATGGTGCTGCTAAATTGCCTAAATGGCAACCATCACCATCCCAAATAGTTATAACCGAACGTACGTGATGTTTTAAGCATTTAAAAGAGTAAAATTAGGTAAATTTATTAGGTAAGATTATGATTTAAATTTAAATCATTGAACAGTAACTTGGGTAATTTTTATATCTTTTTGTATCCCATAGTAATATTTTCTAATGAATGTATCTTATAATAATAATAATCATGATTACCTTGTATCTTAGAGTAATTAATCCTAAATTATATAAAAAATATAAAATTATTTAAAATTTATTTTTATAAAACAACCTATATTTTAATACTCATTATAATATAAATAATTATAAAAATAAATTTAAATTATTTAAAATACAAAAATTATATAATCAATTAAATCTTTATTTAAAATAAAAATTATAAAATTGTATTTAAAAAAATTATACAAATTTTAAATTCAATGCACATATGTAATATTAAATATAAATTTTAATTTTATTTATGTAACTAATTTTTTAAATTACCTATAGTTTTTATTTATATTTTAAATAATATTATGTAATATTAAATATAAATTTTAATTTTATTTATGTAAATAATTTTTTAAATTGCCTATAATTTTTTATTTATATTTTAAATAATATAAAATTTTATTTTATTTTAATTTTATAATATTTTAATAGTATAATTATTAAAATGACAGTCTCTCGTGAGTATAAATTATTTAATAGTATAATTATATAAAAAGTATAAATGATACCGTTGTCACCAAATGTATAGCAGTTTGAGTATAAATTATGTAATATGGTATTGATAGAATATATAAAAATATGTATAAAGTATGAATTATAAACTATAAATATTGTATCTAATTATATTTCTATATAAATTGAATTTTTTCTTTATAAAATTAATTTTGGTTATTATAAATTTTTTTAATGAATTGTAATATTATAAAATATAATTGAAAATATGTAAAATTCAATTTTTTGATTGAACCGGTCTGACCGTTTGAACCTCGAACCACTGCATCCACCGATTTAGTCTCCAATCCGGTTATGAAAACACTGATAATTACAAACTACACATAAAATAATACTCGACCTATTAATATAATTACAAACTACACATAAAATAATACTCGATCCATTCCATGTATTTTTACTTACTTTTTATTTTGAGCCGTCTCACGTAATAAACGTATGTTAGTATAAAAAATAACACATACAAATATACTCTCCTCCCGCCAATATTTTTACATTTTACTAATTATGACATTCCACAAATATTGTTATTTTTCTTTTTTAAATAAATAAAACTCACACAAAATAATTAATATATTTATATGAGTTCACACACAACACTGATACGATGACCCACTTTACTTTATACTAAAATATTTTATCTTCTTTTTTTTATAAATTTATTACACATTAAAATACAATATCCTTAACTTTTATGCAAAATATAATAACAATTGTGCGAAGGTATATAGATTAAAATTAAATACAGTTGTTATGGGTATTATATCCCCCATGCTTGATGGGCCCAAGAAGCCCAATAGGCTCCATTATAAAAGAAGAGGAAGGCCCAACCCCTCGGTGGCCCAACCGGTAGGTGGAAAGGAGAAAGGAATTAAGGCGGCCCAAAAGGGCCAGGACAGCACGAAGACCCAACCCAAGAAATAATAAAGACGAGCCCACCTAACAAGGCCGAAGCCAAGAAATGCCCTCGGCAGGAAACCTCGACGTTCGTCCTTCCCCTGGCCGAGACCTCGTATGAACACCCCAGGGCGGAGAGCCAACCCATCCGAAAGTCAAAGGAGAAAGCGAAGGTAGAACAGTAAAGAACAGACACCATAATGAAAGGGAACAAGTACCGCAAGCTAGAAGACAATACTAATGGGAAGAAGAGATATCTTGGGCAGCAGTCCTAACTAGGAGACAACGAGTAACGGGCGCGCTCAACTCTAACAACCAATGGTAGGCCATTAAAGGACGGAGACACCCTGCAAACCCCCTGCAGTGCAACGAACGGCGCTCAGACTTCTCCTGTAGATGGTCAGCACACCTGACAGCTTCATTAAAGACGGCTTGTCTTCATCCAGATGACACAAGATGATTGGCTCGAATTTAGGGTTTTAGGACAATATAAATAGCCTCTCTCGCAGGAGAGAGGTAGGACACTCGGATTCACCTTGGACATTACACTTGTAAGAATTATGGAAAAACGGGTGTTGTTCTAAGGAAGAGTAATAAAATCGGTCGTGTTCTTTAGTGGGAATCAAGTCTTTGAGAGATTTTATTCTCTGTATTTGTCTTTATTTGTGGTTGATTGTGTTTGATGGTATTCATTCTTGGTTCTGTTAATTAAAAATCTTAATCCTTCTAATAAGAAATTAACGAGCCAAGAACAGCCGTCAACATCTGGCGCTGTCTGTGGAAAATGCTACGATTAGCCATCCCTATTCTATTTCTTCGTAAAGTCTTGGTTGAGTTCTAGAAAAAAGATCTCTGGGTTTGTTCTAAGTCTGTAAACCAAATGGGAGGTGATGGATTTACAGCCCTTGGCAATGAAGAAAGAGGGGAATGTTCCAGAGCCCAACGGAATGTAACAAGGAGTGGAAATAATGTCTAAATCAGTACTCCAGTCAGAGAGATACACACTCCGGCGAGGTCCATTCATGTCCTAAACTTGGATGATCCTCAAAAGGCGAAAGAAATGAATGAAAAGATCCAAAGGGTGATTAATGAGTATGCTGCAGAGGCTCCCCTGATTCCATCGACGAGGTTGAGCTTTAGCAGCCCTCACAGGAAAAGCCATGGTGATCTTCGAGAAGATCTTGAAAGGAGGAAAAAGGCCAGGAAAGAGCACACAGGAGAAGATGCGAGAGAAACTATCAACTTCTTAAGAAGGAGGAACGTAGCAGAAGGGGAAAGTGTGGATGAAACTCCAACGAAAGGAAGGCGTAGCGAATATCTTCGCCGACCATGGACCAGGGCCCAAAAACAATCTCGACCAAGGGAGCCCCAAGAAGCAGAGAATCCTCCACGCCCAGAGGTATCTGTGAGAAATAATGCTCAAAGGTGATCACGGCAAGAATGGAATCAAGAGGCAGGAAACCCTCCATCGAGGGAAAGGTCGAGGGCAGAAGGATCTCACCAGCATCATTCACCAAATCAGAGAAGAGGCCGACCCACCACTAGGGGAATGTCGGTGAAAGAAGAGGTCCTACGAAGAACCCCATCCATCTCTCAGAGGAGGCATAACCAACCCAGAAGGCCAAGGAATCAAAGGTCCCACTCATCTTCGGTGCCCTACTCATAGGAGAGTCGGGATTCTTCGTGGGAAGATCTGACAACAACAGAGCTATCCTTACCATAGGTTAGGAGACACAAGGGACCCATCTCGCGAAAAGAGACAAGGTGGGGGGAGACCCAGATAGAGGTGTGGTCAGAGAAGAAAGAAATATTCCCCAATGCCCCGACTGGAGATCTGCAGGCCTTGATAAATAAGGAGGTGAACAAGCATTTCGCATATCTAGAAAAGAAGATGTCCGGAACCGGAAGGGTCCTCCAGTCATCGGTGGCTCTTTCACCTTTTGCGGCGGAAATCAGTAATGCCCCTCGGCAACAAGATATCAAGTTTCCCTCTAGTCTGATTTTCGATTGTGATTACGACTAATATTCTCACATTGAAAAATACTTGATGTGAATGAGAGCCCAAGGCGCGAACGAGGTCACGCTATGCCGAATGTTCCTGCTGACCCTAGGAAACAAGGCTCACGTATAGTTTAGGGCGGTCTCAGCAGTCTCCATCAGAAGCTGGGGGGAGTTAGTGGAAGTATTCCTAATGCAATACTTGTATCTTGGGGCACTGAAGGAACCAAAGCACAAGCTGGTTAACATCCATCAAGGTTCAACAGAAGGCTTACAAGACTTTCGAAAAAGATTCAACGAGCAGAGGTCGATGGGGGAAGCTATGGGGGATGAAGCTTGTCTCATCACGGTGATGGGGACTCTTCACCCGGAAGGCAGCTTATGGAAAGCGGTCCAACTCAAACCACCTGTGTCTTACGCGACTTTCATGGTCATGGCCAACGAGCATATTTAGGCGGAAGATATCTCCAAGATGACAAAAAAAGCAAGTAACCAGAACCCCTCGGTAGAGCCAAGCAAGAAGAGGATCAGTACCGGAGGGATAAAGGAATACAAAGCACCCTCACCTTCAATCCTTTTACGGAGGATACCGAGGTGCAACAGATGTTTAAGGAGCTGAAGTCAGGGATTAACTTGAATATTACCGAGGTCTTCTACTACGTCAAAGATCAGCAAGTCCTTCGGACGCCGAGGCCGGTCCTCCGAACTTCAGAGCTCACTAACCCTCGAAAATATTATATGTACCACCTGACACATGGGCACAACACGAACCAGTGCCGAGACCTTATCACGGAATTATGGAAATTATTTAAGGAAGGAAGGTTAAGAGGGATGCTACAGACCCCGAGGCCGAGGGTGTACAGGAGAGACGCTAATCTTCCCCCTCTCCCGGGTCGATCGAGATCCCCAGGCAGAGGGCAGAATGATGGAGCGATGCCCCTACCCCCTCCACCTCTAGGACGACCACCTGTGTTTGATAGGATGGGAGGGCCATCCCCGAGAGGAGACAGACCGGGAGAGATACACATGATGGAGCCAGTAGAGGAAATCCCCTATATCGGAACTTCTCAAGCACTCACCACAGCATCCAAAAGGAAGAGGAAAGCAGAGCTGAGAGACTTAGACCAATATATTCCTAAAGTGTGGTCGCTAACCCCGGTGGCGAAAGGAATAATGGAAGTGGATATCACCTTTACAGAAGCAGACTTCTACGAGGTAAATATTCCTCATTCCGACCCTTTAGTCATTTCGCCAATACTATCAGGAGTCATAGTCCATAGATGCTTGGTGGATACCGGAGCATATGCCAACATAATCTTCAAA
The DNA here is from genome assembly GCA_023678885.1 of Pogostemon cablin. Classification (NCBI taxonomy): domain Eukaryota; kingdom Viridiplantae; phylum Streptophyta; class Magnoliopsida; order Lamiales; family Lamiaceae; genus Pogostemon; species Pogostemon cablin. The sequence continues at coordinate 10,815,648 of CM042993.1, forward strand.
GAAGTATTCAAAAATCTGGGGGGAGAATGTCATCACAAGGTGAGGCCCTGTGGTGATGGGATCAAAGGTTTCAGCAATGCACTGACTAGGGCAACCATGGAGGTTGATTTGTCAGTTCAGTTAGAAGGTCCGGATGGGAAAACGCGGATGCAAAAACAGTTGACATTCAAGGTTGTGGACCAAGCCTTCACCTACAACTGCATATTGGGGCGTCCGTTGATCCACGCTTTCGGAGCTATCCCATCCACCCTCCACCAGTGCCTTAAATTTGTCACAGCTGATGACAGAGTAGCAACTGTGATCGGAAATTAGAGAAGGCGGAAGGTCTGAGCTATCATGACATGGACTACGAAATGCTAAGTTTTGAGGATATCATGAAAATGGGGAGACCTGTGAGACGCCAGTAGAGGCAGAAAAACCACCAGAGGGAGATCAAAGGCATAAATAGCCCAAACCGATCCTGGTGATCATGGAAGGAAAGAAAGCAGAGGAGCACGGGGATGAAGTGCTTATGGCGACAACAGGAGAGCATCGGGACCCAGTTGTTAAAGAACGGGAAGAGAAAGAAGCTGCGACAAGGGCGTCGAGGCGAAAGCAAATAATGCCAGATGAGGATCCGAGGATGAAATTGAGAGAGGGAGCTTCGGTGACAGGGAAAATAGAGGTGTGATTGTCGTCATTTTCACCTAGGTTTTAGTGTCTTTATGTGTGTATTTTCGGATGTTTTTATCCGTATTTGTGTTAAGTTTGGTGGAGTTATTGTTATTTTGAGGAAAGTGGTACGAACTGATAGAATTGTGTAAATGAGCTTAAATATGTGTAAAACAGGTCATGGAACGGACAAAAACGGAGTCGGGAGCGAAAGGGAGACGAAGAATAGGCCATGCAGCTGCACGGGCCGTGCGCGGAACACGGCCCTGTAGCAGCTGGCCGTGTAATGTCATCAGAACACGCTGCTCGGCCAGAGATTCGGCCGTGCGCTGGTGCACGGGCCGTGCGCTGCTGCATGCCCCGTGTGCGGAGCTCGGCCCTGTAAGAAGAAGCCGTGTATTGTCGTCAGAAAGTGCTGCACGGCCATGATCAAGGCCGTATATTACAGCTCGAGCCGTGTCCGGAAGCACACACAAAAACGCCGAAGTAGGTGTGCCCTACACGGGCCGTGTACTGCAGCACGGGCCGTGTAGGTGCAAAATCCTATGTAATTTTCAGAATGTTCCGGAAGCTTCTAGAAGGTCCATAAGTGATATAAAACCATGATTTGTGCGAAATTAAAGAGGAGATTCACATTAGATCAGATTGAGAGCAGTTACACACAATCCACACCACATTTCCTCACACACTAGATCCACAATCCATCTACACCATCTAAATCCATCAATTCACCTTGATCTTCATAAATCCATCCATACATCCATCTATTCCATCATCTAAGAAGAGAAAATCAAATTTGTTTGAAGAATTTGGCATGATCAAGGAAGAAGGAGTCTACCTTCAAGGGGAAGCTCAATCTCTTTTATTTTGCTACTTTCTTTATTATATTGCTCATATGGAGCTTGTATTGGATTGTAGCCAATTGGCAATGAATATTTGTGGCTAGTCCTCAAGTGAGACTAGCAATATGATTGGTTAGGAAATATGTAGATTTTTGCACTATTAAAGCTTGATGAATTGATTGTTATGATTACTTTCTATCATGAATGCTTATTCTCATTTGATGCATGATGTGTGTGGTTAAATTCTCTATGCATAGTGTTAGGATGACCATTCCAATATTATGTGTGGTGGTTTAATTGAATCATTGATTGTATTAGGTGACTTGGTTAGTATGAGGGGAGGAAAGCCATTCCCTCCAAGTGCTTAGAACCTCATGATAGAACATTAGTGATGAACTAGTGAGGGGAACCAACTTATGATCATAGTACCCATGAGGGAATTGAGAGTAAGACAATCTTAGGAGATTTAAACATGTAAAAGAGTTGAGAACCTAATCACCTTGGCCATAGGGGTTAGGGGTACAATTGTGATTGCCCTTAATATCATAACTTGAAAGTCATCAATGCTTGAGTGAGTGTGAAGTCTACATAAGACCTTGACCATGATGTTGCTAGCCTTGCTCTTTTCTTAGATACACTTCATCCATTCCATCTCATCTTGCTACTTGATTTGATTGATATTTGTTATAATTAGTTGCTTGTCTAGTTCATTAGTTAATTGATAGAGTAATCATAGTTCTTAAATCAAAACCTTATCCTGATAATCCTTACAAAACATAAATCAATGGAAAATCCGGATACAACTTGAGTTTACCTTTTCCCTTGGGACGACAATACTATAAATTTTACACTTGGTCACGCGTATACAACAGCGATAGAGTACACTTACTCTTGACATTTCACTAGAAATGCGGCTAAGTTCATGGCGCCGCTTGCCGGGGAAATGTTAAACTTGTGGTTGTAACGAGTTTGAAGTTGATTAGTCTTGATAAGGATATTTCTTTCATTTGTATAGTTGTTTACTTGTCTTGGTTACTTGGAGAGCTAATTTGAGAATTCTTGTAGGTACATGCAAACTCGTTCAAGGTTTCAATCTACTGAACCTTTGAACTTGGAGTTGGAAGCTACCTTAAGAAGACAAAGAAGAGGAATTCTAAACCCTACGGAGGAAGAAATGGAACACATAAGGGATAATGCAAATATTGGTGATGAAGAAGGTAACATGAGGCTTTTTCAAGGGGGTGATAATGCTCGAGGGGGAAACAATAATCCGGAGTATGTGCCACAAGGTTATATGCAACAAGTGCACTTGCAAAACCAACAAATGCAAGCTCAAAACCAACGAATGGAAGCTCACAATGAGCAAATGCAAGCTATCATTCAAAACTTGTTGGCACAACAAGAAGCAAGGGATAACCAACAAGCTCCTCCGGTAGTGCAAAATCAACCTCGGGGTAATGGAAATAATGGAGTGGGGATGAATATCCGAGATCATTTCCAACCTCAATATGGAAACTATGTTGTGGGACCACCGGTGAATGTTAATCATTTTGAGATCAAGACGGGATTGATCAATATGGTGCAAGCAAACCAATTTGGTGGTGGTACTATGGAGGATCCAAATGCTCACTTAGCCCAATTAACGGAGTTAGCAAACACGGTCAAGATAAATGGGGTAAGTGAGGATATTATTAAATTGAAGCTTTTCTCGTTTTCATTACGAGATAGAGCTAAGGCTTGGTATCATACTTTACCACCGGGATCCTACAACACATGGAGAGAGTTGGCACAAAAGTTCTTGAGCAAGTATTTCCCACCATCAAAGATGTTGCACCTCAAAGGTCAAATATTGCAGTTTAAGAAAATGCCTCTTGAAACTTTTAGTGAAGCTAGGGACCGATTCAAAGAAATGCTAAGGAAGTGTCCACAACACGGATTTCCCGAAGATCAACAAGTAGGATTTTTCTATGCCGATTTGAGTGGGGGTGAAAGGATGCTAGTTGATGCTTCATCGGGAGGTTCGATTTTGGGGAAAACTCCGGAAAGAGAAATTGCCATATGCGAGGAAATAGCTTTGAATACGGGACAATGGGCCATGGATAGAGTTGTGGGCCTATATGAAAAAGAAAGGATTGCTAAGATGGAAGAGGTGTGCTTGCAACAAGTGAAAAAGGTGGAGGTGCCTAAAGAAGATGTCACCGATAAGGCAATCAAGGAGATACTCAAGAAAATGAGTGAAAATTGGCAAGTGTCTCCGGATTCTTTGTCCAAGCCATTGGTGAATCAACAAATGCTTACAAATCCTCAACAAGGTACATCATCACCTTTGATGAATCAACAAGTGTTTCCTAATTTTCAACAAGGTATGTCTATGCCTAATGTGGGACAATCGTCTCAAAGTGGTCAAATGCCGAATTCTATGCCTCAACAAGGAATGTCCTCTAATTTTGGAGTTCAAGATAGTTGGTGCCCACCCGAAATGACGCTTGAGGAAGTTGCCTTCATGCAAGGAATGAACTTCCAAGGAAATTATGGTGGGAATTTTGGGAATCATGGAGGAGGATATCCACAAAGGCAAGGAGGTTGGGGGCAAGGTAACTTTCAAGGAAACTTCAATCAACCTCGTAGATATGAGAATTTGTCATATGGGAACCAAGGAAATGCACTTACGTTGCCACCGGGGATTCATCCGGGAGAGAAAGCGTCAAATGGTGAAGGAAAGTCTTCAAATGAAGATCAAATGGCTAAAGTGTTGGAATTCATGAAAGGGGCTAAAGAAGGAATAGATGAAATAAAACATGAAATGAGACAATAAAATGATATGAATGAGAGGAGGTTCAAAGCAATTGAGACTCACATTAGTCAAATGGCAAGTGAAAGGGGTAATGTTCATCACCAAGGGAAGTTTCCATCTACAACCATTACTAATCCGAAGGAGCAATGTAAGGTGATTGAACTTCGTAGTGGAACAAAATACGAAGGGCCTTCAATGCCAAAGGAAGTAGAGGAGGTGGATTGTGAACTTGAGCCTATGGAAAGTTTGGGTGAAGAAGGGAAAGAGAAAGAAGTTGATATTGTTGAAAAAGGTGAAAGTACCCCTGCACTTGAAGAAGAAAAAGTAAAGTCTCTAAAGAAATGGGAAAGATGTAGAGAAGCAAAACGGAAAGAGAGAGAGGAAAAGTTTGAAAGGGATGAATGGGGGATTCCTAAGTTGCCCATGGCAATCCCGTTTCCACAAAGATGCTTGAAAAAGGAATTAGAAGAGAAATTTGCCAAGTTTGTTGAAATGTTGAAGAAGATACATGTGAATATGCCTTTTGCGGAGGTCTTACTTCAAATGCCCAACTACGCCAAATTTTTGAAGGATATCTTGTCAAAGAAAAGAAGCTTGGGAGAGTTCGAAACGGTGAACCTTACGGAGGAATGTAGTGCAATCTTGCAAAAGAAACTTCCCCCTAAATTGAAAGATCCGGGGAGTTTCACTATTCTTTGTGAGATGGGAAAGCAAGGGAACTACAAAGCTTTATGTGATCTAGGAGCAAGCATTAACTTAATGCCCTTATCAATCTTCAAAAAGTTGGGTATTGGTGAGGTCAAACCGACGTCGGTTACACTTCAATTAGCCGATCGGTCGTTGACACATCCCAAGGGAATAGTGGAAGATGTTTTGATCAAAGTTGGCAAGTTTGTGTTCCCCGTTGATTTTGTGGTACTAGATATGGCTGAAGATGATAGTGTCCCATTGATACTTGGACGTCCGTTTCTTGCCACCAGGAAAGCATTGATAGATGTGGAGAAAGGGGAGCTAACTTTGAGGGTGAATGAGGATGAAGTCATATTTTCTTTAAGTGAGGCTATGAGGTATCCTAGGGAGGATTGTGGAAGAGTGTTGGTTATTGACGACATGGTTGAAGAGCATATGTATCACCTTCACTCCAAGGACCCTTTGGAAATCATCATAAGCCACTCTTATTCTCTTGAATCTATAAAAGCTAAATCTTCTTTTTGTGTAGAAAATGATGAAATAATTGATGAATTGCATGGTTTAAATGCTTGTAGGGAACTCACAAAAGAGGAAGCAAAGGAGGTAAAGGTGGAGAAACTTGATGAAAAGCCATTTTTGGAAGTGCAAGAGAAGAAGAAGGTGCTTAAGGATGCTCTCACTTCATCTCCGATCCTCGTTACCCCGGATTGGAGTTTACAATTTGAACTTCATTGTGATGCTAGCGATCAATCCATTGGAGTGGTGTTGGGGCAAATGAGAGAGAAGAAGTTTAGAGCAATCTATTACGCCTCAAAGACATTGAATTCGTGCCAAATTAACTACACCACAACGGAGAAGGAATTTTTAGCCGTAGTGTATGCTTTTGAGAAGTTTCGACCATACTTGGTTGGAACACAAACGATTGTCTACACGGATCACGCGGCTATAAAATACCTCATGAGTAAGAAAGATGCTAAACCTCGTTTAATTCGTTGGGTGTTGCTTTTGCAGGAATTTGATGTGGTCATCAAGGATAAAAAGGGCGTGGAGAATGTGATTGCGGACCATTTGTCTAGGTTAGAAAATGGAGGTGCAAATGAAGATTTGAAGCCCATTGGGGATGAGTTCCCGGATGAGGACATTTTACTACTAGAGGTCATGCAAGTGAGTACTCGCATGGCGAATGTGCCGCCTTGGTACGCCGATTACGTCAATTTCTTTGTGTGTGGAATCAAGCCCACGTTGCTTAATGAGTACAAAGAAAAGAGGTTTCATGTTGAAGTTAAGAAGTATTTTTGGGATGAGCCGTATTTGTTTAAAATTTGCAATGATGGAGTAATAAGGAGATGTGTAGCTGAAGAAGAAGTTATGGGGATTCTTGAACTTTGTCACTCGTCTTTGTGTGGAGGTCACTTTGCTCATCAAAAGACGGGGGCTAAGGTTTTACAATCGGGCTTCTATTGGCCAACATTGTTTAAGGATGCAAAGAAGTTTGTTGCAAAGTATGATAGATGCCAAAGGATAGGGGGAATAGGCAAGAGAGATGAAATGCCCATGACATTAAGGATTGATGTAGAAATTTTTGATGTATGGGGGATTGATTTTATGGGACCATTTCCCTCGTCTAAAGGATATGTGTACATCTTGCTAGCTGTGGATTATGTGTCCAAGTGGGTGGAGGCAATCCCCACGAAGACAAATGATGCTTTGATTGTGCAAAGGTTTTTGAAAAAGAACATTTTTGCTAGGTTTGGAGTTCCACGGGCTTTAGTGAGCGATGGAGGATCACACTTTGTAAACAAGTTGATGGAGAGTTTGTTGAAAAGATATGGAGTGAAACATCGAGTGGCTACACCTTACCACCCTCAAGCAAATGGTTTGGCGGAGGTCTCAAACCGCCAAATCAAGTTAGTTTTGGAGAAGACCATAAATGGAGGGAGGAAGGATTGGTCGGACAAGCTTGACGACGCTTTATGGGCTTATCGGACTGCTTTTAAGACCATTCTTGGTGTCTCACCGTATCAATTGGTCTATGGTAAAGCTTGTCATCTCCCCGTGGAGCTTGAACACCGTGCATTATGGGCTATCAAACGCCTTAATATGGACGAGGGAGAAAGTGGTCAAGCAAGGTTGTTGAAGTTAGTTGAGTTGGAGGAGTTTAGAGGAAGAGCATTTGAAAACTCAATTATCCATAAGGAAAATATGAAGAGATGGCATGATGCTAAGGTCAAGGAGAAGACGTTTGCTCTCGGGGATAAAGTGCTTGTATTCAATTCGAGGCTCAAGTTGTTTCCCGGAAAGCTTAAATCAAAATGGATGGGACCCTATGAAGTGCTTGAAGTGTTGAATGGACATACATTGAGGTTAAAGGGTCCAAATAATGAATTTGTGGTAAATGGTCATAGAGTGAAGCATTACCTATCTCCTTCTCAAAAGGAGAGGGTGTATGTGGTTACTCTCTCTTCTTAAACTTCTTTTGAGTATTGGTTTAGTGTAGATTTTTTTTAGTTTTCTTGTAGATTTGGTATGAAGGTGGTTAATTTCATGAGAAATGCATAAGAGAAAGGACACGGATGCTAAAGGTGGAATGATGATTGTATGCCTCACCACTCTTTACAAACTTAAATTTTAACACTTGTGTTAATTTAAGTTTGCGGGGAGGTTGCGTGGTGGTCACACTTGATCAATTGGAGCTTAAAGTAGGCATAAGAGGTGGAGTAGTTCATGAAGAGCATTGAGAAAACGAATAAGGTATGTCTCACCACTTTTGCAAACTTAATTCGTAACTTGTTTCGATTTAAGTTTGGGGGGAGAGTGCGTGGTGTGATCTATACTTTGTTCAATTGATTGTGTTATCTTGTGTATATATATCATCTTTGCAAAATGGTCATTTTTGAAAAATTTTGAATATGTTTCTCATGAGTTAGTATAGTTTTGGTGTGTTTGGTGGTGTTTTGAGTACATTTCGATCCATTCTTGATATTGAGTGTAGCATGGATGACATTGAGTAGTGTTTGAGCATGAATAGGGTATGTGAAGAGTGAAAAACAGGGCAAGAATGGAGTGAAGCAAGAAAAATGAAGAACAGGGCAAACTACTACACGGGTCGTGCGCCGTGCACGGCCCTATAGCAGTTGGCCGTGTAGCAGGATCAGAACATGCTACACGGCCAGGATGATGGGCGAGTTACGCAGCTCGAGCCGTGCAGGAGAAACGGTACACGGGCCGTGTTCCGCACACGGCCCTGTAACAGGTGGCCGTGTAATGGGATCAGAACACGCTGCACGGCTTCACATGAGGCCGTGCTGCGTAACACGGGCCGTGCAGGGCTTCGACCAGGTTTTTAAAAGGGCTTTTCCGTAAGCATTCTATACACTCCCTTTCATCCGTACACATCCAATTCACCCCTCCAAGTACACAAATCTTCCACCAGGTTAGTTTTTGAAGGATTGTGAGTAAAGTTTGTCAAGTTTGCACACCAAATCACTTCTCCACATCCAATTGTTGAAAGGTATGACTTCTTGAACCAAAAACTTTTGAATTTTGATATGAATTTAGTAAATTGATATATGGGCTTTGTTCTAATGTGAATTTTGTGCTTAATTGATGATGTTCATACATGTTTTGAATAGAATTTTTGAATAAAGTGAATTAGGGTTCATGAGAAATTTGGGGATTTGTGTGAGAATGTTGAATTTGAATAATTGTGTTGTGCTTATTGATGAATTACGTGAGTATGATGTTTATTTGTGAGAGATTAGCTTTAGAAATGTAAGATTTGGGCATGAGGCTATGCAAATTGTATGTTTAGAGGATGTTTAAATTTTGTGCATGCCAAGTGTTCGATGAAATGTCTAAGAGAGGGATTCGTTGGAAATTGATGGTCAAATGTGAATAGCATTTTAAGATGATTGAAGTGAGGATTCATATGTGTGATCATGAGTAGAAATTGGTTATAATTGTTGATAGTTGTGATGAATGGTGATAAGTTGTTAAGTGTGAATATGTTTGATAAGTTGTATATTGTTTGTACATTGTAGATGGCCGAGAGGAGAGTTCGCCCTAGGACCGAGGATTTCATTGTGATAACCGACCCTGAGGAGTTATCTAACTTGGATGCCCAGTTGGTAATTGAAGGAATTCATCCGCAGGAATTTGGGGTTGAGTTCGAGGATTATTGGGGAAAGTATGTGCTTCGCTGGCAAGTGCTAGCTCCGAAGGTAAAGGCTACTCGTGTCCAAGATACGGAGACGATAAGGGGATTAGGTATAGAGGAAGATTTGAGGAAGTTATTTCGCTTCTCTCAGATGGAAGCTTTCTTCGATAAGAGGCCGCCAACCTACTATCATCTCACTGCGGAATTCATGAGCACTTTACAAGTGAAGAAAGATAGGAATGGGTATCCATTGTGGGTGACTTTTCAGCTAGACAATGTGTTGAGGGAAAAGGTTCAATTGGCATTTTTGAATGAGTGTTTTGGGTGCCCGCCATGCGAATTCCATCGGAGCTTTTATGCCGGAGGAACTTTCAACCAACAGGAATGGTGGTCAAGCCTTGTGAACGATGGAACTGAGAGAGCAGGGTACGTCCCTAGTGCCTCAAAGGGAACAGCCATCCGGAATCCGGTAATGAGGTATTTGGAGAAGATCGTCTCCAACACTATATTGGGAAGGTTTGAAGGAGGCTCAGTTGGAGAAAAGCAGCTTTACATCATGTATTGTATGTATAAAGAGCTACCGCTTAATGTTGCAGCATACTTTGTGCAACATGCAGAGAGAGTTGCAAAGAGGCAGAGTTCTCAAGGGTTGATGCTAGGAGGGATGATTACAATGATAGCTCAAGGAATGGGAGTTAACTTCGCAGGGATAGAGAATCGTATGGTTAGTGAAGGGTTGAATTACTCACAGCTGATGAGGTTGAAATTTTTGACCATGGTAGGAAATCAATACTGTTTAAGGCAGGAGAAAGGAGCTCCATTTCCGTTGCCAATGCCGGAGCTCACTACAGTTTATACAAGGAGAAGGCTTGCAAATTTGGCTATGGGAAGTGTGAACCATTCCAGAGTTGTTAAGGCATTTTATAGAAGAAACAGAGATGAAATGGAATAGGTTCTGAGGCAGGTTAGAGTTGAAGAAAATGAAGAGCTAGCCAATTTGAGGGCCGAGCAAGTGCCCATGGAGGGTGATGAGCAAGGAGAGCAACCGGAGCAGATTGAGTTTGAGGAGCAAGGCCCTGATCCACCACTGTTTGAGGAAGAGGCACCGCCACCAGTCGCACCAGGCCAAGGAGATGAAAGGTGGAACTATATGATGGATGAGGTACGCGACAGGAGGCATGTGCAGCAGACATATGGGACTCAGATCAGGGAGATTCGCAAAGTCCAGCAAGAGCATGGAAGACACATTGAAGAATTGAGAGCTGGACAACGAAGGAGGGAGTACTATGAAGAACAAACAAGGGTGCACTCCAACAACATGGAGGAGATGATGACCATGATGTTCAACTTCCAGTTTCCTACGAACCCTCGAGCCTACATTCCATGGAACACCTATCGTCCACCTCCTCCGCCTCCGGAACAATGAGGGAGTATTTTGAGTGCTTGGCACTTTTGTCCATTCATCTAGCTATTATTTAGAATTTTGGAAGTATTATTGCTTAGACATTTGATTTGATTTGTTAGGATTTGATTGGATTGTACTTAAAGTGTTGGTTTTGGGAGGTTTTACTTTTAGTTTTTTTTTTATTATTTTCAGCTTTATGCGATTTCCTTTTTGGTATTTTAGTTTGATTTTTCGTTGTTTGATGCGATGGGAGATTGATCTTTATCTTTATGGGTTTGAGTTGATGTGGTTTATTTTCTTTTGATGGATGATTTGATTTATGCATGTTATATGTTTGTATTGTTTGTTGATCCCTTGATTAGTAGGTGATGTTTGTTGTTATTTTAATTCTTGTATAGGTGTGGTTTTGGTGGTATGTTTTGGGAAAGAGTTGAGTAATGTTTTTGAGTATGAGCTATGATGCATTGTTTGTGATAGGTGATGGCAAGCAAGTTAATGGTTTCTACTTGTTAAAATTGTGACATGGATTACATAATTTGTTCAATTTTGAGAAGTATGAAGGTTAATTGAGTTTCTTTTGGTCCAAGCAAAAGCTTGTGAGAGTTGAGCCTCAACCGTGCCTCCATGGTTAATTATTGAAGAGAGGACCGATTGAACTTAGACAAACTATAACTTGCTCTTGGACTATAGGAACGAAGCCCGAATGGTTGAAATTTGTGAAATGATCTTAGGCCATCCTTGTTGAAAAAAAGTCATGGCCATAAAATTTCCTTACCAAAAACATTATCCCTAGTAAGCCACTTTGAACCTTTAAGCATATTTCTTGTGATATAAGCACATTACAAGCCTTGAAAACCCATTTAAACCTTATATATAACCTATGTGTGGGTAATTGAGGATGATGATGATTTACAAGGGAAAATGTGGAAAGATATGCAAATGTATATGGAAAGACATGTTGGTCAAGAAAAAGGATGAAAGAGCTCAAGATAAAAGCAAGTGCAACTTCAACAAAAGTGAAAAAGGAGCAAAATAGAAAAATATGCTCAAGGAATACAAAAGTTAAAGACAAGAAGTATGCCATTCAAAAAGAAGCTCAAGAAATCCAAGGAATGATGATGCTTAGTGCTTGTGATTAAAGTAGAAAAGAAAGGAAGCATGAAAGTGAGGACGTTGAAGAAAGGAATCATCTCTTCGATCAACCACACTTGAAAAGTCACTATTATCCAAAGTTTCCTACCTTACCAAAGAGCCTAAACATTACATCCAAAGATAAAGACCTTTTTGATCACTTATTGAAACTAAGGTGGCTTGTGAACATAGTCCATGAGCAAGCCTATGGTGAGTCGATTTTAACCGGTTGATGAGTGTTGATCAAAACCTTACTTCAAAGAGTGTTGAGTGAATTTGATATCCTATGAAAGGCTTGGATTGAAAGGGATTTGATTACTCTTTTGTCATGCTTGAGATTGAACTCGTTAATCTTTCATGTTATAAGTTTGATTATGTAGGGATACTTAACTTGATTTTGAAGTCCTTATTACTTGTGATATATTGTGGTTTATGTTCGTTAGATGTTCTCTAGGTGAAAATTTCTCCTCTTGTTTATCATTTTTTTAGTTGTTCGAGGACGAACAACACTTTAAGTTTGGGGGGTTGATTGTCGTCATTTTCACCTAGTTTTTAGTGTCTTTATGTGTGTATTTTCGGATGTTTTTATCCGTATTTGTGTTAAGTTTGGTGGAGTTATTGTTATTTTGAGGAAAGTGGTACGAACTGATAGAATTGTGTAAATGAGCTTAAATATGTGTAAAACAGGTCATGGAACGGACAAAAACGGAGTCGGGAGCGAAAGGGAGACGAAGAATAGGCCATGCAGCTGCACGGGCCGTGCGCGGAACACGGCCCTGTAGCAGCTGGCCGTGTAATGTCATCAGAACACGCTGCTCGGCCAGAGATTCGGCCGTGCGCTGGTGCACGGGTCGTGCGCTGCTGCATGCCCCGTGTGCGGAGCTCGGCCCTGTAAGAAGAAGCCGTGTATTGTCGTCAGAAAGTGCTGCACGGCCATGATCAAGGCCGTATATTACAGCTCGAGCCGTGTCCGGAAGCACGCACAAAAACGCCGAAGTAGGTGTGCCCTACACGGGCCGTGTACTGCAGCACGGGCCGTGTAGGTGCAAAATCCTGTGTAATTTTCAGAATGTTCCGGAAGCTTCTAGAAGGTCCATAAGTGATATAAAACCATGATTTGTGCGAAATTAAAGAGGAGATTCACATTAGATCAGATTGAGAGCAGTTACACACAATCCACACCACATTTCCTCACACACTAGATCCACAATCCATCTACACCATCTAAATCCATCAATTCACCTTGATCTTCATAAATCCATCCATACATCCATCTATTCCATCATCTAAGAAGAGAAAATCAGATTTGTTTGAAGAATTTGGCATGATCAAGGAAGAAGGAGTCTACCTTCAAGGGGAAGCTCAATCTCTTTTATTTTGCTACTTTCTTCATTATATTGCTCATATGGAGCTTGTATTGGATTGTAGCCAATTGGCAATGAATATTTGTGGCTAGTCCTCAAGTGAGGCTAGCAATATGATTGGTTAGGAAATATGTAGATTTTTGCACTATTAAAGCTTGATGAATTGATTGTTATGATTACTTTCTATCATGAATGCTTATTCTCATTTGATGCATGATGTGTGTGGTTAAATTCTCTATGCATAGTGTTAGGATGGCCATTCCAATATTATGTGTGGTGGTTTAATTGAATCATTGATTGTATTAGGTGACTTGGTTAGTATGAGGGGAGGAAAGCCATTCCCTCCAAGTGCTTAGAACCTCATGATAGAACATTAGTGATGAACTAGTGAGGGGAACCAACTTATGATCATAGTACCCATGAGGGAATTGAGAGTAAGACAATCTTAGGAGATTTAAACTTGTAAAAGAGTTGAGAACCTAATCACCTTGGCCATAGGGGTTAGGGGTACAATTGTGATTGCCCTTAGTATCATAACTTGAAAGTCATCAATGCTTGAGTGAGTGTGAAGTCTACATAAGACCTTGACCATGATGTTGCTAGCCTAGCTCTTTTCTTAGATACACTTCATCCATTCCATCTCATCTTACTACTTGATTTGATTGATATTTGTTATAATTAGTTGCTTGTCTAGTTCATTAGTTAATTGATAGAGTAATCATAGTTCTTAAATCAAAACCTTATCCTGATAATCCTTACAAAACATAAATCAATGGAAAATCCGGATACAACTTGAGTTTACCTTTTCCCTTGGGATGACAATACTATAAATTTTGCACTTGGTCACGCGTATACAACAGCGATAGAGTACACTTACTCTTGACATTTCACTAGAAATGCGGCTAAGTTCAAGGTGGTACAACTGGAACCAAATGATGCTGATATCAAGGTCAAGATTGGGACATAGTGGGAAAGCGAATCCAAGGAAGAGCTAACCCATCTACTGAAGGAGAACTTGGATGTGTTCGCCTAGAACCCAAATAAAACACCTGGGGTACATCCAAAGTACGCTTGCCACAAGTTAAACCTCGACCCCAACGTCCCACCATTTCACCAAAATAAGAGGAAGTTCAGCCCGGAGAAAAATACGGCTATGGAGCTAGAAGTACACAAACTACTATCGAGTGGAAGAATTAGCGAATGCAAGTACCCTGTAAGAGTGCAAAACCCAGTCATGGTAAAAAAGAAGGAGGGATCATGGAGAATGTGCAACGATTTCAATGATCTAAACAATGCATGCCCAAAGGACAACTATCCTCTTCCATCGATTGACCAGATGGTCGACGCTATGGCAGAACATGAAATCATAAGCTTCATGGATGCTTTCTCGGGGTACCATCAGATCCCCATGCACCCCGAGGACAAGGCAAACATGGCATTCTTCTGCGGAAGCGGAGTGTATGAATGGAACAACATGTCGTTCGGCTTAAGAAATGCTGGGGCCACTTATCAAAGGTTGGTGAACAAGATGTTTGAGGAAGATATTGGAAAAATAGTCGAGGTCTACGTGGATGACACCGTGGTGAAGAGCCTGAAAAATGATGGATCATTTTGACCATCTCAGAATAGTTTTCGGAATCTTCCAACACTACGGAATGAAGCTAAACTCAAAGAAATATACGTTTGGGGTGAGCAATGGGAGCTTCCTCGGATATTTGGTCAGCTCCAGGGGAATCGAGATGAACCCTAAAAAGATGGAGGCTATCCTAAAGATGGATTTGCCTAGGCACATGAAAGAGGTCCAGAACCAGACGGGTAGGTTAGCTTCTTTGAACAGGTTCATGTCGAAGGCATCAGATAAATGTAAAACCTTCTTTGACGTCATCAAAAAGAATAAGTTAGAATGGACAGAAGAGTGTGGAAAGGCATTCGATGAGATCAAAAGGGAGCTATCAGATCCCAAGATCCTTTCCAAACCCTCACCAGGCAAAATGTTGCAGCTATACCTAGAGGTGTTGAGAACCGCGATCAGTTCAGTATTAGTCAAAATAGAAGAAAAGAACCAGAAGCTGGTATACTTTGTAAGTCAATCCTTGAGATATGCAGAACTCAGGTATCCAGTAATGGAGAA
Organism: Pogostemon cablin; assembly: GCA_023678885.1. Lineage (NCBI taxonomy): Eukaryota > Viridiplantae > Streptophyta > Magnoliopsida > Lamiales > Lamiaceae > Pogostemon > Pogostemon cablin. The sequence continues at coordinate 10,830,812 of CM042993.1, forward strand.
GGTGGCGTATGCTCTCGTTATGAGCTCGAGGAAACTGAGACCATACTTTATGGAGCACACTATCGAGGAGCTGACAACGTTTCCCTTGAGGTAGGTACTCCAAAGGCCGGATGCTGTGGGAAGACTGTTAAAATGGTCCGTCAACTAGGGTAGTTCGACATAGCGTACATGCCGAGAAATACAGTCAAGGGGCAAGTCATGGCGGATTTCATAGTGGAACTGACCTTCCCTGCACCAGCCGAGGGTGAAAAGAAAAAGTCTTGGATCATGCATATGGACAATTCGGCAACGGTAGTAGCATCGAGCATAGGAATCATCATCCGAACACCGTTCGGAGAAACCTTTTCAATCACGATCCGGTTTGGTTTCTTAGCTACTAACAATGAGGCAGAATACGAGGCCATACTGAATGGTTTAAGAATGGCGCTGGCCATGGGAGCAGGCGAACTGATGATATACAGTGACTCACAGTTGGTGGTGAACTAGGTAAAAGGAGAGTACGAGGCTAAGGATGAACACATGAGCCTTTATAGAGGACTTGTTGTAGGCTTACTACAGAAATTCAAACATGTGTTTTTGGAATGCATCGACAGGAAAGACAACATGGGAGCCGACGTGTTGGCTAAGTTGGCCACGACGTCGAATGCTGAGGACCTGAATAACATTAATATTGTGAGGCAGGAGAACCCATCAGACACCGCTGTGTGGGTCCTGAATGAGCAATCAGCAGAAGAGTCATGGATGACCCTAATCAGGACATATTTGGGAGAAGGAAAAGTACCCTCGGATAAGGACAATGCTCGGCAGATCAAGCTCCAATTGGCGAGATACATCTTAATAGAGGGGAAGCTGTACAAGAGAGGCTATTCATCGCCACTTCTGAAATGCCTAACTTCTGAGGAAGCAAGCTATGTGCTAGCAGAGATACACGAAGGCATATGTGGGAACCATACAGGTGGGATCACTCTAGCACATAAAGTGATCAGGCAGGGCTACTTCTAGCCGACGCTAAAAAGAGATGCCACCTAATATACAAGAGCCTGCAAGATTTGCCAGAGGCTGGCTCCGATAGTCAGAGCGCCATCGGAACAGTTGACCTCAGTGTTCAGTCCATGGTCCTTCGCGAAATGGGGGATTGATTTGATCGGACCGCTGCCTACCGGGAAAGGGAGAAATAAATTTGCCATCATAGCAGTAGATTACTTCACAAAATGGGCAGAGGCTGAACCTCTCTCAATGATAACCGAAGCTCGGATCGAGAAGTTTATCTGGGAAAATATAATTTGCCGGTTTGGGATACCGATCGCCATTGTGACTGATAATGGAAAGCATTTTGATAACGACAAACTGAGAAAATTTTATAAAGACTATGGTATTAAGAAATGGTCCTCCACGCCATACCACCCGCAATCCAACGAGCAAATCAAGGCAGTGAACAAGATCATCAAACACACACTAAAAGCCAGGTTGGAAAAGCTAGATGGGAAATGACATGAAGAGCTGTCAGGAGTGCTGTGGTCCTACAGGACGACGACGAGAACCTCCACCAATGAAACCCCTTTCTCAATGGCCTTCGGCGCTGAGGCGGTGATACCAGTGGAAATAGGAGAACCCAGCCCTAGGGTTGCTCTCCACCAAGAAGGGACAAATGATGAATTGATCTAAGAAAGTCTATACCTGTTGGAGGAAAAGAGATTGAATACGGAGTTGCATAATGCAGTCTACAAGCAGAGAGTAGAGAAATTTTATAACTCCAAGATAAAACTGAGAAGGTTTAAAGGTGGGGAGTTGGTGTTACGGAAAATAGTAGGCCCAACAGCACAGGGCAGTGTCCAAAACTGGGAAGGCCCCTACGTGATCAAGAGGATTCTGGAGGGAGGAGCATATGAACTGGAAGAAGTGGATGGCAAGAAGATATCACACCCATGGAATGCGCAACACTTGAAGAAGTATTACCAATAAGAAGAAGAAAGGCGAGATGAATGAGGTTGGTAACATGACTTTTACAGCTTTTAATCAAGGCGTTAAGCCATACCATATAGAAATGCAATTTGTATGGAAATCTTTTTAATGACATATGATTAAAGATATCAATGTGTTTATCACAAAAGAGGAAAAGGTGTTTAGTTATGGGGACATTACGGTCTTAGGAATAGCAGTACGCTCGTTAAAAATAAAATAATAAAGGCATATATTCACATGTCGGGATACCATGGCTTCGGGAAATCCAAAAATATAAACATCATCCTATAAACTGATAAAGAATGTTGCAAGCATAAATAAAGGGATATCAAAGGAAAATAACCAATGAAGGGGATCAGAAAGGTAATGCGGAGTAAAAAGGCAGGGTCAAAGTGGTAATAAGGGGCAAAAATATCGGATTCAGAGAAATTAGGACAAAGATGCCGAGGCATCGGAGTAGGGAGTCAAAACCAAGGCATCGGATGTCAAAATTTAAAAAGTTGGTTGAAGGAACCTCGGTATGAGAAAAATGGTATCACCTCGGGCGTAAATGGGAAATATGGAGCCGGAATGAAGGGGAAACAACGGGCCTCGGAATGGCGTCAAAAGATGGCACGGACATGTGAACGGTGGATAGGCACAAGAGTCAGAACATTAGGGTTAGGATAAAGGGAACTCTCCTAATGAAGAGACAGGGGAATCGGAATATCGGAATAGGGATAAAGGAATGCAGCTTCAAGACATCGCCCAAAATAGAACGAAGGCATCGGAAGGTACCCAAGTCGAAGGGCAATGCAGGCAAAGAATTAAATTCTGGAGATCAGGATAGAACCTCAAAATAGCATACAACCAGGCACAGATAGGAAGTACATCAAACGAAGAACACGAACATCTACATAAAAGGTTGCTAAACAAACAATGATACGTAGAAAATAGAGTGTGTACAGTCAAGGCACACCAATAAATACACGTCAATGACAAACAACCGACAGTCATCAAGTAGTAATATCAAGGGAACAGTTAGAGTTCAAAGCGTACAATCAACCACAAAGGGATAAAGTTTGAAACAACAACAGAGTTAGGACGAAAAAGGAATGAACCAGCAAATTGAGAATGCGAAGAGCGTCAATCTTTCTTTTGGCTGTTGAAGGAATGAAAAATGTTTGCCATCTTGTCCTCCATCTCTTTCAGTTGAGCCTCGATGTGAAGGGCCCTCTCTTCAGCCGAGCCGGGACGAGGAATGTACTGCTCCAAAGCTTGGAGGCGAGCCTCGGCTTCAATTAGTCTGGCATGCATTTTAGCAACCTCGATCCGAGTAGCATCTCGGGCGATCTCAGTCTCGGTTAAGCGTGCCTCCAAGGACTCTAGAGTAGCTTGTCCCATATTAACTTCAAATTCGGAAGCAGTCAACCCTTCCCTTTGATGCTCAACAAGAGAAGTCAACTGAGCATTCTCAACCTCCAGAGCATGTATCCTTTCCTCAAAACTAGCGGAGGATCCCTCGGAGCGATCAACAAGCCAACCAGCAAGCGAGCGATACTGATCCATGGCATGTAGAGAGGAAGCGAGGGAGGCAATAGCAACTCCAGCCATAGCAGCCAAACCAAAAGAATCTTGGGCAACAGAACTAGGAACGACAGAGGAAGAAGCTTGATGGGAGGCCCGAAAACTCACACCGGCAATGAAGCCCCTGATTCCGAGCTCCCTTCGTTCAGAAAGGTCAGGCTCATCTGCTTCATCGGCTCTGCCCTTCCCCCGTACATGAACCCTTTCAGTGGCTAGCCTGGCATTCTCCACATCTATTTCGGCAGGATTAGTTGTTGCGGCAGTGCCATCGAGGTTCGGATTGGGTAAAGGAACTGTAAGGACAACCTGGAGATTCGCAGGGATTGAATTGATACCAACTTCAGAAGTAGTTTTCTCCTTCGGCCCTAACATCATGTCATAATCATCGGGCTCCCCCTCCCGTTTAGAACCACCATCCAAACCCTCTTCGGAACCTTCCATAACATCTATTTCGACCTCTTTTTCTGGATCCTCTTCAGGATCTTCCTCCGGATCTTCCTTGAGATCCTCTCTGGATCTTCTTCAGGCTACTTTTCAGTTTCTAGTGCGGTGAGAGGAGGATCTCCAAAAGAATACCAAGAGTGAGAATGCAATATACATGAAAAGAAGGGAGAAACTCGAATGGAGGTAACTATTTCCCTTGACACCTCGGCAAGATGATCAAACTCACCAACTACAGGGAAAGAACGGGGCACGAAGCTGATCCCGGTCGACCGAGAAGGTCCACCATGCTCATAGATGCTTCTTTCTCTCTTCCCAAGCAGAAAGGTGGAAATAGACCCGGAACCAGGAACAGGAGAAACACCAGAAAGGGCGATGCTGGAACAGCGCAAATACTGATGGGGAGGAGACATAGGGGGCAAGACCCTATTCTCTAAAAACTAGGTAACCGACAGATCGTAACCAAGCCTCATATCCTCAGACCCGATGGATAAGTCATCCATCGCTCCATCGTCGTCAAGGGAAGGAGAACGAGCAAAGTAATCGGGATTGGTTTCTTCATCAGAGAACTGATAAACATATTTGTATGGGGTTAGTGATAAACCAGCCACAAAACCAGTCGACCCCACCGGGGAAAGAGCATTCTGGAGTTCACCTATAAAACAAGAAAGAAAGGTCAGTTATGGAATATGGAATCAGAAGAGATCAGGAGAAGAGAAGCACCAATAGTGGCACTGCGACCCAAAGTAGACAACCTATCCGAAACTAAGAGAGGCTCAAAAAGCAGTGGGAAGACACGATAGGTATTCCCACCACGGGATAAGATCTAATACACTTGACGAAAGTCATCGCTCAGTCGTTCGAGGGAATGAGGAGGAGGACCTGCATAAAAATAACATCAGAAACTACAAGAAACAGTCGAGCCAAGACTTCGGAAATAGAAGAGAATCATACACTTATCTTACGGTAGGAATTAAATAGAAAAAGTCACGATGACTGCATTGACACGAGTTCGGTAGTCACTGCCTAGCCAAAACCATGCTTGCTCCCAACTCCGGCCGATGACATTAGAGGTCCCCACAAAGTGATAGTTGTTACGGGGCAACAAGTGGTAAAAACCGCTAAATCGGCCAGACACAGCGTAATAAAAGAGAAACTCGAGCTCAAACAGGTCCCGGATAGTATGACCTAACACATGGAACAGTGACATAATGGAGATTAGATGCAGCCAGGAAGAGGGCAACAAATGGCCTATGGCCATGTCCCATCTCTATAATAACAGGACAATGACAGGAGGAAGAGGAAGACGTAAACCGGCAAGAAAGAGGGAATAACTGAACGTAGTACGACCTGAAAGGGGGTCAGAAATAGGAACTCCATCCAAAGGAAGTTCAAAGATGACATTAGGGTTACCGTACCGCCGAAGAAGCTCTTCCAATCGCTCCAGAGTCAAACGAGAGGTTGGCACCCAGTTGAGACGCTGAGCCATCCCTTGGAGAGCAGCTCCCAGGTCACCAACATCGCGGCGATGGGAAAGATAATCCCCCACGTTAAGAGGAAGTATGGCACCCAAGTCAGCGTCAATAAGGAGTGCTGCACCGCCAACACCCGCGGCTGGTACAACCAGAACCAGTTACCTATTGGGAGAATCAATAGAAGCTTGATCACCACCGGAGGAGGAGGACGTAGACAAATCCCTCAGATTGGGGCAGGGCATCCGGCGAAGGTGATTAGAGCTACGAACGTCAGGCCTCACCGGCGTATCATCGGAGGTATTTACTTCCTGAATGTCAGTCGGAGAAAGAGTGCCTTCACCGGACATTTTTGGAACTCGAAAGAAGAATTAAAAATTAGGGTTTTTGGCGAAGCAGCAGACGGCGGGAGAAAGTGGATTCTCAGAATGCACAAAGATAGTGAAAATTACAGAAATCATAAAGAAATCAAGGGAATTAAGTTAAAGAAAATCGAGAATATCGAAAGAGGATACGAAAGATTTGAAATTCAAAAAACTAAAGAGGAAACTGCCTGACAAGATAAGGGGCAACAGGTATCATCATTAGAAACTATGGAGCAAAAAAGGCTGGGATCCAACGGCTGGGAGAATGAAACCTTACAACTTCCAAGAAAAAAGGAGGGTCCAGGTTAATCCACGCAAAACCTGACAAAGGACGTGACATCCCACGACAGAAAAATGGCAGTTATGTTTGAAAGTAGAGGTAAATTACCAAAACACCCTTACTAGATCTATTAATGGAACAGAAAAGGTACTTCATTCATAAATAAATAAGTTACAAGGGAAACAGAGAGAGTCCAAAGTCCTATCAATCAATAAATAAAAGGAATGCAAAAGAGGTACAGAATAAGCCCTCAACAAGAAAAATACACCCTATTCGACACTAGGGGCTCGGTTATGCTTCATCGGTCTTCTTGAAAGATTTCGAAATCAACCACCTCTATAGACTGTGGGTCCCCACTTCTCGGTACCACGTCTCCGGAAGTACCCATGGTAGCCTCGACAGTCGTCGACCTTGGGGAAATGCCGACAATAGTGGTGCGATCTGAGGCAAAACCAATCTCGGGAATTGGTGGAATTGAAAGAACGGTAGAGCCCCCGGTGGGCAGAGCTTCGAAAACAACAGTAGCGATATCTGAACCTGGATCCTGTGTATCACCAACGGTAGGAAACTCAGTCTCCGCAAGAGTCTCTTGAACAGGCCCCACTCCAGACTCAATAAGGGGCACGGGGGATGGACCCTCAGCCCCAGAATCACCCCTGACGAGATCCAAAACATCTTCAGCGAACTCCTCATCGGACCTACCTTCCTTAGACTCATCGGAAGACTCTTTAGGAATATCAGTGATAAAGTCAGAATACTCCCCAAGCACCCCAAAATCAATATCACCCTTCAAGGTCTCCCCAGGAGGCATTTTCTCCTCACTAATGGCCTGATGGAGAATATCACGCATGTCATCGAGGCAAGCATGATAAGGCTTCTGGGCAGAAGCCTGAGTAAAAGCGAAAGCGCAAGAACAGAAGCAGTGAATCCTATTCTTCGGGAGAAGAACTTCTTTGTAATACAAATTATCGGCGTCTGACAGAAGAAAAGTTTCCTTAGTCCGCTCTACCTCGGCTAAGGCCAGATCGCGCTCTCTCAAAACCTTGGCAACCACGTCCTCAGACGCCTTAATCCTCTGGGCATGAGAAACTTCAGACGCCTCTTTCTCTTACCGCAACTTGTCAAGTTCCTGTTCTGAGGACGTCCAAAAAGCTTGGAAGTTATTCTGAACTCGAGAGAGCTCGGCTTGGAGCTGGTTCTCTTTTGCTATAATCTCTTCCTGGTGCTTAACCTTCAAAGCGGCAATCTCAGCCGAAAGTACCTTATTTTGAAGCTCCAAAGCACTTTTTTCTTCTGTAGTTCTACCTAACAGACTATCATACCGAGTGCGGAGGACATCAAAGGTTCCTTGGAGCTCGGCTCTCTTGTCTTGCTCAACCCTCAACTGACCCCGGATTAAAGGCTCAGCCGCACTTGCCTCGGAGACCTTTTTCTCACAATCCCTCACCTTTTGAGTCAGTGAGGTAACTTCGTCTTGCAAATGGGAGTCGCTTCTTTCTAGCTCAGAAATACGGTACAAGACATTGACGGCATGGAGAGCTAGTCGTCCCGTATAACTGGAAATGTTGTGAAGAGAATCCTTGGCAGACATATTCTCCAAGTGTCCTAGGAGTTCTCGAGTACATTCTTTAAACGAGAAGGTGGCAGCACGAGCCAAATAAGTCGGGGCATCAAAATCTAACAAAAGCTCTTAAGTTGGAGGAAAGTCTTCCCGACCTCATCCAAATGGCCATACTTCGATAAAAGTTCCTGATCGACTACCGGGTCTATAGGTAGGAATGGAGTAGCACCATCCGACAAGGGCAAAGCAGGAGGAGCACCCTCGGAGGAAGAACCGCCATGTGACCAGAATCGCAGAGGAGTCTTCCCGTGGTAATACCGCCACATCTCAGAAGGGGAACAACGAGGCGCCGGATCATAGGAAGTGCCACCAAGAGTCTGCTGAACCTCGGAAGGTATGGAACCACTCGAAGGACCCAAGATAACAAAGAGAGAGCGAGTAAAGGCATCGGCAGATAGAGAGGAACTGATGTCACAAACTTCAACGACATCCAGAGGAACCACAGAGGAACCTATAGCAACAACACCCGCATCATCGTTTTTGACCTTTTTTGAAGGACGTGTAACCAGAGCAGTGCTGTCGTGAGTGTCCTCTTCGGAAGTCTCATCCACCAATTTAAGTTTTCGCTTCGGGACAAGGGACTTAGGGACTGCAGTCTCGGACCCTCCCTTCTTTGACTTCGGGGCTCGAGGGGCTTTTTTGGAACCCCTCTCTGGAGATAAGATCTGAGACCTCCCCCATCCTAACAGAAGTAAGGGACTGCACGACAAGTGGGACTTCCGAGGCCTTCGGAGAAGAAGTCTGGGAAGCTTTCTTCTTCCCTTTGGAGAGCGTAACCCATTGGCGAGCAGAGGAAAGAGTACCCATGCGGGCAGCGTCAGGCATAAGACGTGGACGCTTCCCTTTCCCTAAGCATAACAAAAAGAAGAAAGCAAGATTAATACGAGAAGGGGAGCTATACGGTGAGCACTTTAGCCAGGAAATAATCACAGAGGGACTACCTGGCATGGCTATGGACGTGGTGGTAAAGCCGGTTTAAAAAAAGTTGGACCCTTTAGAGAACCCACTAGTAACTGTGCCTCTTTTCAGAAAGTTTACGAACACGGCGGAAAGCTTTCTGAAACCCAGCTAACAGCGTCTCCAGGGCACACATATCCCCTACTGCACTGAGTAAAAGAAAGAAATGTTAGAATGTCCCATATAACATGAAGGAGAACCGATAGAAACATACACGTACTGAGGACAGGCTTGAAGAAAGAACTTCTGGGAGCACGGTGGGATTTTGAGGGTCCCCAAGATCATATACAAAATCTCTCCTCCAAGACCCGCGAACCCAGAACCAAGGATTCTTCCACCCCTTAACGGAACTGGACAGAGAAGCAACAAGGTTAGTGTGGCGCGGCACCAGATAATAATATCCCTTAGTCCTATTATTCGGAGTGAGCCGGTATAGGAAGTTGAACTCAGCAGCAGACATGAAGGAATATTTACTCTTCCAGAAGAGGACCAAAATCCCCATCAAGGCTGCCCAACCATTGGGAGCCAATTGAGCTGGGACTATACCCCAAAATTTGAAAATTTCCTGAATACAGGGATGGAGAGAAAACCTAAGACCCAGTTTGAGTTGCAATTCATAGGCGCCATAGCGTTTTGCGGAGCGTAACACATACGCGCGTCGGCAGAGGGAAGATAGAAATCGATGCCCTCCCCATATTGAAACTTACCGAGAGCAATAACAGGGCTCTTCCGTAACCAAGAGTCATCAAGGACTGAAGGAACCTCAGCAGCAGAAAAAGGAGTATTCTCACCCCACAACGAAAGTTTTCCGAGATGGCCCAATAATCTAGGACCAGCGCCAACCATATCGGGATTGGGTTCCAATGTGAAGGCAGAAATAAAATCGATGACCTGTTGATTAAAGGCAATCCAAGATGAAGACGCTGGATCCGAACGCTCCCCCGAAGATGACGAGGATGAGGATAAGGATGACCCAGAACTACCGAGCGAAGAATCGGTTGAATGGGAGGGGGATCTAGGGGATCTGGGAAGAGAAGAAGAACCCTTGCAAGCCATATCGAGATAATCGTAAAGGAAAATATGGAGAGAGGAAAGGAAGAAGAAACCCTAAGGCCACGACAGTGGTAAGTCCAGAAGCGCAAAGGGAAGTAATCGGGAAAAGAAAGGAAAAGAGAAAGATGAGAGAATAATACCTGGAAGAAGAACACGAGCACACTAGATAAAAGAAACGCTAACTGCCGGCAAAATCGAAGGGAGAAGAAAGAGGAAGCGAGAAAAGGGAAACTGTCAGAAAAAGTTTCAAAATTCAAATCAAACAGTTACACCCCCAAATACCAGATATACCCTCCCACCGGAACAAAAATATCTCAAAGCGGCGCAGATAACGCGATAAGGCAGGATTGTATCAGGAAGGAGACAACGATTGAAAACAACAAGGAGCCGAGGCCGAAAGAACCCTAATATCGTAGGCACCGAAGCATGAGGGATATAACCCATGAAGTGCGGTTCGACCCTGAACAATCTCAAGTCATGAAATTATTCAGGCTCGAGGGGCTAATGTTATGTGTATTATATCCCCCATACTTGATGGGCCCAAGAAGCCCAATAGGCTCCATTATAAAAGAAGAGGAAGGCCCAACCCCTCGGTGGCCCAACCGGTGGGCGGAAAGGAGAAAGGAATTAAGGTGGCCCAAAAGGGCCAGGACAGCACGAATGCCCAATCTAAAAAAGAATAAAGACGAGCCCACCTAACAAGGCCGAAGCCAAAAAATGCCCTCGGCAGAAAACCTCGACGTTCGTCCTTTTCCTGGCCGAGACCTCGTATGAACACCCCAGAGCCGAGAGCTAACCCATCTGAAAGTCAAAGGAGACGGCGAAGGCAGAACAGTAAAGAACAGACACCATAATGAAAGGGAACAAGTACCGCAGGCTAGAAGACAATACTAACGGGAAGAAGAGATATCTTGGGCAGCAATCCTAACTAGGAGACAACGAGTGACTGGCGCGCTCAGCTCTAACAACCAATGGGAGGCCAATAAAGGATGAAGACACCCTGCAAACCCACTGCAGTGCAACGAACGGCGCTCAGACTTCTCTGCAGATGGTCGGCGCACCAGACAGCTTCATTAAAGACGGCTTGTCTTTATCCAGATGACACAAGATGATTGGCTCGGATTTAGGGTTTTAGGACAATATAAATAGCCTCTCTCGCAGGAGAGAGGCAGGACACTCGAATTCACCTTGGACATTACACTTGTAAGAATTGTGGGAAAACGAGTGTTGTTCTAAGTGAGAGTAATAAAATCGGTCGTGTTCTTTGGTGGGAATCAAGTTTTTGAGAGGCTTTAATCTCTGTATTTATCTTTATTTGTGGTTGATTGTGTTTGATGGTATTTGTTCTTGGTTCCGTTAATTAAAAAACTTAATCCTTCTAATACGAAATTAACGAGTCAAGAACAGCCGTCAACAACAGTCATTTAAAAATTAAACTTAAATTGATAAAATCTTGAAGGCATTGATATTTTGAATGCCATCGGGAACGGGAATTAGGCTTTTAAAAGGAAAATCCGAACAATTAATACTCAAATCCACCTACAAAATATTCCCACAATTTTTTTCTAGGTAAAGCAAATAACTATCATACTCCCTTCGTCACACCCAAATGTTGTGTTTGCTTTTTGTACGTTGATTAAGGAGTATTATTATTTAATGTGTAGTGAGAGTATTATTATTTAATGTATAGTGAATAGTTGTATTAGTGAGACCTATATTTTAATTGTATTAATGAGTGTATAGTAAAAAAAAAAAAATGAACTCGCTCAAAAAAAAAAAAATCACCGTAATTATGAATAACTTCTCTATCTTCAACCAATGAACGCAAAGTTGAGTGTTTCAGGGCGCCAAGGTAAAACGAATATGCACACAAAAATTGGCCAACCACACATTCAAGAACACCTGTAAAGATATTTATATTTTGAGAGAAGGTCTGTGGAATGACACATGGCCCTGAAATCTCCGCCATTGATCCCGCTTCATAGCTCTGGATTCTGAAACCCCACCACCACACCGTCATTTTCACGCACTCCAGTTTTTAATTTATACCTGGTACCACACACACTCTTTGAACACCAACAATATTATATTCTTAATTGCTTCATAATTTTTCGCATTTATTTATAATAATAAGGAAGTAGGCGTCTGCTGTGCTGCTGGTGGGTTGTTTGTTGTTTGTTGTTTGTTCATACCACGAAAATGAGTTCATCTGTGCTTTACAATCCAATAACCTCCATAGCAGTACCATCAAGAACGTCGTTTCCATTTCTCGACTTTCCGTGGGGTTTCCTGAACCAGAAATCCCTTCTGAGGAATCACGAATTTGGGCTATCGAAGAAATTGAGTAGGGTGAAGGCTAGCGTAGCTGAAGCACAGAAGATTGAAATTGATGGGAATTCCAGGCCGCAAGAGAAGAAGCTGAGGATTCTGGTGGCGGGTGGTGGGATTGGAGGGCTGGTTTTGGCTTTGGCGGCGAAGAAGAAGGGGTTTGATGTGGTGGTTTTCGAGAGGGATTTGAGTGCTATAAGGGGGGAGGGGCAGTATAGGGGTCCTATTCAGATACAGAGTAATGCTTTAGCTGCTTTAGAAGCGATTGATATGGATGTTGCTGAGGAGATTATGAATGCTGGCTGCATCACTGGTGATCGGATTAATGGCTTGGTGGATGGAGTTTCGGGCAATTGGTAAGTTCTTGGCTGATCTTATTACTGTGTCAAGCTTGTTCTGAGATTAACTATTGGTGGATTTCTGTAATTAGATTTGCATTAGTCTGGCTTTCCTTTTTTATTTGGACGTGGAATTTGTAGCTAATATTCGATTCTATCAGCTTAAATGGACCTTGTTATTCTATTGTTTTGACTATTATTTCATTAATCAAATTCAAGAAAATGATAAGTTGATCATCAGGTACGTCAAATTTGATACATTCACCCCTGCAGCAGAGAGGGGACTCCCAGTCACCAGAGTTATTAGCCGCATGACTTTGCAACAAATCCTTGCAAATGCAGTTGGGTCGGATGTCATTATGAATGAAAGCAATGTAGTTGACTTTGTTGATGATGGTGAAAAGGTATTCTTGTGTGTCAGATGGTTATTGATTCCTTCAGCAAAACATCTTTGGATGATTTAGTGGACTTTTACGTCTTTATTTACTTCAAACATTTAAAAAGTTTATGGTGCTCCCCTATATCTGGGCTTCCTGGCTCATAATTGTAATATCTGTAAAATTTTCAGGTGACTGTGAAACTTGAAAATGGTCAGTGTTTTGAAGGTGACATTCTTGTTGGTGCTGATGGTATAAGGTCAAAGGTACTTCTATTTCTATTATTATTACAGTTGCATTGACAGAACTAATCAGATTTTTGCTGCTGCAGTTCATCCATTAATTGGAACATGCCACCATATCTAACATGGATATATATTTTGCGTTTTGGTCTTGTTTGTGGATTTAATGTAGGTGAGGGATAACTTGTTTGGCCCAACTGAAGCTATATACTCTGGCTACACCTGTTACACTGGTATAGCAGATTTTATCCCTGCTGACATCGAGACTGTAGGGTATGTGTCTACTTACATGGGAGAACCCTGTCGTTTTTCGAAAGGAGACTTATGTATGTCAACTCTTTTGAAGGTACCGAGTATTCTTGGGCCACAAACAATACTTTGTTTCCTCAGATGTTGGAGGAGGAAAGATGCAGTGGTACGCATTTTACAAAGAAGCACCTGGTGGAACAGATATTCATAGAGGTAAATAACCTTCACATGATTTTCCTGATCCTTACATGATTTTTATGTTACTTCGGAAAGTGAGACTGTATATCTAATCTTCACCTGAAAGAATCTCTTACAAATAATTTACTCAGCCCTGCTAGTAGCATACTTGCTCTTGAATGTCCTCTCTCATCAACTGTGCAGATTTTGTTTGACATAAATAATATCTTGAAACAAGAATGGTTTAATGAAATTGACATGGCTATTGCAACCAGAATGGACTTCGTTGTCATAAGCTAGTTATTTCATATCAGATTGCTATGACATATTACTTCGTTTCAGAAGGAATGCCTTTTTATCATCTGACAAGTCCTAGCATCAAGTGTAGTTAGTTAGGTAACATGTAATACTGCTTAGGTTATATTTTATCATCGTTAGCAGTTCCAAGTAAGACGATACACTATAGAAACAAAATTCAACTTGAGCATAGTATAGTTTAGTTGGTCATCTCAAGATATTGGCTACAAGTACTGTAATTTCTGCGTCCAATATATATACGTACATATATGTTCTTGGATTGCAGGTAAAAAGGCAAGGTTGCTTGAGTTATTTGAAGGATGGTGTGATAATGTGATCGATCTGTTGCTTGCCACGGATGAAGATGCAATTCTTCGGCGTGACATATATGACCGTTCTCCAATATTTTCCTGGGGAAAGGGTCGTGTGACATTGCTTGGTGATTCGGTCCATGCGATGCAGCCAAACTTGGGTCAAGGAGGATGCATGGCCATTGAGGTAGAGTTCATTCTGAGAATGTCCTCCCTTATCAGCACCATTTGAACTTGGGAAACAATTGGCTGTTATAGTAACCAATTACTAACATCTGTGATGAATTCGAACTAGTACACATCTCATTGTTCTAGCATTAATAAATTGATGGTACTCTTCGAGAAACAACAACTTTGAATGTGTTTATCATTCAATACACTGTAACTGAAATATTATCTCATTGTTCCAGGATGGATATCAACTTGCACTTGAGCTCGATAAAGCTAAGTGCCAAAGCATCGAGTCAGGAAGGCCAGTTGATATTGTCTCTTCTTTAAAGAGGCAAGAGTGTAATTACAAGCTTGTTCTTTTTTTCTCTTGCAAACTTCCTTAGATCAACATTTAGATTAGAAATTAATCTATGAACCGAACTCTGATTTATCTTGTGTCTTTTCTAGTTTTTAAGGTCTGAGGCTTTCTAAAGTACACGTTCTTGAGGTGCAGTAACTTAGAAAGAATTGACCTTAGACCAATGATAGTTCAAATAATTTCTGGGCAGTCTAGACTTGTAAACCAAAGACATAATGTATCAAATGTGTGACCCTGGTTGGTATGCACTCATTCCGTAGGTTATTCACCATCTTACAATTTTTTTCTTCAGGTATGAGGACGCTCGAAAACTACGCGTTGCTATTATTCATGGACTAGCAAGAATGGCTGCAATTATGGCAACAACTTACAAAGCATACCTTGGAGTTGGGCTCGGACCATTGTCGGTAAGAAATCATGCCATTCTCCAAAATAAATATGTGATTGAGGCAGAATATTCCTTAACATGAAAAGACACACTTGAGAATTTAGAGAAGTGATCCCTGAAATTTACAGATATCTTTTATCTGATTTGTAGTTCCTGACAAAGTTTAGAATACCCCATCCTGGAAGAGTTGGAGGCAGATTTTTCATTGACATTGCTATGCCCTTAATGCTAAGTTGGGTTCTTGGTGGTAACGGGTAAGATCTGATCAGCCTGCCCACAACACTTAGTTATGAATTCTAAGCTTATTTCCTTATTCTCTTCCCCCTTTACTTAATAAATCACGTTGGTGTTTTCTGTTTTCAAAGTTGATGAATTAAGGGTCTGTTAGAATAACAGTGAGTGGAAAAGGTATGTAAATGGAAAAGGAATACTTTGGGTTTGATTCCTCTCATATGAGAGAGGAAAGGATGATTCCTACAAAATTAGGAATCAAACCCATAGTGTAAAAGTACCAAACAAAATTTTCACTTTGATTCAATTCCTCCCCAGTATACCTTTCAAACAAAAAGCCCCTAAGTTTATTGTTCACCATATAATGTTTTCCTGGTTGCAAATCTGATGAAACCTAACCACTCATATTCCCTGTGATGAAAATTATTGCTGTCTCAGAGATATGGTCGAAATATTATCCACCAAGTTTGAGAATCATTGCTGTAGGGTATTCTTTTTGTCCCATAAGAAATTATTCAAATTTTGTTCTATTGATTTTCATAAAAACCATCTGCAAAAGCAATGCATACAACATTTGCATTCCCTATCACCTTAATAGCTTATTATCAAAGGCTATTCTTGTAGGATAGTTTCAATGGTGTACGTCCTTTTCATGATCGGAAATTTACTATGTTTTTTTGTATTGCAGTTCAAAACTTGAAGGACGAGCGCTACAGTGCAGACTTTCTGACAAAGTACGCCATTTGAACAACTAATAACATAGCTATTTTATTAGCTTCCAATTGTTGTTTCTTCTTTCAAGAGTTCAGTTTTATCTTTTAAATGTATAGGCCAGTGATCATTTACGTGAATGGTTCGCGGATGATGATGCTCTAGAGCGAGCTCTCGATGCAGAGTAAGCGTACCTGCATTAATTCTTGAGGAAATGTGATGTGATATTTTGTGCTTACTTTCTTTTCCTTAATTAGCTCATCTTCATATGCAGTTGGTTCCTCTTTCCACTGGGAGATTCAACTGCAGCATCTGAAACTATATTCCTAAGCAGAGACGAGAAGAATCCATACGTGATTGGGTAAGTCCCTCCTCTTTTGGTTAAAACAGCACTTGCATAAATGTGTAATTAATTTTCAATTCACTGATAAAACTAGTCCTTTTTGCAAATGGCAACTCATCAGTGACGTCTGTTTGCAGAATATGAATTACTTGCTTATGGGTCACGTATTTAATGATGGATACCTTTTTTTAATCTTAGGAGTGTGTCACATGCAAACTTCCCTGGAGTGTCAATAGCAATACCTTCTCCTCAGGTCTGATGGTCGAGCCCTTTCCTTTCCTATTGCTTGCTTGAGTTTTCCTTTTAGACCATGTATTCTTGATGAGAAAAGATTGTAATATTTAGGTTTCTAAAATGCATGCTCGGATAAGTTACAAAGATGGTGCCTTCTTCGTGACAGACTTAAGGAGCGAGCATGGCACCTGGATCACAGAGTAAGCTGTGGAAATCTCCTCTCTTGTGATCTATTACATTGTATTCTTCATTGTCTTAAGTAAAATTTTGCAGTAATGAAGGCAGGCGACATCGTGCATCCCCCAACTTACCTACTCGTTTCCATCCTACCGACATAATTGAGTTTGGATCTGATAATAAGGTTAGATTTTGTCTCATTATTTTAAAGCATGCTGCCTGAAAATCTATGGTTATAAGTGTCAAGATTGCATTATATCATACACATCACCACTACTCGACTTTGTTTTTCTTAACCTAACTGTTATAATGGTCTGAGAAAGATAATAATAAGTGAGAAAGAACACACAACTTAACATTGTGTTAGCTACATCCACACCAAAAGAGTGAAATCAAATTTTATTCTAGAATACAACTACAATGAGACAGCAAGGAATATTTATTATAGAACCTTATCCAACGTGGTTGAGGGATGCAAAAGGAACTAGGAAATCTTATGAGGTTGGAAAATTGAGCCCTGACACATCATACATGGTAAAAGTTGGGGATGTAGTCCCTAATCCCCGGAATACGGTTGTTTTGCCCCCAAACCCCTGCCTCATTGACCGTACAAGACCCATTGTCCAGCTCGACGTGGTGCTCTTATGTCATTGCAACTGGAATTCAATGGGGTATGTTTCTGATGAAGACCCCTTGAGAGTACTACAACCAATTCCTTTTGGTTTTTGGCTTCTGAAGCTGAGCTAAACTTTTCCAGCTTATGTTCCTGGTTTTCATCATAAAGTTGAAGTCTCGTATATTTTTGCAGGCTGCTTTCCGTGTAAAGGCTCTGAAGATCCCACCACATACGACGACGAACAAAAAGGATGAAAACGAGGTCCTTCAAGCAGTATAGGAGAGGAACTTCACAGCAAACTTGTACAGATTATTTGGGGCAGCTGAGGCATGTTGTTTAGTACAGTACCACAGCAGATTTTATACATGAAATTGTAATTGTTGTAATATTAACTGTTGGAAACATCATTTTTGGATTACATTTAGCAATAGAGATACATGTATATATACAGTGATCATATTGTAGTACAACTGCATGCAATAAGCAGTCAATGATTTTGCTCTTCAAAATTTTCACGCTATTTGGCAATTTTCTCATTCACTATAACCCCATGTAATGAAGAGCGTAGACGGGTAATACTCTTTGGAAGAGGCCTGATATTTCATTTAATCAAGGGCCAATCATTATCAATATATCGAAGTATTGCATTTTAGAGAAGTATTTAGTTATATTACTCTCAATGTATATAAAAGCATTGCATTTTAGTTATATAATATTATGAGTTTCACTCTGCTGCACCACTGGTGCATTGGTAAGATCTTAACCTTTAGATTATAAATTAATTGAATCTCAACTTTAAATTTAAATTTTAAAAAGTTAAAAATAAAATGTATAATTACAATTATATCCTAAATTTAACCTATAAATGTTAAAGTCCACCTCAAAATTTTCCTAAAATTATTATATGGAATCATTCCATTTATAGATTTTTATTTCTTATTTGGTTCTTTTTCGTGGTTTTTGGACTATATTACCCGTAAGGTTTAATACTTACTTTTAGATTTTAATATTAATTTAAAAATATAATTGTAATTTCAAAGGCTCTATATAAACCAGGCTCATATAGAACTGGTTCATGACATACTCAATATGATTAAGTATTAGACAATTTGGGGGGGGGGGGGGGGGGGGGGTGGTAAACTCTAAACTCTCGCACCACGAATAGAGTTAATGGATCAAGGCCGCTGGTAAGTTTTTGTCGTCGGAGAATGTAGGAAATAGGGAAGGAAATCGAAGGGAAAAATGGAGGAGAGGATGTGTTGTTCAACAGTTAAATCCATCCTTAGTGAAGACTTCAAGGCATCACTGAGTAGTTGAAAAAAAAAAATGATATTGTTGTCTTTTGTGACGGCTTTTAACTGTCACTAAAACCGTCAGTGTACTCATTCGATGAGTAAAAACGGCGTCATTTTGTTCAATCCATTTTGTGCCGGTCAGAATTCCTCATAAAATTAAAAAATATATTTCTTTCGTCCCACGAAATATTGCACGTATTTTCTTGTGAGAAGTTTAATAAAAAATGTTTGTTATGTAAAATGTTAGGATATGCATAAAAAATGAATATTTTAAATAATTTATGTGTAAAGTTGTTAGGATGTACCCCTCTGTCCCGGACAAACAGCACTATTTGTTTTTTGCACGTAGATTAAGGAGTATTATTATTTTATATAAAGTGAGTAGGTGTATTAGAGAGATGTGATGGATAGTGGTGGGCTATTGGTGGAATATTTTTACTAAAAGAGGAAATTTGTTCAATTTGGACGAGACGCCCAATATAGTAAAATGATGCTATTTGGGCGGGACGAAGGGAGCATGTAAAAAGTGGATATTATTGAGATATATATATTTTTTCCATTTTAAGAAACATACTCCATATAAGTGTTTAGATGGATTAAAAAAAGGAAAATGTGAAATACTTAATGGGACGCATAACAAAATACTCCCTCCATCCCACGTATTTTTACTCACTTTCCATTTTGGGGTGTCCCACGTATTTTTACCCATTCTATTTTTGGCAAAAATATATAATATTTTATTACATACTTTTTACAATCCCAACAACTTTAATTAATTTTTTACACTTTATTCATCATTCCCAATAACTTTATTCACCTTTTCTTTTTAAATTATTAATTTATTCCTACTTTATCTTACATTATATATTAAAAAAATAAAACGTCTTAATCTCCGTGCCCGTACAAACGGGTAAAAATACCCGGGACGGAGGGAGTATATTTTATACTCATTCCGTCCATCCTTAATCTATCAATTTTACTATTTTGAGTTGTCCACCCTTAATCTATCCATTTTCCTTTTTAGATATATGGACCCACACCCTTTCACTAATACAAATAAAATAAGGGACACATAACCTACACTAATACAATAGCCCACTACACATAAAATAATAATACTCCTTAATTCACGTGCAAAAAGCAAATGAATACATTGATATTGGACGGAGGAAGTATTTAATTGTGCATGAGTCAAAATTTCATTTTTATTATAATTGGATTAACGAAAGTACAAACATTTATGTAAATTGGGTTCACGGTGTAAATCATGTGGTCCCCCTTCCAATCATATATATCATGTGTATTGCTAGAGTGTTTAAATTAAGGGAACAAAGGGTTTATGATGTAAACCCGATTTACAATAAACTAACTCTTAAGAAAGTACATATAAATTAGAAAACCATATTTATTATTAACTTCCTTTAGGTAAGCTTGATAATTTTTTGGATTGGACTTTATTAAAAATATTAAAATTACACATATGGAGTATATTATAGGGGTCTTAATGGGCAACACTGGACTTGAGATAATCGCCCATTATATCACGCAAGATTGCCTTTTAATTTCTTTGATTGGTTTTATTTCTTTTGGTTTTTTTTTTTTATATAAATTAGCTGTGTGACTAATTTAATCAGATATTCGAAGTTCGAACACCATTAGAGAAAAAGGTCATCTATGTTATTGTTGGTTCACCAAAGTGCAACTAACAAGATTCCAATCTTGTTATCTAATCTAGCCATATTATATATAATCACGTAGGGGTTTAGTGTATGTAACTGATATAGATACAGAAAGTCTTTAAAGATAAAGTAATTTTAATGTTTTAAATGATGCTCGACATTTTTCATTTACATAATGATCCCCATTCTCCTTACCTTTTTAATACTCCCTCTCCAACATCAATGTATCTATTTGATTTTTCATGTAAAGTAAGAAGTATTATTATTTTATGTGTAGCGGGTAGTTGTATTAGTGGAGGGTGTGAGTGTGGGTCTCATATATCTAAAAAGAAAAATTGATAGATTAAGGAATAATATCCCAAAATAATAAAATAAATAGATTAAGGATGGACGGAGGGAGTATTTCATTAAAAGAAATTTTTCGGTATGCAACGTCCTCACTGCATACATGGAAGCAAGTCTTAATAAAAAAGTTTAGCGTCTGGTTCAAAGGTATCAATTTCCCCTATTTAGTAAAAAAGTAAACAATATGGTCCACCACTTCCTTCTAATACAACTACCCACGTTATATATAATATTAATACTCCTTAATCCATGTGCAAAAATCAAACGGACACCTTGGAACCGAACAGAGGAAGTAGTATATTCTAGACATTCCCAACTCCTTCCCAAAAGTTGGTACATTATGAGTCGCACGTAGTACTCCCTCCGTCTCATCCTTATAGTTACGCTTCCTTTTTAATTTACAAAGAAAGGTAATTATTAGGACGTGACTGAGGGAGTATTATTTACTGCCATAAGTATTTTTTTTATCTAACACTTGTAATGTCAGATTATCTATTCAATTTTCTTGTTTTATCTCTTATTTTACATAATAGATACTTGTTATGCGTAATAATTAATGCTTAAATTATTGTCGTACATACAAGGTTTAATGATTATTAATTAGATTATAGCGTTTTTAGTATTTCCACTAGAGAATGCCCAACCAAAAACATCCACAACCATTTCTCACGAGTGTTGAGTCACAATGGTGAAATTTATATATCACCAATACTATGAATCACCATGATTTTTTCCCCTAGATTGTTGGCAACTTGCCCATTATTTGCATTAAGTTTATCATGGGTCCAACCACTGCTGGCCCTAATTTCTTTGTGTAACTGAAAGTTGTCTGAGTGTTTTTATTTAGGGCAACACTCACCAATCACATGATATTGGTTTTATGTTTTTCAATTAGTTATGAAATTTTATTAAAAATATTAATCATTTTTCATTAAGAATGTTATCACTATTTTTTATTTGTACTACGAATTATTCATGTAAAAACTTATTGCATGACTATCTCTTTTAACGAATTCGAATATCATTTTTCATTAAAATATTATCACTTCTTACCGTCTAATATAAGTCTTCCCATAAGGGAGTATAAATACTCCATATAAGTGGATTTATGTTCTTGCCTGCATCATGTTAAAATTATCATATACTCCCCCGTCCATCAATAAAGTAATCATTTTCTTTTTGCATGTGACTTGAAGAGTATTATTATTTTATATAAAGTGGGCAGTTGTATTAATGATGAGGAGTGGAGTATATGTGGGTCCCTTTTATTAAAAATAGAAAATGAATATTTTTAGAGTAGACAATCAAAATAACAACATAAATACTCCCTCTGTCCTATCCTAATATTTTCAATTTGGGTATCTCATCTTAATGGTTATATTTTCCTTTTAGTATATGAGACCCACACAAAATAATTACTAAAATATTTTCATGAGACTCACCTACAATACTAATACAACTACTCACTATACATTAAGATATTATATCTCTCACCTCAATATATATTAAAATATTATATTTTTTAATCTCTGTACAAAAAAACAAATCTAATTATTAAAACGAGATAGAGAGAATATCTTATATACTCCTTCTGTCCCACAATTATTTGCATCATTCCTTTGTAATTACAAAAGAATGGTGCAGATAAGTATGGGACGGAGGGAGTAGATGTTTACTTAGGTGACCACGGGTCACCAGTGACCCTCTCACATGCACTGTACACACTCTATGTAAGAGGTTTATCGGTGACATGTGATCAACTAATAATCGCTTTGAAATATAATTGTCCTAGAGCAAAATCCATTTCTTTGTTGTGCCTGGGGCATCAAAATTGTATTGGTACTTCAAATAGGTTGATTTGACAGAAAGAAAAGATAACGGGAAAGAGGTTGGCACGTGAATGAGTAGCGGTGGCACGTGAGCAAAGAAGAAGATGCGGTAACGGTCAGCTAAGTAGGTGCTTTAATTGACCGTTGCACCATTTAATGTAGTCATGTTATTTCGTGTCCTAATAATTCAATTCTTCCTTGTTTTCTCTAGATTCCATTTTCTTCTTCTATTTTTTCTCCTACACTAATTATTTGCATTTCAGCTCCAATGTGACTCTTTATTGATTGTCTTCCAACTTTTAAAAGTGAATTTTCATTATTTTTCATAAAATAATTAATTTTACATGTTTTTTTTTATATGCGAAACCCAATTAAAGTGATATTTTATGTTGAAAAAGTGATGAGAATTAATTTAATGAGTGATATGTAATTAAATTTAGGGGGCACTCTAATGAAATACATGTATGGGAGATAGAGTTGTGAGAGGAATTGATCTTTATTAGAATATGTTTATTAATACCTTATAATCAATTTTTAATATATCATTGATCATACTTTAGAAAAACATACTTTAATAACCAATAAACATATTATATATATATATATATATATATATATATATATATATATATATATATATATATATATATATATATATACTCCCTCTGTCCCGGTCAAACAGCTACGTTTGACTGCATAAAGCTCTCACAAAAATTACAGTAAATGCATCTCTTTGCCCGGGACGAAGGGAGTATATATATAATTATCATACTTTAACACTTTCACACAAGTACAATTTTATAAGAGATTTTATCTAATTTTGTTATATATTTTTCTACACTACTTTTCAACTAGTCGTGCGTTGCACGTCACACACACGCCATACTTTATAATATGATATATTTTTTAATTTTTTTATTCCAAATATCTTAGTTTTCAACATAAAAATGAGTAATTTAAGTGATCATCTATTTATTAATTACATTAAAATTTCTTTCCATACAATATATTTCATTTGATAATGTTCATCCAATCCAATAAAAACTTTTGTGTTTTTCAAAAATATACCTCTAAAAAGAACAATTGATATATATTTTGGAAATTATACTCCATCATCCTTTTTTTTTATCAATAAATTTTGGTTGGTTAGAAGTTAGTTCTTTCATACTCTAAGATTTTCTCCAAATCTCCTTATAATTCCCTACTCCAATTCGTTCTTAAAGAGAATCGAACTTGGGTCACTCACTTTAGTGAGGAGCCCAATAATAAAGTGAGCTAACCCACTAATTGAATATATAAGCGAAGAGGTTCTTGATGAGAGAGTGGTAGGGTTAGTCTTCATAATTAAGTTAAGAATGAATATCAAGGAAGTTCAATAGATTTAGAATTTTAACCAGGTGGACTAACTCATTTGATCATTGGGCTCTTCACTCAAGTTAGATTTTTATTGGAAACAAATTAGGGAGATTTATAAAAATCCTTGAAAAAGGATAATTATAGATGCTTGATTACTAACAACTAACATTAAAAAAAAATCTAGAATTTTAAGAGTTTTCACATAAGTTATTACTCATATTAATAATTATGATTACATTTATAATATTATTATAATTATAATATTGAAAATGTGATACTGATTATTAAATATATGGCAAATTTTCTGTTTTCACAATAATTAGATTTTTATGCAAATAATAAAAATGATAATGCTTTATTAAAAAGTGACGGCTTTTGACAGATACATTTCTAGTTTGATAAAATAAAATAAAAAAAGTTTATATTTATTTTAAGTCCAATAAAAAAATTGAGATGAGATCGAGTGGCTCACATCGAGAACCGACCGATTAGTTTATCTTTGAGAAAGCTTTTGAGACAAATATTTTTAGAGACAACATTTAAAATGGTTTTTTAGGCGGAGGATTGTTGAGAAAAAGCATTTATCCGAAAACAAAATATTAACAAGAAAAGAAAAAAATAAAAACAACACATGAAATTTTACGTGGAAACTCCAAACCGGAGAAAAAAATGACGGACTCGAGAAAATACTTACTATATGAAAAATATTACAATCACACAGAAGCTTCTCTCTCCCGACCCCAAAACTACCACATTATTACAAATCTTTAACTAATTCCCAACTTTTCTCCCAACTCTCAAATAAAGAATACAAGAAAGAAATAAAAGAATCACGTATAAAGATTATAGTGTCTTTTTTTGTGTGTATAACATCAGAATAAAGGCCTCCTTAAATAATAATTGAGAATCCTCTTTTCTGATCTCTCATCCGATGTGGGACAAGTAGAATACCCTATTTTATATTGACAAATCCAATAATTTCCACATTGCCAAAATAAAATATGACTCATTGTCTTTACCGACAATCAATTTTCAATCTCCCGAGAATCATCCTACTCCATCATATGAGTAGACCCACTTAGAATAATCCATTCTAAGAATTTCCTTGAGGCAACATATCAAAAAATACCTGCTGAAATTTTATGGTTCAACTTCCAGCTCTTAGCCTCCATGGAAGTCCATCAGCCATCGATATACTTTTCCACCACACATATTTATGCCAAGTCAATGTATGCAAACTTGTGGCCCAGCTAACAATACTACACCCCTTTTCCATGACACTGGGCATGTCATGCATGAGGATGTTCATTTTCTCCTCAGAGAAAATTCTCCACAATATTAGTTTTACACTCGGAGTTGTTTGCCGTACCAACTCCACCTCGACTAGCTCCACTTGGACAAAATCTCTTTGTATGCTCAGGTTCTCCGCACTTCCAACAAACCACATTCTTGGAGTTCCTCTTCCTTCCTCCATTGTCACTTGCCAACATTACTGAATTTTTCGAAGTGCGCCCTTCACTCATCAGCCTCCTTTCCTCAGAAAGAAGTTTACTTGTGACTTCAGCAAAATTTAAAGTTTCCTTACCATACATCAGAATTGGCTTCATGTGCTCATAGTAACATGTCAGAGACAAGATAAGTCTCAATACTTTATCCTCATCTTCACTCCAATTGTCTCTAGTTCAGAGATGATGTCATTAAGAGTACTTAAATGATCTGAGATTTGTGTACCTTCTTCCATTCGAAGCGTGTGAAATTGCTCTTTCAGGTACAATCGATTTGAGATACCCTTTGCCTGGTACAGTTCCTCAAACTTTTTCCATAGCTCTTTGGCATTTGAAACTCCATGCACATTAGCAAGGACATTCTTAGCCAAAGATAAGCGTATTGTGCTTGCAGCCCGCAAATCCAAATCCTCCCAATCTTCATCACTCTTTCTAGAGTCTTTGCTAGAACTTTCTGTGCTATCAGTTGAACCTGGCTTTCCTTTCAGAGCCTTGTGTAACCCAGATTATATCAGCACATCCTTCACATGTACTTGCCACAACCCAAAATTAATTGTACTATCAAATTTCTTGACATCAAACTTAATTGAAGATATATTTTACCTACCCTAACCTAATGAATAACCGTCTCTTAAAAATTCTTTTCTGATGTGGAAGATCAGACTACGCTGTAACCACAGAGTATACTAAGAATTTTTAAAAGCGCCCGAACCGGGCTCTGATACCACTTTGTTGGGAAAAAGCATTCATCCTTAAGGGAAGAAAAACAAAATATTAATGAGAAAAGAAAAGAATAAAAACAACACAAGGAATTTTACGTGGAAACTCCAAACCAGAGAAAGAACCAAGGACCCGAGAAAATACTTACTATATAAAAAATATTACAATCACACAGAAGCTTCTCTCTCCCGACCCCAAAACTGCCACACTATTACAAATTTTTAACTAATTCCCAACTTTTCCCCAAACTCTTAAATAGACAATACAAGAAAGAAATAAAAGAATCACGTATAAAGATTATAGTGTCTTTTTTTGTGTATATAACATCAGAATAAAGGCCCCCTTAAATAGCAATTAAGAATTCTCTTTTCTGATCTCTCATCCGATGTGGGACAAGCAGAATACCTTATTTTATATTGACAAATCCAACAATCTCCAACTTGCCAAAGTAAAATAAAATCCATTGTCTTTACCGACAATCAATTCTCAACCTCCCGAGAATCATCCTACTCCACCATATGAGTAGACCCACTTAGAATAAATTATTCTAAGAATTTCCTTGCGGCAACATATCAAAAGATACATGCTGATATTTTATGGTGCAACTTCCAGCTCTTGGCCTCCCTGGAAGTCCATCAGCCATCTATATACTTTTTCACCACACACATTCATACCAAGTCAATGTGTGCAAACTTGTGGCCCAGCTAATAATACTACACCCCTTTTCCATGACACTAGGCATGTCATGAGGATTTTATTTTCTCCTCAGAGAAAATCCTCCACAATATTAGCTTTACACTCGGAGTTGTTTGCCGTACCAACTCCACCTCGACTAGCTCCACTTGGACAAAATCGCTTTGTATGCCTAGGTTCTCCACACTTCCAACAAACCATATTCTTGGAGTTCTTCTTCCTTCCTCCATTGTCACTTGCCAACATTACTGAATTTTTCGAAGTGCGCCATTCACTCATCAGCATCCTTTCGTCAGAAAGAAGTTTACTTGTGACTTTAGCAAAATTTAAAGTTTTCTTACCATACATCAGAATTGGCGTCATGTGCTCATAGGAACGTGTCAGAGACAAGATAAGCCTCAATGATTTATCCTCATCTTCAATCTTCACTCCAATTGCCTCTAGTTCAGAGATGATGTCATTAAGAGTACTTAGATGATCTGAGATTTGTGTACTTTCTTCCATTCGAAGCGTGTGAAATTGCTCTTTCAGGTACAATCGATTTGAGATACCCTTTGCCTGGTACAGTTCCTCAAGCTTTTTTCATAGCTCTTTGGCGTTTGAAATTTCATGCACATTAACAAGGACATTCTTAGCCAAAGATAAGCATATTGTGCTTGCAGCCCGCAAATCTAAATCCTCCCAATCTTCATCACTCTTTCCAGAGTCTTTGCTGGAACTTTCTTTGCCATCAGTTGAACCTGACTTTCCTTTCAGAGCCTTGTGTAACCCAGATTGTATCAGCACATCCTTCACATGTACTTGCCACAATCCAAAATTAATTGTACCATCAAATTTTTCGACATCAAACTTAATTAAAGACATATTTTACCTACCCTAACCTAATGAATAACCGTCTCTTAAAAATTCTTTTCTGAGGTGGAAGATCAGACTACGCTGCAACCACAGAGTATACTAAGAATTTTTAAATGTTCTCGAATCGGGCTCTGGTACCACTTTGTTAGGAAAAAACATTCATCATTAAGGGAAAGAAAACAAAATATTAACGAGAAAAGAAAAGAATAAAAACAACACAAGGAATTTTATGTGGAAACTCCAAACCAGAGAAAAAACCACGGACCCGAGAAAATACTTACTATATGAAAAATATTACAATCACACATAAGTTTCTCTCTCCCGACCCCAAAACTACCACACTATTACAAATCTTTAACTAATTCCCAACTTTTCACCCAATTCTCAAATTGAGAATACAAGAAAGGAATAAAATATCTTTTTTTTGTGTGTATAACATCATAATAAAGGGTCCTTAAATAGCAATTAAGAATCGCCCGATCAATACAACTTTGAGACGAATTTATTAGAGACGACTTCTGAGATGTTTTGTTAGACGAATCTTTTAAAGACGAATTTTAGAGACGACTTTTGAGACGGTTTGAGATGGAACGATAAGAGACGGCTCCTTAAGCTGTCTTTAAATATTAAAACGACGTCATTAGGCTTAAGGCATCAGTAGAGACGGTCTTTTCCATCTCTATCGACAAATAAAACCACTATCTGCGCCAAACACCATATTCACGTATTTTATAATATACTAGTTATAAAAACGTCATGTTACTTTTTCTAGCCTACATTATCTAAGAGAAATAACTATTTCGATAATTTTAATTATTTAATTACATAAGATGTTAAATCTTTTTTAATAATAGATACCGAGAATATTTATAATATTTTGTCATGGTAAGAAAATTTTAATTTAAAGTGAATTTTAATTGTGATTTTAATTTTTTGTTCATAACTTTTATATGAATTATTGACATATGTATTAATTTTTAAGATGTTAATTTTATGGTGTAGAATTTAATTACATTTACTTAAAAGTAAAATATGAACCTTAGAGTAAAGACAAAGTCTCTTATGAGACGTTACTTACATAAGACGGTTTGTGAGACGTGTTAAAGTATGTCTCTTTTTTAGATAAAGTATGTTTAATAGTGTTAAAATATATTTTCTTAAGTATGTTGGATTATGTATTAAAATTTAAGATTTTAGCATGTTATAATATGATTTATTATTGACATAATTTAACTACAAATAAGTGTACTTTATCTATATAATAAGCATACTTTAGTAATTGGTCGACCCGTCTCACAAATAACCCGTCTCACAAGAGAGTATCTAGTAAATTGCCCAAAGTGATGATCTAACCTTGTTGTCGGACAAAAAAGAAATACGAAATCATAGTTTATAAACAATTTATAGAATAAAAAGTCATAATATTTTTAATATAAGGTGATTCATAAGGATTAAAAAATTATGATTGTTCATTTAAATGATTTTCTGAATAATTAAAAAAAACTAATAAAAGTATAACATTTTTAATAAAATTAATACTACAAAAAAAAAAGATATTGGTCTCATTAAGCTATTTTATAAACAATTTATAATAGAACAAAGAAAAATTGATAAATTTTTAATAAAAAATAATATGTAATTTTAAAAAGTAAAACATTCTTACCGTGAAATCTTGGCATTATTTTGTAATTTTTTTTAATCTTCATATTTAAATAATTTGTATTTAAGGAGTTAATTAATTTTTTTAAGTATGTAAGTTAATTTAAATCAAATTTTGGTATTTTAAGGGGTTAATTATTTAATTACTTGATTTTTCATATTTATAATATAAAATTATGTTAAAACTATATAGTAGAGAAAGTAATAAATAAAAAAAGTGAAAATGTATTCTATCTTTATCTTAATATTCTTAATCCTAATATATTAAAAAGTTGTAAAATGTTTTCTACTGTTCTTATTTATTTTTGTTTAATACTTTATACCTTTAATTTTAATATTTTATACTATTCCATTAATTATTAATTAATTGTTATTGAATGTCATTTTTTCATATTCCTCTTTGTTTTTTTTTTTATCGGAATATTCCTCTTTGTTTTGTTTGTTAATAAAAGGTCGGCCACTTACTTTTATTAAGTCAATTAATAAAAAATTAATTCTATGTGAGGATGTTATTAATTCAACCATTGCTAATACTTTATTTTCCTAAGAGCCACCTTGACTGGCCTATTGCTATACATTAATATCAATTTTTATTCTTACATAACTTTTTACTAATCTAATTTTAATTATGTAATGTTTTAAAAACTTTTTTACTTTTAATTATTTTTCATTAAATTTGAATTTTTAACTTTTTAATTTTTAAATTTCACATAATATAACTATGCTCAATTTCAATCATTATATTTTTGAATTTAAGTCTTGTGATTGAGATTGACATGAGAATAACTGAAACTGAAATATTAATAAGATTACAAGATTAAAATTGAAATATATATTATAAAATTAAAATTAAATTTAACAAAAATTATAAGTATTAAAACTCTAATTCATTAATAAAAAAAATGAATTGTATGCATGTGACTGGAATTGCAACATTTAAGTGGTCATTACTTTAAGGGAAAAAAAGATTTTTTCATTCGTTAACTTTCACTCATTTTGAAATTAGTCTATTAACTTTTTTAATTTTGAAATTAGTCCGTTAATTTTATAAAAATTTTGAAATTAGTCCATTAACTTTATAAAATTCAACATTTTGGTCCTTTGACCTGCTATGGCAGGTCATTTGAATATTTTCACTCCAATTAATTTATATCATATTTTTATTTAACCAATTTTATCTAACTTTTTATTTTTCACTTCCGTATACCAAACAAATAATATTAATCTCAATACTAAAGTGGAGCAAATTTAATTAAATATTGATACTTCCTCCATCCGCTCGAAAGAGGGTCTTTTTTCCATTTTGGTTGTCCGTTTCAAAGAGGGTCACTTCATTTTTTACACAGATGAGATCCACACACACCCACTAATACAATTAAAATATGGGATCCACACTCCCACTAATACAACTACCCACTACATATTAAATAACAATACTTCTTAATCAACGTGCACAAAAGCAAAATGCCCTCTTTCGGACGGACGGAAGGAGTATAATATAAATTCTTAGTAGGGGCTATTTTTTTGTAAAATAGTATATATATATATATATATATATTTTTTTTTTTTTTTTTACATATTTTTTATTTTTATCTTTTAGAATAACCTGCTAATGACCTGTTGAAACGGACGATTTTGTTGAACTTGGTAAACATGATGAACCATTTTCAAAATTTTCAAATATAATGGACGATTTTCAAAATTTTGCAAATATAATGGACGATTTTCAAAAAGTGAAAAACTTATGGACTAAATTCAAAATTGGACAAAGTTAACGGACGAAAAAATCTATTTTCCCTTACTTTAATTATAATGTCTTGAGATATTTTTACAATGCATTCATCATTATTATTATTATTATTATTATTATTCTCTAACAATAAATTCATTCAAATTCTCATTATTATATTTTAATAATTATAATATATTCTTTTGTATTATACCGTGTAATATAATACTAATATGTTATGCATAGATATATCGTTTAATTATAATAATATCCACATTAAATTTCTATTAAAGAAAATAAAAATTATATTTTATCTTTCTATTGTATTCCTATGTACGTTCTTAATATGATTAATAATAATATTTTATCTTTCTATTGTATTCCTATGTACGTTCTTAATAATAATATTTTGTAGAGGCACTAACATCAAGATTTTTTTTAATATATAATTTCAATAATATATTATTAATTTAATAATTTATTTGTACTAATCATAAACCTCTTAAAATTCACGAATTTCTTGAACTCATTTCCTCACCTATATATATATTTTTTATATTATTTCTTGGGGCTTTTTTTATGTTTTTTATTTATAATATACTACATTAAATAATATTACATTTCATAAAAAAATAATAAAAGAAACATATTTGATAAAACTATATATATATATACATACATATATATATATATATATATATATATATATATAAAGAAATTAAACGACTCCAATAAACTTAATTACACACCTTGAAATTCAATACAAGTATCCACCAGTGGAACGTCTCAGTTTTCATCTCGAGGATGAGCAATCAGTGCTTTTCGATGATTCTAAATCACTGGAATCGGTGATGTCCAAACCATCTATAAGGGTATGTTCTTGGCTTGGTTTGAAGCAAATAAGAAATACCCCAAGGCAAGAGAACTGACATACGCAGAATTCCCACAGCACTATGTCTGGGAAAGAAAAGAGAGAATGAGTGAAAAGAAAAATTAGTACATCTGTTGGTAGGATTTTCTATGTTCCTCCTAGTGCCTGAGAATCTTATTATTTCAGAATCCTGTTGAATGTAGTGCGAGGACCAACATGTTATGAAGATTTCCTTAAAATCAGCAAAAGAACATGTAAAACTTATCAAGAAGCATGCTATGAAAGAGGATTGCTCGAAGACGACAATGAATATATAGACACAATTCAGGAATGTGCATCATGGGCTACCAGTAAGCAGTTGAGAAATATATTTGTAAATCTATTAATTTCTGGAAGCATAAGCATGCCAAAAAATGTGTGGGATGAATGCTGGAAAGAATTATCTGAGGATATATTGTACAACGAGAGAAAAAGATTGAGACACCCAGGTATGGCACATTAACAAGTGAAATAAATAGATTTTCGTATTTAATATTGAAATACATATTTTCATTAAGATTCTAAGATAATTTCAAATTACATGTTTAGTGATGTCTGAGAGGGATATAATGAATACGTGTTTGTGTGAGATAAATCATGCATTGATATCTATGAATAAGAACCTCACAGATTTTAAAGGAATGCCTATTTTAGATCCAGAAATGAATCTTCAGCAAAATAACAGACTAATATCAAGTGAATTGAGGTATAACAAATCAGCACTACAGAAAGAATGTCTGGATTTAATGAAGAAACTAAATAAAGATCAGAAGAAGGTGTACGACCGGGTGATGAAAAACATTGTCTCTGGAAGTGGCGGAGTTTTCTTCGTATATGGATACGGAGGCATCGGAAAGACATTCCTATGAAAGACGATATCGACTTCTATTAGATCAAAGGGGGACATAGTGTTGAACGTGGCATCAAGTGGAATTGCATCCTTACTTTTTTCGGGAGGCCGTACAACACACTTGAGATTTCGTATTCCACTTTCAGTGTGCGAGGATTCAACATGTAATGTAAAGCAGGAAAGTGATCTTGCTCAACTCCTTTCAATTTGCAAATTGATCATTTGGGATGAAGCCCCTATGGTGAATAAATGGTGCATTGAGGCCCTTGATAAAACCATAAAAGACATCATGCAGCTTAAAAATAGAGAAAATTCAATAAAATTATTCGGGGGGATAACTGTTGTTTTGGGAGAAGATTTCTGACAGGTACTTCCAGTGATACCAAAGGGTACTAGGCAGGATATTGTAAGAGAAATAATAAATTCATCATACATATGGGATGAGTGTACAGTGCTGAAGCTGACGAAGAATATGCGCTTGATATCTATGGGAAGTACTAATAATGAAAGTGAATTACGAGATTTCACATTTTGGATTTCAGGAATAGGGGATGGCACAATAGAAACCACTGGTGAACATGACACTGATGTACGTATACCAAAAGACATACTTCTTGAAAGTGGTGATGACCCTGTGAAGAGTATTGTGGACACCATATATCCTATATTTTTTAACGCGGTGGATGATCCAGGTTATCTTCAGGAGCGTGTTATAATTGCACCCATGCTGGACTCTGTGAACTCAATTAATGAGTACATGATATCATTGAATAAATACTTCCAGGACATATCTAAGTTCGGACTCCGCATGCAAATCGGATACCAATGTGGATATTTTGGCTGAAGTTCATATACCAGAGTTTCTAAATTCGATAAAGTGTTCAGGAATGCCAAATTATGAGCTCATTTTGAAAGTTGGCACACCGGTAATGCTTTTGTGAAATTTGGACCACGCAAGAGGATTGTGCAACATCACACGTTTGGTCATTACAAGACTCGTGGATACAGTGATATAAGCAAAGGTGATGAGAGGTAATGGTGTCGGAGATTATGTCCGAAACTTACTTTAACACCTTCTGATATCAAGGTTCCATTCAAGTTTCAATGGAGACAGTTCCCATTGATAGTCTCATACGCCATGACTATAAACAAAAGTCAAGGACAATATTTGAAGATTGTCGGATTGTACTTGAAGAGGCCAATATTTAGCCATGGTCAACTCTACATTGCTGTCTCAAGAGTTAGAATGAGAAAAGGCTTAAAAATAATGCTTTGTGATACTAAAGATCAGGCCACAGGTAGATGCAAGAATGTTGTGTTCAAGGAGGTATTCAGAAATATCTAGAAAGTAATAGCTCCCAACCTCTGGAAGGTGAAACACATTAATGAATTTATCCTTGATTTGTATGATACCCATCTTCTTGATTCAGGATCAGATATGTCTTTAACATAAGTTTGTATGGAGCTAATTTTTTCCGTTGCATTCAGAATTCATAATTTTTTAGGACATATATAAATTTAATGGTTCAAGTCCTAATGCAATGATTTAAAAATTGTGTGAATTGTGGATATTAAGTTTGGTTACTTTTTACTGCTTTATCGAATCTTCTCTCTAATGATTTATTACTGAGTCTTATTTAGGCATTATTTTACTCATCGATTTGTATTTGGATTATATAGTTATGGTGAAAATCTTCATTTACCGAAAATCGTATTCGTGCATTGTTGTATCTTTGAAATAAATATTGAAAAGTTTTTGCCTATCAATGTTCTTTAAGAAAGACAATTATAGATCAAGGTGGATGTTGCCTCCATAGAAGGACATGGGGAGTAAAAGAAAGAATATCAATTACAGTAAAAAAATAATCGGACAATATAAAAAGATCTGTGCAAAACACAAACGACATACTTATAAACATAAATTAAAAAAAACCTACAACACAATTCAAAACAAACAAAAAAACAGACGAGATAAGTACAAATATATCCCACAAGATAGAACTATAAAAATAAAAATAAAATTAATAATAATCATATAATAAACTCCTTCACGTGCAACGCACGGACGGGAATTACTAGTACATGTAAAAGTAAAAAAGATAAAATAAATTACACATCTTATATATGGATTCATCAACAATGAAATTCAATCACTATTCTCAATAACGAAATCGCCGTCGTCTTCTCTTTCGATATCTCATTAAATTTGATGGAACGACATTGTCATCTTTTCCTTCAATGTCATATCTAACTTCACAGGCATGCTCCTCTCCTCTAATCGCATCTGAGAAGCTTTCCAGGTCGTCGAGTATTCGTTCAGATACTCCGCTTCCGATGTCTCCATCGCCACCATAAATCCTCCACATTTTATAGTGTTTGATTTGCCTCTTCATATTACTCATTAAATAACTTAATTAATTATTAATGTAGAGGTGATGTATGTTAATTATAATAAAATATAATTCAAGTAATATTAGAAGTCACATTTTATAAATTCAACTTAATAACTTCTTTAAGGAATATGAACATAACTAAATAATAAATACTATTAAATAATTAAGCATTAATTATTAAAGTTAAGAATAAGTATAAAATTAATAAATAATTCTCCATTTAAATAGATAAAGGATAAAGAGGCAAAAATAAAAATAGGTAGGAATAATATGGGAAGAAATGTTTCTCAAATAACTTCCTATTTTTAATATATTATGATATGATTATGATATGTATTACTCCGTCTATCCCATAGAAACGTTTATGCATTTTTATTTTGGCCGTTTCATAAAAAAAAAAATTATGTTTACCTTTATAGTAAATGAGACACATACAAAATATTTAAATATCTTCACGAGGCCCATAACACTACACTAATATAATTACTCACTATATATATATATTAAAATATTATTTCTCTCACCTCAATATATATTAAAATACTATATTATTTAATTCCCGTGAAAAAAGTGAACGTAAACATTTCTACATGACGGAGGGAATATAAAATATTTGTAATCTTTACAATGATTTAAATATTACAAAAAAAATAATAAATTATGTATATTACAAATATTTAAATATATAATTTATTGGTTACTATTACTTAATAATATAATGAAATTAAGTATAATGAATAAAAAGTAGAAATATATGTGTATGTCTGTGTGAGAGAATTTTTAAATATTTATCAAATCATTTTCTAGTTAAAGTGGTTGATGCTCTAAAGTTGGCTTAATTTCTTTTCCTCTCTAAATCGTCTCGAGATGGATTTTGTTCCTACAAATTTGTGACGAAAATATCACGATGATCGGGTTACCGTCTTTAAAATAATAATAATAATAATAATAATAATTATTATTATTATTATTATTATAATAATAATAATAAACTTCTACCTCTATTTTTCTCATAAATAAAATATAGTGATAAAATAATTGTATGGAAATCTTATTTCATACCTTCAGTATATATATAACAAAAACTATATCAAAAAGAGTTTCATTAATTAGATTAAAAAAAACATTAATAAAATCAAATCTTTTAACATCTTGGAAGTAAAAGACAAATATTGGTTCAAAGTAGGGAGGACCATGATGATGACATTCTGTATATATATAACAAAAACTAGATAAAAAAGAGTTTGCTTAAATAGATACAAAAATATTAATAGAATCAAAATTAATCTTGAAAATCTTGGAAGTAAAAGACAATTGGTTCAAAGCAAGAGAAGAGCATGATGATATATATGATGAGTATTCAAAAAGGCAAAGAATAATGATGATTAAAAATGTGTTTGAAGGAATGATTATGAAGAAGAGAAGAGGCTCTGCCACATATAGGCTTGTCTAAGAAGCAATGTCCCATGAGATGACAAAATTTTGCTACTAAATCATTGTAGAGTGCCATATTTCTTAGGATTTTCAACCAGGGTCGATCTTTTAATGGCCACTATTGACAAAGTACAATTTAAAATAGTCACATCTCTTAAAATCAATTTTTACTAGCCACTTTTAAGTGGACTCCCTAAATTACCCCCATAACTGTCAGGTAAAGGACGAAAATAATGGGGTCATCATCATGTCAGTTTTGACTGCAGTAAATGGGGGGAGGGTGGACCACATTTAAAGTTTTTAAATTTTGAATTTAAGATTTTGGATGGGGGTTGGTGGGGTACATCATTAAATCCATTTTCACCTTTTTTTCTTTCTTTCTTTCTTTCTTTCTTTCTTTCTTTCTTTCTCTCTCATCTTTCGCCCAACATCCTCTCTCTTCTTCTCTCCTTTCGTCCCAGTATCAAGCACAGTGCATTTCTGGGTTTCTCTTCTCCATTTGCGGTCTCCCACGGTGCATTACACATTGGAAATGACAAATTTTCAGGTATGTATATAAGCAGTGTTATTGGCATCTCTAAATTAGTGTATAATGATTTTTAGGACTTTTTTCGAGGATATTTCCACTACATTTTTTGTGGTTTTGTTCATATGTGTAAAATGTAAATTAATTTTGTACAATGTTTCGTACATGTGGTTTGGAAATGTAATGGGTTGAATGTGACTTGATTGTGTATACATCACATGTAGGATGTAAGACCGCAGTGGGGTGTAAATTTTTTTTTTGAACTTTTTGTTGGCCGAATAGGGGTATTGTCGTAGACCGAATAGAATAAAATTTTAGGCCGAATAGAGCAAAGTGTAGGAGTAATTACTTCGTAATTTTTTTAAATTTTGGTTGGCCGAATAGAGGTTTTTAGTAGGCCGAATATAACAAATTTGTAGGCCGAATAGAACAAATATTTAGGCCGAATAGAACAAGTATAGGCCGAATAGAGCAAAGTGTAGGAGTAATTACTTTTTGACATTCTTTTAAATTTTGATAGGCCGAATAGAGGTTTTTAGTAGGCCGAATAGAACAAATCTTTAGGCCGAATAGAACAAGTGTGGATCGAATAGAGCAAAGGGTAGGATCTTTTTTTAAATTTATCTGAAATTTTGGTTGGCCGAATATAGATTTTTGTAAGCCGAATAGAACAAATCTGTAGGCCGAATAGAACAAGTGTATGCCGAATAGAGCAATGTTTATGAGTTTTGAATTTTTTTGGAAATGGTTGACTGGTTAGAATAAGAGCATATTTGGTAGCCCGAATAGAGCAATTTCGATAGGCCGAATAGAACAATTTGTAGGCCGAATAGAAGGAACTGTAGGCCGAATAGAACAAATGTTTGAGTGTGCAAATATTTGGTCAGTGGCTGCAATGAACTTATACTTATTTTGTCCGTAATTATGACTTTCTGTCTTATCTAGCAAAAATTTTATTTGTGCAGGGTGAGTGGAAGCGTCAATCTATGCAGGGACAGAACTGCAGTATACATAATTACTGCAAACCAGGAGTTGTGATGGAAATTATTCGTACACAGTTAACTAGGGTGCATTAGTTTCACATAAAAATATACTTTAGTTATATTTCTATTATAAATAAACATAGTGTCCATACCTAAAATCAGCCAAGGACGGGTGTTGGGCCGTGTACTACGCAGCTCTTCTTGCTGCATTTCAGGACGGGACAAGTCATGATTAATCGGTTCAAGAAAGCTAGGGCCGCCTCTCTGACGTATGTAATCACAGATTTCTTCATACAATTGGCGTCTTCTCTCCTCAGCACCATCATCGCTTTCGCTAGAAGACTGAATAGTATCCTGCTGTATGTGATCCCCTTCTTCGACAGTCCTATTCCCTGGGTCATCATCATCATTACAACTATCTACATCATCCTCACCCTCACGAACGACAGCATCGGCTTCAACATCTAGACATTCTCTAAAACCAGAACACAGCATCTCTGAGGCCGAACTATACTCCACATTCAAATCAAAATCAGGCCTCCCACTAGAATGTGCCCTCGTACGTGGGTCATTGCTCGTACCACCACTTCGATCATCATAACCTATCCCTGAAACCATACTACTCCCTGCACCCGCGATAGGACGGAGTGTCACATACATCATTCCTACATCAACACAGTTGAACACTTCTGCAACACGTGCATCATTCTTTATCTTATATTTAGACAAACGGCCATCGTAATCAACTAGAGAATGAACTACATAACCCTAGTGCCCCAAATCAGCTTGTACTATGTCATGAATTTTTTTTAGCAAACTACTATAACACAGACTATCCTCTGGCAAGAATAACCAGTTCACCACTCCACCTGTGTATTGCAACCCTTCCCAAGCTCTACCCCAAGACATCCCAGCTTTTTTATAACTCATCTGCAAATTTTTTCAAGAATAGTTTAATGACATCAACATTAAAACATTAGAAAATTAGTTGCAACATTATTACATTAAAAAATTTGTACTCATATTGTATTCTATTCGGTCAACAAATTAATGTATCCAGCCCTACACTGTTTTCAAAATTGGGCCTACCTTTCTATTCGGCCCACAGAGTTTGTCTATTCGGCCTACAAATGTTGTTCTATTCGGCCTACTAAGTTTCTGAAATTAAGAGAATTTTTGGGCTATTCGGCCAGCGGTTGTTCTCTTCGGCCCACTGAGTTTGTCTATTTGGCCAACAAATGTTGTTCTATTAGGCCTACTAAGTTTCTGAATTAAGAGAATTTTTGGGCTATTCGGCCAGCGGTTGTTCTATTCGGCCCACCTAGTTGTTCTATTCGGCCTACTGCTCTTCACCCTATTCGGCCTACTCACCAGTGTTTAACAAATTTTTGAGAAGATTACTTAAAAAATACGATCTAACATGACTGGTGAAGATTTAAGAGAGAAAAACTTTTGGATGTTAAAAATTATTATACTCGGCATACAATTTTTTCTATTATATTATAAAAACGTTGAATAATTAGAATACACTCATGAGGCAAGTCAAAATTATAAAATTAGGGCATTCATAACTATAAAATTAAGGCATTCTAACTGTTAAAACAAGTTTAAACATACCTTGTACAGCTGTTCCCCAAAATCTCACACATCTCTAAAAATACTAGAAATTTGCTCCCGAATGGTCTCCCAAATGCTCAACCTCTAAAATAATTAGTACAAAATTATTTTATAAATGTTGGACGACCACCCCCATTTCCACTATATATTACCTCATTTCTTTTGTATGGATATGAGGGATCACATGCCTACATAGGAGTACTAGGTAGTGGTAGTTGTACTTCCACACTTTATTCAGAAATAAAGAGGAATCCGATTCCTTTACTGTATGTTTGGTACTTTTATTCAAAAAGTGTGGAATCTCATTCTGTAGACATTGTGAAAAGTGGGTCCCCCTCAAGGGCAGTTTGACACATTCCTTTAAAAGTGGCTAGAAAAAATTGTTTATAACATATGTGGCCACTTAAAATTACACTTAACCAATAGTGGCCACTTTTTGTCATTTCCACCTTCAATCATATGTCAAAATTTTGATGAGACTTCTCCTAATTATTCCACATTTAATTCTTTTTTACTGCTACAGAATTGATGACCTCCTTTTTATGGACTAACTAACTTTCCTCTACTTGGCAAGTTTTTATTCTATTTTCCTTATTATTTATTATACATTTTGTTTTGAAACTATTAACTTTTTATCTTTTTTTTTTAAATAATAATAATAAAAATAAAATTACTTTCCAATCTTAGAGAGTTGACCTATGTGAACAAGTCGATCTCTTTCACTTTTTCTTTTTTTTTATTATTATCCTAAAAATCTAATAATGTATCAATTTGCTTTTCAAGTAAATTAAGGAGCATAATATCTAATGTGTAATTGATGAACTTTAAATATTATATTTTACCCTCTTTGCTCTTGCTTTTTGGGGTTTTGTTATGGGAGGAAGACTATTTTTTTTAAAAAGGAAATTGAAACTTTGCAATGTGACAAATTAAAACAAAAAAATTGTTACATTTTAATAGAATGAAAGGAGTATTAATATAATATTTTATATATCATAAAAATTGTTTTTTGTTATAATTTAATTAAAAGGTTAACAATCGAATACCAAGTTCTATCTATCTCATAATACCATTTTTTAAGACGCCTAACTAAAGTCTTCCTAGCAATATATAGTGTTGTGTTACATTATATACTTGTTGGATAGCTGAAAAAATAAAAAAAGAACCCGAAATAGATACGACATTAAAAGGGAAAACAATGTAAGAGACGACTTTTGAGATAGCGAAGTGGCGGTCCTAAATTTGCCTGCTACAACTAATTAAAGTCTTAAAGATAATGTTGTATTCTCTTCGTACCCTTGATAAGTACTTATTTTGTCATTTTGATCCGTATCAATAAAAAAGTATCTAATTTTTTATAGGTTGATGTGATAAACATAATAATATTATTATACTCAATCCGTTATATATTGGGCTCACACTCAATATTAATACAACTACCCACTACATATTAAAATATTATTTCTCTCACCTCATTATACTTTAAAATATTATGCTCCTTAATCCACGTGCAAAAAGCAAACGAATACTTATCAGCGGGACAGAGAGAGTATTCATGAGGGATAGTTAAAGGAAATTATAGAGACAACTATAATAAACTGACAGTGGTTTTAACTAAGACAAAGTCTCTTGTGAGACGCTACTTATTTGAGACCGTTTGTGAGACGTGTTAAAGTATGTCTATTATATAGATAAAGTATGTTTAATGGTTGTTAAAGTATATTTTGTAAAGTATGATGGATGATGAATTAAAGTATGATTTTAAAATGTTATAATATAATTTATTATTGACATACTTGAACTATAAATAAGCATACTTTACCTATATGATAAGCATACTTTAATAATGGGTCAGCCCGTCTCATAAAAAACCTGTCTCACAAGATAGTCTCTCTTTAACTAAATCGTGTTAAGATACCTATGATTGTCTCTAATAAAAACGGCCTTTCCAACCGTCTCTAACTAAGAACTTTTTAAATAGAGTTTTCACCGGTTAAAGATGGGATGAGATGGTTTTTGCTTTTTGATGTGATATTTTCTATATCATTTTTAGATAAAATTGATATGTGGCATTGAGGAGAAATCTAA
Organism: Pogostemon cablin; assembly: GCA_023678885.1. Taxonomy (NCBI): domain Eukaryota; kingdom Viridiplantae; phylum Streptophyta; class Magnoliopsida; order Lamiales; family Lamiaceae; genus Pogostemon; species Pogostemon cablin. The sequence goes on from CM042993.1 coordinate 10,872,543, forward strand.
TTCATTACTCCTAGAAATTATACGTTGAGTTATGGTATGTGATGAGTGATATTTTTACCTACATTTTAGTATCTTTTTATGTGAGTTTTCGTATATTTTTATCCGTATTTTATATGTTATTTGGTTGTGTTTTGTGTTTTCATGGAAATGTATGTGAATGAGCTTAAACATAAGATTTTCACTTTTTATTTGATGCTAAACATGATAAGGAAGATGTAGGAAAAAACGGATCTCAATTTGGAGTTGAAACGAGGGAGAACGAGCCAAAACAGTGAAGGAAGCAGGGCAGCAGCAACACGACTTGCCGTGTCGGGAGCACGGGTCGTGTCGCAGCACACGACTCGTGTTACTAATACGGGCCTGTCCAGAATGGCCGTGCGGCGACATCTATTTATCCAACACGACCACCACTTGGTCGTGTTGCGGAGCTCGACTCGTGTTGCAGCACACGACCCGTGTAGCCAACACGGGCCTGTAAGCGATGGCCGTGCAGGACCATCAGTTCACGCAACACGGGCACCTTATGGCCGTGTTGCGCCACACGACTCGTGTCTTGTCAGGGATCAGAAAAATTCAGAATCCTTCTAGAAGCTTGTCAAGGAGTATAAATACCCCTCCATTCAGATTTTATGAAAAAGATCCGATTTTCACCCCTTCCACACACACCTCACACACCATTTCCTCCATTCTTCACCTTCACCTTCATCCATTCTTCATCCTTTGGATCTATCTTCATCCAACCATCAAATCCTTCATCCAAGTAGCTAGAGAAGCAAGGAAGGGAGGTGAATTGCAAGGGGAAGAAGAAGATCACCATTGGAGACATCCAAGGGAGTTTTCATCTAAACTTTGTATTGAAACCTATTGTTTATCATGTTTTGTAAGGAATTTAATGTCTATGTTAATTTTCTTATGGATATGAGAGGCTAATCTCCCTTGTGAGATTAGCAATATGAATTGTGTTGGATAATTTTTGGTATTTTGCAATTGAATGATTATGTTGATTGGGTTAATTGATTTTCTATCATTGATGCTTTAGATCTTGAGGTTTATGATGATTTGTGTGTTTAATTGTTTTAAGCATGTGATTAGATTGAGAAGTCAATTGCATATTTAGGATAATTAAGTGAATCATTTCATCAAACACTTCATGTGCATTATAGATTGTGAAGAGATTGAGAAGTCCTTCATAGTTTAGAACCCTTTGATAGAACATATCATTTATTAGATTGAGAAGTCAATAGATTATGTGAAGGGACTCTCATTTCAAGCTTAGTACCTAGTTGGAATTGTTTGAGTGAGAACCAATCCAATGAATGTCATTCCATATCCTATTCATTCCGAGAGGGAGTTTAGGTGATCTTAGTGTTGGCCCTTAGCCTTTTTCCATGACACATATGAATTCATTGCATGATACCTAGATTTTCCATGCTTTAAGTATTGTTAATCTCATCTCTATCTACTTGGCTCATTCATCCATCTCCCATTCATCTATCCATTTATTTTATTGTCATTTATTGATTATCTTCCCTTTATGATCATCTCTATAATACTATGACAAATACGAGATCGCTTAGACCCTAGTACCATCCTCCCTGTGGTTCGATAATTTCTTTAATTGGTCATACCACTATATTATGGCTAATCAAATGGCGCCGTTGCCGGGGGGGCAACGGTTGCTAGTGGTTTAACGAAGGAGTGTTTCGATTGGTATTAATAGAGATATTTTTATTGCTTTTTATTATTTGCTTTGGAAAATTTTTGATCTCACTTGTTCGTTTTGATAGGTACTTGACACTACCTTGAGAGAAGAGGAAGGGGGATCAAAGCCAAAAATAGCAAGTTTGAGAAGAATTGTAGTAAGCCTTGAGAAGAGTATTTAAATGGATGGTTGGAACCAATTCACAAATGTCTTTGGGGATCAATTTGCAAGGGTTCCACCTCCACAATCAAGAGGCTACATGAATGAGAGCAACTATGGGTACAACTTCCAAATGAATCAAGATAGCTCTCAATACTACAATCAAAGAAGAAATGGAGAATGGCAACAAGCTTACAATGGAAATACATTCCACCCGTATCAAGCATACAATTATTCTCCACAAAATCCCAACACCAACACTTCTCCTCCGTTCCAAAACTACGCTTTACTTGAATTACATAGAAGAAGTGCTCAAGGAAGTGATGAAGGTCAAGATTCTCAATCAAGTTTTCTTCAAAATGAATACTCCAAGATAATTACCCAAGTTACTTTGGAAGTGACAAGACAAATAAGGATGATGAATCAAGGTGCTTATGGTCAAGTCTTGTCTAATTCAAGTTTGGGGGGTGCTCAAAATGTGCAAGATGTGTCGATTCCTAGTCCTATGGAGCAAGAAGAGTGGAGGATGCCTACGCATCAAGTAAGAGATGTTTCTTTCATGGGAGTGGATGATTTCCAAGGAAATTTTCAACATAACTATGAAGGAAGTTTTCATGGGAATTATCCACCAATTCAAGAATAGAATTGTGACAACCAAGAGGGAGGAGACTTTCAACAAGTCAAAGAAGAAAAATCGTCTGTAAACGTCTTGATTGAGAAGATGATAGCAAACCTTGAGGAGCGCACGAAAAGAGATGAAGCTAGTTTTGAAGAATGGAAGAAAAGAAATGAGGCAGATGAGAAGAGGTTTGAAGCCTTGGAGCATCAAGTAAGCCAAATTGTAAGTGCTTTGAACAATTTTCAACAAGTTGAAGAATTGGAAGAGGAGAGCAAAGTTGAAGAAGAGTTGGAAGAAGAAAAGAATTTGGGAGATGAAGAATCAAATGAGGTATTTGAAGAGCATATTGAGACAAATGATGTTGATGAAGAGAAACAAAGTCAAGAAGCAAATGATGATGACTTGAAGAGTGAAATGAGCATTTCTAAACCTTTAAACTCTTTAAGTTGCCTTGAACTTGATAATATTGTTTACATTGACTTTGTATTACCCATTGATTTTTCTTATATTCTTAGAAACAAAAGAGAACTTGAAGATATGTTGGGGATCTATTTGGTAAAGAGGAATAAGTGGTGTTCAAGAATGGAGAGGGCAATGGAGTGTAAGCTCAAGATAGTCGAATTTTTGAAGCCATGCTTGAAGGATGCAACTGAGGTCGTCACTTGCCACAAATGCCTAATAGAGGAAGAAGCACAACGGTTAAAATTCGATGACAAGGACGAAAGATATCCGTGGCCATTCCGATGAGTTCTCCATATCCCGTCCGGCTTGAAGACGTTAAACTTAGCGCTAGATGGGAGGCAACCCATCATTACCTTTTTTTGTTTGCATTTTTGGCATGTAGATTGATTGTGTTCATGAGGAAAATGTGTATTGGAGAAACGATAAGTGCTTGATTTGAAGTGTGAAAGTAAGTCACACCACTTTTTTCAAACTTACCTCGAAACTCTTGTTTCAATTTAAGTTTGGGGGGATATGGCATGGTGTGACATACTTTGTTTTGAAGCCATATACTTTTCGTGTTTTTGGGCTAATTTTGAATTTTTCTCATGAGCATTGGTTTGATTTTGGTATGATTGGTCGTGTTGAAGTGCATGATAGTCCATATTTTTAATGAAATTGTTGAGCTAATGGTTTTGTTGAGCATGTATGAAGGGTATTGGAAGCACGAATTGAGCTCGGAGCTAACAACTTACACTATCAAATGCTTATTGAGGGAGTTCATTCTACACCCTACCACTTTTACGTGCTTAGCATAATTTGATTTGATTTGTATTGATGTGATTAGCATGCTACTTAATTTGTTATGTTTTGGGATGTTTACTTTTCGTAAGTTAGGATTTCCTTTTCAATAAAGGTTGGGATGATTGTGAGCTTAATTGATTATGGATGTTATGAATGTGTGCTTCATTGTTTTATGATGGTGATTTTTATTCTTGCATGTTATGTGTTTTTGGTTATTTCTTGTTTGTTGAGTCTTTATTTTATGTTTCGTGTGCATTTTTATTCTTGTTTAGGGAGTGTTTAGTGGATTGTTTTTGGAATGTCGTGAGTCATTTTTGAATATGAGTGATGATATGTTGTGGTAATAAGTGATGACAAGTTATGATTAAGAATCTCTACACTTTCGAATTGTGACATGTTTTATTTAACTTGTTCAATTTTGAGATGAATGTGTGTAATAAGTTTCTTAAAGTCCAATGCATAAGCTTGTGAGCATTTGAACCTCAACCGTGCATACATGGTATTTTCTTCATGAGTGGATTGGTTGTGTTTGATAAGCTAGAACTTGCTCAAGGACTATAGGAACGAGCCCGATTTGTGGAGATTAGTGACATGATCTAAGGCCATCCTTGTTATTATAGTCATTACCATATATTTCCCTACCATGAACATCATCCCTAGTCAACCACTTTGAGCCTTAAAGCCTATTTATTATGATATAAGCACATTACAAGCCATGATTACCCACTTAAGCCTTACATATATACCATTTGTGTGGGTGATTGAGGAGATGGTAACTAGAAAGGTTTGATAAGGAAGAAAAAGAAAAAAGAAAATGGTAAACAAGCAAGAAAAAGGATGAAAAAGAGCACAAGAAAGAATGGACATGCAACCTCAAAATAAAAAAATGAGCAAAGCAATAACAATATGCTCAAGTACTTAAAAGTTCGAAGAAGGAAGCATGCATTAAAAGAAGCTAAAAATCTAAGAAAAGTTGATGATTAGTGCTTGTGATTACCAAAGTTGAGAAAGGAAGAAAGAAAAGTGGAGAAGTTGAGGAAGTTGATCATCTCTTCGATTACTTACATTTATTAGTCACTATTATCCATACTCTTCCTACCCTACCAAAGAGCCTATCATTACATCCTTAATAAAAGACCTTTTTGATCACTAATGAAAACTTTGGTGGTTTGTGAATGTAGTCCACGAGCAAGCTTATAGCGAGTCGAGCCAATCGATTGATGAGTGTTGATTTACCTACTTTAAAGAGTGTTGAGTGAAATTTATAACCTATGTGAGGCTTGGACTAAAAGGGACTATATTACACTTTTATTCTTTTTAGATTGAACTTGTTAATTTTTCATGTTATGAGTTTAATGTTGTAGGATGCCGTAGCATAATTTGTAATTCTTGTTGCTAATGATATGTTGTTACTTATGTTCGTTTAGTCTTTTCCTAGGTAAAAATCACTCTCCTTGGTTTATCATTTTCGTTGTGCGGGGACGCACAACACTTTAAGTTTGGGGGAGTGATGAGTGATATTTTTACCTACATTTTAGTATCTTTTTATGTGAGTTTTCGTATATTTTTATCCGTATTTTATATGTTATTTGGTTGTGTGTTTGTGTTTTCATGAAAATGTATGTGAATGAGCTTAAACATAAGATTTTCACTTTTTATTTGATGCTAAACATGATAAGGAAGATGTAGGAAAAAGCGGATCTCAATTTGGAGTTGAAACTAGGGAGAACGAGCAAAAACAGTGAAGGAAGCAGGGCAGCAGCAACACGACTGGCCGTGTCGGGAGCACGGGTCGTGTCGCAGCACACGACTCGTGTTACTAATACGGGCCTGTCCAGAATGGCCGTGCGGCGACATCTATTTATCCAACACGACCACCACTTGGCCGTGTTGCAGAGCTCGACTCGTGTTGCAGCACACGACCCGTGTAGCCAACACGGGCCTGTAAGCGATGGCCGTGCAGGAGCATCAGTTCACGCAACACGGGCACCTTATGGCCGTGTTGCGCCACACGACTCGTGTCTTGTCAGGGATCAGAAAAATTCAGAATCCTTCTAGAAGCTTGTCAAGGAGTATAAATACCCCTCCATTCAGATTTTATGAAAAAGATCCGATTTTCACCCCTTCCACACACACCTCACACACCATTTCCTCCATTCTTCACCTTCACCTTCATCCATTCTTCATCCTTTGGATCTATCTTCATCCAACCATCAAATCCTTCATCCAAGTAGCTAGAGAAGCAAGGAAGAGAGGTGAATTGCAAGGGGAAGAAGAAGATCACCATTGGAGACATCCAAGGGAGTTTTCATCTAAACTTTGTATTGAAACCTATTGTTTATCATGTTTTGTAAGGAATTTAATGTCTATGTTAATTTTCTTATGGATATGAGAGGCTAATCTCCCTTGTGAGATTAGCAATATGAATTGTGTTGGATAATTTTTGGTATTTTGCAATTGAATGATTATGTTGATTGGGTTAATTGATTTTCTATCATTGATGCTTTAGATCTTGAGGTTTATGATGATTTGTGTGTTTAATTGTTTTAAGCATGTGATTAGATTGAGAAGTCAATTGCATATTTAGGATAATTAAGTGAATCATTTCATCAAACACTTCATGTGCATTATAGATTGTGAAGAGATTGAGAAGTCCTTCATAGTTTAGAACCCTTTGATAGAACATATCATTTATTAGATTGAGAAGTCAATAGATTATGTGAAGGGACTCTCATTTCAAGCTTAGTACCTAGTTGGAATTGTTTGAGTGAGAACCAATCCAATGAATGTCATTCCATATCCTATTCATTCCGAGAGGGAGTTTAGGTGATCTTAGTGTTGGCCCTTAGCCTTTTTCCATGACACATATGAATTCATTGCATGATACCTAGATTTTCCATGCTTTAAGTATTGTTAATCTCATCTCTATCTACTTGGCTCATTCATCCATCTCCCATTCATCTATCCATTTATTTTATTGTCATTTATTGATTATCTTCCCTTTATGATCATCTCTATAATACTATGACAAATACGAGATCGCTTAGACCCTAGTACCATCCTCCCTGTGGTTCGATAATTTCTTTAATTGGTCATACCACTATATTATGGCTAATCAAATGGCGCCGTTGCCGGGGGGGCAACGGTTGCTAGTGGTTTAACGAAGGAGTGTTTCGATTGGTATTAATAGAGATATTTTTATTGCTTTTTATTATTTGCTTTGGAAAATTTTTGATCTCACTTGTTCGTTTTGATAGGTACTTGACACTACCTTGAGAGAAGAGGAAGGGGGATCAAAGCCAAAAATAGCAAGTTTGAGAAGAATTGTAGTAAGCCTTGAGAAGAGTATTTAAATGGATGGTTGGAACCAATTCACAAATGTCTTTGGGGATCAATTTGCAAGGGTTCCACCTCCACAATCAAGAGGCTACATGAATGAGAGCAACTATGGGTACAACTTCCAAATGAATCAAGATAGCTCTCAATACTACAATCAAAGAAGAAATGGAGAATGGCAACAAGCTTACAATGGAAATACATTCCACCCGTATCAAGCATACAATTATTCTCCACAAAATCCCAACACCAACACTTCTCCTCCGTTCCAAAACTACGCTTTACTTGAATTACATAGAAGAAGTGCTCAAGGAAGTGATGAAGGTCAAGATTCTCAATCAAGTTTTCTTCAAAATGAATACTCCAAGATAATTACCCAAGTTACTTTGGAAGTGACAAGACAAATAAGGATGATGAATCAAGGTGCTTATGGTCAAGTCTTGTCTAATTCAAGTTTGGGGGGTGCTCAAAATGTGCAAGATGTGTCGATTCCTAGTCCTATGGAGCAAGAAGAGTGGAGGATGCCTACGCATCAAGTAAGAGATGTTTCTTTCATGGGAGTGGATGATTTCCAAGGAAATTTTCAACATAACTATGAAGGAAGTTTTCATGGGAATTATCCACCAATTCAAGAATAGAATTGTGACAACCAAGAGGGAGGAGACTTTCAACAAGTCAAAGAAGAAAAATCGTCTGTAAACGTCTTGATTGAGAAGATGATAGCAAACCTTGAGGAGCGCACGAAAAGAGATGAAGCTAGTTTTGAAGAATGGAAGAAAAGAAATGAGGCAGATGAGAAGAGGTTTGAAGCCTTGGAGCATCAAGTAAGCCAAATTGTAAGTGCTTTGAACAATTTTCAACAAGTTGAAGAATTGGAAGAGGAGAGCAAAGTTGAAGAAGAGTTGGAAGAAGAAAAGAATTTGGGAGATGAAGAATCAAATGAGGTATTTGAAGAGCATATTGAGACAAATGATGTTGATGAAGAGAAACAAAGTCAAGAAGCAAATGATGATGACTTGAAGAGTGAAATGAGCATTTCTAAACCTTTAAACTCTTTAAGTTGCCTTGAACTTGATAATATTGTTTACATTGACTTTGTATTACCCATTGATTTTTCTTATATTCTTAGAAACAAAAGAGAACTTGAAGATATGTTGGGGATCTATTTGGTAAAGAGGAATAAGTGGTGTTCAAGAATGGAGAGGGCAATGGAGTGTAAGCTCAAGATAGTCGAATTTTTGAAGCCATGCTTGAAGGATGCAACTGAGGTCGTCACTTGCCACAAATGCCTAATAGAGGAAGAAGCACAACGGTTAAAATTCGATGACAAGGACGAAAGATATCCGTGGCCATTCCGATGAGTTCTCCATATCCCGTCCGGCTTGAAGACGTTAAACTTAGCGCTAGATGGGAGGCAACCCATCATTACCTTTTTTTGTTTGCATTTTTGGCATGTAGATTGATTGTGTTCATGAGGAAAATGTGTATTGGAGAAACGATAAGTGCTTGATTTGAAGTGTGAAAGTAAGTCACACCACTTTTTTCAAACTTACCTCGAAACTCTTGTTTCAATTTAAGTTTGGGGGGATATGGCATGGTGTGACATACTTTGTTTTGAAGCCATATACTTTTCGTGTTTTTGGGCTAATTTTGAATTTTTCTCATGAGCATTGGTTTGATTTTGGTATGATTGGTCGTGTTGAAGTGCATGATAGTCCATATTTTTAATGAAATTGTTGAGCTAATGGTTTTGTTGAGCATGTATGAAGGGTATTGGAAGCACGAATTGAGCTCGGAGCTAACAACTTACACTATCAAATGCTTATTGAGGGAGTTCATTCTACACCCTACCACTTTTACGTGCTTAGCATAATTTGATTTGATTTGTATTGATGTGATTAGCATGCTACTTAATTTGTTATGTTTTGGGATGTTTACTTTTCGTAAGTTAGGATTTCCTTTTCAATAAAGGTTGGGATGATTGTGAGCTTAATTGATTATGGATGTTATGAATGTGTGCTTCATTGTTTTATGATGGTGATTTTTATTCTTGCATGTTATGTGTTTTTGGTTATTTCTTGTTTGTTGAGTCTTTATTTTATGTTTCGTGTGCATTTTTATTCTTGTTTAGGGAGTGTTTAGTGGATTGTTTTTGGAATGTCGTGAGTCATTTTTGAATATGAGTGATGATATGTTGTGGTAATAAGTGATGACAAGTTATGATTAAGAATCTCTACACTTTCGAATTGTGACATGTTTTATTTAACTTGTTCAATTTTGAGATGAATGTGTGTAATAAGTTTCTTAAGGTCCAATGCATAAGCTTGTGAGCATTTGAACCTCAACCGTGCATACATGGTATTTTCTTCATGAGTGGATTGATTGTGTTTGATAAGCTAGAACTTGCTCAAGGACTATAGGAACGAGCCCGATTTGTGGAGATTAGTGACATGATCTAAGGCCATCCTTGTTATTATAGTCATTACCATATATTTCCCTACCATGAACATCATCCCTAGTCAACCACTTTGAGCCTTAAAGCCTATTTATTATGATATAAGCACATTACAAGCCATGATTACCCACTTAAGCCTTACATATATACCATTTGTGTGGGTGATTGAGGAGATGGTAACTAGAAAGGTTTGATAAGGAAGAAAAAGAAAAAAGAAAATGGTAAACAAGCAAGAAAAAGGATGAAAAAGAGCACAAGAAAGAATGGACATGCAACCTCAAAATAAAAAAATGAGCAAAGCAATAACAATATGCTCAAGTACTTAAAAGTTCGAAGAAGGAAGCATGCATTAAAAGAAGCTAAAAATCTAAGAAAAGTTGATGATTAGTGCTTGTGATTACCAAAGTTGAGAAAGGAAGAAAGAAAAGTGGAGAAGTTGAGGAAGTTGATCATCTCTTCGATTACTTACATTTATTAGTCACTATTATCCATACTCTTCCTACCCTACCAAAGAGCCTATCATTACATCCTTAATAAAAGACCTTTTTGATCACTAATGAAAACTTTGGTGGTTTGTGAATGTAGTCCACGAGCAAGCTTATAGCGAGTCGAGCCAATCGATTGATGAGTGTTGATTTACCTACTTTAAAGAGTGTTGAGTGAAATTTATAACCTATGTGAGGCTTGGACTAAAAGGGACTATATTACACTTTTATTCTTTTTAGATTGAACTTGTTAATTTTTCATGTTATGAGTTTAATGTTGTAGGATGCCGTAGCATAATTTGTAATTCTTGTTGCTAATGATATGTTGTTACTTATGTTCGTTTAGTCTTTTCCTAGGTAAAAATCACTCTCCTTGGTTTATCATTTTCGTTGTGCGGGGACGCACAACACTTTAAGTTTGGGGGTGTGATGAGTGATATTTTTACCTACATTTTAGTATCTTTTTATGTGAGTTTTCGTATATTTTTATCCGTATTTTATATGTTATTTGGTTGTGTGTTTGTGTTTTCATGAAAATGTATGTGAATGAGCTTAAACATAAGATTTTCACTTTTTATTTGATGCTAAACATGATAAGGAAGATGTAGGAAAAAGCGGATCTCAATTTGGAGTTGAAACTAGGTAGAACGAGCAAAAACAGTGAAGGAAGCAGGGCAGCAGCAACACGACTGGCCGTGTCGGGAGCACGGGTCGTGTCGCAGCACACGACTCGTGTTACTAATACGGGCCTGTCCAGAATGGCCGTGCGGCGACATCTATTTATCCAACACGACCACCACTTGGCCGTGTTGCAGAGCTCGACTCGTGTTGCAGCACACGACCCGTGTAGCCAACACGGGCCTGTAAGCGATGGCCGTGCAGGAGCATCAGTTCACGCAACACGGGCACCTTATGGCCGTGTTGCGCCACACGACTCGTGTCTTGTCAGGGATCAGAAAAATTCAGAATCCTTCTAGAAGCTTGTCAAGGAGTATAAATACCCCTCCATTCAGATTTTATGAAAAAGATCCGATTTTCACCCCTTCCACACACACCTCACACACCATTTCCTCCATTCTTCACCTTCACCTTCATCCATTCTTCATCCTTTGGATCTATCTTCATCCAACCATCAAATCCTTCATCCAAGTAGCTAGAGAAGCAAGGAAGAGAGGTGAATTGCAAGGGGAAGAAGAAGATCACCATTGGAGACATCCAAGGGAGTTTTCATCTAAACTTTGTATTGAAACCTATTGTTTATCATGTTTTGTAAGGAATTTAATGTCTATGTTAATTTTCTTATGGATATGAGAGGCTAATCTCCCTTGTGAGATTAGCAATATGAATTGTGTTGGATAATTTTTGGTATTTTGCAATTGAATGATTATGTTGATTGGGTTAATTGATTTTCTATCATTGATGCTTTAGATCTTGAGGTTTATGATGATTTGTGTGTTTAATTGTTTTAAGCATGTGATTAGATTGAGAAGTCAATTGCATATTTAGGATAATTAAGTGAATCATTTCATCAAACACTTCATGTGCATTATAGATTGTGAAGAGATTGAGAAGTCCTTCATAGTTTAGAACCCTTTGATAGAACATATCATTTATTAGATTGAGAAGTCAATAGATTATGTGAAGGGACTCTCATTTCAAGCTTAGTACCTAGTTGGAATTGTTTGAGTGAGAACCAATCCAATGAATGTCATTCCATATCCTATTCATTCCGAGAGGGAGTTTAGGTGATCTTAGTGTTGGCCCTTAGCCTTTTTCCATGACACATATGAATTCATTGCATGATACCTAGATTTTCCATGCTTTAAGTATTGTTAATCTCATCTCTATCTACTTGGCTCATTCATCCATCTCCCATTCATCTATCCATTTATTTTATTGTCATTTATTGATTATCTTCCCTTTATGATCATCTCTATAATACTATGACAAATACGAGATCGCTTAGACCCTAGTACCATCCTCCCTGTGGTTCGATAATTTCTTTAATTGGTCATACCACTATATTATGGCTAATCAAATGGCGCCGTTGCCGGGGGGGCAACGGTTGCTAGTGGTTTAACGAAGGAGTGTTTCGATTGGTATTAATAGAGATATTTTTATTGCTTTTTATTATTTGCTTTGGAAAATTTTTGATCTCACTTGTTCGTTTTGATAGGTACTTGACACTACCTTGAGAGAAGAGGAAGGGGGATCAAAGCCAAAAATAGCAAGTTTGAGAAGAATTGTAGTAAGCCTTGAGAAGAGTATTTAAATGGATGGTTGGAACCAATTCACAAATGTCTTTGGGGATCAATTTGCAAGGGTTCCACCTCCACAATCAAGAGGCTACATGAATGAGAGCAACTATGGGTACAACTTCCAAATGAATCAAGATAGCTCTCAATACTACAATCAAAGAAGAAATGGAGAATGGCAACAAGCTTACAATGGAAATACATTCCACCCGTATCAAGCATACAATTATTCTCCACAAAATCCCAACACCAACACTTCTCCTCCGTTCCAAAACTACGCTTTACTTGAATTACATAGAAGAAGTGCTCAAGGAAGTGATGAAGGTCAAGATTCTCAATCAAGTTTTCTTCAAAATGAATACTCCAAGATAATTACCCAAGTTACTTTGGAAGTGACAAGACAAATAAGGATGATGAATCAAGGTGCTTATGGTCAAGTCTTGTCTAATTCAAGTTTGGGGGGTGCTCAAAATGTGCAAGATGTGTCGATTCCTAGTCCTATGGAGCAAGAAGAGTGGAGGATGCCTACGCATCAAGTAAGAGATGTTTCTTTCATGGGAGTGGATGATTTCCAAGGAAATTTTCAACATAACTATGAAGGAAGTTTTCATGGGAATTATCCACCAATTCAAGAATAGAATTGTGACAACCAAGAGGGAGGAGACTTTCAACAAGTCAAAGAAGAAAAATCGTCTGTAAACGTCTTGATTGAGAAGATGATAGCAAACCTTGAGGAGCGCACGAAAAGAGATGAAGCTAGTTTTGAAGAATGGAAGAAAAGAAATGAGGCAGATGAGAAGAGGTTTGAAGCCTTGGAGCATCAAGTAAGCCAAATTGTAAGTGCTTTGAACAATTTTCAACAAGTTGAAGAATTGGAAGAGGAGAGCAAAGTTGAAGAAGAGTTGGAAGAAGAAAAGAATTTGGGAGATGAAGAATCAAATGAGGTATTTGAAGAGCATATTGAGACAAATGATGTTGATGAAGAGAAACAAAGTCAAGAAGCAAATGATGATGACTTGAAGAGTGAAATGAGCATTTCTAAACCTTTAAACTCTTTAAGTTGCCTTGAACTTGATAATATTGTTTACATTGACTTTGTATTACCCATTGATTTTTCTTATATTCTTAGAAACAAAAGAGAACTTGAAGATATGTTGGGGATCTATTTGGTAAAGAGGAATAAGTGGTGTTCAAGAATGGAGAGGGCAATGGAGTGTAAGCTCAAGATAGTCGAATTTTTGAAGCCATGCTTGAAGGATGCAACTGAGGTCGTCACTTGCCACAAATGCCTAATAGAGGAAGAAGCACAACGATTAAAATTCGATGACAAGGACGAAAGATATCCGTGGCCATTCCGATGAGTTCTCCATATCCCGTCCGGCTTGAAGACGTTAAACTTAGCGCTAGATGGGAGGCAACCCATCATTACCTTTTATTGCTTTATTTAATGCTTTCAATAAGGTTGATGGATTTTTTTGTTTGCATTTTTGGCATGTAGATTGATTGTGTTCATGAGGAAAATGTGTATTGGAGAAACGATAAGTGCTTGATTTGAAGTGTGAAAGTAAGTCACACCACTTTTTTCAAACTTACCTCGAAACTCTTGTTTCAATTTAAGTTTGGGGGGATATGGCATGGTGTGACATACTTTGTTTTGAAGCCATATACTTTTCGTGTTTTTGGGCTAATTTTGAATTTTTCTCATGAGCATTGGTTTGATTTTGGTATGATTGGTCGTGTTGAAGTGCATGATAGTCCATATTTTTAATGAAATTGTTGAGCTAATGGTTTTGTTGAGCATGTATGAAGGGTATTGGAAGCACGAATTGAGCTCGGAGCTAACAACTTACACTATCAAATGCTTATTGAGGGAGTTCATTCTACACCCTACCACTTTTACGTGCTTAGCATAATTTGATTTGATTTGTATTGATGTGATTAGCATGCTACTTAATTTGTTATGTTTTGGGATGTTTACTTTTCGTAAGTTAGGATTTCCTTTTCAATAAAGGTTGGGATGATTGTGAGCTTAATTGATTATGGATGTTATGAATGTGTGCTTCATTGTTTTATGATGGTGATTTTTATTCTTGCATGTTATGTGTTTTTGGTTATTTCTTGTTTGTTGAGTCTTTATTTTATGTTTCGTGTGCATTTTTATTCTTGTTTAGGGAGTGTTTAGTGGATTGTTTTTGGAATGTCGTGAGTCATTTTTGAATATGAGTGATGATATGTTGTGGTAATAAGTGATGACAAGTTATGATTAAGAATCTCTACACTTTCGAATTGTGACATGTTTTATTTAACTTGTTCAATTTTGAGATGAATGTGTGTAATAAGTTTCTTAAGGTCCAATGCATAAGCTTGTGAGCATTTGAACCTCAACCGTGCATACATGGTATTTTCTTCATGAGTGGATTGGTTGTGTTTGATAAGCTAGAACTTGCTCAAGGACTATAGGAACGAGCCCGATTTGTGGAGATTAGTGACATGATCTAAGGCCATCCTTGTTATTATAGTCATTACCATATATTTCCCTACCATGAACATCATCCCTAGTCAACCACTTTGAGCCTTAAAGCCTATTTATTATGATATAAGCACATTACAAGCCATGATTACCCACTTAAGCCTTACATATATACCATTTGTGTGGGTGATTGAGGAGATGGTAACTAGAAAGGTTTGATAAGGAAGAAAAAGAAAAAAGAAAATGGTAAACAAGCAAGAAAAAGGATGAAAAAGAGCACAAGAAAGAATGGACATGCAACCTCAAAATAAAAAAATGAGCAAAGCAATAACAATATGCTCAAGTACTTAAAAGTTCGAAGAAGGAAGCATGCATTAAAAGAAGCTAAAAATCTAAGAAAAGTTGATGATTAGTGCTTGTGATTACCAAAGTTGAGAAAGGAAGAAAGAAAAGTGGAGAAGTTGAGGAAGTTGATCATCTCTTCGATTACTTACATTTATTAGTCACTATTATCCATACTCTTCCTACCCTACCAAAGAGCCTATCATTACATCCTTAATAAAAGACCTTTTTGATCACTAATGAAAACTTTGGTGGTTTGTGAATGTAGTCCACGAGCAAGCTTATAGCGAGTCGAGCCAATCGATTGATGAGTGTTGATTTACCTACTTTAAAGAGTGTTGAGTGAAATTTATAACCTATGTGAGGCTTGGACTAAAAGGGACTATATTACACTTTTATTCTTTTTAGATTGAACTTGTTAATTTTTCATGTTATGAGTTTAATGTTGTAGGATGCCGTAGCATAATTTGTAATTCTTGTTGCTAATGATATGTTGTTACTTATGTTCGTTTAGTCTTTTCCTAGGTAAAAATCACTCTCCTTGGTTTATCATTTTCGTTGTGCGGGGACGCACAACACTTTAAGTTTGGGGGTGTGATGAGTGATATTTTTACCTACATTTTAGTATCTTTTTATGTGAGTTTTCGTATATTTTTATCCGTATTTTATATGTTATTTGGTTGTGTGTTTGTGTTTTCATGAAAATGTATGTGAATGAGCTTAAACATAAGATTTTCACTTTTTATTTGATGCTAAACATGATAAGGAAGATGTAGGAAAAAGCGGATCTCAATTTGGAGTTGAAACTAGGGAGAACGAGCAAAAACAGTGAAGGAAGCAGGGCAGCAGCAACACGACTGGCCGTGTCGGGAGCACGGGTCGTGTCGCAGCACACGACTCGTGTTACTAATACGGGCCTGTCCAGAATGGCCGTGCGGCGACATCTATTTATCCAACACGACCACCACTTGGCCGTGTTGCAGAGCTCGACTCGTGTTGCAGCACACGACCCGTGTAGCCAACACGGGCCTGTAAGCGATGGCCGTGCAGGAGCATCAGTTCACGCAACACGGGCACCTTATGGCCGTGTTGCGCCACACGACTCGTGTCTTGTCAGGGATCAGAAAAATTCAGAATCCTTCTAGAAGCTTGTCAAGGAGTATAAATACCCCTCCATTCAGATTTTATGAAAAAGATCCGATTTTCACCCCTTCCACACACACCTCACACACCATTTCCTCCATTCTTCACCTTCACCTTCATCCATTCTTCATCCTTTGGATCTATCTTCATCCAACCATCAAATCCTTCATCCAAGTAGCTAGAGAAGCAAGGAAGAGAGGTGAATTGCAAGGGGAAGAAGAAGATCACCATTGGAGACATCCAAGGGAGTTTTCATCTAAACTTTGTATTGAAACCTATTGTTTATCATGTTTTGTAAGGAATTTAATGTCTATGTTAATTTTCTTATGGATATGAGAGGCTAATCTCCCTTGTGAGATTAGCAATATGAATTGTGTTGGATAATTTTTGGTATTTTGCAATTGAATGATTATGTTGATTGGGTTAATTGATTTTCTATCATTGATGCTTTAGATCTTGAGGTTTATGATGATTTGTGTGTTTAATTGTTTTAAGCATGTGATTAGATTGAGAAGTCAATTGCATATTTAGGATAATTAAGTGAATCATTTCATCAAACACTTCATGTGCATTATAGATTGTGAAGAGATTGAGAAGTCCTTCATAGTTTAGAACCCTTTGATAGAACATATCATTTATTAGATTGAGAAGTCAATAGATTATGTGAAGGGACTCTCATTTCAAGCTTAGTACCTAGTTGGAATTGTTTGAGTGAGAACCAATCCAATGAATGTCATTCCATATCCTATTCATTCCGAGAGGGAGTTTAGGTGATCTTAGTGTTGGCCCTTAGCCTTTTTCCATGACACATATGAATTCATTGCATGATACCTAGATTTTCCATGCTTTAAGTATTGTTAATCTCATCTCTATCTACTTGGCTCATTCATCCATCTCCCATTCATCTATCCATTTATTTTATTGTCATTTATTGATTATCTTCCCTTTATGATCATCTCTATAATACTATGACAAATACGAGATCGCTTAGACCCTAGTACCATCCTCCCTGTGGTTCGATAATTTCTTTAATTGGTCATACCACTATATTATGGCTAATCAAATGGCGCCGTTGCCGGGGGGGCAACGGTTGCTAGTGGTTTAACGAAGGAGTGTTTCGATTGGTATTAATAGAGATATTTTTATTGCTTTTTATTATTTGCTTTGGAAAATTTTTGATCTCACTTGTTCGTTTTGATAGGTAGTTGACACTACCTTGAGAGAAGAGGAAGGGGGATCAAAGCCAAAAATAGCAAGTTTGAGAAGAATTGTAGTAAGCCTTGAGAAGAGTATTTAAATGGATGGTTGGAACCAATTCACAAATGTCTTTGGGGATCAATTTGCAAGGGTTCCACCTCCACAATCAAGAGGCTACATGAATGAGAGCAACTATGGGTACAACTTCCAAATGAATCAAGATAGCTCTCAATACTACAATCAAAGAAGAAATGGAGAATGGCAACAAGCTTACAATGGAAATACATTCCACCCGTATCAAGCATACAATTATTCTCCACAAAATCCCAACACCAACACTTCTCTTCCGTTCCAAAACTACGCTTTACTTGAATTACATAGAAGAAGTGCTCAAGGAAGTGATGAAGGTCAAGATTCTCAATCAAGTTTTCTTCAAAATGAATACTCCAAGATAATTACCCAAGTTACTTTGGAAGTGACAAGACAAATAAGGATGATGAATCAAGGTGTTTATGGTCAAGTCTTGTCTAATTCAAGTTTGGGGGGTGCTCAAAATGTGCAAGATGTGTCGATTCCTAGTCCTATGGAGCAAGAAGAGTGGAGGATGCCTACGCATCAAGTAAGAGATGTTTCTTTCATGGGAGTGGATGATTTCCAAGGAAATTTTCAACATAACTATGAAGGAAGTTTTCATGGGAATTATCCACCAATTCAAGAATAGAATTGTGACAACCAAGAGGGAGGAGACTTTCAACAAGTCAAAGAAGAAAAATCGTCTGTAAACGTCTTGATTGAGAAGATGATAGCAAACCTTGAGGAGGCACGAAAAGAGATGAAGCTAGTTTTGAAGAATGGAAGAAAAGAAATGAGGCAGATGAGAAGAGGTTTGAAGCCTTGGAGCATCAAGTAAGCCAAATTGTAAGTGCTTTGAACAATTTTCAACAAGTTGAAGAATTGGAAGAGGAGAGCAAAGTTGAAGAAGAGTTGGAAGAAGAAAAGAATTTGGGAGATGAAGAATCAAATGAGGTATTTGAAGAGCATATTGAGACAAATGATGTTGATGAAGAGAAACAAAGTCAAGAAGCAAATGATGATGACTTGAAGAGTGAAATGAGCATTTCTAAACCTTTAAACTCTTTAAGTTGCCTTGAACTTGATAATATTGTTTACATTGACTTTGTATTACCCATTGATTTTTCTTATATTCTTAGAAACAAAAGAGAACTTGAAGATATGTTGGGGATCTATTTGGTAAAGAGGAATAAGTGGTGTTCAAGAATGGAGAGGGCAATGGAGTGTAAGCTCAAGATAGTCGAATTTTTGAAGCCATGCTTGAAGGATGCAACTGAGGTCGTCACTTGCCACAAATGCCTAATAGAGGAAGAAGCACAACGGTTAAAATTCGATGACAAGGACGAAAGATATCCGTGGCCATTCCGATGAGTTCTCCATATCCCGTCCGGCTTGAAGACGTTAAACTTAGCGCTAGATGGGAGGCAACCCATCATTACCTTTTATTGCTTTATTTAATGCTTTCAATAAGGTTGATGGATTTGTTTGTTTGCATTTTTGGCATGTAGATTGATTGTGTTCATGAGGAAAATGTGTATTGGAGAAACGATAAGTGCTTGATTTGAAGTGTGAAAGTAAGTCACACCACTTTTTTCAAACTTACCTCGAAACTCTTGTTTCAATTTAAGTTTGGGGGGATATGGCATGGTGTGACATACTTTGTTTTGAAGCCATATACTTTTCGTGTTTTTGGGCTAATTTTGAATTTTTCTCATGAGCATTGGTTTGATTTTGGTATGATTGGTCGTGTTGAAGTGCATGATAGTCCATATTTTTAATGAAATTGTTGAGCTAATGGTTTTGTTGAGCATGTATGAAGGGTATTGGAATCACGAATTGAGCTCGGAGCTAACAACTTACACTATCAAATGCTTATTGAGGGAGTTCATTCTACACCCTACCACTTTTACGTGCTTAGCATAATTTGATTTGATTTGTATTGATGTGATTAGCATGCTACTTAATTTGTTATGTTTTGGGATGTTTACTTTTCGTAAGTTAGGATTTCCTTTTCAATAAAGGTTGGGATGATTGTGAGCTTAATTGATTATGGATGTTATGAATGTGTGCTTCATTGTTTTATGATGGTGATTTTTATTCTTGCATGTTATGTGTTTTTGGTTATTTCTTGTTTGTTGAGTCTTTATTTTATGTTTCGTGTGCATTTTTATTCTTGTTTAGGGAGTGTTTAGTGGATTGTTTTTGGAATGTCGTGAGTCATTTTTGAATATGAGTGATGATATGTTGTGGTAATAAGTGATGACAAGTTATGATTAAGAATCTCTACACTTTCGAATTGTGACATGTTTTATTTAACTTGTTCAATTTTGAGATGAATGTGTGTAATAAGTTTCTTAAGGTCCAATGCATAAGCTTGTGAGCATTTGAACCTCAACCGTGCATACATGGTATTTTCTTCATGAGTGGATTGGTTGTGTTTGATAAGCTAGAACTTGCTCAAGGACTATAGGAACGAGCCCGATTTGTGGAGATTAGTGACATGATCTAAGGCCATCCTTGTTATTATAGTCATTACCATATATTTCCCTACCATGAACATCATCCCTAGTCAACCACTTTGAGCCTTAAAGCCTATTTATTATGATATAAGCACATTACAAGCCATGATTACCCACTTAAGCCTTACATATATACCATTTGTGTGGGTGATTGAGGAGATGGTAACTAGAAAGGTTTGATAAGGAAGAAAAAGAAAAAAGAAAATGGTAAACAAGCAAGAAAAAGGATGAAAAAGAGCACAAGAAAGAATGGACATGCAACCTCAAAATAAAAAAATGAGCAAAGCAATAACAATATGCTCAAGTACTTAAAAGTTCGAAGAAGGAAGCATGCATTAAAAGAAGCTAAAAATCTAAGAAAAGTTGATGATTAGTGCTTGTGATTACCAAAGTTGAGAAAGGAAGAAAGAAAAGTGGAGAAGTTGAGGAAGTTGATCATCTCTTCGATTACTTACATTTATTAGTCACTATTATCCATACTCTTCCTACCCTACCAAAGAGCCTATCATTACATCCTTAATAAAAGACCTTTTTGATCACTAATGAAAACTTTGGTGGTTTGTGAATGTAGTCCACGAGCAAGCTTATAGCGAGTCGAGCCAATCGATTGATGAGTGTTGATTTACCTACTTTAAAGAGTGTTGAGTGAAATTTATAACCTATGTGAGGCTTGGACTAAAAGGGACTATATTACACTTTTATTCTTTTTAGATTGAACTTGTTAATTTTTCATGTTATGAGTTTAATGTTGTAGGATGCCGTAGCATAATTTGTAATTCTTGTTGCTAATGATATGTTGTTACTTATGTTCGTTTAGTCTTTTCCTAGGTAAAAATCACTCTCCTTGGTTTATCATTTTCGTTGTGCTTAAACATAAGATTTTCACTTTTTATTTGATGCTAAACATGATAAGGAAGATGTAGGAAAAAGCGGATCTCAATTTGGAGTTGAAACTAGGGAGAACGAGCAAAAACAGTGAAGGAAGCAGGGCAGCAGCAACACGACTGGCCGTGTCGGGAGCACGGGTCGTGTCGCAGCACACGACTCGTGTTACTAATACGGGCCTGTCCAGAATGGCCGTGCGGCGACATCTATTTATCCAACACGACCACCACTTGGCCGTGTTGCAGAGCTCGACTCGTGTTGCAGCACACGACCCGTGTAGCCAACACGGGCCTGTAAGCGATGGCCGTGCGGGAGCATCAGTTCACGCAACACGGGCACCTTATGGCCGTATTGCGCCACACGACTCGTGTCGTGTCAGGGATCAGAAAAATTCAGAATCCTTCTAGAAGCTTGTCAAGGAGTATAAATACCCCTCCATTCAGATTTTATGAAAAAGATCCGATTTTCACCCCTTCCACACACACCTCACACACCATTTCCTCCATTCTTCACCTTCACCTTCATCCATTCTTCATCCTTTGGATCTACCTTCATCCAACCATCAAATCCTTCATCCAAGTAGCTAGAGAAGCAAGGAAGAGAGGTGAATTGCAAGGGGAAGAAGAAGATCACCATTGGAGACATCCAAGGGAGTTTTCATCTAAACTTTGTATTGAAACCTATTGTTTATCATGTTTTGTAAGGAATTTAATGTCTATGTTAATTTTCTTATGGATATGAGAGGCTAATCTCCCTTGTGAGATTAGCAATATGAATTGTGTTGGATAATTTTTGGTATTTTGCAATTGAATGATTATGTTGATTGGGTTAATTGATTTTCTATCATTGATGCTTTAGATCTTGAGGTTTATGATGATTTGTGTGTTTAATTGTTTTAAGCATGTGATTAGATTGAGAAGTCAATTGCATATTTAGGATAATTAAGTGAATCATTTCATCAAACACTTCATGTGCATTATAGATTGTGAAGAGATTGAGAAGTCCTTCATAGTTTAGAACCCTTTGATAGAACATATCATTTATTAGATTGAGAAGTCAATAGATTATGTGAAGGGACTCTCATTTCAAGTTTAGTACCTAGTTGGAATTGTTTGAGTGAGAACCAATCCAATGAATGTCATTCCATATCCTATTCATTCCGAGAGAGAGTTTAGGTGATCTTAGTGTTGGCCCTTAGCCTTTTTCCATGACACATATGAATTCATTGCATGATACCTAGATTTTCCATGCTTTAAGTATTGTTAATCTCATCTCTATCTACTTGGCTCATTCATCCATCTCCCATTCATCTATCCATTTATTTTATTGTCATTTATTGATTATCTTCCCTTTATGATCATCTCTATAATACTATGACAAATACGAGATCGCTTAGACCCTAGTACCATCCTCCCTGTGGTTCGATAATTTCTTTAATTGGTCATACCACTATATTATGGCTAATCAGTATGCTCTCTCCATTCCATTTCAGATGACACACTTTCTATTTTAGATTGTCCCACAAAAGTTTGCACATTCTTAAAAAAGCAAAAAGTCAAACACAATCATCATTTCTCATGCACTTTATTTATAAAAAATCACTCCTACCTAACACACCTAACATACTTTATCATTTATTTATTACCAAAAATACCATAATACCCCTAAAAGTCATCACTTTTTTTAATCTTCGTGCCAGAAGAGAGGTGCAAATATTTGTGGGATAGAGGGAGTATATTATTTCTCTCTTATGTACATGTCATTCATCTAATGAGGTGAGACAGAAAAATGTCACATCAAAATGTTACAGTACATTCAAACCCAATTAAAATGACTTTGAAATCGTATATTCCCTGGATTAGTTGGTCTACAAACAGGATACCAGTGCACAAAAAAAATTTGAAGACAATTATCAAGTCTATAATTTTAAATATGAAAAAAATTAGAGGATAAGATTCAAACTTAATCTCTTATTACACTCTAATGCGATCGAGTCATCTGGCTAGAGATGCCAATTTTATCCGCTGGATCAGGTTATTTGCAGGTACTCGGGGGTGATGGGAGTAGGTTTATTGAATAATCGGTAGGGTATTACACAAACCTGATAAAAAACTTGCGGGTAAGGATAGGGTACAAGTTTACCTTGCACTCGATTATTATGCGGGTACCCATTTATCCACGGGTTATCCGAGTACCCAACGGGTATACCTGTACACTACCCGATGTTCAATTTTAGGGTAATAGGGTAGGGTAAATAGGATATCAGATAGTATGTGGATTTGTCCAACCTGTACCCTACCCTACCCTATCCTACCCATTTACATCCCTACATATTAATAATTTTTGTGTGAAAATTTCTAATGAATTTTATATACTTTTTCCGTCAAGTATTTATTTTGTTATTTTAGTCTTCATTTAGAATGTATCAATTTTCCTTCATAGCAAAATAATTCACATATAATCACTGATTATTAATATAATTATCTACTTTATATAAAATAACCGTAGTAATATTTATCAAATTGGGATATTATTAATGACATAGGGAGTACATATTAAAGAATTAATATCAGATAAAGTCAATTAATGAATATCTCGGTGATTTGCCTCAAACATAAATGATTTAGCAAAACATCCGAACCTGATCATAGAAATGATAATTAACACATTCCATTGTATATATATGTGATGTAATATGTAAAAGAAATTCAAGTTTATATTATATACACAATTTCTACATGATATCATTGAGCCTCAATCTCTAACTAGCCATCAGTTTATTCTCTTTGACAATGACTAAGGTGGGAGGGAGTACCAATTTTGAAATGTACAACATCTTTCCTTCATTTTTAGTGTGTGTTTTCTTCTTTTTTTTCTCGTATTTTTTAAATTTTTTTGTTTATTTTTCTATTTTTATTTATTTAATTTTAGGGATATAATTGTAATTTTACCCTTGTGGTTTAGAGTATAATTTATCCATAGAGCTTAGGGTTTAGGGTATAATTGTAATTTCACCCTTGTGGTTTAGGGTATAATTTATCCATATGGCTTAGGGTTTCGCCGGAAGACAACACAGAGTTAATCCGCAAAGGTCGTCTACCTAGTTAGTCTTTTGGATAGGCGCCGCCCAGGAGCCGGAAGATAGGGAGTCCATAGGAAGAGTAGGATTCGATTCCTTTTTAGGGTGGGTATAATTGTAATTTTACCCTTGTGATTTAGGGTATAATTTATCCCTAGGGTTTAGGGTATAAATATTGTAATTTTACTCTTATGGTTTATGGTATAATTTATCCCTAGGATTTAGAGTTTAGGGTTTAGGGTATAATAGTCATTTAAATATAATAAATTTAAAAATAAAATAAGAAACTACATTAATGAAAGAGCATATATTAATTAAGAAAAGTGGAAAAAAGGGGTATCAATTCAATTGTTATTACTGGTTGTACCTAGTCACTCTCATTTTCTTTCTTATTCTGTCTCCCACCGTGTAGAATGTAGGAACCATCAACACAACTAATGATACTCTTACCCCTTCTCCACTAATATTTAAATATTCGTGATGAAGTGTTCCCAAATATATTATTGGGTTTGTAAACAAGTTCGTGAATATAGATGAGTCTTAACAAATAGTTTTTGTTCATGTAGGAAATAAATTAATAAATCCTAATACCTTAAACCCTATTACGATTAACGAGATCAAAATTATAATGCGGAAGCGTACCTGATCCAATGAGTCTCTAGGCGGAACACGAACTCAGGATCAGTGGTTATATGACCTTCCTCAACTAAGCCCTCCTAATTCCATTATAAGGACCGTAGTAATCCCTCCCGATGGGGAGAAGGGAAGACCATGTGCGGCTTAGTATATTGGGGACCATAACCGACTAACCTTTATATACTACTTGACTAGACCACCTGTAATCACCTAATCACGTAGTATTGGGTATCTACTCATTTGGCCCATATTAATTATTATTATAGCCCATGGACCTTTAATCTTAATTGGATCACTTTAATTAAGTCCATAAAATAATTGAATAGCTAATATAATTGTATAATAATATATTGCCCACAATTAGATTATAATAGAAATTAATAATTTCCAACAATCTCCCACTTGGGCTATATATTTTCCGTTAGCAATTATATCAAGAGTCCTTAGTTGTGCAACTTTATGCTATTCCTCTTCAGGCTATACTTAACAATCTGATCCATCTCATATACTAATATGGAACTACCGCGGCATTCACCACATTATAAATCGTGATTAAACCCCGATAATCACCATATCAATATACTCAATGACATAGATCAAATATGGTGAGTAGCATGAAAAATACATGCAACGTGATCAATATCATGTCTATTTCCAACTGGTCCTACTTTAATCCTTAGTGAGATCAATCCATAATGTAAGATATTACAAAATGAAATTACTTAAGTGAATTCACAATGAATTCAAAGTCATGAATTTTATTCTGCAGAAAACTGAATTATCCAAATCAAAGTGTCTTGAAACTTTAAAGAGCAATAAATATAGACTCTCACTAAACCAATGTATTCTAAAACCATATAACACCCATATGAGTAGCTAGCTCATAAAAATTACAGGGCGTTGAATACATAAATAGCGGATCCGAATTTAGAGTCTATCATAATATGCTTTACTAAAATTTTATCTACACAAAACACTTTCTTTAACAACCACGAATTCTATGTCAATATGCTTGACTTGTAAGTACTTTTGTTGTTAATACTTTACTGCGAATTAACTGTCACAATAAACTTTATGTGACAAAGTTTCGCAACCTTTATTTCATGTTTGAATGTCCTTTAGTATGCTACTATTTCTGTTGTCATGCTTAATGAGCTACAATTGTTTGCTTAACACTTTTACTTATATAGCTTTCAAAACCAACAGAAGATGTAGTGTGAAATGGATCTTATACTATATTGGCATCCAACAAATTCAGAATCAGAATTCCTCATGATCTCTAACAAATCTGATCCCTGATGTACAAGCATATTATTCTTAGTTCTCTATACATACTTTATAAAGATCCATACTAGAGTTACTTAAATGTCTACTTAATATACCAACAACATAAGCCAAATTTGGTCTTGTAGAGACCTCAACAACCAATGAATATGGAATGTTTCTACATTTCTTAAATCTTTAGTTTAACTTTAGGGCACCTGATTGAGATTGCACTTGTCTCCCTTAGTTTAACTTAAACATTCTTCCACTGAATCACATAATCATCTACATTTGTCTCAAAACCAAATGAGATACTTGCTTCATGATGATACTTGTGATTCCCTTACGAGAAAATTTTTTTTTTTTGCTTGAATGCATAGATGGATTTCCTATTAGTTCTTAAACCATTTAGATCGTATCATCAGTGTTGCGATCAAGGAACTTTATCTTTACATCCATCTAATATGACTCAAGATCAAAATGTGCTACTAATGTCACGATTATCTTATAATAATGTCTTCCTTTCCTTTTGAGTATAATCCTATATCAAGATGCAAACCTAATCATCTTGAATTGATTTATACTCATAACTTATAGCATTAACACACTTTGGGGTAATTGGACCTTTCATGGTTTGATGAACATTGTTTGAATGTTCTACTATTAATTCTATAGTGTCCTCATTATTTAAGAGAAAAACTACATAATCATTCGAATTGTCTTTCACCCAACTCTAGTGGTTTTCTTAGTGACATTAATTCTTGAGGTTGTTGAATTTGTTATTCCTTAAATATTATTGACATTGTCATATCGTTATTCTGAATTTGCACAAATTCTTTAAAGCATAAGTGGGGATCGAATCGACTCCCCCTTAAGGACAATGTCTCTAATATTATTCTTCCCCCAAAATCAACATCCTCACATAATACCGTATTACCCGTCTCAAATATGATCTGATCAATTGGATCATAAACTTATTATTTTTATTTAATACCAATAAAGTAGCTTGTATCTATTTGAATCTAATTTTCTTTAGTAGATCCCAATGATCTAGCCTTAGTTGGATATCACCATATGTGAAACTCAAAGAGTTCTCACAACTACTTTGGTTGGAACTTTATTGAGACCATAAGCTGCAATCTTTAGTATTTCTCCAATTAGTAACCATATATTGTGGAGTACTATTTTTGTCTTTTAACTACACTACAACACCATTCATACTAAGTAATCTTAATGTGGTGTATTATAAAATAATTCCACAAGCCTTTAGGAGAAAACGAAAGGTTATACTTTAGTTTCTTTTTAACAGCTTTCCAAACGGGTTTTTCTTTGTTGCCCTTATACTTTATTGAGACAGAGTTTGTTAGAAACTTATTAGTTCATCCTTATTGTTGAAGTTCTCATCATGTATAATTTTGTTGTTGACATAGGTTAAACTTAATTAACAGACTTCTTAATTGTACAGAGAATTAATCCAAAATGATTATCATGCTTGCACTATACTTTATAATCTTTTAAAATTTTATAATTAGAATCATCTCGAAGAATCGAGTACAATATTAGTATCAAGTCCAATGACAACAATATTAATTTGTAAGTGACACCCTCTACGTAGTAGTCAAATACTGACGATAAAACTATCAAGTAATAGCCTTCCTTTGGGCCGACTTATTACTCACATGTTAAACAAATAATCGTCACATATTTACCATCACAGGTGCTTGTGTATTTCTGCCAAATATTAATCTACCTATGGGCTGATCAATACCCGCATGAAGATACACTTGCACAACATTATTAATTAGGGACCCATCACAAGACACCTTGTGCAACATTAACCTCGTCTATGGACAAAAATTGACTGCAAGGGTAATCTTGGTGTAACAATCAAGTATTGACAATAAGTTCTGTCAAACAAGAGTCTATCTGTGGACCGACTCATGTTCACATGAATAATCCAAATAATTATCACATACTTATTATCACATGTGTTATTATTCTGTCAAACTGTGCCTACCTGTGGGCCGAACACAGAATACATAAATAATACCACACCCATCTATGTAATTTCAATAAAGCTATTCTCCACACACGATATTGTTGTGGCAACATGATGCTTCGATTGACTAGATTGAAGGTTTACTAGACTAATTAAATAAATATTAAAATATTTAATTTAATTAAACGACATTTAACTGTCTCCCCAATTTAATTTAATTTTATTCCACTAACCAAATAGGAATATTAGATGATTCACTATCTTATAATGATGAAAGATCTCCTAACTTAAATAAGAATTTCAAAGCCTTATTTACAATAAACTAAACTAGACCAATATTCTTATATTTATGTGAACATAAAACCAAATCAAACCCATTATAAAAAATGAGAAATTAATCTAACAACAGTTATACTGCATCATCAATAATTTCACTGTGGCGTAGATTTTAAAAAGGTGTATTGCATTTACTTAATAAGGGATTCTAAATCTCAATTTAAAATAAACTAAAATTCAAATTTAGAACAAACTAAATTAAGTAAATATCCTTCATTAATATCTCAAATACACTATCAAATCAACATTGTCATATGTGAATTTATTATCACAAATCCAAAATTACGATACCACTGCTGGCCTTATTTCACATGGGATATAAAAGCAAAGTCAAGAGTACTCATTTGCCATAATTTGCTGAAGCAACCATTACCAAAAATAATTAATGGATTTGAATGCAAAATTTTCATTCCATCCCATCATACCCAAATCCTTTAATACATCATAATAAAATTAAATTTGAAATCACCATGAAGGTCAAGATTAGTAATTAATTAATCACAGCAGTGCACCCATTTTATTCCTTATTCATTACACTAATCAAAAATGAAACATAATTATGCTTTTCACACACTAATCAAATGAAATTAATCCAAATATTTCATAAGCCATAGTGGACAGACATACTGAAATCAATACTCGCTTTATTGGTATGCATATACGATCAGTATGTGATTTTCTTAAATGGCATACATATATATTAAACAAAATCACTTGCAAATATGAAAATATATTTAATATTCCATATATAAACTCTCAATATTCACAACATACTGCTAGTAATTACCGATCTCCACATTCTGAACTCATTTGGCATGATTATTGATGATAACCAATTAAATGCTTCAAGCACTATTATAAAAAATGGAATATCATTATGCCATTTCACAATATAAAATAATAATCTCACACCATAATTCCAATAACAAATAGGAATCGGTCAAAAGTCTTGCAATTAAAATGAGAATTATTCACGTAAATCAAGCCTTAACCAAGAATATATGATTCTTAAACCAAATTGATATATTGAAAATTATCGGATTATCATTAAATTTGATTCAATACACCATAAATAAAATTAATAAAATAATCTATCCACGATGACTTTATTAATTACCAATATAATCAATAATCAATTGAATTAGAAATTCACAAGGCAATTCCGAATGCTCATTTACGTGTCATTGGCAATCACAGATGTCATTCAATTTATACAGGTGCAATTAATTCATTATTACGAGTAAAATCAACAATTATATAACCAAATACAATTCCCGTCATGATTAATCTAATCATCCCATACGTGCGAACGCAGTACACCAAAGGCACATGTGAACTGTAATAACTAACCTTTTATACATGTGAACAACCCATAATTATTGCAAAGCGATCACTCATAAACATAATTAAAATATTAACACCAATCCTGAAGATTCTTCTTTAATTTTCCACAAATAATTTCTGAAAACCGAATGTCGAATTAACCCAAATCCAACCTCATTTTAAAATTGTGATTATGCATAATTATTCAAATATAAATATTGGATTTAATCACAATTCTTACAGATCTCAGAGAATCATAAAGAGGGTAGCTCTGATACCACTTGTTGGAAATAAATTCATAGATCCTAATACCTTAAACCCTATTACGATTAACGAGATCAAAATTATAATGCGGAAGCGTACTTGATCCAATGATTCTCTAGGTGGAGCACGAACTCAGGATCAGTGGTTATATGATCTTCCTCAACTAAGCCCTCTTAATTCCTTTATGGGGACCGTAGTAATCCCTCCCGATGGGGAGAAGGGAAGACCATGTGCGGCTTAGTATATTGGGGACCATAACCGAGTAACCTTTATATACTACTTGACTAGACCACCCATACTCACCTAATCACGTAGTATTGGGTATCTACTCATTTGACTCATATTAATTATTATTATAGCCCATGGATCTTTAATCTTAATTGGATCACTTTAATTAAGTCCATAAAATAATTGAATAGCTAATATAGTTGTATAATAATATATTGCCCATAATTAGATTATAATGGAAATTAATAATTTCCAACAGTTCAGACTCAAATTTGATCATTTTTTTAATAATAAGCTCGAGTTTATAATCGAGCTTGAACTCTATTATTTCTTAATAAACGAGACTTAAACAGGTCAAAATTCGATTCAACTCGATTACACCTCTAAAAACAATCTCACATGCAAATAAAAGATTAGGAAATCGTGTTAATGGCTTAGTTAAGTTTAAAGAAAAGTCAATTAACTAATGTGTAGATCATTAATTTTGTTTAAAAAATAATAATTACTTTGAGCATAATTAATGTAGTTCAGTAAAAAAATTCAAGTGAAGAATAAATGACTGATCGAATGAATAATTCAAAAAAAAAAAGAAAGAAAAAAAATGCAAAAAATGAAAAGTTAGCAGTGAGTTTCTATTTAGTTATTTAATGGATGGATTTGGATTTGACTCAATCACACTTTTAATTTGTGTTATTTTAGTTTTTTATATGGTAAACTGATAACTAATACGAAGAAGAAGGTAAGAATCTACTATTCACTAGTAAAGATTTTATTTTTAATCAGAATTTCGAGCTTCATATTTTTGTTTTTATCTATTGTTTGTTGTTTTATTATTTGTTTTCTTTTTTAAATGTGAAAACTACCATTCAGAGAGTAAAACTACGTAGCCCTGCATTTGAAAAGGCTAAATAAAAAACTGAAAATTTTTTTAGCGAACTCTAGAAGAAGAGCAATAAAAAAATAGTTACATGAAGCCAATACATAAAAAAAACATTTTGAAAATCAACGTGCTATAGTACCCCTTCTACAAGCACGATGAACGTGTATTTTACACATTTCTCATCAATATACACTAGGACTGAATATTTAAACAAATATTTCATCGTCCCATGAAAAAAAAGTTATATTTTATGTTTGTATGGAGATTAAAGAATATAATAATATTTTAATATATAGTGAATTTATAATATTTTAATACATAAAAGATAGGTGTATCAGCAATATGTGTGGGCCTCATAAACATATACTCCCTCTGTTCGATTCTAAGGTGTCCGTTTGTTTTTTACACGTGAATTAAGGAGTATTATTATTATATGTAAAGTGGGTAGTTGTATTAGAGGGAAGTGGTGGGCCATGTTGTGTACTTTTTTACTAAATAGGAGAAATGAATACCTTTGATTCGAAAGCCAAAAATAATAAAATGGATACCTTAAAAGCGAATAGAGGGAGTATTAATTGTTTTGTGTGGGACTATTATTAATTTACTTTTTTTATTTCATTCATTCACAAGTCATCAAATTGTACCTTTTTTAATAATAAAATAAAGTAACAAAATATTCTAAGTGAGTTGAAAACTTGAGTTTATATTCACTTTTACTTTTTTTATTTCATTCATTCACAAGTCATCAAATTGTACATTTTTTAATAATAAAATAAAGTAACAAAACATTCTAATTGAGTTGAAAACTTGAGTTTACATTCACTTTTTTTTTTCATTCGTCCTATAATTATTTATATAATTAAAAAAATCATATTAATAAATAACCTTCAAAGTTATTAATTAAATATATCACTCCCATATAACACATATCATATTTTACATTTTATTTGTTATATAAAAATATTATAACACCCCTAAAATGTTTATAAATTTAGTAAAAGAAAAAAAAATTAACTACATATTTACTATAAGAGTGAAGACATGTTTGGAATGAATGAAAGATAAGTTTGGACGAATGAAGTATTTTTATAAAAATGTGAGGTGATAAACGTGAACCTGTAAAATAATAATTTATTATATAAAAATAATAATTTTGAAAATAAGGTTTTAGAAATATATAAACATCCGTTAAAATGAAAAATGGGATTGGAGTGGAAATGTGCAGATCTTACGATATATTCGTAATTAGTTATAATTTTCTTTATTAAAGTTACTATTTTTTTTCAATTAATTATAACTTTCTATTAAAGTTGTCATTATTTTTTATTTTTATAAATGTTATTAATTTTTATTTATAGGGAGTAAAATTTTCATTTTTTATGAAATACTTGCATCACATCCATCAATTAGTTATTATTTTTTATTATAAAAATTGACTTAATCTATTGTAAACCAGATTTACACCATAAATCCTGATAAATCATGTGATCTCCCTTAGTTTATATATACCCTAACAATACTAATGTATATAGAATTAGAAGGGGAACCATAGAGTTTAAATCGTGAACCCGGTTTATAAGTACAAGTGTTTGTGATAAAAATTATTACTTCCTCCATCTCTGACAAAGATGGTCATATACTTTTAGCATTTGGATTAAGAAGTATTATTATTTTATGTGTATTGGATAGTTGTATTAGAGGGATGTGAGAGTAGTGGTGGACCCTTTTCACTAAAAGGAAAAAATGAAAACCTTTGAATGTGACGTCTAACATAATAAAATTTTCGACGGGACAAAAGTATTATTTATCCATCTCACGCATATCATCCCACATAACGGCGTCCCACAAATAGACATAGTTGTGCTCTCTGGAATAGAATTCTTGTAAAACATCGGAATAGGAGCGAAACGACGCCGTGGAGGTGGCATAGTAACGAATCCCCAACAATGGCACAATTTAAAAAGAAAAAGGGCCACTAGGGCATAGCTCAAGTGATAGAGGGGACGGTGGAAAGACCTTTCAGCTGAACTTGGTTGCTGCAGGGTGGGGGTTCGAATCCTGCCTTTGGTATGTATTTGACCCCTTGCAAGCACAAGTTTAACAGTGAGCCCTTCCTATAAGCCACTTGAGGCACATCCTGCGATTTACCTCCTCCACCAATCCCCAGGGCAGGGGCGATGGGGGCCCCTAATGGTGGTGTACACCAAAAAGAAAAAGGGGCTAGTACGGGACCCACTGGAAGCACGCACATGTGCGGACCTTCGCCTCGAGACTGTGTGACCCAACTCACCCACTAATTTCCAATGCAATCTTCATAATTCCACTAACTCTGAAATAAAACACCTACTCCCTATGTACTAATAAGTATTTCACGTATTGGTGTGCGTGGAGTTTAAAAAAATTTTATATTTTTATGTATAAAATAAGAAAAATAACATATATTTTAATTGATTAAATGAAAAAGGTGTGAAAAGTTATGAAAAAGGTGTGTAAAGTTGTTGGGAGGTGTGAAAATGTAAGTATTATATTGGGATGTGTGTAAAAAGTGTGTATTATTGTAATGTATTTTTACTAAATTTTGTAAAAGTAAAGTGTGAAATAATTTGAGGGACAGATAAAAAAGAAAAGTGTGAAATACTTCGGAGGACGGAGGGAGTATTTTGTTTTCAATTTTAATTTTTAAATTTTAAATTTCATATTTAAAATTTAAAAATCATCGTTGTGTTTAAATTTTAAAAATATTTTTAAATTTTAATTTTCAACATACTCAATTTTTTTTCTTCCTCAATTATTATTATTTATCTCCAAAAACCTAAACAAACATAACATAATAGACAATACTTTTATTTTGTTTTGAAAATCAAGTTTTGATTTTTATAAATTACACCTTGATTTAAAAAATTATTACTCTTATATACACATACAAAATATATAATCACATTCACCAATGCCCATCTTTCATATTTTCTCACTCTTAATTAAGTACGTTCTCTCGTACATATACTACAAACTCCAATAATCCTTAAAAATATTCATATTTAAACGTTTTATCTATTCTATTAGCACTCTTCATCTCTCCTTTTTCATTTCTTCTCTTACATCAACTAATATTTTCTAACACATAGTCACTTATTACACATTAACTTGATATAAATTAAGTTAAAATATACTCTTTTCGTACAACTTCAATTGTTACATATTACTAATTTAGGCGTCTTACTTCAATGGTTACATTCTTTTTTTAGTAAATTTCAGGAGATCCTACACTTAAAAATTAATATCTCTAAAAATTTTACAATATTATATACCATCAATTTAAATTAAAGTTAGGAACAAAAAGTGAAAACTATACAAATACATACTCACCGCACATTAAAATATCATACTCCTTTATTGCTGCACAAAAAACAAATGTAACCATTAAAATGGGAAAGTGAGAGTACTTACCAAAATCTAAAACAAATATAGATTATCACTATTATAAGTATGTCACATCTAATAAAACAAGCATGGTATGTGCTCACTAATCTTCCTAGGGAAAATATAATTTCACCCTCAAGTATAAGAGATCACTATGACCAGGTCAAAATATCAAACCCAAATAACAATTATAGACTTACTAATAAATCCTATTTATGACTACTTAAACTTAATACAAAATCTCTAGGTTTTGAAATACTCCATCCATCCCTTGGTAAGAGTTTCATTTTCTTTTGGGCACGTGGATTAAAGAGTATTATTATTTAATATATAGTGGGTAACTGTATTAGCGGGGTGTGTGTGCCCCATGTTTTAATTGTATTAGTGGGTGTGGGTGGGTCCCATGTCTCCAAAAAAGGAAATGAGATCCTTTGGGTAGGACAACTAAAATGGTAAAATAGGACTCTTACCTAGGGACGGAGGGAAAAATAATTAGCAACTACTTTGCATAAAAATAAATAAAAACTAAAATAAAAAATGGACGAGATAACGATTAATTGTTCAAAATAAAAGACTGATAATGTTAAGGTAGTCCAGTTGAACATATGACTAACTCTCTATACATATGATTCATTATGCTGCAGATACTTATAGGAGAATCTTTAAGCTAAACTAAACCACTATGATCAGGTGATATCTAATACGGGCTTAAAAAATGGGACCTGGGCCTCAAACTTACGTCGCTCGACATGGAGCGGTGCTACTCAGTGGTCATCGAGCGTCTCCTCGTGAAAATCTTCACCTTCCAGGATTGTCGCTCGAGATCGAGGAGTTCTACTCTACGCTGTGCTCGGGATCGAGTATCCATTGTTCATTGCTCGATCAGGATCGAGCACACGCTGGCAGGTTGCGACTCCATGGTTTTAGCATAACTTCTTCATCTGAACTTCGATTTAAGTCATTCATGCGTCCACACAACCTCTCTTTCGTGGATTTTGATTGTATCACATGACCAATTTTAACTTACTTACGAATAAAGAAAAATTATGCAAAGTGGTCATGTATTTTCTAACATGTCTCACAAGTCCATCATTTTTTCTATCAAAATACAACATATCTCTCGAACACTTTTTTGTCAATAACACTCAAAGCATTACGATTTGTGTACATTATAGCAATTAACATAGTCGAAGAGATATTAAATTGAACAAAAAAATATATGAATTTTCACTCTCATTAATATATTTCATCTATGTTTATGTGGATTTTAAATACCATTGCGTGGGTTTTAAACACCATTAATGATAATATTTTGTTTTGGGTTTTGATAAAAAGGTATATATATAATTTAACTTCATATTGAATCAATGTAAGAGTTGAGGATTGAGGAAGGTTTTTTGATGTGAGAGAAGATAAAAATGTAGTATTGATTGTGGAGGAGAAATGTATAGAAAGTAAATTTTTGGAGGAGGGACAGAGGGAGTGAGTATTATATATATATATATATATATATATAAAGCATTATAATATGAAACTCTACAACATAAAATATATATTATAGAAATATTCTTTTGTGAAACGGGTCGATTCATTGTTAAAGTATTTTTATTAATTGTTAAAGTATGTTATAGAAAATTATATTATAATACTTTAACAACATACTAAAAAAAATATTTTAACTACTACTTCTTCGGGCCAGTAAAAAGGTTTACGTTTGCTTTTTATCGGGGATTAAGGAATATAGTATTCTAATATATATTGAGGTGAGAGAAATAATATTTTAATGTGTAATGTGTAATTGTATTAGTGTAGTGTTGTGAGCCCCATGAAAATATTTATGTGATTTGTGTGGATCTCATTCACTATAAAGGGAAATGTAAACCTTTTTATAGGACGCCCAAAATGGAAATGCGTAAATATTTTTACGGGAGGAAGGGAGTAATTAGCATACTTTATTTATATAACAATCATATTTTAATAACATGTCGACCCATTTTAGAACCTGTCACAAATTATTCTTAAAAATTACTTCCTCCGTTCAGTTCTAAGGTGTTCATTTGTTTTTTGCACGTGGATTAAGGAGTATTATTATATGTAAAATGGGTAGTTGTATTAGAGAGAAGTGATGAGCCATATTGTGTATTTTTTATTAAATAGGGGGAATGGATACCTTTGAAGTGGACACCAAAAATAGTAAAATGGACACCTTAGAAGCAGACAGATGGAGTCTTAAAGTAAATAAAAATGTACTCCCTCTGTCCGGTTCTAAGGTGTCCGTTTGTTTTTTGCACGTGGATTAAGGAGTATTATTATTAGGCTAATTATACTGTGCACCCGGGGTGCACCCACTTTAAAAAACGTATACAAATATAAATAAAAACATATACTACAATTTTGAACAAAAATGTATACAATTTAATTGTTAGTTTTTAATGAAAAATTGAGTGTAAAAAAATATACAATTATTAAAAAACATGTATGCGCTATTGAATAAAAAGTTATACATATATGAATGCTAGTTTTTTTAGTGAAAAACTTAATGTGAAAAAATATACAATTATTAAGAAACACGTATACAAAATAGAATAACATGTATACAAAAAAGAATAAAAAGTTATACACATATGAGTGCACCATTGCACCGGGTGCTCCTAATATCAACTCTTATTATTATATGTAAAGTGGGTAATTGTATTAGAAGAAAATGGTGGGCCATATTAGTACTTCTAAATAAGGGAAATGGGTATCTTTAAAGCGGACGCCTAAATAGTAAAATAGACAACTTAGAAGCAGATGGAGGAAGTAATATTTATCAATATCTACGAAAAAATAAGTATGAATATTCGTACGGAATAAAGGTAATATATTATTAAAAAAATTATTGCTTAAAATTATTAAAGTTAGTAAATCAAATTAATATATCGTGCGACTTGTATTTTATTCACCCAATCTATATTAAATTTTCATTTAATAATGCAAATATATTTATTAATGAAATATTAATTTTTATGTTTAGCTGGACTATTAATTTCTTTATTTAAAAACTAAATACATCATACAAATATATGCTAACAAATTTTATAAATTTTATTTTATTTTATTAATATAGGAGTATGTATTTATCAATAAATGTAAATAAATTGAGTTGATATTTTGCAAATTTTGTTATAGTAGTAACTTAGAAAGTTGAAACTCTCTCGGAGCAAAAAGTACATTTAAGACCAATCAAAATGCCATTTTACTTTTAATAAATGATAATAATAATAAATTTTGAATTACTTAACACAATTCTGACATTTATTTAGAGCCGGCAATTATTATTTGGTTTACATTATTTATTTATTTTTTTCCCGCATTTCAAAAAACACTTATCCAAAATTTGAGAGAATAATTAACTCATGGAACCATTAATCCTTAAAATTGCAGAATTGTGAAATACTTTCTTTTTCTCTATATATTATCTAACTCTAATCTACCCCCTCTATCTCGTTTATAAGTCTTCATTTGTTTTCTTTACGTGAATTAAAGAGTATTATTAATTTATGGGTAGTGAATAATTATATTAGTAGTGAGTGGTGGACCATATATGAAGCTCTTTTACTAAAAGGGAAAATGAGTACCTTTGAATCAAACGTCCAATATAATAAAATGAAGGCATTTCGGTGGAATGGAGGGAGTAATATTCTAATAGCTATCTAAAAGAAAATTTTAAATTACACTCCATCTCGGTTTAATAACATATCCATTTATTTTTTTATTTCACATAAACTTAAAAGTACTTCCTACGTCCCATAAAACGTTTTGCGTTTATTATTCCACGTTGTTTAAAAAAATTGCACTTTTTTATAAATATTTTTAACTTAAGAAGGTCACACCATATTTAATTTAAACCTCATTTAATTTGTTGAGCTTAAATTAATTATCAATATTTTACCAATTTATTTTAGCGATTAATTTATTTAAATTACAAAATAAAATAGTAAATTAAAATTAATATTTTAATCAATAAAATCCATGTGTCGCTATTTGACTTGATTGTGAATTTTATTTGCTTACATCACCAAATACGTGCATGTATCCTGGGATGGATGAAGTAATACTTTGGTGTGACATTTTTGCTCTTGAAGAGTTAGTCTCCTGTAAATCGAATTTACCATATAACCTTATGGTCTTCCTTTAATTTAAACTATAATAGGGTATAATAGGATTGGAAAAGAGATAGCACAATATTTACACCATGAACTAATTTACTCCCTCCGTCCCAAATTCAAGTTCACGTTTACTGTAGATACGGAGTTTAAGAAAAGTCACTTTTTGACTTACTTTTGAGGGTAGTATGGTATTTTTGGGTAATAAATAAATGATAAAGTATGTTATGTGTGTTAAAAAGGTGATGGCAAATTTGAAATTAAAGTATGTTAGAGGGATATTAGTTTGTTGTTTTTTCCTTTTATGAAGTGTGAAATTGAATTTGGGACGGACCAAAACGGAAAGTGTGAAGTTGAAATTGGGACGGAGGGAGTACATAAATGTTTAACTCTCATAACTTGGAAAGAGAAATTTAATCCCTTGACTGGGTGTAGGCTCATCCAATTTAATGACACAAATTTAAATGTGTTATTAATGTCACAGGATATCTGTTCGTTCCAGAAGAAATGAAACAAAAGATATGGTAGAGCTAGGACAGTTATTGTATGACGTCTACCCAATGCTAGATGCAGAGGCGCATATCGAAATGAATTTCTAGACTCGTGGATTTAGCGGCATCAGGTTCGCACCTCGTTTACACGCGCGCCAATGTTTTTCAGGGAAGTCCATAATACAATCTAAAAAATAGATCCCACCACCGCGAACCCCAGTTAGATTCAGGCATGCTATACTTTTTAATTATTGGGAGAACCCAAGTACTCCGCATTTCAAATAGTTCGTACAGTGCCCAATAAATTATGGGTGTTCTTTTAATGGTTTCAGTACTTGTGGGATTATTAACAGTACCCTATTTTCCCGGAGGTCTGGAGAAAGCTGTATTTCCCTAACCCTCCCTTCCCGAAAGGAAGAGCGTGAAATTCTTTTTCTTTTCTGCAGGGACCAGTAGATTGGATCTAGCCATAAGAAGAATGCTTGGTATAAATAACTTACTTCAAATGGCTCAAATGGTACGATCCCTCCGTCACCCCTTCATGCGTCCATGGGATCTTTTATCATGGTTGGAGGACTCATGACATATACAATACTTGAATTCTCGATGAGGTTGAAGCGTAATGATTATACATCTGTAATGCATTGTATGTCCCATAATGGGTCCCATTCCAACTCCAATTTTAATTTACCAGCTACTTGTTTCATGGCTTTAATTTGAGCCACAGACCGTCACTAGCATCAATATCGATATCATCAATAAGAAAACCTGCAAGCATGATAACTTATATGATGTTCTATATTTCCATGAATCTAGGAACTTTTGCTATGAATCTTTTATCTCCAGCGATTGGAGATCCCATTTCTGAATTTGAAGGTGTATGAAGTTTCATATTGGATGCTTTAAGCCGAACAATAGAGACTTTATTTAACTTAAAATGAGCATTTGTACTTGAATTCCTTTTGTATCTGCTTGTTCAGTTAATTCAATAGCTTTTTTCATTATTTATTAAAAGAGGAGTCCAGTGTCTATTATAAAACGAGTTCTTACTTTCGTAAAACAAAGTATACAAATACTTGTGTAAATTAGATTTACATACATTTAATAAAAACTCTATTACACTTTAATATATGAAAAAAATTTTCTTAGATACTCTTCAAATTCTTGTAAATCTTAATTTTTTATTTACTCTTTAGTACATAAAAAATTACTTTTAAAAACATGAATTATTACCCTTTTTATAATAAAATTATTACTTTTCAAAAAGTAATTTTTTATGTATTAAAAAGTAATTTTAAAAAATTAAATTTATATATTAACTCATATAAACCCAACTTATATGACACTCATTCAATAAAGTAAATAAAATGAATTTTGTCTTGCTCGTAGAATCTATTTCAATTATAGAAAAACTAGATATATGGTCTGTACTATTCTCATTTTCACTAAAAATCCTGGCTGTCCTATATTCTAATAAATAAATCTTGAATCTATTTCTTGTAGATTTTCTATATTTAAAAATTGTAAAAATAATTACTATATGTTAAAAAATTTAAAACCTACCTAAAAATATTAAACTTTAAAGATATAATAGAACATAAATAGAAGGATTCATATAACTAATTATGTGAACTTGATTTATATAAGTGTTTGAATTCTTTATTTGTTTGGTGTAAAACAATATTCGTTCCGAGAAAAATAAATGGTTCAAATTAAATAATTAATAGAAATCTATAGTAATATAATAGCAAAGTGAAAAAGTCAAAATTGAGGGAATTTTTAATTTACACCATTAGATGTGATTACTAAATTATTTTGAATCTTGACCACTCATTACATAATTTAATCTCATCCATTCATCATAATTATGAGAAAAGATCTTTGCCATTTAATTAAAAATTGAGGGAATTTTTAATTTACACCATTGGATGTGATTACTAAATTATTTTGAATCTTGACCACTCATTACATAATTTAATCTCATCCATTCATCATAATTATGAGAAAAGATCTTTGTCATTTAATTAAATTTCCTTATATTACCTTATTTAATTCCTAAACCCATGTAATTACATTATTATATAAATAATATGAAAATAAAATGTATAAAAGAGAAGAAAAAAAAATTAGAGAAATAATTAACACATGATAATTAATAATATTATTAAATAAAATTATTTAATGTACTACCTTATTTAATTCCTAAACCCATGTAATTACATTATATAAATAATATGAAAATAAAATGTATAAAAGAGAAGAAAAAAAAAAAAGAAAAATTACACCATTGGATGTGATTACTAAATTATTTTGAATCTTGACCACTCATTACATAATTTAATCTCATCCATTCATCATAATTATGAGAAAAGATCTTTGCCATTTA
The DNA here is from genome assembly GCA_023678885.1 of Pogostemon cablin. Lineage (NCBI taxonomy): Eukaryota > Viridiplantae > Streptophyta > Magnoliopsida > Lamiales > Lamiaceae > Pogostemon > Pogostemon cablin. The sequence goes on from CM042993.1 coordinate 10,913,880, forward strand.
ATTAAAAATTGAGGGAATTTTTAATTTACAACATTGGATGTGATTACTAAATTATTTTGAATCTAGACCACTCATTACATAATTTAATCTCATCCATTCATCATAATTATGAGAAAAGATCTTTGCCATTTAATTAAATTTCCTTATATTACCTTATTTAATTCCTAAACCCATGTAATTACATTATTATATAAATAATATGAAAATAAAATGTATAAAAGAGAAGAAAAAAAAATTAGAGAAATAATTAACACATGATAATTAATAATATTATTAAATAAAATTATTTAATGTACTACCTTATTTAATTCCTAAACCCATGTAATTACATTATATAAATAATATGAAAATAAAATGTATAAAAGAGAAGAAAAAAAAAAGAAAAATTAGAGAAATAATTAACACATAATAATTAATAATATTATTAAATAAAATTATTTAATGTACTATAATAAACACAAGGATTTAGGGGTTTAGGGTTTAGGATTGAGGAAATTTTTAATTTACATCATTGGATGTGATTACTAAATTATTTTGAATCTTGACCACTCATTACATAATTTAATCTCATCCATTCATCATAATTATGAGAAAAGATCTTTGCCATTTAATTAAATTTCCTTATATTACCTTATTTAATTCCTAAACCCATGTAATTACATTATTATATAAATAATATGAAAATAAAATGTATAAAAGAGAAGAAAAAAAAAGAAAAATTAGTGAAATAAATTATTTTGAATCTTGACCACTCATTACATAATTTAATCTCATCCATTCATCATAATTATGAGAAAAGATCTTTGCCATTTAATTAAGCAAAGTGAAAAAGTCAAAATTGAGGGAATTCTTAATTTACACCATTGGATGTGATTACTAAATTATTTTGAATCTTGACCACTCATTACATAATTTAATCTCATCCATTCATCATAATTATGAGAAAAGATCTTTGCCATTTAATTAAATTTCCTTATATTACCTTATTTAATTCCTAAACCCATGTAATTACATTATTATATAAATAATATGAAAATAAAATGTATAAAAGAGAAGAAAAAAAAAAGAAAAATTAGAGAAATAATTAACACATAATAATTAATAATATTATTAAATACTCATTACATAATTTAATCTCATCCATTCATCATAATTATGAGAAAAGATCTTTGCCATTTAATTAAATTTCCTTATATTACCTTATTTAATTCCTAAACCCATGTAATTACATTATTATATAAATAATATGAAAATAAAATGTATAAAAGAGAAGAAAAAAAAAGAAAAATTAGAGAAATAATTAACACATAATAATTAATAATATTATTAAATAAAATTATTTAATGTACTACCTTATTTAATTCCTAAACCCATGTAATTACATTATATAAATAATATGAAAATAAAATGTATAAAAGAGAAGAAAAAAAAAAGAAAAATTAGAGAAATAATTAACACATAATAATTAATAATATTATTAAATAAAATTATTTAATGTACTATAATAAACACAAGGGTTTAGGGTTTTAGGGGTTTAGGGTTTAGGATTGAGGAAATTTTTAATTTACACCATTGGATGTGATTACTAAATTATTTTGAATCTTGACCACTCATTACATAATTTAATCTCATCCATTCATCATAATTATGAGAAAAGATCTTTGCCATTTAATTAAATTTCCTTATATTACCTTATTTAATTCCTAAACCCATGTAATTACATTATTATATAAATAATATGAAAATAAAATGTATAAAAGAGAAGAAAAAAAAAAGAAAAATTAGAGAAATAATTAACACATAATAATTAATAATATTATTAAATAAAATTATTTAATGTACTACCTTATTTAATTCCTAAACCCATGTAATTACATTATATAAATAATATGAAAATAAAATGTATAAAAGAGAAGAAAAAAAAAGAAAAATTAGAGAAATAATTAACACATAATAATTAATAATATTATTAAATAAAATTATTTAATGTACTATAATAAACACAAGGGTTTAGGGTTTTAGGGGTTTAGGGTTTAGGGGTTAGGATTTTAGGGGTTTGGGGTTCATCATAATTATGAGAAAAGATCTTTGCCATTTAATTAAATTTCCTTATATTACCTTATTTAATTCCTAAACCCATGTAATTACATTATTATATAAATAATATGAAAATAAAATGTATAAAAGAGAAGAAAAAAAAAGAAAAATTAGAGAAATAATTAACACATAATAATTAATAATATTATTAAATAAAATTATTTAATATACTACCTTATTTAATTCCTAAACCCATGTAATTACATTATATAAATAATATGAAAATAAAATGTATAAAAGAGAAGAAAAAAAAAGAAAAATTAGAGAAATAATTAACACATAATAATTAATAATATTATTAAATAAAATTATTTAATGTACTATAATAAACACGAGGGTTTAGGGTTTTAGGGGTTTAGGGTTTAGGGGTTAGGATTTTAGGGGTTTGGGGTTTAGGGTTTAGGGGTTAGGGTTTTAGGGGTTATTAATAATTAATAATAATAATAATAAATAATATTATTTAACACATAATAATTAATGATATTATTAAATAAAATTATTTAATGTACTACCTTATTTAATTCCTAAACCCATGCAATTACATTATATAAATAATATGAAAATAAAATGTATAAAAGAGAAGAAAAAAAAAGAAAAATTAGAGAAATAATTAACACATAATAATTAATAATATTATTAAATAAAATTATTTAATGCACTATAATAAACACGAGGGTTTAGGGTTTTAGGGGTTTAGGGTTTAGGGGTTAGGATTTTAGGGGTTTGAGGTTTAGGGTTATATATATATATATAGTAATATAATAGCAAAGTGAAAAAGTCAAAATTGAGGAAATTTTTAATTTACATCATTGGATGTGATTACTAAATTATTTTGAATCTTGACCACTCATTACATAATTTAATCTCATCCATTCATCATAATTATGATAAAAGATCTTTGCCATTTAATTAAGCAAAGTGAAAAAGTCAAAATTGAGGGAATTTTTAATTTACACCATTGGATGTGATTACTAAATTATTTTGAATCTTGACCACTCATTACATAATTTAATCTCATCCATTCATCATAATTATGAGAAAAGATCTTTGCCATTTAATTAAATTTCCTTATATTACCTTATTTAATTCCTAAACCCATGTAATTACATTATTATATAAATAATATGAAAATAAAATGTATAAAAGAGAAGAAGAAAAAAAGAAAAATTAGAGAAATAATTAACACATAATAATTAATAATATTATTAAATAAAATTATTTAATGTACTACCTTATTTAATTCCTAAACCCATGTAATTACATTATATAAATAATATGAAAATAAAATGTATAAAAGAGAAGAAAAAAAAAGAAAAATTAGAGAAATAATTAACACATAATAATTAATAATATTATTAAATAAAATTATTTAATGTACTATAATAAACACAAGGGTTTAGGGTTTTAGGGGTTTAGGGTTTAGGGGTTAGGATTTTAGGGGTTTGGGGTTCATCATAATTATGAGAAAAGATCTTTGCCATTTAATTAAATTTCTTTATATTACCTTATTTAATTCCTAAACCCATGTAATTACATTATTATATAAATAATATGAAAATAAAATGTATAAAAGAGAAGAAAAAAAAAGAAAAATTAGAGAAATAATTAACACATAATAATTAATAATATTATTAAATAAAATTATTTAATGTACTACCTTATTTAATTCCTAAACCCATGTAATTACATTATATAAATAATATGAAAATAAAATGTATAAAAGAGAAGAAAAAAAAAAGAAAAATTAGAGAAATAATTAACACATAATAATTAATAATATTATTAAATAAAATTATTTAATGTACTATAATAAACATGAGGGTTTAGGGTTTTAGGGGTTTAGGGTTTAGGGGTTAGGATTTTAGGGGTTTGGGGTTTAGGGTTTAGGGGTTAGGGTTTTAGAGGTTATTAATAATTAATAATAATAATAATAAATAATATTATTTAACACATAATAATTAATAATATTATTAAATAAAATTATTTAATGTACTACCTTATTTAATTCCTAAACCCATGCAATTACATTATATAAATAATATGAAAATAAAATGTATAAAAGAGAAGAAAAAAAAAAGAAAAATTAGAGAAATAATTAACACATAATAATTAATAATATTATTAAATAAAATTATTTAATGTACTATAATAAACACGAGGGTTTAGGGTTTTAGGGGTTTAGGGTTTAGGGGTATGCATTAATGCTACTTAATATAATCGAAATCACTACTTAATATAATATATATCAAAATCACTATTTAAATACATGCTATCACATTCATATCACATTCATTACTACAAAGAATTCGTATTTCATTATTATTTTTTTTCTCTCATTCATATTTCATTATTGTTTCTTTCCTCTTTAGGGGTTAGGATTTTAGGGGTTTGGGGTTTAGGGTTTAGGGGTTAGGGGTTTAGGGGTTAGGGTTTTAGGGGTTATTAATAATTAATAATAATAATAATAAATAATATTATTTAACACATAATAATTAATAATATTATTAAATAAAATTATTTAATGTACTACCTTATTTAATTCCTAAACCCATGCAATTACATTATATAAATAATATGAAAATAAAATGTATAAAAGAGAAGAAAAAAAAAAGAAAAATTAGAGAAATAATTAACACATAATAATTAATAATATTATTAAATAAAATTATTTAATGTACTATAATAAACACGAGGGTTTAGGGTTTTAGGGGTTTAGGGTTTAGGGGTTAGGATTTTAGGGGTTTGGGGTTTAGGGGGTTAGGGGTTAGGGTTTTAGGGGTTATTAATAATTAATAATAATAATAATAATAAATAATATTATTTAACACATAATAATTAATAATATTATTAAATAAAATTATTTAATGTACTACCTTATTTAATTCCTAAACCCATGTAATTACATTATATAAATAATATGAAAATAAAATGTATAAAAGAGAAGAAAAAAAAAAGAAAAATTAGAGAAATAATTAACACATAATAATTAATAATATTATTAAATAAAATTATTTAATGTACTATAATAAACACGAGGGTTTATGGTTTTAGGGGTTTAGGGTTTAGGGGTTAGGATTTTAGGGGTTTGGGGTTTAGGGTTATATATATATATATATAGTAATATAATAGCAAAGTGAAAAAGTCAAAATTGAGGGAATTTTTAATTTACATCATTGGATGTGATTACTAAATTATTTTGAATCTTGACCACTCATTACATAATTTAATCTCATCCATTCATCATAATTATGAGAAAAGATCTTTGTCATTTAATTAAATTTCCTTATATTACCTTATTTAATTCCTAAACCCATGTAATTACATTATTATATAAATAATATGAAAATAAAATGTATAAAAGAGAAGAAAAAAAAAGAAAAATTAGAGAAATAATTAACACATAATAATATATTATATAATATATTATATAATTAGAGAATTAATTAACACTTAATAATTAATAATATTATGAAATAAAATTATTTAATGTACTATAATAAACACGAGGGTTAAGGGTTTTAGGGGTTTAGGGGTTAGGATTTTAGAGGTTTGGGGTTTAGGGTTTTAGGGGTTTAGGTTTAGGGGTTAGGGTTTTATAGTTTTAGGGTTATAATAATTATTAATAATTAATAATAATAATAATAATAAATAATATTATTGAATCTTATAATTAATATAAACGAATACACAACGAATTCACTACTTATAATTAATATAAACGAATACACAACGAATTCACTAATTATAATATATTTTTGATTAAATAGTGTTATGGTTTAGGGGAACGAAATCACTAAAGAAAATATATATATGCATATATATGCATTAATACTACTTAATATAATCGAAATCACTACTTAATATAATTATTTAAATTTTAAATTTATTTGCATTATACAATAAATTTGATAATATAAACGAATACACACAACGAAATCACTACTTATAATATATTATGGAATAAGTAGTGTTATGGATTAATATGGTGCCGTTTATATTTATATGTAAGGATATCACTACTTAATAATATATTATATAAACGAAATCACTAAAGAAAATATATATATGCATATATATGCAATAATACTACTTAATATAATCGAAATCACTACTTAATATAATTATTTAAATTTTAAATTTTTTTGCATTATACAATAAATTTAATAATATAAACGAATACACACAACGAAATCACTACTTATAATATATTATGGATTAAGTAGTGTTATGAATTAATATGGTGCCGTTTATATTTATATGTAAGGATATCACTACTTAATAATATATTATATAAAATTACAACAAAGAAAATATATATATTCATATATATCCATTAATACTACTTAATATAATCGAAATCACTACTTAATATAATTATTTAAAATTTTAATTTTTTTGCATTATACAATAAATTTTATAATTATTGGAAAATCCATATAATTAATATAAATGAATACACACAACGAAATCACTACTTATAATATATTATGGATTAAGTAATGTTATGGATTAATATTGTGTCGTTTATATTTATATGTAAGGATATCACTACTTAATAATATATTATATAAAATTACAACAAAGAAAATATATATTCATATATATGCATTAATGCTACTTAATATAATCGAAATCACTACTTAATATAATATATATCAAAATCACTATTTAAATACATGCTATCACATTCATATCACATTCATTACTACAAAGAATTCGTATTTCATTATTATTTTTTTTCTCTCATTCATATTTCATTATTGTTTCTTTCCTCTTAGTCATGGAAAATTAAGAATGATGAATAAAAAAAAACACATTTTATAATAATAAAAAGTTTAATTAATTCGACCCGTGCATCGCACGGGTTCAAAAACTAGTCAATAAAATTGAAAAATGAAAATGAAAATTAATAGCAACATTTGTATGAGACTATTTTATTTCTTTTTAAATACTCTCTCCGTCCCGCGTTAACGTTGATGTTTGCTTTTTTACACAGAGATTAAGAGATATAATATTTTAATATATATTGAGGTGAGAGAAATAATATTAACGTAAAGTGGATAGTTGTATTAGTGTTGTGTGTGAGCCAACTTGACAAAAAAATAAATGTAAACCTTAATTTGGGACTAGGGGTGGGCATTTTTTTCGGGTTTTGGGTACCCAAACCGACCCGGATAAAAATTAACCGAAAAAATCCAAAATTTTTGGGTAATTTTGGATTTTGGGTATACACGAACCCGATTTTTTATTATTCGGTTTAAAAAATTACCCGAATTACCCGATCGGGTTACCCGATTATTTTTTAAATTTTTTTTATTTCTATTATTTATAATTAATATATATACTAATTGACTAGTAACTAGTGTTTCTACACATGAGCTTGAAATGCTTGAGGGAGGAATGTTTGATTTATGTTATACAATGTTTAAAATCTTTAGATGTTTAGTATTAATATTTATTTAGGTAAGTGTTTTTTTTTTTTAAAAACAAAAGCTATATTAGATACCTTGAATATCAGCTTCAACATAGTTCATAGCAACATCAGGAACGATAAGAGAAAAGAAAGGAGAAACACAAGTAAAAGCATAACTAGCTAGAGTATGAGCAACTATATTGGCCTTTCGTCTTGTCCAACTGTAGGAAACATCCCTCATCTGTGAAGTTTTTCTTTAAATATTCCATAGTACCCTACCAAGATAGGTAAAGTTTGGAGTATGATTCAGAAGGGAATTAACAACAATTTGAGAGTCTGACTCCATAATGATCTCCTCATATTTACGTTCCATAGCAATGTCAAGACCTCTTTCCAAAGCCAAGGCCTCTGCTACCTCTACCTCATAAATACCAGAACATCATTCAGCAAAACACCGAAGAACTTCTCCGTTATAGTTCCTTGTTGCCACTGAACTTGATCGCATTTTTTAATGTAAAAGAGCAAGCGTACTCTTGTCATGTAGGCACGGGTAATCAAGTTGAATTATCGAACAGGGAGAATTTAGGATTCATGGCCTTTAGGTATAGTATCGTAATTAGTTAGAGACGATCGAAAAGGAGGATAAGAAAAATAAAAGAAAATAAAATACAAGGAAAATAAATCTAATTACAATGTTTTTGGATGCAATGGTAGTTTCTCGATGCACTCAAATAATTATTAAACATCATTAATTGATTCCATTTTTAAACTAATCATGGTAAGGACGGTCACTAAATCATACCTACACCTAAGCTCTTGACCAAGATGAATAGGATGCAAGTAAAAATGGCTCATTAGATCGTCTCCAATGCTCACAATTTCCATAGGTACTTACGGATATTAATATACCAATATAGAGATATTATCACGAAGAATTTTTTCTAGTAGGCAGGGACGTTTTCCTAGTGTTCCCATTCTAGGTACTATGCTCACATTGGCTTGGTCCCCTTCACTAACTCAATCACAAGTAATCTCGCTAGTGTTCGTTTATGTAGTTCTAAACATAGGAAGGTTTTGGCCAAACTCCCCCCATATTAATCCTCATGCAATAAATGGAAAAACTCACATATGATAATCATGTAAAGCAACTAAGGTGAAAGCAACAACAAGACATGTTGATACACAATACACAACCTAATCACTATACACTAATGTCAAAGGCATTAATCCCAAATTAAAGCATGCATACATATTTCATAAACAAAACCTAATCATAGTCGGAAATTCAATTAAGAAACATAATCATGCATCAATTACCCACCAAAGCAAATTAAGATAGTAAGTAGGATTAGATTTCACCTAATGAAGTTTTACATCCATGAGGATCATCCTTTCCTTGGTGTCCCCACCTTCTTGGAAACAATAAACTCCTAATCTAGAAAAATATTTAAACTACGGACGGATCCCTCACCCCGAAAGGGGGAGGGATCTCAACTATGGAGATCTTAAAAAACTCTCTTCAACTATTGAATCTAATTATTCAATTTAATGGGTAAGAATTGTGTGTGAGAGGCTTCCAAATGAGGGTATTTATAGTTGTAGGGTGAGTGAATTTTTTAGAGAGTTTCTAATGTGGGATACTTGAGGATATGGGACATGGATGGAATTTATGCAATTTTTAGTGAGTTTTGGAGTGAAAACCAGTTCCAGGTTCACAGTTCAAATGGTGAACCGGACAAAAACCGGGCACAAGAAACGATCTGGCCTAGTTGGTTCAGCCGCTGGCATAAAAGCTTGAGTGTACCGGAGGTCTCGGGTTCGATCCTTGGCAACAGCGGATTTTTCTCCATTTTCCACTTTATTTATTTTTCGCTCCAGCAAGAGATTAAATAAATTCTTGGGCCATTTCAATTGCAGTTTCTTGTGGCCCAGCGGATTTGTGTCCTCCCAACAAGGTGGAGGTCTTGGGTTCAAATCCATGCTCTCCATTTTCTCTTTTGTAATTAAAGGCCCAATAGCTCCCATGTACAGCCCAGCAGCGGCCCAATAGCTCCCATGTACAGCCCAGCAGCGGCCCAATTGCGCTCAGCCCAAAATAGAGGGCCCAAGTAGCGCCCCGCAGCCATGCTCCAACTCACTTGTGCTCAAAACTCAATCCATCTAGCCCAATGCTCATTTCATTTTATTTTGCTTCGCTCTTGCTCGTTTTAACTCCGAATTGAGCACCGTTTTCTCCTACATCTTCTGCTTCTTATTAAGAATATATTTTGCCTCAAAATCACTCTTTATCTACAAAAAATGAACAAAAATACCTTTCTCAAACTAATTAAGCAATTAATAATATTTTCATTAAAATCATACTTAATTATTGAATTAAAGCCAAATAAATCCACATAAATTCATCAAATTAAGCCCAAAATTCTAGGTGAATTTCACACCGATCAGCTAACCCTGCAATCGCCGCACCACACCTCCTTCTGACAGATGCATCAATATTCAACTTTAACCTTGTGCCAACAGGAGGTCTCCACCCAATATCCTTGTTGAAAACTCCTGATGAGTTTCCATTCAACTTTAAAGCTTCCACGTATTGTTGGCGATGGGCTACACCTTTTTGTTGTAATTCATCAAGTGAGAAACCTTTTTCCCTAAAGACATACACATTTCGTCCCCACCAAATAAACCATAGAAAGGTAGCAAATAAACTTCTTTCCTCTTCATTCAAAATTTTCAGCAAAGACTCAACCCAATCTTGTATCGGTTCCTCTGTCAAGTATTTGGCAAAAGGTGAGTTCATCCAGAAATTGTGAATCCAACTACAATCTCGCAAGGCATGATCTATAGTTTCAATCTCAGAACTACATCTCATACATATTGGGTTGACAGAAACAAAACGGCTTATAAGATTAACGGCAGTTGGCAAGATATTATGTATAACACGCCAAATAAATATAGTAATTTTAGGCATTGTGTTTAAGCTCCAGACCTTACCCCACTTAGTATGTTCGACTATGTTATCTATATTCAGCAATGACGGTTTCAGAATCTCGTTATAAGCTGAACGAACAGAATAAACTCCATTCTTTGAGAATTTCCATGCAAGAGAATCCCTTTCTTGACAACCACCAACTGGCATGGAACATATAAGATTCACATCAGCTTCTGAAAATAGTTCTTGAAGCTTAGGAAGATCCCAGCTACTCTTATCTGGCAATAGAATCTCACAAACTCTTAGCTCCTCATCTGGATCATCAACCTGCATATTCACATAAGGGTTACCTCCATCCCATATCCATGATTCATTTTGGATTGTCATCTCCTCCCCATTGCTAATTACCCATATCAGTCCCTCTTCTAAGACACTCATGCCTTCCAAAATGCTTTGCCAATTAAAGCTTGGTCGATATTCCATTTTTGATGTTCTAAAATTCCCTCAGGGATAGTATCTTCCCTTTAGTACCCTAGCCAGTAAAGAATAATCTTCTTGCAATAATCTCTACCCCTGTTTAGCCAAGAGAGCTCGATTAAAGGCTCTCAAGTCCCTCAATCCTAAGCCTCCTTTATCTTTTGATCTACACAAAACCTCCCATCAAAGCCAATGAACTCTTTTTTCATCCATCTTCTGTCCTCACAAGAATTTAACAATCGTCTCTTCAATTTTTGCCAAAATATTAACTGAAATTTTAAAGCAAGATATGAGATATATAGGAATAGCTTGAACCACAGATTTTACTAGAGTGATTTTACCGGCCAGAGATAATGTTCTAGCTTTCTAATCTTTTAATTTTTTAGTGACTCTATTGACAAGAGTCCTAAAGGTTGCCTCCTTCGATCTCCCAACTGTTGTAGGAATACTCAAGTAGATAGTATGATGATCAACTTTTCTAACCCCCAAGATCCCAGCTAGTGTCTGCTTCCTTCCTTCCTTCAGGTATTCCCTCACTGAACATGATATCAGATTTTTGTAAGTTTATTTGCTGTCCAGAAGCCATCTCATAGCTTTCCAATATCTTCTTAATCATGTGCATCTCTGTGATAGATGCTCGACCAAAGATCAAAGTGTCATCAGTAAAAAATAATTATGAAACAGTAGGGGCACCATGACAAATTCTCACTCCATGCAAATATCCCTTCTCTACTTCTAGTCTAATAAGAGTATAGAGAGCTTCTGCACAAAATAAGAACAAATATGGGGATAAAGGATCTCATTGACAAAGACCCTGAGAAGGAATGAAAGAATCAGTGGGTTTACTATTAACAATCACAGAAAATGATATAGATCGAACACACCTCATGATAATCCCCACTAGCTTATTCGGTATGCCTACCTTCAGTAATATTTTTTCTAAAAAGTTCCATTCCACCCTATCATAAGCTTTACTCATATCAAGCTTAAAAGCAAACGAGCCTTTAGAAAAGACTTTATTATGTTTCATGAAGTGAAAGATCTCAAAAGCAAGGAGGGAATTATCAATGATCAGTCTCCCCGGAATAAAAACTGACTTGCATGTATCTATGGTATTAGGCAAGAACTGTTTCAACCGATTGGCTATAGTTTTAGTGATCAATTTAAAGGCGACATTACAAAGACATATGGGTCTAAAATCAGATGGCAAACTAGGATTTTTTATTTTAGGAATAATGGTTATGAATATATTATTAATACAAGCATGGTCTCTACCCTCATTTAACACCCCCATCACGGAAGATAAAACATCATTTCCCACAACATTCCAAAATTTATGGTAAAAAATATGGGACATACCATCGGGACTCGGGGCTTTTGTAGGATGCATTTGTGAAAGAGCTTTGACAATCTCGTTCTCTGCAAATGGAGGGACAACGCATCATTCACTTCATCAGTTGTTACGTATTGCACAGCTTCCAGGGTTTCATCCATATTTAATTTATCTTTTGCAGTAAAGATTTCGAAAAAGTAATCCACAAAGACTCTTTTAATAGCCACAAGGCCTTCCCGATTCTCATTCTTATAAACAAACCCTCTACCATCCATAATCTCTATAATAGTATTTCTCCTTCTGCCACTAGCTATCTTATGGAAAAATTTTGTATTCATATCTCCTTTTCTCAACCAACTCACCCCCGATCTGTAAAGCCAAAAAAGTTCTTCCTTACGCAGCAAAGAAGCCAACTTATTCTCCAAAATCTTAACACTCTGTACCACAGAAGTTGATTGAGAAGTCTTCTGAAGTCTCTCTAGTTCTGTTTCACAAGCCTTAATTTGCTTAGAGATGTTGCCATATTTGTTATCACTCCATTTCTTAAGAGAGGAACCATATGCTCGGATTCTGTCTGTCAATGTTGTCCCACGCATACCCCTATGCAAATTCCATGTAGTATTAATAATATCAAGACATTCAGAATCACCTAACCAATGCGATTTAAAGTGGAAAGGACGATGTTTCTTCTGTTTCTGAAGCTTCTCTCATGAAAATCAAAGATCACCAAGATAGCATTATGGTCCGAAAAAAGCTGTGAAAGGTGCAGGACACGATTCCTAGAAAACATGTCCATCCATTGACTACAAGTGGTGGGCTGTCGCCTGCCTACCAAAATAAATATAATTCCGACTCACACTTATACTTAGTATACTGGCAAGTACGGGTCGAACCCAAGAGAGTATTATGACTTTATAACTAAACTTAAGTGTTTCAAACACATAAATAAATAGGGGTTTTGATTTGGTGAAAAATTGAAATTAACAATAAAAATAAATCAACTTAATTTTTTAATACCAAGTAGATGAAAATTAATTATAAACTTAACCAAGTGATAAAAGCCTAATTTATGATGTCGATCCCCTTCCGTTTACTAAATTAATTAATTATATGAATTAAACATCTAGCCTAATGGGCAAACTCAAATCCCTAGATTGACGGTACGACCAATCAACCTGAATGTTCTTAAGTTCATCAACTAGGGTATGACCACTAAATTGAACTATCTATGAGTGACCTTATGTATTCGAACTCATAAACGCATTAAAACTCAAAACATAGGATTACTAGGCTACGAAATCCGGCTAGGTATCATACAACCTAGATTCTATTACACCTAGAGGGAATAATCTCTATTTATTACTTAATTCAATTTCTACAACAATTACGTATTATAGTTCATAGAATAATAATAAGTAATAAAATAATTAAATTAGTTGATCAAACCAAAATAATTATTAAACTACTATGAAGAACATCAAAGCATGTAATAGAATGAATTTGCACACAAATTCAACATAAAAATCCTAAATAATTGAATTAACAATTTAACGGGAGGTTCACAAATCCTAAACTAGAGAAGGGGATTAGCCCCGCAAGTTCATATGAATTACAGAATTAAAAATATAAAAATTAAAGAACCGATGGTGTCTGGATTGCTTCACGCCAATCTGCCTTGAAGAAGAGAGAACTGATCCTGCTTCATGCTCTCTGCTTCCCAATTCACATATAATCTCCTGCTAAAACCGTGTTCTACTCCCAATAATAGCGTGTGAAACCCTCTCCAAAAATAAAAATATCTCTTCCTTCTTTTGCTTGATCTCTTTCCTTATCTCTCTCTTCCAAAGATATCTTCAGGATCTTTTTTTCTATCCTCTTCTCTCCTTCTTGATCGACCAACCTCACAGATTTGAAAGGAATTTGGCTGTGGCTGATTTGTTTCCTAATTTATCCTATTTCCACATCAATTCATATAATTAAAATTATTATCTCACAAAAACAATATAAGTCAATATTAGCACATACATATCTAATTAAATCAAATATACTTTAATTACCACCAAATAATCATGCTAAAATATAACTTATCAAATCTTCCCACACCTAAACTTTGCTTTTCCCGAAGCAAACTAAAACCATAGAAAATAAAAAACCAAGGAACTCCATCTATCAAGGCAAATGAAAGTCACAACACTTCAAGAGAAAAGTAACCAATCAGCATTCGGAACTAAATGAAAAATGACTCTTCACTCAAAGTTTGCAACTTTCATGACATCAAATCTTTTCAAAATTCCATGGCCTCACAAAGATTCACTCAATAACACTCAAGTATATGATTTAGGTAGCAAGATCACTCAAAAATTGAAATGAACAGTCATTACCATAAGCTTGCTACCAAATCAATTCTCCACCAATTTTGGATGAATCATGTGCAACAATCAAAGGGTCTTTGAATGGGTTGTAATGGGCTTTAGGACAGGGTAAGATAAAAAGAGAGATAAGATTGGCTAAAACGCACCACTTTACAATATGTGATCTCTACAAATCAAAAATCCATCATTATCCCCATATTTTCCTTTCAAAATATCATTTTTCTTTCACCTAAAACCTCCCCACACCTGCTCCTTTTCACAATTTGGAACAGCAGGCGTAACACTTAAAAATTTCAGCAATTCCTTTTTCCCTTTCTTTTTTTTTTCAAGAATTTTTTCTTGCTTTTTTTTTCCAACCATCTATTCCCCTTCAACCCTTTTTTTTCCTCACAACTTTTTTCCTTTTTCTCCTTCTCCAAATTTTTTATCAACTCCTCCTTCATCGTCAATTCAACCATAACGTACTTCCACAAGATCACACATTACAAAGTAATGAAGGATTCAAACGGAAGAGTCAAAGAAAGAAATGGGAATTCAGGGTTCATTTATGTGCTCATAATTCAAAGAAAAAGGCTTAGACTCAACGTGGCTTCCCTAAAGTTTTAATAATTAGGTGGAATAATTTAAGCCAAGAGGGTTAAACCTAAGTGCCCTTATCATTTTACCACACACAACCAATTATATGATCTTGAAATGCATTCAAAAGAGCAAGTTCTAGAATGAACAATTCAAATTCAATGCACTCAAGAAAGAAATTCAATAGAGCTTATAGATAATAGCTCGTTAAGGCTCAAAAGCTCACAAAAATTGGGTATAATTTGCCATAAAATCTAAAAAATCAGCCACTACAATCACAAAAATTTTCGCAAAGAGTATCAAGTTTCAATAGCTCCTCAACATCATTGCCACCCCCTCAATCATGCATCACCCTCATTCCCTCAAAAGATTTTATTCCTCAATTTTCCAAACTCCACATCAACATACAATTCAGAGGACAACAAGAACAAGACATGGGATAAGAAATTTAGCAATAATACCCATCCAACATCACAACTCTACCACAATCATGCAAATTCATATCTTCCCCCACACCTAAATGCTTGCTTGTCCCTAAGCAAAAGCAAGTACAAAAGAAAAATTGAAAATGAACATGGGTAGAATACATTTGATTTTATTGCTGGGACGAACTCTGACCACCAGCGGCGGCGGCAACGGGCTGCAGGGCTTAAGATTGAACAATCAAACAATTTATTACAATAAAAATAAAATAAAAAAATTGGGTTGCCTCCCAATCAGTGCCTTTTTTTATTGTCGTTGGCTCGACTTAGGTAAAGTGTATAGTCATCAATTGTAGACCACATCCTCCAACTCCATTCGGTCGACCTCAACAGTGCAAAACCCCTTATGATATTCCTTGATTTCATGGTTTGGCCCCAAGAACGAGGACTTCAAGTGGCCCCGGCAACGACGCTAAATTTGATAAGCTGTCGCCTGCCTACCAAAATAAATTATATTTCTGACTCACACTAATACTTAGTTTAGTAGCAAGTACGGGTCGAACTCAAAGGAGTTTAATGAATTTTTAATTAAATTCAAGTGTTGCTAACATATAAAATAATTATAGGGGGGTTTTGATTGTGACAAATCGAAAATAACAAAAGTAAAATTAATTCAATTCTTAAATAACAAAGCAGATGAATATTAATTATAAGATTAACCAAGTGAGTAAAGCCTAGTTTAGGATGACGATCCCCTCCCGTTTACTAAATTAACTAATTACAGGAATTAAACATCTAGCCTAGCGCACAAACTCAAATCCCTAGATTGACGGTACGACCAATCAACCCGAATATTCTTAAGTTTATCAATAGGGTACGACCACTAAGCTTTTCTTTTCTCAATTTTTTCTCATGCTCTATCATGCTTCCATTTACAATGATGGTGTCGAAGTTATACCTGCGAGTTAGTTCAAAATAATCCTGCACCAAAGGCTCAACAACACTCAAAGCAAAAATTGGATTAACGTCTTTAGGAGACTTCACAGGGAATTTAACAGAAGCTACATCTACGATGCTCGTTCTCTGAGAAGAACTACGCAAATCATTGACATAGTGATTCAGCTCCTCTTTATCCAATCTTTCAGCATCCTCCTTCATCATTCCATGATCAATTACTGTGTCTAATGCATCCCTACTAGTGAGTTCGAAGTGTTCCTGGACAATAGGCTCAATAGTACTCACAACAGAAAGTAGGTTAGCATCATCAGGATATTTCATAGCATCATATATGTTAAATTTAATGATCTGCCCATCAAATTCCATCGTGAGAGTACCTTCACCCACATCTATTTTAGTGCATGGAGTGTTGAGGAATGGTCTCCCCAATAAAATTGGAGTAGAATTCAATGGATGGTCATTCATTTCTAACACATAAAAATCTGCAGGGAATACGAGTTTGTCTACCTGAACAAGAACATCCTCAATGACTCTATCCGGGTATGCCTGGATTTGATCAGCAAGTTGAATGACAACTCCAGTCTTTTTCAACTCTCCCACACCTAGCTTCTCAAATACTGATCGAGGCATCACATTGATGGACGCTCCAAGGTCCAACATGGCTCTCTCCACCTTAAAACTCCCAATCTTACAAGGAACCACAAACATGCCAGGATCCTTGCACTTCTGAGGTAACGTTTGCTGGAAGACAGATGAAACGTTTTCTCCCATCTCCATTTTTTCATCTCTTCAACTTCTTCTTATTGGTGCACAACTCCTTCAAGAACTTGGTGTATCTCGGAA
Source organism: Pogostemon cablin (assembly GCA_023678885.1). Taxonomy (NCBI): domain Eukaryota; kingdom Viridiplantae; phylum Streptophyta; class Magnoliopsida; order Lamiales; family Lamiaceae; genus Pogostemon; species Pogostemon cablin. The sequence goes on from CM042993.1 coordinate 10,931,299, forward strand.
TCTGCTTAATCGCCTCAAGGAGAGGTAAATTGATCTGCACTTTTCGAAACACCTCAAGTAATTGTTTATCCTTTTCAGTGGTGTTCGGCTTCCCAAACCTGCTTGGAAAATACAATTGGTTAATATTAAATGGAATAGGGTCAGAAATTTTAACCTAATTTTTTCGGACCTTCTGACACTGATGGGTTCAGTGTCAGTGTTATATTTTTGCACATCAGATTTTTCTGTCCCAAACTGATCGGTTTGATCCTTCATTGTTCCAGCAGGTATTTCATCATCTTTTTCCATGTCTTGGTCAGGCTTTTTGGGCGGTACAACCTCCTCCAAGTGTTTTCCACTTCACAGTGTAATATCACTCATATTCTTAGGATTAACCTCCATTTGTGAAGGCAACTTACCACTATTTTGAGCCTGCATCTGACCTACAGTTGTAGCCAATTGGGTTACTTGATTTTCCAAGTTCTGGATTGACGATTGAGTTGTCATCTTCAAGCCCTGAATGGATGAATGTGTCATCTCTTGGAATTTGAGATTGCTGGCAGCCATCTCTTTCATCATTTCCTCAAATGAAGCTCCGGAAATTGAACCACCTTGTTGGTAATTTCCACTATCTTGAGGGTAATTTTGTTGCCTATTTACCACTCTCTGCTCTTGAAACTGTTGTGGCCCCCCATTTCCTCTTTCTCCACTACCATACCTCAGATTGGGATGATCTCTCCAACCCTGATTGTAGGTTTGAGAAAAGGGATCATAAGGTCGCCCCATGGCGTTTACTTGCTCCTCACTAGGTGTAACCCTGCAATCAAGAGTAGAGTGATCGTTAGTTAAATAATATTGACAAGATGGAGGGTTTACCTCTTTTCCTTTAACAAGATTCTCCACAGCAAGTGTCAACTTGTTCAGAGTTTCCTCCGACTTAGAATCATGGACCTCATTTACTTCTCTAACTGATGAATCACGTGTGCCAAACTGTTGAGTGTTGGCAGCCATGCTAGCAATCAAGTCTCTAGCAGCAGTAGGTGTTTTCATCAAAAAAGCTCCACCGCTAGCAGCATCAAGCATGTTTCGATCCATGATCGACAACCCTTCATAGAAGTATTGCAATAACAACTGGTCGCTTATTTGATGTTGGGGGCATGCTGATGTGAGACATTTAAACCTCTCCCAATACTCATGCAAACTCTCCCCTTGCATTTGACGAGCTTCAGATATCTCCTTACGCAAGACAACAACTCTAATGGTCGGAAAGTATGTTTGGAGAAAAAGCTCCTCCATCTCGGCCCACGTATTTATCGATCCGGGAGGGAGATAATATAACCAATCCTTCGCCATGTCCTTCACTGCAAAGGGAATGCCTTAAGCTTGATCATTTCCTCCGTCACTCCGGTTGGTTTCATGCTCATGCATACAACCGAGAACTCCTTCAAGAACTTGTGAGGATTTTCACCTGAAAGACCATAGAAAGCAGGAAGTAAGTGAATCAATCCTAATTTCAATTCAAATACAGTATTATCAGTAATCACAGGAAAGTTAATACATAGTGGCTGATGAACTACGTCCGGATTTGCCAATTCATTCAAAGTTTTTTCAGTATTTTCAGCCATGTTTTCCTCTTCTAACTCAGATCCTACATTATCTTCCTCCTCTAAATTAGAAAAATCAGAATTATCCTCTCCAAGTTGAAGTGGATCAGTTGCAAGTTTGGATTCGGTAAGATTTTCTGCGGTTTCGCCAATAGACGAACTTGTTTCCTTCTTCTTTTGGGACTCCTTTCTTAACCTCCGGGTAGTTCTCTCAATTTCTGATATGTATTCAAGCTGTTTTTGACCAGAAGATTGAGTAATCATTCACAGAAAAAAATTTCGAAAATAGGGGCCTTCTGACACTGATGGGGTCAGTGTCAGTGTAACTGAAAATTTAAAAAATTCCAGAAAAATTCAAAAAAATTCCAGAACCTGTAACAATGCAAAATAATATCAGAAACACAAAAATTTAACAAAATTCAATTTTACTCTCCGAGCAAACGGCACCAAATTTGGTAGGCTGTCGCCTTCCTACCAAAATAAATATAATTCCGACTCACACTTATACTTAGTATACTGGCAAGTACGGGTCGAACCCAAGAGAGTATTATGACTTTTTAACTAAACTTAAGTGTTTCAAACACATAAATAAATATGGGGTTTTGATTTGGTGAAAAATTAAAATTAACAATAAAAATAAATCAACTTAATTTTTGAATACCAAGTAGATGAAAATTAATTATAAACTTAACCAAGTGATAAAAGTCTAGTTTAGGATGTCGATCCCCTCCCGCTTACTAAACATCTAGCCTAATGCGCAAACTCAAATTCTTAGATTGACGGTACGACCAATCAACCCGAATGTTCTTAAGTTCATCAACTAGGGTACGACCACTAAATTGAACTATCTATGAGTGACCCTATGAATTTGAACTCATAAACGCATTAAAACTCTAAACATAGGATTATTAGGCTACGAAATCCGGCTAGGTATCATACAACCTAGATTCTATTACACCTAGAGGGAATAATCTCTATTTGTTACTTAATCCAATTCCTACAACAATTACGGATTGTAGTTCATAGAATAACAGTAAGCAATAAAATAATTAAATTAGTTGATCAGGCCAAAATAATTATTAAACTACTATGAAGAATATCAAAGCATGCAATAGAATAAACTTGCACACAAGATTCAACATAAAAATCCTAAATAATTGAATTAACAATTTAACAGAAGGTTCACGAATCCTAAACTAGAGAAGGGGATTAACCCCGCATGTTCATATGAATTATAGAATTAAAAATATAAAAATTAAAGAACCGATGGTGTCTGGATTGCTTCACGCCAATCTGCCTTGAAGAAGAGAAAACTGATCCTGCTTCACGCTCTCTGCTTCCCAATTCACGTGTAATCTCCTGCCAAAATTGTGTTCTGCTCCCAATAATAGCGTGTGAAACCCTCTCCAAAAATAAAAAATATCTCTTCCTTCTTTTGCTTGATCTCTTTCCTTATCTCTCTCTTCCAAAGATATCTTCAGGATCTTTTTCTCTATCCTCTCTCTTCTTCTTGATCGAACAACCTCACAGATTTGAAGAAAATTTGGCTGTGGCTGACTTATTTTCTAATTTATCTTATTTCCACATCAATTCATATAATTAAAATAATTATCTCACAAAAACAATATAAGTCAATATTAGCACATAAATATCATATAATTAAATCAAATAGACTTTAATTACCACCAAATAATCATGCTAAAATATGACTTATCAACAAGCCACTCCTCTATCTAATCTTTCTTGAATATTTGCCTCTCCTGCTTGTTTGTTAGACCATGTATACTCATAACCCACAAAGCCAAGATCATGCAGACCACATCTATCCAAGCACTCCCTAAACTCTATCATTCGACTTTCATTACGTATGTTGCCACCTCTTTTTTCCCTATAAAAAAGAATTTCATTAAAATCTCCTAAGCAAAGCCATGGTAGAGAAATTTGAGCTTGCAAGCTTTCAATCAATCTTCATGTTCTCCATTTTACTCATTTCTCTGGATACCCATATATCCCAATAAATCTCCAGGGAGAGGAAACTCCCACAATAGCATCAATATGGTAATCTGAGAAAGATTTTATTTCAATATTCCAATCTTCTTTCCAAAGTAGAGCCAAACCACCCTTACGACCAGCCGATCTTTGATCACAATCAACACCAAACCAGCATGAGAAACCTAATTTTCTAGCTACTCCTTCAAGTTCATAACGTAACAATTTGGTTTCGCGTAAGAAAACAAAACTGGAATCTTTAGAAAGAAAGCAAATGTCCACATATAAATGAGACCCACATATAACAATTGTTATATCCATATGGAGCTCATACACTATACTAATACAACTGTCTACTACATATTAAAATATTATTTATATCCTTTCACTACATATTAAAATATTATACACATTAATCTACATGCAAAAAAAGCAAATGTGTACCTAGTTCTAGACGGGGTGAACATCTATTTTCTTTTTGTGTTAATGAGGCCAAAAAACAATTATTATACTCAACCCACTACATATTAAAATATTATACTTCCTTCCGTCCTATGTTAAATTTTACACTTTTCGTTTTCGTCCGTCCACATTAAATTTCATAAAGAAACATCACAATAATCCTAAATTATAAAAGTATAGTATCTTAATTACAAGTTTAGCACTTTCACATAACACACATAACATAATTTTTAATTTATTTATAACTCCTTCTATCCCATAAAAGTTGTGACATTTTTCTTTTTTGTTGTCTCACAAAAACATTTTCTTTTTAGGTACATGAGACCCACACAAAAATAATTAATATATTGATATTGACCCACACACACAGTACACAATACTAATACAACTACCAACTATACATTAAAGTATTATATCCACTACCATTAAATTATTATACTACTCAATAAATCTCTACAAAAAAATGTTACATTTTTAATGAGACAAGGAATAGGTTAAAGATATTATATTACCTCCATAATCTAATAAAGGTGGGGGGTGTTTGGCAAAATCAATGGAATGAGAATTGGAATACTATGGGTATGGGTTTCATTCCTCCCATTTTTGGGAGGAATGATAGATTACTATAAACTTGGGAATGATTCCCATTGGAGTGTAATACCAAACATTGAATAAACCTTTCATACCTATTCCCCTATCTCCAAACCCATCAAACAAACACCCCTTAGTTAAAAAGCAACTTCTCATCAACATCAAATTGTAATGGTAAGGGTATCTCTAAATCCACTACTAATTAAAAATTATTATACTCTTTGATTCATTTAAAAAAACAATAATTGGGTACACTTTCATTAAATACTATCCCCTTTTACTTTCTCTTCTCATGCAAACGTTTACCTTTATTTAAACCACGTGAAGCAGTAAAAAATGCAATCCAAATCCCTGTTCTACAATCGTATTTCACTCCGTGTTTCATAACTTATTTTCCATAAAATAATAAACCCTAATTAATGACCATTAAATCCTTGGGGCATGTGTTTATATTTTAAGCATGGATTAATACACGTGACAAACATCTAATAAATAGAACAAGAGATGAAACACGTGTCACTAATAAATGGAACAAGAGATGAAACACGAGAGTGGAATATGTATTCCAATTGAAAAAATAGGGAAGATAATAAAAAATTTGATTTACTAAAGTAGTATTAAAGTGTATAAAATAAGATGAAAACAAAGCGGTGTCTCTTTCCCGATTTCCTAAATCAAACTTTGTATCCACATTGAGGCCAAAAACAAACCCGAGACTTCGAAATACTTAAAAATGTGATTTGAAAAAAAGAATCTCGATGTTTGCCGGTTGCCGGTCCAAACTACGCTCTATGATGAGGATGCAGAGGACAACGACAACCGGTTCACCGACTCAGCCAGTTTCCCGACTCTCTCCGCCACATCCGGCGACAACTTCTTCGCCGGTTTTCTTTCCTTCTCTCGCCGGAAATCAAACCCCAACGCATCCGACACCTCTTCGGAGCTCCACCCGCCCTTTCGGAGCGTATCCGAAAACCGATCCGCTTTGAGCAGCAAAGCGTCCAGCACCGCCTGATTGTCCAACATCACTATCTCCCCATCGAAGAACCCAGATGCTGACACCTGCACAATTTCCGAGACATCGGATTCTGCCCACCCGCTTTCCCTCAGAACCGACCCGATTTGGTCCACATACTCGTCGACCCATTTAGGCCGCCCCGATCTCGGCATGCCTACATATCTATCCGGCGACGATGAGGACGATGACGACGAGTTCGAGTTCCTCCGGCGTCGATCCACGGCGGCGTCGCTCCAGAACTCCACCCACCGCGGCATTCGTCCGCCGCCGGTGACCGCATCCAAACTCCTCCTCGAGAAATTCGTCGACGACCCGGTTGGTTTTCCGGCGATGGAGCGTGAGATGCTGCTCGGGTCGGAGCTATGGCAAAATAGGGTGGATTCTCGATCGAAAAAGTCGGATAAATCAAACCCGCAACAGAAAATCCGGTTTTCGTCCACGTAAAAGATGGGGTTTCCAGCTAGACAAGGATTACAAGGCATGTAACAATGGTTGAAAATGGGTATCAAAAGCGGGGCCCGTTTCAGAGCGTTTCGGGCTATTTCGAGGGCTTTTCCCGGGTCGGATGGGCGCGGGCCCCACGACTTCGACCATAGAGCATTTCGAGCTATGTGGAAAGAAATGGAGGCAATGGGTAGGTCGATGGAGGCCCGGAGCTGAAGCCGCGCCGACCCGGACGACCGCCAGTCGGGGAAGCCGGCTCCGACGGGCAAGCCAGCCGACAGAACCGCTTTCAAGTCCGGCGGGAATGCGAATCCGAACTCGGCTTCAGCTACGGCGAACTCCGACTCGTTCAACCCGGACTGCACGGGTATACCCGAGTTCTTTAAGTGGGTAATTACTTTATCCGCGAGAGAACTGAAGGAGAACAGGCTGTTGCGCGGCGGCATGGGCGTCGAGGGTGCCGACGCGGCGGCGCGTGCGGAGAGGCGACGGAGACCGGCCACATGGGCCGGATTCAGACCGGTCATCCTCCGGTCCACGTCGACCATTGCAATTCGGGTCCAAATTTGACAGTATAAAAATGGAAAGAACAAGAATTTTTTCACAGATTTCAGAAAAAAATTGGGTTTGTGGGTACCGTTTGGAGCGTTTAATGTTTATAGAAGTTTGGAGAGAGAAAATGGGTTGAAGAGAGAGATGGAGTGAATGTGATACTGAAGTGAGATCAAGGAAAAGTGAATTTATAACGTGGTGGTGGAGTTGGGGCCCACCTAAATCAAACACACACATCATTTTCTCATTAATTAACTAATTAATTTTTTTCCTAAAAAGAAATTAAATAATGGCAGTGACTGATTAACATTCTTAATTAATATTTTAGGAGATTTGTTTCAACCTTGCAATGTGAAAGCAGCTTGATATAGATACTACGTTACTATACATAGTAATTAATTAATATAATTAGATTGATTAACAAAATCAGGTATAAATGGTTTGATTAGTTGTGTGTTTTTAGTGAGGAAAATTAGGAAAAGAAAAAGTAGGAGGGGGAGCTGTGTGGGCAGGTATGGCAAGAGCCAGCCAGCACTAAGAATCATGAAGGATATAATTTGGTTCCACATTTGTGCAATTCTTTGTTAACATACATTCATAACATTTAAATTATGATTAATTTAGAAGAGTTAGTCATCAATGATTATATTGTAATGATATATTATGTGCCATATATTTGATAAAAGGATTTGGATCCTCCATTATTACTCTCTCAAATATAACATTCTAAAAAAAAAAAAACTAAAAGTACAACATCATAAATATAAAAATAATTATTTTAAAAAAAAGTTGAAAATTTAATAAAAAAACCAAAAATATATACTCCCTCCTTTCCATTTCAGAAGATACACTTTCCATTTTGGTTGTCCCACGAAAGTTTGCACATTCCTAAAAAGCAAAAAGTCAAACATAATCACCCTTTCCCATACACTTTATTTACAAAAAAACCATTATCACCTAACACACCTAACATACTTTATCATTTAGTATTTATTACCAAAAAATACCATAATACCCCTTATTTAGTATTTATTACCAAAAAATATCATAATACCCCTTAAAGTTATTAATTTTCTTAATCTCCGTGCCGGAAGAGGTATGTAAATTTTTGTGGGACGGAGAGAGTATATATATATATAATTTATTGCATCAATTCAATCAATTTTCTAATCCAATGTGATTCAACCTTAAATTTTTTTTTAGGTTTCGGATTGGTTCAAACTTCAATTTCCAGTCGAATCAACTGAGCCAATCCAATTTTAAAACATTGCTTTAAATATAATATCCTTAGGCACACCTTTTATAGTATTGGGAGAATTTTAATATAATGTGAGAAATTATAACTTTTTTCGTCAAATTATCACATTTGGTCACGTAGGTTTGTCAAAATCCATATTTGATCCTATAATTATTGCACTTTTCAATTTTAGCCATATTTGCGGTTTGCCTCGATTTTTGTCTGTAAATATTATAGTTTTAAAGAAATGTAAGAAATTCGGCAATGACTTGTGTGAAACCATCTCAAATAAGTACTAACATGAAACGGCTAATGAGTGATAATATCGTTATAACTTTCGCTATAAAATATTATTATATTTTTTTATTTATACTATAAATTATTCATAAAATAATTCACTACACCATTATCACTTTTCATTAATTGAATATCACTTTTCATTAATGATGTTATCACCTTTGAGTAGTATCACTTTTCATTAATGATGTTATCACCTTTTATCCATCTTACATAATTGAAACAGTCTCATAAAACTCTTTCCGTAAAAATTTATAATTCTCTTAAATAAGGAGGATCCAGAATTTCAAATAATTTTTGGAGTTTTATTTAACAAACACTCTCAATGTTTTAAAGGAAGGTAGCATTTATTATCGTACTTATATTACTCCTAATTTTTTTCGATTTATACCAGACGTTTTTTTTAATAGAGAGGGATTCTGTTAATAAAATCTTATACTCCTTCGTCCCATGATAAATTTCAAACTTTTTTGTCTTACAATATACTTCATCATTCAAAAAATGAAATATCAAATCAATCCACATCTTTAAATGTATATTTTAATTACAAATTTTCTTTTTTACCTAACGCACATAACATACTTTATAATTTATTTATTATCTAAAAATACTATATTACCCTAAAAAAAACTTTTTTTAAACTCCACAATTACTGTTAGAAATTATAGACACATGCATGGTGGGTTTGTACGTGTGATAGCAATTCATACGTGGAAGGTGGAGATTGGTGAAGCTAGTTGATTAAGCATAAGGTAAGGATTGATGAGTTGGGATAAGGATGAACATTGGATTGCATGCATGATCAAACGGTTGTAAGATGATCAGTTGGAAAGGAAAGAAGAGCTGAGGGAGTTAGTTTGTTATAACCAACTAACAAACTGTGGCATGCAGCTGATCGCCATTCATTATAAACGTGAGCATGCATGAGATAGTGTTCATCAGTTCATAAGATAGAAGTTCTTCCTCCTTCGAGTTGTAATTCAGATTCATCAATAAGATTCAACCATCTTTGAGAGTGGACGTAGGCTTCATCAAGCCGAACCACTATACTTGCTTTGTTGTTCTACAATTCATTCATAAGTGTGTGTGTGTGATCATAAGTTTCAATCAATAGAGTGTAAACATGAGTGCATTAGTGAGGTTAGATCCTTTACATTCACAACACTAAGTCAAGGTTGGAGTATATCCATTCAGATTTATGGGGCCATCCAAGGTCACAACTATGGGAGGTGGAAGATATTTTATATCTTTCATTGATGATTACTCAAGAAAGCTTTGGGTAAGAATTTTAAAAATAAAGGATGAAGCATTGGCAGCATTCAAGATATGGCTCACTGAAGTTGAAAATCAGACAGAGTGCAAGCTTAAGTGTTTGAGGATAGACAATGGACTAGAATTTGTATCACAAGAGTTCAATAACTACTGTTAAGAGAAATGTATTAAGAGGCGCAGAACAGTTCCTAGTACACCTCAACAAAATGGGGTTGCAGAGAGGATGAATCAAACATTGCTTGAAAGGGTGAGGTGTTTGCTGAATAATGGAGGATTCTCTAAGGGGTTTTGGGGTGAGCTAGTAAATACAACAGCTTACCTCATTAACATATGTCCATCAGCAGCAATCAAGTTTAAAACTCTTGAGGAAGTATGATTTGGAAAGCTTCCCAGTTATGATCATCTTAGGGTTATAGTGTGCCAAGCATATGCACATCAGAAACAAGATAAGTTGGATCCAAGGGCCATTAAATGTGTGCTTGTTGGATATCCAAAAGAGACAAAAGGTTATAAGTTGTGGTGCTATGAAGCTAATAAGTTTCTTATTAGTAGGGATGTGAGCTTCAATGAGAAGAAGATGCCTTTAATTGAGAGGGCAGCTGGTATAGTTTCTGATACAAATAATGTTGAGTTTGAGGTGGAGCTTGAAACAGGTAAGAAACAGCAAGTAAGGAATCAGAACACACAAACACCAGAAGCAGGTCAAACATCAGCTGAAAGAAAGACTTTGAGTAGCTATCAGTTAGTAAGGGATAGATTAAGGAGGTAGATAAGAGCTCCTGTCAGATATATAGAGGCTGATGGGGTATCCTATGCACTGTTTGTAGCAACAGATGTGGAGATGTATGAGCCAAGATTATACTTTGAAGCAATTCAGGTACAGAGAGTGATAAGTGGATAGTTGCTATGGAAGAAGAGTTACTATCTTTGAAGAAAAACAAGACTTGGATACTTGTTGATAAGCCAGCAAACCAGAAGATTGTAGGTTGTAAGTGGCTTTACAAAAGAAAGCAGTAACAAGTAAAGAAGGTGGAGTTAGATACAAGGCAAGACTAGTTGCAAGAGGTTTTTCACAGAAGGAGGGTGTTGATTATAATAAGATATTTTCACCAGTTATGAAGCACTGCTCCATTAGGATTTTACTTGCTATAGTTACTCAGTTTGATCTTGAGTTGCATCAGATGGATGTAACTACTGCATTCCTACATGGAAATCTTGAAGAAGACATATACATGCAAGTGCCTGAAGGTGTGGATGTTGACAGATCAGAAAACAAGGCTTGTAAGTTAGTTAAGTCCCTGTATGGACTTAAACAAAGTCCAAGGCAGTGGTACTTAAGATTTGATGAATACATAACATCAAATGGTTTTGAAAGGAGCTTGCATGACAGTTGTGTTTACATAAAGAATGAAAAAGGGAGTTTCACCTACTTATTACTATATGTAGATGATATTCTGATTGCATGTGGCGATGTTACAGGGATAAATTCAGTAAAGAAAATACTGAGAAAAGAGTTTGAAATGAAGGATCTTGGAGAAGAAAGTACTATACTAGGTATGCAAATCAAGAGAGATAGATCAGCAAGTACTTTGAGTTTGAATCAAGAGTCATACTTGATCAAAGTTTTAAAGAGATATAATATGGATCAATGCAAGTCAGTGTTGGTACCTACAAAACAAGGGGTAAGACTATCCATACAAGATAGTCCAAAAACAAATGAAGAAAGGGCAATAATGGACAGAATACCATATGCAAGTGCAATTGAAAGTTTAATGTACTCAATGGTGTGTTGTAGACTAGACCTAGCATATGTGATGAGTCTAATCAACAGGTTCATGAGTAAACCAGGATTAATGCATTGGGAATCAGTGAAATGGGCTTTGAGATACATTAAAGGAACAACATCAGTTGGTTTAAAATTTCAGAGAAGGGCAGATTGGAATCAAGTTATTGTAGGATATGTTGATGCAGACTATGCTACAAATCTTGATACAAGAAAGTCATTGACAGGTTATGTGTTTAACATGTTTGGTACTGCTGTTAACTGAAAAGCTACACACCAACATGTGGTAGCATTGTCCACTAGAGAGGCTGAATATGTGGCACTAACAGAAGCAATCAATGAGGGTATTTGGTTGACATGAATCTTGAAGAAATTTGGGATTTAGCAAGAAGTGTTTGAAGTATTTTGTGACAATCAAAGTGCACTCCATTTGTCCAAGCATCAAGGATATCACGAGAGAACCAAGCACATTGATATAAGACTTTACTTCATAAGGGATGTAATTGAGAAGAGGACTCTTGCAGTGAAGAAGATCAGCACCACAGAGAATTCAGCTGATGCATTGACCAAGGCTCTGCAACTCTCAAGTTTGAGTTGTGTAAGATCTTGTTCAATATGCAATAAGAAGAAGAGAAGGGGTGATTGTACCCTTAAAATAGCAAGGTGGGGTGTTTGAATCTTATTGAGGTAGTGCAGTGTCTATAAGGTGGAGAATTGTTATAAAGTATAGACACATGCATGGTGGGTTTGTGCATGTGATAGCAATTCATACGTGGAAGGTAGAGATTGGTGAAGCTAGTTGATCAAGCATAAGGTAAGGATTGATGAGCTGACATAAGGATGAACGTTGGATTGCATGCATGATCAAAAAAATTGTAAGATGATCAGTTGGAAAGGAAAGAAGAGCTGAGGGAGTTAGTTTGTTGTAACCAACAAACAAACTATGGCATGCAGCTGATCGCCATTCATTATAAACGTGAGCATGCATGAGATAGTGTTCATCAGTTCATAAGATAGAAGTTCTTCCTTCTTCGAGTTGTAATTCAGATTCATCAATAAGATTCAAACATTTTTAAGAGTGGACGTAGGTTTCATCAAGCTGAACCACTATACTTGTTTTGTGCACTAGACCGTGGAGCCATTTCGTGTTTTAGACTTAATTGAGCTGAAAGACTATAAGGTATTCTCCCAGTGAGATCTTTTTCCGAAGCATCGAATCAGAGCAAAGAAGTGAGTTTGAAGAAGGTATACGGAAGTAAACTGGAGAGAGAGTTTTTGAGTTCGATTTGCTCTGCATTTTTCAACCCACCAATGCTTTGGGGTATCTTTCCAGGGAGATTGTTCAATGACAGATCAAATTTTTTTAGATTTCCGGTGGAAACACGAATTTCTCCGACAAGATTTGATTGTGCATTGGTAATTTTGTAATCTTAAGATTTGATGGAAACAGAGTACATTGGGATGAATAATCTTTTAAGTTTTTGAGGGTAGTCTTGTAATTTTACGGGGTGTGTACAATAAAAATTAAAAATTAAATGGAGTGTGTATTAAATAAAAGGTGTGTATTTAATAAAAAGGGGTGTGTATTTAACAACACTCTTCTAAATAATGTATGAATTAATTTTGAATTTGTTGTAATTATTTATAACAAATTTAAATTTATAATTTTCTTAATATTTTTTATCTTACCGCTTGCAAGCCCAGCACGTTGAGTCCGAAGCTTGTGAGGATTATGATTAGGTTCACCTTTTAATAATCCGTTTAAACAGGCCCAATTAATCCAAAACCCAATTCATCTGAAATCCATTAAACCTAACCCTAATGAATTAGGACGGTCCCGTTTAACATCTCTACTATTCATGACTGCAACTATTTATAAAATCGTTTAAAAAGTTTATGTTGACAACTGTAACCTTAATGTATATATATATAACAATTGTTATCCTTCTTAAAATTAATTAATTTTTTTATTCCGTACCATAGGACCAGGGCTGGATAAAAATACCGAATTTCGGTAGATCATTCTTACCATACCAAATATACTGATTTTATCGAAATTTTAGGTACGCCAAAATTTTCGATACAATATGATACCGTATTGAAAATTTTGGTACAGTAAAAGTATATAAATTGTCAATACCCCGATATTTCGATATATACCGAAATACCATAAAGTATTCAATTTTTTGGTAATACGGTACGATTTATCATAGCTACATGATATATGCAATTATAATTATTAAATATATTTTTAATTAATGTATATATATTGTGTATATTTATATGTACACTATTTAAGCTTTGTTGAATGGTTGGAGCTGGATATAGTTAATACTCTTACCGTTTATAATATGTTCTGTTCTGTTAATATTTGAATTTAGTCATTTACACTATTATTTAATTTGGTTATTTGTGAATTGTCGTATGATTTTCTTATTATGAATTTGTTATCTATTAGGATTTATTTTATAGTTATCTTTCGCTTTTTTTATATAGTTTTTAATTACGTATACCAAATTTTATTTGATATGACCAAAAAATTTTGGTATGCCATACTACCCACCCCTACCGATAATGAGTAATTGTGCATGTAAAATTTTCAAGTCCTACTCATATGCACCTGGTGCACCGATGTATCTGAATGATTTTAAACATTAGATTAAAATTTAATTTAATCTCCATAATAAAATAAAATAATTAAAATAAAAAAACTACTCCCACTGTCCCGTTTCAATATTTACGTTTCTATTTTGCGTGTCTCATTTCAATGTTTACGTTTTCCTTTTTGGAATATGGGACCCATCTAAAATAATTAATATATCATCCAATAATAATATACCTACCCATTTTGCATTAAATATTATATTTTTCACCCACTATCTATTAAAATATTATATTCCTTAATTAACGTGTAAAAAACAAACGTAAATATTGAAACGAGACGGGGAGTAATCATTACACCCTATTTTTAACCCATCAACCCTAGGGTGCACACATAATCACTCTTAATTTTCATTTCATACTAAAATAGTACTTTGAATTTTGATTTCATACAGAATTGATTCCTTCAATACTCCATTTTTAAAATTGGGACTCTAAACCAAATTGTCAAAATGGGACCAGAGTAGTTGGTTGAATCGGGATCCAATCCAAAACAAAAAAAAACTTGGATTTAAGGCTGACCGTTTTGAATCGGGTTGAACCAGTTGAAATTGGAAAAATAATCGGTCCATCCGATTTATTTTATTTTTTTTCAAATTTTTATCTTTATATTCTTTTCAATTTTTATTTATTTATTTAATTATTTTTTTACTTTTATAATTTTTATAATATATCCTTTTTCACTTTTTACTTTCATATCGAGTACTCCCTCCGTCCCATTAAAGTTGGTATAATTTTTTTTGGGCACGGAGATTAAAGAATATAATAATTTAATGCAAAGTGAAGTAAAGTGAAGTGAGAGAAATAATATTTAATGTGTAGTGGGTTGTTGTATTAGAGGTGATATGTAGGGCCCATGAGAGTAGATTAATTATTTTTATGTGAGTCACATGTATTAAAAAGGAAATGTGTCAACTTTAATGGAACAAACCAAAAAGAAAATTGTGTCAACTCCTATGGGATGGAAGGAGTATATTTTAAAAATAGTAGTACTAAAATTTTGGATCTATTAATTTATGAATGCTATATGGAGTATATTTTAAAAATAGTAGTACTAAATTTTTGGATCTATTAATTTTATAGTAAAAATTACAAATTATGAATTACAAATATTTTATACTCCATCCGTTCCATAACTAGGTATACATTTTTTTCATTTTGGTTCGTCCCAAAATAAAGGAAAAATTTTATATTTAGTCCCATAAGAATTCCTTCAATTCAATTATAGTCCCGTAGGAATATACTGGTCTCATAGCTAGCGGTTTTGGTCCCATAAGAATATTATAATCGAAAATTTTCATTCCAAATTAACTTATATTATTATAAACTATCAAATTTATATTATTTTCTGTGTTTCAAAATAGACTAGTCCGTTTTGGTCTTGTTAATGGTTCAAAATATTTCGTCAACTATTAACAATTTAGATGAAAAATTCTTATGGGACTACATCTGCCAGTTTTGGGACCTTTTTGGCATTAAACAATTCTTACGGGAATAAATATAAAATTATCCCCAAAACAAAGTATACATTTCCTTTTTTGGTTGATGTGACCCACACAATACCATTATTATATCCACATGGCCCCACACACTACACTAATACAACTACCCACTACACATTAAAATTTATTTATCTCAATTCACTACACATTAAAATATTATACTCCTTAATCTCCATGCAAAAAGTAAACGTATACATTGTTCCGGGATGGAGGGAGTATATATTTATTGGCAAAAACTCCTGTGCCCCCAGGGACACACTGTGTCTTCATGGGAACACAAGAGTTTAAGTGCCCTATGGGAACACAAGAGTTTTAAGGTGTGTCCCCGAGAGTAAGGGTGTAAACGGGTAGGGTATGATACGGGTATGCCTAATCCATATACTACCCTTAATCCTATTTTTAGGACCCTTACCCTACCCTATTACCCTTAAATATATCATTGGGTAGGGTACATATATTGTCCATCGGGTACATAGATAATCCACGAGTAAACGGTTACCCGCAATTTTAAAAAATAATATGAATAATAATATCCGGCTTATCCTATCTATAAAATCTTGACCTATCATATCCTACATACATGACCAATTTATTTAAAAGAAATCATTATCAATGCAATATATTATGAGATTCATAAATTTATAAAAATAATTTAAAAATATAATCATGTAACTTTCATATATTATGTAATAGTATGACACTATTAAAATTTAAATTATATAAAATTACAAAGTAATACATAGTTAAACAAACTAATTCAATAATGCTAACAAATTAACTAGCTACAAATACATGGAATTATATTTATGTATATATTATTATGTTATTATATAAATATATAATATTTCCTCCGTCTCCTTTAAAGAGGATCTTTTTCCATTTTGGGCGTCCCACCCAAAGAGTCATATTTCCTTTTTTATACACATGGGATCCACACATACCTACTAATACAATTAAAATATGGGACTCACATTCTCACTAATACAACTACCCACTGCACATACACGTGCCAAAAAGCAAAAGGCCTTCTAGTGAGTGACGGAGGGAGTATATATTATGTAAAATATATAATGCGTAAAATAAATGGGTAATCGGGTAGAGTAATCGGATATTTTACAAAATCCATACCCTACTTTTACGCTCAATATTTCAATGTGGGTACGAGTACTATCCTACCCGAAACCTGAAATACCCTATCCTATCTGTACCCAATAGGGTATTATGCTGCGGATACCCGCATTCGCGGATAAAATTGACACCCCTACCCGGGAGCACAGGAGACCAATTCATTTTTATTTATATTTTTTTAAAAAAATAATTTTTTAAGTTTGTAAAATAATTTTCATAAGGAAAAATTATTCTTAGGTACACACTTTGTACACATAATTATTGTGAGATACACTGATTTAAAAAAATTTCTCTCACATACAAAATATTAAAGTAAAATATCAAATATAATCTTAAACCCATATACTTTTATACCAAAAACTCT
Source organism: Pogostemon cablin (assembly GCA_023678885.1). Classification (NCBI taxonomy): domain Eukaryota; kingdom Viridiplantae; phylum Streptophyta; class Magnoliopsida; order Lamiales; family Lamiaceae; genus Pogostemon; species Pogostemon cablin. Next base: position 10,948,182 of record CM042993.1, read on the forward strand.
AAACCCCTCACCAACCCACCCACCGCCGGACCGCCGCCGGACCGCCGTCGGATATACACTTTTTTGCTGCACACACTTTTTTTACTGCATACACTTTTGCTGCACACGAATTTTCATGCTGCACACAAACATGTATGTGCAGCACATTGTAAAGGTAATATTGGAATATCACTATATATTTTTGTAGTTAGTAGTAATGTTTTTATATGTTTGTATCTCATATGTAATAAAGGAATTTTTAATGTAACTAGTAGTAAATACTCTTTTCATAACTATATATTTATTATAAATGACGATTATATAAAATATAAATAAAAATATTTAGAATTAAGTTTTTCTAATTGAATCTCAAATAATTGCTTACACTTATTCAGTTAGGCTTTTAAAAAAGCTGCTCTTTAACACCGGCCAAAATTGCCTTAACAAATAATGAAACTAAGTTACTTAGATAATTAATTCTTTTAATTGTTTTTATTATAAAATTATTTTATCAAAATTAATTTCAAATGAGTAGTAAGTTACATAAGAAGACAATCACATACGAACAAACCTACCTCTTACTTATAAAAGAGTTGGAAATTTGAACTCATTTTTCACCGTATTGAATTGGAAGTGGGCATTATTTCAAACTAAGCACGTGGTTCTAACACTGACAATGTCCTAAATCTTGATTTTTAATATCTACTTCTTTGAAGGGAAGAGGTTTTAATTAATTTTTAAATATGTGACCATGTTGACTTTTATAATCAAATGGTGGTATTCAGTTAGCAGCAGTAGTGATATAAAGTTGGCTGACTTTAATTCATTCTTGCCTATTTAAATGAACATATATAAAATTAAGTTAATTGTAGCACAGATTTGAGTAGTGGATTATTGCTAGGTCATGTGATAAAATCTAAATAATTTTAATTTAAATTTAAATTTAAAATAACATAAAATATGTAGTGGGATTATTATTAATAGACACTAATACGTACAGCTTAAGTATTGATAGAGATATTGATTCAAAATTATTACGGTTGAAACATGATGTTATATTATTTTTCCACACTATCCTTATTTCTCTACTTTGGGACAAATATTATTGATATTTCATATAATTACATTATACTTTGATTTTTAATAAAGATATGAAATGCAATTTTTTTAACCAAATAACGACAAGAAACAAATCTCTCTTTTAAACCTACAATAATATCTGTTAAATGAAAGAAATCTCTCTTGACATTATGAGTCTATGACAAATACCCATGTGCATTTCAAATACTGTTATTGCATTATTTTCTATCAAAAAGTATTTGCTATTTTAATCAATTTATTGATAGTACGTTAGTGTGCAACTATTCTATGAGTGAGGCTCTTGTGCACCCGGGCGCACGGAACACATTCCGTGCGCCTTTACAATTTTCATGCCCATTTACAATTTAAACCCCTAGCAATACATAGGTTTAAATAGAATTGGAGGGGAGGGTTGTGTTCACATGGGGACACGGAGCATCTTTCCATGTCCCCGGGCGCACAAGAGCTTTTGCCCTATTCTATTATCTTTTATTGAACGAGGGTTTACAAATTCAGAACCCTATTTTTATGCATATAAAAGCACTGCGCATTAGTGTACATTTTATGAAATTCATTAACATTTCAGCAAATACCAATGTGTATTTCAAATATTGTTATAGTTATTATCTTTTATCTGAAATAATATATGCTATATTTTTCTGTTTACTGGTGTACAACTATTTCGTTATCCTTTATTGAACGAGTGTACAATTTCAAGATCCTATTTTTATGCATGAAACAACAATGCACATCGGTGTACATTTTATGAAATACTACATGAACATTAGTGTTAAGACTAGTGAAATTTACAATGTATCCGTTCATTAATATCTGAAAATGAACATAATTATCGTCGATACGTCGGAAAAGAGTGTGTGTCAATTGCACGAAGAAACAATGTCAGAATTGGGAAAAACCATTCATTTTTAGGGGAGAAAAAGTAAAATATATCGATAAAAGAAAAGAATAAAAATGATACAAGAATTTTTACTTGGAAACTCCAAATCGGAGAAAAATCATGGACTTGAGAAAATACTTACTATATGAAACTTTTACAATCATACAGTAGTTTCTCTCACACCCGACCCCAATACTACCATACTATTATAAATTTTTAACTAATTCCCACCTTTTCTCCCAACTCTCAAATAGAGAATACAAGAAAGGATCAAAATAATCAAATACAAAAATTAAAGTTTATCCGATAGGTGCATCTAACATCGGAACCAAAACTTAAATAGTAATTAAGAATCCTCCCTTTCTGATCTCTCATCCGATGTGGGACAAGAATAATTCTTCATTTTATATTTGACAAATCCAACAATCTTCACCTTGCCAAAAATAAAATAAGACCCATTGTCTTTACCGACAATCAATGCTCAATCTCCCGAGAATCATCCTACTCCACCATATGAGTAGACCCACTTAGAAAATTCATTCTAAGAATTTCCTTACGGCAACCTATCGAAAAATACCTGCTAAAATTTTATGGTGCAACTTCCAGCTCTTGGCCTCCTTGGAAGTCCATTAGCCATCGATATTCTTTTTCACCATACATATTCATGCCAAGTCAACGTGTGTAAACTTGTAGCCCAACTAACATTATTACACCCCTTTTCCATGACAATTGGGCATTTCATGAGGGTGTTCATTTTCTCCTCAGAGAAAATCCTCCACAACATTAGCTTTAGACTCGGAGTTATTTGCAGTACCAACTCTACCTTGACCAGGTTCTCCGCACTTCCAACAAACCACATTCTTGGAGTCCTTATTCCTTCCTCCATTGCCACTTATCAACATTACTGAATATTTCGACGTGTGCCCTTCACTCATCAGCCTCCTTTCCTGATAAAGAAGTTTACCTGTGACTTCAGCAAAATTTAAAGTTTCCTTACCATACATCAGAATTGGCTTCATGTGCTCATATGAACGTGTCAGAGACAAGATAAGGCTCAATGCATTATCCTCATCTTCAATCTTCACTCCAACTTCCTCTAGTTCAGAGATGATGTCATTAAGAGCACTTAGATGATCTGAAATTTTTGTACCTTCTTCCATTCGAAGCGTGTGAAATTGCTCTTTCAGATATAACTGATTTGAGATTCCTTTTGCCTGGTACAGTTCCTCAAACTTATCATATAGCTCTTTGGCATTTGAAATTTCATGCACATTAGCAAAGACATTCTTAGCCAAAGATAAGCGTATTATGCTTGCAACCCGCAAATTCAGATCCTCCCATTCTTCATATCACTCTTTTCATCACTCTTTCCAGAGTTTTTGCTGGAACTTCCTGTGCCATCAGTTGAACCTGGCTTTCCTTTCAGAGCCTTGTGTAACCCAAATTGTATCAGCACATCCTTCACTTGTATTTGCCATAACCCAAAATTAATTCTACTATCAAATTTCTGTACATCAAACTTAATTGAAGACATATTTTATTTATCTACCCTAGCCTAATAAATAACCGTCTCTTAAAAATTATTTTCTAATGTGGAAGATTAGACTACGCTGTCACCACAGAGCATACTAAGAATTTTTAAAAATACCCAAACCGGGCTCTGATACCACTTTGTTCGGAAAAAAAACCATTCATTTTTAGGGGAGAAAAATCAAAATATATCGAGAAAAGAATAGAATAAAAATGACACAAAAATTTTTACGTGGAAACTCCAAACCGGAGGAAAAATCAAGGACTTGAGAAAATACTTATTATATGAAACTTTTACAATCACACAGTAGTTTCTCTCACACCTGACCCCAATACTACCACACTATTACAAATCTTTAACTAATTCCCACATTTTCTCCCAATCCTCAAATAGAGAATACAAGAAAGGATCAAAAGAATCCAATCAAATACAAAGATTAAAGTGTATCCGATTAGTGTATCTAATATAAGAACCAAAGGCCTCCTTAAATAGCAATTAAGAATTCTGATCTCTCATCCGATGTGGGACAAGAATAATTTTTTATTTTATATTTGACAAATCCAATATTACCAAATATTGGTTGGGTGTCAACCAAAGTTCCATATCGGTTAGAAGTGGGGATGACGATGAGTTTATAAGTGTGGAATGAACTCCCCCTAGCATGAGGCCTTTTGGGTGTAAGCCGAGAGAGAAAAATCGTGCGGACTAGTGGACGGCCCAAAGCGGACAATATCATACTATTGGATTTAGTGGACTTGGTTCTGCTGGGCCGATAAACCCAACAAGAATTCCACTGGTTGGTGAGAATATGTGTTATTTAGGATTTTGATTGGGGCTTTCTGAATTGGCGTCGCGCAGAGTATTTTGGCAAAACTGGTGAAAAATTTAAGGGATAAGTTATAACCTAACTTTCTTATGCATTTTGTAAATTAGTGTTAATGTGAGTATTTTGAATAGTACAAAATATAATTTTATATTTAGAAATAATTTTCTTTGGTCAATTTATTACTCCCTCCTTCTCATACTTATCTTCACATTTTCCCTTTTTGTCCGTCCCACACTTATGTTCACCACCCAAAAAAGGAAACTTCACATTAACCAACAACCTCAAAAGGTATCTTAATTTCAAAAATACCACTCTCACCTAACACAGATAACATAACATACTTTATAATTCATTTATTACCTAAAAATACCACAATACCCCTCAAAATTTAATAAAGTTGATCAAAAAGTAACTTTTCTTAAACTCCGAATCTACAGTGTCGGGTGAAATAACTCCGGGACGGAGGGAGTATATAATATTAATGGAATATATTTTGTATTTTCTAATTAATGACTCATATATAGTTTATATATACCTAATATATAATGAGCAGTATTTCTGTGGGATCGTCTTACGATGATACTATTTTATTTTTTATTTATTACATATAATTTTTTATTAGAATGTGGAGTATTATTTTTAATAAAGATATTATTATTTTTTATTATACTAAGAATTGTTTATGAAATAATTCATTGGACGCTATCATTTTTAACTAGTCAATTACTCCCTCCGTCTGCTTCTAAGGTGTCAATTTAACTATTTTTGGCGTCCGATTCAAAGATATCAATTTCTCATATTTAGTAAAAAAGTACACAATATGACCCACCAATTCCCTCTAATACAACTACTCACTTTACATATAATAATAATATGGAAAAATTACTCATAGGTACACACTTTGTATCCTAAATTACTAGGAGATACAATGAGTTCAAAAAATTACTTTTACATACAAAATATTAAAGTAAAATACTAAATATAACCTTAATGCATTATAACCCATACACTTTTAAACCACAAATCCTAAACTCCTCGCCCACCCACTGCCGCTGTCGGACCATCGTCGGACCGCCACCGGCCCCCGGATCACGCCGCCCGCCTCCAGAGAGTAGGAGTATATAATTTTTTCGCTGCACATATTTTTTTACTGCACATAACTTTTGCTGCACGCACTTTTTTACTGCACATAACTTTTGCTGCACACAAATATTTATGTGCAGCACATTGTAAGGGTATTATTGGAATATCACTATATATTTATGTAGTTAGTAGTAATATTTTTGTATGTTTGTATCTCATAGTAATAAATGAGTTTTTAATGTGCCAAGTAGTAACTATCCCTAAATGTACGTGCAAAAAGTAAACGAACACCTTAAAACCGGACGGAGAGAATATTATTTTTAACTCAAATGTTATCAATTCTTATCTGTCTTACTAAACTCATGAGATATGTTTGCCTTATATAAAATGAGTAATAGATTTTAAACTTAACACCTATCTATAATTTATAAATATGTACTCCATACAAATAAATACTCACTCCGTCCGAATTCAAGAGTGTCATTTACTTTTGGTACGGAGATTAAGAAGTATTATTATTTAATGTGTAGTGAGTAGTTGTATTAGTGGAGGTGTGGGTCCTATTTTTTAGTTGTATTAGTAGGTGTGTGCGGATAAAAAAGGAAATGAGATCCTTGGGGGCGGGCGCCCAAAATGAAAAAATGATACCCTTGAAAGCGGACGGAGGGAGTACATAAATTGTTAAATGGAAAAATGAAAAAAAAATCTATTAAAGTATTCTGACATACTTTTAATCACCTTAATTTTTCTTTAATCCTTAATTAATTTTGACTTTTTAGTCTTCAAATTCATATAATTTTATTTTGTGAAAATTTTATAATATATTAAAGAAGTATAAACACATTATAAATTCAATTGTATTTTTTTTCCCTATATTTAGTTAATGAAACTTTTTCTTCTATTATTTTCAAATATAACCTATAATAGGTTAAAGAACTATAAAAAAACCAAAAGTGTCAAAGTTAATGAACTAAAACTAAAATAAAGATTTTTTAACAACTAAAATTATGATAAAGGAAAAATAAGGAATAAAAATGCATTTTCTCGACTATTTGTACTTTCGAATTTACTAAATGAACCCGAGTTTTAGATGTATCCCATTAAAATTAAAAATTCATATATAAATTATTAAATACATCTCATTTAAGACAAATTTATCCTTTTAATTAACTAAACCCTAAAAATTAATTGATGTAGAAATCCCCCCACATGCGCAGTACTCATCGTCAAAATCTTGAAATTCCTTTCCGATTCAGGCAACGTGCCACCGCGCCACACCAAAGCTCACAATATTCGAATGATAGGACCAATACCAAAGATAAAAGAAAAACATAATATGAACTTCATCAGCAACCTCAAAGTTGCAAATTTCTTCTCTTTCTTTCATTTTAAGTTATAAAGGTCTCCACGTTATACATGTTTCATTTAAGGAGAGGTTATAACTTGACGAGCTTTGAGCGGTGTAGTGGCGCATTTCCGGAATCGGAAGGGATTTCAAGATTTTGAAGATGGGTGGGATTTCTTTCTTAATTAATTTTTAGGTTTAGTTAATTAAAAGCGTAAAGTTGTCTTAAATGAGGTGTATTTAGTAATTTATATATGAACTTTTAATTTTAATAGAGTATATCTTGAACTCGGAGTTCGTTTAGTAAATTTAGGATGCAAATAGCCGTCCCTCTCCCTTATTAAATTCAATTGTATTAACGAAATCAATTGTTTAAACATGAGGGTAGTAAAAAGTCAATAAAACTTATTTGAAAACAAAAATCACACAACTACACAATACTCAAACTTAAATAAATTCAATGTTTTATTTGTGTACAACTAAATAAATATTATTATAATCTCCCTTAGGTTTATATAATATTTAAATTATATTATTATTAAAAATTTAAATAATTATATATATTAAAATAAAAGTCTCGACTATCTGCACCTTGCTTTTTACTACATACACCTATTTATATTTACACAGATCAAAATTATAAACACACATGTAAAAGACTTAGGGTGTGTTTGGATCCCTCCTTCTTGTTTCGATGCAACTTGAAATCAATAGATATATAAATTCAAAATTTTAAATAAATGAATTTTAAATTATGAATTTGATTAATTTTTAATTTTTTAGTTGTTTTGGATGGATTTTCAAATCATTGCTGAAATCGTGTTATTTGAAATCTTTTCATTGTATAATTGATATATTGATATATAAAATAATATATAAAATTAATAAATTAATTAAGAAATACTCCCTCCGTCCCAAATTCAAGTACACATTTACTGTAGACACGGAGTTTAAGAAAAGTTACTTTTTGACTTACTTTTGAGGGTAGTATGGTATTTTTGCGTAATAAATAAATGATAAAGTATGTTATGTGTGTTAAAAAAGTGATGACAAATTTGAAACTAAAGTATGTTAGAGGGATATTAGTTTGTTGTTTTTTCCTTTTATGGAAGTGTGAAGTTGAATTTGGGATGGACCAAAACGAAAAGTGTGAAGTTGAAGTTGGGACGGAGGGAGTATATATTTATACTCCCTCCGTCCTGGGTATTTTTACCCGTTGTACGGGCACGAAAATTAAGAAATATTATTTTTTAATATATATTGCAAGAAAAAGTAAGGACCAATTTGTAATTTTGAGAGAGAAAGTAAATAAAGTTGTTGGGAATGGTAAATAAAGTGTAAAAAAATAAATAAAGTTGTTGGAATTGATGAATAAAGTTTAAAAAGTAGGTAAAATGTAGAGTGTATTATTATCATTTATGGAATGAGTAAAAATATGTAGAACACCTCAAAATGAAAAGTGGGTAAAAATACGTGTGAAAGAGGAAGTTTTTTTTTTTTTTTAATTTTAAATCCCAATCACCCAGTCTACCTCTACCCACCCACCCTACCCCCACGCTATCACCCAAAAAAAGCTTTTTTATAAAATTTTAAATTATAATATTTAAATAATAAAACTATTATCCCTCAATCCTACCCCTACCTACCCTCACCCCCCTCCCCACAAATTTTTTTAAAAAAAAATAAAATTTTAAATTTTAATATTTAAATAATAAAAATATTAACACCCAATCTACCCTATCCACTCCACCCCCACCCCACCTCCCGCCAACCCATTTTTTTTATAAAATTTTAGATTTTAATATTTAAATAATAAAAATATTACCACACAGCCTACCCCACCCATCCCCATCCCCCCTACCCACCGAACTCACCCCCTCGAATTTTTTTATTTTTAATAAAAATTTAGATTTTAATATCTAATATAATAAAATTCATTATTTTTATTTATCATATATAAAATTCTATTTTAAAAATTAAAAAATAATTGTTGAATTATAGATTTGAAAATCCTTTCATAAATCCATAATTCATCAAAACAGTTGAATTCAAATGAATTGATTTAAAATTCAAAAAATTTAAAATTCACTTATTTTCAAATCCATTGAATTTAAAATTACTCAATCCAAACACAACCTTATATTACTCTTAAAACCTAATACACCTGTACCCACATACTAAAAGGAAAACTAAATTCAAACATAAACCCCCCAAAATTCCCAATGATTTGGTTAAGTATTGATTGATATTCTTTTCTAAACGATTAAATTTTTAAATGATGTGCTCAATTAAAATGGTATCAGAGCCAAGGTCTAACAAAAGTATAGGGTTCAAATCTCAGTGCCAACCATTTATTAAAAAAGTCTACATGCAAGGCCACAAAGGTCCAGGGTTCGAACCCCATCGCCATCCATTTATCAAAAAATTCCACATACAAAATTCTATATGTAAGGCTTGAGACAAAAATTTCACCTGGGGCTTGAACCTCATCACCACCTACTTATCAAAAAATTACATATGCAAAATTCCACGTGGAGTTCGAACTTCATCGCCACCTATTTATCAAAAAATTCCACATGCAAGGCTTGAGACAAAAATTCCACCGGCAAGGTTAGGGTTCAAACGTCATTACTAACCATTTATAAAAAAAATTCACATGCAAGACTTGAAACAAAATTATCCTACATATATGTAAAGGGATGTGTTAAAATGAACTTATTAAGTATATTGATACTCCTCCCTATCAACCTAAGCTTTTAAATGAAATAGTAAATTAACACTCTCCACCCCATCCCCAATTCCTGAAGTGGTCAATTAACACTCTCCACCCCACCCCAATCCCAATCCTTGCGGGAGGAGAATAATCAAATAATAGAAGAAGGAAAAAGTAATGTTTTAGCACATTAATGATTAACATTTCTTTCACATTTATATAAGATTATACATAGATTAGTTATAATTAATTTAATTAACTAAAAATTAAATACTAGATTTTATGGACTGAAATTAATGTGCAATATAATTTTTTTTTTTATCATTTTGACATCGTCACACGTGGTCTGTTGTGATTGTAGTCCAATAACAAAAGCAAAAAAACAAACTTAGAAAAATATAAAAATATATTGGGTTTGTCATTTGTGTGAGGGATTAATAGCATTTAGACATCATCAATTATGAAAATATATACATTCACAGCACATTAAGGATGGAAAAGAAATTAGTGCGTTCAATAATACATAAACACCAAAGCTTGAATTAATTAATGATACCACTAACAACAACTACTATCTTACGAATTGTATGAAAGGGAAAATAATATTATAAGAAATAGTAGTACATAATTAAAATTCTTTTCAATATAAAAATATTGTCTTCCAAGTTAGAAATATTACAAATTTTTTCACCACATATTCATTCATGTTTAAATTTTAAACCGTTACTGCATGTATATTACGGGTGTATATCGAGTAACAAGTAAAGTTCGAGAAAAAAAAACCTAAAGAATAACAACAAGGAATAGTCTCAAGGTATTCTATTTTACGTTTTTTAATAAGAAAAAAAAATCTGAAGAATAACAACATGGAATAGTCTCAAGTGATTCTATTTTACGTTTTTTAATTAGTTATTACTTTTTATTTATATAATACGAATTATTTATAAAATATTTAATTGTACTAGTATCATTTTCATCCATTGCACGATTCCTTCCATGAAATGATTTCACAAAGTATTTGCCTAATTCTAAATATTTGTTCTTCAAGGCTTTTTTAAATATATAAAATATTTTCTCCATCCAAAAATAATATCATTCTCACTAATTTATTGTTCAACATTGTTAAACAAAATATGTTTTTTTTCTTTTTTGAATTTTTATTGAGTTTCGAAAGATAATTTGATATTTTTTACGTAATAAATAAATTGAAAGTACGTTATGTGGAAATAAAAAAAATTGAAATAAACATGTATTATGAGGTTATTAAATTAAGTAGACATTTCGTCTTTTTTTTCTTTCTTTCGAAGGTTATTATGAAACAAAAAAGAGAAAAACACAAAGGATTTTATGAAATAATGAAACTTTTTTTCCTCATACGTGACACTAGTTTAATAAATTGCACAGAAGATATAACAATAATGTGTAAGAAAACAAAGCGTAAGACGAAATGATAGATGACATTAATTTAGAATAAATGTGATAGAGGCATTACATGGAAAGAAACAAAAGAAGGTAGGACAAGGGATGAGATTTTTGTTGGGATGTGGGGGAGATTAAGGGACCTAGTAGCATGGCTAGCAAGCCACACAATGCTTGGTCTATTGTATATTAAGGGTGACCCAAGTAGTGGCTGAAGGAGCTGAACGCCGTCGCACCGGAGGTGGCAACTGCCGGGACGGGGCGTTTTCATGGCCATAGAAGCAGGACATGGTGGGGTAGGGTGATGGGCAGGATCCCTTTCTTGTCTTCCTTCACCCAACCATACATGTTCCGTTACACGCTCATCCGTCAACCTATCAAAATAAGTACAACCATCGTGATTACTCTTTCATTTTCATGCATGTTTTCACAATTAATTCTCTTACCTGTCTCTCTCTTTATAAATCATCCATCTGTCTCATTATAAGACTTACGTTTAATGTTTGCTCGGAAATTAATAAAGTATTTTGTTTTATAGTAGGTTGAGAGATATAATAATTTAATGTATAATGGGTAGTTGTATTAGTATTGTGTGTGGGTCTCATGAAGATAAATTGATTGTTTTATGTGAGTCTCATCTACCAAAAAAGGAAATGTAACTCTAGTAGCGGGACATCCTATTTAATAAAATGTAACTCTTGTAGCTAAAAAGAGGGAGTAACTACCTTATGTATAGTTTTTTTAAACTATATAATTCCTCTGCATCGACAACTTTTACAAGCGTACGAGTGCAAGTTAAGAAAATTTGTTTTTATCAAATTGCTCCCTCATTTTGAGAAGTTGCTCCTAGTCTGTTGTATGAGTAAACAGTTACGACGTTTTTTCACCACTCATATCAACATATTCGATCAGTTATACTTTTTAATTACTCCCTACGACCACTTGAAAGGTATCCGTTTTACTATATTGGGCGCCCGATTAAAAGAAAGCATAGGTCCCAACAATATAAAATAATACCCCGTTTAAATTAAGATATTTACATCAGTGCCATTAGTTTTATACTAATAAAAAGTAACTTAACTAACTACATTTATTGCTAATAATCTAATCTTAACACAATAATAATTGGAGGTGGCTATTCGCACCCCAAATCTACTAAACGAATCCCGAGTTCTAGATATACCCCATTAAAATTAAAAGTTACAAATATATATATATATATATATATATATATATATATATATATATATATATATATATATATATATATATATATATATATATATATCCATCCCATGAAGTATTTCACGTATTGGTGTGCGCAGAGATTAAGAAAATTTATTTTTTAATGTATAAAGTAAGAGAGATAATATATATTTTAGTTAATTTAATGAAAAAGGTGTGTAATGTTGTTGGAAGATTTTAAAAAGTGAGTATTATATTGGGATGTGTGTAAAAAGTAAATATTATAATAATTTATTTTTTACCAATTTTAGTAAAAGTGAAGTGTGAAATACTTTGAGGGACGGATAAAAAAGGAAAGTGTGAAATACTTTGGGGGACGGAGAGAGTATATAAATTACTAAATACACCTCATTTAAGAAAATTTTATCCTTTTAATTAACTAAACCCTAAAATCCCCCTACATACGCGATACTCATCTTCAAAATCTTGAAATCCCCTTCAGATTCACCCTACATGCAATAGTTTGTGTCAATCTGTTTGAGAGCAACAAGAGATTCATTCATTGTATTTGTAATTCTATCTATTTTCACTTGGTACTTAATTTCTTGGTGTCACACCAGGACATTGAATACCTCAATCTATAACCCTCAAGATATGGTAGAGAAGAAGGACTTCACCTTCTGGAAAAGACGGGCATGTATGCAGGTCCTGAGAAGTATACTCATGAGCAAATGCCTATAGATGTTATGCGGGGTGAAGTTTTCCGGACTGTCGATCGAAAAATAACTTCTAATTTGCTGGCCACTGCACTTATCTCGAATCTCCCAGGTCATAGCAGAGTCCTAATTTCAGAATGTGTTATTTGGGCTAATCCTGAAATCTTGTACATATTCTACTATAGTTTGGACAGCATATATGCAGTTGTGAATAAGATATTACCTGCCAATCTTCTTTTTAGGGTCTTTTGAGTTATAAAATAACTTCCTTCATTGGCCAGTGCATGGCTACATTATATTTCCCTTTGTTTCTATATATGTAGTAGCAACATGTCTTCTCTTTGCGTTTCTCTCTCCCTCTCTTCCAGGTGTGGTTGGGAAAAATTCATGTCCTTGTTAATGAAATCATTGCGAATTTGAAAGATGATTTGAAGGAACTTGACTACATATTTCAATATGAGCGCCAGACATATATGATTTGTGTTGGTGGATGAGATATAATTGGAAGAGGAGGAGGATGTAGTTGAGGGAGACAAATAGGGAGGTAACTTGACGAGCTTTGGGGCGGCGCGGTGGTGCATTGCCGGAATCGGAAGGGATTTCAAGATTTTGGAGGGGATTTCTTCATTAATTAGTTTTTAGGTTAAAAGGGTAATGTTGTAATTTTAATAAGATATATCTAGAACTCGGGGTTCATTTAGTAGATTTGGGGGTGCAAATAGCCGCCCCGTAATAGTTACGAAAATAAAATAATCAAAATGAAAACCTTAATTCTAATTTGGCTTTTCTCTTCTAATGAACTCTCCATCTTCTTTTTTCTTCTTTATAATCTTCTCTCTCTCACTCTTCTTCTCTTTACGTAATCTTCCATCGCCCATATTCAAACCATTCAACTCTTCTCATCTTCTATTCTCTGCCTCTTCCACTTTCCTTATCTTGGAAAAGATACAAACCTCGAGGCGAATTCTATTTCTATGATGTTGTTGGTGGACAAATCACCATCGGTAGTGATTTCCACCGATATCATGGTGATTTGTTCGTACACTGACTCCGAGGTTTTTAGATATATTGGTCTCCCCTTGTTCTCGAACTTTTCCGACTCTGTTTAAGGTAGTTCTGCAACAGCAAGCGAAGTTCAGATCCGATTCGAGCGTGCTGGAGATTTACAGCGGAACAATCGAGATCACATCGGAGCTTCTTCCACTGAAAATGATGTTGTTCGATTAGAGAAGAATGGAGTTTGTATAGATCAGCTTTGCGTTCTTCAAGGTTGAATTGATGGTGTTCTTAATTTTTTGCAGATCTGTTGGGAGATGTGAAGTGTAGAGTAAGAAGAAATTATGCTGCGCTGATAATTTCATACACGTATTCATGCATGTTTTCTGTTTCGAATAAACCATGGGGACACTTTCTCGATTCTTGATGTCTTTGTTGTCCATTGTTTTTACTCCATATCCATTGTTTATGTAGCTCATTTCACCCCCTTCTAGCTCCGTAATTGGGTTTCTTTTGAAATGTCAATAGACCATTTTGTCATTACGAGTAGTAAAATATGAAGGATAAGTTTGTCTAGATTAATTTGTTAGGGAAGGTATTGATTTGGATGTAAACATGTTTGATTTCGTTCTGATCAATGCAGTTTGTGTGATTAGCAAATTTTAAAGGGAGGATGTGTGATTTTGTTCAGATCCATACAGTTTGTGTGATTAGCAAATTTAATAGGGAGGGTAAATATGTAAAAATACTCACTCCAATTATCCAATACACATTTGATGATAATACTTTTTAATGAACGCTTAAAAAGTAAAAAGATACATTTGTTCAATTTTTTACAACTTAATTCATAACAATTTTTATGGTTAATTCAACTAAATTGGACAGATTTTTCATTTATTTAAATTAATTAATTTTATTATAGAATAAAGTATAATAGAAAATAGGACGGATAAAATAAAATAAAATTGATTGAAAAGAATAAAATAAAAATGAAACAAATAACAGAATAAAAATAGGAAGAATAGAACAAATGAAAATTATCAAATATAATAAAATTAAAATAGGACGAATATACAAAGTGAAAGTGGATTGAATAATACAAAATGAAAATGAGCGAATTAAACAAAATGAAAATTGACTAAATAGAACAAAATAAATAAAATGAAAATAGATTGTTTATAACAAGATAAAATTGGGATGAATTGACAAAATAAAAAACGGGACAAATAGAAAAAACTTAGAGCGCAGACAACCCAAAATAAATGAAGTGAATTGAATAGAAAAAATATAGTGAAACAAATAGAGAATATATGGACCTATTATATTTTATCTAATGTATTTTTATTTGGTTAATTATATTGTGCATCCGGATGTACCCTAAACTATGGTGCACTCATTTTAAAAAACGTATACAAATATGAACAAAAACATATAAAATTATGAACAAAAATGTATACAATTTAATTGTTAGTTTTTTTAATAAAAAATTGAGTGTAAAAAAATATACAATTATTAAAAAACATGTATACACTATTGAATAAAAAGTTATACATATATGGATACTAAATTTTTTAATGAAAATTTAAGTATAAAAAAGTATACCATTATACACATATACAAAATAAATTAAAAATATATACAAAATAAAATAAAAAATTATATAGTACCCTAATATTAACTCTTTTCATTCTACTTCATTTGGCTCGAACAAGGTGATTAACATATCCATTTTTATTCAAATTCTTTGAATGGACATCTTTGGCCCGAGTAATTAAATGATTCATATGTTACATTTTTTTTAAGATACCACATTAACAATTAATTTAATTAACATATGTTATTTTATATTATATTTTAAACTTTTTAATTTTATTCATATTTTATTTTTAATGATTTAATTTTATTTATTTATCAAAATTACTTTCTTCCGATAATTAATTAATATTTTTATAATTTCAATAGATGGTTTATCATATAAGAGCATTGAATGTGATTTAATTGTCCCACGCTGATAGTGTAATTGATCACATTAATGTTAGAGTAAATACATTTTTTTAATCCATTAACTTGCGCTAATTTTGAAATTAGTCCATCAGTTTTACACTTTTTGAAATTGATCCATTAAGTTTATAAAATTCGAAAAATTCGTCCTCTAACTGGCTGTAGCGGGTCTCTCACCCAGGAAATGCTGACGTGGAATTTTTTTTAAAATTTACCTACGTGGATTGGGACGTGTATTAGAGGGTTTAGAAATAGATTTTGCCCCCAAATTCTCAAACACCTAAATCCAACATACGAACCCTAACTCTTATTCAATGTCCCTCACTCAATTTGTCAATTGGTCATTTACCTGTGAGGGTATGTCATTCACACATTCGTCGTTTACATCAGGAGGGTTAAGGTTTGTTAGGAAATATATTTGATATATTTCTAATTAAGTTGACATTAAATCAATAAACTTATATTTGGTAAGTTTAATTTATTTATTATGGAAAAGAATATCAAGGTGGAGATTTATCCAAGATTTGGTCAATGATATCTTTGAATATCTTTGTATATTTGAAGATATTATTTTATGAACGTGATTTATTCTTTGACCAAGAAAGAAAAGCCCATGACCCAATTTGAGGATCAAGGAACACGGAAGATGGAGATCATGCCCAAAGTCAAATAGTCAAAGTATTCCATATTTATGATGATTTGATTTAATATCATATGGAATCAAATTTGATTGAAGATTGATTGAAGATTGTATGGGATTAGAATTGATTAAGATCTTTTTGAGATTGATGATGTTCTCTCTAGGCTATTTATTCACTGTGGGCGATTCATGTATCCAGACACTCCACGTTAGTTTTTGTGAGGTCATTAGAGAGTTCTTGTCTAGAAACTCTTCTGGTTATTTTGTTTCTCTTTTGTTTAATTTCGTGTTCCTTCATGTTCTAAGAACACAACCTTGTAACACGGAATCTGGGAGGAGGTTCCAGCATCGAGTTCGGGAGATCTCATTACAGCATTGGAGGGAGTCCATACAGTGCTGACAAGTCCACATGGTGGCCTAATAAGTAATTGGAACTTGTAAGGTATTGTCAATTAGCATAGAACGGAGTTCATAGGTGTTGAATTGAAATACTCGTACTTTTCTAATGAAAGAAATCTGAGGGATGAGGCGGAGCCTATCCCGTATTTTTTAGATTGTGTGCTTGATAAGTCTTCCGCTGAATCTTTACGTTTATGTTGTTGTTCTTACTGTTCATAGAACATCTAAACATAAGCACATGTTCGAAGAACATCTGCACACAAGTACATGTATTTAATCGATTTTAGATTTACAAGGTTTACGGCCTGCTATTGTGATACAAATGCTAAATTGTGAACTCACTACAACATAAATGACTTTACATAACACGCGAAAACTGTTATCTAATAGCTTAATTGTATTATTATAGATGATAGATAACACTTTTAGGGGTGTCGCTGTTGCCCCTGTTACCTATTGTTTTATGTAACACTTTTTCTTAATATAGTAACGCTTAATAAAAATGTTACATTTACTTTAGTAACACTTCATAAATGTTACAATAAAATATTTACGTAACACTTTTTATAAAATAAAAAAAAGTGCAATTGCTTGGATTTGATCCTATGCCCTATGAACTATAATGTGTTTCAACCACCAACTTAGCTAGACCATGAATCTTAACAAATATTAAATATTTATTTTATTGTATATTTCAAGTTTTTTACTTTTCTTTTAAAATAAATTTTATAGCTCAATATTTTAATCGTTAACATAAAATGTGAGTAAATATAATTCAAACCAATTTTTCGTGATTAATATATTTTTTTAGTTTTATTAAATAATATATATTATAAAATAAAATATATTTTATGAAATGAACTATATGTACTTATTTTGTATTGTATAATTATATTAAACTTTTATATTCAATTTTTTTAAAAAATAATTAAAAAGTATATATTAATTTATTTATAAATTTGGAGTATTTAAAATACTATTTTAAGATGTTATGTAAATAATATATGTATCTATAAGTGTTACTGTAAGCAATTAGAAAATTCACAGTCAAATCAAATGGTGATACGTGAATTTTATTGATTAAATATCAATTTAATTTATTATATTTTATTTTGGGATTTTAATTAATTAATTCCTAAAATAGATTAATAAATAATTGATAATTAATTTAAAACCCAAACAAATTAAGAGGAATTTAAATTAAGTAAAGCTTGACTCCTAAGTCAAATAAAGCCTGGAAGGTTCCAGAATCAGGTCAAATTAAGCAATGACCAATCAAACTGTGTTATATATGAAAATGCCCAAGCCCACAGAATCAGGTCAAATCTGCCATTGACCAATCAGATTGCGAGTTATTTATGGAGCATGCTCATCCTTCACCTATATAAGGAGCCCTCCTTCATTCATTCCAGACACACATTAAAAGATCTGAAGACACAAACGCTCTGAAGAGATTGAAACACGAGCAACGCTCCTCAAGATCTTCAAGCATCTTCAAGTCAAGAACGGCAAACGATTCGGGATTAAGGTGCGGAGCCCCCCAAATCAATCGTTCTTCATACACTAAGTTCTTCGATATTCTTCGCGCCAAGAATAGCATACGACCAGGGATTAAGGTGCTAAGCCCCCCAGATCGAGTGTTCTTCGGATCAAGGACGTTTAATCCAAACAAAGGCTCGACGCTTCTGGATTAACGTTATAAGGTTCCAAATCTGAGTTCGAAAAAGCTTCAACTGAAGATTCAATTCAACACACACAGTCAACACAGTCAATGCGGTCAATACAACAAGTCAAGTCAAGCCAAATTGGTTCGAGAGAAGAATCAGAGGATAGATAGAGACTATTTCCTAAATAATCAAGTTTAATCATTTGGATTATTATTGTAATTCTTTTGTGTTTATTTTATTATAAATACAAAATTTATTATTATAAATTTTGGCACGCCCAGTGGGACCATCTCTACCTCTCATCTCTTCTCTCTGCAAGCTCGAAAGTACAACATGACTCCTGTCAAGATTACTGTGGGAAGGACTGCTGCTTCTAAGCTCTCAGAGTCATTGAATGAATATGTTGCTGTTGTTACAAGGAGCATGTCAGAAAAAGCTCGATCGGAAGCCTCATCTGGATCTAACCCTTCGGTTGAGGAGGCTTCGAGAAAACAACTACCTATGAAGGAGGATAGTGATGAAGATTCCGCATCTTCAAGCTCTTCATCTGACTTAATTGCAGCTCCAGTAATGATGGCAGACGCCTCAACTATTGAAGAGCAGTTAACAAGTATGATGAAAGCTATCCAAGGGCTCACAAAATACATAGAAGCTCAAGATTCGAAAATCTCCCAATTGATGGAAAAAATAGACATCGTTGAGACTAGCCGTGTAAACGGAAAAGGAGTCATGTACGATAGTGAGGTGGAAGAGGTCACAAGGCGCCAGACTATTGGAAAGGAGCAAACTCAAGGAACATTGCTACTTTTAGCTGATGGAATACTCCAAGTCGATCAATTAAAGGATATTATACTTGGAACAATAAAAGAAAGGTTTGAAGAGAATTCCAAGCCCACTGTCACTTATGTCAAGCCATTCACGAAAAGAGTGGACAACTTGAAGTTGCCAGCTGGCTACCAACCTCCCAAGTTCCAACAATTTGATGGCAAGAGAAACCCGAAGCAGCACATAGCACACTTCATTGAGACTTGCCATGACGCTGGTACTTATGGAGAGCATATGGTGAGGCAGTTCGTTCGCTCTCTCAAAGGAAATATCTTTGATTGGTATATCGACTTACAAGCTGAATCCATTGATAGTTGGGCACAAATGGAGCATGAGTTCCTTAACCGTTTCTATAGAACAAGGAGAACCGTTAGCATGACTGAGCTAACTAATACTCGTCAATTGAAGGAAGAGCCTGTGATTGATTATATCAATCGATGGTAGAATTTGAATTTAAACTGCAAGGACCGATTATCCGAATAGTCCGCTATTGAGATGTGTATCCAAGGGATGGAATGGAATCTCCTTTATACACTCAAAGAAATTCAACCTAAGACTTTCGAAGAGTTGGCTACTAGGGCCCATGATATGGAATTAAGCATGGCTGCTAGTGGAATCAAACATTCACCAATGTTGGACTCCTATAAATCCAAAGATAAACAAGATTTCAAAAAAGGGGGCAAGCCCTATGCTAGAAATTCCAACAAAGAATCAATGGCCACAAATATTATGACGGTCAAAATTCGAAAGAATGGAGATGATAAGAAAGATAAAGGTAAATAAGTTACCCAAGAATGGGGGCAAAGAAGATTGACTCTGAAAGAGATGCAAGAAAGAGAGTATCCATTCCTGAACTCAGACATTTCTGGCATATTTGATGATCTGATGAAAAATAAGCTCCTTGACCTTCCTGAGATGAAACGTCTAGAAGAAGCCGGCCGAATTAATGACCCAAAATACTGTAAGTATCATACGTTGGTGGGTCATCCAATTCATGATTGTTTCATCCTCAAGGAAAAAAACATGCAGTTGGCCAATGAAGGAAAAATCGTGTTAGAAGATGAGGCAGCCACGAACTTCACTTCTATAAAGGAAAGTCATGATGAAGGCTCATGTCATGTCGTGAATGAGAAGGACAATAAAATGAACAATCTGAAACTAAGAGTAAAGCTTACTCCATGAAGGTGACCTTCACGGATGAAGATATGTTGTTGGGTTCATAATATCATAATCGACCTCTATTTGTGACCGACTATACACAAGGGGTGCGAGTAAATCATATACTTATTGATGGAGGCTCGGCAGTGAATATTCTGTCCTTGAGAATGTTGAAAAAACTAGAAATACCGGTGGATGAACTCAATCATAGCCGATTGA
This sequence comes from Pogostemon cablin, assembly GCA_023678885.1. Taxonomy (NCBI): domain Eukaryota; kingdom Viridiplantae; phylum Streptophyta; class Magnoliopsida; order Lamiales; family Lamiaceae; genus Pogostemon; species Pogostemon cablin. The sequence continues at coordinate 10,968,862 of CM042993.1, forward strand.
TGATTCAAGGATTCAACCATGAAGGGCAAAAAACTCTCGGTACAATAGTTCTTGATTTGCTTATTGATGAGTTGAAGTCAACAGTGCTCTTCCATGTCATTGATGCAAAACTTCATACAACATGTTTTTGGGACGTCCCTGGCTGCATAAGAATGGTGTGATTCCTTCCACATTATACCAGTGCTTCAAATATAGTGAAGGTGACAATGTGAAAAGGGTGTTCGGCAACGACAAGCCATTTACTGAAGCTGTAGCTTACTTTGTAGATGCTAAATATTTCTTCAAGAGTACAAAGAAAGTGAAACATGAAGAAGCCCCGGGGCAAGATAATGGGGGCAATAAACAAATAAAGGATGAGGAAGGTAGTACATCATCTGCCACTCTCAAGGAGAACAAAGGCAAACGGCTTGAGACCTTGGAAGAGTTAACGTTGCCTTTAACAAAAATTGATGCTAGTAAGCCTTCTTTTCCACCACTCAAGGGATTCATATGTCCTGTGGAAGAAGCTAAGACCGAACACGGTGAAGTGTTTGAAGAATGCTAAGCCAGGTTTGGGATATGTCCCTCAAAAGCCAATCCGCATTACAATTAGAAGAGCAAGTACAAATTATTTCACCGAAGAAGAGGCTTCATCCACGGATAGTATTTTTTTTAAAGTGGTAGAAAAATCAAGAGAGTCTCTGTCTTTGAAAGACTTGGGAGTGTTTTCGAAAGGCTTGGACCCTGTGAAAGAAGCAAGTATGGGAGGCAAAATAATGTCATTCTCCTACCTTCAAGAAGCTTCGAAGTCGAGTTCCTTCTCGCATGAAGCGGTAAAATATCTTGACTGTCTCATGTGAAGAGTGTTGAAAGCTAAGATGCAAACAATCATTTTTACTAAAGATGATAGTGATGATGATAGAGAAAGTGTAGCTTCTACTAACTATATCATTGCTCTTGATGATTCTCACATGGAGGAGGTAGATGTTGAAGATGCTCCTCCACAATTTGAAGAAGGGGTGAAAACCACTATTGATGAGTTGAAAGGAATCAACTTAGGTGATGAAAATGATCCATGTCCTACCTACATAAGTGCTCTGCTAAATGTTGAGGAAGAAGAAAAGTATATTAGCATTTTGTGAGAATTCAGAGTTGTTTTTGCATGGTCATATAAAGAAATGCCGGGTTTGGATCCAAAAATCACAGTGCACCACCTGTTCATTAAAAAGGGAATTTCGACCAGAGTTAATTCCTTTGATTGAGGATGAAGTTAATAAGCTTCTTGAAACAGGCAAGGTCCGAGAAGTCAAATATCCTACATGTATTTCCAACATCGTGCCGGTGAGAAAGAAAAATGGGCAACTCAGAGTATGTATTGATTTTCGAGATTTGAACATGGCATGTCCAAAGGATGACTTTCCACTGCCAATTGCTGAACTCATGATTGATGCAACAATAGGCATGAGGTCCTTTCATTTATGGATGGGTCATCCGGCTACAATCAAATTGGTCTAGCTCCTGAGGATCAAGAGAAGACAACCTTTCATACTCCAAAAGGAATATATTGTTATAATGTTATGCCATTTCACTTGAAGAATGCTGGTGCCACTTATAAGTTAGCCATGCAAAAGATATTTGATGACATGCTTCATAAGATCGTCGAGTGCTATGTTGATGATATTGTGGTGAAATCAAAGGAAAAGAAAGATCATCTCCATGATCTAAGGCGAGTATTCGAGCGATTAAGAGAGCATCAACTCAAGATGAATCCACTCAAGTGTGCATTTGGAGTTTCATCCAGGAAATTTCTTGGGTTTATTGTTCGCCGTTGAGGAATCGAGATTGAGAAAGCAAAGATTGACGCAATCATGAAGATGCATGTGCCTCGGAACATACATGAGCTCAAGAGTTTGCAAGAAAAGTTGGCATACTTGAGAAGATTCATATCAAACTTGGTTGGTCGATGCCAACCGTTTAGTCATCTTATGAAGAAAGGCAGCATATTCGAATGGGATGAAGCTTGCAATAATGCTTTCAATAGCATTAAAGAATACTTGATGAAGGTACCAGTGTTGGGTGCTCCAATACTGGGAACCCCTTAATCCTTTATCTAGCTGCTCAAGAGCGTTCTGTTGGAGCATTGCTTGCACAAGAAAATGATGATGGCAAAGAAAGAGCTCTATACTACCTAAGTAGAACCATGACTCCAAATGAGTTGAAATATTCACCCATTGAGAAGATATGCTTATCCCTTATATTCGTGATTCAAAAGTTGAAGCATTACTTCCAAGCTCACACAGTTCGGCTAGTTTCGAAAGCCAACCCACTAAAGTTTGTCATGTCAAAGCCAATACTCTGTGATCGACTTACAAGATGTTATCTCCAACTCCAACAGTTCGAGATTGTGTACGTCCCTCAAAAGGCCGTAAAAGGACAAGTATTGGCAGATTTTCTAGCTGATCATCCAATGTTTGTTAAATGGGAACTGTCTGATGAACTCCCCGATGAAGATGCTTTCACTGTAGAGATAGCTTCTTCTTGGAAGATGTATTTCGATGGAGCATCTCATAGAGAAGGAGCCGGTGCGGGAGTCGTATTTGTAACATCCAATGGTGAAGTTTTACCCTTCTCATTTTCCTTAATGGAAAATTGCTCCAACAATGTGGCTGAGTATCAAGCACTCATACTTGGTTTAGAGATGGTTGTCGATATAAAGCAGCTATACCTTAGGGTGTATGATGATTCGCTATTGGTGATAAATTAACTCTTAGGAGTGTACGAAATAAAAAAGCCTGAGTTACTACCGTACCATAAGTATGCTCAGAAGCTTATAGGTTATCTTGGTGATGTTGACATTAAGCATCTGTCTAGAAGAGAGAATAAGCAAGCCGACGCCCTCGCTAAGTTAGCATCAATTATAGCTATGCCAGAAATGCAAATTCAAATACCCGTGTGTAGAAGTTGGGTTGTACCACCAATCTTTGAAGATGATGATTATGAAGAAGTTGGAAATCATGTGGTGGAGGTTTTCGAAATTGACGAAAAAGATTGGCGCCAACCACTTGTGGATTATTTGAAATATGATAAGTTGCCTAACGATCCACGATAAAGGGTTGATATTCGGCGTCGGGCACCTCGGTTCATCTATTTCAAGGGTGCACTTATAGAAGATCATTTGATGGAATCTTCTTGAGATGCTTGGGTAAGGAAGAAGCTATTCAAGCGATGGAGGAGGCTCACTCTGGAATTTGCGGTGCTCATCAATCTGTGCCAAAGTTACATTTCAGGATAAAAAGAATGGGCTACTATTGGACAACAATGGTGAAAGATTGCATGGATTATGCACAAAGATGTCAAGCTTGCCAATTCTATGGAAATTTGATTCATCAGCCTCCGGAGTCTTTGCATCCGACAATCGCTTCATGGCCTTTTGATGCTTAGGGTTTAGATGTGGTGGGGCCACTTACAAAATCTTTTGGTGGTCATCTCTACGTCTTGGCTGCAATCGATTACTTTTTAAAGTGGGCTAAAGCTGTGCCTCTGAGGGAAGTAAAGAAAGAAAATATTGCTGATTTCATTTGGATCAACATCATTTATAGATATGGTATTCCGCGCTACATCATCACTGATAATGGAAAACAGTTCAGCAACAGTTGGATTGATAAGCTATGTGAGAAGTTTGATTTCAAACAAAAGAAATCTTCAATGTATAACGCAGCTGCTAATGGTCTTGCCGAAGCTTTTAATAAAACCTTGTGCAGCCTGCTAAAAAAAGTGTTATCCAAGTCGAAAAGAGATTGACATAAAAGAATAAATGAAGCTTTATGGACGTACGGTACCACTTATAGAACACCTACTCAAGCCACTCCGTATTCTTTGGTGTATGGTGTTGAGGCTATTGTGCCTCTTGAAAAACAAATTCCTTCTTTGAGGATGGCCATATAAGAAAACCTCACCGAAGAAGAAAATGCAAAGTTGCGTCTTCAAGAGTTGGAAACATTAGATAAGAAAAGGTTGAAAGCACAACAAAGGCTCGAGTGTTACCAATCTCGCCTTTCTAGAACATTCAACAAGAAAGTGAAGATACGTTCTTTCCAAGCTGGTGACCTGGTGCTTGCTGTGAGAAGACTTATAGTAGTCACTCATCGCGTTGGGAATAAGTTTCTACCTAAAAGGGATGCCCTCATGTTGTGAAAGAAGCCTACACAAATGGCGCCTATAAATTGATCTCAGAAGATGGCGTAAATATTAGCCCCATAAATGGGAAATTCTTAAAATGCTATTACGTGTAAAATAAATACAAGTACAACGCTTCTTTGCGCACGAGCCTAAACTGCATATTACTCCTGGTCCACATGAGTATAAACTTTGCATGATAAACTCCTGGTTTGCATGAGTATAAACTGCGTACGACAAACTCATGGTCCACATGAGTATAAACTATGCACGGCACCACCAAAGGTAATTATATGTGGTTAAACTATTAATTCACCCCACTCATATATTTTAAGTAGTTAAAACATTAAGTATCCTACTTTGTCTAAAGTGGTTAAAGAATAGTCACTCCTGACCCACATGAGTATAAACTGTGTACGACACCGCCCATTCAAGCCAAATCATGTCCCTTAAACTACGTTATGACTTGATCCTCTGCAAAGAGGTATGTAGGTAGCTTAGTTTTCCACTAAGTTCAGTCATTACGCAAGTTATGTTGTGTAAGTTAGCATGCCAGTAGAAGAAGTTAAAAATGGTGACATATATTTGTGAGAATGCTCATTGATGAAGAAGTATTAAGATAACAAAGTGAATGAGAAAATAATTATATTTATTCATAAGTCACCAATACTCATCGTATGAAAACATAAAAAGGGAAAGAAGCTAGCAAATAAATAAAGGAGCAAAAAAAAAGCAGTCCTATACTAAACAAGAAAGTTGTCAGAGAGTATGCTTTGTAAAACAGACTCAGAGCTACTTTTTCATCTTCAGATGATGATTCTTTCAAGACGGCTGCATTTTCAAGCGCAAGGATATCCTCTTCTATGAGCTCAACTTCCTTCTTAGCACGACAGAGAGTTTGTTGGAGACGATCAGCTGCTTCAGACAAAGTTTTCTCTCCCTTCTGCATATTAGTCATCTATTTGCTTATCAACTACAACTTTTCCCAAGTAGTCTTTAGTTTTTTTATCTCTGTCATATGAATGTCTCTGTAATTCTGAAGATGACCCTTGATGTTGGTCAAGCATTTTGCATGATTTCCTAAGGAAGCCGTTTCATCAAACTTCAATTTTACCGTAGTATAAACATCGGCGTTATCAAATAGAGGTTCCAGGGCTACCTCTAAAGGAGAGCAGTCGATTCTAAGTGCCTTCACTTCCTTTATCAAGGCAAATATTTCTTGTTTCAGAGTTGATAAAAACTCAAGAGGAGTTCATTTGAGTTTTCTTCTTATTTTACTCCATGCACTCCGAGCAAATTTCCCTTTGAGATCACGAGTAATCTTCTTAGATATAAATTCTGAGATCATGGGGCATGCCTTTGAAGAATTCACCCCTGTAGTAGATGCATCACTTTTAGTAGAATCATCACTCTCATCGGAATCGTCACCGCTACCAGAATTTGAAGAGATACCTAAGATCTGATAAGAGGAGAAATATGCTAATGTAAAGAAGAAAAGTATACAATGAAAATAGGATAAGGAAAAGGGGAAAACCTCATTTGCCAAATCTTTTGAAGTAATAGCAGTAATTAATTCCTTTCCTTCAGCATCCTTAGAGCCAGAAATTTTTAGCGCAACCTACAATAATAAAAGAAAGCTTTGTAAGAAAATAAAATAAAGAAAAAAAAGAAAAGAGGAGAGAGAATGGAAGAAACCTCATTATCTTGTTTTTCAATGTGAACAACAAATTTCTTTCTCTTCCAATGGCATTCAGTAGATGCGCTACGACTTTCTGTAGATTGATGGACGCTTTTCTTCCTTTTGTGCACTACAGGTCGTGATACTTCATCATACACCGGAGAAATATCCTGAACTTCTTGATTATCATCATCAAGATCATTAATGATGTCCACTCCTTCCTCTAGAGGCTCTGAAACTAGGGTAGTCAAAGCCTTGATATGATCAGATAAGTATGTTCCGTGGACTTGCTTCCACCACTCCTTATATTCAGACGTGGAGTAATTTTTAGAAGCTGGGATTGCACATGGAAAGTAAGCTTCGGAGGTAGAGTTATATGAAGTGCAATGTCTCCAATGGTTTAATCCTTCTTCTAAAGATGCTCTTCGAAGGTTGGTTCTAAGCATCTTAGGAACATCTTGTAGGAAGCCAAATTGACGAGCAAACCTGTGGGGAGAGTAAGGCTCTATCACAAAATGACTACCCTACCGCAAAGTGAGATAGCTAGTACGGATAGCCACCAGATGGGACCAATTATCCCATTTCTTATTTCCATCATCCGTGTAGTGGATCGCTTTGTCTTTTGAAAAAATATTGCAAGTCCATAAGGCATTATCAGCTGTGTGGATTCGTTTGTGAGCGTCTTCAGCATCGAAGTATCTTGCTCCCTGCTCACCAGAGTATGTCACCATTCGAGGATATGCTAACTTACTTCCAACTGGAAAATGAGTTTTGAAGTAGTGAGCCAGCCAAGCATGAATGAAATGAGCCAGAAAGGTTGATTTAATTTCAGATAAATTCGATGAGTTTGAAATTGCATTCAAGCCATGGTAAATGTTTGCCAAAACTGGAATAGCAAGACTCACTTTTTTTCCTGCAGCTATTAAGCTTGCCACTTTAAAGGTACTCGGTCGTATCAAGCATACTTCGTCACCTGGAAGTGCAAACGCACAAAGCCAGCAAGCTAAGTAACCAGCTAGATAGGTCTCTTCCTGATCAGTTTGAGAAATTCCCAACTTTTTAAATTGATCTATCTCAGCAGACGTACATGGCTGGTGACTGGAAATAATACCAGTCGGGTTATAAGTTTTTTAGGCCGAGAAGTCATCTTTCTTTCAACACGTGTAGGAGGTTCAAGGTATGTTAAGCCTTCTTAGACCAAAAATCTACCCACTGGTCAATGGTTACCATTTTTCTGTTAGCACCCTTGCAAAGTACGTGATAGGCGCCAAGTAAAGATCTATAGCTGCGCGGGATACGCAAACCATCCTTCATGGAAAACAATTCTTCTACACATGGCACAACTTCATCATACACATAACCCCCTATGGGTAGTCCCATCAAGTTGTATAAGTCCCATAAAGAAAGTGACATCTCCCCGAATTTGGTAAGTAAAGTATTGGCGGAAGAACACCAAGCCTCACAGAAGGCCTTCATAATTTCACAGCTGCAATCATAAGTAAAGAGAGATGCAAAGACAGTATCATAAAGCTTTGTGTTTTGAAGAATGGATCCGCATCGGCTTAAAATATCTTCAGTCCATTCCCAATAGCCCTTGATATAGTGGAAGTCTCCAAGAAACTTGATGGGTTCTTCCCATGATGCTTTTTCTTTTGCAATGCGGCGTCCCAAAGAGGGTAAAGATGCCGAATTGATTTCTGGCTCAACGTCAGCTCCCTTCAAGGTCCAACTTATGTTATTTTTACTTGAAGAAGATTCATGAGACCAACATGCCAAGAAAAATTCATTCTGGCTTCTTGGAGGAACATAAGCACAGTTTTCTAGCAAAGATTGCCCGGGTAAAAGACGAGTTCCTTGGGGCAAAGATTGATGTGCATCTTCAAGAATAACCAAGTAGCTTGCGCCGAATTTTCCCGTTACAGTTTTGAAGAAAACCATGTTGAAAGTTGAATTGGCTGCAAAATTAGTGAAAGAATATTATAAAACAAGAAAATGGGCATGAAGATAATTTTAAATTTATGGATAAAGTTCAAAGTTGTTGAAGGGGGGCAGCTAAATTAATTTATTATTAAATTTTGAAATAGTGAATTTAATTAGTCTTTTAGAGATTGCAGTCCAAATTAATTGGGCAAGTCATTATTTAAGTCCAGATTATTGCTTGTATTAAAGGGAATGACGCAAACTCATAAATAGAGTTTGATACAAGCCCAACTTTACTAAAGTGCAATGAATTTAATAATTTAAAGCCCAAATAATAAATTAGCTGTTGAACTGGTGAATTTTGGGGCAAAAGTCACGTGATTGAGGTTAGGATTAGATAGAGAATTGATTTCTCTTTCCTTTTTTCCAGAATCTGCCATATTCTCTCTTCAAAAAAAATATCGAGAATAAGAGATGCAGGTTGAAGGAATTAGCCTCCATAAATTGGGGTTGAGATTGTTGCCGGAGCCCGATGCACCATCTTTGGAGATGGAAATGCGAAGCCTTGCCAAGTTGCCACCGGATCTGAGTCCCGTCATTATTAACATGTTCCCTTCGTGTCTCTTGATGGAAGAGCAACGCCAATAGTTTGCCGCCGCTTACCGCAATTGCTCATCACAAAACTGAGTCACACGGTCGGATCTCTTTCATATCTTTGCCACAAACGCCGTCGGAGATGTGAGCCCAACAAGCAACCACCATGGGTGGTCTGCCGTTGACTACTCTCCATCCCAACGTCATCGAAGATGTGAGCCCAACAAGCAACCACCATAAGTGGTCTACCGTTGACTGCTCCCCATCTCACGGTGCGAGCCCGACAAGCAACCATCATGGGTGGTCCACCGTTGACTGCTTCCCACCTCGACAATGTTGGTCCGACTTGAGCCACTGAAAGTCTTCTCTTTTTTTTCTTCTTCGTGGAGACGTAAAAAACAACAAGGAAAAGAGTGGAAGAGGTACAGAAGTATATATAAGAACATAAGTAAACATGTTTATGCAAAGGGAAAAAGCAAACGATGGATTGGTGAAGAAGTATGGAATACAAAGGGACAATCGAGGGACGACCGTAAAAGGGGTACAATCGTTAAGGGACAGTCTTTAGAACAACCAAAAATATACAAGACCGTATGATGAGTAATGGTGTCTTGTTACATGATACTAAAATTCACGATGGGATGAAGTAAGGAAAAGCACAGTACATTGAAGCAAAGGAGTAGAGGACTTACGCGAATGATAGACAATATAGACGATGAGCTCTTGTGTCGTATGTTGCAAGTGAGGAAGAAATCTGCAAAAGAAGCAGGAATGTGTTAGTTTCGATGAAAAAAATGAGCCCAAGATCCACCATTATATAGTGATGTATCTCCATGTATATATGGAATTTTTGGTAACTCATGGCAGATTTCTACAAAATTGTAAGAGATTCTTTTTACAAAATAGAATTGATAATTTTAGATAAATTTGCAGAGTCTTGAGGAGCACGAAATAAATATGTGCCATATATTATCATGTTAGATGAGTTGGGCTTCTAAAAAATATAATAAAAAAAGGGGTTGCATCCTTTGGGCCTAATAATTTGCATGATTTCTTTAAATTCTTCTGCAATTGAAAAAGTAGGAAGAAAATTACAAGAAAATGAAAAGGACTTTTTGCGATTCCTTCACTACAAGACACGTTGTCCGTGAACAAATCACAAGGGGCATTTGTAAGTAATTAGAAAATTCACAGTCCAATCAAATGGTGACACGTAGATTTTATTGATTAAATATCAATTTTAATTTATTATATTTTATTTTGGGATTTTAATAAATTAATTCCTAAAATAGATTAATAAATAATTGATAATTAATTTAAAACCCTAACAAATTAAGAGGGGTTTAAATTAAGTAAAGCTTGACTCCCAAGTCAAATAGAGCCTGGAAGGTTCCAGAATCAGGTCAAATTAAGCAATGACCAATCAAACTGTGTTATATATGGAAAGGCCCAAGCCCGCAGAATCAGGTCAAATATGTCATTGCCCAATCAGATTGCGAGTTATTTATGGGGCATGCTCATCCTTCACCTATATAAGAAGCCCTCCTTCATTCATTCCAAGCATACATTAAAAGACCTGAAGACACAAACGCTCTGAAGAAATTGAAACACGAGCAACGCTCCTCAAGATCTTCAAGCATCTTCAAGTCAAGAATGGCAAACGATTCGAGATTAAGGTGCAGAGCCCCCAAATCAAGCATTCTTCATACATTAAGTTCTTCGGTGTTCTTCGCGCTAAGAACAACATACGACCCGGGATTAATGTGCTAAGCCTCCCAGATCGAGTGTTCTTCAGATCAAGTACGTTTAATCCAAACAAAGGCTCGACGGTTCTGGATTAATGTTATAAGGTCCCAAATCTGAGTTTGGACAAGCTGCAACTGAAGATCTGACTCAACACACAATCAACGCGGTCAACACAACAAGTCAAGTCAAGCCAAATTGGTTCGAGAGAAGAATCAGAGGATAAATAGAGATTGTTTCCTAATTAATTAAGTTTAATCCTTTGGATTATTATTGTAATTCTTTTGTGTTTATTTATTATAAATACAAAATTTGTTGTTACAGTTACTTAAAAATATTACTTATGAATAGGTGTTACATTATAACGTTACCTTTGTAAAACTGTTATATAAAATGTGTTATATATATTAAAGTGTTATATGCATGTGTTACATATTAGAAAAGTGTTAAATGTATGTGTTACTTATATAAAAAGTGTTACAAAAATGTTACATATCCTAATAATTTTAAAAGTGTTACCATTTTGTGTTAAATAAATTTAAAGTGTTACTATGAGGTGTTATTTAATGCAACTTATGTTGTAGTGACTTCTTGGACTGAATCAAATTTGGGCCGACGATTCCACGAGTGTCGAGCATGACAGGTAACAAATCTAATTCTTATAAGAACATGTTTCATTGTGTTACTAGGTTTGTCTGCTCCCCATTTGATAGATTTCTTATATAGGAAAAAAATCATAGTCATGAACAGTTGTGGATGTGTTAATATTAATCAATATTGTTTTGCAGCAAAATGGTGGTGGATGTAATTATTTTGGATGGATTGATCCTCCAATCTCTCCAAGAGTGAGTCTATAATTCTCCTTATATTGAAGGAGAAACGTGAAATGGCTACAGAATGTATAAACATCGAGAGATATGAAAAGTGGATGGTAATTGTACTTATTGGATATTGGGATTTATTTGTGGCTATCTTGTGTTCTACAAAGCTGATGCCTTGAGGACTTGTAAGAGTAATGGAGTTGTTAAATGGAGTGGGGTAATAGAGTTCTTAAATAGAGGTTGTTTTGATGTATGATGTTGGAGTTTAGGAGCTCTGTTTTTTAGTGGAGGTGTGGTTAAACTGATGTTATATTTGTAGCACATTAATTAGTGTAATATTTGCAAAAGTGTAATGTTGTAATATGACATTTATGTTCGAAGTTCAATTATGTAATAGTATAATTTTTTTAGACCTGTCATTTTATTGGTAATTATATTCAATTTTAAATGATCTCAACTTTAAGAAAAGCTTAATACTCATAAGATCAAGCCTCACAAGATCAATACCCATAGCAGCAACAGCTTATGACCACCTATTATTCAATACAACACAACTCAATACTCATAAACAAATGTACTTGATCAAGTCCCGTCATAAACTGATAAGCTAACAACATTCATTTACATCACAAAACTTCAAGTACAATTAGCAAGGTGTGTTATGACTCAAAATACATGCATCTACGTCATTTATTTCTAGACATAACCCCATAAAAATTTGTAGTTTCATTCTACACAACGACAAAAAAATGTAGTTCAACCTACATATTCTTAACAAAAAGCAATATTGGCAAACAACCATCCCAATATCCACAAAAAAGTTCTAACAATTCTAGCCTTGAACCATGGCATTACTTCTTCTTGTTTCTCTTTTGTTTCTTGCCATTATTTCTTTTCGAAGAAATTAAAGATAAACTGGATAAAGTGATAAAATTCTTCTCTCTCTTACTGAAAACGCATCTTGATCCTTCAATCTCTATTCAAATGATTAAGTTGTTAATACATAGTGTTTAGATGAAGATCCTGCGTATCTACCAATATTTTTGCCCTGCCAAATTGTACAATATATTATAAAAACTAAAACAGTAATAAAGATGAAAAAAATCAACTGCCACAATTAGGGAAAAGAAGAACCTGCAAGTTCTTCCTTGATGGTAGATTATCATCTTGAGTCACTTCCCTCCTAATGCCAATAATATCATCTTGAGTCACCTGACTTCCTAGTCCAACTATATTTTCAACCATGATATCTTCTCCTACCACTTTATTAATAACAACCATTTTGATTTTCTTAAAAAGAATAGTAAAAAGAGAAGTAATAATGAATTTTGATTTGCTTTTGTCTTACATTCAGATTGTTAAACTTGCTTCAATTGTTCATCCTAATTTATATCTTGATCCATATGTGCTTAATTGTCAATCGAATGAGATATCTGCAACAACATTGAAAAGACAGACATATCAACTTATGAATAATTCGAGGCACATTGAATTCAATACAATTTAATTACCTCATTGACAATAAGAGTGTTCTTGCAACCTTTTTTGTTGTGTCTAGGCAAGTGACAACAACTGCATTTCACTGTGATTTACCTCCTAAATTTTCCTTGGTCACTGTTACTGGGTCTTCCAATTTTCCGCTTTCTTGTCTTTTAGATAGCCTCATCCAGCTTTCTTCTTCTTGCCTTTTTTGGCTTACCAACTTTTCTACCAATCTTTAGAGGAATGAGAGGTGTGATACTAGTAGGTGTCCACTCATCTCTACCATTTATAGGCATGATAAAATTATCATAAACCATCTTATATGCTGATATTCTATAACATGCATCTGTGAAATCCTTCGGATTCAAACCTTAGCATAAGATGGCCCTAATGGCATATGTGCGGGGAATGCCCGTCAAATCCCACCTTCTACATCCACAAGTAGACTTTTCCAAATCAACATTGTGCTTATTCTCATTCAAGAATTTAATCAGGTAATGTTTATCATTCGATTTTATTGAAATACAAGTACCTAATTTTTTCTTCCTCTCATTAATCACTTCCTGGATTCTTGGGCACAATAAACCTTTCCACTTTTTGCTTTTTAGGCACATTTCTCGATTTTTCCGAAGCTATTGCATTATGTAGTCCATAATCCACTCCAACATACTCAGAATTGGCATTTCTCTTGCTAGCATAATGCAAAAATTAAAGAACTCAAAGATATTGTTCATCACCATGTCACACCTAGGATACGTATTGAAATGTGACTTATTCCACTGTTCTGCAAGTTTATCTTCAAACTAATTTGAAAGTTTTTTACTCAATTCCTTAATGTCTGACATCTTCATGATGAACTCATTACTTGTGGGGACCTTAGATCCCTTGTACAAAGCTGTTTTAAATGCTTGCCCTCTAAATCCAGCATTCCTCATGTTTGCCACATGAGTTTAACTCAATATCTATACGAAGCATTGCAGTAAACTTTTTCAAATACTTGGATTAACCCCTTCTGGTTGTCAAAAATAAATGTCCAAATAGAGCATCAACGATACTCAAATCATTCTTTAGAACAGTTAAGAACCAATCCCAAGTTCCCCGCTCTCCTTTCCAACAACTTCATAGGCTATAGGGAATATGTTGTTATTACGATCAACACCAACTGCAGATAATATAACACCACCATGAGGCCTCTTAAAATTACAAACATGAACCTCTATATTGGCCTACACCCCATTATAAATTCCTCTTTCAAAGCATTCATGAAATGTATATTCTATCAAATATCGGGACTTCAGCGGACTAATCTTACCTAACCAACACAGTAGATCTAACATCAGTTCTCATAATTTCCTCATCATAATCCCAAAGTAGACTATACTGATAATCCATATCCCCATATAGATCTGTTAGAGCCAATTTCTTGCATTTGTATGCCTAATAATGTGTAATGTTCACTCCTTACTTGACCTCTAAGTCTTCATTGAAACCTGTCACCTTTCGCTTTGGATTATTCTGGAATTGGTGACCATACCTTGCATTCAACCATTTTGCTTTCAAGCTCTTGATGTGATACTCCTCAACACATGTGTGCGTATTGTAAAAAGTATTGATTTGAAAGGTAGTCTCATTATAGACATTTGTTGCATGAATCCTCCACTCACAGCCTGTCCGTTATATTTCGCATACACCTAAAGGACATCTTCAATGAATTCCCACTTATTGCTAAATACCATGTTTAACTTCAATTAATCTGGGAGTACATGTACTTGGGGTTAAACATAGGATATCTCTCACCCTCACCATCATTATCACTATCTTTATTGTTGGAGTATGATCTGAATTCTAACGTGAGTCTTGTGGGGACGTCTGGAGGGCCTGGGGTTTGGGTTATATATTTAGCGGATTTGTTTTCTTATTTGACTGCAGTCAGTCCGTCATATAAATACATATTGTAAGCCACACGGGAAGGTCTGATAACTCATTGTATTCCCTATGTTCTGTAAACTCTCATCATATAGTGAAGATCACCGTTTGGCGCCCGTAGTTTTTTCACGCAAGGGTTTTCACGTAAAAATCTGTGTCTCGTGTTTATCTATATTTGTTTTATTTGTTAACAAGTCATATCTAATGCTAGAAATGAGATTGAAAAATAAAGTTAGGGTTCTATTCCCTATTCGTGCGTCACCATTATCGTCGGACAAATCTGCTGTTGGCGATTTCTTTCGTACCGTTAATCGGTGACTCACGTGTGCCAGGATGAGTCTAAGGCGGAGTTGTGTATTGCTTTTGGATCTGTTAATTCAGCGAGTCTGTCAGTCGATATCATCTCGGTATTTTTCGTCGCTACGCAAGCCAGGCTGTAGGTTTTTTGTTAGGGTTTACACCCAAATTTTTGCAAATTAATTTCTTCTAGTTATTGTTGTTATTAGTTCACCATGTCAGTGAAGTATGATCTTACACCTCTGGATCGTGACACAAGGTTTGCATTATGGCAAGTCAAGATGAGAGCTATTCTTACACAAGCTGAAGTGAATGATGCTCTTGATAAATTTGGTAATAAAGATTCAAAGTCTTGGACCGATGATGAGAAGAGAAAAGATCGTAAGGCCTTGACTCAAATTCAACTTCATCTTTCAAATAATATTTTGCAAGATTATTTGCAGGAGAAAACTGCAGCTGCTTTATGGCTTAAGTTAGAGTCAATTTGCATGTCTAAAGATTTGACAAGCAAGATGCATATGAAGATGAAGTTATATACGCACAAGTTGCAAGAGGGTGGCTCTGTGCTTAATCATATTTCGGTCTTCAAGGAGATCGTTTCAGATCTACAGGCTATGGAGGTAGATTATGATGATGAGGATTTGGGTCTCATTCTTTTGTGCTCTTTGCCTAGTTCTTTTGCAAACTTCAGAGATACATTATTATACAGTCATGATACTCTAACGCTGGATGAGGTTTCTGAGGCTTTGCACGCCAAGGAAAAGATGAAACAAATGGTGTCTTCTGAAGGTTCTGCTTCCAATGGAGAATCGTTGTCTGTTTGTGGGAGGACAGAAAATAAATCAAACAATGGCAATAAAGATAAAAGTTCTAATGGTTACAAAGGCCAATCAAAATCTCAAAGCAAGTGAGATAAATTCTGCAAGTATTGCAAGAAGGATAATCACTTCATCACTGAGTGTTATAAATTAAAGAACAAGGAGAAGAGAACTGGCACATATAAAGAGAAAGATAAATCAAATGATGAAGGTAATGCTTCTATTGCTGCTTCTAAGGCAGATAATTCTACTGGTGATATGCTTGTTGATTTTGCTGGATGTGCAAATAGTGATGATGAATGGATTCTTGATTCCGCTGCTTTATTTCATATATGCATTAATAGACATTGGTTTGTCACCTATGATTCTCTCCAATGTGGAGGTTCTGTTAGATTGGGTGATGGTAGTCCTCGTGATATTGTTGGAATTGGATCTATTTAAATTAAGATGCATGATGGCATTGTCAGAACTTTGACATATGTGAGGCATATTCCAGACATGAGCAAGAATCTTATTTCTCTGAGTACTCTTGATGGTAAAGGGTACAAGTACTCCGGTGGAGATGGAGTTTTAAAGGTGTCAAAAGGTTCTCTTGTTATCATGAAAGGTGAATTGAAATCTCCAAATTTGTACCGTCTTTGTGGTACTACAATTACAGGTGATGATGATGTAATTTCTAATTCAGTATCTAATTCTGATGCTACTAATCTTTGGCATATGCGTCTTGAACAAATGAGTGAGCAAGCATTGCATGAATTGTGCAAAAGAGGTCTTCTTGATGAACATAACATCAGTAAGTTGAAGTTTTTTGAGCATTGTGTGTTTAGTAAACACAAGAGGGTGTCGTTTAATACCTCTACTCATAAAAGTAAATGTATTCTTGATTATATGCATTCTGATTTATGGGGACCATCTCGCAAGCCTTCTATTGGTGGTTCTCGTTATATGTTGACAATAATTGATGATTATTCTCATAAGGTATGGCCTTATTTATTGAAAGATAAATCAGAAGCATTTTCAACATTTAAAGAGTGGAAGGTTATGATTGAAACTCAAACTGATAAGAAGGTTAAAAAGCTTCGCACTGATAATGGGATGGAATTCTATTTTTATGAATTTAAAGCATACTGCAAGTCTCAAGGCATTGTTAGGCACTACACTATTCCTTATACGCCTCAAAAGAATGGTAGCTGAGCATTGGAACAAAACTATCATCTCTGAGGCCCGTTGCATGTTGTTAAATTTGGGTTTGGATAGGCATTTTTGGGCTGAAGCTGCTTCCACTGCTTGCTATCTTATTGATCGTTCACCCTGCATTACTCTTGGTAAGAAAACTCCAATTGAGGTATGGTCTGGTTCTCCAACTGATTATTCGCAATTGAGAGTTTTTGGTTGTACTGCTTATGCTCACGTTGATAATGGTAAATTGGAGCCTAGAGCTGCTAAGTGCATATTTCTAAGTTATCAACCTGGTGTCAAAGGTTATAAATTGTGGAATCCCTAAACTCAGAAGGTTGTGCTTAGTAGGAATGTTATCTTTAATGAATCTGTTATGTTTTATGACAACCTATCTATTGATGCTCCTATTGAGGGAGAGAAAATAAGTGTGCAGGTGGAGCACTTAATTGATGCACCAGATGTTGATAATGTTATTGTTCAAGATGCACCTAGTGCTGAAAATTCTCCAATTGTTAATTCATCTATTGTTGAGCATTCTTCTCCAGTTGTGCAGCCTCCACAACGTTCGATTGCTACTGATAGGGCTAGAAGATAGCCCAAACCAGTTAAAAGGTTAATTGAAGAATGTAATATTGCTTATCTATGAGTGTTGCAGAAGAGATTGAAGGTAATTCAGAACCTTCTAACTATTCTGAGGCTATTACTTCTGCTGATTGCAACAATTGGATGACCGCTATGCAAGGTGAGATGGAGTCACTTGAAAAGAATGGTACTTGGGGTTTAGTAAAATTGCCTAAGGAAAAAAAGCATGTCCATTGCAAATGGATTTTCAAAAGAAAGGAAGGTATTTCTTCATGTGAGCCAGCAATGTATAAAGCAAGGTTGGTTGCTAAAGGTTATAGCCAGATTCCAGATATTGATTTTAATGATATCTTTTCCCCAGTTGTTAAGCATAGTTCTATTCGCACTTTGCTTAGTATTGTTGCCATGCATGATTATGAACTTGAGCAACTAGATGTTAAAACTGCATTCTTACATGGGGAGTTGGAATAAGATATTTATATGAACCAACCTGAAGGTTTTGTTATTCCTGGAAAAGAAAACCTTGTCCGTAAATTAAAGAAATCTCTTTATGGTTTGAAGCAATCTCCTAGGCAATGTTACAAGAGATTTGACTCGTTTATGCTCTCTCATGGTTTTAAGCAGTCTGATTATGATAGTTGTGTTTATTTGAAGATTGTTAATGGCTCAGCTATTTATTTGCTTCTTTACGTTGATGATATGTTAATTGCTGCAAAAGAAAAATCAGAAATATCTAAATTGAAGGCACAATTAAGTAAAGAATTTGAGATAAAGAACTTAGGTGCAACTAAGAAAATTCTTGGTATGGAAATTGTTAGAGATAGAAAATCTGGTATATTATACCTCAGTCAGCGAGATTATATTGAAAAGGTTCTTCGTCGTTTCAATATGCATAAAGCAAAACTAGTGAGTACTGCATTAGCTGCACATTTCAGATTATCCTCAGCTTTTTGTCCACAGTCACATCATGATATTGAGTACATGTCTAGAGTTCCATATTCCAGTGCAGTTGGTTCTCTTATGTATGCCATGGTTTGTTCTCGTCCTGATTTATCTCTTGCGTTAAGTATTGTCAGTAGATACATGGCTAATCTGGTAAGAAGCATTGGAGGGATGTTCAATGGATTTTAAGATATTTGCGAGGTACTTCTAATGCCTGTTTGCAATTTGGGAAATCTAGAGATGGACTTGTTGGCTATGCTGATTCTGATTATGCTGGTGATTTGGATAAGAGGAGGTCTCTCACGGGTTATTTTTTCACTATTGGTGGTTGTGTTGTTAGCTGAAAAGCAAGTTTGCAGGCTACTGTTGCTCTGTCTACTACAGAAGCTGAATATATGGCTATTTCTGAAGCGTGTAAAGAAGCTATTTGGTTGAGAGGTTTATACTCTGAACTTTACGGAGTTACTTCTTGTATTATTATACATTGTGATAGTCAGAGTGTTATTTGTTTGACTAAGGATCAGATGTTTCATGAAAGAACAAAGCACATTGATGTGAGATATCACTTTATTCGAGGTGTCATTGTTGAAAGTGATGTTAAGGTATGCAAGATAAATACTCGTGAAAGTCTCGTGGATATGTTGACAAAGCCTGTTCCTGGAGCTAAGTTTGAGCTATGCTCAGGATTAGTTGGCATTACAGTTTAAAGGTCTAGTGACTTTTGGCATCGATGATTATTTATTATTGAAGTAAGTTGATTGATGATACTTTATTTGCTACAAGTTGGAATTCGTCTCAAGGTGGAGTTTGTTGGAGTATGATCCGAATTCTAATGTGAGTCTTGCGGGGACGCCAGGAGGGCCTGGGGTTTGGGTTATATATTTAGCGTATTTGTTTTCTTATTTGATTGTAATCAGTCCGTCCTATAAATACATCTTGTAAGCCGCACGGGAAGGTCTGATGACTCGTTGTATTCCCTGCATTCTATAAACTCTCATCATATAGTGAAGATCGCCGTTTGGCGCCCGTGATTTTTTCCCGTAAGGGTTTTCCACGTAAAAATCTGTGTCTTGTGTTCATCTATATTTTCTTTATTTGTTAACATTTATCACTATTAAAGTCATCCTCACTCTCCATGACATTCTATTCCCCAGGACCATCATCAACAGGTTGATCTTCTACATCACTGTCTTGATCAATATAATCAACATGTGTCAAGTCATCAAGTTCATCTTCATCACCAGAATGCTCACTATCTTCCACATTGTCACTGTCTTCCATCACTGAATTGCTGCCAAGACCTTCCTCCTCCCGACTAGATTCATATTCAATAATTAATTTCTCTCTATTTTCATTCTTACGTGCCTCTAAATCCCTACCCAAACTACTATCCTCTTCACTACCTTCATCAATAAGTCTATAATTTCCCTTTTTACCAGTTTGCTCTCTCTAATGGCCTTATAGACTAAGTGTATTCTTTTTACCACTATTATCTGCCCTGACTTTCTTATTCCTTTTTTTCAGTTTTATTTTTTCCTCTTTTTTCAGATTCCAACACCATGTTATCCATACCAGCACTGAAGTCATCTCTCGGATTCCCAACTGTATCCGCATCTCTACCACTTATTTTTATCAAACCAATCCCAACAATAGGAGGTGGAACATAAACACAAGCCTCCTTATACCATTTCAATGCATCATCAAATATAATCTTGAAACCCGCCTCATCTTTCAGTTAAAAAAAACTTATCCTTGTACAAAGCATAAAAAAGCACTTCTTTTATGTTTTTGCCAACATGATCTACAAATTTCCTTAAAGATTCTATTGTAAAATTCTATTTACTAACATAATTAAACTTATGCAATGTACCTCCATCATAGGTGTTTAACCTTATATCTAACACCCCATCAATATGCACTAACAAAGAAAGCTAATCCGGATTACCTAAGCAATAACATATTTCAGTGACGAGGTAAAAATAACTTGTAACACAGGCTACGAGTACGCCCACATGCATTAATATTCACTGCATCCTAACACCCATCAAAAATAAAATATTATTTGAACATTTTAATATGGTGAACCATCTTTGTAGGGCGAAAGAGAAACAGAAAAAGAAAGTTTCATTACATATTCCTGGAGTAGAAGCATACGACGAATTCAACAATGCAAATTTTGGTGTATTGCCTTTCAATATTCTCAATAATTTGGACCACAAAATTAAAATGTCCACCATTGTAGGGCATGTGGACTGTTAGATTGTATACTAAAAGTCTAGCTTTTTGTATGACAATATTATAACAATATTCGAAATGAGAATCATATGATCAAATGTTTTGCATATTATAATTTACTTATATGTTATTGCAAAAGTCCACTTACTTTATACTGTAGATAATATGGTGTGCGGCATCGCATGGAAGATCATATTATCGGCTTCTTATAAAGTATAAACAGATACTCACAACTGAGATAGATGGGGACAATCTATTGGGATGGTTGTAGTGTGATTTAGTATTAGTTTGTCTTGACTATAAAATCACATTAGTGTACTTTGTGTGTATTAAGCAGGACCGCATGATATCGTTCGACTTATACTAACTATATATGAGAATTTGATCTCAGTTATTATAGATGTTCGTACTCTTAATTCCTATACAATAATCTCAACATGTAAGTCAGTACTTGTTTCTTTGATTCATCAATGGGCGAAATTTATTCAATGAATCAATAGTATCGGTGAGTTGGAAAATATTGTTGCCTCTATGGTGTATTATTGATTGTAGAAGGAATCCGTGTCCTATTAAATAGACTGATGATGTCCCTTTGAGGAGATCATAAGGATTATCATCTAACGCTGCAGGTGGATTTATTCCGGCATGATAACAAGGTTGAGTGGTACTACTCTCGAATGATATATTAATTAATGGAGTTATCAGTAACTTAATTAATTAATGAGCATTTTATATCTTAAACACGGGGAGATTAACGGGCTCATAATAAGAAGGAGCCCATAACGTAATATGGGATTAGAGTGGCAGTGCAGTAATAATATTTTAGTGGACTATATTATTAGTTTAGGTTTTAAGTATAAGTTTTGGGCTAAACTTAGATACTTAAGCCCAATGGAGACCCAACTCTAATTTCTCCTCCTGGTCCCTGTTGTGGCCCATAAATAAGCCATCTCTACTATCCGTTAACCCTAATTCAGCGCCTAAACACATGAGTTAGAGAGGGAGGAAGTAGATTGAAAGCGTCTTGAACATCGTCGCCCACACGACGTCAAGACTAGGCTTGGGAGTATAGCAGAAGATCGGAAGGTCGTTAGTTGCTGCTGATCAATCTCTTCACCAATATACCATGGTGAAAGACAATTTATTCTATTCGTTTTCGCTGATATAGAATCATATGGAACCCTAACATTTCATGTTAACCAAACGATCGAACGCCAACAGTGGACCACACATAATACATACATATTTATTACATTATTGTCGGGTTGTAGGGGTGCAACCAAAAAAAAATAAATACCTTATCAACAAACGACAAAATGAAGATTTTAAAGCACACAAATTAAATTACCATAATATGTCACAAGGTCATTGTTTGTTGAAGGATTACGATACTTCATGCTTCAGTTCGGGAAGTTCGATGTTGTAATCTTCAAATAAAATATGAGTGGAAATCGCGATTTGGGAAGTTCAACTTTTCACCCTCTTTGATTTCGCCGAATTCGCGATTTAGGCATGGCAGCGGAATTGCGATTTGGGCAAAGCATAAGATTCACGATTTGGTTGTAATTTCGATGAGGGTTAATTGATTTTTGGACAAAATCTATTTCTAAATCCTTCCCAGCCACGTATGATACTTTTAAAAAAATCCACCTATTTCTAGACCCTTCCCAGCCACGTATGTAAATTTTTTTAAAAAAATTCCACATCAGCATTACCGGGTGAGAGACCCGCTACAGCCGATCATAATATGAATTTATTGGATTTTATAAACTTAATGGTTCAATTTCAAAAAGTCTGAAACTGATGGACCAATTTCAAAACGAAAAAGTCAATGGATAAAAAAATATATTTACCCTTAATGTTAATTAATACAATTATATTATGGTAAGTCAAATTAAGGTAATAATGGTGATTGCTCAAAACACCACACACGTGTGCAAGCGCCAGCTGGCCTTGTCGTGCCCGTGGCCTTGGACTTGGACTTTAGGCCTAGGCCCAACAGTCTATATAACTTTTTGGGCAAAATTCAGGCCACACTTGGGTAACCCATGAAGCCCATAACCTCTTTTCAGTAACAGCATGTGGTGCATTGTACTTGGAGATCAAACCGTTGGATTGTATACTAAAAGTCTAGCTTTTTGTATGACAATATTATAACAATATTCGAAATGAGAATCATATGATCAAATGTTTTGCATATTATAATTTATTTATATGTTATTGCAAAAGTCCACTTACTTTATACTGTAGATAATATGGTGTGCGGCATCGCATGGAAGATCATATTATCGGCTTCTTATAAAGTATAAACAGATGCTCACAACTGAGATAGACGGGGACAATCTATTGGGATGGTTGTAGTGTGATTTGGTATTAGTTTGTCTTGACTATAAAATCACATTAGTGCACTTTGTGTGTATTAAGCAGGACCGCATGATATCGTTCGACTTATACTAACTATATATGAGAATTTGATCTCAGTTATTATAGATGTTCGTACTCTTAATTCCTATACAATAATCTCAACATGTAAGTCAGTACTTGTTTCTTTGATTCATCAATGGGCGAAATTTATTCAATGAATCAATAGTATCGGTGAGTTGGGAAATATTGTTGCCTCTATGGTGTATTATTGATTGTAGAAGGAATCCGTGTCCTATTAAATAGACTGATGATGTCCCTTTGAGGAGATCATAAGGATTATCATCTAACGCTGCAGGTGGATTTATTCCGGCATGATAACAAGGTTGAGTGGTACTACTCTCGAATGATATATTAATTAATGGAGTTATCAGTAACTTAATTAATTAATGAGTATTTTATATCTTAAACACGGGGAGATTAACGGGCTCATAATAAGAAGGAGCCCATAACGTAATATGGGATTAGAGTGGCAGTGCAGTAATAATATTTTAGTGGACTATATTATTAGTTTAGGTTTTAAGTATAAGTTTTGGACTAAACTTGGATACTTAAGCCCAATGGAGACCCAACTCTAATTTCTCCTCCTGGTCCCTGTTGTGGCCCATAAATAAGCCATCTCTACTATCCATTAACCCTAATTCAGCGCCTAAACACGTGAGTTAGAGAGGGAGGAAGCAGATTGAAAGTGTCTTAAACATCGTCGCCCACACGACGTCAAGACTAGGCTTGGGAGTATAGCAGAAGATCGGAAGGTCGTTAGTTGCTGCTGATCAATCTCTTCACCAATATACCATGGTGAAAGATAATTTATTCTATTCGTTTTCGCTGATATAGAATCATATGGAACCCTAACGGTTCACGTTAACCAAACGATCGAACGCCAACAGTGGACCACACATAATACATACATATTTATTACATTATTGTCGGGTTGTAGGGGTGCAACAAAAATAAAATAAATACCTTATCAACAAACGACAAAATGAAGATTTTAAAGCACACAAATTAAATTACCATAATATGGCACAAGGTCATTGTTTGTTGAAGGATTACGATACTTCATACTTCAGTTCGGGAAGTTCGATGTTGTAATCTTCAAATAAAATATGAGTGGAAATCGCGATTTGGGAAGTTCAACTTTTCACCCTCTTTGATTTCGCCGAATTCGCGATTTAGGCATGGCAGCGGAATTGCGATTTGGGCAAAGCATAAGATTCATGATTTGGTTGTAATTTCGATGAGGGTTAATTTATTTTTGGACAAAATCTATTTCTAAATCCTTCCCAGCCACGTATGATACTTTTAAAAAAATCCACCTATTTCTAGACTCTTCCCAGCCACGTATGTAAATTTTTTTAAAAAAATTCCACATCAGCATTACCGGGTGAGAGACCCGCTACAGCCGATCATAATATGAATTTATTGGATTTTATAAACTTAATGGATCAATTTCAAAAAGTCTGAAACTGATGGACCAATTTCAAAACGAAAAAGTCAATGGATAAAAAAATATATTTACCCTTAATGTTAATTAATACAATTATATTATGGTAAGTCAAATTAAGGCAATAATGGTGATTGCTCAAAACACCACACACGTGTGCAAGCGCCAGTTGGCCTTGTCGTGCCCGTGGCCTTGGACTTGGACTTTAGGCCTAGGCCCAACAGTCTATATAACTTTTTGGGCAAAATTCAGGCCACACTTGGGTAACCCATGAAGCCCATAACCTCTCTTCAGTAACAGCATGTGGTGCATTGTACTTGGAGATCAAACCGTTGGATTGTATACTAAAAGTCTAGCTTTTTGTATGACAATATTATAACAATATTCGAAATGAGAATCATATGATCAAATATTTTGCATATTATAATTTACTTATATGTTATTGCAAAAGTCCACTTACTTTATACTGTAGATAATATGGTGTGCGGCATCGCATGGAAGATCATATTATCGGCTTCTTATAAAGTATAAACAGATGCTCACAACTGAGATAGACGGGGACAATCTATTGGGATGGTTGTAGTATGATTTGGTATTAGTTTGTCTTGACTATAAAATCACATTAGTGCACTTTGTGTGTATTAAGCAGGACCGCATGATATCGTTCGACTTATACTAACTATATATGAGAATTTGATCTCAGTTATTATAGATGTTCGTACTCTTAATTCCTATACAATAATCTCAACATGTAAGTCAGTACTTGTTTCTTTGATTCATCAATGGGCGAAATTTATTCAATGAATCAATAGTATCGGTGAGTTGGGAAATATTGTTGCCTCTATGGTGTATTATTGATTGTAGAAGGAATCCGTGTCCTATTAAATAGACTGATGATGTCCCTTTGAGGAGATCATAAGGATTATCATCTAACGCTGCAGGTGGATTTATTCCGGCATGATAACAAGGTTGAGTGGTACTACTCTCGAATGATATATTAATTAATGGAGTTATCAGTAACTTAATTAATTAATGAGCATTTTATATCTTAAACACGGGGAGATTAACGGGCTCATAATAAGAAGGAGCCCATAACGTAATATGGGATTAGAGTGGCAGTGCAGTAATAATATTTTAGTGGACTATATTATTAGTTTAGGTTTTAAGTATAAGTTTTGGGCTAAACTTGGATACTTAAGCCCAATGGAGACCCAACTCTAATTTCTCCTCCTGGTCCCTGTTGTGGCCCATAAATAAGCCATCTCTACTATCCGTTAACCCTAATTCAGCGCCTAAACACGTGAGTTAGAGAGGGAGGAAGCAGATTGAAAGTGTCTTGAACATCGTCGCCCACACGACGTCAAGACTAGGCTTGGGAGTATAGCAGAAGATCAGAAGGTCGTTAGTTGCTGCTGATCAATCTCTTCACCAATATACCATGGTGAAAGATAATTTATTCTATTCGTTTTCGCTGATATAGAATCATATGGAACCCTAACGGTTCACGTTAACCAAACGATCGAACGCCAACAGTGGACCACACATAATACATACATATTTATTACATTATTGTCGGGTTGTAGGGGTGCAACCAAAATAAAATAAATACCTTATCAACAAACGACAAAATGAAGATTTTAAAGCACACAAATTAAATTACCATAATATGGCACAAGGTCATTGTTTGTTGAAGGATTACGATACTTCATGCTTCAGTTCGGGAAGTTCGATTTTGTAATCTTCAAATAAAATATGAGTGGAAATCGTGATTTGGGAAGTTCAACTTTTCACCCTCTTTGATTTCGCTGAATTCGCGATTTAGGCATGGCAGCGGAATTGCGATTTGGGCAAGGCATAAGATTCACTATTTGGTTGTAATTTCGATGAGGGTTAATTGATTTTTGGACAAAACCTATTTCTAAATCCTTCCCAGCCACGTATGATACTTTTAAAAAAATCCACCTATTTCTAGACCCTTCCCAGCCACGTATGTAAATTTTTTTAAAAAAATTCCACATCAGCATTACCGGGTGAGAGACCCGCTACAGCCGATCATAATACGAATTTATTGGATTTTATAAACTTAATGGATCAATTTCAAAAAGTCTGAAACTGATGGACCAATTTCAAAACGAAAAAGTCAATGGATAAAAAAATATATTTACCCTTAATTTTAATTAATACAATTATATAATGGTAAGTCAAATTAAGGCAATAATGGTGATTGCTCAAAACACCACACACGTGTACAAGCGCCAGCTGGCCTTGTCGTGCCCGTGGCCTTGGACTTGGACTTTAGGCCTAGGCCCAACAGTCTATATAACTTTTTAGGCAAAATTCAGGCCACACTTGGGTAACCCATGAAGCCCATAACCTCTCTTCAGTAACAGCATGTGTTGCATTGTACTTGGAGATCAAACCGTTGGATTGTATATTAAAAGTCTAGCTTTAGTATGAACAATGTTATAAAATTTATTTGAAATGAGAATCATATGATCAAATGATTGTGTCTTATAATTTATTTATATGTCGATGCAATAGTCTATTTACTTTATACTGTAGATAATATATTGTGCGATAACACGCAGAAGATCATATTATCAGTTTCTTTATAAAGTATAAACAGATGCTCACAACCGAGATAGACGGGGACTCTCTATCGGGATGGTTGTAGTGAGATTTGGTATTAGTTTGTCTTGACTATAGAATTACATTAATGCACTTCGTGTGTATTGAGTAGGACCGCTTGAGATCGTTCGACTTATACTGACTTATAGGAGAACTTGATCTCAGTTATTATGGATGTTCGTGCTCTTAATTCCTATACAATAACCTCAACACGTAAGGCAGTATGTATTTCTTTGATTCATCAATGGATGAGATTTACATGTAATTAAATCAACAAACTCGGTGAGT
Organism: Pogostemon cablin; assembly: GCA_023678885.1. NCBI lineage: Eukaryota > Viridiplantae > Streptophyta > Magnoliopsida > Lamiales > Lamiaceae > Pogostemon > Pogostemon cablin. The sequence goes on from CM042993.1 coordinate 10,996,018, forward strand.
TGGGAAATAGTGTTGTCTCTATGTTGTGTTGTTGATTGTAGAAGGAATTCGTTTTCTATTTAGGTTGATGATGTCCCCTTGAGGAGCTCATAAGGATTATCATGTATACCCTGAAGGTGGATTTATTCCGGCATGATAATGAGGTTGAGTGGTACTACTCTCGGATGAGATATTAATTAATGGAGTTGTCAGTAACTTAATTAATTAATAGGCATAGTATATCTTAAACATGGGGAGACTAACTAGCTCATAATAAGAAGGAGCCCATAACGTAATTATGGGATTAGAAGGTAGTGCAGTAATAATATTTAGTGGTATATATTATTATTATTGGACTTAAGTTTAAGCTTTGGGCTAAGCTTGGATACTTAAGCCCAATGGAGGCCCAACTCTAATTTCTTCTCCTGGTCCCTACTGTAGCCCATATATAAGTAATCTCAGCTGTCCAGAAGCCCTAACTGAAAAGTAATTCACACCTAACACTGTGAGGAGGGTGAGAGAACAGCAGATTGAGAAGATCTCGAAGATCGTCGCCCACACAACGTCGAGATTGGACTTGGGAATACAGCAGAAGATCGGAAGGTTGTTTGCTGCTGCTGTTTGTCAACTTCCATGATTTTTCTAAAACTATGTTAAACTCTAAACTATACGTGTGATATACTATTGAAAAGCCACTGAAGAGAGGATCGTTTTAGAACGTAGATCACTTAAATCGGAGATCAGATGAGATAGTTATGCCCAAAACGGTGAGATTGCGCAGACTGCTGGCGAGAATCTTTCTTCTTCAACATGTAAGATTATTATGGCCTTGTGCCAATAATAATTAAATATATAAGATATTTATTATGATCAAATATCTTAATTAAAGATATGGTTTAAATAAATAATATATATGAGATAAATAAAGTCATATATATTTATGGATAAAAAATCACACTGATAGAATGTGATTTGATAAAGATTTAATATTCAGATCTGGTCCTCTCTCCACCTATTAAAAGAGACATGGTATTATGATACTCTATCACCTAAAAAAGTTTTACGATGTGCCATAAAGAAGAAGGAGATGAGAGAGAAGCTCGTTCCCGGCGCTCTAATTCGTAGGGTCATATGGTGTACCAAGGTATGTCTCCTAATTATTATTAGGACATGTAAGAATCATGAAGATATAAGATCCATAACAATAATTGCTTATATAAATTTATGCTTACATGTAGTATCAGAGCCATGTTTTTGAATCTCATGATTTTTCGTATAATTTTTTCCTTATGCTTATGAATCCTTAATTGAAAAACCATGCAATAATGTTAATCATGTATTTTAATATGAAATTATTTAACCCACGGCATATTATTATTATTATTTTTTAATTCCGCAATTGATACTTATCACAATTGACAGTGGTTGAATCAAGATTACTTTAATTAGTTAAAGTGATTTTCGTGTATTAATTATTCTGGTATTTATAATAATTAAATTGCTTTATCATATTTCTCAAGTAATAATGCCATATATGGGATAATAAGATAAATAAGATAATAATGATGACAGTAAAGTATATATTATTAATGGTAATTCCTATGTAATGAATTTTAACACATGATTATGTGTTTATGAAGATAATGTCGTGAACTTATTTGCATTAATATTGCCGTGAATTTATTTGCATTAATAATGCCGTGAAAATCTCTAACATGAATTCTTATGTAATTCTTATGTGATTATGCCTTGAATTTATTTTAATTATATGTATGAATATGAAATTCATAAATCAAATATTATGAGTGAGAATCAAACGAAGTAAACCTTATATTACCAAATGATTCATTAGGTTTGATAATATATATCATAATTGCTAATGCATTATCCTACATAAATAATATATATTTAATTATATGATGAAAAGATAAGTATCAATAAATTATTAATTCTTCATTCCCATATCGACATGGTACGATAAAGAATTATAACAATCAAATTTATCATGTTAATGACATGTCATGATAATAATTGGCATTAATTATGAATTGATCTATTTATGTACGATGATTGATGTGAGATTCTCATAGATTTTAATTGTAATATCACCTTATTTAAGGATCTAAATAATTTTTATTGACTTATGATAATGTCAATTTATGTTAAGTTACACATGACATTAGTGTTTAATTATGACAAAAGTTTTATGTTTAGATTGATGATATTAATTATATTATTCAATTATTAATGATTTAAGTTGTACCATTACTAGAATGCATACTTACATCGTATGTTATAATGTATTTATGAAAGCTTATGAAGTAACTACGTCATAGATTATATTCATCTTACAGCTTGAATGTAATTTATTATGAGAATCTTTGATAAGATTATAATGGATATTACAATTTAAATTCATTTAATGATGGTCTGTTAATCACCAAAGTGGTCTCACCTGAAAGATTATTGAAGATAAATCATATAATTAAATTTTGATTTCCCATATTTATGTGATGCTTGAATAAGGAATTATCATATGGGCTATTAAAAAATTTTATATTTATAAGACTTTAAATTCACCCAAAGGTGATGGCTAGTTTTTATAATTCATGAATATGAATGTGATAAATTGATAATTAATATATTATGACAAACAATTTTGTATGTCCAAAGATGACAAAATAGTTTTAATGAATATATTTAATTATTAAATTATGTTAAATTTACGAGCATCATTATGATTATGATTGTATATTGTTATATCGCCTAAAGGAGAACTTCAATATACACTTGTTGCTTTCGATCCTGAATCTGTTATTAAATTACTCAAGGTATTTATTGGAATATATAATATTATTCTTACTATTAAAATAACAATATCCATAAGTCTCTACTCGCATGCTGCGTCTGTTCCATTTCAAAATAGATTGAAGTAATTTAAATAGTGTAAATAAATCTAATTTTACCAAAGTGTTTTAGATTTTATTTATCACTTCAAAATAAGTTGCTCATTTGCTTGTAATAGCAATAAAAGCTAAGTAATCTGACTATAATGCTCGGGTTAGATCAAACAGACTGAGCCTAATGTTTATGCGAATGAATGTGACTAAAAAATTAAGTCTAACTTACCTAAATTACTAATAAATCTCTTGATGAGATGCTAAAGGTTACTTTAACCACCATAAAGTTTGATGGTTCTCATGTATATCTCTTCATGAGATGCTTATGGCTACTTTAACCACCATAAAGTTTGATGGTTCTCATGATATACATGAACTCATCATTAAAGATAACAAATATTGCAGCAAGACTTAAGCCTTCCATAATGAATGTGATTGAAAACTCATTAGTGTAGTTTACAAACTCACTACCTTCTAAGTATGACCTATTCCAAATTAATCATATATAACACCATGAAAGATAAATGGAATGTGAATTAAATTCACATAATGCTAAAATATTGGTTCAAATTAAAGGAAAGGTTAAGAATTTAAAATTTAAACATTATGTTCGTTTTTAAAAAAAAAATTATTCCAAAGATTAATTAAGAATAAAGTCTTTCATGATATAGGTTTTTACTGATCTTGATATTTGTGTGAATTGCACTAAAGAAAAGCAAACTAAGCACATAATAGAGCCATAATAACTACACAACTTCTTATAATAGATTAATTGTTTACACAGCTAATTGTGAGTCTTATGATAATCCTTTCTTAAAGAAATAAGGGTATTTTATCATCTTTAATTTTAAATTTAAATTTTCACATTATAGTTATATCTATCTTACAAGAAAAGTCTCATTTCATAAATGCTCAATAAGCATTTATTAATGAAGTTGAGATAATTAGATGGAAAAGTGAAAATTATAAAGTTTGGAAGAAGCGATGAATTTTATAGAAAGTATGATGAATTATAATGCTCAATTATTAAAATTTCAAGAAAAGATAGTGTTTATGCTTAATGCAATATGCTCGCACACCACAATAAATTGGTGTTGCAGAATGACACAATCGTACTTTATTAAATATGGTTAGAAGCATGTTGAATGATTAATCTATACCTGTATTTTGTGGATATATGCACTTAAAACTGCCACTTACTTGATGATCGAGTTCCTAGTAAAATAGTTTTCAAAACACCTTATGAACTGTGAATTAGAAGAAAACTCAATTTTAGGCAGTTATATGTTTTAATTGCCTAGCAGGGATAATGATTTACATCCACGTGAAAAGAAATTGGATAAAATGAACTTAAGTGATTTCTTTATAAATTATCCTTAAAATCTAACGGGTATGGATTTTATAATTCTAACCATAGTACGAGATTTTTAAAACTAGAATGTCAAATTCATTAATAATTGTAAAATTAGTGGGAGTATGAAACCATGAAACATGGTTATTGAAGAAGTTGAGTGGAGAATTTGAAAATACATTTATCCAAAACTTTTTCTAAAGTTGTTATGCCTGATTTTCTAAATGATGATTTTGGTATAAGAATTTAATGGATCAACTCAAAAGTTTTTCCACTTAAGGAAAATATCACTTAGCGTGTAAACTTAAAGAATCATGAATATATGAACTCAAGCATGCTTTCCTTTAAAGATATCTTTTAGATTTAAGAAAAACATTGTAAATCGGTGTATATATTTAAAAGTCAGTGGGAGCACATTAATTCAATATGCGATAATAAACTTGCTTGCAACTAATGATCTTGGTTTATTATGTGAAACTAATAAATTTCTCTTAAAAGAACTTTGGAATGAAATATATGAGGAGACAACTTATGTGATTGGAATATAATTATTTTGATACATATCACAATAACGTTAAAGATATCTCCGTAAGTATATGTTATCAAAGTAAAATAGAGATTATGGATGGAAAGGTGTTTGTAAAGCATATTTCAATTCCGAAGGGAAATTATAAGTTCAACTTTATGCAATGTCCATGAATAAATTGGAATGTACTATAATATTCCTTATGAATATATTATTGGTAACTTAAGATACACCTAATAATGTTAGAATGCTTGGTCATTATTGAAGTGATTCATAAATGAATGACTAGAATGATGTATAAGGAAAGATTATGGTCTTTTTGTATGAAATGAAGCATCCGTGCTTACTTATCGAAATTCTAATTACTTAGATGTAATTAAATATAGATTCGGATTAAGATGATTATATGATGCAAAAAATTTTACTTTGACTATTATGTTTCTTAGTCGGAGATATTGTGTCATGCAAAAGTGTAAAGAAGTTTTTTGAAAACTACATTCACTATTAAAGTTTACTTGTGGCATGATTTGAGGCTACAATTTAAAGTAATTGAATGTGGAACTTAGTTTCAGGACTTGAAATAAGTTGACAATAATGCAAGTCGCTGAAAACTTATTATGATTATTCCGCTGCATTCTTCTTCTCTAAAACGATGGATATTCCAAAGTTGCTAAAAAGTATGGAATGAAAGTATTTGTTGTTAAGAAGAATTTAGAAACAAGGATGTCAATTGAGCATGATTGCACCAATCTTATGTTTTTGGATTCGTTATGCAAATGATCTTTCTAAAGATATTCATTGAATATTACATGAATACGAGATCATTGAAAGACTATAATAAAATTATGATGAACAATTGACATTAAGAGCTCATTATGATTTGTTTCTAATTGATATCTTGCTATGTCATTTTAGTATACATAAATGTTGATATGAGTTAGACAAGATTTTTATCTCAAATTGAGATACTTATGTTAACCATTATTGATATTTACGTTTATGAGTCAAGTTGAGTTAAAAACTAATATTATAGTACATGGAAGGAACTATGTCGAGTAAATGATATGAAACCGCCATGACTTATATTAGTCTATACTTAACATTGACATTATGAATTGACCAAGTATTTTATCTTATATCTAGCACATTATATAAATTATTTTAACCCTCATATTTTGATGTTTGATTCTGTCACTCGGCCAAGTGGGAGAATGTAAGATTATTATGGCCTAGTGCCAATAATAATTAAATATATAAGATATTTATTATGATCAAATATCTTAATTAAATATATGGTTTAAATAAATAATATATATGAAATAAATAAGGTTATATATATTTATGGATAACAAATCACATTGATAGAATGTGATTTGATAAAGATTTAATATTCAGATCTGGTCCTCTCTCCACCTATTAAAAGAGACACGGTATTATGATACTCTATTACCTAAAAAAGTTTTATGATGTGCCATAAAGAAAAATGAGAGGAGAGAGAAACCAGCTTCCGGCGCTCTAATTCGTAGGCTCATATAGTGTACCAAGGTATGTCTCCTAATTATTATTAGGACATGTAAGAATCATGAAGATCTAAGATCCATGACAATAATTGCTTATATAAATTTATGCTTACACAACATACCCTGGTGAAAGGTAATACGTTTCTATGTTTCTTGCTTCTGCTGAATATAGAATAGTATGGAACCCTAACGATTCACATTAACCAAAAGATCGAACGCCAACACAAACAACATCTGGGGAATGCTAATCCCAAGAAGTTTCTTGATGCTAATACTTTATCTTTCGTTGAGCCCCGAGCTTGTGGTGAATCTGGACACTGCAGTGGATCCAACGTGTGAAATCATGATGGGCAATCAGATCCCGCAATTATCGCAACCTTGCCATAGGGGAGTAGTCTATAGAGTCTATAAATAGGGTCATCATGTACTCATTTCATACACCACATCCAAAGCATCTCCATAACACAAGCACTTGCATCCTAGTAAGATTAAGTCCTCCATTCTCTTTCTTTGCCGAAAATGAGAAGTTGTTTCATCTTTGGAAAAATCCGCCAAGACTAAAGCACCACTGGGGCATGTTTCTTCTTGCGGGAAGAGTTATACTCAACTCAACTTCGCCTGCTTTCTCAAGACATTCAAGATCTATAAGAAGGGATAGAAAATCCTTTGCTTTTACTCTTTCAATTATCGTAATTTATTTTGTAATTCTCCCTTCTACATTTCTACCCAATTCATTAAAAAATGATTGATTGGTGTACATATAAATCAACATATTTTTGGTGTACGTGAATACATTATGAAGAAGATAAGGGTGAAGTCCTCCGATTTGTACGTGTTGCCTTCCTCTTTTTAAGGGAAGGATATTTTGATGGTCCCTCCTCTTACTCTGATGGGCAGATGCCAGTAATGGAGGCAGGAATCGAGCTCAAAGGGCGCGCAATAGCATTGTAAAATAAAGTGTTCCTTCCATATTGTAAATTGTTTATGTTGTTTAACATAAGTTACTCTTTTTAAAAATATTTTATAGACCTTTTAAACTAATTTAATATTTTTTTAATAAGTAAAGTATAAAATATATATTATGTGTATTAAAAAGATTGAAATTTTAAAATTAAGACTACAAATAAATTAGACAAAAAATATATATACAGAATAGGAAAACAATTATACTCCGTCATAAACTTATCTTACCATTATTGTAGATACGTAGTTTGAGAAAATTTATTTTTTAACTAACTTTGTTGATTTTTTAGATGTATTGTGATATTTTAAGGTAATAAATAAATTATAAAATATATTATGTGTGAGACGGATGAAAACGAAAAATGTAATGATATGTTTTTGGGAAGAAGGAAGTATATAATCAAGAAAAATAAATACTTCCTCCGTCCCTTTTCAGACTGCACACTTCTCATTTTCAGTCATCTCATAAAAGTTTGCATCTACTTAAAAAAGACAAAAAATCAAAACAATCACTCTTTCTCCATACACTTTATCTTAAAAAAAAATATCATCATTATCTAACACACCCAACATATTTTATCATTTATTTATTAGTCCTAATAGCCCTAAGAGTTATTATTTTTCTTAATGTTCATGCCAGTGGAGGGGTGCAATCTTTTAAGAGATGGAGAGAGTATAACCCTAAAAAATAAAAAAAAAAGATTATGAAGCATCAAACAATAAAAATAATAATCCTAATAATAATAATAATACTCCTTTTATCCCATGTATTTAAATATATTTTTTTGATTTTGAGGTGTTCTAGTTATTTATGCACATTCCATTAATTGTAAAAATACACTATACTAATGGCGGAGGCAGGGGGTACAAGAGGTACAACTGTACCCCCAAAACCCCTACCCCACCTCTAATTTTTTTAAATTTTATTTATATATATGTATAAATATTTATATATTAATTAATTTGTACCCCAAATTATTAAGTTAATACAAATTTACACTCAATTCATTACTATTTTTATAAATTTACATTATAAATTTATGATAATAATGTCTTACATTACTTTTTATAAATGAAAATTCGATGGTGTTAACAGTAATTACAATTTTAGAGTGTTAATTTATTTATTATACGATTTTGAATATCAAATACTTCCTTCGTCTCTCTAATTATTTCACACTTTTTTTTATCCGTCTCAACACTTATGTATATTTTTAAAAATGATAGAAATGCATCTCAATAACACACACATTTTACATACATCTCAACAACTTCATACATATTTTTTATTACATTATCTTAAATACTCATTTTATACACACATCTAACCAACTTTACACATCTTAAAAAAAAAATACAAATATACTTACTGCTTACTGAGGGAATTGAACCTCAAAACCTTAGCAGCATTATCAAATATATTGACCATTAAACTATATTCCTCCAATTTTAATAAAAGGAATATATATAGTGATATTTTTAAAATATCAAGGGGGTCGGTGCCCCTTACACTAGTGTGCCTCCATTAGTGGCAGCTGCCATGTGTTAGGAACTTAGGGGAGGAAATAATTCTGTTAGTTGATTGATGTTAATTCCTTTGGAAAATTTTTTATTGGTTGAGAGAACATTAGGGTGCAGAGTAACATTTTTTCTCCATGCTATGTGTGTAGCTTTTTTCATTGGGCTGACCGAGCCCCTTTCGATTGGCTGAGGATGAAGGACAGAGCCCATCCAGTATGCGGGAATAGACCTCCGATCGGCTGAGGTGTCTTCGATTCAGACTTCATTCACTTGGATTTCAACTTGTTTTATCATATCCTCTTATGGGCTCAGACCTCGGGATGAAGGTTCAGCCTCGGTAGTGAGAGGCCGATCTAACCTTGGTCTTTAAAGTAGTGGACTTCGGCTTCTCACCTGAGGGTAGAACTGTCTCTTCTAATGTGTAAATGTCGCGCCTCATATAAGTATAGAAATACCTATAACATTAAGTATTCTTTTTTTCTTGATTAATGAATATCACTTTCTATATACTATATGAATAATAAATAATTTTATATTCGACTCATAAAATTTGTTCACTTTGTAAGATCTAATACGATAATTGCGTAAAACCGAGAGAGGTTGTGTATGGCGTTAGTTATGGATTTTTGTGCCAAAAATCCTCTTCTATGTTGCATGTATATATATAATTATGAGTTGGTCTCTTGTGTTCCCATATGTACAAAGTGTGTGAGGGTACAATATTTTGTTCTAAAGGGTATACACTTTAATTACTAAAGTACACAATTTTGTTCTAAAGAGTATACACTTTTATTTATTATTTTCAGGAAATAAAGGGTACACATCCACATATTAAAGAGTATCTGGACGCACCGTGTCCCGGGCACACAAGTTTTTGCCTATAATTATATCCATAAACACATAATTTTAGGAATATACTCCCTCCGTCCCAGATAATGAGGGCCAAAGACCTTAGATTTAACATAAGGTCTCTGGTCCTCTTAGCCTGTGATGGGGAGTATATATTTAGATAGAGAAAACTATTATTATATATTCATGAACCAAACTTATAACAACAGTGCATGGTGTCATTTATTTATTCAAAAAATCTAGCTGTTAATTTATAATGCTCTATACGCACGACAAATTGGTTGTTAGATTTATTATAATGAAATCCCATCCATTATGTGAAAGTCTACATTTAATAGTTCATAATCATATATAGGCCTAATATGAATCTTGTAGTAGATAAACAATAGCTAGCTGTTGTATGTATCCGAGTTTGGTGGAACCTATAATTCCTCAACAAATTTAATTCATATTCGCCTTTTTCTGTACAAGTGTATTAAGAAAGTGTTCTTAAAGTAGTTTTGGTTTATTTATTTTTTATAAAAAAATGGGTAAGAGAGCACAATAGTGTTTTAAGATTTTTTTTTTTATAATCTTACTTTTAAATGTATTTATTTAAAGAATTGTTTTATTTGTGTACTAAGGTATAATATTTTGTTTTAAATGCTATTCGTTTTACTTAATAAGAGTATTATTTTTTAATGAAAATGTTGTTGGAATATGAAAATAATTAAAATTCGACTAAAATAAATTTTTTTTTGGAATACCAAGGATTTAAATTTTTATATTTAAAATTATAATATTTAATACGAAAGGGTATAAAATTTCATTTAAGCACACGGGATTAGCTCCGTGTACCCAGATGCACCTGAAACTTTGCCTTGTTTAAATGCCTAAGTTGTACATATTTATAACTATGTTAAAGCTTTTAAATCGAGTTAAGGATATTTTTATTATTTTAAACATTTAAAGATTTATCACTAAATATGGGGCATTAAAAAATTGCTAATTCCTATAGGGTAGATAAAAATTTAACCCTTTTTTTATACTTTCTCCATCCCAAATTCAACTTCACATTTTTCGTTTTGGTCTATCCCAATTTCAACTTCACACTTCCATAAAAAAAACAACAATAACAACTAACTAATAACCCTCTAATATATTTTAATTTCAAATTTGTCATTACCGTTTTAACAAACATAACATACTTTATCATTTACTTTATTACCAAAAAATACCGAATTACTCCCAAAAATAAGTCAAAAGGAGACTTTTATTAATATCTGTGCAAACAGTAAATACGTCAAAGAGAAAACGGGGAGCATAGCAGTGGGTGGGCTAATGACGGCCATAGCAAGTATTGCAGGGGCGGATATGATGGGTAGAGTACCTACGGGACCAGCTCACTATGTAGATGCCGAGCTCTTAACACGAATGGACGTTTTTAGAGTGGATCATGGCACTTATATATGGATGGTCACAGCAAATGAGGAGTTAGCATTGCCATACCCGAACTTCACCACCATTGAGTTTCCAAGGAACATCAGGATGCAGCTTGATGAATGGCATATGATCCAGTTCCCACCCTGTCAAGAGCTGAACCTACAGGTTTTGGATATCTAGAAGGAGCTTTCATAGCACGGATAGAGATGTTGAAGCAAATCAGCGCACAATGATGAATTAGATGCACAAGGTTTAAAGGCAGTTGAGAGAGTGATAGAGTTAAGGTGATTCTAATAACAAATTAATCCCTCAAGAGGGCCACAGAGAACGGAATTATCCGCCACAAGCCGTAAGGCTGCAATCCTTCAAAGAAGGCCACAGAGATTAACCCTGCTACAAACCAATAATGTTGCAAAATAGATAGTTAAACCCTAGAGCAACATACGTAGTTTAAATAGGCACAAGGCCCATAAACAAAACTCTAGACCTAAGTACTAATTAAGGTAATAAAGAAAATAGGAAACTAAATAATTGAAGAATTAACTTCAAATCAAAATACTAAAATAACCAATCTTTCCTTCTCTATCAATTGCCTCCTTCTCTGTAAAGCCTTGACCCCAAGGCTGCAATTAGCCATAACCCTCTGGTTTAATGGTGTCCTTCGTGAAGGGCTCAAAAGTATCCTCTTTCGCTCCATGTCCCTTTGCCTCAATGTAAATGCTATAGAACTTTCTGGTACATTTATGTAGGGGGACTATATTGTTGTCCACAGCGGTAGCACTTTCCCTTCTCACGATATTCACGAGCTTCTTCTGCCGTCAAGTGCTTTGTGTTCCGGTTCAATCTGTTAATCCATCCAACGTTGGAGGCCATCGGTTACGAGTGTGTCGGCTGTAAGTTATCCGATCCTTGTATTGGCATTTGGATTTTTTGGTTAACGTGAACCGTTAGGGTTCCATGAAATACTATCGCAGCAGAAGCATAATAATAGAATTGTATTACCTTTCACCAGGGTTTGTTGATGTAGACGTTGAACAGCACAAATAAATAACCTACCGATCTTCTATTGTATTCCTAAGCCATGTCTTGACGTTGTGTGGGCAATGATCTACAAGACGAACTCAATCTGCAGTCAATCTCACTTCCTTATGGTTTTAGGCGTGAATACGTGATTATCCAGACTACTGAGATTGGCTATTTATAGGCTACAACAGAGACCAGGAGGAGAAATTAGGGTTGGGCCTCCCATTGGGCTCAAGCATCCAAATTTAGCCCAAAACTTATACTTAAGTTCAATAATAATAAATCAGTCCACTAAAGAAATATTATTGCACTGCCACCCTAATCCCAAATTACGTTATGGGCTCCTTCTTATTATGAGTCCGTTAATCTCCCCGTGTTTAAGATTCAATGCCCATTAATTAATTAAGTTACTGACAACTCCATTAATTAATATCTTTACCGAGAGTAGTACCACTCAACCTTATTATAATGCCAGAATAAATCCACCTGCAGGGTTTACATGATAATCATTATGAGCTCCTCAAGGGGGACATCATCAACCAATTCCGTTAGGACACAAATTCCTTCTACAATCAACAGCACACCATAGAGACAGCACCATATCCCAACTCACCGATCTTATTGATTTAACTATTAAATCTCACCCATTGATGAATCAAAGAAATAAATACTAGATTACGTGCCGAGGTTATTGTATAGGAATTAAGAGTACGAACATCCATAATAACTGAGATCTAGTTCTATTATATAGTTAGTATAAACCGAACGATCTCACGGCGGTCCTGCTCAATACACACAAAGTGCACTAGTGCAATTTTATAGTCAAGACAGACTAACCCAAATCACACTACAACCATACCGATAGATAGTCCCCATCTATCTCAGTTGTGAATATTTGTTTATACTTTATAAGGAGCCGATAATATGATCTTCCGTGTGACGCCGCACACCACATTATCTACATTATAAAATAAATGAACTTTTGCAACAATATAATTGCAAACGTTTGATCACATGACTCTCATTTCAAATATTGTCAAAACATTATTCATACAAAAAGCTAGACTTTTAGTATACAATCCAACATCTTGATGGGTGGTTGTAGGGTAAGTTGAGTCTTCCTTGAAGGTGGTCGATGGCCGCAAAAAACTCCCTGACGGGGAGAATCCGTGCACTATCTCACTTGGTTGTGGGGCTCTTGCAACTCGGCGCGCAGCCCTAATAGCTGCAAACACGTCTGACATCTCCACATCTAATATTCGATCATGGATCGATATTTGCAGCCCTCCCAAAAACATCCCGAGATATTGCTCTGAGGGTAGTGATGGTAGTTGAGCTACCCGTTCCTCAAACAAGGAGATATAATCATCAATGTGTCCCATTTGCCTAGTCACATGCATTGCCTCGTAAGCATTAATTGCAGAACTTTCCCCAAAGCTATCAATTAGTTCGCGTGAGAATTGGACCCACGAAATGGCGGCTGATCGCCGTAGTACCCATTGCGCCCAAAATATTTCTTTTCATGTCCTCACGATCAATGATAATTGCACTCGATCATCAATCGATGTATGATGCACCCGAAAATATTGCTCTGTCTGCGCAAGCCACGCCACCGGGTTAAATTCATCAAATGGTGGAAGTTTCATCTTCGGATTGTGGGTTGTGCAATCAACAGTCGGGGCAGAAGGCGGAATCGCCCTAAAGGAACCCAAACCACCAAGTGATTTGGTTCCAAGGGAAGTACTGGCAGCCAAGTTATGTGGCAAAGGAATGGTCTGGTTCACAGCAGTCGTGTCCAGGGCATGGTTTGGTGATCCTGTGGCATCCGTAGGGGGCCATGTTCTCCAGTTTAGCCATGATGGCATTAAACATCGCATCATGATACTCCTGGGTTTTGCAAACGTTTGCGAATTTAGAGGAAAAGGTGTCCTCGATGTTGGAAACACGCGACTCAAAGGTCTGCTTCATGTTTTCGATCACCTTCTTTATCATAGCACACCTCTCTAGTGCCACTAATTCAAATCTGTCTTTTTTTATCATTGAGCGGATGTGGGGCATTAAGGACGAGAGAAGGACAGGTCAGACCAATTGATAGAGTTATGGTGATTCTAATAACAAAATAATCCCTCAAAAAGGCCACGGAGAACGAAATTCTCCGCCACAAGCCATAAGGCCGCAATCCTTCAAAGAAGGCCACAGAGATTAACTTTGCCACAAACCAATAAGGTTGCAAAATAGATATTTCTTCTTCATGAAATCCTAGAGCAACATACGTAGTTTAAATAGGCTCAAGGCCCATAAACAAAACCCTAGATCTAAGTACTACTTAAAGTAATAAAGAAAATAGAAAAATAAATAATTGAATAGTTAACTTCAAATCGAAATACTAAAATAATTAATCTTTCCTTCTCTATCAGAGAGCGTTGACAAAGTCCACGAAATTAACCAGGTGCACTCTATCCACTTATGTGCTTTAATTTATTCTATACTTTATATTTTTTGCTTGGGGACAAGCAAGAGTTTAGGTGTTGGGAGGGGGGGGATTTTAAATGATAAGTGGATTATAGCAGTTTGTAAATATTTTTTGTGCTTAATTGATTTTCTTCTTATTTTCTGTAAATTTTTCTTTATTTGCTGAAAAATGGAAGCTGATTTTCTGTTGTCCTGTTGCTGTAATTTGCTGTTTGGTTGCTATTTTTGCATGAGTAGTGCTGAAGTTTATGGAGTAAATTGGATTATTGGGGTTTCAAGTTGGAATTCATGCTAGAATTTCCATTTTCTTTGCTTGTTGATGTTGTCTAGTGATAGAAGTGATGGTGTTGGAGGATAAAAATTAGAGAGTTAATTCTTGGGGTAGTGGAAGTGATAACATGACGAAAGAGATAACATTGATGCATAAAAACTGATGATTTGTGGATTTCTTTTGCAAAATTTTTATGATATGTGGCTGAAAATTGTTCAAATTTCATGGCAAAATTAAACCTCTTTTCATGAGCTTTTGAGCCTTGAAGAGCATTTACATCTATATGTGTTATCCTTTACTTGAATGTATTAGACTTGATTTGTCGTTCTAGAACTTGCTCTTATAATACATTTCAAGACCATGCGATTGGGTGTGTGCATTAAAATGATTAGAGCATTTAAGTATAACCATTTTGGCTTAAACTCACCAACTTGATTATATCAAGTAACCATATTCCATTTCTTTCTTTAACTTCTCCATTTGAACCTCTTACTATTTTGCAAATTGTGGAATTTATTGGAAATATTTTTGTAATTGAATTGACAATAGATGGTTGTGGAAAAAGAAAAAAAATGTGGAGAGAAGTGAGAGAAAGTATGGGAGAAAAATTGAAAAAAAAATCGGAAGTGAAAAAAAATTAGCAGCTCATGAAGCTGGAATTTTCTGCATAAATCTTCTGAAAGGAACATTAAACCCTTCAGTGTTCTTCCTGTTATTTGAAAAAATAAAAATGAGCAGGTGTGGGAGTATTTGTTGGTAAAATCAAAATTTATTAAAAGAAAATGAAGAAGAGAATGTGGAGAAAAATGAGAATGACATGACGTATTGCTTTGATGAATGA
The DNA here is from genome assembly GCA_023678885.1 of Pogostemon cablin. NCBI lineage: Eukaryota > Viridiplantae > Streptophyta > Magnoliopsida > Lamiales > Lamiaceae > Pogostemon > Pogostemon cablin. Next base: position 11,011,656 of record CM042993.1, read on the forward strand.
TTTATATGACTTGTATACTTTTCAAAGTATTATATTTAGTCATTCTTACCTTTCTTATCCACCTTATCTACCTTCATATTTATCCACCTTTTCAAAGTGCCCTTTTGATTGTTGCACACGACTCATTAAAATTGGTGGAGATTTGATTTGGGAGTAAACTTATGGTAATGACCTATTTTGATTTTCGAGAGATATTGCAACCCATTCATACACTTGAGTGATTTTAGAGTGAACCTTGTGAGGCCATGAAACCTTGAAAATTTTGATGCCGTGATAATTGCAAGGTTTATGTAAAGAATCCTCTTCTCTTGGTTCCAAATGCATCAACTGTTACTTTAGCTAAGAAGCGTTGTCACATTCATTTGCCCAATAAGTTTGACGTCTCTAAATTTTTTTTTACTTTGTCATCCTTGGTCTATTTGCTTGAGGACAAGCAAAGGGTTGGTGTAAAGGGATTTAATAAGTCGTAATTTGTCATTATTATTTTAAGTTAATTCTCATTTATTTGAATGGTGTGTGTATTCTTTCCATGCTAATTACGACTTATTTTATCAATTATATGCACATTTACTTTAATGGACCAAATTGTGTTTAATCAGGTTGGAGTTGAAGGATTTTCATTAAGCAAATAAAAAATGCAGATTTGAAAGTTGTTACATTGCTAATTTGGAAATACTAATAATGTTTTACTCAGCATTGATGGGGAAAGAGGAAGTTGCAGGAAGGGAATTTAAAAAGGAAATTGAAAGCCCTGGTTTAGAGACACATATCATTACGAGGAAAAACAAATTGAGGAGAATTCTCAAGGAGGATGGAAGTTGAAGAAGAGAAATCAGACAAAAATTCGTGTTTTTTTTATTTTAATTTAATTTTCTTTATGAATTCTATGAGCTAAGTCCTCTTCCTGATTCAAGGAATTTGTAATCCTCCTATAAACTTAAGCATTATTTTGTAGGAGATTTTAATTAATATGTTGCTAATTTTATCTTATGAATGGCTTTGATGTGATTTAAGATTGTATAATTGTTAAGATAGATTGGTCATCTATGTTTGTCTTTTGCATAATCAAATGACATTTTGCATGTTTATGATCCTTAATTGTCATCATCTTGTAAATCGAGTGGCAAAGTGAGGGAATACCTCTAGAATTCATAGGGTCTTGGTTATAGGATTCGTTAACCCCGTTTTCATATCTTTGCAATCTTAATTTCTTGTGTGTATCTCATCTAATTCGAATCTCTTTAAAACTCTAGGAGAGTGGAATAATTTAGTGGTCGTACCTTAAATTATTTAACATTAGGAAATTTTCAAGTTGGTTGGTCGTACCATCAACCTAGGGGTTCGAATTTATCTTGTGTTGATTTTATTTCTTATAAAATATTTTGCTTTAAAATATTGGGAGGGGATCAATTCTTAGGTTAAATTTGTTTAACATTTGTTCACACTTTAATTTTAATTTTTGGATTCTTGAATCGTTGGATGCTAAAAAAATTACTCCCTCCATCCCAAATTCAACTTCACGTTTACTGTAGATACGGAATTTAAGAAAAATAACTTTTTGATTTACTTTTAGATGTAGTATGGTATTTTTGGGTAATAAATAAATGATAATGTATGTTGTGCGTGTTAAAAATGTGAAGACAAATTTGACATTAAAATATGTTAAAAGGATATTAATTAAATTTTTTTTCTTTTATAGAAGTGTGAAGTTGAATTTGGGAGGGACCAAAACGGAAAGTGTGAAGTTAAAGTTGGAACGGACGGAGTATCATTTTATTATTTGCATAAATTTAATTTAAATTCTTCAAACAAAATCCCCCTCGTTTTATTTTATTTTGTCCCAAATCAAACACTCTAGTTTAATACTCCCTCCGACCGCTTCTAACTGCCCCATTCTACTATTTTTGGCATCCGGTTCAAAAGTATCCATTTCTTAGATTCATGGACCCAATTCAATTCAATGGGGTCTTTCATTCGCATTTTTTTCCACCAAGAACATTTTCTAAAACTCCTGGACCCTCGAATTTTGAGTATCCTACTTTCACGCAATTCACAGGATTCAACAAGCAATCGATATTTCACAATCAAGGGTGTACTACTATTTGTAGTAGCGGTCCTTATATATCGTAATAACAATCGAAATATGGTCGAAAGCAAAAATCTCTATTTGAGTGGGCTTCTTCCTATATCTATGAATTCCTCTCCGATCGCTTCTAATTGGCCCATTTTACTATTTTTTGCATCCGGTTTAAAGGTATCCATTTCTCATATTTAGTAAAAAAGTTCGTAATATGGCCCACCCCTTCCCTCTAATACAAAAATCCACTTTACATATAATAATACTACTTAATTCACATGCAAAAAGCAAACGAACACATTAAAACCGGACAGAGGGAGTATAAAATTCAGTTCACTCCCTTGGGTTCGACCCATACTCACTTGTAAACATTTTGTGGGTCGGAGGGAGTAATAAAAACTATACAGTACTCCCTCCGTCCCACGAGTGCATTTTTCCATTTTCGCCCGTCCCAGCACAAGAGGTGCGTTTCCCTTTATAGTTAATGGAACCCACACAAAATAATTAATATATCTCCATGAGACTCACATGAGACACACATTATACTAATAAACCTACCCAATATACATTAATTTATTATTTTTCTCTCCTCAACTACCCAATAATTATTATATCCCTTAATCTAAGTGCCAAAAAAATGCATCTCTTGTGCCGAAACAGAGAGAGTACTTTAAAGTACTTCCTCCATCCGCCCCAAAGAGTCATTTTTAAGGATCTCATTTCTTTTTTCACACACATAAAACTCACACACAGTCACTAATACAATTAAAATATAAAACTCACACTCACTAATACATATATCCACTAAATATTAAATAATCACTCTTTAATTTATGTGCAAAACACAAATGAATCTCTTTGAACCAGAGAGAGGAAGAGTGTTATTTGTTTTAAACTATAAAAAAAATTATATTCATTCAATTAAATTATTACATATAATTTAAAAATAATTATTAAAATTGGTTACACTTGTACCAACTTGTTTTTCCACCTAAGCCCATTATTATTAATAATAATAAAAATAACATAATAATATAAAAAATAATAAAAATAAAAATAAAAAGGCCATGTGAAATAGCCAAAAATCAATTTTTTTAATAGCAGTGAACGCTGGGATTTTCATTTTTTTAAAAAAAAAAAACAATTACCAATAGACAATAATACAAAATTACATTTTTACATTTATTCGGCAGATCAGTAACATAGTAATCATACTCTACTCTACTATTTATCCTTTTACCTTAATCGCTGGTACAAACATAACCCATGTGAAGGAGCTTCACGGAATTTCTTCACGCACTCACTACCAAAATCACTCTGCTCCTATCAAATATCAATACCTCGTCCGCCTCGTTATCCTGCAAATACTGTAACTGTAAGGCAACAGATGCAGGAAATTACTAACCAACGCGTTATAGACTATCACCGTGGTGAACGAGAGCGGGAATAGGAATGAGAACTTGAGTACGAGCGAGAAGGTGAGCGAGAATAATATCTTCGCGAACTCCTACCCCTGCTTGGACTTCGGCTGCGCCTGTTTCTCCTATAACAAGCATTTGCATTCATGGCAATTTGAACATAATTTATGGCAGTAGCCAACAAAATATAGAAACTTCCACAATAGCTTAATTTATACGATTAGTAAGTCAACTCTATCAATAAAATAAATCAGCATTCTCTAAACCTGTCAAAAAGTAGCCAAACTTATCAAACCATAATCCAATGGAACAGCTTCAAAATTTTGGAATTTTAGTACATGCATAGAAAATTTAGACACTGCCAAAATGGAGAAATATATACAAAAATATCTACCGGGTGTGCCTACAGAATCAAGGGGGAGGAACCCCAGCTCAACTTCACAGTCGTATAGATCATGTTAATATGCTACTTTATTAAATGTCCATGTCCAATCCTCAGAACCAACCAAAAGACCAACAGCAAGACATGATACGACCACAAATCAATTTTCAACATTCAGGGTTTTATATGGGTTTCACAATCAGCTACGATATTTCATTTTTTGAGGCTTTAAGAACATTGCTCAATTTAAGTTAATGTACATAACTTAATTGTATTACAGCACAAATTGGAGTCTCATTCACCCAATAAATTGCAAATGCAAATCATGTTTATTGTAAAAGTTATAGATGTCTGAGCATCGGAATGCTAATTCATAAATCAAAGTCACTCAACAACTCTCCTGTTAACTCATATGTCAAAAAAGCAAAATCTTATGAAAGCAACATTTATCATGATAAAGAGAACATTGGACCAGAGAGAATAATCAAATACAGCAGGGCTCAACAAAACAGCTCAAGTATTGTTGAACTGATTTCAATTAAGAAAACACACTATGCAGAATGCAGCGTGCATATAGAAAAAACACGAGGTACTTCAATTATTTTACAAAAAAAGGAAAAATCTTCAGTCATCATCATTTTTTTCTTACCTGGGCGAGGGGCTATAGCTTCTACTACGGCTCCGTCGCTGATATCTGCTTGCTCGATTAGTTTCTGCCAGTTTTTCAAGCCTCTGTCGCTCTTGTTCTCTTTTTTTAGCAGTTTCAATAGCTGTGTCCTTTTTAACTGAAATAGAGGTGATGTTTGAAATTTATTAATAACCATGAAGTCAAGAAACCAGTAGATAACAAATTAATTTATGGAGCGTTTTTTTTTTCCTGTTTTCGACAAAAAAAAAAAAAAGCCACCACATGATGGCAGATTGTGTGCTGCACTCTTGGAATCAGAATCAAGAAATTATACTTTGTTTGGTTAGTTGTTTGTCCATGATCCGCTTAAGTCGTTCCTGAGGTGTTTCCTTTTTCTCCCCCTGTTGCTTAGAGAGACTTCCACTACTAGTTGCTTTACTCAATTTTGCTAGCGCAGAGGATGTGCTGCCAAGAGAAATAAGTGTCATAGAGATGGTAGTCAATCAAGCATTAAGACCATAGCCAAAAAAATAACACAAGGGTTGAAAGAATAAAAGGTGCACCGTGCACACGTACATATCTAATTTTTATAAGTACCTAGGCGTTGTTTTCAACAGCTTAGTATTTCTATCTTTGTCGAGGGATACACCAGAGGCAGGGTCAACATGGAGGGCCTCAAGTATGTGACCAGATGATGGCCTGCATGAAAGCCAAAGCATTAGAGACACATTTCACATGATAGCACAGATGCACTCATACAATGTCCAAGTCGGAAATAAAGATACAAAAGGAAGCTCCCTCCCTCATCACCCATGCCTGTAACCTATAGATTATCTACTATAAACCACAAAGTTTCCAGGTAACAAATGGAGGGTAAGCTGCAGCAGAGTAAAGTCTGCCCAATCTACTATCTTTGCAAGAATTAAAGGTCGAGTTCTCCGACCGGTTCATTGCATCAACTTGAGATGGTGGAGATGGTGGTGGAGATGGTGGTGGAGAATATCCTTCAGGCTTCTGCTCATATCCTCCAGAGCCTCCAAATTCAGTGATGTACTCTATTTTAGGGCCACTATCTTTACTTCGATGAGTATCATCAAGAAGCATTCCACGTGAATGGCGCCTTGACTGTGAAGGAGAGTATGATCGGGACCGTGACCTAGACCTAGCCAGAAAAAAATTACTAACTCATAAGTAACACAGCCTGGTCGTTCTTAAGGTAAGATTCAAAAATTATTTACCTCCTCGAACGAGAATAAGCTTCATAAGTAGGACTCCGCCGAGAGTCCCTATAAAGAAAAATGACAGATATTCATTTAAGCAGCGCAAGAACACATCACAATGCCGACAAGCATGTCTGGGCATAGGTTTCACATAGTTACCGATATGGATCATGGTGAAGAACTCTAGTTCCCGTAACTCGAGAAGCTTCTCTTTCCCTCTCCCGTTCCATCTGAGAAGCTTTCCTTCTCTCCTTGCGACTCAGTTTCCTCTGTAATACACAACAAAGTGGAAGATATAGTCAAATGTATAACCCGATTCATCAGTTTGGATCCAAAAACCAAATTAACTTACAATTGAAGGATCCCCTTTAATAACTTCTTTCTGCCTTCTCGCCTCCTCTTTTGCCTTTTTATCCATATACAGAAGCCATCCATACCTCTTCACACCAAAATCTTTAGCAATCGACTCCATCGCTTCATCATTGCTATCATCGCTGTTAAAATCCTCCTCATCCTCATCTTCGTCATCTTCTTCCTCACCATCCGAAAATTGAATATCTTCTTGTCCATCTCCATCATACGAGAAACCAACTTGAGAATAAGACCCTTTATTTGGTGGAGGTTGAGCAACATGAGATCTACTTTCAAGGCAATTGTCAGTAATTGATTAAATATAAAGAAAATAAAAGACAATCTTGAGACCAAGAAGATGGAAAAGATATTAAAACTGAAAACATTGACTGTAATAATTTTAGATGTCACAACACCTCAAACTGCTGAAGCATATGCCATAACTTATCATGCCAACTATAGTTTAGCTTGGAAATTAACAGTGTGAAGGCATAAGTTTCTTGCAACTAAATCATAAAAATTGAAAACCTCATGAAATCAGGGATACTGGCATACTGCTATCAGTGTATATGTACCTGTCAGATCCAAGAGCAGCAATGACCTTAGCCCCCATCTCTTGGTTGACATGTTGTAGACCCTCCTCGTCAGTAACTGCCATAACTTTTTGTTGGTACTAAGAAATAGATTTAAATTTTACATGCAACAAAAAAACCATAATTCTAGGCAAACATTATTGCCTAAAAATGACACTAAAACATAAAATAAATGATTTGTATAAAACAAAAAAGTACCGACATCCTCTACGTCGATGCTTAATTAAATCCCGGTAACGCTCAAAATTAACAAACTCTTCTAACTCTTCCTCTTCTTCAGTTTTTTCTGGAACCCGAAAACGCTTGGAACTACTATCGCGAATAAAGTCAAGAAGAGCACGACCATCAAATCTGCAAAGATAGCATTATATCAGTGACTTTTCAAGATTCCAACAATATCCCTGATGCTCTACCAAAAAACAAAAACAAAAAAGGGGGTTGAGTTAATCATTTGACAAAGTCAGGTAACTATAAGTTGTGATACCTGTCAATCAGAATGTCCTGCTTGCCATTCCAGGGTATCCTGAACAGTTTCAAAATGGTTAGCTGAAAGTGTTAACAAAAAAGATTATGCATGTTTTGATTTCTAATAAAATTGTGTGAAAACATTAAAATAAAAGAGTCCAATTGTGCCCAGACCTCCATCGAAGCACAATTATGCTTAACTGGTTTAATAACTAGACAAACACAAACACTTTTATATAGACACATTTGTTGAAGTCTGGTAACAATTCAGACAAACTTAAAAGATGGAGCAATCAGCTTAAGTTAATTGTTTACAGCCCAACTGCATAGCCAGACTAAAAAAATAATGTATGGTGCAACTAATCCGCACATCTAGCAAAAGACAATAAAAATGGCACATGATCTCCAGGTTTCACCAATGAATTCACCTAACATTAAAAACGACGCAGAGATGAATGGCTGCTCTAAAATTTAACAGCTAAGCAATCCAGTACACATTAATTTCCCCAAAAATGTTGGAACCCATTATCACCATGAAACTTCTACTACCAACACTAACTCAGCTGTAAGCCTGTAACCCTATTACTCATCACAGAGAAAACCACTGATTTTCTGAGCCAAAATCAGGAAGGGGAAAAAAAAAACTCGACTCTCGAGTCGACAATGGGCTGAACTTGTTCCAATAAAAAAAATAAAAAAGGATTGGGTGGGTAACGAGAAGACAGATAAACATGAAAACATACGTCGATGCAAACACACAAAAATATACCAAATTCAATCATCAAACCAGCACAAAAAAATTAAAAGAAAAAAGAGGCAACTTAAAATGCAATTAAGAAAAGGAAGCGCTATTATTTAATGGAAATAAGAAAAGCGTACAGGCCCTGCTGATCCTCAGTTGATTGGTAGAGCGCATCATCCCGGAGGATGCGGCAACGAGAGCCGACGGCTTGGATCGACTGCTGGGGGTCACCGCGCCGCTTAGCCAGGAATAAAGCCCGGCGCTGAGCCCGTTTACGAGCGGCGTCCATCATATCGTGCACCTTCCTTTCTGATTTTCGCGCCTCGTGCCACATTTTTGCAATCGCTCGATTCAATTCAGTTACTCCGATGAAAACCCTAGGGTGAGAGATGCGGAATGGTTAGACCAAATTATAAAGCGCAGAGCCTTTTCAGTTCGAGCTCTAGAAATAGTGGATGGATGGAAGGCTATTATCGTCAAAACACACTCATTCTCGCATATTAAGTTTACTAGCATGTTTTTTTCTACCTTACCATGAACCCTCTCGCTCCCATTAAAAGAGTTACATTTACTATTTGCACGAAAATTAATAAATATTATATTTTAATGTATGGCGGATTGAGGGATATAATATTTTAATGAATAGTGGGTAGGTGTATTAGTATTGTGTATGGCCCCATAAAGATAAAGTGATTGTTTTGTGTGGGCCTCATATACCAAAAAGTAAAATGTAACTATTGTAGAAGGACGCCCTAATTAGTGAAATGTAACTCTTGTGGTGGGACGGAGGGAATATATAAAATTGATTTACATTTTAAATAAGAGTTGATATCCGGTGCACTTGGGTGCACATGTTCATTTACATGTGTATGTATTTTTATTCAATAGTTTATATGTATTTCTTAATAATTGTATAATTTTTAAACATTCAGTTTTTCAATAACAAAAACTAACAGAAAATTCGCTAACAAAGTGTATAAATTTTTATTCATAATTGTATACGTTTTTTAAAGTAAGTGCACCATGCACTTTGGTGCACTAAATAATTAGCCTTTAAAAATTAAACATGTTTTAATTAGGACAAATACTTGAAGACGAAGTCTTTAATGAGACCGTCTCACGTAAGGACTTAAGTGAGACGGATAAAAAATGATAACTTTTATTATGAAAAGTTGATAATGTTATCACATGAACAATTTATAGTATAAAGGGTTAATTACATGAAAAATCATAACATTTTCGCCAATTTCAAATTAGTCCAAATTTTTGAATATTTACAAATAAGTACTCAACCTTTAACCCGTATTTCAAATTGAACCATCGGGCAGCAAGAGGCTGCCTGAATGCTGACATGCCTATTTTTTATTTCCACCTATCATTAATAATAAAGAAAAATGAATAATTTTTTATATAAAAAATAGTTAAAGCTTCCACTGTGTAACAGTTGTAATTATTTCAAAATGAGTCAAATTTTGAAAATGTATACAATACTCATATATTAATAAATCTAGCTAAAATATTTGTAAGTTTAGACTTGAAAAAAAAAATTAAATAAATAAATAAAGAAACTAAAAATTTATTTTGTTCATTCTCTCTGTTATTCATCTTCTCCGGATCTCTGTTATCTTCTTCGATGTCACTACTGTAGTTTAGCACCGCACGTCATCGTCATTTTTCGTCCGTTCGCGAACAATCGCCGGTGCCTCATGAACGCCGTTGTGCGAGTCCCAACACGATCCATCCGCCATCAATCGCCACACCAGCAGCGACCGACGTCACCACGGCTCTGTTGCGGCGTTCTTTTCCCGCAGTGGTGCACGGCTCGACGGACTGGCGACGCGGCTACCGATTAGAGACATTTTCCGACGAGGAGACTGACCTGCGAGATGAGCAGCTTCAAACTTTGGGGAAGGAGACATGAATTTCTTTTTTTGAAATAATCGGTTGTTAGCAGCTTTGGTGAGAGAAATTCACGTCCTTGCAACCTGGTAAAGAGGAAGTTGACTTTAACCCTTGATTTTGACCTTCAAATTGGGTTATTGTACAACAAATGTTAGGCTCTTATTGATTATGATTTGGGCTTACATTTCATGAAGTTTGACCCAAATGTTTGGGGAAATTGTTATTGACAGGTGGAAGCTTGACTCATTTTTAAAATGACAATTTTTTTTAATTATTAATGATAAGTGGAAACAAAAAATAAACATGTCAGCATCCGGGAAGCGGCTGGCCGGTGGTTTGATTTGCAATACGAGTTAAAGGTTGAGTACTTATTTGTAAATATTCAAAAATTTGGACTAATTTTGAAATTGGCGAAAAGGTTGGAATTTTTCATGTAATTAACCCTAGTATAAATGAAAATTTATAATATTTTATAGCGAAAGTGATAACTAATTTAAAAAGTCTAAAATTGTCTCACGTAAGACGGTCTCAAGCAAGACTTATCCATACTTGAATAATTGAATAAAGTCTAAGGTAGTGAGGAATTCTAGTTTAACCCACTATAGGTCTCTGAGATTTTCTTTAGGAAGTCTTTCATGCTAATTTCATTTAACATTCCTTCAATGTCACTCGTGATTCCCATTATTTCCATTACCTGAGCATCAACCCATTCAGTATTCATGATTTTTTGTTCTAACTTCTTCCATAGTTGATTTTTATTTCATTATTCTCTTCAGGAATTGAACCTAATAGTTATCGGGATGTCGTTCCCTTCTCAATTAAGTATGCATTAATCCTTGTGAATTTGACAATGTTTATCTCTCCATTCGTATCTTTTTCACGTATATAAATAGTATGCAATAAACTCATTATGATTGAAAGGACATAGAGAATATCCTCATCAATTCTTTAGACTCAAGTAGTCATGCAACTTGTTGATAGTCAGTTTTTTTATGCGGAGAGTGAGTGTTTAATGTGGAAGCAATATAGTGTAATCGAACTAATCTAACATAATATTGAGAGTAAACATGAAGAAAAAAGATACAAGAATTCCTCCAAGGTGTGTGGGAGTTAAGTTGGAGAGTTTCTCTCTCTCTCTCTCTCTCTCTCTCTCTGTGTGTGTACGTAGTAGGAGTTAATCCTTCTCCTTTATAATGGGGAGAAGGAGTATTGAGCGGTGATGAACGTGTCTTACATTGGAGTAGAGCCCAAATAGGGGTGGGTAGTCATGAGCATACTACTCTTATATTAAATGCTCTAGGCTTGTAGCTTGTATGCATTAAAAGCTTCAGACTTGAGAGATGTGAAAGCCTTCATTAGAGTTGTTAAAAAACCCAAAAATAGTGGACTCAGCCCGTTTAACCCTAAAAAATTAGGGTTAGGGTCGAGAAATTTGAGCCTGTTTAACATCCGAGCTTTTTGGCCCAAATTGATTTGCCCGTGGGATAATAGGGCTGGCCCGCACGCTAATCGGGCCGGCTGATGAGAGTGATAATAAGCGTATTTTAGTGTCCAATTTAACATATTTTTAATGGGAAATGTTATCATATATTAGTACAAGTGTCTTATATTCGATATATGTGAAAAAAAGATGGTTTAAGGTGTTTTATTATATTTTAGGTGGAAAAAGGATCAAAAGTGCAAAGTTGGAGAAAAGGTGTAACTTATGCAAGAATGCTGGAAAACGCACGTCCAACTTGTGTAATTTTTTTGTATTTTTGTAGAGCTCAAAACTAGAAGTTTGATATATAGTTGGAAAGCCACAGAAAAAGGGTCGTTTTGGTATAAGAAACACTTCAATTGGAATCCGAACGAGAAAGTTATGATCAAAATGGTGATGCCGCGCAAGCTGTGCCATACAGAACAGTTGTGCCACTTTGCATTACTTGTTATATATTCAAATATTGGAATTTTTGTGAGTTCTTTATATGGATAGAAAGCCAAGGAAGTAAGGATCTCATGACCACAAGAATCACTCAAATCAAAATTTAGATGTGGAAGTTATACGCGAAACGGTGAGACTGCACAAGCTAGTTCGACCTCGATGACATGGTTCGACCATCCATGAAGGTTGAACCATGGTTGAACCAAATGCCTGAGACTATGTTAAATCCATGCAGAACAGCTCTAGATTCATATTTTTACACATCCGGTGAGTGTATTTTTGTGTTTTCCAAGAAAAAGTCCATCCAAAGTCCATAAGGAGAGCTTACAAGTATAAAAGGGGATGTAGATCACACCAAGAAGAGGAAAACAACACAATCATCCTACACCCCACAAGGGGAGATCACCCCCTAACCATCATCCACATTCTTTCCTTCATCCATCCATCGCTTTGAAGATTCATTTGTGGAATCAAGAGAAGAACCAAGAGGAGGATTCAAGATGGAGAAGGATGCGACGACTCCCCGCATCTAGGGTTTTATTCATTTCCTAATTTATCTTGTGATTTTCCAGACTATGGGTAAGATCTATCCAACACCCATGATTGTTCTTTGCAACATCATGGGCTAGAACCATTTTGGTAGATCTAGGATTTTGAAGGTTTTATGAATTAATTGAGAAAATTGCAAAACTAGTCCCACCCATCACAGTCCCGTTTGGGTTTGGTCCCAATAGTCTTGACTTCAGTCCCAAACCTTTTTTTCAGACATAGTGGTCCCACCGCCAACTGTCCCATTATTCCCGTTAGCAATTTTGGTCCCACTGGATTTAACCTTAAATATTGGGACCAAAAATGCAAAATCTTGCATTTTTGGTCCCGAAAAAGCTATAATATATTACAATTGATATTAAATAAAGGTTACATCTTTAACAAAATGCATAATCACAAATAGATACTATATGATACGATATGGGCTCATAATTCATGCTAAAAATATTAAACTATTTTGCGAGCATCAAAACCACCTTTAATTATGAGAAGAAAGCATTAGTAGTTGATCCTTTAGAGTATGCATAATGGTGGTTGGTCAAGAAAGTTTGTTGATGACAAGGAACATGAAGGCGAATCTGGCATGCTTAGCTTGTAATGAACAATCAGTCCTTGACAAGAAATGAATAAATTGTCGGCACGATGGCATCAGCAAGCAAACTAACTGGAAGGTCCCTTACATCATGCACCAACCCCACTGCTACTCTCTTTATTTCACTATCATTTCTGAAAGATTTATCAGCAGTTAGAGTAGGTGATCTATATGAACCTTTTGATAACTTGAAAAAACCATTTTGCAATGATCTAGGAACCTTCTGATAACTTGAAAAAACCATTTTGCAAGAAAGAACATGATAAGCAGGCAATGGATTAGCCAGGAGTCCAATGAAGAAAACAAAAGTATGCACAAAATGAAACAGGGCAACATTTGGAACCTATGAAAATCCATGTATTTGAGAACATTAATTATTTCAGCTCAATATTTCAACATATTTAAATGGAACTAAATTGCCATCAAGTGTGACTAGACCGATAATTCACCTCTTCCAAATATAAAGTTAGCAAATCAATGAGACGGCATGATGACATAGTTAAGAAGAAAAATATTTCAGGTACAACTTACAGCTTCTGGATCCACACGGTGAAATATAAGCTTCCTCCTAGCTTTGCAACTTGTGCGGTAAGTAAATTAAACCCCACGCAGTTATGAAAATGAACTCTAACCATGAATTCCACAAGATATAATATACAAGATAGTTGTAGGCAAATAAATTAAACCATATTAAAGTGCTCACATAACCATTCAGGCAAATAAATTGAACAAAAAAACCCACCAAAATTTTTATTGAGATCATTGCACTTAGGGATAAAGATATAGACGATTAAGTGGATATGCGAAAACAAAACAATTACAGGGACTACAAGTCTAATAGGCAATTTGTCATACACCCAGTGGGCGGGAATGACGCAGCAAATAAAATATGAATTCAGTACACTAAAAAAGACAGGTAGACGGAGTTGACGAAGTGGGAAAGGAGGGAGACACAGAGACGACCATAACACCATTTAGAAGAAATTACCTCAGCGCAGCTTCAGGGAAGACACGGGGTGAAGACGGGTCAGTGGGTACGGGGTGAAGTCGGTAGGCGAGAAGCGCTGTGGCATGGGGTTGGTTGGCCTGGTGACGAGAAACACTGAGGCTGGCCGCGAGAGCCGACGACCGGAGGTGAAAAGCGAGAGCGACTTATCAGGCATTTGTGGATAATTCATGGTCATGACGGTGGCGGCGAGAAGGCTGAGGAGGGATTTCAAGAGGAGGTTCAAGTCTTCGACGGGAGGGAAAGGATTTGGGAAGGAAAATTAGGGTAGACGAAAATTGGGAAAAAATTTTAGGGTTTTGGTTTTTGGGAATTGGTTTGAATTTGTGAGAGAAATCCCAATTCTCAAGACTTAACAGTCGCGTGGTGTGCACGTGAGGGGTCTTCCATTAGTTTTTGAAGACTGAGGATCGAAATTGCAAAAAATAAATTGTATGGGACCATTATTGCTGAAAAAAAGGTTTGGGACTAAAGTCAAAACTATTAGGACCAAACCCTAACAGGACCGTGACGGGTGGGACTAATTTTGTAATTTTCTCTGAATTAATTAAACTCTCTTGTGTGTCCTCCATACAACACTACATGTGGATTGATTTTATATATGTTTGTACTTTCTTAATCCATATTCACGGTCGTTTTGTGCATCTTCAATTAGTATATAGAGTCTCAATATATATCTTGGTTGTAGATTGAGTGCGTTCACCGCTGAACAGAATTTAATGTTATGATTCTAAGTGAGGGGACTCTGAAACTTCATTATAACTATCATATATGAATGTTTATTAATTGAATTGAATTCAGGTTAGTAAGCAAGATAAAGAGGGTAATTTTATAGTACCTATAAAGGGAGATCATATCGAGTTAGGTTCCAGACGTGGGAAGTAATTGATCTGATAGTACCTAGAAAGGGGGGGTGAAATTACATCTCTTGTTTTGAGGTTATTCACACGTGTTACATGCATATTTACTTGTGTCTATAGAGTAGATTTGTATGGTTTATTGATGCGTCCATAGTCCATAAGGTAGAGTTGGCCTGCACTTGAGAGGGAAGTTAAGTAGTAAAATTGGATTATCCTAGAGCTACATATTCTCCTACTTGATCTACTTTCGTATTCTTTTAGTGATGTTTTATTTTATCTGTTATTTAATAATTCTGCTTAGTAGTTTAATAAATAAATCCCAACCTTATTACCTTGTCTTAATTAATTTAGTGAATAATTAAATTGATAATATGCCGTTCTTTTGGTTCGATATTTAACTTGGTCACTTGCTTAAGCTGCAATTGACATCCTTAATACTTGGGAATTTATTTTGTATGCAAAGAAAACACGTATCAAGTTTTTGGAGCTGTTGCCGGGGATGGTTGTTATTATTGATTTTATTATTTCTAGTTGATTAAGACTTTTATTTGTGATTATTTATTTTTATCTAACCTTAAATTTTTCTGAGGTACTTGTGCACCAGAAAAAGAGAGGAAGGAAAAGAACAAATAACACACTAAGTTTAACATGGTCGGAGCATGGCAGAATTCGAAAAATATTGCCATACGTCAAATTTTTATGAACTATGGGATTGGCAACATGGGGTTGATAGGAGCAAGGGGGGAAGATGATGATTTTGAGATATATCCCGCTCTTATCAACATGGTAGAGAAGAATCCCTTTTCTGGAGGTTGCTTTGAAGATCCATATCAGTATTTTAAAAGATTCCTTAATTATGCAAACACTCAGAAGGGTGCTGGAGCTAATGATAATGCTAGGCGAATCTCCTTATTCAAGTCCTCTTTGATTAATAGGGCGGAAGCTTAGTATGAGACTCTTTATGCAACAGACTGCACTACATGGGACCAACTGCAGCAGAAGTTATTGGAGAGATACATGCCACCCTCTAAGGTGTTTAAAATGAAGCAAGACATCACCCAATTCGTTATGAATCAGGGTGAGAAATTTCATGAGGTGTGGGATAGGTTCAAAGATATGATCAGGAGGTGCCCACAACATGGGATGTCTAAGGCTCAGTACATAAGTATCTTCTACAATGGATTGGATTGTGAGTCGCTTATTTTTATTGGTGCATCATCATGAGGAGCGCTATTATCTAATACAATACTTGAAGCAGAAAAATTATTTGAAGACATCTCTATGAATTCACATGACTGGCCTACGGAAAGAGTAAGAGGATCATATATATTTGGTAAGGTGGCACAGGTTGAACATCAACAGGTGAAGCCGAATAGGGATGATGAGATTGTCTCTAGTTTAGCTAACATCAACAAGCTACTAGAGTCTCATCAGAAGCAGATTACAGAGTTGACACAAAAGGGGCCTAGTATAAAGCAGCAAGAAGTGAAGAGTGTCGAATATACCTTCAATCAATACATGGCAATGAATGATGCAAGAGTTGACCGCATTGAGGCTACTATGAACTCTAATCATGCAGATTTATCTAAGCAGTTGAAGGACCTTGCTTTGATGATGGGGTAAATGGTCGGGAATGTGAATCAACTGACGCAAACATTGGAGAAAAGAATGTTCTTGTCTTAAGGCATAACAAACCTAAAAGAGTGTAAAGCCATCACGCTAAGGTCTGGAACGCAGTATGAGGGATCGATGATGCCAGCAGCAAATTCTAGAGCTTCAAGAAGCTGGTTCAACCACAGTTCGACCAAGACCCTTGGTCGAACCACCCATAATAAGTCGATCCAAGCACCAGGGAATGTCACAGAGGTCGCTGATGGCCGGTTCGACCAAGACCCTGTTGGCAATTGGATCTTATGGTTAACGTGATTTGATAATAAAACAGGTAAACAATCAGCGGAAGCATAAAACGTGTTTACCGTACTTCTGGGTCGATGTAGAGGATGAACAGCAGTGAAGAACACCTCTGATCTTCTACCGTATGTCCCAAAGTCAACTCTGGTGTTGGGTGGTCAACAATCCCCAGAGTTCTCTCAATCTGCTCTCTGTTCTTTTCCGTGTGTCAAAAGAGGCACAGACTTAGGTTTAACAGGAACTGAGATGACTTATATACTTGGGCTACAGCAGGGACCAGGAGGAGAAATTGGGCTGGGCCTCAATTGAATTTAATTAACCAAGCTTAGCCCAAAGCTTTTAATTAAATCCAATAATAATAATATAGTCCACTAAAATATTATTACTGCACTACCCGTCCAATCCCAAAATTATGTTCTGGGCTCCTTCTTATTATAAGCCCGACAGTCTCCCCATGTTTAAGATATACAATGCCCATTAATTAATTAAGTTACTGACAACTCAAATTAATTAATATCTCATCCGAGAGTAGTACCACTCAACCTTATTATCATGCCGGAAATTAATCCACTTGCAAGATTTACATGATAAACCTTATGAGTTCCTCAAGGGGACATCATCAACCTATGACGGACATGGATTCCTTCTACAATCAACAGCACACCATAGATACAGCACTACTTCCCAACTCACCGAGTTTGTTGATTTAATACATATAAATCTCACCCATTGATGAATCAAAGAAATACATACTGCCCTACGTGTCGAGGTTATTGTATAGGGATTAAGAGCACGAACTCCCATAATAACAGAGATCAAGTTCTTCTATATAGTCAGTATAAGAAGAACGATCTCAGGTGGTCCTGCTCAATACACACAAGTGCACTAATGTGATTCTATAGCCAAGACAAGCTAATACCAAACCACACTACAACCATACCGATAGAGAGTTCCCGTCTATCTCAGTTGTGAGCATCTGTTTATACTTTATAAGGAAACCGATAATATGATCTTCCGCGTGTTGTCGCACAACATATTATCTACAGTATAAAGTAAATGGACTATTGCATCATGCATATAAAATAAATTATAAGATGCAATCATTTGATCAGTGATTCTCATTACAAATATTGTTATGACATTGTTCATACTAAAGCTAGACTTTTAGTATACAATCCAACAATCTCCCACTTATACTAAAAGACTATGCTGTCATGTCTTCTGCCATACATCTGATTCCTACTTCCACTACACGACCATTAAAAGCTCTCGCCTTAAGGTCCTTGTAAATGGATTTACTAGGTCATCATCCGATGCAATCTAGGCGACAACAACCTTCCCCTCATCATACGATTTCTCGTAACAGGTGGTACTCGCGCTCCATGTGTTTAATTGCCTTATGGACTTGTGATTTCTTCAAGTTTGCAACTGTACCAATATCATCAATGTAAATTGTGATTACCTTGGACAAACTTAGAAACACTTCAAAGTCCATCTTGAAGTTTCTAGAGTCATATAGATACTATGGCTGCCTCATAGGCTCCAATTCATCATCTTTCCATGATGGAGTCCAGAGTCTGAAATATATTTCTATATAACACTCCTCCTCATTATGACTCTACTTCCTAAAATTAAACACATAACCTTTGAGGAGAATTTACTACCGTCCAATTTGACTAAAAAATCCGAATCTACGTAATCCACAAGAAGCAGTGAATCTGTCCAGTAAGTCCACATATAGTTTCCAGTCCTTCTCAGGCACTTTATAAATGTCTTACCACAGTTCATTATTCTTGTTCCGGGTAACGTTGATACCCACTGTTCTTGCATTTAGCAAAACAGATGTCCAACATCGTTCATAGCATTTCTTAGATTAAGCTTCCTTATTCACCGAAGCATAAGGAACCGCTTTCATCCTTTTTATCTTCTTCTTGTGTCTCAAAGACACATTCACTTAGATAAATTTACATGCTAAACGAGTATGGACTGTATCATTTTATGAAACTTGAGATAAGCATAATATCCTTTCTTGTGATCCGTATTACCGTGATCAAAGGATATATTTTGCCTTTCTTAAGTCCTTCATCTCTACAGCTTTATTAACCGTACCCATACGCCCGATAATACTCCTTCATTGTCTCCAATGAGCAAGATACTATCTACGTATAGTACAAGAAACACCACCACGTTTTCGTCACTCTTTACAACACACAAGAATCATCCGCTCATTGATTTAAATCCATGCCACTGGATTACCTAATCAAAACAGATGCTTCACTATCTTAAAGCTTATTTTAGTCCATCGCTGGACACTTTTAAGCTTACTATCAAAATGCTATTAGTACTTTGCAATGAATCACTCTGGTCGCTCCACATAGATGTTTTCCTCAAGACTTCCAATAAGGAAAGCTGTCTTTGACATCTATTTGCTGTTCCTCATAGCAGTAATAAAAGAATCCAGATCAACATAAGCATATTTACCAGCGAACATGTTTCCTCATAATCGAACCATTTCTTTCTGAGTATACTTTTTCGCAACAAGCTTTGCTTCCAAGGTTTTCACCTTTCCGCATGATCCTCTTTTATTTCCTTTGACCACTTGCAATGGCTTTTACACCATTTAGTGGTCATACAAGTTCCCAGACTTAATATAGAATCCGTAGATTCTATTTCAACATTCATTGCAACTTACTAAGATTCCGCATTTTCATCTTGTAGTGCTACGTCGTATCCGTGGGACAATACCATGTTCATAGGGATCAAGTCTCACGACTCTCCCAAAGCATATATTTATGGGTTGTCATACAACCCTCCCACTACGACAAGACACTACATGTAATTGTGTATCAGATGTGATACGCGTTGCAGTTTACCTTGTGGTATATCCTCTTATACACTTGGTACTTACACTTTGTGTTTTCCTCTCACTTCCTTTAGAACAATTTATACATGGGCTTGTGATTTATTACATAGTCCTTTTTCAAAAATCTAGTTATTGTGTTAACAATTACCCTTCGATCTTTTGGACTAAATAAATCACCCTCCATTTTTCTAGGATATCCCATATACAGACAAACGTTTCACGAATTACTGTATCTAGGGCATATCCATAAAATGAATTTAATTATTCCAAATAATTCATCATCTATCTAATCATAACCATAAGAGCCTAATACCTTCTACCCACCACACCATTCAGCTGGGGCATACCCGGTGTAGTCAACTTGAGATTTAATCTCAACTTCTGATCAATAGCTCCTAACTATCCCAAGAGGTATTCGCCATCATGATTGAATCGTAATGACTTAATATATTTTCCATGACGCTTCACTGTACCAGCCTTACAATTCTTGAATTAATCAAAGAACTTAGACATGCAGTGCATCATATAAATATATTGGTTTCTAGAATAATTTTCGAATATTCATAACCACCTCTCGTCTGGATAATATTAGGTTCGCTTGAATCAGAATGAACTAATTCCAACATATATATCTTTGGCTCTATACCCCACAGCCTTGAAAAGGCCGTTAATCATTTTTACTTCCAAGCAAGACTCGCAAGTCCGATAGTTTCCACTTCAGATAAACCTTACGGTCTATCGGCTATCAACTTTTGAATCCTACTCAAGTAAAATGAATTAGTCTTAGACGCCAAATGTATGTTTAGTTCATCTCCGAAGGTTCCTTTCTCTTACTCATATTAGAAGATGCATTATTTAATTACTATTTATTGCATCTGTGGGATGTACATGATTCAAGAGTATACTTTTTATCCTCCAACGTACTTTAACGGATTATAGCCTCATTCCTCATTACTATGACCATGTCATTTAAATGAAATGAAGTATCCATCCATTAATGCATAGAAACTGAAATTAAATTCTTTCTATGAAACGTATGAAAAGACAATTTCTCATAATCAATCGTTTATTCTTATCATGAGATAAATAAACAACTCCCACTGCAATAGCCACTATCTTTGTAGTTTTACCCATGTTATTAACAATCTTATCCTTACTCAGTGATAAACATTTAGTGATTCCAGTATCTACATACTTCGTGTCAGTAGATGCCATCACTAATCATGTTTAAACCATTAGTAAATAAGGTATTAAACTTGTTCACATCATGATGAAAAATGGCTTTCCTTTGCCACATGTTTTGTCAGAAGTTTCTCACCATATACAACCTCTCGTATTTCAGGTAGAACTTGCTCAAAACATCCAGGCAAATTGTGAAGAATAAATTGATTTAGGTTTCCCTTTCAATTTCTATTCCAAGCTTTTCCAATTCATTCATCAATTCAACCATGATCTTCTGCCTTTTAATTTACTCAAGTATCCGAAGAGTTACATGAGATCATCATATTTCTATGAACCTCTCATCTCTTCACTAGAGACTTTAATAGGCATCATGAGACGTCCTTTGTGAGAATACACATGTATTTTTTTAAGCAGTAATTTTCAAAACCAAGATTCTTTTCTAATCATTTAATTTGGACAAGTAAATATAATGTCTTATAGTAAGCAATTAGTGAAATAAAACCATTAGAAATTCAGAGAATCACAATTAAATATTCCGATCAAATATTCGAATTTTATCCTTTTATATCGTTTCCCTCAAAACAATATAAAATAAAATTCACCGACATCTCAAGCACCGTGAGTCTGCAAGCCACGATAGTGTGGACGTTTACAAACCCGAACATTTACAAGAGAAGGTTTTACCCATTAATTTCATTTGTCAACCTAACTTTATGACAAAATAATTAATAGTCGGTTCCTCTTTAGCCATGCAAATAAAAGCAGTGACTCCGATGGGGAGGATACTTATTATTTACATCTAAGTGTATACCATTATTTGACCCCAAGTCCGCGGCCCAAGCTTGTGTGCCTTACAGATGGAGAAGTACACACGCGCTCGGATAACTTCCTACAGTCATCAATTACAAGTTTGTACCAGTGAACCGCATATAAACTCATCCGATAGGGAGGAAGGTCTAAGCCAACGCGCAAGTTCATATGCATCACATTACAAACGTAATTATTTAATGAAGTCTGTTCCAGCAATCCATGAATAAACTCATCCGATGGGGAGGAAGGCTCTAATGCCGACGCGCAAGTCTATTCACATCGCTAACAAACCAATAATGGAGGCCGAGGGAATTTATTACCAATCCCCTCTCCCACTTAGTTATTTAATTACCGAGGGTTTTAAACATGCATATAATATTTCATAAATAAAATATACATCTTAGACATGCTTCTATTAACAGCAATTTAAGTAAATAAATCACATAGAACATGCCTTTCATATATAACAATTAATTGTCAAGTTAAAACAATTAAATCAGTTATATATCATTAATTAATTGTATAAAATGTTGGATCAATTAAATAGGCCCAGCTGACCCAAAATTTATTAGCAAAAAAATGAGCAACCAATTAATAAAATAATTAAGCCCATTTAACCTGCCAATTTCTACATTAAGGTCTAGCCCAATATTTAAACCAGGCCCAACATTAACCCACAATTAATTAAAATCAGGATTAGCCCAGCAGCCCATTTCCATTTAATTAAATTTTGGGCCCAGCAGCCCAAAACCATTTAATTAAAAATGAGCAGCCCACAATCTTAATTACTGAAATGGGCCTATATGGCAGTCCAACACCAATGTTGTTGCCCTAACAACAGCCGCCTTCTTCATCGTCACACAGCAAACACCGGCTCTACCTGGCACCACCGCTGCCGACTGACGCGCCCACAGCCCACATCCCATCGGCACTACCTGGCACCACCGCTGCCGGCTGATGCGCCCACAGCCCACCGGTGCTGCCGCGGCCGCATGCCATCAGCCGCTAGCCAGCGAGCCGTGAAGACCCCCGGGAGCGTCGCCGCTTCTGTCCGACGGCGCTCACAACCACCATTTGCTGCCTCTGTCCGTCGATCACCCGCCTGGGAACAACACGTCGTGCAGTCGTGGGATAGCCACCGCCAAGTTCAGCCCAGCGACAGTCACAGGCGCCTGGTCCTGAATCAAAACTGACGAGAACCCTCCACTGGTTCGACCGAAGGCAGCCTGCGACTCGCCCGGAAACCAGCTGTCCAGGTTTGACGCCTCCACATCGCGCCCGCCACCTCCAATCGTCGTGCCGGAGCTCTTCGTTGATCGGGATTATCAGGACCACCCACCGGTCTCGAGTGTTACCGATCAACTCCGATCCGACCGGGATCGGCGTGAACTCACCCGGCACCTTCTGTTCTGGTCCGTCCAGTCGCGCCGACGCATCGTCAAGACTCGCCTCGCCGTGAAGTCATCACCGCACCATGATTCATCCCGAACCAAGCGCCGCACCTGACGCCGAATCGAGCGCCTCGCTTACGCCTGGAACCGTGGTCGGAACACCACCAATCGCAGTCTCAATCAACACGCGCCGCCGGATCTGACTGGACTCGACCAAAGTCAGCGTGAACGCGCCGCCGTGACTGACTTGGTTCAGGCGCATCCGGATGTCCACCCAACGATGGTGTGTTCGTGTGATGGGAAGATGACAGTTGACGTACTTATGTGTTTGTGTGACCAAAATTATGTACTATGTATTCAATCAAAGAAACAAATACACTACAGTATATAACACAGTAGATCACAAAGCACTATGCAATTACAAAGTAAATACTGACTTCACATAATCACATTCATACAGATCATTAATAATCATGCGATTAATCCAGATTCAATCAATTAATCAAATAATCACCAAAACCCCATCCTTACAAATCACGTTTCACCACGAAACCAACGCTCTGATACCAATTGTTGGCAATTGGATCTTATGGTTAACGTGATTTGATAATAAAATAGGTAAACAATCAGCGGGAGCATAAAACGTGTTTACCGTACTTCTGGGTCGATGTAGAGGATGAACAGCAGTGAAGAACACCTCTGATCTTCTACGGTATGTCCCAAAGTCAACTCTGGTGTTGGGTGGTCAACAATCCCCAGAGTTCTCTCAATCTGCTCTCTGTTATTTTCCGTGTGTCAAAAGAGGCACAGACTTAGGTTTAACAGGAACTGAGATGACTTATATACTTGGGCTACAGTAGGGACCAGGAGGAGAAATTGGGCTGGGCCTCAATTGAATTTAATTAACCAAGCTTAGCCCAAAGCTTTTAATTAAATCCAATAATAATAATATAGTCCACTAAAATATTATTACTGCACTACCCGTCCAATCCCAAAATTATGTTCTGGGCTCCTTCTTATTATAAGCCCGACAGTCTCCCCATGTTTAAGATATACAATGCCCATTAATTAATTAAGTTACTGACAACTCAAATTAATTAATATCTCATCCGAGAGTAGTACCACTCAACCTTATTATCATGCCGGAAATTAATCCACTTGCAAGATTTACATGATAAACCTTATGAGTTCCTCAAGGGGACATCATCAACCTATGACGGACATGGATTCCTTCTACAATCAACAGCACACTATAGATACAGCACTACTTCCCAACTCACCGAGTTTGTTGATTTAATACATATAAATCTCACCCATTGATGAATCAAAGAAATACATACTGCCCTACGTGTCGAGGTTATTGTATAGGGATTAAGAGCACAAACTCCCATAATAACAGAGATCAAGTTCTTCTATATAGTCAGTATAAGAAGAACGATCTCAGGCGGTCCTGCTCAATACACACAAGTGCACTAATGTGATTCTATAGCCAAGACAAGCTAATACCAAACCACACTACAACCATACCGATAGAAAGTCCCCGTCTATCTCAGTTGTGAGCATCTGTTTATACTTTATAAGGAAACCGATAATATGATCTTCCGCGTGTTGTCGCACAACATATTATCTACAGTATAAAGTAAATGGACTATTGCATCATGCATATAAAATAAATTATAAGATGCAATCATTTGATCAATGATTCTCATTACAAATATTGTTATGACATTGTTCATACTAAAGCTAGACTTTTAGTATACAATCCAACAGACCCTTGGTCGAACCACCTCTCATAAGTCGAACCAAGCACCTGGGAATATTCTGGAGATCGCTGATGGTTGGTTTGACCTCAGTTTGACCAAGGTCTTGGCCAAACCTGCTCCTAAGATAGTCGAATGAAAAGTCATGGAAGAGAGTATCGTTTTCGTGTAAGAATCACCTCAATCGGAGGTTGGATGTGAAAGTTATGCTCGAAACTGTGAGACTGCGCAGTCACGCCCAAAAGAGCCATTCGACCAGCCGTTAGAGTCGAACAATCAAGCAATGAAGATGCCCATGGAGACTCAATCATGCAAGAGCATAGATGTGATTTCTAACTTGATTAATCTTGATTTTAATAGGACATATGACTCTGAAATTAAGTGGAAGATTGACAAGGTGGAGTTTAGACAGCCATGGGATGAAGAAAATTCTGAGGATCATATTTTTGTGACCAAGAAAGGTGAGGTGCTGAGTGTAGATAAGAAGAGAGAAATAAAATACTTGAAGGTGAGGATGCGAGAGACCGCCATCTGATCCAGTAGTTCAAAAAGCGATATTCCATCGTGACTCTCCGATGTTAAACATGAGCTCCTGTTGGGGGCTTTTTCCTTCCATTTTATTGCTTTATTTCTTTCGTGTGAGCGAGGATTTATTATATTTGAAGTGCTCACGCTTCGGTAATTACATCTCTTTTCAAACTTAGTTTCGACTTACGTTTTTACTAAGTTTGGGGGGGTATGATGTACTTACCTCGTCTTATAAGCACCGAGGGTATAATTTTTCCGTTCGTTGGTTGTTTGTTTATTAGGGGGTTGATTTTTTACAACATATTAATATTTTAACCGGTGTTGATATATCGATATTTTGCAACTTACCTAATGTTTAGTGTGTTGTGTTGGTGTGTCTAGTGTGTGGAGTCAATTAGATAGTCAATTGAGTCTTTCTTATAGTTCTCTTATTTTATTATTGATGAATCTGTGATGATGAGGTGTGCTTGAGCTTTGATGATTGAAAAAGGTACTAGAGTGGCAAGACGAGTTCTAAACTGAGGTTTTGACCTTACCGAGTTGAACAACTTGAGGAGCTCGTGCATAAGTTGAGGAAAAATCAGGTGCCCTCGTTTTCTTATTCTAATTTTTATGTGTGCTTTTAAATCATGTGAGTGAAATGATTGAGATCTTGTTTTTAGTGATCCATATGAGCTTATATTTTTAGAATTGTGCCTGAAAGTGTACTTGTGAGATATTGCTTACCATAAAAAGTGATCTCTTAATTGTTAAAAACCCATGTGAGATTTTGAGCCTTATTCATGTACATAATCACATGATATTTCTTTCTGGTGAGTATCGTTCTTGTGTATGTATTCTAGAACTTGCCTCTTGTCTTACTTGAAACTACACGTGTGTTAGATGATGGAAAATAATCTAAGGTCATCCTTGAATTTATAAGTCACTTAGCTAAATAATTCCCTACCGAATGATGTTTATCCGTAGTTAGCCCCGTTGAGCCTAAAATCCTCATTCTTTGGCAGCTTACGAGAAATAACCACTTTGAGCATCTGAATTTTTTTAGCCTTAATTGTCCCCCATGAAGAGAATTAATGGCTTTTCAAAATGTGTTGATAGAGTTTTATAACTGTTTGGGAAGAAATGAATTGGTGTTGAAGCAGTGATTGAGCTTTAAAATGCATCTAAGGAAAATCATGGAGTAGTGCTTAAATCTAGTACTCCATTGAATCAAACACCCTAGGGTAGTGCTTAAATCTAGTACCCAATGGAGGATGCGCGAGGTAGTGCTCGAAACTGGTACCTCGAGAGAAAAAAAAAAGAAAGAGAAGGAAAAAATGTTGTGCTAGAAAGAAAAAAGAAAAGTAAAAAAGTTGAGGAGGATGTTGTGCTTAATTGAAGTGAGTAAGAAGAATGAAAGATCATGATGGAATGCGTGCTTGATTGATCCGACTTTTGAGTCACTTATCCATATATTTCCTACCTTAACCAAAGAGCCAACATTACATCCAAAAGAAAAGTCCTTTTTGATCCCATTGTCGAATCATACTTTTAGTGTGGGAAAGTTTGAGACTTTTGGCAAGCTTATGGTTACGTATGCACTTGAATTGAATTTGAGCATAAACACTTTAACCCATAAGTGTACATCTTTTACACTTGAGTGCGAGTGGTATATACTTTCTGTGAAAACATGTCAATGGAGCATTTGAATTGATGGTGATTGTCTTATCTTGTATGTTATGAATTAATTATTACATGTAATAAGAGTTGTATGACCTAAGTTGAGGATAATTGTATTTTGAATGGAGTATTTGTTATAGTCCTTGTTTCCCTGCTAATTTTCCTACTCTCTCTCTCTCTTTATTTTTATTTTGTTGCCTCGGGATGAGCAACGCGTAAGTTTGGAGGATTGATGAGAACGATAATAAGCTTGTTTTAGTGTCCAATTTAACACTTTTTTAATAGAAATTATTGTTATATATTAACACAAGTGTCTTATATTCGATATATGTGAGAAAAAGATGCGTTTGAGGTGTTTTATTGTGTTTTAGGTGGAAAAAGGATCAAAAGTGCAAAGTTGGAGAAAAGGTATAACTTGTGCAAGAATGCAGGAAAACAAACGTCCAACTTGTGTAATTTTTTGTATTTTTGTAGAGCACAAAACTAGAATTTTAAGATATAGTTGGAAAGCCACATAAGAGAGGGTCGTTTTGACATAAGAAACACTTCAATTGGAATCCGAACGAGAAAGTTATGATCAAAATGGTGACGCCGCGCAAGCTATGCCGTACAGAATAGCTGTGCCACTTTGTATGACTTGTTATAAATTCAAATGTTGGAGTTTTTGTGAGTTCTTTATATGGATAGAAAGCCAAGGAAATGAGGATCTCGTGAGCATAAGAATCACTCAAATCAAAATTTGGATGTGGAAGTTATACGCGAAACGGTGAGACTGCGCAAGCTGGTTCGACCTCGATGACATGGTTTGACCATCCATGAAAGTCAAACTATGGTGGAACCAAATGCCTGAGACTGTGTTAAATCCATGCAGGACAGCTCCAAATTCATATTTTTACGCCGCCGGTGCGTGTATTTTCGTGTTTTCCAAGAAAAAACCCATCTAAGGTCCATAAGGAGAGCTTACAAGTATAAAAGGGGATGTAGATCACACCAAGAAGAGGAACACAACACAATCATTCTACACCCCATAAGGGGGGATCATCCCCCAACCATCATCCACATCATTTTTTCCATCCATCCATCACTTTGAAGATTCGTCTGTGGAATCAAGAGGAGAACCAAGAGGAGAATTCAAGACGGAGAAGCGCGCGATGACTCCCGCATCTATGGTTTTATTCATTTCCTAATTTATCTTGTGATTTTACAGATTATGGGTAAGATTTATCCAACAACCATGATTGTTCTTCACAACATCATGGGCTAGAACAGTTTTGGTAGATCTAGGGTTTTGAAGGTTTTATGAATTAATTAAACTCTCTTGTGTGTCCTCCGTACAACACTACTTGGATTGATTTTATATATGATTGTACTTTTTTAATCCATATTCATGGCCATTTTGTGCATCTTCAATTGGTATATAGCGTCTGAATATATATTTTGGTTGTAGATTGAGTGCGTTCACCGCTGAACAGGTTTTCATGTTATGATTCTAAGTGAGGGGACTCAGAAGATTCATTAGAACTGTCATATATGAATGTTTATTAATTAAATTGAATTCGAGTTAGTAAGCAGGATAAAGAGGGTAATTTTATAGTATCTATAAAGGGAGATTATATCGGATTAGATTCCAGACGTAGGAAATAATTGATGCTGATAGTACCTAGAAATGGAGGTGAAATTATGTCTCTTGCTTCGAGGTTATTCACACGTGTTACACGCATATTTACTTGTATCTATAGAGTAGATTTGCATGGTTTAGTGATGTCTCCATAGTCCACAAGGCAAAGTCGGCCTATACTTGAGAGGGAAGTTAAGTAGTAAAACTGGATTATCCTAAAGCTACATATTCTCCTACTTGATCCACTTTCGTATTCTTCTAGTGATATTTTATTTTATCTGTTATTTAATAATTCTGCTTAGTAGTTTAATAAATAAATCCCAACCTTATTGCCTTGTCTTAATTAATTTAGTAAATAATTAAATTGATAATACGTCGTTCTTTGGGTTTGATATTTAACTTGATCGCTTGCTTAAGCTGCAATTGACATCCTTAATACTTGGGAATTTATTTTGCGTGCATAGAAAACGCGTATCACCGGCCCATAGGGCTGGGAGTTATATTATTATTATGTTTAATTTACCTAAACACTCATAATATATACATCAACCACCTCTCTCTCACCCTACTCCCAGCACATTGTGGGACAAACTCTCATCATCCTTTAATTTTCATCTATTTCTCATTCTTTCTCTCACTCTAAATCACTTTTTTCTCTAATAAATAAAATAATACGTAAATAAATATTAAAATTAATTTAATTATCACAAATTGTATTAAATTATACTCCATGTTTTAACAATATTTTGCATGTATTTATTTTAATTTTCCCAAATTCTAAATAATATATGAATTAATTTTGAATTTATTGTATTACTTATAAAAAATTTAAATTTATAATTTTAAATATTTTTTATCATACAGCCCGAGAGCCCGACCCGTTTAGCCTGTAGCTCATTAGGGTTAGGATTAGGTTCACCTTTTAGAAACCCATTTAAACAGACCCGATTAATCCGAAGCCCGATTTATCCAAAGCCCCTTAGGGCAGGCCCGTGTAACATCTCTAACCTTCATTGAGAGATCTACATTGGGAGATGACTTGCATTGAGAGATGGGAAAACTTGTATTGAGAGATAGGAAAGCATGCATTGGGAAATGGGAAGGCCAATCTTCTTAAAGAACCTCAGCCTCGGGGACCTCAATTGGTGGTCTCAGAAGGACCTCATTCAGTTGGCTCAGAGGGACCCGGTGGGCAGGCTTGGAGGTCGGCTCCGACTCGATAGGTGGAAGCGGAGGTAGGATCTGACTTGGTAGACAAATATGGAGGTTGGCTCCGCATCGGCACACGGATACAGAGGCTGGCTTCGACTCGGCAGGATGGCATATTGGTGGCCTCCAACTCGAGAGACAGCTTGGAGGTGGCATCCAACTCGATAGAAGGGCACAGAGGTGGCCTCTGATTTGGCATACGGACGCAGAGGTAGGCTCTGACCCTGTGGACGGACGTGGAGGTTGGCTCCGACTCGACAGGAGTGCGCAATCTCATCTTTTATGTTGTGTGGTGACTTGGATGTTGACCACCTATCACACAACTAATGATGAATGTACAATATTTCCTTGATAATTTCAAATCTCAAATCATGTAGATAAAACCACTTCCTTTCACAATTAAACTTACCATACCATATACACACTCTATTATCATGCATCTCTAAGCATTACAACTTGTTTATGTGATTGTTGAGGCCAATGTTGTCCCATTTGAAATCACACCGATCCCCAAAGTTTTTTTAACGGCAAAAATTTTTATGGTGTTCAAGTTTATGTTGTCTTTGATGTTCCTAGAGGTGTGTAGCATTGTTAGAAGCTTCTGGAGTCTACAGGACGAAAGTGAAGGTGGTTGGTTATGAGCCCTCACAAGTCAAACACAGCTGGAATATTCTAGAAGGCAATTTACTCAAAGTAGTGGATAGTTACTTCTATATGATAAGCGGTTTTTAATACATTTGGACCACTCAACTGTTCATATGATCTCCTGCTGACTCCCACTCTTATTTAAGGACTATTCGATAATAAGAAGATGGACACCCCGCTGCAAGATACAAAAACACCACACTTAGATTTTCATATCTTAAGATTTCTGTTGTATTATTTTCACAAGTTTTGTCACACCTCGTGCTACATTTATACAATGTTATCTCGTACGTTTTATATGTTATGTTCACTAGAAATGAAAGTTCATACTTGAAGTAGGCCTAGATCTAACCATCTAAGTTTGACATTTAGGATTCGAGAGTGGAAAGATTGTTACCATCTTGAGAATCTGATTTTTGTAATAATTTTTTCCAAGTTTGTGATATTTATATTATGAGACAGCAAAAAACAAGAGTTCATAGAAAGATTAAGTAATACATGTGTTCAAGTTTTCCGTTGTTTCAAACTTAAGTTTATATTTGGATACATAGTTGTACAAAGTGCTGTCGACACTTTGGACAACATGGTTATCACGAACACACCTCAACAGAACCCCCGACAATTGGTATCAGAGCCAACACTTGACGGTATTAAGTATTGTTCTTAGTGTAGAGAGTTGTGTCATTATGAATTACTCCACTAATTGATTACTCGTCCTTCCATACTTGATGGAATCAATTATGCCACACGAAAAAGTCGGATGAGGAGTTATGTCAAAGCTCTTGATAAATGTGCCTGTAAAACCATTATATTTGGATGGACACTACCCACAGTTGAAGATAAAGATGGATATATTCTAAAAATTTATCTTCAATGGACTACTGAGGAAAACACTCTCTCATTGTAAAATTCAAAAGTGATCAACGCAATAAACTCTTTCGTTGATATGGATTTGATTCAAATTGTGTCTTTGCAAATGATACTTAAGATAGACTTCAAGAATACTGTGAAGGATTTGGATGTGTTCATAGGGAAAAAGCAAGGATATTGAACACAAAGTTCGAAACAATAAGGACGAAGGATGATGAGATGATTTTTTCCTATAATAAAAGCCTATGAGACCGTTAATGAGTTGCAGTCACCGGGAGATCCCATTCCCGATGTCAGGTTAGTAAACAAAGTACTTCGTACACTTCTTAAAATATTTAATTGTAAAATATGTGCTATACAAAAAGTTAGGAACATTGATTTGTTGAGTCATTATGAACATATGACATTTTAAATACTAATGAAATGGACTTGTCTCAACAAGATCCTACGTATGATAGAAAAGGTGATGTTGTTTTTTAATGTGAAACTGATAGGGGTTTTCTCAACACACAAATTAATCCTCAAGTATAAGGATATCAATTGTAGTCGCGAAGATGACCAAGTTACAATATCGAACCCACGGGACGGATAAATATCAATTTTGTATTCCTCTAGTATATTTTAGACTATGTTTGGTAGTTGAATAGGTTTAATGGATAATAACTTCTAATCGAAATAACAAAAAGAAATAGCAAGAGTAGAGAAAAGTGAGTTGTGATCAATAAGAATAATAGGTAGTTCGTCGGGTCATCCAGTTTCACTAGCAATTCGTATTTTCATGTGATGATGCCCGACTCTGCCCTGTGGTTTATGGACGCATCACTAGACCATGCAAGTTTACTCTATAGACACAAGTAAATATGCGCTTGACACGTGTGAATAACATCGGAGCAAGAGATATGCTTCACCCCCCTTTCTAGGTACTATCATAATCAATTATCTTCTACGTCTAGAATCTAACCCGATTTGATCTCCCTTTTTAGGTACTATAAAGTTATACTCTTCATCCTATTCATCAACCCAAATTTAATTCAATTCATGAATATTCATATAAGACAGTTCTAATAATACTTCGGAATCCCTTCACTTAGAATTATAACAATAAACCCTGCTCAGTAGTGAACGCTCTCAATCAATAACCATGTTATGTATTCAGACTCTACACAACGATCATTGATGCACAAAATGACTATGAGTATGGATTAAATATGCAATCTTATATAAAACAAACCACAGGTAGTGTTGTACGGAGTTTTACACACGAAACACGAATTACATCATGAAACTTTCATAACCCTAGAACTACCAAGGTGGTTCTAGCCCATGATTGATCTAGGAACAATCATGGTTAGATTGATCATTCTTACTTGAACCTTCAGCGAACCTCTGTCACAGCCCTCCGGATGGATCACCACCTCTACTCTTGTCTCTCTTACAATTGACGATCAAAAGCTCTCTTTATTCTCTGTATGAGTCTCCTTTTATACTTGTAATCACGTCTCTAGGGCTTGGAATGGGCTTTCTAAGTGATCTCACGCGTTTCGGCCTCGAAAATCCGGATAAGGTAAGTTCTCGCACACAGGTTCGACCACGTTAAACAGGTCGAACCCCTGGCCACAGGTCGAACCCCAGGTCGAACCCCGCTACTGGAAGAATTCTGCACAGGTTCGACCTTCTGGACAGGTCGAACCACTTAGGTCTTGGTCGAACCTCAGGTCGAACCTCAGCACTGGACAACTCCCGCTCCCGATTCGACCAACTGGCAAGTCGAACTCAAACGTCGTGGTCGAATCCTCTTTCTTGCAAATTGGTTCGACCATGGTTCGACCTGATGGCCAGGTCGAACCAGCCGAGTCGTGGTCGAATCCATCTCTGCACGTTCAGCAATGTTGGTTCGACCTGCTGGAGAGGTCGAACCCTCCTCCAGCCAGGTCGAACCCACCTAATTCTTAGGCGGTTCACGTGGCTTCGACTCTGTCTCTTCGATTCTTGGCTCTTTCACTCCGTTTTTGCTAAGAAAACACTCAAATAGCTCCACTAACACCTGATTCATGCTAATTCACAATATATATAGGTTTTCCACCTATTTCCACATCAAAACTCTCCAAAACTAGCACAAAACATAGCGCCAAACTTGTAAATTTACACACTCATCAAACCCCCAAACTTACATGTTGCTCGTCCCGAGGCAACCAATTTAAACCACAGGAGTCGTGTATAATTCAACAAGATCTAGTACAACACATATTACACATGCCACTTCATTGAATCAAACAAGAATTACTTGCATCAAATATGTCACTCATGTAAAATCAATCCAATCACACACCATTCGGAGTACTAAGTAATCTCATTGACAAGATAAGTCTTTACTCTCTTTCGCTCGTGCGTGAGGCACTATAGGCTAGTATAACACTCATATCAATTCATATTCACGCGTAACCATAAGCTTGGCAAAGGTCTCAAAAATCAACTTACATTAGATTAATACTAGGATCACAAAGGACTTGTTTCTAGGTTGTAATGTTGGCTCTTTGGAAAGGGTAGGAAAATTTGGTCATAGTAACTTAATACACTAGTAGAGAGTTACCTTGGAGGTTCTTGATTTCTCATTCGGCTTCATATTCTCCTCCAATTCTTCTCTTGCACTTGCACTTGCAATTTTCAATTTTCCTTCTCTTCCTTGCATCAACATCATTCTTCTTTTAATTACTCGGGTACCAGTTATAGGCACTACCCTTCTCGAACATCGTTCGACTGCTTCTTAAAAACTTCAAGCCCCATGTATAAGCAATTCGGGATACCAATTTCAAGCACTATCCCTAACAAGATTTAACCATGCACTTTTCTTACTGAACCTCATTCCATCTTCCCTTTGTTTCTTCCACACTTATTCACCTTATTCTCTCTACCAATGAATAGGGTATTTTCAAAGCTCAAATAAGGTAATTAAGGCTCTTATATTTGGCTTGCCAAAGAAAAAGCTTTTAAAAGGCTCAAACAGGGCTACCAAAGATTCATAAAATCATTAGGAAAGGTAAAATTTGGCTAAGTGACTCAATTAATCAAAAATGGCCTAAGATCATATCCTAATATTTCATCAATTGTAAGTTTCACACAAGACTCCAAGCCAAGTTCTAGAATACGTTCATACGAATGATTCTCTCAAAAATAAACTATCATGATTAATCATGATAAAGGCTCAAATTCTCACATAGGTAATGATTAGAGCTATTTTCACCTACATTTTAGTGTCTTTTTATATGTATTTTCATATGATTTTATCCGTATTTTATGTGTTATTTGGTTGTGTTTTGTATTTTTATTGAAATGTGTGTGAATAAGCTTAAACTTAAGATTTTCACTTTTTATTGGATGCTAAACATGATAAGGAAGATGTAGGAAAAAGCGGATCTCAATTCGGAGTTGAAACGAGGGAGAACGAGCCAAAACAGTGAAGAAATGCAGGAGCCAGCACCAACACGGGCCGTGTAGCCAATACGGCCCTGTAAGAGTTGGCCGTGCGGCGACATCTAGTCATTCAACACGGGCAACTTCTGGTCGTGTCCAGTTGCACGAGTCGAGTTGGGAGCACGAGCCGTGTAGCCAACACGGCCCTGTCAGAGTTGGTCGTGTGCCGACATCAGAAGAGCCAACACGATCACCCTGTGCCCGTGTTACAACACACGACTCGTGTTGCAGCACACGAGCCGTGTTGCGTAACACGGCCCTGTAAGGCGAGGCCGTGCGGCAGCATCAGAAGACACAACACGGCCACCTCGTGGCCGTGTTGCAGAACACGACTCGTGTTGTGTATTTTCCTGCAGAAATTTCCAGATCCTTCTAGAAGCCTCCAAAGGGGTATAAATACTCCTTTATTCAACAATTGGCAGGAGATCCGAAAATCCCATCATCTACACACACATCACACACCATTTCTTCCATTTTCCACCATCATCTTCATCCACCTTCATCCATTTTGATCCATCTTCATCATCTCCATTAATTCTCCATAAAAACTTCATCCCTTCCATTGGGTGTGAGAAGATCTCAAGGAATCAAGAGCTAGAGGTGGAGATCAAGAAGAATAGAAGATTATCTTCAAGAAATTGATAGGGAAGAATCCATTCATTTTGTATTTCTTTAAATCTAAGACTATGGGTATTTGTAATGAATCATTTATTTGTTTTATTACATTTATCATGTTAGGCTAATCCCTCTAGTGGGATTAGGAATATGAAGAGCATATTAGATTTATATTATCATGTGGATTAAATTGGTTTTTGATTTAATTGATGTTGATTTCTATTCATGGAGTTTAATTGTCTTGATGTTGTGATGGCATGGTTTGTTATTCATGAATGTTTATTGGTTTAATGGATTGTTGATCAATGGATTATTTGTGGTAATTAAATGCTATCATGATGTTCATGTATGTATTGCTTGGAGTGAGACGGAAATGACCCTCTATAGTATTAGGAAGGCATGAATAGACATTGAGTTTGGGTTTGACCGAAAGGATATTTGAATTCAATGAGGGGAACCAATCCATTCGTTGGCCTTAGTACACAAAAAGGGAGAGTTTAAGCTAACTAGTACCTAGATGGAAGGGGTTAATGTTGGGCTTTGATCTTAAGTGCTTTTGGGAGTCTAAAATGGATCAACAACCTTTGTAACCCGAAAGGGAGCTTAGAATACAATCGTGATCACCCTTAGTCTACATCAATTGAGTTGAATTCCGTTTGCATGATAATATGAATCGAGTGTGATTGGATGTTTTTAATCCCATGTTTTTCCATATTTGAACTTTAGCACCCATTTTCTTTACTTGACATTTATCTTATTTGCTATTCTTATTTACTTGCTACTTGTTTTAGTTGTTAATCAATCTCAAAACCCCCGATCATCTTTACAAAAACAACATGAACATGAGCTCACGTATTTTGCTAGTCCGAATATAACTTCTTATTGGATTGATAATTTTTCTTAGGATATACTACTACAACGATCGAGTATTCTTGCTCGTGAGTGCTATAAAAATAGGAAAACAAGAAAATGGCGCCGTTGCCAAAGGGGAGTTTGACGGACTAGTCGAGTACTGTGTTATTGTTTTAGTTGTTCTTGATAAGGATTCTTTTTATTTTCTTTTATTTACTATTGTTGTTTGTGGTCTCACTCTTTGCCTTTTCGTAGGTGTTTTATGATCACAAGATCAAAGGGAAATCAATCGATCATTCCTTTGAATTTGGAGATTGAAAAGACCGCACGACAAAGGAAGTGGGAGAGGCGTAAAGCTAGAAAATGAACAAAAATGGAGAATCAACGTAGAGAGAATGCTAATTATAACCCACCCCAAGATCCTTTACAAGATCAAAGGGGGGTACAAGAAGGAGTGCAAGAGAATCAAGTGGAGATAATGAGGAATGTCTTTGTTCAAAATCAAGAGTATATTCAATTGCTTGCCAATCAAGAAGCTCAAAGGATATTTCAACATCAAGAGAGGCCAAGGCCTAGAGCAATCCGGGATTACTTCCAACCAAGAGCCGTGCACAATATGGTTCCTCCGGTTCAAGCCAACAATTTAGAAATCAAGACCGGATTGATCAATATGGTAAAAGAAAATCAGTTTGGGGGAGGTCCTCTTGAGGATCCAAACATGCATCTAGTTAGCTTCTTGGAGGTTGCAAATACCATTAAGATGAATGGAGTATCGGAAGATGCTATTCGGATGAGGTTGTTCTCTTTTTCTTTAAGAGACAAGGCTAAGGCATGGTATAATGCAATTCCTTTGGGAAGTTGTAACACATGGGAAGATCTTGAGCAAAGGTTCCTAAACAAATACTTTCCTCCTTCAAAGACACTCCAATTGAAGAGCCTTATCACTCAGTTTAAGCAACTTCCGGATGAAAGCTTTTATGAAGCATGGGAACGCTACAAGGAGATGCTAAGAAAGTGCCCTCAATATGACTTTCATGAGAATCAACAAGTGGCTTTCTTCTATCAAGGGTTGAGCCAACAACATCGGATGCATGTAGATGCCTCATCCGGAGGATCTATATTTGGAGTGGATGCGATGAAAGCTATGGAAATTTTTGATGATATTGCAATGAATGCTTATCAATGGCCGTCCGAGAGGATATTGGGAGGTTATGCATACGGAAAGGTGGCTCAAGTGGAAAGTGTGCATAAAGTGAAGAGCGATGTGTTTCAAGGCCAAGGCATGAAAGAATTTAATGAAAGCATCAATGCTTTAACTAAGCAATTGAATTTGATCACTCAAGGAGTGAGTCAAGGGGGAAGCACAAGTGCTATTGTGAATGATGAGAGCCATGTTACGCAAAATGTAGAGGATGTTGCCTATTTAGATGGGAGAAATTACCAAGGAAATTTTCAACGTCAAGGGAATTTTCAAGGTAACTATCCTTCTAACCAAGGTAATTATCAAGGAGGATATCAAGGGCAAGCTCGGGTGAGTAATTTCAATCAATCAAGTGGAGGTTATCAAGCGCCAAGGAAGCATGAAAATTTCTCTTACTCTAATCCTCAAGCCGCCGTGTCATTTCCTCCGGGATTCGATCCAAGTGCCAAACCATCGAATGGAAAGGGTAAAGCATCGGTGGAAGAGACATTGCTAGCATATATGAAAAAGATGGAGGCTAGAATGGAGGAAAATGAGAAGAAGTCCGACAATAGGATGAGAGCTTTTGAACATCAAATGGGACAAATTGCTTCCTCCGTTGGATCTCAACACCAACAAGGAAAGTTCCCCTCTACCACGGTAACTAATCCTAAGGAGCAATGTTTGTATGTTACCGTGTGCAACATGGAAAGTAAGGTGGAGAAAGGGTTGGTGGAAACAACAAACATTGGTTCCAAGGTTGAAAAAGTAGTTTGTGATGAAATTGTGTCAAATGTGGAGGAGGACATTGGCATTGATGAAGATTGGTCTTTGGATGATGAGATGATAATTGGTGAATTTTTGTCTTTGTTGGATGAGGAAAGTAAGTGTGATGAAGAGATGATGTTGAAACAAGATCATGACATTGTTGAAGTTGATGCTTCATTAAAGGTGGAAGACCCCGGTAAATTCGTTCTTACTTGTAAAATTGGAAATGGGGAACACTTTAATGCTATATGTGATCTTGGTTCAAGCATTAATGTAATGCCTTTGG
This sequence comes from Pogostemon cablin, assembly GCA_023678885.1. NCBI lineage: Eukaryota > Viridiplantae > Streptophyta > Magnoliopsida > Lamiales > Lamiaceae > Pogostemon > Pogostemon cablin. The sequence goes on from CM042993.1 coordinate 11,049,983, forward strand.
AGATTTTTGAAAAACTTGGCATTGGGGGGTTAAAGGAAACGGATGTGGAAATCGGAATAATGGATGGTTCAATGATAAAGCCCCATGGAGTTGTGGAGGATATGCTTGTGCAAATAGAGGATTTTGTATTTCCGGTGGATTTTATGATAGTTGAGAAGCAAGCGGATCCTTGGATTCCATTAATTTTTGGAAGGACATTTTTGGCAACCGCAAAATCAAAATTTGACATGGATAGGAAGGAACTCACACTCCGATCAAATGAAAGAGAATTGGTGTTATCAAGCAAGAATGAAAAAGGGGGAAATCTTCATGTGAAGCCACCCATTAAGCCTCCGGATATTCGAGATGAAGTGGTAAGTGCGATTTTAAAAGATGAAGAATTAACTAACTTTATGCTTGAAATTGCAGGAAATTTCTCTTCAAAAAGAAATACGCTTGGGGGAGATCCACATGTTGATTTGAAGATTGATAAAGGGCCTCCGGGATTTAAGAATGTGAGAAAAAGAGGAGACGAAGTGAGCTCAAGTGTTAAAGGAGCACGAAGTGTGGATAAAAAGGTTGTTAAAGAGATGTTTAAAGTGAAGATGAGGCCCGATGGGGTCTTGGATTTTTCCGACTGTTAAGAGCTTAAATCCGTCCGGCTTGAAGACGTTAAACTTAGCGCTAAATGGGAGGCAACCCATTCTTTTTATTTTTTGTTGTTTGTTTGTTTTGGCCTTGTAGGTTGATTGTGCTCATGTAGAAAAATGCATATTGAAGAAAAGAGAAATGCTTCATGGATTCAAGTTGACATGTTCCACAACTTGTTGCAAACTTAATTCATGACTCTTGTCTCGAGTTAAGTTTGGGGGGTGCTAGTGCGTGGTGGACATAGCTTGAGTCGTATGGATGCAGTTACTTCTCTACAAGAAGATTACCAAAGGAAACTACAAGGGTAAGTCTCACCACTTTTTGCAAACTTAAGTCTCAACTCTTGTTTCGATTTAAGTTTGGGGGGAGAGTGTGTGGTGTGACTCACCACTTAAGTATGATTCTTGTAAAATTGGGCAAATTTTAAAATTTTTCTCATGAGTTTGGGTTGATTTTGGCATGATTGGTGGTGTTGATGTGCATGATAGTCCATATTTATAATGAAATTATTGAAATAATGGTGTTTGTTGAGTGTTGAGCATGAATGAGAGGTATTGGAAACATGATGGAGCTTGGAGCTAACGTTTTCCTTACCAAATGCCTACACCTTATCATTTTATTACTTGAAATGAATTGATTTTGATTTGGATTGTTGTGACTAGCATGCTACTTCATGTGTTATGTTTGTGGGAGGTTTACTTCCGTAATTTAGGATTTCCTTTTAAATAAAGGTTGGGATGATTGTGTGCTTAATTTTCTTATGGATGATGGTATTTTGTGTTTAGGCATGTTTTGTGTTTTTGTTGTGTCTTGTTTGTTGAGCCCTTATTTGTATGTTGTGTGTATTTTTTCATTCTTGTCTTGGGATGTTTGGTGGTTTGTTTAGGGATGTCGTGAGTCATTTTTGAACGTGAGTGATGATATGTTGTGGTGATAAGTGATGACAAATTATGATTAAGAATCTCTACACTTTCAAATTGTAACATGTTTTACTTAACTTGTTCAATTTTGAGATGAATGTGGTGTAATAAGTTCCTTAAGGTCCGAGCACAAGCTTGTGAGCATTTGAGCCTCAACCATGCATACATGGTATTTCTTCATGAGTGGATCGGTTGTGTTTGATAAGCTAGAACTTGCTCAAGGACTATAGGAAAGAGCTCGATTAGTGGAGATTAGTGAAATGATCTAAGACCATCCTTGTTATTATAGTCATTGCCATATATGTTCCTACCTTGAACATCATCCTTAGTCAACCACTTTGAGCCTATAAGCCTATTTCTTGTGAATTTAGCACATTACAAGCCTTAATTACCAATTCAAATCTTATATATACCTTTGTGCGGGTGATTGAGGAGATGGTAGCTAGAAAGGATTGATTGATTAGCAAAAGAAGAAAAGGGAATGGTAAACAAGTAAGAAAAATGATGAAAAGAGCAAAAGTAAGAAGGCACATGCAACCTCAAAGCAAGAGAAAGAGCAAATCAACATCAAAATGCTCAAGTAAACAAAATTCAAAGATAGGAAGCATGCATCAAAAGAAGCTCAATCCAAGGAAAGTTAATGAATAGTGCTTGAGATAGTAAAGATAAGCAAGGAAGAAAAGAAAGTGAAGAAGTTGAGGAAATTGGCCATCTCTTTGATTACTTACACATGATTATTCACTCTTATCCATATACTTCCTACCATACCAAAGAGCCTATCATTACATCCTAATGAAAGACCTTTTTGATCATTAATTGAAACTTTGGTGGTTTATGAATATAGTCCGCGAGCAAGCTTATAGCGAGTCGAGCCAATCGATTAATGAGTGTGATTTACCCTATTTCAAAAGAGTGTTGAGAGACATCAATATCCATTGTGAGGCTTGGACTTAAAAGGAACTATATTACACTTTATTCTCTTTTGATTGAACTTGTTAATTTCTCATGTCATGATTTTAATGTTGTAGGATGACTTAGCATAGTTTGTTGTTATTATTGCTAACGATGTGTTATTGCTTATATTCGTTTAGTCTTTTCTAGGTGAAAATTTCTCCTTTTGATTTGTCATTTTCGTTGCTCGGGGACGAGCAACACCTTAAGTTTGGGGGGTTGATTAGAGCTATTTTCACCTATATTTTAGTGTCTTTTTATATGTATTTTCATATGATTTTATCCGTATTTTATGTGTTATTTGGTTGTGTTTTGTATTTTTATTGAAATGTGTGTGAATGAGCTTAAACTTAAGATTTTCACTTTTTATTGGATGCTAAATATGATAAGGAAGATGTAGGAAAAAGCGGATCTCAATTCGGAGTTGAAACGAGGGAAAACGAGCCAAAACAGTGAAGAAATGCAGGAGCCAGCACCAACACGGGCCGTGTAGCCAACACGGCCCTGTAAGAGTTGGCCGTGCGGCGACATCTAGTCATTCAACAAGGGCAACTTCTGGTCGTGTCCAGTTGCATGAGTCGAGTTGGGAGCACGAGCCGTGTAGCCAACACGGCCCTGTAAGAGTTAGTCGTGTGCCGACATCAGAAGAGCCAACACGATCACCCTGTGCCCGTGTTACAACACACGACTCGTGTTGCAGCACACTAGCCGTGTTGCGTAACACGGCCCTGTAAGGCGAGGCCGTGCGGCAGCATCAGAAGACACAACACGGCCACCTCGTGGCCGTGTTACAGAACACGACTCGTGTTGTGTATTTTCCTGCAGAAATTTCCAGATCCTTCTAGAAGCCTCCAAAGGGGTATAAATACCCCTTTATTCAACAATTGGCAGGAGATCCAAAAATCCCATCATCTACACACACATCACACACCATTTCTTACATTTTTCACCATCATCTTCATCCACCTTCATCCATTTTGATCCATCTTCATCATCTCCATTAATTCTCCATAAAAACTTCATCCCTTCCATTGGGTGTGAGAAGATCTCAAGGAATCAAGAGCTAGAGGTGGAGATCAAGAAGAATAGAAGATTCTCTTCAAGAAATTGATAGGAAAGAATCCATTCATTTTGTATTTCTTTAGATCTAAGACTATGGGTATTTGTAATGAATCATTTATTTGTTTTATTACTTTTATCATGTTAGGCTAATCCCTCTAGTGGGATTAGGAATATGAAGATCATATTAGATTTATATTATCATGTGGATTAAATTGGTTTTTGATTTAATTGATGTTGATTTCTATTCATGGAGTTTAATTGTCTTGATGTTGTGATGGCATGGTTTGTTATTCATGAATGTTTATTGGTTTAATGGATTGTTGATCAATGGATTATTTGTGGTAATTAAATGCTATCATGATGTTCATGTATGTATTGCTTGGAGTGAGACGGAAACGACCCTCTATAGTATTAGGAAGGCATGAATAGACATTGAGTTTGGGTTTGACCGAAAGGATATTTGAATTCAATGAGGGGAACCAACCCATTCGTTGGCCTTAGTACACAAAAAGGGAGAGTTTAAGCTAACTAGTACCTAGATGGAAGGGGTTAATGTTGGGCTTTGATCTTAAGTGCTTTTGGGAGTCTAAAATGGATCAACAACCTTTGTAACCCGAAAGGGAGCTTAGGATACAATCGTGATCACCCTTAGTCTACATCAATTGAGTTGAATTCCGTTTGCATGATAATATGAATCGAGTGTGCTTGGATGTTTCTAATCCCATATTTTTCCATATTTGAACTTTAGCACCCATTTTCTTTACTTGACATTTATCTTATTTGCTATTCTTATTTACTTGCTACTTGTTTTAGTTGTTAATCAATCTCAAAACCCCCGATCATCTTTACAAAAACAACATGAACATGAGCTCACGTATTTTGCTAGTCCGAACATAACTTCTTATTGGATTGATAATTTTTCTTGGGATATACTACTACAACGATCGAGTATTCTTGCTCGTGAGTGCTATAAAAATAGGCAAACAGGTAATCAATTCCTAATACTCCTCATAGCACATAATCAAAATCAATTCCTCATGAATTCCATATACTTAACAAATTATTCATGCTCTTTCCAAATGAAAATAAACACGTAAACACATGAATGCACAGAATCAATAACCCATATACAAAACAATGATACAAGATCAACTATATCAGGCACATGCCACTCACACATGAATCACACCCCAATCTGTAAAAATAAAAAGAAGAATGGGAGATAAGATGAATCGGAGAAGCCAAAAGAAACCTGAAACTACTCCCTATGAGCATCATCATCCTCATCATCATCGTCATCCTCATCCATTCTATTTTCCACAGCTCGGCACAGACTGGTAATATGCTTATCCATCATATCCACTCGACTACTCACTCTACCAACATGCTCATCCAAGGCAGAGTTCCTTTCGTTCAGCGTGGCGTAGTTGGCGTTAGCGAGCGCGAGTTGCCTGTTCGTCTCCTGCTGCGCAGCTACCACCGCAATCAGCTGCTCATGAATCAAGCGAAGCTGCTCCCGAGTACTGGAACTGCTCGCCGCTGCTGCGGTACCGGAGCATGCTGAGGCGCATCATGCTGCTCTCCTCCCGGAATCTCCATCTCCGGCTGCTCATCTACCTGATCCTCCTCTTCAGGCTACTGTGGCTGAGGTGGACGGAACTCTCCTTGATCAACAATCTGCTGTAACTCAACCATCCTCCCCTCAGCACACATCTGTGCTACCGCTCTCCAATCACCACCCGACTTCACTGTCACGGATAAAGCGGTGTGTCCAAGAGAATTTATTAGCTTATTCCTTGCTTCCTGAATAGTTGTCAAGTTGCTCACGTCGAAGGGGAACATAAATTCGAAAGGCTTGAGACCTCTCGTGAAAAACCAATCTCCATTTCTAAAATGGGCAAATCCTCCCTTCGCGCATGTGCTCATCATCAAATCGGGTTCTCCTTCCACTGGTGTAATGCCTGTGAGATCCAAGTTATAATGCTCAGCCACGATCGTCAATAACCCTCCAATATTCACCTTTTGAAAACCAATGGTCTTGAATCGATTCAGCTGCGCAATAAAATAAGCTCCAACATTGAACTTCACTCCATTCAGCATACACCACAGGGCATATAGCTCTCCTCTAGACACAACACTCCCCTCCGAGCGGGCGAACAACGTGTTGCTCAGGATGCGGTCCATGTACCTCAAGACTGGGTTCTTTATTGCGGAAGCACGAGCCTGTCTGGTCTTATAATCACGAATATCCCCAGTGATCTCCCTCCAAAACCGCTTTACACTGAATGCAGCATTTTCTAAACGAGGGATCTCCAAAGGCGTCTCAAACAGCTCATTGAAATCCTCAGACGTCCATCTCCTACTCACTCCACCAAGCTGAAACGTACACCGATAGGGGTATCCAAGCGGGTCCTTCTCCATCTCAAACGAGCAAACTACTTACGCTGTAACATGGAAGTACGTCGGCCTCTTCAACTCTATGAATCTTCGGATCCCTACTTGATCAAACATCCAAAATATATCATCCCCTATTCTCATTATCCTCATCGCTTCATCATCTTGGTATCGAGTGCGAGCTATCTTGTTTGAAACTTCTTCCCACTTCTCTTTAATCTCATCCCAATCTTGCATCCTAATCTTGAAGTTATCGGGTAAACGATCTTGTAGCCTCAGTTTTCTTGTCACTTTGTCCAAATTTGAAGGCTTGTCATGCCTCTTCTTCGATCTTTCCTCCTCTGCCTTTCCTTTTCCTTTACTTGATCCTTGTCCCTTTCCTGAAAACAAATACTTCAATCCAACCAACAAGACAAGAAAGCAAGTATTGTACTAGCACATCACATACTCTACTCAAGACTTCAAGCATCAATGCATATTCAAACAAAGTATCATCTCAACACCACTTGCTTATTCAACATTCTCAAAACATCTTCAATCACACCTTCTTTAATCATCAAAACATAACCAACAAGCATGCATTAAGCAATTCAAGCAATTCAATCCAAAATTCAACATGTTTCCCTCAATGAACTACTTCAATTTTATCAATTTCAAACCAAATCAACATGCTCATTCTATGATATGTTCTATATCCTTGATCAATCCACATAAAAATCCAAGTTCTATCAATAATCAATCAACCAAAAACCAAGAAACAAGAATTCATATGAAACAAATCATAATATCAACATTCACCATGAAATTCAACCATATTCAACATCAATCCTCTTATTCACATCGAATTTCTTACCTAAACCTTCAATCCTAGAGTAATTGAGTTGGAAAAACATACCTTGTGACTTGCCCATGGTGAACAACCGATCGAGAACACACAACAACCAAAAATCGCGATTTCAGCCCTAACTCGCGACGAAATCCACCCAAATCCGCGACCGAATCGATAATTCAAGGTGTAGTGTTGTGTAATCGGTGTGAAATCAAGTGTAATTGAAGAATTTGTGCAAGGGTGTAGAGGTTCGAAGAGAGTTCAAGGTTTGGTGTTTCGAAAAAGTGATCGAACCCCTCTAAAAAATTGAACTTAAATCGCGTACCTGGCTTGGTTCGACCTCAAGTTCGACCACCTGAACAGGTCGAACCATGGATGGCGAGGTCGAACCTCTCTTCTGGACAAACGATCTTCTCGGTTCGACCAGGGGTTCGACTTGCTAAACAGGTCGAACCTTCCTTGAATTGGTCGAACCCTTCTTTTGGAAAACAGAATGCTTCCAACTGACAGGTTCGACCATAGGTTCGACCTCCTGATCAGGTCGAACAACTATGGCTTTGGTCGAACCTCCTCTCTGGACAACTTTCGACGCCGGTTCGACTTCCTCTGCTTTTGTTCGACCTCTGGCTCTGGTCAAACCACTCCTAGAGTTGGTCGAACCTTCCTCCTGATTTCCAAAACTGAGTGTTCTTCATTCACTACATACTTCAAGCTTCGACACAACTTCATTAGGTACAATCTAGAGCACAACTTCAAAAATTGTTCCACATAACATCATTCATGAGTAACTCCGTAAAAGAAAACACAACCAAAAACCACTGAACATTAGGCAAGTTGTAAAAAATCGTCACATTAAAATCGATTAAAATTTCAATATGGCCGCAAAAACCAACTCCCCTAACAAACAATACAAAGAAAAGATTATACTCGTAATGCTTCAATGAGGTAATAACATCACACCCCCCAAACTTAGTAAAAACGTAAGTCGAAACTAAGTTTGAAAAGAGATGTAATAGCCGATTAGTAAGCATCTTAAATATAAAAATTTCTTACTCACACAAAAGAAATAAAGCAATAAAACGGAAGAGTAAGCTCTCAACAAGCGCTCATGTTTAACGTGGTAGAGTCACGACGGTACCAAATCAGAACAAGGTATCATCAAAAATGACACACGCATCATCCGGCGACCTATAATGCTTCAACCGATGCCCATTCGCCGTGATAACGTCTCCATCTTTGTCAATAAGCTCAAAACTCCCCCTCCTAAGGCTCGATGAATCATGAACGCTCCCGTCCACTTAGACTTCAACTTGCCTGCAAAAAGCTTCAAACGAGAGTTAAAAAGTAGTACCTCATCTCCTTGCTTGAACTCCTTGTATGAAATCTTAGAATCATGCCACCTCTTCATTCTTTCCTTATAAATCTCTGAATTCTTGTAAGCACGACTCCTAAACTCATCCAATTGATTCATGTGAGTTATCCTCAACTCCTTCACATCCTTAAGGGTCAAGTTCAAGCGACGCAAAGCCCAAAACGCTTTGTGTTGAATTTCTACAGGTAAGTGGCACGGCTTCCCATAGACAATTTGATACGGTGACATATCTAACACCATCTTGTAAGCGGTCCGGAACCCCCATAACACATCATCAAGCTTCATAGCCCAATCCTTTCTATTAGTTCCTATCACTTTCTCCAGAATCTGCTTTACTTGACGGTTGGAGACCTCTGCCTGCCCATTCACTTGCGGATGATAGGGTGTAGTAACCCTATGCTTAACAGCATAATCCTTAAGCACCTTCTCTAGAAATTTATTGACGAAGTGGGAACCTCCATCACTAACTAATGCTCTAGGAACTCCATAACGGGCAAAAATATGTTTCTTCAGGAAAGATAAAACAACTTTCGAGTCATTAACACGAGTAGGAATCGCTTCCACCCACTTCGAAACATAATCCACCGCAAGAAGAATGTAGAGAAACCCATTCGACTGGGGAAAAGGCCCCATAAAATCGATCCCCCATACATCAAATATCTCCACGACTATGCTAGGCTGCAATGGCATCTCATCTCTCCTACCTATATTACCCATGCGCTGACATCTATCGCAAGACGCCACATAGCTCTCACTATCTCTAAACAATGTAGGCCAATAAAGAGCAGATTGAAGTACCTTAGCTGCAGTCTTTTGTGCTCCGAAATGCCCTCCATTCGGTTGTGCATGACAGAACTCCAGCACACTTTCCATTTTCATCTCGGGTACACATCTTCGGACAATAGAATCTGTACAAATCTTGTAAACAAACGGATCATACCATATAAATGTCTCAACTTCCCTACGAAATTTCGCAAGTTGATATCGGTTGAGATCCCTTGGAATTTCACCAATGACAATGTAATTAACATAATCCGCGTACCATGGATCCATACCTTGCGCTGCAACCACACATGCTCGCTCGGTACCTTCAACAGCCACAGCCATGATCTTCTCATCAGGGAACATCTCTTCAATAAACTCGAAAGAATTATCACAATGCTCCCTAGTCTCCAACCTTGACAAGTGATCTGCCAAAACATTTTCTGTTCCTTTCTTATCCCGAATCTCCAAGTCAAACTCCTGCAGTAGTAGAATCCACCTTATAATCCTAGGCTTCGTCTCCTTCTTCTCCATCAAATAACGAATCGCTGAGTGATCCGTATACATAATCGTCTTCATGCCAACCAAATACTGACAAAACTTATCGAATGCATACACAACAGCCAAAAACTCATTTTCAGTCACCGCGTAATTCTTCTGTGCCGCATCGAAAGTCTTACTCGCGTAGTAAATGGCACAGAACTTCTTCTCCCTTAGCTGCCCGAGCACCACACCCAATGCTACATCACTTGCATCACACATAAGTACAAACGGTTGAGTCCAGTCCGGTGTGATCAAGATAAGGGCAGTAATAAGCGCCTCCTTCAAAACTTGAAAAGTTGTTAGACACTCATCATTAAACACAAAAGGAATATTCTTTTCAAGTAAATGAGATAAGTGCTTAGAGTATTTTGAGAAGTCTTTAATGAATCTCCTATAAAAACCGGCGTGTCCAAGGAAGGACCGCACTCCTCTTTCATTGGTCGGTGGTGGAAGCTTCTCAATTGCCACCACTTTAGCACGATCTACCTGTAATCCCTTGGCGGAAACATGATGCCCAAGAACAATCCCATCCTTCCCCATGAAGTGGCACTTCTCCCAATTCAAGACAAGATTAGTTTCTTGACACCTCTTCAAAACAACAGCAAGGTTAGACAAACACATATCAAAAGAAGAACCAAAGACTGAAAAATCATCCATGAATACTTCCATGATCTTCTCTATCAAACCATCAAAAATCGCCATCATGCATCTTTGAAAAGTAGCAGGCGCATTACACAATCCAAACGGCAACTTCCTAAAAGCAAAGGTCCCGTAGGGGCAAGTAAAAGTGGTCTTTTCTTGATCCTCTGGAGCAATCATGATTTGATTATACCCCGAGTATCCATCCAAGAAACAATAAAACTCATACCCTGCAAGACGATCCAACATTTGATCCATAAACGGAAGAGGAAAATGGTCCTTACACGTGTTCTCATTTAATTTCCTGTAATCCACACATGTACGCCATTCCGTAGGAATTCTTGTGGCTATAGCTTCTCCATCCTCAGCTTTCACTACAGTCATGCCCCCCTTTTTAGCAACTACATGCAATGGACTCACATGGGGACTATCACTAATAGGATATATAATTCCAGCATCCAACCACGTAAGAATTTGCTTCCTTATCACCTCTTGAATTGCGGGATTCACCCTACGCTGATTCTGAACACTAGCCTTGGCTTCATCCAACAACCTAATCCGATGCATACAATACGAAGGACTAATACCTTTCAAATCATCAAGTGACCACCTTATTGTAGACTTGTACTTTCTTAAGACATCTAATAACTCCTCAAGTTGATCATCATTAAGGGAAGAAGATACAATTACCGGATATTGTGCATTATCACCAAGAAAAGCATACTTCAAGTGCTCCGGCAATGGTTTCAACTCCTCTTTTCTTTTCTCCACTGGAGTGTTTTCGTTATCCAAAGGCAAGTACTTCCTGGTCCATTTGACTTCTTCCACTTTATTTCTTTCCAATGCAAACCTGTCATCACCCAAAGCAAGTAAGTTTTCAAGAAATTCAATACATACCTCGTTAGAAAGTCCGTCAAGCTCCGTAGTGGGATAAGTAAGAGACTCCATCAAACATGTCTCAAGAGGATCCTTTGACAAGATCAGAGACATATCCTCCTTCACAATCTCCTCCACCACGTCAATACTATAACATTGGGACTCCATTGGCATCTTCATTGCTTTGTCCAAATTGAAAAGTACTTCTTCTTTGTCCATTCTCAACTTCAGTTCTCCCTTCCGAACATCTATCATAGCTCCAGCTGTAGCAAGGAATGGCCTCCCCAAGATTAAAGGAACATTATCCTTGTCATCATCCATTTCTAGTACAAGGAAATCCACAGGAAAGACTAGCTTCTCCACTTTTACAAGAACATCTTCAAAAATACCTTTCGGAAACGTCATTGATCTATCTGTCAATTGGAGAGCAACAGTTGTCGAGGTCAGCTCCCCCAGACCAAGCTTCTGAAAGATGGACAACGGCATCAAATTGATGCTTGCCCCTAGATCGCACAAAGCTCGCCGTGCTGGCCCCTTCCCGATCTCACATAGAATAGTAAAGCTCCCCGGATCTTTCATCTTTGGTGGCAACTTCTTTTGAATAATTGAGCTATAATTCTCAGATAAGTTTATCATTTTAACTCCGGTTAAGCTTCGCTTCTTCATCAATATGTCTTTAAGGAATCGAGAATAATATGGCATCTCCATGATTGCCTCTGAAAAAGGGATGTTCAAGCTTATCTTATTCATTATCTCTGAAAACTTCTTGAACTTTTCTTCCAACCCCTTCTTCACTAGCTTGTAGGAAAACGGTGGAGGTATCTTTTTTTTGGGAATCCCTCATTCATCACGATCAACCTTCTCCGCTTTCTCCTTTTCGGCTCTTAATCGCTTAGCTCTTTCCCATTTTTTCTCAGCTATTATGTCTGTACTTTGCTCATTCCGTACCACTGGAGTTGCATCAACATCAAAAGGAACAACAGGTGCATCAATCAAAACATCTCGGCGAGGTTTGACTAGGGTTCGACCAGTTTGAGAGGTCGAACCAGGACTGTATTGGTCTAACCTCTCTCCTGGAAAACTGATCTCATTCTGCTCCGGAGGTTCGACTTGGGTTTGACCAGCATTGGAGGTCGAACCACTGCCCCCTTGGTCGAACCGCTTCACTGTATAATCTCTATCCTTCGGTTCAACCTGGGTTCGACCTGAAGAGTTGGTCGAACCATTTTGATCGTGGTCGAACCGTTCCTGCGTCAAAACAGAGTGCTCTGGCCGATGAGGTTCGACCTGGGTTCGACCTGAAAAGTTGGTCGAACCCTCTGCGTGTTGGTCGAACCGCTCCTGTGTCAAAACAGAGTGCTTTTCTTGATGAGGTTCGACCATGGTTCGACCTGGATGCCAGGTCGAACCCTCTGAATTTTGGTCGAACCGAGGCTTAGAAAATTCCAACTTTGATTCCGGCCTCATCGGTCCCTCGTACTGCGTTCCCGACCTCAGTGTGATGGCATTACACGACTTCAGATTCTCTATACTCTGAGACGAAAACTTCCCTTTTCCTACAGTTTGAGTCAATATGTTCACATTCTCTGCAATTATACCCATCAACAATGTGAGATCTTTCACTTGAGTGGACAAATCTCTGTGGTGATCATCAATCTTTTTCTCAAGCTTTGCCTCAAGGCGGTTCACTCTTTCATCATTCTTTACCATGTACCGATTCACAATATCCTCGAAACCAGGCTTCCCTTCTTCCACCTTTTCTCCCGGATCAACACCCATCGGAAGTTGCACTGCATTGTTCGTATTGCTCCATGAAAATTCAGGCCTCCTTGGTTGCTGTTGATAACTACCAGATGGACCACGATTATTAAAGTTCCCTCGATAGTTCCCTTGGTAGTTCCGGTTTCCTTGATTTGGGTACCTCGTTCCTTGAATACTTTGACCCATCGCATAATTTGCTTCCTCCAATTCTTCTTGGATGGTTCCATTATTCATCATCTCTTGCTGCATGATTGGCACTCGTTGAGATATCTCGCTGATCTGCTTCTGTTGAGACTCAAGTAGCTTGTTGATATTGGACAAGCTTGAAACGATCTCATCCTCTCTCTTTGTTTTCACCATTGCTTGTTCAACCTGAGCTACCTTTCCAAGAACATACGTACCTCTAACTCTATCAGTAGGCCAATCCCTCGAATTCATCGATATGTCTTCAAACAATCTCTCGGCCTCAACGGATGACTTAGTAAGCAATGCTCCATTAGAAGAAGCATCAAGTAGCACTCTTGATTCACAGTCCAATCCATTATAGAATATACTGATATATTGGGCTTTAGATAACCCATGTTGAGGACACTTCCTGAGCATGTCCTTGAATCTATCCCACGCTTCATGAAATTTCTCACCTCCACTGATAGCAAATTGGTTAATATACTGCTTCATCTTAAACACCTTCGAAGGTGGCATATACCTCTCCAAGAACCTTAACTTCAATTGCTCCCACGTGGTGCACTCAGCTGCGTTAATAGTATTGTACCAATCCCTCGCCTTTTCAGTAAGCGAGAATTTGAACAAAAGGATCTTCCTAGCATCTTCATGTTCTCCTACGTCTTTTTGAGTACTTGCATAGCCTAAGAACTTGTTCAGATGCTGCTGTGGATCCTCGAAAGACCCTCCTGAAAAGGAGTTTCTTTCTATCATGCTAATAAGAGCGGGATGAAGATCGAACGCTGTGTTAGTTCCCCTTGCTCCTAAAAGCTCATAATTTCCAGCCCCATTATTTTTGAAAATCTCTCGGATGGCTAGATTATCCGGATTCGCTGCCATGTTGACTGTTTCTACTTCCAAATTAACTTCAGTTGTAGCCTCAATCACTTGCGAAATCTGCTCGTCAACCTCGACTCCAAAATTCAGAGCTTCAGTTGGGTCAATTATCTTTGCCTTGCTCTTCTTCTTCTTCTTCTTCTTCTTTCTTGATGATGCTCCAATCTCAGGATTATACGGTTCAAGATTACCTTTCTTTGATCTTGTGAGCATACACCTAAAACGAATAAGAAAGAAAACAACAAAATAAGGTAAATAGTCCTAATAAACTAGAAATAACACAAAAAAATATTTTACGCCGTCCCCGGCAGTGGCGCCAAGAACTTGATAGGGGTTTTCTCAACACACAAATTAATCCTCAAGTATAAGGATATCAATTGTAGTCGCGAAGATGACCAAGTTACAATATCGAACCCACGGGATGGATAAATATCAATTTTGTATTCCTCTAGTATATTTTAGACTATGTTTGGTAGTTGAATAGGTTTAATGGATAATAACTTCTAATCGAAATAACAAAAAGAAATAGCAAGAGTATAGAAAAGTGAGTTGTGACCAATAAGAATAATAGGTAGTTCGTCGGGTCATCCAGTTTCATTAGCAATTCGTATTTTCATGTGATGATGTCCGACTCTGCCCTGTGGTTTGTGGACGCATCACTAGACCATGCAAGTTTACTCTATAGACACAAGTAAATATGCGCTTGACACGTGTGAATAACATCGGAGCAAGAGATATGCTTCACCCCCCTTTCTAGGTACTATCATAATCAATTATCTTCTACGTCTAGAATCTAACCCGATTTGATCTCCCTTTTTAGGTACTATAAAGTTATACTATTCATCCTATTCATCAACCCGAATTTAATTCAATTCATGAATATTCATATAAGACATTCTAATAATACTTCGAAATCCCTTCACTTAGAATTATAACAATAAACCCTGCTCAGTAGTGAACGCACTCAATCAATAACCATGTTATGTATTCAGACTCTACACAACGATCATTGATGCACAAAACGACTATGAGTATGGATTAAATATGCAATCTTATATAAAACAAACCACAGGTAGTGTTGTACGGAGTTTTACACACGAAACACGAATTACATCATGAAACTTTCATAACCCTAGAACTACCAAGGTGGTTCTAGCCCATGATTGATCTAGGAACAATCATGGTTAGATTGATCATTCTTACTTGAACCTTCAGCGAACCTCTGTCACAGCCCTCCGGATGGATCACCACCTCTACTCTTGTCTCTCTTACAATTGACGATCAAAAGCTCTCTTTATTCTCTGTATGAGCCTCCTTTTATACTTGTAATCACGTCTCTAGGGCTTGGAATGGGCTTTCTAAGTGATCTCACGCGTTTTGGCCTCGAAAATTCGGATAAGGTAAGTTCTCGCACACAGGTTCGACCACGTTAAACAGGTCGAACCCCTGGTCACATGTCGAACCCCAGGTCGAACCCCGCTACTGGAAGAATTCTGCACAGGTTCGACCTTCTGGACAGGTCGAACCACTTAGGCCTTGGTCGAACCTCAGCACTGGACAACTCCCACTCCCGATTCAACCAACTGGCAAGTCGAACTCAAACGTCGTGGTTGAATCCTCTTTCTTGCAAACTGGTTCGACCATGGTTCGACCTGATGGCCAGGTCGAACTAGCCGAGTCGTGGTCGAATCCATCTCTGCACGTTCAGCAACGTTGGTTCGACCTGCTGGAGAGGTCGAACCCTCCTCCAGCCAGGTCGAACCCACCTAATTCTTGGGCGGTTCGCGTGGCTTCGACTCCGTCTCTTCGATTCTTGGCTCTTTCACTCTGTTTTTGCTAAGAAAACACTCAAATAGCTCCACTAACTCCTGATTCATGCTAATTCACAATATATATAGGTTTTCCACCTATTTCCACATCAAAACTCTCCAAAACTAGCACAAAACATAGCGCCAAACTTGTGAATTTACACACTCATCAGAAACCTCCATCATGTTTTTAAAATATATATACTATAATTGATATTGAACAAGTTGAAGATGATGTGGACTGCATCCCTGACAACATTGATATCATTACATTACTTTCAAAGAAATTCAATGCTTCTTTGAAACAAAAGAAGACCAAATATAATGCAAATATTTAGACTAAGATTGAAATAAATAATTTTCCTCAAACATCAATTTGCAAATCTACTCAAAGGACAAATTCAAGTATGATCTTGAGTATGAATGTACTGGTTTTGAATATTATAAAAATGAATGTACTAACATTCTTCTAAAGAAAAGGGTGAGCTTGAATGTTTCCTTTAGTGACAATAAAGGAGATCCAGAGAACAATGATGAAGAACTCGTATTTTTTATTAGAAGTATGAATGAAGGTTATTCTGAAAGTGATTCAGATGTTGAACCCAGTATTGTTCATGACATCGAAGACATGTTCAAGTAGGAGCAGGTTTCATTCCTCTTCTGATTCCGATGTGAAATATATTAAGACCATGTGCTTTAGTGCTGGTACTTCATAAGATTTGTTAGATAATGAACGACGTCATTTTCACCTAATTTTTCTAGGTTTATTTTGGTTATTTTTCTGTGTTTGTAGTCTCATTTATGTATTATTATTGGTTGAGTATGGTAGTATGGTAACTTTTGTGAAGTAATTAGTATGATATTATAATTATCCAGGATTTGATCAAATTATGCTTAAAATAAGTGAAAAATGGACACAAACGGAGTCAGAAAGTGCAGACGAGAAAAAGCACAAAATCGTGCCCGAACTTGCCTTGAGTTCGGTGCACAAACTCGCCATGAGGTGGAGACTCGATGCTGTGAAATGGCGAGTTTGGACAACTCTGAATCTATAATATAAAGTAGAAACATTTTCACTAACATGAATAATGAATCACAAAAACTTCGATAAGGGTCCCCAAGATCTATTATTTCTAATTTCTTCTGGATCACTAGAACCACTTCATAGGGCTTGATGATGAACATGATGAGCTCAACTTAATTTTTTTATTTTTTTGTTCCGTGTTCATGACTGCAAGTGTTCGTCATATGGTCTTGAACTATGTGGATTGTTCCGTAGCACAGGTGAAGATATCTCATCATTATCGATTATAATTTCTTCTTTCATGGCAGCATATTAGGAATTTGAATTTTGAACCATCACTGATAATGATGACGTCAGTCAGTAATGAAGGGCTTGCACATTCGAACAACTTCCCCAACTAATGAAAGAGAGGTTCACCACAATGAAAGTATGCCATGTAGAAAACATCTTCTGGAAACTTATGATTTGTTTGGAGTGTTCCGTTCACCAATGTATTTAAATAAAAACATTAATAATATATACAAAGTATTTTTTTTGTATCAAGATTGCCATTTTTACCCTAAAAGTTTCAAACCAAGCTGATTAGATAAATTGATGAAATTAGTTGGTTGATCCCACCTCACGTCCTTTATTCGACACAAATAATTAAATGTGTCACATCGTTTTTTTTTGTAAAATTTGCCTCTTTCTAGAAAATCGTCCCATGAAACACTAACATTGAAGTGTTAATTGGTTGAGATCATAGTGGGCACTCAAAAGGGCATGATAAGTACCATCTAAATCGGTCTAGTTGTCATAACTCTTTTGTTCCAGTTGAGAATTGATGATACGAATGTTCATCTTCTTATTCCAGACTCCAAAGTATAGTAAATCAGATGGGGAGGAATAGTAGGTAAATACATTAATATATTGTGTTTAAGGGAACTAGATGTATAATATGTAGATATGGTCATTTGCTTGCATGTATGGTTCTTTTATAGATTGACAACTACACAGATCATCTCATAAGAAGAAATGTAAATTGACCAAGTGGGTTTAATTATTGCATGTACATAATTCATAAAATATTTTGCATGTGAAGTAGCAGGGAAAATAATTTAGTCTTTTTATGCTTTGGATTTAAATTATGCATAAACAAATCTCATGAGAAGAAGTGTGAATTGACCAAGTGGATTTAATTATTGCAAGTTAATAATTCTTCAACTATTGTGCATGTGAAGTAGCAGTGAAAACCACTTAATCTTTTTATGCTTGGAATTAAAATTTTCACAATCAAAATTCAACATGTCAGGGGAACCAAGAACATGTGACAACAGTAACATCCAATCCCATATGAGAACACAATTATCCAACATCACTAATACTTTGTCTCACATCCTAAAATTATTTTAAAGAAATATAATATTTTATAGTAAGAAAAACTAATATATGTAAAAATTTAGGCCTTTTTTTTCTTTTAACTAAAAAAGTTAGATCACGTTTAATTTGAATTCAAATCCACAATCATAATATAGAAGTTAAATCATATGGAGAGAAATAAAATTTGATCAAACACTTAGAGTACGAGTAGCGAAAATCTTTCAGTGATTTGTCTGCAGTGACAATTCTACATCATTGTTCATTATTTTAACACTTATTTAAATAGAACGCATGGTACTTCTAATTTAATCCAACCCTCCAACTCATCGTTTGCACGCCGACTATACAAAGTCATTTGTAAAAGAAAACATGGAGTGGGGTGAGCACACGGGAATGTACTCAGTATGAGATTTCCTATTAGATTTCACAACTGAAAATAACTACACCTTTTAAGAAATGAACCTCATGAACTTATAATAATATAAAGTGAACTAACCCATAGTTAGGTCGCCCAAAAGCGCTTATTATTTAATCCGTAAAAGTTATGCGAACACGTCCGTCTTTCCTTATTGGCAATATTGTCAACTGTACGTACATGTTCCCTACTCACCGGTCTTAAGTACATTTTCAAGAATATTCATAACATCAATAAATTCTATCAATTTCAATATAGAAATCGTAACAGAAAGCCTACCTCAGTGAAGACAAGTTACGCAAGAATAAGATTAAAGGTTGAAGTTGGAACGAGCATTTTCGTTGCTAATTTCTCCTTACAACCTCTATGCCTTCAAAATTTTAATTCTTACTTAACATATAATTAAGTGTATTTATCCATAAACTATTTTGAAAATTTTAAAATTCTTTCTTTGGTGGATAGCCTAAATTAGTGTTATGAAATAAACCTAAAAGTACAATGAGCTTGTATTAAGGTTCTTAAGTTTGCATGGTGTTAAAGTTTGGAAAATTGATTATAATTATCCAACCGCTAGTTTATTTTAAAAACTACTCCCTCTGTCCCAACACAGTTTTCACATTTCCTCATTTGTTCATCCAAACACAGTTTTCACACCCCTAAAAATGAAAAAAAAAACACAACATAAATGACCTTCCATAATTCCTTTTTTTCAAAAATTCCATTCAATCTTAACAAATTTAAAACACTAATTATATATCTAATCATATTTAACTTAACACAACTTAACCCAAACCCAACTCAATCCACCGAAAAAAAAACCCAACTCAATCCAAACCTACCTCAACCCAAATTAAAATACAAAAACCTCTCTGCTAAAAATCAATCAGGTACCCTTTCTCTCTCAACTCTAAACCCTTGATCTAAACACACATCTTCTCTCATTTAGATCTCAATCCACCATCTCCTTCATCGCAGTCTCCTCCTTCGCCTTGTTGTTGCCGAGCTCCTCCATCGTGGTCTCCTCCTCCTTTGCCATTGAGGTCTCTTCCTTCTCCACAGTCAATGTCACCAAGCTTCGCCATCGCAGTCTCCTCTTCCTACACCGTCACGATCTCCTCCTCCTCTGCATTGTTGTCTCCGCCGCCCGCAAATCCAGTGTCTCTGCCTCACTGTTCCCTTGAATACAGTAGGGATTCTTTGGATTTAGTTCCTTTGAAGATTAATCACATTGGTGATTCCAATAATAGGATTAGTCTCTTTAAAGATTAGTCTCTTTAATCCCTTTGAAGATTTAGTCTCCTACTGGTTTTTCCACTTTTGGTTTTCTCCTACTTCATCATGCCAGTGCATATTGAAGAATATTTAGCATATCTTATGTTAGTTTGGTGTGAAAATTTTTTGAAGTAGTTTGGGTTTTGTGGTATTGGGATTGGGTCCAAGATTATTCTCATGATTTCTTGTTGTAATGAGATTAAAACTGCCGTAGTTTGGGTTTTGTTCTATTGATTTTTTGTTGTAATGAGATTAAAACTGCAGTAGTTTGGGTTTTGTGGAACTGGAATTGAGCCCAAATCGATCTCTTGATTTGTTGTTAAGATGTGATTAATTTACTGTTAAAATTAACCCATTTGTATTTAACAGTTGAATGTACAAGTTTGCCCTCAGAAAGTTAGTTTGAAAAGTCAAAGAAGTTAAACAGTAAAATATTTTTGTAACAATATATGTGAATACTGTGCCGGGATGGAGAGAACATTTTATATGCATATATTAGACACATATATGAACATTTTCATACTTAGCCCTTTCCCTAATTCGTTTGTTTTAATGGTTAAACGAAGAGATGCAATTTTGCTTGAGTTTCTCATATGTATTCTGCCACAATTTAGTAAGACACACATAAATTTTATTTGGTTGAATATATTTCAAAGATATTATACAGTTACATAATAGACACATAGATGAACAAGTTTTATGTTGAACTCTTTGGAAAATTCATCCATTTTAATGGTGTAAATTGAGCATGAAGTTTCTATAGTGTAATAATATATTCTCCTCTATGTTAGAATATGTATAACTTTTACTGGCCAAGTATTTTTTTTAAAAATTGATAAATAAATTCTAAATATCATAATAAACTCAAATCATTAAAGTTTTTGAAATTATCATGATGTATATACATATACTTGTATATATAAAAATTTTATTATATTGAAAAAAAGATACTATACTACTTTCTTAAATTTGAATAAGATATCTATAATATAATTTATACTTTAATAACCTCTTTTTTGTTATATATATATATATATATATATATATATATATATATATATATATATATATATATATATATATATATATATATATATATATATATATATATATATATATATATATATATATATATATATATATATATATGTTTATTTATTTATACACATACATATGTATACTATTAATATTATCATTATTATTTGCCTATAACATATTGAAATATATTTTCTAAAATTACTTAATTATAGCTCATAAGATTATGAGAAATTTCACGTAATAAATATTTACCTAACTTATGAAATTGTATCTTAACCATCAATACGGAGGAGTATATTCATGTAAGACATGTTTATTATATAATTAATATATGTCTATTTGATAAGAAAATTTTCTTTTTCTCCTAATTAACAGCCATCTATTTAAGTGTTAATAAATAATAAAATTATGTTATAATAAAGTCATTATTATTCATAATCGAGAGATTGCTAAACAACGGAGGGCTAAATGTAAGTTTAGAGTTTGAAACTCTAAGACTACTAGACCATTAAACCAAGGGAATATTTAAAAACGATAAATCAGATTGGAACAAATACGCAGCACAAAGACAATCTGTTGAATACATGTATGAAAAGAAATGAAAAGAAAACATCTCATATCCAGAGCAACTATCAATATTAATCTTCACAGTGCTAAAATAATACATTAAAAGAACATACTCTTCGTTATTTTTGTTTATGAAATTTACTTATCTTTTTCACATAATGCACAAAGAAAACCCAATGTAATCCCATTCTTTCTTCTCATGAGTACGCTTTCGCTACTGCGTTCATCTATTGAATAGTAAATTAGGTAAAAGAAGTTACCTTTGTAGCTTAGGTGAGAGATCTAGAGATTCTTAGCGGGTTGACCGTCTTCCTATCAACTCTTACAGAAAAATGTAGTCAGTCCTTATAGAACAATATAGTGTACTGAAAGTGAGATAGTGAAAGAAACTCGAATAAATTTTCCTAAAACAGATGTCACAACCTCACCAGGTAAGTCCCACTAAGAGTCACGTGAGTTTTCCTACTGTGATATTGTGGCTCTCCTTCTGCACTCCGGAAGTAAAGATTCAGCGTGAAATGAAGTTTTCTTTCTGTTTACGGGAGGATAAGATCTTATTGTTGCGTTAAAGAGTTTTCTGAGTAGAAGCATTGTTAAAGAGTGTTATGGAACTTTGGGCAGAAGAAAATAGGAGCAATGTTAAAGATTATTCTGGAGTTTTGGGCAGAAGAGAGTAAGAGCAGTGTTAAAGAGTTCTTTGGACAGGAGAAAATAGAGATACTTCTGTTATCTGGACAGGAGGAAATAGGTCTACTTTTGTGATGAAGAAGAAGAAGGGCAGTGGAGTGTGGGAACTGAAGAGTCAGTCTTTTAGTATTCCGTAGGGTTTGTCATTACACTAGGTTTAACGAGAATATTAATGATTGTGGTAGACAACTTTTTATGGAGTACGAGATACGATGTGATATCTCTCTTTCTCAAAAGATGGTGCCACACGAGTACTTTGTCTCTTTAAAGTTTAGAATATTTAAAAATATAATTATCTTTTAAATTAATAAATAATGAAAATTTATCACAACTCTTTTTCACGAGAGAGTAGTGTGAAAATTTCTGAGTCCACGTAAACCACTGCTCCTTCACATATTAAAGACAGGATGCTTTAGGACCAGCAAAATCATACAACATCTTTCTGTAACATCCCATAAGTTTAAACTGTAATTTCTATCATGACACAATCCCTAAAGCCCATTACTTCAACTTAGCCCATTCACTCTCCTGTCGATTTTGAGTAAATAAGAAAAGAAGCAGAACATAGATATCTTATTTTCCAAGAATCACATCGTTAACTTCATTATCTATTAAAGAAAAATATCTTTTCCTTTTATCAACTCCCATATTTGAGGAAAAGTTATTAAAAACCCTACTAAGGGATATCATCTAGGATTGTTCAGTCGCAATCCTGAAGTAAGTGAGCAGCTTCATTCTATGCTCATTCTCTAAAATATTTTCGTTCACGCGCTGCAGCAGAAAAGAAGGTAACGCACTGGTTACTCCTTCCTTTCTTTTCTTTCATTTTCTTTTTCTTTCCTTCTTCTTCCTACGACATCGTGGGATACCGAAACCATTTCTTGCTTTTTTTTCTGCTTATAACCATAAATCCTAACCCTAATATTGTTAATATGCAACCCTTATATAATTCTGCATATTTGTCCTTATTACGATAATTTATGATAGTACGTTAG
This sequence comes from Pogostemon cablin, assembly GCA_023678885.1. NCBI lineage: Eukaryota > Viridiplantae > Streptophyta > Magnoliopsida > Lamiales > Lamiaceae > Pogostemon > Pogostemon cablin. The sequence continues at coordinate 11,072,946 of CM042993.1, forward strand.
TAACGATCGATCATGTATTTATTGGTTTTTGAAGGTAACTCTAATCGTGACGTTAGTACTCGAACTTAGACTTCACGTGGTAAAGGTGGGGATTCTCTCATCTTATATGTGTTAAATTATTTCATATGTGATAGTTAAAATTATTTGGAATATGTGAATTGATAAATGCAATACAAGTTTGGACCGTAATGGTGCCTTACTCTTATCACAAGTTTGGACCTTAATGGTGCTTTACTCTTATACAAGTTTGGACCGTAATGGTGCCTTACTCTTATCACAAGTATGGACTGTAATGGTGCCTTACTCTTATCACGTTTGGACCGTAGTGGTACTTTACTCTTATAACAAGTTTGGACTATAATGGTGCCTTACTCTTATCACAAAACGAATCGCGATATCGTGGTTAGTAATAACACTCGATTTTGGTGACAGATTGATTGGTCGTTAATAGTCCGGGCGACCAAGCAACAAAATATCGAACCCAAGGGAATTTAGGATTCGTGGCCTTCAAGTTATAGTCTCGTATTAGTTAGGGACGACCGAGAAGAGAGATAATAAAAACAAGAAAAGAAATTAATTATAATATTTTTGGAATTTTCAATGCAAAGGAAATCTTCATGATGCAATTCAAATGGATCAATCATGTAACAAATCTAATTGCCTCCCAATTTAAGCTATCATAGTAAGAGCGATCACTATTTTCACCTAAACTCTCTCTCGAGATGAAGAGGATGTAGGCCCTTACAAAGACCCCAAAGTAGCACATAGGATCGATACCATAGCGAACACCTCCCAATAGGTACTAATTACACGTACGAGTTCCCTAAAAGGTACTAAATCATAGGTAATATTCCCTTTTTAGGTACTATGAATTCACTAAGGTTGGGTTCCCCTCACTAGATTAATTGACCTTTCGATCTAACCTCTCTAGTGTTCACTTATGTAGTTCTAAACATGAGAGGTCGTCTCCAACTCTTCCCACATTAATCCACATAACCCACATGATGAAATGATTAAATTAATTCCTAAAACACATAATTGAACTCTCGTTCTAACCACATGCACTAGATAATTAACCATACAAATCAAACATATAGATTAAACAATTAAGCATCCATAAATGAAACTAATCAAAGCCGAGATTGCAATTTAAATAATATCACAAATTAATCCATAATCTAAACATCACTTAAACATCCAAAACATAGAAAATAAAAAGATAATAAGTAGGATTAGATTACACCTTAATGAAGTTTTACATCCATGAGGATCATCCTTTCCTTGGTGTCCCCACCTTCTTGGAAAACAATAAAATCCTAATCTAGAAAAAACATTTAAATTACGGACGGATCCCTCACCCCGAAAGGGTGAGGGATCTCAACTATTGAGGTCTTACTTAAAAGCCCTCTCAACTATTGAATCTTGGAAATGATTCAATTTAATGGAGAATTTAATGGTTGAGAATTGGTCCATGGTGACTTTCATGGAAGAGGGTATTTATAGTAGTAAGGGTGAGAGAAATTTGAGTGAGTTTCCAATGTGGGACAAGTGGGTTCATGTAGTGATAGAGTTGGAGGAATTTGTGGTAGGTAATCAATGTGGGATAATTTAGCTCATGACACCAAAAATGGGATTTATAACAATTTTTCCTTTGGCCCGTTCTTGATCGTTTCAACTCCAAATCGAGCTTCGTTTTCTCCCACATCTTTCTCTTCACTTGTAGAATCCATTTTTATCAAAATTACCTATTTTTCTGCAAAAATAAACAAAAATACCTTTCTCCAAATAATCAAGCAATTAATAGTATTTTCATTAAAATCATGCTCAATTATTAAATTAAAGCCACAAAAATCCACTTAAAATCTAGGTGAATTTCACAACGATCACAGATTAATAATTAAGATTACAGTGGTGTCGATTAATTACTACCCTTAGGATTATATAATTTTATTTCGTGGTAATAGGTTATTGGTTTCTTTGGAGCAGAGCATGCATAGTTTAAATTGATATCGGCAGAGGTGCCAAGTTCATTATTGCTGCTAAGTCACCTTTTGTAATTTTGAAAGCATGTTAAAGTAGTGGTTTAATGGGTGAAAGACTTGTACTTAGCAGTACAAGTATACATGACAAATTAGTAAATTTCATTGCTTGATACTTGATGGCATATTGAGTAGTACAGCGTGGTTGAGTCTACTTGTTGAGTTGGTTCTAACTTATCACATGTTAATTCTTAATTACGCATGGTTGTAGGTTAGTGGTAGTTCTGGAGTACTGTTTTATTTTATTTAATCTTGTGGATTTGCAGCAGCTTAGAATAAGTTAGCTATTGGATATTGCATGTTCTAGTTGAGTAGTCAAATACAACTTTGCTGTTCCATTTTCTTATCTTGATAGTGATGGCATGCATATTTAAGTGGATGCTACAGATTCAGTTTTATTTAAAAACCTTGCTGAGATTTCACTTTTGAGACTTATGCACTTTCTTCTATAAACATGAGTTTTGTTTAAGTACATTAGAAGCTTCTTTATTGATGTCTAAACATATTTAATAGGAATAATTATGGTTCGGTCCCATATGTTTTGCTTCGACGCTTTAGATATGTTTTAGGTGGTGATTTTTTGGGTTTTGCATTTTATTTGAATTGTGTGAATGTGAATAAATTACCTATTGCAGAAGCTTTAGTTAAATGTTTATAAATTTGTTCCAAACTCATGTTTATTAACTTACCTCTCAAGAACGAAGTTCTACTTTCTTTGCCATTTTAAAGTTTGGTTAGATTCTTGTATACGATGTGGTTTAAGTTCAAATCTTGCTTTTATGTTGTTTCAAAATTCAAGTCTTAATTTACATTACTGATAATTGTTATTATGACACTAACAAATTTCTTTTAAATGAGTTATTTATTAAAGAATTTGATTTCATGCCCCTTTTTAGAAAATTTTTTATTAGAAATTATAGATAAAATCTATTTATAAAAATTGGGGTGTGACACTTTCCAATACACAAACTAATTTGAACAATAAACGAAAAAAAGAAGGTCCATCAATTAATTTTGTTTGTAATTGTTTTTTTCTTATTTATGTTATAGCCTAGTGATGAGAGTGAAAATAAGCGTGTTTTAGTATCCAATTTAATACCTTTTTTATGAGAAATGTTATTATATATTATCACAAATATCTTATATTCGATATATGTGAGAAAAAGGTGCACTTAAGGTGTTTTATTATATTTTAGGTGGAAAAAGGATCAAAAGTGCAAAGTTGGAGAAGAGGTGCAACTTGTGCAAGAATGCTGAAAAACGCACATCCAACTTGTGTAATTTTTCTGTATTCGTGTGGAGCTCTGAACTAAAAGTGTGATATATGTTTTGAAAGCGACAGAAGAGAGAGTTGTTTTGGCGTAAAAAATACCTCAGTCCGAATCGAAACAAGAAAGTTATGGTCAAAGTGGTAACATCGCGCAAGCAGTGCCGAACAGAACGGCTATGCCACTTTGCATGACTTGTTACACATTCACATGTAGGACTTTCTGTGAGTTCTATATATGGATAGAAATCCAAGGATAAGAGAATGCGTGAGCACAAGAATCACTCAAATCGGAGCTCGGATGTAGAAGTTATGCGAGAAACCGTGAGACTGTGCATGCAGTTAAGACCAAGGGGTCCAGTTCGACCAACACCACTTTGGTCGAACGGGGACGCATAGATCTATTTTTGATGAGATTTTTACCTCCTGCGCGAGTATGTTCGTGTTTTCCAAGAAAAAGTTCATCCAAGGTCCATATGGAGAGCTAAAAGGGGATGTAGTTCACATCATTATTCATATAGGTGAGACCGCAACACAATCATCCTACACCCCCCAAGGGGGATCACCCACCAACCATCATTCACATCCTTTCCTCTATCCATCCATCACTGTGAAGATTCATCTGTGGAATCAAAAGGAGAACCAAGAGGAGGATTCAAGACGGAGAAGAACGCGACGACTCCCGCATCTAGGGTTTTATTCATTTCTTAATTTATCTTGTATTTTCCGGACATATGGGTAAGATATGTCCAACCCCCATGATTGTTCTTTGCAACATCATGGGCTAGAACCGTTTTGATAGATTTAAGGTTTTGAAGGTCTTATGAACTAATTAAACTCTCTTGTGTGTCCTCCGTACAACACTACTTATGGATTTATTTTATATATGATTATATTTTCTTAATTCATATTCACGGTCGTTTTGTGCATCTTCAATTGGTAGAGTCTGAATATATATCTTGGTTGTAGATTGAGTGCGTTCACCGCTGAACAGGATTTCATGTTATGATTCTAAGTGAGGGGACTCCGAAGCTTCATTAGAACTGTCATATATGAATGTTTATTAATTGAATTGAATTCGGGTTAGTAAGCAGGATATAGAGGGTAATTTTATACACTATACCAAAAATACATTAAGATAACACATATAATGTGTTGTCTGTTAGCTTCCTTTTAGAAAAAATCTATGTTGTCGAAGTCCCTGTTGTCGTGGGGCATTTGAAAAAATGCACAACGACAACACATATTATGTGTTGTCGTTGTGCGTCTTTTTTTAAAAAAATTAAAAGTAGCACAACGACAACACATAAAGATGCACAACAACAACACATATTTATGTGTTGTCGTTGTGCATCTTTATGTAATGTCGTTGTGCTTCATTTTAATATTTTTTAAGACAATAGGTTATATATGTTGTCTTATTTGGTTAAGACAACAAATATGTGTATTTTCTATTAATGTAGTATTATTAAATTATTCATCGTGTCTACATTTTATACGTGTTGTCGAACCAATTAATTATTATACAAAATATTTTATAATTAATTTATAAACAAAATAGTAAAATTCAAAATGTATTAAAACATTCTAAATAATCCAAAACGCTAAATATCAAATATCCCTCTCAAATCTAAATGTTAGCAAAATCCAAATACATCCCATAAGACATGACATAAGTAGAATTGGTTTAAAAACCAGAAACTATGGATCCAAGTCTAGACAATTAATGAATATCCTAATACATCAACAAGTCATGATCATTTCCCTTTAGCTCTGACTCCTCTTCTTTCAACTGTATGTGTATGTCCAAAAACAACCATAATCTTTATCATGAGAAGTTAAAACACCTACTATGAGTTGAGGACAACCATATTAAATAATACAAAGTCAACTAGAAAATTCCAATTTACAATATAACCATGTAAGAGTTTAGAAAATAAACATGAGGAAATAAATAAGCTACACCAATAATTCAAATCTCATATTATCTCATGAAGAAAAATAGCAGTACAATCTATAGCTTTAACATGCGTCCCCTAATATACCAATTTTTTCATTCTAAGGGCATATTTAACGAATACAGATTTAACATTAAGAGAGAACGGGATCAAAGTTGGTCTAACACCAATTTCAATATAGCAATAAATCTATAAAATTATGATCATTAAAGTACGCATAGTTAAGCACCAGCTTTATTCCTTTATAATATGAGCCCGAAGGAAACTTACCCACTCTTCTCGCACTTCATCAATATCATCTTTAGAGTAGTCACCAATTGATGAAAACTATTTAAACAAGAGAATATTCAATAAAAAAGAACGAAACATAAACCAAACTAAATATAAAATGTAAAATTTATAATAAAATTCATTGCCAACGATTATAAAACGAAGGGCCCTTATGATACCACTATTCAACAAACCAAAGCTTGTTTTCCTAAAAGGGAGACCAAAAACACTGACAAATGAAGAGCAACTTACGGGCTTCAGACGAGGAGCAGAGATGTTGCTTTCCTGGAGGAGTTCAAAATCATCTTCATCAAGCACATAATTTTCCCTGAGATTTGATAAATTAAATGAGAAAAAAACATTAGTCTCTTAAAGGTATATTAACATGAATCCTGACTGAACAAAAAATAAAATTAAAAAATACAAGTATAAACCTTTTATTTCTTTCCTACTTCTTTAGTCTCTCCTCGTCATTATCAACTAGATCTTCTTCATCCTCAACATCATCAACTATAAATCCATCTTTCTCATATTCATCTTTTCTTTCATCTACTCAAAAGATATACTAGAAGTTACCATCAATTACCAATAACTAATGAACGGATTAATTGAAAAGAAAATTCAATCATGCTTAAACAGGATTCCATTTACACAAGATGACTGTGTCCTCAATAAAAAAAACTTCTCAGAACAACCACACTTATACGTCAATTAAATAGCCATTCTTCATAAAAATTTTACTCCACAATCAAAACTCCATGTTAAAAGAACATATTGATCAAAAGGTCACCCAAAATATACATGATTCTAGTGTGCAAAATAACAGAGAGAGAGAAAAAAAGCAATACATACTAAGAACAATTGCCATAGAAAAAATTAAATATTAAGAACTAGTATAGGGTGAGGTTTAAGTTTCCCTAAAATTGAACGACATTTCCTGATAAAGATTATACCTTGGTAATCCGAGATCACAGTTTTGCCAGCCATTTTGATGAAATCACAAACAGTAATCTGCTAAACCCATTTTAGAAAACAAGCGTTGGTTTCATAATTATTAAATTTTTTTCAGGGTGCCACCTTAAAATGCAGAAGCCCATTTTAGAAGTAAATAGATTATAGGGGAAAAAACTGATAAAAACTTATAAAAAAACCTTGATTCAGTGAACCTCTCTTAGAAACACACTAATTCATGGTGAGGCCCCATAAAAAAAAGAAACATAACAGAGTATCAGTTCAAATCACTGGAAAAGATATAATCATACTTGATTAGGAGACTGTCAAGAAGTAATGTTGAGTATTCTAAACCTATACTAGAGATGTAAGAACAACATGGAAGAAGATTATAAAAGAACCAAAACATCACAATATGGATTCAATTCTCTATATAATCCAAAACCAACTAACCAATTCTGAAATAAGTAAGTCAATAAGAAGGTTGCCAATAAACAAGATACCTCATTGACAGTGGGGTTGTGAATAATTTCATTGGTGAGCCAAATATTCTCTGTTGGAAACTGCTTTCTAGCTTCATAAGCAATCTGGAGAGCCCGCTCAACCCCAGCAAAATCCATAAGCTTCAGCAAGCTGCACAGTAACATTCCCCATGTGTATTCATTCCCATTCTCCTTCAATTTCTTTATAATGTCACCTGATTATTCACAACATAAAAACTTCATGAACCATAATTAAAAGACACAAGGCAAATCAATTGATGTGATGAAAATTCCAACTAAGCAGCATTAGCGGAATTCATACATCATTGAGCCACCATACGGATATCTAGATCAAGTCAGCTCTCAAGGACGAAGAAAGTATGAAATTTCCGAGGCTAAATTCAACTGAAATGAATACATTTTGCTGGGGTACAGAGAAAACAACATGCATTTAAGTCCTAATTGATCAATCCTTCCATCAACCAAACCATTTTTTTCAAATTTAAACAGAAAATTCGAAGAAAAGAAAAAAATGATAAGATTAATTAGCATTGCATACTTGTGTACTCTTGGCTCATTTGCTCAAGAGTTTCCTCTTTATGCCCAAACCCCTTGCGATTGTAATTCTTGCTCCTGGTCAAGTAGTGACGGAAAACCTTGGCGTCAAACTCGGCGGAGGAAGATGAAGCGGCGTCGGCGACAGAGGAGCATTGGAGCGTGGAAGGCTTTCGATGCCGGAATAACTTGAACTCTGGCAAGGGGGTTCGGTGCGCGCGGAGATACGATAAAATTGCAGAGAGATGGCCATGTGGATGGACAGTCGACACTGGCGGCTGCTGGCAGAGGACGAACAGCAAGGGCGACTCAGCGGGCGACGCGGCGGGCCACGTCGATAGGCGGGGGCCGACGCGGCAGGAAACGGCGACGGGCGAACACGGCGGAGGGGTCGACGGGCGAACGCGGCGGAGGAGGCGACGCGTTGATATTGGAACACGATTAGGGCAGAAGGGAGGAAAGCAAAATTTTCCAAGTCTCCTATTTATATCTTTCTAGTTTTTATATTTAAAATATATTAAAAAATCATATATGTATTCTTAAAATTAAATATCAAGACAATTTAAGACAACATAGACGAATATATGTTGTCTTTATGCTTGAAAATATTTACGTCAACATATGGTATCATATATGTTGTCTTATAGTGAATTCATTTGAAAAGTGGTATATAAGACAACACAATAAGACAACACCAGATAATATGTGTTGTCCTTTTGCATGACAAAAAATTTAATACAACATATATTTAAGACTACACATATAAGGTATACGAAAATACATATTTTTATCTATGTTGTATAATTTCTGTTATCTTAGTGCTTTTTTGGTGTAGTGATAGTATCTATAAAGGGAGATCATATCGGGTTAGGTTCTAGACTTGGTAAGTAATTGATACTGATAGTACCTAGAAAGAGGGGGTGAAATTGCGTCTCTTGCTCTGAGGTTATTCACACGTGTTACACGCATATTTACTTGTGTCTATAGAGTAGATTTATATGGTTTAGTGATGCGTCCATAGTCCACAAGGCAGAGTCGGCCTGCACTTGAGAGGGTAGTTAAGTAGTAAAATTGGATTATCCTAGAGCTACCTATTCTCCTACTTGATCCACTTTCGTATTTATTATTTAATTTTAGTATTTTAGTTGATAATTAATTCCACAATTCTTATTACCTTTCATCTTAATTAATTTAGTAAATAATTAAATTGGTAATATGTCGTCCTTTGGGTTCGATATTTAACTTGGTCGCTTGCTTAAGCTGCAACTGATACCATTCATACTTGGGGATTAATTTTGTGTGCAAAGAAAACGTGCATCACCAGACACTATTTCATTAATTTTAGTAATTAAGGATCCAGATAGTATAATATCTGAAAGGCGGGTATTCAAATTGGGGTTCATCACCCCTATTAACAATAACACAACCAACAGGTACTTGGGAATCTTCTACACCGTTTCTGAGGAAAGAGTGATATGGGTGGCTAATAGAGACAATGATTCCTCAAGCACTGTAAGCATTTCCAGAGACGGCAATTTTGTACTCGTCAATGGAAGAAATCAAACCATCTGGTCAACCGATGCCACCACTTCTCCCATAACACCGCCCTTCAGATTCTAGACTCCAGAAATCTTGTTCTGCGAAACATCATCCTCATCATCATTAATGCGCTTTGATTGATTAGAAAGCTCAGCAGTAGCAAGTGATGTCAGCCTCGCTTCATTCTAAGGGAATCCAGCATTATCATTAGATTGAGAATGCAATTGTTGCCCTTTAAAGGCATTTAGTAGGTCCGCTTCCTTTCTCAACTCATTGATAGCACATAATTAATTTGCCTTGACTTCTTTAAGTTGTGCTTCTTTTATGAGATTGTGATCTTCAATTTTCTTGAAAAATCTATCCTCCAATTAGGCTTGAGTTTGACAAACCAAACTGGGCTCTGAAAATGTTTACTTCTGATAATGGCGGAATCCAAAATGTGATCTTTCTCCAGTTCTTTTCTTTTATTCTCCCATAATTCTTCAAACTTTTGAATTTCCTGTTGGTGTTTTGTTGTAAGTTTCTTCATCCGCTTTTCACATTTTCTCTGTGATTTTTGGATATTTTTGTCATTTTAACTTGTTCTAGTATTATCCGTCAATGTCAGATTCGACTCTGCAATTTGTCCTTCAGACTGCAAACACTAACAGCGTGATTGATATGATAGAATAGGATTGAAAAGGAATATCATTCCTATTTCTATTCCCATTCCTATGATTAGTATATTTTTATGGATGAGAATCTCGATTTCATAAGGAATATGTATTCATTATTTTATGGAATAGGCATTCCTCCCATCTCCCATGGTATTGTCCATTCCATTTCATTCCTTACTTTATATATATATATATATATATATATATATATATATATATATATATATATATATATATATATATATATATATATATATATATATATATATATATATATATTAAGGAGTATTGTCCATGGTATTTTTATAATTTATTACAAATATTATAAATATGTTAATATTTTTCTACTTAATATTTATTAAAATAACTAGTGTTAGATTATTTAATTAAAAAATAAATATTAAATCATTTAAAATCTAAATAAAAAATAAAATAATTTTGTATACTCATCTCAGTAAAAATATAAAATTAAATTAAATTTGTTGATAATCAGTTCTTGATCTTTGCTTAGGTGTTAATCGAGACTGATTAAACACAGCAGATTATCGGAATGGTTAGTCGAGCTGTTGATTAGATAAGGTGAGGAGTAGTATAGCTAGCTAGTTACACGTAAATTAAGTCAGAGAATTGACATGGTATCCATTACTTTGCAAATTTTCCAATTGAATTCTTATGTACACAAAGGGAGACTTTTTATAAGCAACAAGTATCCATTACTTTGCAAATTTTCCAATTGAATTCTTATGTACACAAAGGGAGACTTTTTATAATCAACAAAGCCTAGGACATGTTTAATTAATAATTTTTTTCAAATAAAAAAGAGTAAAATTAAACGTTAATTTATTATATAATAATAAAAGGTGGCTTTATCGATTAATAAACTTCAGAATATTATATAATAATAAAAAAATGGGATAGTTACTCCTAGGTACATTAAAAACTCCTTTATTACTATAAGATACAAACATATAAAAATATTATTACTAACTATATAAATATATAGTGATATTCCAATATTACCCTTACACATGTGCTGCACATAAATGTTGTGTGCAGCACAAAAGTTCGTGTGCAGCAAAAGTTATGTGCAGTAAAAAAAGTGTGTACTGCAAAAAAAATGTGAATCGTAAGTGTCATGTGCAGCGAAAAAATTATATACTCCTACTCTCCGATGGCGTTCCGGCAGAGGTTCGACAGAGGTCCTGCGGCGGCAGGTGGCAGTCCGGCGGATGTCCAACGGCCGTCTGGCAGTGGTCCGGCAGTCCGGCTGTGTTCCGGCGGCCAGCCGGCGGTCTGGCGGTGGTCCGGTGGTGGCAGTTGGTGGTCTAAAATGTGTATGTGATTATAATGAATTAATGTTATATTTGGTATTTTACTTTAATATTTTGTATGTGAGAGTAATTTTTTGAATCTTTGTATCTCCTATAAATTTAGGGTATAAAGTGTGTACCTAGGAGTAATTTTCCTAAAAATATTAAAAAAATGTATATTTAACAAAATACTTTTGAAATTCTATTTATTGATTAAAAGTTTAGAATTCCAAATATATGTAACTTATTTATTAGAATACCTATAGTATATTAAATGAAATTTGTATTTGTATTGATCATTTTTATTTTTATATTATTTTTATTTTTTTGAATTGTGTATTTCATTCTCAATTTGTTCCACTATATATCATGTTGGAATTATAATGTCAATATTTATCTTTGTGTAAAAGTACACATATTAATTTATTACTATATTTCATTTAAAAACAATAAAAATCAATATAAATATAAATAAAAAGATTAGATATATAATTATATATTTTTTGTTATGTTATAATAAGTTTTTAATTTTTTTTTAAATTTAAATATATATATAAATTAAATTCCCTTGCAAATGCACGGGTTTACACTAGTTCTGTATAATACGCAGTATATGAGTATTTTTATAATTGTACTTGCACTAAATTGGAATAAATCCAATTTAAATAATATATTCAAGATCTCCTTCCAAGATTAGAAGATACGCACAATACGGACAATCTTTATTCAGAATGAAATATTTTGTTATTTATGGAACTTTAATATATTAAGAAATTATAAGTTCTCATTTGGAAATTTTATTTAACGTATTTAAATAAATAAAGCAATAAAAATACAAATAAAATATCTGCAGTTTATGTAAGGATATCCAATGAAGGTTCCAATTTTCAAGATCGATTGCACATGAAACTTTCCACCTAAAGATGTTCCACATGAAAGATAATGCAAAAGTACACTATACTCATCTCTATTTAAGAAATTTAATTTAATGAGTGAAGATAAGTTGATATTGCATCTAATTTTTTTATACTTCATAAAGTTGGAACAATCTTATGGGCATAAGTTCAAGAAAATGTTAAAGAAAATAAGATATGGAAATAATTGAAAGAAAGAGTAATCAATAAAGAAACTGCTAAAAACAATAAAACATGAAAATAATCAACAAATAAAAACCTTTTGACTGCAAATAAATGTTCTTCTTCACTTTCTGATCTCAGAAACGATGGATTGGATAAAGATCCCAAGCAACCATCACACTACGATTGACGATGGGAAGAGGAGGGAGCAGTAAGGCGTTAGAGGCTTTGGAAGATGAGGATTGAGTAATGACGATGGGAAGGAGGACAACATGGACGGTGGGCTTCAAGCCGCGGATCTATGGATGAAAATCAACTGAGGGAGAAACAATGCTAGGGTAAGGGGAGGGGGAGAAAACGGCTAGGGTTTCTGAATTGTGGAATCGTAGACTAACTTGTAAAGAATCTATACAGATTACTTATTAATATATTTAAATTAAATATCTTATTTTGTAATAGATAATTAATATAATTAATACAATTATATTATTTAACAAAATAAGTACGGTATATCAGAATATACAGATATTTTACCATTACCATACCAAAAATTTTGGTACGGTACCATACCGTACCGAAATTTTCTTTAAATTCGTTAATTTTTGGTATGGTAACTGCGGCATACCGAAAAATCGGTAATTTAGTCCAGCTTTAATAGTAGGTTTTTGATGTGGAGAGTGAGTGTTTAATGTGGCTATAATATAGTTTAGCTGGACTAATTTAACATAATATTAAGAGTAAAAATGAAGGAAGAAGACACAAGAATTCCTTCCAAGTGTGTGGGAGTTAAGGTAGAGAGTTTATTTTTCTCTTTCTCTTTTTTTATTTTTTTATGCAGTAGGAGTTAATCCTTATCATTTACAGTTCAGAGAAGGAGTGTTGAGTAGTGATGAACGTGCCTTACATTAGAGAAGAGCCCCATATTTATAAAAAGGGGGGGTGAGTTATGAGCCTACTACTCTTATATTAAATGCTATAGGCTTATAGCCTACATGCATTAAATGCTCCAGGCTTGAGAGATGTGAAAGCCTTCATTTGGGAGATGAGAAAACCTACATTGAGAGATGGGAAAGCCTGCATTGAGAGATGACTTACATTGAGAGATGGGATGGTCAATCTTCTCAAGGGATCTCAGCCTCGAGGGCCTCGATCGGTCGGCTCAGAGGGACCCGGCGGGCAGGCTTGGAGGTCTACTTTGACTCGACAGGTGGTCGTCGAGGCTGGCTCCGACTTGGTAGGCTTAGACCTCGCAGACGAATGCGGAGTTTGTCTTCGACTCGGTAGGAGGGCGCGAATGTGACTTCCAACTCGGACAGATGCGGAGGTTGGCTCCAACTCGGTAGGAGGGCGGCTCCGACTCAGCAAGAGGGTGCCTCCAACACGAACAGACGTGGAGGTTGGCTCATACTCGATAGGAGGACGCAAAGATGACCTCCGACTCGATAGACAGACGTGGAGGCATGCTCGGACCCTCGGACAGATGCAGAGGTTGGTTTCAACTCGGTAGGAGGGTGCGGAGGTGGGCTCCAACTTGGGAGATAACTCGGAGGTGGCCTCCTACTCGTGTGTTGACCACCTATTACATTAGCTCCTGAGGTTTGTAGTGGAATTGTAAGGAGTAACCTTATATAGAAGTGATTGGTTTCTCAGCTACAGATGACCCTTTGGCCTCATTTAAAAGCTCTATACGAAAAACCCGGTGGGAAAAAATCATAGGTAGGAAAAAAGAGTACCAACTCATCAGTGGGTCGATTATCTTATAGGTAGCTTTCTTTGTCACTTTAATTATGTGGTAGCTCATTAAGAGACTCAATTTTGGAAGTGTGAGCCCCGACTTCCTTCACATGGACCTTCCTTTTAGGATGTTTGTCCTTACACCAAGCCTCATATCATGGCTCGATTGTTGACTATATTGATCGGATCTGACTTAGCCAATATGTAATCCTTCAGAATTTCATTGCAGTCCCCAACTTTTTGCAGGGGTGGCTTTACAGGCAACCTTCCCATTAGACTACATAAATATGGTGGTTAATGTGCTGTAATTGCCAAATAAAATATATAAGGGCATAATAAATAATTTGAGTTTATCGAAGGGTCTACTGTCCATTGACTAATCTTCAGTCATTTAACCACGGAGCCTGGACACTTAGGCTCGTAATCCTTTGGTGGGCTTGTAGGTTTGAACTCCATGTATAGGCCTTTTCGGAGTTGCGTCTAGGCATTACATTGGAGCATTTCTTTTGTTTAAACCGCGTAAGGAATAAGCATCATGTAGGAGCTTGTATAAGCTAGCTCATGGTTTAGCAATCTGGGCTTATGCCTCAAACAAGAGTCTCTTTGAGCCTCTTTTGGACTTTACCTTAGCTATTTGAGCCTTGCATAGGGTTCAGTAGGGCTTCTTGAGCTTACCCCCTTAACTATTGGGCCTTAGCCCCTGAACTTAACCTTTTTGGTTCCATAACTCGGCTGCTTGGGCTTCATCGCCTATGCTTGGGGTTCAGTAGATCCTCTTGAGCTTACCCCCTGGTTATCAAGACCTAGTCCCAGAGATTAGTCTCTTTGGGTTCATGCCTCGGCTGTTCGGAGTGCTTCACCTCCTAAGATGATTTTTTAGTCTCCACACTCTCAAATATCCTCAAGGTGGCTAATCGGATCTACCCCTTGTCAGATCTTTATTCTTAAGTAGGCTGATCATCTTTAACACCTTCCCAAGCTTGTTCCAATTGGATAAAGTGGTGTGTAATTGCTATATGAATGCTTCGTAAGATGGTAAAAAGTTCCGTTGGACGGCCACCCACATATTTGATCATGGCCGTAGTGCGGCAGCGATTAGCATGATGTATTTCTCATTGCTCATCTTTTCTTTTATTGTCCTCTACTCGTTGAATCTTTTTAGAAAACTTTTGAGGGACTCTTTAGGACTTTATTTTATATTGACTAGCTTTAGCTTGGAGCCCTTCACGTGGACCGGGTAGACAAATTGAGATAAGAAGGGTTTTTTTAGTTTTTTCCAACTATCAATAGAGGCTGGGGAGAGTGAATTGTACCATATGTAGGTCGTGTCCCCTAGAGTTAACGAGAATAGTTAGCGTTTAATAGCTTTTGAGCTCCCTAGACGGACGTCCACATCATGAACTTGTCTAGATGTAACATGGGTTTGATTTGCCTTCATACGTGCCAATTCGCAAGAACTTCACCTTCGATTGGTATTGTTGAGAGAAGATATTGGCTGTGAATGGGGTTTTTTCTTAAAAACAGTTCATTCACACCAAATTGTTGTCTCTTTTCTAACTCTTCAAGCCTTTTTTTAAAGACCATTATTTTTTCATCTTGTGCTTTCATTAAGGCCACTTTGTGAGTATAACCCCTATTGTGAGTTACTTCCTTCCTTTAAAACTTGCAAGTCTTCAAACTTGATCTTTTTTTGTGAGAGTTGGACGCCATGACTTTGAGAGTTAGCCTCTCTTTTCTAGTGTCAAATGTTGATAGTTGATTTTTTATGTGAAGAGAGAGTGTTTAATATGGCTGTAAATTGTTTAACCGGACTAATCAAACATAATATTGAGAGTAAACATAAAGGAAAAAGATACAAGAATTCCTCTCAGATGTGTGGGAGTTAAGGTGGATATTTTATTTCTCTCTATTTTTTACTACGCAGTAGAAGTAATCCTTCTCCTTTATAAAGGGGAGAAGGAGTGTTGAGTGGTGATGAACGTATCTTACATCAGAGAAGAGCCCCCTATTTATACAAAATGGGATGGGTCATTGATGAGTGATATTTTCACCTAGATTTTAGTATCTTTTTATGTGAGTTTTCGTATATTTTTATCCGTATTTTCATGTATTTTGGTGGTGTTATGTGTTTTCATGGGAATATGTGAGAATGATCTTAAACATATGTATAACAGGTGAACATGGAGTAAAAATAGAAACGGGAGATCAAACAAGGAAGAAGAAACAAAAGTACAAGAACACGACTGTCCGTGCGACGTCACACGGGTCGTGTCCAAGCGCCGAGACTCGAGCCGTATTGCCAACATGGGCCTGTAAGCGACGGCCGTGCGGCGACATCTATTTGTCCAACACGGCCACCCTTTGGCCGTGCGATGCAGAATGACTCGTGTGCCGTTTTGAGTAAAGTTGATCAAGGAACCCTGACACGACACGACTCGTGCGACGCAGCACGACTCGTGTCGGCACCAGAACGAAATATTTTTTTAATTCTTCTAGAAGATCTCCATGGAGTATAAATACCAATCCATTCAACATTTTGAGAGAAGATCCGAAATTCCACCCTTCCACACACACCTCACACACCATTTCCTCCATTTTACACCTTCACCTTCATCCATTCTTCACCCTTTGGATCTACCTTCATCCAACCATCAAATCCTTCATCCAAGTTGCTAGAGAAGCAAGGAAGAGAGGTGAATTGCAAGGGGGAGAAGAAGATCACCATTGGAGACATCCAAGGGAGTTTTCATCTACATTTTGTATTGAAACCTATTGTTTATCATGTTTTGTAAGGATTTTAATGTCTATGTTAATTTTCTTATGAACATGAGAGGCTAATCTCCCTTGTGAGATTAGCAATATAAATTGTATTGGATAATTTTGGGTATTTTGCAATTGAATGATTATGTTGAATGTGTTAATTGATTTTCTATCATTGATTATTAATTGCTTGATTTGTTTTGTTGATGTGTGTGTTAGTTGTTCTAGATATGTGATTAGATTGAGAAATCAATTACATGCTTAGGATAATTGAGTGAATCATTTCATCAAACACCTCATGTGCATTATAAATTGTGAAGAGATTGAGAAGTCCTTCATAGTTTAGAACCCTTTGGTAGGACATGTAATTGGTTTGATCGAGAGGTTGATTAACTGTGTAAAGGGACTCTCATTTAAGCTTAGTACCTAGTTGGAATTGTTTAAGTGAGAACCAATCCATTGAGCTATGTTTAGAACCATATCCTATTCATTCCGAGAGGGAGTTTAGGTGATCCTAGTGTTGGCCCTTAGTCTCTTACCCATGACACATATGAATTCATTGCATGATACCTAGATTTTCCATGCTTTAAGTATTGCTAATCTCATCTCTATCTACTTGGCTCATTCATCCATCTTCCATTCATCTATCCTTTTATTTTATTGTCATTTCTTGATTATCTCCCCTTCTCGTTCATCTCTATAATACTATGACAAACACGAGATCGCTTAGACCCTAGTACCTTCCTCCCTGTGGTTCGATAATTTCTTTAATTGGTCATGCCCACTATATTATGGCTAATCAAATGGCGCCGCTGCCGGGGAGGCAACAGTTGCTAGTGGTTTAACGAATGAGTGTTTCGATTGGTATTAATAGAGATATTTTTTTTGCTTTTTATTATTTGTTTTGGAAAATTTTTGATCTCATTTTTTCGTTTTGATAGGTAAGTGAAACTACCTTGAGAGAAGAGAAAGGGGGATCAAAGCCAAAAATAACAAGTTTGAGAAGAATTGTAGTAAGCCTTGAGAAGAGCATTTAAATGGATGGTTGGAACCAATTCACAAATGTCTTTGGGGATCAATTTGCAAGGGTTCCACCTCCACAATCAAGAGGCTACATGAATGAGAGCAACTATGGGTACAACTTCCAAATGAATCAAGATAGCTCTCAATACTACAATCAAGGAAGAAATGGAGAATGGCAACAAGCTTACAATGCAAATACATTCCATCCGTATCAAGCATACACTTATTCTCCACCAAATCCCAACACCAACACTTCTCCGTTTCAAAACTACGCCTTACTTGAATTATATAGAAGAAGTGCTCAAGGAAGTGATGAAGGTCAAGATCCTCAATCAAGTTTTCTTCAAAATGAATCCTCCGAGATAATTACCCGAGTTACTTTGGAAGTGACAAGACAAATAAGGATGATGAATAAAGGTGCTTATGGTCAAGTCTTGTCTAGTTCAAGTTTGGAGGGTGCTCAAAATGTGCAAGGTATGTCGATTCCTAGTCCTATGGAGCAAGAAGAATGGAGGATGCCTACGCATCAAGTAGGAGATGTATCTTTCATGGGAGTGGATGATTTCCAAGGAAATTTTCAACATAACTATGAAGGAAATTTTCATGGGAATTATCCACCAATTCAAGGATGGAATTGTGACAACCAAGAGGAAGGAGAATTTCAACAAGTCGAAGAAGAAAAATCATCTTTAGAAGTCTTGATTGAGAAGATGATAGAAAACCTTGAGGAGAGCAAGAAAAGAGATGAAGTTAGTTTTGAAGAGTGGAAGAAAAGAAATGAGGCAGATGAGAAGAGGTTTGAAGCCTTGGAGCATCAAGTAAGCCAAATTGTAAGTGCTTTGAACAATTTTCAACAAGTTGAAGAATTGGAAGAGGAGAGCAAAGTCGAAGAAGAGTTGGAGAAAGAAGAGAATTTGGGGGATGAAGAATCAAATGAGGTGATTGAAGAGCCTATTGAGGCAAATGATGTTGATGAAGAGGAACAAAGTCTAGAAGAAAATGATGATGACTTGAAGAGTGAAATGAGCATTTCTAAACCTTTAAACTCTTTAAGTTGCTTTGAATTTGATAATATTATTTACATTGACTTTGTCTTACCTATTGATTCTTCTCATATTCTTAGAAACAAAAGAGAACTCGAAGAGATGTTGGAAGTCTATTTGATAAGGAGGAATAAGTGGTTTTCAAGAATGGAGGGGGCAATGGAGTGTAAGCTCAAGAGAGTCGAATTTTTAAAGCCATGCTCGAAGGATGTAACGGAGGTCGTCACTTGCCACAAATGCCTAATAGAGGAAGAAGCACAACGTTTAAAATTTGATGGCAAGGACGAAAGATATCCGTGGCTATTTCGATGAGTTCTCCATATCCCGTCAGGCTTGAAGACGTTAAACTTAGCGCTAGATGGGAGGCAACCCATCATTATCTTTATTGCTTTATTTATTGCTTTCAATAAGGATGGTGGATTTGTTTGTTTTGCATTTTTGGTATGTATGTTGATTGTGCTTGTGAGGAGAATGCGTATTGGACAAACGATAAGTGTTTGATTTGAAGTGTGAAAGTAAGTCACACCACTTTTTGCAAACTTACCTCGAAACTCTTGTTTCAATTTAAGTTTGGGGGGATATGGCGTGGTGTGACATACTTTGTCTTGAAAGCATATACTTTTCGTATTTTTGGGCTAATTTTAAAATTTTTCTCATGAGTTTGGTTTGATTTTGGTATGATTGGTGGTGTTGAAGTGCATGATAGTCCATATTTGTTAAATGCAATTGTTGAGCTAACGGTGTTTGTTGAGTGTTTGAGCATGAATGAAAGGTATTGGAAGCACGAATGGAGCTTGGAGCTAACGTTTTCTTTACCAAATGCCTATTGAGGGAGTACTCTACACCTTATCACTTCTAGTTGCTTGACATATTTTGATGTGAATTGATGTGATTGCATGCTACTTCATTTGTTATGTTTGGGAGGTTTCCTTTTCAATCAAGGTTGGGATGGTTGTGAGCTTACATTGTTATGGATGATTTGAATGTGTGCTTTATTGTTTAATGATGGTGATTTTTATTCTTGCATGTTATGTGTTTTTGTTTTGTTTTGTGTTTGTTGAGTCTTTATTTTATGTTTTGTGTGTTTTCTTATTTTTGTCTTGGTATATTTGGTGGTTTGTTTAGGGAGGTTGTGAGTCATTTTTGAATATGAGTGATGATATGTTGTGGCGATAGGTGATGACAAGTTATGATTAAGAATCTCTACACTTTCGAATTGTGACATGTTTTACTTAACTTGTTCAATTTTGAGATGAATGTGGTGTAATAAGTTTTTTAAGGTCCAATGCATAAGCTTGTGAGAATTTGAGCCTCAACCGTGCATACATGGTTTTTCTTCATGAGTGGATTGGTTGTGTTTGATAATCTAGAACTTGCTCAAGGACTATAGGAATGAGCCCGATTTGTGGAGATTAGTGAAATGATCTAAGGCCATCCTTGTCATTTATAGTCATTGCCAAATATTTTCCTAACATGAACATCATCCCTAGTCAACCACTTTGAGCCTTAAAGCCATTTTATTGTGAATTTAGCACACTACAAACCTTAATTACCCACTTGAGCCTTACATACATACCTTTTGTGTGAGTCATTGAGGAGATGGTAACTAGAAATGTTTGATGAGGAAGAAAAAGAAAAGGAAATGGTAAACAAGTAAGAAAAAGAATGAAAAGAGCACAAACAAGAATGAACATGCAACCTCATGACAAGAAAATGAGCAAAGTAACAATAATATGCTCAAGTACTTAAAAATCAAAGAAAAGAAGCATGAATCATAAGAAGCTCAAGAAATCCAAGGAAAGTTGATGAGTAGTGCTTGTGAGTACCAAAGACAAGAAAGGAAGAAAGAAAAGTGGAGAAGTTGGAGAAATTGGCCATCTCTTCGATTACTTACACTTGTTTAAGTCACTATTATCATATTCTTCCTACCTTACAAAAGAGCCTATCATTACATCCTTAATGAAAGACCTTTTTGATCACTAATGGAAACTTTGGTGGTTTTTGAATATAGTCCACGAGCAAGCTTATAGCGAGTCAAGCCAATCGATTAATGAGTGTTGATTTACCTTACTTTAAAGAGTATTGAGAGACATTGATATCCTATGTGAGGCTTGGACTAAAAAGGGACTATATTACACTTTTATTCTCTTTAGATTGAACTTGTTAATTTTTCATGTTAAGAGTTTAATGTTGTAGGATGCATTAGCATAGTTTGTAATTCTTATTATTATTAATGTGTTATTGCTTATGTTCGTTTAGTCTTTTCCTTGGTGAAAATCTCACTCATTGGTTTATCATTTTCGTTGTGCGGGGACGCACAACACTTTAAGTTTGGGGGTGTGATGAGTGATATTTTCACCTAGATTTTAGTATCTTTTTATGTGAGTTTTCATATATTTTTATTCGTATTTTTGTGTATTTTGGTGGTGTTATGTGTTTTCATGGGAATGTGTGAGAATGATCTCAAACATATGTATAACAGGTGAACATGGAGTAAAAATAGAAACGGGAGATCAAACAAGGAAGAAGAAACAAAAGTGCAAGAACACGACTGGCCGTGCGACGTCACACGGGTCGTGTCCAAGCGCCGAGACTCGAGCCTTGTTGCCAACACGGGCCTGTAAGCGACGGCCGTGCAGCGACATCTATTCGTCCAACACGGCCATCCTTTGGCCGTGCGACGCAGAACGACTCGTGTGCCGTTTTGAGTAAAGTTGATCAAGGAACCCTGACACGACACGACTCGTGCGACGCAGCATGACTCATGTCGGCACCAGAACAGAATATTTTTTTTAATTCTTCTAGAAGATCTCCATGGGGTATAAATACCAATCCATTCAACATTTTGAGAGAAGATCCGAAATTCCACCCTTCCACACACACCTCACACATCATTTCCTCCATTTTACACCTTCACCTTCATCCATTCTTCACCCTTTGGATCTACCTTCATCCAACCATCAAATCCTTCATCCAAGTAGCTAGAGAAGCAAGGAAGAGAGGTGAATTGTAAGGGGGAGAAGAAGATCACCATTAGAGACATCTAAGGGAGTTTTCATCTACACTTTGTATTGAAACCTATTGTTTATCATGTTTTGTAAGGATTTTAATGTCTATGTTAATTTTCTTATGAACATGAGAGGCTAATCTCCCTTGTGAGATTAGCAATATGAATTGTATTGGATAATTTTGGGTATTTTGCAATTGAATGATTATGTTGAATGTGTTAATTGATTTTCTATCATTGATTATTAATTGCTTGATTTGTTTTGTTGATGTGTGTGTTTAGTTGTTCTAGATATGTGATTAGATTGAGAAATCAATTACTTGCTTAGGATAATTGAGTGAATCATTTCATCAAACACCTCATGTGCATTATAAATTGTGAAGAGATTGAGAAGTCCTTCATAGTTTAGAACCCTTTGGTAGGACATGTAATTGGTTTGATCGAGAGGTTGATTAATTGTGTGAAGGGACTCTCATTTAAGCTTAGTACCTAGTTGAAATTGTTTAAGTGAGAACCAATCCATTGAGCTATATTTAGAACCATATCCTATTCATTCCGAGAGGGAGTTTAGGTGATCTTAGTGTTGGCCCTTAGTATCTTACCCATGACACATATGAATTCATTGCATGATACCTAGATTTTCCATGCTTTAAGTATTGCTAATCTCATCTCTATCTACTTGGCTCATTCATCCATCTTTCATTCATCTATCCTTTTATTTTATTGTCATTTTTTTATTATCTCCCCTTCTCGTTCATCTCTATAATACTATAACAAACACGAGATCACTTAGACCCTAGTACCTTCCTCCCTGTGGTTCGATAATTTCTTTAATTGGCCATGCCCACTATATTATGGTTAATCAGTCATGAGCCTATTACTCTTATATCAAATGCTCTAGGCTTGTAGCCAGCATGCATTAAATGTTCCAGTCTTAGAGATATGAAAGCCTTCATTGGGAGATGGGAAAGCCTGCGTTGGGAGATGACTTGCATTGGAGATGGGAAAGCTTGCATTGAAAGATGGGAAAGCCTACATTGGGAGATGTGGTTAATCTTCTTAAGGGACCTCGGCCTCGGGAACCTCAACCGGTCGGCTATGAGAAACCTCAATTGGTCAGCTTGAAAGGACCCAGCGGATAGGCTCGGAGGTCGACTTTGACTTGGCAGACGAACGCAGAAGTAGGCTTCTACTCGTTAGACAGACGCGGGGCCAAGTCAGCAAATGAACGTGGAAGCTAGTTCTGACTTGGTAGGAGAGAACAGAGGTGGCCTCCGACTCGGCAGACGGCAAATGGATGTGGAGGTTGGCTCAACTCAATAGGAAGGTGCAAAGGTGGCTCTAACTTGGGAGATAGCTTGGAGGTGGCCTTTGACTTGGAAAAAGGGTGCAGCCTCATCTTTTATGTTGTGTAGTAACTTGGGTGTTGATCACCGATCACACAACTAATGATGAATGTACAAGGTTTCCTTGACAATTTCAATTCTTAAATCATATAGATAAAACCACTTCCTTTTATAATTAAACTCATCATACCATATACACTCTCTATCATCATGCATCTATAAGCATTACAACTTATGTAAGTGTTGAGGCCAGTGTCGTCCCATCTTGAATCACACCGATTCCCAAAGTTTTCTCTAACCGCTAAAAGTTTTATGTTGTTCAAATTTGTGTTATCTTTGATGTTCCTGCAGGTGTGTAGTATTGCTAGAAGCTTCTGGATTCCATAGGACGAAAGAGAAGGGGTTGTGAGCCTTCACAAGTCAAAAACATGTGGAACATTTTAGAAGGCAATTTACCCAAAGTAGTGGGCAGTTACCTCCTATGTGATGAGCGGTTCTCACTACATTAGGACCAGTCAACTGTTCACATGATCTCCTACAGACTCCTAATCATATTTAAAGACTGTTGGATGATCATAAGAAGATGAACACCCCCTCTATAAGATACAGAAACATCACACTTATATTATAACATCTTAAGGTTGTTGTTGTTGTGTTTTCACAATTGTTGTCACACCTCGTGCTACATGTATACTGTTATCTCGTACGTTTTGTATGTAATGTTTACTAGCAGTGGAAGTGCATACTCTAAGTAGACTTAGATCTAACAGTCTAAATTTGCCTTAGGAACACGTTTGGTTATTAGATCTAATTTTGTATTCGAAAGTGAAAAGAGTGTTTCCATCTTGAGAATCTGATTTTTGTAATCACTTTTTCCAAGTTAGTGATATTTATACCATGAGGTAGAAAAAACAAGAGATTATGGAAAGATTGAGTATTAGGTGTGTTCAAGTTTTTCGTTGTTTCAAACTTAAGTTTATATTCCGATACATAGTTGTACGAAGCATTGTTGACACTCCAGGTAGTATTGTTATCACGAACACATTGTACTCTCAACAGAACCCTCGACAATTGGCATCAGAGTCAACACTTGACGGTACTAAATGTTGTTCTTGGTGTTAAGAGTTGTGTAATTATGGATTACTCCACTAGATATATGTAAAAGCATTCTATTTGGGTGAACACTACCCATAGTTAAGAAAAAGATGGAGATGTTGTTCTAAGAAATGAACATGAATGGACCTGAGGAGAACACTCTCTCATTGCAAAATTCAAAGGTGATGCACGTAATCAACTCTTTGGTTTATACGGAGATAATCTAATTCAAAATTGTGTCTTTGCAAAGGATGCTTGAAATAGAATTCAAGAACACTATGAACGATTTAGAAGTGTTCATAGGGCAAAAGCAAGAATATTGAACACAAAGTTCAAAGCATTGAGGACGAAGGATGATGAGACGATTTTTTCCTGCAATGAAAGCCTGTATAAGGCCGTGATTAGAGTTATTTTCACCTAGATTTTAGTGTCATTTTATATATATTTTCGTATTATTTTATCCGTATTTTATATGTTATTTGGTTGTGTTTTGTATTTTATTGAAATGTGTGTGAATGAGCTTAAACGTAAGATTTTCACTTTTTATTGGATGCTAAACATGATAAGGAAGATGTAGGAAAAAGCGGATCTCAATTCGGAGTTGAAACGAGGAAGAACGAGCCAAAACAGTGAAGAAATGCAGGAGCCAGCACACGAGCCGTGTAGCCAACACGGCCCTGTAAGAGTTGGCCGTGTGGCGACATCTAGTCACTCAACACGGGCAACTTCAGGTCGTGTCCAGTTGCACGAGTCGAGTCGGGAGCACGAGCCGTGTCGCCAACACGGCCCTGTAAGAAGGTGGCCGTGTGGCGACATCAGAAGAGCCAACACGACCACACTTGTGCCCGTGTTACAACACACGACTCGTGTTGCAGCACACGAGCCGTGTTGCGTAACACGGCCCTGTAAGGCGAGGCCGTGCGGCAGCATCAGAAGACACAACACGGCCACCCCGTGGCCGTGTTACAGAGCACGACTCGTGTTGGGTATTTTCCTGCAGAAATTTCCAGATCCTTCTAGAAGCCTCCAAAGGGGTATAAATACCCCTTTATTCAACAATTGGCAGGAGAATCCGAAAATTCTATCATCTACACACACCTCACACACCATTTCTTCCATTTCCCACCATCATCTTCATCCACCTTCATCCATTTTGATCCATCTTCATCATCTCCATTAATTCTCCATCAAAACTTCATCCCTTCCATTGGGTGTGAGAGATCTCAAGGAATCAAGAGCTAGAGGTGGAGATCAAGAAGAATAGAAGATTCTCTTCAAGAAATTGATAGGGAAGAATCCATTCATTTTGTATTTCTTTAGATCTTAGACTATGGGTAATTGTAATGAATCATTTAATTATTTTGTTACTTTTACTATGATAGGCTAATCCCTCTAGTGGGATTAGGAACATGAAGAGCATATTAGATTTATATTATCATGTGGATTAAATTGGTTTTTGATTTAATTGATGTTGATTTCTATTCATGGAGTTTAATTGTCTTGATGTTGTGATGGCATGGTTTGTTATTCATGAATGTTTATTGGTTTAATGGATTGTTGATCAATGGATTATTTGTGGTAATTAAATGCTATCATGATCTTCATGTATGTATTGCTTGGAGTGAGACGGAAACGACCCTCTAGAGTATTAGGAAGGCATGAATAGACATTGAGTTTGGGTTTGACCGAAAGGATATTTGAATTCAATGAGGGGAACCAATCCATTCGTTGGCCTTAGTACACAAAAAGGGAGAGTTTAGTCTAACTAGTACCTAGATGGAACGGGTTAATGTTGGGCTTTGATCTTAAGTGCTTTTGGGAGTCCAAAATGGATCAACAACCTTTGTAACCCGAAAGGGAGCTTAGGATACAATCGTGATCACCCTTAGTCTACATCAATTGAGTTGAATTCCGTTTGCATGATAATATGAATTGAGTGTGCTTGGATGTTTCTAATCCCATGTTTTTCCATACTTGAACTTTAGCACCCATTTTCTTTACTTGTCATTTATCTTATTTGCTATCTTATTTACTTGCTTCTTGTTTTAGTTGTTATCCAATCTCAAAACCCCGATCATCTTTACAAAAACAACATGAACATGAGCTCACGTATTTTGCTAGTCCGAATATAACTCCTTATTGGATTGATAATTTTTTCTTGGGATATACTACTACAACGATCGAGTATTCTTGCTCGTGAGTGCTATAAAAATAGACTAACAAGAAAATGGCGCCGTTGCCAAAGGGGAGTTTGACGGACTAGTGGAGTACTGTGTTATTGTTTTAGTTGTTCTTGATAAGGATTTTTTTTTGTTTTATTTCTTATATTTTCTTTGAAAAATTTTGTTCTTACTTATTCTTTTTGATAGGTACTCTTACCTTGAAAGAAGGGGAGGAAGAACAAAGCCCAAAAATAGAAAGTTGAAGGAAGATTGTAGTAAACTTTGTGGAGAAAAGCATTAGATGGATGGATGGAACAAGTGGTTATTATGGAAATCAATATGCAAGAGTTCCTCCTCCACAACAAAAAGGCTATATAAATGAGAGTTACTATGGATATGATTGCCAAATGAGTCAAGTTCACTCTCAATACTACAATCATGGTGGATATGATGAATGGCCACAAGCTTACAATGGAAACACATTCCAACCACAACAAGGATACACTTATTCCACTCCGAATTTCAAAGTTTCTTCTCCGTTCCAAAATTATGCCTTACTCGAATTATTTGGAAGATGTTCTCAAGGAAGTGAAGGCCAAATTTCTCAATCGAGTCCTATCAATCCTCAAGAAGAAGATTATCCTTTCATGGGAGTGGGTAATTTCCAAGGGAATTTTCAAAATACCTATGAAGGAAGTTTTCAAGGGAATTATCCACCAAGTCAAGAGAATCGCCAAGGAGGATATCAAGGTTTTGATCCAAGTGCCAAGCCATCTAATGAAGAAGAGAAGTCGACCTTTGAGGATACATTGTTAGCATTCATGAAAAAGATGGAGGCTAGAATGGAGGAAAATGAGAAGAAGATGGATGATTGGATGGACTCCCTTGAGTATCAAATGAGCCAACTTGTAAGTTCTTTGAACAATTCGCAACAAATTGAAGAGGGAGATTCTATGGAGGATAAAAGGGAAGAGGAAAGTAAGGTTGACGAAGGGTTGGAGGAAGAAGAGAACTTGGTGGTAAAGGAATCAAGTGAGAAGATTGAAGAGCCCGTTGAGGCCAATGAAATAGAAGAAGAAGAGCAAGTTATGGAAGCAAATGAAGAGGACTTGAAGAGTGAAATGAGCATTCCTAAATCCTTAAACTCTTTAAGTTGCAATGATTTTCTTGACATTGTTTCTATTGACTTTGTCTTACCTCTTGATACCTCACAAATTCTTAGGGACAAAAGAGAGTTGGAAGAAACTTTGGGGATATTCATTGAAAGGAGGAATAAGTGGTTTGCTAGAATGGAGAGGACAATGGAATGTCATGCAAGGATAGTTGGCAATTTCAAGCTCAATCTTAAGAGTGCCAACGAGGCCATTGCTTATTGGTTTAATGGATTGTTGATCAATGGATTATTTGTGGTAATTAAATGCTATCATGATCTTCATGTATGTATTGCTTGGAGTGAGACGGAAACGACCCTCTAGAGTATTAGGAAGGCATGAATAGACATTGAGTTTGGGTTTGACCGAAAGGATATTTGAATTCAATGAGGGGAACCAATCAATTCGTTGGCCTTAGTACACAAAAAGGGAGAGTTTAGTCTAACTAGTACCTAGATGGAACGGGTTAATGTTGGGCTTTGATCTTAAGTGCTTTTGGGAGTCCAAAATGGATCAACAACCTTTGTAACCCGAAAGGGAGCTTAGGATACAATCGTGATCACCCTTAGTCTACATCAATTGAGTTGAATTCCGTTTGCATGATAATATGAATTGAGTGTGCTTGGATGTTTCTAATCCCATGTTTTTCCATACTTGAACTTTAGCACCCATTTTCTTTACTTGTCATTTATCTTATTTGCTATCTTATTTACTTGCTTCTTGTTTTAGTTGTTATCCAATCTCAAAACCCCCGATCATCTTTACAAAAACAACATGAACATGAGCTCACGTATTTTGCTAGTCCGAATATAACTCCTTATTGGATTGATAATTTTTTCTTGGGATATACTACTACAACGATCGAGTATTCTTGCTCGTGAGTGCTATAAAAATAGACTAACAGGCCGTGAATGAGCTGCAATCACTGGAGATCCCATCTTCGATACCAAGTTAACAAAAAAATACTTCTTACACTTCATAAAATATTTAATTGTAAAATACTCCCTCCGACCCGCGTTAAGGTTTACGTTTTCCATTTTGGGATCCCCCAAGTTAAGGTTTAAATTTTCTTTTTTTGTCATATTGGGCCTACACAAAATAATTAATTATTTCATGTAAGGCTCACACACAATACTAATACAACTACCCACTTTATATTAAATATTATTTCTATCACCTCAATACACATTAAAATATTATATCTCTTAATCTCCGTGCAAAAAGTAAACGTCAACGTTAGCGCAGGATGGAGAGAGTATGTACTGTACAAAAAGTTAGGAACACTAACTTGTTGAGTCATAATGTACTTATGATATTTTAAACACTAATGAAATGGACTTGTGTTAACAGGATTCTCGTATGATTGAAAAGGTGTTGTTATTTTTTAAAGTGAATCCCCATCACCTTTTTAAAAGATATCTACTATAATTGATATTGAACAAGTTGAAGATAATGTTGAATGCATCCTTGACAACACTAATAGCATTGTATTTGAAATAAAAGAAGACCAAATCTAATGCAAATATTCAGACTAAGATTGAAATAAATAATTCCCCTCAAAATTCTATTCGCAAATCTACTCAAAGGACAAAATTCAAATACGATCTTGAGTATGAATGTACTAATATGAATATGCTAACACTCTTCTAAAGAAAATGGTGAGCTTGAATGTTTCCTTTAGTGATGATGATTCTAAAGAAGATCTAGAGAACAATGATGAAGAACTCGAATTTCTGATAAGGAGTGTGAATAAAGGTTATTCTAAAAGTGATTCAGATATAGAACTCGATGTTGTTCACGACATTGAAGATAATTTCATGCAGGTTTCATTATTCTTCTGATTCTGATGTGAAATATACTATGACCATGTGTTTTATACTGGTACTTCATAAGATTTGTTAGAGAATGATCGACGTTATTTTCACCTAATGTTTGTAGGTTTATTTTGGTTATTTTAGTATGTTTGTAGTCCTATTTATGTATTATTGATTGAGTATAGTAAGTTTTGTGTAATTATTAGTGTAATATTATAATTATCCAGGGTTTTATCAAATTGTGCTTAAAACAAGTTGAAAAAGGGACAAAACGGAGTCAGAAAGTGTAGATGATGAAGAATTCAAAATCGTACACGAACACGCCATGAGGTGGAGACTCGATGCTGCGAAAGGGCGAGTTTGGATAGCTCCAGATCTGCAACACCAAGTAGAAATATTTTCACTAACATAAACAGTGAATCACAACAACTATGATAAGAGTCCCCAAGATCTATAATTTATTTCTTCCGGATACCGGAACCATTTTATAAGGCTTGATGATGAACATGATGAGCTCGAGCTAATATTTTTATTTTTTGCTCCGTGTTCATGGACTACAAGTGGTCGTCAAATAGTCTTGAACTATGTGTATTGTTCCATAGCATAGGTGAAGATATCTCATCATTATCGATTATAATTTCTTCTTTCATGGTAGCACGTTGGGAATTTGAACAATCACTGATGATGATGATGTCAGTCAGTGACGAAGGGCTTATACATTCAAACAACTCCCCCAATTGATGAAAAAGAGGTTCACAACAATGAAAGTACGCCATATAGAAAGCTTCTTCCTGAAACACATGATTTGTTTGGAGTGTTCTGTTCTTCAATGTATTTAAGTAAAACATTAATAATATATATAAAGTGTACTTTTTTGGTATTAATATTACCATTCTTACTCTAACGAGTTTTAATCAAGCTGATTTAGATAAATGGATGAAATTAGTTGGTTGATCCCACCTCACGTCCTTCACTCGACATAAATAATTAAATTTGTTGTATCATTTTTTGTAAAATCTGCCTCTTGCTAAAAAGCCATCCCACGAAATACTAACATTGAAGTGTTGGTTGAGGTCATAGTGGGCACTCAAAAAGGCATGATAACTACCATCTAGATCGGTCTAGTTGCCATAACTCTTTTGTTCCAGAAGAGAATTGATGATTCGAATGTCCATTTCCTCACTCCAGGCTCCAAAATATAGCAACTCGGACTTGGGAGAAATACTGGGTAAAGACATTAGTATATTGTGTTTAAGGGAACTAGATGTATAATATTTAGATATGATTCGTTGCTTACAAGTATGGTTCTTTTATAGACAGACAACTACACAGATCATCTCAGGTGAAGAAGTGTGAATTGACCATGTCAATAATCCCTAAAGTATTATGCATGTGAAGTAGCACGAAAAACAATTTAGTCTTTTTATACTTTGAATTAAAGTAATTCACAAATAAATCTCATGAGAAGAAGTGTGAATTGACCAAGATTGCATGTTAATAATTCATAAACTATTGTGCGTGTGAAGTAGCCGTGAAAATTATTTAGTCTTTTCATGCTTTGAATTTGAATTATTCATAAGTAAAATTCAACATGTCCGGTGAACCAAGGACATGTGACAATAGTATCCAACCCCATGTGAGAACACTATAATGCAACATCACCAATACTTTACAAATTGTTCTCTACCACTATCATATAAAAGTAACATAATAGATATTCCCACAAACCATTATAATTGTTTAAAATAATAGAATGCCACATAGTTCAACTTGACTACCACATAACACAACATCGTGTATCATAATCCAACAAACCACAATAAGTATATCTTTATGACTAGTTCCACTCATCATAATACAACACACTAAAATTTTCTTAACCTTAGAGTTAACTTCTAAATCATCTGGTTCCAGTCATCAAATATTGTTTGTGCAAGTTCATCTCGAAATAGGTTCCATTGAAGCAAGGCCTCAACGCCATCTACGATTTCATCAGGCTCATTCTGATCTGATCTATTTATATCATTATCGATTACTATGCTTCTATTAGGTCATCTACCATAACCGACCGTATAAAATTGTGAAGAAGAACACACACCATTATAAGTCTTATTTGAACTTTCATTAGATAGTAGCAAATGACTCGGAGGATTCTGAATCACTTTTTCATGAATCCAAAAGCACGCTCAATGTGTTTCGTGCTCTAGCATACCATATATTGAAGTGTTCCATGTAATTTGTGGGCCTATACGATGGTCGGCCCCAATATTTATAATGATAGCGCACACTTTTATATGGAACGAGGAAACGTTCAGTGTTGGCATATCCTTGGTCACATAAGTAATAATTACCTATATGTATGGTATTGAGAATCGATGTAAGAATATTTTAACACTCAATGAATTCTCACACGATCTCACTCACGGATTGATCAAAGAAGAAAAGACAACAATAATCACAATCATTTATAGTGGTTCGGTAAATTCCCTACGTCCACTCTTAAAGAAGAAGAAGATCTTATTGATGAAGATTACAACGATGATGAAAAATAAACTTAGATCTCATATAAACCCTAATCTTGACTTATGGAATATATGGATATATGATTCCGTGAACTGTCGTATCTTGTCTATATATAAGCTCTTTAACTTATAAAACAAGCAACCATGATAACTTGCAATGCAATTTACTCCCTAATATCCAAACCCACTTTCATAAACGATTGTGGAGTCCCATTCTTACATTAACACTCGATCATAGCCCTTGATCTTGTATTTTGATCCACCAATCTTCATAATACACTTGTACACTGCTGACTTAACGTATGCAAGCAAAACCATGCAAGCATCTACCTCCCAACAATACTCCACCTTAGATCTTGCATCACCACACCAAGGTTCTTGCTTCTCCCACCTACTGCTTTAAGGTACAGCCACCTCTTATCCTTATTCAATTCCACTATTTTTATTGAAAGGGAACAAACTCATCACACTGCCTATAGAGGAACAAACTCATCACACTGCCTTTCGAGGGTAGCAAAACTCATTCACTGTTTATAAGGGAACAGCAATCTTCTGCATCACTACTCCACCTTGAGTAGCACCTTTTACCATTGCTCCACTTTGAGCAATATCCGCCACCTCAGCAGCTGCTGCAATAGTTCCTCACCACACCATGAGGTTCTGATCCTTTGCCACCGAGTCATCGTCGTCCATCAATGGAGAGAAGCTGCCACTTCCGACCACTTCCGAACATCATCCAGTTTTCTTGTTGAAGCGTTGCTCGTCTAAGACCGACTTTAATATGAATTCAATCCCTCTTGTATTGTGTATGTGAACCGTAAAATCCATGACCCAACTCCCACAATTCTCCAGGGATCCCATCAATGGTCTTTCCCCATTAATATCATTATCCGGCCGAGAAGAATTCCAAGAATTCATCTCTTCGAACCGACATCCAAAGAAAGATGCCCTATCCCTGGGTCACCTTCTTTCTTGATCATTCATCGCTTTCTTCATCTTCATTTAGAAATCCTCCGTGAACTCCTTGATGTCGAAATCAACAACA
This sequence comes from Pogostemon cablin, assembly GCA_023678885.1. Classification (NCBI taxonomy): domain Eukaryota; kingdom Viridiplantae; phylum Streptophyta; class Magnoliopsida; order Lamiales; family Lamiaceae; genus Pogostemon; species Pogostemon cablin. The sequence continues at coordinate 11,105,751 of CM042993.1, forward strand.
CCAACTACTATTCCGTGTTCACAACAATTGGAACATCAAAACCAGATCTCCACTTTCCAGAATCAACGTCTATGACTCCTGAACATTCTATCTAAATTACAGCTTGATCCAATGGCTAGTTTGTGATAAACGATCCTTTAACCATGGCTGCGCAGAACTGAATCACCCAAAAACCTAACTTATGTTTTTGGCCTATTACCGTCAAATCATATCACCAAACATAGTCTCCACCGTTCAGAATGTATTTCCACAAGTTTCAAACATTCTGACAAACTTTCAGCATGATCCGATGGTTGAAACTCTGGATATTGCCTCTGCAATATTTCTGCACTCTTGCACTCTCTCAGAAATGTGAAGAGTTGTTTTTGCCTACTTTTCTTCTTCTCGTTTCAGCCTTTTTTTCTCACACCTTCCCGCTTCTTAACACTCAATGAATTCTCATAAATCTCACTCACATATTGGTCAAAGAAGAAAAGAAAACCAAAGGACACAATCGTTTATAGTTGTTCGGTAAATTGTCTGCGTCCAGTTTTAAGGGAGAAGAAAATCTTATTTATGAAGATAATGAAGAATAAACTTAGATTTCATATAAATCCTAATCTTGACTTATGGGATATATAGATGATTCTGTGAACTGCTGTATCTTGTCTATATATAAGCTATTTAACTTGTTAAACAGGCAGCCATGTTAACTTGCAAAGCAAGTTACTCCCCAAATTATGGAGTTAGACATCTGCTCACGCAAATCAGATAATATCAAAATATACAAATTTCTAAAATAAATTTTTATTATATAATAGAACACCAAAATACATAAATTTTATATGATGTTATGGTACATAAGTTAGACAACATTAACCGACAAAACCTATAACATGTGAGGTCTTTCACTGCATTTCACAACACTTTTGAATTAGCAGCGTAACCCTCCCAAGCAGAAAGGATGTAAATAAAATTTGCATTCTCGTCACAAACACACAAAACATTAGTACTGTAAATTCTATTTCGATCTCTATATCTACCTCTATCCTCCACACGAACATTTACTGGCAGTTGTTTCCCATCCAGTGTACCAAGAAATCCCTTCATGTTGAGAGACAGTATGATAAATAAATTATCTACGTGGGATTAGATCAAACATAAAAAATAGGAGGAAAATTTTTTGTAAAGACAAATTATTAATGATACCTTAAACCATTTCTATCTTGGTAGATTCTGAGGGCACTAGTGTTGGGTTCACCAAAAGCATAACATGGATTCTCAGTAATGCCTTTAATACCATAAGTGGATATGATGGGACACCGTTTGCTCAGATCTTATAAAGTCAAATTTCACAATTATATTCTTTTTATGATGGGCAAGAACGGATAGTAAAATTGCTACTTGCTCTTGAATGTTGACTTACTTAGAATCTGATGACCCACTTAATCCACTCAGCACAAAACAAAGTTTACCGAAAGCATTTCTAGCCATTCTTAGATTATTGATACAATCCCGGTCATTTACACCAATCTATGCAACCAGGTGGGCTAGCCCACCTGCCCACTGGGCTCCTCACTAAGGTGAGCGACTCAGATTCGATTCCCTTTGGGAACTAATTAGGAGGGAAGATATAAGGAGGCTTGGAGGAAGGGAAAAGTAAGGGCGCTTGGTGTAACTACTAACTATATTAACAACTAATATTTACCTATAAAAAATATTTACACCAATCTATGTATATGGTAGACCTGATGTGGTATTCATTCTAGCATTATGTACAGTTGAACTACGTCTACACATCTACGAACTCATCTATGTCGTATTTTCCATATATGAACAATCACATCGAGAACAACAAGTTGTTTTTGGAGTTAAAGTAATAAGAACAACATTATCAAAGCATTTTTCCTAGCAGTACTTGTCATGATGCATGCATGAAGCTAAAACCCAACTATGCCTACATAGACATTAAAAAAAAGAGAGAGAGAGAGAGACAGAGAGAATAACTCTCAAGGAATTAAAATAAATAAATAAATAAATGAATAGAAAATATTCTATTTTAATGGATTATTAAACATGTGTCATGATTCTAGAGTCAATTGACAAATTGTCTATTTACATTATCTTATTTGACCGTATGTCATCAAATCAATGTTACTGAAAATAACAAAGAAGGAAATTTCAGCTCCTATTAAAACTTGTCTGTTTAAAAAAAACCTGGCATACAAGGATAAATACATAAGTAGTATCGCATGTTGATAAAGCCATAATAATTTCTTTTAAAATTATTCATCTTATGTGCGACTAAATATGTTTGAATCATATAATTTTGCATTGGAATTTCGTAATATCATTTATAAGAGAAAGTAAAACCAACAAATTCTTTCATTTTTATTAAGGATACTAAATTCGAAAACTTGCAATATTACCATAAACAAAGCTGATAGGAATAAACACACAATGTCATACAATTATAATTGAACCAAGAAAACATGAGGCATATGAATGAATGAAAAATTCATGGCATGGCAGACTTCTAATATTAATCAGACAAAGATACAATTAGTACATACCTCTGAGTTTTCCTTTGGAGCTCATTATTTTCTCTTTGTAGCTCAATTAATTTAGGAACACAATAGTAGCAATGCAGTATGTTTTTCCCCTTTTAAAATAAGAAGTGGAAGAAGTGTTGGTTCTAGTAAACAGAGAGCTAAATTAATGATAATTCATTAAACATTCACACAACAAATTTAAATTAATTCTTAAAATTTAGAAGTATAGTTGTCTCTCTAACTCATAATAAATAAGAAAAGCTTGCACATGACCCAGTTTCGAACCAATCTCAAACTCTTATGTTAGCTACTCTCATTTAATTGAATGTTAGTAAATTTAGTTGTTCTATTAATATCATTCCTAAATGCACAACATTCCAAATCCCACCATAGTGGCAAATTAATTAATTTTCTGTCAAAACAATTATATAAGATAAAAAAAATTAATTCTGAATTCATACATATTCATTCATAACACGAAAATTTGACTTAATTAAACTAATGGCTGAAAAAAAAGTATTTCATACATAGGACGACCATTTTTTTTCCAGAATTTAAACAATAGCAACCCCAATATGTGCAAGAAACAGAGTATAATATAAATCCACAAGTCATTCATTTTAATGTAGATTCTGTTATATTACAATTCATGCAAGCATAGGATCGCACAGTAAATCAAGAGATTAAGTAAAAAATTCTCTTTGATTTGATTGTTCATCTCATCTCCACAACCTAAGTCACCTAACAATACTTAACACTATAAAACTGATCCAGCAAGCAATAACAATTACCTCTGAAAAATATTACAAGAGGAGAAATAAACTCTTTCTATGATGTAGGAGAAAAATGACGTAATACCGTAAAAGTATTTGTTTATGTTTCATACCAGAGCATTTGTTGAAGCTGGATTACTTGTTGTTGTTGATCTAGTGGTGGAGATCTTAGCTGGTCAAGCAACATGAATCCGATTTAGAAAATGAAGATATAATACTAACTACTAAATTATTTTTCAATGACTATGTCACACATTCAAAAGTTAAAAAAAAATATTATCTTCAGGGAATTTTACCGTACATGATGCAAAATCTAAAAAATTATATCACTAGGGAAAAAAGCATATTATATCTCATGAAATGAATATTTTCCTTCTCACACAATCAAAAAAATCATACTATGGAAATATAGACGTTTTTGTTTCAAGTCTATTCAAAGTTGTTATTCTAATATTTTTAATCGAGGATTGTGTGCCAACAAATAAGTCCACTCTCTGACCTAAAAAAAATTTCACTAATATTGATAGAGTAAAGAAGTTGATTGATTAAATGAGAAAGAATATAAGAATAATAGGAACGTAAAAATACGATTCCCCCCGATATGACTCCCATCAGCCAAAGGTTGCCTAATACAAAACAAGATTAATTATTCAATGTCCCTCCCTTCGCCTCTACCCCTTTATTTATAACCCTTTATTCTAGTAGTTTGTTCACTAATAAGGAAAGAACGTATCCATTGTCAATTCAACTCCTCCTTTCCCACTAGATTAGTTTTTAGCCTGATTACGGGAGACTAAATATGGTATGGTTGAGCCCCCCTTGATTGACTCTATCAACTTCTCCCTTGATGGAAACAGCATTGTACACAATGCTGGAATCTGGAACATGGACTTTAGTTGTGTTGTGGTATGGTAGGGGTCATGATAACTTGGAGCAAATTTTAGTTTTTTGGCGAATGAAGAGAATGTTTTTGGTAACGTAGCCTTAGAATAACTCTATCACCTCCTTGAAAATCACCACTCTTTGATGATAATTTTTTGTCCATTGCATATGTTTTGAACTCTTGTGAGATTTTTTTTAATATCTGTGGCTCCATATCACGTAGGAGTGATTCTTTCGCTACTTCTCTCACATATTTTTTCGGGTAAGAATTGATGTAAAGTTGGGTAAGAAGCAAAACAATGTAATGAAATGATGAAGCAATCAACTGAGCACTGGGTCATCCCTACATAAAAAATTGGTAATTCAACTCGTTTGTTTGTGAGTTGAACATTATTATGGGCTATGGTCCAGTCGGGGGTACATCCTTGGAGAGGGCTTTGAGTGCTCGTTTCTTCGAGGTTACTAGGTAGGGAATCCTTGCCAGTTATCTTGTCGCTTTCTTGTTTTAAGAGTACGTAGAGCATCTCTATACTGTACAATTTGTTGAGCCTAGATTCTTGCTCCGAGAATTTGTTAACAAGTGAACTGACTTTTTCGGAAAGTAAGCTTATTTTTTTAGAAAGCGTGATGACGACCCTCTTTATGGACTCAATATTCTTCTCTATCGCCTCCACTCGAGCTTCCATTCGAGTGTGTGGATCTGATAGGTCGGACCAATTTGATAGAGTAGAGAAGTTGATTGATTAAATGAGAAAGGATATAAGAACAATAAGAACGTAAAAATACGATTCCCCCCGAGATGACTCCCGTCAGCCAAAGCTTACCTAATACAAAACAAGATTGATTATCCAATGCCCCCTCCCTTCGCCTCTACCCCTTTATTTATAACCATTTATTCTAGTAGCTTTTCACTAATAAGGAAATATCATATCCATTGTTAATTCAGCTCCCCCCAATCAGCTCCTCCTTCTCCACTAGATTAGTGATTAGCCCGATTACGACAGACTAAATATGGTATGGTTGAGCCCCTTGATTGACTCTATCAAATACATCATCATGAAATCAAGTGTAGGAATTAATCATTTCTAAGGAGGAATTTCATATATTCATCCTATGACTTCCAATGCCTTCCACCATCACCACTTACCCTTTTCAAAACATTGGAGATATACCATGAACCTAGCCATTGAGAATATACAAGTAAAGCCCTAATTTTTTTTCTAGGTGGAGGAGAAAGTTAACAAATTAGTAATACAATTACAATTTCAATTGCACAGAGTTGGGTGAACGATTTGAAGAAGATGCAGCATACCTTGAATGGGGAATGAATGTAGGTGAAATAGGGTCTTCAGGTTGAGGAAGGACAGATTTAAATCAACGATGTCAACTTCGTTCTTCGGGTTTCCTCACATTGATGTAAAATATAACATCAATAGAAACTCAATTGTAATTTCAAATATATGAATGGGGTTACTGTGCATTCTGAAATAATAATTCGGCACTATATGCAATATTAACAATTCAAAAGGAAACTGTTCTTATATGCCGAACAAGAATAAAATACCGGCCCCTTCAAAATATTTCACATCTTATCAAACATAATATTACTCCATATTATTTTTATGACGACCCTTTGTTACACCTTAACAAATATAATGTTACCTATATTGAGTATTATTAAATACGCATCCCTTTTTATTGAATACATACTTTATTGAATACACACCCCTTTTAATTTTTTAAATGTTAATTTTATTTTATACGCACTCCTTAAAATTCTAAAATTACCCTTTTAATTTTAAAATTTTACATCTCCTCTAAATCCCAATACACACCCCTTCTATCGTTTGTGTTCTTAATCTAATTCCTTCACGCATATTATTGCATGTGACCTCTCAAATATTAATTATTTAATTTAATGTTTTTTCATTGTTAATTGCCTTAAATCCTCATGAGAAGTCATAGATTAATTATGAAACTGGCCGACGAGTAGAAAGTAAAGGTGTTTTCGGTGCAAGGATAAATAAGCAAAAAATCGATGCAGCACCATGGCCACGTCGCCTAATACTGATCGTCGAGCTGGAATTCGTTCTTGCTCTTGAGATTTTATTGCAAATTTAAAGAACCAGTTCCACCTACTACACTGCAATCTCCCTATTGGTGACTATTGAAGAGAGAAAGATCTAGTAAGAGAGAGGAGTTGCAGAGGGCCAAAGATGAGGCATCCCACGCGCCGCCTGGCACCGCCATCTCTTAGTGCATTAGTCGACCATCAGGTGGTATCGAATTCTCTACGCTTCAGAACAGCCTCCATGGTGCGGTCACCCGACCGGGATGTTCTGGCGGGAGGCCGTCGGGGACGGTAGCCACACGGGAGCGGATGAGGCGGTCGTCTGTTGTAGTCGGAGAGGTGGAGGATTTCTGCCTAAAAAGATTAATTGAATTTAGTTGGGGGAGAAAGTTGCAAAAGATCAGAAGACTGTAAAAAACCCCTCCATAAGACGTCCATCCAACCATCGCCATATTTAAATCATTAGATCATAGAGCAAATAAAATCTACATTTTCGTAAGATTTGTATCTCAGAGTCGCATGAGTATAAAGTATTAAGGGATAGTTATTAATGTATTTAGGGTTTATTATATAATACTGTGATTAAAATATATAGGGGTGTGTATTTAATAAATTTGGGATATTTTAAACTTTTTAAAAATATGTATTTTGATTTAATAAAAATGTAAATGTGTATTCAATAAAAAGAGATTTGCATTTAGCGGAACCTTAATTATATGATGACCCTTTGTTACACCTTATCAAATTAAGTGTTAATATGTTAAGTTTATGATAGATAAAATACAAATAAAGGAATTTTATCAATCCAGTATATGAATAAAACTCCAACAATAAACAATGCAGACTCGAATAACAATCGCCTTTAATTAATCTGAAAATAGTGCAATAATTTTCAATTGATTCGTTGCAGTCGCATTATAATGATGATTTTAACAAACTAAACACTTCACCACACGCACTCTAAATGTACATGAATATCCGCCATTAGTGAGTGTAGGAAAAACCATTTGCTTTTGATCTTCCCACACTTGGAATTAAAAGACAAAACTACCCCTCACCACCACCCCACTTCCCTATACTACTAAACGTTTGCTCGATACACGTGGCACAGCCTGAATGGTCAGTGACAGACCTTGCTGTTCATCCACGGTGCATTAGCCTCCACGCCCTTCATCTCAGTCTGACGTGGCCTGGCCCCACACAAATCACTATTTTCCACACATACCCTTCTCTTCTTTTTCACCATCACTCCAAACAACTTCATACCGCAATTCTCATCTTCGTCATCATCACTATTTGATCCGCCGCCGCCGTCAGCGCCACCGCTCGCCGCCGCACCGGAGTTCAATATACGGCTTATTTGATCCGGCGCCACCTTCACGCACTGCCTCAAGAAAGCTATCAACTCATCGCATTGTTTCCTAGTCTCTGCAAGCTCGGAGCTGAGCACTTGATTGTCTTTTCTCAGCTTCTCGTTCTCGCCCGATAAATCGGCGAGCTGCGTGGATGCTTGTGTTCCCAGTGAGGCGTTGTTTTTGGAGTTGGGTGACGAGGTGGAACTCGACCCTAGATCATCACCGGAGCTTGATGCTGAACCTGGATTGTCGATGGTGCCGCCTGGCTTCGCCGTGGCGGTGGTCTGTGTTTTCCGGCGACGAATATGGGCGAGGAGATCCTTGTGGTCTCGCTGGAAGTTCTCGTTGGCGAATTCCCATTTATCAGGAACTGTTTTTCTAAAACCCTAAAAGGTTTGAACAGGGAATATATAAGTTGGAATTAATTTACAATTAATTACAAACGTTTAGAACATAATAAACTAGTAAATTTTACACCTTACCTACAATTGTGATTAATACACTACACAAGTAACAGAACAGATAACACTAAGCTTATATCATAATGTAGCTTTATGCCACACAAGGTTCAGTGGTTATAATAATTTGGGATAAATTGAAAACAATAATAAATCAATTAAGAGCATAGAAATTAAAGTTACTGGAGAAGTTCTTATGTGTATAACGTTGATTATGGATAAAAGTGTGCTAGAGAGATATAAAAGGTATATATCTCCACGATAATTTAATAAGAAAAAATAATAAAATTACAAAGTTTGATAAATAAAATATAAAAATTAAGTGGTATTATGATATGGGGGATTTTAATATTGTATAGCATTGATATTTTGTAAATATGCATAGGACAAACCAAAATTCAATAAGTGTGACGGTTCAATTCTCACATCTCTAGGTAAAATTGATCCTTCTCGATCAGCACCCAAAAGAAGACTAACAGCATTCATTCGCTCTCTCTTTGGAAGAAAGACTTTTACGACTTTAATTATGTTATTAGGGTCGCACCACATTATCATTTACTATATGATTGACTTCCAATAAAATTAACACCTTACTTTTACGACTTATCTCTCTTCTTTACTCTACACACACCCACTTTTCCTACCGAGGAGCAGCCTTTCAATGATTTAATCCAAAAGCTTGTTAGGATAAATTTTGTAAGCATGCATGTAAACACTTTCAAGAAAAAATTATTTAAAACGTAATAAACCGTTAAATTATTTTATAAATAATAATTCATTTAGGAAATATTAAGGATATAAAAAATATTTTTAATAAAAAAGCTTCGTAAAATTTTTGGGAAATTTGACATTTCAAAGGAAAAAGCTTGACCAATTAGCCCTATATAGCAAGAACCTTTAGTGCAAATGAAAATTGAGTGTATAAACATTACTTGATCGGTAAACTTATAACCAGCCAATAGATGGTTATTGTATTTACGCAAGTTCATATATACTACAACAATATATTTATTTAGTACATAATAACAAATTAAAAAGAATTGAAATTTTCGAAACAGGAAAAAAAAAATCAAATAAGAAAGTTGGCTAAAATTACAAAATTTTATTTAAGAAAAAAATGATTTTGACAAATCCTTGGATTCTATTTTCTCACATACATACAATGCGTATATTTCAAATTAATAAATTACTCCATGCTTAAATTTTGAATCTAACAAGACTTTGAGAAGATTAACGTGCAAATTAATAAATCAAATACTCCATGGTTTATCATTTTCTTGCAAATTAATAATTTTATATACATTCACACATACATGCGAGTAACTTGTATGGATTTTTAATTCAAGTTGATTCATTTGAATAATTGATGATGTCTAGTATAACATTTCATTATTTCGTCATTAAGTTCACGATTTTCTTATTCGTGCATCCAACAATACAATTGATCTCTTAAAAAAGGAAATAAACATCTCATTCCAAAAACTACAAAACACATTTTAACTTCAACATTCTTATCACTTTTTAACCCATGAAATACTTTATATATTATTTATTACCTAGAAGGCCATATTATCCTCAGAAAGTTGGAAAAATATAACTTTCCTTGAAAAATGGGATTAAAAAAACTGAAATGGAAACGGGAGTAGAGTCATTTGATGCATTTTGAATGGAAGACGTGTAAGAATAAGGAAATCAAAATTCTTGCCCTTAAATGCATTGACTTATGGCATGAAATATCTTCTCTTCCACGTATTCTATATACTTCCTATTCCCACAATCATTAATTTTCGCCTTTATCCCATTTATTTATAATCGTCCCACAAAAATTCATACTCTCCATCAAAAATCAAAATAATCACCCTCACTCACACAAGAAATCAGAGGTGCTAAGATGCAGGGGAATTATTGTATCCAAATTTATTGTGTTCTCTATTTCATCCAGCAATAGGTTTACACAATAGGTTTACATTTATTTTTACAACGTGAATTAAAAGACTAATATTTTAATATGTCATGATGGGTTATGAGAAATTAATATTAAATATGTAGGGAATAATTATATTAATATTGTGTGTTCATATAAAATAATTAATTAATAAAATGAAAATGCAAATATTAATTTTAGACAAATCAAAATAAAAAATTGTATCCCTTGAGGTTATATGGGGTATGTTAGAGTATATTGCACTCCTTAGGAATGAACGTGGATAGTGGAATGTAGCGTAATTAGCGTTTTCATTTTGGGCGTAATTAGTTAAGGCATACTCCCTCCAACCTCAGATTTACGTTTTTTTTCATTTTGAGTTGTCTTAAAATTAAGGTTTATATTTCATTTTTTGTCATGAGCCTACACAAAAACAATTAATTATTTTATATAGGCTCACACACAACACTAATACAATAATTACTCATTTTATATTAAATATTATTTCTCTCATCTCAATACACATTAAAATATTATATCTTCTAATCTCCGTAAAAAAACAAAACGCCAAAGTCAACATAAGACTCAACATAAGACAGAGTATTAATGTTGGGAGAACGATACCCTGCCTTGCATCCCCGCCCACCTAAAAAAAGGTGTAAACTCTCGCATCTATATCTTTCATTCCTTGTTTCATATCTAAGGAATTTAATACTCGAGTAAATGTTAATTACTCCATAACATAGGCTATTAATGTACTAGAATTAAATTCCACGAGTATTAAATTATTTTGAAATTTGAATATATATTCTTAACCCCCTTTTTTTTTCTTTTACAATAAATTTTTGAAAGGAAAAATAAATAACATGAAGTTGTGGATTGATGCCAAAAGCATATGGAAAGTAATCTTTCCAAGGATAGATGGACCATCACGCAGAGAAGAATCTCTGTTCCTCTTTCTAGAAGGACTCGCACTCACCAACACACCACATTTATGCCATCAAACGAAGATCAACGAAATCCTAGAGAGATGAGAGAGAGACTTACATAAGTATTGAGCTGGCGAACGAAGCTGGAGAAATTATTGTGCTTGAAGTAATTCGGCAACAAATCCTTAGCGAATTCCGCCGTTTTCCAGACGACGAAGGTCGTACCGTCCTGATTCCACGAAACGACGTCGTCGGTGGTCGGATCGTCCACCAGATGATACGTCTTCGTCAAAAACGGCGCCGGAACTGACCTTTGCGCCATTTCCCCCACCCAACTCAATCCAAAAAACTTTTCTAAAAAAAATTCCTAAAATCAAATTGGAAAAATGGAAACGAGATGATCGGAGAGGGATCAGAAACTAAAGAGCAACAAGGCAGTGAGGAATTCCCAACCCCAGCAGTAGAATCCAAAGAGAAAAACGCGAGAATGAACGAGATCGTGTTTCCGAAACTCAGCGACTTCCATTCGCTTTTCCATCGACCATAACTTCTTCGGGATACCAAATCGATTCTTCCAACACTTTTTTTTTTTTTTTTGAAATAAATGAATTAATGAATTTCCGAAGAGGCGTGTTGTGGTTGGGGATTTATATAGTGGGAGGGAGAGAAGAGACTAGCGGGCGGTGTAAAGAAAAGTGGGGAGGGGGTTCTAGAAATATTTAGAAACTCGGATTAGTCAAGTCTTTCAAACTTTTGGAACAACAAACAACCACTAAGAATTAAAGAAGTGGTCTCCTTGGTAATATTTTTAATCATAAGTAATCATAAACTTTGGATTGGTTTCGCATAATCTTTTCCAAAAGCACGCCTTTTTTCACCAAGAATAGAAAATACTCTATTCATTTCCTCTTTTCTTTTTCATTATTATTTTATTACTATTTTAGGTGTGGAAGTTACATACTCCCTCCCTCCATCCTGATGATTACGTTTGTTTTTTATGTGGATTAATGAGTATAGTATTTTAATGTGTATTGAGGTGAGAGAAATAATATTTTAATGTAAAGTGGGTAGGTGCATTAGTGTGATGTGTGGGTCTATAGAGAGAAGTAATTAATTTGTGTGGGTCTCATATGCTAAAAAATGAAATGTAACCATTAGAATGGGATGCCCAAAAAGAAAATATGTAATCATTAGGATGGGACGGAGGGAGTACTATTTCCGCATTCCTTTAAAAAGGTTTCCTTTTATTTTTTTACGAGGATTAAGAAAAATAGTATTTTAATTTGTATTGAGATGAGAGAAATAATATTTTAATGCGTACTGAATGGTTATATTAGTGTAGTGTTGTGAGCTCCATAAAAATATTTAAATGTTTCATGTGAGTCTCATTTACTATAAAGAAAAATGTAAACATTTTTATAAGACGCCTAAAATAAAAATGTACAGACGTTTTTATAAGACGAAGGGAGTACATAGTGAATTTTTACAATTTTATCTTTATTTTTAGTATAAACAAATAACATAAACTGTAATTTTATACTCTTCATGTCATATTGACGTTTGTTGTTCCACTTCCACATTCTATTAAACTAAACTGCTTTTAATCAACTTTATTAATTTTTTTTAGTATTTTAATAATTATAGATAATTAAAAAAAGTAAAGAAATTATATATGTGTTAGATGAGAGTGACAATTTTAAAAATTATAATAATTTTTAATGTTATTAGATAAAGGTATTACTTTCTTTGTCCATTTTAAAGAGCCTTATTTTTAAGAATCTAATTTCCTTTTTTTTATACAAATGGACTCATACACACCTACTAATGCAATTAAAATATGAGACTCACTCTGTTAGGAGTACAGGAGGAGGTCTACAGGTTTATGTTTGTCGAAAGAGGAAGAGGGTTGAAGTTGATGGGCCCTAGAAGTTGTTTTATAATTATGTTACGTGTTGAAGACGTTATACTTAAGACTGCTATTGTTTTCTATTTTTACTTTGATAGTTGGCCCATGGGCCTTAAGGTTTGAGTATTTATTTCCTTGCTGGTGTAGGATTTGATCAGAGATTATTTTTGATAAAAAAAGGATTCTTACACAGTAAGCGTGCTGTTCCGAGGTTTATCTCGGGTATTCTGTGATTGTTCCTAACAATTAGCCTCAGAGCCAGGTTTCAAGCAACCTCGTACTTCCGCAACTATGGTGACCAACAAAGAACGTTTCAAAAATATTGAAGCGACATTGGCTCAAGTTAGTGAGACACTATGTGAAATTGTCCTGCAGCGTGAGAAGGATTCCAACAGCGTTCGCAGACGAGGCAGACGTGATCGGAGAGACGGGCAAAACCCTACGCAGGACCGCGAAAGGGTACCATGTTTCCGAAGCGAGCAAATTCATGAAAATCAGCAGCGAGGCGGTTATGGGAGACATTACCATGGCCGAGGGGGCAGAGGGGGCGTAAGAAACCAAGAAGGGCACGACATGGAATATGTCAATCCTTTTGCGGGCAATCAAATGCCTTTCCAAGAAGACGAATCTGACCATGATGAAGGGCAGGAGGAAGAGACTGACTCTGAATCATCAGCGATCAGTCAATATACTGAAAGATACCAGGATCATCGTCCTAGAAGGATGCGAATAGACTTTCCAAAATTTGAAGGGGGAGATCCCATGAATTGGCTTGACAAGGCAGAACAATATTTTGAGATAATGAATGTTCGTACTCAAGATTATGTCACGATGGCATCATATTATTTGGATGGAGAAGCTCGCCAGTGGTGGCGATGGTTTACTCAGATCAATGAGTATCGAGAGATTGGATGGACAGAATTCAAGGAAGGGCTGCTACTACGTTTTGAAAATTCACAAATGAAGGATGCTGATGAGGCTCTAAATAGACTAAGACAGATTAGCAGCTTTCGTGAATATTTGAAAGAATTTGAAAGGTTGGTTAATCGTGTTCCTCATTGGCCACCAAGAGCAATCAAAGGTGCCTTTATGGTAGGGTTGAAACAAGAAATTTCCAGTGAACTCAAAATATGGAATCCCCGCGATTTACACGAGGCAGTTGAATTGGCAACTAAAAAAGATGAACAACTTCGCTTAACTAAGGCCCAAAACAGCAACATTCGAAGTAGCTATACGGGGGTGTTAGGGCCAAGCAGTATTGGTCAGCCGAGAGCATGGGGCCAACTTACAATCGTGACCCAGCCAAACCCTCCGGCCATCTCACCCTCCGGCCATCTCAAACAATACTAGTGCGACTGAGATTGGCTCAAGGAAGGGACGAATTCCAATGTCCAGTGAAGAAATAAAGCGGCAGAGACAAGTAGGTTTATGTTTTACGTGTAATGAAAGGTACACGTGGAATCATGTATGCCCCAATGCTAAACGGATGTGTTCTAGGTCGATCCTGAAGAAGCAATGAATGAGAAAGCACCATCTCGATTTGATGATGACCCAAATGAAGATTTCAAAGTGGAAAACCTGATTAATTTATCTCAAGTACAGGACACCAAGCCACCTCCCAAAAAAGAATCATTGCATGTTATGAACAACACCATTGGCAATTTTCAAGTACTTATTTTGATTGATAGTGGAGCTAGTTTGAATTTTATTTAAAATGATGTGGCGAGATTGTTGCAATTACCTGCTAGTAGGATACCTAATCCTTTTTCAATTAGAACCAGGGGTGGCGAGATTAAGTGTTATAACAGGTTTGAAAAGGTACTAGTAACCATACAAGGCTTACAATTTGGGTTGAATTTATATGGGATTCCATCACCCAACGTTGATATTATTTTTGGGATACCATAGCTAGAAAGTGTGAGCCCACTACTAATAGATTGCAATGAATTATCCTTGAATTTCTGGTGGGGGGATGAGCTGTTGTTATTGAATGGAATTGGCTATCGATCTCCAGAGGAGATAGAGCGACAACAACTACTAAGGGAGTGGAATTAAGGGGCAGAATTTTATTTGCTGATGTCGGATACGATCTGTACCAACATGGACCCAACCGACGCATTTTCAATTGAAGTGCAGCAGCTTTTGGATGAATTTTCAGAAGTAATTACAGCTTCTAATCAGCTGCCACCAAGTAGAGAGTTTGATCATCGCATCCGTTTGGTTGATGAAGTGAAACCAGTGAATGTTGCGCCCTATAGATATGCGCATTTTCAAAAGGATGAGATAGAAAAATAGGTTGAAGAAATGCTCGGAGCAGGATTAATTCGCTACAATACCAGTCCATTCTCTTCGTCGATTCTGTTTGTCAAGAAAAAAGATGACACGTGGAGGTTTTGTATAGATTATCGAGCGCTCAATGCGGTAACTATGTAGGACTGTTTTCCCATTCCTACAGTTGATGATATGTTTGATGAATTACATGGAGCTAAATATTTCTCTAAGCTTGACTTAAAGGCCAAGTACCATCAGATTTGTATGCATCCTGATGACATACATAAACAGCCTTTCAGACTCATCATGGGTATTTTGAGTACATGATCATGCCGTTTGGGCTAAGCAATGCACCTTCAACATTTTAGGCCATTATGAAACATATTTTCCACCCACACTTGAGGAGATTTGTTTTAGTGTTTTTTGATGATATACTTGTGTTCAGTCAATCGTGGGAAGATCACATGTGTCATCTGCTTGTGGTCTTGACAATTTTAAGAGAGAATCAATTTGTGGTTAAGGCTCCAAAATGTTTCTTTGGAGTGCAAGAAGTAGAGTATTTGGGATATTTTATTTCTTTCACGGGAGTACGAGTGAACCCACGAAAGATAAAAAGTATCGTGAGTTGGCCAACACCGAGAAATGTCACAGAGTTATGTGGATTTTTTGGGCTGGCAAGTTATTACCGAAAATTCTGTGCAAAATTTGGTGAGATAGCTTGATCGTTGCATAATCTCACTAAGAAAAATGGGTTCCAATGGACTGATGAGGCACAGGTAGCATTTGAAAAATTGAAAGTTGCTATGAGTTCCACTCCAATATTAGCATTACCTGATTTCGATAAGGTTTTTGTTATCGAAATGGATGCGTCCGGCATTGGAATATGTGTAGTTTTAATGCAAAGGGAAAGACCTATTGCCTACATGAGTAAAAGTATTTTGGAGGCAATTCGTATGTGGCGATCATATTTGGTTGGTCATCGTTTTTAGATTGTGATGGATCAACGCAGCCTAAAATTTTATTAGACCAACGAATAACAACCCCAGAGCAACAAAAGTGGATTGCTAAATTAGTAGGGTTCGATTATGAGATAGTTTATCGACTGGTCGAGAGAATAGCGTGGCGGATGCACTATCTCGTCGGGAGCAGCCAGAAATTTTATATGCTTTGGCTGTTACCGGAGCAACCACCAGTATATGGGAGGACATTGCAGTGGAAACAACTACCCACGCGGTCATGGGACCAAGGCTGCAACAGGTGCTTGATGGGTTAGATCCGGACCCAGGATTTGGAGTTCACAATGGTTGTTCGACATGAAAGGGGCGAGTTTGGGTACCAGAGGGTGAGCTTAGAACACGTTTAATTCATGATTTTCATGCGTCTGCTTTTGGGGGTCATTCGGGCATTTTGCGAACTACTAAACGATTGGGAAGATTGTTTGATTGGGCTAGTCTTCGGAAGGATGTAGTTCATTTTATTCAGTCCTGTGACTTGTGCCAGCGTAATAAATCAGACACCCGACACCCTGTTGGTTTATTGGCTCCACTACCTATTCTGAAATAGGTATGGGCTGATATTTCAATAGATTTTATTACGGGATTACCTCGATCTAATGGCAAGGATTCAATTTTGGTGGTGGTTGATCGACTATCAAATTATGCTCATTTTATGTCCTTAAGTCATCCTTATACTGCTAAAGGTGTGGCTGAATTGTTTATGAGAAATGTGTTCCGATTACACGGGATTCCTAGAACCATTGTTTCAGACAGGGATCATATTTTTCTTAGCAAATTTTAGCAAGAGCTTTTTAAGTTGCAGGGGACTGAACTCAAGATGAGTTCGTCGTATCACCCCAAACTGATGGTCAAACAGAAGTGGTTAATCAGTGCTTGGAGCAATATCTGAGGTGTATGACTGCTAATAAACTAAGAGAATAGGAAAAGCACTTGGCTTGGGCAGAATATTGGTACAACACTTCGTACCATAGTTCCATTGATATGACACCTTTTGAGGTGGTCTATGGAAGGGCAGCAGTTCTTATTCCCTTTCATGAACCAAGTTCCTCAGCTGTCCATGAGGTAGATTTGCAGCTGCGTGATCGGAATGAGTTGTTAAAAGATTTAAAATTTAACTTAGCAGCAGCGCAAAATAGAATGCATCAATATACAGATGCGAACTGGTGCCCTGAGGAATTTGAGGTTGGTGATTGGGTTTTTGATGAGCGATATTTTCACCAAAATTTTAGTGTCTTTTTATGTGTGTTTTCGTATATTTTTATCCATATTTTCGTATTATTTGGTTGTATTTTGTGTTTTTATGGAAATGTGTGTGAATGAGCTTAAATGTATGATTTTCAGGTAAAAAGAGATTCTAGACGCGAAGAGGAAGACGTAAGAAAAAATGGATCTCAGTTTGGAGTTGAAACGAGAGAGAACGGGCCAAAACGGAAGAAGCAAAAATAGGACTGCAGGAACACGGACCGTGTACCAAACACGGCCCTGTAAGCAGAAGCCGTGTACTGACACCCAAAACACCTACACGGCCACCCCTATGGCCATGTACCATACACGAGCCGTGTAGGCGCTGGACTTAGAAAAATTCCAGAAATTTCTAGAAGCTTCCCAAGAGGTATAAATACCCTCTCATTCAACATTTGAGAGGAGATTCGGTTCCTTGGCCCTGCACACACACATCACACACCATTTCTCCCATTTTACACCACCATCTTCATCCATTCACTATCCATTGGATCTACGTTCATCCCACCATAAAAAATTTCATTCAATTGAGGAAAAGAAGCAAGGAAGAGAGGAAGATTCCAAGGGAAAGAAGAAGATCACCTTGGAGGCATCCAAGGGAGTTTTCATCCAACTTTTGTATTAAATCCTATTATTTATCATGTTTTGTAAGGATCTTAATGTCTATGTTAATGTTCTTATGAATATGGTAGGCTAATCTCCCTTGTGAGATTAGCAACATGAGAGTTGTTGGATAATTTTGGGGATTTGTGTATTTTATTTCATATGTTGATTGGGTAAAAGGATTTTCTATCATTGATGTTTGAGATCTTGAGGTTTATGATGGTTTGTATGTTTAGTTGTTCTAAATATGTGATTAGATTGAGAAATCAATTATATGCTTAGAATAATTGAGTAAATCATTTCATCAAACACTTCATGTGCATTATAAATTGTAAAAAGATTGAGAAATCCTTTAGAATTTAGAACCCTTTGATAGAACATGTGATTGGTTTGATCGAGAGGTTGATTAATTGTGTGAATGGACTCTCATTTCAAGCTTAGTACCTAGTTGGAATTATTTGGGTGAGAACCAATCCGTTGAGCTATTCGATATTCATATCATATCCATCTCGAGAGTGAGTTTAGGTGAATTTAGTGTTGGCCATTAATTCTATATACATGATACATATGAATTTGATACCTAATTCCTAGAATTACCACTTCTTGATTGTTGTTAATCTCACTTTTACTTAACTTGGAAATCCATCCTTCATCTATCTATCTTGTTTGTTGATCATTGCTTGCTTGCTTGCTTTGATTGATTTTATTTACTTGTTTCAACAACCTCCTTTGATGATTCGTCTCTACAAAATTACAAGAAACGTGAGATCGCTTAAGCTCTAGCGTCTTCCTTCCTGTGGTTCGATAAATTCTTGAATTGGTCAACCCGACTACAAGTTATGGCTAATCAAATGGCGTCGTTGCCTGGGAGGCAACGGTTGCTAGTAGCTTGAAGAAGGATCATTTCGAGTGATCTTTATAGAGATATTTTTTTATTTATTTATTTGTATTTGCTTTTTAAAAACTTGTTCTAACTTCTCTTATTTTGAAGGTGTATGCACACAAGATCCAAGGGGAAACAAGTAGAACCTATTGATTTGGAAATTGAACACACTTGTAGAAGAAGAAGAAGAAGAATGGAGAACAAAACTAAAAAGAGTAATCAAATGGAGAATTTTCTAGGAGATAATCATGTGGAGATAGAGTATGATGGGGAAGGAGGACAAAATGTGAACGTGCAAGATAACGCACCTCAAATCAATGCTAATCCTCCTCAACAAGCTCAACAAAATTTTGGAGCTAGAAACAATCAAGCTTTGCTTCAACAAATGGTGCAACAAGTTCTAAGGCAACAAGGCTTTCCACAAGCTTATGTTCCTCCACAACAAGTTCATGCACCACCACCACCTCCGGCGCAACATGGAGTTCACAATGATCAAAGGGTGATTCGGGATTTCTTCATACCAAGGGCCGTGCCACATATGATGGGTCCACCAATCAATGGCAACAACTTTGAATTTAAAGCGGGCTTGATTTCTATGGTGAGAGAGCAACAATTTAGTGGAACCCCGAATGAAGATCCTAATGCTCATCTAGCTCAATTTATTGAGATTGCCAACACCGTGAAGATGAATGGGGTGAGTGAGGATTGTATAAGAATGAGGTTATTTCCATTCTCGTTGAGGGATCGTGCTCAGATATGGTTATCTACTATTACTCTGGGTACGTGCAACACATGGGATGAGCTTGCATAAATATTTTTGAATAAATATTTTCCGCCTTCTAAGACGCTTCAAATGAAGAGCTTGATCATTCAATTCAAGCAAATGCCTCAAGAGAGTTTTTATAAAGCGTGAGAAAGGTTTAAGAATATGCTACGCAAGTGTCCACAACATGGCTTCCCAGAGAATCAACAAGTTGGATTTTTCTATCAAGGATTAGTGAATGGTCAAAGAGTACTTGTTGATGCTTCAGCGGGTGGATCCGTACTTGGTGTAACTCCGGAAAAGGCCATAAAAATATTTGAAGAAATTGCTAAGAATATTTATCAATGGCCATCAGAGAGGGTAAGTGGATGCTATGGTTTTGAGAATTTTGATCAAGGGCAACCATTTAGTGTGAAGAGTTTGAATGTTGAGCCAAGTATGCCACAAATGCCAAGTGTTGAAGCGATAGCGACGGAAATGTTGAGGCAAATGAGTGTGAACCAAGGTGTGAATCAAGGAGCTAACATGGTTGAAGGGCTACAAAGTGAGCAAGGTGTGCTTCCTCCGAATATTGTGAGTGGAGAATAATGGGTCAACTCAATATTACTCCATATTATCTTGAACAAATTCCAAAGCGACCAAACCAATTGCAGTCAAATTTATGTGGTAATGGAGAAATGAAAGCACGAAGAAACATGTATGAATAAATCGACCTTGTGACAATCTTAATACTTTCTTCATCCATCAGTATCTCCGTTCATGTAGATTAAATACAATGTTTTATTTTCATTACATCATAATACAATATTTGATTAGCTAGTTAGGATGAGTAAGCAAAAAACCAAACCAAACAAAACCAAATAACTTGAACAAGATCTCATGGTCTTTATTTCATCATAGAGGTATATATAGGGGACATGCTTTGTTTTAGTTGGCCGAAAGTGGGGGATGGCTCAGAGGAAAAAATTAAAAAAAAAAGTCTAACAAATTCCTCTCTATTGTATTAATTTAATTCAAAAGAGTCGTATATTGTGAATTTTTTAAACTTGTGTTCATCCACTCAACTAAATTATGTACTCTAAATCCTTCTTCATTATCTTAATTTCTAATTTCTTTATTGTGTGAACTACGGTTATAGTTTAATATAAGATGTCTCCAGCTAATTACATTCATTTTAGAGAGTTCATATAGAGGATTTTTCAAATATCCACTCAACTACAAATGAGAAATCATGTACTGTAAATCCTTCTTCAATATTTACTTAATTTAACCACTCTTGAAGTTTTTCTAATATTAGAATAATCAAAAATGTCAGATTTGTCCCCAGCGGTCTCATGCATTTAGTTAGATTAGCTAGATTTATCACAGGAAAGCTGATCTTTACAACAATAATCGTTCAGATGACATGATATTTAGGTCTGTCGCTAAATTGAAGTCGCATTATTACACACTACAAAAACATGCGAAATGGTTCAACTGCTGCTACAATCAGGAGAAGATGGCATGGTGGAGTGGCTGCAGTGATGCTGATATAGTAGAAAAAGCGAAGGTTCAATTCAAAGAGAAGTATGATTTCCATTTTATACAAATCAAGGCTTGGAAAGTATTGAAAGATAGTCCAAAGTTCGCCGATCCAGATTGTGATGTTCGCGGATCAAAAAAGTCAAGAGTCTCGATAACTAGAGAGTATGTAGTGTCTTCAAACATGGACTTGGAACCTGGAGAAGCCAGATCAGAACCCCTTCGCCCAATGGGGAAGAAAGCAGCAAGGCGTACCAATAAGGGTAAAGAAAAAGCAACCACGTCTGTCGGAGAAAGCGACGCAATTGAAAAAAGGCTTCAAGAATTAGACGAATTTAACAAGAAAAAGCTTGAAAACATGACAATCATCGTGCTAAAAATTATAAGATACTCATGAAAGATACCTCGAAGATGACAGATGATCAACTACGTATCCATCTCCAAGTTGTGGATCAAATCAAGAAGGAAATGGAGTGGTAAACTTGAAGAATTAGTCATTGTTGTACTTCGTTTCTGCATTTTCAGTATTCGTTGTTGTACTTTGTTTAACATTTTCAATATTCATTGTTGTACTTCATTTTGTATGAACACTTATCAATGTATTTTATTTCATTTTGAAAACTAGCCGTTATAAAACTATCCGTTGTGAAACTAGCCATTGGAAAATTAGCCATGAAAACTAGCCGTTATAAAACTAGCCATTATAAACTAGCAGTTGTAGAACTCTACTCTATTTAAAGGATGTAATCGGATTGTTAAAACTCCTACCTGAGAACATTACATTCCTGTAAATTGATTATCCTTCAATTTTCCTCATTCTCTCAAAGTTGTCTTCTTCTTCTTCTTCTTCTCATTCATCATCTTCTGATAGTGATAGTCTTCTTGAGTTCATGTTTGATGACACGAAAGAGAAATAAGTACAGTCCTTGCTTAAAAAACAATAAGAGTTACTTGGTAGTGCTGGAACTTCTGCTGGAGGTGCTAGAAAATGAAGAACGTATGTGGATCGAAATCGTAAGGCGGGGCATACAAGACTTTACCTCGACTACTTCTCTAAAGATTTGGTAACGGAAGTGAGAAGTTTCGTCAACATTTTTGTATGTCGAGAGAGTTGTTCTTGTGCATTGTTGATGCAGTGGAGTCCCACGATAAGTATTTTTGGTGGAGGGTAGACGCAATTGGGAAAAAAGGATTCTCTCCACTACAAAGTGCACGGTGGTCATTCGCCAATTGGCATATGGTGGACCTGCCGACCATTGGGATGAGTACCTACGTGTTGACGAAACAACCTCTATAGAATGTCCCTTTAAGTTTTGTCGGTGTGTGATCGAACTATTTGGAGAAACATACTCGAGAAAGTCTAATGCACTGGATTGTCAAAGGTTGTTACAAATGCACAAAGAAAGACACGGATTTTCTGAAATGCTTGGGAGCCTTGATTGCATGCATTGGGAATGAAGAAACTGTCCGACAGCTTGGAAAGGCCAATTCACACGCGGTGATCATGGCGTTCCAACAATCATGCTCGAAGCGGTTGACTCTGCAGATTTATGGATATGGCATGCCTACTTTGGAGTTGCAGGATCCAACGACATAAAAGTGCTCAACCAATCTCCATTATTCACGGATACTTTGCAAGGACACGCTCCATCCGTTAATTTTACAATCAATGGTAGAGAATATAATCAAGGATATTATCTTACTGATGGAATTTATCCAGAGTTGGCTGCTTTTGTAAAAAGCTTTCCACGTCCTCAAGATCCAAAGAGGTAGCATTTCAAACGACTGCAAGAGGCTGCTAGGAAGGATGTCGAATTAGCCTTTGGAGTGCTTCAAGCTCGTTGGGCAATGATCAGTGATCCAACTCATTTCTGGTATAAGAATAACTTGAAGGATAAAATGCTAACTTGCATTATTTTACAGAACATGATAATCGAAAATGAAGGAAATGCAGCGATCAATTGGTCTGACGATCCAAATGTGATTGTTCTGCCTCCACAAGTAAGTCAATGATCATCATTCAATGACTACGTCAGGAGAGGTGTTTAACTACAAGATAAGCAGAAACATCTTCAACTTCGACAGGACTTAAATGAGTATGTTTGGGACCTATATGGAGAATAATTATCTAGACATTAAAATTGGCCGGATCGAAATTTACGTTGTCGCTTTCGGAGGCTTTACTTTTGTTTTTTTATGGGTGCCCTTTTAATTTGAGTTGTTATATTTTATTTATGTAATGAAAATTTTTTATTTTTTCTTTTTTTCTTAAATTTTAAAGATTAAATAATATGAAATATAATTATTTATAAATTATATTGAAAATTAGATAAATATAATGATAAATTAAATGAGAATTAAATGAAATTGAGGTAGGTCCCCCAAAAAATCTAATTTTTGAGTTTATTGTTGTGGAATAGTTTTGTTTTGGAGGTACGAGTATTTTACTTTTAAGGTAGCACTAACGTGGAAAAAAAAAAAAACTATTTTTTTTTATATGTGCATTATGGAAGGCGTAACGCAAACACATCATTTCCACCACTTTTTGTACTCTCACTCCTCCTTTACTCACCTTTTACCATCTCTCTCCTCAAATGTCTAAAAATAACCAAGTAGTGTGTATAGTATCTGGGATAAAACCTCATTTTCTCCCCATCACTAAAAAACCCACAACTCGAATTTTTAAAATTCCCCGTCGCTCAAAAAATTCAGCGTTAGGAAGTACCTTACTCAAGCAACATACGTGGAATAAGAGGGTTTTAATTTTAACTCATTAAATTAAATTTACAAAAAAAATTAAGGGTTCGTTTAATTAATATTGAGTTAATATTTGTTAATAAGGTTTGAAAAGTACAAACCTTGGGAGAAGTGTCTTACAATATAAGGTAATAAGGAATTAATATAGTCACTATGTCCATTCATCGTTTTTTATGTTTATCATATTCAATGTACATATTAATTTTAAATAATCAAACAGTACTCTTTGAGTATAGTATTTTGGAGTTATTAGATTGAATATAACACCATTTATAAAGGTATGAAGGTAATTTTGATCCGCTAAATAAAAAATTGTGTATTTATCATTAATACTATTAATTTATAAGTGCTTGCCAAAAATAAAATTTTAGATTTGTATAGGTGGTGACGCCGTGCTCCTTCTTGAAATAATTTATGTATGTGGTGCTCTCACGTTCATTCTTAAAAAAATTGTGTACGTGGCGCTCCCACGTTAATCCTGCAATTAATGTTTTATTTTAAGTAATAAGTATATTTTAATAATTTTATTAAATTTAAATAATTAATATTTTGTAATCTTATCATTAATATTTTATTTTAAGTAATTCTTTTAATGAAGATCTAATATTATAATCTTAATAATATTAATATTACTTAATAATAATATTTTAAGTCATTTTTGTTTATGTGGCATCGCCATGTTCGTTCTTGAAAAAATTGTGTATGTGGTTCTCTCACGTTAATCTTTAAATTAATATTTTATTTTAATTAATTTAATATTTTAAATATTATTTTGTTTAATCTCTCTCATTAATAATCTTCATAATTCAATTAATACAATTTAATATTTAAAGTAATTAAGATTCTATAATCTTGCAATTAATATTATATATTTTAAGTAATTTTTTATAATGATTTAATTTAATCTAATAACAATATTTTATGCATTTTTAATGAAAATTTATGATTTTAATTCTAATAAAAATATTTTTATAAATATGTTTAAAATTTTTAATCTTGCAATTAATATTTTATATTAAGTAATTTAATATTTTAACTAATATTTTATTAGATCCCTCTCATTAATAACTTACAATTAATATTTAAAATAATAAAAACTGATAATAATTTTTAATATATTTTTACATTTAAATGTTTTAATTGGGTTATTCAATTTAAAAAAAATAAAAGCAAAAGATAAAAAAAAAGTGTGAGGCTCGATTATTAATTAATTTACAACTAATAATGTTTTGATTGAGTTATTATTCAATAAAAAAATTGAGTTTTAACTTTAATAATTTGATTAGTTATTCAATAAAAAAATAATTAAAAGATAAAAAAGAGATACTTGATTATTAATTAAATTTACAACTAATCATAAGTTTAATATTTTTGTTATATAAATTAATATGATAAAAATATATATATATTCCTATTATGACACATTGCTACTTTTTTTTATTGTTTTATATATTTTAAGGTCTATAATTGATAGAAAAAATAATTTAGGTCCAAAATTGATAGTTTATTCATTTTTCAAATTTTAAATTGAAAATATTCTACTATGGTCGCTTCCTTTTATATTAGTTGAATGTTCATCTTTTTAATATACGAAGGTAAAAAAATAATTAAAAGATAAAAAAGAGATACTTGATTATTAATTAAATTTACAACTAATCATAAGTTTAATATTTTTGTTATATAAATTAATATGATAAAAATATATATATATTCCTATTATGACACATTGCTACTTTTTTTATTGTTTTATATATTTTAAGGTCTATAATTGATAGAAAAAATAATTTAGGTCCAAAATTGATAGTTTATTCATTTTTCAAATTTTAAATTGAAAATATTCTACTATGATCGCTTCCTTTTATATTAGTTGAATGTTCATCTAAAAATATATTTAATAGTAAAGGAAAAAACCAAACAAACAAATATATATATATTTATATATATTTAATAATAAAATATAAAAATATACTTTTAAAATAAAGACATCACACATAATAAAACCCGCGCGGTAGACAAAACTAGTTCGTAATTAAAGGAATAATTCATTTGATAATATGAATACGTGAAAATTTTGAGAAAAGAAAGAGAATATATGTAAGCATTCAAGTTCAAGGTACGTTTCATATTTTACCAACAAAAAAATTACTCCCTCGTATTTTATTTGTTTTTATCTTACATAGATATTCAGAAAGGATTAATTTTTGGGTATTATGGTATTATTATTTGAGAATAAGTAAATAACAAAATATATTAGTTATATTAAGTATGAGTGTTTTTTTTTTATTATCTTACATAGAAATTAAGAAAGGATTAATTTTTGGGTATTATGGTATTAATATGTTAGTTGTATACTGGGTGGTTTTTTTAATTAAAATATATGTGAAAGTAGGAATGACAATTCGTGGTATTTGGTGCACGAATTTGGTCGCGTTTGGTGTCTAAAAATTCATTCCGAGTTTTGATGTCTAAGAATTCAGTCCGACATTAGAAGAACATGAAATAAAAATTGTGTTGACAGCACATGATAAATAACATCATAATAACAAAAATAGAAAAAAAATAATTAAAAGTAATAAATTTTTTCTAGGAAATATATTTTAAAATTGTAAATGAGCATTTTTATCCCATAATTATCAAATTTTATCTTTTTATCAGGTTGTTAATGAATTAACGGGTTATTTATAATAGGTTAATAATTCATCTATTAATATTAATCGTGTTTAATAGGTTAACACGAACACGCGCGATACAAATTTTTTGTATAGATATTGAGTTGACACAATATCAACACAAACATGATAAACTTAAACACTAACATGCCATGATTGTATTAGACTATCGTATCATGTTGAGGGAATTGTCACATTTATGTGAGAAGTTATTTGTTATGACTTTTTTACGTTAAATTGAAATTTTGGTGTAACATACCAAAATGAATGGGTGAAAATTTTTAAAATCCAAAGAAAGTTTAAGTAAAAATTAGTGCGGAATTGGGATTATTTAATAAAGGGTTATTATTATTATAATTTTAAAGGGGTCTTTTCAAAAAAAAAAAAACATTAGAGGTTACAATTTAAAATAATAAAGAGTCAATTTTTTTAGTATAAAAAGTAATACTACTTATTATTGTGCATGAATTCTATTGAGTAGATTTACAATAAATATTTTATAAGAGTAATTTTTAATATTTTAAAAGTAATTTTCTTTGAAAGGGTGCATCATACCACCAATTCACCAAACACGGTTCAAAACTATATCCAACAAACTCATTACTCATTTATTTATTTTTTATTTAGTTTTTCACACCCTAAAGATAATAAAAGTATACAAATTTTGAGTAAGTCTTGTGTGAGACCGTCTCATGTGAGATCATTTTACATTTTTCTAAAAAAATTATCACTCTTTTTATAAAATATTATCACTTTCGGTGTAAAATGTTATTATTTTTCATTTATGTTATAAATTGACATTAATTCAGTAGCACTTTTCATTACAGAAGTTATCCCTTTCCACTCATTTCAATTAAACTCTTACATGAGACGATTTCACACAAGTGTTTGCCAAAAATTTTATAACAAATAACTTCTCAAATAATGTAATCTTTATTTTAAAAAATATTACTCACATCTAATATATAAAATTTACTTTATTATTTATATATTTATTTATTATAAAAAGAATTTTATTATCTTTAAAAGTTGAAAAAGACTTGGGTGAGACCGTCTCACGGATCCCCTTATGTGAGACGGATCATCCATTAGCCCATTAAATATATTTTAAAGGGTCATGTTTGGTTGTATTCAAATTAGAAAATTGAGAAATTAATTATGGAATTAATTTAGTTAGGTCTTTTATATTATACTATATATTTATATATTATTTTTTCTTTTAATTTATATTTTTTATTATTAAAAATTTGATTAATTTAAAATTATTTATTCATTTAATTTATTTTTTGATTTAAAATTATAAATTTATACAATGTGATACTTAATATAAATGAAAAGTGATAATATTTTAAAAGAAAAGTAATAACATCTTTCCTAAAAAATGATAACTAATTAAAAAAATGTATTTCACGAACAATTCACTGGAATAATAAAAAGTGATAATATTTTTATAAAGAGTGATTTCAAATCAAATAAAAGTAATATCCATTTAATTAAATTATTTCACGAACAATTCATTGAAATAAAAAGTGATAACATGCTTAATAAAAAGTTATACATAATAAAGAAAAAGTGATAAACATTTAATTTAATAATTTTATGCACAATTTATAAGATGAATAAAAAAGTGATAATATTTTTAATATAAAGTAATACCTGATTATAATAAAGTGATAACGAGACTGTTGAACTATCTAATGAACAATTAATAATAATAATAATAATAGTATAATTTTTTTTATTAGAAGCGAATGATTGGCGAGAACATATAATTTAAAATAAAACAAGGGTTTATTACTCTCAGATACACACTTTTAAGCATATTTACTATTAGATACATGGAATTTAAATAATTATTCTCACATACAAAATATTAAAGTAAAATACCAAATATAACATTATACTCCATACACTTTTAAACCAACAACCCTACCCCTCACCCACCCACCGACGTTGACCGGCGTTAACCGGTCGTTGGCCGTTGTTAACAGGCCATTGACCGCCGCTTGCCGCCGCCGCCGCCTGCTGTCGGAATTCAAAATGTGCAAAAACAAAATTGTGCAGAACAATTATGCAGAACCAAATTGTGCAGAACCAAATTGTGCAGAATCAAATTGTGCAGAACAATTGTGCAAATACATAAGGGTATTTATGGTATCACAATTATAATTGTGTAGTTATGAGTAATAGTGCTTTGAGTCATGTAATTTATAACAATTATATATTTTTTTGTGTACCTCCCAGTAAGTGACCCATAAAACAACATGTCGAGAATGGTTGGCGAGAACAGGAGATTGCCAAATTTTATTATTAGTAAAAAAAGATTTTTAATTAGTTAAGCCAAACAAAGTCTTTTTTTTCCTTTAATTATCTTTTTATTTAATATAAAATATATTTATTTGAGTTAATGGATGATATAAAATATATTTATTTGAGTTAATGGATAATTCGTCTAACATAAGAGGATCCGTGAGACGATCTCACCCAAGACCTACCCTTAAAAGTTAATAAAATTCGTAAAAAATATTTATTTTTAAATTATGTCTAAACGATAACGAGTAAAAATCATTTTTGGTCCCATAACTATAGAGAATTTTTTATTCCGTCTAAAAAAAATGAAATTTTCAATTTCGTCCTGTAACTCTTGATATTGTCCAATTTTAATCCCAAAATCGCCGAAAATTGACTTTTTTGCCGGAAAATCGCATGTACACCACACATGCCGCCTCAAATTGGGGCTTTCCGGTAAACCTTCAAGTGCAGTGATTTTGTCTGTTGGTACAGTAACCGCAATTTTGAACTTCCTAGGCAAGAACTGAGTTCCATAGATGGGCTCAGGTGAATCAACAAAATTAGTACCGTTTGGGCGAAATTCATACTATGATTGAAATTCTATATATTTCATAATTTTTTAAAAATGATACGATTATTTCATTCAAGTTAATGGTAAAATTAATTAATTCACACAAAACCGGATGAAGAGTACATGAATTTGTTTACACATGAGATTCACAGCAATGGCCATTCTCATTAATCTCCGCCCCAAATTTCCTCTTCTCCTGCGTCAAAACGATGTCCAAGTTATAAAACACGGGCACCATGGTGACAGAGCAGAGGAACACGTGAACCCCCTCTCCATCAGCTCCGACACGTACTCGGGCAAAATTACACAGTCGTATCATCAATGATAGAACTCATTGTAACAAACAAAATTTGTATTTATAATAAAATAAATACAAGAGAATTACAATAATAATCCAAACGGATTAAACTTGAAAATTTTTAGGAAACAATCTTTATCTATCCTCTGATTCTTCTCTCGAACCAATTTGGACTTGGACTTTGACTTTGACTTAATCGCGTTGATCGCGTTGACTGTGTGTGTTAAGTCGGAACTTCAGTTGAAGCTTGTCCGAACTCGAATTTGGAATTTTGAAACGTTTATCCAGAGGCGTCGAGCCTTTATTTGAATTAAATGTGCCTTATGTGAAAAACACTCGCTCAGGGGGCTTAGCACCTTAATACAGGGTCGTATGCTGTTCTTGGCACGAAGAACACCGAAGAACTTAGTATATGAAGAACGCTTGATTTGGGGGGCTCCGCACCTTAATCCCGAATCGTTTGCCATTCTTGACTTAAAGATGCTTGAAGATCTTGAGGAGAGTTGCTCGTGTTCAATCTCTTCAGAGCATTTGTATCTTCAAGTCTTTGAATGTGTGTGTCTGGAATGAAGGGAGGAGGACTCCTTATATAGGTGAAGGATGAGGATATTCCATAAATAACTCGCAATCTGATTGGTCCAAATTTGACCTAATCCTATGGACTTGGGCCTTCCACTTGCTTAGGCCTCAAGTCAGACTTATTTGTTTTGGACCCCCTTTTAATTTAAACCCCCTTTAATTTATTAGGTTTTAAATTAATTATCAATTATTTATTAATCTATTTTAGGAATTAATTTATTTAAATTCCTTAATAAATAAATAATTAATTGATAATTATTGCATTAATTTGCCACATATTTTTCTTTAATATGCAATAAAATTCAGGTGCTTACACTCATCACTGTTTTAAGATCTTTCTTCAGAACACCATGAAGCTGAAAGGTCTGCCTGGTGGACAAACGAAGTGTTCCAATCCCAAACTGATCAGCAAGATCCTCCATGACCAGATAGAGTTTGTTCGAAACCTTTCCATAAGGGTTTTTGGTACGAAGCATAAATGAGTAAGATTTGGTACCACGCTCATCTCTATTGTAATGTTGATAATTTCCATGGAACTTGATCAACGGTGTAGCTGCCTCATTGATGTTGGGGCATCAGTTAACAATTCCTCGTTGAGAGGATATCTTATAAAGTTACTATGTTCCTTGAAAATTTCAACCTTGCTGCGTTCTTGTTCAACCGAAGTTACCAGAAAGCCCCAATTTGAGGCGTCATATGCGGTGTACCTGCGATTTTTCGGCCAAAAAGTCAATTTTCGGCGATTTTTGGACCAAAATTGGCGAATATCAAGACTTACGTGACGAAATTGAATTTTTTTTTTTGGACGGAATAAAAAATTCTCTAGTTATGGGACCAAAAATGATTTTAACTCGAACGATAACTGTGAAATAAATTAAGATGGAGGAACTTTTTTATTACTATTTTTTCCTCTTCCAAATAAGAAATAAAACTATTTTATTTATACATTTCATTCATCACATCCACAGTCAAATATTGTATCTGAGTAGTGCAACTATATATAGAAAAAGATGGCTAAAATGATAGAAAAACTATGGTGGAACAAAACCAGGGATGAGATTAAGAAACAACGTTCATCCATAAATTTCTTCTTCACATATTACATGTCAATGACATCCCTGTATTAGTCTATTTAATATCGTCACTTCTGTTACTATCGCTAGTTCTTCTATTGCTTCCACCACCACCACCGTTTCAGTTTCTCTTTGTCTCTGTCGTGATTATGGGTGCTCATTTTTGTGGCATAGACACAACCTTAATTGCCAGATGTCTCCATGAAAAATGTCATATGTACATCATCGTAGTTTCTCTTCCTTCCTCTTGTAATTATACTTTTTTTTTTACTTCCTTGCCAAATGTCTCGATTAATGCATTATAATTAGAGAAAAATGTCATATACAATTAATTTTGTATGGTTAACTATGTTGATATTAGCAAATTAAATTATTTGTTTTTTTATTTCTTATAAATTATGATTGGTTAACTATGTTGATATTAACAAATTAAATTATTTGTTTTTTTATTTCTTATAAATTATGATGTCACATATCATTTAATATAAGTTTGATGACATTTTAACATAAGTTTAGTGGAGTATTAAATTAAAATATTATATACTCCCTCCGTCCCATAGAAGTTGACACACTTTTCTTTTTGGTTTGTCCCACTAAAGCTGACATATTTCCTTTTTAATACATGAGACCCACACAAAAATAAATAATCTATTCTCATGGGCCCAACATATCATCTCTAATATAACTACCCACTACATATTAAATATTATTTCTCTCACTTCAATTTACTCCACTTTATATTAAATTATTATACTCCTTAATCTCCGTGCCCAAAAAAATTATATCAACTTGTATGGGACGGAGGGAGTAATATGTAACAATTAAGATGATTCATTTTTTTATCCCTCAATAATTTATTGATATTTAAATAAGATATCATATTTAGTAATTTTTATGTAGTTTTAAATTTGAAATATACATTTATATTTTTTAAATAATTTATATATTTATATTCTAAATAAATTCCAAACAGGTAGATACAAATAATATCTACCAACAGTATTTGAATCACATATCTAATTAATAAATAATAATAATAATAATAATAATAATAATAATAATAATAATAAAATATATGAATATATCTCATATTTTCATCGACTTATATTCCTATTTTAAAGATATACTCCCTCCGTTCTGTTTCAATGATTATGTTTCTATATTGCGCGTCTCATTTCAATGTTTACGTTTTACTTTTTAGAATATGAGACTCACCTAAAATAATTAATATATCATCCAACACTAATACACTTACTCATTTTGCATTAAATATTATATTTTTCCTTTCACTATCTATTAAAATATTATACTCCTTAATCAACGTGCAAAAAGTAAATATAAATATTAAAACAGGACGGAGGGGTAACAGTATACTTCTCTCTTTATCACAAGATGCAAAAGAGACGTACCATCAATGGGCAACTCGAGGGGGTAATAGTATACTTCTCTCTTTATCACTAGATGCAAAAGAGACGTAACATCAATGGGCAACTCGATTATCTTATATTGATTGGACTCGTTAAAGAAGATACTCGTGGAATGATAGCAACTCCAGTGTTATCCCATTTGAATTTGACCACTACGATTTTAACCATTGTTAGTTTTATTACTAAGTTTGAATTTCTCAATATGAGTATTGATATTTAGATGTCTCATGTCAACTATTCAATGCATAATCAAGTTATGTTTAATATGAGAACAATAATATATAATTGGCTTGTAATGATATATAATTGGTTTGATGTTCTTTTACTTGTCCCTTAGTCATATTAGTATATGTTCTGCTTTTGTACAATTATAATTCTTTTTAGCAAAATTTTCTATTAATAATTTATTTATTATATATTAGGAGTTATATATAATATATATATATATATTTAATATTAATTAATTTATTATATTTTATTAATATTAACTATTAGGACTTATATTTATCCTATTATATATATATATATATATATATATATATATATAATATCGATATAAAATATTCATAATATCATAAGAAATTAACTATAGATATAAATTAATTTTATATATTGAAATATATCAATAATATTGTATAGAGAATTAAATCTAATATTTTGAATTTGGTGCATTTTTTTGGACGACGCTGGTGTCGGTTATGATGAAACATAGTATTAAGGTCATATTATAACCAGGCAGCACATCTCTAAGATCTCGGTTTCAATTCCAAATTTCAGAGGTCAAACCTTCTCTAACGTTCATTCTTATGCTAAAACTTACTTCTCAAACTCTTATACGTATTCAACTTTTGCCACAATGCTCTCACCTCTCATTCAATCGCTCATCTCATACAAAATCACCATTTACACATTACTTCCTCTCTCTATTGCCCTTCTGCCGCAAAACCCGAGACTTGAAGGCCTTAAACTCTCTGCTCGTGTTGCATGGATTGATTACCCACAAGCCCTTGGTTAAACGATTCATCAATCAATGCTGTCATCTGGGTTTTCCAGATTTAGCCATTTCAGCGTTTTCAGCACTCCAAAAATCGGATCTTCACTTGCAGAATCTGCTTCTCCGGAGTTCATCTGCTCATGGGTTCTTCGAAAATGTGGTCTCTGTTTACAAAACTTGTCGAAACTCTGGAGTTTCGTCTGATGATTACACTTACCCAGTCGTGATCAAGGCATGTACGGCTTTACGAGATTTCTGGTTCGGTAATACGATGCATTGTGTCGTTGTGAAAACTGGTTTTGGAGAGAATCGGGTTGTTGGAACTGCACTTCTTGGGTTCTACTCTAGAGTTGGTGAAATGGGGAATGCACTTAAGTTGTTCGATGAAATTCCTCAACCAGATTTAGTTTCGTGGAATGCCTTAATTTCTGGATATTCTGTTAGTGGTTTTGATTATGAAGCTCTTCAAGTTTTTCACGACTTACGTGTCATGGGTGTGAAGCCTGATGCTAGCACATTGACGAGTTTATTACCTGTTTGCTCTCGAGCTGGATTCAATGCTGTTGGTGTTTCTCTCCATGGATTGGCTTACAAATTTGGATTCTTTGAGGTAGAAACTCTATTACCTGCTTTGATTTCAATACATGCTAAAGGTGGGGATCTTTTATCTGCTAGAGAGATTTTTAATACATCAACGAGGAAGAATGTAGCTATTTGGAATTCCATGATCTCTGCATACGCACGAAATCACAAACCAGAATGTGTTTCAGTTTTTCAGACAATGCTAATGGAAGAGGTGAAGCCAAACATAGTTACTTTTGTGTCTCTTCTTCTTGCTTCTGAGAATCTTGGTAGCATTCAGTGTGTGGAGTCCTTGCATGGTTGTGTAGTTAAATTTAGATATGAGAAAGAGGTCTCTATAGTCTCAGCTCTTGTTTCAGTGTATTCTAAACTAGGGGATATGGATTCAGCTGAGATCCTTTTTCATAACATACAATTTAGGGACCACCTTTTGTGGAATTCAATGTTGTCATCATATGCAAAACATGGCCTTTGCAATCAGAGTTTGGATGTGATTTTTGGCATGCAGATGGATGGTTTTGAACCAGATGCAATTTCTATTGTTAGCCTCCTTTCATCATGCTCTAAGTTGAGAGCCACACTGTTGGGCAAATCCACACATGGATATGTGATTAGAAAGAGTATTGAATCGAATCTCAACGTGTTCAACTCATTGTTGGCTTTTTATTGTGATTGCTCGGAGTTGGCCTACTCGTTTAGGATATTCGATAGGATGGTCTTGACAGACTCGGTGTCATGGACCACAATGATTTCTGGATGTGTAGATAATGGAGAATTTGAGACTGCAATGCTCCTATTCCATCGCATGAGGCGACAAAGCTTAGATTTTGATTTAGTTACCTTGATAAGCATACTTCCCTCTTGCCATGAGTGTAGTAATCCAGAACTCGGTTTGGCTATTCATGGTTATGCTATCAGAACTGCTCTGTCGATTGATATTTCATTAGCTAATGCTCTTGTGAGCATGTATGTTAATTGTGAAAAGCTTGATGCTGCTAGAGAATTGTTTGATGATATGCCTGATAGAAGTGTGGTTTCGTGGAACGCCATTTTAACTGGTTACTGTCACCATAACTTACAGAGGGAGACCTTAGAACTGTTTCGTGATATGATAAAGGAGGATCAAAAGCCAAATTATGTGACTTTGCTGAACGTGTTGCCAGCTTGTGAGACTCTTCATCAAGGGAAATCTGTACATGGTTATATCATTAGGAGGATGATTCCTCTCGAGACTCCTCTCGTTACATCTCTGATGCTCGCGTACGCTAGGTTTGAAAACTCTAAATCCTGCTCGATTATGTTCAGCGTTGGAGATAAGACAAGTATTTCCCTGTGGAACACCGTTATATCTGCATCTCTGCTCTTGAAAGACGGTAGCACAGCATTTTCCTACTTCTGTAAGTTGCTTCGTAACGAAAGAGAACCCGACGACATTACTGTCTTGGAACTCATTTCAGTTTGTGTCCACCTCAACAACTTGAACTTTTCGGACTCTGTATTGGCTTATCTGGTTAAAAAAGGATTCGACAAAGATGTTGCGATCAACAACGCATTGATTGCAATGTATGCAAAATGTGGTAGCATCTCATCTGCTAAGATGCTCTTCGACACGTTGCTACAAAAGGACACTATCTCTTGGAGTGCAATGATCAACAGTTATGGATTGCATGGCCACAGTGAAGCTGCCCTAAAACTTTACTCGCAGATGAGGCTTCTCGGTTACAAACCAGATAAAACTACGTATACGAGCCTATTATCTGCTTGTAGCCACAGTGGGTGCGTTGAGCAGGGAACGACGGTGTTCAAGGACATGATTAGTGATGGTGTGATTCCGGGGACGGAGCATTACGGATGCATGGTGGACATGCTTGGTAGAGGAGGCCACTTGAACGAGGCGTACGAAATCGTCAAGAATTTACCACAAAAACCTAGTAAAAACATCATCGAATCATTGTTGGGTGCCTGTTTAAGTCATGGAAACTATGGTCTTGGAGAGGAATTAGGAAAATATGTTCTTGATGTGAGCTCTCAAGAATGTGGAGGAGCCTATGTGATTCTCCACAATATCTATGCAGCTGCAGGGAAGTGGGCAGAAGCCAACAATGTGAGGCTTCTAATGGACATGAATAGGTTTAGTAAATCACCAGGTACAAGTTTTGTAGATGCAAGTACAATAAAATCTCACCACATTGATAATATTGGGATTACTTAACTTTCTTATTTTTAGGGTGGTAATCAGTTGTTAAATTTAAAATTATCTAGTGTGTCATATCTTTTCTGATTTGGATCTGATTACCCTCTATCAAGAATTAATGTCATTCAGCCAATGAAATCCATTAAAGAATAGAAGAAAAGATAAGTGAAAGTGGGGGGCATTTATCTTATGCAATCAGCTCAATCTCAAAGGACAAAAATGACATTAAGCAATATAACATTGTCCCAAGATACTATTACCTGGCAGAACATCCACACAGAAATAATCAATACTTGAATCTTATTAAAGAAAAAAATACATTAAAGGTATGCTAACTTAAAATACCTTACAGGTCCAACTCATAGAATATGCCAATAGTACATTGAATCGAGAGCATCTTAGTGAAACAAACACCAATTCAGACCAACACAACAAATAGGCTTCATAAGGATACAGAATATGCATTCTACATGAAGCTCCAAAACTTTGGGGTTTGGGCTATGTACCCAAAACCGGATGTTATGGTCGAAGAGAATGTACTACGTAGAAGAATTTCCAGTGGTGGACTGCTTAGCCACATAAATCTGTTTCATCTTCGGAGGAAAACCTTTATCCATACCCAAGGAATGATTTCTTCCATGGAAGCCCATCCTGCGATGATGAGGCAACTCATTTCCTGTGTTGTTCCTCTGAGAGGACCCGCCTCTTTGATAATAAAGGCCGCTCGTATTACCCTGCTGGTGTTGGGTAGTATTCTTCTTTGAGAACTGACTCTTCGCAGAACCTGCAGTCAGTTGCTTCCCACCATCAATTGCATCGTTCTTCCCAGACTCAGCGTTTGCATTTCCAGATGAAGCTGCTGTTGATCTCAATGAATCTACAAGTCCTAGTTCTGAAGAAAATGATGCAACATTGGTATCAGCAGCAACAGAGAAACTTGGGGCATTATCTGATGGTGTTGGGGTGCGAGACTCAGTGAACCCATTGGCAGTCAATGATTGGTCGATTGAATGTCCGTGGTTGGATTGAGAAGGCAATGCACCTTCTACTTGTGGCTGCAATGGTCGAGAGACAGGTACAGAATGAAGTGGAGTAGCAGGAAGATGCCCCCATCGAGCTTGGACAGGCAAATCTGTAGCAGCCTGGAAAAGAAATGTCCCACTTGTATAAGATATGAGGTAAGATTTGTAATGTATAGATGCATTCAGTGAAAGAAATAGAACAAATCATAGAACAAATTACCAATTCAAAGGTAAAAGGCACATTTAGTCCTATTAGTAAGCTTGAATTTGAATTTTATCCTAAAAATATTTCAACTCTCAATTTCGACCCCTTTTTCTAATTTGTGGTTCAATTTGGCAGGAATGTGCGCGTGCCAACAACACAATGTTTTGTATGGCCCAAAAAAAAAACAAAGACCAAAATTGAGAGTTGAAATATTTTAAGGACCAAATTTGATTCAGGTATAATTATAGGACCAAATGAGATTTTTTCCCCAAATTAGCTAACAATGCCAGCAACTTGCAAACAAATCACCTGTTTAGCATATATTGCAGCAAAAAGACAGTTGACAGATCACAGATGGGAGAAAAAGAAAAGATTATGCAAGAGGATTTATACCTGGAATGGTGATACATCAAACATTGGCAGTGGGGGTGGCATAGGCAAGAGTGGAGATCCAGGGGCTAGATGCTGAATTGGAGCTGTCATGGAAGCACCTCGCTGCACAGCAGTCATGTTCACGTTATTAATATCTCCCTCACTGATATGCATGGCAGTAGATGTAGCAGCACTTTTCCAATCAGCTTGCTTTCCGGAGGGGATATAAGTGGTACCCATAAAACTCAAACCAACCTGTCCGTATTGTCCAACTGGAGCAAAATGATTATAAACAACCATATGTGGAGGCCCCTGAACTCCAGGAATGCCGCCAGGTGGACCAATGAATGGACCAGAATATCCCGCTGGAGGACCATAAAATGAATCCACACCGGAATGGCATTGCTGCCAATTACCAAGAGGTCCAGAACTGGATGATGTTGTAGCCTTTAGGGGCTGTGACTGTGGTCCAGAAGATTCTTCATGGGGACTGAAAGCAAAAATTGGACCCCCAAGCAATGGGTTCATTTCATAGAAGGGGAAGTGGGAAGGTGGGCCAGTAGGGAAATGAGAAAGCATCTGGCCTGAAGAACTTTGAGGACTCGGCAATGGTGGCCATAAAGAGATTGGTGTGGTCTCAACAGAGAGATCGGCTGGTAGAGAAACACTCAGCAACTCCTCACCCTGAGATTGACTTGCCATGTTCTGATCTCCGACCACACCTGCAAGAAATAAGATTCAATCAGATAAAAGAATGCAAACTCCCTTATCCTCTGCCTTTCCCAAGTTCAGTCACCCTGCAGTGCTACCTGTTGTGAAGCCATCAATTTCAGCACCAGTAAAACTTTTGGTATCATTAACTGAGACGATGTCATTTCCAACTATTTCATCACTGCTGATTGCTGCAACAGCAACAGCAGAAGCAGCTGCTTCTGCTTCAGCCTCACAATTTTGAAGGGCGGGATCACTTAGATGCTTCTCTTTCTCGAAGAAAAGAGAATTGTCTTTCTCTGATACAGGAAAATTACGGGATGCTTGTATATCAGGTCGGTTGGAACCTGGAGCGCCAATCCCATGTGATACAACACGACCACTCGGAGGAAGGACCGTTGGAGATGTAACTGCACCTGACAAATGATGACAGAAAATGTTAGTTTTGGGAAGAAAGAATTTATTACAGTAAAAACAAAGCTATTTTGACGAACATACCAAATTGGATTTTCTCTCCTGCAAGTAGTGAACTGATTGGACTTGCACCAGAAGAAAAGGTTTTATCTTTTGCCAAAATAGACGATGTCGGCAAGATCTGATCACTGACTGAGCTGGAATGTCCGCCAACAGCTGATAAATGTGAATCATACCGTACGGGTTTCATAGCCTCATCAATTTGTGTCTGGCTTAAAGACATGACCTACCAGAAAATAATTTATTAAACTGTTTTTAAAAAGAAAATATATAATTAACAAATTAAACTTTCAAAATCATTGCATGAAACAGAATGGAAAACAAACCCTCTATAACTATGGACTATAAGTCTCTTAATTTTGCTATAAGATATTAAAATAGGACCATTGACAACAAGAAACAACTTGTCAACTGTTACTTTGAGCACAAAAGGAGATAGATAGAGAAGGGTTCATCAAATCAATGACAATCGTCGTTCAAGCCCTCACTAATAAACACTCTCACATCCAAGACCTCAACCAAAGACTAAATTTTACAAATACCAGTTCCATATTACTGACACAATAACTCCTGAATGTAATGTAGACTTTCATAGAGGAGTTGAGATAAGTTGTTATTGACTTTCAGAACTGACAAAAAGAATGAACTCGTTACCACAGCTTAGGATGTTTCTGGGATGCAAATACTTGTGAAGATTATGACTAACCTATACAAGTACACTGATGTTCAACCATAAACATATTGATCAAAACCATGCAGATTCTTTAAAGCTAATCACTATTATAGGTTTTTGAAATCCGGTTTTGGATTTCAAAAAACCCATTAAAATCCATATTTGGATTTTCAAAATCCGGATTTCAAAATCCCAATACATCTAATTCATACACATCATCCTATAATGCCTATCTACTTTATCTCACATTGATTTGACATAAAAATTAAATCTTAACCTACTCAAAATCCCAAAACAAACACACTCATTGGATTTCCAGATCCAACTAGATTTTGAAATTCATATTTCAAGAAACCCTCAAATCCCAAAACAAACACTCCCTAGGGATCAAGAATGGTACCAAATGATTCATTACCTTATTTTTGTTGTCAAACATTATGCCAGTCTCACGTTCTACTCGGCTGTCAGTAACCAAAGGCACAGAACTTGATTGGGAAAGCCTGGGAATACAAGCAATATATTAACTGTTTTCGTTAAATATCATACAAAAAATAAAGTGTTGATCACTGGAGATATACTTGATAGACTGTGTTTCAGAATTGAAAGGAGGTGTGCCAATTGGAGGCTGGGAAGCTGTAGTCATAAATCCTGTTGATGCTCCACTCACAAAGTGAGAGCTCTCAGATGCAGAAAAATCCATTTGAGAGTTGACTGGTTCTTCACTGCCCAATGGAACAGTGTGTTCAGGATGGCTTCTTGAGACGGCATCCTTTGGTCTGGAAACACGTTGCTTGCGCAGTGCCTGAAATGAAACAAAAGAGTAAATTACCTTTTACTAGCTGGAGTAAATTAACTAGAAATCATCACGAAAAGCACCAAACGTGTATAAGCACTGATACCTTTGTAGTGCGTGCTTTTGCTTTGATTTCTTTTTCCCTCTGCTCTCGTCTATCATTCAGCATTTGCCTCTTGGATCTGACCTCAATGAAATCATCCTCATCACTTGGGGCTTCAATACCAGATTGTTTAAATACCCGCACAACACCACTCTGTAAAGGAGCATCTACATCCTCCTCAGAAGCATTTCTCCTCAAATTTGATTCACCATGGTGTGAATTACTAAAACTCCTAATTGATAAATCATTTCCCAATTCTTTTACTGCCCTATCTCCCTGTTTAAAATCCTGCGATATTATATTTCCAGTAGTCAAGGGCTCCGATCCAATCCTTTGCTTCATAGTTCTGTTAGAGATAGTACTTCTCTTGGAACCACTTCTGGTAAAAACTCCCACAGCCTTTCCCATGTAAGTAGGCTTAACATCTAAGCCTCCACTACTGGAAGAAACCAGTGCAGGTGCTTGTTTCCTGTCATTATCACGAATACGGAATTCAGTTCTCTGTACAGTTCGGCGAGGTCTTCTCTGAAAACCATTTGAATCTGAAGGCATATCATGATTGTGGACCGATGATCTTGGATTAGCATTTTTAACGGCATAAGCAAATCTTCTTCCCCTACCACCAGATAATGGACCAAAACCTCTTAGTCCTCCAGTGTTTCTCTCACCAGTAACACTAGGCATGAGCTGTGACTGATTTTCAGATCCCTTTGCCTTAAAAGCAGGCAAGTAATTCTTTGAAGCAGCATGATGACGCACCTTCTCTCCTGCCTGGGAGCCAGAGTCAGACTTCAACTTCTCATCAGCATGTCCAGAGACCCCAGAAGAAGAAGAATGGACTGAAATATTGTTACTTTGCCCGTCTGACTTTGGAACTGTATTTAGGCCAAAAGAAAGGTTCCCATTAGATTGCTCAAAAGATGTTGAAACAAAATTTGGCTGATTATTTATTGAAAGGGATGGCTCCTCGTCCTTCGTCGCATTCTTTCTAGAAGCATCTCTAGGAGATTCATGAGCACCAGAGCCACCAGCATTCTGATTCATATTAAAATGGCCCAGATGGTTAGGCTGAACAAAAGACACTGATTGAGGGGCCATTGGTAAAATTCCCCGAGAGATGGGAGATGTATACCGGAGCTGACCAAATTGGAACATGGGAGGCTGTGATGGATGCATGTGAGTAATGGACGGACCAACAGAAGGATGGATGTGCAGAGGCATCTGTATGGAACCAATCTGTATAGCAGGCACTGGAGATGGTATCAAAGAAGGACCAGAAAACAGCCCAAACTGAAGCTTGATTGGTTGATCACCCTGATTCCCAGTAGAAGATGAAGATGGAAAACTAATAGTCTGACTACTGGCAGATGCAACACCCGAAGAGGGTGAACCAGTTTTCTGAGCAGTTAAACCAGTACCAGAGCAATCGCCACCATCCAAAAGATCTTGTGTGGCTTCTGAATAGGGGACACCAACATGCTGACCGACAGAACCTTCTGTCGAGGACTTTTCTGGTACCTTTCCACAGGAGATATCAGCACTTGTCCCATGAGAATCGTCAGTAGTCAGAAGATTTTGTTCTTCGGAAGGAAATCTATCAACAATTCCTCTTTCTTCCATGATACTAACAGAATCATCCTTAATCCCATATAATCTTTCTTGTTCCCCAATATTTTTTTCAATATCATCACTAGGTATCACAACTTCAACACCCTCATCAAAACCCAGGACTACATTATCCATCACAAGGGCTGATTCACTATCCTCAAGATCCAGTCTATCAAATTTTTGGTTCAGCTCAATATTCTCATCATCCCTTTCACGCACTTCGTCCTCTTCTCTATAGCCATCTTCATCCTCATCATATTCTTCTTGCTGCTGCATTGGGTCATCATTTTCAAGAGGCCATTCTTCATCCTCGAGAGCAGAAACTGAATCTGACACAATTATTGTTGCACTAATCCCAGATTTACCACTGTGGACAACAGATCCAGTCCCAGTCAGCAAGCTTCTTTTTCCTTCTGCTACGGCTAATGCTACAGGAGAATCTCCAGATTCATCCAACTCATCATGGGACAGATGAGGTGGAGAAGTTGGAGGACTGGAGACACACAGTGAAGATTGTGAGTCACACCTTGAAACATTGTTCAGTTTCTGGCCTTCAGATGTGTTGTTTTCTTCCTGCAGTCCAAAAATCTCGGATGGCTCAAGACCTCCATGATTACTGGCATAATAATCTGTCTGCCTGGCTGACTCAGCCCTAGTAGCACATGTATAATGAAGGCCATTGTCTAGGAAATTTGAAGGGCCAGACTGTTCACCAACTACTCTAAAATTTCTATGAACTGAAGCAAGCGTTGGAGGGGGAAGGACACGAGGCTGTCTCATGGAATACCTTGACCTCCCATAGGGATAAAGATCATTTCCCTCGGGATTGGGATACAGGCGCTCCTGGTAAGACGGACGAATACCACTTCGAGTGCGTCCCTGCCCCCACCCACTATCAACATATTTATCTGCAATATCATGAAATTCAGTATCCATCTCCCTGAATTTTCCATAAGAGTCAACATTTCCAGAAGGATTCCATCTATGGTCCTTTTGATTCCCAAACTCATCCGAGTAAGACTCTTGTGCTCCAATTTTCAAGGAGGCCCTAGAAGGCATGTATCCAGCTCCTCCATGTACCTCTTTGCGCGAACCTGTTCTGCCAACACCAATTGCATCTCTTCTGGGACTGTAGTGACCAGTTTCCTGTTCTGATACTGATGAA
This sequence comes from Pogostemon cablin, assembly GCA_023678885.1. Classification (NCBI taxonomy): domain Eukaryota; kingdom Viridiplantae; phylum Streptophyta; class Magnoliopsida; order Lamiales; family Lamiaceae; genus Pogostemon; species Pogostemon cablin. The sequence continues at coordinate 11,149,441 of CM042993.1, forward strand.
TGAAGGTCGGCAACACTCTCCACCACATCTCTTTTCCAAGAATTAATGGATTTTCCTCTGTCAAGAGAGCTTAAAGAACTTTCTCTAGAAGGATATGGCCTAGAGCTCATCTCAGGAGGCCTGTTATGAGCATATAGCTCAAATGAACCTGAATTCATCACATTTTCTACCATTCTCTCACCATCTTCCCAATTATCCAAATCCAAATTCCTAGATACATGATTTTCATTAAGAGATGGTTCCAGTTTCTCATCCACAATAGTTTTAGATGCAGAAACATCATCCTTTGCAGCTTCAGCCTGCCTCTTAGCCATCCTAGCTTCCAGTTCCTGAAGCATCTGTTTGGCAGCTTGCTTCCTTCTCTCCTCTTCATACTGGATTCGTTTCTTCTCCTCTTCCCTCGCAAGTCTCTGCTCTTCAGCTCTTCGAAAAGCCTCGAGCTGTTCCTGTTCTGCCCTCCATGCAGCATCACGGGCTTCCTCTTCCAACCTTCTCCTCCTTTCCTCCTCTTCCCTAATCCTTCTCTGTCTTTCTTCCTCCTCCCTTCTCGCCTGCTCTAAAGCTCTTTCTTGTTCTTCAACTACCCTGCGTCTCTCAAGCTCTTGCAATTTCTGAATTCTCTCAAGTTCTGCCTCAAAAGATTCCCTAACAGGATCGTGAAAATCAGTTGATTTGGCAGCATCTTTTTTCCTCTTAATTACCTCAACAAGACCCTCAGAGAAGATATCTCTTTCATCAAATCCTGCAGAATCAAAGTCTCTCAAGAAAGGATCCTCATGGAATGATCTATCACTGTTTGAAAATCGTTTATTTCGACCCATAGTGTCAGTAGGAGGCCTTCTACCACTAGAAGCAATAGATGGTTTCAGTGATGTGTTATTCTGAAAATTATCAACCCTATACCTAATAGGAGGTTCGGGGACATGGTGATCCCGAGAATTACGGTCAGCCCCTCTGTTATTAAATGATTCGGTTAAACCATTTTGCTGCATCTGTTGTCCTATATGTCCCAAATCCCTCCTCCCAAATGCAGAATCTCTGTTTAGCATGGTGTTGCCATCTCGAACAGTATCTCCATAATGAGGTGGGATGTATTTATTCTCCTTCATAATATTGCCCATTCTTGGACCATCAACTCTATTATGTCCCATTTCTTGAGAGCTAAACCCATCTTTAGACAGAGGTAAAGGTCTCCAATTATTTACTTCCTTACCTTCCCCACCAGATGCCCTTATTTCTTTGTTATAAGGGTCCATTTTAAGGACTTCACTGGAAAAATTCTTACCAGTTTCATTGTCTCGTTGACCCCGTCTGTCATACTGATTTAAAGCTGGCTTGTGAGGCAAAATACTGGGCCTGGGCAAGTCAAAATCCCTATACCAATAATTTTCACTGTTTGAAAATCCAATATCTCTTCCCCGCTCCACAAATCCCTGACCTGTGTCACGCTCATCATCTGCCCAATCAGATCTTGGATTCATATGGACCAGTGGCAATGGATCAGGAAAAAATTCATCCTGCTTCCGAGTTTGATCAGCCATTCGTCCTTCAATCCTTCTAAGTTCCAGACCACCATTTTCCATGGACCGGTTTCCACCAATACTTCCCGTGGACTGCCCCAGAGGGTGCACATCTGCCACTGGACCCAAATGGTAGCTGTCTGTCGTATCCTTCATCAAGTCCTCATTTACAACCTGCTTCTGTTTCTGATTTAACCCATCCTTGTGTTTCTGTGATGTGCCAGATGATACAGGCCTTGCAGCCTGCAGTGACGGGAAATCCTCGCCTCTCAAAAGCATGGCTTTCTCCGCAGATGCCAGAGAATCTCGAGATGCAGAAGCAGGGCCTACAAGACCGATCCCAGTAAGACGAGCCGAAGGAGGCATGTAAGAACCAATGCCTCCTCTACTTGCCACAGCTGTATCAATCATTCCATCAACCCCAAGAGTGTCCACACCAACATCATTCTTCTCCTGCGTTGCAGCAGCAGTTGGTATAGGTTTAATCCACCCCACACCCGAGGAAGTAGGTCTTGATCCACTGCCCGTACCAGAACTGGTACCCGGCCCACCAGGGCCTGACATATCAAACTTCTCATGCTCTTTCCTCAGTGAAGGCAAATTTAAAGGGGGTGGAACAGAGAGCTTTGAAGCAACCTTTTGCACACCACCTCTATTCCGAGACAAAACCAACATCCCCCCACCACTTCCTCCATTCCCCGGCCGACCCCGTCCAGCACCAGCAGTCTGACCATAAGAACCTCCACCGCCATTAAAATGTGAATAATGAGGATGGTGAGAAGGCTGATGCTGCTGTCCATACGACTTGTTCAGATTCACGGATACAAACTTGGCGCCATGATTGGCCATATCCAAACTCGAGCCGAAACTCGAACCTGAACGCAGGATCCCCCAGACCACACCAACGCATCAAAACCCTGACCCAGAGTACTCCCCTCTCACTCTCTCTCCCCCTTCCACAACAATAAGAAAAAAAACACGAATCAACACTTCTTCTTTCGACAGATCTCGCTGCAACAACAAATTAGGATAGAAATAAAAATGAAAACCCTAGGACCTCGAAATGTATAAATGATCAATTAAAACTCAATCAATAAATTAATAAAATCTCATTATTTCAGCACAGATATGAGCCACTGGAATCCATTAAATTCAATCCGAAACAAAATATAATCTTGGATCAGAGGAGAATGGGAAGAGACGTAGGATTACAGCGTACCTGAGAATGGCGTCAGATGAAAAGCGGCGGGGGTTACTAACGTGCGCCGACTAGAGAGAGATGTGAGACAAGAGAAGAGAGAGAAGCCCTACTCTGCGTACTATACTATGAGGGACGGAAAGATTACAGATTCAGAGATTGCGAGAGAGACAGAATGACAAGTTTGATTTTGTTTTATTTATTTATTTATTTTTTCTTTTCTTTTTTATTTTATTTTTCAGAATTAATTTTAGATTAGTAATAACATTCGGAAGATCAAGGGGCTATCCTAATATATGTATGTTAGGCCACCTCATCAAATTAACATTTTGATAACGCCAAGCTTATCTTTTACATTAGTTTTAATTTTCTCGAATAAGTAAATTCACGGCTTTTAGCACCTGAAACCTATGTATATACTCTAAAATAGTATATTTGAGTTTATGTAGTCTTTGAGGATAAAAATACAAATTTATTCTTTTATACTTAAAAGAATATTTTCACGAATTTGTTTTCAATGCCGAATAAAAAGCATTTGTTTACTAGTTATCAAATACTTTCTTTGAAAATTTTACATGTCTTTTATATTTAATGGTCGAAAAAAAAGATTAGTAATTTTTTTTCATAACTGAACATCCTTACTACTATAATATTTTTAGAGAATAGTAATTGTCTCTCTTGGTATACCGTATATATCTTAATAGAAAGAAAAAATATATATATATACGGTGTATTCAATATTTGAGATGTGTATAGAAAATTTTAGAATGTTAAGAGTTGGGCCCTTATGGACCATGGTTACATGTATTATATATAGTAATCCGGAAATTAATATTAATATTAATATTATTGATAAAAAGAGATAAGACACAATGACACGGTGGTGTGTCTTCACCTATTATTCATTAATTTAATTAATTATATTTTAAATTAAAATATAAATTAATTACAAAGAAAAAATGACCGTTGTTAATTAATTATATTTGCTACTTATCAATTAATTAAATAATTTAACAATATATATTTTACAATATTAAAATAAATTATTTTATTATTATTAAAAATAATTCGTACTTTCATTTATATTTTTTCTTTCACAATTCGTTATTAATTTATTTATTTATTTATTAATGTTTTATAATTTTCATTGATCAAACAATCATTTTTAATAAAAATATTTATTAATTATTATTATTATTCTTTTTTTTAATTAGATAGTTCAACTGTTTTATTATCACTTCACCTTGATAAGTATTACTTTTTGTTCAACCTTCAAATTATTTATAAAATAATTTAATTAAATGATTATTACTTCTGCTTTATCATGTATCACTTTTTATTAAAAATATTATCACTTTTTATTATTCAAGTAAATATTTTTTGAAATAGTTCAATTAAATGGATGTCACTTTTCTTTTATTAGTAATCACGTTTTATTAAAAATATTATCACAGTTTTATTCATTTTATAAATTATTCGTGAAATACATTTTCGTAATTAATTGTCAATTTCTTTTAAGGATATTATCACATCACGTTTCTTTTAAAATGTTATCACCTTTTATTTATACTTTAAATTGTGCATCAAATAATTTACAGCACCGTTATCACCTTTTATTTATATTTTAAATTGTACATCAAATAATTTACAGCACCGTTATCACATGTTGATGGGAAAAGCATTGTGACTGCCGAGAGCAATATCAACAGTGCCCATCCTACTGTTAATACTTCCCAGCTTGCAAACACATGTACATCAAGGGTCGACTCGCTGGCGACTCATACACAGTCGCAAGGGAAAGTTTTGAAGCTCCCAACGCCTGTTGCGAAACCTGGCAGACCTGGTTGCACGAATGACATGATTTCTTCTTCTGCACTTGATGATGAGGCGTCCAAGAAAGCTTTTTTACTTCAAAAATAAACAGAACGGGCCATGGACCCGGGTAAAGCTGCTTATACTTATGTTGAGCCTAAAGCCTGTAAGTCCTCTCTGTTCTTCCCTCTATTAAGGAGTTTCTGACTCTTCAAACTAGTAAGGCCAAGTCTAAAAAGGGGCGCAACAAAAACTTCTTTCAACCGACTTTTAAGCCTAACACGCTACTTCAAGCAAAACTTAACTCTGAGATAAAGCCGGTTGACGCCATGAACTTACCAGTTGCCATGGGATTAGGAAAAGATCAAACAGAATTTGGTTAGGTTTTTACACGGAATCGCTTGTTAGGTTCCTTTTAAAGCCGTGTGTTTAGCTTCTTTAAATCATCTTTTACTGCTTTCAATTTCTGTATCTCTTCCTTTTTTCTTTTACTCTTAATAATATTGTCTATTTTAATAATTTACAGCACCGTTATCACTTTTCATTAATTGAATATTACTTTTTATTATAAAAACTATGACATAATATCACTTTTTTTATAAATTTATAATATTTAGATTAAAAATAAATTAAATAAATTATTACTTTTTTAAATAATAAAAATTTTAAATTAATTAAGAAAAGTATATATATATATATATATATATATATATATATATATATATATATATATATATATATATATATATATATATATATCCAACCTAATTCATTTCATTACATAATTAATCTTTTTTCATTTTATAATTTCATGGCAACCAAATAGTTTTTTATTAAAAAAAATAATTAAATTAATGAATAATTCTTATTATAACTTAGGATCCAAGAAAAAGTTTCACCCAATTTTTTTATTTTTATTAAAAGTGATATATTTAGAATTTATTTCTTTATAATACATACTAGTACAATGCCCGCGTGTGACGCGGGTTATCGTGTTCATTATTTATTTATTATTTTTAAATAAAAATTAATAATACTAATTAGGATAATTGAAAGTATAATTTATTGTTTAACCAAAAAAAATATATTTTTATTTAAGGTATATAAATACGACCAATTGAAAAACATACATTCTCTTTTTATTTCACATTAATTAATAAGAAAACATTGAGGTTGAAGTGATCCTCCTCCTCCTCACTACATTCGGAAGATATCAAAATAGAATTGCTGATTGATATGACAAATACCTTTGAGACCATATACGAATATCTAGTAGAATTCATATACTACGAAACTTTAAAAATCACTTTATGTTCTAGAAAAATTTTAATTTCTTCAATAACGTACTTCTATCCTCTAGTGAAGCCCATAACAAGTACATTATTTAGAAGTGAAAAATAGTCATATTTAACCAATTTTAACTGACTGCAAGAAGTCGTTTTCAAATCCATAAATATATTCCTTAATCTCAATACATTTATGGGAGACTTGCTATAAGATACACTAGTAACCCCCTAATTACTATTAGATACAATGATAAAAAATTATAGCTACTAACGGCTCGATTGGTATGATTGAATGGAATAACGATGGAATGGAATGAACTTATGAATGAAATAGAAATGGGAAAGGAATAATTATTACAATGATTGGTATAATAGAAAGATATATTTCTTAATTTGTTCTAATCTCATTAACAATATTTTTATAATAATAAATTAATTTATATAAAATTATTAAATTAATTAAAATGTTAAAGAAGATTTTATATATTAATAATAATTATACAAAAATTAAATTTTTTTTAGTATTATCAAAATATAAATAAAACATCTATGTATTAAAAAATAATTAAAATCTCGATGAAGATTTTATATATTTTAATAATTATGTATTTAAAAAAATTAAATTAAATATAAATATAATTTTAATATTATTAAAATATAAATAAAAAATTTTATATATTAAAATTTATCAACTTACGAAAAGAATTATAATTTATATTATGATACACACACACACACACACACACACACACACACACACACATATATATATATATATATATATATATATATATCCAATTTAATTAATATTATTTTTAATAAATAATTTGTCATTTTTATTTTGAATAAATATTAAATTAATTTTAAATTTTTATTATATTTTTTAAGAATTTAATTTAGTTTTATATTTTTTAATGAGATGAACATATAGTTTTTTTATTTAAATTTTAAATAAATGATTTAATATTTTTTTATTGAATAATTTAATACCAATATTTTTAATTAATATTACATTTTAAGCAGAAAATATTAATTTATTTATAATTTTGGTAATTACATAATTTAATTTAATGTGGTAAAAATTAAAAAATATTATTTACATCTTTTTATATTTCTTAGTTACATAAATTTGAAAAATAAAATAAAAAGTTGATTCCAAATGATGTTGTAATGGGTAATACCATGAGGGTGGGATGAATCACCATTCTCATGTTTGAGGGAATGGTGATTCCATATGGAATCGAGATTCCCATTCCTTGAACATACCAGTCGTGGCATTTGGAATGAAAGTAGGAATAGTGATTACATTCCTAATCGATTCCAACCTACCAATCATGCCATAAGTACATAAATACAAGCTGATATCCAATCTTAACCTTGACTAATGGATTAAAAAAAAGAAAATATGTTTATATCTTTCCTTAAATTAGCATTCATTTAATTGCATATTTTAATAACCACCACATATGATGCAAAAACCCGTCAATTATTTGTAGTTACAAATTTGTTCATAAACCCTAACCATTTTGTATTTCTCTATTAATTATCTTAGTATTTTCTAATGAAACTTGCATCCAAATCACTATTGGAGTTCTCCAATGCTTACTTAATACTTACACGATAAGTCCCATTTTATGTGCAGAAAATGTGTTATGTGCAACATAAAAATTTGTGTATAGCGCAATTATTATGTGAAAAAAAATATTATGTGTAGCATAAATGTTATATGAACCGTCAGTGTTCTGTGCTGCGTAAAATGTTGATAGGTGGTTAGTATGTGAATAAAAAAAATATTATGTTCAGCGTAAATATTATATGGATCATTAATAATATTTTGTGCAGCGTATGCCATGTGAATAAAAATAATGTGCTTCGTAAACTTAAATGTTACATGAATTGTAAGTGTTATGTACAATAAAAATATTATGTGCAGTATAAAAATTGTGTGCAACAAAAAAGTGCTTTAATGTAAATATTATGTGCAACAATGATATTTTATGTGCAAAATTTTCATAAGTTATCAAGTTATTAATATTCTAATATAAAATGTTCTTAAATTAATTGTTAATCAACTTACGTTTGTTAATCAACTTACGTGAATTATAAAATACTACTTATTCTCTCTTTTCTATCTTATCCTTAATTTTAGCTATGTTTGAAATAATAATGGAATGTTTATTGGATATTTGATTAAGATATAAGAAATTGATTACTCAGGGTCAAAAATGGAATGATAAGTTATTTTTTGTATTGGGTAATAATATGTTATTAACCATGTATCTCACAATAATAACAACTTAAATGATGTATCTATCAATAATTAATCCTACATTTATTACGCAATGTGACAGGTCCTACAAAATATAAAATACATAAAAAACAATAACATTGTACAAATATTGTAAGGATATTAGTCATTGTATATATATTTTCATTCAAATTATGATATCAAAAGAAAACTTAGTAGAGTACACTAATAAATTAATTAAGATGGTTATCATCATTTTTATTATTAAAGTAAACTCGTTTTTGCAACAACCATTACATAACCTAAAATTAAATAATAAAAAAACCACTTTAAAAATTACTGAAGTGAAAATTATAAATAAAAAAACATAAAAATAAAATAGGTAATTTAAACATTTTAAGTGAAAAAATTGGGCCACAAGTTAATCTAAAATTTTAAAGTGAACTGAATAATAAACCACACTTAATCTTAAAAATTGAAATTGAAAAATGGGATATTTGGAAATCGGGCGTTTAAATTATGATCCAACGTCCTTAAAAATTTTCAATTGAAAGCAAAGGAAAAAAGTAAATAAAATTTATAAGAATTCATCGATTGAGATTTGAAACTGCGACCTCCTCATAATCAAATTACCAATAATATGTTGCCACCTCACAAAATTAAAAAAATTACAAATGTCCACTCAATGTATAATTGACACCTCACATTTTTATATTCTAAATTTGGAATCTTATTTTACTTTAAGGAGATTGATAATGACTAGGGTGGGAAGGGGGTACCAATTTTGAAATGTGCAACCTCCTTCCTACACATTTAATGTGTATGTTATGATGTTTTAATGAAAGAGCATAAATTAATTAAGGGTGGGATTGATGAGTGATATTTTCACCTAGATTTTAGTGTTTTTTATGTCTGTTTTCGTAATATTTTATCCGTATTTTATATGTTATTTGGTTGTGTTATGTGTTTTTATAGAATTGTGTGAGAATGAACTTATAAATTTTAAAAAAGGTTAAAAATGGAGCGAAAACGGAGTCGGTAGAAAGAAGGAAGCAAAGCAGCACAAACACGGCCAGCCGTGTTTGGTACTCGAAGCATGCAGCGCGCACGTTTCGTGTACCACGCACGGGCCTGTAAGAATTGGCCGTGCGCGGTCATCAGAAATCACAACACGGACACTCATGTGGCTGTGTACTGCGCACGAGCCGTGAGCTGTCCGAAGCTCATCGTTGACCAGAAGCCCTAGACACGACTCAGACTGTGTACCGTACACGGGCCGTGTAGGCGCAATTTCTGTGAAAAAAATCAAAATCCTTCTAGAAGCTTCCCAAGGGGTATGAATACTTAATACTTCAATATTTCAGGAGATTTTAGTGGCTTTGCCCTACACACATACCACACACCATTTCCTCCATCAAATCCACCATCCAAGTGATCAAGAAGTTAAGGAAGAGTGAGATCACAAGAAGAAGAAGGAGATCTCCATTGAAGCACTTCAAATGGGGAATCTAATTCTAATTTTTGCGCATTTCTTTATAGATTGATCATGGTTTGTAAGGATTTTAATGTCTATGTTGAATTCCTTATGACTATGAGAGGCTAATCTCCTTTGTGAGATTAGCTCCATGATTGATGTTGGATAATTTAGTTTTTATGCGAATTGGTTTTAATCTTGAATGGGCTTTGTGTTATTTCTGTCATTGATTGTTGATTGCTTGATTTATATGATGATATGTGTGATTAATTGGTCATGGGCATGTGATTAGATTGAAAAATTAATTATGTGTTTAGGATAGTTCATTAAATCATTTCATCATACACTTCATGTGCATTAATTTAGAATGAGATAGAGATATCCTTCTAGATTTAGAACCCTTTGATAGAACATTCGATTAGCTTAATCGAGAGATTGGTTGATTAGGTGAGGAGAACCAAGCCATTAGTGAATTCATAGTACCTTAAAAGGGAACATTACCTATGATTTAGTACCTCATTAGGGAACTCATAGAGTAATTAGTGCCTAGTGGGAGGTTTTCACTTTGGTCTCGATCCTATGTGCTTTTAGGAGCCTTATTGAGGGCCTACATCCTATCCATCTCGAGAGAGAGTTTAGGTGGAATTAGTGATCGCTCCTATGCCATGCCCATGAGAGATTAGAATTAATTGCATGATTACTTAATTATCTATGCCATGATTGTTGTTAATCTCATCCTTGCATCATTTGAAACCCATTCATCTTTCATTCATTTTATCATTTATTTCTTGCATTAGTGTAATTGCATTTATTTGCATCATATCCTCTCTATTCCGTCGTCCTTATAAAATCACGATAAACTTGAGATCGCTTAAACTCTAGTGCCTTCCTCCCTGTGGTTCGATAAATTCTTTAATTGGTCATCCCGACTATAAAATGGCTAATCAAATGGCGCCGTTGTCGGGGAGGTAACGGTCGCTAGAAGTTTGACGAAGGATTGTTTAGAGTGGTCTTAATAAGGACATTTTTTTTATTTTTGCATCTTATATTTGCTTTGGAAAATTTTGTTCAAATTTTTCTTTCTCTTGTAGGTGCATACCTTGAGAAGGAAGAATAAGGAGAACAAGTACAAAAATATGAGCTACATGGATATTCTTCGAGATATGGTGAATAGAAGTGCTCATCCCACTATGAATACACAAGGAAATTTTTAAGGATTTCAAATGTCAAATTGTGAGCCTAACTTGCAACGGCATTTTGGAGTACAAGTTCCTAATATGCAATTCCAACAAGGTTATAGAGATTTTGGAGTCCCTCATCAAATGCATCAACAAGTATACCCTCAAAGTGTGGAAGATGTTTTTCAAGAAATTTTTTTCTAGAAATCAAGAAGAAAATCAACCACAACTATAGGGAAATTTTCAAGACTCCAGCACCTCTTATTCCACCCAAAATGACCACATAGTGATGCTTGGAGAAAAGTTATTTGAAATGGTTATGGATCGCTTAGAAGAGGGGAGGAAGTCTAATCAAGTATGGATTGATAGAATCGGAAACTTGTATAAAATGATGATGAATACAATGGTAGCATTCAATGTTAAGTTGAATTCATTGGAGCACCAAGTAAGTCAAATCGTGTCTACCGTGGAGAGACTTCAAGAAGAGAACAACAAGCCTTCTACCTCCGGAACAAAAAGTGAATGCATGATCATTAAGGTTAGAAAAGAGGATAGTTTGGGGGTTGATGAGGTTATGAAGGAGAAGAGAGAAAGAGTTCCAAAGTGGGGGCAAAGAGTTGAAAGAAGAGTTGAAGGGGGAATTCGATAGATTTGTCAAGTCTCTTGAAGAGATGGTAGAGAAAGTCAAGATTCAAAATCAAGAAGAGATTCACGCCCTTATCGAAGAAAAGAAGCCTCCGGAAACTAAGATCATGGATTCTACTCCCCACAAGCCAAAACATTCTCATTCTATTGAAATTTTAAATTCTCTTAAGAACTTCCATGATTTTATTGATAAAAATTTGTTTGGTGATTGTAGAAAAAAGGTTACAAGAGGGTATCAACACTTGTCAATGTCCGAATTCTTACCGGGAGATGTGGTTGAAGTTCAAAATGCATATAAAGCCCTATGAAAAAAATGGAACAAGTGGAAAGGGTCATTCCTTGTGAAGAACGCCTTTGGAGAACAATTGCTTGAATTATTCAATAAGAAAGAAAATGTTATAGTGGTTGAACGGGAGAGCACAAGACACTATTTCAAGAAGAAACCTATGATAGTGCCTAAGGACTATTCAAGATCACCATGAGCTAAAGACTATCGTCCGACTTGAAGACATTAAATTTAGCACTAGATGGGAGGCAATCCATCATTATTTTTATTGCTTTATTTAGTGCTTTCAATAAGGATTGTGGATTTGATTTTGTTTTGCAATTTTTGGTATATAGGTTGATTGTGCTCGTGAGGAGAATGCGTATTGAAGATACAAGAAGTGCTTGATTTGAAATTGTAAGTATGTCACACCATATTTTCCGAACTTAACTCGAAACTCTTGTTTCAATTTAAGTTTGGGGGAATATGGCGTGGTGAGACATATTTTGTCTTGAAAGCATATACTTTTCATGTTTTTGACCCAATTTAAAAAAAAAATTTCTCATAAGTTCGGTTGGATTTTGGTATGATTGGTGGTCTTGAGGTGCATGATAGTCCATATTTTTATTACAATTGTTGAGCTAATGGTGTTAGTTGAGTTTTTGAGCATGAATGAAGGGTATTGGAAGCATGCATGGAGCTTGGAGCTAACAACTTCCACACCAAATGCCTATTGAGGGAGTCGACTCTACACCCTATCACTTCTAATTGATTTTGATTTGGATTGATGGATTATCATGTTGTTTCATGTGTTATGTTTTTGGGATGTTTACTTTTCGTAATTTAGGATTACCTTTTCAATCAAAGATGGGGATGCTTGTGAACCTAATTGATCATGGATGTATGAATTTGTGAGCTTAATGTTCTATTGATGGATGGATTTTTGTTTTTGCTAGTTATGTGTTTTAGTCTTGTTGTCTTGATTGTTGAGTCTTTCTTTTATATTTGGTGTGTTTTCTTACTCTTATCTAGGGTCGATTTGGTGGTTTGTTTTTGGGATGTTGTGAGTCACTTTTGAATGTGAGTGATGACATGTTATGGTGATAAGTGATGACAAATTATGATTAAGAATCTCTACACTTTTAAATTGTGACATGTTCTATTTAACTTGTTCAATTTTGAGATGAATGTGGTGTAATAAGTTCCTTAAGGTCCGAGCACAAGCTTGTGAGAACTTGAGCCTCAACCGTGCATATATGATATTTCTTCATGAGTAGATCGATTGTGTTTGATAAGCTAGAACTTGATTAAGGACTATAGGAACGAGCCCGATTAGTGGAGATTAGTGACATGATCTAAAGCCATCCTTATTATTTGAAGTCATTGCCATATATTTTCCTACCATGAACATCATCCCTAGTCAACCACTTTGAGCCTATAAGCTTATTTCTTGTGAATTTAGCATATTACAAGCCATGATTACCCACTTAAGCCTTATATACATACCTTAGTATGGGTGATTGAGGAGATGGTAGCTAGAAAGGTTTGATGAGACAGCAAAAGCAGAAAGGAAATGGTAAACAAGTAAGAAAAATGATGAAAGAGCACAAATAATAATGCACATGCAACCTTAACACAAGAAAAGGAGCAAAGCAACATCACGATGCTCAAAGCAAACAAAAGTATAAAGAAGGAAGCATGCATCGAAAGAAGCTAAAAAGCAAAGGAAAATTGATGATTAGTACTTGAGATTTGAAAAGAAAAGAAAGGAAGAAAGAAAAGTTAAGGAGTTGAGGAAATTGGCCATCTCTTCGATTACTTACACTTGCTTAGTCACTATTACCCATATTCTTCCTACCCTACCAAAGAGTCTATCATTACATCCAAATGAAAAGACCTTTTTGATCACTAATGGAAACTTTGGTAGTTTGTGAATGTAGTCTACGAGGAAGCTTATAGCGAGTCGACCCAATCGATTGATGAGTGTTGTTTTACCACTTTAAAGAGTGTTGGGTGACATTTATAACCTATGTGAGGCTTGGACTAAAAGGGACTATATTACACTTTGTTCTCTTGTGATTGAACTTGTTAATTCTTCATGTCATGAGTTTAATGTTGTAGGATGACTTAACATAAATTGTAATTCTTATTGCTATTGATGTGTTATTACTTATGTTCGTTTAGTCTTTTTCTAGGTGAAAATCTCACCCCTTGGTTTATCATTTTCGTTGTGCAGGGACGCACAACACTTTAAGTTTGGGGTGTGATGAGTGATATTTTCACCTAAATTTTAGTGTCTTTTTATGCCCGTTTTCATAGTATTTTATCTGTATTTTATGTGTTATTTGGTTGTGTTATGTGTTTTTATGGAATTGTGTGAGAATGTACTTATAAATATTAAAATAGGTAAAAAACGGAGCAAAAACGGTGTCAGGAGAAAGAAGGAAGCAAAGCAGCACAAACACGGCCAGCCGTGTTTGGTACTCGAAGCGTGCAGCGCGCACGGTCCGTGTACCGCACACGGTCCTGTAAGAATTGGCCGTGCACGATCGTCAGAAATCACAACACGGCCACCCCTGTGGCCATGTACCGCGCACGAGCCGTGCGCTGTCCGAAGCTCATTGTTGACCAGAAGCCCTAGACACGACTCGGGTTGTGTACCTTACACGGGCAATGTAGGTGCAATTTCTGTGAAAAAAATCAGAATCCTTCTAGAAGTTTTCCAAGGGGTATAAATACCCAATACTTCAATATTTTAGGAGATTTTCGTGGTTTTGCCCTACACACACATCACACACTATTTCCTCCATCAAATCCACCATCCAAGTGATCAAGGAAGCAAGGGAGAGTGAGATCACAAGAAGAAGAAGGAGATCTCCATCGAGAGAGAGTTTAGGTGGAATTAGTGATCGCTCCTATGCCATGTCCATGAGAGATTAGAATTAATTGCATGATTACTTAATTATCTATGCCATGATTGTTGTTAATCTCATCCTTGCATCATTTGGAACCCATTCATCTTTCATTCGTTTTATCATTTATTTCTTGTATTAGTGTAATTGCATTTATTTGCATCATATCCTCTCTATTCCGTCGTCCTTATAAAAGTATGATAAACTTGAGATCGCTTAAACTCTAGTGCCTTCCTCTGTGTGGTTCGATAAATTCTTTAATTGATCATCCCAACTACAAAATGGCTAATCAGGGATCAAAGGGGGTACCAATTAATTGGTACCCCTGATTGTACCATAGTCTTCCTTGTTTGTGTTTTCGTTTATAAAGATATTGCTTTTATAACATTCAATTCATATCGAATAGTTTAAATTGATAACAATAAACTTTATTCTATAAAGAAGTATTAGCATGAAACCCGCGTGCTACGCGGGGTCATTATTATTATTTTTAAATTATAATTTAATTATATTTTTAATATAATGAAATTAAATACTGTAATGGGGCCCATCGGACTAGGCCTCCTAAGAAGAGGATATGGGCCGCATTTAATTGGCCCAAGAAAATTACCCTCTCCAAGATGATCATTGGGCCCAAGACTATGAGCTTTTGACAAATGGGATAGCTGAGCAGATCCAATCCACACACTCGGCCCGGACAAGTCCTTTACCAACCCCACTTGGCAACTAGCTGAAGGCCAGCCTAGTAGCCATACAGATATCTCCTAAGATCCACCTACAGGGGATATCCTAAAACGAATTACTAAAATAGCCACATGAGGCTACAACATTTAATGCCTACAGTGTTTGCATTTAATGTGATGTGACCTGACAACTAATCCAGAGATATGGATGACATCAGTTCACCAATATATGGGGCTTGCCCCTAACGAATAAAGAACAATATTATTCACCTCCAAAAAGGCAAAAGATCGCTTGGAGGGAATTCTCGAGTACTCTTCATACTACTGCTAAATTACTGTGTTAGATTAGTACAAATAATCCCCTAATCATCCTTAAACAGCCACATCAACTCGTAATTAAGGGAGGATTAATCCTGCTATCTACATTTGACACTAGAGGAAGGGGACGAGGATTGATCAAAATGACGAACGGCTGAGAGAAAGCCACCCATAGCAAGGCGAGTGCGACGACTAGCCTACATCATGAAGCGTCGAACCCTTCCCGAATGGTCGAAAAGGAAATCCCGCCTCAGGACGAGAGCTCGAAGGAAAATGATAAGGAAATTGACTTTCGTAAAAAATATTTTGACCTTCTCAAGTAGGTGAAAGGAAAGCGGCCAGCTGGACTAAGGAGTGCCAGCCAAAAGCTGAGTTTTGGTCCCGAGAAAAACTCGGCAGAATAAACAAATGAGCGGCAGCATGACCGGACCCCACCCAGAAAGTCGGTACATGAGAGAATGGGACCAAAGGGCACCCAGAATGAGCCACGAAAAACCCAAAAAATAGTGGATGAAAGGCGCGAATGGAGGCAGGCGGTCTCCTACACCCATTCCGCTGCAAGCACGGCCTCTACACATACAATCGGGTGTATAAGTGCCAAGGACCGCCTCGATCCCAATCCGATCAAGTCCCATCGAGAACAAGTGGGAAAAAATACAGGGGAGGATGCCTTAGCCCAATTCAAGCGGCAACACAATTCGGAGCTAGAGACCATGAGGAAGTGCCTCGACGAGATGGAAAGAAAGAATAGTACCGGGCTGCACAACATCCTTGACCCAGAATCCAAAAGTAACCCCATTCACCCATTGAATCGTCGCGGCCACCACCCTAAAGAAGATTCAAATTCCCCAGATCCCTCAATATGCCGGAGACTCTAATCCTACCATGAATCTTAACAAGTATGTAGGATGGATGATGGTGCAAGGAAGCTCGGAGGAAGACCGCTGCAAAATGTTTCCCCTGATGCTAGGAGACAAAGCACACTCATGGTTTAAATTACTTTCGATCAACTCGGTCGATTCATGGGCACAACTCGCTACATCCTTCTCGTTCTATTTCACCTATCTTGGGTAGGGAAAAAAACTGAAATAGAAGTTGACCTGCTTGCGACAAGGACCGAAGGAATCACTCAAAGACTTCATGAAGAGGTTAAACAAGCAGCGTGCCAATACGGAAGAGATCTCGAATGAGACGACAACTATTTTGGCAACAGCGGCCTTATTCCTAGGATCCCAAATGTGGATGAGTTGCCAGCAGAAGCTGCAAATAAATTACGCGGCCTTTATGGCCACAGAACAAGCATTCATCCACAGCGAGAAAATACTTGAAGAATATAAAAAGTCCAGAGGTGATAGCAAGGAAGGCGATAAAAAGAAAAAGAAGGGAGACAAAGACTATAAACTCCGTCTTTGTTCAAACCCTTCCCTGAGGACGACCAGGTGCAAGAAATGACTGAGGTGCTTGAGCTAACTCCCAAATAGATACTCAATAAAATTCAGGACACCAACTTGTTGACCCTTCCACCAAAAATACGAGCGGATCCAGCCAAGCTAAACAAGAAGAAATTCTGCAAGTATCACAAGTCCATTGGACACGACACCAATAACTGCCAGGATCTATTAACGGAGTTAGTAAAGTTGTTTGAGGACGGCAAACTAGAAAGACTGGTGACAGGCCCAAAGGGAGAAAAGAGCTACCTCCGACACCAAATAAGCGACTGAATGGACTTGCCGCTCCATAAGGATGGGGGACCCGGGCGAACGTCTGCCTTCACTGCCTAGGGATGTATACATGATGGAGGAAAACTACGTGGGGACGTCTCAGGCATCGACCACCCTGTCCCATAGAAAGAGGAAGGCCGAGCTCCGAGAACTTGACAAGTTCCAATATATCCTAATGGCGAGCCCTTGAGAGTAAAGGTGCACGGTGCCTGATTGACACAGGTGCTTATACGAATATAATATTCAAAAAAGCATTTGAAGCCATCGAGGGGTCCAGCCACCACTAAGTATCTTCGTGTGTCGATGAAATACGAGAGTTTAGTAACACCATTACCACACCTCTAATGCAGGCTGATCTGTTGGTCCAGATGATAGACGAAAAGTAAGCAGGGCCCAACACACTCTCGAGTTCAAAGTAGTCGACCTCCCATCACCCTACAATTGCATTCTGAGAAGAACATTCATACATTAATACAATTCTGTCCCCTCAACACTTCATCAATGCCTGAAGTTCGTAACTGCCAACGGGAGAGTCGACACCATCAAAGGCAGCCAAAAGAAAGCAAGAGAGTGTTCATTCATCAAAAAAGGAGAGGGACTCAGCTACCACGACCCGTATTTCTAATTACTGGTTGTAGACGAAGGACAAGGCGAGGAAGCTCCACCTGTTGCTGTAGAGCCCGACCCATCGACAGAAGACCCCGAACCGAAGAACGCTCGGAGGTTTTGACCATTTGGCATCAAGAAAATCGACTTACCCCCATTTACCGATGAGGATCTGAGATCCAAAAAGAAAAGAAAAAAGGGAAACCGGTCAAGGAGACCGAAGCCATAAGGATGGAACCGAGCAATCCGAATTTAAAACTATATGTTGGGTCACAATTGATGGAACCACACATGATGGCTTTAATAGAATTCTTGAAGGCTAATCCAGACGTGTTCGCCTGGACACTAACGGACATATAGGGGATAGAACCCAAACACGCATGCCATCGGCTCAATGTAAATTTGTCATGTCACCTGTAGAATAAAAGAAAATGAAGTATAGTCCAGAGAAATACGAGGTCATCGAGATAGATTCCAGGAAGCTATTAGCCAATAACCTTATCAGGGAAGCTCTATTCCCTTCATGGGTGGCCAACCCAGTCCTGGTCCAAAAAGCTAACAAATTCTGGAGGCTCTGCATCGACTTCACTGACCTCAACAAGGCATGTCCCAAGAACAGCTTCCCTCTATCGCATGTCGACCAAATGGTGGACGCAACGGCGGGTCATGAGCTGATGAGCTTTATGGACGCGTACTCAGGCTATCATCAAATCCCCATGTACGTGGATGATATGTTGGTTAAAAGCATTGCCATAGATGACCACGTACACCATCTAAGTAGAGCGTTCAGCATCCTGCGCCACTACGGGATAAAGCTAAACCCGAAGAAGTGCACTTTTGGAGTCTCGGTAGAGAAATTAAGCAAAAGGGAAATAGAAGTAAATCCAGATAAAGTGAAAGCGATACAGGATATGGAGCCCCTAAAGCATGCCAAAAGAGTGCAAAAGCTAGCCGAAAGAATTGCATTCCTCAGTCGCTTCCTATCCAGGGCATCTAACAAGTGTAAACCCCTCCTAGATGTAATCTGCAAGGAGAAATTTAATTTAGATGCCGGTGGCCCAGAAGGCCTTTGACGAACTGAAGGTCATCCTGGATAACACACAAACTCTCTCAAAACCATGATCGGGCGAAACCCTCAGTTTATACCTAGCCATGTCGGAGTCGGCATTAAGTGCAGTCTTGGTCCGCACAGAGAAAAAACAACAGGAGCCAGTGTATTATGTAAGCCAGATTCTCAGAGATATAGAACTCAGATACCCCGCAGTTGAGAAACTCGCTTACGCCTTGTAATGAGCGTACGGAAACTAAGGCCTTACTTTTTGGGACACCCAATCAAAGTAGTAACATCTTTTCCATTGAGGCAAGTGCTCTCTGATGAGAGTGAAAATAAGTGTATTTTAATATCCAATTTAACACCTTTTTAATGGAAATTGTTGTTATATATTAGTACAAGTATCTTATATTCAATATATTTGAGAAAAAGATGCACTTGAGGTGTTTTATTGTGTTTTAGGTGGAAAAAAGATCAAAAGTGCCAAGTTGGAAAAAAGGTGCAACTTGTCTAGGAATGCTGAAAAACACATGTCCAATTTGTGTAATTTTTCTATATTTGTGTGGAGCTCTAAACTAGTAGTGTAATATATGGTTGGAAAGCCACAAAAGAGAGGATCGTTTTGACATAAAGAACACTTCAATTGGATTCCAAAAATGGAAGTTAAGATCAAAATGGTGACGTCGCGCAAGCTGTGCCGAATAGAACAGCTTTGCCACTTTGCATGACTTGTTACACATTCAAATGTTAGAGTTTCTATGAGTTATTTATATGGATAGAAAGCTAAGGAAGAGAGGATCGTGTGAGTACAAGAATCACTCAGATCAGAATTTAAATGTGGAAGTTATACGTGAAACAGTGAGACTACGTATGCAGTTTAAGCTTACAAACATGCAGTTCGACCAAGGAGATCCGTTCGACCTCCCATTCGACCAGAACCACTTTGGTCGAATGGAGACGTGCAGATCTGTTTTTGATAGGATTTTTATCCCCTATGCGTGTATTTTCTTGTTTTCCAAGAAAAAGCCCATCCAAGGTCCATAAGGAAAGCTTACAAGTATAAAAAGGGAGGTATATCACATCATTATTTATGTGACATTAGAGAACCACAACACAATCATCCTATACCCCACAAGGGGGGATCACCCCCTAACCATCATCCACATTTTTTCTCTATCCATCCATCACTTTGAAGATTCGTCTGTGGAATCAAGAAGGATAACCAAGAGGATTTGAAGAAACGGAAGAGAGAAGGAAGGAGACTTCTACACCAAGGGTTTTCCTAATTCTTTTCTTCTTCTTTCTAATTTTTCGGATATATGGGTAAGATCTATCCAACCCCCATGATTGTTCTTCACAATATTATGGGCTAGAACCGTTTTAGTAAATCTAGAGTTTTTGAAGGTTTTATGAATTAATTAAACTCTCTTGTGTGTCCTCCGTACAACACTACTTGTGGATTGATTTTATATATGATTGTGCTTTCTTAATCCATATTCACGGTTGTTTTGTGCATCTTCAATTGGTATATAGATTTTGAAAATATATCTTGGTTGTAGATTGAGTGCGTTTACCGCTGAACAGGATTCCATGTTATGATTCTAAGTGAGGGGACTCCGACTTCATTAGAACTGTCATATATGAATGTTTATTAATTGAATTAAATTTGGGTTAGTAAGCAGAATAAAGAGGTTAATTTTATAGTACCTATAAAGGGAGATCATATCGGGTTAGAGCATAGGGGAAAATAATTGATACTGATAGTACCTAGAAAGGGGGGGGGTGAAATTATATCTCTTGCTCCAAGGTTATTCACACGTGTTACACGCATATTTACTTATGTCTATAGAGTAGATTTGCATAGCTTAGTGATGCGTTGATATTCCATAAGGCAGAATCGGACATTGATACACGAAAGGGAGATTAATGAATGAAACTGGATTATCCTAGAGCTACATATTCTCCATTCTTGAGTCACATTCGTATTCTTCAAGTGTTTATTCTATTTTAATTGTTATTTAATTTTTAGTATTTTAGTTGTTAGATAATTATTACACAACCTTTATTTCCTTTTGTCATAATTAATTTAGTAAATAATTAAATTGGTAATAAGCTATCCTTTGGGTTCGATATTTAACTTGGTCGCTTGCTTAAGCTGCAACTGATATCCTTAATACTTGGGGATTAATTTTGTGTGCAAAGAAAACGCGCATCACTCTCCAAACCAGACTCAGCAAGGAGGCTGATGAAGTTGGATGTGGAGCTAAGCCAATTCGACATCAAGTATGTCCCCAGAACGACCATCAAGGCGCAAGCCTTGGCGAAATTCATAGTGGAGCTCACCATACCAACCTTGCCAGAGGAAGTGATTGTCAAGCCATGGCAGATGTCAGTAGACGGATCGTCCACAGCCCACGAAGCCAGAGCCAGTGTAGTCCTCACAGCCCTCTGCGAAGTATTCTGTTCGGCCATCAGGTTTGGATTTCCCGCAACCAATAATAAAGCCGAATATGAGGCCTTACTCTCCGGTATGAGGATGGCACTGACAGTTGGAGCCAAAAGGATGATGATCTTCAGTGACTTCGAGCTTATAGTCAACCAAATAAAAGGAGATTATGAGGCAAAGGACCAACAACTTGCAGGATACCGGAAACTAGTCTCTGAAATAATCCCAGAATTCGATCATATATACATCACGTGAGTGCCTAGGCAATGTAACACGCAAGCCGATGTGCTAGCCCGACTAGCAACTTCGAAAAATGCCGAGCAGCTAGGAAGCATTAGTGTGATAAAATAAGAAGCCCCGAGTGATAGAATGATCTGGCAGACCGACGAAGAAGAAACGTGGATGACTCCTATCAAATTCTTTTTGGAAGTAGGAAAAGAACCAGAAGACAAGCTGGAAGCTAGGTGACTGCGACTCCAAGTAGCCAGGTACACCTTAGTAAACGAGGTATTATATAAGAGAGGATATTCGATGCCCCTCATGCGGTGTCTGACTAAGGATGAAGCCACCAAGGTTCTCTCAGAGATACACGAGGGTGTCCACGGGAACCACTTGGGGGGGCAAGCTTTGGCCCAGAAAGTCATCAAGCAAGGGTATTTCTGGCTTACCCTCAGAAAGGACGCAGTCAAGTATGTTAAAGCATGCAAAAGTTGCCAAATATACGCCCCTATAATCAGGACCCCCTCCACCAAATTAATCACGACAGTAAACCATAGCATTTTGCCAAATGGGGGATTGACCTAATCGGACCGTTCCCCCCAGCAGAGAAGGCGTCAAATACGCGGTAGTCGCAGTTGATTATTTCTCCAAATGGGCAGAAGCAGAGGCGTTAGCCACCATCAACGAAGCAAACATGATAGGATTCATATGGAAGAACATCGTCTGTGGCTTTGGAATACCTAACGCTATAGTAATCGACAATGGGAAACAATTCGAAGGGGCAAAGCTCCAAAGGTTTTGCGACGGCTTAGGAATCAAAAAGCTGTTCTCATCACCATACTACCCCCAGTCAAACGAGAAAGTTGAAGCGGTGAACAGAGTGATCAAACATACTCTCAAAACAAGACTGGAGAACCTTAAGAAAAGTTGGGCCCCACAACTACCTGGAGTCATGTGGTCATACCACAGCACTGCTAGGACGTCAACAAGAGAAACTTTATTCTCCCTAACGTATGACACCGAAGCAGTCATTCAAGCAGAAGTGGCCCATCTAACTTTTTTAGTATCCCACCAAGAAGAAAACCCCAACCCCGAAGCCCTAGAACTCAGACTTGACTTGGTGGAAGAACTCTGATTACAAGCAGCAGAGAGGCACGTAGTATATAAGTCCAGATTGGAGGCACAATACAATAATAAATTCCACCTAAGAGACTTTATGGCCGGAGAGTTAGTGATGAGAAAGATCTGTTAGCCGGGTGGTGGCGTGTTTGGTGAAAACTGGGAAGACCCATACATAGTGAGAAGGAACCTGGGTAACGGAGCGTATGAGCTCAGCGAACTTGATGGTGAAAGCATCAAGCACCCATGGAACGCTCAGAATCTAAAGCATTTCTATGCTTGAAAAGGCAATTAGCCAATATTGTAGGAAAAGTGGTAAGGCCGCATGAGTGTAACCTCACGCGAAGGCCCATATTAAATAAAAGTGCGAAGTATGATTAAAAACGCACGATATACCACAAGCTGCTATCAATAGAACAAAAAAACCCGGAACACATTTAGAATACGCCTTGTAAAGGCTACAAAAGAGTCCTATGAGGACAAAACCACAAGTAAAATGAAAAAAACACAAAATTAAGAAGGCCTATTAGTTCCCCCACAGGCACCACTCGGACCAGCATCGCCACCACC
This sequence comes from Pogostemon cablin, assembly GCA_023678885.1. Lineage (NCBI taxonomy): Eukaryota > Viridiplantae > Streptophyta > Magnoliopsida > Lamiales > Lamiaceae > Pogostemon > Pogostemon cablin. The sequence goes on from CM042993.1 coordinate 11,172,712, forward strand.
ACCACTCGGACCGGCACTGCCCCCCGCCACCACCAGCAAAGTCATGAAGGCTCCTCATCCAGGCTACCTCCGCCTTCAATTGAGCACACGCACCCTTTCGCATTCCAGTTCATGCTCGGTAAGGTCCCCTCTGCCTCCAATTGAACCCGGCTTTCAGCCAACGGGGCCCTCTCCCTGTAAGCAGTAGATCGTATATTTGCTGCGGAAATCAGTTGCTCAGCCACCATGGTCTGCTGAACTTCTGAAGCAATTAGGAAGTCTTCAGCATGAGCGGAAGCTCCAGCGCTCAGGCCGATGCCAGGAGGAATAACCTGATCGGACTCAGTTAAAAGGAGGAAGCGGCATAGAAAAGTCAGAGCATGACCAACGCTAACCAGAGCAGCATTTCCAATCTTATGAGGCTTGGCACTTTGGAGCTAACGAGTCAAAACTGGACTCCATGAATGGGCGGGGATGAAGCTGGCTTCCGAAACACTTAGTTCTATTTCAACGACCGCCAGAGCCTTCCTAATGCTCCGCATCCGCAACAACTTTTTTAAGGCGACCAAAGGTACCCCACTACTGGCACCTCCCCTCTTGGCACGCCCACTCTCTTCTGCTAGTGGACCCTGAGGTTGACCTGCACCAGGAGAAGTCTGAATAGGGTCAATCCTCACCCCGGTTGCACGACTAGAATAGAAGACAGAATTAAAAGCCGTACTGTTTTGTGCCTCCTCTTCGCTCATTGGCGCCTTCCTCTTATCCAGGCGGTGGGTACGAGCCGCATCATCCTCCTCAGAAGAGCCTTCGTCCACAAGCCCTACTCCTCTTGGGGCTTCATCCGCTTTGGCTATCCTGGTCTTTCGGTAGCAACGGCAACCCCACCACGAGGACTTGGTCCACTCTCGACCATCGTGGGGATATTTTTAGCTGCCACAGAACTAGGGTCGGCTTCCCTACAGACATCACGAATCACGGGAGGATACACAGCCTGATTAGAAATATACTCATCAAGATCCGCATCCTAAGAGGTGAAATTGTCACTTACCCTCGCGACAAAGCTTACCGAAGGAGCCCGAGTAGGATCTTGAAATAGGTTGGCATTTGAAAGATAGGTATCGGTAAAAAAAAGAAACATCATGAGGAAGAGCCATCTGATTGATCACATCAAAAGCCCATCGAAAACCAAGAGACAACTCCTCCTCAGTCGGACTAACCGGGGCTACCAACAATAAATAAAAGAGGAAGAAGTGTGAAATGAGACCAAAACCCTGAGAACGGGATAAGGATTCAACAATCTAAAAAGAGGACTTACGAGACTCAGGAGTCCAAAAAGTACAAGGGATAGACAGGTCATTTTCGAGATGGTCTTAGCATTCGAACCCGTAAACCCAGAACCACTGATGCCTCCAATGCTGGCCACCGATAGAGTTTCGACTAAAGATAGGACGAACGCCCCACTGCACTTGCAAATAGTAATGGCCCTGATATCTAAAATCACGAATATACCTATACACATAATCAATATCGCTGGCCGTGGGAGAAGAGCATCCACTCTCATGAAGAAGCACCAAAAGGCCAACTAAGTTGGCCCAAGCTAAAGGTATTAACTGCATCGGAGCTAGACCTCAATTTATCAACACTCGGCCGAGAGTATGGGCTAGCAAAAGTCACACTCCCGCAGCAAATATTTCTGTATTAAAAGCAGCATGATCAGGTTTACCTCTCCAAAGCCGCTCTCGGTGGGTAGGGGTCACAAACCCTATCTTAGGATAACTGTAAAGATTGAAGGTACTCTCCACGTCCTCCTCCCTCATACTAGAAGTGTAACCCTTCAGCGTGGAATTAGTCACAGCACGACCCAAGTCCAATTTAGACGTTGTGTGGGCGAAGATCTTCGAGATCTTCTCAATCTGCTATTCCGTCTACCCTCTTCATGTCTTAGGCGTGTCTCATCCCGGATGGATGGCTGAAACTGCTGGGCTCGGCAGAGTCCTCCAGATTTATGAATGAGGGAGAGGCCCAGCCTTCAGTCTTAAGCACCACGCGACAGCATGATGTCCCCTCCATATGAGGAGTTGATTCACGAGGCAGCTTGTAGCGTGGTGGCGGAGAAACTAAATGACGGCCACTGCAAGTTACTGGAGGAGCCCTAGCGTTATTGGCCTTCTCTTCCTCCTTCCCGGAATCACTGAACTCCTGTGAAGATCTCGAGTCCACAGCCAGAAGAGGCAGAAAGAAGCCTCTAAGAAGCAAAAGAGTGAACATAAACACTTTGAGAGATGAAACAACAACCATGGCGAAAATTTTTGCAAGAAGTTTCAAAGAGAAGAAATTTCAGAGAGAGGAGATAGTGAATGTGGCCTCTCAAGTTGCATGGCCAACTCTTTTACAGATAGACGGGGGTAACTGTTCCCCCAGAATCTGAAGCGGCCACACAATTTCAAACGAGAACTGTCAGATCTTACACGTGGCCGCAATCAAGCATGGAGACGTGAGGGAATGACAACTGATGTGATAGTTCAAAGAAAAGTGGCGGCATGAATATCGAGAGATCAAATACATTAAATGTGCAATTAATGCGTGTCAGGAACCACTATTTAATGCAATCATTATTATTGAAGAGCAAGAATACAAAACTAAATAAAGGTTCAAAACAGTAAGTAAAGAGTATAAGACTGTCATTCTAAAAAGCTAAGTCCCTCCAGTGGGACCAGATGGGGGAAGAGCCGAATGAGAAGGTGCCACAGCAGAGGTCGATGTCATCGAAGTCTGAGAGGCGGTCCGAGTGGCGAAGCCGGGTGTAGGGAAGAAATCAGACACGTATCCTAACTGGGCGAGATTCATTCCTTCGGATTCCCAATCGATACCGGCCGGCAGCCCCGAGGTGACTATCCTAGTCCGCAGCATTCGGCGAAAATTTTTTAGAAGATCGGTGGCACTGATTCCATTCGCTAACCGCGCCGAGTGCGCTAGAGCTTTAGCAAACTCGACTATGCCAGCCACTTTCCTCTCGGAATTTATCAAAGCCAAAAAGTTGGCACGATACCTATTATTGAAGGCGGCCACTTCAAATTCCCTCGCCACTAGCTCCTGCTGACGCTCCGCGAGATGTTTTCTAGTTTTATCCAGCTCCTGAGTAAGTCATTCATCTTCCTCCTCTGAACTCTTCAGCGCCTCCTCGGCGGTTCTCAACTCCACTTCACGAGGAAGTAACCTTTCCTCGGCCAGTTTTAACTCTCCTTTGACGGCTTCTAGAGCCTCTTTTAAGGCTTTATGTTGTTGAGCCGCCTCCTCCCGAACTGACTCAAGACCCTTCGAGTGCCTCCGCTCCACTTTCTCAATCTCCCGCCTTATCCGTGCTAACTCCGCCTCATGCTAATGGCTAAGAACAGCCGATTGGGCTATCTCCTGACCCCCTCCGGGCTAAGATGATTGACGCTTGGTTCAAGAGTTCAGAGCCCGTGAATGGTACCCGGTGGCCGAGTGGATCAAGTCGTCGGTGTTCAGATCCCCGATGATATCACTTTACTCCTGGGTAAAGCAGACATGAACCTGTTGGCAATTGGATCGTTTGGTTCAACATGATTCGTTAGTAAAACAGGCAAACAATAACAGCGGAAGCAATTAGAATTATTTACCGTACTTCTGGGTTGATGTAGAGGATGAACCGTTGCAGAGAACCACCTCTCAATCTTCTGCTGTATGTCCCAAGTCGAATCCTGCCGTTGTGTGGGCAACAATCCGCAGGATTCTCTCAATCTGCTCTGTTCTTTTCTAACTGTCAAATGAGGCACTGACTTAGGGTTAACAAGAGCTGAGATGACTTATATAGATGGGCTACAGCAGGGACCAGGAGGAGAAATTGGTCTGGGCCTCAATTGAATTTAATTAACCAAGCTTAGCCCAAAGCTTTTAATTAAATCCAATAATAATAATATAGTCCACTAAAATATTATTACTGCACTACCCGTCCAATCCCAAAATTATGTTCTGGGCTCCTTCTTATTATAAGCCCGATGGTCTCCCCATGTTTAAGATATACAATGTCCATTAATTAATTAAGTTACTGACAACTCAAATTAATTAATATCTCATCCGAGAGTAGTACCACTCAACCTTATTATCATGCCGGAAATTAATCCACTTGCAAGATTTACATGATAAACCTTATGAGCTCCTCAAGGGGACATCATCAACCTATGTCGGACATGGATTCCTTCTACAATCAACAGCACACTATAGAGACAGCACTACTTCCCAACTCACCGAGTTTGTTGATTTAATACATATAAATCTCACCCATTGATGAATCAAAGAAATACATACTGCCCTACGTGTCGAGGTTATTGTATAGGGATTAAGAGCACGAACTTCCATAATAACAGAGATCAAGTTCTTCTATAAGTCAGTATAAGTCGAACGATCTCAGGCAGTCCTGCTCAATACACACAAGTGCACTAATGTGATTCTATAGCCAAGACAAGCTAATACCAAACCACACTGCAACCATACCGATAGAGAGTCTCCGTCTATCTCAGTTGTGAGCATCTGTTTATACTTTATAAGGAAACCAATAATATGATCTTCTGCGTGTTGTCGCACAACATATTATCTACAGTATAAAGTAAATGGACTATTGCATCATGCATATAAAATAAATTATAAGATGCAATCATTTGATCAATGATTCTCATTTCAAATATTGTTATGACATTGTTCATACTAAAGCTAGACTTTTAGTATACAATCCAACAATCTCCCACTTATACTAAAAGACTATGCTGTCATGTCTTCTGCCATACATCTGATTCCTACTCCCACTACACGACCATTAAAAGCTCTCGCCTTAAGGTCCTTGTAAATGGTTTACTAGGTCATCATCCGATGCAATCTAGGCGACAACAACCTTCCCCTCATCATACGATTTCTCGCAATAGGTGGTACTCGCGCTCCATGTGTTTAATTGCCTTATGGACTTGTGATTTTTTCAGGTTTGCAACTGCACCAATATCATCAATGTAAATTGTGATTACCTTGGGTAAACTTAGAAACACTTCAAAGTCCATCATGAAGTCTCTAGAGTCATATAGATACTTTGGTTGCCTCATAGGCTCCAATTCATCATCTTTCCATGATGGAGTCCAGAGTCTGAAATATATTTCTATATAACACTCCTCCACATTATGACTCTACTTCCTAAGATTAAACACATAACCTTTGAGGTGAATTTATTGCCGTCCAATCTGACTAAAAAATCTGAATCTACGTAATCCACAAGAAGCAGTGAATCTGTCCAGTAAGTCTACATATAATTTCCAGTCCTTCTCAGGCACTTTATAAATGTCTTACCACAGTTCATCATTCTTGTTCCGGGTTACGTTGATACCCACTGTTCATGCATCCAGCAAAACAGATATCCAACATCGTTTATAGCATTCCTTAGATTAAGCTTCCTTATTCGCCGAAGCATAAGGAACCGCTTTCATCCTCTTTATCTTCTTCTTGTGTCTCAAAGACACATTCACTTAGATAAATTTACATGCTAAACGAGTATGGACTGTATCATTTTATGAAACTTGAGATAAGCATAATATCCTTTCTTGTGATCCGTATTACCGTGATCAAAAGGATATATTTTGCCTTTCTTAAGTCCTTCATCTCTACCGCTTTATTAACCGTACCCATACGCCCGATAATACTCTTTCATTGTCTCCAATGAGCAAGATACTATTTACGTATAGTACAAGAAACACCACCACGTTTTCGTCACTCTTTACAACACACAAGACTCATCCGCTCATTGATTTAAATCCATGCCACTGGATTACCTAATCAAAACAGATGCTTCACGATCTTAAAGCTTGCTTTAGTCCATCGCTGGACAATTTTAAGCTTACTATTAAAATGCTATTAGTACTTTGCAATGAATCACTCTGGTTGCTTCGCATAGATGTTTTCCTCAAGACTTCCAATCAGGAAAGTTGTCTTTGACATCTATTTGATGTTCCTCATAGCAGCAATAAAAGAATCTGGATCAACATAAGCATAGCTACCAGCGAACATGTGTCCTTATAATCAAACCATTTCTTTCTGAGTACACCTTTTCGCAACAAGCTTTGCTTCCAAGGGTTTTCACCTTACAGTATGAACCTCTTTTATTTCCTATGACCACTTCCAATGGCTTTTACACTATTTAGTGGTCCTTCAAGTTCCCAGACTTAATTTAGAATTCGTAGATTCTATTTCAACATTCATTGCAACTTATTAAGATTCCGCATTTTCATCTTGTAGTGCTACGTCGTATCCGTGGGACAATACCATGTTCACTAGGGATCAAGTCTCACGACTCTCCCAAAACATATATTTATGGGTTGTCATACAACCCTCCCACTACGACAAGGCACTACATGTAATCGTGTATCAGACGTGACACGCGTTGCAGTTTACCTTGTGGTATATCCTCTTGTACACTTGGTACTTACACTTTGTGTTTTCCTCTCACTTCCTTTAGAACAATTTACACATGAGTTTGTGATTTATTACATAGTCCTTATCCAAAAATCTAGTGATTGTATTAACAATCACCCTTTAATCTTTTAGACTAAATAAATCACACTTCATTTTTCTAGGATGTCCCACAAACAGACAAATGTTTTACGAATTACTGTTTCTAGGGCATATCCATAAAATGAATTTTAATTATTCCAAATAATTCATCATCTATCTAATCATAACCATAAGAGCCTTATTCCTTCTATCCACCACACCATTCAGCTGGGGCATGCCCGGTGTAGTCAACTTGAGATTTAATCTCAACTTCTGATTATTAGTTCCTAACTATTCTAAGAGGTTTTCATCATCACAATTGAATCGTAATGATATGATATATTTTCCATGACGCTTCACTGTACCAGCCTTACAATTCTTGAATTAATCCAAGAACTTAGACATGCAGTGCATCAAATAAATATGTCGATTTCGAGAATAATCTTTGAATATTCATAACCACCTCTCGCCTGGATATTGTTAGGTTCGCTTGAATCAGAATGAACTAATTCCAACATATATATCTTTGGCTCTAAACCCCACAGCCTTTAAAAGGCAGTTTATCATTTTTACTTCCAAGCAAGACTCACAAGTCTGATAGTTTCCACTTCAGATAAACCTTACGGTCTATCGGCTATCAACTTACGAATCCTACTTAAGTAAAATGAACTAATCTTAGACGCCAAATTTATGTTTAGTTCATCTTTGAAGGTTCCTTTCTCTTACTAATATTAGAAGATGCATTATTAATTACTATCTGTTGCATCTGTGGGATGTACATGATTTAAGAGTATACTTTTTATCCACCAACGTACTTTAACGGATTATAGCCTCATTCCTCATTACTATGACCATGTCATTTAAATGAAATGAAGTATCCATCCGTTAATGCATAGAAACCGAAATTAAATTCTTTCTATGAAACGTACGTAAAGATAATTTCTCATAATCAATCGTTTATTCTTATCATGAGATAAATAAACAACTCCCACTGCAATAGCCACTATCTTTGTAGTTTTACCCATGTTATTGACAATCTTATCCTTACTCAGTGATAAACATTTAGTGATTCCAGTATCTACATACTTCGTGTCAGTAGATGCCATCACTAATCATGTTTAAACCATTAGTAAATAAGATATTAAACTTGTTCACATCATGATGAAAAATGGCTTTCTTTTGCCATATGTTTTGTTAGAAGTTTCCCACCATATACAACCTCTCGTATTTTAGGTAGAACTTGCTCAAAACATCCAGGCAAATTGTGAAGAACAAATTGATTAAGGTTTCCCTTTCAATTTCTATTCCAAGCTTTTCCAATTCATTCATCAATTCAACCATGATCTTCTGCTTTTAATTTACTTAAGTATCCGAAGAGTTACATGAGATCATCATATTTCTATGAACCTCTCATCTCTTCACTAGAGACTTTAATAGGCATCATGAGACGTCCTTTGTGAGAATACACATGTAATTTCTTAAGCAGTAAAATTCAAAACCAAGATTCTTTTTTAATCATCTAATTAGGACGAGTAAATTTAATGTCTTTTAGTTAACAATTAATGAAATAAAACCATTCGAAATTCAGAGAATCACAAATAAATTTACCGATCAAATCTTCGAATTTTATTCTTTTATATTGATTCCCTCAAAACAATATAAAATAAAATTCACCGACATCTCAAGCACCGTGAGTCTGCAAGCCACGATAGTGTGGACGTTTACAAACCCGAACATTTACAAGAGAAGGTTTTACCCATTAATTTCATTTGTCAACCTCACTTTATGACAAAATAATTAATAGTCGGTTCCTCTTTAGCCATGCAAATAAAAGCAGTGACTCCGATGGGGAGGATACTTATTATTTACATCGAAGTGTACACCATTATTTGACCCCAAGTCCGCGGCCCAAGCTTGTGTGCCTTACAGATGGAGAAGTACACACGCGCTCGGATAACTTCCTACAGTCATCAATTACAAGTTTGTACCAGTGAACCGCATATAAACTCATCCGATAGGGAGGAAGGTCTAAGCCAACGCGCAAGTTCATATGCATCACATTACAAACGTAATTATTTAATGAAGTCTGTTCCAGCAATCCATGAATAAACTCATCCGATGGGGAGAAAGGCTCTAATGCCGACGCGCAAGTCTATTCACATCGCTAACAAACCAATAATGGAGGCCGCGGGAATTTATTACCAATCCCCTCTCCCACTTAGTTATTTAATTACCGAGGGTTTTTAACATGCATATAATATTCCAGAATAAAATATACAACTAAGACATGCTTCTATTAACAGCAATTTAAATAAGTAAATCACATAGAACATGCCTTACATATATAACAATTAATTGTCAAGTTAAAACAATTAAATCAGTTATATATCATAATTAATTGCATAAATGGTGGATTAATTAATTTGGGCCCTAGAGTAACAAATAAGCACAAAATTAGCAGCAGACTAAATAATTAATCAAGCCCATTTTCCATGACCCATATACTCAGCCCAAAATTAAATTAAATCCACCAAGCCCACTAGCACAAAATTAGCCCATTAATTAATAACTAATTTATCATGCTTGGCCCATTAACCACAATTAATTAAATTTTGCAATAAAATGGCCCAGCAGCCCAAATTTCTTTTAATTAAAATTGGGCTCACAATCCCAACCCAAAACCAAATTAAAATTAGAATTTGGGCCCTATGCCAATCCCATATTGCTCGGCCCATTAGGAAACAAGGCCCAAAAGAGCTACAACCCTGCCCTAATAGATCCAGCCGTGACCATCATGCCCAGCGCCATCGTCGACCTACTGCCCATCAGTTTCTGCCGCCGATGACTGGAGGTCATCAATCGATCAGCATGGCCGAATACAACCAGCAAGCCCAAGCCATCGATGACACAGCGCCATCGTTAACCGCAAGACGTGGTGGCCGCTGCTATCGGCGGAAGTGCCGTCAGCGCACTGCCGTGCGACGATCCAGTGCTCCCGACAACCACTACTACCCGTCGATGCCCTGCTGTCACCGATCATCAGCTCACTCGCCTGGAGCGTGCCGTCAGACCTCTGGCCGCCAGTAGCCTGAACTACCATGGCGCTGTCTCAATCGAAACCTAGGAACGACATGGCCAGAAGCATCATCAGAATGATCTGACTTCGGAATCACGTCTGTCCCAACAGGAACTCCGACCTCCAGTGCCCCAGGATTCATCAGCGACTCACTCGGAATCCATGTCTGATCCGCCCAGTTCGCCGCCGATCGGGGATCCGCCCGCACCAGTCGCGCAGCCACTTCCGACTCGCCCTCCATCGTCGCTGATTTGAGTCGCAACTAGCGACATGCCCTAACTCGCACCGGTGCGCATCGTCACTGCCTCGACTATGTGACAGTCACCCAGCCGTCGCACAAAACCGGCCATCTTCATCCCGTCACCGTCTGAGTTTCTGACTCTAGCGGAGTGAAAAAGCCATGCTTCATCGTCCATGCTGCAAGTCTTACTAACACAGTCGCCTTCAATGATCAGCCTCGCTATCTAATTCAAACACACTGGTCAGCGGCACCAAACGGCCGCCGACATCAGCGCTGTTCGCCGCCAACAGTGAGATCACATCGCCCATCACACTGGCGCACAACGATCCGTCACAGGTGCAGCAGTCCCAATCGTCCAGAGATACCGTCGATTGTGTATACTCTCACCATCGTGTTCAGTTTTGATAACGAGCGAAGTTCGTCGTTTATTGTGTGATCGTGAATAACAGGCGTGAACAAGTTTGGACGATCAGACAAAAAATCTTTCACCAATAATTACGAAAAGATTTCTCATAGGGAAGTAGCCGTGAATTAAAATCAGGGTTCATACAGATTGCTTTCAAATAAATCAAAACCCGAATCAACGTGCGATCATTATTAAAAAATAATTCACATAATTCACATCAAGCCCTATCCTAACGTGTCACGTTTAGCCTTAGAACCTTCGCTCTGATACCAATTGTTAGCAATTGGATCGTTTGGTTCAACATGATTCGTTAGTAAAACAGGCAAACAATAACAGCGGAAGCAATTAGAATTATTTACCGTACTTCTGGGTTGATGTAGAGGATGAACCGTTGCAGAGAACCACCTCTCAATCTTCTGCTGTATGTCCCAAGTCGAATCCTGCTATTGTGTGGGCAACAATCCGCAGGATTCTCTCAATCTGCTCTGTTATTTTCTAACTGTCAAATGAGGCACTGACTTAGGGTTAACAGGAGCTGAGATGACTTATATAGATGGGCTACAGCAGGGACCAGGAGGAGAAATTGGGCTGGGCCTCAATTGAATTTAATTAACCAAGCTTAGCTCAAAGCTTTTAATTAAATCCAATAATAATAATATAGTCCACTAAAATATTATTACTGCACTACCCGTCCAATCCCAAAATTATGTTCTGGGCTCCTTATTATAAGCCCGATGGTCTCCCCATGTTTAAGATATACAATGTGCATTAATTAATTAAGTTACTGACAACTCAAATTAATTAATATCTCATCCGAGAGTAGTACCACTCAACCTTACTATCATGCCGGAAATTAATCCACTTGCAAGATTTACATGATAAACCTTATGAGCTCCTCAATGGGACATCATCAACCTATGTCGGACATGGATTCCTTCTACAATCAACAGCACACCATAGAGACAGCACTACTTCCCAACTCACTGAGTTTGTTGATTTAATACATATAAATCTCACCCATTGATGAATCAAAGAAATACATACTGCCCTACGTGGCGAGGTTATTGTATAGGGATTAAGAGCACGAACTTCCATAATAACAGAGATCAAGTTCTTCTATAAGTCAGTATAAGTCGAACGATCTCAGGCGGTCCTGCTCAATACACACAAGTGCACTAATGTGATTCTATAGCCAAGACAAGCTAATACCAAACCACACTGCAACCATACCGATAGAGAGTCCCCGTCTATCTCAGTTGTGAGCATCTGTTTATACTTTATAAGGAAACCGATAATATGATCTTCTGCGTGTTTTCGCACAACATATTATCTACAGTATAAAGTAAATGGACTATTGCATCATGCAAATAAAATAAATTATAAGATGCAATCATTTGATCAATGATTCTCATTTCAAATATTATTATGACATTGTTCATACTAAAACTAGACTTTTAGTATACAATCCAACAGAACCGTCTCCATGGCTCTTTGCATATAGGCGGGGAGATCCGGCTAAGTGAAATTATATGGGTTCGACCCAAAAGGCTGCGGAGTACCAGCGGAAGTGGATGAACATCCGAGGAGGGGGAATAATCTTAAAACCTAAATAAGGGTTTTCGGTTGAAGGAGCTCCCAGAGCGGCCCCAACGGTAAAAAGACCAAAGCTCTCAGCTCGAGCTCTCTTACTTGGGGGCTCGGAAGGGTCATTATGGCCGGTCACCCAAGATGACTCCACCAGGTCCCCCAGGCTGGCGCTGTACAGGCCGTACGATCAGAGAAGAACTGCCAGAATCAAGAAGAAGGTAGTCTTCCTCCTGTCCCTCTTCTCGCTCTTCGGCCAAGTCACCAAACCCCTCCTGGCCGAGAGGATCGAGAACACCCTTGCCCGCATCAAGCCGGACAACTTGCCCCGCAGCCCGAGTAGCCCCCATGCCTACTTCATGATCTGGCACGAGAACACCCTCTGGCGGAACCTGGGGGCTCGGTTCCATGGGCGAAGTATCATTCACCTCCACTATTTCCACCAAAGAACTCAGTTCGATAGCCTTAGAGCCGGTTGGGATAGAGGGCTCGCCCAACCGCACCACTATTCCAATGGGAAGGTTCAGAACGACGGTTGAGGCTCCTGACAACTCAGTACTCATCTCGATATGGGCAGCCACAGTTACTGCCAATGGAGGAACGGACATGTTCGGATCCATCATGAGCCCGTGCTTAATAAAGAGCTTGTCAGTGATTATGTCAGTGCTCCTTTCCTGCGAACTCAATTTGCTGATAACATCCACAAGCTCGAGAAACCTCTTGGAAAGAGGGGACCTCGCGCACTTGTCTCTATCTGCAAGTAAGGACAAAAATTAAGTTGGTAAGCCGCCAAGCGAAGCTAAAAAAATTATATAAATATATTACAAGGACTGGACCCTCACGTGCATGAAGAAGCTGAAAGGCGGAAGGAACCCTAGTCTGCGCTGGCTTCCATTCTTGATGGAGGTGGATTTTCCAGAGAGGGATACCCCATTTTTGGGATTGACTTGGTAGAACCCCTTGGCGGAAGTCCCCTCCGAAGGATGGCACAAGTGCTCAATCTCCTTCGGGAATAGGTGGCAGTAGTCTCTCTCGCGAAATAAAATTATAAGCTTAATCACCGTCGCCCAAGCATTTGGAGTCAATTCGACCGGCGCTAGGTTCCAGTAATCGAGCAAGCGGCCCAAAAAAAGATGAAGAGGCAAGCAAAACCATAGCTTCAGCATCGAGCCATTCACCGCCACATGCCCCTCGGCTAGCTTGCTCGCTCGGTCCCCGGCGATGGGCTTCATAAACCTTATCCCCAGCGCCGCATATTTTAAGGCCAGCTCTTCAAATTGGGCAAGGGGAATTTAGCTGTCTTGGTAATGGGCCTTTATATCATTATGAGCCCTATCGTACGACGCTATTCGGGCCCGAATATTTGTCGGATCTGGCACATCTTCCATCATCGCAAAAGTATAGGGCAACAAACGAGATACAATCGGGAGACGCCGAGAGGAGAAAACTTCACTCTCCCCCACACAACTCTTGGTAAGCCCTCTCCAAAGACTCTGAAACCCTTTTCCCGCCGCTTACCGCTCGTCTCGGACCCGTTGGATGGCTGGAATCGGGACGATTACCTTGCTTCGTACAATTACTCGCCGAAGGAAAGAGACTATGGGGAGATACGAAATAAGAAAATTAAAAAGATTGAGAAGCATGAAAATTCTGAGGTAAAGGGATGCCTTTATATAGCAGCCTAACCCCCAACCAACTGAAGCAACTCTGACAAGGAAGCAATAAAGGTGAAGCACTTTATTCAATCGACGCAATGATTAGGCGGTGCCTCGAAGATATGACTTGGATTTTGAAACATCGCATTGGAATCTTTCGGAAACATCGCGTTCTATCAGGAAATTAAAAATTTAAAATTGAAATAACAGGAGTACATGTGCTTATAAAGAAGGCTCCGCCTCCACTCGACTAACCCTTGCAGCGTCGAAGCCTGGGGGCTAATGTAATGGGGCCCATCGAACTAGGCCTCCCAAGAAGAGGATATGGGCCGCACTTATTGGGCCCAAGGAAATTACCCTCTCCAAGATGATCATTGGGCCCAAGACTATGAGCTTTTGACAAATGGGATAGCAGAGCGGATCCAATCACACACTCGGCCGGGACGAGCCCTTTACCAACCCCACTTGGAAACTAGCCGAAGACCAGCCTAATAGCCATACAGATATCTCCTAAAATCCACCTATAGGGGATATCCTAAAATGAATCACTAAAATAGCCACATGAGGCTACAACATTTAATACCTACAGTGTTTGCATTTAATGTGATGTGACCTGACGACTAATCCGGAGATATGGATAACGTTAGTTCACCAATATATGGGGCTTGCCCCTAATGAATAAAGAACAAAATTATTCACCTCCAAAAAGGCACAAGATCGCATGGAGGGAATTCTCGAGTACTCTTCATACTACTTCTAAATTACTATGTTAGATTAGCACGAATAATCCCCCAATCATCCTTAAATAGCCACATCAACTCGTAATTAAGGGAGGATTAATCCTGCTATCTACAAATACTATTACTTTTATTGTAATAACATGTAATTGATATTTTCAGTATACTAAATAACATATAAATCAATTCCTACTAAAAAAAGTAAAAAATTTAGAAGGTCCTATAATTTTATGTATCTATATGTTGTTATTTAACTATTAAACTTATTAATTTTATTTCATCGAGAATTACCTTCAATATCAGGATTTCCAACTGTTATTCAATTTAGTGTTCCATCCATTTATAAATATTATAAAATACTCCCTCATCCGTTTAACACTATATTGTAGATACGTAGATTAAGTAGAATTGTTTTTGTCAACTTTATGAGCTTTTAGGAATATTGTAGAATTTTTAAATAATAGTATAAAATATATTTTGTGTGTGAGATGTGAATGGTAGTTTTGAAATTAAGATGACATTTGAAATTATTGGTTGATGTGGATTTTAATTTTTTTTTGTAAAGATAAGTGTGGGACTAAAAAACAAAAAAGTATAAAAATAATTGTGGGAAAGATGAAATTTCTAATAAAAAGTTTAAGAATTTGAATATTAAATAACTTTGCAGACTTTTTAAATAATTTATTTAAATTTCATAATATTCTTTTAATTTTATGAACAATATAGAAAAAAGAAAAAGTAACATTCCTAGATTAATAAATATTAGAGTTTGAACCTTAAATTTATAATAATCATTATAGTAATATTTATTGTGCTCACTAACCTGTTGGGCATCTCATAACCCCCAAATCAAAATATAGAGTTTTAACCTTAAGACATTATCGTGCTTCATGAACATGTAGCTACACACATCTTATTAGAAACCAAAATCGAGGTAGCTAAAATCTATTCTTTGACGTTCAAATCTAAAACCTTCCTTTGCTGAAACTTTTAAATCAAACATTAATATTGTAGAATAATCTAAATCAGACATTGATATTGCAGAATATTCTAACAATTTTCATTGATCACATCCATAATTAATTGATGTAAACTTGACCTGCTCTGCGAACTCTATTGCTTACCTCAAAACAAATTTAAAAACACATGTTAATTAGAAAAATTATTACACAACTGTAATACACGTACAAATCAT
This sequence comes from Pogostemon cablin, assembly GCA_023678885.1. NCBI lineage: Eukaryota > Viridiplantae > Streptophyta > Magnoliopsida > Lamiales > Lamiaceae > Pogostemon > Pogostemon cablin. The sequence continues at coordinate 11,188,134 of CM042993.1, forward strand.
CACGTAATACAAATCTACAAACTCTTTCTTTTTTTTATTGAAGAGTTTTTATTTTAAAGTATTAATACACGTACAATTCCATAACATTTACTATAATTGCAATAGCTCTGTATTTGAAAATCCAGGAATATAAACACAGCCCCGAGCTACAGTCCTTTGTTCATCACCTTCTTCGATATATACCACCCTATATGTATGTTGCAAGAACATCTAGCAAGTAATATGGTATCAAATAGTAAAATTTATTACACAAATAACTATTCTGCAAACTGCTTTCATTGCATATTTTATACTAATAATCCAAGACTTATCCTACAATCACTTTAGCATCCCAAGAAAGATATCTTAGCAGATTCACAATAAGACTGCTTATAGAAGTTTCAGTATCCCAAGATAATAATCCTCCCAATTCCCACAATCTTAAAATGAACATGAGATTATTAATGTTTAAGAATAATGGAAATCTATATATGTACCACAAACAAAACTTTCTCAATTTATTCCCCCTTTTAATGAAGTTGTGGCTTTACCCGAGGCACTTTTCATGCTCTAGGAATATTCAATTTAGAAAATATATCATAGGAAGCGATAATTCATTAGAAAAGTACTGACCGCTTTCTTAATTTTCCAGTCATATATCAGCATCACTCCTGATGCAATCCGCAAGCATTGTGGTGTGCTGTCGCCGGCACTCAAAAATAAGATTTGTATTTTTTTCCAAACAACCCCACTAAGAATGTAGTAGGGTAAGTAAGGGTCGAACACACAGGGAGTAATCGAACTTTAATTGAATTTTAAGTGTTTCTAAGAAAGAGTAATAGGAGGGGGGAATTGGATTGAATTCTAACAACTAATAAACAATAAATATAAATAATTAAAAGAGCGAAAATAATAAAAATAAGATAAACAAATAAAATTGAAACCTAGTCCAAGGATTTGATCCCATCCCATATCCTAATTCACATGGATCAAATTCCTAAAATCTCAACAAATTCATAAACTAAAGTCCCTAGGCTAATGGTACAACCAAATTAACCCAAAATATTCTTAAGATTAATAACCTAGGGTACAACCTCTAGATTAAACTATTCCTGAGTGACCCTATGGATTCGAACTCGACAATGCATAAAGATTTAGATAGTAGGACTACTAGGCTATGAAAACGGGGGTAGCGAATCATACAACCTAGATTTCGTGATTTCAAGAGGTTCTTCCTCACTTTGCTACTCGGTTCACAATATTATAATAACTACAGATTATAATATGTAAAATAGCCATTGAATAATCAATCACATATGAGAGGGGTAGTCTACACAAGAAATTGAAAAGTCAAGATTAACATCAAAGCCAATCACAAAATAAATTCATAAATCAAGTTGGTAATTTAATTCATAATCAGACATATAAATTATTCTACGGAGGTTCACAATCCCCGGACTAGTAAACGAATTACATAATAGAAACTAAATAAAATAAATTAAAAAGGCTAAACCTATGTTCTTCGTGGTGTTCTTCCTCCAATGGCTGCCAATCTACTCCTGCAGCCTCCAACGTCAGATGATCCGTGTGCGAATGTTGTCCAAGATTAATATAAGGATCCTGAATTAATTTATCTTCGACCTTTCTTCTTGAATGTGTGTCCAGATTCCTTGTATCTCATTTTTGGTAAGTTCTTATTTATTGTTTATCACCAAATCCTTCTTTTCCTTAATTATCTTGGTCAACTCTTTAATTTTCCTGCAATAAAAATTATTGTATCAGTCACAAAAATAGATTATTGTGACTGTATAATTTATATCAATTTTGGCCTGTTTAGACAAGAATTAAAATAATTAAAATATAATGTGTGAAATAGAAATAAGCCGTAATTAATATAAAATAATCACAACTCACATAAAAATATATATGAATTCATCTAAAATAATATGGTAAAATTACGACTTATCAAACTACCCACACCTAAACCTTTGCTTGTCCTCAAGCAAAACAAGACCAAGACAAGACATAGAAAAAATGATAATCATGTGCAAGTGATAGTAAAACAGTGACACTTCCAAGAGACCAAATAAGATACACCAAATACAAATGAATGATAGAATGCCTCACAAAAATCTTGCAACTTATGTAGAATAAATGAATTTAAGAATTCATGGCCTCACAATGGTTTCGCTCAATAACGCTCAAGTATATGTAATGGGTAGCAAAACACTCAAAATTAAACATGACAAGACATTACCATAAGCTTGCTCCCAAATCAAATCTCCACCAAGTTCAATGAGCGCTATGTAAATATCAAAAGAACTTTTAAAATGGTTGTAATGGGGCTTGGGATAAGGTGGGATGAAAAGATTAGAAAGGCTAAATTTACCACTTTGCAAATGGTGTTAATCATATAAGTATATCAAAATGATACATCTTGTCATTCTCAAAATTTTTCACATCCACTCCTTCATTTTTTGTGACAAATCTCTTTTTTTTTATCAACACATGCAACTACCCACGCCTTTTTTTTTTCAAATTTCGAAAAACAGGGCAACACTGAAGGGTTCAGTATTACTTTCAGAAAAATTCTGCAATCATAGCAACTCGTTTCTGCCAATTTTTTTCACTTCCAAATTTTTTTCTTTTCTTTTTTGGAGTTCTCACTGTTCTTTTCTTCCACTCCAAACTTTTTTTTTCTACCATTTCCTTTTTTTTTCAATTTTTTCTGCCATTCTTTCTCCTTTTTTTTCTCAACCATCATCAATTCCCCTTCATCATCAATTCAACCTCAAAAATATTTCCAACAATTTCCACAACTTGCAAAATAGTAAGGGTTCAATTGGAGGAGTTTAAGAAAGAAATGAAATATGGCTATTTTGATATGCTCATTCAATAAAGAAAAGGCTAGGCTCAACTTGGCTCTCCTAAAGGTTTAGAACATGATTGGATAGGTAAAAAGAAGGCCAAAATATGGTTTGCCTAGGTGCCTTTATCATTTAATTACACTTGCTCAAATGTAAGATCTCAAAATGCATTCAAGGAGCAAGTTCTAGAATGTACATATCAAGTTTAATTTGCACTCAATCAAGAAAAATAATAGAGCTTGTATAGATGATAGCTCTTCAAGGCTCAAAGCTCACAAGAATAGGGTAATTTTGTCATGAATTCTCAAACAAAAATTCTTCCACATTTATCACAAAAATAATAAGACAAATTCAACAACTCACATGTATCGGTACATCAAATTCAACTCTCTTGTCATGCCAAAAATTTCACATACCAAAGCACAATTTCATCATAAATCCAACAACACCTTCTCATGTGCACAAATATAAAAATATGATTCCAAATGAATTATAATATGTATATGTAATTAAATAAAAAAATTGCAACTTCAAGTACCACTCAATACACCTAACCTACCCACACCTAATTATTTTGCTTGCCCTCAAGCAAACAAACTCAATAAAATTCAAGGGATAATTAAGTACAAGAGTGGAAAGAAGTCAGCGGGTTAAGCTCAATTTAATTGACCACATGTTGAGATTTTTTTCTTCTCCATCTCTAGATGCATCATCACCACCTAAAAATTTGCACACACCAAAAGAACAAGATTATTTATTAAGAAAATAAAATTAAAAATAAAAAAATAAAATAAAAATCTAAGTTGGGTTGCCTCCCAACAAGCGCCTTTTCTTAACGTCGTTGGCTCGACGTTCACTTTCCTTTCACGTAATAGGAGTAAAATATTCAAACCAATATAATGATCTTACTGGTTTGCGAGAAGTGTTTTGTCCCTTCAAAATTATATAGTTCTTGGTCAGTCTTTTTGTGCAAAGCTCCATGGACAATTGTTTGATCGCCTCAAGAAAAGGATCTTTAATCTCATCAATGCAAAACACTTCAAATGTCTCCTTTACTTGAGGATCAACATCCTTTGGTAACCTGTATGAAGATGAAAATGAATCAGAATTAGTAGATATTGATTCGGGCAGCTTTACCTCGTTTTTGTTTTCAACAGAACTGGCACTGAAGGCTTCAGTGTCAGTTTCTTGCACAGAATCTGCAGAATTTTCAGCCTCTTCATCCTCTTCAATTTCTGCCTCAATCTCAAAATTCTCTTCTTGGGTGGTCTCCTCATGATATTCCCCCTGGTTTACACTTTGTTGTGCCACCATACGATCAACCTCTAACTTTAATTGACTACATTGGCGCTCCAAACTCCAAAGACTCAATTGGGTTCCTTGTTGAAATATCAAATTACTAATTTCTATCCGGTTCAACAAGGACTCTAATGAAGCCCTCGAACTTTGTTCATCACCATAATACCCATCATCCTCATAATAGCATTTACCATTATTGAAGGATTGAGATCTTTGCTCATAGTAGCCTTGCCTTTGATATTCATAAGGTTGATTGTGATAACGGTCCACATATTGGAAATCATGATGCCTTCCTTGATTGGAAGTATTGGCATATGGTTGATCATTCCAATGCCTTTGTTGATTAGCACTCCAATATTCATCTCTTTATCTCACCGCTAATCTATCAATCAAGGATGGACTATCATAAGTGGAATGGAGTGTGGTTGCACAAACTCTACATGGCTGAACATTCTGACCATAATAACCATGATATCGATCCATTAGAAGTAAACCTACAAGGAGAGAAATGATTGTTCACGAAAAAAATAAAAAAATAAAAACAGGGCAGACCTGACACTGAAGGGTTCAGTGTCAGTGCACTGCTGGGAAAAATTCAAAAAAATAAATTAAAAACACAAAAAATTTAATAAAATTCAGGATTACTCCCCGGCAACGGCGCCAAAATATGGTGTGCTGTCGCCGGCACCCAAAAATAAGATTTGTATTTTTTCCAAACAAACCCACTAAGAATGTAGTAGGGTAAGTAAGGGTCGAACCCACAGGGAGTAATCGAACTTTAATTGAATTTTAAGTGTTTTTAAGAAAGAGTAACCGGAGGGGGAATTGGATTGAATTCCAACAACTAATAAACAATAAATATAAATAATTAAAAGAGCAGAAATAATAAAAATAAGATAAACAAATAAAATTGAAACCTAGTCCAAGGATTTGATCCCCTCCCATATCCTAATTCACATGGATCAAATTCCTAAAATCTCAACAAATTCATAAACTCAAGTCCCTAGGCTAATGGTACGACCAAATTAACCCGAAATATTCTTAAGATTAATAACCTAGGGTACGAACTCTAGATTAAACTATTCCCGAGTGACCCTATGGATTCGAACTCAACAATGCATAAAGATTTAGATATTAGGACTACTAGACTATGAAAACGGGGGTAGCGAATCATACAACCTAGATTTCGTGATTTCAAGAGGTTCTTCCTCACTTTGCTACTCGGTTCACAATATTATAACAATTACGGATTATAATATGTAAAATAGCCATTGAATAATCAATCACATATGAGAGGGGCAGTCTACACAAGCAATTGAAAAGTCAAGATTAACATCAAAGCCAATCACAAAATAAATTCATAAATCAAGTTGGTAATTTAATTCATAATCAGACATATAAATTATTCTACAAAGGTTTACAATCCTCGGACTAGTAAATGAATTACATAATAGAAACTAAATAAAATAAATTAAAAAGGCTAAACCGATGTTCTTCGATGGCTGCCAATCTGCTCCTGCAGCCTCCAACGTCAGATGATCCGTGTGTGAATGTTGTCCAAGATTAATATAAGGATCCTGAATTAATTTATCTTCGACCTTCCTTCTTGAATGTGTGTCCAGATTCCTTGTATCTCATTTTTGGTAAGTTCTTATTTATTATTGATCACCAAATCCTTCTTTTCCTTAATTATCTTGGTCAATTCTTTAATTTTCCTGCAATAAAAATTATTGTATCAGTCACAAAAATAGATTATTGTGACTGTATAATTTATATCAATTTTGGCCTGTTTAGACAAGAATTAAAATAATTAAATATAATGTGTGAAATAGAAATAAGCCGTAATTAATATAAAATAATCACAACTCACATAAAAATATATATGAATTCATCTAAAATAATATGGTAAAATTACGACTTATCACATTGCATGATAACACTTTGTATTACACCTTTTCCACCAGCTTTCTGAATTGCACATAACATACATGTAAATGTAAAAGAAAAAAGTTATTAACTGTGTTTACTGCTGTGATTTCACTACCGATGAGTGTAAAGGTAACTGCTATTGGGAGATAGTACAATAAAGAATAGTGGTTCCCTTATCTGTCATAACACCAATAAAAAAAAATTAGTATCTCAACAAACACATTTAAAGCAATTACCCTTTTCAAAAGTTAAGTTTCTCAACATACATAAATTTATGTTAAGCAGATTAGGAATCTCTTTCCTGACAATCTATAATATATAGTGTAATATATATGAGTGTGAAAACTGAAACTAATTACATCATAATTTATATATGTACATTTCTATAGAAGGATAAAAAAAGAATGATAAAAAGATTTTTAACTTAAAAATACTAATAAGTTCCAAAAATATTTAAATAAGATCAAAAAAAATTGGTGATAATATTTTTATTATTTAAATATTGGTGGCAAGGGTTGGGTGGGTTGGTAATGGTAGGGTTGGGTGGTAATATTTTTATTATTTAAATATTAAAATTTAAAATTTAATAAAAAAATTTGGCGGGTGGCCGGGTGGGGTAGGGTGGGTGGGTGGATAGGGGGTAGGGCTGGGTGTTAATATTTTTATTATTTAAATATTAATATCTAAAGTTTTATAATTTTTTTTGGGAGGGGGGTTTGGGGGTAAGTAGGGGTAGGCTGGGTGGTAGAGTTTAAAATTAATATATATATATATATATATATATATATATATATATATATATATATATATATATATATATATATATATATGTATATTAATTTATATATATATATGTATATTAATTTATTAGTTTTATATACTATTTTTATTTATATATTAATATATCAATTATGCAAGAAGGATTTCAAATGACAAGGTTTGAGGAAGGATTTGAAAATCCATCCAAAACAACTAAAAAAATTTAAAATTAAATCCATAATTTGAAATCCATTGATTTAAAATCTTGAAATTATAAATCCATTGATTTCAAGTTGCACCCAAACATGAGGGAGGGATTTATAAATCTCTCCTCAAATCATTTCATCCAAACACACCCTAAATGAATACTGAAAGTCTTAAACTTAAACAGAATTAATATAAGCAAATATTGTATAGGCATATTTTAGTTTGTGTGGGTAGGGACCTTGCAGTAATAATACTTCCATAGCTCTTATTCCTAATATTAAATTATATAAAAAAAATCTCGTCTACCATCACATTCTAGACCCTTAAGCCTTTGCAACATTGCCTTTAAATTGATCACAAAAACCATACTCAATCATTTGAAACAATTCTTGCCTAATGTCATAAATATATATCAGTCAGCTTTTATTTTAGGGAGACTGACCACTAAAAATGCCCTCCTTACTTTTGAAATTTGTCACTACATGAAACATAACAAAGCTTTTCTAAAGGCTCGTTTACTTTTAAACTTGATATAAGTAAAGCTTATGATAGGGTGGAATGTGACTTCTTAGAAAAAATGTTACTGAAGGTAGGCATCCCGAATAAGCTAGTGAGGACTATCATGAGGTGTGTTCGAACGATATATTTTTATGTGATTGTTAATGATGAACCCTCTGATTCTTTCATTCATTCCCGGGGTCTTCGTCAAGGAGATCTTTTATCCCCATATCTTATATTATTTTGTGCAGAAGCTTTTTTTGCTCTTATTAGACGAGAAGTGAAAAAAGGATATTTGCATGGAGTGAGAATTTGTCGGGGTGCCCTTACTGTTTCACAATTATTTTTTGCTGATGACATCTTGATTTTTGGTCTAGCATTTATTACAAAGAGTCACATGATTAAGAAGATATTGGAAATCTATGAGATGACTTTTGGACAGCAAATAAACTAACAAAAATCTAATATTATGTTCATTAAGGGGATATTAGAAGAAAGGAGGCAGACTTTGGATGGGATCTTGGGAGTCAGAAAAGTTGATCATCATGCTATCTACTTGGGTATTTTGAAAATAGTCGGGAGATCGAGAGAGGCGACTTTTAAGACTCTTGTGAATAGGGTCACTAAAAAATTAGAGGATTAGAAAATTATAACACTATCTCTGGCAAGTAAAATCTAAAGTTGATGATAGATTCCGAAACTGCCACTTTCGAATATGGATGATAGATTCGAACATGCAAAGTGGAGCTAGCAACGTCTGGAGTTTAAACACAAAGCCTAAGATTACTATATTTGTTTGGCGTGTTATACATAACATCTTGCCAATTGCAATTAATCTTATAAGCCATTTTGTTTATATTAATTCAATATGCATGAGATGTGTTACTGAGATTGAAACTATAGATCGTGCCTTGAGATATTGTAGTTGGATACACACTTTCTGGATAAACTCACATTTAGGCAAATTAATACTTGACAGAGGAGTCGATACAAGATTAGGTTGAGTATTTGTTGAAAATCTTGAATGAAGAGGAGAGAAGTTTATTTGCTATCCTTATATGGGTTATTTGGTATGGATGGAATGAGTATATCTTTAGGGGGAAAGGAATCTTTTTTTATGAATTACAATAAAAAGGTGTATCCCACCAATACATGGAACCTTTAAAGATGCATGAAAACTCAACACGAGCTTTCAACAAAGATATCAGGTGAAGACCTCTTGTCAGCACAAGATTGAAGTCGAATATTGATACATCTGTCAGAAAGGGGTGTGGAGCGGCGATTGCAGGGGTGGCGTAGAACTTATGTAGTGGAGTTCTTTGGTGTTTTGCTAAACAATGCTCTAGAGTATATGAGGTGGAGGTAGCAGAGGCTTTAACTTTGGAGAGAGGTCTTGATATTGCTATGGAACGTGGAAATGAGGAGATCATTCTGGAGTCAGACTCTCAAACTGTTGACAATTCCCTTCTAAATCAAAGTCCAAACTTTACCTATCTTGGTAGGATACTACGGAATTTTCAAAGAAAAGCTTCACGGATGAAGAATGTTTCCTACAATTGGATAAGATGAAAAGCGAATATGGTTACTCATACTCTAGCTTGTTATGCTTTCACTTGTGCTTCTTCTTTCTTTTCTCTTAATGTTACTGATGTATCTATGAACTATGTCGAAACTGATATTAAAGCTATCTAATACAGCCTTTTGCTTTAAAAAAAATATATAAACACAATAAGCTTAAATATATCCCTATCTAATATATACCTATCTAATATATATATATATATATATATATATATGTAAATTTTTTATGGGATTAAAAATCATGATACAAACACGATAAGCTTAAATTTTCTTATCGTTTTCACATTGTGTTATCATGTCTTGTTTAAAATTACCAGAACCAATCTCAAAAAGTAAAAGGGTAACTTGATCAAATTCATAATATGCATGATTTATAGGACTAAAAGAATATATAATCCTAAAAATGAATTGTTGGTGAATTATAAGATAATATTGATTACATATCCCATCATTTTCACTTGTAAAAAATTTGGAGATTTAATAATAAGTTAACAATTATATTGATGAATTAATAAATACCCAAGTAAAATGGACAAATGATTGAACAAAAAATTTAAAAAATATCATGAAGATAATATCAATTTTAATTTCATAATTTTGATAGAATTCAATTTCAGGTCTATAATTTTACACTTTTTCAATATTAGTCATTAATTTATGTCAATTTTAGAGGTGATTTTGAGGTGCACCAGTGTAGCATAGGGTTGATGGATTAAAAATAGGATGTAATAGGATTTTTTTTAAAAAAATTTAATTATTTTATTTTATTTAATGGTGAAGATAAAATTAAAGTATAATCTAATGGTTAAGATTGTTTAGGTACACCAGGTGCATAGTAGTTGGATTGAGATAAAAACCACTTTTGCTCCTTAAATTTGGTCATGTAAAATTTTTATCCCAAAAAAGATAAGTTTTGGGCATTTGTTCCACTATCTTTTTTATTGCACCAATGTTGTCCCATTTTCGCCAGGAAATGCCAAATCTGATGGTCACGTCGTGCCCAATTCTGGCAAAATCATCAATTTTCGACAAAAACTGTATAACATTGGTGCAATAAAAAAGATATTGAAATAAATGCCCAAAACTTAGTATTTTTGGGATAAAAATTATAAATGACCGAACTTACAAGGTGAAAATAGTTTTTAGTCTATTATATACCCATGTGGTCGAGACATTATCTAGGGGTGTGCATGGTGCGATTTTACGGTTTTTTCTGCATAATTCAAATTGCATTGTTATATACAATTCGGTTTAGTAATGAAGTACTATAAATCACGGTAATTCAAATTATATTAATTATGCGGTTTTGAACCATTTTTTGTGGTTTGACTGTTTCACTTATAGACTAGTTTAAATAATAATGTTAGGATATTAATTTTTTTGTGGCTAACGAAAATTCATAAGGCAATTCATCCATAATAATTAACAACAATGCTTAGGACGTAGGAGGAAAATAAATTCTTGCAAGACATGAGCAGCACTAAGAAAAAAAGAAACAACACATTTGAACTTTGTAATTATAGAAGGAAGGTACTCCCTCCGTCAGCCAGAAAGGTATACATTTTTCTATTTTGGGCGTCCACACCAAAGATATATATTTTTCTTTTTACACACATAGGATCCACACACATCACTAATACATTTAATATATGGGACCCACACACCCCACTAATACAACTCGGTTTTTTAGTCAGATTGGACTGTAGTAAATTCTCCTCAAAGGTTATGTGTTTAATCTTAGGAAGTAGAGTCATAATGTGGAGGAGTGTTATATAGAAATATATTTCAGACTCCGGACTCCATCATGGAAAGATGATAAATTGGAGCCTATGAGGCAGCCAAAGTATCTATATGACTCTAGAGACTTCATGATGGACTTTGAAGTGTTTCTAAGTTTGCCTAAGGTAATCACAATTTACATTGATGATATTGGTGCAGTTATAAACTTGAAGGAATCACGAGTCCATAAGGCAATTAAACACATGGAGCGCGAGTACCACCTGTTACGAGAAATCGTATGATGAGGGGAAGGTTGTTGTTGCCTAGATTGCATCGGATGATGACCTAGTAAATCCATTGCTGTAGCCCAGTCCAATTTCTCCTCCTGGTCCCTGCTGTAGCCCAACTATATAAGTCATCTCAACTCCTGTTAACCCTAAGTCTGTGCCTCATTTTGACATACGGGAGACAACAGAGAGCAGATTGAGAGAACTCTGGGGATTGTTGACCACCCAACACCAGAGTTGACTTTGGGACATACGGTAGAAGATCAGAGGTGTTATTCACTGCTGTTCATCCTCTACATCGACCCAGAAGTACGGTAAACGTTTAATTGCTTCCGCTGTTATTGTTTGCCTTATCCCTAACGGATCACGTTGATCCACACGATCCAACCTTACACATTAAATAATAATACTCCTTAATCTACGTGCAAAAAATAAATGTATACCTTAAGGACGGACGGAGGGAGTAATAAATTGACATTTGATAATTGGTAGGGTTTATTTATTACGGCCTTAGGGGAGTGAAACGTGAATGACATGGTAATGACTAAAATACCTTACTTCCTCGTCCTATAAAAAGAGTTACGTTTACTGTTTGCATGGAGATTAAGAAATATAGTATTTTAATATGCAGTGGATTGAGAGATATAATAATTTAATCTATAGTGGGTAGTTGTATTAATATTGTGTTTGGGCCCATGAAGATAAAGTGATTGATTTATGTGGGTCCCATCTACTAAAAAAGAAAATATAAGCCTTGTAGCGGAACACCCTAATTGTTAAAATGTAACTCTTGTGGCGGGACGGAGGGAGTATATATACTAACAATAGTTCAACACATAATTTATTATATAATCATATATAAAATTATAGCTTATATGTAATATATATGGTATGGTCGGTGCGGTTTCTATTAAGAAAATAAAATTACACCGCATAATGCGGTGCGGTTTCACTTTAAAAAATTTGCGATTTATTTAAATAATTGCATAGCATGATGCGGTGTAATTCAATTTGATCGAATTTTGCGGTTTATTATTATTTTTTTCCCAGCCATACCACTACCCCCCATCTAGTCTACCTTATTTGTGCCCATCAATCCGAACATTCGCAGTCACCCGATCCGAATGTAAAATTGACATTTCTTACTTTTGTCTTAGGCAAAAACTTGTGTAAAACTTGTATCTCCGGAGACACACTGTGCCCCCATGGGAACACAACCCTCCCCCACCATATTCTATTTAATCTTATGTATTGCTAGGGGTTTAAATTGCAAAGGGACACAGTATCCCGGAGACACACCGTGCCCCTATGGGAACACAACCCTCCCCTACCATATTCTATTTAATCTTATGTATTGCTAAGGGTTTAAATTACAAAGGGGCATGGTGTCCCAGGGCACAAGAGCCTCATCCTTTGTCACATCTGCGCTGTAAAAAATATTCGACCAGTTTTATATCATCTTTTTGGATTCTCACTTCATCTCTTCTTATTGGTTGAATATGTATGCAACTTATTTTGAATCATAAGATTGGCCTGATACGTGTTGCTAAATGAATATGATTTTCAATTCATGGTATTGGTATTAAACAGATTTTATCTTGTAATTTGAGCATTATGACTCAATTTCGGAGTTTCTTTCTTTAAGTTAAAAGGTTTTTTCATGTTTATGATATCATTATGCTAAATAAGAATAATAAGTCTCGCTCATATAATGATTCAATTTTTGAATCGAGGCGTGGACTTTATGACTGAGCAATGTTTTATGGTTAAGCATGGTACATGAATTTAGGATTTTGATGATTATTGTTGGCATTCTCATATGCTACATTAATATGCTTATTGATGAATTAAATTCAATTTCATGCTATTACTGTTAGCACATCCAATAAAAGCGTAAATTTTGTGGGTTGATGAAGTCCTACGATTTAGGTTCTTTATTGTTATTTTTTCTGTACATGCATACATGATGCAATTCTTGAGTTTTACCATCGTTATGTTCATTTTGTTATTTTTGTAAGAATACTCAAGACCAATTTTTTGTAAGAATACTCAAGACCACCATTGAGAAATGCAATTGCTTTTGGTGGTTTTAAATAAAGATATTTACCAAATTTTAGTCAATTCTAAATTAGGATAATGTACCAATTAAGTTTAATAAATCTTTCATTATTTTTATGTGTGAATCATCTAATATTCTCATTTGGCTTGAGAATTTGATTATATTTAAATTGGGGAGATATTTTTTTTAATGTTGTTCAATTAAACTTAATATTTTTAATATTTGTTTAATTGGTCTAGTAATTTTCAATCTATTCAATCAAAGTATTATGTTGTCATAGCAGTCTTTATGTGTAGAGTGCGACTTTATTAAAATTACATAGATGAGTGTGGAATTATTTATGTGTTCTATGTTCGGCCCAAAGGTAGGAAAAGTTTGGCAGAATAATAACACATATGTGATGATAAGTACGTATGTGATATTTATCATCAATTGTTCATGTGAGAATTAGTCAGTCTATAAATAGACTTTTGTTTGACAGAACTTATTGTAAGTAATTGATTATTATACCAAGATTACCACTGCAATTAATTTTTGTTCATAGACGAGGTTAATATTGCACAATGTGTCTTGTGATGAGCCCCTAATTAATAATGTTGTGAGTGTATCTTCATACGGGTATTGATCAGCCCAAAGTTAGATTAATATCTGGCCCGAAGTATACAAGCACCTGTAGTAGTGAGTACGTGAAAATTATTTAGTTTTACATGTGAGTAATAAGTCGGCCCATATGAAGGCTATTGCTTGACAGTTTTATTGTCAATATTTGACTACTACATAGAGGCTGTCACTTAAAGTTAGTATTAATATTGTTCAAAACTTTATACTAATGATGTGCTCGATTCCTCGAGATGATTCTAAACTATTTGAAATTTGAAAGATTATAGAGTTTAATGCGAACATGATAAATTATTTTGAAATAATTCTCTATACAATTAAGAAGTCTACTAATTAAGTTTAACCTATTACAAAAATAAAATCATTCGTGATGAGGACTTCAACAATAAAGATGAGACTAGTAGGCTTCAAGAAAATTTGGTCTCAATAAAGTATAAGGGCAATACAATAAAACCCATTAAGAAAGCTGTTAAAGACAACTAAAGTACAACCTTTTGTGCACTCCTAAAGACTTGTAAAATTATTTTATAATACATCACATTTAGATTACTTAGCATGAATGGTGTTGTGGTGTAGTTAAAAGACAAAAATAGTACTCTACAACATATGTTTACTAATTAGAGAAATACTGTAGATTGTAACTTATGGTCTCAATAAAGTTCAAACTAAAGTAGTTGCGAGAACTCTTTACGATTTTCACATATGGTGATGTCTAATTAATGCTAGATCATTGGGATCTGCTAAAGAAAATTAGATTCAAATAGATACGTGCTACTTTATTGGTTATGAATAAAGATAATAAGTTTATGATCTAATTAATTAGATCATATTTGAGACGGGTAATACGGATTTTTTTGAGGATATTGATTTAGAGAGAAGAATAATATTATAGACATTATCTTTCAAGGGAATCAACAAGACCCCTACTTATGACTTTTAAGAAAATGCAAGTTTAGAGAATCTAACGGACAATGTCAATAATATTTAAGGCATAACAAAATCAACAACCTCAAGAATTAATGTCACTAAGGAAACCTCTAGAGTTGGAAGAAATGCAATTCGGATAACTACATAGTTTTTCTCCTGAATAATGAGGACACTAAGGAATTAATGATAGAACATTAAAACAGTATTCATCAAGCCATGCATGGTCCAAATAATCAAAAGAGGGTTAATGCCATAAATGATGAGTTTAAGTTAATGCAAGATGATTAAGTATGCATCTTGGTATAGGACTATACTCGAATGGAAGATATTGTTTTTAAGGGACTTTCTCTCCAGTTTCTAAGAAAGACTCTTTTAAGATAATCGTGACATTAGTAATACACTATGATCTTGAATTGCAATTAATGAATATAAAGATTGTGTTTTTTAATGGTAACGTTGATGAAACGATCTCAACAGTTTAAGAACTTAAAGGAAATCCATCTATGCATTCAAGTAAACTTTCCTGTAAAGGAATCATAAGTATTAAGTTGGGCAACATAAAATAATTAATTATTGCATATATGTTCCACATACATCTGTGCAAAAAGGAAACATCAATGCTAACGCGCGACGCGACGGAGGGAGTACGTGATTTTAACAATATCGAAGGGATTACGTGATTTTTACAATTCCGTACGGCCAAATCAAAAAATCTGGGTCCGCCTTTTCACAGTGTCAAAAACTATTCAGCTGCGTTTAGGGCACACCTCCTATAATCATTCGTGTGCATGTATACATCTGTATCTCCATTGCTGCATCTGAAGAAAATTGGTGGTAGCTGATAGATCAGAGCAGGTATTTCGTGTTTATCTAACTTTTCTTGTTCATCAAGGTTTTGCTCACAATAATTTTGTGTTTTCATGTGGAAAAGGTACCCTGTGCTAGTTTTTTATTGATTTCCAGAGTTTGAGATTGTTTTCTATGTTTTTTTTCTTTTTTTAATGTGGAATGGCAGATACTCCGTAGATCATGGGCATGTGCTTTTTTTGATTAGACTATCTCTCTCCCAAAATTCTCTGTTAAACCTTTTTGAGTTTTGATCGCTATATACACATATAATGCAATATGTACAAGCATTTTGCATTACAACATTCACAGAATCAGTGGAATATATTAAGAATTTACATACGAACAGAGAGGAACAGGTGATTTCTGCTAACTTATTGTGCATCTACCAACTTTTTTCTTTCTATTTTTGCTTTTTAATTATACCTCGGATCTTCCGCATTTAATGAGTATTTTCTTTTTAATGAGTATCATGCAAGTAATTATATTTTTTTTAATAGAAATAAAATGTACTTACATTTATTTATTTAGTCCCAATACATTGTATTATAATAATGTAATTCATATATATATATGTAATTTATATATATATATATATATATATATATATATATATATATATATATATATATATGTAAATTTTTTATGGGGTTAAGAAACATGATGCAAACACGATAAGCTTAAATTTTCTTATCGTTTTCACATTGTGTTATCATGTCTTGTTTAAAATTACCAGAACCAATCTCAAAAAGTAAAAGGATAACTTGATCAAATTCATAATATGAACGATTTATAGGACTATAAGAATATATAATCCTAAAAATGAATTGTTGGTGAATTATAAGATAATATTGATTACATATCCCGTCATTTTCACTTTTAAAAAAATTGAAGATTTAATA
Organism: Pogostemon cablin; assembly: GCA_023678885.1. Lineage (NCBI taxonomy): Eukaryota > Viridiplantae > Streptophyta > Magnoliopsida > Lamiales > Lamiaceae > Pogostemon > Pogostemon cablin. The sequence continues at coordinate 11,204,611 of CM042993.1, forward strand.
ATAAGTTAACAATTATATTGATGAATTAATAAATACCCAAGTAAAATGGACAAATGATTGAACAAAAAATTAAATAATATCATGAAGATAATATCAATTTTAGTTTCATAATTTTGATAGAATTCAATTTCAGGTCTATAATTTTACACTTTTTCAATATTAGTCATTAATTTATGTCAATTTTAGAGGTGATTTTGGGGTGCACCAGTGTAGCATAGGGTTGATGGATTAAAAATAGGATGTAATAGGATTTTTTTTAAAAAAATTAATTATTTTATTTTATTTAATGGTGAAGATAAAATTAAAATATAATTTAATGGTTAAGATCATTCAGGTACACTAGGTGCATAGCAGTTGGACTGAGATAAAAAACTACTTTTGCTTCTTAAATTTGGTCATGTATAATTTTTATCCCAAAAAAGATAAGTTATGTGCATCTGTTCCACTATCTTTTTGATTGCACCAATGTTGTCCCATTTTAGACGGGAAATGCCAAATCTGATGGTCACGTCGTGCCCAATTCCGGCAAAATCATCAATTTCCGATAAAAAGGGATAGCATTGGTGCAATAAAAAAGATATTGAAACAAATGCCTAAAACTTAGTATTTTTTGGGATAAAAATTATATATGACCGAACTTACAAGGCGAAAATAGTTTTTAGTCTATTATATATCCATGTGGTCGATCCATTATCTAGGGGTGTGCATGGTGCGATTTGACGGTTTTTCTACATAATTCAAATTGCATTGTTATATACGATTCAGTTTAATAATGAAGTGTAAATTGCTAATTCAAATGATATAATTATACGATTTTATGCTGTTTTGAATAGTTTTTGGCGGTTTGACGGTTTGATGAGAGTGAAAATTCATGTATTTTCGGGTCCAATTTGATACCTCTTCGAGTGTATAATTGATATTATTTGAACAAATATTAATACTTTGAATTATTATTGACTAAAAGGAGCATGAAAGGTATTTTGTTGTGTTTTGATAGGAAAAATGATGAAGAACGCAAAGTTGGAATGAAGAATGAATTCGTGCTACTTGCAAGCAAACAGATGTCCACTTTCTATAATTTGTCTGTATCTGTGTGGAAGTACGAATTGATTATGTGATATATGATTGGAAAGCTACAAAAGAGAAGATCATTTTAGCTCAAGAAAAATCTTAATCGGAGTTTAGATGAAAAAGTTATGATCAAAATGGTGACATCGCGCAAGATGTTCCTACTCAGCACAGTAGTGCCACTTTGCAGGACTTGTTCCATCTTCAAATGTTAAGGTTTTTATGAATTATTTACATGATTAGAAAGCCAACGAAGATGGAATCACGTGAGCACATGAATCACTCAAATTGGAATTCGGATAAAGAAGTTATGCTTAAAACTGTGAAGTCGCGCAGGGTGCCGATAGTTTGCCCGGCGGTTCATACCCCGGCGGGCACGGCAGCGAGTGAGCAAAATTTTAGCATGTTTTTCATCGGGCACGTCTTCTAGATATCGTGCGTGGCTTCTGGAGGGAGGACTCGATTCCTACCGGGCGCGTATGACACCCATCGAACACCGAATTCATCACCGAGCATCCTTGTTGGAATGGGTGTTGCAACGGGCAACTCACCGGGTGAAGAAGCTCCTAAACCGGGCGTGTGGGCGGACAGTTGTGTCATCAACTGGGCACCTTACCGAGCGGCCCATAATTGCACCGTGTGGCTTAAGTTGGCCCAATCCATGAATTATAAAAAGGTTGGATCTGATTTCCACTCCAGAACAGATCCCAAGTCACGCCAAACACCATCAAACGCCTCTTTCACCCTAATTCCATCACAACCATCCATCCATCCACCGAAGAGATGATCGGAGCTGCTACTTGGATTCGAGATGGAGATTCTGGCGGAGATCATGATTGAAGAATCAAGGTTCTTCACAAGGGTTTTTTATTTTTTAGTTATTTATCTATGTTATTTTAGAATAATGGTTGAGACTTATTACATCTTTGTGATTTGTCCTCGTAAATCCATGGGCTAAGTTTCTTTATTGATAATGTTAGGGCGTTAAGACAGTTTTGACTATGTGATTTGATTGCCCTAAATTTAGATTTTTTACACTGTAGAATGTTTATTTCCTTATTGAAGAAGATATTTTTGAGACTTCATATTATTGTGTTTGAGTTTGGATTCCTTTAATTATTCATGACGGTATCACTGATTAATAGTTAATAGGATTATTTGTTTCTGCATGATAGTTGTTGTTTCTTATGACAGTCTTAGGGGATTGACTTATAATTCTTAAAACTGCTAGACAATCAATTTGGAATATTAATTACTTGGTAAAACATCATTATTAGGTACTAATTAGTAAGGAGATAAGGGGTTAATAATTTAGTACCTAGAAAGGGAAGTCTAGTGCTCTAACCTTTAATGGAATTTAGCATGAAGTACCTATAGAGGGGGTGAAAGTTAATTCCTTATCGATCCTAAGATTTGCAGCTCATTACAAGTGTAGGATCCTAACCGATCAAGGTGATTTAACTAGGCTTAGTGATCCTCTTATAAACGTCTGCAAGTAATTAATTTGGGTCTAAAATAATCTGTCACATAGTTAAGTTGACTTGCTTTAGCATTACCAATTCTCTATCCTTGAATTCTTAAATCCTTTTTCTTGTGTGATTTAATTTCTTTGCATTACTTAATTATTTAATTTCAGTTTTTATTAGTTAATTAAATATTTCTCAAAAACCTCCGAATTTGTCTTGCAATTGAATTATCATACATAGAATTACTTATTAAATTTATAATTATCTCGTGGTTTCTACATTTAACTTGGCCACACACGCTACAATTGATCCCTTACACTTGAGGGTGAAATAAAATAGTGAACAAATTTATGGCGCGTTTCACTTATAAATTAGTTTAAACAATAATGTTACGATATTAATTTTTTTGTGGCTAAAGAAAATTCATAAGACAATTCAACCATAATAATTAACAACAATGTTTAGGACTTAGGAGGAAAATAAGTTGGCTAATTATACTATGCACCCCGGTGCACCCACTTTAAAAAACATATACAATTATTATGAACAAAAACATATACAATTATGAAAAAAATGTATACAATTTATTTGTTAGTTTTTTTAATGAAAAATTGAGTGTAAAACATTTACAACTATTAAAATATATGTATACACTATTGAATAAAAAATTTTACACATATGGATGCTAAGTTTTTTTAATAAAAAAACTGTGTGTGAAAAAAATATACAATTATTAAGAAACATGTATACAAAATAGAATAAAAAATTATGCACATATGGGTGCACCCTGGCACCCGGGTGCACCAGTATCAACTCAAATAAGTTATATAGCAAGAAATGAGCAACACTAAGAAAAAAATGAAACGACACATTTGTACTTTGTAGATTATAGAAGGAATGTAATAAAATGATATTTGATAATTGGTAGGATTTCTTTATTACGGCCGTAGGGAAATGAAATGTGAATGACATGGTAACGACTAAAATACCTTATATATTAACAATAGTCCAACACATAATTTATTATATATTATAGCTTATATGTAATATATACGGTGTGGTCGGTACGGTTTCATTAAGAAAATGAAATTGCACCGCTTAAACTAGTGTGGTGCGATTTCGCTTTAAAAAATAAATTACAGTTTATTTAAATAAGGGATCGACTATTCACACCCTCAATTCTTCTAAATGTACCCATTTGCTAAGTGTACCCGATATAATTTAATAAAATATATATTCATTACTTAATAAATATATATTCATTACTTAATATACCCCATTTATGATATTACTGTCATTTCATTTAAACACTATAGATTATTCTTCTAAAACTTAATTACCAAAGTTCATTTGTGATTCTGCGTCTGCATATCCTAAAAGAGTTGAATTGCTTAATTCCATCCCCTTCACTGAATTCTGTAACCAACAATCATTGCGTTCCATGAGACTGGCACCAGAAGATCTGCTTGTTTATGAGAGCCTCGACAAGATTTTGTGCATTATATTCTTCTTTCTCTATCAAATTACTTGGCTATTAAAAAGAACTTGACTACTATATATCTATGTTAAAAGAAATTACTGCATATAATGCGAAATTAGAGGGATGTGGTGTAGTGTTTTGGCAGTAGAGATAATGTTGTATTTTCTTAGAGTGTGATAAACGAAATCCCAATTTCTAAATTCAACCTAGATCCCAACTCTCAAAACCTCCTTGGATGGGTATGTCAGGCGTTCCAAGCAAACAAAGGACTTTTGTTTGATTATAATAACCGAACATAATAAATTTGTTCCTGAGCGAACTTTTTTTTTTTTTAATGTATGTGAATGATTTATACAAATCTATTAAAATAATACAAATTTGGATTTCTTAATTATTCTCCTTATAGATGATTTATAGGATTATAATACAAATTTATTAAAAACAATATAAGATTAGATTTCTTAGTTATTCTTCTTATCGTTCCTGATTGATCTTGTAAGAAGTTAAGAATACAAAGCTTACGTATTAGGGTTTATGGGGTTTGTTTAGAAATTTGGGGTATAAATAGTTACAATCTTAATTAATAATTTTAATAAGGGTATATATGTCATATTAATTAAGGATATTTTAGTCTTGTCTAGTTATGGGTTACGTTTAGTAAAATTGGGGATGCAAATAGTCAAGTCCCTATAAATAATTGCATATCAGGATACGATACGGTGTAATTCGACTTGATGGATTTTTGCGGTTTACAATTTTTTTTTTGCCCAGCCCCATTACCCCCATCGAGTCTACCTTATTTGTGCCCATCAATCTGAACATCCACAGTAAACTGACCTGGATGTAAAATTGACATTCCTTACTTTTGTCTTATAAGTTATACCTCGATAACCGAAGTGTTTTTTTAACGCGAACTGCAGTTAGAGTGAAGATCAAATTCTCATTTTGGTGGCGATTCTGCTCACTGTGGAGAGAGGAATAATGGAAGCCGCTGAAGCTCCGCTGTCCATCTCTCCTTCTCCACCCTCTAATTTCAGGTCTTTCTCCGTTTCTTTTCTCTTTTCTCCCCTCAATTGGCTAGTTGCTTGGGTTTTTGTGATTCTGTATGTTTTGTTGTAGCCGAGAAAATTATTTGAAATTGATCTGGAATGCCTTTAAATTTTCAGTCTGTAACAACGAATTTTTGTATTTATAATGAAATAAATACAGGAGAATTTCAATAATAGTCCAGAAGGATTAAACTTGATGATTAAGGAAACAATCTCTATCAATCCTCTGATTCTTCTCTCGAACCAATTTGGACTTTGACTTGTGTTGACTTTGACTGCGTTGACCGCGTTGACTGTGTGTTTTGAGTCGGATCTTCAGTTGAAGCTTGTCCGAACTCGGATTTGGATCTTATTACGTTAATCCAGAGGCGTCAAGCCTTTATTTGGATTAAACGTACTTGATCCGAAGAACACTCGATCTGGGGGGCTTAGTACCTTAATCCCGGGTCGTATGTTGTTCTTGGCGCGAAGAACACCGAAGAACTCAGTATATGAAGAACGCTTGATTTGGGGGGCTCCGCACCTTAATCCCGAATCGTTTTCCGTTCTTGACTTGAAGATTCTTGAAGATCTCAAGGGAGCGCTGCTCGTGTTCTTGATCTCTTCAGAGCGTTTATGTCTTCAAGTATTTTAGTGTGTGTGGAGTGAATGAAGGAGGGCTCCTTATATAGGTGAAGGATGAGGATACTCCATAAATATCTCGCAATCTGATTGGTCCATGACAGATTTGGCCTGGTAATGCGGGCTTGGGCCGTTCCAAATATATCACAGCTTGATTGGTCATTGCTTAATTTGACCTAATTCTGGAACCTTCCATGCTTTACTTAACTTAGGGGTCAAGCTTTACTTAATTTAAACCCTACTTAATTTGTTGGGTATTAAATTAATTATCAATTATTTATTAATCTATTTTAGGAATTAATTTATTAAATCCCCAAAATAAAATATAATAAATTAAAATTGATATTTAATCAATAAAATCCACGTGTCGCCATTTGATTGGACCGTGAATTTTAATTGCTTACAAATGCCCCCTTGCGATTTGTTCACGGACAGAATGTCTTGTTGTGAAGGAATCGCAAAAGATTTGTTTCTTGTTCACCAAGATTTCATGACCCTTACCCAAAATTATCAAAGTTATTTGTAGTAAAGAATCTCCTACAATTTTGTAGAGCTTGCGCACCTCACAATAATCTCCATAATTATCCATGAGTCCACTAGTAGCTTCTATAATTTTCCACAAATAATTTTCATAATTATTCATGAGTCCATAATTATCCATGAATCCACTACTATATAATGGTACTTCATGAACTCAATTTTTTTCATCAAAGCTATCCAACAAACAAGATATTCAACTCGTCGAGGTGGAGAGTAGTCGATGGCGGACCACCCATGGTGGTTGCTTGTCGGGCTCGCACCGTGAGGTGGAGAGCAATCAATGGTAGACTACCCATGGTAGTTGCTTGTTGGGCTCGCACCTCCGATGATGTTGGGATAGAGAGTAGTCAACGGCGGACCACCCATAGTGGTTGCTTGTTGGGCTCGCACCTCCGATGATGTTGGGATAGAGAGTAGTCAACGGCGGACCACCCATTGCTTGTTGGGCTCACATCTCCGACGACGTTGGGATAGAGAGTAGTCAATGGCGGACCACCCATGGTGGTTGCTTGTTGGGCTCACATATCCGATGACGTTGGGATAGAGAGTAATCAACGGCGGACCACCCATGGTGGTTGCTTGTTGGGCTCACATCTCCTTTGACATTGGGATAGAGAGTAATCAACGGCGGACCACCCATGGTGGTTACTTGTTGGGCTCACATCTCCGATGATGTTGGGATAGAGAGTAATCAACAGTGGACCACCCATGGTGGTTGCTTGTTGGGCTCACATCTCCGATGACGTTTGTGGCGAAGATATGAAAGAGATCCGACCGTGCGACTCAGTGTTGTGACGAGCAATGACGGTAAGCGGCATCCCGTAATGGCTTGATTTTATTTTTTTGAAGCTGGAGTCAGAAGTCACACGGTGTTTCCGGCGGCGGATCTGACCAGGTTGGTCTTGGCGGCAGATCTGACCGGGCGGGCATACGCACACAAGAGATTAATTTAGAAAAACCTCACCCAAGAACACCATTTTCCGTTCAATTTTTATAACTCTAGGAATGAGAAAACCCAATCTCCACCGTCCATAATTTACCTCTACAAGTCGTGAACGTACTGTCCAAATTACAGTTGGATCTAACGGTTGGTTTGTGAGAAACGACTCTTTCCCCTCGACCGCGCAGAACTAAATCGCCCAAAACCTGACCTATTTTGTTTTGCTTATTTCCATCCACACAGAGTTTCAAACTCAATCTCCACCATTCAAAATATTTCTTCTCAAGTTTTAAACATGCTGACCAAATTTTAGCTCGATCCAACGGTTTAAACTCCGGTTATTGCCTCTACAATATTACAACGCAGACTTTCTCATAAAAATATGATTTTATTTTCTTCCTCTTTTTTCGAAAATCCGAGAGATAGAGAGAGGGGATTTGATTGATCTTGTGGAAGAAGAAAGAAGTGGTACCAACCCAAAGACCCACGTCTTTTCCTCTCTTCCTTGGAGGAGAAAGAAGATCTTTTTCAAATTTGGAAAGTGGAGCAGTGCGTCCTTTCCCCTTAGTTTTCAACTATTCTCACGTGGAATTGACTTGTGAAATAAATTAGAAAGAATTATTTCTATATTTGCCATACAATTGCCACCATAATTAATTTAAATAAATTGGGGAAAATTCCTTGCATATTTCCTACCATCTTCACTGTAAATTGGCCTGCATATCATTGGAAAATTTCTTCCATATTTTCATAAAATCTCATATGGCTTGGCCCGTTACTTTTCACTTGGGCCTTCAATTAAATCAACCCATTTAGGCTAATTAATTCAATTGAGTTTTAATTGATGCTTAATCTTCCATATTTGTGTTGGGCCATGAGTAAAGAAGATATTTATGTCCTTAGGCTTCAATCAACTTAGAACAATTGCAAATCAACACTTGGACTTCCATATTTTGAGCTCCGCTCCTCATGAGTTAATTTATTTATAAAATTTAGACTTATTAATTAACTGACCCAATAAATTTATTTTAGGCCCTTTAATTAATTAAATCCATAAACTTAAATTAACTTGAATCCCACAACCACTATGAGAAATTGTGATTATTACAACAATCCAAGGCTTTGAACTTCTTTCACCCCTCCAATAAATTTCCTTCACTGAATTTTACGCTCCCGTCTTTCTCCTTGTCAGCCCTTTTCCTCTCAATTCATTTATATTTCATCTTATTCTTTGACTGACAATCTTGAAGTATTGGCCTGAATTATGACTGAACTTAGCTGAGTGCTAAGCTGCCTACGTACCTCTTCGCAGAGGATCAAGTCATAACGTAGTTCAAAGAGACATAATTTAGTTTGAATGGGGGGTGCCCTGCACAGTTTATACTCATGCGGGCCAGGAGTGACTATTCTTTAACCACTTTAGACAAAGTAGGATATTTAATGCTTTAACCACTTAAAATATCTGAGTGGAGTGAATTAATAGTTTAACCACATATAATTACCTTTGGTGGGTGTCGTGCACAGTTTATACTCATGCGGACCAGGAGTTTGTCGTACACAGTTTATACTCATGCGGACCAGGAGTAACATGCAGTTTAGGCTCGTGCGTCATGGAGCATTGTACATGTATTTATTTTACGCGTAGATCAACTTGTACGCGCCATTTGTGTAGGCTTCCTTCACAACATGAGGGCCATCCCACTTGGGTAGAAACTTATTTCCAACGCGATGGGTGACTACTATAGGTCTTCTCACAGCAAGCACCAAATCACCAACTTGAAAAGAACGTACCCTCACTTTCTTGTTGTATGTTCTAGAAAGGCGAGATTGGTAACACTCAAGTCTTTGTTGTGCTTCCAACCTCTTTTCATCTAACGCTTCTAACTCTTGAAGACGTAACTTTGCATTTTCTTCCTCGGTGAGGCCTTCTTGTATGGCCATCCTCAAAGAAGGGATTTACTTTTCGAGAGGCACAACAGCCTCAACACCATACACCAAGGAATACGGAGTGGCTTGAGTAGGTGTTCTATAGGTGGTGCGGTACGCCCATAAAGCTTCATTGATTCTTTCATGCCAATCTCTTTTTGACTTGGAGACCACTTTCTTCAATAAACTGCATAAAGTTTTATTGAAAGCTTCGGCAAGACCATTAGCAGCTGCGTTATACATTGAAGATTTCTTTTGTTTGAAATCAAACTTCTCACATAGCTTATCAATCCAACTGTTGCTGAACTGCTTTCCATTATCAGTGATGATGTAGCGCGGAACACCATATCTATAAATGATGTTGATCCGGATGAAATCAGCAACATTTTCTTTCTTCACTTCCCTTAGAGGCACAGCTTCGGCCCACTTTGAAAAGTAATCTGTTGCAGCAAGAATGTAGAGATGACCACCGGAAGACTTTGTAAGTGGCCCTACCACATCTAAACCCCAAGCATCAAAAGGCCATGAAGCGACTGTCGGATGCAAAGGCTCCGGAGGTTGATGAATCAAATTTCCATGGATCTGACAAGCTTGACATCTTTGTGCGTAATCCATGCAATCCTTCACCATGGTTGGCCAATAGTAGCCCATCCTTTTAATTCTGAAATGTAGCTTCGGTCCGGATTGATGAGCACCGCAAATTCCGGAGTGAGCCTCCTCCATTGCTTGAATAGTTTATTCCTTACCCAAGCATCTCAAGAAAATTCCATCGAATGATCTTCTATAAAGTGTACCTTTGAAGTAGATGAACCGAGGTGCCCGACGCCGAATATCAACCCCTTGTCGTGGATCATTAGGCAACTTATCATATTTCAAATAATCCACAAGTGGTTGGCGCCAATCTTCTTCTTCAATTTCGAAAACCTCCACCACATGATTTTCAACCTCTTCATAATCATCATCTTCAAAGATTGGTGGTACAACCCAACTTCTACACACCGGTATTTGAATTTGCGTTTCTGGCATAGCTATAGTTGATGCCAACTTAGCGAGGGCGTCGGCTTGCTTATTCTCTCTTCTAGACAGATGCTTAATATCAACATCACCGAGATAACCCATAAGCTTTTGAGCATACTTGTAATAGGGGAACAACTCAGGCTTCTTCACTTCATACACTCCAAGGAGTTAATTTATTACCAATAGCGAATCACCATACACTCTAAGGTGTAGTTGTTTTATATTGACGGCCATCTCTAAACCAAGTATAAGTGCTTGATACTCAGTCACATTGTTAGAGCAATTTTCTGTTAAGGAAAATGAGAAAGGTAGAACTTCACCACTGGATGTTACAAACACGACTCCCGCACCAGTTCCCTCTCTATGAGATGCTCCATCGAAATACATCTTCCAAGGAAAAACTATGTCCACAGTGAAAGCATCTTATCGGGGAGTTCATCAGATAGTTCCCATTCAGCAGGCATTGGATGATCAGCTAGAAAATCTGCCAACACTTGTCCTTTTACGGCCTTTTGAGGGACGTACACGATCTCAAACTGTTGAAGTTGGAGATACCATCTTGCAAGCCGGTCAGAGAGTACTGGTTTTGACATGACAAATTTTAGTGGGTTGGCTTTCGAAACTAGCCGAACTGTGTGAGCTTGAAAATAATGTTTCAATTTCTGAATTACGAAGATAAGGGATAAGCAGATCTTCTCAATGGGTGAATACTTCAACTCGTTTGGAGTCATGGTTCTACTTAGATAATATAGAGCTCTTTCTTTTCCATCATCATTTTCTTGTGCAAGTAAAGCTCCCACAGAACGCTCTTGAGCAGCTAGATAAAGGACTAATGGACGTCCCGGTATTGGAGCACTCAACACTGGTGCCTTCATCAAGTATTCTTTAATGCTATTGAAAGCATTATTGCAAGCTTCATCCCATTCGAATATGCTGTCTTTCTTCATGAGATGACTAAATGGTTGGCATCGGCCAGCTAAGTTTGATATGAATCTCCTTAAGTATGCCAACTTTCCTTGCAGATTTTTGAGTTCATGTATGTTCCGAGGCACATGCATTTTCATGATTGCGTCAATCTTTGCTTTCTCAATTTCAATCCCTCGACGGCGAACAACAAACCCAAGAAATTTCCCGGATGAAACTCCAAATGCACACTTGAGTGGATTCATCTTGAGTTGATGCTCTCTTAATCGTTCAAACACTCGCCTTAGATCACGGAAATGATCTTTCTTTTCCTTTGATTTCACCACAATATCATCAACATAGCATTCGACAATCTTATGAAGCATGTCATCAAATATCTTCTGCATAGCTCGCTGATAAGTGGCACCAGCATTCTTTAAGCCAAATGGCATAACATTATAGCAATATATCCCTTTCGGAGTACGAAAAGCTGTCTTCTCTTGATCCTCAGGAGCCAAACCAATTTGATTGTAGCCAGATGACCCATCCATAAATGAAAGGACCTCATGCCCTGTTGTTTCATCAATCATGAGTTCAGTAATTGGCAATGGAAAGTCATCTTTCAGACATGCCATATTCAAATCTCGAAAATCAACACATACTCTGAGTTGCCCATTTTTCTTTCTTACCGGCACGATATTGGAAATCCATGTAGGATATTTGACTTCTCGGATCTTGCCTGTTTCAAGAAGCTTATTAATCTCGTCCTCAATCAAAGGAATCAACTCTGGTCGAAATCGACGCTGTGTTTGTTTAACCGGCCGAGTTCCTTTTTTAATGGACAAGTGGTGTACTGCGATTTTCGGATCTAAGCCTGGCATTTCCTTATGTGACCATGTGTTGAGAGTGGAATTTCACGTATTTTAGGTCTCACATTACACCGTTTTTGATAGAATGTGGCCATGATTTTGTATAGAATGATATGGTTTTCATATCTTGCATAATTAAGATGCTACTAAGGTGTTTTGTTGAGTTTTGAAGGGTAAAACATGATCAAAAGTTCAAAGTTGGAATGAGGAGTGAAAGTGAGAAGGAATGCTGAAAAATACAGTTCATGTTGCACAAATTTCTGCATTCTTATAGAAGTCCAAATTGATCATATGATATATGGTTGGAAAGACACAGAAGAGAGGGTCGTTTTGACATAAAGAACACCCCAATTGGATTCCAAACGAGAAAGTTATGATCAACGTGCTAACGTCGCACATGCTGTACCGAGCAGCCACTTTGCATGACTTTTTACATATTCAAATGTTGGATTTTCTCAGAGTTCTTTATATGGATAGAAAGCCAAGGAAAAGAAGAACACGTGAGTGCAAAAATCATTCAAATTGGAGTCTGTATGAAGAAGTTATGCTCAAAACGGTGAAGTCGCGCAGTGCAGTCTCCGCAGCTCGGGAGGCTGCTCGGCTCGAGCGGGACCAACATTTTGCGAATTTCCAGCCGAGTGGGGGCTCTCAGAGCCTACACGACGTTCCCGTTTCACCTATATGCTGCTCGGCAGGTTTGGGGGCTGCTCGGCCATGAGCTCGGCTCGAGCAAGGTGCCGAGCGGCCCAGTTCAGGGCCCAGACGGGGCCTGTTCGATGCAGCAGTGTATATATACCCTCAAATCGCGATTCTGAAGCAGTTTCGATCGCGAAAAAGCCCTACATCAGTCCTAGAAACAATTAGGGAGATCGAGACACAAATTGGAGAGAACCCATCCATAATCCATCATCAATTCACACCTCCAACACCTCCATATCAGATTTACAACCTGATTTCATCCTCCATCCAATTCCACAAGGGTTTCAAGTGCTAATTAAGGGAAAATCAAGCAATTGAAGAGACGGAGAAGGAACGTGAGATTGCTCCTACACTAGGGTTTCACAATTCCTATCTATTCCTTTCTATTACTTTGATTATTGTTATGAATTGCTTAGCCATGAGGATTGCTTGTAATCTCATGGGCTAATTTTATATACAGTTCTAGGGTTTGATGGATTGATTTGATTGATTTGGGGATTTAGACCAAAGATTGGGATTTTATGCAGTTGAGCTTTTGATTTTACTTATTTTATTAAGACATGTTAATCTGCTTCGTAACGTCTTCATAATATATTCATGACATCCGCTATAATGCTTGGATTATTGTGTTAGCTTGTGTGCGTTCATGATTGGTATTGTCTATCTGTTAGGGATTAGAGTAGCTCCGCTATAAGCACTTTAATTTCATGAACTGGTTAATCAAATACTTGATTAGTTTAGTGGAACAATGCAATTAGACAATCAAGTAGGAAGTGAATAGAACCTTGTAGTAATTCCAGAAAATATCTTGTTAGTCGGGTTTACCATCCGGAGGTATTGTTGCTTGCTTTGATTAGTATCTAGGAATAAGGCTTGGTAATATTTGCGCACCTTAGGATTTAAACCAGATTATACTGTTAGCTTAGAATCGAATCATATTCGGTGGGATAACAGGGATATGTGGTGTATTTTCAGTGAAACTGCATGAATGAACAATCGTAAGTTTAATAACCCAAATTGATTGGTCTCTACCTGATACCTTAGAACTGTTCGTTATCTCTTGATTAGAAACTTGCTTTTATTTTCCTTGCTTTTTAATAATTCAGTTATTTAATATTTCAGTAATTTAGACAATTAATTCGCAACAAAACATTGAAAATCGGTTACCTTATTCTGATTAAGCTAGTATAATTAGAAAATAAATAGTTAGCTGTCCCTTGGGTTCGATAATTTAACTTGGTCACTTACCGCTACAATTGATATCCTTCATACCTGGGGATTAAATTGGAGTGCGCAGAAAAAGCCTATCAAGTTTTTGGCGCCGTTGCCGGGGACGGCTTAATTATTTATTTTTCTTTTATTGCTAGTTTAATTAGGACTTTTTATTATTTTTTTTATTTTTCTTATTTGAATATATTCTGACTATAAATTATCTTTGAGGTACTGAGATGGACGAAATATTGAAAAGATATGGAAATCAGAATGTTATGGATCCTTCTCCATGCATAGATAAAATATTGAAACGCTATGAAAATCATAATACTATGGTTCTTTCTCCATATTACATGGATGAGAGGAATTATGGTTATGATTCTTTAGTAAATCAAAGTCATTCTCAGTACTACAGTCAAGTCAGATATGAAGATGAATGGTCTTGTGCTTATAATGAAAGTTTATATCAATCTTATCAAGAGAACACTTATTCTGGATCGATCGGAGTTTCCCAAGAATTACAAGACGCGTTTGATACTTCCATCAAGAAGCATGAAGAAAACATGGGAATATTGGAAGCTCTAGAAAGAAAGATGAAAGTTCAATCGCAGGAAAGGGAAGTTGCATCACAGGAGTTTCATGAAAGAACGAGAGAGATAAACAATCTTCTTACGAACATCTCTTCAAGTTTAAATACTCAACTTCAACAAGAGGAAAGAATGGATGAAGAAGAGTTTGAAGAAGATATTGTTTTTCCATTGTGCCCTGGAATGCAGTTTGAAGGTCCTATGTTGTTGTTTAAGGAAGAAGAAGTCGAAGAGGAGTCCACTCGATTAAGTCAAGCGGCTCCACTCGAATTGAGCTATCAACTGGAGACAATTTTTGAGGCAAAGGAAGTGATTGATGAAGAATTTGACGATGTTGAAAAAGAAAAGAAAGAAGAAGAGCAAAGTCATGAAGCAACCGAAGAGGACTTGAAGAATGAAATGAGCATTTCTAAACCTTTAAACTCTTTAAGTTGCATTGAATTTAATGATATTGTTTCTGTTGACTTTGTTTCACCTTATGATTCCTCTCATATTCTTAGGGATAGAAAGGAACTAGAAGAGAAGTTGGAAATTTTCGTCGGAAGAAGGAATAAGTGGTGGAGTAGAATGAAGAGGTTGATGAAATTTGATCTTAACATGGTTGGCAAGGTCAAGATAAATTTTAAGAATGCCAACGAGGCCATCCCTTGTCATAAGTATTGGATTGATGAAGAAGCACAGCGATTAGAATACGATGGAAAGGATGAAAGATATCCATGGCCATTCCGATGAGCTTGAGGTATTACGTCGTGGCTCTCCGACGTTAAACATGAGCGCCTGTTGGGGGCTGTCCCTCCGGGTTTAATTGTTTTTTTATGTCTGTGTTGGTGTAATAATTTTATTAGGTATTGCTCGACTACGGTATATACTTCTTTGCAAACTTAGTTTCTCACTTTGTTTGATCTAAGTTTGGTGGGAGGTTACGTACATACCTTGTCTTGTAGTACCGAAGTAAAATTTTTGCATTGTGTTGTTGCTTGGAGGGTCATTTTTTGCGGATTTTTAATATTTTCAATTTATTTGATGATGTTGAGGGTTCGATTTTTTGCGATTTTCCAGGTTTCGTGTTGTTTTTGTTTGTGTTTATTTGTTTTGTGTTAATCCTAGTGTTGGTATAGTCGATTTATGGTTCTCTAGGATGATTTTCTGATTTTTCATGGCACTTGATTATATGTGGGATTGTGTTTGAGAAGCAGTTTGAGATTGTGCTTAGATGTTGAGATGCTTGAAATTTGATTATGTGCAAGGATGATTAGCTATGTAGCTTGATTAGGTTTGCTCGTTCATTCCTATAGCCATGTGAGATTTTGAGCCTTTTGAAATCATGACAAATTGCATGATTCAGTTTATTCTTGTGAGTATCGTTCATACACACGTATTCTAGAACTTGGCTTTATATCTTGCTTGAAGCTACGTGTTCGATTAGACAATAGGAGATGATCTTAGGCCATCTTTGTTATTTATTAGTCACTAGCCAAATTATTATCCTACCTATTGAAATTATCCGTAGTTAACCCTTTTGAGCCTGAAAAGTCATATTTGTTGGAAGCCTACGTGATTAGCCAATTGATCCCTTTGTTAGCCTTTAAAAAATCCCTACCTAGTAGAGAGTTGAAGGAGTCAAGTTGGTATCTTGTGAAGAAACATAAAAGGAGAATAAGTTGGAAGTGATGAAAATTGTTGAAAAGAGTAGTTAAATTATTGCATAAAGGGGTAGTGTCCGAAACTGGTACCCCATGAAAAGGGTAGTGCCTGAAACTGGTACCCTTATTTGAAAATAAATAAAAAAGAGAAAAGAAAAGAGGGAAGAAGAAAAAAAAATTTCAAGTAAGGATGTGGTGTTCAAAAGTGAAGGAGGAATCAAATTGCAAGAAGCATTGAAGAGCGATGAAGAAGAAAGAAGAAAGTAAAGCTGTTTGTTGAGAAGCTGTAAGTCTTCTTTGATTCTCTACTAGTGATTGAGTCACCTTATCCATATACTCCCTACCTTTACCAAAGAGCCAACATTACAACCTAATGCAAGACCTTTGTGATCCTATTGTTGAAATTATTCCTTTAGTCGAGAGTTGAGATGATTGCCAAGCTTATGGTTACGCGTGTGTTTGAATTGACTTTGAGTGTAAACACCTTACCCTGAAGTGTATATCTCACACTTGAGCGATGAGCGTAAATACTACCCGTGAGAATGGTGGATGAGCATTCCGAAAAAGTGAAGTAGTTGATTTGAATTGTATGTTCTTAGATGGATGGTTGTCTTAGTATTTGAAGTATGATTTTTGAATTGTTATATTTTCTTGGATGTGAAGTTGTGAAATTTCCTCTCAATTACTCTATTGGTTTTATATGTCGTTGCCTCGGGACGAGCAACAGGTAAGTTTGGGGGTTTGTTGAGAGTGGAATTTCACGTATTTTAGGTCTCACATTACACCGTTTTTGATAGAATGTGGCCATGATTTTGTATAGAATGACATGGTTTTCATATCTTGCATAATTAAGATGCTACTAAGGTGTTTTGTTGAGTTTTGAAGGGTAAAACATGATCAAAAGTTCAAAGTTAGAATGAGGAGTGAAAGTGAGAAGGAATGCTGAAAAATACAGTCCATGTTGCACAAATTTCTGTATTCTTATAGAAGTCCAAATTGATCATATGATATATGGTTGGAAAGACACAGAAGAGAGGGTCGTTCTGACATAAAGAACACCCCAATTGGATTCCAAACGAGAAAGTTATGATCAACGTGCTAATGTCGCACATGCTGTACCGAGCAGCCACTTTGCATGACTTTTTACATATTTAAATGTTGGAGTTTCTCAGAGTTCTTTATATGGATAGAAAGCCAAGGAAAAGAAGAACACGTGAGCGCAAAAATCATTCAAATTGGAGTCTGTATGAAGAAGTTATGCTCAAAACGGTGAAGTCGCGCAGTGCAGTCTCCGCAGCTCGGGAGGCCGCTCGGCTCGAGCGGGACCAACATTTTGCGAATTTTCAGCCGAGTGTGGTGCCCTCAGAGCCTACACGACGTTCCCGTTTCACCTACATGCTGCTCGGCAGGTTTGGGGGCCGCTCGGCCATGAGCTCGGCTCGAGCAAGGTGCCGAGCGGCCCAGTTCAGGGCCCAGACGGGGCCTGTTCGATGCAGCAGTGTATATATACCCTCAAATCGCGATTCTGAAGCAGTTTCGATCGCGAAAAAGCCCTACATCAGTCCTAGAAACAATTAGGGAGATCGAGACACAAATTGGAGAGAACCCATCCATAATCCATCATCAATTCACACCTCCAACACCTCCATATCAGATTTACAACCTGATTTCATCCTCCATCCAATTCCACAAGGGTTTCAAGTGCTAATTAAGGGAAAATCAAGCAATTGAAGAGACGGAGAAGGAACGTGAGATTGCTCCTACACTAGGGTTTCACAATTCCTATCTATTCCTTTCTATTACTTTGATTATTGTTATGAATTGCTTAGCCATGAGGATTGCTTGTAATCTCATGGGCTAATTTTATATACAGTTCTAGGGTTTGATGGATTGATTTGATTGATTTGGGGATTTAGACCAAAGATTGGGATTTTATGCAGTTGAGCTTTTGATTTTACTTATTTTATTAAGACATGTTAATCTGCTTCGTAACGTCTTCATAATATATTCATGACATCCGCTATAATGCTTGGATTATTGTGTTAGCTTGTGTGCGTTCATGATTGATATTGTCTATCTGTTAGGGATTAGAGTAGCTCCGCTATAAGCACTTTAATTTCATGAACTAGTTAATCAAATACTTGATTAGTTTAGTGGAACAATACAATTAGACAATCAAGTAGGAAGTGAATAGAACCTTGTAGTAATTCCAGAAAATATCTTGTTAGTCGGGTTTACCATCCGGAGGTATTGTTGCTTGCTTTGATTAGTATCTAGGAATAAGGCTTGGTAATATTTGCGCACCTTAGGATTTAAACCAGATTATACTGTTAGCTTAGAATCGAATCATATTCAGTGGGATAACAGGGATATGTGGTGTATTTTCAGTGAAACTGCATGAATGAACAATCGTAAGTTTAATAACCCAAATTGATTGGTCTCTACCTGATACCTTAGAATTGTTCGTTATCTCTTGATTAGAAACTTGCTTTTATTTTCCTTGCTTTTTAATAATTCAGTTATTTAATATTTCAGTAATTTAGACAATTAATTCGCAACAAAACATTGAAAACCGGTTACCTTATTCTGATTAAGCTAGTATAATTAGAAAACAAATAGTTAGCTGTTCCTTGGGTTCGATAATTTAACTTGGTCACTTACCGCTACAATTGATATCCTTCATACTTGGGGATTAAATTGGAGTGCGCAGAAAAAGCCTATCACCATGCAAAGACATCTCTGAATTCTCGCAAAAGACTGACATACTTTGTTTCTTCCTCAACATTCAGCAGAACACTTATGTAGGTAGGACGCGTGTCATTTTCATCACCTAAGTTAATTTCTTTCAACTCATCAACAGTGGCTTTCACTCCTTCTTCAAATTGTGGAGGGGCATCTTCAGCATCTACTTCCTCCATTTGAGAATCTTCCACAGCAGTAACATGATTGGTAGAAGCTACACTTTCTTTATCATCACTATCATCTTTAGTAAGGATGATTCTTTGCACCTTATCCTTCAACACTCTTCCACTTGAGACAGTCAAGATATTCCGCCGCTTGATGCGAGAAGGATTTTGACTCCGAAGTTTTTGGAGGTTAAGGGACTTGATATGATTTTGCCTCCTACACTTCCCTTTACAGGGTCCAAGCCTTTCGAAGACACTCCCAAGCCTTTCAAAAACAGATATTCTCTTGACTTTCCTACTACTTGCATCAAACATATCCTTCGTGGATAAAGCTTCTCCCTCGGTGATATAATTTGTACTTGCTCTTCTAATTGCAATGCGGACTGGCTTTTGAGGGACATATCCCAAACCTGGCTTAGCCTTCCTGATAGTGTGACCACTATTTTTCAACATTATCTGAGTAACATTGAGCCCCTGTCCTGGTGGGTTGATAGTTTCTTGACACACCTTGCTCGCCATCGCTTTTTCCCTTGGTTCATAACCAGCCTTCATAAGGAGTTTATAAGCTTGTGGACTATACGACTTGGTTATTTCAGCTTCAAACACTTCACCGTGTTCGGTCTTTGGTCCTTCAATAGGACGTGTGAATCCTTTGAGTGGTGGAGAAGAAAGTTTACTAGCATCAATTTTTGTTAAAGGCAACGTTAACTCTTCCGAGGTCTCAAGCCCTTTGCCTTTGTTCTCCTTGAGAGTGGCAGATGATGTACTACCTTCCTCATCCTTTATTTGTTTATTGCCCCCATTATCCTGCACTGGGGCCTCTTCACGCTTTACTTCCTTTGTACTCTTGAAGAAATATTTAGCATCTGCAAAGTAAGCTTCAGCTTCAGTAAACTGTTTGTCGTCACCGAATACTCTTTTCACATTATCACCCTCACTATATTTGAAGCACTGGTGTAATGTAGAAGGAATCACACCATTCTCATGTAGCCATGGGCGCCCCAAAAGCATGTTGTACGAAGTTTTTGCATCGATAACATGGAAGAGGACTGTGGATTTCATCTCATCAATTAGCAAATCAAGAACTATTGTGCCAAGAGTCCTTTGCCCCTCATGGTTGAACCCCTGGATCATCAATCGGCTATGGTTGAGTTCATCCATTGGTATTTCTATCTTCTTCAACATTCTCAAGGACAAGATGTTCACTGCCGAACCTCCATCAATAAGTATGCGATTCACTCGCATCCCTTTAGTGTAACCAGTCACAAATAGAGGTCGATTATGAGATTGCATACTCAACAACATATCTTCATCCGTGAAGGTCACCTTCATGGAGTAAGCTTTACCCTTAGTTTCAAGTTGTTCGCTTTCATTGTCCTCATTCACGACATGACATGAGCCTTCATTATGACTTTCTTTTACAGAAGTGAAGTTTGTGCCCGCCTCATCTTCTAACACGATTTTCCCTTCCTTAACCAGTTGCATGATCTTTTCCTTAAGAACGAAACAATCATGAATTGGATGACTCACCAACCTATGATACTTGCAGTATTTTGGGTCATTAGTTCGGCCGGCTTCTTCTGGACGCTTCATCTCAGGAAGGTCAAGGAGCTTATTTTTCATCAGATCATCAAATATGCCAGAAAGGTCTGAGTTCAGAAATGGATACTCCTTTTCTTGCATCTCTTTCAGAGTTAACCTTCTTTGCCCCCACTCTTGGGCAACTTGCTTCCCTTTGTCTTTCTTATCATTTTCATTCTTTCGAACCTTGACCGTCATAATATTTGTGGCCATTGACTCTTTGTTGGAACTTTTAACATAGGACTTGCCTCCCTTTTGAAATCTTGTTTATCTTTAGACTTGTAGGAGTCCGACATCGGTGAATGTTTGATTCCACTAGCAGCCATACTTAATTCCATGTCATGGGCCCTAGTAGCCAACTCTTCGAAAGTCTTAGGTTGAATTCCTTTGAGTATATAAAGGAGATTCCATTCCATCCCTTGGATACACATCTCAATAGCAGACTCTCCGGATAATCGGTCCTTGCAATTTAAACTCAAATTTCTCCATCGATTGATATAATCAATCACAGGTTCTTCCTTCAATTGACGAGTATTAGTTAACTCAGTCATGCTAACAGTTCTCCTCGTGCTGTAGAAACGATTAAGGAACTCATGTTCCATTTGTGCCCAACTATCAATGGATTCAGCTTGCAAGTCGATATACTAATCAAATGCATTTCCTTTGAGAGAGCGAACAAACTGCCTTATCATATGGTCTCCATAAGTACCAGCGTCATGGCAGGTCTCAATAAAGTGTGCTATATGCTGCCTCGGGTTTCCCTTGCCATCAAACTGTTGGAACTTGGGAGGCTGGTAGCCAGCTGGCAACTTCAAGTTGTCCACTCTTTTCGTGTATGGCTTGACATAAGTAACAGTAGGCTTGGAATTCTCCTCAAACCTTTCTTTTATTGTTCCAAGTATAATATCCTTGAATTGATCTACTTGGAGCATTCCATCAGCTGAAAGTGGCAACGTTCCTTGAGTTTGCTCCTTTTCAATAGTCTGGCGCCTTGTGACCTCTTCCACTTCACTATCGTCCATGACTCCTTTTCCATTTGCACGGCTAGTCTCCGCGATGTCTCTTTTCATCAATTGGGAGATCTTTGTGTCTTGAGCCTCTATGTGTTTCGTGAGCCCCTCGATAGCTTTCATCATGTTTGCTAATTGTTCCTCAACAGTCGTAGCGTCTGCCATCATTACTGGAGCTACAACGGAGTCAGATGAAGAGTTTGAAGATGCAGAATCTTCATCACTATCATCTTTCATAAGTAGTTGTTTTCTCGAAGCCTCCTCAATCGAAGGGTTGGATCCAGATGAGACTTCCAAACGAGCTTTTTCTGACATGTTCCTTGTAACAACAGCAACATATTCAGTTAATGCCTCTGAGAGCTTAGAAGCAGCAGTCCTACCTACAGTAATCCTGACAGGAGTCATATCGTACTTCGAGCTTGTAGAGAGAAGAGATGAGAGGTAGAGACTGTCCCACTGGGCGTGCCAAAATTTGTAACAACGAATTTTTGTATTTATAATGAAATAAATACAGGAGAATTACAATAATAGTCCAGAAGGATTAAACTTGATGATTAAGGAAACAATCTCTATCAATCCTCTGATTCTTCTCTCGAACCAATTTGGACTTTGACTTGTGTTGACTTTGACTGCGTTGACCGTATTGACTGTGTGTTTTGAGTCGAATCTTCAGTTGAAGCTTGTCCGAACTCGGATTTGGATCTTATTACGTTAATCCAGAGGCGTCGAGCCTTTATTTGGATTAAACGTACTTGATCCGAAGAACACTCGATCTGGGGGGCTTAGTACCTTAATCCCGGGTCGTATGTTGTTCTTGGCGCGAAGAACACCGAAGAACTCAGTATATGAAGAACGCTTGATTTGGGGGGCTCCGCACCTTAATCCCGAATCGTTTGCCGTTCTTGACTTGAAGATGCTTGAAGATCTCAAGGGAGCGCTGCTCGTGTTCTTGATCTCTTCAGAGCGTTTATGTCTTCAAGTATTTTAGTGTGTGTGGAGTGAATGAAGGAGGGCTCCTTATATAGGTGAAGGATGAGGATACTCCATAAATATCTCGCAATCTGATTGGTCCATGACAGATTTGGCCTGGTTATGCGGGCTTGGGCCGTTCCAAATATATCACAGCTTGATTGGTCATTGCTTAATTTGACCTAATTCTGGAACCTTCCATGCTTTACTTAACTTAGGGGTCAAGCTTTACTTAATTTAAACCCTACTTAATTTGTTGGGTATTAAATTAATTATCAATTATTTATTAATCTATTTTAGGAATTAATTTATTAAATCCCCAAAATAAAATATAATAAATTAAAATTGATATTTAATCAATAAAATCCACGTGTCGCCATTTGATTGGACCGTGAATTTTAATTGCTTACACAGTCCACAACGCCATTTCTACCTTGCCGTGGATCGACTCGATTTCAAGATGGTCTTCAACATGCTTTTCAATTCTGTATTTTCTTCGTATTTAAATTGGAAGTGGAACTTTCAACATGAGACGTTGTTGGATCTTCTAAGCACTGCTGGGCGGCGTCCTTGCCTTCCGGTGGCCGTGTGCTGCAGCACTCGTGATGAGCTCGACGCTATCTGCTCCAGTGTCTCTAATCTGTCGTCTCATGTTTCTGTTTCTTCACTAGTATGTTTAGTTTTACGTTCACTTTAATATGGTTGAATTTTGATTGCATCTGTTTGATTGATTTGGATATTGACATTTCACTTTGATTTTATAGTATAGCGACCTCTCAGTAGTAGATAGAGCTGCGGTTTTAGACAACTTTCGGGAGGCCACTGTGCGATGGAATAGGTTGGGAAGAGAAGACGAAGTTGATGGGGAGGGAGGTATGGACGAAGAGCGAAAATCACATGTGATTATTGTTTCTGATGCTTACGTTCCGTCTCTAGGTTCTGAGTCGCCACTTTGTGCTCGTATGTTGATCAATCATGAACTTCCAACAAAGAAGGTATATTTTTTATGTCATGCTTTTCTCTTAAGTGTTTTCTACATTCTATTCATACAGTGGCTGGTCTGAATTTTATTTCAGCAATCTGTTTCTTTCCAAATTCTGATTCATTATGTGCAGTATGTTGGAAATAAATCATTTAATCCAAATACACCTTAAGCCCTAACATGATTCAACAAGATCCATAATATTAAATAGAGGAATACCTTGATCCATTGATCTTCTTATGCGGGATTAAATGGAAGATCAGCAGCAGGTTCAAGGCCTTCCTCCACTAAGCCTCTGGATTCCCTCAGGACCTTCGTAATCTCTTCAGATGGGAAAGAGAGAACTGTGTGCGGCTTAGTGTTGGGGACCATAACCTAGGTATCTATATATATTACCCATATCAGGCCACCCATAATCACCTGATACGTAATATTGGGTATTTACTCATTGGCCCATATCAAATAAGTGTAGTCCATGAGCTCTTACTTTATTTTAATCACTTAATTAAGGCCAATATATTATTTGAATAGCTAATATAATTGAGTATTAATATATTGCCCACAATTAAATTATATAGGAAATATAAATTTCCTAACAATCTCCCACTTGGGCTATATATTATTTTCCGGAGACAATTATATTAAGAATCCTTAAGTGCACAACTTTGTGCTATTCATTCAGACTACCTTCAACAATCTGGTACATCTCATACACTAACAATGGAATTACCGCGGCATTCACCACATTATTATTCGTGGTTAAACCCCGACAATCACCATATTAATATACTCAATGACATAGATCAAATATGGTGAGTAGCATGGAAATTACATGTAAAATGTGATTAATAACATGTCTATTTCCAACTGGTCCAACTTTAGTGAGATCAATCCACAATGCAAATATCACAAAATGGAAATTAACTTAAGTGAATTCAGAATAAACTAAAAGGTCATAAACTTTATTCTATAGAATTCCGAATGTCTTAAATATGAAGTTCAATACATAGAACATAAACTCCCACTAAACTAAGGTAATATCACAAACAACACCCATTTGAGCAGTATGTTCATGAAATACCTTCGGGGTTAATGCCTTAGTTAGTGGATCTGCTAGCATGCTATTTGTTCCTATGTGTTCAACAGTAATTTATTTATTCTGAATTCTCTCCTTAACAACAAGGTACTTAATTTCAATGAATTTTGCTTTAGTAGCACTTCTGTTGTTATTGGAGTATAGCACTGCTGAACTATTGTCACAATACATTTTCAACGGTCTTTCGATACCGTCAACCACACGCAACCCAGTGACAAAGTTCCGCAACCACAATGCATGATTAGATGATTCATAACAAGCAATGAACTCTGCAGCCATGGTGGAAAAAGCTACAAGAGTTTGTTTAGTAGACTTCCAAGAAATAGCCCCTCCAGCCAACGTAAACACATAACCCGATGTGGAACGCTTGCTATCTTGACATCCAGCAAAATCGGAGTCAGAGTATCCAACGATCTTCAAATTCTCCAACCTCCGATAAGTGAGCATATAATCCATTGTTCTCTTTAAATAACGCATGACGCGTTTGGCCGCTTTCCAGTGTTGCTCCCCTGGATTGCTTAAATACCTCCCCAAAACTCTCACTACAAATGCTATATCGGGACGAGTGCAAACTTGAGCGTACATTAGACTTCCTACTGCCGATGCATAAGGAATCTTTTGCATCTCATTTTTCTCATGATCATTGCTGGGGCATTGCTTAAGACTGAATTTTTCTCCCTTGGCCACATGGGTGTCTAATGGTTTGCTTCCTTTAATGCCGAATCTTCCTAAAACCATATCGATATAGCTCTTTTGCTATAATCCAAGGATACCTCGAGAGCGATCTCTAAGTATTTGAATTCCTAATACAAAAGAGGCGTCACCAAGATCTTTCATTTCGAATTTCTTCGCAAGAAATCTCTTAGTTTCGTGCAATAAGCCTATATCATTACTTGCAAGAAGAATATCATCGACATACAAAACCAAGAAAACATATTTACTCCCACTGAACTTGCAATATACACAATCATCAACAACATTTACCTCAAAACCAAAAGAGGTAATAATTTGATGAAACTTGTGATACCATTGACGGGATGCTTGCTTGAGACCATAGATGGATTTCTTTAATTTGCACACTGTAGACTTTGCATCTTCGAAGACAAAGTTTCAGGTTGTGCCATATAAATGGTTTCCTCAATGTCTCCATTGAGAAAAGCGGTCTTTTACATCCATCTGGTGTAGCTCCAAGTCAAAATGAGCTACAATTGCCATGATAGTTCTGAAAGAGTCTTTCGAAGAAACTGGAGAGAAAGTCTCTTTGTAGTCAATGCCTTCCTTTTGAGTAAAGCCTTTAGCGACTAGACGAGCCTTATATCTTTCGATATTGCCTTTTGAATCCCTTTTGGTTTTAAATATCCATTTACAACCAATGGGTTTCACACCTTCAGGCAATTCGACAAGATCCCAAACATCATTGTCACTCATAGACTTCATCTCATCTTTCATGGCATCAATCCATCTCTGAGAGTTAGAACTGCCATGACTTGACTAAAGTGACAGGGTCATCTTCGGTCAAACCAACGCCATCCTCATGTTCTTGTAGGAATACTATATAATCATCTGAAATAGCATTTCTCCTCTCTCTAGTGGATCTCCTTAATGGCACTTCTTGAGGTGGTTGAGTTTGTTCTTCAGCTAATAGAGGAAGGATTTCAATGTTATCTTGATTTGGAATAGTGATTTCCATATGAGTCTCTGGAGTTGTTTCTTGAGCTATGAACGGTAAAGTAATTGAATCATTATCTACTCCAGAATCTTTCTCAAAGACAACCTTCCTCATAATTTCTTCCCTCACAAACTCAATATCCTCAAGAAATTTAGCATTTCCCATCTCGAAAAAGGTTCTTGATGTGGGATGGTAAAATTTAAACCCCCTTGAATGCTCAGAGTAACCAACGAAATAGCAGCTTACCGTTCTTGATTCCAGTTTTCCTTCATGTGGCTTATAAGACCGCGTTTCAGCTGGACAACCCCAAATGTGTAAGTGCCTAATGCTAGGTTTCTTGCCTTTCCAAAGTTCTTGTGGGGTTTTCGAAACTGCTTTACTTGGTACTCTATTGAGAATGTACACTGCTGTTTTCAAAGCTTCTCCCCAAAGAGACTCTGGCAAGGAGGAATGACTTATCATACTCCTCACCATATCCTTAAGAGTCCGATTCCGACGTTCAGCAATACCATTCATGTGAGGAGAACCTGGCATAGTGTATTGCGGAACAATTCCACATTCTTTGAGGAAAAGTGCGAAGGGTCCTGGACGTTGTTCTCCTGATCCATCAAATCGACCATAGTATTCACCTCCACGTTCAGATTTGACAGCCTTAATTTTCTTACCAAGTTGAAGTTCTACTTCAGCTTTGAAAGATTTGAAAACGTCCAACGATTGAGATTTCTCATGAATCAAATATAGATAGCCAAAACGAGAATAGTCATCTATGAACGTGATAAAGTAACGTTGCCCATTCCATGATGCCGTAGGGAATGGACCACATATATCAGTGTGAATAAGTTCTAAGACTTCTTTAGCTCTTTCGGCTCCTAATTTCCTCATATTAGTTTGTTTCCCTTTTATACATTCAACGCAGACTTGAAAATCTACAAGATTTAAGGGATTAAGGATTCCATTAGACACTAGCCTTTGAATTCTTTATTTAGAAATATGGCCTAAGCGCTTGTGCCACAAAATGGCAGAATCCTCCGAAAATTTTCTCTTTGTACCTCTTGAATGTGTTTGCAGAATAACATTATTGGAATTTATAAGATCAAGCATGTAAAGATTTTCCATTAAATGGTCATCACCAATAAAATTGGAATTTTGAAAGAGACATACTTTATTATTTCCAAAAGACCAGGAAAATCCCAGTTTATCCAAAGCAGAAATAGAAACCAAATTCTGTCTAAAAGACGGCACAACAAATGTCTCAAACAAGTCTAAATAACAGCCACTCTTTAAATGCAATCTAAAGGTTCCAATAGCCTCTACTACAACTTTATTGCCATCGCCCACAAAGATGAATCTTTCAGCATCAGTTGGCAGCCGGTAATGCAGGCAACCCTGCAAAGACACACTTATGTGAGTAGTAGCACCATAATCTACCCACCAAGTATCTTTAGGTACAAAGGATAAATTAACCTCAGAACAAACCAAAGTAAGAGGTATACCCTTCTTAGCACGCTGATGAGAGTGAAAATAAGCGTGTTTTAATATCCAATTTAACACCTTTTTTATTGATATTGTAGTCTTATATGAGCACAAATGTCTTATATTCATTATATGTGAGAAAAAGGTGCACTTGAGGTGTTTTGTTGTGTTTTAGGTGGAAAAAGGATCAAAAGAGCCAAGTTTGAGAAAAGGTGCAATTTGTGCAAGAATGCTGATAAACGCACATCCAATTTGTGTAATTATTCTGTATTTATTTGGAGCTCTGAATGGGAAGTGTGATACATGGTTGGAAAGCCACTGAAGAGAGGGTCGTTTTGGCGTAAAGAACATCCCATTCAGAGTCCGAACGAGGAAGTTATGAGCAAAGTGGTAACGCCGCGCGAGCTGTGCCGAACAGAATTACAGTGCTACTTTCCATGGCCTGTTACATATACAATTCTTAGAGTTTTTGTGATTTCTTTATATGGATAGAAAGCCAAGGAAGAGAGGATCGCGTGAGCACAAAAATCACTCAATTCGGAGGTCGGATGTGAAAGTTATACGTGAAACGGAGAGACTGCGCAAATCCAGTAGCAGGGTTCGACCTGTGGTTCGATCTGTGGCAAGTGGTTCGACCTGTTTGACGAGTTAACTCCCACGAATATTGCTCTTCAATTGGCGGATAGATCCATGACTTGTCCGAAGGGTTTAATTGAAGATGTTTTAGTGAGAGTGGATAAGTTAGTTTTTCCCGTGGATTTTCTTGTACTTGACATGGAAGATGATAAGGGTGATATTCCCCTTATTTTGGGACGACCGTTCCTTGCCACAGCTGGAGCTATGATAGATGTTACAGAAGGAAAGCTTAGACTGCGAATGGATAATGAAGATGTGGTTTTCTCTCTTGATCGTGCAATGAAGATGCCCATGGAGACTCAATCGTACGAAAGCATAGATGTGGTTTCTAACTTGTTTAATCGTGATTTTTCTAAGACAGGTGATTCTGAATTTAAGTGGAAGATTGACAAGGGGGTGTCTAGACAGCCATGGGAGGAAGGAAATTTCAATGATCATATACTTGTAACCAAGAAAGGTGAGGTGTTGAGTGTAGACAAGAAGAGGGAAAGAAAGTATTTGAAGGTGAGGATGCGAGAAGACCGTCCTTTACCGTCGTGACTCTACGACGTTAAACATGAGCGCCTGTTGGGGGCTTGCCCTTCCGTTTTATTGATTTATTTATTTCGTGTGAGTAAGAAATTTTTGTATTTGAGCTGCTTACCAATCGGCAAATACATCTTTTTCAAACTTAGTTTCAACTTTCGTTTTTACTAAGTTTGGGGGGTGTGATGTACTTACCTCATTGAAGCACCAAGAATATAATCTTTTCTTAGTAATGTTTGCTAGGGGAGTTGATTTTTTGCGGTATATTGAAACTTTAATCGGTTTTGATATATCGATTTTTTACAATTTGCCTAGTGTTCGGTGGTGTTTCTAGTGTGTGGAGTCGATTACATAGTCAATTGAGTCTTTCGTATAGTTCTCCTATTTTATTATTGATGAATCCTGTGATGATGAGTTTGTTTGAGCTTTGATGATAGAAAAAGGTAAAAGAGTGGCAAGACGAGTTATACATTGAGGCTTTGACTCGAGGAGCTCGTGCGTACGTTGAAGAAAAATCAGGTGCCCTCGTTCCCTTATTCTAATTTTTATGTGTACTTTAAATTCATGGAGTGAAAGAATTGAGTTTATATTTTTGGTGATCCATGTGAGCTTAAATTGTTTAAATTGTGCTGAAATTAATATGCTCTTGAAATTGATGAAGGAAGTGTACTTGAGTTATATTGTGGTATGAAGTTCTATGTGTACTTGTGCGATATTACTTACCATGAAAGGTGCTCTGTTACTTGTTAAAAATCCATGTGAGATTTTGAGCCTCGTTGATCATGTTACATAATCACATGATATTTCTTTTCTGGTGAGTATCGTTCTTGTGTATGTATTCTAGAACTTGCCTCTTGTCTTACTTGAAACTACATGTGTGTTAGATGATGGGAGATGATTTTAGGCCATCCTTGAATTTATGAGTCACTTAGCCAAATAATTCCCTACCAAATAATTATATATCCGTAGTTAGCCCCGTTGAGCCTAAAAGCCTTATTTCTTTGACAACCTACGAAGATAGCCACTTTGATATCCTATTTGAGCCTTAAATTCCTATATTTAGTGGAGAATTAAATGTTGTCAAAGTGTGTTAATGGTGCTTGATAACAATTTGGGAATGAATGAAATTGGTGTTGAAATTAATAGTGATGGATTATGATAATGCATCTAAGGAGAAGCATGGAGTAGTGCTTAAATCTAGTACTCCATGGAATCAAAAACCCTAGGGTAGTGCTTAAATCTAGTACCCTATGGAGGATGCGTGAGGTAGTGCCCGAAATTGGTACCTCGGGAAAAAGAGGATGTACTTGAAGAAAAGAAAAAGTATGTTGAGCTTGAAGGAAAGGAGAGAAAAGAAAATTAGAAGAGCATGAAGCTGGATAGCCTTGAAATATAAGAATCTGCAGTACAAAAGATCTCATGTTTTAATTCTCTACTAATTGAGTCACTTTATCCATATGTTTCCTACCCTTATCAAAGAGCCAACATTACATCCAAAAGAAAAGTCCTTTTTGATCCCATTGTCGAATCATAATTTTAGTGGTAGAAAGTTTGAGACGTTTGGCAAGCTTATGGTTACGCATGCACTTGAATTGAATCTGAGCGTAAACACCTTATCCCATAAGTGTACATCTTTTACACTTGAGTGCGAGTGATATATACTTCCCGTGAGAACATGTCAATGGAGCATTTGAATTGGTGGTGATTGTCTTAACTTGTATGCTACGAATTGATTATTACATGTAATAAGAGTTGCATGACCTAAGTTGAGGACAATTGTATTTTGAAGAGCGGTATTTGTCATAGTCCTTGTTTCCCTGCTAATTTTCTTACTCTCTCTCTCTCTTTATTTTTATTTTGTTGCCTCGGGACGAGCAACGGGTAAGTTTGGGGGTTTGATGAGAGTGAAAATAAGCGTGTTTTAATATCCAATTTAACACCTTTTTGATTGATATTGTAGTTTTATATGAGCACAAATGTCTTATATTCATTATATGTGAGAAAAAGGTGCACTTGAGGTGTTTTGTTGTGTTTTAGGTGGAAAAAGGATCAAAAGAGCCAAGTTTGAGAAAATGTGAAATTTGTGCAAGAATGCTGATAAACGCATATCCAACTTGTGTAATTATTCTGTATTGATGTGGAGCTCTGAACGGGAAGCGTGATACATGGTTGGAAAGCCACTGAAGAGAGGGTCGTTTTGGCGTAAAGAACATCCCATTCGGAGTCCGAACGAGGAAGTTATGAGCAAAGTGGTGACGCCGCGCGAGTTGTGCCGAACAGAATTACAGTGCTACTTTCCATGGCCTGTTACATATACAATTCTTGGAGTTTTTATGATTTCTTTATATGTATAGAAAGCCAAGGAAGAGAGGATCGCGTGAGCACAAAAATCACTCAATTCGGAGGTCGGATGTGAAAGTTATACGTGAAACGGAGAGACTGCGCAAATCCAGTAGCAGGGTTCGACCTGTGGTTCGACCTGTGGCAAGTGGTTCGACCTGTTTGACGAGGTCGAACCTACGTGCGGGAACTTACGTATTTTCGAGGCCAAAACACATGGGATCACTTGAAAAGCCCATTCCAAGCCCTAGAGACGTGATTACAAGTATAAAAGGAGGCTCATGCAGTCAAGAAAAATGTCACCAATCACCGAGGAGAGGCCACAACATACAACACCCCACAAGGGGGGATCACCCCCCATCCATCATCCACTTCCTTTCCTCCATCCATCCATCACTTTGAAGATTCGTTTGTGGAATCAAGAGGAGAACCAAGAGGAGGATTCAAGATGGAGAAGGGCATGAAGACGCCATATCAAGGGTTTATTCGTTTCCTAATTTATCTTGTATTTTTCGGACATCCGGGTAAGATCTATCCAACACCCATGATTGTTCTTCGAAACATCATGGGCTAGAGCCTTTTTGGTAGATCTAGGAGTTTTGATGGTTTTATCTAGTTAATTGAACTTCCATGTATACACTCCGTACAACACTACTTGTGGTTTATTTTATATATGATTGTGCTTTCTTAATCCATATTCACGGTCGTTTTGTGCATCTTCAATTGGTATATAGAGTCTGAATATATATCTTGGTTGTAGATTGAGTGCGTTCACCGCTGAACAGGATTCCATGTTATGATTCTAAGTGAGGGGACTCCGAAGCTTCATTAGAACTATCATATATGAATACTTATTAATTGAATTGAATTCGGGTTAATAAGTAGGATAAAGAGGATAATTTCATAGTACCTATAAAGGGAGATCATATCGGGTTAGAGTACCAATCCTAGGGGGAAATAATTGATACTGATAGTACCTAGAAAGGGGGGTGAAATTATATCTCTTGCTCCGAGGTTATTCACACGTGTTACACGCATGTTTACTTGTGTCTATAGAGTAGATATGCATGGTTTAGTGATGTGTCCATATTCCACAAGGCAGAGTCGGACATTGACACATGGAAGGGAAGTTAATAAGTAAAACTGGATTATCCTAGAGCTACCTATTCTCCTACTTGATCCACTTTCGTATTCTTCAAGTGATATTTATTTTATTTGTTATTTTAATTACTTGTTTATTAGTTTAATAATTCTAAACCTCAACGTTATTGCCATAATCGTCTTAATTAATTTAGATAATAATTAAATTAATAATATGCCGTCCCTTGGGTTCGATATTCACTTGGTCGCTTGCTTAAGCTGCAATTGATATCCTTAATACTTGGGGATTAATTTTGTGTGCAAAGAAAACACGCATCAAGTTCTTGGCACATAAAGCCTTGTGTGATTTGGGGGCAAGCGTTAACTTGATGCCTTTGTCCATATTTAAAAGGCTTGGTTTGGGGGAGTTAACTCCCACGAATATTGCTCTTCAATTGGCGGATAGATCCATGACTTGTCCGAAGGGTTTAATTGAAGATGTTTTAGTGAGAGTGGAACCTTGTGTGAGTTATAACTCCCACGAACATTGGAAAGGGGTCGGCACATAAAGCCTTGTGTGATTTGGGGGCAAGCGTTAACTTGATGCCTTTGTCCATATTTAAAAGGCTTGGTTTGGGGCATATTTGGAGCAATCTTTCTTAAAATGATCCCGCTTCTTGCAGAAGTGGCATCTATCATCCTTAGGTTCAACCTTTTGCTTCTTCTGCTCTGAA
Source organism: Pogostemon cablin (assembly GCA_023678885.1). Lineage (NCBI taxonomy): Eukaryota > Viridiplantae > Streptophyta > Magnoliopsida > Lamiales > Lamiaceae > Pogostemon > Pogostemon cablin. The sequence continues at coordinate 11,237,632 of CM042993.1, forward strand.
GCAGCAGCAACAACAGTACCATTAGGTCGATTTCTTTTCTTGCCTCGAGCATTTATATCCAAGTGAGCACTTTCAACTCTATCTCTCTGCACTCTCTCTTCCTCTTGCACACAGTAAGATATAAGCTCATTAAGGGACCATTTGTCCTTTTGAGTATTATAGCTCACTTTGAATTGCCCAAAGTATGCAGGAAGTGAGATCAGAACCAAGTGCACAAGTAGATCATCAGAAATGTCTAACTTAAGTGCCTTAAGCTTTGATGTGAGATTAGACATTTCCATGATGTACTCCCTTATGTTCCCTTTGCCTTTATACCTCATGGAGACAAGTTTAGCCAAAAGACTACTTGCCTCTGCCTTTTTATTTTTGGCAAAGTACTACTCAACAGCCTCGAAGAACGATTTGGCATTTTTGCTCTCAGCAATAGAGACCCGAAACGCCTCCGGAATGGAGCACTTCATGATCATCATGCACATTCGGTCTGACCGATCCCACTTCTCAATTTTAGCCTCATTTGGATTTTCAGTAGTAGCAGTGGGTCGATCAGATCGAAGAGCCAGATCCAAATCCATACAGCCCAGAACGATCTCAAGGGTTTCTTTCCAGCTCTTGAAGTTTGTCCCATTAAGTATTGGGATGTTATTGATTTGTTGAGTAAAGTTAGGAGCTGTAGCAACAGAAACTAAATAGAGAACACATTAAGTATACTCACATAACATTCATATCATAAATCAAACTATGAATGAATAAGTAAAACAAATTGGGGACCCATCTCAAGACACCAAGTGTAACATCAACCTCGTCTGTGGACAAAAATTAACTACAGTGGTAATCTTGGTGCAACAATCAAGTATTGACAATAAGTTCTGTCAAACAAGAGTCTATAGGTGGACCGACTCATGTTCACATGAATAATACAAATAATTATCACATACTTATTATCACATGTGTGTTATTATTCTGTCAAACTGTGCCTACTTGTGGGCCGAATACAGAACACATAAATAATACCACACCCATCTATGTAATTTCAATAAAGCTTTTCTCCATACACGATATTGCTGTGGCAACATGGTGCTTCGATTGACTAGATTGAAGGTTTACTAGACTAATTAAATAAATATTAAAATATTTAATTTAATTAAACGACATTGAACTGTCTCCTCAATTCAAATAAATTTCTTTATGGGTTCTTGCCGAGATCACAAATAATTAATAAAGCAATCTGGATCCACGTAATTTAGCGTCAGACTATATACTTCCACACAAATAATCTGACTCCATACTAAATAGCAGTACCAATTCATTCATGCTTAGTGCTGTAATAAAAATTAAAGGTACGCTTCCTGTCATAATAATCAAAATAATAGACCCACGTCTACTGAGATTTTAAAAACATACAGTGGATGTTCGAAAGTTTATGACATCAATTAAATGATATTGCAAAATTGACTTAATATACGTAAATCGAGATTCATAGAGAATTAAAGATCTCAGAATACCCACTTTGATGATGTCCGAAAATTATTACTATGAAATCTTGATCCAACACACCACGTATTAGATTAATGAAATTAATCAACCTGGGCATATACATTAATATTCGAAAACACATAAATGTTTTTAACTTAATAGATAAAACATATTTCAATCCGGATCTTTTAAATCACAGAAAATAATCCAATAACTTAAACAATCATGCATGTTCGAAAACCAAAGGAGTATAAGCATATCAATCGGGATTATTAAATCACAAAAAATAATCCATATCTCAAATCCCAAAAAAAATTGATCCAACAGATCTCAGAGAATCATGAATAGGGTGGCTCTGATACCACTTGTTGGAAATAAATCATTTAATCCAAATACACCTTAAGCCCTAACATGATTCAACAAGATCCATAATATTAAATAGAGGAATACCTGGATCCATTGATTTTCTTATGCGGAATTAAACGGAAGATCAGCAGCAGGTTCAAGGCCTTCCTCCACTAAGCCTTTGGATTCCCTCAGGACCTTCGTAATCTCTTCAGATGGGGAAAGAGAGAACTGTGTGCGGCTTAGTGTTGGGGACCATAACCTAGGTATCTATATATATATTACCCATATCAGGCCACCCATAATCACCTGATACGTAATATTGGGTATTTACTCATTCGCCCATATCAAATAAGTGTAGTTCATGGGCTCTTACTTTATTTTAATCACTTAATTATGCCCAATATATTATTTGAATAGCTAATATAAGTGAGTATTAATATATTGCCCACAATTAAATTATATAGGAAATATAAATTTCCTAACACAGTATTGTTGAATTTTTGCCTCTCTAAAAATGCATTCAACGAAACTAATTATAACTTGACTTGAAAAGGAAAATCGATGGTTTCTAGTCTGAATTGTTTTTTTAAGATACACTAATGCATGTATATTTCTGCTTCCGTATATGCACAATTGAACCTGTTTTATGTAAAAAAGGCCAATCCAAGATTTAACTGTGACTATCTAAACATATCGATCTACGTAAACAGTTGAATTAAATATATATCAGTGCATATGTGTATTGTTGCAATTTAGAGATAGAGCATGCATGAAATTAGATATCATTATTGGGGTTATTTCATTTTCCCCTATAAGCACCAGAGAAGTCCCTGTTGAACAGATTTATTTAAGGTTTGCAACTTCTTAAGTTGTCTTCACGATAAAGGAGTTGAAAGGAAGTGGGAGTATCTTTTGATCACTTAATAACCTACACAACTAACAACTCAGAAAAGAAACAAAAGTTGTTTAGGAAATTGAATTTATGATGATAAAGAAGCAATACATATTAAAATAAGTGAGTGAAAACCACCTGCATGAGTATTGTTCACTGCTCAGTTTATGAGGGTACCTTTTAGTGGTATAATTGCCTTCTTGAGAGGGGATATGGAGTGAGACACTGAAACTATGGGCTTTGACGTTTCTGTAGGAATCACTGGTATTCCTTCTTTCTGAATACATATAAGATACAAGTTGTGTGTGTGTGTGTGATTTTCTTCCCTTTTTCTGGTCATTGATATTATGTAACTTTTGTATTGCGTTTTTACTTCCTTTTTTGAACATCAACTTAAATATACATAATACGCAGGACAATTTCTGAACTAAATATTCTATTCCCAGATTCAAGATATAGCAATATTCTTGGTTGATATTTAGCTTTACTGATGTCAGCATTCAATCTCAATTACTCAAAAATATAGATTATCATGCACTTCAATCACCACCAATCGGACAAAAATCAAACTAAACTCATGAGAAAATTTTTAAAATTGAGTCAATTTTACAAGAATCACACTCAAGTGGTGAGTCACACCACACACTCTCCACCCAAACTTAAATCGAAACAAGTTGAGACTTAAGTTTGTAAAAAATGGTGGGACTTACCCTTATAGTTTCCATTGATGATCTTTTTGTGGAGAAGTAAACACATCCAACGAATTGAGCAATGTCCACCACGCACTAGCCCCCCAAACTTAACTCGAGACAAGAGCTGAGAATTAAGTTTGCAACAAGTGATGCTACATGCCTACTCAAATCCATGAAGCACTTCTCTTTTCTTCACTATGCCTTTTCTCACAAACACAATCCACCTACAAGAACAAACAACAAAAAAAGCATCAAAAGATAAAAAGAATGGGTTGCCTTCCATTTAGCGCTAAGTTTAACGTCTTCAAGCCGGACGAAATTTTACGATCATTGGACCAAATGTTGGTCCATCACACTTTCTCCTCGCATCCTCACTTTGAACATTTATTTAGCCCTCTTTTTGTCTACAAGCTCAACTTCACCATTCTTTCTTATTATCATCAAATTATCATCGAGAAGAGCTTCAAGTGTATTCCCTCTTTCTCCTTTGTCAATTTTCCAATCAAGCTCCGGAGCTTTCTTCCTATCAACATCACACGAAGACAAGTTAGAATTTGACATTTTCATATAATCATGAAGAAATGAATTTAAGTTGTCAAAGAGAATAGAGTCATAATCCATAAAATCATCTGGAGGCTCATTCGGAGGCTTCAAGTGAGACTTGATTCCTTTGTCCTTGTTACATAAGAATTTAACACTCATTCCTTTTGAGCTCAAAGAAAGCTCCTCTCTCCCAACATCAATTTTAGCTCTTCCCGTAGCTAGAAATGGCCTTCCCAAAATGAGTGGAACTCGAGGATCCACCTTCATTTCTAACACCATGAAATCAACCGGGAAAGCTAGCCCCTTCACTTTCACCTCCATGTCTTCCACAATCCCTAGTGGCTTCACAACCTCACCATTTACCACTTCAAGATGGATAGTCGTAGGCTTAAACTTTCCAATTTCAAGGTCTTTAAAAGTAGCATGAGACATCACGTTGACGCTCGCCCCCAAGTCACACAATGCATCAAGGGTTTCTTTCCCTTCAAAATCACACGAGATAATGAACTTTCCCGGATCATCAACTTTTGTAGGCCTCTCCTTGTGCATCGATTCACTTGCTTCGAGTAGCTCTTCTTTCCTTTTCTCCTCATACTTTTTCTTGAGACATTTGACATGTTCAAACTCCTTTTTCTTCTCCTCCTTTACAAACATTTATGGATAGGGAATAGGGAATAGAGTGATTGGAATACCCAATAGTCACGTTTGTACTCCTCTTCTTGAACATTTTCCTTCACTTTCTTTTCCTCTTGCACCATTTTCCACTTAGGTATCCATTTAGGCACCTTCTCTTCTTTCTTACTTATTTCTTCCATTTCTCCAACAACCTTATTTTCCACCAACCCTTCTTCATCCTTTCGTTCCTCTTTCATATCAACTAATAAACATTGAGCTTTTGGGTTAACCTCGGTGTGGCTAGAAACTTTCCTTTTTGTTGAGCACTCAAAGAACTTGGAATTTGTCCAACATTATACTCCAAAGCCTTGAGCCTCTTTTCATTTGCTTCTTCCGCCTTTTTCAAAGCTTAATCTCGAGCTTTGTTTGATGCTATCAATTGTTCAAGTAGTTCATCGGTTGTCGCTTTACCCTCTTGATTTGGTGCTTTAGCTCCTGGATGGTACCCCGGAGGATAACCAACTGCATTGTTCGAGTTGGAGTAGGAAAAATTGTCTTGCCTTTGTTGTTGTGGATAAGAACTTCCACCACTTTGATTATTGAAGCCTCCTTGCCTTTGTGGGAAATTACCTTAGAAATTATTTTGGTAATTCCCTTGGTAACCTCTTCCTTGTATGTAGAGCACATCTTCTATCCTTGGCTTCGACATAGCCCATTGTTCCCCACTCACAACATTCGGAGGAAGCACCCCTTGCTCTATTTGCCCTTCAACCATATTTGCCCCTTGATTGTTCACACTTTGATTCAAGCTCATTTGCCTCAATACTTCCGTCGCTATCATTTCAACGCTTGGCATTTGTAGCATACTTGGCTCGACATTCAAACTCTTTACACTAAACTGTTGCCCTTGATCAAAATTCTCAAAACCATAGCATCCACTTACCCTCTCCGATGGCCATTGATATACATTTATAGCAATCTCATCAAATATCCTTATTGCCCTTTCCGGAGTTACACCAAGTACAGATCCACTCGCCGAAGTATCAACAAGCACTCTTTGACCATTCGCTAATCCTTGATAGAAAAATCCAACTTGTTGATTCTCCGGGAATCCATGTTGTGGACACTTGAGTAGCATATCCTTAAACCTTTCTCACGCTTCATAAAAGCTCTCTTGAGGCATTTGCTTGAATTGAGTGATCAAGCTCTTCATTTGGAGTGTCTTGTAAGGTGGAAAAACTTGTTCAAGAACATTTGTGCAAGCTCATCCCATGTGTTGCACGTACCCGGAGTGATAGTGGAGAGCCATATTCGAGCTCTATCCCTCAACGAGAACGGAAACAACCTCATCCTAATACAATCCTCGCTCACCCCATTCTTCATCTTCACGGTGTTGGCAAACTCAATAAATTGAGCTAGATGAGTATTATGATCCTCATTCGGGGTTCCACTAAATTGTTGTTCTCTCACCATAGAAATCAAGCCCGCTTTAAATTCAAAGTTGTTTGCATTGATTGTAGTCCCGTCATTTGTGGCATTGCCCTTGGCATGAAGAAATCCCGAATCACCCTTTGATCATTATGAATTTCATATTGTACCGGAGGTTGTGGTGGTGGCACATACGATTGTTAAGGAGGAGCATAAGCATGTGGAAATCCTTGTTGCCTTAGAGTTTGTTGCACCATTTGTTGAAGCAAAACTTGATTGTTCATAGCTTCGAAATTTTGATAAGCATTATGAGGAGGGTTGGCATTGAATTGAGGTGCTTGTGCATTGTCTTGCACTCCTTCCCCATTATACTCAGCCTCAAAACATTCATCATCTTGATTGTTCTCCATTCGATCACTCTTTTTGGGCTTGCTCTATTTTCTCCTTTTTCGAAATGTATGTTCAATCTCCAAGTCGATTGGTTCTACTTGATTCCCCTTGGATCTCGTTTGCATACACCTTCAAAGATAAAAGAAGTAAGGACAAGATTTTCAAAAGCAACTACAAGTAAACAAATAAAATAAAAAAATTATCTCTATTAAAATTACTCAAAACGATCATTCTTCAAGCTACTAGCAATCGTTGCCTCCCCGGCAACGGCGCTATTTGATTAGCCATAACTTGTAGTCGAGTTGACCAATTCAAGAATTTATCGAACCACAGGGAGGTAGGTACTAGTGCTTAAGAGATCTCACGCTTCTTGTAATTTTATAGAGATGAATCATCAATGGATAGGTGTTCAAACAAGTAATAAAATCAATCAAAGCAAGCAAACAAGCAATGATCAACAAACAAGATAGATAAATGGATGAGTGGGTTTCCAAGTTAAGTAAAAGTGAGATTAACAACAATTAAGAAATGGAAATCCTAGGATAAATGCATCAAATTCATATGATCATGGGTATAATACTAAGGGCCAACACTAAGTTCACATAGCTCCCTCTCGAGATTGATAGGATATGAATCTCAATTAGCTCAATGGATTGATTCTCACTCAAACAATTCCAACTAGGTACTAAGCTTGAAATGAGAGTCCATTCACATGATTAATCAACCTCTCGATCAAACCAATTGGATGTCCTATCAAAGGGTTCTAAATTCCAAAGGACTTCTCAATCTCTTTACAATTATAATGAACATAATGTGTATGACAAAATGATTCAATTAATTATCCTAAATATTAAATTGGCTTCTCAATCTAATCACATGCTTAAAACAACAAAACACACAAATCATCATAAACATCAAAATTTAAAGCATCAATGATAGAAAATCAATTAACCTAATCAGCATATGAATTTAAATACATAAATCCCAAAATTATCCAACAACTCTCATGTTGCTAATCTCACAAGGGAGGTTAGCCTAACATATTCAAAAGGAAATCAACATAGACATTAAGATCCTAACAAAACATGATAAAAATAAGGTTTTACTACAAAGTATGGATGAAAACTCCCTTGAAGTGCTTCAATGGTGATCTTTTTCCTTCCCTTGCAATTCTCTTCTCGTCCTTACTTCTTTTCCTCAATTGGATGAAGATTTTGATGGTGGGATGATGGTAGATGGGATGGATGAAGAATGGATGAAGATGATAGTATAAAATAGAGAAAATGGTGTGTGAAGTGTGTACAACGGTGAAACCCTTCGAAATCTGATCAAATATTGAAGTATTGGGTATTTATACCACTTAGGAAGCTTCTAGAAGGATTCTGATATGTTTCTGATCCTGCAGCAACACGACTCGTGTGCTGCAACACTGCCACAGGGTGGCCGTTTAGGCGTTTTGGATGTCAAAAAATGGCCAAGGCTTATAGGGCCATGTTGCGCAACACGGCTCGTGTGCTGCAACATGGCTCGTGTGCTGCAACAGGCCGACCGTGTTAGTGCAACCCCTATTTTTATAATTTTGTTTCGGCTCGTTCTCTCTTTTCAACTCCGAATTGAGATCCACTTTTTCCTATGTCTTTCTTTTCGCGTCTAGGATCTATTTTTGCCTGAAAATCATACGTTTAAGCTCATTCACACACATCTCCATAAAAACACAATACACAATCAAATAGTACAAAAATACGGATAAAATAATACGAAAACACATATAAAAAGATACTAAAATCTAGTTGAAAATAACACTCAATCACTCCCTGCCTTGCTACATGCTTCAGCTCATGCCGCCCACGCCTAGCGGGAGATGGAAGTCGTGCGCCGCAAGCTGCTCATCCGCACGCCAACATGCACGACTCGTGCGCCTTCTCACCCACGGACCTGCCTAGAAATCTGCATGACTCGCCCGGAACACCGCAAGACTCGCCCGGAACCCCGGCATGACTCGCCCGGTACATGGTCAGACTCGCACAGAACTGTGATGACTTGTGCCACATGCCATTGTCGCCTTCACGCTGGTCGTGCAGTGGCCAACACCACCAGCGTTGAACACACGTCTGCGAGTTTTGTCGGCCAGTCCTACCGACTGAAATCCACGCTGCATATCTCGCCGCCAGCGACAACCACCGCCGCTGCATGTCACGCCTTCCCAGTTATTTACCAGAGGGATCATCGCCGTATCATCAGAGACGACCATTACTTGCCGCCTCCTATGAATCGCCGATGGTCACGACAACCACCAGTGAGACCATGCCGCATCGGTTTGCATTTGATCCAGTGCCGTGATCCGGCAGAAACAACCATTACCCATGCAGCGTTGTGCGCTTGCAAAATCTCTAGCCATTCCGCGCATCCACCACGCCACTGTTTCACCACGCAGCGCTGTTCTGCCGCCATCGTATCGCCGGCCTTCTTCACTGTCATTCGGTAGCCTCATCGGGTTGTCATGCGGTGCTCGTGTGCCGCCATGTACAATTAGAGTATTCAACAAGAAACTTAATTCTAAACCCTAATCATGTTTGACACATAAACTCTAGCCTAACGTGTTACGCTTCACCACAAAATCGAAGCTCTGATACCAATTATTGGCGTTCGATCGTTTGGTTAACGTGAACCGTTAGGGTTCCATACTATTCTATATAAGCAGAAGCAAGAACATAAAATTATATTACCTTTCCCCAAGGTATGTTGAAGAAGAGAAAATTCTCGCTGGCAGCTTGCGCAACCTCACAATTTTGGGCATAAATTCCTCATCCAATCTTCTATTTGAGTGATTTTTATGCCAAAACGATCCTCTCTTCTGTGGCTTTCTAACGATATATTACAAGACCAGTTTTGAGTTCCACATAATTACAGAAAAATCGTGGAAGTTGACGATTAGGTTGCTGAAAATAACCTCTTGATCTTCTGTTGTATTCCCAAATCAAATCTTGATATCGTGTGGGCGATGATCCTCAAGATCCTCTCAATCTGTAATTCTCTCTCAAACTCACGTGTGTTAGGCGCAGTCATTAGGCTTTCTGGATCACTAAGATGACTTATATATGGGCTACAACAGGGACCAGGAGGAGAAATTAGAGTCGGGCCTCCATTGGGCTTAAGTATCTAAGTTTAGCCCAAAACTTATACTTAAGTCCAATAATAATAATGTATTCTACTAAAATATTATTAGTGCACTGCCGCTGTAATCCTAAATTATGTTATGGGCTCCTTCTTATTATGAGCCCGACAGTCTCCCCGTGTTTAAGATATACAATGCCCATTAATTAATTAAGTTACTGACAACTCCATTAATTAATATCTCATCCGAGAGTAGTACCACTCAACCTCATTATCATGACGGAATAAATCCACCTGCAGGATTTACATGATAATCCTTATGAGCTCCTCAAGGGGACATCATCAACCTATTTAGTAGGACACGGATTCCTTCTACAATCAACAGCACACCATAAAGACAGCACTATTTCCCAACTCACCGAGTTTATTGATTTAATACATGTAAATCTCACCCATTGATGAATCAAAAAAATACATACTGCCTTACATGTCGAGGTTATTGTATAGGAATTAAGAGAATGAACATCCATAATACAGATATCAAATTCTCCTATATTGTCAGTATAAATCGAACGATCTCAAGCGGTCCTACTTAATACACACAAAGTGCACTAATGTGATTCTATAATCAAGAAAAACTAATACTAAATCACACTACAATCATCCCGATAGAGAGTTCCCGTCTATCTCGGTTGTGAGCATCTGTTTATAATTGTGAGCATCTGTTTATACTTTATAAGAAAACTGATAATATGATCTTCCGCGTGTTGTCGCACAACATACTACAGTATAAAGTAAGTGAACTATTGTATCGGACATATAAATAAATTATAAGACGCAATCATTTGATCAATGATTCTCATTTCAAATATTGTTAAATCATTGTTCATACTAAAGCTAGGCTTTTAGTATGTAATCCAACAACATCACCATTCCGAACCCATATGGCACCACTCCAGACTGCTACCAATATTACAGTTCTTGGGTTTCTTGCAACCAAACAAACTACTCAAACTCCCCGAAGCTATTCACATATAAGAACTACATAGAAATCACAGACATCTCCATCTCCGGCCAGATCAGATTTATCCAGTTCATAGCTCAAGATAGCTACGCCCACAAAGGCAGCAGAAACTTCTCCGTTTTCGGAAATTGGGGACCTACGTCATCCGGAGAGGTATTCTGTGCCTGACAGCTTTAGTGCGTCAATGGAGAAGCTCGCGTTAAAGATTTTGGGGATGGATGGGATGATCATTGATATAATTTTTCTGATTGATTGATGTTAGTTCATTGATCATGCCTTAGATCTTAAAAACGACGTCGTTTTCTTTTTTTTATAGTTGGAGGGTTGATGTGGAAAAAAATTGACAGGTCAGCAGTCGGGCAGGCCTCTAACTACTCGATGATTTGATTTGCATAACGGGCTTAAAGTCAAGAACTTATTTGTAAATATTGAAAAGTTTTGACTAATTCGCAATCTTCGAAAATGTTGGGACTTTTAGTGTAATTAACCCTAGAAAAAATGATAAGAAGATATATTATTAAACAAGCAATGAAAATCAAGCAAATAAATAAAAAAATAAGCAATAAAATATATGAATGATTGAACTAAGTAGATAAAGAGTGAGACTAACAACATTAAAGGTGAGAAATACAGAGTGCTCATTCAATGGGCTGTAGAACATATTTTTGTATAAATCAAATCCAGTAGGAGACTATAAAGCATCATGACCTATATAACAAATCATATAAGCTAAAGTATGTAACAGTCGGCCCTAATTTTGTTAAGGAATTAGGACTAATTGACAATATAATAAAAATGAAAGGACATGAATTAAGGCAAGAATTTTGATTTGATTATTTAATAATGGGTCAAACTTCCCAAAATTAGCATACTCCCAACTCCCAAACATTCATGAATCTAGACCCCCCCTATCTACATAGATTTATCCCTTTTTTTATTAAGTTCAAAACCCTGATCACACTCTAATTATTTTCAAATTAAACACCCCCAATTTAGGGATTGAACCGAAGAAATTTCTATCACCCTCCCTTTCACACTCACCTTACAACTAAAATCAGCCCTTCAACCTTCACTTTCACACTGAATCTCACATAAGAATCACAATAGTAAAAGTAGTCCCTAAAGCTTATATTTCCCGATTTCATTCTCCCTCCTACTTCCAAACTCTCAAGGTAAGTAAAGATTTATATGTTTACTTAAATGAAGTAGGATTAATTACATGAAAAATCCTAATCTTTTCGCCGATTGCGAATTAGTCTAATCTTTAGAATATTTATAAATAAGTACTCGACTTTATGCCTATATTGCAACTCGAACCACCGGGTAGCTGAAGGTCTACCTAGTGGTTGATGTGTCATGTTTTTATCCACTTCAGTCACTGACTCACTCTCCACATGTAAATAAAAATTAATTCATACGACAAGGTTTTCTAGAGAAATTTTGAGCAATATATGAAAAAAACAGGAAAGAAAATCCATGGTGGAAAATAAAATTTAAAAAAGAAATATATTAAAGTAAAAAAAATGAGGGTAATGTGTTCTTCTCTCCCTCTTCGATACCATTTCAGCCGCCACCCACCACACCGAGCCACCGCTGCAACCAATCACCGACAGTTCGTCGTTGCAGATTCACTTTCTCATTAGAAATGCGAACCCACCATCAGCGTCGTCTGTTGTTTAGATTCACTTCCTTACTGGAAACGCGAACCCACCGCCAGCATCGTCCGTCGTTTAGATCCGCTTCCTCGCTAAAAACGCGAACCCACCACGACCTGTCGCTATTCGGCACCACCATCCATTCTAAAAGAATTCGTTACCTTATTCTGTATTCGTCGTTACTACAATCTGAGGAATTTTTTGGTGGCAGAGAGAGATGGAGGGTACATCTATGAAGGAATTTATGAATACATTTGATGGCATTAGTTGTTGCGGAGAAGACGTGAATGATGCAGTTGAATCTGTATTCAACAACACCTTCACTCCCATGTAAAAGTCGCCATGACTGTGCTCAAGTGTTTGGAGAATCAGGAGAAGCTATTTGCCAATGTAAAAATTTTCCCAATAAAACGACTTGTATGAATGTTTTTTTTAAATTTACATGTGGAGAGTGACGTGGACAAAAATGCGACACATCAGCCATTGGGCCGGCCACCAACTATCCGATGGTTCGAGTTGCAATACGGGCATAAAGTCGGTTACTTATTTATAAATATTCAAAAATATGGACTAATTTGCAATCGGCGAAAATGTTAGGACTTTTCATGTAATTAACCCAATGAAGTATATGTTTATTTTAACATACAAAGGAATGCATTTTTACAGGTATTTTTATTCAAAGGAATGCACGGTGTCCCTGGGGGCACAAGAGCCTCACTCTTTATTCAATTGACTCATGTTGCTCCAAATGTTTATTGTAATTCAATTGACTCGTATTGCTTGATGAGAGTGAAAATAAGCGTGTTTTAGTGTCCAATTTAACACTTTTTTATGGAAATTATTGTTATATATCAGTACAAATGTCCTATATTCAATATATGTGAGAAAAAATGTGTTTGAGGTATTTTATTGTATTTTAGGTGGATAAAGGATCAAAAGTGCCGAGTTGGAAAAAAGATACAACTTGTGCAAGAATGCTGAAAAATACATGTCCAACTTGTGTAATTTTTTTGTATTTGTGTGGAGCTCTGAACTAGAAGTATGATACATGGTTGGAAATCCACAGAAGAGAAGATCGTTTTGGCATAAGGAACACTTCAATAGGAGTCTAAACAAGAAAGTTATGATCAAAATGGTGACGTCGCGCAAGCTATGCCGAACAGAACGGCTGTGCTACTTTGCATAACTTTTTATACCTTTAAATGTTGGAGTTTTTGTGAGTTCTTTATATAGAAAGACAAGGAAGAGAGCACAAAAATCACTGAAATTGGAGTTTGGATGTGGAAGTTATGCACGAAACGGTGAGACTACACATGCAGCTCGACCAGTAGTTTGACCAAGGCTTTCCAGTTCGACCAAAATCACTTTGGTCGAGTTAGGACACGCGAATCCAGATCTGTGTAGGATTTCATCTCCAGTGAGTGTATTTTCGTATTTTTCAAGAAAAAGTTCATCTAATGTCCATTAGGAGAGCTTACAAGTATAAAAGGGGATGCAGATCACACTAAGGAAGGACAGTAATACAAATCCATCCTACACCACCCCACAAGGGGAGATCACCCCCCAACCATCATCCACATCCTTTCCTCCATTCATCCATCGCTTTGAAGATTCTTCTGCTGAATCAAGAGGAGAACTAATAGGAGGATTCAAGACGGAGAAGGACACGACGACGCCCATATCTAGGGTTTATTTCGTTTTCTAATTTATTTTGTGATTTTTTAGACATATGGGTAAGATCTATCCAACATCCATGATTGTTCTTCGCAACATCATGGGCTAGAACCATTTTGGTAGATCTAGGGTCTTGAAAGTTTTATGAATTAATTAAACTCTCTTGTGTGTCCTCCGTATAACACTACTTGTGGATTTATTTTATATATGATTGCACGTTTTTAACTCATATTCACGATCATTTTGTGAATCTTCAACTGTTATATAGAGTGAATATATATCTTGGTTATTGATTGAGCGCGTTCACTGCTGAACAAAGTTTTATGTTATGATTCTAAGTGAGGGAACTGCGAAGCTTCATTAGAACTGTCATATATGTATGTTTATTAATTGAATTGAATTTGGGTTAATAAGCAGGATAAAGAGGGTAATTTTATAATACCTATATAAGGAGATCATATCGGGTTATATTCCAGACGTGAAAAATAATTGATACTGATAGTACCTAGAAAGGGGGGTGGAATTATGTCTCTTGCTCCGAGGTTATTCACACGTGTTACACATATATTTACTTGTGTCTATAGAGTAGATTTGCATGGGTTAGTGATGTGTCCATTGTCCACAAGGCAGAGTCGGCCTGCACTTGAGAAGGAAGTTAAGTAGTAAAATTGAATTACCCTAAAGCTACCTATTCTCCTACTTGATCCACTTTCGCATTCTTCCGGTGATATTATATTCTATTTGTTATTTAATAATTCTGTTTAGTAGTTAATAATTATATCTCTCAATTTTATTGTCTTCGTCTTAATTAAGTTAGTAAATAATTAAATTGATAATACGCCGTCTTTGGGTTCGATATTTAACTCGGTCGCTTATCTAAACTACAATAACATCCTTCATATTTGAGATTAATTGTGTGTTGAGAAAACGCTCATCATTGCTCTACATAGTTTTTATTAAACTAAACCTGTTTAACCTGCTTGTTTTGGTTGTTGGCTTACATGTATCTGCACTAGTTATTCCATAATCCAATCACTAACTTCTGCTTGTTTTGGCTGTTGGCTTACATGTATTTGCACTAGTTATTCCATAGTCCAATCACTAACTTCACCAAAAGTTACCATCTAGACTTGTTCATTGTAGTAGATAAGAATTGAATCATCTGAACTCATAGAGTTTTACACCTTCCCCTGTATTTATGAATTTTGTGTACGTGTGTGCATATGTGATTTATACATGAACTACTTATACAAAACAACAAATCTTTTATTTGTAAAACTCTCATAGGTTTTAAATGTAAATTTTTTCAAAATTATCGTAAGTTTTACCACATGGTAGCAAATCATAATAATAAAAGCTTATGATAATCTCCTGCACAAGATTTAAATGTGTGTTAAAATGAGAAAGAAAAAAAGGTGGAGTAATGTAATGTGTAAAAAAGAATATGCAAGAAAAAACGTGAAAAAAGAAAATGTTCAAAAAATAATAATAATAAGGGTTTATTACTAATAGATACACACTTTTAACTTAAATTATTATTGGATACATGGAATTTAAATAATTACTCTCACATACAAAATATTAAAGTAAAATACCAAATATAACCTTATATTCCATACACTTTTAAACCAACAACCCTACCCCTCATCCACCCACCGGCATTGACCAGCCATTGACCGCCATTGACAGGCGGACGGACTGGCGTTGACCGGCGTTGACCTCCGCCTGCTGCTGCCGGAATTTAAAATGTGAAAACAAAATGTGCAAAAATAAAATTGTGCAGAACAATTGTGCAAAATAAAATTGTGCAGAACTAAATTGTTCAAAATCAATTTGTGCATACAAATTGTGCAAACATATAGGAGTATTTATGGTATTACAGTCATAATTGTGTAATTAGGAGTAATAGTATTTTGATTCATGTAGTTTAAAACAATTATGCATTTTTTTGTGTACCCGGTCACTTACTAGAGGGTACACAAAAAAATGCATAATTGTTTTAAACTACATGACTCAAAGCACTATTACTCCTAACTACACAATTATGACTGTACTACCATAAGTACCCCTATATGTTTGTACAATTTGTCTGCACAAATTGATTTTGCACAATTTGTCTGCACAAATTGATTTTGCACAATTTGGTTCTACACAATTTTATTTTGCACAATTGTTCTGCACAAATTTATTTTTACACATTTTGTTTGCATATTTTAAATTCTGGCAGCAGGCAGCGGTGGTCAACGGCCGGTCCGGCCACCGGTCAACGCTCGGTTGACGGCCGATCAACGCCGATCAACGTCGGTCCGCCCGCCGGTCAACGGTGATCAATGGCTGGTCAACGCCAGTGGTGGGTGAGGGGTAGGGTTGTTGGTTTAAAAGTGTATGGAGTATAAGATTATATTTGGTATTTTACTTTAATATTTTATATGTGAGAGTAATTATTTAAATTTCATGTATCTAATAGTAATTTAGGTTAAAAGTGTGTATCTATTAGTAATAAACCCAAATAATAATAATAATAATAAATTGTGCAAAAAATTTGTGCAGAAAAAAAGTGCAAAAAAAAAGTGCAAATACATAAGGGTATTTATAATATCACAATCTATAATTGTGCAGTTATAATTATTAGTTCTTTTTTTCATCATGTAGTTTATTGGTAGCAACCCTTTTTTCTATTTCAAATATAATTTTGAATGTATTCATAATATACTTTTACACTACTATCGAGATTTTCTAAATTACTATAATAGTTTTTTATTATTTTATAAAATATATTAATGAAAATTAGCTCTACTTGTCTTTTTATAAGATATAAAATTGCAAGCCTTTTCCTTTACAGGATCGGTAGCTTATCAAGTCTATTGCAGCCTTTACACGTCTACATAGCTTGATTATTCCAAACATTATTTTCTTGTGGTACAGACTCTCTAAATTTTTGAGATTAATTGCAGCCAATTTCATCCTTTAACATGCACGCCGAAGATACTAGTACATTGAAAGATGAGGTTTCATCACAAATCCATAATTATAACCATTGTCCTAATTAGATACTCATTAATATTAAATTATTAATGTACCTAAGAAGTAAATACTCATTGCATGTCATAACAAACTTCAAAAAGGTTTGATATCAATAATATAATGTATTAATAGACTATAGTTTAAATTTTTCAGAATTACAAAATATATAGTTTAAATTTTACGAATTAACAAAAAATATTGATAATATAAAAAAAATATTTAATTTTTTTCTCTCTCAAATATAATTTTGAATGTACACTACTATTGAGATTTTCCAAATTACTATAATAGTTTTTTATTAATTTTATAAAATATATTATATGTAAATTTTTCTTTTTAATTTTTTTTTATTTTGATAAAATGACAATATATGTATATATAAAATTATTTAAAAATATGAATATTTTTTTAAAAAAATACTAATATTATGTGGATATCACAAAGAATTATGTAAAACTTGAACACATATATAATGGTAACTTTAAACTGAATTCGGGCAAGCGGGTTGAACAAGGGTAGGTAGAGTTTGAGTGAGTGATTTGATCGGATTGGTTGCGGGTGTGAACTTGGCTGCACGCACAGTAAAGCCTCGTAGTCTTTAGCGGATAAATCGTATGATTTTCAAAACTGGTTGGACCGATCGGTTCAACCAGGAATCGGCCTCCAAACCAATCTAAAATCGGTTAAAATCAGAAAAATCGATTGAACCGGTCCAATCGGTTTTTGAAAATTATTTATTATTTTTTCTATTTTTCTTTTAATATTTTTATTTTTATATTATTTCACTTTTATTTTTATTTATTTTAAAATATAATATTTAAATTTTGGATTGAATTATGTGATTTTCTTGGAGTGGTGCATCAAATGTATAATAGTTTAACTATAAATTATGTAATACTCCGTATGGTATCGAGAGAATATATAAAATATGTATAAAATATGAATTATAAACTATAAATATTTGGGTAAGTCTTGCATGAGACCGTCTCACGTTAGACCATTTTTCACTTTTTAAAATAGTTATCACTTTCGCTATAAAACATTATCATTTTTCCTATAATATGTTATCACTTTTTATTTATACTATAGTTCATGAAATAACATTATTACTTTTATTTATTTATTATCACTTTCCTATATAAAAGTTATCACTTTCTGATCGTCTCACGTAAGCCTTACGTGAGACGGTCTCACACAAGTTTTGCCTAAATATTTTATCTAATTATATTTTTATATAAATTGAATTTTTTCTTTATAAAATAATTTAGGTTATTATAAATTATTTGAATAAATTGTATTATTATAAAATATAATTAAAAATATATAAAATTCAATTTTCCGATTGAACCGGTCTGACCAATTGAATCTCGAACCGTTGCATCCACCGGTTATGAAAACATTGCTAAAATCCGAATACATCGTATATTAAATCCGAATTTAAAACTTGTCGGCATTTATTTGGCCGGCTCCGAAGTCTAGCGGCAGCAGCACTTCCACTATTATCATGATGTCTCACGTAAGGGCTTATGTGAGACAGATAAAAAGTGATAACTTTCATAATGAAAAGTGATACTAAATTAATGAAAAGTGATAATACAATTTCATGAACAATTTATAATATAAATGAAAAGTGATAACATTTTATAGCAAAAATAATATTTTATAACGAAAATGACAACTATTTTAAAAAGTGTAATATAATCTCACGTGAGACGGTGTTACGCAAGACCTACCCTTGAATTATGTTGATGTTTTCATCGTTCAATATAATTATTTTTTAAAATTATAAATCATGATTAAAATCGACCATGATTAATATGGGATGGTAAGGAAAATTTGGTCTTTCAACATTTTAAAAGTGGGGGAATAAGGATAATTGTATCTTTAATGCAATATTTATATAAAAGTTAATTACATTATGTTAGCTATTAATATATACTAGATATTACCCATCGGGAAATAATTAAAGTGTATTACAATTATATATACATTTATATTTATTTTTTTATTTTAACCATAATATATATATATAATTATTTATTTATATAAATGTATTTTTATAGGGTTAATTACGCTAAAAGTCCCAACCTTTTCGCAACTTGCGGATAAGTCCAAACTTTTCAATAATTACAAATAAGTTCTCGACCTTTAATCTCGTTTTTGCAAATCAAGCCACTGGGCAGCTGGGGGCCTGCCCGGTGCTGACGTGTCCATCTCTCTTCCACGTCGACTTCCACGTGTATAAAACGATGTTGTTTCAGCCTTCCACCGGTCAAAAAGTTAATTGCATGAAAAGTCCCAACCTTTTCGCCGATTGCAAATTAGTCCAAACTTTTGAATGTTTTGCAAATAAGTACCCGACTTTAAGCCCGTATTGTAAGTCGAACCACCGGGCAGCTGGAGGGCTATCCGGACGCTGCCATGTCACTGTATATGCCAAGTCACTCTACACTTGTTAACAAAACGGCGTCATTTTAAATTTTTTAAATTAAAATTTAATGTATATTCTAAAGAACGTCATCATATATCATACATTAAGATTATCCATCAAAATCTGCCATGTGTGAGGGGTTGTGGCAGACAACTTTTTAATTTCGATTAGATAATCCATACGATAATTGTTGTTGTTATTAGAACAATTAGAGGTTAGAAAAAGGTTTTGGGGATAATCATAGTGATTAATCGACTCCTTTAATTCTATGGCTCTGTTCTTGGCCTTAACCATGCAGAAGTACATTGTCGGATTTTCTCTCTCCATCTACTTCCGTAATTCAAATTTTGATTGAATAATTTTAGTGTGTGATGTATGAGGTTTTTTTTGGAAATTTTAATAAATAAAAAAAATCAAAACAATGTCGTTTTGTTAACTAGTGTAGAGTAACTTGGCATATACAGTGTCACGTAAGCATTCGGGCAGTCCTCCACCCGATGGTTCAAGTTGCAATACGGGCTTAAAGTTGGGTACTTATTTGCAAAATATCCAAAAGTTTGGACTAATTCACAATCGGAGAATAGGTTGGGACTTTTCATGCAATTAACTTTTTGACAGGTGGAAGGCTGAAACGACATCGTTTTGTACACGTGGAAGGTGACGTGGAAGAGAGATGGACACATCAGCACCGGGCAGGCCCCCAGCTGCCCGGTAGCTTGATTTGCAAAACGAGTTAAAGGTCAAGAACTTATTTGTAATTATTGAAAAGTTTGGAGTTATCTGCAATTCGCGAAAAGGTTGGGACTTTTAGCGTAATTAACCCTTTTTTATAACATAACATAATTTTATAATTATTTATCAATTAAATCGCATTGTTTATACGATTATTTTTTATAACATTAAATTTGATTCGGTATTTAAGATAAATAGAGTATATATTAACTTTATAATATTAATTATATTTATTTTTTATTTTAATTGATATCTATATTTTTAAAAAATAGATATAATCTCTCTATAAAACTCAATTACTGTTTTTTGAGAAAGATATAGTATACTATAATTTATATTTTATTTTTAATTGAATAATATATAGATAAAATAAAATATAAAATATTATTTAATATAATAAATTATAAATATTAAAATAATAGGATTAATTACTGATAGATACACACTTGTACCCCATAATTGTTATGAGATACATTGATTTAAAAAATTATTCTCACATACAAAATATTAAAGTAAAATACCAAATATAACCTCAATTCATTATAATCCCATACACTTTAAATCACAAACTCTAAACCCCTCACCCACCCACTGTCGCCGCTGGCCGGTCGACGGACTGCCGTCGGAGAGTAGGAGTATACTACTTTTTGCTGCACACACTTTTTTTACTACACATAATTTTTGGTGCACACACTTTTTTACTACACACGAACTTTATGCTGCACACAAACATTTATGTGCAACACATTGTAAGGGTAATATTGAAATATCACTATATATTTATGTAGTTAGTAGTAACATTCTTGTATGTTTGTATCTCATAGTAATAAATAATTTTTTAATGTATCTAATAGTAATCCACCCAAAATAATATTTATGGAGACGATCCTAATGAAAATAAAATTGATAGAAAAATTAAAATAAATCACAAAATTTCAAAAATAAATTTCATACATTAATCCTAAATATTTAATTAAAGGAATATTTATAGAGACGATCCTAATGAAAATATAATTGCTTTGAATCTTCAATTCTAAAATTTCTGAAATTAATTTTAGATTGTCCAAATTCATCACTGACTTCTTCTTTTTTAATGATTGAAGCTATAAATAAGATCAAATAAAAATAAAAACAATAAAGTTAAAAAATTATAAAAATAAATTTTATAAAATATAAAGAAAACAATTAAAACGAATAAAAATCATAAATAATAAGATAAACGAGAAAAAAGAATGATGCCTCAAAGGAGAATGATTGAAGCTGAAAATAAGATCAAATAAAAATATAAAAGATAAAATAAATTAAAGTATAAAAATAGATTTTATAAAATTATAAAGAAAACATTCTGAAATTAATTATGGATTGTCCAAATTCATCACTCCAAACATTGATGACCTTTTTTTAATAATAATTGAAGTTGCAAATAAGATCAAATAAAAAAATCAATAAGATTTAAAAAATTATAAAACAGGATTTATAGAATATAAAGAATATATAAAAAATGAAGAAAAAAATATAAATTATTATAAGATAAACAAAAATTAAAAAAGAAGAACAATACCTCAAATGAAATGATTGAACCTGAAAATAAGATAAAAATAATATAAAAGATAAAATAAATTAAAATCATGGGTGAGCAGAATACGTGCAGAATCGATTTAACCGATCGAACCGAGCCGAATCGATCAATTCGGTTCGGTTTTTGAAATACCGGTTCTGTCTCGGTTTAGGGATAAAAAAATAGTAACCGAATCGAAAACCAAATTAATATATATAATATATAGGGAAATACCACAAGTTGCCCTATATGGGGAAGTCAACATCTATTTTGCCCTACCTTTTCTAATACATCTAATTTGCCTTAAAAATACATGCAATGACATGAATACCCTCAAGGATGGCCCACCTTTTTGTATTGGGAATGAGTTGACAAGTACAGTTGCATGTAATTCAATGTGTCAGGGAATATGTAGATTAAGGGATCACACATTAAGTAAAAGAATAAATAAATAAATCTATTAAAATATCACCCCCAATTCGGCGGACAAGCTGAATGAAGTGAAAAAGCAAAATTTTTAGTGGACACCTACTATTTAAAATTCATGAAATTTAATTTTTAAATTCCTTAAATTGTTAGATTATAATAGGCTTATTATTAATTAACACATGCAGTAATTAAGTGATTAAACACATGCAAAATTAACTACCTACCACTGCCACTCAAACACACTTCATTAAATGGGGTGAAAATTAAAGCACTGTGTTCACAATCAGTTCATCTATGTAAATTCTTGTCACATTAAACTCTCACCTATCCCCACCAACCAAATAACTTCACCACCAACAAACAACAAAATTGGGCACAGTGGATTCAAACTTCATTCCTCTGTCTCCACAAATTATTTAAGCATAAAAAGGTGATCGGCTCCCCTATTTACCCACCATTTTTGTCGACGGATCCATAGTTAGAGCCAAAGGTAAGATTCGAACACTGTTTGCATTGTATTTTATTTATTGGTTTCTTTCAATGTTGCTGTTAATTTATTTAAAGGTCTTAGGGTTTTACGGTTTTAGAGTTTTTACGGCTTTAGGGTTTTAAAAATGCATGTCCGCTGAGTGAAATTGTTATATATATCCATGTCCGCTGAAGAAAATGGTTAAGTATGCATGTAATATGCTTGTCCGCCGAGGAAAAGGTAAACTATGCATGTAATATGCATGAATACCACTACATACACCCACCGTAGACTTGTCCGCTAATATGCATGGTTAATTGTGCATGTCCGCCCATTATTTGAGACTTATCGTACATGTCCGCCGATTTTTGTGACCTAATAGAGTGTGTCCGCCTATTATTTGACACTAATTGAGCATGTCCGCCGAAATTAGTAGCCCAGTTTAGCATGTCCGCCGAAAATTGAGCATGTCCGCCGATAATTTGACCATAAATGAGCATGTCCGCCGATAATTTGACCATAAATGAGCCTGTCCGCCGATAATTTGATCATAAATTAGCCTGTCCGTTGATGTTTTGACCCTAATTGATCATGTCCGCCGATTATTTCACCCTAATTGGTCATGTCTGCCGATTTTTCCTTCCTAATTGAGCATGTCCGCTAATTTTTTCACCCTAATTGAGCATGTCCACCGATTATCTGGGCGTAATTTATTATGTCCGCCGATATTCATAGCGTAATTGGGCATGTGAACTGATTATTTGACCCTAATTGAGCATGTTCGCTAAAATGTTACTGGTTTTTGAACATGTCCGCCGATTTTTAGTGCATAATTGAGCATGTTTGGCCATTTTTTAAGCATATTATATCATGTCCTCCGATTATATTTGGCTAATTGAGCATGTCCGTCAAGTTTGAGCAAAATTTAGTATGTAAGTCATTATTTTTTTAGTACAATAGACCTGTTCGTCGATTTATGGAGCTTAATTGAGCTTGTCCGCGTACGACTTAATGTTTAACTTGCATGTGTGCTGATAATTTAAGGCTTAATTTTTGTGTACCTACTAAATTAGAGTATCCGAAAAATACTTTAATGAATCATGTGTCAATATAACAATTAATTGTCTGTTGAAAGGTTTAGGCCTTGGATTGGAAATGAGAAATTTTTTATATGGTGGGGCAGCTGGTGGCAAGGTTTAGAGTATGTACGTGGCCAACACACGAGCTTAGTTTTAAATTCAGATCAGTTGACGTTGGACTTGGCTTTGGATCCCCAAAGACCCTAAACTGAACTTGAAAACCAGAACTCCAATCAGAATGTATTCCCCTGAAATATGATCGGCGGGACTCCTCAGGGAGGATGGCAGGTAAATCAACAACTCTTGGGTCCTGAAAGTAAAACAATAAAACATAAACACATATACTCAGGTGACAAAAAGGCCTCCAAATGCATCCAAGTTAGATAATCAAAAGCTTAATCGCGTAAACATAAAAGTGATAAACCTGTCTAAAAAACTGAGTTTCGTCAACTTTTTTAGCAGTAGTATATGTTTAGGAAACACACAGAGGTCTGACATCCGACTCTGGCTGTCCATCGGTCAACATTGCTGCAAAACCTGCGATGCGCTCAGAGGCCCAAACCTGTGACCAAACATCAAAGTAATTTCATGTCAACATATATCTTTTTAAATGTATTTAATATAAGAATAAAAATAGTGAAATAAAGTCGGTATCACTTACTGCTAGGGCAAATGAGCATCCATAAAAGTTGATGTACTGCTGTTTGCCTAACTCTTGCACCGTAGTCTTTACAGAGTCCATATGGTGCAGTAGAATTAGGTATGTGTACTTACCCCATGGGAAAGAGTTTCACAGGTCATCATTTTCAGCTAAATACCATACCCAGGGCTCTATGTATACTTTTGACGTATCCCGACCTAGCAAAAAGTAGTACAGCAGTAGAATGTTGGCCGCTTTCACCGCATTTTGGCCCTTATATTTGTTTTCATTGAATCTTCTCATAAGTTCATCAAGCAGGACCCTCTTCGAACGAAAGGTAGCAAACAAACTGTCTGCTGATGGCAGAAATGAATCATTCGGGTCAATATCCCCACGGTTCTCAAACCCTAGTCCCATAACACGCATAAACTCCATGGGTGTGAAGCTAAGAATTGTATCACACCCTGAAGTACCGGGAATACATATCTGAACCAGGGATTACAACCTCCTGAGCCATCAGCTGAAATAAAGCTTTAGGAGACTCATAATCTGAATCCAAATCCCAAAAATGCACGAAACAAGATCTTCTGAACCTCCGCACTGTTTGATCGCCACTCTTTGTAAGCACCTCGCGTATGCAATTCAGAGCTTTGGAAGGCCTACAATAACCTTTAATCCCAACTTTTCGAGATTGAAGTCCACGTCGTTTCCAGCTCCACTACAGTGCATGCCAACTCGATTAGATATAAGACGTGACTACATTTTATACATAAAAATTTATGATATAAAATAATTGAAAATATTATTATATTCCTACATTTTTAGGAATAGGTATCAAATTACACTAAAATTACGCCTTAATTTACCAACTGCCATGCTATTTAAAGCTTGAAGTATCAGCGGTGATGCAAATTAAAACTTATTCATCGTAGGACTTAAGCCACAAAATCAGCGGACAAGCTATTTTATGAAGAAATAATGGAAAATTTAGCTAAATAATGCTAAGAAATTCCATGGACAGCCTCAATTAAATACTTATTCATCGGCGGACAGGCTCAATTAAGGCAAAACATATGCGGACAAGCTTTTTTATGAAGAAATAATGGCAGATTAAGCTAAAAAATGCTAGGACGGCTAACAGGCTATTTAAGGCTTGAATATTCAGCGGTGATGCAAATTGAACACTTATTCATCTACGGACAAGCTTTTTTATGATGAAATAATGGCAAATTAAGCTGAATAATGCTAGGAACTTCGGCGGACAGGCTATTTAAGGCTTAAATATTCAGCGATGATGCAAATTGAACACTTATTCATCGGCGGACAGGCTAAATTAGGGCACAACATCGGCGGACAAGCTTTTTTTTATGATGAAATAATAGCAAATTATGCTAAATAATGCTAAGAAATTCGGCGGATGGGCTATTTAAAGCTTGAGGAATAAGCAGTGATGCAAATTAAACACTTATTCATCGGCGGACAAGCTCATTTAAGGTATAACATCGGCGGACAAGCTATTTCATGCAGAAATAATGCCAAAATAAGCTAAATAATGCTAAGAAACACGGCGGACAGGCTATTTATTGCTTCGGGTATCACCAGTGACACAAATTATGGACTTATTCCTCTGCGGACAAGCACAGTGAAGGTACAAAAATGGCGGACAAGCTATTTTATGCAGAAATAATGGCAAAATTATGCTAAATAATGCTCAGAAATTCGGCGGACAGGCTCAAAAAATGCATAAAATTGGCGGACATGCTCAATTTACATACAATTATCGGCGGACATGTTTAACTACGCTAGAAACATCGGCGGACAAGCTCAAAAAGATTAGAAAAATATGCCGACAAGTTCAAATACACTACAAATTACACTGAAATTTCCAATTATACTCAAATAATTATCGTCGAACATGTAAACTTAAAATTCGTCGGACACGACAAATTCATACAGTAACAACTCCAAATTCAGACTCTACTTCCTCGGGGGACAAGAGCAACTTCAAATTCAGACTGTACAGTAACAACTCCAAATTCACTATACTTTAGTTAAATCGCAATTCTGCAAAACCCTAAAATTCTAAAGACGGAATACTTGGTTATCCATATTTGCTGCTGCTAATTTTCGACGTGGAGATGATGATGGATTGAACGACACGCTGGAGGCCCAGACGGAACGCTTGATGAGTGATATTTTTACCTAGATTTTAGTATCTTTTTATGTGAGTTTTCGTATATTTTTATCCGTATTTATGTTCTATTTGGTTGTGTTTTGTTTTTTATAGAAATATGTGTGAATGAGCTTAAACCTATAATTTTCACTTTTTATTTGATGCTAGATATGATAAGGAAGGCATAGGAAAAAGCGGATCTCAATTCAGAGTTGAAACGAGGGAGAACGAGTCAAAACAGTGAAGAAATACAGGAGCCAGCACCAACACGGGCCGTGTACCCAATACGGCCCTGTAAGAGGTGGCCGTGCGGCAACACCAGTTCGTTCAACACGAGCATCTTAAGGCCGTGTCCAGTAGCACGAGTCATGTTGGCAGCACGAGTCGTGTTGCTAACACGGGCCTGTCCAGAATGACCGTGCGAGAGCATCAGTTCACACAACACGGCCACCTTATGGCCATGTTGCCGAGCACGACTCGTGCTGTGTAAATTCCTGCTAAAAATCAGAATCCTTCTAGAAGCTTTCCAAGGAGTATAAATACCCAATAATTCAATATTTAATCAGTTTTGGGCGAGGGTTTCACTCCTACACACACCTCACACACCATTTCCTCCATTCTTCACCTTCACCTTCACCAATTCTTCATCCTTTGGATCTACCTTCATCCAACCATCACATCCTCCATCCAAGTAGTAGAGAAGCAAGGAAGAGAGGTGAATTGCAAGGGGAAGAAGAAGATCACCATTGGAGACATCCAAGGGAGTTTTCATCCAAACTTTGTATTGAAACCTATTGTTTATCATGTTTTGTAAGGAATTTAATGTCTATGTTAATTTTCTTATGGATATGAGAGGCTAATCTCCCTTGTGAGATTATCAATATGAATTGTATTGGATAATTTTTGGTATTTTGCAATTGAATGATTATGTTGAGTGGGTTAATTGATTTTCTATCATTGATGCTTTAGATCTTGAGGTTTATGATGATTTGTGTGTTTAATTGTTTTAAGCATGTGATTAGATTGAGAAGTCAATTGCATATTTAGGATAATTAAGTGAATCATTTCATCAAACACTTCATGTGCATTATAGATTGTGAAGAGATTGAGAAGTCCTTCATAGTTTAGAACCCTTTGATAGAACATATCATTTATTAGATTGAGAAGTCAATAGATTATGTGAAGGGACTCTCATTTAAGCTTAGTACCTAGTTGGAATTATTTAAGTGAGAACCAATCTATTGAGATATGTTTAGAACCATATCATATTCATTCCGAGAGGAAGTTTAGGTGATCTTAGTGTTGGCCCTTAGTCTCTTACCCATGACACATATGAATTTATTGCATGATACCTAGATTTTCCATGCTTTAAGTATTGCTAGTCTCATCTCTATCTACTTGGCTCATTCATCCATCTCCCATTCATCTATCCTTTTATTTTATTGTCATTTCTTGATTATATCTCCTTCTCGTTCATCTCTATAATACTATGACAAACACGAGATCGCTTAGACCCTAGTACCTTCCTCCCTGTGGTTCGATAATTTCTTTAATTGGTCATACCACTATATTATGGCTAATCATCGCTGTGTCCGCCAGAAAAATCGAGAGTTTGAGAGAGAGAGGGAGAAAGAGAGACAGAGAGTAAAAAATAAAAATTTTGAGAAAAAGGGGTCAAAGATTCTCTCCCCAATTTCAACACATCTAAAAGCAGTACTTTTAACTGCTGGGCTACTATTCCAAGATTCCAAAAAGAAGGGAAAAATATGACATGTGTCAGGGGGGTAAATTAGGAATATACACCAAAAACAGGGCAAATTAGATATTTTAAAAAGGGTAGGGCAAAAAAGACGTTGCATGGGTGATATAGGGCATAAAAAGTGATGTCCCTAATATATATAGTTGAAACCCTAATTCCCCAGCAACAGCCGCATTTCTGATTTTTTCTTTTCATCTAACGAATTGAGAGTTGCGGCTGCGAGCCGGCCTTCCTCTCACCGTCACACTCAAACGCATCGGCGGCCTAGCGGCCCCAGCCCTCTCAGCCCTAAACCCTCGCCGCTGCTCGCCACCAGACTCCGTCTGTCCGTCACTCCAGTATGATTTCAATCGGCACGGTGTTAAATCAGAAGAATCCAGTCACTCCTTCCACCGGCATCCAACATTCATCCCACCCCGTCTCTTTCTGGTAATTCCGGTAGGCAACAGAATTCTCCCGTCCTCTACATCTCTATATTTTAGGTGTTAATTAATAGAGCATTAGAGTTATATGGGAGAATTTGATTATGGATTAAGGCGGTGAACTTTTCAAAAATTATTGTTTGATACATTATATGGGAGAACGGTGGTGAGATTTTCAAATTTAATGTTTAAGAATATAGTAATTAAAGAAAAAGGATATTGTATGTCTGTTAGGTTGTGTTCTTTTAATTTGTTAACATATTTGGAAAGAATCATGAATGTATGTAAAGTGACTGCTTGTGACTTGAATGTGTTCATGTCTATTTGAATGTTACCATTTACCACCCCATGAATCATCCTGGTAATGTTTTGTAAGTTAAAAAAGCATAAAATTCTTGAAAAATGTTAAATGGCTTTTTGCTTTTGAATTTAAACTTAGTTTCATGTCCATATAATTCTAATGTGTATAGTACTTCATACTCGTCTCTCTGAAATTTGATGTTTTCTATGGAATTGAATAAAACGATCAGAGTATCGTGTGATTATTAGTATTTGTGTAATGTATAAAGTTGATTGATAGTGAATATGTAAGTTTATAATCTGTTTAGGGTGATAGAACTTGCTTAGGTGAATTTTGAGGTATGGTGTTATAAAGTGTGGATGTGAATTGGAGTACACTGTCATTATGGTTATGTTAATTGAGTTAATTTATTAAAGTAGCACAACTGCACAAGTGCTGGAAAGAAACTACTAGAAATTGTTAGTAGTATTATTGGCAAAGGGAAGCGGGTTGGGGAGAACTTATTTTTGTTGGTTTTTGTGTTTTTATTTTTTCTTCTAATTGATTTCTTTGACTATTATTATTATTTATGTGCTTCATAATATATTTTGCCCTTGTGGTTTATGTTCAATTTTGTCATTTTTGTTTTATAGCACATTTTGAAAGTTGAAACGTAGTTCTTGAAAGTTGAAACTTGATAGTTTGAACTACACATTTTGTGGAAGAAGTGTGTTGTTCACTATGTTTTTAATGCTTTGATGTTTATTATGAATTTGGGGAGAAATTCTCTATGAATTTGATTGTATTTTAATTAATGGTACTGTAAACTTGATTGTTGTTTTTAATTTGTTGTTAGCACTTTGAAACATTAAGGTTGAATGTTGTTTCAAGTAGGGTTATTTTATTGGACATTTGCTGCTTTTTTTTATATTTTTGGAATTCGGTTAATTTGGTTATAAACCGATATCGAACCGAATATTTCGGTTCGGTTTCTTTCGGGTCCTTAGCTTTTCGATTTTTGGTTCGGTTCCATCTTTTTTAAAATTTCGGTGTTCGGTTTTTAAAGTTTGGTTCGGTTCGGTTTTGCACCGACGCACACGCCTAATTAAAATATATAAATAAGATTTATAGAACTATAAAGAAAATACAAAAATCGTAGAGAAATGAAAATAAGATAACAAAAATTAAAAAAGAAGAATGATACTTCAAATGAGAATGATTAAACCTGCACATAAGATCAAATATGAGAATGATTGAACATAAAAATAAGATAAAATAAAAGTATAAAAGATAAAATAAATTAAAGTATATAAATAGGGTTTATAAAATCATAAATAAATCAAAAAAATCGAAGAGAAAAAAATAATAAAAAAAATAATGATACTCAAATAATGATTGAACCTGCACATTAGATCAAATCAAAGTAAAGTATTAATGATAAAATAAATTAAAATAGATTAGAAATAACATGAAAGTGAAATATAGAGAAGAAAAAGAAGAAGCACAAAAAAAATAGGGTAATGATTTGATTAGGTAATGAAACAGTTTATATAGAATGATTTGAAAGAATGAACGGTCGTTATTGAAAGCAATCAACGACGTAGGAAAAAAGGTGAAAAATTACCAAAGATTGCGCTGTAAGATTTGATATTATTAAAATTACTATATTGATTGACAATTAATAGAATATATGTCAATAATATTTTATTTATCAAATTTATATTGTTAATTAAAAAATAAATAAATAATTTATTATTAGTATAAATAAGATCCATGATTGAGATCAAAAGTAATAGACGGTCAAGATTAAAATTGAATGAAAATTAAATTTACTAAAATTGAAAAGATGGAGAAAAATTGAAGATAAAAATAGAAATTAAGTTTGTTTCTATATATATGTATATAAATTAAGCATATATTGATTAAAAATTAGTCAAATATGCCAAAAATATATCTCATATTTACCAAATTTATATTGTAAAATAAAAAGTAAAATTTAAATAATAAAACCCATTATTATTGTAATTAAATTTTATGATTGAAATCAATAGCATTATTTGGACGGTCAATATTAAAATTGAATTATTTCTAAATAGAATAAAATTGAAAAAAATTAAAAACAAAAGTAGAAGTTTAGGTATATATATAGATTAAAAATTAGTTAATTATGCCAAAAATATCTCTTATATTTATCAAATTCTTATTATTATAAAATAAAAAAGTAGCATTATTTGAACGGTCAAGATTAAAATTGAATTATTTCTAAATAGAATAAAATTGAAAACAAAAGTAGAAGTTTAGGTTTGCTACTATACAATATGCCAAAAATATCTTTTATATTTACCAAATTTGTATTATAAAATAAAAAGTAAAATTTTCAAGTTTGTTTATATATATATATATATATATATATATATATATATATATATATATATATATATATATTAAGCATATATTGATTAAAAATTAGTCAAGTATGCCAAAAATATCTCTTATATTTACCAAATTTGTATTATAAAATAAAAAAGTAAAATTTAAATAATAAAACCCATTATTATTAGTATAATTAAATTTTTTGAAATCAAAGACATTAATTGGAAGGTCAAGATTAAAATTGAATTATTTCTAAATAGAGTAAAATTAAAAAATTGAAAACAAAAGTAAAAGTATATATATATATATATATATATATATATATATATATATATATATATATATATATATATATATGAACACCATAAAAATTTTCACTTAGAATATGGAGATTAAGAAAACTCTTACTCTCTCCGTTCCAAAGATATATTGATACACTTTTCTTTTTGGATTCTCCCACAGAAATTGACATATTTTCTTTTTAAGAATATGAGACCCACACAAAAATAATTTATTTATTTACATGGACCCACACACACATCACACTCACCACTAATACAACTATCCACTACACATTAAATATTATTTCTCTCACTTCATTTTACATTAAATTAATATACTCATTAATCTCCGTGCCCAAAAAATGCATCAATATCTCCAGGACGGAGGGAGTAATATTTTAGAGGTATTAAGTTAATTTTATAATAAATAATAGTTAATAATAAAATATGTTAGATGTGTTAAATAAAACCGTATATGATTTTATATTCTGGAATGAGGGAAAATTGAGTCTGGAATTGTGAATGGAGGAGAAATCTTAAGGATTGGGAACTTGTTGAATGTAATAACTTATTTGAATTACTTGACAGGTACAAAATAAAAGTTGGTGCAGATTAGTGGAATTGGGAGCCGAACTCAAAAGAAGGCTATAAAGTAAAGGAAGCATGTGAATTATTGGAAGGTAGGAAGACATAGGCAGAAGCAAACATAGAAGCATACAAAATAATTTGGAACAATAATGCATGCCCAAAGATTAAGATTATGGCATGGCGGCTCATCAAAAAAAGAATGGCGACAAAGACTAAACTACAGAAAAGAGAGAGTCTACCACCAAATAAAGACATAACATGTCTGTTATGTAAGAGAAGTGAGGAGTCAATCTCTCACTTGTTTTGCAAGTTCAAATACTCAATAGAATTGTGGGTAGAAATTCTCAAGTGGATGAAGATGCAGACACCATTAAGCAATAATGTTCAGGTGAGCTTAATGCTATTTAGTAATTTATTTCAAGAAATGGAGAAAAATAGGTTAGCAATTGATATATGGTTATGCACGATGTCAGTTATTTGGAAAAAAAGAAACAACATAGTAGTATTTAAAGATGTAGGTTGAAATCTAATGAAGAATATGGACGTAATAAAATACCAAGTATGGAGTTGGAGGATATGAAAAAAAAAAATAATGAATTTGAATATTTGATACTGTAATTGGTGTGGAGACCCTAGCAATTGCATACCGAAAAATGGCTAGTCATGATTCATACGTTTGTCTTGATGTAATATGAGGTAGTATAGATGTGTTATCTTTATATATCTTATTATTCTCTTTTATTTAGGGTAAATTTCATAACTGAAAGCAATAATATTCATTTAAAGAAAAAAAAACTTTTGCACCTCGAATAAAAATAAAATACGAGTTTCAAACCTACTAATGATTTTTTTTTTTTGTTAAAATAAAATGTATGAAAGAGGTTTTTTTTTTTACCAGTTTTTTGGAAGCTAAAATTTCTGTAGATGTGATCAAAATAAAAAGGCTAATTATAATGTGCACCCTAAGATATAGTGCACCCACTTTCAAAAACGTATATAAATATAAACAAAAATATATACAATTATAAACAAAAATATATACAATTTAATTGTTAGTTTTTTAATGAAAATTTGAGTGTAAAAAAATATACAATTATTAAAAAAAATATGTATACACTATTGAATAAAAATGTATATGCATATGGATGCTAGTTTTTTTAATGAAAAACTTAGTGTGAAAAAAATACTCCCTCCGTCCCAAATTCATCTTCACGTTTACTATAGATACGGAGTTTAAGAAAAGTCACTTTCTGACTTACTTTTGGGGGTAGTATGGTATTTTTAGGTAATAAATAAATGATAAAGTATGTTATGTGTGTTAAAAAGGTGATGACAAATTTGATATTAAAGTAGAGTAGAGGGTTGTTTTTTCCTTTTATAGAAGTGTGAAGTTGAATTTGGGACGGAGCAAAACGGAAAGTGTGAAGTTGAAGTTGGGACGGAGGGAGTATATAATTATTAAGAAACACGTATACAAAATATAATAAAAAGTTATACCCCTTGCACCCGAGTCTACCTAATATCAACTCAAATAAAAAAGGAGTAATGTTTAAAAAAAAAAGCAATGATAATTGTATTATAATTTGAGTAGGCATTAGGATTCCTATCAGCGGTACGGCAATTAAACTTTTTTAAAAATTGATTTAAGTTTAAATTAATTTTATAAATCAATAAATAATATTATTTCAGGTTTGTTTTGAGTTTAATTTTTTTAATTTTTATATCAAATCATACTTGATGTGAGAGAAAAACAAAAATAATAAAGAAAGAAATATATATATATATATATATATATATATATATATATATATATATATATATATATATATATATATATATATATATAATAGGTGATGTAGGGGGGGGAGTAATGTTTAATTTTTAAAAAATAAAAAAGCAATGATAATTGTTGTATTATAATTTGAGTTCGTATTCGGATTCCTATCAGCGGTACGGCAATTAACTTTTTTTTTTCTAAATTGATTTATGTTTAAATTAATTTAATATCAATGAATAATGTTACTTCATGTTTTGAATTCCTTAAAGATAAATTTAAATTTATATCAAATCATACATGATGTGGGAGGAAAATAAAAAATAAAGACACTATTGTAAGATGAACTTTTGTGAAACGGTTGTGAGACTAATCAACTCATCACTAAAGTATTCATCGCTAAAGTATCCTTATTATATGATAAAGTATTTTTATTTGTAGTTGATGTATATCAATAATGAATCATTTTATAACTCGTTAAAATCATACTTTAATGCATAATCCAACATACTTTAACAACCACTAAATATACTTTATCTAACACGTCTCACAAACCGTGTCACATAAGTAACGTCTCACAAGAGACTTCGTCTAAAAGATAATAGAAAAAAAAAAGGGGTGTTCTAGGGATTATCTTTCTCACAGCAGAATGTATAATCACATGTACAGGTTGGTCTCCCAGGATGGACAAAAAGAATGTGGACATATGTAGATTCTGTGTAAACTGAGGATTCAACTACAACTGAAAAAAAAAAAAAAAAACATGTACAAAAGAAGACAAGTCAAATTTTCCCTTAAACAATCTCTATGGAAGAAACTGAAAGTGATTTGCTTTCCTTTGATGCAGTAGAATTCACAGATCCCTCTCTGGCTACTGGGTAAGACATGGATCGGCTTGACCCGCGGTCTTTTCCCATGGAGTGCGCGATCAAGTCCTTCACTACCTGCCGGTATCTCCTTCTATAAGTCGGAAACTTCGATACACTTCGATTAATGCCTACCATTCTGCTAGCCGAATCATACAAGTTAAAACAGTTGCACTACACCTCAACTAGGTAGTAAGAAGTACAATGTTGTTTACCTGCGGCTGATGCCCTCGATCTGAGCTGCTCGGAGTGTATCTTGAGGGATAAAGCTGCCATTTTCCCAGGTCTTGGCGCGGTCTTTGTTGTTACCAAACAGGAGTACTTTCTCCAGGTAGCGTATTTCGCCTTCTTGCAACTGCAGGGCTTTGATCTGCTCTTTGAGGACAATGATAGGGTGAAAGAACCAGTCCAGCAGTCTGTCTTGAGGTAGATTCAGATGGTTCACCTCAGTGTCGAGAAAAAGTAGGCCGTTGGATCCGGCTTTAATAGAATCCAGAAGTGTATGCAGAAAGGAGAAACAAGGCAATCCTACTTCAACTATGGTTCCATCATTTACATGCTTCGCCTTCAACCAATCCGAAAGATCAGCTGGTGTTATCACACTCGCTTCCAATAGTTGCTTTCCTTTTAGTTCGCATGACTTCATCACACTCCCCCATATCTGTTGCATTTCCAACAATGTATATACTAACGTTCAGTACTGTATAATTACAACACAGCATTGCAATATGTTTTGTCAACTACTTCGTCCAAATATGATATACGAAAGCATACCTGCACCATTTTAACTTCTTTAATAGCCTCCCTAACAGATCTTGATGCAGTCAGGCTTGGACCAAGCGCTCCAGAGGCTTCTGGAAACACAGAGCCAAATCGTTCACGTAAAGATTGATTACGCCCGACGGAAGGTTCAGATGAACTTGATGGTTTTCTCTTCCGGTACCGTGGCCTGTTGTGACACAATTAGTCCAATTGAATATACAAAAAATCTTGATATACCATTGTTGGCACATCCCACCTACATATAACACGACGTAAAAACAGTATGTAATTACTTTGGGAGGACTGATCCCTCACGAAGATAAAGCCAATCGTTGGTGTACTCATCAAATTCTGCCACCATAGCAATCACGTATGCAAGACCTCGTCTGAAAGACCTTTCCTGCATAGTATCGAAGCTCGACATGTAAAAATGATAGCAAAACTGACAGAAGTCAAAGCAAGCTTGTTTGGACAGAATGTAACCTGATAAACTACAACAGACCCATATAATCCAATGAAAACACTCGTAAAAATGGCCAATAAGATGCTTCCCACAACAAAGATAGGCCACATAAGGATTGTCAAACCAGCAATGGGGATGCAAGCAGTTTCTAGAAATGGGCCTTCCCGGCTGATGAGATCATGAAGTAACCTCTGCCAGCCCTTGAACAACATATATGGACTCTTTACTAAGGCAATAGCTGTGTACAGAGGAATTTCCACCACCAGGCCAACTAGGCCAACAATGATGCATGCTGGCACATGAATCAACCTGAGAACAATTTAACATCCCAATGTGAACAAGATAAATAAAGCAGTAGGTTGCAGTCATATTAATTAATATTGAAAAGTGAGCTGAGTTATCAAAGAGTAGTCAAGCAGATTGTACTATCCGGGCTCATTTAAATTCATCGAAATGAGTTGACTTACAAATTCAGGATAGGATGGTCCTTTATACACTTGAATGGATGACACCTACTTAGACAATCGAAGAGTTCCTTTTAATTTTTGAAGGATGTGATCCCCTAAGGAGAGGGGTGAATAAAGTTATCCGTAAATGAAATGAGTTTCAGTATATGTCACTTCTTGGCATGCCCTATTTACACCCAAATAAGCATTTGGATTGACTAATTAAGAGTTAGTCTCCTATGAATCAGGGTGTATGGTGGTGAACCATCCTTATTAATTTGTAATCCCCCATTATTCATGGGTTGAAAATACAATCATACCCTTGATATTATAAACCCTGAGAATAAACATTAAACTCCAAGGACTTAAACCACTAGGGTGCAAGGTGAACCCGGTTCAAGAAATACTTTGCCACTGTTTAAACAAATCATTTTCTTGTGTTTTGTCTCGTTAATACACATTCATCCCATTCTTGGAGGTAAATGAGCCCCCTTTTCATGTAGATTATAGTATGCCTTCACTAAAATCACAGGGAAGCAAGCTAGCATCCATTATGGCATTCTATAAGAGATAAGATCACCATAAACAAGCTAGATATAACATGGTGAAATCATTGAAAAGAATGTTACCTTAGAGGTTGATGCTCATTATTACAAGCCGGATTTTCGCGCATCTCCTTCAAATAACTTGGGTAAGAATGATAACAAAGGTCGGCAAAATCACGAACCACGGTGCAACTACCCCGGATAGTCGTCCATGTTCCATCCTAAATTTGGAATTCCATGGAAAGAAAACAACTGATCAGCTCATCACAATACCAGAAGATGCAAAATTCCAAATAACTTGGATAGATTTCAAGCAGGAGAGACAAAATTGTAGCATACCACAACACAATGGTAGAGTTTCATGGAATTATCCTGAATTCTGAATGCTTCAAAAGAAGAAACCCAAGGAGTAAAGAAACCATATCCCACTGCCACAAGACAGCTACCAGCTATACTAAGAGCTAACCAAATAGCAAACAAAGCAGGCAATCCCAACAAGATTGCAACCTTAAGGGGAGCATCAAGCCTCTTTATTCTGCCAAGATATATTAATTCATTCAATAAATGGAAAATTAAACAAAAACCCAGATGAAATAAGGAAATAATTAGCATAAAAATCGAAATAATTACTTGAGAAGAGTATACACAGTCCAAGCAACATGAGCAGGAAAAAGGCCTAAAATCACCCCTAAATTCCCCAATATTAGTATCAAACCAGCAATCGGACCTACTAGCACACCTGCATCATTCAAACAAGATTTTAAAAAAAAATAATAATAAACAGAAAAATATAACAAAACAGAAATCAAGAACCAACTTTTGAGGGCACCAAAACAGAGCACACAGCAGAACACCAACACCACATAAAGGGTTTTCAGACAATCTTTGAAGCTATGAGCCATGATTGATTATTGGGTGAACAAAAGTTGAGGGACAGAAAAGAAACAAAGATAAAGCTTCCAGAAAGTTTGAAAATGTGAGATCAAATAATTTTGGAAGGAAAGTGAATCATTTTTTTTTGTGTCAACAGTGAGAGAAATAGAGAAACTGAACAAAACCCAATGAGAACGCCAGCCAAGAAAGAGAAATATTCAAATTGGGAGGCTTACGTGTGTGGGGTACCTAAAGATTACATGAAATAATCCCTGTAAAGCTTCAGCTGATTTCGCTCCATACATGAACGTGATCATCGATTATTTTAATTATTTTTTGCTCTTGACTTTTCTTGAATGGCAACATACAGTACTACAGTTTTCTTCATTTTCCAGATGTAATCACTAATCAGACGGTGACGGTTTGGTTAACTAATTTTAATCAGAACTGTTATTTGACGGGACTAATTTATCATACACAAAATTAATATTTTGACCCCTTTCTCACTGACTACTTATCTTTAAAAATGTCCTTTTGATAGTTTTTTTTGAAAAAATATCATTTCTTTAAAAAATTTTAGACATAATTAATTCTAATATGCTACCTCTTTTGCACTATACCTACAATCCTCTACGCGACCTTACAAGCGATTATATATGTGACCCCACACGCGATTGTACGACCATTCACATGTTTTATTACATATTATTTTATTTACTAATATAGTCCATTCGTCCTTCGGAAATGTATACATTTTGCTACCAAATGTACTATATATTTCTCTTTTTAAACACATGAGACCCACACACATCACTAATACATTTAATATATGAGTCCCACACACCTTACTAATACAACTACGTACTACACATTAAATAATAATACTCCTTAATCCACGTGCAAAAAACAAATGTATACCTATTGGGCGGACGGAGAGAGTATATGTGACTATACGTGTGATTATTTATTAATTATATAATGAAGAGGGACAAAAAAGTTAAAAAGTGATATTTAAAAAAAAAAATATATGTTGGGTAACATTTTTCCAAAATCAATTATAATAAAAGTGACATTTTTTACAATTTCTCATAATTTAATGTGTAGTGGGTTGAATATATAATATTTTAATATATAGTGGGTTGAAGATATATTATTTTTTAAGTGATGGAATAAGTACTCCCTCCGTCCCAATTTCAACTTCACACTTTCCGTTTTGGTCCGTCCCAAATTCAACTTCACACTTCCATAAAAGGAAAAAGTAACAAACTAATATCCCTCTAACATACTTTAATTTCAATTTTGTCATCACCTTTTTAACACACATAACATACTTTATCATTTATTTATTACCCAAAAATACCATACTACCCTCAAAAGTAAGTCAAAAAGTAACTTTTCTTAAACTCCGTATCTACAGTAAACGTGAACTTGAATTTGGGACGGAGGGAGTATCTAGTGGAGTAGTATATAAAATAAAATTACAAAAATTACATACAAGCGTATAACAATATTTTTTAACTGGTGTTTGATCATTGATTAATTGATTTAAGTTGTCATTAATTAAGCGTTTGTTTGAAAATCTTTATTTGACTAATTAAGATTCTTAGAAGCAATAGATGTTTATTTTTTATTAGGCATGTGAGACCGTGTAAGTGAAAACACTTTGATAAAAAAAAAACATAATTGGTGAAAGTATAAATGTGTAAGTGAAATATTTTATTTTATGAACAATTCATGATTTAAATGAATAATGATCATTATATATTTAAATAATAAAAAGTTATACCATCTTTATTTAGGATTGATAATTATTTTATTAAAAAAATTAAAACAATATCACCATAAGATGGTTTATACTATTTTGTAAGCTTAAAAGCTAAGGATTTGTCTTGCTTGTGCTCACTTGAATGCATGCTATGTTTGGTACATTTCATTATTCACCCATGTCCTCTATGTATAAGTTTTCTTGAATAATACATAAATGATTTTATATGTTCAACTTGTCTTCCTCCACTAATTTCAGTCTTCTAGTAGCTGATAAAAGTATTTAATTAGATCAAGCATTTAATGTAATCCTTGATCTCACGCATTAATGTAGTAAGTAAAGTAGTAAAGAACATATGAAAACAAAGATTTATAGCGGGTTAAAAGTGGTTTAATCTTTATCATTCTCTCTTAATTCTTCAAGAAAGACAAATCAATTACTAGAATTGTAATTATGTGTTCCAAACACTATATTGCCTATTCTAGTCCATTTTCACTATCTCCTGTGTGAACCATTCCCAAATCACTCCTATAAATAGATCTCATATATCCTTTAATTACAACTAGATATATAGTCTTTCTTTGAATGATATCATGAGAAGTCTCAAACTTCCAGATTTTCTCCAAAGACTCAAGGATCATGTATTGTCATTCAGACAACATGTTGATCATTCATTTTTTCCTGACTTAATGCGTCTACTTTCTACTCCTTCAACACTTAGCAGTGTTGATTTCTTATTGTAGGATGACTTGAATCCAGCTTGTTTCGACTTCTGTAGTGACTTGTTCACTTTCAAATATTGAATTCTGCTTCTAAATACAGTATTCATGACTTTATCAGTACTCTCATCTTCCTTCGTATATTGTTACATTTATTTCGGGAGTATTTTCCTCAATAGTGACTTCACCTTTGCAGCAACTCCTTTTTACAGCTTCGTCTGTAATAACCTCAACATCTCTACCCTTAGGTCTCTCTTTTTGCAGTATTCTCATCTGCTGCACATTGCCTTCCTTCTTCTTCATTTACATGTGTTCTATGAAGTAAATTTTTTTTTTTATTTTTATTTTTATCTTGCTCAGGTTCCTTTCTTGTTTAGGGTACTCTTTGATCCTCATAATGCTGATTTCATTCTTGACTCATCTTCTTGTATTAGTCTTTCTGAGCACTATGCTACTGATCTTCCCTTCTTTTGTTAGATCACCATCTTTCTCCTTGATTCTTTTCCAAAGGAATCTTCTAGCCTATTACACATTATCTTTGTATCATCAAAATCTACTTATAATCGTTTTCTACATAGTTTACTAATTTAACAAATTAGATTGTAAGCCATCCTCCAATATCAATAGATTTATAACTATTTCCGCAATCACAATTTCCTTCCTCACAAGTCACACCAGTTCATATATATTATAAGTGCAACTTGTATGAGACTATTCTATTCTATCTTAATAAGTTATTATTTTTAATTAAAAATTTATTATTTTCATTATAGATATTGCCAGTTTTTATTGTATTTTGAATTTCTTTATGAAGTAGTTTAATGAAAATTATTTATGTATAGTACCCTCTGTCCCGGAGAAGTCGACATATTTTTTTTGGGCACGAAAATTAAGGAGTATAATAATTTAATAAATAGTGAAGTGAGAGAAATAATATTTAATGGTGGTGGGTCATTGTATTCAATGTGTATTTGGTCCCTTGATTATAAATTAATTGTTTTTGAGTATCCCATGTAAAAAAAGGAAATGTATCAACATCTATGGGATAAATTAAAAATGAAAGTGTGTCAACTTCTATAAGATGGAATGAGTATTTAATACACTTATGTGACACTGGTTTTACTATGAGATCGTATTACCTTTTTAAAAAAAAAAAATTAGATACTCCCTCAGCCCATTGTCAATTACATGTAGATTAAAGTGTAGTATTATTTTATGTGTAAATAAGTAGTTGTATTAGTGAAGGGTGTGAATCCATATTTTATTTGTATTAGTGGATGTGTGAATCCCATAGTCTGGGAAAAAGATATATTAAAGGTGAACGACGCAAAATAGTAAAATAGATAGACTAAGAATGTACGGGGAGAGTATTACTCTTTATGGCCACAATTGCACATGTCCATTTTATTTTTTTTAATTAATTATTATTTTTTATTAAAAAATTATTACTTTTCTTTAAGAATGTTATATTTTTTATTTGTATTATAAATTGTTAATGAAATAATTTACTGCAATATTATTATTATTTTTCATTAAAATATTAAAATTTATTATCCGTCTCACAAAAATCATTCCATAAAAAGTTGATGTCTTGTGTATTCGGATGCACATATGCATCCATATGTATATATATTTTTATTCAATAGTATGTATATGCTTTTTAATAATTGTATAGTTTTTTACATTCAACTTTACATTAAAACACTAACAGAAAATCGCTAACAAAATGTATATATTTTTATTTATTATTGTTATATTTTTAATTATAAGTGTATAAGTTTTTAAAAGTTTATGCACGATGCATTCGGATGTCCGGGATAATTTGTCTTCCACAAAATTTAAAACAATACTCCCTCCGTCCCCCGATGTATTTCACGTATTTGTGTGCGCGGAGTTTAAGAAAAATTTGACTTTTTAAGTATAAAGTAAGAAAGAGAAGAAATATTTTAGTTAATTTAATGAAAAAAGTGTGTAAAGTTATTGGAATGGGTGAAAAAGTGAAATATTTTAGTTAATTTAATGAAAAAGGTGTGTAAAGTTATTGGAATGGGTGAAAAAGTGAGTATTTTGTTGGGATATGTGTAAAAAATAGGTATTATTATAGTGTATTCATTACCATTTTTAGTAAAAGTGAAGTGTGAAATACTTTGAGGGACGGATGGAAAAGGAAAGTGTGAAATACTTTGGGGGACGGAGGGAGTATTTATTTATACTACAGATTATTTCACTCAAGTCAAAAGTTTATGACACTTCACGTATCAAAAAATGTTACCACTTACTTCTATTTTATTTAATTTAATGGCATTGTAATAATGAACAAAGCAATATTCGGACAATTTTGAAAAAAAAAAAATCAATATATTTGGAGAGTGGCCCGTCAGGCAAGACCCCGGATAATACCCCGTACAACTCCTTCCTGCTTTTCAAAGCCCCGACAGGTTTGTGTTCTAAATAAATCCCATCTCATTCTGAAATCTCACCCCTGCTTTCTAAATCTCAATTACTCCTCTTTCTGTTCTTGATTCACTTTGCCCTGACACAGAACAAACGAATACGAAAGCTGAGTAGCGCTGAATTCCATTTGAATCCGTCCTCTCCTTTCCCCTTTCTGGAAGAAATGAAGCTGAAAATAGTCCACCAAAATCAAGAAAGTCGCAAGGAAGAAGAACCAGGGATGAAAGACGAAACGCCGCAAATGGAGGAGCCTCGGATTCCGAAAGATGAGTCCATGAATGGGAATTCTTCTCACCTGCAGGAGCCTTCTCCAGTTTCTGCTCCTTCCGACCCTCTGCTTGTATCCGTGCGTATTCTGCGTCTGGAATGTGTGAATTCGATCGTTGTGTGGGTGTATTTGCTGAATTGATGCCAGATCTGTGTTTCCCTTTTTTTTAGGGCAAGAGAAAGAGGAAGCCCAAAGAGCTGATGATCGATGAGGTTTCTCCGATTATTATGAGGAGGAAAAAAACAAAGCCCCCTTCACAATTCAACGATGTGAGTTTTCATCATTACATTCT
Organism: Pogostemon cablin; assembly: GCA_023678885.1. Lineage (NCBI taxonomy): Eukaryota > Viridiplantae > Streptophyta > Magnoliopsida > Lamiales > Lamiaceae > Pogostemon > Pogostemon cablin. The sequence goes on from CM042993.1 coordinate 11,280,945, forward strand.
TCCTTTCCTAAATATTAGTATTGTATTCGTCGATAAAGATGTTACTTTGGCCATTCAATTTTGCAGGATTGTAAATATGAGCTTGTACTGAAATAAGTGTGGTTTATGGTTTTAGGGTTCTTCATTTGGGGATTAGGTTTCTTGTTTGAGTCTTGGCTTTCTTCTTGTGACTTGTTATAACCAAACAAGATTATTTAAGATCAAGCTTGCTTCCATGCATGTTTTGGCAATGAAAGTGAAGTAAATGTATATGGTTTAAGCTCCCACGTAACTTAAAAAAGAAGCTTATTTGCAAAGAATGCAATTTTATTTGGATTTTCGAGACTTCAAAGCAACTCTAGTGACAAGATACAGTTCGTTTTCTGGCATTTCCAACTTATGTTTAATAGGTGTATGGACTCTCTCTATCACGGGTAAAACACAGCACCATTGCAGTTAACTGAGCTAGTGAGTCAGTTAGTTTTTGAACCAATCGATTCGGTTATCTAAAGAGAGCTGACTTTTTTTCAGTTATCTGAAGAAAGCTGACTTTTTTCATATGCTAATTGACTCAAGTTAACAGCTTCTTTCCTTGAAACATCAGTTATTTAAACAGTGTCACACAGCAACTAGTTAGGTGTTTTATGCACCATCCGAATTTATTTACTTCTGACTTGTATGGTAGACTCCACCAAGGTTTTTATATCAATGCAAGTACATTTGGTGGTTGCTTTCTTCTGGAAATTATGACTTCCATGAAACTTCATCACCTGTAACTTTTACACCAAATTACGCAAAAATGCAGTATTTCTTGAGGTTTCGATTTACTGAAGTCTTAGATCTGATGAAAGATAGAAAATTAATGAGATTTGATAATAAGGCATGTGATGAGTTTGCATTATTTCCTGCACTGGACCCATTTTAACTAGAAAATGTCGCATCTTATATAATCAGATTTTTTCAGATCCCATTACCCAGGAAGAGTTAATTTTAGTTTTCAAACTTTTCTTTTAGACTCGAACTGTGATACCTTTCTTTTGATGAACTCGTTCACTTGATCCAGGCAAAGTTTAATCTTCTCTCTCATTCATTCATTCATTACGCTATTTATGTAATACTTCACCTTTATTTGCTATATTTATGGTTTTAGTTTTCTCTGTTAAATTGTTTGGATTTTTTTTAGGGTAAACAGTTAAAAGAGAAATATCTTCAATTTCCAGCTGATATGACTTTGAAGTTTAACCATCGTTTAAATTTGGAATTTTCGTCATTGTGTTTATTTTGACTTTATTAGCATCAACAATGGTTGATGTTCTCAGATAGCTGATAGAATGATGTGGCTTCTCTGCCATCCCGCCCGCCCAGAGCACTCTATATTCCCCAACTAGTATTACAAGCTGGCTTTCCCTTCCTGAAAAAACTTAAAAACTCTTTTTAAAATTAAAGTGGCTAGTGCAGAAGTGCTCCCTTCTTTCAACTCAAGAAATAAATTCTTAGAGGCTCGATATTGATATAATGTTTAATGGCAGGGGATCTTACTTCTTTTAATGAACAGAAAGAGTACAAAAATGAGTAACTAACTTCTCATTGGAGTTTTTACCAAACCCTTATCACAACCTAAATTACTCGATTTGGATTTTAGGCATGTATTTTGAGCAAAATGTCATGACAAAGAATTTTGTTAAGGCTGGTGATAATTGTGAACACATGTAAAACCATAAAGCCAAAAGAAAAAAAAAAGAAGAAACAAAATGAAATGAAAAAACACACTAGGCAAATAATATCATACTTGTATTTGATCTTAAGTAGACTTGTCTATTTTCTGCTATTAAAACTGTACTTTATGATCTCCTTCAATTGCAAAGTTCAATCGTTTCTTCAAGGATGGGTTTTGTAGTACAAATTACAAATTATGATTCTGTTTTGAGTAAGAACCAACTCAGTCCTTCTCATTTTTGTGTTCTTCTCCATATGAATAATCAAAGTGTTAAATTTCATGAGCTAGACAATTTTCTTTTGTTTTTATGGTGGACAATTAATAACTCGAGAAATATTTCATTCGAGGATAATTTATATTTCTAATATGGAAAATGTATGTATGGCAGGTTTGGGATAATTGGGTTGGGAGTGTAGATTGGTCCACTCTCTTGGCCCATCCCTTTGAACATCCAAATACAGTTCTAAATTAGTAACTCAGACATGTTCTATTGGGGAATAATTTTATATCTAAACTTTGAGTTGTTGCGAGGGAGGTGTGAGGCCATGAGATAGGAATGGGAACTGGTCTCCCTTGGCACCTCCCTTTGAGTCTCCCAGAATTTCATGCATAAATTTGTGTATCCTGCTTGAGTCCGACTGCATCTAAAATGTTGCACCCCTACCTCCTTCTTGATAGTAGAAAGAAAATATGATTATTAGTCGGTTATTCAGGGCAATGCATGAATATGATAAAAAGAATTGAATTTGTTAATATGCATTCCATGGTTATATTAGCCAAATAACTATTTTGTCCACAGATGTGATTTGCTCAAAATTGTGTGATTTTAATTATATTCAGTATGTCTGCACTTAACAAGTTGACATGGAAATTTTGAACAGGGAACACCTGATGGTGGAGAAACATTGATGAGGTTGGTTCAATACGTGAAACTTTAGGAAAAAAATTTATTTACAGTACATATGTGCATTCTTATAACATCTTCTCATTGGAAGCAGCAAAGGCAATGCCACTGGTTGTCGGTCATACAGTTCTGTTCAATTTAAGACACCTACCATGATTCGAGCAGAGGAGTTCCAATTGAGTTTAAACAATGATCAACCTACTTTTTTGAAATTGTTAGTCAGATCACATGTTGCAAGCTGTTTCTGGATGGTACGGGAGGGATGCTGTTATGATGTTTAAAGTTATCTTGGCCAGATCTTTATACATTTTCAACTTCCAATAATGCGCCATTTATTTGCAGGGTCTTCCTGTGCCCTTTTGCAAGATACATTTACCTAGCAAGGACACTACAGTTACACTTGAAGACGAAAGTGGTGAAGAATATCCAATTAAGTACATTTCGCATAAGACGGGACTGAGTGCTGGATGGAGAAAGTTTGTTGCCGGAACCAAATTGATTGAAGGAGATGTTCTGGTCTTCCAACTAATTGGACCTTGCAAATTTAAGGTGATGTTATGAGATGTAATTTAAGAGGGTATAACATTGTCTTTGATGTCTTAGTGCCATTATTTTGAAAAATAATTTTTAAAAAGTACACCGTGTTCTGTTGTGTAAAAATAGTCATTTATCCTAACGAGCACTTTTTTAATTATAGTGAGTCGATGACTTGCTTTGTACAATTTTTATAATGTGTTTTCTACAAATTCATGGTGGCTCAGTTCAGACATATGATAACTAGTGGAAATGAGTCAAATTCCCTTCAATTTCTTCTGCTCTCCCGAGCCACATGTATTTTTTTAATGTATCTGACAAAAAACATCAGTACTGTTAGGAGTTTCTTTCATGTAATCAAATAGCTGACAACCATAATTGGTTGATGAATTGAATCACAATGCCAATCACTGGAGTTTATAAACTTTTGTCCTGAAATGGAATTTGAGTGTAAAAATTTGTTTATTGATTATCCTACTTACTGAGTTGGCAGAACGATTTACGTCTTGTAGATCATGAAGAGTCTTTTGGATGTTGTCTACAACCCAATAAATCCTAAACCTGGTGGTGTTTGAAAAACATTGTGCCATTTTGGTTTCAGTGGTGAACTTAACCTTGTTTAAAGGCTTTCCTTATGTTATGTGCTAATTTTATAGGTGTATGTGATAAGGGCAAATGATTTGACTGAGGTTGATGGTGCTCTTAGCCTTCTCATTCTTGATTCTCAAACAAAGCAAAATGTTGCAGGTTAATTTTGTTCGCCAAATATCTATTTTGATTTTGAATCACTAATTGCAAGTGTAATCTAACATTCTTAGTCCCTTTTAAATCTTGAAATAACTTGTAACAATTACACAGAGGGAGCTATAGATGCACAATTACAAAGCAGGAAGAAGAGGCGTCAGAAATCTCTTCCCTTAACTGTTGTGCAGAAGAAGAAACAAAAGGCACGCCTAGCTGGGCTCCAATTTGGACAGCCAGAGGAACAGTCTGGAAATGATAGTGACGAGGTTGCTTCTGAAGTTCTGGAGGGTACCAAGTGCTCTGGATCTTCTTTTCAATTTAAAGATATTAAAAGCTTCGAGGAATTTCACATTTTGGTGAATGGTGTATGCATAGACTCAGATCTTCCCGAGCTTATCTGTACAAAATACTATGAACTATGCTGCAGCAAGAATGCATTTCTACACGAACGACTTCTCCCAGGCCTTTACAGTAAGCTAGCTGCTGGTATGATAGTTGAAACCATCAACATTGCTGATGCTATACGAGGCTGTAAACTCACTACCCCAAGGGATGATTTTGAAGTATGGGAAAAGTCTCTAAGATCTTTTGAACTTCTGGGGTTGAATGTTGGATTCTTAAGAGCTCGTTTGCAGCAACTGCTGAAGTTGGCTTTCGACACTGAAGGAGCCTCAGAGGTAAGAAGGTACTGGGAAGCACAAAAGGAGCAAAACTCCATTGAAGATGAAATTGAGAAACTTGAGGTAAAACTTGTGGAACTGAAAGAACTATCGGCAAAATATGACGAGGAGATTGAAGGCTTGAAGGCGAGAGCGGAGAGCTGCGAGCTTAAGTTCCAAGAAGAGGTCAACGCACCTTGGTGATATAATATAGGTATGCTATTTCCGTTGGTATTCTGTTGTCATGACCACCTTCATATTAACTTTTACTGGTACTTTTTCATCTTGTAATACATTTGACTTGATAGAAAGAACCAACTCTTTTAGGTTTGTTGTCATTTCATCTTGTAATAGTAATACATCTGACTTTATAGAAAGATCCAACTCTTTTAGGTTTGTTGTCATTCTTTATTGTTGTATCCATCTCTTAGCTGTTTCCTGGAAAAGGGCTATAAATGAACTCGTATTACAAATTAAGGGTTAATACTTAACATGTGTGAGATAATTCAATTGTATTTGACCTATTTTAAGTACTCACTCTGAAATTTTAGCCAATAATGAATATCTCCATTTGATCATATGATAGTCCCATAATTTGTTCTTTCTAATAGAAAGAAACATTAATTCACAAGGCAGATGATTTTTGGTACTCCTTGTACATGAAGTTATCTTAGACACCCTTTTGAAGTTTATTGATTATTTTGTTTTTATGGCTTAAATTTTATATTTAGGCTATTTTGTTATGGGTTTTTAGGCTACTTTTAATGGTTCATTTTGAAAAAAAATGTCACGTATTATAATTTATTGATAAAATGTCACTTTTTTTAAATTTTGGAGTCCAGCTGTTATGCAATGGTGCACCTGAACGATTTTATTTTTAACCCACTAATTCACAAGTGCACCGGTGCACCATAAAATTACCCTAAATTTTGATATAATTAACCATATTATGCAATTTATTTTGCAATTACGCCTGCAATTCTACACGCGATTATATGTGAGATTATATATATGTTTTATTTATTTATTAACATATGTACGACTACTGCACGCGACTATATGTATGACTATATATTAATTATATAATGAAGAGGAACAAAAAAGTCAAAAAGTTGTACTTTTTCAAAAAAAAATTATGTTAGGTGTCATTTCTCAAAATTAACTATTATTTAGGCATTTTTCACAATTTCTCTATTTTTGGAATTTAAAAAAAAATTAAAATTTAGATTTGAGTTTTAAATTTGGATTATAAAATGGGAGAAAATATTAAATAATCAAAATTTTAAGTTGAAAATTATTGTCATCCAATAATTTAACTTTATATCACTCATGCCTAAATGACACATTTTGAAAAAAATGCCCTTATCCTTTGAAATTATAGAAAATATTGATTATGCTTCTTAATACCTGTTTTAACTTTGGATTTCACCATGGTCTTCTTTTACAAAATTGACAATCTATTACAACTATATTTGCACAGTATGCTTTCGTACATAACTTGAAATAATCATAATCTAAATATTAACCGTTTTAAAATAATACCCCACCATCCGCGAAAAGAGTTGTACTTCCTTTGTAATTTACAAAGAAAGTGTAACTTTTTTTGCAGGACGGAGTAGTATCTTTTTTGAACGAAAGTCCGCCGGGTATCCAAGAGGTTTTACGACTGTTCCTTACAGTCAACCACACACCTTCGACTGTTCCTCACAGCCAACCACACACTTTGCGATGGACCAATCTCGTTCCTTTAACAATATTTGGATTTATCCTTATCGTATCGTGCCGCGATCGTATCAACATAAAACATGACCCAATAGTATGAATTGTCACCCTACCTATGAAGATATTCTGGGGACAGTGCGAAATTTATGAAAGGGGTAGTTGGGGATTTGGGTGATGGTGAAAGAGAAACGTGACATTACATTATAATATATTGTTGAAAGAGGTGATGAATCCAATAAAATAGCAATCAAATATGCTCATGTATCAATTAAGAAACTTCCAAAATTTCAATGTCATAAATTTCATGGAATCCTAACATGAAAAGTTTGTATGAAATCTTATAACTCATGTAGTGTTTTATTAATAGGATTTAATTGTTATATTTAATTGATACCCCTCGGTCAGCTCGATAGGATACCATTTGTTTTTTATACATAAATTAAAAACATATTATTATTTAACGAGTAATTAGTAGTTATATTAATATTATGTGCTAGTCTCATCTTTTTATTAGTTATCATTTGTCACTAAAATATTACTAGCAGTGTTATGATATTATTTAAACCATAGGAAGAGAAGATTAAATCATGCATTTTAGATAAACTATTATATCTCTACATTTTATAAAATATAAGTATATTTTCCTATAGAACATATCAGAATTGGAAATTTTATGTAATACAATCCTACAATCCATGCTAGTATGTTCCTTTTTAGCAGTAAAAAGATTAAGAAAATTTTATTTTAAATATATAACTGAAAGAAAGTAATGGTAAATATTGAGCGTTTTTATAAAATAATTATTGATGAGAGTGAAAATAAGCGTGTTTTAGTGTCCAATTTAACACCTTTTTGATTGATATTCTTGTCATATATTAGCACAATGGTCTTATATTCATTATATGTGAGAAAAAGATGCACGTGAGGTGTTTTATTGTGTTTTAGGTGAAAAAAGGGATCAAAAGTGCAAAGTTGGAGAAATGGTGCAATTTGTGCAAGAATGCTGAAAACGCACGTCCAACTTTCATAATTATTCTGTGTTCGTTTGGAGCTCAAAACTGATGTTGTGATACATGGTTGGAAAGCTACTGAAGAGAGGGTCGTTTTGGCGTAAAGAACATCCCATTCGGAGGCCGAACGAGGAAGTTATGAGCAAAGTGGTGACGCTGCGCGAGCTGTGCCGAACAGAATAGATGTTCTACTTTCCATGGCTTGTTACAGATCCAATTCTTTGATTTTTTGTGAGTTCTTTATATGGATAGAAAGCCCAGGAAGAGAGGATCGCGTGAGCACAAAAATCACTCAATTCGGAGGTCGGATGTGAAAGTTATACGTGAAACGGCGAGACTGCGCAAATCGGTTCGACCTAGGTTCGACCTGAGATATTCTGGTTCGACATGTTGGGTTGGTCGAACCAAGCACCTGGGGCTTCCAGTAGGGTGGTTCGACCTGTGGTTCGACCTGTGCTTAGTGATTCGACCTGTTTGTGTTTGCCTATTTTTGTAGCACTCACGAGCAAGAATACTCGATCGTTGTAGTAGTATATCCCAAGAAAAATTATCAATCCACAAAGGAGTTATGTTCGGACTAACAAAATACGTGAGCTCATGTTCATGTCGTTTTTGTAAAGATGATAGGGGATTTTGAGATTGATTAACCACTTAAGCAAGTAGCAAGTAAATAAAAATAGCAAATAAGAGAAACGACAAGTGAAGATGAATGAAAATAAACGAGGATAGGTGTTAAAGTTCAAGGATGAAAAAAATGGGATTAGAAACATCCAAGCATACTCAATTCATACTATCATGCAAAAGGAATCCAACTTAATTGATGTAGACTAAGGGTGATCACGATTGTATCCTAAGCTCCCTTTCGGGTTACAAAGGTTGTTGATCTATTTTAGACTCCCAAAAGCACTTAAGATCAAAGCCCAACATTAACCCCTTCCATCTAGGTACTAGTTAGAGTAAACTCTCCCTTTTGTGTACTAAGGCCAACGAATGGATTGGTTCCCCTCATCGAATTTAAATATCCTTTCGGTCAAACCCAAACTCGATGTCTAATCATGCCTTCCTAATACTATAGAGGATCGTTTCCGTCTCACTCCAAGCAATACATACATGAATATTATGATAGCATTTAATCACCATAAATCAATTCATTGATCAACAATCCATTAAACCAATAATCAATTATGAATAACAAACCATGCCATCACAACATCAAGACAATTAAACTCCATGAATAGAAATCAACATCAATTAAATCAAAAACCAATTTAATCCACATGATAATACGAATCTAATATGCTCTTCATGTTCCTAATCCCACTAGAGGGATTAGCCTAACATGATAAAGGTAACAAAACACATAAATGATTCATTACAAATACCCATAGTCTTAGATCCAAAAGAAAATCAAAAGAGATGTGATTCTTCCCTAACAATTTCTTGTAGAGAATCTTCAATACTCATGAATCTCCAACTCTAGCTCTTGATTTCTTGAGATCTTCAACACCCAATGGAAGGGATGAAGAATGGATGAAGATGAATGAAGATGATGGTGGAAAATGGAAGAAATGGTGTGTGAGGTGTGTGTAGAAGGGTGGAATTTTGGATCCTCTCTCAATTGTTGAATAAATGGGTATTTATACCCCTTGGGAAGCTTCTAGTTTCTGGAAATTTCAGAAGTTTTGACACCTACACGGCTCGTGTGCTGTAACACGGCCCGAGTCGTGTCTAGGGCTTCTGGTCAACGGCGAGCTCTGGACAGCGCACGGCTCGTGCGTAGCACATGGCCACAGGGGTGGCCGTGTTGTGTTTTCTGACGTTGTCGCACGGCTTTCTGGACAGGGCTGTGTTACGCAACACGCCTTGTGTGCTGCAACACGGCTCGTGTGCTGTAACACGGGCACATGGTGGTCGTGTTGGATCTTCTGATGTCGGCACACGGCCACTTCTTACAGGGCCGTGCGCTGTACACGGCCCGTGTTCTTGTTGTCCTGCTTCCTCTTTCATTGTTTTGGCTTGTTCTTCCTCGTTTCAACTACATTTCAACAAGCTCATTCACACATATTTTAATAAAAACACAAAACACAACCAAATAACACATAAAATACGGATAAAATCATACGAAAACACATATAAAAAGACACTAAAATCTAGGTGAAAATAGCGCCAATCAGTTTGCTGAGGTCGAACCGATGTGCGGGAACTTACCATATCCGTATTTTCGAGGCCTAAACGCGTGTGATCACTTGAAAAGCCCATTCCAAGCCTAGAAGACGTGATTACAAGTGTAAAAGGAGGTCTAGGAAGCCACAAAAGAGGAGAACACAATACAAGAGAGGAGAAGAAAGGCCACAACCATACAACACCCCACAAGGGGGGATCACCCCCCCATCCATCATCCACTTCCTTTCCTTCATCCATCCATCACTTTGAAGATTCGTTTGTGGAATCAAGAGGAGAACCAAGAGGAGGATTCAAGAGCGAGAAGGACGCGATGACGCAACATCTAGGGTTTATTCGTTTCCTAATTTATCTTGTATTTTCTGGACATCCGGGTAAGATCTATCCAACACCCATGTGTGTTTTCTACAACACCATGGGCTAGAGCCTTTTTGGTAGAACTAGGGTTGTGAAGGTTTTATCTAGTTAATTGAACTTCCTTGTGTATACTCCGTACAATACTACTTGTGGATATAGTTTATATATGATTGTGCTTTATTAATCCATACTCATAGTCATTTTGTGCATCAATAATCGTTGTGTAGAGTCTGAATACATAACATGGTTATTGGTTGAGTGCGTTCACTGTTGAGCAGGGTTTTAAGTTATAATTCTAAGTGAAGGGATTCCGAAGTCTTATTAGAACTATCTTATATGAATACTTATTAGGGTTAATAAGTAGGATAAAGAGGATAATTTCATAATACCTATAAAGGGAGATCATATCGGGTTAGAGTACCAATCCTAGGGGGAAATAATTGATACTGATAGTACCTAGAAAGGGGGGTAAAATTACGTCTCTTGCTCCTAGGTTATTCACACGTGTTACACGCATGTTTACTTGTGTCTATAGAGTAGATATGCATGGTTTAGTGATGCGTCCATATTCCACAAGGTAGAGTCGGACATTGACACATGGAAGAGAAGTTAAGTAGTGAAACTGGATTATCCTAGAGCTACCTATTCTCCTACTTGATCCACTTTCGTATTCTTCAAGTGATATTTATTTTATTTATTATTTTAATTACTTGTTTATTAGTTTAATCATCCTAAACCTCAAACTTAATTGTCAACTTGTCTTAATTAATTTAGATAATAATTAAATTGAAAATACGCCGTCCTTTGGGTTCGATATTCACTTGGTCGCTTGCTTAAGCTGCAATTGATATCCTTAATACTTGGGGATTAATTTTGCGTGCAAAGAAAACGCGCATCAAGTTCTTGGCGCCGTTGCCGGGGACGGCGTTATTATTAGTTTATTATTTCTAGTTTGATTAAGATTTTTTTTATTTGTGATTATTTATTTTCTATCTAACTTTGAATTTTTCTGAGGTACTTGTGCTCTAGGAAAAGGAAGGGAAAGAAAGGAAGAAATAATACACTGAGCTAAACATGGCCAGAACAAGGCAGAATCCGGATAATGTTGCCATACATGAAATTTTCACAAACTATGGAACTGGTAACATGGGGTTGATAGGAGCAAGGGGGGAAGATGATGATTTTGAGATACATCCCGCTCTTATTAACATGGTAGAGAAGAATCCCTTTTCTGGAGGTTGTTTTGAAGATCCATATCAACATCTCCGAAGATTTCTTGGTTATGCAAACACTCAAAAGGGAGCTGGAGCTAACGATAATGCTAGGCGGATTGCCCTATTCAAGTTCTCATTGATTGATAAGGCGGAAGCTTGGTATGAGACTCTTGATACCACAGATTGCACTACATGGGACCAACTACAGCAGAAGTTCTTGGAGAGATACATGCCACCCTCAAGGATCTTAAGAATGAAGCAAGAGATCACCCGATTTGTTATGAATCGGTGTGAGAAATTTTATGAGGCGTGGGACAGATTTAAAGATATGCTCATGAGGTGTCCACAGCATGGAATGTCTAAGGCTGAGTACATAAGCATCTTCTACTATGGATTGAATTGTGAGTTACGTATTTTTATTGATGCATCATCAGGTGGAGCGCTGTTATCTAAGACAACACTTGAAGCGGAAAAGTTGTTTGAAGACATCTCTATGAATTCACGTGACTGGCCTATAGAGAGAGATAGAGGATCATATGTACTTGGCAAGGTAGCGCAGGTTGAACATCAAGTGGTGAAGCCGAATAGGGATGATGAGATCGTCTCTAGTCTAGCTAACATCAACAAGCTAATAGAGTTCCAGCAGAGGCAGATCACAGAGTTGACACTAAGGGGGCCTAGTATGAAGCAGCAAGAAGTGAAGAGTGTTGAAGATACCTTCCATCGATACATGGCTGAGAATGATGCAAGGATTGATCATCTTGAGGATACCATGAATGTTGAACATGCAGATTTATCTAAGCAGATGAAGGAGCTTACTTTGATTATGGGGCAGATGACCGTGAACGTGAATCAATTGACACAAAAATTGGAAGATAAAGCCATCACGTTAAGGTCTGGAACGCAGTACGAGGGACCGATGAGGCTGGGATCAAATTTGGACATGACTAATCCTCGGTTCGACCAACACCCAGAAGGTTCGACCTGGCACTCAGGTCGAACCATGGTCGAACCTCATCATGCAGTGCACTCTATTTTTAAAAATCCTCAATTCGACCAAAACCCAGAGAGTTCGACCTGGCATACAGGTCGAACCATGGTCGAACCTCTTCATCCGGAGTGCTCTGTTTTGTCGCAGCAACAGTTCGACCACGACCGTAATGGTTCGACCAACCCAGCAGGTCGAACCCAGGTCGAACCGGAGGATATAAACTATACAGTGAGGCAGTTCGACCTATGGGGCAGTGGTTCGACCTCTAACACTGGTCGAACCCTAGTCGAACCTCAAGAGCAGAAAGAGAGCAGTCTTCCAGGAGATAGGTTCGACCATTACGTACCTGGTTCGACCTCTCAAACAGGTCGAACCCAGATCGAACCTCAAATTAAAAAAAAGAGCCGTTGTCCAGAAGGTAGGTTCGACCAGTACGTGCTTGGTTCGACCTGTTCCACAGGTCGAACCCTGGTCGAACCCATCCAGATGTTGCCCGTTTCTGCGCCGAATGTTCCGCATGTTGTTGATGTTACTCCAGTACCATTACATGAGCAGAATACTGAGCTTAAAATGGAGAAGAAGTGGGAAGAAGCAAAGGGATTGAGAGCCAAGAAGGATAAAGCGAAGGAGGTTAAACGTGATGAATGGGGAAGACCAAAGACCAAGATACCTCCTCCGTTTCCTTCGAGATTGGCCGAGAAGGGATTGGAAGAAAAGTTCAAGAGGTTTCACAATGTCATGAGCAAAGTATGCTTGAACATTCCTTTCTCTGAAGCAATCATGGAGATGCCATACTATGCCCGATTCCTCAAGAATATTATATCAAAGAAGAGAAGCTTGAATGGAGTGGAGACGGTGAACCTATCAGAGAATTACAGTTCGATCCTTCAAAGGGAGCTGCCTGCAAAGTTAAAGGATCCGGGAAGCTTCACTATTCTTTGTGACATTGGAAAAGGGTCGGCGCATAAAGCCTTGTGTGATTTGGGGGCAAGCGTTAACTTGATGCCTTTGTCCATATTTAAAAGGCTTGGTTTGGGGGATCTTAAACCCACGAATATTGCTCTTCAATTGGCGGATAGATCCATGACTTGTCCGAAGAGTTTAATTAAAGATATTTTAGTGAGAGTGGATAAGTTAGTTTTTTTCATGGATTTTCTTGTACTTGAGATGGAAGATGATAAGGGTGACATTCCCCTTATTTTGGGATGACCATTCCTTGCCACAACTGGAGTTATGATCGATGTTAAGGAAGAAAAGCTTAGACTGCGAATGGATAATGAAGATGTGATTTTCTCTCTTGATCATACAATGAAGATGCCCATGGAGACTCAATCGTGCAAGTGCATTGATATGGTTTCTAACTTGTTTAATCATGATTTTTCTAAGACAGGTGATTCTAAATTTAAGTGGAAGGTTGACAAGGAGGAGTCTAGACAACCATGGGAGGAAGAAAATTTCAATGATCATATTTTTGTGACCAAGAAAGGTGAGGTGTTGAGTGTAGACAAGAAGAGGGAAAGAAAGTATTTGAAGGTGAGGATGCGAGATGACCGTTCTCTACCATCGTGACTCTACGACGTTAAACATGAGCACCTGTTGGGGGCTTGCCCTTCCATTTTATTGCTTTATTTCTTTCGTGTGAGTAAGAAATTTTTATATTTAAGGTGTTTACTAATCGGCAATTACATCTCTTTTCAAACTTAGTTTCGACTTACGTTTTTACTAAGTTTGGGGGGTGTGATGTTATTACCTCATTGAAGCACCAAGAGTATAATCTTTTCTTTGTAATGTTTGCTAGGGGAGTTGATTTTTTGCGGTATATTGAAACTTTAATCGATTTTGATGTGTCGATTTTTTACAATTTGTCTAGTGTTCAGTGGTGTTTCTAGTGTGTGGAGTCGATTACATAGTCAATTAATTCTTTCGTATAGTTCTCGTATTTTATTATTGATGAACCCTGTGATGATGGAGTATGCTTGAGCTTTGATGATAGAAAAGGGTAACTAGGTGGCAAGACGAGTTCTACATTGAGGCTTTGACTCGAGGAGCTCGTGCGTACGTTGAAGAAAAATCAGGTGTCCTCGTTTCCTTTTTCTAATTTTTATATGTGCTTTTAATTCATGGAGTGGAAGGATTAAGTTTAAGGTGGTGATCCATGTGAGCTTATATATTTAAAATTGTCTTTGAAATTCATATGCCTTTGAAATTGATGAAGGAAGTGTACTTGAGTTATATTGTGATATGAAGTTCTATGTGTACTTGTGGGATATTGCTTACCATGAAAGGTGCTCTGTTACTTGTAAATACCCATGTGAGATTTTGAGCCTCGTTTATCATGATACATAATCACATGATATTTCTTTTCTGGTGAGTATCGTTCTTGTGTGTGTATTCTAGAACTTGCCTCTTGTCTTACTTGAGACTACATGTTATGTTAGATAATGGGAAATGATCTAAGGCCATCCTTGAATTTATGAGTCACTTAACCAAATAATTCCCTACCAAATAATTATATATCCGTAGTTAACCCCGTTGAGCCTAAAAATCTTATTTCTTTGGCAACCTAAGAAGATAGCCACTTTGATATCCTATTTGAGCCTTAAATTCCTATATTTAGTGGAGAATTAAATGCTGTCAAAGTGTGTTAATGGCGCTTGATAACAATTTGGGAAGGAATGAAATTGGTGTTGAAATTAATAGTGATGGATTATGATAATGCATCTAAGGAGAAGCATGGAGTAGTGCTTAAATCTAGTACTCCATGGAATCAAAAACCCTACGGTAGTGCTTAAATCTAGTACCCTATGGAGGATGCATGATGTAGTGCTCGAAACTGGTACCTCGAGAGAAAAAAGGATGTGCTTGAAGAAAAGAAAAAGTATGTTGAGCTTGAAGGAAAGGAGAGAAAAGAAAATTAGAAGAGCATGAAGCTGGATAGCCTTGAAGTGTAAGAATCTGCAGTACAAAAGATCTCCGATTTTAATTCTCTACTAGTTGAGTCACTTTATCCATATGTTTCCTACCCTTATCAAAGAGCCAACATTACATCCAAAAGAAAAGTCCTTTTTGATCCCATTGTCAAATCATACTTTTAAGTGGTGGAGAGTTTGAGACGTTTGGCAAGCTTATGGTTACGCATGCACTTGAATTGAATCTGAGCGTAAACACCTTATCCCATAAGTGTACATCTTTTACACTTGAGTGCGAGTGATATATACTTCCCGTGAGAACATGTCAATGGAGCATTTGAATTGGTGGTGATTGTCTTAACTTGTATGCTACGAATTGATTATTACATGTAATAAGAGTTGCATGACCTAAGTTGAGGACAATTGTATTTTGAAGAGGGGTATTTGTCATAGTCCTTGTTTCCCTGCTAATTTTCTTACTCTCTCTCTCTTTATTTTTATTTTGTTGTCTCGGGACGAGCAACGGGTAAGTTTGGGGGATTGATGAGAGTGAAAATAAGCGTGTTTTAGTGTCCAATTTAACACCTTTTTGATTGATATTCTTGTCATATATTAGCACAATGGTCTTATATTCATTATATGTGAGAAAAAGGTGCACGTGAGGTGTTTTATTGTGTTTTAGGTGGAAAAAGGGATCAAAAGTGCAAAGTTGGAGAAAAGGTGCAATTTGTGCAAGAATGCTTAAAACGCACGTCTAACTTTCATAATTATCCTGTATTCGTGTGGAGCTCAAAACTGATGTTGTAATATATGGTTGGAAAGCTACTGAAGAGAGGGTCGTTTTGACATAAAGAACATCCCATTCAGAGGCCGAACGAGGAAGTTATGAGCAAAGTGGTGACGCCGCGTGAGCTGTGCCGAACAGAATAGATGTTCTACATTCCATGGCTTGTTACAAATTCAATTCTTTGAATTTTTGTAAGTTCTTTATATGGATAGAAAGCCCAGGAAGAGAGGATCGCGTGAGAATAAAAATCACTTAATTCGGAGGTCAGATGTGAAAGTTATACGCGAAACGGCGAGACTGCGCAAATTGATTCGACCTGAGACATTCTGGTTCGACCTGTTGGGTTGGTCGAACCAAGCACCTGGGGCTTCCAGTAGGGTGGTTCGACCTGTGCTTAGTGGTTCGACCTGTTTGCTGAGGTCGAACCGATGTGCGGGAACTTACCATATCCGTATTTTCGAGGCCTAAACACGTGTGATCACTTGAAAAGCCCATTCCAAGCCTAGGAGACGTGATTACAAGTATAAAAGGAGGTCTAGGAAGCCACAAAAGAGGAGAACACAATACAAGAGAGGAGAAGAAAGGCCACAACCATACAACACCCCACAAGGGGGGATCACCCCCCATCCATCATCCACTTCCTTTCCTTCATCCATCCATCACTTTGAAGATTCGTTTGTGGAATCAAGAGGAGAATCAAGAGGAGGATTCAAGAGTGAGAAGGACGCGATGATGCCACATCTAGGGTTTATTCATTTCCTAATTTATCTTGTATTTTTTGGACATCCGGGTAAGATCTATCCAACATCCATGTGTGTTTCCTACAACACCATGGGCTAGAGCCTTTTTGGTAGAACTATGGTTGTGAAGGTTTTATCTAGTTAATTGAACTTTCTTGTGTATACTCCGTACAACACTACTTGTGGATATAGTTTATATATGATTGTGCTTTATTAATCCATACTCATAGTCGTTTTGTGCATCAATAATCATTGTGTAGAGTCTGAATACATAACATGGTTATTGGTTGAGTGCGTTCACTGTTGAGCAGGGTTTTAAGTTATAATTCTAAGTGAAGTCTTATTAGAACTATCTTATATGAATACTTATTAGGGTTAATAAGTAGGATAAAGAGGATAATTTCATAATACCTATAAAGGGAGATCATATCGGGTTAAAGTACCAATCCTAGGGGAAAATAATTGATACTGATAGTACCTAGAAAGGGGGGTAAAATTACGTCTCTTGCTCCGAGGTTATTCACACGTATTACACGCATGTTTACTTGTGTCTATAGAGTAGATATGCATGGTTTAGTGATGCGTCCATATTCCACAAGGCAGAGTCGGACATTGACACATGGAAGAGAAGTTAAGTAGTGAAACTGGATTATCCTAGAGCTACCTATTCTCCTACTTGATACACTTTCGTATTCTTCAAGTGATATTTATTTTATTTATTATTTTAATTACTTGTTTATTAGTTTAATCATCCTAAACCTCAAACTTAATTGTCAACTTGTCTTAATTAATTTAGATAATAATTAAATTGATAATATGCCGTCCTTTGGGTTCGATATTCACTTGGTCGCTTGCTTAAGCTGCAATTGATATCCTTAATACTTGGGGATTAATTTTACGTGCAAAGAAAACGCACATCAAGTTTATATTTTTTTTAACATAATAAATAATGATGTTTATTAATTATGTAAATACTTGCTTATTTCGTAATACTCGTACTCATGTATAAATAAATAATTTCAAACCCGTTTATCAATACACGTTGATTACACATAACCATTTAAAATTATTAAGATGTTAGGACTAATAATATTAATTTAAAATTATTAATAATGAAGAAAATAATTTAATAATGAATTAATTGTTATGTACTCGTATCAATTTAAATATAAAAATTCATATTTGAACTCATATATCAGAACAATCTTCAGATTAGAGACTGCCCCCAAGACAACGCACTATTCCACAATGTAAAAGCTCCTGCGCCCCCAGGGACATGGAGACACAGTCCGTGTCCATATGTGAACACAACCCTTCCCCTCCCTATTCTATTTAAATCTATATATTGCTACAGAGTTTAAATTATAAAGAAACACGGAAATTGTAAAGGGGCACGGATCTAAATTCGTGTGCCCGGGCGCACAAGAGACTCACTCATTCCACATAGGGATTGAATTTTATTGCCGTAAAGTTCTATGAACTTGACTCTAGGTGATGGCGAAAGCAAATAATCCCCTGAGACGTGCCAAGTACCTGGAAAGAAGGAATAAACTGATTGGATTAAAAATAAATTCCCGTTATTTCAAATAATGTACTTAACTCAAATGTTGCAAAGATCTTTAGAAACTACGATATTATTAATTAATTTAAAATTCTAAAAAGTAAGGTGACATATCAATTACTCCAATTAATTTACAGGGGGAGGTGATGTTTATTTCTGCAAATTGGCATGTCGTATAGAAAGAAAGAGATTGAATTAATTTTAAAATACGTATAGGGTGTGTATTTTAAATAAATAATGGGTAATTTAGACTTTTTATAAATATATAATTTAATTATATAATGATAGAGTGTGTATTTAATAGAAATGAATGTATATTTAAAGGGATCCTTTTTGAACTACCTGTACTCATTTTTTTTGGGTTTGGATAAATCAGTTATCCAAAAATATCTGTCATGTTGTCATCATTAGTGTTTAGGTCTTATTTTTATTTTTTTGAACATAACATAATTATGGTTATACCCGTGTACGTGTGTTGCACTGTTACGCGTTTTTATAAAATAAGTATATTTTGACTTGAAATTTATCTTAACTTGTATTTTATATAATATAATCTCTCAATTTCTACATATGCTCTTTTAATTAGTTGTACGAAAATCAAGAAACATGCTATGTAGACTCTTATTACTAAGTAGTGGTAAATATTGAACGTTTTTTTATAAAATTATTATATTTTTTTTAACATAATAAATAATTATGTTTATTAATTATGTAAGATACTTGCTTATTTCATAATACTCGTACCCGTGTATAAATAAATATCATCTAAAAATTAATATTTTTAATTCGTTTTATTAAAAAAAATATTATGATACTCATACCCGTCCCAAACCCGTTTATCAATACCCAACTACTCATATTCGTACCCATTTCATTAAAAAATATAAAATAATTTAATTTCGTTCCAAACCCGTTTATCAATACCCGTTGATTACACATACATACCCATTTAAAATTATTAAGATGTTAGGACTAATAATATTAATTCAAAATTATTAATAATGAAGAAAATAATTTAATACTGTTCCAAACCCGTTTATCAATACCCGTTGATTACACATACATTCCCATTTAAAATTATTAAGATGCTAGGACTAATAATATTAATTCAAAATTATAATAAAGAAGAAAATAATTTAATAATGAATTAATTGTTAAAAATACATATAGTTTCAAACTACATTATACTCCCTCCGTCCCAGGCTAAGAGGGCCGGAGACCTTATGTTAAACATAGGATCTCCGGCCCTCATTACCTAGGACGGAGGGAGTAGTTTCAAAAAATACATTATAATTATAATTACAAAAAAAATCATAATATAAACTTAATTGTTAGTACCATAAATAATAAATTAAATTTTGCTGAAATAAATAAGAGGGAAATTTAAAATCTTAAAATTAAAATTAGTTAAATATGATATCATTATGACAAAAATTAAATAAGATATATTTTAAATAAGGTATCAAATCAATGGCCAAGATCTAATCTCATAATTGTGATGAATAGATGAGATTTAATAATGTGATAAATGGATGAGATTCAAAATGACTTATAGTAATCAAATCCAAGGCTGTAAATTAAAAATTGACTCAATTTTGACTTTTTCACTTTGCTATTATATTACTTTAGATTAGATTACTTTTTATTGGAGATTATTAGCTTTTATTAATATTATGAATTGTTCATAAAATATTTTATTGGATGCATATCATATCACTCAAATAATGTTATCATTTCTTATCTGTCTCACAAGATTTATTCCGTATCTTTGGAGCAGACGAGTGGAGTATTAAAATTTTATAAGGGAATAATTGTAATTATATCTAGAGATGTTAAACGCTAACGGACTTCGAATTAACCGGGCCTGTTTAAACGGGCTACTAAAAAGTTAACCTAAAGCTAACATACTTCGGGTTAAACGGGCCGAGCTTGTGGGCTATACAATAAAAAATTATAAATTTAAATTTGTTATAAACAATACAACAAATTCAAAATTAATTATACATTATTTAGAATTTGAGAGAATTAAAAATAATATATGCAAAATATTATTAAAATATACTCCGTCCGTACATCACTAACGTATCAATATTTCCTTTTTTGGTCCTCCACTCTTAAAGTATCAAATTTTCTTTTTCAGTAAAAGAGTCACCACTATCCACTTTATATAAAATAATAAGGTAAAACACTTGTGAAAATTAGGTTTACATGTATATCTATGTAAACTATGTTTTCACTTATTACTTTTTAGTACATAACAAATTACTATCTAGAGACGTAAATTATTACTTTTCTAAATGAAAAAAATACTCTTCAAATTTATGTAAATCGTAATTTCTCGATTACTCTTTAGTACATGAAAAATTAATCTTTAGAGACATAAATTATTATTCTTCTTAATAAAAATTACTATTACTCTTTAAAGAGTAATTTTTTATGTACTAAAAAGTATTACTCCCTCCGTCCTATAAACAAATTAACACCTTTTATTTTTGTCCATCCCATAAATAAGTTCACACCCCCAAATAAGGAAATACACACAAATCAATAACCTTACAATATACTTTAATTTCAAATTGTCACCCCTTTACAACTCACATAATTTACTTTATATTTATTATGTAAAAATATCAAACTACCTCTAAAAGTAAACTTTTTCTTAAACTCCATATCTATAGTAACTATGAATTTCTCTTTGGGATGGAGGGAATAATTTTTAAAAATAGGTTTTACATGTAAATCTGGTTTACACCAGACTCACTCAAATAATAATACTCTTTAATACACGTTCAAAAGGCAAACAAATACGTTTGCGATAGACAGAGGGATTATATTTTAATAGAATTTGTGATGATTAAATTAATTCTAATATATTTATTTAAGTGTTATTTTATTTATTAGAGAAAAATGTGGGTTAGAGTAAGAGAAATAATAAGAAAGAGATGAAAATTAAAGGATGATGAGATTTTGTCCACGATAGGCTAGGGGGTAGGGGGAGTGGAGTGGTTGATGTATCGATTATGAGAGTTAAGATAAATTAAACATAATAATAATAACTCCCAGTCCTACTGGCCGGCCCGATTAGCCTGCGGGCCAATCCTATTAGCCTACGGATTAATCGGTCCGGGCCAAAAAGTCAGTTGTTAAACGAGCTCAAATTTCTCGATCCCAATCTTAAAATTTTCAGGGTTAATTGGGCAGGACCCACAGTTTTTGAACTTTTTAATAACTTTATATCTCTGAGCTTTATGAAATATATTAATCTTGTGGATCATAATCTATTTTATCCATCGGTCCATGTACACTATAATTAATTATCTATTTTATCATTTAATCCAAAAGAACCTTGCGATTCATGTACTATTTTATTTATAGAGTTTAATATTTTATTATTATGATATAATTTTAAGTATAAAGACAAAATTATAAGTTTACAATTGTGATTCATATACTTCATCTTTACTATAAATATGGAGTTTTAGAAATGTTTTTTTAACCAACTTTATTAATTTTTGAGGGTAATATAATCACTTTTAATAATAAATAAATAATAAAGTAAGTTATGTTTGTTCGGTGGATGTTACTTTTTTTAAAATATAACGTATGGAAGGGTATTTTGTTTAGAAACTATAACTAATTTTGAAGGATGGAGAATGTAATAAAATAGATGGGAAAAGTATAAAGAATATAATGAGTCAAATAATAAAAAATAAAAATGAAGAGTGTAATGGAATACTGATAATTTATTTTACCTTAAGGATTAAGGTTTACCTTTAAATTATATCTTTTTGAGGTTTTGAAAATTGATTTTGGGTTTCAACTCTTCATATTTTAGATGGAGTTTTAAAACAACATTTAAATAAACATAAAAATTTTATTAATCTTCAACTCATCCATCCTTTATATATTTTTTATCCTCAATTAATAATTTGGCAAAGATTTATACGGAACTATCTCATGGATTGACTTCCTTGAAATGAATAAAAAGTGATCATAACATTTTTAATAAAAAATGATAATGAATTAATGAAAAGTGATAATGGTGCAATGAACTATTTTCTGAACAATTTATAGTATAGAATTTGTGTAAAAGATAAATTATATTGATCACAGTACAAGTTTATATACATGATACAAGAATAATGAAAATATACAATAACAGATGTGGGACTAATACTAAATACAAACATATAAACT
Source organism: Pogostemon cablin (assembly GCA_023678885.1). Lineage (NCBI taxonomy): Eukaryota > Viridiplantae > Streptophyta > Magnoliopsida > Lamiales > Lamiaceae > Pogostemon > Pogostemon cablin. Next base: position 11,303,151 of record CM042993.1, read on the forward strand.
CTAATACGCCCCTTCAAGATAGCAGACATATGACGACGCCAATCTTGGACATAAGTGAGGTAAGCTGTGGACCAGACAGTGGTTTGGTAAAGGTGTTAGCAAGTTGTTCAGAGGAGGATACATGAGATACCCAAAGCTGCGACTGTTGTACAAGGTCTCTGACAAAGTGATAGTTGATGCGCATTTCTTTGCACGCAAAATTAATCCCCAAGTATTAAGGATATCAGTTGCAGCTTAAGCAAGCGACCAAGTTAAATATCGAACCCAAAGGACGGCGTATTATCAATTTAATTATTTACTAAATTAATTAAGATGAAAGGCAATAAGAGTTGCGGAATTAATTATCAACTAAAATACTAAAATTAAATAACAAATAAAATAAAATAGCACTAGAAGAATACGAAAGTGGATCAAGTAGGAGAATGGATAGCTCTAGAGTAATCCAGTTTTACTACTTAACTTCCCTCTCAAGTGCAGGCCTACTTTGCCTTGTGGACTATGGACGCATCACTAAACCATGCAAATCCACTCTACAGACACAAGTAAATATGTGTGTAACACATGTGAATATCCTTGGAGCAAGAGATATAATTTCACCCCCCTTTCTAGGTACTATCAGTATCAATTATTTCCCACGTCTGGAATCTAATCCGATATGATCTCCCTTTATAGGTACTATAAAATTACCCTCTTTATCATGCTTACTAACCTGAATTCAATTCAATTAATAAACATTCATATATAATAGTTCTAATGAAGTTTCGGAGTCCCCTCACTTAGAATCCATTACAAGAAAATTGCCGAATTCCAACGGCGAAAAATCATTGGAAAATACAAAAATACCGTTGAAATTCATGATTCCAACAGATATTCCAATGAATTTTTTCTATTGAAAAGGTGGACATTGGAATGTCATTTTTCCAACAGCATTTCCAGCGGTTTCAAATATCCAACGGTGAATCCAACGATATTTTTTTGTTGGAATTTTTTTATCTAAAAGTGATTCGAAAAAGTTTTCCAACAGAATTTTCTTTTGGAATTACTGTTGGAATAAATTCCAATAATCTTCGAACTCCGTTGGAATTTTCTAACGATAAAAAAAATATTTATTCGGATTCGAACCCTTAACCTCTTGCATATATCACCTTATCATTTACCAACTTAACTAATATATATTTTATGTTATTAATTGATAATTAAATATATTGAAGTCTCTTTTTTCGATGGAATTTTTATAGGAATATTCGAACGGCTTAAGTTTAATTGGTATTTTTATTAGAAATTTCCAATGCTTTATCAAGCTATTGGAATTAGCATTGGAATTTTCAACGATTTAAATTTATATGAAAATTTTTGTTGGAACTTTCCAACAATTTTAGGTTTTATAGAAAATTTCGTTGAAAATTTCCAATAGTTTATCAGACTATTGGAATTAGCATTGGAAATTTTCAACGGTTTAAATTTTCAAAGGAATTTTCGCTGGAATTTTCCAATGGTTTAAAGTTTTATTGAAAAATTTATTGGAAAATTCGTTGGAACTCTAAAATTTTCAACGGATTTATTTTTCGTTGGAATTTTTCTGTTAGAATTTGATAATTTTCTTGTAGTGATCATAACATGGAATCCTGTTCAGCGGTGAATGTATTTAATCTACGACCAAGATATACATTCAGACTCTATATACCAATTGAAGATGAACAAAACGACTGTGAATATGGATTAAGAAAGTATAATCATATATAAAATAAATCCACAAGTAGTGTTGTACGGAGAACACACAAGAGAGTTTAAGTAATTCATAAAACCTTCAAAACCCTAAATCTACCAGAACGGTTCTATCCCATGATGTTACGAAGAACAGTCATGGGGGTGGGATAGATCTTACCCATTTGTCTGGAAAATACAAGATAAATTAGGAAACGAATAAAACCCTAGATGCTGGAGTCGTCGCGTCCTTCTCCGTCTTGAATCCTCCTCTTAGTTCTCCTCTTGATTCCATAGACGAATCTTCACAGTGATGGATGGATGGAGGAAAGGATGTGGATGATGGTTGGGGGGTGATCCCCCCTTGTGGGGTGTAGAATGATTGTGTTGTTGTCTCCCCTTCTTGGTGTGATCTACATCCCTTTTTATATTTGTAAGCTCTCCTTATGGACCTTGGATGTGCTTTTTCTAGAAAAATACAAAAATACATGTACTGGGGGGTAAAAATACAGATCTGCAGCTATTTAGACATTTGGTTCGACCTTCATGGCTGGTCGAACCAGAGCTATCGTGGTCGAACTGGTCTGAACCAGCTTGCGCAGTCTCACCGTTTTGCGAATAACTTCTACATCCGAGCTCCCAATTGAGTGATTCTTATGCTCACGCGATCCTCTCTTCCTTAGATTTCTATCCATATAAAGAAATCATAAAAACTCCAACAATTAAATATATAACAAGTCATGAAAAATGGCACAGCCATTCTGTTAGGCACAACTTCCGCGACGTCACCATTTTGATCATAACTTTATCGTTTAGACTTCGATTGAGGTGTTCCTTATGCCAAAACGACTCTCTCTTCTGTGGATTTCCAACCATATATTACAATTTTAGTTTTGAGCTCCACACAAATACAGAAAAAAATACATAAATTGGACGTGCGTCTTTCAACATTCTAGCACAAGTTGTACCTTTTCTCCAACTTTGCACTTTTGATCCTTTTTCAACCTAAACCACAATAAAATACCTGAAGTATATCTTTTTCTCACATATATTAAATATAAGATACTTGTGCTAATATATGACAATAATTCTCATCAAAAAAGTGTTAAATTGGATACTTAAACACTCTTATTTTCACTCTCATCAATAGTCAATAGCTAGATGCTTCATTCGGGAGTGGAAAACAGGGTTAAAACAAAGATAGATAGCACCATCATTATCACAATAAATTGTAAGAGTTGAGGGACCCGTCTGTACACATAGTTCTGATAGAAGCAAACGAGTCTATTGCAATTTTGCTGCGGCATAGTCGATGGATCGATACTCAACCTCAGTCGAGGAATGAGCTACAGTCTTCAATTTCTGAGACTTCCAAGAAATAGGGTTTGCCCCTAGGAAAACAACATAAGCTTCAGTGGAGTATCTGTCATCAACATCTTCTGCCCAATCAGTGTCAGTGAAACAGTGTAAGGTTAGAGGGGAGTCTCACCTTAGATGAAGAGAAACATGGCGTGTGCCATTCAAATATCATAGAAGGCGTTTAACAGCTCCTTAGTGTATAACAGTTGGGGCATGCATGAATTGAGACAGTTTATTCACGGTGTAGGCTATATCAGAGAAAGTCAGGAGAAGATACTGAAGACCGCCAAGGACTTGGCGATAACAAGATGCATCAAAAGAATTAGTGCCGTCTTTAAAATAAAATTTAGCACCTGAAGGTAAAAGAGTGGAGACCGGTGATGAGAGTAGAAATTCATGATCATTTAGGTTTAATTTAATGCCTCTTTGATGTATTTTGATGTTGTATTTGCATAAAATGGTGATGCTCTTGGTGTTACCAATAAAAGGTACTCGAAAGGTATTTTGTTGTATTTTTCACAGGAAAAGAGGGAGAAATCGATTGAGTATTAGAGTAGAGTTGAAACGAGCTGGGAAGAAGATGCTTGAACAGCAACCAGACGCAGAAGCTGACCAATCGGGCGTGGAGCACGAATCATGCAAGTTGTCACGTACCATGTCGTGCATCTTGTCGGGCAGCGCGAAGCACCAATCGTGTGCCATACTGTGCAGCTGACCACAAAGAAAATGCCAACCGGGTGAGCCGCCGTGTAAAGGATCGAGCGAGCCGCCCGGATGCTGAGGAGAAGTCGTGCGTCACGCTCGGTTTTTGATGTTGTTACAATGTGGTCCAATCTATATCGTGTGGCATAAGTTGGCCCAATTCCAATTCGTGAAGTATAAAAGGGAGTTGATATAGAAACATACAGACACGAGAGAATTCATTCCAATTCACACCTGCATCATCACAGAACCCTACCTTAACCATATCCTTCCATCCTTCTACCAGAGAGACGATCGGAATTGCTACTTGGATCAGAGATGGAGATTTCGACGGAAATCGTAATTGAAGAATCGGAGTCCTAAAAAAGGGTTCTTTATTTTTCAATTATTTATCTTTGTTATTTTTGAACAATGGTTGGGGTATTTTACATCTTTGTGATTCACCCTCGTAAATCCATGGGCTAAGTTTCTTTGTTGGTAATGTTAGGGCTAAAAGACAGTTTTGACTTTGTGATTTGATTGCCCTAGACTTGGATTTATACTCTGCAGATTGTTTATTTTCTTATTGAAGAAGATATTTTTGAGACTTCATATTATTGTGTTTTGAGTTTTGATTCCTTTAATTATATATTCTTGACGATATCACTGATTGATAGATAATAGGATTATTTATTTCTGCATAATAATTGTTGTTTCCTGTGGCAGTCTTAGGGGATTGGCCTATAATTCTTAAGAGTGTTGGACAATCAATTTGGAATATTAATTACTTGGTAAAACATCATTATTAGGTAATTGGTAAGGAGACAAAAAAAAAGGTTAATAATTACGTACCTAGAAAGGGAAGTCTGATGCTCAAGCCTTTAATAGAATTTAGCATGAAGTACCTATAGAGTGAGAGAGAGTTAATTCCTTATTGATCATAGGATTTTCAGCTCATTATAAGTTTAGATTTTACCTGATCAAGGAGGTTTAACTAGGCTTAGTGATCCTCTTATAAATGTCTGCAGGTAATTAATTTGGGTCTTGATAAATCAGTCACATAGTTAAGATGTTTACCCGAGCATTACCAATTCTCCATTCTTGAATTTTAAATTGTTTTCTCTTACGTGATTTATTTTATTGCATAATTAATTTAATTATTTAATTTTACTTTTTATTAGTTAATTAATTATCTTCCAAAACTCTCAGATTTGTCTTGCAATCGAATTGTCATACATAGAGTTAATTATTAAGTCTATGACTATCTCGTGGGAATGATATTCACTTGGTCATACGCAATACAATCGATCCTTTACACTTGAGGGTGAAAGAAAATAGCGATCAAGTTCTTGGCGCCGGTGCCGGGGATAGTTTATAGATTTAAATTTAGTTCGACAGTGATTTAATTTTCTTGTAGGACGTTAAATTTTATTTGCTTTATATTTTATTTGTTATCCAAACAATTCTGATTTTTCTGTGTGAGAATAAGTGTATGATCACTAGGTCAAGTGGACGAGCAATCGAACCATTAAATCTAGAGCTTGAAGCACTTATTAGCGAAAACAGAAGGAAGAGAAAGTAGCCTGCTACACCTATTCCTAGTTCGGATTCGGATAGTTTCCATTCGTCAGAAGAAGAGGTTGAACAGCTTTCACAGATATTTGATGAAGTTAACCTAACGGAGGAGACTGAGACTAGAGAGATGGCTGACGATCAGGCCCCGACTCCTATGCGGGACCAATACAAACTGAAGCATACTACTAATGCTGGGCTGAATGGACCTGCGATCACTGCAGAGAGTTTTAAGTTGTCTTTCAATTGATATGAATGGTAGAGAGACAGCAGTTTTGTGGGAATCCTTTGGAGAATCATAGTGAGCACCTGCAGATTTTTTATGAGTATGCAAGGACGCAGAAGCACAGAAATATTCCAGAGGATGCTATTAGGATGTGGCTATTCCCATTCTCACTTACGGGAAAAGCCAAGGAGCGGTACAACAATCTTCCTCAAGGATGTTGTACAACTTGGGAGCAATTGGCAGACAGATTTCTGAATAAGTACTACCCTCCTTCTAAGAGTTTCTTGATAAAGAAGAAGATAACACAATTCAAACAAGGATCCTTAGAGAGTTTCTATGAGGCATGGGAGAGGTTCAAAGAGTGTTGTGGAGCTGTCCCAAACACGAATTTTCAAAGGATACTTACTTAGGCTTCTTCTATCAAGGTCTCAGAAGAGATTCTAGAGTGTTGGTAGACGCAACAGCAGATGGATCTATATTTAATCAGTCTGCAGAGGCAGCTAAAGAGATATTTGAGGAGATGGCTGACTTATGATTGGCCGGCAAAAAGAGCAGATGAGACGCTTCTTTTGATAAAGTAGCGAAAATAGAGATACAAGCTGGAAAGAATGAAGTGTTAGCTCTCCATGATTGACTAGATGAATTGAATAATAAGATGGATCACCTTAGTAAAGGAAACAGAGAGGAGGTAACAAAAGCTGGAGATAAGGAAGAATTCAAGGAGGCTTATTATGCTATGTTTCAAGGAGATAATAGAAACAGACAGAATTTTAGATCGAACAATCAGTTTGGGGGAAGGAATGACCAAGGGAACAATTGTCAGTATCAGTAGGGTTGGAACCTAGGGAATTCAAATTTCAACAATCAGAATAGGAGTGAAAATCTATCTTACTCTAATCCTAACAGCGCAGTTACACCACCTCCAGAAATAAATCCAGCACAAAAATCTAGTGACGAAAGAGCATTATTGGACGATAAGATGTATTTGATACTTAAGATGATGGTCACAAATCAGAAAATAGCTGAAGCAAGGTACAAGGAAGCAGAAAGGAAACAAAAAGAAATAGATCTTGCTATAAGTCAGTTGAATGCCGTAATGCGTAAGTTGCAACAGCAAGGAAATTTTCCTGCTCAAACTGAATTGAATCCGAGAGAGCATTAGTGTCATGCTATCACTTTAAGGAGTGGCACACAGTACGAAGGGCCTAGTATGCCGATAGAGGAAGAATATATTGAAAATTAGTCTAGGATGCACAACAGAAATCGAGCATACATGCAGGAACAACCGGAAGTTGAGAGTTCGAAATCAACCAAACAGTCGAGCACTTGGAACTCATCGTCGGGCGTGCCTCCTCTAAAATCGTGCGACCAGTCGGGCCCCTAGAATTTAAAATTGAGCGTCCCTTATCCAAAATCGGGCAGCCTGCCATGCCAACTGCTAGGCGGTACGCCCGATATGGTACCCGATTCCATTTAAGAGAGCCCTCCTGTGAGCTCGATTGTCAATCCAGATGATTCAAATTCCATTCCAGTTGATTCTTCTCGTCGTGATACAGTGGGTTTTCAGAGTGACATTGATCATCCTATTGTTACAGAAAAGGAGTGGGAAAGAGCTAAGAGAGAAAGGAACAAAAATGATGAACTTGAGAGAAACAGTTTGGGGATTCCAAAGTGAAAGTATCCTATTCCTTTTCCTACCAGACAGTTGAAAAAAGGTCTTGATGAGAAATTTTAGAAATTTGTGGAAATATTCAAGAAAATCTATATCAACATCCCTTTTGCTGAAGCAATTGAGCAGATGCCTCATTACACAAACTTTCTTAAGGAAATCATGTCCAAGAAGCGTAGTATTGGGGATAAGGAGATAGTGAAGTTGACTAAAGAATGCAGTGCTATCATCCAAAGGAAGTTGCCAGCTGAACTTAAAGATCCGGGTAGTTTCACTAGCCCTGTTCAGATTGGAAAGAATGCCACGTGCAGATCTTTGTGTGATTTGGGGACAAGCATCAATCTGATGCCCTTAACCACATTCAAGAGCCTTGGTTTGGGGGAGGTGAGACCTACTTTGGTGATATTGCAGCTAGCTGACAGGTCTTTTACGCACCCGAGAGGAGTTATTGATGATGTACTTGTGAAGGTGGATAAATTCATCTTCCCAGTCGATTTCTTGGTGCTTGAGATGGAAGAGTATAACAATGTGCCTCTGATTTTGGGGAGACCGTTCTTAGCCATTGCAAGAGCTCTGATTGATGTTGAAGACGGAAAGTTGAGGCTCAGAGTAGGAGATGATGAAGTTGTCTTTTCTCTTGACAATACATTGAAGTGGCCAACTGAAAAAGCAAACTGCTAGTGCATTGATGTTGTTGATGAGATCGTTGAGGAAAAATTGCCATTGATCTTATCTAAGGATCAATTAGAAACATGCATCAGCAATAGTCTTTCTCTCCCTACTCTTGCTACTGATTTTGCATCTGATTTTTCATATAATATTTTTGATAATGAATTTACAGGATATTTGAATGCTTGTAGGGAAGATAAAAGAAAGGTGTCTAAAATTGAAGGAGGAAAGTGGACACCAAGGTTCTTACCACTGGAGAAGTAGGAGCCTGAAGCTGAAGAGAAGAAAAAGGTGGAATTAAAGCCTTTACCGGATCATCTAGCATATTTCTTTTTGGGAGAAAATCAAACATATCCGATAATTGTATCATCTGCCTTAACTGAACTTGAACTTGATAAACTGCTTAGAGTCCTTAGGGAGCATAAGTCCGCCATAGAATGGTCTTTGGAAGATTTGAAAGGTATAAGTCCGTCTATTTTCATGCATATGATCAGGTTAGAAGATGAAAAGAAAACCTCTGTGCATTATCATAGGCGTTTAAATCCTGCGATGCAAGAAGTGGTTAGGAAAGAGGTACTTAAGTGTTAAAGTCTGATATTATATATGCTATTAGTGATAGCCCTTATGTGAGTCCATTGCATGTGGTAGCTAAAAAGGGGGCATGACTATTCTACAGTCTAAGGATGGAGAGACTTTAGCTACTAGGATACCTACATGTTGGCGTGTTTGTGTTGATTATAGGAAACTAAATGAAACACACGCAAATACCACTTTCCTTTACCTTTCATGGATTAGATGCTTGATAGGCTTGCAGGTTATGAGTTTTATTATTTCTTGGATGAATACTCTAGTTACAATCAGATAACGATTACACCGGAGGATCAGGATAAGAATACCTTTACTTGCCCGTATGGTACTTTTGCATTTAGGAAGCTTCCTTTTGGTTTGTGCAATGCTCCTCCTACTTTTCAGAGATGCATGATATATATTTTTGAGGGTTTGATTGAGAGAATTATGGAAGTATTCATGGATGATTTTTCTATTTTTGGATCTTCTTTTTATTCTTGTCTAGTTAACCTTACTGTTGTTTTGGAGAGATGTCAAGAAGCTAACCTTGTTCTGAATTGGGAGAAATGCCATTTCATGGTAAGAGAAGGTATAATACTTGGCCATATGTGTCTTCTAAGGGGCTGCAGGTTGATCGAGCAAAGGTGGTAGCAATCAAAAAGCTTCCACCACCTATTAATTAGAAAGGGGTTAGATCTTTCCTTAGTCACGTGGGGTTCGACCGCAGATTTATCAAGGATTTTCCCAAATACTCTAAACCTTTATCTCATCTACTTGAGAAAGATGTACCTTTTGACTTTGATGATACTTGGTTACATTCTTTTCAGGTACTTAAAGAGGCTTTTATAACCGCTCCGATTCTGATTACTCCAGATTGGACGCAACCTTTTGTGTTGATGTGTGATGCTAGTGATATGGCATTGGGGCTTGTGCTAGGACAGATTCGGGAGAAGAGATTCAGACCTATATATTATGCCAACAAGACCTTTGATGCAGCTCAAAGAACTACACAGTCATAGAAAAGGAGTTCCTTGCAGTGGTGTATGCCTTTGATAAGTTCCGCCCATATCTGGTAGGTATGAAGACAGTGGTGTACACAGATCACTCAACAATTCGCTATCTGATGGAGAAGAATGATGCAAAGCCAAGAATAATCAGATGGATCTTACTTCTCCAAGAGTTTTATATTGAGATCAAGGATAAGAAGGGGAGTGAGAATGTGGTAGCTGATCATCTTTCTAGACTTTAGCCAAGGGATCATTGTGATGAGGAGCAGGGGCGACCCTGGGGCGGTGCCGAAGGTGCCGCCGCACAGGGCCCCACCCCGACGAGGGCCCCCAATATTTTTATACACATATATATTTATTTAATTATACATATATTTTAAAGTTGATTTATATAATAAAATGTTGGATGGCTCAACTGGCTTAAAACTTTTTTTCCTCCGCTACACGCAGGACCGAATCCCGCATCATACAGTTTTGCACATATTTATTTATCTACCAATGCCAGCTGTTAATCTGCGTTCATTACCTCCGCATTCCGCAATTAATTCATCAATTAATGCATATGACATATCACACGCAATAAATGAAGGGATATGAAATAATTATTAATAGATATATTTTCAAAAATAAATCTCACGATCATACATAAAAGAATATTTTCCATTCTTTTAAATATTCTCATTATTCTTTTCTTAATTATTTTCAATTCTAGCGTGAGCACTGAGTAGAAAACTTTTATTTTCTTTCTTATATCTTTCTTTGCTTTCTCTACGGCAATATCTCTGAGACTGAGTACTTCCTTATTCTTTTCGAACAAGGTATTTTAATTTTACAGTATTCTATATATTTTTTTATTCTAATTTGTTTTATGATTCCAATGAATTGATGATTTTATTTTTATAAATTATTCTTAATAGTTAATTGATAGTTTGAGATGCTTCCTCTTTGAAAATACCCATCCGGATATGAAAAAAGTAAGAAAAAAAAGAAGAAGAGTTTATTGAAACTCAAAGAGGAGCAATAAATAAATTTTTTGTTACGAAAGAACAAAAAAGATCATCACTTGAAGATTTAGAAAAGAACAAATTAATACAGAAGGGTTATAAGAAAAAAATCATGATGATTTGTGCTTAAAAGATACGGATAATCTAGATATTGTAGTCTATAAAGAAGGCAAGAATATTAATAATAATTATGTCGATTTTGATGGAGATAACATTGCTCAGTCTTGAAATGATAACAATGGTGATGTTGATGTCACAAATGAAGATGTTGATTCCTCAATTCCTTTTGACATTTTTGATCCAACAAATTGGGATAAATTAAATGATAAATAGAGAGATTTATTGGTTGAGAAAGGTCCGATTAGGGATGTAATAATTGAAAAAGGTCCTAAAGATAAATAAAAAAGGTGTTTCTCTTCAGAATTCTATACTCGAATTTTACCGAATGGTCAAAAATACCATAGAGATTGGTTGGTTTATTCCAAGGCACTTGACAAAGTATTTTGTTTTTATTGCAAGTTGTTTAAAAAGGGGACTCAACAACAACAACAGAGTCAACTAGTAAATGAACGATGTTGTGACTGGAGGCATTTTAGTATCAGACTTAAAGAACATGAGACAAGTATTGAGCATGTGACAAATTTTGTTAGTTGGTTTGAATTGCGTAGTAGAATAGAAAGGGTAAGACGATTGATCATGCCATCCAAACCCAAATTAAGAAAGAAAAAGAACATTGGAGAATGGTGCTACTTCGATTAATTTTACTTTTGAAATTTTTAGCTACACAAAAGTTAGCATTCTGTGGCAGCAATGAGAAACCGCATGAAGATAATAATAGAAATTTTATGGCTGGTGTTGAAATGATTGCTGAGTGGGACTTAGTAATGAATGAGCATCTCGATAGAAAGGTACATCATCACTATTTGAGCCATAAAATTCAGAATGAGTTAATATATTTGCTAACTTCAGAAATTAAGAATTATATTCTTAATAAAATCAAAGAAGCTAAGTTCTTTGCAGTGATACTTGATTGTACTCCAGATGTTAGCAACCAAGAGCAAATGACATTGGTGATAAGATGCGTTGATGTTTCTACATGTCCAATAAAAGTAGTACAATATTTTTTGGGATTTCTGAAAGTGGATGATACATCAGGTCAAGGATTATTAGAAGATCTACAAAATGTATTGAGGAGTTTAGGTCTTGATATTGATAATATTAGAGGACAAGGATATGACAATGGAGCTAATATGAAAGGGAGACACCAAGGTGTACAAAAAAAGCTTTTGGATATAAATCCTAGAGCATTATACACTCCATGTGGTTGTCATTGTTTGAACTTAACAGTTTTTGACATTGCAAATTCATGTGGGAAAGCGAAAAACTTCTTTGGAGTGATACAACGTATTTATACATTGTTTTCACATTCAACAAAGAGATGAAAGATTTTGATAGATCATATAACGACAAAAGGTTTAAATCTGAAGTCGTTGTCCACCATTCGATAGGAAAGTCATATTGAAAGTGTTAAGGCATTATTACTTCAAACTCAACAAATTAGAGAAGCTTTACTTCAACTTGCAGATGAGACAAATGTTGATTCCAAAATAAGAAGTGAAGCTAAGTCCATAGCAACTTATGAACTCGGGAATTTTGAATTTCTAGTTGGTATTGTTATTTGGTATGACATATTAGGTAGAGTTAATATTGTCAGTAAAAGTTTGCAATCTGAAGACATGCTTATTGATATTGCCATGCTCAAAGTCAAGGGGTTAATCACCTCTTTTGAAGAATATAGAGAAATTGGATTCGACCAAGCTATGGATAAGGAAAAAAGCTTGCTTTATCAATGGATATTGATCCTGCTTTTCATGAAAGAAGACAGATACGTAGAAACCGGCATTTTGAAAAGCTTTCTGGTGAATCGTCTCAAATGCATCATGAGTCTACTGAGGAAACTTTTCGAATTCATTACTTTTTATACATAATTGATCAAATCCTTGGATCATTGAAGAAAAGATTCGAGTAGTATGAAGAATATGAAATTTTTTTTGGGTTTTTTTACAACTGATAAGTTAAATGCATTGGTCGATGATGATTTAAGGGCTCGTTGCAAGAACCTTGAGAATAAACTACTTGGAAAAGATGACACTGAAAATAATATTCCAGATTTGGAAGGAGATGACTTATATCAAGAGTTGAAGATGGTACAAAATATTCTACCGAATAACATTAAATCAGCTGGTGAAATATTAAACTTTTTGCATCGAATGAACTGTTTTCCCAATGCTTTCATTGCCTACAAGATATTGTTGACCATCCCAGTGACTGTTGTGTCAGCAGAAAGAAGTTTTTCCAGATTGAAGTTGTTGAAATCTTACTTGAGACCAACTATGACTCAAACGAGATTAAATGCATTGTCTTTTTTTCAATTGAGAATGATTTTCTAGAGAAACTCAATTATGTAAAATTGATTGATGATTTTGCTGAAAAAACAGCTAGAAGATCAATTTTTCATAGTTAGTTTCATATAAACTTTATAATAAATATTGAAATTTTTTTATTTGATGAGTTATATCATTATCTCGTATAATTATGTGACGTCTTTTATTATTTTATGCTTAGTTATTATGTTTAATTGTATATTTATATTTATATTATTATTTTATTATTACTTTTTTACGTTGAAAAAAATAAGGCCAAAAATGATTTGGCACTGATTGGCCACAATATAGTGGGCATGACCAATTAAAGAAATTATCGAACCACAGGGAGGAAGGTACTAGAGTTTAAGCGATCTCAAGTTTATCGTGATTTTATAAGGACGACGGAAGAGAGGATAGGAGCAAATGAATGCAATTATGCTAAAGCAAGAAATAAAGATAAAATGAATGCAAAGATAAGATGGTTCCAAATGATGCAAGGATGAGATTAACAACAATCATGGCATAGATAATTAAGTAATTATGCAATTAATTCTAATCTCTCATGGACAAGGTATAGAAGCGATCACTAATTCCACCTAAACTCTCTCTCGAGATGGATAGGATGTAGGCCCTCAACAAGGCTCCCAAACGCACATAGGATCGAGACAATAGCAAACACCTCCCACTAGGTACTAATTACTCTATGAGTTCCCTAATTAGGTACTAAATCATAAGCAATATTCCCTTTTAAGGTACTATGAATTCACTAATTGTTTGGGTCTCCTCATTTAATCAACCAACCTCTCGATTAAGCTAATCAAATATTCTATCAAAGGATTCTAAATCTAGAAGGATATCTCTATCTCATTCTAAATTAATGCACATGAAGTGTATGATGAAATGATTCAATGAACTATCCTAAACACATAATTGATTTATCAATCTAATCACATGCCCATGACAATTAATCACACAAATCATCATATACATCAAGCAATCAACAATCAATGATAGAAATAACACAAAGCCCATTCAAGATTAAAATCAATTTGCATAAAAACTAAATTATCCAACACCAATCATGGAGCTAATCTCACAAAGGAGATTAGCCTCTCATATCCATAAGAAAATTAACATAGACATTAAGATCCTTACAAAACATGATCAATCTATAAAGAAATGCACAAAAATTAGAATTAGATTCCCCCTTTGAAGTGCTCCAATGGAGATCTCCTTCTTCTTCTTGTGATCTCACTCTCCCTTGCTTCCTTGATCACTTGGATGGTGGATTTGATGGTTGGATGAAGGTAGATCCAAAGGATGAAGAATGGATGAAGGTGAAGGTGAAAAATGGAGGAAAAGGTGTGTGAGGTGTGTGTGGAAGGGGTGGAAATCGGATCTCTTTTATAAAATCTGAATGGAGGGGTATTTATACCCTTTTGGGCCTTCTAAAAGGATTCTGATTTTTTTCTGATTCCAGACACGACACGAGTCGTGTGGCGCAACACGGCCATGAGGTGCCCGTGTTGCGTGAACTGATGCTCCCGCACGGCCATCGCTTACAGGCCCGTGTTGGCTACACGGGTCGTGTGCTGCAACACGAGTCGAGCTCCGCAACACGGCCAAGTGGTGGTCGTGTTGGATGAATAGATGTTGTCGCACGACCATTTTGGACAGGCCCGTGTTAGCTACACGAGTCGTGTACTGCGACACGGCTCGTGCCACCGACACGGCCAGTCGTGTTGCTGCTGCCCTGATTCCTTCACTGTTTTGGCTCGTTCTTCCTCGTTTCAACTCCAAATTGAGATCCGCTTTTTCCTACATCTTCCTTATCATATTTAGCATCAAATAAAAAGTGAAAATAGTAGGTTTAAGCTCATTCACACACATTTCCATGAAAACACAAAATACAACCAAATAACACATAAAATACGGATAAAAATATACGAAAACACATATAAAAAGATACTAAAATCTAGGTGAAAATATCACTCATCAGGCACCGGGCCCCTCAAAATACAGGACCAACCCTGATGAGAAGTATGAATTCATTAAGGAATTCTTTCCTGATAAGGACATACTTATGGTTGACTGCTTCGAGTTAGTGGAGATGGTAAAGAAGCCTCCAGTACTATGGTATGCAGATATAGTCAACTTTTTGGATAATGGAGGTGAATTAAAGCCGTACAAGTTGAGTGAGTACCAGTATAAAAAGTTCTTTGTTGATGTCAAGAAGTACATATGGGATGATCCAATTATCTACAAGTTGTGTCTGGACAATATCATATGCCGGTGTATTCCTGAAGAAGAGTGGGAGAGCGTATTGAGTATGTGCCATGATGGGCCAAATGGGGGACACTTTGCAGCAGAGAAGACTGTAGCACGAGTTCTTCAATCAAGTTTTACTTGGCCTTCTTTATTTAAGTGCTGTAGATTTTATGTAGAGAATTGTGATAGATGCCAACGGATGGGAGGCATATCTAAAAGGGATGAAATGCCTTTGAAGAATGTGTATGACGTGGAGCTCTTTGATGTGTGGGGCATTGATTTTATGGGTCCTTTTCCTTCATCGAATGGATTCTTATATATCTTGCTTGTTGTTGACTATGTCTCAAAGTGGGTGGAAACAATTCCAACCAAGTTGAGTGATGCAAGGACGATCATTGCGTTCTTGAGGAAGCACACATTTTCACGTTTCGGAGTGCCGTGAATTCTCATTAGTGATGGGGAACTCATTTCCTAAATAAGCTAATGGAGAATCTTCTCAAGTCTTATGGAGTGAAACATAGAGTATCCACGCCTTACCATTCGCAGACGAATAGACAAGCTGAAGTGTCCAATCATCA
This sequence comes from Pogostemon cablin, assembly GCA_023678885.1. NCBI lineage: Eukaryota > Viridiplantae > Streptophyta > Magnoliopsida > Lamiales > Lamiaceae > Pogostemon > Pogostemon cablin. The sequence goes on from CM042993.1 coordinate 11,318,881, forward strand.
AATCAAGCAGATTTTAGAAAAAACAGTGAGTACTAGTCGCAAGGATTGGGCTAGTAAGTTGGATGATGCATTGTGGACATTCAAAACTGCCTACAAGACTGTTTTAGGGATGTCACCGTTTCAATATGTGTATAGAAAATCTTGCCACCTTCTGGTGGAAATTCAGCACAAATATTTTTGGGCGGTGAAGAAGATCAACCTTGATCTTGAAGCAGCGGGTAGTAGTCACCTTCTACAGTTAAATGAGCTTGAAGAGTTTAGAGAAAAGGCGTATGAAAATTCTTGCATCTATAAAGAAAGGACCAAGAGATGGCATGATGCAAAGCTTCGAAGTAAGAACTTTCAAGTGGGGGATTTTGTTCTCTTATTTAACTCTCGTTTGAGGCTTTTTGCAGGTAAGTTGAAATCAAAGTGGATGGGTCCTTATGATGTAAGTCGAGTCTATGAGAGTGAAATGATTGAGCTCAAGAAGAACGATGGAGCTCTCTTCACGGTGAATGGGCATCGCTTGAAGCATTATCATCATCATGGTGAAGTAGAAGTTCTATTTGTTGATTACTTAGCGTTATTTATATTGCTTCGTCGAGCTCAACAACGTTAAAAAGAGATTGCTGAGTGGGAGGCAACCCACTATTCTATTTTGCTTTTAATTTTTGTTGAGTCATGTTGGAAATATTTATTTGATATGTGCATTACACCTTTATTCACATCTTCTTTAAACTTAGATTTAACTCACGTTTTCATCTAAGTTTAGGGGGTGAGATGATGCTCTACTCATTGCATGCACATCTCGTAAATTTTCCTGTTCTGTTTTGTGTTCGAGTTGCGTTTTGTCAGAATTTTCGTCACATATTTAGTACTGATGTCTTGATCCAAGAAGGGGTATGTACTGTATTGAAAAATATGTTCGTAGATACTCCCTCTGTTCCCCGAAGTATTTCACACTTTCCTTTTTCATCCGTCCCTCAAAATATTTCACACTTTACTTTTACTAAATTTGGTAAAAAATACATTATAACAATACTCACTTTTTACACACATCCCAATATAATACTTACTTTTACTTACTTTTTCACATCTCCCAACAACTTCACACACCTTTTTCATTAAATCAACTTAAATATATATTCTCTTTCTTACTTTATACATAAAATACAAAATTTTCTTAAACTCCGCGCATACCAATACGTGAAATGCTTGTTGGGACGGAGGGAGTAAAGATGAACCACCCGTTTGAAGCCAGGTGACAAATCGGGCACCCAGTCGGGCGCCGAGATATGACTATCGGGCGCCATGGAGTTGGAATTGGGCGACAAACCATGCTATCTGTCGGGCGTGGAGCAGCAAAAAATGGGTAGCCTGTCGTGTGCCTAATCGAGCACCTTGCCCGGTTCACACCTAATATAAAATGCCTGTCCGGTAAGTATTTCTCTCACATTTTCTCACTCCACACACACACACTCCCTGCCCAACACGCACTGCATACACACACCGCCGCCGCTTCATCTGTAATTCTGGTGAACTGACGCCAGAATTCTCCTCCACAGTGATTGCACACCACTTCCTTCCACTCTTACACACACTTGAATCACTACTTCACATACATTCAAGCCCTAATTTTTGGGGATTTTGAAGAAGCACTTCATACTTCAATTCATCCATGGCAAGGACAAAAGGTATGTTTTCTTACCCTTTTTAAGCTTTGAATTTGAAGGAATTGCACTCTTATTAGTATGGATAAGTGAATTGTACTTCGGAATTAGATTTTTGTTATGCATGGGCCATGGAAGACGGAAATTGTACTTTGTTGATTGATTTCACTTGGGTTTGTCATTTTCAAATTAATTAATAGGTGTAATATTTCTTGTTGAATGGGAAGTTGAACACGTGTTGGTGATATTTTTGAATTCATGTACAGTGAGTTATTTTGGATTTTAAATGTTGAAGCATGGGTTCTGTTGTTTGTAAGAGAGACAAATATGTGAAGTTGATGCTTTGAAATTGATTGATGTTCATGAGTTTTTGAGTTATTTCGAATGTGCATATGAATTATGAATGTTGAGAAAAATAAAAGCATTGGATTGATTGAAACATGCTAGAACTAAAATATTTGTCTTTGAAGCTTAATTGTTAGTTCTTCATGTTAGATTAAAAGCATACTTGTTGAATCTTGAAACCCTTGTTTAAATGATTGCAAAATATACTGAAGTGTTATCTTTACAGATAGTAGAAGAAATAGGGATGGGCCTGCAATGTATCAATTTAAATTGGATATGATTTCTATTCATCGATGGCCTAAACAGTTTGACATGAAGAAGAGTACTTGGAAAAATGAGCGGGGTGAAGTTCAGCCAGTATGGGGTAGATGTTCGGAGAGATTGCAAAGCACCTATTTTCATAATGATTTGTGCATGGAAGAGCTCGATTTCATGGAGGATATCAATGTAATGTTTGATAACTGTGGTCTGGGGTTTCTGATGAGTCGAAGAAGTCCGACAATCTTTCACATCACTTCTCAGATGATCTGCAGTTTAGCTACTCAAAGGCATAGTAATGAGAGGTATCCGAGAATCATTGTGCTTCATCTTGGAAGGAGATGCATTCATAGAACTGTGGACCAACTGAACGAGCTATTGCAAGCCCCCAAAGGTGTGTCTGATGCTGATCATCCAAGGTATGATAGGTTTGCATTCTGGAGGGAGATCACTAATTCTAATGAGTTATATGTTCCACAACGCTCCAAGTGTTCTCACATAAAGAATCCGATGATCAGGTACATGGACAAGGTGGTGTCTCATACCTTCTTTTCGAGGCATGAAAGTGGAAGTATGCCATCATAAGAGCTTTATTTGATTTGGTGCATGCTTCACCGGGTGAAGGTTAATGTGGCAGGGCTACTGTTGAATTTGATTGAGAAGTTCAGGACCACAAGCCCACCTGATTATAATATCAGGGGTTTGATAACGCCAATTGCTGAAGTGTTTAACTATCAGTAGAGAGCTGAGCATGAAATTGAGGAAGATCCTGGGTGTAACTTACGCTATGTTGATCATCACAGACTTACCAAACTGCAATGGGGAGGACACTATGAGTTCAAGATAGGAAAAGTTAAATATTCTGGTCCTTGTAGAAAGTTAACTACCCCGTTCGTTAAAGAGAATTTGAGGATGAACTCAACTTTGCATGAAGACATAAAGGATGCATATGAACATAGGGGCGATTTGAGAACTCTTTTGGAAGCTGCTGAGGTTGAATGGAATTTGGAGCTTGAGCTTCCACCTCCTTCGGAAGGAAAAAGAATAAATGAGCAGACAGAGGAGAGGTAGAAGACGCCTCCTCGGCAGAATCACAGACAGTTAGCGCCACCATTTTGGCAGGTTGAGGAAGAGAATCAGCCTATTCTTCATCAGCAGGATGTTCAGCATGTTGAACCTGAGCAGCATATCTATCCTATTCATGAGGAACAAGTTTTTCCACAGCAGTTTGAGGCTCAAGGAGCCTATGGTTATCATGATGAGTGGATGAGAGGCCACCATGGAGTTGGATTTGATGAGGCTGTAAGGGTGATGTATGAGCAACAACAAAGAGATGAGGAGTTGAGACAAGAAGAGTGGGTGAGACTAGCACAGGAGCAGCAGAGGGGCAGGCAGCCCGTGTATGAGGATAGCCCTTTACTACAGTCCATGAATGTTACCCTCAACTCAATGTTAGATGAAGTGAGGGGGCAAAGGAGAGACATCACACGGATGATGGAAGTGCAACAACGAATTGAGGATTGGCAGATAGAGTATGACCGTGAGCATCAGCGGGGAAGGTTTCATCCTTTATATCAGCCGCCACCACAGTGATCGCGAGTGTACCACTTTCTATCTCTATCTCTTTTTCTATTTACAGTTGATGCTATTCTATTGTTGGATTGTAGACTGTTAGGATATTTGATGAATTATGGTGATGTATGCTATACTGTTTTACTTGTTATGATTGTTGAATTTATGACTGTAATAATGTAGGAATTTGGGGAGTACTTATTTGCATGATTGTGAGAAGTGTGGATGTATGCTTGTGTTGCTTAATATTGTTGATGATAAGATTATATTAAAGCATGCATGTTCTTGATATTTTAGACACACTTGTATGGATTAGTTAGACTACTTGTTGAAATTTATCATGGAACCTAGAAATACACCCTTGTGAGATTTTGAGCCTTGTGAAATTGCTCATTATTCTTTCTTGTGAGTATCATCCGTGCATAGGTATATTCTAGAACTTGCCTCTATATCTTACTTGATACTTTTTGGTGTGTAGAACAATATGAAGTGATTTTAGGCCTTCCTTGGTTTTATTAGTCACTAAGCCAAAGTTGTCCCTACCGAACGAAGTAACCCATAGTAAACCAAGTTGAGCCTTAAGCCTATTTATTTCTTAGTAGCCTATGATAAAATAACCACTTTAACTTCTTATAAGCCTTGAATGCCCTACTAGAAGAGAATTGAATTGTTGAAGTGAGTCAAAAGCTAGAAAGAGAAGGTGAATCTGGTAAAGTAAAGGAGGGGGTAGTGCCCGAAATTGGTACCCCAAATCAATTCTGAGGTAGTCTTCGAAACTGGTACCTCGAAGGAAAGAAAGGAAGCATGATAATAGCTTAGAAAAAAAAAACCAAAAATTCAAAGAAAATAAGCTACGAGATGTGATAGTCGAAAAGGAAGGAAGAACTATGCAAGCTAAAGAAGAAAGCAAGTTGAAGATGAGAACTTGAAGGTATTCTTCAACTTTAATTCTATCTTGTTTAGGAGTTACTATTTCTATATTTTCATTCACTGTCCAATGAGCCTAACATTACATCCATAATAAAGCCCTATTTGATCTTATTGTTCTTAATACTTGAGTAGTGAATGGTTGAGATGATTGACAATCTTATGGTTACCCTTGTGTATAGATTGAATTCGAGTGTATATACTTTTACCCAAGCGGTGTACCGTTTATACACCATGAGTGTGAGAGAAACGTATATTATCCTTGTGAGTAGGTGAAGTGAGCATTTGACATGGGTATATAATTGATTTGTCCTGTGTGTTGAGGATTGATTGAATGTTTGAAGCATATGATTTGAATTGACAATAATATACACATGATTGCTTAGTACATGATTTTCCATCTCATTATTTTCTCCTGTTTTGTCGTTTCGTTGTTTGGGGACGAACAACACCTTAAGTTTGGGGGTTTGATGAGAGTGGAAATTCATGATCTTTTAGGTTCGATTTAATACCTCTTTGATGTATTTTGATGTTGTATTTGCACAAAATTGTGATGCTTTTGGTGTTACCAATAAAAGGTGCTCGAGAGGTATTTTGTTGTATTTTCACAGGAAAAGAGGGAGAAATCGATTGAGTATTGGAGTAGAGTTGAAACGAGCTGGGAAGAAGATGCTTGAACAACAACCAGGTGCGAAAGCTGACCAATTGGGCGTGGAGCATGAATCGTGCAAGTCGCCGCGCGCCATGTCGGGCAGCGCGAAGCACCAATCGTGTGCCATACCGTGCGCTATACCGTGTAGCTGACTGCATGGGAAATGCCAACTGGGCGAGCCGCAGTGCAAAGGACCGGGCGAGCCGCCCAGATGCTGAGAAGAAGTCATGCGTCATGCTCGGTTTTCGACGATATTACCGTGTGGCCCAATCCATATCGTAGTGTAAGTTGGTCCAATTTCAATTCGTGAAGTATAAAAGGGAGTTGATATAGAAACAGACAGACACGAGAGAATTCATGCTAGGATAGGATGTGGATGATGGTTGGGGGGTGATCCCCCTTGTGGGGTGTAGAACAAATCCATCCATCGCTAATTCCAATCTCTATCTCTTCTCTTGGTGTGATCTACATCCCATTTTATACTTATAAGCTCTCCTTATGTACTTAGGAAGGGCTTTTTCTTGGAAAGCACGAAAATTCACTAACAAGGGGTAAAAATCTCGATTTTCCGCTGTTCAGGCTTCTGGTTCGACCACGACACAGTGGTCGAACCGCTCATGTCGTGGTCAAACTCTGGTCGAACTGCAGTGTGCAATCTCACCGTTTTGCGTATAACTTCCACATACAAGCTCCGATCTGAGTGATTCTTGCGCTCACGCGATTCTGTCTTTCTCAGTTTTCTGTCCATATAAAGAACTCACAAAAAATCTAAGATATGAAGGTGTAACAAGTCATGGAAAGTGACACAGCCATTCTGTTAGGCACAACTTGCGCGACATCACCATTTTGATCATAACTTCCTCGTTTGGAATCCGATTGGAGTGTTTCTTACGCTAAAACGATCCTCTCTTCTGTGGATTTTCAAACATGTATCATAATTCTAGTTTTGATCTCCAAAAAAATACAGAAAATTTATGAAAGTTGATCGTGCATTTTTTAGCATTCCTCCACAAGTTGCACCTTTTCTCCAACTTTACACTTTTGATTCTTTTTCCACCTAAAACATAATAAAACACCTCAAGTGCACCTTTTTCCCATATATTGAATATAAGACACTCGTGCTAATATATAACATCAATTCCTATCACAAAGGTGTTAGATTGGACACTAAAATTCGCTTATTTTCACTCTCATCAGGTCCCATATTTTATTTGTATTAGTGGAGGGTGTGAGTCCCATAGTCCAAAAAGGGAAATGGATAGATTAAGGATGAACGACTCAAAATTGTAAAATGAATACATTAACAGTGGACGGAAGGAGTACTTCTCTCTCATCATGTTGGTTCAACTGCATGAACCGAGTTTATACTCACCTTTGGATAAAATGGAAAGCATCTCTATGGGAGAGAGTGTACACCACGTGAAGTAGTTAGACATTATTTTATTAAGAGAGTGGGTTACACTTTCCGTTAAATGTATATGAGTGATAAAACTAATGGGTCCCTCCAATAAATTAAATTTTGATAAACAGATTTTGGGGAGAATTGTGTAGGTCCCACCATAAATGATTTTGCACATACTCATTTTTTTTCGTTAGATCACATTTATTTTTAAAAAAATTGATTATTTATAAACTATCCGTTAGCTCTCATAAATGGTTGAAATTTTTTTTAATTGAGGTTCAGGTTACCGTTCAACAGTAAAATATTTTTTTTTAAAAAAACTATAAATATGTTATAGAATTTACAAGTTTAGAAATAAATTACACACATTTTATTTCTTTCACTACATCAAACATTCTACTTCATTATTTTCTTGTCATTATTCTTGATTCCAAGTTCTATCCCATGGATAAAAATACTAGTAGTTTTTTTAGAAGTTTTTTGGATTCTCAAAATATATACAACGACTCATTTTCTTCTCCAAATTCAGAAGTTCCACAAAGTTTTAAAAATTTTCTATCCAATCCATCTACTATATTTCCAACATTCGTTCCAGAAATACAATTCTATAACAATCCCACACAAGTAGAGAATGAAGGGCATCATGATGGTGGTGCTAGTAGTAAAAAAAGTTACGATGGAGCACATCAGAAGATGAACTACTAGCATATTCTTTCATCACTATCAGAGATGACTCAAAAATCGGCAATGACAAAAAAGAGTGCATTTTCAAAATACTATAATGAAAATCATCCCGAAGGCTTGATCAAAAGAAATACAAGCGTGATGAAATCACATTGGTACACAACTAATCGAAAGATGAATAAATTCAATGCTTGCTACAACAATGTATACGAGGTACATAGAAGTGGTCATAGTGATGCAGATATATTGTCCATGGCTTATGCTAAATATGCAAATGAGAATAATGGTGTTGTATTTAATCTCGAGCATGACTAGAAAATAGTGAAGGATTGTCCAATGTGTTGTCCACAAAATAGTGACTACCATGGGACATCAAAGAAAGTGAGCACGTCGGAGTCGAATGCAAGCAATACATCATGGGATAGAAAATTTCATCTGAATATTGATCTAAATGATAATGAACCTCGTCCAATTGGACAAAGGGCAGCAAATAGAAAGTTAAAGGAATAGGAAAAGCTAAATCAGGTGAAAACTTGGAAATATTTGATAATATTTCCATGAAATTCTCAAATGTGCTCGAGAAGTTCTCAAAATATACAGAAGTGAAGAAAAAAGAAATTGAGTTAAAGGAGCTCGACATCATGATGATAGAGTGAGAAACTATTAATGCAGATACATAAAAATGCATAGAGATCGTCTCATCTTATATGAGCAACTATGTAAGAAGATTATGGAAAAATGGAATTCTCAAAATAAGTAGATTTTGCCGTTGTATTTGTTTATTACTCCCTCCGTCCATCGTAAATATATCCTTTTGTTTTTTGCACGTAGATTAAGAAGTATTATAATTTTATATAAAGTGAGTAGTTGTATTAGTGGGGAGTGGTTGTGAGTGATGTGCCATGTGTTGGCCATTTTGCTAAGAATGAAAAATGGATACTTTAACAGTGGACGACTGATGGGCATTTTCTCAACACACAATTAATCTCCAAGTATTAAGGATATCAATTGCAGCTTAAGCAAGCGACCAAGTTAAATATCTAACCCCAAGGACGGCGTATTATCAATTTAATTATAAGCTAATTAATTAAGACAAGTTGGCAATAATATTCAGAATTGAAGCATTAACTAATAAAAATTAAATTAAATAACAATTAAAATAAAATAATACTGAAAGAATACGAAAGTGACTCAAGAATGGAGAATAGGTAGCTCTAAGGTAATTCAGTTTTACTACTTAACTTTCCTCTCAAGTGCAGGCCGACTCTGCCTTGTGGACTATGGACGCATCACTAAACAATGCAAATCTACTCTATAGACACAAGTAAAAATATGCATGTAACACGTGTGAATAACCTCGGAGCAAGAGACATAATTTCACCCCCCCCTTTTTAGGTACTATCAGTATCAATTATTTCCCATGTTTGGAATCTAACCCGATATGATCTCCCTTTATAGGTACTATAAAATTACCCTCTTTATCCTGCTTACTAACCTGAATTCAATTCAATTAATAAACATTCATATATGATAGTTCTAATTAAGCTTCGGAGTCCCCTCACTTAGAATCATAACATAAAATCCTGTTCAGCAGCGAACGCGCTCAATCAACAACCAAAATATATATTCAGACACTATATAACAGTTGAGATGCATAAAACGACCCTGAATATGGATTAAAAATGCATAGTTATATATAAAATAAATCCACAAGTAGTGTTGTACGGAGGATACACAAGAGAGTTTAATTAATTCATAAAACCTTTAAGAAACGAATAAAACCCTAGATTTGGGCGTCGTTGGACTTTCTCCATCTTGAATCCTCATCTTGGTTCTCCTCTTGATTCAGCAGACGAATCTTCAAAGTGATGGATGAATGGAGGAAAGGATGTGGATGATGGTTGGGGGGTGATCCCCCCTTGTAGGGTGGTGTAGGATGATTTGCGGTCGTACGCACTTTTCAGCTGTAACCTGCATCCCTTTTATACTTGTAAATTCTCCTAACGGACCTTGGATGGACATTTTCTTGGAAAACACGAACATACACGCATAGAAGATGTAAAATCCAAAAAATCTGGCTTCTGTGTCCCCGCTCGACCAAACAACTCTTGGTCGAGCGGCTGGTCGATCCGCATTGCGCAGTCTCACCGTTTCGCGCATAACTTCCACATTCAGACTCTGATATGAGTGATTCTTATGCTCACGCTATCCTATCTTCCTTGGATTTCTATCCATGTAAAGAAATCACAAAAAATCTAATATTTGAAGGTGTAACAAGTCATGCAAAATGGCACAGCCGTTCTGTTCGGCACAGCTTATGCGACGTCACCATTTTGATCATAACTTTCTCGTTTGGACTTCAATTGAGGTGTTCCTTACGCCAAAACAATCCTCTCTTCTGTGTCTTTTCAATCATGTATCACGCTTTCAGTTTTGAGCTCTAAATGAACACAAAAAAATTATAAAATTGGACGTGCATTTTTCAGCATTCTTGCACAAGTTGCAGTTTTTCTACAACTTTGCTCTTTTGATCCTAAAACCTAAAACACAATAAAACACCTCAAACGCACCTTTTTCTCACATATATCGAATATAAGACACTTGTGCTTATATATAACAACAATTCTCATCAAAAATGTGTTAAATTGGACACTAAAACACGCTTATTTTCACTCTCATCAATGATCCAAAATGTCAAAATAGATACGTTAGTGATGGACGAAGTGAGTACTTATTTGTAGTAATGTTTTATTTTTCTTAATGTTTGCAATTTTCATAGTTTATTGTAATCTTCTATTTTAAAATATTATTCGTTTGTATTATTAAATTATTATTTTATTATATAAGTTTTTTTTCCATAGTTGACCGTTAAAAACTAGGCATTGGAATATAGCCGCTGTAAAACTAGCCGTTGGAATATAGGCACTGCAAAGTGAGTTTGCTATATATATATATGTGTGTGTGTGTGTGTGTGTGTGTGTGTGCTTCATCCATGACATTGTTGCATTCTCAAATATTTTGTTGCTCACACAAAGCTTTTCTACCCTAGAATGTCTTAATATTCTAACAATAGCAGCTCTACCTCATCAAGTGATCAAGAATATGAAGTCAAAAATTATGAGAAACCAAATTCACCAGGCAAGAGACAACTTCTAAAAGCATATCAACAACAATTCGAGATACTAGCAATATCAAGACCTCTCTCCAAAGTTAAAGCCTCTGCTACCTCCACCTAATAAACTCTAGAGCATCGTTCAGCAAAACACCAAAGAACTCCACTACATGAGTTCTATGTGTTGGTATTCGATCTTTGGTTAACGTGAACCGTTAGGGTTCCGTACGATTCTATATCAGCAGAAGTAAGAACATAAAATCATATTACCTTTCACCAGGATATGTTGAAGAAGAGAAAATTTCTCGACGGTAGCATGTGCAACCTCACAATTTTGGGCATAACTTCCTCATCCAATCTTCGATTTGAGTGATTTTTGGATCAAAACGATCCTCTCTTCCATGGCTTTCCAACGGTTTATCACACGACCAGTTTTGAGTTCCACACAAATTCAAAAAATCATGAAAGTTGGCGATTAGGTTACTGAAAATGACCTATTGATCTTCTGTTGTATTCTCAAGTCCAATCTTGACGTCGTCCTCTTCAAGATTCTCTCAATCTGTTGTTCTCTCTACCCTAATCATAGTTAGGCACAGTGATTTGAAAATCAGACCGAAGACTGAACTGTTGTCTCCACCGATTCGAGGTTCAACCGATCGGACCGCGAGGTTCAACAGAAAAAATTAAATTTATTCATTTTTAATTACATTTATAATTAGTCAAAATAATAGTATAATAAATCAAATTATTTAATAAAATATGGATTCCATTTGAAGAAAAAGCCCACTCCACAGCTCACTTTAATTAATAGCCCACACTTTAATTGTTAGATTAGAATTTATCTGATTAAAAAAGGATTGGTAGGGTTAGTTTTGTTGAACCAGACGCAGTCCCTCCCTCTTTTCTTCAGATCATCCGTCGCTCTCTCCCCACTCCTCAGAAGTCAACATCTGCCGCTCTCTCCCCCTTCGGCCTCCCCTCTCCTCCCCTCTCTCTCAGCAAACATCCGCCGCTCCCCCTCCAGCCTCCACTCCTCTCTCTCTCAGCAAGCATTCATCGCTCTCTCCCCAGCAAATATCCTCCGCCACTCTTTTCTCCTCAATTTTTAGTGATATTTTATTTTCTTCAATACATAAATTAAATTATAATCTGGTTGATTGTGGGGTGACAGTGGAGATTTAGCGGTGTGGCTGGGCATTTAACTCCGCCTGGAAGAGAGAGCTTCACACCTGGGCGTTTAACTCCGCCTAGAAGAGAGTGTTTTTCAATTTTTTGTTCTTTTTTGTTTTTCTTCCTAATTTATTTTGTAAATATACAAATGAAACGACGATTCTTCGGTCTTACCGGTTCACTGATTTTCCTATTTTGACCAGCCCGAATCGGTTTTTCTAATTTTATCTATATAATGGTTTTAACAGTTGTTTTGGACCGGATCTGGCTCCGGTTCTCAGTTCGACCAGTTGAACTGGCTGGTCCAGTCTGGTTTTTGAATCACTAGTTAGGCATGTATTCTTAGGTTTAGAACAGTTGAGATGAATTATATATAGGCTACAGCAGGGACCAAGACAGGAGAAATTAGAGTTGGGCCTCCATTGGATACTTTCAAAACTTATACTTAAGTCCAATAATAATAATATATTCCACTAAAATATTATTACTGCACTGCCGCTCTAATATCATAATTACGTTATGGGCTCCTTTTTATTATGAACCCGTTAGTCCCCGGCGTTTAAGATATACAATGCCCATTAATTAATTAAGTTACAAACAGCTCCATTAATTAATATCTCATCCGAGAGTAGTACTACTCAATCTCATTATCATGCCAGAGTAATCCACCTGCAGGGTTTACATGATAATCCTTATGAGCTCCTCAAGGGAACATCATCAACCTATTTAATAGGACACTGATTCCATTTATAATCAACAGCACACCATAGAGACATCACTATTTCCCAACTCACCGAGTTTGTTGATTTAATTACATGTAAATCTCACCCATTGATGAATCAAAGAAATACAAATTGTCTTACGTGTCGAGGTTATTGTATAGGGATTAAGAACACGAACATCCATAATAACTGAGATCAAGTTCTCCTATATAGTAAGTATAAGTTGAACGACCTCAAGCGGTCCTGCTCAATACACACAAAGTGCACTTATGTGATTCTATAATCAAGACAAACTAATACCAAATCACACTACAACTATCCCGATAGAGAGTCCCCGTCTATCTCGGCGATGAGAGTGAAAATAAGCTTGTTTTTTGTGTTCAATTTAACACCTTTTTTTATGGGAATTGTTGTTATATATTAGCACAAGTGTCTTATATTCAATAAATTTGAGAAAAAAGATGCGTTTGAGGTGTTTTATTGTGTTTTAGGTAGAAAAATGATCAAAAGTGCAAAATTGGAAGAAAGGGTGCAACTTGTGTATGAATGCTTAAAAACACACGTCCAACTTGTGTAATTTTTCTATGTTTATATGGAGCTCTAATTTGGAAGTTTGATACATTTTTGGAAAGCCACAGAAGATAGAATCATTTTGGCGTAAAGAACACCTCAATCGGAGTCCAAACGAGAAAGTTATGATCAAAATGGTAACGTCGCGCAAGTTGTGCCGAACATAACGGTTGTGCCACTTTGCATGACCTGTTACACATTGAAATATTGAAGTTTCTATGAGTTCTTTATATGGATAGAAATCTAAGGAAAAGAGGATCACGTGAGCATAAGAATCACTTAAATTAGAGTTTGGATAAGGAAGTTATGCACAAAACCGTGAGACTGCGCATGCAGTTCGACCGTAGTTCGACCAGGGGGTCCAGTGCGACCAGCACTACTGATGAGTGATATTTTCACCTAGATTTTAGTGTCTTTTTATATGTGTTTTCGTATTATTTTATCCGTATTTTATGTGTTATTTGGTTGTGTTTTGTGTTTTCATGGAAATGTGTGTGAATGAGCTTAAACCTACTATTTTCACTTTTTATTTGATGCTAAATAGGATAAGGAAGATGTAGGAAAAAGCGGATCTCAATTTGGAGTTGAAACGAGGGAGAACGAGCCAAAACAGTGAAGGAATCAGGGCAGCAGCAACACGACTGGCCGTGTTGGTGGCACGAGCCGTGTCGCAGTGCACGACTTGTGTAGCTAGCACGGGCCTGTCCAGAATGGCCGTGCGGCAACATCTATTCATCCAACACGACCACCACTTGGCCGTGTTGCGGAGCTCGATTCGTGTTGCAGAACACGACCCGTGTAGCCAACACGGGCCTGTAAGCGATGGCCGTGCGGGAGCATCAGTTCACGCAACACGGGCACCTTATGGCCGTGTTGCGCCACACGACTCGTGTCGTGTCAGGGATCAGAAAAAAATCAGAATCCTTCTAGAAGCCTCCCAAGGAGTATAAATACCCCTCCATTCAGATTTTATAAAAAAAATCCGATTTCCACCCCTTCCACACACACCTCACACACCATTTCTTCCATTTTCCACCATCATCTTCATCCATTCTTCATCCACCCATCTACACTTGATCCCCTCCATTAAATCCACCATCCAAGTGATCAAGGAAGCAAGGGAGAGTGAGATCACAAGAAGAAGAAGGAGATCTCCATTGAAGCACTTCAAAGGGGGAATCTAATTCTAATTTTTGTGCATTTCTTTATAGATTGATCATGTTTTGTAAGGATCTTAATGTCTATGTTAATTTTCTTATGGATATGAGAGGCTAATCTCCTTTGTGAGATTAGCTCCATGATTGGTGTTGGATAATTTAGTTTTTATGCAAATTGATTTTAATCTTGAATGGGCTTTGTGTTATTTCTATCATTGATTGTTGATTGCTTGATGTATATGATGATTTGTGTGATTAATTGTCATGGGCATGTGATTAGATTGAGAAATCAATTATGTGTTTAGGATAGTTCATTGAATCATTTCATCATACACTTCATGTGCATTAATTTAGAATGAGATAGAGATATCCTTCTAGATTTAGAACCCTTTGATAGAACATTTGATTAGCTTAATCGAGAGGTTGGTTGATTAAATGAGGAGACCCAAACAATTAGTGAATTCATAGTACCTTAAAAGGGAATATTGCTTATGATTTAGTACCTAATTAGGGAACTCATAGAGTAATTAGTACCTAGTGGGAGGTGTTTGCTATTGTCTCGATCCTATGTGCGTTTGGGAGTCTTGTTGAGGGCCTACATCCTATCCATCTCGAGAGAGAGTTTAGGTGGAATTAGTGATCGCTTCTATACCTTGTCCATGAGAGATTAGAATTAATTGCTTAATTACTTAATTATCTATGCCATGATTGTTGTTAATCTCATCCTTGCATCATTTGGAACAATCTTATCTTTGAATTCATTTTATCTTTATTTCTTGCTTTAGCATAATTGCATTCATTTGCTCCTATCCTCTCTTCCGTCGTCCTTATAAAATCACGATAAACTTGAGATCGCTTAAACTCTAGTACCTTCCTCCCTGTGGTTCGATAATTTCTTTAATTGGTCATGCTCACTATATTATGGCTACTTTGGTCGAACGGGGACGCAGAGATCTGTTTTTGATGGGATTTTTACCCCCTGTGCGAGTATTTTCGTGTTTCCAAGAAAAAGCCCATCCAAGGTCCATAAGGAGGCTTACAAGTATAAAGGGGATGTAGATCACATCATTATTCATTGGATTGGAGGGCAACACAATCATCATACACTCCACAAGGGGGGATCACCCCCCAACCATCATCCACATCCTTTCCTCCATTCATCCATCACTTTGAATATTCGTCTGTGGAATCAAGAGAAAAATCAAGAGTAGGATTCAAGATAGAGAAGGACGCCACCATGCCCATATCTAGGGTTTTATTCGTTTTTTAATTTATCTTGTATTTTCATATGGATAAGATCTATCCAATCCCCATGATTATTCTTCGCAACATCATGGGTTAGAACCATTTTGGTAGATCTAGGATTTTGAAGGTTTTATGAATTAATTAAACTCTCTTGTGTGTCCTCCGTACAACACTGCTTGTGGATTTATTTTATATATGATTGTGCTTTCTTAATCCATATTCATGGTTGTTTTGTGCATCTTCAATTGGTTGTAGATTGAGTGTGTTCACTGCTGAACAAGATTCCATTTTATGATTCTAAGTGAGGGGACTTCGAAGCTTCATTAGAACTATCATATATGAATGTTTATTAATTGAATTGAATTCGGGTTAATAAGCAGGATAAAGAGGGTAATTTTATAGTACCTATAAAGGGAGATCATGTCAGGTTAGATTCCAGACGTGGGAAATAATTGATACTGATAGTACCTAGAAAGAGGGGTGAAGTTATATCTCTTGCTCCAAGGTTATTCACACGTGTTATACGCATGTTTACTTGTGTCTATAGAGTAAATATGCATGATTTAGTGATGCATCCATAGTCCACAAGGCAGAGTCGGCCTGCACTTGAGAAGGAAGTTAAGTAGTAAAACTGGATTACCCTATTCTCCTACTTGGTCCACTTTCGTATTCTTCTAGTGCTATTTTATTTAAATTGTTAATTAATTTCAGCATATTAGTTATTAGATTATAAACCTCAAATCTAATTGTCTTGTCTTAATTAATTTAGTAAATACTCCCTCCGTCCGCTTTCAACGTTATCATTTTTCTATTTTGGGCGTCCGCCCCCAAGGGTCTCATTTCCTTTTTTATCCAAACCCACTAATACAACTAAAAAATTGGACCCATACCTCCACTAATACAATTATCCACTACACATTAAATAACAATACTCCTTAATCTCCGTACCCAATAGCAAATGGCACCCTTGAATCCGGACGGAGGGAGTAATTAAATTGATAATACGCTGTCCTTTGAGTTCGATATTTAACTTGGTCGCTTATCTAAGCTAAAATAACATCCTTCATACTTGGAAATTAATTTTACGTGCAAAGAAAACACACATCAAGTTTTCGTCCCCATTACCGGGGACGACTGTTATTATTTGTTTATTATTTCTAGTTTGATTAAGACTTTTATTTGTGATTATTTAATTTTATCTAACCTTGAATTTTTCTGAGATATTTGTGCACTAGGAAAAAGAGAGGAAAGAAATGAAGGAATAACACATTGAGCTGAACATGGCCGGAGCAAGGCAGAATTCAGATAATGTTGCCATACGTAAAATTTTCACGAACTATGGGATTGACAACATGGGGTTGATAGGAGCAAGGGAGGAAGATGATGATTTTGAAATACATCCCGCTCTTATCAACATGGTAGAGAAGAATTCCTTTTCTGGAGGTTGTTTTGAAGATCCATATCAGCACATCAAAAGATTCCTTGGTTATGCAAACACTCAAAAGGGTGCTGGAGCTAATGATAATGTTAGGCGGATGCCTTATTCAAGTTCTCTTTAATTGATAGGGCAGAAACTTGGTATGAAACTCTTGATGCCACGGATTGCACTACATGGAACCAACTGCAGCAAAAGTTCTTAGAGAGATACATGTCACCCTCAAGGATCTTTAGAATGAAGCAAGAAATCACCCAATTTGTTATGAATCAGGGTAAGAAATTTCATGAGGCATGGGATAGGTTTAAAGATATGCTCAGGAGGTGTCCACATCATGGAATGTCTAAGGCTCAGTACACAAGTATCTTCTACTATGGATTGGATTGTGAGATGCGTATTCTTATTGATGCATCATCAGGTGGAGCGATGTTATCTAAAATAGCACTTGTAACAGAAAAGTTATTTGAAGAAATCTCTATGAATTCACGTGACTTGCCTACGGAGAGAGTTAGAGGAACTTATGTAGTGAGTAATGTGGCACAAGTTGAACATCAAGTGGTGAAGCCGAATAGAGATGATGAGATCGTCTCTAGTCTATCTAACATCAACAACCTACTAGAGTCTCAGCAAAAGCAGATTACAGAGTTGACACCCACAACAACTGCTCTACAATTAGCGGATAGATCCATGACTTTTCCGAAGGGTTTAATTGAAGATGTTTTGGTAAAAGTGGAAAAGTTGGTCTTTCTCGTGGATTTCTTGTAGTTGAGATGGAGGATGACAAGGATGACATTTCCTTTATTTTAGGGCAGCCGTTCCTTGCCACAGCTGGAGCTATGATAGATGTTCAAGAAGGAAAGCTTATACTGCGGATGGATAATGAAGATGTGATTTTCTCTCTTGATCAAGCAATGAAGATGCTCATGGAGACTCAATCATGCAAGAGCATAGATGTGGTTTCTATCTTGTTCAATCTTGATTTTTCTAATAAAGATGATTTTGAATTTGAACAGAAGATTGACAAGGAGGTGTCTAGACAGCTATTGGAGGAAGGTAATTCCAAGGATCATATTTTTGTGACCAATAAAGGTGAGGTACTGAGTGTAGACAAGAAGAGTGAAAGAAAGTACTTGAAGGTGAGGATGCAAAAAGACCGTCCTCTGATCCAGTAGTTCAAAAGATTACATCCGTCATGACTCTCCGACGTTAAACATGAGCGCCTATTGGGGGCACGTCTCTTCCATTTTTATTGCTTTCGTGTTTCTTTTGTATGACTGAGAAGTTATTATATTTGAAGTGCTCACAGTTCAGCAATTATATCTCTTTTCAAACTTAGTTTCGACATGCGTTTTTACTAAGTTTGGGGGGTGATGTACTTACCTCATCTTATAAGCACTAAGGGTATAATTTTTCCTTTCGTTAGTTGTTTGTTTGTTAGGAGGTTGATTTTTTGTGGCATATTGATACTTTAACTAGTGTTGGTATGTCGATTTTTTGCAACTTACCTAATGTTTAGTGTGTTGTGTTGGTTTTTCTAGTGTGTGGAGTCGATTAGATAGTCAATTGAGTCTTTGTTCTCCTATTTTATTAATGATGAATCCTGTGATGATGAGTATGTTTGAGCTTTGATGATAGAAAAAGATAACTAGGTGACAAGATGAGTTCTACACTGAGGCTTGACCTGACCGAGTTGAACAACTCGAGGAGCTCATGGATATGTTGAAGAAAAATCAGGTGCTCTTGTTTCTTTATTCTAATTTTTATGTGTGATTTTAATTCATAGGAGTAGAAGGATTG
The DNA here is from genome assembly GCA_023678885.1 of Pogostemon cablin. NCBI lineage: Eukaryota > Viridiplantae > Streptophyta > Magnoliopsida > Lamiales > Lamiaceae > Pogostemon > Pogostemon cablin. The sequence goes on from CM042993.1 coordinate 11,337,581, forward strand.
AGTTTATGGTTGTGATCTATGTGAGCTTATATTTTTAAATTGTGTTAAAATTCATATACTTTTGAAATTGATGAAGGAAGTGTACTTGAGTTATATTGTAGTATGAAGTTCTATGTGTATTTGTGGGATATTGCTTACCATGAAAGGTGCTCTGTTACTTGTTAAAAACACATGTGAGATTTTGAGCCTCGTTGATCATATTATATAATCATATGATAATTATTTTCTGGTGAGTATCGTTCTTGTGTGTGTATTCTAGAACTTGCCTCTTGTCTTACTTGAAACTACATGTGTGTTAGACGATGTGAGATGATTTTAGGTCATCTTTGAATTTATAAGTCACTTAGCTAAATAATTCCTTACCGAATGATGTTTATTCGTAGTTAGCCCCGTTGAGCCTTAAAATCTCATTCTTTGGCAGCTTACGAGAAATAACCACTTTGAGCATCTGTATTTTTTTAGCCTTGATTGCCCTATCTAGTGGAGAGTTAATGGCTTTTCAAAGTTTGTTAATAGAATTTGATAATAGTTTGGGGAAGAATGAAATTGGTGTTGAAAACATTGACTGAGTTATTGCATCTAAAGAAAATCATGGAGTAGTGCTTAAATCTAGTACTTCATGGAATCAAACATTCTAGGGTAGTGCTTAAATCTAGTACCCTATGGAGGATGTGCGAGGTAGTGCCCGAAACTGGTACCTCGAGAGAAAAGAAAAAGAAATAAGGAAAAAATATTGTGCTTGAAAAGAAAAAAAAGTGAAAGAGTTGAGGAGGGTGTGTGCTTAATTGAAGTGAGTAAGAAGAATGAAAGATCATGATGAAATGTGCACTTGATTGATCCAAGTTTTGAGTCACATTATCCATATATTTCCTACCTTAACCAAAGAGCCAACATTACATCCAAAAGAAAAGTCCTTTTTGAAATCGTGAATCCAGACATGAAAGACTTGTGCATGATTATTTTTGCATAAATCTTGTGTATCTGGATAATTTACTTAGAAGAAAATTTCGAATGCAGAGAGAGTTTTCATTCACATCGTAGAAGTACTCGAGAGTCGATTTTTTTATTTTCAACAAAGGGTCGACGCTGCAAAGAGACAAGGTTTGTCACCACTACAGAAATGTACTGCAGTTATTTATCAATTAGCTTATAGAGTCTACGCCGACTATCTTGATGAGTATCTTCGGATGGGAGAATCAACTGCAATGAAGTGCCTTTTTTAATTTTGCAAAAACGTGGTTGAAATATTTGGTTATCAATACTTGAGAAGACTGACGTATAACGACATCAACGTCTTCAAATACACGAGCAGAAACATGAGTTCCCTGGTATGTTGGGCAGCTTGATTGTATGCATTGGGAGTGGAAGAATTATCCTGTTGCATGGAAAGGTCAATTTACAAGAGGTCATTGCTCACCTACAATTGTACTCGAAGCAGTCGCGTCTTAGGATTTATGGATATGCATGGCATGCATTTTTTAGAGTTGCAGGTTTGTGTAATGATATTAATGTATTGAATGAATCTCCCCTGTTTAACAATGTTTTGCGAGGAAATGCACCAACAGTTACTTACACCGTGAATGAAATGCAATATACACAAGGATACTATTTAACTAATGGTATCTATCCAGAGTGGGCAACTTTTATCAAAGCATTTCCATGCCCATAAGATCCCAAACGAAGACTGTTTAAGGAAAAATAAAGAAGCTGCAAAGAAAGACGTCGAAAGAGCATTTGGGGTTCTCCAAGCTCGATAGGCAATCGTGAGAGGACCAGATCGTTTTTTGTATAGAAAGAGATTGAAACTCATAATGTTAACTTGCATTATTTTACAAAACATGATTATCGAAGATGAAAGAGACATGGTCACAATTTGGTCAAATGACGAAGGTGATGATCCTGCACAACCTATTCAAGGCTCGAATCGAGAGTTCTAGGAATATCTTCGAAGGAATTCCAAACTTCGTGATAATCATGCTCATCACCAACTTCGTGCTGATTTAGTTCAACATATTTGGCAACGCTTTGGTAACAGTTAATAAATTTTTATTTTCTCATTTTATGCATGTCTTAATTATTTTACTCATTAATTTTTTCGTATTACTCATTGTCTTAATTGTTGTACTCATTTATTTTTAATGTTGGAATACATTTTAGTTAAATTAATATATATATATATATATATATATTAAAGTTTCAATATATAATATAAATATGTATATTAATTTAAATAAATTAAATTAAGTATAATCATAATTTCTTGTTAAGAGTATTTAATATTTATATACTTCCTCCATCCCATTTATATTGCAACTTTTTACCCAATACGGCGTCCTACCTCTATTGCTACCTTTCCAAAAAAGAAAAGTGGAGCCCACACTTTTTTACAAAACTACCCCTTGATCCAACACTAATCTTCAAAAATGCCATCACTTTGGGGTTTGCAAATAACAATAAAATAATGTTGTTTCAGCATTTACTGCCATTAGGGTTTGCAAACCAATTTCTCTCTTTAGGGTTTGTTCTTATCCATCCCTCCATTTTCTCTCTGGTCGCCTTGCCGTCATCCTTCCATTTTCTCGCCGTCACCCCTCTATTTTCTCTATCGCTCGTCTTTGTCACCCCTCCATCTTTTCTATCAGATCTCTGGCCATCACCCTTTATTCTGTCTTGGGCTCTTCTCACCGTCACCCAATACATCTCCGTTCTCTCCCTTCTAGCTTCTATGATCGAGAAAAATGGCGATGGTGAAGAGTGAGTGCTTCTCCAAGGAGGTCGTGGAGACGACTGAGTCATGGGGTGACTTCTCCGAGGAGGTGTTAGATATTCACAGATTGACACCGTCGTGTGAGAATGAGGTGTTCTCGGCCTCGATGTCACTGGGTATTCGGTCGGAGAACTATCTGACATTGTTTCTGACACCGATGAGGAGATCGTGAACTCCCGTCGTATGACCTGCCCGCCGATATTCTGAAGAGTAACCCCCAAATGGTTGAGGCAAAACTGGAGCCTCATTCGGATTTTGAGGGACCTGTGTCCTACAGCCCTTAAATTACCCAAATGGGCCGAGGTATAATGCTTTACTCTCTCTGTATTTCGTGAATGGGTGTTTCTGTGTATTGCATGATGAAAAACTTGTGATATCCATGGGGTTATGGGGTTGGGTTTAGTGTCACCATGCACGGTTCGTTGGAGAATTGCAATTGCATATTGTAATGTCATCAACCGTGCATTTTGGAGATACGAACACTCGATGATGAGATTAAACTCTGAGAGTATTGTTCGTGTTGATGTCTAAACTGTGTTATATGAATATATCTCTCTGATCTATTAAACTGTGGGGAATTAATGCTGGAAGAGTGTGATATTACAAACTATTAAATGATAAATTGCTCTTGGAAGAGTGTGATATTACAAACTGTGATGTGATTAATTGCTATTGTATGTCTGCTGGAAGAGTGTGATGTATCCCCTGTTAAGTGATGAATTACTTTTGGAAGAATGTGATATTACAAACTGTGATATGATGAATTGCTATTGTATGTCTGTTAGAAGACTGTGATGTATCCCCTGTTAAGTGCTGAATTTCTGTTGAAAGAATGTGGTATTTGATGCGTTACTGTTTAGTGATCTTGGTTGAAGTGTAATAGTGTGTGATATATGATGTGTTTAGGGTGAAGTGTTCTTGTGTGAAGTGTCTTGCATAAGTCATATACATCCATTTATAGGTTTAAATTCACAGCTTTACAAAAGATTGTTTACTGCTAAAACAAACTCTTTCTTTGAGTTGTGTTTTAGTTGTAAATAGATAAACTTAAGCCTATTCACATGCAAAATACATCCAATGCTTCCACCTCCATTAGTTGTGTTCTGTGTAGGAATCCAAAACTTCCAAATTGCATCCAATACTTCCATTGCATCCAAAATGCCTTCAAAATATACTGCAAAATTCTTATAACCGTTCTGTACTACAAAATGCTTCCACTTTCAATAAAAAAACTTCCTCTATAGCCTGAATTAGATCCTCCAACCCATCTATTGCATTTTCTTCAATTAGAAATTCAAGACTTGATTGAACCACCTTAGGGTCCACTTCCAAATCAGTTGGAAGCTCAGCTGCTCTATGTAATGCAGATTTACCCATATGGGGTATCTTGTATTCATTTCTACCTCTATGAACTAGAATTTCCTTTAGGCAGCTTTGCAGTGTTAGAAACACTGAATTCAATTTTGTGTGGCTTAAATCTTCAAAAGATTTCCTCACCACTTCTAACAAATCCTCCACTTTGTTAGTAGCTTGTTTGAATTGTAGAGATTGTAAAGCTCTAAACCAACCCAAGTCCAAAATGTTAGTATCTGGACTCTTAGCAGGCTGAAACACAAGATGGAAATTGAATCGATCTTGTGTTGAAGCCTGCCTCCACTCTTCATCATCATCTTTTATATGTGGCTTAACATTATCATGTTGTATGTATATATCTTTGCATGCTCCACTTGGCCATTTAGACTTGATAGATGGTAGGACCTGTTATGAGTGTAAATAAAATATAGTGCAAAATGAATGTATTTGTATGTATATCATGTGTGTAAACTGTAATCTGTGTTCAGATTGCATATCTGATCAATTAGAATCTTTTTTGTCTCATTCTTTGTCACTGACACATTGGTTTAGTTACAATACTTCATGCCTCTCTATTCTTGCTTTTCCTTTGTGCTGCAACTAGTTCCGTAAAGGGAAAAATCCCTATCTTCCCATCAAAAATGCAGTCCTCGTTAGAGTCATTGGCTGGTCTTGCAACTGCAGCTAGGAACATGATCTTTCCAATAAAATTTTTACTTTCACAAGTCCTATGTGGTTCTGTTTCTTCTTGTAGGAGGTAGTATCTCTCTGTTGTTCTTGTTATGTTGAACCATTTCTCATCTATGTGAACTATTTGTGACATACTCTTGAATTTGATCAGTTTCTTCACTATGTCCACTTCTAGTGCTTTAAGACTGTGTCTGACCCTGTTATCTTGTGTTGGTGTGTGAGATATGGTTTTATAGCACTAGTATGAGGTCTAATAAGCCCCTGCTTGATCCACCTATAAACTGTGCTCTTAGATGTGGCCATCTCTTCTGCTAAATCCCTAATTGTCCCCCTTTTCTTAAACTGAATACTCTTTATTTTTTCTCTATCCAATTTTTTGCCATAAACTCCATGTGGTCTAAGTGTTTTGTTGTTGACTAAAGAGATTGGATTACCTGATAGCAGCAGCTCTCTAGCTCTTTCCCATATCCTTCTAACAGTAGCAATGTGCACTCTAAATGTAGAACTGGTTAAAATGAGCCTCCCACGAGCTGGTTGGCCATTGCTCGACCCCTCAAACAAAAATTGGGCAATGAAATTACGCTATTTGGTTGTTAGATTTTTAGGTCTTGGTATTCTCATTTTGTAAAGTGTATTTATGAGCTGGGAAAGTGGTGTATTTGGTTGGAGAAGTTATTGTATTTGGAGTAGTAAGTGTTTATATAATGTAGTTTAGGTGGAAATTTTTAAATTTGTACCTGTAAATTATTTTTGATAATGGAGGGAAAACAAAACTTAATTGCCTCCAAGTATTATGTAATGTAATGATGTTGCAATTTTTGAATTATGAATTGGGGCACATGACATGTAATGATGTTTCAGATTTTTAAATTATGAATTGGAGATAATTTCCATTCTTATGTAATTTTTATGATGATGTAAATTTGAAAAAAGTGGGACAGGTTTGTGTTTTTATATGTTGGCGCATTTTTTTCATGTTTGCGGCAGAAATCTCATAATTGGATTAACTACTTTCTTCTTTAAAATAATGTATTTTAATCTAGGGGTAAAATGGTAAACTTACTCTTCCAACTACCCAATACACATTAAATATTAATACTCCTTAAAGAACATGCAAAAAGTAAAAGTAGCAATACTATTGGGACGAAGGGAGTAATAATTTAAATAAAAATGTAAGAGTATTATATTTTATTATATTATGTATAAAAAAAAGGTGAAATTGTGGGTCCCATGAATAGTTAGTTTAAATTGAAAAAATGAATGTGGGTGTTAGTTGAGTTTATAGGGAAATGTGTAATAGTGAATTGAGGTGATATATTTGAGTTTAAACCGGTAACGAATGCGGATGCTCTTAACTTCAATTACAATTGCGTATTTAATATTTTCTCTGTCCTTTTCAAAGGGTTTATTTTTTCCATTTTGGGTGTCCCACCCAGAGAGTTCCTTTTCATTTTTTATGCACTAGGGACCCATATACACTCACTAATACAATCAAAATATGGGATTCATACACCCATTAATATTACGATTCATTACACATTAAATAATAATAATCCTTAATCCACGTGCAAAAAGTTAAAACAACTGTTTACATCGGAGGAAATATTTTTGTTTGAAAAGGGTTAGTTACACAAAATTCCAAAATTTATCATGTATAATGAACACAAAAATTTGAGTGCATTAGTTATATGTGTAACTAGATTCAATTTTAATTAAATTAGTTCTGAATTCAAATCAAAATACTCCCTCCATTCACTGTCAATCTATTCATTTTATTATTTTGGGTCGTCTACTCTTAATTTATCCATTTCCACTTTTAGACACATGAGACTCATCCACTCATTAATACAATTAAAATATGGGATATACACACTCCACTAATACAACTATCCACTACACATTAAATAATAATACTCTTTAATCCACGCGTAAAAAGCAAACGGATAAATTGGGAATGGACGTAGGGAGTATAAAATATAAAATATTAGTAGTACAACTATCAAGTATTAATTAATATGTATATAATAAAATACTATACTAAGCAAATGCGAATTTTGTAAGAAGTTTTTTTAATCCATGATATAAAATGAGATAAATTATTAATTTGGGATTTGAAATGCAAAATTATCAAGACAAAAATTTATGTGCTCTCGGGAACACACCGAGTTCTCATGGGAATACAAAAATTTATAGTATTAAATTTTTGTATTCCTATAATAGCACGGTGTGTCCCCATGGACACATGAGACCAACTCAATTATCAATTTAAGTCCTGAAAATTATAAAATTATTTAAAAAATACAATTACATTAAAACTTTACATATTTGATATGTTTTCTTTTTAGAAATAATTTATTAGCATTAAAATAACATTTTAATATGTGTCAAATTTTTATGATTATCATAAAATTATTTTAAATAATTTTATAATTTTAAATCCTAAATTGATAATTTTATATGTTTCAACCACCCTAATAGAAAAAATAATTTAAAACCTGAATACTTTAGATGAGCATAATGTATATTTTCTCCGGTCAGTCCAAATGCATCAATTTTACCATTTTGAGCCTCCACTTTAAAGGTATCCATATTTCATATATTTAGTAAAAAGGTACACCATATGATCCATCATTTTCTTCTAATATAATTACCTATTATATATATAATAATAATATTACTTAATTTACGCGTAAAAAAATGAACTATTACATTTGCTGTGGATTTGTCGAAGGGAGTATACCATAACACAAAAGTTTATGTAATTTGACTTAAATATCAACCATCACATGATATAAGCATCGTACAGTTCGTACTTAGCAAACTTATTAAAGTTTTTAGTCGGGTCAAAAACTAATTACACAGATAGTGAATCTGTGTAGCTATTGTTCAAGACTTACTCCATAATGATACATTTTACTATCTCTCCATTAATATATAAATAAATTTTCAATTTTTTTTATATATTTGTCCAAAATCATCTTCATACTTCCGTAAAATGAAATATACTCAACTCAATAATCATAAAATATATTTTAATTCCAAAATTAATACCTAATTCATATAATATATTTTTAAATTAATTTATTACTTAATTATTATGTTTGACGAATAGGTATAAATTTTTTCTTTTTCTCATCACACTTTAAGGTATACATGATTTTATTTTTAATAAGTGTGTCCATACAAAAAAAACTAATTCATCTAAAATTTCTATAACATTACATAATTTGTCATTATTTCAATTTGATGTTAAAAACAAAAATGTAGAAGTACAATTAAAATTTACTCACTACCTATTAAAATATCATATTCCTTAATGTGTGAAAAAAAAACATATATGTTAACATGAGGTGGGGAGTCCGGAGTACTACGTAATTACTCCCGACCCACAATAATAGTTACGCATTTTCATTTCGGGCGTTCATCTTTAATAGTTACGTTTCTCTTTTTGGTAAATGAGATCCACACAAAATAATTAATATAACTCTATGGGATCCACATACAACATTAATATAACTAATTGCTTTAAATTAAAATATTATTTCTCTTACTCTAAGAGAGTGTTTGGTTCACTAACCACATGTATATGTTAGTTAACAATGTGGGCTTTTAGGGGTTATTATAAAACTTAGGTTAGCTAATAATGTATTATGTTTGTTATCATATTTTTTTGGTTAATGAAAATTTTTAAAATTACATTGTTGACCTTACAAATTATAACTTTTTTCTTTTTTTTTTTGGGTTAATTGCATAAAAAATCATGAACTTTCATCGAATTGCAAATTAATCATAATTTTTGTAAATTGCAAAAAAAAAATAATGACCTTTATCATTTGTGCAAATCGCACCCATCGGGTAGATGGAGCTGCCGGACTTGCTGACGTGGCATTTTGAATCCACTTAAGTCTTCCATGTAGGATATGAAACGACGTCGTTTCGTCGTTCCCAAATTATGACTCTTTCCCATTTCTATGCATAATTTCCCTTCCAGTTCCAACCAAATGCATCAATGGCTTCCCTACTAATTTAACGTACCTGAGCTTCTTTAATCCAAATTTTTATACCAATTATTATTTAATAATTAAAAAAAGAAAGATAGAAAAGATATGGAGGAAAGCGACAACCACCATTGACAATTGGTTTGAAAAATTAGAAAGAAGTCTCGACCGAAGCTGTTTATTATCAATTCTTCAACCAAACGATGACGTAACATCCCTTTCACCGATTCTTCTCTCCTTCGTATCTCTATCTATTCATTGTGGCTTCTGATCTCTGCTTTTTTGGACATTTTCATTCGCTGTTTTTATCCTCCCTGCACACTGTGCTGGCGGCTGACTCCGCTCGCCACTTAGACAAATCCACGAGATGCCCCGGCGATGCAACACCGTCGAGGGGCAGAGAACGATGGGCCGTGGGTCCAATTCTAGATCAACGAGTAAAGGTTGGTATAACACAGGAAGGAGGATTGAATCGGAAGGTTACGAGATATAAAGGAAGGGTGACGGAATAGGAGGCGGGGAGGAGAGTCCGGTGGCGGTGTAGGAGTGGAGAGCCATTTACAGGATACGAGACCGAAGGAGTAGAATTGCAGAGGGTTGGAGAATTGGGGATTATCCTTCATTGAAAAGATGAGAGCGTAGACTGAGAGAAACGGTGGGAAGGAGGAGTATAGATGAAGTGGAGCCATGAACGGTAGATTGAGTAGAGAATGGAAGGTGGGATGAGAGAGAGACAGAGTGGCGGTGCTCCTCCAAATGGTGGCGGCGCTTGCTGGCAAGGGAAGTCATTTGAGAGTTGGGCAAGGGTTTTTAACACCCCAGAAACGACGACGTTTTATATCCCACCTGGAGGGCTTACGTGAACTTAAAATGACACGTCAGCAAGTCGGGTAGACTTCATCTGCCCGATGGGTGCGATTTGCACAATTGTTAAAGGTCATGGTTTTTTTTTGCAATTTCAAAAAAGTTGGGATTATTTTGCAATACAGCAAAAGTTCATGGTTTTTTACGCAATTAACCCCTTTTTTTTAATATTCTCTCATCTCATGTGATTTCAAGTTCAGTTTTTTAATTTTTTAAATTTAATTAAATTTAATTTTTGAAAAAAATTTATGACCAAATTTGAATTATTTAATATTTTTTTAAAAAAAATTAAAATATAAATATTACTTAATTTATGAAATCACGAACAAAATAACAGGTTTTTTCCACATTTTTTTTCTAAACAAAAAAAATATACATGTCATAAAATCATTGAAATTAAAATATATAAGAGGAAGAAAATGAATCAGTTATTGAAATAATGCTTATATTTATGTATAGATATGAGGCTTAAAATTGTCAAAAATAAATTAATAATATTCCTCCGCATACTTCTCTATATAAGCCCATCATGGAATTGGGTTTCAACTGACTGAACTCAAGGATTTCACTAATGGGCTGAAACATTAAACTGGGCCCAAAATTGTGCTACCAAACTAATTATTAGATAGGTTAATTAGTGTATTAAGGTTTTAACACCCCAACCAAACAAACGTACTCTTAAAATATTATATTTTTTAATATTCATGTAAAAAAGTAAATATAATTTTTGAACATTTGTCAAAAAGTAACATCTCTGAGTTCCAATTACGTTTATATAACAGAAGGTGTATTATATATAATTTGATAGTAGTTTAGATCGATACAATTACACGAATGCAAAGGTATATAGGTTAAAGTAGTTGGATTGGTGTTGAACTGTTGATGAATGTATATTGAGTGGAAAGTAAAAAAGAATTGAAAATTAGTGGATGTGTAAGAAAGAGAAGATAAAATGAAGAATGGGTATGGAATTAGTGTTTTTTTTTTTTCATTCGACAGAGATTTTAGATGTGAGGTGGTCGCAGGAAGGTCAATGAATTCATTTCTGAGAAAAACAAGAAACTGGATACGGTGGAGTACTTTACTGCCACCACTCCACATTTATGTAAGAATACCCATTTCCACTTTGTCAGATTTTGTTTCTCTTTTCTTTTTTATTCTATTTCCTCCCATATTCAACGTGATGCTCTGCCACACGCACCAGCTGTCTAATTAGCTGTCATCTTGACCCTTGACTCTTACCAATTTAAATTTTCTTTATTTCTTTTATATTAAAGACCGTTTATATAAATAACATACTTCCTTTATTCCGTATTAAAGTTTATATTTTTCATTTTATATTGTACTAAGATAAGGTTTATGTTTATATTTTTATCAAGGTGGGCTCATACAAAATAATTAATTATTCTAGGTAGGGCCCACTCACAGTACTAATACAACTACTCACTTTATATTAAATATTCTTTCTCTCACCTTACTATACATTAAAATATTATATCTCTTAATTTATGTGAAAAATAGCAAACGTAAACGTTAACGCGGAACGGAGGGAGTATATTTCTTTCATCTCGCATTAACGTTTATATTTATTTTTTGCATGTAAATCAAGAAATATAATATTTTAATGTATGGTGTCTTAATTTATACTCCCTCCGTCCAGTTCTAAGGTGTCCATTTGTTTTTTGCATGTGGATTAAGGAGTATTATTATTATATGTAAAGTGGGTAGTTGTATTAAAGGGAAGTGGTTGGCCATATTGTGTATTGTTTTACTAAATATGGAAAATTGATACCTTTGAAGCGGACGTCAAAAATAGTAAAATGAACACATTAGAAGTGGACGGAGGGAGTAATATTTTAATTATATTGAATAGTTGTATAAGTATTGAGTGTAAATCCCATAGAGATATACTCCCTCCGTCCCATAAACGCTTCACATTGTTTAAGAAAAATTGCAATTTTTGATCAACTTTATTGACTTTAGAGGGTATTGTAGTAGTTTTAGATAATAAAAAAGTATAAAGTAATGATATGTGTGTGAAAAATGAGTGACAAATTTGAAATTAAAGTAATTTTTTAGATTATTGGATAAAGTATTTTTTTTTACATGTAAAGGTTTTTATGGGACATACAAATGAGTAAAGTTTGAAGGGTTTTGTGGGACGGAGGGAGTATTAAATTATTTTGTGTGGGTCCCACCCAACAAAAAAGAAAATGTACACCTGACATTTGAACGAAACAAAATGAAAATGTAGTTTTAATGTGGGATAGAGGGATTATTCTATGTATATATTTTTAGAGATATGTAAAGACTTGTGTGAAACCGACTCACAAAATGACTTTCGTGAGATGGAAAAGAAGTAATAACATTTATAACGAATAATGATATTCAATTTATAAAAAGTGATAGTGGTGTTGTGAACTATTTCATGAGCAACTAATAGTATAAATGAAAAGTAATACTCACTCTGTCTCAACAAGCTTTTTATCTTCTCTCATTTATTTATCCCACTGCACTCTTTACCCTCCAAAAATAGTAAAAGTTTCAAAACAAATAACCACTCACTATATCATATACTCCCTCCGTCTCACCGAAAGGGTAGTTTTCGCTTTTTGCACGTGGATTAAGGATTATTATTATTTTATGTGTAGTGAGTAGTTGTATTAGTAGGAGTGTGGGCCCCATATTTTAATTGTATTAGTGGGTGTGTGTGGGTCCTATGTGTGTAAAAAAGGAAAAGAGACTCTTTGGGTGAGACGTCCAAAATAGAAAAATTGACTCTTTGGGTGGGACGGAGGGAGTATATTCAATAATGTCACTCTCACCTAACTCACATATCTTATTTTATCATTTATTTATTACTTAAAAATAGCACAATACCCTTAAATGTCAATAAAATTGGTCAAAAAGCAACTTTTTTAAAACTCCATATCTACAATAAAGGAGAATAATTAACCGGGACGATGGAGGGAGTAACATTTTAAAAGAAGAATGATAACATTTTTAATAAAAAGTGATAACTAATTATATAAGCGTAAAATGATTTCACGGTGAAATGGTCTCACACAAGTCTACCACTTACAGATATGGTCAAAAGAAATCATACTTGTTATCTCGTATAAATATTGTTGAGATCAATACAACACACAAGGATTAATCTTCTACATGGTATCAGCAGTCTATAAAAAATACTGATCCTCTCTTCCCCTCCCAAAACCCTAATGTCACCCACTATTCTCCACAACCCCACTATCTTTTCTTCTCCTTTCTCTTTGGCAGCCTTCCTCCCTCCTCTAATGACACAAGATAAAGTCCCTTTCCACCATTCTCTTGCAATAAACAATATAAAAATATTTATACCCATCACCGTTGAGCTGGAAAAATCATAATGCGCTTCGTTGATGGAGCTCTTTAATATTCATTATTGGGTATACCAAGTTTTAGATCATATATTGCTGTCGACTACTTCTTCCTAAAAAAACGACGACACAATCTTTCACCATGTCTACTGCCCAAATGCGTATAGGCGCCGCTTCTAACGAATCGGGCACGACAATAACGAATAACACAGATTCAAATTTATGGTTGCGATTGGATGCGATCATTCTTCAGTGGATTTATGTAATTGCCTGCAAAACATCTTCTAAGATAATAAGCATTCTCGTGCAGTTCACCTTGAAAAACAATCCTCGCAAATTAGCCTTGACAACTTTGTTAATGATTGTGCATATTGTCAGGAAATTCAAATGATTAGTGATCAACTCGCGAATGTGGGTGCCCTAGTATTAAATTGTTGGGACAAACAGATCCTCATTCATTTCTAAGAGATAAATGATAAAGAGTATAAAAAGCACAATACAAGAATTTACGTGAAAATTTTCAAAACCGAAGAAAAATTATGGACCGAGAAAATACCACTATGTGAAATTTTTTTACAATTATACAGAATTTCTCTCTCCCGACCCAAATCCCTACACTCTTACAAATCTTTGGCTAATTCACACCTTTCTCCCTATTCTCACAACCGATAATTCAAGAAAGGAATTTAAATAGAATCAAATACAAAGATTAAAGTGTACTTGATTGATGCACTTAACATCAAAATCAGGAACCTCCTTAAATAGCATAAGAAATCCTCATTTTTTGATCTTCCATCCGATGTGGGACAGAAACCCCTTCTTTTAATTTGACAAAATACGAACAATCTCCACCTTGTCAAAATAAAAGAAGATTCATTATCTTCACCGACAATCCATTCTCAACCCCAATAATCATACTCCACCATATGAGTAGACCACTTAAAATCAACCATTCTAAGAATTTCCTGCGGCACATATCTAAAATACCTGGTAATATTTATGGTGCTATTTCCAGCTCTTGACTCCCCCTGGAAGTCCATCAGGCATCGATATACATCCACCACATACCCTACATCACCTGCCAAGTCAATCTCCGTGTGTAAACTTGTGGACCAACTAATATTATTACATCATTTTCCATGACAACTGAACATGTCATAATGATCCCCAATAATATTAACTCAACATTTGGAACTGTTGCCGTACCAGCTCCTCCTTGACCAGCAACGTCACCATTGTTCCACCATAAGCTATTACTGTGCTATTGCTTCACCTTAAGCAACCACCGCACCATTGCTCCACCTTGAGCAAAAATATCATTGTACAGACATGAAGTCGCTACTTTTTACCTCCAAGCTACACCAGGTTTGTCCGATCCCTTTTTCAACTGAAAGTGTCATCACTTGAAGCCGATTCCAACCCTCTGGAATTAACGATGCTTTCTCACTTGTCAGCCCACTACTCTTTACCGATCTAGTGTCCCGATACCAAGTACCATGTCGCCATCTTCCCCATTGAATCGCCGCTTCCCTATGCCACCAGTCATTACTGGAAAAACTTGTTCATTTCAAACCTCCTTGTGCCGACATCTATGAAAAACCACATACTGCTGTTATGCCAACTCCACCACTGGGAGTTCCAGCACATTGCTGCAGGTCCAAGAACTCCGCCAAAACTGATGTCCCGTAAATCCTACCTCTTGCCACGCCACTATTGTCACAGTCCGGCGTATTTCACCGCAAGAAAGGAGATGCCACCGCATCCGGCTGATCATCTGACCCCCTTGTTCCAGTAGCTTTTTCCACTTCTTTCATGCCACCCTTAGCTTAATGAATAACCCTCTTATAAAGTCTTTTCTGATGAGGAGGGTCAAACTATGCTGCAAACCCAGAGCATACTAAGAACTTTATAAGCGCCCGAACCTGTGATACCACTTATTGGGATAAACAGATCCATATTCATTTCTAAGGGACAAATAAATAAGATCATAAAAAGCACAACACAAGAATTTACGTGAAAAACTCCAAAATTAGAGAAAAATCACGGACCGAGAAAATACCACTATATGAAATTTTTTTACAATCACACAGAATTTTTCTCTCCCGACCCCAATCTCTACACTCTTACAAATCTTTAACTAATTCACCTTTCTCCCCATTCTCACAACCGATAATACAAGAAAGGAATTTAAATATAATCAAACACGAAGATTAAAGAGTATTTGATTGGTGCACTTAACATCAAAACCAGGGACCTCCTTAAATAGCATAAGAAATCTTCCTTTTTTTTATCTTCCATCCGATGTGGGACAGAAACTTTTTCTTTTAATTTGACAAAATACCAACACGAATGATCGCATGGTGCTTCAGTTAATCATGGGACTCAATGTGAGAGATAATGGAATTACAACTATTCTTTAACAATCTGATCATTTACCTTCGTTTTATGAAGCCAGGTTAAAATTCATCCTTAAGGAAACAAGAAAGTAAAAAATTGCAGCGGCTATTTCTTCCCACCTGCCGTCATGTTCAAAACTAAGGAACTGTAGAACTCATCGAAGTTAGCCGCCCAGACCCAAACTCAAACAGACAGGAACTGTGACAACTCTAACAGCCGTGGATGGCGAAACCGTACTCCAAAATCGGTGGTCACCTACCAGGATGCTTTCTTTTAGCGATGCAAACAATGTTATTGAATGTACTAGATGACTAGTAGTACTGGACACTAGAGTTCTTCTCACATAAAGGTGGCGCCAGGTATTATTTCTCCTTATTTTAGTTTGAAAGATAAGAATTCTAATATTGTTGTTGGTAATGGTCAACATATTCCAATTAAGGATATGATCACGACACCCTACCTCATTCTTTCTAATATGTTACATACTCCAAAAATTGTCAAAGTCTTATGTATTCGTATATTACCAAAGATAATAGAGTATCTGTGGAGTTTGATTCTTGTAGCTTTTCTGTGATGGACAATCGAACAAGAACAATTCTCATGTAATGTGATAGTACTGAAAACATATATCCAGTCACTTCTGCCTCTTCTACTGAACTCTATGCTGACATCCCGGATACATGACATGATCGTCTTGATCACCTGGGACTTTATCATTCCATAACTTGGAATAATAACAACAAAGTTTTAAATTTATCTAAACTCATTGTTCCTCGTGTATTTTGGGGAAACATGTCTCTTTACCATTTTCTTCATCTTATACTCCTACATGTTTGCCTTTTGATATTGTTCATACTGATATTTGGACATCTCATATTTCTTAGTTCAACTGGTCATAAATATTATGTTTTGTTTGTTGACGATTTGAGTGATTTCTTGTGGATGTTTTCCGTTGGTGCAAAATCTCAAGTTTATAGTGTCTTTATCAATCTTTATACTATGATCAAAACTCAGTTTAATATTCCTAATAAATGTCTTCAGTGTGACAATGACATGGAATATAACAATAGCCTATTCCATACCTTTTGGCACAAAATGGTATGTAATTCAGATTCTTCTGCCCTTACACTTCTTCTTAGAATGGCAATGCAGAATTAACTATCCACACAATTAATAATCTAGTTTGCACACTTATTTTGGCATCATGCACTTTACATGGTCACAAACCTACTAAATATCATTCCTAAAAAAAATCTAAGTAACCAATCCCTACCTAGGTCCTATATAAGATGCACACCCTCTTACGCTAACTTATGCATATTTGTGTGTTTGTGCTACCCTCTTTTTCCCTCTTCCTCAATAAATAAACTACAACAAATATTTCGTCCGTGTGTATTTTTTTTTGCTATCCCTCAAATCATCATGGGTATAAATGCTATGACTTATCTACCAAATAATTATTATCTCGAGACATGTTACCTTCTTAGAGAAAATATTTTCCTTCGCTCAACTAAAAATTATCCAACGCCATCCTCGAAAAATATTCCAACGTCATCCCTGAACCCTATACTCGCTCGCAATCCAAGAGACACCAATCCAAGAGCCCTATTCGGCCACCACTCCTCCTCCTCGTGCCCCATCTCCCGACTGTCCAACTCGAACCATGAAAACTCGTGCAATGCGAGGAATCCACAAGGTGAAATAAATTTTCACTTTCACTGCCTTATATCTCTCCCCTTCCCCACTTTCGCCTAATCCTAAAGTCGTCTTAGCTGATCCTAACTGGAAGTTGGCCATGCAACATGAATTCGATGCTCTTATTTCTAATACTACGTGAAAATAGTGCCCCGCCCCCTAATGTGAATATTAAACGTTGCATGTGGGTGTTTTGTCATAAAACTAAGACTAATGGTTCATTTGAGTAGCATAAGGCCCGCCTTGTTTGTGATGGCAGGTCACAACAGGTTGGGGTTTATTGTGATGAAATATTTAGCCCAGTTGTCAAGACAATTACAATTCGGACAGTACTTACTTTGGTGATATCCTGTTCTTATTCCATTCATTAATTGGATGTTAAGTACGCCTTTCTTCATTGCCATCTCAATGAAATTGTATTTATGCATTAGTCACCTATATTTAGAGATCTCTCTCGCCCTGATCATGTCTTTTTGCTATAGAAGTCCTTATATGGCCTTAAACGGGCACCTCACGCATAGAACAAATGGTTGGGTTCATTTGTCTTATCACAAGGCTTTACTCAGAGCAAGACTGATCACTTTTTCTTTATCTACTCGAATAGTTTTGATATAGTATATCTCCTGCTTAAGTTGATGATATACTCCTTAGAGATTCTTTAGAGTCTCTCAATATGCGTTTCATTGGTCAACTATCTTCAAAATTTTCTATCAAGGACCTCGGTCCTATACATTACTTTCTAGGTATTGTTGTTACTCCCACCTCTATAGGTTTCTTTCTAAATCTACATAAATATACTCGGTCGATTCTAGAACGTGATGGGATGTTCTCTTGCAAGCCCTCTGCCACTCCACTAGACATGAGACCAAGCTTAGTTCCACCTGAGCAACTTCGTTTGAAGACCTGATGTTTACCGCAGTCTTGTTGGAGCTTTACAGACATATGGGTGCTTCAAAGCATATACTATGATATGTCAAAGATACTAAGCAGTTCAGCCTTTAACTTTTATGGGCCCCATCTCTTCGCTTACCTATTATTCTGGTGCTAATTAGGGAGGATGTCCTAACACATGCTGTCAACATCTGGTTATTATGTGATCTTGGCCCCAATTTTGTCTCTTGTTTTTCCAAATGACAATTGACTTTGTCTCGGTCCAGTGCTGAGGCCGAATATCGAGGCGTTGCAAATGCAGTTTTTGAATCTTGATGGTTCTGGAATCTACTTCAAGACTTCAGGTACCTCTACGTAAGAAAATCAGTCTATTGTGACAATATAAGTTCAATTTACTTATCTGGCAACCTAGTTCATCATCAACGTATAAAGGACATTGAGATGTACGTTCTATTTCTAACAGAGAAATTTGCACGAGGCGAAGTGTGAGCACTCCATGTTCCTACACGCTATCAAGTTGATGATATTTTCACAAAGGGCCTACATCAAGTCTTGTTTGATGATTTTAGGTCCAGTCTCAGTGTCTTACCATTGCCCGCTTCGACTGTGAGGGTATAATAATGCATATAGATAGACTTATATTCTATGTATATCTTTAAAGACATGGTCAAGAGATATCATACTTTCAATCTTATAATATAAATAACGTTGTGATCAATATAACACACAAGGATTAATCTCTAATAATTGCAATGACATTTGATGAGTTTGTTTGGATATACCACAAGCATGATCAAATTTATCTAATGGTATGTACGCACTTCCTTATACAATTATTTTTTTTACATTTTCTATTTTATTTTGCTCATCTGTCATTAACATTTATAAAAATTGTAATGTCACAAGGTATCAACACCCTAGTATTATAAAAATATTACTTTTTACAATTTATTTATTAAATTCAATAACTTTATAACCTTTATTTTTACTAAATTACCCAAAATACATTTTCTTTAAATTGAAATGATTTTTTTTTCTTTTTTAAGTTGGGCAAATTATAAAATAACAAGAAAACAGAAATTGCTAAGATAATTGCAGCATGCCGTTTCTCACTTCCCAGGGCTGAATTAATTTGCTTTCCATGGCTGAATTAATTTGCTTTTGAAAATTCATTATCTTTTCATATTCTACTAAATTAATTTTACATGTATGCATTCATCCATTCGTTGTGCTCCATAAAATGTTTACTGTGAAGTTAAAGAAGATAAAACTCCATCTCTTTGTATTTTTCTTTTAACTTAATTATGCATTATATTTTTAAATTTGGCATCGACAAAATGTCCCGTGCATTTGAATATATAGTGCGTTAGCTGATATGCCCACGTTCAATTTATATACACTTACTAATAAAACATAATATTATTAATAAAAAAATCATATAATTTGTTAATCATTTTTTCACAAATTTCTTGCTTACTTTTTTTAGTAAACAAAATATACAAAAGAAATACATTAAAAAACTCGGAATACTAAATAAAACTAATACAAATTCTATGTAAATTAACTCCGTGCATCCAACATATATTTTTTTGATATTCATATCTAACCCACATAATATATACTATCTTACACTTAATCTATGAATAGAAAGAGTCAATTATCTCCATAAATCAATAAAATGGGTAAAAAGATGTTTTTTTTTTTTTCAAAAAAGAGGAAGCATTTTGTGTACATTGTACTGGGACACGGAGGGAGGGACGTACTTGAGCTTCTTATATGAAGAAAAGCTGGCTAAATCTTCATCATAATTTGTAGGAGAATTCAGCTGCTATGTATAATATTTTAAATAAAAAATTAGAATAAAAAATCATATCACTCGTTCAACATTGTTAAAAGAAGAATAAAGATTGAGAATTCATTAGAGGGTTTAATTAGTTTTGAGGATGGTGAAGATTAGAAGCTGAAAAAAAAAAGAAAAACAGAACTATTTAAAATCAGAGAGAAAAAGAGCAGTGATAGTTAGAGTGTGAGAGTTTACTAATACAATCAGAAGATAATTAAGACATGATTAAGATTAACTAACCCAAATCTCTAGAAAAACAACACATTATCATCCCCCCAAAAATTGCAAATGTCTCTCAGTCAACATTGTATTCCTGCACAACAAAACGACATTAAATTAATTAATCTCCAATATTCATAAGCTTAAGCCTTAATATGTTTTCAAAAAAGAAAAAAAAAAACCTGCGATGAGTTGTGGGTGCATTGTGCATTATTATCATGTTGATGAAACGGCGTAGTTTTGTCCGCAGATTTCTTAGAGCCGATGTGGGACTTCCGGAGGCCGAGGAATCCCCTCCACCGGGCGGGGTTCTTCGGCGGCCGGAGAGAGTCGTCACGCTCGACGTCGTCGTTTCGCAGCTCATCACGGAGGGTGGTGGTCTTAGAGGTGGTGGCGGCGCCGTCCTTGAGGGGGAGGAGGCGGCCCTTGAAGAAGAGCTGGTCGGCGGAGATCATGGAGTAGTTGGCGACGGAGAACTCGAAGTCGGAGGAGACGGGGGCGTCGCGGTAGGCGGCGGCGGCGGGGCGGCGGTGGCGGGAGGATTCGGCGACGGAGAGGTCGTTGGAGAAGGAGATGCGGGGGTGGTCTGAATTTTGGTTGTACATGGTTTTGGGTTGGGTTGTAAGGCCATCAGTGCAACCACCAACATATCATATGCTGGGAATTTCTGGTCATATTCTCTCTCTCTTCTTATTTTGTTTCTCTCTCTTCCTAATAAATTTTGCAGGGGACCCTCCAACACTGTTACACTGCGCCACTAGATGTTTGTATTTATATCAGATGACATGAGGGGACCTTTTCCTCATCTACATTTCTCTTACTTTCTCGATTATTTATACTTAATTCACTAATCGTCATTGTAGTTACCTTAGTACATACTCCCTACGTCCGATTAAGGGTGTCATTTGCTTTTGGACACAAAGATTAAGAAGTATTGCTATTTATTATGTAGTGGGTGGTTGTATTAATGGAGGTGTGGATTCCATTTTTAGTTGTATTAGTAGGTGTGTGTGGATAAAAAAGGAAATGAGATCCTTGGGGGCAGACGTCCAAAATGGAAAACTAGTACCCTTGAAAGCGGACGGAGACGGAGGGAATAATCAATTACCCATCATTCATTTTTTTAGAGATAATATTATAATTGGTACTATAACCTATTTCAACTTTAGTCTTTTGTCATTTGTAATTCTCAATTTTGGTTCTTATTTGTCCAATTTTTGTCATTTTTATCTAATTTTAGTCCTTTTATACCAATTTAGTCATATCTCAAAATTAGTCACGTTCTTTTTGTCCAAAATTACTCCTTTATGTTCAAATATGTCTAAAATTGGTCCTAAATATATAAATTTTGGACTAAAAGTGGACTGAAAATGACCAAAGTTTGAAAAAAAAGACCAAAATTAGACAAAAATGACCAAAATTGTGAATTGCTGAAAAAGAAAGACTAAAATTAAAATCAGTCATACTTACCTGACTAATTTTGATATTTACCCTTTTTTTATACACATTAATGGAGTGTATTGCAATTAAAATTATTGTAAAAGAACCCACATATTGCTCACTACTAATACAATTATTTACTACATATAAAATAATAATACTCCTTAATCTACACGGAAAAAACAAATGATCAGGACATTTGCCCGGACAGAGGAAATAATAATTTTAATGAGAGTAATATTTGAACTTAAAAAGAATTATATAGGTTCAGTTGAATATTTTATGTGAGACTATCTCACGCTTTAAGATTATTTTTACATCTTTTTAAGTATCTCTATGCTCCTGCATTAATGTTTACATTTTCATTTTGATTTATACATGTTAAAGTGTATATTTTTCTCTTTGGTAGGTAGTTACCATACAAAATACTAATTACTTATTTTACATGGGTTCACACACATTAATAGAACATAGACATTAGGAGTATATCTCTCAACCAATTACTAACCATAAAATATTACTCCCTCCGTCCCATTTTCATCTTCATATTTACTGTACACACGCAAATTAAGAAAAATCACTTTTTGAGTAACTTTTGGGGGTAGTTTGATATTTTTGGGTAATAAATAAATGATAAAGTATGTTATGTGTGTTAAAAAGGTGATGACATTTTTGAAATTAAAGTATGTTAGAGGGATATTAGTTTTGTACCTTTTCCTTTTATGGAAATATGAAGTTGAAATTGGGACGGACCAAAACGGAAAGTGTGAAGTTGAAGTTGGGACGGAGTGAGTATATAACAAACATAGTTATTACATTTAAAAAAATATTATATATGTTATATTTTTTATTTATACAACAAATGGTTTATAATTTACTGAACCACTATCACTTTTTGCTATTCAAATATAACTTTTTATTAAAATATTACTACTCTTATTCATCTCACAAAAGTTTTCCTGTGAAACAATCAAACTTAAATATATATCCAATTGAAATTTTTCATAAATAATTCATATATCATATGAAAACTTATAACATTTTTAATAAAAAATATATTTGCATAAAAGGAAAAAAAATCACCCAAGATTTATTCTTTAATGAATTATTTGAATCTTCAAATCATACATAAGGTCGTTTAAAACAAATTACATCCACGAATATGAACATCCAGACAAAAGATATTTAATTATAATGAAAAGTGAGTATCTAATTAGTGAAAAGTAATAATAGTGGTGTGGATTAATATTTTTTAAATAATTTAGTATAAATAAAAAGGGTTAATATTTTTTTTAAAAAATAATATCTTTAATAAAAAATGATAACTAATTATGAAAGTGTTAAATGATTTAATTATACGACAGTCTAACACAAGTCTTTCTCATTCTTATTTGGTAAATATATTCAGCACAACAATCTCACAATACACTTTAATTTAAAAATTAACATCTTCTGCTAAATTAGTTTTTCCTTTTTATTTATTACTAAAAATCACATTACACATGCAAAAAAAAAAATTTTTAAATTCTTTATTTTAATATCTATTAAAAAGAATCGTTAATTAACATTCAATGGGGATGAAGGTGGCAGTAAAAATGTTGAATATTTAGAGGGATATTTGGAGATGTTAAAATTAATTAAATCACATGAATTAGTTGAAAGAGATAAAGATGTGATGGATCTTGTCATATAGTGAGGAAGGAATTAGGTGTTTTGAATGAGCGCAAGTATATTGTCATGACTTCCACTGGGTTCTTGTTTTGTACATCTTTCATCGCCAAGATTCCAAGCATGAGACATTCTTACAACTCTTTTACCTTATCCTTTTCCACCTCATCATATTCCTCTTTGACCAACAATATCCCACTTTTTGAACCCTAGACCAAGTCAAATCAATTGGACCAAGAATCTAATTTATAAATTAACTCGTACCGATCCAAAAAAAATTTATATATATAAATAAAAGGGGTATAGCAAAAATATCTTGGTTAATCTTTCATTTTCTTTAAATGTCACCTACTATAATATACTCCCTCCATCCCGCCCAAAGAGATGCATTTGCTTTTTGCACGTAAATTAAGAAATATTATTATTTTATGTAAAGTGGGTAGGTGTATTAGAAAGATGTTATTTTAAAAAGTACTACTCCCTCCGGCCACTTACAAGGTATCCATTTTACCATTTAGGGCGTCCACTTCAAAGGTATCTATTTCTCTTATTTAGCAAAAAAGTACACTCTATGGCCCACCGCTTCCCTCTAATATACAACTACCCACTTTATATATAATAATAATACTCCTTAATCCACGCGCAAAAAGCAAACGACTACCTTTCAAGTGGCCGGAGGGAGTATAATACCCTCCAAATCAATAAAGTTGGTCAAAAAGTGCAACTTTTCTTAAACAACGTGGAACAGTAAACGTGAAAAGTATTGTGGGACGAAGGGAGTATCACCCTTTGTTTTAAAAATTTGGATATAATTATCTCTAATCTGCACCTTCTTCAGCAATCATGTACTCCCTCAGTTCCGGTCAAAGTGTACCATAAGTGAGTAGGTGTATTAGAGATATGTGATGGATAGTGGTGGGCCATTGGTGGGCCTTTTTTACTAAAAGAGGAAAATTGTGCAATTTGAACGGAACGCCCAATATAATAAAATGGTGTTATTTGGGCGGGACGGAGGGAGTATGTAATTATGTATATGGCCTCATACACAATTTTCATGTGACACCTCTTGCGATTACACTTGCGACTCCATATACAATTTTTTCAAGAGACGCCTCCTACAACTATATCTACAACTATTTTTATATTTTTTTCATACAACACTATACGCGACTATATGTGCGATCGTCTACTTTTTTTACTAAAATATGTGTGACGGTGTATGCAACTATGTACTCCCTCTGTCCGCCCATAAAAAGGATATTTTCTTTTTGCGCGTGAATTAAAGATTATTATTATTTAATGTAGTGACTAGTTGTATTAGTAGGTGGGTGAATCTAATATTTAATCATTAATGCTGCAATCATGAATTTGTAGAGTGCACCTATCAATCATTCACAATAGGGGTGGAGAAGTGTAGAATTTAGTACAAAAAGTTCAAAAATAAAGGAGTAGAAACATAATTTTTTAGTTTCCTTCGTGTAGAATGTCTTCAAGAGTGCAGAAGCCGAATGGAGGGAATCTCTTCTCGCAAGACAAAATATGTCTCGATAGTGCTCCGCTCTTGACGTTTCGTGCCCAATGATGAAACGACTTTTTATTTTCGAAACTGGCAGCACCATTTGTGCAAGAACTCCGGCGAATTAAGGATGGACTGAGGTTGGATTGTTCTAGAATGCAGTGTGTGTATGTTCTCGTAGTGCGCAATGGTGGATCCTAGAAAAAAAGTTTCGAGAGATACAACATGTAATTATAAATATTACTCACTTCATCTCGGTAATTAATGCACTTATTTTTTTGTGCGCGGAGATTAAAAAAATATTTTGTATGTATAAAAATGTATGAAGTTATTGTGATATGTGTAAAAAGTGAGTATTTTAGATAATTTAATGAAAAAAAAGTGTATAAAGTTGTTTGGATGTGTATAAAAAATAGGTATAATTGAAATGTATATTTAACATTTTTTAGAATCGTACATAAGTATTGGGACAGATAAAAAAAGTGTGAAGTAATTAGCAATTATAATCAAAATCGTAGAGACGGAAAGAAGTATTTTATATGCAAAATCGTACAATAAATAAATCGAATATAAAAAAATTATAATCATTGCTGACACCATCGAATTTTTATTTGTAAAAAGTAATTTAAAATATTATTACCATGAATCTATAATATAAATTTATAAAAATATTAATGACTTGAGTATAAATTTGTGTTGTAGCTAATAATTTAGAGTACAAATTAATTTATATATATATATATATACTAATTACGAATACACAGTTAAAAATAATTTTTTAAAAGTATGAGGTATCGCAACGTGGTTAATTATTGTATATTTTTTATTTTTTGTTTAATATCACATATATAATCTTTCTACTTTTATTTATTTATTATTATTATTATTCATGTATATCTTTAAATCATATATATCCATAAATTAAATACTAACTTTAATCATATATTTTTATTGGTTAGGAATAGATAATCAATAAAATATATCCAACTTATTATTATTATTATTACTATTATTATTATTCATATATATCTTCAAATTAAATATCATCTTTAATCATATTTTTTTTATTTGTTAGGAATACCTTTTATTTATTATTATTATTATTATTATTATTATTATTATTATTATTATTATTATTATTATTAAATACATGTATATCTAGTGGTTGAAATTTCTCTATTCAATTCTAGTACTCTTACGAAATCAATCACAAGTATATCAATTAATGATAGAGGGTTCACACACGAAATAATTAACCATGCAGTGAAATCACACACGCAAATGAAAATAAAACGAACTTGAATTAAATATAGAGGGTTCACACATCAATACAATCCAAAACCAAACTATTCGTGCAACCCTAGAATATAGAAGATTAAGCTCTCATAAAGAAAATAACAAAAATAAATAAATTTGTGTTCAATGTAAAAATAAAAAAAACTAATAAAATCGGATAAAGGAATATGTGTCGTCTTGTCTTTAGACTTTCATCTTCGTGACTCCACGACGTTTGGATTCTAACCAACTCTTTATGACTGACTAGATGAATGCGAAAATAACTCAATGGTTTACTATTCTCGACTTGCTACTATATTCATAGGAGTGTAGGAATTTCATTAGTTCCATGGATTAATGAGCCAAATAAAGACTAGTTTCGAGTACAAGTTTGGTAGAAAACAGGGTCTACGCAACTGCATATATGGGATCACACACATGCATATAAGAACCAAAACCTACGACATCAAATTTCCATTCTCATGCGACCACGTCAAGAGTCATCCAGTCAAGTGCTTGGTGATCCACCCGTGTTTATGGTCATTCGGTCATGTCAATGTGAACATCACCGCCCGCATAAAGAGCCATGTGACCGCATTGGTAAGGATTGGCCTAGACTTATGAAAATGCTATGGTGGTTATTTAGGATCAAAGTATTATAGGTACTCACTAATTCCAATTAAACTCCTTCAAAAGATACTTAGGATGTAGATTATCAAGGCAACCTCTAAAAGGCACTATATTCTTATTAGTATGTCCTCCCACTATTTCAAACACCTTCATAAGTAATTCTCACTAGTGTTTTATCATAAGATTGTAAGTATGAATTGGTTATCACTAACTCAAGTCACACTAATTGCCAAAATCCTCAAGAAGATATGATTCAATTAACATCTATACCACATAATTGAATTCACACTCTAACAACATGACATAAAAATTAATCATATAAATCATCACATGAATTAAGAAAAAGAATTCATGATAGAATTTACACAAAATCCCTTCAATTCACCGCTACGAATTAACAATCTAACCACACATGTTTCTAGTCTCACCAATGAGACTAGCCTAACAACCGCATCATAAATTCTACACAAAGTATCTTCAACAATTCCATTGAGGCCAAAAAATGATAAAATATCACAAATTATAATATGAATTTTTTCCCATGTGAATTGGGGAGATCATTCCTTTAACATGCAATCTTCTTTTCGAAACTCCAATAGGTCCTTAGATTCCCAATGGGTAGATGATAAATGGTGGAAATTGTAGGATTTGATGGAGATTTGACGGTGAATTTGGATGGAATGAAGATGGAGATGTAGAGAGGATTTTGAGTGAAAAAAATATGAGAAAATATGCATTCTCTAGGCAAAATTCGTAAACTAACTTTTAATCAAGGAAAGAGGCAGTTTTAAGCACATGGGAAGTTTCTCGAATTTTTTAAATAGCTGGTTGAATCTTGCTTTACTCGACTCGAGTTTCGAAGCTCGAGTCATGTCGAGTTTTGACATGGTTTTGGCGCAGTGGTGGAGCTCGACTTGAGTTCCAAACTCGGCATCTTGCAAGATCGAGTTCAAGATTCTGGCCTTCTAGCTCAGCCTTTCACAGGGTCGATTTCAGAACTCAATGTGTTTCCTGTTTTTGAGCTCGACTCAAGTTCAGGACTCTGAGTCGTTTTATAGCCATTTTTCAGCATCCTAAGCTCTTTTATCTCTCAACTTTATTTTGCCCTCTTTTGCACTTGTTTCAAGTATATTTCAATCAATTTCATGATATTTTCCTCAAAACTCTAAATACAAACAAATGTTATAAGAACACCACCAATAGTACACAAATGAGAACGAAATACATAACATAACTACAAAAAATGACACAAAAATTTAGGTAAAAATTACTACGATCAAAACCCCCAAACTTGAAGTGTTGCTCATCCCCGAGCAATGAAAATGAATAAACAAAAAAGGATAAATTTTAACCTAGGAAAATCAAATTAAGGAAACACAAGCAACATATTTCACAAGTAACAAGAACAATAAATCACGTTAAGACTCCCTACTATACAGAACTTTACACACGAGATTTTAATAAGCTCAACGTCAAGAGAACTCAAGGCATATTATTCCTTCCGATCTAAGCCTCACGGTAAATGTTTGCACTTAACTCTCTTTAAGTGTATGGATAACGATCACGCATCAACCAACCAAACCCGACTCACCATAGGATTCCAAGGAGACTATGTTTACAAGCCACCATAATTTTGACTCGAAGATCAAATATATCTTTTATTTTGGATGTAATGACAAGCTCTTTGGTAATTAAGGTAGAGAGATTATGGATAAAAGTGACTAAAAAAATAAGTGTGGATAATTGAATAGATGATCTCTTCAAACCCCCTTGATCTTACTTAACTTTTCACCCATTTTCTTTTCGTTCTTCAATATGAACTCGATCATCATTCTTCTTTGATTTTGAGCATCTTTTTTGTATTGCTCATGTAAGAAAAATAGGCTCGTGTGTGCTGATGTTCTTACTGATGTAAGAACTCGAAAGTGATATTCTTACTAATGTAAGAACTCAAAAGTACTTTTTAACAGAGCATAAACAAAATATCAGCGGAAGACATTAAAACACATGATCTAAACAAATACGGGATAGGCTTCGCCTCATCCCTTAGATCTCTTACATTATAATTGTACAAATATCTCAACCTAGCATCTAAGAACTCCGTTCTATGCTAATTGACAATACCTATAACTTCTAAGTACTTATCTGGCCACCACGTGGACTTAACAGCGTACAATAGACTCCCTCCAATGCTGCTGCTATGAGATCACCTGAATTCTATAGACGAACTCCCTCCCGGAATCCGTATCACATGAATGGAAGTATATAACTTGTTCTTAAAAGAACAAACCAGAATAATAAAACTTAATTCTAACTCTCCAAATATCATTAATACATGAAAAACAATGGAGAGAGAACAGAGTATAAGTGGGGGAGACTTGTTCAATAGAGAGATGTGTTCTTCAATGCATAATGATCGATACTTATAGAAACAGCCGATTCTGCAATCTCAGAACGCTGAATGCGTGATTATCTAATTAGAAAAGCTCAACATGATTTCACGCACCGTAACTTTAAATAAAAGGATCTTCAAATCTTGATCACATCTTAAATATGGAAATATATTTTGATCAAATCTTGATAGCATCTCCTTGATACTCTCTTCAATCAGTAATTAATTTTAGCTTATCCAAATATAAATTATTTGATTAAATGCCAATTTATGAAAATATATCAAACTAAAATATATCAAATATAATTT
The DNA here is from genome assembly GCA_023678885.1 of Pogostemon cablin. Lineage (NCBI taxonomy): Eukaryota > Viridiplantae > Streptophyta > Magnoliopsida > Lamiales > Lamiaceae > Pogostemon > Pogostemon cablin. Next base: position 11,366,887 of record CM042993.1, read on the forward strand.
TTCAACAAACTCCCCCTTGGCATTTGAATCAAAAATTTATAATTGGATGAAGAGTAAAATAATTAAATCCTGCAAAAACGACACAAAATCAATCTGTCATGTTTTTTAAAACTGGTCAGATGTTAGAACTCAAGGATAGGAATAATATTGGTGACATGTAAGAACTCCAGATAAGAAAAGGATATTCGATAAGGAACAAAGCATCAAAGATCATCAATCAATAATAGAAAACGAGTTCCTAAATCAAATGTAATGCAGAACCATACACCAAGCCATCAAACAAAATAGAAATCGAGTTCTTAAGTCAGCAGAACTACAACAAAAAAATCTCCCCCATAGTCTGATAACTCCCCTATGATAAAACAATCAATCATATAAATAAAGAACATAAGTCATCCAACTATATTATATAACTCCCCCTTTTTGATTCAAAAGCATAAGTAAACAAAATAACTTCCACTTATAATAAAATTTAGAATTTAACGAAGTTAATCCACAAGTCTAAAAAGAGCTCCAACTGTATTATCCAAGACTTTCAAAATCAACCAAAACCAACCAAATATTCAATAGTTCATTCTCATAAGGAAAAAATGCAGCATGCCTAATAAACATAGAAAAGATGAGAACATATAAATCTCCATAGATTATCCTTGTCTCTCCTAGAGGATTTTGTCTTTTGATCACCTTTAACTCATTTCTCCCTATTTCTTTAATATTGTTTCAACATAAGAACTGTTAAATTTTTCCCAAGTGCAAGAACACCAAACTTCTGCACAAGTGTAAAAAATTGTCACTACTAGGATATTGCCACTGTCAATAATTCCTTTTTTTATAACAACTTGCACCGAAAGAGTCAATTAAAAAATTGTTGAAACATATCAATCCTTATAACTCTTTTTTACTCAAAATAATAGAACATCTTTTCTTTAAAGTCAGTGGCTTTCTCCTCACGTTTCACTTTCTGTGTACGTAGCCCTTTTCAAAAGAATGATGGCTTTCATAGTACATCATTTCATCATAGGTAGCCCTATACTGACTGAGGTAAAAATACAAGGGATAAGAATATAGAAACTTACTCAACTCACTTTATAAAGAAACTGAGTATTTTTCTGGAGATGAAAGAATACACACAAGCAGATATGATAGGCAAGGATGTCTAATGCAAATCCTACAATGACATGCAAACATGCAGAGATCAATTCACAAGAAGAAATATTCTTTGCATGAACAATGAGTAAGCATCAATGAAGATAAAAATCCTATGACCCCTTAGAGAAATAAACTGAATTAACACTTAAGAGTTATGGAAGAAATTGCAGCCAACGGTTTTAAGCAAGAACTCAATCCAACACAAATGAATCAACTCTCATTAAATCCCAAATAAAATAAAACTGAAAGTAAAGTTACTTAGTGGATTGGCACCTTTTCTTTCGAACCCAAATTTTTGCAACTTCATGATTTTTCAAATCAATCTTTTGTTTAGGAGATTTAGTAGGAATTCCTTTATGATTCCATTCATTCACATGTCCACAATAAATATCATTATGCATACAATGGCACTTAGGACTAATATGACCTTTAACACCACAATAATGACATGTAGGAACAAAATAGGCAGTTTTATGAAAATTCATATTTCGACGTAAGAACCTAACTTGACAACTTTCAAAAGTAGCAAATTTTGGTGATGAATCAACATGCGGCGATTTGACAGAACTAAATCCACTTAAAGGTTGAGAACACTTACCTTGGACTCCATTGTGTGAGAAGACACCTGCATGTTCATGCATTCTGTAATAATATGGTTTGATGTGTCCTTTTATCCCACAACTATGGCATGTTGGAATAACTCATGCTGATTCCAGAGGATGTTTCTTCATCACAGTTTTAGATTGAACAGATGTTCTTATCTGAGTTTTAGATGGTGCTTTTGAAATATCCACCTTATCCTCCTTGGGTACAAGCATCATGTGAGTTGCTTTTCACAAAAGTAGTTTCCGAGTTCTTACACTGTTCGACAGTGTACCCCAAACCAACTTTCCCATATCCATCACTTGAAGTGAGAATCTCATTTAGCTTGGCTTTTCCAAGTATTAAGATGATAAATAGAATGGTTCACTCTTTCCAATTTCAACCTATACTTCTCACTTTGGATGTCATTCCTTTTTATAGCTTCTATAGAAACTCCATGTTCCTTCTGTAGTTTATTTAGGTGTTCTTTCAGAAACTTGTTCTTTTCATATTTTTCCTGTCGAACAGAAAATAACTCACATTTAAGATTCTCAATACCTTCTAAATGATACTTATTTTCTTGTTCAATCAATTTGGAACGATGTGGAGCTAATGCCATCTTTGACTCAAACTCAACCATTTTGCTTCTCCTTGTTGAATCGCTTCAGTAAGAGAAAGAACTCTTATTTTCAAGTCAAAGTTTTCCTTTTTAAACTCATCAATATAAATAAGAAGTTTAGAGTTTTTGGATAATACCCCATATCGACTCAATTTGAGTTCGATTACCTGTCCTTCATTTTTCTTTATGAGTTCAGTAGCTTGGTCACATTTTGAGATCATCTATTTGTAGACGTTCTCCATGTTTTTCTTAGTAATTTCTGAATTATCATCAGAAACATCTGAATCTGAACGTTCAGCATGTTCTAAGAAGACATGTTCTGACATGGTATGTTCTGAAATTTCTGATGTATCATTTACTGCAAGACAAAAAATTTTTTTAGTAGATGAATTTACTGCAAAATGATTTTTATTACCAGTTTGTTCTCGAACATCGGATTCAGGTTCGTTCCAGTCTTTTTTGAGAGATGTTCTTATGTAAAAAGTTTTGACATTCAAATCGTAAGTGCTCAAAACTCTCACACTCGTAACACTGGATCTTCTTCACTTTAAAATCTGAATCAGACTGACTTTTTAATTGTTTCAACAATTTCTCAAAACTTTTGTTGAGAAGAAACATCTGGTTTTCCTATTTACATATGCCAACTGATTAGCCATAACTTGTAGTCGGGTTGACCAATTCAAGAATTTATCGAACCACAGGGAGGAAGGCACTAGTGCTTAAGCGATCTCACATTTCTTGTAATTTTATAGAGATGAATCATCAATGGATAGATTGATCAAACAAAAAAATAAAATCAATCAAAGCAAGCAAGCAAGCAATGATCAACAAACAAGATAGATAGATGAAAGGTGGTTTTCCAAGTTAAGTAAAAGTGAGATTAATAATAATTAAGAAGTGAAATCCTAGGATAAATGCATCAAATTCATATGATCATGGGTATAAGACTAAGGGCCAATACTAAGTTCACATAAGCTCCCTCTCGAGATGGATAGTATATGAATCTCAAATAGCTCAATAGGTTGGTTCTCACACAAACAATTCCAACTATGTACTAAGCTTGAAATGAGAGTCCCTTCACACGATTAATCAACCTCTCGATCAAACCAATCGGATGTCCTATCAAAGGGTTCTAAATCCTAAAGAACATCTCTATCTCTTTAAGATCTATAATGCACATGAGATGTATGACAAAATGATTCAATTAATTATCCTAAATATGCAATTGACTTATCAATCCAATCACATGTTTAAAATAACAAACTACACAAATCATCATAAACATCAAGATCTAAAACATCAATGATAGAAAATCAATTAACCAAATCAACATATAAATTTTAATACATAAATCCCAAAATTATCCAACAACTCTCATGTTGGTAATCTCACAAGGGAGATTAGCCTACCATAATCAAAAGGAAATTAACATAGACATTAAAATCATTACGAAACATGATAAACAATAAGGTTTCACTACAAAAGTTGGATGAAAACTCCCTTGGATGGCTCCAATGGTGATCTTCTTCTTTCATTTGCAATTCCCCTCTCTTTCTTGCTTCTTTTTTCTCAAATGGATGGTGATTTTGATGGTTGGATGATGGTAGATGGAATAGATGAAGATGATGGTGTAAAATGGAGGAAATGGTGTGTGATGTGTGTGCAGGCTCTAAATTTTGGATCTCCCCTCAAATATTGAAGTATTAGGTATTTATACCCCTTAGGAAGCTTCTAGAAGGATTCTGAATTTTTATAAATTTTTCAGCAACACGGGTCGTGTGCTGCAATACGGCCACAGAGTGGCTGTGTTGACATTTTGGATGACGGAGCACGGCCAAAGCTTACAGGGTCGTGTTACGCAATGCGGCTTGTGTGCTGCAATACGGCAATGCCATGGCCGTGTAGGTGCTTTTGATGTCTGCACACGGCCATATCTTACAGGGCCGTGTTCGGAACACGGTCGAACGTGTTGGTGCAACTCCTATTTTTACAACTTGTATCGGCTCGTTCTCCCTCGTTTCAACTCCAAATTGAGATCCATTTTTTTCTACATCTTTCTTTTCACGTCTAGAATCTCTTTTCACCTGAAAATCATACGTTTAAACTCATTATCACATATTTCCATAAAAACACAAAACACAACCAAAATACACCTAGATACGGATAAAATTATACGAAAATACATATAAAAAACACTAAAATCTAGGTGAAAATATCACTCATCATCCATCAATACATCATCATTATCATCTTCAGTAGATTGATGAGATTCTTCAGCAAGAAAGACAACTCCCTTGTATTCAACATCATACCCCATGTTCATCTCAAATATACGAAGATTTCCCACAAGTTCATACAAACCAATCAGTTGGATTTTTCTGAAGGTCTCAATTACCGTCAGCTTCTCTCTGAATCTTTTTGGGAGAGTTCTCAAGATCTTCTGAACCTATTTTTGCTCAGAATTAATCTCACCAAGCATATGAGACTGATTTATGATAGTAGAAAAATAAGTGTAATATGTATCAATATTTTCATCATCTCTCATACATAGCTTATCATACTCACTCATCAACTTTTGTAGTTTTGAATCACGAACTGAATCAGTTCCTTCAAAATGAAGTTGAAGGATTTTCCATGCTTCCTTAGCTTCATTGCACATGACAATCAGATTTTGTTTGTATATATCAACTGTAGTCATGATAGAGTACAAAGCCTTGTAGATTGCACGGCTGGCTTGTCGCTCTTTAACAGTCAATTCCTCTTTGTCTTTAGACATAAGAACTTCATCTTCCTCTGTGATAGTAGGATGTTTCTATTCTTCTTCAATTGCCTTCCAAACTTCATCACCTAGTGACTATAGGAACACTGTCATCATGGACTTCCAATAGGGGTAGTTTGAACCATTTAGTAAAGGTGGTTGATATATGGATCCACTTGAGTACATGATTATGGAAGATGTGTCTTTCCCAAATCTAACCTGTTAAAAATGGGTACTGGCTCTTGATGCCAATTGTAAGAAAAATAGGCTCATGTGTGCTAATCTTCTTACTGATATAAGAACTCGAAAGTGATGTTCTTATTGATGTAAGAACTCAAAAGTACGTTTTAACATAGCATAAACAAAATATCAGTGGAAGACATTAAAACACACGATCCAAACAAATACGGGATAGGCTTCGCCTCATCCCTCAGATCTCTTTCATTAGAATTGTACAAATATCTCAACCTAGCATCTAAGAACTCCGTTCTATACTAATTGACAATACCTACAACTTCTAAGTACTTATCTGACCACCACGTGGACTTGTCAGCGTACAATGGTCTCCCTCCAATGTTGTTGCTATGAGATCACCCGAACTCAATAGACGAACTCCCTCCCAGAATCCGTATCACATGAATGGAAGTATACAATGTGTTCTTAAAAGAACAAATCAGAATAATAAAACTTAATTCTAACTCTCCAAATATGATTAATACATGAAGAACAATGGAGAGAGAATAGAATATAAATGGGGGAGACTTGTACAATAGAGAGATGCGTTCTTTAATGTATAATGATCGGTACTTATAGAAACAGCTGATTCCGCAATCTCAGAACGCTGAATGCGTGATCATTTAATGAGAAAAGCCAAACATAATTTCACGCACCGTAACTTTAAATAAAAGGATCTTTAAATCTTGATCATATCTTAAATATGGAAATATATTGTGATCAAATCTTGATAGCATCTCCTTGATATTCTCTTTAATCAGTAATAAATTTAAGCTTATCCAAATATAAATTATTTGATTAAATGCCAATTTAGGAAAATATATCAAACTAAAATATATCAAATATATTTTTTCAACAGCTCACTTTCTTTATTCACATTTCTTTTGTTAAATTTCTTACATTTACTTTTTTTACTTTTCTTTTTCTTCTTGAAAGTTGCATTTTCTTCTTGTTGGTGCTCACTTGCTTGCATCCTTTACTTTTTACTTTGTTCTCACATTCACCAACCTTGATACAAATCATAGAACATCATGTTCGCCTCTTCATTATTGCAACAGTCATCTCCTCAATCATCCCACACTTAAGGTTTCTCTAAAGGCTTAAGTGGATTTATTTGGCTTGCAACGAGCTTTTCACAAATAAAGGCTTATAAGGCTCAAATGGGCTTGCTAGAGATGATGTTAAGGTATGGAAACATTTGGCTATTGACTTACATAGCAAGGATGGCCTAAGATCATGTCTAAGAGTTTCTACCACTCAGACTCATTCCTACAGTGCACAAGCAAGTTCTAACTTGTCTAAAGCTCGATTGGTCGACTCATGAAAGAATCATAACAATGTTGATATATGATAGACACTCAAATCTCACAAGCTTTTGCTAAAGACCTTTAGAAACATATTTTACCCTCATTCATCTCAACCTTGAGCAAATTAAACAACCCATATTTCAATTTCAAAGAGTAGAAAGCTCATGTGATAGGGTTAATCTCTATTGGGCCCAAAACAGACATCCCGATAAATAGAAGACTTATTAATTCCCTAAAAGCCCAAGGCCCACTATACACCACAAGAGGCTCTCACAGGGGCAAGACATCTAAGAACCTACACGGAGGCCGAGATCTATCCAAGAACCCATCTCGTCCTCTTCCTAGAAGATTGGGTTATAGATGCTCATCATTCATTGCCTATTCTGGCTACCTAGGGAAACGGTGGGATGGCTCCTATCAATATATAGCATAGGAGTCTATTCCTAAGCATTTAATGCCACCCCCATCTGATAGGGGTGCAATTAATGCTCAATAGTAACATTAATTAATACTCGATATGACCTGCCATTAATGCCTGACAGAGCATTGAGCATTAATGGCAAGAAAGAGAATATATATAAATAAATAAATGTACCTCGAAGAGTGAGGAGGGGAATCCATTGAAATTTGATCAAGCAATACAAAGCTAAATATTACCCTCCCAGAGAGAGAAAGAGAGCTGAGAGGAAATCTAGTGATGTTAATTTTACTACAGTTGTAAATTAATGGTGTTAGATTAGTTGAGTTGATCACCCTAAACAGCCACACTAATTCTCAATTAGGGGAGACAAAAACTCGCTGTCTATAGCTCCTAAAACAATTTACTATCACAACTCACAAACTACAAATAACATGATATCACTCATATTTCCCTATCTAAAAGAGAACAAACTCCCCTCTAAAATAAACCACCAAAATTTTCTCATTACCTAACAAACATATACAACAACACAAACCAAAAATAAGAAGAATAAAAAAATATAAAACACCAACAATACAAAACACATAACATACAAGAATCAAAATCATTTATTAAATCTAAAATAAAGCATCCATCAACCAACACCAAAATGACAATAAACTTAAGTAATAACCCCATCACATTCAACATAAAATACGTAAGATAAAATCAAATCCACAAACAAATTTCAAAATACCTAAGACAAATCCACCCTAAACATAATAAATTAGAAATCAAAGCATCTAATTCACCACAAGCTATTCCAAATAAGTAATCAACTAATGAACTTTGATAAACAACTCCTTTAATTGCACCGGAGGCGAAGGTGACTGCATCGTCCAAGGGTTGAATGGACGAGGAGCATTAAGAAAGTAAAATTGAACATCATCATTGTCATCTCCTTGATGTTGTTGATGTGCGTCCTTGCCTGTTGGAAATTATCATCCATCCTCCTCCTTTGTCCGGCTTAGAGCTGTCGAAGTTGGACACCATGCTCCTTTAGGCTTTGACTCAACTCCCTCACATCGTTCTGAATGATATTCTACCCTTGATAATGGACATCCTCTTGCTCAATGTGAGGTCACTCTGGCGCAGCATTATCAAACTCCAACTTATGATCTTGCTCCCGATCCTGATCACCTTCCTCCATTGTTACACCCTCAGCTCTCATTTCTTCAAGGACTTTATCTTCCTCAGCATTTATCTCAACAATCAATGCTTAAACTCTATCACGATTAGCCTGATAGAAAGCATGTATCACCTCATAGTATCTCCGACCAACCATAGCCAAATTCTAAAAGGGTCGGTGCGAATAGACAGTAGTCAATTGAGTGGCGGGAAGAGGAAATGGACTCCCCTTGACCTGCTTAAAACTATATGTCTATTAGAGTGATTTGATTAAGTATTAAATGACTCTCCTCTCTAGTATCTTAAGCTTTTAGATGAGGTGGTCATTTAACATGGTATCAGAGCCCAGGCCTAGCAAAGGTTCAGGGTTCAAACCTCACCGCCACCTATTTATAAAAAAAAATTCCACATGCAAAGCTTGAGGCAAAAATAATCATATCTGCATGTGAGGGGGCGTGTTAGAGTGATTTGATTAAGTATTAGACGATTTTCCTCTTTATTAGCTTAAACTTTTGAGGTGGTCATTTAACAATGTCCCTCCAACCTACCCAAGGAACTCCATCCTCAACAAAGTGTTAGTGTTTAATCCTTCCCCAAGAATCAATTGCATGCCACTCAAATCAATCCCTAGTCCTTCTGCGATCATAGTCACTATCCCTCTAATCATCGCCCTTTGGTATGCTTGCCCCTTAGCCACTTGCACCGCGTGCTGAATGAAGTATGCTGCCATGTTGAACGTGTGTCCATAGTAAAGTCAATTTAACATATACAACTCTCGATCATCAATAGCCCCACTCTTCGAAAATCCCAACACGGTGTGAGACAAAATTTTCTCTAAATACCTCATTACCGAATTTCGGATGGCGGTCCCTTTTGATGAGCTTGCTCGATAGGTAGGTTGATACATGGCTCCATAATTAATCAACCTAAGTCATTATGATTGTCTATCATATCTTTCCCTAAAGGAGATTATCACCCTATCATCATCCCTCGGGCATCTGAAGTATTCATTCAAAGTCAGTGTGTTCACTTTAAACCATTGATTATTTTTTGTATTGAATGTATACCTATTAGTATAAGAACTTATACCTTTTATTTTTCTGGAAAAAAAAACTAATTTTTATTCAAATTTTAATACCTTTCATAGTTCAACGACTTTTTCATTAAAAAAAATACTCTTGTGTACCTTTTATAACAAAATGTTATACTCTTGAACACCTTGAACACCCTGTGCACCCGGATGCACAAGAGACCAACTCTTATATTAAATAAATAATCAAATCAATCCATTAATTTCATCAGTAATTATCTTACTTAAGTATTATACTAATCAATCCATTAAATTTCATATTTTTTATTTTTTCCGTCACTTATTAAACTTCACCACCCAAAAAAGCATACATCATATCAATCATCAACCTTAAAAGTATATTTTAATTATAAATTTACCTCTCACCTAACACACATAAGATACTTTATAATTTATTTATTACTTAAGAAATACTATATTACCCTCCAAAAAAGTTTGTCAAAATATAATTTTTCTTAAACTTCGTATCAGTAACAATGCAACTTAATGTGGGATTGATGGAGTAATATTTTTTAAAACAAAAATACTAGCAATCAATTAAAATAAAGGCTAACTATAATAAAAACCACGAACTTTAATTGCAATAAAAACCACAAACTTTAATTGCAAGAAAAATCACGAACTTTACTCGATTATAAATCAATACTCACCTTTGAGAAATTACAAATAAGGCCTATCTTTTGGGTCTTGAATTGATAGAAAATCATTCAGGTCCCTAATTGATAGTTTACATATTTTTTGGGTCCTATATTAAAAAAAAAAACTCATTTTTTCACTAAGATTTTTTTTAAAACTTTTTAGAGGTATTGTAGTAATTTTATATAATAAATAAAATGCATGGTATTATGTGTATTAGTTGATAGTGATCAATTGTCCGCTTGTGTAATCAGATTGGGATTCATGTATGTCCTAGTGAAAAGAGAACGAAAGTTATACCTTTCACCGAAACTTGTGTATAAGTAAATAATCTGTAGAAACAACCTATTGATCTTTTGTTGTATTACTTTATCTCGCACAAATATCATGTGGGCAACGATCTTTCAAGTGATCTCAACTGTCTTGCCAATGCATCCTTATCTTCTCGCTTTTTCAACCACGTAATTTTCCAAGATTTCTTAAAAAGAGACTTTTATGAGTGTATTTGATATGGCAGACTACTGCTAAGTTGCATCTATACAAAGACTATAACAGGGTCCTAGAGGAGAAATTAAAAAAAAAAGTCTCCTAATGGATTTTAGGCATCTCATGTTCAGTTTGTATGAACTATTTGAGCTCATTAATAATAATCGATCTACTAAGAGTAATTATTGAACTTTCCTAATCCCAAATTGCATAATGGATTCCTTCTTAATATGTGTTCATGTATATCATCATGTTTAAGATATCTAATGTTTGTCAATTAAATAAGTTATTGATACTCAAATAATTAACATCTATTTTGAAAAGTAGTATCACTCAATATTATTATTATATGAGTTAAATCTACCTGCAAAGTTCCTTATAATTAAGCTCTCCACGGACATCATCATCCAAAGTAATCTGAATATTGATTCCTTCTATATTTAATAGGACACCATATAAGTAAAATATTATGTCGCATTAGTTTGTCCAAATTCATCTTAATTGTGAGCTACTACTTACACTTTATAAGAAATTGATAATATAATATTTTATATTATACCACATAAACCAAAATAACAATTGTATTAACATATATGAGTAGTATAAAATGCAAATATCTGACCAAATGATTTTCATTCAAAATCTATAAAACATCGTTCATACTTGAATAAGGTTTTAAGTATACAAGCTAATATTAGTGAGAGATGGAATTTTTATAAATAAGATGTGTTGGAGAATTATTTGTAATGCTTGGTTTTACTAAAATGGTGTGTGAAATTTTAAAGGAACATAGACATGGAATTTTTATAAATAAGATGTGTTGGAAAATATTTGTAATGCTTTGTTTTACTAAAAATGGTGCATGAAAATTTTAATGGAACATCAAAATGAGGATAGTATATGGACTTTTATCAGGAAGGTAACTATTAAAAAATATGTATAGCATCTATTATGTAAAAAATAATAATAAAATAAAAACTAAAACTTGTGTGTTCTCAGGATACCATGCCCCTAAATCACGCATTTTTTGAAAGTTATATATTTTAATATTAAATGATATACTCTTTAGTATAAGAACGTGTACCATTTATTTCCTGAAAAAATTATTAATTTTTTTAATTAAACATTTATACTATTCATATTTCAGCGACTTTTCAATGAAAAAATTATACCCTTATTAATTAAAGTGTATACTCTTTAAAATAAAATGTTACATTCGGGAACACATAGATCAACTCTTACAAAAATATTGTCTTATCCCACTAAAAGTACACGTTTTTCTCATTCGGAGGTCTCACTAAAACTTTCACACTATTTTTTTATAAAAACATCTAACACAAATAACCTTCAACATATCTTATCTTATTTACAAAAACGTCGTTCATTCTTACACACATAACTTATTATTTATTTATTTATTATCTAAAAATATTATAATACCCTTAAAATAAAAATAGAGTTCACATGTGAACTTTGTTTTTTTAAATTACTCTTACATATATAAAAATTTACTTTAAAGAATATTAATTTTTATTAAAAAATAATTTTTCATATACTAAAGATTAATCGATAATCAGGATGTACGAAAATTTAAAGAGTAATTTTTTTCATTTAGAATAATAATAATTTATTGATAAATTAAGGTACCCTAATTCCCAGGTTTGAAGGTTGGTCCTTACCGTCCGTGTCTACCATTACTAGTATGCATGAAGATTAAACATAAATACTTCAAACGTATACTATACTTAGAGCCAAACAAACCCAAATTAAGAGTTTAATTAGCCACAGCCCTAGGCATGCTACCGGAGCACGAACGAACCAAAATTATTAAATAAAATCCAAAGCACAACATCATCATACAAACTAATTAGGTTACACATGATTGCTTACTTAAAATTCAATTGCAAGCGAGAATATTAGAAGGGAAAGTATAACAATTGGTCTTTTATGTATGATCGATTCCAGTTTTAGTATTTTTTTTCTTTTAAATTCTCAAATTTGGTCATTTCTTGTCCAATTTTTTTTTTTCAAAATTTGATCATTTATTTTCCACTTTTTGTCCAAATTTGATACTTTTTTGGACTAATTTTTTTAAAAAAAAACTAAATTTAAAAAAAAATGATCAAATTTTAAAGTTGGAATCAATCATACTTACATGACCAATTGTGTTATTTTTGAACGATATGTTGTTAATAATAAAACTTGAAACCCATATAAGTTTCAGCAAAATCCAAGAGCCAATCAATCTCTTGATCATCTATGAACCCACTTCCATTGGCGTCAGCTTCACTCATGCCACGGCTACTCTTCCAGCCACTGAACCACCCGCCGCAGCTCCGGATGGCCTGCCGGAGCTCCTTCTGGCTGATCCGCCCATCCTTGTCCACATCGAACTTCATCAGCCAGTTCTTGAACTCTTCCGCCGTCATCTGGTACTTGCCACCACTCGGGACGCTCCGAGCGGTGTCGCCGCCGCCTCGTATAGCCATCCAAGAATTGTTGTTAATGGATGGAGAAAGTAGAAGAACTATCTATATACGCAGACACAGAGAATTTTCTTGAGTGGGTTCTCTTGTTATTTTAAGTAAAGAGTAGGTCCATGGGTATAAGATGCTTTGAACTCACAATCACTGGTTACTTTTCGTAATCAGTGTATGCATGATTCTATTTTCAGTTAGTGGAGAATGTTAGCAAAGATTGGTATTCCATATCAATAATCTTTTCATGCATTCTTTAATCGAATAATAATTATAAAATGTAAAGTATAAAAAAAAAAAAAATCGTCTCATTTACGTGAAAGTAGATGAGGAATAATACGGTCGGTGTAGCGCATGTAACATTCCAAAATATTCTTGTTCTTGAAAAAATATGACACTTGGTACTTGTTGGGCCCATTGGACTGCTCTAGTAGCCCAACTGTTCTTCAGTATCTCAAGTGATGCATTTAAAGCCCACTTACACCTTGATGTCTCAAATATACTCAATTGAACCCAAATGGGAATAGGAAATGATTCATCTAATCTCCTATTTACTTCTTCTCTCCGAGAAGACATTGACAAGTTTAAATTGTACTCCCTCCGTCCCGGAGATATTGACACATTTTTTTTGGGCACGGAGATTAAGAAGTATAATAATTTAATGTAAAGTGAAGTGAGAGAAATAATATTTAATGTGTAGTGGATAGTTGTATTAGTGGTGAGTGTGATGTGTGTGTGGGTCCATGTAAATAAATAAATTGTTTTTGTGTGGGTCCCATGTTCCTTAAAAGGAAATATGTCAATTTCTGTGGGACAACCCAAAAAGGAAAGTGTGTCAATATCTTTGGGACGGAGGGAGTACTTCTTTTCTCCCAAGTCAATTACGTGAGATTGAGAGCGTTGTGAGTGTATGATATAGTTTTTTTATGAAGTAACTTCAAGAAATCTGAAATCCTCATCTTCTCCAACGACGTACCCAACAATACTCATATGGCAAACTATGGCTATGCATGTTAATTGAAAATTATCTCATCAAATCGAATTGAATAAATTTTGAAATTAAATCGAAATTTTTTATGGTATCAACTTAATTATGCAATTCATTTATATTTTTCTTATAAATGCAAAATTATAAAAATATATATTAGTTAGAAATTTACTTCATCAACCCTTTAATTTAACCAATTCCAACAATGTCTAAGAATATGTCTAAAAGATACTCTCTTGTAAGATGATATATATGAGACGAAACCATTATTAAAAATATTATATAGGTAAAGTATGCTTATTAGTAGTTAGAATATGCCTCTAATGAATTATAATACTCCCTCCGTCCTATAATAAACTTCACTGTTACTGTAGATACGGAGTTTAAGAAAAATTGATTTGGCAAAAGCTCCTGCATCCCCGGGGACACGCCGTGTCCCCATGTGAACACAACCCTCCCCTCCATATTCTATTTAAACCTATGTATTGTTAGGGGGTTTAAATTGCAAAGGGGCACGAAAATTGCAAAGGGACACTGTGTCCTCGGGGGCACAAGAGCCTCACTCAATTGATTTTTGACCAATTTTATTGACTTTTGGAGGGTGTTGTAGTAATTTTAGGTGGGAGTGATAAATTTATGAGTATATATTGGGTGCACCCGTGTGAAAGGGTGCACCCATATGTGTATAACTTTTTATTCTATTTTGTATACGTATTTTGTAATAATTGTATACTTTTTTCACACTAAAATTTTCATTAAAAAAACTAACATTCATATGTGTATAATTTTTTATTCAATAGTGTATACATATTTTTTTAATAATTGTATATATTTTTACACTCAATTTTTCATTAAAAAACTAACAGTTAAATTGTATACATTATTGCTCATAATTATATATGTTTTTGGTTATATTTGTATATGGGTGCACCCTATCTTAAGGTTCACCCTGGTGCACACTATAATTAGTCTAAATTTATAATTAAGATGAACTTTTAGGGATGGGATTGATGTGATATTTCCTTTTTTGAATGGTGAAATTTAATGTGGAACGAACGAAAATAGAAAGTGTGAAGTTTATTTATAGGACAAAGAGAGTATAACACTTTAACAACGTACTCCCTCCGTCCCGTCCTTATGGTTACGTTTACTTTTTGCATGGGGATTAATGAATATAGTATTTTAATGTGTATTGAGGTGAGAGAAATAATAATTTAATGTAAAGTTGGTAGGTATATTAGTGGGATGTGTGTGCCCATGGAGAGATAAGTATTTAATTTGTGTGGGTCCATATGCTAAAAAGGAAAATGTAACCATTAAGATGGAACACCCAAAATTGAAATATGTAACCATTAGAACGGGACGGAGGGAGTACTTTAATTCATTATTCATCACACTTTAAAAAGAAATGTTTTTAACTATGAATTAATATATTTTACCTATATAACTATCATACTTTAACAACGGATCCACCCGTTTAACATAATTAGCATCGAATTAACATATTTTATCTATATAAATATAATATTTTAACAACAGATCGATCTGTCTCACATAATTAATGTTCCACAAGAAATTTTGTCTATGTCTAAAGAAATAGTAAGTGTTTAATTTTAAAAAAGAAAAAAGGTTATGAAAAAAATCGAATATATTTTCACAATTTCGCTTTGTTTGGTTTTAGTAAAATCAAATTATATAAATCTCACATACCTTTTAGACACATCACATCATATTATTTCAAAAAACATTATCCCTAATCCTACCCATTAAATTGAAATTTGGATTTTTTAAATCCAAATAATTCTAAATCCAAATTTATTACTCCTTCCGTCCCATCCAAACGTCATTGATTGCTTTTTGTGTGTAGATTAAGGAATATTATTATTCAAACGTCATTAATTGCTTTTTGTGTGTAGATTAAGGAATATTATTATTTTATGTATAATGGATAGTTGTATTAGTAATTAGTGGTGGATCACATGTGATACCTTTTTACTAAAAGTGAGAAATATAGACATTTGGATGAGACGTCCAACATAGTAAAATAAGGGCTTTTCGGTGGGAGGGGGGAGTGCTATTTACACTCAAAAGACAGTATTCGTGCAGGTCATATAAACACACGGTTGGAAAAGAAGTACAATTTAAACAGAGAAATTGCATTTGAATTAGTCTCGCTACTATTCATTTAGCTACACAAATCAAGTGACAGTTTTAATCGACGTAAGTCTGATGATCCTCATCATCAAATTCCATAATTCCCATTAGCTCCCTCGCCCTGTTCGCCTCAACCGTCCAATTAGTGGTGCTCAAAATCCAAAGCATGACGAAAGCACAAACAACCTGGGCCCCAAGCAGGCCCAACCATAGGCCCAACAGGCCCATCTTCATGACAAAGCCCATAAACAGCGCGAGGGGCAGGCCCACCCCGTAAAACGACGCCAAATTAATATGCGCGCCAAGCGCTGGCCTGGCGCTGCCCCTCAGCACCCCACACCCGGTGGTCTGTGGGCAGTTCCCCAGCTCACACAGCCCCACCACCGGCATCACCGCCGCCGTCAGCCCGACAATCGCGTCGTCCGCCGTGAATGCCCGGGCCCACGTGTCCCCCATCGCCACCATCAGCGACGTCGCGATCAGGCTCGTCAGGAGCGCGCACAATAGCGCCGTGAGAGATGACGTTTTTGCCCTTCCGGGTTGGCTCGCCCCCAACTCGTTCCCAACCCGAGTCGACGCGGCCAGACTCAGCGCGGATGGGAAGATGTACACGAGTGAAGTGGCTTGCATGAGGATTCCCATGGTGGCCACCGAAACGGCGGCGTTTGAGAGAACCCCGGATAGGAGTATCATCAGCTCGTACCACCACCACTCCAAGCAGACGGAGAAGCAGCTGGGGAGTGACAGCTTCAGAATGGATCCCATTCTTGATCGAAAACAGAGCAGTTGAGCCACGATTTCTTGTGAATTGATCCACACAAGGACAAGTAAAAGGAGAGTGATGCAAGCAGAACAAAATCAGTAACCGATACAGCTAAAGCAACGCCTTGAATTCCAAGATTGAGATAGTGAATGAGGAGAAAGTTGATGGGGGCATGGAGAGAGAGAGCCAGAGCAGAGCTGCAGATGAGAGGAAAAGTGATGTTCTGAGATCTCAAGTGAATCTTGATGGGGTTTATGAGGGCTTGGAAGAAGAGATCTGGGAGGCAGAAAGTGAGATAAGTGGCTGCCATGGAAGAGATGGTGGGATCTTGATTACACAAGAGAAGAATTGGGTGGATATTCAACCAGAGGATAGAGATAGGGATGCATGCAAACAATACAATGATGACCGTGCGATGCAAGGTTTGTGAAATAAGAGGCCATTGTTTAGCTCCAAACGCTTGACAAGAAATGGCGTCCATCCCCAACGCCAGGCCGGAGACGACGGAGTAGCCGGTGAGGTTCGCGATGCCTATCGCGAGGGACCCACCCGCTAATGCATCCTTCCCCAGCCTTCCCAAGAACATCATGGATATCAAGGACTTTCCATAGAGAAGCAGGCCAGTGATGATCATGGGAAAGGCTATCGTGTATATCATCTTGATCTCTTGAAGCACCTGTTTATATTCAAGAATTAGACATGCAGGAAGGGTTAAACAGTGGAATAAGTATGTAATAATGAATAAGTGTGTAATGAATGAATGAACCTCAAGAAAAGAGAGAGAGGAGTGAATCTGAGAAGAATCTTGGAGTACCATGCGTTTGTACTTGGAGGTGTTAACAAGAAGAGGAGCAGCCATTAATGAAAAGCAAAAGCAAGATTTTTGGAGGTTGTATAGATCACAACACCAGCTGTCTGAGTGGTGGAGCCTAATGTAGTACTGCAAACAAAACCAGCCATGATGCAATCTATTATGGAGAGAAGCTTATAAGTGTGTCAACTATTTTGCACAATTACTGAGACCACAGAAGAAAGAAAGTACAGTGGTGTCTGTTGTATATATCTATGTCACAGCCTGATGGATGTGTTTGTAGGTGAAAATGTGTGGGTATTTTGTAGGTTTGTGGGGGAGGGTGGGGGGTTAGAGTTTGGTGGTGTAGGAAGAGATGTAGGCAGGATAAGGTGACGGGTGTGAGAACAAAGAAGGCATGGCCAGGGTTGTCCTAATTACCCAACATTTTGTTACAACTCCCTCACTCCTATTTATTTATTATGAAAACGGTAATGATTTCAATTTTAAAAATTAGGAGAGTTGCTATGCTGCACTTTCAGCATCAATCCATTCCAATTTTTTGAACCATCGTATTAAGATTTTCTTAGAACATCTCCAGCACCTTTAGCATTAACTTGTATAAACTTTAATTGGTTTTCATTTTTAAGCTAACAATGGGCAATCAAAATTTACACCTACCCAATCCTACTGATAATTCCATGTTCGTATGGATGAGATTTCCTTCACTAGTTACCCAATCCAATTATACTTATAATTCCCTTCATTTATGATGTGTCGCTCGGGTTTGTACTTGTGCGGGTCGTCCCAAACCCTAGGGTTCCACCCTAGGTCGGGACGTATCAAAAGCACGTGGTAAACCAAAATATTATTATTTGAATTTAGATAAGGTACCATGATCGAATGGTTGAGATTCCCTTCACTAATTCAAGGTACCATGTTTGTATGAATGTAATTCTCTTCACTAGTTTAATCCTCGGGCATGGGTAATTAACCTAGTGTTTATTTAGGTTGTTCTACACATAAGGACGCCTTGGACAGACTTTCCTTATCTTAAACCCTCGTCATGTAATAATGGGAGAAACTTACATATAATAATCATGCAAAGCAACGCAATTAAGGGTAAACAATGACAAGACATGCCGATACATAATACACAACCTAATTCCACTGATACCAAAGGCATAAATCCCATATAGCATGTGAATTGTATAAATAAAACATAATCAAAGTCGAAAATTCAATCAAGACGTTTTCATAATTTAATCAATAATCATGTCATCAATCAACCACCAAAGAAAATAGAAAGATAATAAATAGGATTAGATTTCAGTAAAGTTTTAGCTTCATAAAGATCATCCTCTCCTTGTGTCTCTACCTTCTTGAAAAGCATTAAAGAAAATATTTAAAGAAACGGATCATCTTCTATGCCACTACTTTCAAATGGATCATCTTTTGTGCCACTACTCATTGTTGGAAGGATGAGAGAGATCACTAATCCTTTTTAGTTAATGGTGTTAAATTCTTCATTAAGGAAAATAATGATATATTAGGAAAGGTGATTGATTAATTGATTTTCTTGTAAAATATGAAATTTTTATTTTAAAAATAAAGATATTTTATTTTCCGAGAAAATCAATTAAGGAAACACCTTTTCTAATATTAAAAATAAAAGATTACCTATTTTCCAAGAAAATGAGCAAATACCTTTTTTAATATATTATTATTTTTCTTAATGAAGAAATAAAAAGGATTAGTGATTTCTCTCTCATTTTAGGTGGCGACAATAGGTAGGAATGAAAGAAAATCCAATTATCATTTATATGGTTGATTTTTTTATTTTTAGGGTGTAATTTTTAGGTAGGAATGAAAGAAAATCCAATCATCATTTATATAGTTGATATTTTTATTTTAGGGTGTAATTTTTTCTCTCTCTTATGTGTCATCCATCCTATCCTATTGATGTGAGACAAAAATGTGGTACATTGATATATCATAGAGAATCCAAACTGAACTCAACCTAAGATAATTACTAATTAGGTACAAGCGCATTCCAAAGTTCTTAATCAAGAAAGAATCAAACCTAACTAGATACCTAAAAACTACTCTCTCCATTCTATAGAAGTTGTGACATTTTTCTTTTTGGATTGTCTTACAAAAGTTGTCACATTCCTTTTTAAACATATGGTTCCACCCAAAAATATTAATATATTCACATGGAGCCCACCCACATTACTTATACACTCACCTACTATACATTAAAATATTATATCTTCAATCCACTACCCATTAAATTATTATACTCTTTAATCTCCGTGCTAAAAAAAATGATACAATTTTAGTGGGACGGAGAGAGTAATTTTCTAGTTTTAGGGTAAATTTGCCCATAAAAATTATTATACACAGTAGATGTGCAAAACATGTGACTGACAAAAAGACTACAATAGAAAATTATAAGAGCTCAAAGGCAAAAGTAGTACTTGGAAACGACAAATGGAAAAAGTCAATAGTACAAGAGTAACTAGAGGTAATGTCGAGATCTATGGCATCTACAAGTTTTATTTCTATTGAGTTTAATGTAAATAGATGTTATTGAGTTTAATGTAAATAGATGTTTTATTAAGGACTTTATATTCAATGAAGTGAAATTGACTCGAATCAAGAACAGGGGCGGATACAGTGGGGTACAAGGGGGTACGGATGTACCCCCAAAACCCCCCACCCCCCCACCCCACCCCACCCCCAATTTCTTTTTAAAATTTTTTATATATATATTTATGTATATAAATAGTTATATATTAATTAATTTGTATCCCAAATTATTTAATTAATATAAATTTATAAACAATTTATTATAATTTTTAATAAATTTACACTATAAACTCATAATAATAATGTCTTACATTGCTTTTTACAAATAAAAAGTAGATGGTGTCAACAATAATTATAATTTTAGGGTATTATTTAATTATTATACGATTTTGAATATCAAATACTCCCTCCATCCCTCTAATTACTTCACACTTTTTTTATCCGCTTCAGCGCAAATATACTTTCCTAAAAATGGTAGAAATACATTTCAATAATATTCATTTTTTACACATATTTCAATAACTTTATACATATTTTCATTAAATGATCTAAAATACTCATTTTTTACACACGTCTAAGCAACTTTAAATATAAAAATTAATTTTTCTTAATTTATGCATACAAAAAACACATGTTACTTACGGAGGGAGTAATATTTTTATAATTACTTCGTACCCCCGAAAAAAGTTTCCTGAATCCGCCCCTGATCAAGAAAGAAAATATTTACATTACTAGATGGAATCTACAACAACAAAATATTATTTTGTAACTAACATAAATTTTGATTCAAGTATGTATTGTCACTGGATGAATCATCTCAGCTATAAGACGATTAATAAACTAGCCAAGAATAACTTTGTAAGACAATTTCCAGACATGAATTTTAAGAACATGTTTGTGTAGATTGTAAAAAAAATAATAATAACCAAATTAAGTATGGCTGCGGATATTCACATCTCTTTTTTTACTTCATACGTGTAGATCAATATATAAACTTTTGTTCCTGGTTAGTCGAAAGTTCCGCGACATCAGATTAATATAAGTACTTAAATATAACATTTAAATCGGTGAAAATATTTTAAATAACGCACTTTGAGCTTCTTTACTGTTTCTTCATCCGATATTATATTTTTTTGATAATTTTTTGGAGTTAGGAAAGGATTGGAGTAGGATTCTTCACTCACTTCACTCACTCTTTTGTAAAATAAAAATAGATGGGGTGAATGTAAGAGGGGGATTAAGAGATATATAGTGTTGTGTTTTTTGAGGTGGTGGTGTATTTTGTGGTTGGTGTATTAGGTTTTAGGCAATTAAATTAGGGTGAAAATGTGAGGTTAAGGGTATTATAGAATTTATAGTCTTGGTTTTTTTTTTTTTTAATAAATGAGGGTGGGTGTATGAAGTAAAAAAAGATGTATGGACATCCGCAGTCATTAAGTATTCCTTCAAGAACAAGATATAGTGATCTGAATCTTCTATTACATTTTAATATTATATTTTTTTTGTTGTGAATTATTTATATGAATGATACATAGAATATAAACAAAATTTATACCCTAAAAGAAAATATATCAACTCTAAGCAAAAATGTTGAGATTTTCAATCCCATAGGTTCATCTAATTTAACTTTAAAATAGGTAAAGAGTTGATATTGTATGAATACATCCAAGCAATAATCTGAAAATCGGACTGGACTGGCCGGTTCGACCGGTTGGATCGAAAACTGGGCCTGGAACCGGTCCTGAAAGCCCATAAACCTGTTTTTGCAGTTGAACTGGGTTGAACCGGTCAAGCCGAAAATTTTTTCAATATTTTATTTTACTTTATTTTTTTATGATATTTCACTTTTATTTTTATTTATTTTAAAATATAATATTTACATTTTGGATTAAATTATGAATTATAATATTGAGTGGGTATATTATAAACTATGTATGAAGCACTCCATAAATTATGAACTATAGATATTTATTCAATTATATTTTGATTTTATTTAAATTTTAAAAATAATTTAGGTGATTATATATTTTTACTATTGGTAATTTTATAAAATATAATTGAAAATATATAAAATTCAATTTTCAACCGCCAATTGAACCGATCCGACTGGTTGGACCTTGAATCATTGCCTCCTCCGTTCGTTCTCCGGTCCAATTTTCTAATCACTGCATCAAGTCCATTTGGATTCAATTTAGAATTAGGAGAGTCAATTAACCTTATAAGCAAGGGCTTAAAATTGGATAGAAAAATCCAAATATACAAAAATAAATTTTGTACACCTGGAATATACAAGACTTTTCTATGATTAATTTACAATTTTAAAGGGTTTACTAAAGTTGCTAAATGTTTGAATAATTTGGGCATAAACCAGGTTCTTAGAAGGATGCTTTATTCAAATTTGAGAATGATAATAAGGGGTAACTTGGTTCAAATTCTTTCATCGAAATAATAATAAATATCATTAAGAAGATCAATTACAATGTAATTGAAAGTGATTAAAGGGTAGGGATTAATCATTGAATTAATAAAAATAATTGAGAAATTTTGATTCCCATCAGATCAAAAAGCATCAATAATGGAAATCAATATACACACGTTACTATTAACCTCACCCATTATCCCTAGTCAAGTCATTAATGAATACTACTGGTTTCTAAACCCCCCACCCCACAAATATAATGTAATCAATATTTTTCATTCTCATTGCCCTACTCAATTACCCTACCAAACACCCCTAAATTTTTACTGAAAAATGAGCCTGGGAAAATAAAGCTCTCTCCTAACGCCACCCACCACCCCACCTCCAAAGAAGGCTTGTTTACCTACAACAATAACAAGGTAAAACATATCAAAATCAATTGCCTTATTAAATGAATGCTGAAAGAAGCAAAGGCACGCCTAATGTCCAGAAAAATATCAAAAGAGAAATATCAGTACCACCCACAGCTATTATAACGCCATTCCTTTCCATACAGCACAGAGAGTCAGGGGGTGGCACTATTTGAAGCCAGAGGGTAGCCCACAAAAAGGGATGGGTCGAATGGAACCCGAGGGTACGCAATAAAGAATACAAAACTGACCAGCAATGTCATCACAAGTATATGGGGACCATGTGTCATCACAGCCCTTTTCCTGTCCTCCTTCCCGTAGCCCAGACAGGATCTTGCTTTCTCGTATCCCCACTTCCTCGGTGTCATTGGTCATAACGAGCAACCCATGGGCAAACTTCATATGAGTTATCCTTATTGTGAAAACTATAGCACTCGTATTGTCCATTTTCAGCCTCCCAATTGACGCTACTAAGATACCAACTTTTCTAATTTCAACATTTATATGCAATATTAATATGATAAACCTCTATTATTGTCGAGCAAGAACGAAACACAATCTCCATCAGAAGAGACCGTGTTGGTGTGCTTGGCAATCAATAAAGTCCGGCAATTCTCTGGCTGCTTCAACTACTTTTAGAGGATTCCATCGTCACTGCAAGAGAAAAATGAAAGGCTTACTAAAGTTGGTGCAGTTAAGTAGTGTAATAGTCCGTAATCCTTAATTGAAGACAATATCTCTAATACATTGATCCCAACTTTGACACGTGGATAATGGCATAAAAGAAATCCCAAGTTATATATTTCTTCATCAGGAACTTTTGAATTTCCAACCAGAAACCATGGAATGTTTCAGTGCATGTGGCTTGTACACACAATTTCAAATGTAACCACAAGTTTGAGACATGTTAACTTAGTAAAGAAACAGGAACAAGTTAAAATTATACATTTATATAAATAAATTGACAGATCTAGATTTAGTTCACCACAACCAATTCAGTTCTAGAAACTTCTCTAAACTCGATATAAAGTCTAAGAATCTTCAACTAACGATTGATCAACTTAAACACCAACTAATTTTTCATGTGGATGAGAATCATGAGATTCAGACTAGCCACCTAATACATCATTGAGCTTCAGTCACGATGCTTGGAAAGAGAAATTGTTATCCAACCTAAATGGACAAAATATTCGATTCAGATCTCATGTTACATTTTGGTGTTACATTTTTGTTATAAACTGTTGGATGATTGACACATAGGGTATAATAAAATCCATACCCTAAAAGAAAAATAACCCTAGGGGGAAAGGTTGAGATTTTCTCCCGCATACGTGTAACTCATCTAACGCATATAATAGGAGATGTAATATCAAAACGTAACAGGACATCCAAGATCTAAAATATTACTCAAGCCATGAGCAAATAGAATATAAGAGATGAGCTTAGATTTTTTTTTTTTTAAATGCATAATTAAAAAGGCTATGATTTACCCGACAGTGGGGACCTAAAGCTGGGCCTGGATTGCAGCTCAAGAACATGCCCAACTTTCATTCAGCAGGACCTGAGGTGGACCTACTCCAAAACTTCACCCAAAAAGCATCATATAAATCAACTTCTGTCCTAATAATATCCTGGTCCCCCACATCACTTCACTATACTGCTGATCCAGACACAACTTATATAAGGCAAAGTTCATTTTTTGGCAGCAATGTAAACGGTATCATATTCTAATAATTATGAAACTCGTGAAAAAATGTTTCCTATTTACAAACAAAATGTTTACTAATTACTGTTCCATATGAATTATGTCATAAATCATAGACTTGAAGCTCGCATAACTCAGAAAAACGAACATGCTTGTAAAATGAGAATTAACGTTTAGAAACCAGAAGAATTTTGTAATTCATTATATTGGAAATGTTGACTGAATCGGAGCCAAGGATTTGGAATCCATTATGACAAATGCAGTGGTCTAACTCCAATAACTTATGCTGGGATGAATTTAAAATAATTCAGCTCTATTTTAGAGTCATCATGGTGGATACTGAAATGGGCATTTTAGTCGTTTAAATCATTCCTAAATTCCTTTTCTTAACCATCCAATTTTCTTTTTCTAAAAGCACAGAAGTCTAACATAGACCATGATGTGGAGCAAGTGGGGCAATCCGCCGAGGATGGGGAGGAGCAACCGAAGCCATTGCTGGTGTATCGGCGTAGGCAGCGCGTCTAGGCCTAGGATATTATCATTATTATTATTACGCGTTCTTTCCTTATTTACTTCCTTAATTTGTGAGTAGAATGGGCCTGATTGTTTGGGTTAGGATCTTATTTAAAGCCACGGGATGTAATGATTTCTAATCATCAAAAACATAATTGATATTGAAGGAGCCAGTTTGGCTATTTTGGCAAACGAATTTGTTCGTTTGAATCTGAGTGCTAACAATTGGTCCGACCTGCCGGATCGCTCACCCGAGATGACTTTGACACGCAGCGAGTAGAGGATCGAGGACTTGGAAACTGGCAAGGCCGAGATCAAGGAACACTTGAGGTAGATGGCTGAGGAGCAGGCAGGAGTAGTCCAACAATTGAAGGAGATCACCCGATCTCTGGTCGGCGTAACAGCGTCGGTTGCGGCTTTCCGATCAACGCCAGGGACCGCGGCACCACGACAGGCGACCGAGGAGGTTGAATCTGTCGCCTTGGGTTCGGGGTCGACGAGCGCAACTATGGCAGACAAGCCGCCTGCTCCACCAATGCTGCCACCCTTCGATGGCACGGATCCGATTGGTTGGTTGGCGAGAGCCAATTAGCAATTTGAGTTGCATCGCACGTCCGCGGAGAGCAAGGTTTCGACGGCCATGGTGGCTATGGAAGACTCGGCGCTATATTGGTTTTCTTGGATTCGATCCAGGAAACCAGACATATCCTGGGACGAATTCTCGAAGGCCCTGACAAGCCGTTTCGACGCTCGATTCAAAGGGAGCCCCTTTGAGAGATTGGCGGCAGTGAAGCAAACGGAGTCTGTAGATGAGTATGTGACCGTCTTCGTACAACTGGCGAGTCAAGTGCCAGGTCTTAGCGACGAGCACTACTTGGGGTATTTTATGCAGGGACTGGCCAGGGAGGTCCGTAGCTCTCTCCGCCTTCTCCGCCCAGCAGACTTGGAGACTGCCATGGAGTTGGCGAGAGACGTTGAGGAGAATGATGAGCGTTTTCTCAACACAAAATTAATCCCCAAGTATGAAGGATATCAATTGTAGTTTCGAAAGGTGACCAAGTGATTATCGAACCCAAGGGACGACGTATTATCAATTTAATTATTATCTAAATTAATTAAGACGATTATGGCAATAACGTTGAGGTTTAGAATTATTAAACTAATAAACAAGTAATTAAAATAACAAATAAAATAAATATCACTTGAAGAATACGAAAGTGGATCAAGTAGGAGAATATGTAGCTCTAGGATAATCCAGTTTTACTTATTAACTTTCCTTCCATGTGTCAATGTCCGACTCTGCCTTGTGGAATATGGACGCATCACTAAACCATGCATATCTACTCTATAGACACAAGTAAACATGCGTGTAACACGTGTGAATAACCTCGGAGCAAGAGATATAATTTCACCCCCCTTTCTAGGTACTATCAGTATCAATTACTTCCCCCTAGGATTGGTACTCTAACCCGATATGATCTCCCTTTATAGGTACTATGAAATTATCCTCTTTATCCTACTTATTAACCCGAATTCAATTCAATTAATAAGTATTCATATATAATAGTTCTAATGAAGCTTCGGAGTCCCCTCACTTAGAATCATAACATGGAATCATGTTCAGCGGTGAACGCACTCAATCTACAACCAAGATATATATTCAGACTCTATATACCAATTGAAGATGCACAAAACGACCGTGAATATGGATTAAGAAAGCACAATCATATATAAAATAAATCCACAAGTAGTGTTGTACGGAGTATACACACGAAAGTTCAATTAACTAGATAAAACCTTCACAACCGTAGTTCTACCAAAAAGGCTCTAGCCCATGGTGTTGTAGGAAACACACATGGGTGTTGGAAAGATCTTACCCGGATGTCCGGAAAATACACGATAAATTAGGAAACGAATAAACCCTTGATATGGCGTCTTCATGCCCTTCTCCATCTTGAATCCTCCTCTTGGTTCTCCTCTTGATTCCACAAACGAATCTTCAAAGTGATGGATGGATGGAGGAAAGGAAGTGGATGATGGATGGGGGGTGATCCCCCCTTGTGGGGTGTTGTATGTTGTGGCCTCTCCTCGGTGATTGGTGACGTTTTTCTTGACCGCATGAGCCTCCTTTTATACTTGTAATCACGTCTCTAGGGCTTGGAATGGGCTTTTCAAGTGATCCCACGCGTTTTGGCCTCGAAAATACAGATTTGGTAAGTTCCCAAAGCGCAGGTTCGACCTCGTCAAACAGGTCGAACCACTGGCCCCAGGTCGAACCACAGGTCCAACCCTGCTACTGGATTTGCGCAGTCTCTCCGTTTCACGTATAACTTTCACATCCGACCTCCGAATTGAGTGATTTTTACGCTCACGCGATCCTCTCTTCCTTGGCTTTTTATCCATATAAAGAAATCACAAGAAATCCAAGAGTTGAATATGTAACAGGCCATGGAAAGTAGCACTACAATTCTATTCGGAACAGCTCGCGCGGCGTCACCACTTTGCTCATAACTTCCTCGTTCGGACTCCGAATGGGATGTTCTTTACGCCAAAACGACCCTCTCTTCAGTGGCTTTCCAACCATTTATCATACTTCCCGTTCAAAGCTCCACATCAATATAGAATAATTACACAAGTTGGATATGCGTTTATCAGTATTCTTGCACAAATTGCACCTTTTCTCAAACTTGGCTCTTTTGATCCTTTTTCCACCTAAAACACAACAAAACACCTCAAGTGCACCTTATTCTCATATATATCGAATATAAGACATTTTTGCTCATATAAGACTACAATATCAATAAAAAAGGTGTTAAATTGGATATTAAAATACGCTTATTTTCACTCTCATCAAACCCCCAAACTTACTCGTTGCTCGTTCCGAGGCAACAAAATAAAAATAAAAAGAGAGAGAGAGAGTAAGAAAATTAGCAGGGAAACAAGGACTATGAATAATACCCCATTCAAAATACAATTGTCCTCAACTTAGGTCATGCAACTCTCATTATATGTAATAATAAATTCATAGCATACAAGTTAAGACAATCACCACCAATTCAAATGCTCCATCAACATGTTCTCACAGGAAGTATATATCACTCACACTCAAGTGTAAAAGATGTACACTTATGGGTTAAGGTGTTTTACGCTCAGATTCAATTCAAGTGCATGCGTAACCATAAGCTTGACAAAAGTCTCAAACTCTCCATCACTAAAAGTATGATTCGACAATGGGATCAAAAAGGACTTTTCTTTTGGATGTAATGTTGGCTCTTTGGTTAAGGTAGGAAATATATGGACAATGTGACTCAAATAGTGGAGAACTAAAGCTGATTGATCACTTCAACTTTCATCCTCTCTTCCTTTTCAATGCAGATGATTTTCATTCCTTCTTCACCTTCATGCACAATTATTTTTCTTTTCTCAAGCTCATCCGTTTTTTCCTTCTCTTTTTCTGCTTTTTTCTTGAGGTACCAGTTTCGGGCACTACCTCACGCATCCTCCATAGGGTACTAGATTTAAGCACTACCCTAGGGTATTTGATTCAATGGAGTACTAGATTTAAGCACTACTCCATGCTTCTCCTTAAATGCATTATCAAAATCCATCACTAATTCAATACCAATTTCATTCCTTCCCAAGCTGTTCGTTATCAAGCTCTATCAACACACTTTGAAAAGCCATTAATTCTCCACTAATAAGACAATCAAGGCTCAAAAAATTAAGATGCTAAAAGTGGTTATTTCACGTAGGCTGCCAAAGAATGAGGTTTTTAGGCTCAACGGGGCTAACTACGGATAAACAATCATATGGTATAGGGAATTATTTGGCTAAGTGACTTATAAATTCAAAGATGGCCTAAAATCATCTTCCATTATCTATCACACATGTAGTTTCAAGTAAGACAAGAGGCAAGTTCTAGAATACACACACAAGAACGATACTCACCACAAAGAAATATCATGTGATTATGTACATGATCAACGAGGCTCAAAATCTCACATGGGTTTTTTAACAAGTAACAGAGCACTTTTCATGGTAGGTAATATCCCACAAGTACACATAGAACTTCATATCACAATATAACTTAAGTACACTTCCTTCATCAATTTCAAGAGCATATGAATTTCAAAGACAATTTTAAACATATAAGCTCACATGGATCACCACCATAAACACAATCCTTCCACTCATATGAATTAAAAGCACATATAAAAATTAGAAAAAGAAAATGAGGGCACCTGATTTTTCTTCAACGTACGCACGAGCTCCGCGAGTCAAAGCCTCAATGTAGAACTCGTCTTGCCACCTAGTTGCCCTTTTCTAACATCAAAGCTCAAGCATACTCATCATCACAGGATTCATCAATAATAAAATAGGAGAACTATAAGAAATAATTAATTGACTATGTAATCGACTCCACACACTAGAAACTCCACTGTACACTAGGCAAATTGCAAAATATCGACACATCAAAATCGATTAAAGTTTCAATATACCGCAAAAAATTAACTCCCCTAGCAAACGTCACAAAGAAAATATTATATTCTTAGTGCTTCAATGAGGTAAGTACATCACACCCCCCCAAACTTAGTAAAAACGTAAGTTGAAACTAAGTTTGAAAAGAGATGTAATTTTCGAATAATAAGCACGCCAAATATAAAAATTTCTTACTCACACAAAATAAATAAAGCAATAAAACGGAAGGGCAAGCCCCCAACAGGCGCTCATGTTTAACGTCGTAGAGTCACGATGGTAGAGGACGGTCTTCTCGCATCCTCACCTTCAAGTACTTTCTTTCCCTCTTCTTGTCTACACTCAACACCTCACCTTTCTTGGTCACAAAAATATGATCATTGAAATTTCCTTGCTCCCATGGCTGTCTAGACACCCCCTTGTCAACCTTCCACTTAAATTCAGAATCACCTGTCTTAGAAAAATCAAGATTAAACAAGTTAGAAACCACATCTATGCTTTCGCACGATTGAGTCTCCATGGGCATCTTTATTGCACGATCAAGAGAGAAAACCACATCTTCATTATCCATTCGCAGTCTAAGCTTTCCTTCCTTAACATCTATCATAGCTCCAGCTGTGGCAAGGAACGGTCGTCCCAAAATAAGGGGAATGTCACCCTTATCATCTTCCATGTCAAGTACAAGAAAATCCACGGGAAAAACTAACTTATCCACTCTCATTAAAACATCTTCAATTAAACCCTTCGGACAAGTCATGGATCTATCCGCCAATTGAAGAGCAATATTTGTGGGAGTTAACTCCCCCAAACCAAGCCTTTTAAATATGGACAAAGGCATCAAATTAACGCTTGCCCCCAAATCACACAAGGCTTTATGTGCCGACCCTTTTCCAATGTCACAAAGAATGGTGAAGCTTCCCGGATCCTTTAACTTTGCAGGCAGCTTCCTTTGAAGGATCGAGCTGTAATTCTCTGATAGGTTCACCATCTCCACTCCGTTCAAGCTTCTCTTCTTTGATATAATATTCTTGAGGAATCGGGCATAGTATGGCATCTCCATGATTGCTTCAGAGAAAGGAATGTTCAAGCTTACTTTGCTCATGACATCGTGAAACCTCTTGAACTTTTCTTCCAATCCCTTCTCGGCCAATCTCGAAGGAAACAGAGGAGGTATCTTGGTCTTTGGTCTTCCCCATTCATCACGTTCAACCTCCTTCGTTTTATCCTTCTTGGCTCTCAATCTCTTTGCTTCTTCCCACTTCTTCTCCATTGTAAGCTCAGTATTCTGCTCATGTAATGGTACTGGAGTAACATCAACATCATGCGGAACATTCGGCGTAGAAACGGGCAACTTCTGGATGGGTTCGACCAGGGTTCGACCTGTGGAATAGGTCGAACCAGACACGTACTGGTCGAACCTACCTTCTGGACAACGGCTCTTTTTTTGAATTTGAGGTTCGACCTGGGTTCGACCTGTTTGAGAGGTCGAACCAGGTACGTAATGGTCGAACCTATCTCCTGGAAGACTGCTCTCTTTCTGCTCTTGAGGTTCGACTAGGGTTCGACCAGTGTTAGAGGTCGAACCACTGCCCCCTAGGTTGAACTGCCTCACTGTATAGTTTATATCCTCCGGTTCGACCTGGGTTCGACCTGCTGGGTTGGTCGAACCATTACGGTCGTGGTCGAACTGTTGCTGCGACAAAACAGAGCACTCCGGATGAAGAGGTTCGACCATGGTTCGACCTGCAGAAAAGGTTGAACCCTCTGGGTTTTGGTCGAACCGGTGTTCTGGAAAAACAGAGTGCTCCGCATGGTGAGGTTCGACCATGGTTCGACATGAATACCAGGTCGAACCTTCTGGATGTTGGTCGAACCGAGGATTAGCTATGTCCAAATTTGATCTCGGCCTCGTCGTTCCCTCGTACTGCGTTCCAGACCTTAATGTGATGGCTTTATCTTCCAATTTTTCTGTCAATTGATTCACATTCGCGGTCATCTGCCCCATAATCAAAGTAAGCTCCTTCAACTGCTTAGATGAATCTGCATGATCAACATTCATGGTATCCTCAAGACAATCAATCCTTGCATCATTCTCATCCATGTATCGATTGAAGGTATCTTCAACACTCTTCACTTCGTGCTGCCGCATACTAGGTCCCCTTTGTGTCAACTCTGTGATTTGCCTTTGCTAGGACTCTAGTAGCTTGTTGATGTTAGCTAGACTAGAGACGATCTCATCATCCCTATTCGGCTTTTCCACTTGATGTTCAACTTGCGCCACCTTACCAAGTACATATGATCCTCTATCTCTCTCTACTGGCCAGTCACGTGTATTCATAGAGATGTCTTCGAACAACTTTTCCGCTTCAAGTGCTGTCTTAGATAACAGCGCTCCTCCTGATGATGCATCAATAAAAATACGCGACTCACAATCCAATCCATAGTAGAAAATGCTTATGTATTCAGCCTTAGACATTTCATGTTGTGGGCACCTCCTGAGCATATCTTTAAATCTGTCCCAAGCCTCATAAAATTTCTCACCCCGATTCATAACAAATCGGGTGATCTCTTGCTTCATTCTTAAGATCCTTGAGGGTGGCATGTATCTCTCCAAGAACTTCTGCTGCAGTTGGTCCCATGTAGTGCAATCTGTGGCATCAAGAGTGTCATACCAAGCTTCCGCCTTATCAATCAAAGAGAACTTGAATAAGGCGATCCGCCTAGCATTATCATTCGCTCCACTGCCCTTTTGAGTGTTTGCATAACCAAAAAATCTTTGGAGATGTTGATATGGATCTTCAAACCAATCTCCAGAAAAGGGATTCTTTTCCACCATGTTAATAAGAGCGGGATTTATTTCAAAATCATCATCTTCCCCCTTGCTCCTATCAACCCCATGTTACCAATTTCATAGTTCGTGAAAATTTCACGTATGACAACATTATTCGGATTCTGCCTTGCTCCGGCCATGTTTAGCTCAATGTGTTATCTGTTCCTTTCCTTCCTCTCCTTTTTTCAAGCGCACAAGTAACTCGAAAAAATTCAAGGTTAGATAGAAATAAATAATCACAAATAAAAGAGAAAAAAAAATCTTAATCAAACTAGAAATAATAAAATCAATAATAACAGCCGTCCCCGGCAACGGCGCCAAGAACTTGATGAGCGTTTTCTCAACACACAATTAATCCCCAAGTATGAAGGATATCAATTGTAGTTTCGAAAGGTGACCAAGTGATTATCGAACCCAAGGGACGGCGTATTATCAATTTAATTATTATCTAAATTAATTAAGACGATTATGGCAATAACGTTGAGGTTTAGAATTATTAAACTAATAAACAAGTAATTAAAATAACAAATAAAATAAATATCACTTGAAGAATACGAAAGTGGATCAAGTAGGAGAATAGGTAGCTCTAGGATAATCCAGTTTTAATTATTAACTTTCCTTCCATGTGTCAATGTCCGACTCTGCCTTGTGAAATATGGACGCATCACTAAACCATGCATATCTACTCTATAGACACAAGTAAACATGTGTGTAACACGTGTGAATAACCTCGGAGCAAGAGATATAATTTCACCCCCCTTTCTAGGTACTATCAGTATCAATTATTTTCCCATAGGATTGGTACTCTAACCCGATATGATCTCCCTTTATAGGTACTATGAAATTATCCTCTTTATCCTACTTATTAACCCGAATTCAATTCAATTAATAAGTATTCATATATGATAGTTCTAATGAAGCTTCGGAGTCCCCTCACTTAGAATCATAACATGGAATCCTGTTCAGCGGTGAACGCACTCAATCTACAACCAAGATATATATTCAGACTCTATATACCAATTGAAGATGCACAAAACGACCATGAATATGGATTAAGAAAGCACAATCATATATAAAATAAATCCACAAGTAGTGTTGTACGGAGTATACACACGGAAGTTCAATTAACTAGATAAAACCTTCACAACCCTAGTTCTACCAAAAAGGCTCTAGCCCATAGTGTTGTAGGAAACACACATGGGTGTTGGATAGATCTTACCCGGATGTCCGGAAAATACAAGATAAATTAGGAAACGAATAAACCCTTGATATGGCGTCTTCATGCCCTTCTCCATCTTGAATCCTCCTCTTGGTTCTCCTCTTGATTCCACAAATGAATCTTCAAAGTGATGGATGGATGGAGGAAAGGAAGTGGATGATGGATGGGGGGTGATCCCCCCTTGTGGGGTGTTGTATGTTGTGGCCTCTCCTCGGTGATTGGTGACGTTTTTTTTGACCGCATGAGCCTCCTTTTATACTTGTAATCACGTCTCTAGGGCTTGGAATGGGCTTTTCAAGTGATCCCATGCGTTTTGGCCTCGAAAATACAGATTTGGTAAGTTCCCGAAGTGCAGGTTCGACCTCGTCAAACAGGTCAAACCACTGGCCCCAGGTCGAACCACAGGTCGAACCCTGCTACTGGATTTGCGCAGTCTCTCCGTTTCACGTATAACTTTCACATCCGACCTCCGAATTGAGTGATTTTTGCGCTCACGCGATTCTCTCTTCCTTGGCTTTCTATCCATATAAAGAAATCACAAGAACTCTAAGAGTTGTATATGTAACAGGCCATGGAAAGTAGCACTGCAATTCTGTTCGGCACAGCTTGCGCGGTGTCACCACTTTGCTCATAACTTCCTCGTTCGGACTCCGAATGGGATGTTCTTTACGCCAAAACGACCCTCTCTTCAGTGGCTTTCCAACCATGTATCACACTTCCCTTTCAGAGCTCCACATCAATACAGAATAATTACACAAATTGGATGTGCGTTTATCAGCATTCTTGCACAAATTACACCTTTTCTCAAAGTTGGCTCTTTTGATCCTTTTTCCACCTAAAACACAAAAAAACACCTCAAGTGCACCTTATTCTCATATATATCGAATATAAGATATTTTTGCTCATATAAGACTACAATATCAATCAAAAAGGTGTTAAATTGGATATTAAAATATGCTTATTTTCACTCTCATCAGAGAACCTTTCGATTACTAGGGGGGCCACCTTCCGAAACCAGGTGGCAGTTCATTCGGGAGGCCAGCGCCGTATAGCCGCTTCTCGCCAGGGGCTGGGTTCCCCTCAGGGCCAAGGGTTCCCGGGTCCCCGGTGGCATCCATAGGGTCATCAGTACCGCGTCCCCCCATCCGCGAAAGGCTGGGGGATCCGCGTCGTCAGGGCAATCTGTGGGCCCGACGCATTTTTCCCGCATGAATCCCCAAGAAATGGTGGATCTCCATGCAAGGGGATTATGTTTCCATTCAAAAAGACGTACATGCCTGGGCATCAATGTACAATGCGACATCTGAACGTTTTATTGGCGGAAGAGAATGAGGAGTTGGATTTGCACTGTTTTGAATTTCACGAGGATCCTGACCGGCAGGCGGGGGAGGTCGTGGTTGATGGCCTGGAGGAAGAAAAAAAAGAGGAGGTGATGCTGCCAATATACTCCATGGCAGGTATCGCCAGTCCTCGTACTATGCGGTTCGAGGGAGAATTACAGGGGCGTAGGGTGACTATCTTGATAGACAGTGGAGCCAGCCACAACTTCATTTCCAGCTCCTTAGTGGCGAAACTCGATCTAAAACCTGACTCGACAAGTAGATTCGGCGTACAGCTTGGTGATGGACGGCGCCAAGAGTCGCAGGGGTTGTGTCGTGGGATTGAATTCTTGGTGGCCGACATTACATTGATAGCAGATTTCCACGTTTTTCTGTTAGGGGGTGTGGACATGATACTGGGAGTTGCTTGGTTGGCAACCCTTGGAGAGATAAGGACGAACAGGGCTGAATTGACAATGGCGTTTGATCACGATGGAAGGCGCGCGGTGTTGAAAGGGGATCCGGCGCTGAGCCGTGGCCCCATCGGCCTTCGCGAGCTCATTCAAATTCAAGATGCGGAACTGTAGATCATGGTGATGGAGGGTGTTTCACCAAGGGTGTTGGAACTGACGGCTGGAGAAATCTCGAACGTACTGTCGCAGTTTGAGGGGGTGAGCCGGAAGGCCTACCCCCGATGCGGAGGACCGAACATCGGATCGAGTTGAGGCCAGGAGCTGGGCCGGTGTCAGTGAGACCGTATCGCTACGGGCAAACGCAGAAGGATGAGATAGAACGATTAGTTTCAGACATGCTTCTGGCTGGGATCATTCAACCAAGTTCCAGCCCTTTCAGCAGCCCCGTATTGCTCGTAAGAAAAAAAGATGGGAGTTGGCAATTTTGTGTGGATTACAGGGAGCTCAATAAGGTGACGGTGTTGAACAAGTACCCTATTCCGATAATTCAGGAGATGTTGGACGAATTGTCGGGGGCGGTGGTGTTTTCTAAAATAGATCTTCGTTCCGGGTATCATCAAATTCGTGTGGAGAAGGGAGATATCAGCAAAACAGCGTTCCGGACTCACAGTGGGCATTATGAATTTCTAGTCATGCCATTTGGATTGACTAATGCTCCAGCCACATTTCAGTCAGCGATGAATGATCTGTTTCGCCCTTACTTGAGAAAGTTTATTTTGGTTTTTTTTATGATATCTTAGTTTATAGCAGGACCTTGCAGCAGCATGAAAAACACCTGGAGGAAGTTCTGCAGATCTTGCAGGAAAATCAATACAAAGCAAATTGAAAAAAATGCTCTTTTGGGTGTTTGAAGGTGGAGTACCTGGGCCATATTATTTCTGCAGCGGGAGTGGAGATGGACCCTGAGAAAGTAAGGGCAGTGGAAGATTGGCCGAGTCCGCGAAGTATCCTCGAAGTGAGGGGATTCCTTGGCCTGACAGGCTACTATCGTCGATTTTTTCGCAATTATGGGTTGGTGGCGCGGCCTTTGATGGCCTTGTTGAAAAAGTCGGCCCCTAGCCCGTTTGTTTGGACGAAACCAGTTGAGGAAGCTTTCCGGTTGCTGAAGGTGGCGCTAACAACGGCCCCTGTGTTGGCCATGCCCGACTTCCAGAGGCGCTTTGTGATAGAGTGTGACGCCTCCGGGACTGGGATTGGCGCCGTACTCATGCAGGAGGGGAGGCCAATTGCTTACTTTAGTAAGTCGTTGGCAGACAGAACAATTACCAAGTCAGCCTATGAGAGAGAAATGATGGGGTTGGTGTTAGCCGTCCAGCATTGGAGACCGTATCTTGTGGGTCGACAGTTTACTGTCCGCACGGATCATAGCAGTTTGAAGTACCTCTTATCCCAGAAGATTGTTACGCCATCGCAGCAAAATTGGGTGGCAAAATTGATGGGGTATGATTTTGTTATAGAATACAAACCTGGGCCGGCTAACTCAGCAGCGGACGCCCTTTCGCGGCGGGGGGAGGATGGCAGCTTGTTAGCACTCAGCAGCATAAATTGGGGTGAGATGACTGATGTGTTGACTAAGCAGTCACAAGATGATTTTATTGGCAGTGTGATGAAGGACCTTCGCGAGGATCCGAGCAGTCGGTCGGGTTATGAGCTTCGCGGGGGAAAATTATTTCACAAGGGGAGGGTGGTTCTGGCTTCTAACTCTGAGTGGATTGATGAGTGTGTAAATTCACAAGTTTGGTACCATGTTTTGTGCTAGTTTTGGAGAGTTTTGATGTGGAAATAGGTGGAAAACCTATATATATTGTGAATTAGCATGAATCAGGTATTAGTGGAGCTATTTGAGTGTTTTCTTAGCAAAAACGGAGTGAAAGTGCCAAGAATCGAAGAGACGGAGTCGAAGCCATGCGAACCGCCTAAGAAATAGGGGGGTTCGACCTGGTTGGAGGAGGGTTCGACCTCTCCAGCAGGTCGAACCAGCATTGCGGAACTTACAGAAGAGGATTCGACCATGACTCAAGTGGTTCGACCTGTCCATCAGGTCGAACCCTGGTCGAACCAGTTCACAGAAAAGAGGATTCGACCACGACGTTTGAGTTCGACTTGCCAGTTGGTCGAATCGGGAGCAGGAATTGTCCAGTGATGAGGTTTGACCTGGGGTTCGACCAAGGCCTAAGTTGTTCGACCTGTTCAAGAGGTCGAACCAGTGCAGAATTCTTCCAGTAGCGGGGTTCGACCTGTTGTTCGACCTGTGGCCAGTTGTTCGACCTGTTTGACGAGGTCGAACCTACGTGCGAGAACTTACCTTATCTGGATTTTCGAGGCCGAAACGCGTGAGATCACTTAGAAAGCCCGTTCCAAGCCCTAGAGACATGATTACAAGTATAAAAGGAGGCTCATACAGAGAATGAAGAGAGCTTTTTATCATCAATCATAAGAGAGACAAGAGTAGAAGTGGTGATCCATCCGGAGGGCTGTGACAGAAGTTCGCTGAAGGTTAAAGTAAGAATTATCAATCTAACCATGATTGTTCCTAGATCAATCATGGGCTAGAACCGCCTTGGTAGTTCTAGGGTTATGAAAGTTTCATGATGTAATTCATATTTCGTGTGTAAAACTCCGTACAACACTACCTGTGGTTTGTTTTATATAAGATTGCATATTTAATCCATACTCATAGTCGTTTTGTGCATCAATGATCATTGTGTAGAGTCTGAATACATAACATGGTTATTGATTGAGTGCGTTCACTACTGAGCATGGTTTATTGTTATAATTCTAAGTGAAGGGATTCCGAAGTCTTATTAAAACCGTCTTATATGAATATTCATGAATTGAATTAAATTCGGGTTGATGAATAGGATGAAGAGTATAACTTTATAGTACCTAAAAAGGGTGATCAATCAGGTTAGATTCTAGACGTAGAAGATAATTGATTATGATAGTACCTAGAAAGGGGGGTTAAGTATATCTCTTGCTCCGAGATTATTCACACGTGTCAAGCGCATATTTACTTGTGTCTATAGAGTAAACTTGCATGGTCTAGTGATGCGTCCACAAACCACAGGGCAGAGTCAGATACCATCACATGAAAATATGAATTACTAGTGAAACTGGATGACCCGACGAACTACCTACTATTCTTATTGATCACAACTCACTTTTCTCTACTCTTACTATTTCTTTTTGCTATTTCGATTAGAAGTTATTATTCCTTAAACCTTTACAATTACCAAACATAGTCTAAAGTATACTAGAATATAACGAAATTGATATTTAACCGTCCTGTGGGTTCGATATTGTAACTTGGTCATCTTCGCGACTACAATTGATATCCTTATACTTGAGGATTAATTTGTGTATTGAGAAAACCCCTATCAAGTTCTTGGCGCCGTTGCCGGGGACGGCGTAAAATATTTTTTTTGTATTATTTCTAGTTTATTAGGACTATTTACCTTGTTTTATTGTTTTCTTTCTTATTCGTTTTAGGTGTATGCTCACAAGATCAAAGAAAGGTAATCTTGAACCGTATAATCCTGAGATTGGAGCATCATCAAGAAAGAAGAAGAAGAATAAGAGCAAGGCAAAGACAATTGACCCAACTGAAGCTCTGAATTTTGGAGCCAAGGTTGACGAGTAGATTTCGCAGACGATTGAGGCTACAACTGAAGTTAATTTGGAAGTAGAAACAGTCAACATGGCAGCGAATCCGGATAATCTAGCCATCCGAGAGGTTTTCAGAAATAATGGGGCTGGAAATTATGAGCTTTTAGGAGCAAGGGGAACTAACACAGCTTTCGATCTTCATCTCGCTCTTATTAGCATGATTGAAAGAAACTCCTTTTCAGGAGGGTCTTTCGAGGATCCGCAGCAGCATCTGAACAAGTTCTTGGGTTATGCAAGTACTCAAAAAGACGTAGGAGAACATGAAGATGCTAGGAAGATCCTTCTATTCAAATTCTCGCTTACTGAGAAGGCGAGGGATTGGTACGATACTATTAACGCAGCTGAGTGCACCACGTGAGAGCAATTGAAGTTAAGGTTCTTGGAAAGGTATATGCCACCTTCGAAGGTGTTTAAGATGAAGCAAGATATTAACCAATTTGCTATCAGTGGAGGTGAGAAATTTCATGAAGCGTGGGATAGATTCAAGGACATGCTCAGGAAGTGTCCTCAACATGGGTTATCTAAAGCCCAATATATCAGTATATTCTATAATGGATTGGACTGTGAATCAAGAGTGTTACTTGATGCTTCTTCTAATGGAGCATTGCTTACAAAGTCATCCGTTGAGGCCGAGAAATTGTTTGAACACATATCGATGAATTCGAGGGATTGGCCTACTGATAGAGTTAGAGGTACGTATGTTCTTGGAAAGGTAGCTCAGGTTGAACAAGCATTGGTGAAAACAAAGAGAAAGGATGAGATCGTTTCGAGCTTGTCCAATATCAACAAGCTACTTGAGTCTCAACAGAAGCAGATCAGCGAGATATCTCAACGAGTTCCAATCATGCAGCAAGAGATGATGAATAATGGAACCATCCAAGAAGAATTGGAGGAAGCAAATTATGTCATGGGTCAAAGTATTCAAGGAAACCGGAATTACCAAGGGAACTATCGAGGAAATTTTAACAATCGTGGTCCCTCTGGTAGTTATCAACAGCAACCAAGGAGGCTCGAATTTTCATTGAGCAATACGAACAATGCCGTGCAACTTCCGATGGGTGTTGATCTGGGAAAAAAGGTGAAAGAAGGGAAGTCTGGTTTTGAGGATACTGTGAACAGGTACATGGTAAAGAATGATGAAAGAGTGAACCGCCTTGAGGCCAAACTTGAGAAAAAGATTGATGATCACCATAGAGATTTGTCCACTCAAGTGAAAGATCTCACGTTGTTGATGGGTACAATTGCAGAGAATGTGAACACATTGACTCATCTGTAGGCAAAGGGAAGTTTCCGTCTCAGAGTATAGAGAATCCGAAGTCGTGTAATGCCATCACACTGAGGTCGGGAACGCAGTACGAGGGATCGATGAGGCCGGAATCAAAGTTGGAATTTTCTAAGCCTCGGTTCGACCAACACTCAGAGGGTTCGACCTGGCATACAGGTCGAACCATGGTCGAACCTCATCAGCAAGAGCACTCTGTTTTGTCCCAGGAACAGTTCGACCACGATCATAATTGTTCGACCAATATATCAGGTCGAACCCAGGTCGAATCGGAGGATAAAAACTATACAGTGGAACGGTTCATCCACGATCGTAATTATTCGACCAACCCAATAGGTCGAACCATGGTCGAACCTCATCAGCAAGAGCACTCTATTTTGTCGCAGGAACGGTTCGACCACGATCGTAATTGTTCGACCAACACACCAGGTCGAACCCAGGTCGAACTGGAGGATATAAACTATACAGTGAAGCGGTTCGACCTCGGGGGCAATTGTTCAACCTCCAATGTTGGCGAACCCAAGTCGAACCTCGAGAGCAGAATGAGATCAGTCTTCCAGGAGAGAGGTTCGACCAATACAAACCTGGTTCGACCTCACAAACTAGTCGAACCCTAGTCGAACCTCGCCAAGATATTTTGATTGATGTACCTGATGTTCCTTTTGATGTTGATGCAACTCCAGTGGTACGGAATGAGCAAAGTACAGATATAATAGCTGAGAAAAAATGGGAAAGAGCTAAGCGATTAAGAGCCGAAAAGGAGAAAGCGGAGAAGGTTGATCGTGATGAATGGGGGATTCCCAAAACAAAGATACCTCCACCGTTTCCCTACAAGCTAGTGAAGAAGGGATTGGAAGAGAAGTTCAAGAAGTTTTCAGAGATAATGAACAAGATAGCCTTGAACATCCCTTTTTCAGAGGCAATCATGGAGATGCCATATTATTCTCGATTCCTTAAAGACATATTGATGAAGAAGCGAAGCTTAACCGGAGTTGAAACGGTAAACTTATCTAAGAATTGTAGCTCAATTATTCAAAAGAAGTTGCCACCAACGATGAAAGATCCGGGGAGCTTTACTATTCTATGTGAGATCGGGAAAGGGCCAGCACGGCGAGCTTTGTGCGATCTAGGGGCAAGCATCAATTTGATGCCGTTGTCCATCTTTCAGAAGCTTGGTTTGGGGGAGTTGACCCCGACGACTGTGGCTCTCCAATTGGCAGATAGATCAATGACGTTTCCGAAAGGTATTGTTGAAGATGTTCTTGTAAAGGTGGAGAAGCTAGTTTTTCCTGTGGATTTTCTTGTACTAGAAATGGATGATGACAAGGATAATGTTCCTTTAATCTTGGGGAGGCCATTCCTTGCTACGGCTGGAGCTATGATAGATGTTCGGAAGGGAGAACTTAAGCTGCGAATGGACAAAGAAGAAGTACTTTTCAACTTGGATAAAGCAATGAAGATGCCAATGGAGTCCCAGTGTTATAGTATTGACGTGGTGGAGGAGATTGTGAAGGAGGATATGTCTCTGATCTTGTCAAAGGATCCTTTTGAGACATGTTTGATGGAGTCTCTTACTTATCCCACTATGGAGCTTGACGGACTTTCTAACGAGGTATGTATTGAATTTCTTGAAAACTTACTTGCTTTGGGTGATGACAGGTTTGAATTGGAAAGAACAAAGGTGGAAGAAGTCAAATGGACCAGGAGGTACTTACATTTGGATAATGAAAGCGCTCCAGTGGAAGAAAGGAAAGAGGAGTTGAAACCATTGCCGGAACACTTGAAGTATGCTTTTCTTGGTGATAATGAAAAATATCCGGTAATTGTATCT
Source organism: Pogostemon cablin (assembly GCA_023678885.1). Taxonomy (NCBI): domain Eukaryota; kingdom Viridiplantae; phylum Streptophyta; class Magnoliopsida; order Lamiales; family Lamiaceae; genus Pogostemon; species Pogostemon cablin. The sequence continues at coordinate 11,409,243 of CM042993.1, forward strand.
TCTTCCCTTAATGATGATCAACTTGAGGAGTTATTAGATGTCTTAAGGAAGTACAAGTCTGCAATAGGGTGGTCACTTGATGATTTGAAAGGTATTAGTCCTTCGTATTGTATGCATCGGATTAGGTTGTTGGATGAAGCTAAGGCGAGTGTTCAAAATCAGCGTAGGGTGAATCCAGCAATTCAAGAGGTAATAAGAAAGCAAATCCTTACGTGGTTGGATGCTGGAATTATATATCCTATTAGTGATAGTCCCCATGTGAGTCCATTGCATGTAGTTGCTAAAAAGGGGGGCATGACTTTAGTGAAAGCTGAGGATGGAGAAGCTATAGCCACGAGGATTCCTACGGGATGGCATACATGTGTGGATTACAGGAAATTAAATGAGAACACGTGTAAGGACCATTTTCCTCTTCCTTTTATGGATCAAATGTTAGATCGTCTTGCAGGGTATGAGTTTTATTGTTTCTTGGATGGATACTCGGGGTATAACCAAATCATGATTGGTCCCGAGGATCAAGAAAAGACCACTTTTACTTGTCCCTACGGGACCTTTGCATTTAGGAAGATGCTGTTTGGATTGTGTAATGCGCCTGCTACTTTTCAGAGATGCATGATGGCAATTTTTGATGGTTTGATAGAAAAGATCATGGAAGTTTTCATGGACGATTTTTCAGTTTTTGGTTCTTCTTTTGATATTTGTTTGTCTAACCTTGCTATTGTTTTGAAGAGGTGTCAAGAAACTAATCTTGTTTTGAATTGGGAAAAGTGTCACTTCATGGTGAAGGATGGGATTGTTCTTGGACATCATGTTTCCGCCAAGGGATTGCAGGTAGATCGTGCTAAAGTGGTGGCAATTGAGAAGCTTCCACCACCGACCAATGAAAGAGGAGTGCGGTCCTTCCTTGGACACGCCGGTTTTTACAGGATTCATAAAAGACTTCTCAAAATACTCTAAGCCCTTATCTCATTTACTTGAAAAAGATATTCCTTTTGTGTTTAATGATGAGTGTCTAACAGCTTTTCAAGTTTTGAAGGAGGCGCTAATTACTGCCCCCATCTTGATCACAACGGACTGGACTCAACCGTTTGTACTTATGTGTGATGCAAGTGATGTAGCACTGGGTGTGGTGCTCGGGCAGCTAAGGGAGAAGAAGTTCTGCGCCATTTACTATGCGAGTAAGACTTTCGATGCAGCACAGAAGAATTACACGGTGACTGAAAAGGAGTTTTTGGCTGTTGTGTATGCATTCGATAAGTTTCGTCAGTATTTGGTTGGCATGAAGACGATTATGTATACGGATCATTCAGCGATTCGGTATTTGATGGAGAAGAAGGAGACGAAGCCTAGAATTATAAGGTGGATTCTACTACTTCAGGAGTTTGACATGGAGATTCGGGATAAGAAAGGAACAAAAAATGTGTTGGCAGATCACTTGCCAAGGCTGGAGACTAGGGGGCATTGTGATAATTCTTTTGAGTATATTGAAGAGATGTTCCCTGATGAGAAGATAATGGCTGTGGCTGTTGAAGGGATTGAGCGAGCATGTGTGGTCGCAGTGCAAGGTATGGATCCATGGTACGCGGATTATGTTAATTACATTGTTATTGGAGAAATTCCAAGGAATCTCAACCTATATCAACTTGCGAAATTTAGGAGGGAAGTTGAGATATTTATATGGTATGATCCGTTTGTTTACAAGATATGTACAGATTCTATTGTCCGAAGATGTGTACCCGAGATGGAAATGGAGAGTGTGCTTGAGTTCTGCCATGCACAACCAAATGGGGGGCATTTCGGAGCGCAAAAGACTGCAGCTAAGGTACTTCAATCCGCTCTTTGTTGGCCTACATTGTTTAGAGATAGTGAGAGCTATGTGGCGTCTTGCGATAGATGTCAGCGCATGGGAAATATAGGTAAGAGAGATGAGATGCCACTGCAGCCTAACATAGTTGTGGAGATATTTGATGTATGGGGGATCGATTTTATGGGCCTTTTCCCCCGTCGAATGGGTTTCTCTACATTCTTCTTGCTGTGGATTATGTTTCAAAGTGGGTGGAAGCAATTCCTACTCGTGTAAATGACTCGAAAATTGTTTTATCTTTCTTGAAGAAGCATATTTTTGCCCGTTATGGAGTTCCTAGAGCATTAGTTAGTGATGGAGGTTCCCACTTCGTCAATAAATTTCTTGAGAAGATGCTTAAGGATTATGGTGTTAAGCATAGGGTTATTACACCCTATCATCCGCAAACGAATGGGCAAGCAGAGGTCTCCAACCGTCAAGTCAAACAGATTCTGGAGAAAGTGGTAGGAACTAATAGAAAAGATTGGGCTATGAAGCTCGATGATGTGTTATGGGGGTTCCGAACCGCTTACAAGACGGTGTTAGATATGTCACTGTATCAAATTGTCTGTGGGAAGTCGTGCCACTTACCCGTAGAGATTCAACACAAAGCGTTTTGGGCTTTGCGACGCTTGAACTTGACCCTCAAGGATGTGAAGGAGTTGAGGATAACTCACATGAATCAATTGGATGAATTTAGGAGTCGTGCTTACAAGAATTCAGAGATTTATAAGGAAAGAATGAAGAGGTGGCATGATTCTAATATCTCATACAAGGAGTTCAAGCAAGGAGATGAGGTACTACTTTTTAACTCTCGATTGAAGCTTTTTGCAGGCAAGTTGAAGTCTAAGTGGACGGGTCCGTTCATGATTCATCGAGCCTTAGGAGGGGGGAGTTTTGAGCTTATTGACAAAGATAGAGACGTTATCGCGGCGAATGGGCATCGGTTGAAGCATTATAAGTCGCCGGATGATGCGTGTGTCATTTTTGATGATACCTTGATCTAATTTTGTACCATCGTGACTCTCCGACGTTAAATATGAGTGCTTGTTGAGAGCTTACTCTTCCGTTTTATTGCTTTATTTCTTTTGTGTGAGTAAGAAATTTTTATATTTAAGGTGCTTACTAATCGGCAATTACATCTCTTTTCAAACTTAGTTTCGACTTACGTTTTTACTAAGTTTGGGGGGTGTGATGTTATTACCTCATTGAAGCATTAAGAGTATAATCTTTTCTTTGTATTGTTTGTTAGGGGAGTTGGTTTTTGCGGCCATATTGAAATTTTAATCGATTTTGATGTGACAATTTTTTACAACTTGCCTAATGTTCAGTGGTTTTTGGTTGTGTTTTCTTTTACGGAGTTACTCATGAATGATGTTTTGTGGAATAATTTTTGAAGTTATGCTCTAGATTGTACCAATGAGTTGTGTTGAAGCTTGAAGTGTGTAGTGAATGAAGAACACTCAGTTTTGAAGGTCAGAAGGATGGTTCGACCAACACCAGGAGTGGTTCGACCAGTGCCGGAGGTCGAACAAAAGCAGAGGAAGTCAAACCAGAGTCGAAAGTTGTCCAGAGAGGTGGTTCGACCTAAGCCATATTTGTTCGACCTGATCAGGAGGTCGAACCTGAGGTCGAACCAGTCAGTTCAAAGCACTCTGCTTTCCAAAAAATGGGTTCAACCAATTCAAGGATTGTTCGACCTGATCAGCAAGTCGAACCCCAGGTCGTACCGAGAAGAGCATTTGTCCAGAAGGTAGGTTCGACCTCGTCATCCATTGTTCGACCTGTTCAGGAGGTCGAAACTGAGGTCGAACCAAGCCAGGTACGCAATTTATGTTCAATTTTTTGGAGGGTTCGATTACTTTCTCGAAACACCAAACCTCGAACCCTCTTCGAACCTCTACACCATTACACAAATTCTTCGATTACACTTGATTGCACACCGATTACACAACATTACACCTTGAATTTACGAGTTAATCGCGGATTTGGGCGATTTTCGTCACAAATTAGGGCTGAAATCGCGATTTTTGGTTGTTGTGTGTTGTTGATCGGTTGTTCACCATGGGCAAGTCAAAAGGTATGTTGTTCTAACTCAACTACTCTAGGATTGAAGTTAATTCCATGCAATTTGTTGTGAATAAGAGGATTGATGTTGAGTATGGTTGAATTTCATGGTGAATGTTGATATTGTGACTTGTTTCATATGAATTCTTGTTTCTTGGTTTTAGGTTGTTTGATTATTGATAGAACTTGAATTTTTATGAGGATTGATCAAGGATATAGAACATCTAATAGAATGAGCATGTTGATTTGGGTTGAAATTGATGAAATTGAAATAGTTCATTAAGGGAAACATGTTGAATTTTTGATTGAATTGCTTGGATTGTTGATGCATGCTTGTTGGTTATTTAAAGAAGTGTGATTGAAAATGTTTTTGAGCATGTTGAATAATCAAGTGGTGTTGAGACGATAGTTGGATTGATTATGCATTGATGCTTAAAGTCTTGAGTACAGTATGTGATGTGCTAGTAAAATACTTGCTTTCTTGTCTTGTTGGTTGGATTGAAGTATTTATTTTCAGGAAAGGGACAAGGATCAAGTACAGGTAAGGGAAAGACAGAGGAGGAAAGATCGAAGAAGAGGCATGACAGGCCTTCGAATTTGGACAAAGTGACAAGGAAACTGAGGCTACAAGATCGTTTATCCAAAAATTTCAAGATTCATATGCAAGATTGGGATGAGATCAAAGAGAAGTGGGAAGAAGTTTCAGACAAGATAGCTCGCACTCGATACCAAGATGATGAAGCGATGAGGATAATGAGAATAGGGGATGACATATTTTGGATGTTCGATCAAGTAGGGATCCGAAGATTCATGGAGTTGAAGAGGCTGACGTACTTCCATGTTACAGCGGAAGTAGTTTGCTCGTTTGAGATGGAGAAGGACCCGCTTGGGTACCCATATCAGTGTATGTTTCAGCTTGGCGGAGTGAGTAGGAAATGGACGTCTGAGGATTTCAATGAGTTGTTTGAGACGCCTTTGGAGATCCCTCGATTAGAAAATGCTGCATTCGGTGCAAATCGGTTTTGGAGGGAGATCACCGGGGAGATTCGAGATTATAAAATCAGACAGGCTCGTGCTTCCGCAATAAAGAACCCAGTCTTGAGGTACATGGACCGCATCATGAGCAACACGTTATTCGCCCGCTCGGAGGGGAGTTTTGTACCTAGAGGAGAGCTTTACGTCCTTTGGTGTATGCTGAACGGGGTGAAGTTCAATGTTGGAGCTTATTTCATTGCGCAGCTGCATCGATTCAAGACCATTGGATTTCAAAAGGTGAATATTGGAGGGTTACTGACGATCGTGGCTGAGCATTACAACTTGGATCTCACCGGCTTTACACCAGTAGAAGGAGAACCCGATTTGATGATGAGCACGTGCATGAAGAGAGGATTTGCCTATTTTAGAGATGGAGATTAGTTTTTCACGAGGGGTCTCAAGCCTTTCGAATTTATGTTTCCCTTCGACGTGAGCAACTTGACAACTATTCGGGAAGCAAGGAATAAGTTGATGAATTCTCTCGGACATACCGCCTTATCCGTGGCAGTGAAGTCGGGTGGTGATTGGAGAGCGGTAGCGCAGATGTGTGCTGAGGGGAGGATGGCTGAGCTACAGCAGATCATTGATCAAGGAAAGTTCCGTCCACCTCAGCCACAACAGCCTGAAGAGGATGATCAGGTAGATGAGCAGCCGGAGATGGAGATTCCAGAAGAAGAGCAGCATGATGCGCCTCAGCATGCTCTGGTACCGCAGCAGCGGCGAGCAGTTCCAGGTACCCGGGAGCAGCTTCGCTTGATTCATGAGCAGCTGGTCGCAATAGTAGCTGCACAGCAGGAGACGAACAAGCAGCTCGTGCTCGCTAACGCCAACTATGCCACGCTGAACGAGAGGTACTCTGCCTTGGATGAGCGTGTTGGTAGAGTGAGTAGTCGAGTGGATATGATGGATAGGCACATTACCAGTCTGTGCCGAGCTGTGGAGAATAGGATGGATGAGAATGACAAAGATGATGATGAGGATGATGATGCTCCTAGGGAGTAGTTTCAGGTTTTCTTTTGGCTTCTCCGATTCATCTTATCTCCCATTCTTCTTTTTATTCTTACAGATTGGGGTGTGATTCATGTGTGAGTGGCATGTACTTGATATAGTTGATCTTGTATCATTGATTTGTATATGGGTTATTGATTCTGTGCATTCATGTGTTTACGTATTTATTTTCATTAGAAAGAGCATGTATAATTTGTTAAGTATATGGAATTCATGAGGAATTGATCTTGATTATGTGCTATTAGGAGTACTAGGAATTGAATACCTATGTGAGGATTTGAGCCTCTATCATGATTGATCGTGATAGTTTATTTTTTAGAGAATCATTCGTATGAACGTATTCTAGAACTTGGCTTGGAGTCTTGTGTGAGACTTACAATTGATGAAATACTAGGACATGATCTTAGGCCATTTTTGATTAATTGAGTCACTTAGCCAAATTTTACCTTTCCTAATGATTTTATAAACCTTTGGTAGCCCTGTTTGAGTCTTTTAAAAGCTTTTTCTTTGGCAAGCCAAATAAAAGAGCCTTAATTACCTTATTTGAGCTTTGAAAATACCCTATTCATTGGTAGAGAGAGTAAGGTGAATAAGTGTGCGAGAAGAAAAGGAAGATGGAATGAGGTTTAGTAAGAAAAGTACATGGTTAAATCTTGTTGGGGGTAGTGCCTGAAACTGGTACCCCGAATTGCTTATACATGGGGCTTGAAGTTTTAAGAAGCAGCCGAACAATGTTCGAGAAGGGTAGTGCCTACAACTGGTACCTGAGCGATCAAAAGAAGAATGATGTTGATGCAAGGAAGAGAAGGAAAATCGAAAATCGCAAGTGCAAGAGAAGAATTGGAGGAGAATATGAAGCCGAATGAGAAATCAAGAACCTCCAAGGTAACTCTCTACTAGTATCTTAAGTCACTATGTCCAAATTTTCCTACCCTTTCCAAAGAGCCAACATTACAACCTAGAAACAAGTCCTTTGTGATCCTAGTATTAATTTGATGAGAGTTGATTTTTGAGACCTTTGCCAAGCTTATGGTTATGCGTGAATATGAATTGATATGAGTGTTTATACTAGCCGATAGTGCCTCACGCACGTGAGCGAAAGAGAGTAAAGACTTATCTTGTCAGCGAGATTACTTAGTACTCCGAATGGTGTGTGATTGGATTGATTTTACATGAGTGAAATATATGATGCAAGTAATTCTTGTTTGATTCAATGAAGTGGCATGCGTAATATGTGTTGTACTTGATCTTGTTGAATTATACACGACTCCTGTGGTTTAAATTGGTTGCCTCGGGACGAGCAACATGCAAGTTTGAGGGTTTGATGAGTGTGTAAATTCACAAGTTTGGCACCATGTTTTGTGCTAGTTTTGGAGAGTTTTGATGTGGAAATAGGTGGAAAACCTATATATATTGTGAATTAGCATGAATCAGGTGTTAGTGGAGCTATTTGAGGGTTTTCTTAGCAAAAACAGAGTGAAAGTGCCAAGAATCGAAGAGACGGAGTCGAAGCCATGCGAACCGCCCAAGAAATAGGGGGGTTCGACCTGGTTGGAGGAGGGTTCGACCTCTCCAGCAGGTCGAACCAGCATTGCGGAACTTACAGAAGAGGATTCGACCACGACTCAAGTGGTTCGACCTGTCCATCAGGTCGAACCCTGGTCGAACCAGTTCGCAGAAAAGAGGATTCGACCACGACGTTTGAGTTCGACTTGCCAGTTGGTCGAATCGGGAGCGGGAATTGTCCAGTGATGAGGTTCGACCTGGAGTTCGACCAAGGCCTAAGTTGTTCGACCTGTTCAAGAGGTCGAACCAGTGCAGAATTCTTCCAGTAGCGGGATTCGACCTGTTGTTCGACCTGTGGCCAGTTGTTCGACCTGTTTGACGAGGTCGAACCTACGTGCGAGAACTTACCTTATCCGGATTTTCGAGACCGAAACGCGTGAGATCACTTAGAAAGCCCGTTCCAAGCCCTAGAGACATGATTACTAGTATAAAAGGAGGCTCATACAGAGAATGAAGAGAGCTTTTTATCATCAATCATAAGAGAGACAAGAGTAGAAGTGGTGATCCATCCGGAGGGCTGTGACAGAAGTTCGCTGAAGGTTCAAGTAAGAATGATCAATCTAACCATGATTGTTCCTAGATCAATCATGGGCTAGAACCGCCTTGGTAGTTCTAGGGTTATGAAAGTTTCATGATGTAATTCATATTTCGTGTGTAAAACTCCGTACAACACTACCTGTGGTTTGTTTTATATAAGATTGCATATTTAATCCATACTCATAGTCGTTTTGTGCATCAATGATCGTTGTGTAGAGTCTGAATACATAACATGGTTATTGATTGAGTGCGTTCACTACTGAGCAGGGTTTATTGTTATAATTCTAAGTGAAGGGATTCCGAAGTCTTATTAGAACCATCTTATATGAATATTCATGAATTGAATTAAATTCGGGTTGATGAATAGGATGAAGAGTATAACTTTATAGTACCTAAAAAGGGAGATCAATCGGGTTAGATTCTAGACGTAGAAGATAATTGATTATGATAGTACCTAGAAAGGGGGGTGAAGTATATCTCTTGCTCCGAGATTATTCACACGTGTCAAGCGCATATTTACTTGTGTCTATAGAGTAAACTTGCATGGTCTAGTGATGCGTCCACAAACCACAGGGCAGAGTCGGACACCATCACATGAAAATATGAATTACTAGTGAAACTGGATGACCCGACGAACTACCTACTATTCTTATTGATCACAACTCACTTTTCTCTACTCTTACTATTTCTTTTTGTTATTTCGATTAGAAGTTATTATTCCTTAAACCTTTACAATTACCAAACATAGTCTAAAGTATACTAGAATATAACGAAATTGATATTTAACCGTCCCGTGGGTTCGATATTGTAACTTGGTCATCTTCGCGACTACAATTGATATCCTTATACTTGAGGATTAATTTGTGTGTTGAGAAAACCCCTATCATGGATTCCTAGGTTGCTTCAAGAATTCCATGATACGCCATTGGGCGGCCATGCGAGTGCTTTGCGTACTTACAAGAGGATAGCTGCCAGTGTGTATTGGAGGGGCATGTTTCGAGCAGTAAGGGAGTATGTGGCAAAGTGTTTGGTCTGCCAAAAGGCAAAGTATGAGACTCTATCACCGGCAGGGTTGTTACAGCCGCTGCCCATTCCGGAGTTAATTTGGGAGGATGTGTCCATGGACTTTATTATAGCTATGCCGAAGTCTCATGGATATAGTACGGTTATGGTAGTGGTGGATCGCCTGTCCAAATACGGCCACTTTACGGCCTTGAAGGGCGTCATCACTGCTCGATCGGTGGCTGAGGCTTTCATGCGGGATGTTGTCCGCTTGCATGGTATTCCAAAGTCCATTGTTAGCGACCGTGACCCGTTGTTCGTAAGTACCTTCTGGAGGGAGCTCTTCAAAATGTCCGGGACACAACTGAAGTTTAGCTCTGCGTATCATCCTGAAACGGACGGACAAACAGAGGTTCTTAATAGGGTGTTGGAGACTTATTTGCGCTGTTTTGCCGGGGAGCAGCCAAGGAGATGGGTCAATTGGTTGTCTTGGGCGGAGTATTGGTATAACACGGCGTTCCAGACAGCAGCGCGTATGACGCCGTTTGAGGTAGTTTATGGGCGGCCAGCCCCTTCGCTTCGAAGGTATTTGCCAGGAGAGTGCAAGACAGCCGCAGTAGCTAATATGCTTCAAAGTAGGGATGCGTTGTTGGCACGCTTACGTGAAAATTTGATGCTTGCAAGGGAAAGGATGACCCATTCAGCTAATCGCCATCGTCGCGATGTGAATTTTGAGGTTGGCGACCATGTGTTCTTGAAGGTGCGTCCTCACCATCAGTTGACTTTGGCGAGAAGGCATCACCACAAACTTGCTGCAAAGTACTATGGGCCTTTCGCTGTGACGGAGCGCATTGGACCCGCTGCCAAAATCTAGTCGGGTCCACCCCATCTTCCACGTGTCCCAGCTCAAGCGGGTGGTGGGAGATCATGCGGTGGAAGCTGGATTGCCAGATTCTTTGGAGTTGCCGGTGACCCCTGTGTATGAACCGGAGGTGGTGTTAGCTAAGCGAAACATGGGAGAGGATGGTAAGCTGGTAGAGCAGGTGTTGGTGAAGTGGGTTGATCAGCCGGAGGACGACGCTACATGGGTGAATGTGGAAGAGTTTCAGCAGCAGTTTCCTTGGTTCAACCTTGAGGACAAGGTTGTTTCCAAGGGTGAGGGAGTTGATGTAGAGCAAGTGGGGCAATCCACCGAGGATGGGGAGGAGCAACCGAAGCCATTGCTGGTGTATCGGCGTAGGCAGCGCGTCAAGGCCTAGGATATTATCATTATTATTATTACGCGTTCTTTCCTTATTTACTTCCTTAATTTGTGAGTAGAATGGGCCTGATTGTTTGGGTTAGGATCTTATTTAAAGCCACGGGATGTAATGATTTCTAATCATCAAAAACATAATTGATATTGAAGGAGCCAGTTTGGCTATTTTGGCAAACGAATTTGTTCGTTTGAATCTGAGTGCTAATAGACCACCATAGGTCCTTAGCAGCCATCAAGTGTCGGATTCTAAAATATGTATCCTTTTCTTCCCTCCAATATTCTTTTCTAAATAGAGTTAAGAGGCTATTAACTTTTTCACATGAAACCAGAATGAAGACCTAAAATATCAAATATTTTTCCTGAGTAAGCAAATTCTCATCTCTTAACATGTTTGACAGTAGAGAAGGGATATGAGACAGTGATCAGAACTCCTTCACAATTTTGCCTAAGAACAAATTGCAGATATTTTGAACCTTCAGCCTTTTCTGGTCCTACTTGTTAGAGTTGGGGAAATCTACAATATGAAGAATTGACATATCGGGCTATTTACAACTGCTTCCCCCTGTGAGGGAGTAAGCAAGGTTTTTATTAAGCTTCCCTACCATGCATTCAAGTGAGATTTACTAGGGTATAAAAGTTTTCAATACTTTCAGAAAATTTAATTTCACATTGAACCCAACATGACATCACATGACAAACCATTTTAAATAGTACAAACATACTCTCTTCAGAAGGCAATATCTTGAACCTTACATTTTTCCTTGCATCCAAGAGCGTTGATACTCTCAAATCATCTCAAAGATCTGCTTGAAGCAAACAGTTCATCAGTTATCAAATAGTGGGCAGGAGGGAGGAACCAATCAATAAAGGGTAACTATCTGTTGAAATCAGACCTGATAACTCCTTTTGAATGAAAGCCAATTAATAATGTCAAAACAGCAGTGTTATATTTTGGGATAAATCAGAAATTAGATATCATAAGAAATTACATAAAACATGGAAAAAAGAACTTACATGGATAGGCATTTCAGCTATGACAAGACCACTGTTTTCTTCAAGGCTTTTAAGGATCACTACCTCTCCTCCAACAACCATGTTAATCACTATACCATCTTTATGTTCAGCAAGAAACAACAGCAAAATAAATCAAAATGATAAGAAGAAACTCAGATAGAATGGTACGATGCAAGAGAAGAAATATTGAAAATGGTTTCCCTTTTTCAGCATTGCAATTTAGGAAGGGAATGATAAGAAAAAACAAATATAGTTACCCCCAGTTTTCATGCAAGCCAAATTAACACCCATTCAGTTTAAAACAAATCTGTGGATAAACAAGCCGCCATGCGCCTCATGTATGTCTCCTGCAGAAGAACATATCAATTTTATTCTGGATTATAATGTGATGGAGCTACATCATTTCAATTGATCTTTGACAATTCCATGATTCAGGAACGCATAGCAGAATAGTTTTTGTTGGAAACACACATCCCTCTACATGCATAGAGAGGAATCCTATTACCTCTCACCAATGGATTGTGTTGCAGCGGAAGAGTATTGAGAACCGATTGACACTCACATTGCAATCTCTGGATCCAATCTTCAACACGGGGTTGAAAGATAAATGTTCCACGAATTTGTATTAAGGATGGATAAAGAATATTGGAGAGAATTGAAGAGCGAACGTTTTCTCTTAGAACCGTATTCTTCTTTCTATCTGTTTTCATGCGTACGCAGTTTTCTTTTATCCAAAAACCAACGTAAGGAAATGGAGAGAAAACTGTATCTAACTCCCTCTCTGCATGCAGCGTGCCACATGTTTTCATATGTGGAAAATATAATATATAATATTAAATTATTATTTACATCTCCCACTCACATATGAAATCAAAAAATCTCTTGATTCATTTTCTTCATGAATCATATTCTAGTCCAGATTAATACATCGTGTGACCCACGAGATACGAGTTTTAATTGATATACACTTGTTAGAGATATATAGCAACTCAACAAGTTTATCAAAGAAACTCAACAAGCTCGCTATACCCCAAAACTCTTGAATATTTAACATAAGTTGACATATCTCTTTTCAATCCCCTTAATATGTAAGAGCATATTCAACCATTTTGCAAAAAAAAAAACTATGTATTCATAATCAAGACCCTGCTTGATTGACTAGTCAATGAATCACAATAGTATATGTTAAATTAAGACATTCTTCCCGTCTCACTAAGTATCTACAGTCTCCCACTGCAGCTGCTTTCCTAGACATGCACCGCATTGCCGTTATTAACCATAGCTCTTTTGGTAACATGCTAAAGTAGCAACACTAAAGTGAAGATTTAGAATATAGTAGAAAGTCATAAGGGTAACTAATAGATAAGGACTCATACTATTTGAGAAAATGGGAATAATATTCTCAATCCTTTTGTGGTCAACTCAGCACAAGTCGTTTTTCTAAAACACTTGTCACAATGTCTTTAACTTCCTTCCATGAAAGTGTATGTCGTATATTATTTTAATATAGACATTGTGTAAATCAAAGTTCAAGTGTGTCCCATACACTTAACTCGGATATCCTTCCTCCCACGTATAGGATCTCCATCGATTTAGCTTTATAACAAGTTGGATTAGATTCGTGGCTAAATCTATCTCGATCACATTAATTATCGTAATCTCATCTCTGCGCTCCCACTTAGCCAGAGGTGATTGCTCGTATGAGAGAGCCAATCGTAACTTGCAGACATACTATTATACATGAATCATCACATATAATTTATAAAACATATATAAATAGTTAAGTCATTAACCATTCCATTAACATACATAAACATATTCAATACATCGTTTTAAATCCTTCGCAAACCCAATCCTTTTACATGCCCTACGAACACATCTCTGGGAATTGGTTTGGTAAAAGGATCTGCTAACATTGAACGAGTAGAAATATATTTAAGAATCACTTTCTTCTTTTCTATAATATCTCTAACAAAGTTGAATTTAGTATCAATGTGTTTGGTCTTTCCATGATATTTGGGGTCTTTTGTGTAAGCAATAGCCGCTTGATTATCACAATTGATTAAAACAGCTCCCACTGAAGTGTTTAAGACCTCCAAGTGTTTCATGAATCTTCTCAACCAGATAGCCTCTTGAACTGCAGACGCGCATGCCATAAACTCAGCTTCCATTGTGGACAATGCGATGCAATTCTATTTTTTGCTACACCATGAGATTGCTCCATTGTTGAGCAAGAAGACATAACCAGAAGTTGATTTACGCTCATCTAAATCTCCACTCCAGTCAGCGTCTGAATACCCATTTAGTGTACTGTTATTCCCTTGATAACAAATAGAATAATCTGCAGTCCCTTTTAGGTATATGAAAATTCTTTTAACAGCCATCCAATGCTTCTTCCCCGGATCGAATTGGTACCTGCTAACCAGACCAACGGCATAGCAAATGTCTGGTCTTGTACACAACATTGCGTACATAAGACTTTCAATTGCATTGGCATATGGCACTTTGGACATTTCATTGATTTCATCTTGAGTCTTGGGACACATATGTTGACTCAATGATTCGCCTTTCACTATAGGAGTATCTATGGGCTTGCAAGTTTCCATCTTGAACCGTTCCAAAAGTTTCTTGATGTAAGTCTCTTGAGACAAACCCAATAACTTCTTTGAACGATCCTTATGGATCTTCACACCAAGTATGTATTCTGTCTCACCCATATCTTTCATTTCGAAGTTTGAAGATAACCATCTTTTTATGGTTTCAAGATACTCTTTTCTATTACTAGCTAGTAGTATGTCATCCACATTTATCATAACGAAGTTATATGAGATAATCGTATTGTGAAACCTCAAATACCACTGTCTAGAGGATTGTTTGAGTCCGTAGATTGACTTCTTCAATCTACAAACTTTATCCTCTTGACCTCGAAGTATAAATCCTACAGGCTGTTGCATGTAGATTTCTTCCTCTAATTCTCCATTGAGAAACGCGATCTTAACATCCATTTGGTGTAATTCTAAATACATACTAGCCACTATAGCCAATAGTAGACGAATCGAGGCAAACCTCACTACAGGTGAAAAAATTTCTTCGTAGTATATACCCTCTTGTTGAGTATAACCTTTTGCCACCAAGCGAGCCTTATACCTCTCTATTGAGCCATCATATTTTCTTTTGATTTTGAGAATCCATTTATTCCCAATTGCCTTTCGTCCCTTTGGAAGATCTACAAGTTCTCATACTTGATTTGACTTCATAGACTCCATCTCCTCTTTCATCGCTTTCATCCATTTCTCCTTCGCCGGTCAAGTCAGAGCTTCTTTCACATTCCTAGGCTCTTCCTCATCAATAGGAGAAACATCTCTATTTTCTGGTGAAACAAAGAAGGCATGTCCTTCAATATCATAATGCCTTTTGGGCACATGTTCCCTAGAACTTTTCCGAGATAGCTATTGATGATCTTCTATAGACAAAATACTCTCATTGAGAATCGCTTGATCCTCAATTGGCAAATATCTATCAAGATCCATACTATCAGCTAAACTACTGCTCCCACTTGGATCTTATAGGAATTGGTTTTCTACTACCTCGAAAATAGGTTCGGCATCCCTGATGCCCCCTCTACTAGGAAATTCCGTTTTCAGAAAATGAGCATTACGTGATTCTGTCTCAGTTAAACTCCCATCTTGATCTCCTATGAACACGTAACCCTTAGAATGTTCGCAGTATCTTATAAAGATACACTTCTTGCCTCTGGGACCCAACTTTCCATACTGACTCGATGAATCATGTACATAAGCTGCTGATCCCCAAGCTCTAAGGTTACTTATGTCAAGTTTTCTACCCGTCCAAAGTTCATATGGAGTTGAAGCAACTGATTTGGAAGGCACTCGATTAAGCACATAAGCTGTCGTGAGTAACGCATCTCCCCAAAAAGAGATCGGTAAATTAGCTTGTGCCATCATGGATCTCACCATCTCCAACAAAGTCCTATTCCTTCTTTCAGCAACACCATTTTGTTGAGGTGTATAAGGAATGGTTAATTGTCGGACTATACCCTTTTCATTACAAAATTCTTTGAATTGTTCCGATAGATATTCACGTCCTCTATCAGTTCTGAAAACTTTGATAGATTTATCCTTTTGATTTTCAACTTCGCTCAAATATCGTCTAAAACAATCCAATGCTTCAGACTTATGAGATATCAAATAGATGATTAGTGATATTTTCACCTAGATTTTAGTGTCTTTTTATGTGAGTTTTCGTATATTTTTATCCGTATTTTATGTGTTATTTGGTTGTGTTTTGTGTTTTCATGGAAATGTGTGTGAATGAGCTTAAACCTATACTTTTTATTTGATGCTAGATACGATAAGGAAGACGTAGGAAAAAGCGGATCTCAATTCAGAGTTGAAACGAGGGAGAACGAGCCAAAACAGTGAAGAAATACAGGAGCCAGCACCAACACGGGCCGTGTAGCCAACACGGCCCTGTAAGCGATGGCCGTGCGGCGACACCTATTCGTTCAACACGGGCACCTTAAGGCCGTGTCCAGTCGCACGAGTCGTGTTGGCAGCACGAGCCGTGTCATCAACACGGCCCTGTAAGAAAAGGCCGTGCGGGATCATCAGTTTACACGACACGGCCACCTTATGGCCGTGTGACAGAGCACGACTCATGCTGTATAAAATCCTGGAAAAAAAAATCAGAATCCTTCTAGAAGCCTCCCAAGGGGTATAAATACCCAATACTTCAATATGTGAGAGGAGATCCGAAATTCCACCTTCCCCACACACCTCACACACCATTTCTTCCATTTTTCACCTTCATCTTCATCCATTCACCATCCTTTGGATCTACAATCATCCAACCATCAAAACCTTCATCAAATTGAAGAAAAGAAGCAAGGAAGAGAGGAAGATTGTAAGGAAAGGAAGAAGATCACCATTGAAGCTCTTCAAGGGAGTTTTCATCCATACTTTGTAGTTAAACCTCATAGTTTCATCATGTTTTTGAATGATCTTAATGTCTATGTTAATTTCCTTGTTAATATGGTAGGCTAATCTCCCTTGTGAGATTAGCAACATGAGAGTTGTTGGATAATTTTGGGGATTTGTGTATTTTAATTCATATGTTGATTGGATCTATGATTTTCTACCATTGATTATTAATTGCTTGAATTGTATTGATGATTTGTGTGTTTAGTTGTTCTAGATATGTGATTAGATTGAGAAATCAATTATATGCTTAGGATAATTAAGTGAATCATTTCATCAAACACTTCATGTGTATTATAGATTGTGAAGAGATTGAGAAGTCCTTCATAGTTTAGAACCCTTTGGTAGGACATGTGATTGGTTTGATCGAGAGATTGATTAATTGTGTGAAGGGACTCTCATTTAAGCTTAATACATAGTTGGAATTGTTTAAGTGAGAACCAATCCATTGAGCTATTTGATATTCATATCCTATTAATCTCGAGAGGGAGTTTAGGTGATCTTAGTGTTGGCCCTTAGTCTACAATCCATGATACATATGAATTTGATACATAATTCCTAGATTTTCCACTTCTTGATTGTTGTTAATCTCACTTTTAATCAATTTGGTAAACCACTTTCCATCATCATCTTGTTCGTTGATCATTGCTTACTTCGATTACTTGTCATTTATTTGTTTACAACCAATCCCATTGATGATTCGTCTCTATAAAATTACAACAAACGTGAGATCGCTTAAGCACTAGTGCCTACCTCCCTTGGGTTCGATAATTTCTTGAATTGGTCATTCTCCACTAAACTATGGCTAATCAAATGGCGCCGTTGCCGGGGAGGCAATGGTTGCTAGTAGCTTGAAGAAGGATCGTTTTGAGTAATCTTAATAGAGACATTTTTTTTATTTTATTTGTTTACTTGTATTTGCTTTGTGAAAATTTGTTCTAATTTCTCTTATCTTGAAGGTGTATGCAAACGAGGTCAAAAGGGAAGCAAGTCGAACCAATTGATCTAGAGCTTGAAAACACTTTGAGGAGAAGGAGAAGAGAGAACAAAACCAAAAATAGTGATTTTATGGAGAATTTTCAAGAAGATAATCGCATGGAGATAGAGCATGATGGGGAAGGAGGACACAATATGAACGTGCATGACAACGCACCTCAATTCAATGCAAATCTTCCTCAACAAGCCTATCAAAATCATGGAGCTATGAACAACCAAGCTTTTCTTCAACAAATGGTGCAACAAGTTCTAAGGCAACAATGCTTTCAACAAGCTTATGCTCCTCCACAATAAGCTTATGTGCCACCACCTCCACCTCCGGTGCAACATGGAATGCAAAATGATCAAAGGGTGATCTGGGGTTTCTTCATGCCGAGGACAATGCCACAAATGATGGGACCACCAATTCATGCCAACAAATTTGAATTTAAAATGGGCTTGATTTCATTGGTGAGAGAGCAACAATTTAGTGGAGCTCCGAATGAAGATCCTAATGCTCATCTAGCTCAATTCGTTGAGATTGCCAACACCGTCAAGATGAGGTTGTTTCCGTTTTCTTTAAAGGATAGAGCAAGAACATGGCTCTCCACTCTTACTCCCGGTACGTGCAATACATGGGACGAACTAGCACAAATGTTTTTGAACAAATACTTCCCACCTTTCAAGACGCTTCAAATGAAGAGCTTGATCACTCAATTCAAGTAAATGCCTCAAGAGAGTTTTTATGAAGCGTGGAAAAGGTTTAAGGATATGCTACGCAAGTGTCCACAACATGGTTTCCTGGAGAATCAACAAGTTGGATTTTTCTATCAAGGACTTGTGAATGGGCAAAGAGTGCTTGTTGATGCTTCGGCGGGTGGATCCGTACTTGGAGTGACTCCGGAAAGGGCCATAAAATTTTTTGAAGAGATTGCTACAAATGTGTACCAATGGCCATCGGAGAGGGTAAGTGGATGCTATGGATTTGAAAGTTTTGATCAAGGACAACACTCGAGTGTGAAGAGTGTGAATGTTGAACCAAGTATGCCAAGCATGGAAAATATAGTGGCGGGATCATGAAGCAAATAAGCTTGAATCAAATTGTGAACAATCAAGGAGCGAATATGGTTGAGGGGCTACAAAGTGAGCAAGGTGTGCTTCCTCCGAATGTAGTGAATGGAGAACAATGGGCCAACTCTATGCCACGTGTAGAAGATGTGTCGTACATGCAAGGAAGAAATTACCAAGGGAATTTCCAAAACAATTACCAAGGTAATTTCAACCAAAGTCAAGGAAACTATTCACCAAGGCAAGGAGGCTTTAATGGTCAAAGTAGTGGAAGCTCATACCCACAACAACAACAAAGGCAAAGCAACTTCTCTTACTCTAATCCAAGCAATGCGGTTGCGTATCCTCCTAGATATCAACCAGGAGCTAAGGCACCGAACAATGAGGGAAGAGCATCAACCGATGAGCTACTTGAACAATTGATTGCATCAAACAAAGCTAGAGATGAAGCTAATGAAAGAAGATTCAAAGCTCTTGAGGAAAATAATGAAAGAAGATTAAAAGCTATTGAGGAAAATAGTGATAGAAGATGCAAAGCTTTGGAGTACAATGTTGGACAAATGGTAAGTTCATTGAGTGCTCAACAAAAAGGAAAGTTTTCGGCCACAACCGAAGTGAATCCCAAAGCTCAATGTTTGTTGGTTGATATGAAAGAGGAACGAAAGGTTGAAGAAGGGTTGGTGGAAAGCAAGGTTGTTGAAGAAATAGAAGAGATAAGTAAGAAAGAAGAGAAGGGGCTTAAATGGATACCTAAGTGGAAAAAGGTGCAAGAGGAAAAGAAAGTGGAAGAAAAGGGTAAAGAAGAGGAGTACAAACGTGATTATTGGGGTATTCTGATCACTCCATTCCCTATTCCCTATCCACAAATGTTTGTAAAAGAGGAGAAGAAAAAGGAGTTTGAGGAGTATGTGAAAGAGCTCAAGAAAAAGTATGAGAAAAAAAGGAAAGAAGAGCAACCCGAAGCAAGTGGATCAATGCAAAAAGGGGGGCCTACAAAAGTTGGTGATCCGGGGAAGTTCATAATCCCTTGTGATTTTGAAAAGAAAGGTACCCTTGATGCATTGTGTGACTTGGGGGCTAGCGTTAACGTGATGTCTTATGCCACGTTCAAAGACCTTGCAATTGGAAAGCTAAAGCCTACTACTATCCGTCTTGAAGTTGTCAATGGTGAGGTTGTGAAGCCACTAGGAATTGTTGAAGACGTGGAGGTAAAGGTGAAAGGGCTAGCTTTCCTGATCGACTTCATGATTTTGGAAGTGAAGGCGGACCCCAAAGTTCCACTCATTTTGGGAAGGCCATTTCTAGCTACGGGAAGAGCAAGAATTGATGTTGGTAGAGAAGAGTTATCCTTGAGCTCAAAAGGAAAGAGTGTCACGTTCATGTGTAAAAAGGAAAAAGGAGCCAAGTCTCACTTAAAGCCTCCGGATGATTTCGATGATCATGATTCTCTTCTCTTTGACAATTTAAATTCATTTCTTCATGATTATATGAAATTGTCAAATGCTAACTTGTCTTCTTGTGATGTTAATAGGATGAAAGCATCAGAGCTCGATTGGAAACTCGACAAAGGAGAAAGAGGAAGTCCACTAGAATCACTTCTCAATGACGATTTGATGCTTGTAAGCAAGAATGGTGAGGTTGAGCTAGTGGACAAGAAGAAGGCCAAGCTACTGTTTAAAGTGAGGATGCGAGGAGAAAGTGAGATGGACCATCATTTGGTCCAATGATCGTAAAATTCCGTCCGGCTTGAAGACCTTAAACTTAGCGCTAAATGGGAGGCAACCCATTCTTTTGTTATTTTGATGCTTTTTTTGTTGATTTTGGTCTTGTAGGTGGATTGTGCTCGTGAGAAAAAGAATGTTGAAGAAAGGAGAAGAGCTTCATGGATTTGAGTAAAAATGTCACCATTTGTTGCAAACTTAATTCTCGACTCTTGTATCGAGTCAAGTTTGGGGGGAAAGTGCATGGTGAACATAGCTTGAGTCGTGTGGATGCGTTTACTTCTTCACAAGAAGATCATCAATGGAAACTACAAGGGTAAGTCCCACCACTTTTTGCAAACTTAATTCTCACCTCTTAGTTCGATTTAAGTTTGGGGGGAGAGTGCGTGGTGTGACTCACCACTTAAGTGTGTTTGATATGATGATATATTGATGATGAAAGGTCTTCTTATAAAATTCACCCAAATTTTAAAATTTTCTCATGAGTTTGGT
The DNA here is from genome assembly GCA_023678885.1 of Pogostemon cablin. Classification (NCBI taxonomy): domain Eukaryota; kingdom Viridiplantae; phylum Streptophyta; class Magnoliopsida; order Lamiales; family Lamiaceae; genus Pogostemon; species Pogostemon cablin. The sequence goes on from CM042993.1 coordinate 11,429,826, forward strand.
TGGATTTTGGTATGATTGGTTGTGTTGAAGTGCATGTGAATCCATATTTTTAAGGCAATTGTTGAGCTAATGGTGTTGTATGAGTTTTGAGTATGAATGAAGGGTATTGGAAGCACGAATGGAGCTTGGAGCAAACGCTTTCCTTACCAAATGCCTATTGAGGGAGTACTCTACACCTTATCACTTCTAATTGATTTTGATTTGGATTGAATGGATTAGCATGCTACTTCATGTGTTATGTTTTTGGGATGTTTATTTTCGTAAATTAGGATTTCCTTTTCAATCAAGGTTGGGATGATTGTGAGCTTACATTGTTATGGATGATTAGAATATGTGCTTTATTGTTAATGATGGTGATTTTTGTTTTTGCATGTTATGTGTTTTTGGTTGTTTATTATTTGTTGAGTCTTTATTTTATGTTTTGTGTGTTTTCTTATTTTTGTCTTGGTATATTTGGTGGTTTGTTTAGGGAGGTTGTGTGTCATTTTTGAATATGAGTGATGATATGTTGTGGTAGTAAGTGATGACAAGTTATGATTAAGAATCTCTACACTTTCGAATTGTGACATGTTTTACTTAACTTGTTCAATTTTGAGATGAATGTGGTGTAATAAGTTTCTTAAGGTCCAATGCATAAGCTTGTGAGAATTAGAGCCTCAACCGTGCATACATGATTTTTTCCTTCATGAGTGGATCGATTGAGTTTTGATAAGCTAGAACTTGCTCAAGGACTATAGGAATGAGCCCGATTTGTGGAGATTAGTGAAATGATCTAAGGTCATCCTTGTCATTTATAGTCATTACCATATATTTCCCCACCTTGAACATCATCCCTAGTCAACCACTTTGAGCCTTAAAGCCATTTTATTGTGAATTTAGCACACTACAAGCCTTAATTACCCACTTGAGCCTTACATACATACCTTTTGTGTGAGTGATTGAGGAGATGTGGTTTAGAAAGGTTTGATGAGAATTCTGCAAGAAAAGAAAGGAAATAGTAAACAAGCAAGATAAAGGATGAAAAAGAGCACAAACAAGAATAAACATGCAACCTCAAAATAAGAAAATGAGCAAAGCAATAACAATATGCTCAAGTACTTAAAAGTTCAAAGAAGGAAGCATGCATTAAAAGAAGCTCAAAATCTAAGGAAAGTTGATGATTAGTGCTTGTGATTACCAAAGTTGAGAAAGGAAGAAAGAAAAGTGGAGAAGTTGAGGAAGTTGATCATCTCTTCGATTACTTACACTTGTTAGTCACTATTATCCATACTCTTCCTACCTTACCAAAGAGCCTATCATTACATCCCAATTAAAGACCTTTTTGATCATTAATTTAAACTTTGGTGGTTTGTGAATGTAGTCCACGAGCAAGCTTATAGCGAGTCGAGCCAATCGATTGATGAGTGTTGTTTTACCCTACTTTAAAGAGTGTTGAGTGAAATTGATATCTATGTGAGGCTTGGACTAAAAAGGGACTGTATTACACTATCATTCTCTTTAGATTGAACTTGTTAATTCTTCATGTCATGAATCTAATGTTGTAGGATGACTTAGCATAAATTGTGATTCTTATTATTATTGATGTGTTGTTACTTATGTTCGTTCAGTCTTTTCCTAGGTGAAAATCACTCTCCTTGGTTTATCATTTTCGTTGTGCGAGGACGCACAACACTTTAAGTTTGGGGTGTGATGAGTGATATTTTCACCTAGATTTTAGTGTCTTTTTATGTGAGTTTTCGTATATTTTTATCCGTATTTTATGTGTTATTTGGTTGTGTTTTGTGTTTTTATGGAAATGTGTGTGAATGAGCTTAAACCTATACTTTTTATTTGATGCTAGATATGATAAGGAAGACGTAGGAAAAAGCGGATCTCAATTCGGAGTTGAAACGAGGGAGAACGAGCCAAAACAGTGAAGAAATACAGGAGCCAGCACCAACACGGGCCGTGTAGCCAACACGGCCCTGTAAGCAATGGCCGTGCGGCGACACCTATTCGTTCAACACGGGCACCTTAAGGCCGTGTCCAGTCGCACGAGTCGTGTTGGCAGCACGAGCCGTGTCATCAACACGGCCCTGTAAGAAAAGACCATGCGGGAGCATCAGTTTACACGACACGGCCACCTTATGGCCGTGTGACAGAGCACGACTCGTGCTGTGTAAAATCCTGGAAAAAAATAAGAATTCTTCTAGAAGCCTCCCAAGGGGTATAAATACCCAATACTTCAATATGTGAGAGGAGATCCGAAATTCCACCTTCCCCACACACCTCACACACCATTTCCTCAATTTTTCACCTTCATCTTCATCCATTCACCATCCTTTGGATCTACAATCATCCAACCATCAAAACCTTCATCAAATTGAAGAAAAGAAGCAAGGAAGAGAGGAAGATTGCAAGGAAAGGAAGAAGATCACCATTGAAGTTCTTCAAGGGAGTTTTCATCCATACTTTGTAGTTAAACCTCATAGTTTCATCATGTTTTTGAAGGATCTTAATGTCTATGTTAATTTTCTTGTTAATATGGTAGGCTAATATCCCTTGTGAGATTAGCAACATGAGAGTTGTTGGATAATTTTGGGGATTTGTATATTTTAATTCATATGTTGATTGGATCTATGATTTTCTACCATTGATTATTAATTTCTTGAATTGTATTGATGATTTGTGTGTTTAGTTGTTCTAGATATGTGATTAGATTGAGAAATCAATTATATGCTTAGGATAATTAAGTGAATCATTTCATCAAACACTTCATGTGTATTATAGATTGTGAAGAGATTGAGAAGTCCTTCATAGTTTAGAACCCTTTGGTAGGACATGTGATTGGTTTGATCGAGAGATTGATTAATTGTGTGAAGGGACTCTCATTTAAGCTTAGTACCTAGTTGGAATTGTTTAAGTGAGAACCAATCCGTTGAGCTATTTGATATTCATATCCTATTTATCTCGAGAGGGAGTTTAGGTGATCTTAGTGTTGGCCCTTAGTCTACAATCCATGATACATATGAATTTGATACATAATTCCTAGAATTTCCACTTCTTGATTGTTGTTAATCTCACTTTTAATCAATTTGGTAAACCATTTTCCATCATCATCTTGTTCGTTGATCATTGCTTGCTTCGATTACTTGTCATTTAGTTGTTTACAACCAATCCCATTGATGATTCGTCTCTATAAAATTACAACAAACGTGAGATCGCTTAAGCACTAGTGCCTACCTCCCTTGGGTTCGATAATTTCTTGAATTGGTCATTCTCCACTAAACTATGGCTAATCAATAGACATATCCAAAACGCGAATAATCATCAATAAACGTAATGAAATAATGAGCTCCATGTCGTGCTCTCACATTTACAGGACCACATATATCGGAATGGATTACTTCTAATGGAGATTCAGCTCTAATGGCTTTACCAAACGGTTTTCTAGTCATTTTTCCAGCAAGACAATGTTCGCATTTGGATAATACAACTTTTGATGAAAGATTCAACAATCCTTCTTTTACAAGTCTATTCATCCTATCTTGCCCAATATGACCCAATCTAGCATGCCAAACATTATCATTCACATTTGCATTACTAGAAGAACAAGCATTTAGTAAATAAGAATAATCATCATAATAACTAAAAGTCATTCTATTACAATCTAAAACCATAAAACCATCATTCATATGTCCCGATGCATAACAAGTACCATTAATGCTAATTACCACAATATTTTTAGTAAATAATACATCATAACCCAAATTAACTAAAACTGAAACAGAGATTAGATTCCGTGTGATTTCTGGAGCATAGAGAACATCATGTAGAATAAAGGCCCGACCATTGTCAAGGTCCAGTTTGCAAGTCCCAAGTCCTTTGACTTCGACTCGAGCGTTGTTTCCCACATATATCCACCTAGTCCCCTTTGGAACATGACAGAAATCTACAAAAGCTCCTCTGTCTCTCGTCACATGGTCCGTTGCTCCTGAGTCTATAATCCACAATGGATAAGAATCAGTTAACAAGACAGTACTTGAGACATTAATTTCACACTCAAAAGAATAAGATGAATCTACCTTGTCCCTTTTGGGCTCAGGGCATTCACGTGCAAAGTGACCAAGTTTTCCACAATTGAAACATGACATTTTGCTCTTATCCTTTTTATTCTTTTTATTTTGCTTCTTTTTCTTCTTCTGCTCATCAGTTTTGGTTGCTGGGTTGTTGTCATGCTTCTCACCGTCAGATCGTTTACCATTCTTGTTCTTCTTCCAATTCCTTTTCCTTTTGAAGCCCGAAGCTCCTTTGGAAGTAGAACCGGCATAGAAAATCCCAGAAGCTGGCTTTTAGGCTCCAAGCCTCTCATCTTCCAACTCAACATGACGAGCAGCATCATTGAAAGTTTTAATACTTTCATTATGAGTCAAGTTAACCTTAAGATGTACCCAACGATCAGGTAGAGAGCGGATCAGTGCTTGGATCTGTTGCTCATCAGAGAGAATGTGACCAGCAGTCTTAAGTTCAATTGTCATATTAGACATCTCCCTGAGATGTTGCCTAATGTTATGATCAGGTTTCTTCTTGTAGGTATCAAACATAATAGTTAACTGCCTAAGCCTCGTAATCGATGTTCCACCATATTTTTCACGCAGATACACCCAGATATCATGTGCAGTGGGATGTTGTTCACACTCATGAATCATCGGATCGATTACCGAGCTAACGAGGATACCACGGGCAACGGAATTTTTCTTTTTCCAAGCCAGGTATGCCTCTTGGTCACGTCTCCCTTGAGTTCCATTTCCCACACCTGGATCAGCCATGACTTGGTTTATAGCATCTAATGCATCTTGCTCATCCAACACGTACCAAATCTTATGACGCCAAGTGTCATAGTTGTCACCATTGAGTTTCTCTCCTTTGTTTAACTCAACGATAATTGATTTCGATGCCATGATCTTAATTAGAGATTAAAGTGATTCATTATGTTAATAATATTTTATCAAATTTTACGTTAAGCTTAAACAAAAAACATCTCAATCAATAACACAAGACTTAATCTCGAAAAATAGCTTGGAGACTACTAATCATCAATCTCATCAAGTGTCATAATACTAGATACTTGTTTCAAAACGTAAAATACATTTAAGGTTCAAGTAATCAACAATTAATATTGAACAGCCACTAATAAATAGAACATCAACAACCATCCATCATTGTAAATAAATCAAGTCTGACATCACATAAATTCTAATGGACTCCTCGAGTATTCAATTAGAAAATAGAATTAAGAACGTCTACGAATAGAACCTCCATATACGTCACTTGATTCAAAATAATGAATATAATCAAAATCTCTAGTCCCCACACTATAGATAGCTCGTGCCAAAGGATCTGCAAGAGGATTCTTAATCTGATCCTTTCTTCGACTTTTCAGTCTTAGAAAATCAGATCGTCGAACTCCACCCATACTTAAGCAAGCTGATCTTAGTGCTTGTCTATTATCTTCTTCTAAAGAAGCAATCATCAGATCATACATCAATTGACGACCATTCGGTTCCACACTATAAGTCTTCCTTTGAGCCCAAAACTCCTTTTGCAAGTAGGAAGGTAAAGTGTTAGCCCAGGTCTCACGACTAGAAATCTTATTGTACTCACTAGATGGGAGAAGCTTTTTATCGATCAAGAACAACAAATGGTTGTATCGTTCAAATAGTTCCAATACATGGTCCCTAATGTTGTGTTGTGGTTTCATTTTGTAGTTCAGAAATTCATTAAGGACTATCCGTTTAGTTTTGATGTCCCTTGTTGAAACTGTTCTCCTCCTTGATGCCATGCCTATGAAAAATGAGCAACCAAAATAAAAACACACCCGTGTTAGTCAAATTATATCACATGAATTTCCTCTCCACATAATGCACATGGAAACAAATTTTCAAGATACAATAGGCATATTCACAAGTGAATAAGTTCAACTCTATTGGCTCCCACTTTCATAGGCTACAAGAGTTTGAACAATTCAATATTACAATGAACTTATGATTAAATGACATTATAAGGTGCATAATCAACATAAAATGCAACCAAATAGCTACCATAAAGGTTTTTATTCAACAAAAATGTCATATAACAAAGTAAAACCACACACACACACTAAAGATGTCGTCAAGCACTCTCGAAAACATCATCATCGGACTCTATGCATCGAAACATGTCAGAATACATCGGACAGACGCCGAAAAATGCATTCACGCACCTCCACGCGCCCTCACGCGCCTCCATGCGCCCTCACGCATCGGCTGGAGTATCCACGCGCTTCCCACGCGCCGCCACTCACCGCCACGCGCGGCTGTCAGCAGGCTGATCCCGCCGCGTGTATCACACGCGCCACCGCCGGTGACGATTTTTGTCGGCGCGTGGGCCTCACGCGCTTGGACGATCACCGGCGCGTGAAACTCACGCGCTACTGCCTTGCCGAAGCATCTCCTCCACGCGCCTCCGTATTCTGCTTGTTCACCGGTGGATTCGGCTCCGGGCTGACCTACCTGGTCTGACCCGGCCCAAATATGCTGACCCGGCCCCACCTAATACAAAAACAGTTATGATTAATTGCAGAAAAGCCCCTCAATAATTTCTAATTCTCAAAAAACAACCCCTGAAGTTTCTGAAAATTTGCAAATTAAGCCCAGTTTCGTAAAAATCTTTGAAAAATCATAACTGGAGTTTTAGAAGGCCAAAAAATGCACAAAAAATACTGACGGACTCCTCTCGACGAGACCTATCCAGTAGTATAAACAAAATATGCTTTTGCTTGCACGGAAAAATGACGAAAAAATCACACTTTCATGTTTCATGGTGGATCACAACGTCATTAACACATATACACTGGAAACGAAGTTAATCTGCCTCATACTCACATAAATAACTCATCAAAGTCACACAATTCACCAATCATATAACTTTAAACAAAATAATGTGAGAATGTTTCAAAAATTAAAAGCAGAAAACTTTAACGCAAGAAATCCAGAGAAGGAAAACGAAGTACCAATCATTGGCTCTGATACCAATGTTGGAAACACACATCCCTCTACATGCACAGAGAGGAATCCTATTACCTCTCACCAATGGATTATGTTGCAGCGGAAGAGTATTGAGAACCGATTGACACTCACGTTGCAATCTCTGGATCCAATCTTCAACACGGGGTTGAAAGATAAATGTTCCACGAATTTGTATTAAGGATGAATAAAGAATATTGGAGAGAATTGAAGAGCGAACGTTTTCTCTTAGAATCGTGTTCTTCTTTCTATCTGTTTTCATGCGTACGCAGTTTTCTTTTATCCAAAAACCAACGTAAGGAAACGGAGAGAAAACTGTATCTAACTCCCTCTCTGCATGCAGCGTGCCACATGTTTTCATATGTGGAAAATATAATATATAATATAAATTATTATTTACAGTTTTCAAAAAAAAATTATGTAAACACATATGACATACATTTGTCTCATACGCTTTGAGATAAATTCTAATGGAAGCAAACAAACATATTGTAGGCAATTAAATTTTATTGCCTAATAAATATAAATACAAAAGAAAATATATTAAGTATTAATTTAATATTTATTTATTAAGGAATTTAAATAAATTAATTCCTAAAATAAATGGATATATAATTAATAATTAATATAATTATTTGAGCCCAAAATCCAAGTTAAAAGGGCTTAATTCAAGTCATATGGGCTTAATTCAAGTCAAGTGGGCCCGACTCAAGTCAATATGCCCAGCAAATCAAGTCCAGTAGGCCTAATTAAATTAAATAAGCCCATGTCAAAATCAGACAGACTTAATTAAATTAAATAGGCCCGTATCCAGTCCAGCAGGCTTAATTAAAGGAGAAAAGCCCAACATATCTTTTGAAGGAGAAAATATCTCTCAAGTGGTTATTTTCTCTACCTATAAATAAGGACCTTCAGTCCTCATTCCATTCACTCTGAAAAATCCTGAAGACCTGCAGAATTCTGAAGATCAAGCGAAGATCCAAGTTCGATCAAGTCAAGTGAAGATCAAGATCAAGCGAAGAATCAAGTTCGATCAAGTCAAGTGAAGAATTCTGAAGATCAAGATCAAGTGAAGATTCAAGTGAAGAGCAAGAGCAAGATAAAGATCCAAGCCCAAGCTCAAGATCTTCAAGTCAAGTTCAAGATATATTCAAGTCAAGAATCACATCCGATCAAAGACCAAGGTTCTAAGCCTCTTCGATCCGGTGTTCTTTATCAAATTCATCCAGCAGTCTCCGTGAAGTCAACGTTCTACCAAATTGAGCGGCATACTTTACGACAAATATTCAAGTCAACGTTTGATCCGAACAAAGGCTCGACGCCTTCGGATAAACGTTTTAAATCTTCAAGACAACCCCGAGCTCGGACAAGCTTCATCCGAAGATCCGGCTCCGAAAGTTGAAAAAGTCAAGAAATCAACTCAAGAGAGGAATCAGAGGATAAATAGAAGCTGCTCACTTAAATTCTCAACTTCAATCCATATCGGATTATTTTGTAATTTCTTTTGTGTGTATTATTTTAATAAATACAAATTTTGTTGTTACACATATCATTCATTGTCTGATTGTCTCTAAGGTAAGCAAAATAACTTCCCATTTCTTTATATGCCAAATATTTTGTATTTCTCATTTTGATAGTGTTTTGAAATGCAAACCGCACAATCCTACAAGAGGATCCCAAAGAATTCGTCTCCGCCACAAGCTGTAAGGATGCAAATTCACTTATAATTTTCTTGATAAAAACCCCTAGGAAGTAATTTCCCAGCATATATAAGTTTCAGTAACCTATCTAAGCAAGGCCATGTACGAAGCACACTGCAAAAGTGTTAATAATACTTAATAAAAGAAAATAAAGTAGTTAAGGAATAAAGTCATAAAAGGAAATAGCAGAAACATCTTCCATAACTGTCTTCTTCGCTCTTCTGTGATACACGATAACTGGTATCAACACCGTGAGCTAATTTAAATTCCTAATTACCAAGAAACTAAAAGTTCTGAATCAAAGGCAAACCTGGTCAAGCACCGCAGCTTGAGAGGCCAACAGTGTTATGTAACTAGGCGGAAAAAATCTACGAAAAGATATAGAGTTGACTATGCACCCCAATCTGTAAGAAACGGTGTTGTAGAATAGATTTTCTCCACATCATTAATGAAGTGGATACACCAGTTCAATGCTCCTTTAAATCAGAGCATTCTTATTACTACTTATTATAAAATGATGTTAAACTTTGTTTAGTACCCATAACTATCTTCAATTAAACTGGATCAAATTTGATGACATCATGACAACCTAGGCAGAGACGGAAGTATTGTTGGGTTTATACGCCCATAGGGAGCTGGGTCCACTCAATCCACTAGCATGATATTGTCCGCTTTGGACCGCCCATTGGTCCGCACGGTTTTACCACTCTGGGCATCACGCCATCCCCACTTTTAACCGATGTGGGACTTTGGTTGACACTCAACCAATATTTCCCCCTCAAAACTGATGTGGGACTTTGGTTGACACTCAACCAACATTTCCTCCTCAAACTGTGGGACTTTGTGGGACTTTGGTTGACACTCAACCAACATTTCCTCCTCAAACAAAGTCCCGCAGCTAGACCATCCAGTTTGAGGTCCGAACATCCCACCAACCCTGGGCTGGGCCGGTTAAGTTTGGGGTCTGGCTCTAATACCACTTGTTGGGTTTATACCCCCATAGGGAGCCGGGTCCACTCAATCCACTAGCATGATATTGTCCGCTTTGGGCCACCCACTGGTCCGCATGGTTTTACCACTCTGGGCATCACGCCCAAAAGGACTCATGCTAGGGAGAGTTCATCCTCATTTATAAATCCATCGCCATCCCCACTTTTAACCGATGTGGGACTTTGGTTGACACCCAACCAACAAGTATGACTAGGCAGCTGATCGGCGGCAGCAGCAGCAGGTCTTAAAGTATTTTTCACTCTCCTTTCTGTGTTAGTAGTGGAACCCTATGTCTAATTCAATTATTCCCCAAATATAAAAGTCAATTTCCCCCATGACCTAAAGAGAAGTAAAAACTATATTTGAAAATAAATAAATAAATTAAGCATTATTGAACATGTTCCCAACACACCCCTCAGGCACACCTCTTTATGTGGTGAAACAGGCAGATAGGCAAAGGGAGGCGACGCCTCTTGAAATAACGATAAGTTTCCAATCTTGTTGAGGTGGGGTGTACTAAACCTAAGAAATTATTAGCTATTTCAAGTTTGCAGCAATTAGTTACCTCAAATTTAAAAAATTAAAGCACACACCCAAACATAAGAGAATTCCATCTCTAGTAAGTAGTAAGTAGTAAGTAGGATTGCAGGAATACATTCTGATGCAGTTGTTATAATATTACAAGATATGATCTTTATTTTGGTTAAATCAACAGTAGAGGCAATTTTCACATTATAATCCTACCGTTAAGTTCAGTGAAGTTTAAACATTTCTTCTGAGTGAGCAATGAATTTTCTTGAATTTTCTGCAATTAACAACTCATGTGAAACTTCAATTGATGTGTACCAAGATCGTAATTCTACAGAAATTGAAAAAAAATAAAAATAAAAAATGTGCTAAATTTTACCAAGACAATCTGAAATAGTAAAGAATTAAGGTAGGCCAAAAGCTAACTTATTTATAATTTTTACATTAATAGGCGGTGAAGAGTTCGTGAGTTAGAAATTCTGTTGCATCAATATTTTGATCTACAGTCAACTCAATTTATTTTAAAGGTGAGAAAATTCTTACTTGACTCTATTAACTGCTACTGTGATATCTTTGAGTTAATGCATGTACATATAGGTCTCCTGACCTTTATAAATGAGGCATTTACTACTTGAATAATTGAGAAATCTTATTCAGTACATTTACATCTACATATCATGTTACTTATTTGGTATTTACATGTGATATTTAATTTTGGCAAGTATGTTTCTCCACTGTGCTTGTGGTTTTGCTCACCCCAAATATTTTTATCTTTTCAGATGGAGGAGCTGACGTGGTGAGACATAAGGAAGATGCTTATCACAATTTCATTTTCATTAAGACTTTATTACTGTTTCTAAACTTTTGCTAGACTTATGAACTTATACAATTTATTTCAAGAATTATATTTGGATTTTATAACTTATCAAGTTGGATTTTGGTTTATTAAATTTTATTTCCTTTAAGCTTCAGCTAAAAAATAATTTATTTATTTAAATATGATGCTTTTAAATAGTTAGAAATTTAGTCGTGATATTTTGTCATACACATCATGTGCATTATAAATTGTAAAGAGATTGAGAAGTCCTTTGGAATTTAGAACCCTTTGATAGGACATCCGATTGGTTTGATCGAGATGTTGATTAATCTTGTGAAGGGACTCTCATTTCAAGCTTAGTACCTAGTTGAAATTGTTTGAGTGAGAACCAATCCATTGAGCTAATTGAGATTCATATCCTATCCATCTCGAGAGGGAGCTTGGGTGAACTTAGTGTTGACCATTAGTCTTATACCCATGATCATATGAATTTGATGCATTTATCCTAGGATTTCAACTTCTTAATTGTTGTTAACCTCACTTTTACTTAACTTGGAAAACCATTCATCCATTTATCTATCTTGTTTGTTGATCATTGCTTGCTTGCTTGCTTTGATTGATTTTATTACTTGTTTGAACACCTATCCATTGATGATTCGTTTCTATAAAATTACAAGAAGCGTGAGATCGTTTAATCACTAGTACCTACCTCCCTGTGGTTTGATAAATTTTTGAATTGGTCAATCAGACTACAAGTTATGACTAATCAGGGAGCACGATCCGTGCTTGGCGCCTGGCATTGCTGGCGTGCACTGAAGCGGGAAGCCGGGCGAAGGCGAATGAATCATGCAGGGTGGCAGGCAGCTTGGCGTGCGGCTAGACAGGCATCGATGGTGTGTGTGGCTACTGCATGAGATGGCACGACTCGTGCTGGTGTCTGGCACGAGTCGTGCCAGTGTGCTGTGTGGCCAGAAGCTTATTTTCGTCCGACGTGTAGGCCGGGGCACAAGTAATCCTGCTTGTCGTATAAGGCATCGGTTCAATAGCTGAAGTGTCGAACAAGACTTCCTAATTTAAGTGGCGATTTAATTCGTGATAATCTAGACGATATCGATGGTCGATATCGATAGTTTTGAAAATTTGATAATCTGAAAATTTTTGAAAATTTGATAATCTGGTCGATATCGATGATTTCAATAATCTGGATGATATCGATAGTTTCAAAAATTTGATAATCTGGAGGTCTTTGCCCACATTCGTGCTTGGAGGCGAACAATCGAATTCGCTTATATATAGCTGTTTATAATTAATTTAATTATCTAATTATTTTTATATATGTATGCATGATTCTCCGTGATTTAATGCCTTACTTGGTGTAATAGGAGCATGCTAGGTTGTGTATTTTATTTTGAATATTATATAGATGTAAAAATCCTCGGTGTTAAATAACTAAGTGGGAGAGAGGATTGGTAAATAATTCCTGCAGTCTCCATTATTAGTTTGTAAGCGATGTGAATAAACTTGCAAGTTGGTAATATGCCTTCCTCCCCATCGGATGAGTTTATTCATGGATTGTTAGAACGAACTTCTTTATGATGATTGTAGGAAGTTATCCGAGCGCGTGTGTACTTCTCCAACTGTAAGGCACATAAGCTTGCGCAATGGACTTGGGATCAAATAATGGTGTACACTTAGGTGCAAATAATAAGTATCCTCCCCATCGGAGTCACTGCTGTTATTTGCATGGCTAAAGAGGAACCGACTATTAATTATTTTGTCATGAGGTTAGGTTGAAAAATAAAATTAATGGGTAAAACCTTCTCTTGTAAATGTTCAGGTTTGTATACGTCCACACTATCGTGGCATGCAGAGTCACGGTGCTTGAGATATCGGTGAATTTTATTTTATATTATTTTGAGAGAATCAATATAAATGGATAAATTCGAAGGATTTGATCGGTGCATTTATTTACGTGATTCTCTGTATTTTCAAATGATTTTATCTTGCTTATTGTTTACTAAAAGAAAACATATTTATTGGTCCAAAATTATATTATTAGAAAAGAATCTTGGTTTTGATTCTTACTGCTTAGGAAAACATATGTGTTTTCACTAAAGATGTCCTCTAATGTCTATTTTAGTCTCTAGTGAAGAGATGAGAGGTTCATAGAAATATGATGGTCAATCTCATGTGACTCTTCAGATACTTGAGTAAGTTATAAAAGCAAGAGGTCATGGTTGACTTGATGAATGAATTTGAAAAACATGGAGTAGAAATTGAAAGGGAAACCTAGATCAATTTTATTCTCTATAGTTTGCCAAGATGTTTTGAGTAAATTCCACCTGAGTTACGAGAGGTTGTATTCGGTGGAAAACTTCTGACAAAACATGTGGCGAAGGAAATCAATTTTCATCAAGATGTGAACAAGGTTAGTATCTCATTCACTAGTTGTTGAAGCATGATTAGTGATGGCATCTACTAACAAGTTGTGTGTAGATACCGGAATTACTAAAAGCGTGTAACTAAGTGATGATGAGATAATTGAGTACATGGATAAGCGACGAAAGTAGTGGCTGTTGCAGTGGGAGTTGTTTATTTATCTTCTGATAGGAATAAACGTTTGATTATGAAAAATTGTCTTTACGTACATAGAAAGAATTTCATTTCAGTTTCTATGCATTTATGGATGGATACTCCATTTCATTTAAATGACATGGTCATAGTGATGAGGGATGGAGCTGTAATCTGCTATGGTATGTTGGAAACAATTTGTACACTCTTAAATCATGTTTCTTTCACGATACAACATAATAGTAATGATAACAAGTTTTCTAATCCTAATAAGAGAAAGAAACCTTCGGATATGAACCAAACATACCTTTTGGCATCTGAAACTAGGTCATGATTGCCCTTTCAAGGCAAAGGGGTGTAGAGCCAAAGATATATTGGAATTAGTTCAATCTGATTTATGCAGTCCTAAGATTATCCCTCTGAGAGGTGGTTGGATATAATTTTGATGCACCGCAAGTCTGAGTATTATGATTAATTCAAAATTAATTACGCATGAAAATAATTATTCCACAAATTCTACCAATTGATCATATTCATGGCGTTTCTACTCCTAATAATGTACTAATCTACTACTGCTGACACCTCCACCGGCCTTCGCCGCTAACAAAGCCGGGCTGCGTCGACCGCTGTGATAACTATTGGCATTTGATCGTTTGGTTAACATGAACCGTTAGAGTTCTATACGATTTTATATCAGCGGAAGGACGAACGTAAAATCATATTACCTTTCACCAGGGTATGTTGAAGAAGAGAAAATTCTCGCCGACAGCTTGCGCAGCCTCACGATTATGGGCATAACTTCCTCATCCAATCTCCGATTTGAGTGATTTTTATGCCAAAACGATTCTCTCTTCCGTGAATTTCTAACGATATATCACACGACTAGTTTTGAATTCCATACAAATATAGAAAAATCGTGGAAGCTGACGATTAGGTTGCTGAAAATAACCTCTTGATCTTCTGTTGTATTCCTGATGAGTGATATTTTCACCTAGATTTTAGTATCTTTTTATGTGAGTTTTCGTATATTTTTATCTGTATTTTATGTGTTATTTGGTTGTGTTTTGTGTTTTTATTAAAATGTGTGTGAATGAGCTAAAACCTATGATTTTCACTTTTTATTGGATGATAGATATGATAAGGAAGACGTAGGAAAAAGCGGATCTCAATTCGGAGTTGAAACGAAGGAGAACGAGCCGAAACAAAATGTGAAAAACAGGGGCATGCACCAACACGGGCTGTGTACGGAACACGGCCCTGTAAGAAGTGGCCGTGTGCCGACATCAGAAGATCCAACATGACCACCCTGTGCCCGTGTTACAACACACGAGCAATGTTGCAGTACACGAGCCGTGTTGCGTAACACGGCCCTGTAAGGAGAGGCCGTGCGGCAGCATCAGAAGACATAACACGGCCACCTTGTGGCCGTGTTGCAAAGCACGACTCGTGCCGTGTAAAATCCTGCTGAAATTTTCAGATCCTTCTAGAAGCCTCCATAGGGGTATAAATGCCCCTTTATTCAACAATTGAAAGGATCCGAAATTCCACCCTTCCACACACACATCACACACAATTCTCTCCATTCTTCTCCTTCACCTTCATCCATTCTTCATCCTTTAGATCTACCTTGATCCAACCATCACATCCTCCATCCAAGTAGTAGAGAAGCAAGGAAGAGAGGTGAATTGCAAGGGGAAGAAGAAGATCACCATTGGAGACATCCAAGGGAGTTTTCATCCAAACTTTGTATTGAAACCTATTGTTTATCATGTTTTGTAAGGAATTTAATGTTTATGTTAATTTTCTTATGGATATGAGAGGCTAATCTCCCTTGTGAGATTAGCAATATGAATTGTGTTGGATAATTTTTGGTATTTTGCAATTGAATGATTATGTTGATTGAGTTAATTGATTTTCTATCATTGATGCGTTAGATCTTGAGATTTATGATGATTTGTGTGTTTAATTGTTTTAAGCATGTGATTAGATTGAGAAGTCAATTGCATATTTAGGATAATTAAGTGAATCATTTTATCAAACACTTCATGTGCATTATAGATTGTGAAGAGATTGAGAAGTCCTTCATAGTTTAGAACTCTTTGATAGAACATATCATTTATTAGATTGAGAAGTCAATAGATTATGTGAAGGGACTCTCATTTCAAGCTTAGTACCTAGTTGGAATTGTTTGAGTGAGAACCAATCCAATGAATGTCATTCCATATCCTATTCATTCCGAGAGGGAGTTTAGGTGATCTTAGTGTTGGCCCTTAGCCTTTTTCCCATGACACATATGAATTCATTGCATGATACCTAGATTTTCCATGCTTTAAGTATTGTTAATCTCATCTCTATCTACTTGGCTCATTCATCCATCTTCCATTCATCTATCCTTTTATTTTATTGTCATTTCTTGATTATCTCCCCTTCTCGTTCATCTCTATAATACTATGACAAACACGAGATCACTTAGACCCTAGTACCTTCCTCCCTGTGGTTCGATAATTTCTTTAATTGGTCATGCCCACTATATTATGGCTAATCAAATGGCGCCGTTGCCGGGGAGGCAACGGTTGCTAGTGGTTTAACGAAGGAGTGTTTCGATTGGTATTAATAGAGATATTTTTATTGTTTTTTTTTTAATTTTTATTGCTATTTTTATTGCTTTTTATTATTTGTTTTGGAAAATTTTTGATCTCATTTTTTTCGTTTTGATAGGTACGTGAAACTACCTTGAGAGAAGAGGAAGGGGGATCAAAGCCAAAAATAGCAAGTTTGAGAAGAATTGTAGTAAGCCTTGAGAAGAGTATTTAAATGGATGGTTGGAACCAATTCACAAATGTCTTTGGGGATCAATTTGCAAGGGTTCCACCTCCACAATCAAGAGGCTACATGAATGAGAGCAACTATGGGTACAACTTCCAAATGAATCAAGATAGCTCTCAATACTACAATCAAGGAAGAAATGGAGAAGGGCAACAAGCTTACAATGCAAATACATTCCATCCGTATCAAGCATACACTTATTCTCCACCAAATTCCAACACCAACACTTCTCCTCCGTTTCAAAACTACGCCTTACTTGAATTATATGGAAGAAGTGCTCAAGGAAGTGATGAAGGTCAAGATCCTCAATCAAGTTTTCTTCAAAATGAATCCTCCGAGATAATTACCCAAGTTACTTTGGAAGTGACAAGACAAATAAGGATGATGAATCAAGGTGCTTATGGTCAAGTCTTGTCTAGTTCAAGTTTGGGGGGTGCTCAAAATGTGCAAGGTATGTCGATTCCTAGTCTTATGGAGAAAGAAGAATGGAGGATGCCTACGCATCAAGTAGGAGATGTTTCTTTCATGGGAGTGGATGATTTCCAAGGAAATTTTCAACATAACTATGAAGGAAGTTTTCATGGGAATTATCCACCAAATAAAGAATGGAATTGTGACAACCAAGAGGGAGGAGAATTTCAACAAGTCGAAGAAGAAAAATCATCTTTAGAAGTCTTGATTGAGAAGATGATAGCAAACCTTGAGGAGAGCAAGAAAAGAGATGAAGCTAGTCTTGAAGAAATGAAGAAAAGAAATGAGGCAGATGAGAAGAGGTTTGAAGCCTTGGAGCATCAAGTAAGCCAAATTGTAAGTGCTTTGACCTATTTTCAACAAGTTGAAGAACTTGAAGAGGAGAGCAAAGTCGAAGAAGAGTTGGAGAAAGAAGAGAATTTGGGGGATGAAGAATCAAATGAGGTGATTGAAGAGCCTATTGAGGCAAATGATGTTGATGAAGAGGAACAAAGTCTAGAAACAAATGATGATGACTTGAAGAGTGAAATGAGAATTTCTAAACCTTTAAACTCTTTAAGTTGCTTTGAACTTGATAATATTGTTTACATTGATTTTGTCTTACCCATTGATTTTTCTCATATCCTTAGAAACAAAAGAGAACTCGAAGAGATGTTGGGGGTCTATTTGGTAAGGAGGAATAAGTGGTTTTCAAGAATGGAGAGGGCAATGGAGTGTAAGCTCAAGAGAGTCGAATTTTTGAAGCCATGCTCGAAGGATGCAACTGAGGTCGTCACTTGCCACAAATGCCTAATAGAGGAAGAAGCACAACGGATAAAATTCGATGACAAGGACGAAAGATATCCATGGCCATTCCGATGAGTTCTCCATATCCTGTCTGGCTTGAAGACGTTAAACTTAGCGCTAGATGGGAGGCAACCCATCATTATCTTTATTACTTTATTTATTGCTTTCAATAAGGATGGTGGATTTGCTTGTTTTGCATTTTTGGTATGTATGTTGATTGTGCTTGTGAGGAGAATGCGTATTAGACAAACGATAAGTGCTTGATTTGAAGTGTGAAAGTAAGTCACACCACTTTTTGCAAACTTACCTCGAAACACTTGTTTTAATTTAAGTTTGGGGGGATATGGCGTGGTGTGACATACTTTGTCTTGAAAGCATATACTTTTCGTATTTTTTGGGCTAATTTTAAAAAAAATTTCTCATGAGTTTGGTTTGATTTTGGTATGATTGGTGGTGTTGAAGTGCATGATAGTCCATATTTGTTAAATGCAATTGTTGAGCTAACGGTGTTTGTTGAGTGTTTGAGCATGAATGAAAGGTATTGGAAGCACGAATGGAGCTTGGAGCTAACGTTTTCTTTACCAAATGCCTATTGAGGGAGTACTCTACACCTTATCACTTCTAGTTGCTTGATATATTTTGATGTGTATTGATGTGATTAGCATGCTACTTTATGTGTTATGTTTTTGGGAGGTTTACTTTTCAATCAAAGGTTAGGATGATTGTGAGCTTACTTTGTTATGGATGATTGAATATGTGCTTCATTTTCTAATGATGGTGATTGTTGTTTTTGCATGTTATGTGTTTTTGTTTTATTTCTTGTTCGTTGAGTCTTTATTTTATGATTTGTGTGTTTTCTTATTTTTGTCTTGGTATGTTTGGTGGTTTGTTTTGGGATGTTGTGAGTCATTTTTGAACATAAGTGGTGATATGTTGTGGTAGTAAGTGATGACAAGTTATGATTAAGAATCTCTACACTTTCGAATTGTGACATGTTTTACTTAACTTGTTCAATTTTGAGATGAATGTGGTGTAATAAGTTTCTTAAGGTCCAATGCATAAGCTTGTGAGAATTTGAGCCTCAACCGTGCATACATGATTTTTCTTCATGAGTGGATTGGTTGTGTTTGATAACCTAGAACTTGCTCAAGGACTATAGGAACGAGCCCGATTTGTGGAGATAAGTGAAATGATCTTAGGACATCCTTGTTATTCATATCATTGTCATATATTTTCCTACCATGAACATCATCCCTAGTCAACCACTTTGAGCCTTAAAGCCTATTCATTGTGAATTTAGCACATTACAAACCTTGATTACCCATTTGAGCCTTATATAATTACCCTTTTGTGTGGGTGATTGAGGAGATGGTAGCTAGTAAGGTTTGATGAGATAACAAAAGAAAAAGAAAATGGTAAATAAATAAGAAAAATGATGAAAAGAGCAAAATGAAGAATGCACATGCAACCTCAAAACAAGAAATATGAGCAAAGCAACAATATTATGCTCAAGTGCTTAAAAATCCAAAGAAGGAAGCATGAATCATAAGAAGCTCAAGAAATTTAAGGAAAGTTGATGAGTAGAGCTTGTGAGTACCAAAGACAAGAAAGGAAGAAAGAAAAGTGGAGAAGTTGAGGAAGTTGATCATCTCTTCGATTACTTACACTTGTTTAGTCACTATTACTTATATTCTTCCTACCTTACCAAAGAGCCTATCATTACATCCAAATTAAAGACCTTTTTGATCGCTAATGGAAACTTTGGTGGTTTGTGAATGTAGTCCACGAGCAAGCTTATAGCGAGTCGAGCCAATCGATTAATGAGTGTTGATTTACCTTACTTTAAAGAGTGTTGAGAGACATTGATATCCTATGTGAGGCTTGGACTAAAAAGGGACTATATTACACTTTTATTCTCTTTAGATTGAACTTGTTAATTTTTCATGTTATGAGTTTAATGTTGTAGGATGCCTTAGCATAAATTGTGATTCTTATTATTATTAATGTGTTATTGCTTATGTTCGTTTAGTCTTTTCCTATGTGAAAATCACTCTCCTTAGTTTATCATTTTCGTTGTGCGGGGATGCACAACACTTTAAGTTCAGGGGTGTGATGAGTGATATTTTCACCTAGATTTTAGTATCTTTTATGTGAGTTTTCGTATATTTTTATCCGTATTTTATGTGTTATTTGGTTGTATTTTGTGATTTTATTAAAATGTGTGTGAATGAGCATAAACCTATGATTTTCACTTTTTATTGGATGATAGATATGATAAGGAAGACATAGGAAAAAGCGGATCTCAATTCGGAGTTGAAACGAATGAGAACGAGCCGAAACAAAATATGAAAAATAGGGGCATGCACCAACACGGGTTGTGTACGGAACACGGCCCTGTAAGAAGTGGCCGTGTGCCGACATCAGAAGATCCAACACGACCACTCTGTACCCGTGTTACAACACACGAGCAATATTGCAGTACACGAGCCGTGTTGCGTAACACGGCCCTGTAAGGAGAGGCCGTGCGGCAGCATCAGAAGACACAACACGGCCACCTTGTGGCCGTGTTGCAAAGCACGACTCGTGCCGTGTAAAATCCTGCTGAAATTTTCAGATCCTTCTAGAAGCCTCCATAGGGGTATAAATGCCCCTTTATTCAACAATTGAAAGGATCCGAAATTCCACCCTTCCACACACACATCACACACAATTCTCTCCATTCTTCTCCTTCACCTTCATCCATTCTTCATCCTTTAGATCTACCTTGATCCAACCATCACATCCTCCATCCAAGTAGTAGAGAAGCAAGGAAGAGAGGTGAATTGCAAGGGGAAGAAGAAGATCACCATTGGAGACATCCAAGGGAGTTTTCATCCAAACTTTGTATTGAAACCTATTGTTTATCATGTTTTGTAAGGAATTTAATGTCTATGTTAATTTTCTTATGGATATGAGAGGCTAATCTCTCTTGTGAGATTAGCAATATGAATTGTGTTGGATAATTTTTGGTATTTTGCAATTGAATGATTATGTTGATTGAGTTAATTGATTTTCTATCATTGATGCGTTAGATCTTGAGGTTTATGATGATTTGTGTGTTTAATTGTTTTAAGCATGTGATTAGATTGAGAAGTCAATTGCATATTTAGGATAATTAAGTGAATCATTTCATCAAACACTTCATGTGCATTATAGATTGTGAAGAGATTGAGAAGTCCTTCATAATTTAGAGTGAGAACCAATCCAATGAATGTCATTCCATATCCTATTCA
Organism: Pogostemon cablin; assembly: GCA_023678885.1. Lineage (NCBI taxonomy): Eukaryota > Viridiplantae > Streptophyta > Magnoliopsida > Lamiales > Lamiaceae > Pogostemon > Pogostemon cablin. The sequence goes on from CM042993.1 coordinate 11,450,830, forward strand.
TTCCGAGAGGGAGTTTAGGTGATCTTAGTGTTGGCCCTTAGCCTTTTTCCCATGACATATATGAATTCATTGCATGATACCTAGATTTTCCATGCTTTAAGTATTGTTAATCTCATCTCTATCTACTTGGCTCATTCATCCATCTTCCATTCATCTATCCTTTTATTTTATTGTCATTTCTTGATTATCTCCCCTTCTCGTTCATCTCTATAATACTATGACAAACACGAGATCGCTTAGACCCTAGTACCTTCCTCCCTGTGGTTCGATAATTTCTTTAATTGGTCATGCCCACTATATTATGGCTAATCAATTCCCAAGTCCAATCTTGAAGTCGTGTGGGCGACGATCCTCAAGATCCTCTCAATCTGTAATCCTTTCTCAAACTCACGTGTGTTAGGCGGAGTCATTAGAGTTTGTAGATCACTAAGATGACTTATCTATGGGCTACAACAGGGACCAGGAAGAGAAATTAGAGTCGGACCTCCATTGGGCTTAAGTATCCAAGTTTAGCCGAAAACTTATACTTAAATCCAATAATAATAATATATTCCACTAAAATATTATTATTGCACTACCGCTCTAATCCCAAATTACGTTATGGGCTCCTTATTATGAGCCCGACAGTCTCCCCGCGTTTAAGATATGCAATGCCCATTAATTAATTAAGTTATTGACAACTCCATTAATTAATATCTCATCCGAGAATAGTACCACTCAACCTCATTATATATCATGCTGGAATAAATCCACCTACAGGGTTTACATGATAATCCTTATGAGCTCCTCAAGGGGACATCATCAACCTATTTAGTAGTACACAGATTCCTTTTACAATCAACATCACACCATAGAGACAGCATTATTTACCAACTCACCGAGTTTGTTGATTTAATACATGTAAATCTCACCCATTGATAAATCAAAGAAATACATAATTGCCCTAAAGAAATGTCTTCTTCCACATGAAGATGTAACTAAATAGAACTAAAAAAAGAAGTAGGGCTTGGAGGTATTGGTATATCCACAGTTCCTTCAAGCATGAGCAAAACTTTCTTCATGGTAGGACGCAGAGATGGCTCATACTGAATGCACCATATCCCAATCTTAACCATCCTCTCCACTTTCTTCACCCCCACCCTCTCCCACTCCTCACCATCCACCAGCTTTCCCACCTCCCCACCTGCATAGCACTCATAAACCCACTCCTCAAGAACAGCCTCCTCCTCACTCAAACTCCAATCCACACTCTTCCTACAGCATATGATCTCCAGCAGCACCACTCCGAAGCTGTACACGTCCGCCTTCACCGTCACCGCCTGCTTCTGGTGCCACTCCGGCGCCACGTACCCCTTCGTCCCCCTGATTCCGGTGTACGTGTTGGTCTGATCCCTTTTCAGCAGCTTTGCTAATCCAAAATCGGATATCTTGGCGCACCAGTTGTCGTCCATGAGAATGTTCTGAGGCTTGATGTCGCAGTGGATGATCTGCGTCTCGCACTCCTCGTGCAGATACAGGATTCCCCTTGCTATGTCTCGTGCTATTTTGATCCTTTCTTCCCACGCCGGTCTCTTTTCGGGGTTGAAGAGTATGTCGGCGAGAGAACCGTTGATCATGTATTCCAGCACCAGGAGCTTGTTTGGACCGTCCAGGCAGTAACCTAGGAGTCGGACGAGGTTCCGGTGGTATGTCTTCCCGATCGTCTTCATCTCTGTTTGAAACTCCCGCTCACCCTCTGCGACCTCCTTCTGCAGCTTCTTCACCGCTACTAATGTCCGATTACGGAGGATTCCTTTGTAGACCGTGCCGGATGCTCCCTTTCCTATCTCTTTGTCTTCACTGAAATTATTGGTGGCTTCTGCGAGATCTGCAAAAGAGAATGATTGTAAAGCTATGTCGTGGATTGGATTAGCTTCTCCGATCTTCTTGTAATCATTCCTTTTCCGATGAAAGTATATTGCCGCCATGGATAGAACTACGGCAGCGACGGCGATGAGGGAAACGCCGGCGATGAGGATGCCAACACTGGTCTCTTTCTTGATTTGTTTGTGGGGTGAGAGAGATCCAGGGAGAGAAACGTCGTCGGATGTAGCTGTGGTGACCCTCACGAGAGCCACGTTTGGATTAGTGAGAGATCTTCTCCCATACCTCAATGGCAGCCTCTGCTTACTGCATTTGCCATTGCTGAAGAAAGCAGCTTCGCAATTGCAGTCATCCAAACAGGCCTTACTGCAATCCTGCTGAGTTAAAGCATCCACTACTTGGTAGGCGGAATCTTCCCACACTGTATTAGCCACGTCGCTAATCATCTCGTACTTCTCTCTCTCATCCTTCCTCTCACATCCCAGCGCGGTGAAGCCGCGTTCGCACCCGGCGGTCCAGTTTCCGGGTCGGGCGAAATTGAAACCCGGGAGACACCTACAGTTGGCAACGTCGTCCATCCCAACACAGAAGGCGTTGACCCCACAGATTCCTCTGGGAGCACACTGGTCCGCCGTGGAATACCATCGGACAGTCCAGTTGCCGCCGCCCAGAGGACGAGAATACAATCGGAATATTCCCCCTACATCGAGCCTCAGGAGGTAGATGCTTCTCTCTGTAGTGTATCCTCCCGTGGTTATATTCTTCAAGATGGTGGACGAACCATTGACGAGATAGAGGTAGCCATCCCTGTTGAGGTTGAGCGAAACATTATTGGTTCCAGCTCCATTCGTACCCGTCGCATAATAAGCCGTCTGCGGAATCCATGGCCCGTTTCCAGGGTACTGCACGAGGTTGCCGTCCCCCTGCATCTGCAGCGTGAAGATACCCTTCGAGTGGTCGGTTTCGGAAGCGCTGGAGAAGAGACCCGACTCAGGTCCGAGTCTCTGGCCCGGTAAGAGTGTGTCCGTCGGGTAATCGAAGCTCTGCCATATGACGTTCGAGGCGTAATTGTAGAGCACGAAATTGCCATTGTCAAGCATGGAAGCGGAGGCGATGGGCTGGGCCTGGGAAGGATTAGCGACGGTCAGTGTGGCGCTGGTGAGGCCCTCCCTCTGCTGCAGGATCAGCCGCCCGTCGCCGGTCAAATGCAGAACGACGTCGTTGCCGACGGCGGGGTTGTTCCAGTTTGCGGTCCAGACGACGGTTATGTTTGGTTTGCCGGTGAGGAAGACGCCGACGGCGTAGCTGTTGATGTTTTGTGGGAAGAAGCCGAAGGCGAAGAGGCCGGAGGGGGAGGGCCATGATGAGTTGGTGCCGGTGGGTGTGAGGGTAGAGCCTAAGCTTATGTTATGGGGTGTTACTGGAGAAGAAAGAGAGAGGAGAGTGATGAGGATGAGGAAGAGGATGAGGAAGGAGGAAGCCATTAGTGGAATACACGTTTCTGTTCAAGATTGTGCAAGTTTTGCTACTATTTCTAAAGGTAACCTATTGGTTGACTTGCAGAGCGTCAATGGGAGTACTTATTATTGCATTACCTGTTATACATTCATTTTCATTTTATTAGAAATTTAGAACCATCTATCCCAACTTACACTTGTTCTGCACTATTTGAGTAAAGAGGATAACGCTGTTAGTTGATTTAAATTAATCAATACTTTTGTTGCATGTTTATATTTTTAAAATAAAGTGTAATGAATTGTTATATGTGTAGAGTGTTTTTAGTAGTTTTTTTTTTTTTAAATGTGAAAATACGATGAAACAGAATTATAGAAATGTGGGATGGAGAATTACATTTCATATAACGTATTCTTTCATGCAGCTTGTAACAAATTTTTTAATTGGAATGACGATGGGTAAAATTTAGGAGTCAATTATAATGGAAATGAAGAGTGGAGAATAGTTATTAATAAATTCGAGTGATTGAGGAATCAAAATTCTTATTACACCAAACAAGTATTAACAATGAGAATCAATATGTTTATATTCTCATTATCCTCTCACACTACCCCAACTAATTAGTATCGGATTATCTGCGCCATTTGGTATATCATCTCTTGTGTCACACTATTAGATAGATGACACATAGGAGAGAGAAAATATACCTTAAACCTTAAATGCTAGGGGTAATGGTTATATTTATTTTCCCCTCTTATGTGTCAATCACTTAGGTTATTTTCGATTTTGGATTTTAAATCCAGGTTTTGATTTTCCAAAACCCACATCCAAATTTTAAAAATCTCCCCTATATCTACCTACTACATTTTCTCTCTTCAATCAATACATTTTCTCTCTTTATCTCTCCTCTCTCATTTAACTTTTTAAATAAATTAATACATTGATTTGACATAAAGTTAAAATCTACCCTACTCAAAACCCAAAATAAACATAGAATACACTATTTATGATTTTCAAATCTCACATAATTCCAAACCAAATATCACCTTAACGTGTGACATAGAAAATGATTCACAAGAAGAAGATCCGGTGTGCAATGCAGCAGCTCACTAGCCCTCTTGACAAGGAAAGGGTTAAGGTGTGAACCGCTCGCGTGTTTTCAATTCACTCCTGTCTATTCAAGATCATGTAGATTTGAAGTTAAAACACTAATTAACACTTCATTATTGTAGTGTTCATATGTGGACAACAAATTTTAAAATTGAATTATTAGAATGGGCAGTGTCAATTTTCAGAAGAATAGTAAAAATAAATTGACATAACTAACCACCAAGTATTCTTGGTGGAACAAAGACTTGGTCTAAGGCTTCGTGGGGCCTTTGAATTTTACAAATGCCTTCCTTTTAACACTTCCCATACTCCAATTGCCAATTCTATTGTGGAAAAGTGTTTTTTTTTTCAAGTAAGAAAGGTGGAACTATTTAACACCCAAGAAAATGCTAAATACACCTGTATTTTTGGTTTACAATCAAATTTATGATTACAATCTTGCAATCAAGCTATTCAATTATTTTTATCCAACAACTAGTACGGTTAATGCGTGCTACGTATCTGTTATTTATTTATGAATTTTAACTTTATATTTTTTAAATAAAATTTAATTATATCTATTTGGGATAATTAAAAGTATAATTTCTGTTTAACCATAAAAAAGAATACCTTAAGATATATAAATTCAATCAAGTGAAAAACATTTATTCTCTCTATTTATTTCATATTAATATATTGCATGTTATCCTTTATTTATACACATATATATATATCTCTATAGATTTAAATTTTATGATGTTACTGAATTTTATTATTTCATTCTGTGCACCTGATAAAATAAAATTTCTAATAATTTGATATATTCAACTCAAAATTAGAGTCGATGAAATTAAGTTTCGAAAATAATTGAACTTGAATTACTTAATGAATTTTATAATGAATTAAATAATTATCCATTATAACTAATAAAATTGTAATTTATAGAATACTTAATTAAGTTAAAAAAATAAACAAAAAAATAAAAAATAAAATGACAAAGACTTAGGTGAAATTGTCTCACGGATCTTATTTTGTATGACGGATAGAGTCTCATCGCAATTAATTTGTCTTTTAATTTTTTACGTGTTGAATGTCGTCAATTTGGTAGTTTTATGCATATCTAGCGCAAAACATTACTGTAAGTTCATGGATCGATACCATGAAAAAAATGTCTTTATTTTTTATTATTTTTAATTATTTTTATAATCAACCTAAATTTATTAAAACTTGTCATAATTATTTTATTTTTTAAAATTTTATATTTCTTATTAGCAATATTGATTTTTATATTTAATAAAAATTTGAATATTAAATTTTTATTTTTATAATTAGCATGTTATAAATTTAAAAGTGAAAATATTTTTAGTAAAAGTAATATATGATCAAGTAAAAATGATAACCTACCTCGCAAAATAAATGAGTAACGTGAATAAAAAGTGATATCTGATTAATAAAAATTGATAACTAATTTTAATTGAACAATTAATAGGACAAATAAAAAATGGTATCATTTTTTTAAAAAGTGATAAACAAAAATAGAAAGTGATAACCAATAAATTAAACTATTTCATCAATAATTTATTTTTTTGAATAAAAAGTAATACATTTTTTTATAAAAAATTATACATGATCAAGAAAAAGTGATAATCAATTCTACTAAATTATTTCATGAACATTTTAACATAAGAAGTAATAATAATTTTAATAAAAAGTGATACACAAAGGAAAAGTAATAACTATTAATTGAACTAATTCATACATGAATAATTTTTATGTAAATATAAAGTGATAACAATCTTAATAAAAAGTGATACGTAATCAAAGAAAATTTATTATTATTAATTAAATTATTTTTTGCATGAATAATTTTTAGGACGAATGAAATATAAAATTTATTTAATATAATTCAATTAAATATAATATTTATTAAATTTTATTTTTATTTAAATATTTATTGATATTTATATTAAAATTTTGAAATAATAGAATTAATTTAATTAATAAAAAATTAACAGAAAAATAAATATAAAAAAAAGACATTAAGCATAGCTGTTACTGTTGGAATAAATTGAAGGGGGTTATTAAGCCTTTACTGTTCAAATTAATTGGAATTAAAGTGCTGGACGCGCGTCTATTTTTTTAAAAAAAATATTGTAAATTGGTTGAGGAGGATCCGTCTCACATAAGTGGATTAGTGAGACAGTCTCACCCAATACCTACCTAAACAAAATTATATTTATAGCCCTCAGTGTAATTTTCTGATTTTATTAAGAATTTTCCAAAATATAATATAAACTTGAAGTACAATACAAATAAACCAAAATAAAATTAAATTAAAATAATGCGACAACAAATCGTAAAGGTTTGAACTCGAAATCTTCCAATATAAAATTTTTTAGTCCAAATCAAAATAAAAATAATGTGAAAGCAGATGCTCGAACTCAAGACCTTTTAAGAATTAGTCCATCAATTAAAATTTATTATATAACATATTTTGGGGAAAAATATTGGATTAACATAAAGATACACCACACACTTTTGCAATCTAATTTTGAAAATGTATTTTACTTTAATATATAAAAAATTATGCATGTTATATTTCATAATATTGTACATATATAATAATAATATAGTTATTATAATAATTATAGTAATATTTATAATAATAGATACTCATATTTAACAAAATTTCATTAATTAATGAATTTCATTATAGTAAGATATAAAATGTTATCACCTTTTATTTATACTATAAACTGTTCATAAAAGAGCATTATCACTTTTCATTGATTTATTATCACTTTCCTTCATAAAAGTTATCACTTTCAGACCGTATCTCATGTAAGCCCTTACGTGAGACGGTCTCACACAAATCTTTTCCATAATTCATAGCATTAAAATAAATAAACTCTATAAATTAAAAAATAAAGAATGAATTTATACGAGATTTGGGGAAATAGTAGAAATTTTAATTATTTAGAATATAATTCATTAGCATGATACAAAGGCCTTAAATGAGTATAAGGACCAATATATATATATATATATATATATATTTTTTTTTTTTTAAAATCATATCTCATCCATATAAAATTATAAGAAAATTTGGGTATGGTGAATTTGGGATTAAGGTAGATAAAAAGTGTGGTAAATATAATTATTTAGTTAAAATTTAAGCTCAACCAAAAAATAAAATTTTTATTTAAAAAATATTAAAAAGATGTGTCTATTGAGATTTGAACCCAAAACTCTTCAAAATCAATTAACTAATAATACTACACCACCTCACAATTTACAAAAAAATCTTAAATACTCTATTAATCTAATCATGCCACTCATGTTTTTTAAATTTAATTTTGGAAAGTTATTTTGTTTTAATATATAAAAAGATTCTTAAACGTTTAATAATTATGATAGAACAATTGTGTTGGCCTTTTTTAAGAGTAACTTCTAGGGATGTAACCAAACCAAACCGTTCGCGAACTATTCGAGTCTCAGTTTGATTAAATGTTCGTTCGAACTCGTTCGTTAACCTTAACGAGCCAAACCAAACTTAAATTTTGGGTTCGTATAGTTTATCAAACCAAACTCAAGCCTAAGGGTATTCGGCTCGAAAGCTCGCGAACATATTCGTTTATAGGCTCGCTAATGGCTCGCAAACGCGTTCGTAAATTTTATAGTTATTCTTTAGAATTATATATTATTATTTATTTATTAATATTCAATAATTAAATATTTTATATTAAACCACACAAATATGATAATAACTTATGTGATTATTTAAATATTTAAATACTTTTTACCGTTTATTATTATATTTTGTTAGTTTGTTAAATTTATTTAATATTATGAATAACATTAAGTGTTTATAAACGGAATATTTTTTTAATATCCAGGCACAAAATTATTTAAATATTCATGAAAATATATTCATAAACAAGTTACTTTATGTGTTCGTGAACATGTTCGCGAGTCTTAACAAATAGTTTGAATTCGAGCTCGAGTTCGATATTTTTTTCTTGACGAGTTCGAGCTCGGGCTCGAGTTCGATAATTTCTTAACAAACGATCCTCAAACCTAATAGTGTTCGATTCGGCTCGGTTCGATTACATCCCTAGTAACTTCTAAAACTTCACTCTTACTAATTATTTGAAGAGTGTACTCGTACTCATTATTATAATCAAGTAGTATTATAACCCGTGAATTATAATTTGCACAGGAAATACATTAATTTTAAATTTAATTAACATGATTTTTTAATTTAAATAAATAAATATATAAATATATACATGTTGTTGTTTAATAATAATAATAAGGGCTAATTAATTATAGGTACGTGGATTAACAACTTAATTATTAATAAATACATTAATCTGATATATTTACTGTGCGATACATAACGATTTTTTTTCTCCCAACAATACCCTTATTCACAATGTTTAATACGCAACGTTTATACAGAACAATAATTTAATTGAACACTAATGTACACTACATCAAATTAAAACAGCGAACTCGTATTTCTCTAACAACAATAACCAACACCTCTCTCTTTATCTTTCTTGAGTCAACGTACACCAATGTGCACAACAGTTATAATAATCACTCGAGAAGAGAGTGAATTTAGGAAGAAATCATTTGAAGATTTGCACGCTAATGTACCGATTTTCTAAGAAAGATTTTGGGGGAGGGAATTTCGCAAAAAAAACCAACAATCGTTTGAAAATTTGCAAGCCAATGTACCGATTTTCTAAGAAAGATTTTGGGGGAGGGAATTTCGAAAAAAAATCAACAATCGTTTGAAGATTTGCACGTCAATGTGCAGATTTAGAGAGAAAGATTTTAAAGAAGGCAATTTAGGAAAAAATCTTGGGTACTTATTAGTATCTACAAAATTTGGAAAAAATTCACGCTAATGACTTCTAAAGAATTTGGAAAAAAATCGTTTTACTGATTCTCCCTACTTACTTTCTATTATTTCTCTCTAAATGTACGTTAATTTTCTATTATTTCTCTCTAAATGTACGTTAATGTACAAAATTACGATAATTGTACACTGATGTACATTTAAATAGTTAATTGAATTATTTTCTCCCCGAAAAATATTTATCTTAAATGAGTGTACAGTGATGTACATTTAAATAGTTTATTGAATTGTTTTCTCTTCTTTTTAATTTGCTTTACACAATATACACCGATGTTCAATAAGTATGGGTAATATGGGAAAAACAAAATTTAATTTTGTATCCGTGCGTAATTTTCTTTACCGAATGTATGAATTAGTAATACCTAGATACGTTTTGTACCTAATATTTATTGAACCTAATAATAATAATAATTTTGACTATATATGATAATATAATAAAATTAATTAATAAATTTTATAATAATTAAATAATTTTCATAAAACAAATTATTTTGAGAACTTATCACCTGATAAATTAAATTTTATTCTTTCGATTAATATATTATTACTCTTTCTAGAATTATTATTTTGATAACAAATTATTATTTATTTTCAAATTTATTATGAATAAAAGTTTATGTGAGACCGTTGAAAGAATTTTGTAAAATGAATTAAAAGGGATAACATTTTAATAAAAAGTAATACTCTAAATAATAAAAAAGTGATAGCGGTGATACGGATTATTTCATGAACAAATATTGGAATAAATAATAGAATTCATAAATATAGAAATAATTAATTTATAAATTTAAATTTCTTACTTCAAATATAATTTCTTTAGCAAACTAATATAAAATTTGTCTTATTTACTATCATAAATTTAAACATAAATCGAAGTAATATTTACGTAAAGTAAATTAATGATATTTAAGAAAGAGTGAGGCTTGCGTGCACCCGGGCGCACGGAACACATTCCGTGCGCCTTTAGAAATTTTGTATTATGGGTAAGGGTACATTAATTTGGTCTAAAGGGTATACACTTTAATTACTAAAAGGTACACAATTTTGTTCTAAAGGGTATACACTTTTCATTAATATTTTTTTTCTTTAGAAAATAAAGGGTACACATTTTTATACTAAAGGGTATACAATTTAACACAAAATTCTAAAGGCGCACGGAGTATTGTTCGTGCGCCCAGATTTTTCTTTAGAAAATAAAGGGTACACATATGTATACTAAAAGGTATACAATTTAGCACAAATTTCTAAAGGCGCACGGAAAGTGTTCCGTGCGCCCGGGTGCACAGGAGCTTTTGCCTTTAAGAAATTGAATAATCAATGTTATAAATCGTACTCCCCCTCTGTCCCACGTATTTTTATCCACTTTCTGTTTTGGGGTGTCCCACGTATTTTTACCTATTTCATTAATGGTAAAAATACACTACACATCATATCTACTTTTCACACTTTATTCATTATTTCCAATAACTTTATTTACTTTTTTACACTTTATTCATCATTCCCAATAATTTTATTTACTTTTTCTCTCAATATTATCAATTTATCTATACTTTTTCTTATAGAAAACAACACTTCTTAACAATAATAATTTTTAAAAAAAGCATGAAAAATTGACACATAAAACGTGTTTTATGAAGAAAACGACATGTGGAGAAAAAAAATTCCAGAATCTTTATTAAAATATAAGAACAATTAAGGTGAAGTCTAAAATCTAACCATCTCTTATTTATCATAATTTTATAAGAATTATCATAATTTGGATTGATAATTTATTCTAACTACAAATATAGTTAAATAGGTATTCCAATGGATGCAAAAATGAAGTTGACAACAATCATTATAAGGGTAGATACAAGAGAAAATTTACATTTAATCATTTTATGTGTTATTTCTCGTTTTTAATTCATATTCACCCTTTTTAGTCTTAAGAGAATATTAACGCAAGTGTACGAGATTTTACAAGATTTATTGCAGTTAATAAGAAGTATGATCAAATTAAATTATAGAACCTATAGAAATATCGTCTAAACAATATAGTCGAAAAACATCATTTGTATCACTTTTCTCAAAACAACCAATGAAACAAACAAGATTTGAGTAGAACTTAAGGTTTAAAATAACAATAATAAAAAGAACTTAAAAAGCAAACAAGCAAGTATTTCAAAGAGAAAAGAGCAAATACGTGGATTAATAATCAATTTAACTTAAGAAACATTATAAAATTGAATAATTTATAATCCCTATTACATTTCTAGGTTTTTTTTTAATCGATAAATGTTAATTTCTAAGTACTAATACTAATAATAACATTCCCTTAGAGGTACTAATGATATTCTTGGTTTAAACATTGAACACAAATTTAGTTTAACCATTATTACAATATACAATTCCAGAGCCAATTGAACACATTATTATGGAATAAAACATTGGTACTTAACGTGGATGAGACAATCTCCAAATTCTTAGATTTTCCAAATAATTGTTCTGATTCAAGTAAGGGAGATGAGGTTTAAATCTTTCGAATCTCTCAATTTTTCTTTTTAATCTCCCAATCAAGTTTAAATTTCAGATGCACAATCGATTTGTCAATTTCATTCGATTTTGTGAGGAAAAATCATGAATCGATGCTTCTCCATTTTTTATTTTTTTTAAGGAAAATTTTTATTACCGTAATAGCATGAGGCAAGAGATTTACCTCACATCAAAGATACAAAATACCATACAAAATAAACTCCACATAATTGCTATGTATATACCAATCTAAATGCATCTAATGCCCTCCTTTATCCAGCTACCAAAAGTCATATCTCTGATCAATTTGTGATTTTTCTATTTTAGTCAATTCCACATTCTAATTTTAATCTCTTCTATAGTATTGCTTGTGCTTACCTCCAAGATTTGGAAAATTAGATTATTCCTGTTTTTTCAAATCGTCCAAGTGGTGCAAGCTCAAATTGTTGTCAGAATCTATTTGATCTTGCTACTCTTCTCCAGATTGACAAAACACAACATGTTCCTGCTTGGTTCCGAATAGAGATGGCAATGGGTAGGGTAGGGTACGGGTATGGCAAATCCACATACTACCCTATACCCTACCCTCCCTACCCATACCCTACCATTTTACCCTAAAGTAGAGCTTCGGGTAGGGTACGGGTATACCCATCGGGTATACGGGTAATCCGCGGGTAAACGGATACCCGCAATTTTAGTAGATTTTGCGGATAATCCGCGGATACCCGAATCCACCCGAACCTACCCGACCCGACACAATTTTTTTTTAAACTATAATCCACCAAAAAATAATTATAATACATAAATTAATAACCTATAATAAAATATGCAAATTAGAAAATAAAGTCAACAACAATAACGTTTAAGTCCGTTAACAAAAAAATATCATAAATTCATAGTTAATCAAATAAAATTATAAAACAAACATCATATTCCAACAATTGCTTCAAAGTCCTTGGTTTAAGTATGAAAACTTCAAAGTCTTGCATCTCCTTTTTGCCACCAATATATCTTAATTCGAATATCATTTTTTGTTAAAATATTAAAAAATAATTATAATTCTTAAATATAATTATAAATAACACATAATATTATAACATAGAACAAGATTTATTATAATTCTTAAAAATTATTTATATTTATATCAGGACAAGAATATAAATTTTAATTAAAAATATTAAACATATTATAATAAATACACATCATAAATTTTTCATCAACAATATTATTATACTAAAAGAAATATTAGATTTAGACATTTAATTAAATATATAATACTATTATTAAATATATATATACATTCAGATAATTTTTGGGTCGGGTACGGGTAAATTATAAGGGAACCGGTACCCTACCCTTACCCGCACAGTTTTTCTTCGGGTTCGGGTACTACCCGACCCATTACCCGATTTTACCTGATTTTTCTATACCCGCTATGTGGGTACCCGTCGGGTAACCCGACCCGACGGGTAAAATTGCCATCCCTAGTTCCAAAGGGAGAGGACCAGGATGGTTGAGCCATTTGAGGATTCCAGCCTAAGTGTCCTGCGATGTTAGGCATTCAAAGAACAAGTGTTTAGTGTTTTCCGCTATCCTCTTGCATATACTACACTCCACTCCTTCTCCCGATGGCCAACATTCTCTTCTTTGTAGATTTGTCTTCGTTGGTATCCTGTTCATCAGCATTCTCCACCCGTGAACCTGTACTTTACTTGGAATGCTCTTATACCATATATATTTTATCACCTCCGATTCGAGTTCTTCTACTGCCGTCGATGATTTCCTGTACATCAATTTAGCATGTGCATCTTTCACCGTGTATCCTTTCTTTGTATTCTTCCTCCATTCCCACGAATCTTCATGATCTGGTATCAATTGAATATTATTGATAAGCTGCAAAAATTCATGTAGAATGTCAAATTTACAAGCTCTCAGACTCCTCTTCCATCTAAGGTTCCAACTCCACTTCTCATCTACCCAATTCCCCAATTCTTTTATGACTCTTCCCTTGTCTAGACTTATGTTATAAAGTCTTGTAAATCTATCTTTTAAAGCCCCTCTCTCATCCCATTTTGCTTCCCAGAAAAGAGTATTATTCCCGTTACCTAATCTTCTACCCAACTCTTCTTTGAACCACTGTTCCTTTGAATCAACTAGACAACTAAGGACTCCCCTCCACCACCCTCTGACCTTAGAACTCTCCCCTGAGCCCACATTAAGACGATCTAATCCTAGACTTTCTCCCTACCTTGACTTTAGAATTTTAACCCACAAGCCCTCATTTTCATCAATGCTTTCCATACCATTTAGCAACCAAAGCATAATTAAAACAACCTAAATCCTTGACCCCGAGACCCCCAAAATTTTTTGGATGGCAAATTCTCTCCCATTTGATCCAGGAGATAGCTCTCTCATGCTCACCTCCCCCACAAAAATATGAAATTTGTAGGCTAGCTAGTGTGCTCAAGATTTTTGGTGGAGCCCGGAAGACTGAGAAGAGGTATAGAGGCAAAGCATTCAGGGTAGATTTGACCAAGACGAGGCATCCTCCAATGGATACTTTAGAGCCTTTCCATTTTACAATCCTTCCTTTCACCTTATCTAAGAGATATCTCTAGTCCGTGATTTTACGATGTGAACATCCAACATTAATTCCCAGGTAGATTAATGGAAGGTTCTTAATCTGGCACTTTAGTATTTGAGCATAGTCAGCCATAGCCCCTTCATTTATATTAATTCTCACAATGCTGCATTTTTTCAAATTTGCTTTCAGCCCAGAAATCATCTCAAATAGCAACAGAAACTTTTTCAGGAAGAGTATGTTAGCCAGATTATCCTCACCCAGGAATACAGTGTCATCCGCATACTGTAGATGTGACATCGAAACTTTATTTTTACCTATAAGTAGCAGACGAAATATTCTATTTTTTACCGCCTTAATCATTATGAGACTGATGCCTTGTACTGCTATTAGAAATAAGAAGGGTGATAGTGGATCCCACTGTCTTAGACCTATTTCTAAGCCGAAGTCGTTGGTGGGACTGCAATTGATGAGTACCAAGGCCCTAGCTGTAGATATGCATTACATAATCCACGATATCCATCTATTATGGAAGCCAAATTTGTGCATTATGTTCTCAAGAAATGACCATTCTATTGAATCATAAGCTTTTTCGTAGTCGATCTTGTAGATTACCCCTCTCGCTCTTCTTTGCTTAAGGTCTTCTGTTTTTAAATTGAGAGCCACCACACTATCCACTAGCTGTCTCTTTCCAATGAAAGTGGACTGTTTTGTTGAAATAATCGATTTCAAGATTGAGCTTACTCTTCTCGCCAAGACCTTAGATAGGAGCTTGTAGATTCCTCCTATTAAGGAAATTGGTCTGTAGTCTTTTATCTCCTCCGCTGCTTCTTTTTTTGGAATTAGAGTTATGAATGTCTGGTTTAGATCTTTCGTGATTCTTCCATTCTTATGAAACTCCTAAAAAAATCTCATGATGTCCCCTTTGATTGTCTCCCATGTTTCTTTAAAAAAGAAACCATTGAATCCTTCTGGCCCGGGACTCTTGTTGGCTCCACACGACTTCAATGTCCCATGCACCTCTTCCTCAGTAAATGGTGCAATAAGAATGCGATTATCCTCCTCTGTAATCTTATTAGTAAATAGCTCCTGAGATATTTTTTGCCTGTTCCTTTTAACTGCCTTGAAGTGATGTTAAAAAATCTCCTAGCTCCCTCTTTAATTTATGTTACTCCATCTACCCATTCACCATTTATGAGCAAACCTGTGATTTCATTTGTTTTCCTTCTTCCATTTATAACCTTGTGAAAGTATTGTGAGTTCACATCACCTTCTTTCAGCCACTTACATTTTGCTTTCTGACACAGAAGATTTGATTTAATCCTAAGGTCTGTGATGAGTAAGGCCCAAGCCTTGTTCCATTCTAGTGTTTCCGTCTCGTCCAGACCCCTCTCTTCATCCAATCTATCCAATCCTGAAATTATTTTCTTCCGAATATCAATCTGTATATCAATCCGACTAAAGCAATTCTCATTCCACTTTTTTAAGTCACCTTTCAATCTTTTGAACTTCTCTTTCAAGATATATCCACCCCAGCTTTCTATCTTGTAATCATTCCATTTTTCTTCAATCATTTTCTTGAATCCTATATCTGAAAACCAAGCGTTTATGGATTTGAAAGGTTTCGGCCCCTACTCTTTGATCGAATTCTCAACCATGAGTGGAGTATGATCTGAAATTGTTCTCAACATTCCAAGTAGCTTGTCTCTGGCAATGTATTCATCCATATGTGATTAATAAATGCCTGTGAATTCTACTCTTGCAGCTTGCATCTAGTTTGTAGTATGTAAAGGATCTCCCATATATCGGCAGATCAATCAACTCTGTTTCTCTTATGAATTTATCAAAGTCCCTTATTTCTCTTCTAGGGAACGAGATTCCTCTTCTTTTTCTTTCAGCTGTCTAATAGCGTTGAAGTCTCCCATGATGCAGACACAAACTCCTGGATTTTGAGATAGATTGAAGTCTCCCATAATGTTTCTCCAATTGATTTTGTGATGAATTGATTTGATCGATCTGTTGTATATTTCAATGGTCGAATCGATTCCATCGATTTCTTGATGGATGAGGAAACACAAGGAAGGTTTGGATTTATATTTCTGACTATTTACTCATTATTTTGCTACTGAAAGAGTCCCACTAGAGTGAGCCTTTTGTTTTTATAATTGAGGCAGTGGAAACCATTTAGATGAGATCATTTTATGCTCTCGTAAATAGTTATCAATTTTAAAATATTACTCCCTTCGTCTTAAAAGAGAAATTTACAGTTATTGTAGATACATAGTTTAAGAAAAAGTTGTATTTTGTTTTACTTTTAGGGGTAGTTTAGTATTTTTAGATAATAAATAAATTATAAAATAAGTTATGTGAGTTATAAAGGGGTGATAATTTTGAATTAAAATATATTGTGTAGTTATTGATTTGTGTGTATTTCCTTATTTGGAGGTGTGAACTTGTTTATTGGACGGACAAAAATAGAAAATGTGAATTTATTCATGGGACGGAGGTAGTATTATTTTTTTAAAAAAATAATATAATATCAATTTTCATTTATACTATATAAATAGTGTAGGCAAAAACTTGTGTGCACCCGGGCGCAAAGGGCACACTCCGTGCGCATTTAGAATTTCGTATTAAATTGTACCTTTAGTATAAAGATGTGTACCCTTTATTTTTTTAATAAAAATAAAAAGTATTAATGAAAAGTATATACTCTTTAGAATAAAATGATGTACCTTTATTAATTACTCCCTCCGTCCGCCACAAAGGTGGACATTTACTTTTTGCACGTGGATTAAGGAGTATTATTATTTAAGGTGTAGTTGGTAGTTGTATTAGTGGGGGTGTATGAGTCTCATAAATTTATTGTATTAGTGATATGTGTGGGTCCATGTGTTTAAAAAGAAAAATGTGGACTTTTGGTGCAGACGCTTAAAATGGCAAAATGTGGACCTTTCGGGCGTACGGAGGGAGTAAAGTTTATACCCTTCACAACAAAATAATATACCATTACCCATAATAATTGTGTATGAATTAACTCACTGCATCATTATCAATTTTCATCAATTAAATATCAATATATGCGCTTGTTTGGTATGATTAATTATTTTGGAAATGGATTCATATTTTCTTACTATTAATTTTTTATTTTATTGTACTTTTATTATTATTAGCAAAAGTTATTAGTATTTAATAATTTTATATTTTAGTAAAATTTTATATCATTACAAAATGGAGTAATAAATAAGGATTGGGTTTTCTATAAGAATAAGAAGGAATGAAAAGCATAATACGCAATTTAGTGAGTAATGAAAACTACTCACTAGTTTCCAATCAACTCTTTACTAGTGTTGTTAAAAAAAAATGGGATTTACATATAAACCCGCTAATCCCAACCTTTAAATTGATGGCATAGAACATAAAATTTTATGAGTAACTTTTAGAAATCTTTTATTTCGATTGATAATCCTTATTAATTACTTAGAAGAAAGAATGTTTTACTAACAAACGTTAAAAATAGTAAAATGATCTATTAAACTGTAAAATAGTAATCTTGAAGGCATAATGTTTATAATATTTAAAATTAACTATTTAATATAAAAACCAAAAGTGTATTAATTTTTTAAAAAGTTAATAAGAAAATATTAGGGGATTAAGACAAGTCTTTGCCATTACAATTTCTTACCAGGCAGGAAAAATCCCATAAACACCTCAGCTTCCTAAAGTTCCCTGCAAATTAAATACTCCGTAAATACTACTCTACTATACTCATTTTCAGAACCACGCTGTTCAGATTTATAGAAGAAACCGAAGCGGATAAGAAACTAACGATAGAAGGTGAAGCTAGAGAAGAACACACTAGTAATGGTGGTGAGCACTTCAATTTCAATTCACCCTCGCTTAATATCCGCTTTTCTTGGGGATTGCCGCTCTCTTCCCTTCAATTCTGCCAACTCACTCCACATCCTATTCCGTTTCAACCCAGGTTCTTCTAATTTTCATTTACTTATTTATCGTCTATACTTTCTATCCACCAATTTTGTTTCCAATATGTTGTCTGTGTTGATTTGGCAATTGGCATTAGCAATAATTTGTTGAGCTATGGTGTCAAAGGTTAGCAGTAAGGTAGAAAATTATATGCAGGGCTTATGTTTTTTACAGTAATAGCACGCCCTTACATCCAAAAAAAGATAAGGGATTGAAAGAAAGCATACTTCTGATGTATGTGCGATTACAATTCGAATAATCTGACATGAATATGTTACAGAACTGCTGCATTTTGTTCTTTTGCACCACAAATTATTGCGCACTGTGTTCAGTCATACCGTTCTTAGTGGCAAGTTTCGTACTTCTGTTAATATAATTAACAGTGCTGTATGTTGTTACTTTGATGATAAATACCCTTTTCCACGGGAGGATTTTTCTGCTTATCTTCCTTGTTATTAAAGATGGAATAAAGGGAGATTTTATGGATTTGGATAGAGTTATCTAGCCAGAAGAGTTCGTCACTTATTTTGGTTGCCCTCCTTTCCTAAAAGGACCTGCAATCTTTTTGCATACTCCATTTTCAGCAGACAGATATTATATATGTCACTTTTTGAATGAACCTAATGATCCTCATTTGCTAAAGAGAGGGAATAAGAATTCATGAGCATTGCCCCATAACTTGAGCTATTTTCAATCTCAAATATTATTGACCCTGCTACTTGTATTCAAGATTCTAAGTCTTGAACTGATTGTCTTCATGTTTGAAGTTGATAGTTCAAACTTCAAAGTAGTATTTGTTTTGCATATTGACTTTTCAGATGAGGGGAAGGGTTTGATTTCTAATACTCTCTTTTAAACAGGAAAGGACCATGTGTCGATGAACATGCCAAGGACGTTTTCTGGGTTAACTGATTTACTATTTAATAAGCGGTATGCTTTCCATTCTCTACAAAATTTTATGTTTCCCATTAACTTAAATAATTTTTGTGGGTAAACAGCAAAGAAATATATTAATTTTTTAACTGCATTTACGATGAATACTAGCAAGAACTTATGAAATTATTGACTTCTTCCCCAAAGAACGGTAATGTTAATAGCACACTTATGAAACTGTTGGCAGGTGCTATACATTGTAGTTTTTTGTATGTCGTGAATTCTCTATCCCTTATAAGATTTCTAATTTAATAAAATCTTTGCTTCTTACTCCCTCCGTCCATCTCCAATCTATCTATTTGCTTTTTGCGCGTGGATTAAGGAGTATTATTATTTAATGTGTAGTTGGTAGTTGTATTAGTGGGGTATGTAGGTCCCATATTTTAATTGTATTAGTGGGTGGGTGGGTCCCTTGTGTCTAAAAGTGGAAAGGGATAGATTAAGAGTGGACGACCCAAAATGGTAAAATGGATAGATTGACAGTGGACGGAGGGAGTATAAAAAAAGAAAAGAACAGAAAAGAACAGAAAAGAAAAGAAAAGAAGATGAGATGATGTGTGTAGTAAATCTCCTCTATAGCTTTGTTATTGATATTATCTGGTTACCTTTTTCATCTTTTCTGTCTCTGGTCCTTCTGACAAAGTTTTTGAAGGCAAAAAATAGTAAAAGAGGTGCTTATTTTAGTATGATGAATTGATGATCACTCTAGATGCCATTTGCTGGTGTCCCGTAGTTGAAAAATCCTATTCTTGTTTTCATAGCTTTTAACTTGTTCTATGCACATTGTTATTACCCTGAATTGCACTGGCAGCTTGATATATATATATGGAAATGAAACAGAAATTTTATTAATATTTTCAATAGAAGACCCAAATTCTGGACAGATTACACAACTATACTCCAACCCCATTCCAAATCAATAAGAGAGAAGTTCTTGAATTATTTATGATTAGATACCCCTAACTTCTTCTATAGATTCAATGCAATCATAGAAGTTGGCACTGGCAGCAGGTTTTAGAAATTAATTAAAAAGGTAGATGGCAAAGTAATATCATTGCTAAATATTATGGTTATTGGCTCTTGGCGGCATATACCAAGGAACACTTAAGAACTCATATCATCCATTCAAATGGTTTTGATATTTGAATGAGAAATCTCCTTATGTCACACCTAATTAAACAAAGGTTCTCTCATGAGTATTAAATTACACAGGATAATGTATAAAAGCCTGGTCATCAAATTTTTATCCCAGAAATACTTAGCCATTGTCATTATAGGAATTCATGGTGAAATTTAATGGTTACTTTAGTGTTAGATACTGAAAAACAAGCACAAAAAAGTGTATAATTATCTTTTTCGCCTAATGAGAAAGTGATTCCGGATAAATTATTAAGTTTGCACTTTTTCTTTCACTTTTTCAACTTTTTAAAGCAACATTTGCTCAAGGAGGCTCTTTGGCAACAATTTTTACAAATTAGTGATCCACTATTTATAAATAGCACTAACCAAATTATTTTAGCTATTCCTTTTTCCTTAAATCAATAATTAATTCATGGAGCTATTTTACAAAGAAATAATATTTTAATTATAAATGATCAACATCTGGGTTATTTTGGCTGCTACATAAATGAGTTATCTAAGTGGCTATCTTCTTATCATGCTTGGGAATATTTCTTCTGAGTATCTTTTTTACATTTTGCTCCCTCCTAGCAGAAGTACTGAAGATTCACCTGATCCTGATAGTAAACGAAAACGGTTGAAGCCTGGGAAAGTATCACCTAGTCTCTCAGTTCCGAGTCACATACCAAAACCTCCTTATGTGAGATCCAGGAAAGCTCCTGGAATTTCAAATGAGAATCAAATACATGATGAAAAGGGGATAAAGTGCATGAGAGCTTCAGGAAAGCTTGCTGCACAGGTTCTTCAGTATGCTGGAACTTTAGTGAAGGTTCTTCTCTGCTCATTAATTTTTTTATTCATATATTTACTCTCTCCAGATATTGTCAGCCTTCAGTATGCTGGAAATCTGGTGAAGGGGTCATCTATGCTCATTTCTTCTTTGTTATTCATGTTTTACTTCTTTGCAAATTTTGTCAGTCTTGTGGGAATACTGGTTTCTACTAGGTAGGAACTGCATGCTCTTGAATTCCTGTAATCATATGGAGTATAAATAATAATAATAATATATAATAATAATAATAATTTATTATTATTATTATTATTATTATTATTATTTATTTTTTTTTTCCACTAATCTCGCATTGATCTTGTATTCTCTGAAATATATGGTTTCTTAAACCGATTATAAGGTTCATGCACTTATACTTCATTTTAACTTTGTTAGACATATAAGCTATGGAGCCCTAACTTAACCTAAAACCATGGTCAAGGGTAAAGGGTTGACCCCCTCTTATATAACATTCCACTCTTGCATGTGGAATCAATGTGAGATATTGTAACAAACTTTTACACCAAACTTCATTTTTGGTTAATTTTGTTTCTCTTGGCAGCCAGGCATCACAACGGATGATATTGACCAAGCTGTTCATCAAATGATTATCGATAATGGGGCTTATCCATCTCCTCTTGGTTATGGTGGGTTTCCAAAGAGTGTATGCACATCAGTGAATGAGTGTATTTGCCATGGAATCCCAGATTCACGTGTACTTGAGGTTTGTCTACTGAACCATTGACAGTAACTGTCCCTTTTTTTGTTGGTAAAATCTGGAACTTTAAGATCAGCATGTGTTGTTTTGCAGGATGGTGACATTATCAACATTGATGTTACAGTTTATCTTAACGTAAGCAATTTATTTTCTTACTGATATTCCTTTCCTAGTGCTGCTACATCTCCATGTTATAGCTTCTGTTCCATGTCAAATGGAAGGAAGTAACATTAGAGCATGAACTATGATTCTCTTATGTATGAAATTTTGCATGCTAGCTTCTGAAATTGTTCTTGAATCTTAGGTTATTAAAAATAAGAAAAAATTACAGTTCTTTTCTGTATATGAGATGGCTTGTATGCTAGTACTGAGTTTTGCTAGGAATATAAACAGCTACTCCCTCCAACTTGCTATAATTTTCACCCCTGCCTTTGCACGTAGATTAAGAAAAGTGATAATTTTTAGGGGTATTATGATATTTTTTTGTAATAAATAAATGATGCAGTATGTTAGTTGTGTTTGGTAGGCATGGTTTTTTGTAAATAAAGTGTATGGGGGAGGGTAGTTGTTTTGAATTTTTGCTTTTTTAGGCAGGTGAAAACTTTTGTGAGACGGCCCAAAATGGAAAGGGTGAAAATTAAAGAGAGTCGGAGGGATACTAAATTTGGGTGGATTTGTGAAATAGTTTTCTCTCTGCCATGTTCCATGAACACATGAGACCCACAATGTGCACATTTAAGAATACTTGAAACCAGGTTACCAGTGCTTAAGTAGTTTAAGTTACTTTACGACCTCCAATACTCAGTGTCATTGTATGAAAGTTTGATCTCTTGCCACATATGAAATATGTTAATAATAAATTCATCGATGTTAAAATAAATTGAGAAAAAAAATCCTGCAAATATCTTGTGACCACTGATCCTTTTGGAATTATTTTACTTTTATTTAATCAATTGCATGTGCCACACAGGGCTATCATGGTGATACATCTGCAACATATTTTGTTGGAGAGGTTGATGAGGAGGCCAGAAACTTAGTAAAAGTATGGTTTACTGGTAGTTTAACTTCATCTTTACTTTTTAATTTAATGGTATAGTTAATTGATTAAATCTGTAGTATCATATTTGAATTACTGGCTAGAAAGAGTGTAGGATGAGGAACCCCTTACAGGAGGTACGAACAAAAACTGTTATAAATGTAGCACGAATTTCTAGCTTAATTAGAAATGTGAAGACTTTAACAAATACCATAATCTAATACTCAAAGAGCAACTCTATATCTAATCCTTAACATGACATCCTACCATAGTCGTTCTGGGTGCGCCTCCGAGGGGGCTCAAGCTCATGTGCCTCTCTTTTCTGATTTTTTCTTATTTCTGTACAAGAGGCGTGCTCCTCCTTGCACCTTTCTTCTTGTCCTGGGGCACGCCTGTTGTGCATGTGCACGTATTGCTTATTTTGTAGGGATTTCTTGAAGTTGCTAATGTTTTATTTTATAATAAAATGTGTTATTTTCCTCATATCAAGTCTTTTGTGTGTGATTTGACTTAGAATTAGGGATTCATAAACAAAACATAAGGAAAATGAAAAGATGCTCAATTGGAGGAGGAAGAGGATGATAACAATCAAGAACCATGATGATTATTGATCACTTTGCTAATCATTTGAAACTTGATAACCTTTTGAAACTCGAAAACTTCGTGTTATTTGATAATTGTCTATTGATGTTAAAAGATATGAACTTTGAAATTGATTATGTATGGATTTTCTATGTGTTATTATTATTATGCTATTTTTGAGTTATAATGTGATGTGTTATATGATTTTTACCTTTATTTGGTTTTGTAATTATGTGTTAAGTAGGATATACTTATGTACATAAATTGTAGAAAAGATGTACAAGAAGCGCACGCCTCAGGCTCCAGCAAGGCCTTTAAGCCTTTGTGTCCCTCTCGCCTCTAGCAACTATGCATACCACTAGGATTCACATGAACTCTCAGAATTTAACTTGTTTCTTTCTAACCAAATGGACCAATATGCAATTTCATAATCCTCCTCAGAAATTTGCCTTTTTGTTAATGAGACCACCTAAATTAAGGAGAAGTAAATAGGAGGCGGAGAGTGGTGCCATCTAGTGCTTACCCAACTTTTTGAGTACATTTGTTCCAATGGCCACGAGCAAAGGGATGCTGCAAGATGAATGGTTAAGATCTTCAAGGTTACACCTGCATAAAATACTGCAATTTGGGAACAAGAAGACATGCAGAATACCTTTTAGCAAAATATCATGTGTGGGTAGCTTTCTCAAAACCACCAACCATAAGAAATTCTGAACTTTCTTTGGAATAGAACCTTGCTTTGAGATAGGGGAAAAAGGTGGAAATGTTGTCCCATGTCCAAAAAGGACATGAAAGGAATTTGGCAGTAAAGAACCTGGAAGAATCTAAAATCCAGGACCTGAAAGCTTCTTCTAAGATACATCCTTACATTCTCTAACTTTTTCAGCAACCAACAGTAGTTGTTCAATTTACCATCCCTCAAGTTTATAAAGAGGTGCAAGACCCATGAAGGAGAAAGAGAATAAAAGGTGAACTTAGAGAAGAAGAAAAAATTGGCTTATTATGAACAGAAGGATGAGAATATAAAGATGGAAAGTTACAAGGGTGAGACTCACCCATCCAAATATCCTCCCAGAAACATATTTTTTTACTGATTCTTACACGAGCTTTCACCTATTGTTAGTACACTAAATTAACTCCGGAGATGAATCTCCAAGGGCTTCTGAAAGTGATCCTGAAAGCCAAACCTGCATCCCAATTATTATCTTGTACTTTATTATTACGTTATCCCATATTGATTCTACTCTTAAGTCAGGAAGGGCATATAAATGGTGACCAACCCTTTAACTGTGACCATAATTTTGGGTTAATTTATGGCTCCTTAGCATATATTGAGCTGCCAGATTTGGATTTGCTGCGGAAAGGCTACTTGATGCTTGGTCCTGGGGTTGCCACCCTGGATGTGGGTTAAAGGGGGTTTGCCGCCTAGCATGTGTTGTTTGTGGACGTTCGATTTGAATGGGAAGGATTGTTGCAATACATCACGTAGATTCCACGTGAAAGTGTGGAAGAACATGACAAGTGGAGGTCAACCCTTTATTTTTTTTACCATGGTTCAGGATTAAGTTAGTCCTCTCTAACTCATATGTCTATCATTCCTATAACTTGCATATTTACTTTTGATCACATTGAACCATAAAGAATCTAATTCTGATTGAGACTAGCGCCACCACTTGCCTAGTAATTCTTTTTTTCTGTAAAGAGATTTCCTCATTACCCAAAAAATCAAGTTGTTTGTACGATTCACAATTTAGAGGGCAAATTATTGGGTGTGGTTATTGCCATATACTCCATCCATTAGAAAAATCCCTCGTCTTTTTTCCAGGATATTGGCAAAAACTTTAGGGATGTCTTGCTTTGGGATTTAGTGGGTTTTTGAAATCTAGATTTTGTAATTCAAGAGGATCTGGAAATCTTGTGAATACTGAAAGTGTGTTTGTTTTTTGATTTTGAGTAGTTTGAGAATTGACTTTATGTCAAATCAATTTGAGATATCATAGATATGTTTTATAGGTTAGTTGTATGACTAAAATGTATCGGGATTTTGAAATCCGGATTTCAAAAACCCAAACCTAAATTTTGCTGGGTTGTTTTTAAATCCAAAAGTCTATTTGTTTTGACTAGTTTTGAAAAACGACTTTCAAAGTTAAAAACTTTTTTCTGTAATACCGATAATATTGTTCATTTCTTGTACTCCCTCTGTCCCCCCATACTACAACTCGACAATTTATCAAGCCAATTCAACTTTTCATTATTCACGGGTTTGTGAGTCACCATTTAAAAGTCAAGCCAAGCTCACCTATACATAACTTTAGATATACAGTTATGGTACATAGGTGGTAAAGCATTAATAACAGACTGAATTAGTGTTAGCGTGCTGCCTCTTAATCAGTGGGCAAAGCATTAGACCCTTATCTTGTCTCAAATGGGTGGATGCAGCTTTTCCCTGATAAGCATGTAGCCTTACCTAGGCTTTACTTCAAACCAATCATACATAACTTTGGACCCAACCACTATTAAGAGGGTGTTTGGTTGATTATATTGGATTAAGGAAACACAACTGGCTTCTAAAAAATGTAAATAAACAAGATGTGTTAAAAATACTGATTACATTTTATGCGGGGCTCTTTTCTTCAACCCCATTAACCTAGCGGCCCAATTGAATACAGCCTATTGGCATGTGGGTTCCAATATCTGTTATCCTACAGAAAAATTAATGGGAAACCAACACGTTATTTTATTGCAAGACTTATTAACCCACTTCTTGAATTGATAAACAAACACACTCTAAACGTGGACCATTACCTTTTTAATTTAAGAATGCTTGGCTTCGTCAATTTTTTCGTTTTATATATTAAAATTCCTGTGTAGTTTGATGATTTAAAAGTTCATTTTACTAATACTTGCCATTCAGAGTATTGATATTCTCCTTTTCTCAATGCATTATGTTCTGCATTAGGTAACCAAAGAATGTCTTGATAAGGCAATATCGATCTGTGCACCGGGTATAGAATATAACAAAATTGGCAAGACAATTCAGTAAGACATTTGCTATATCTTTTCTACATCTTCTTTTGTTATTATCTTAAAAAGTATTTTCATTGGTATCATTTGCATGTAATACAAGTTTATCTTTCTTAATATAGTTTACCTATGCTAATATGCCTAGGTCTACTATTCATTTTCACATGAACATCTTGCACTCACACCGACTTGTGGCACTTGATGTTTCTATGCAAGCACCTGAAAGTAGTTGCTAATAATTTTACCTATCTTACGTCTATTGCCTACTGATCCACAAATTTTCAAATATATCAAGGTCAAAGAGTAGATACTGAATTTGTATTCAGAAGTTATGCTTTGCAGTAATTTCTCCTTAAAGTCGCCATGCAGAAACACACAATTATGGAGTTGTCCAGGAGTTTGTTGGCCATGGAGTTGGACGCATTTTCCACAGTGATCCTGTGATTCTTCACTACAGTAATTCCTCTAGCTTTTATTCAGTTGCTTTTTATATGTGCTACTTGATTAGTTCCCCTATCATTTCTCCAATTTCCTCCACCATATATTCCTTGTCCTCTCACGGACATGCAAAATCTTTTATGTAGGATGGCTTGATCAATGTATGCACATTTTTGTTTTAGCTAAAGTAAAAGAAATTTGAAGAACCTTAATGTTTTCTTCTTATCCATTTTCTGTAATTCTTTGCTTCATCTTGCTTAGTTTCTGGCTGATGTGAATTTAACCAGTGTTCTTTATTATATCTATATCAATATCTGACATTTGATTTTTAAATGATTTTGGTTTATTTAGGGAACAACGGCCGTGGGCGAATGGTTCTAAACCAGACTTTCACTATAGGTAACATCTGCACTTGATCTTGTTGAATCTCAAGAAACATCAACGATTGTGATAATGAACAATTCACAATAGCTTAGCAATTAAATATGATATGGAACATTTCATTCGAATTTCTTTCAGTTCTCTATCCACTTTGTATAACTTGCCACTGCTGCTCTTTATTTGTAATAAAGATGCACATTGATATTATTTGCATGACCCAGTAAGTTTTTAGGATTAGAGTCGATCACGGTTTTAGATGCACCTGAACTGGTCAAAGTTATTCCCCACTCGTGTGTATTTGAATGATTCTTGTGCAGAACCAATGTTGACAATCGGGAGCATCAACCCTATAATGTGGGATGACAAATGGACTGTTGTAACAGCCGACGGGAGCCTTTCTGCTCAATTCGAGCATACCCTCTTAATTACTGAGGACGGCGTGGAGATACTAACCCAGTGTTGATGGTGGGGCTACGAATCATTGTTCATCATTATCTTGATCGCTGCGTCTCCTTGTAGTGGAAATTTTTTCTTGCGACTTAGCATAAATCTGGTAAAGTAGATAGTTATTCAATATTGTTATGATTTGAATCCCAACTATTGAATTCCAATTACATGTTTTTCCAAAGGAATGTGTTGACCTTAAGGTGGAAACTGGAAATGTTGCGTATCTTCCTATTTTTAGTTTCTCTAGATGATTAATGAAGTGAAATGCATTACTCCCTCCGTCCCGTTTCAATGTTTACGTTTGCTTTTTGCACCTTGATTAAAAAGTATTATATTTTAATAGATAGTGGGTGGAAAAATATAATATTTAATGTGAAGTGGGTAGGTGTATCAGTGTTGGATGATATATTAATTATTTTAGGTGGGTCCCATATTCCTAAAAAGGAAAACGTAAACATTGAAATGAGACGCGTAAAATAGAAACGTAAACATTGAAATGGAACGGATGGATTATTTATTTAAAAATAGAAAAAAAAAATAAGTAAAATGTTTCAATGCGAAGTTGAGAAAAGGAAAAAGAAAATAGTGCAAGTGGAATTGGGACTAGGGGTGTTCGGTGTGGAGAATGGTATAGATTTTTAAAGTCATAACGAAAATTCGGTATGGATATATTTATAAATAGAAAATTCAATATCATACCGAATTTTGGTACGATAATGATTTTTCTTATAATTCAATACGATTCGGAATGAATTTTCTTTTTAATTCAGATTGATATTGATCGGTATGGTTCGATGTAATGGATTTACCAAACATAAGCATTTATAGGAATGTTTTAAGTTATTATTTTCTTAATGTATATTTTTAAAATAAAATGTAAATGGTTACGTGAGTATATTATGATGAGTTGGTCCCTTGTGTCCCCAGGTGCACAAAGTATGTAAGGGTACAACATTTTGTTCTAAAGGGTATGCATTTTGATTAATAAGGGTACATAATTTTGTTTTAAATGGTATACAATTTTTTTTTCAGGAAATAAAAGTACACGTCTTTATACTAAATGGTATACCATTTAATACTAAAGGGTATCTGGGCACACGGTGGGCGCACGGTGTTCCCGGAGGTACACAAGTTTTTGCCTATTATAATTACTACCTCCGTCCCATAAACAAGTTCCCGATTACTGTAGCTTTTGTGAGAGCTTTTTCAAAAAAGTGTGAACTTGTTTATGGGACGGAGGGAGTAGTGATTTTATAAGTATATTTCAAATAAATTAAAATATTAAATATAAATATATTTAAAATTTACTTAAAAGTACTCCCTCCGTCCCATAATACTTTTCACAATTTCCTCATTTGTTTGTCCCACAAAACTTTTCACACCCCAAAAAAGGAAACACCACTTTATCCAACAACCTCAAAAGTTACTTAAATTTTAAATTTGTCACTCCTTTTTCTCACACATATCATTACTTTATACTTTTTTATTACCTAAAAATACTATAATACCCTCCAAAGTCAATAAAGTTGGTCAAAAAGTGTAACTTTTCTTAAACAATGTGGAACAGTAACGTGAAAGGTTTTCCAGGACGGAGGGAGTATCTTATATAAATATTATTACTATATACAAGTGCATACTCCCTCCGTCCCTAGGTAAGAGTCTCATTTTATTATTTTGGTTGTCCCACCCAAAGAATCTCATTTTCTTTTTTGGATATATGGAACCCATCCACACCCACTAATACAATTAAAACATGGGACCCACACACCTAGTAATACAACTACCCACTACACATTAAATAATAATACTCCTTAATCCACGTGCCCAAAAGCAAACGAGACTCTTAACAAGAGACGGAGACAGTACTAAAGTAAATAAAATACAATTAATAATGGGTGTGGCTAATTTAATAAAATATAGTAGTTTTTTAAAAAATTTAATCATATAAAGCAGTTTCAATCTTAAAAGCAAAAGCACCACTATGAGTGGCGTCTCTCACTATTCACAATATTTTTTAATGGTTTCAGCAAAAAGCGCCACTACAAGTGGCGCCTCTCACAGTTCACAATATATTTTTAAGAGTTAGTCTCTTGTGAGACGGGTTATTGGTGAGACGGATGTGAGACGGGTCAACCCGTCACTAAAGTATGCTTATTTGTGGTTAAAGTGCGCTTATTTGTGGTTAAAGTATGTCGATAATAAATCAAATTATAACACACTAACATCATACTTTAATACATAATCCAACATACTTTAAAAAACATACATTAACAACCATTAAACATACTTTATTTAAATAATCGACATACTTTAACACGTCTCACAAACCGTCTCATGAAAGTAGCGTCTCACAAGAGACTTTGTCTATTTTTAATTGCTTCGCCAATTTGAAACGGCCACTTAAATAAATAATAATATTAATAAAATAATATTTAAAATAATTTAATAGCTTAAATTATACTTATTTCGTCCCATATTAAATTTTACACTTTTTGTTTTTGTCCGTCCTACATTGGACTTTACCATAAAAAAAATAAAAATCACATCAATTATAGATTTACAAATTTATCACTCTCACCTAATACGTATAACATACTTTAATTTATTTATTACCTATAAAGACTAATTAGCTTTCAAAATTCAATAAAATTGGCCAAAATATTTTTCTTAAACTCTTAAATTATACTCCCTCCGTCCGCTTCTAAGGTATTCATTTTACTATTTTTGGTGTCCGCTTCAAAAGTATCTATTTCCCCTATTTAGTAAAAAATACACAATATGACCCACCATTTTCCTCTAATACAACTACCCACTTTACATATAATAATAATACTCTTTAATCCACATGCAAAAAGCAAATGAATACCTTAGAACCGGACGGAGGGAGTAGTACTTATTTCGTCTCATATTAAATTTCACATTTTTTTGTTTTTGTCTGTCCCACATTGAATTTTACCATAAAAAATAAAAATAAAAATAAAAAATCACATCAATTCCCAAACTTAAATGTAGATTTATAAATTTACCACTCTCATCTAACACATATAACATATTTTATAATTTATTATTACATAAAAGGAAAATCAATAAAATTGGCTCAAAAAAATTATTTTTCTTAAACTTTGTATCTACGTTCTACAGTAACGTTGCAAATAAACATGAGACGGAGGGAATAGTCTTTATAGATAATAAATAAATTATAAAATATGTTATGTGTATTAGGTGAGAGTGGTAAATTTAAAAATCTACAATTGATGTGATTTTTATTTTTTTAAATGATAAAGTTCAATGTAAGACTGACGAAAATAAAAAGTGTGAAATTTAATATGAGACAAAATAAGTAGAATTTAAACTATTAAATTATTACAAATATTATTTTTTTATTATTTATTTAAGTGGCCATTTTAAATTGGCGAAATAATTAAAAACGTGAACATTGTGATAGGCCATTACAGCTTTTGCTGAAACAATTAAAAAATGTTGTGAAAAGTGAGAGGCGCCCCTCATAGTGTCGCTTCTGCTTATAAGATTAAAGTTCTGTGAAACTGCCATATATGATTAAATTTTTTTGAAACTATTATATTTTATTAAATAAGCCCTAATTTTTCTTATATGTCATTAACCAAATAAATCCCATTAAATATAAAATAAAACAGATTTTTTTACTTAAAATACCCCAAAATTAGACAATTCTATCCTTTATTAAAAGCGGATCTCCTCACTCCTTTTTCATTCAAACAACCAGCAGATCTCTTCAGATATAATGGACTTATTTGTTATATAGAAGCACTTCATCTTGATTGTATCCAAGTTTTTGTATTTTCCCTAGAAGTTTGCAAAACGTGCATTTTCAATGGGCGATCTTTGCATTCTATAAATAACAGCTTCAAAAAATGAAGTTATTGAATTACAAATGACAGAATTCCTTAAAGAAAAAGGTTTCATTTTATGTAAATTTGAAGTGTGTATTTTGAACAACCTTGTCTACAAAAATTGTTCTACGGATTTTTTGTGAAAGAGAGGACCTAGTTCAATTTCTCACTAGTTGGCATGTATTAGACATGGATTCAATTTGTTTTAAGATTCCAGCCATTGGCCCATCCCCCTCTTCTATTTTCTATCTCTTGAATGACTCAACAACTTTTTAAATTCCAAATTTTGTCCACACGAGTTCAAGGATATTAGAAAAGAAAGAAATGAAGAATGTGATGGAGTTTAAATGGTTATAGAACTAAAGTGATAAATAATATGGCCCTTAACTTAAGGATATTTTAGTCCTTTTATCTTTAAATATTAAAGTTTAAAATTTTATAGAGTATATTTAAAAGAATTGGGAATGTAAATAGTCCTGAATATATATCTTATAGTATATACTAATTACGAATACGCTGTTATAAATAACTTTTTAAAAGTATGAGGTGTCATGACGTGGTTAATTGTCGTATATTTTTTATTTTTTGTTTTAATATCACATATATAATCTTTCTACTTTTATTTATTTATTATTATTATTATTATTATTCATGTATATCTATAAATTAAATACCACATTTAATCATATTTTTTTGATTGATTAGGAATAAATAATCAATAAAATATATTCAAATTATTATTATTATTATTATTCATGTATATCTTCAAATTAAATACCACTTTTAATCATATTTTTTATTGGTTAGGAATACTACTTTTATTTATTTATTTATTTATCTATTTATTTATTATTATTATTATTATTATCTTTAAATTATACATATCTATAAATTAAAGATCACATTTAATCATTTTTTTTATCGGTTAGGAATAGATAATCAATAAAATATATCAAACTTATTAATATTATTATTCATTTACATCTTCAAATTCAATACCATTTAATCATATTTTTTTATTGGTTAGGAATACTACTTTTATTGATTGATTGATTGATTTATTTATTTATTATTATTATTATTATTATTATTATTATTATCTTTAAATCATGTATGTCTTTAAATTAAAATTAACTTTAATCATATTTTTTTGATTGGTTAGAAATAGATAATCAATAAAATATATCCAACTTATTAATTATTATTCGTGTACATCTTCAAACTAAATTCCACCTTTAATCATATTTTTTATTAAAAATAAATAATTAAGTCAATCAATAAAAATATATTCAACTAATTAATTTATAAAATGTTTAAACCAACAATGTAGCCTCAACATGAAATTGGATCAATAGGAAGAAACGAGTGATTTTATTTTATTTTTTATTTTTATTCTTGATTACAAATAAATAGTTAAACCAATCAATAAAAGCATATATATCTTTAAAAAAAAGCTATATGAATAGAGAAAATATTAATTAATACACATAAATCACGCATACTAATTCTTTGGGGCTATTCATGTATATCTTCAAATTAAATATCACCTTTAATCATATTTTTATTGGTTTATTCAATTATTATTATTATTATTATTCATGTATATCTTCAAATTAAATATCACCTTTAATCATATTTTTTTATTAGTTAGGAATACTACTTTTATTTATTTATTTATTTATTATTATTATTATCTTTAAATCATTATATCTATAAATTAAATATCACCTTTAATCATATTTTTTTGGTCGATTAGGAATAGATAATCAATAAAATATATCTAACTTATTAATATTATTATTCATTTACATCTTCAAATTCAATACCACATTTAATCATATTTTTTGATTGGTTAAGAATACTACTTTTATTTATTTATTTATTTATTTATTTGTTTATTTATTTATTATTCTTATTATTATTATTATTATTATTATTATTATTATTATTATTATTATTATTATTATTATTATTATTATTATTATTATTATTATTATTATTATTATTATCATCATCATCATCATCATCTTTAAATCATGTATATCTTCTTTAAATTAAAAATCAACTTTAATCATATTTTTTTGATTGGTTAGAAATAGGTAATCAATAAAAATATATCCAACTTATTAATTATTATTAATTCGTGTACATCTTCAAATTAAATACCACATTTAATTATATTTTTTGATTAAAAATAGATAATTAAGTCAATTAATAAAAATATATCCAACTAATTAACTTATAAAATCTTTAAACCAACAATGTAGTCTCAACATGACATTGGATCAATCGAAAGAAACGAGTGATTTTATTTTATTTTTTATTTTTATTCTTGGTTACAAATAGATAGTTAAACCAATCAGTAAAAACATATATATCTTAAAAAAAAAAACTATATGAACAGAGAAAATATTAATTAATACACATAAATCATGCATACTAATTCTTTAGGGCTATTCATGTATATCTTCAAATTAAATATAACCTTTAATCATATTTTTTTATTGGTTAAAAATACTACTTTTATTTATTTATTTATTTATTATTATTATTATTTATATATCTATAAATTAAATACCACTTTTAAATATATTTTTTAACTGGTTATAATAATTCATCCGCGTATTACGCGAGAATCTATACTCGTACTATATATAATTAAAGAAAATAAGTTTTAAGAAAATAAGAATTTATGCATTTATTTATGCCATAAAAATGTATAATTACTAAAATTTTAAAATCTAAAATAAAAATGATCAATTTTTATAATACGGAGTATAAATTATTAGAAAATATAAATATTATTTTACTAGGAAGATATTAATTTTAGGTAGAATATAATGGGTTTAATAAAGTATAAAATTTTATTTTAAAGTATAATTGTATTCGATTTTTCGGTTCCGTTCGATACAGCTCGATTCGGGTTATGATTCGGTATTGTTTATTAGACAATATTAAGTCTATACTGTAAAATATTTCAGTTTAGTTCAAAAAAGTCAAATACTCCCTCTGTCCATCGAAAAGGTATACATTTTGCTATTATGGGCGTTCGCACGAAAGGAACTAAAAGATAAGTTAACAATTGATTAAGAATTCGAATAATTTATTTTTGGGATCATCATTTAAAAGACATAGTCAACATTAAATCTTATTTAAAAGGTCTAATGTTATAAAATTTTGTGTAAATGGCATCCCTTTAAAATAGGGTTTTTACTTAATTATTAATACTTTAGGGACTTTTAAGAAAATAATAAAAGTTTGGGACATTTTTGTAAAATAAAAAATGGGGGATTTTACTAAATTGTTAATATTTTATGAATTTTTGAAAAATTAGCATTTATGCCCATAACGGTAACCATTTCGTTATACCAACTTGTATGTCGTTATTTAAAATTCGAGTTATCCCGGGGTCGTTTCAGTCTAAATTTCTCACATTTACCTCATTATACACCATTCGATATATTTTTCTAGTGAATAGTCAATTTAGCAATGTCTGGCTCCATAACGGAATTATTCCGTTATAACGACTTGCACGCCGTTATTTAAAATTCGATCGATTTTAGGGGCATTTCATTCGCTTGGATCTCCACATACAATATCAAAACATAAATTCTAATAAACTAACAAATGGATTTTGATATTCAGTCACATATAAAGTATCTCATACATGTTAAATAAAACAAGTATATAAAGTATACAGTTTGAATGCGAAGTATTACAAATATGAAGTATCCCATTTAAAATTTTGAATGGGCTTGTAAAAATATTATGAAATCAAGGCATGTGTTTAATTTGAGATCCAAACGCACAACTTAATTGTCATGTACGAAATTATGTGTGTTTATGCTCATAACGGAATCATTCCGTTATACCCACTTGTATATCGTTATTCAAAATTCGAGTTATTCCGAGGTCGTTTCAGTCAAAATTTTTCTCTTTTACCATCATTGTATGTTATTTGATTGATTTCTATAGAGAATAGCAAATTTAACATTGTTTGACACCATAACGAAATTATTCCGTTATAACGACTTGCACACCGTTATTCAAAATTCGATCGATTTTAGGGACCTTTCATTCGCTTGGATCTCCACATAAAATGTTAAAACATAATATTCCAATAAACTAACAAATGGATGTTGATATTCAGTCAGATATGGAATATCTCATACATATTAAATTAAACAATATATAAAGTATACAATTTGAATGCGAAGTATAACAAATATGAAGTATCTCACTTAAATTTTTAAATGGGCTTGTAAAAATATTATATTATGAAATTAAGGCATGTGTTTAATATGAGGTCCAAACACACAACTTAATTGTCATGTACGAAAATATGAGTGTTTATGCTCATATTGGAATCATTCCGTTATACACACTTGTATGTCGTTATTCAAAATTTGAGTTATCCCAGGGTCGTCTCAGTAAAAGTTTCTCACTTTTACCATCATTGTATACTATTTGACTGATTTCTCTAGTGAATAGAAAATTTAGCATTGTCTGACCCCATAACAGTATCATTCCGTTATAACGACTTGCACACCGTTATTCGATATTAGAGCGATTTTAGAGGCCTTTCATTCGCTTAGATCTCCACAACATAATATTTGGATAAACTAACAAACGGATATTTATATTGAGTCACATATGAATTATTTCATACATGTCATATGAAAAAGTGTACGAAGTATAAATGTTTGGATGCGAAACATTACAATATGAAGTATCCCACTTGAATTTTCAAATGAGCTTGTAGTAATATGATGAAATCAAGGTTGATGTTTAAAATGAGGTCCAAAATCACTACTTGTTGGTATATACAAAATTATACTGTATGTATATTTATGTCCATAACAGAATAATTCTGTTATACCCACTTGTATGTTGTTATTCAAAATTCGAGTTATCCCGGGATTGCCTCAGTCAAAATTTCTCACTTTTAACTTCATTGTACACCATTTGAGTTGTTTCTCTAGTTGATAGCCGATTTAGCATTGTTTGGCCACATAACGGAACCATCCCATTATAACGACTTGTACAATGTTATTTGAAATTCGAGTGATTTTAGGAGCCTTAGAGTTGGTCGGATCTCCATATATAGATATAAAGCCTAATATTATCATAAGGTCACAAAAGAATGATGATATTGACTCACTTATGAAATATCCCAAAAATATTCTAATTAGCATGTGATAAGTTTGGATACAAAGCATTACAAATATGAAGTATCCACTTGTATTTTAAATGAGCTTGTAGAAATATGATGATATCAAAGCAGGTGTTTAATATGAGGTCCAAAATCACTACTTGATTGGTATATACAAAAATATATGTGTTTATGTCAATAACATAATCATTTCCGTTATAACGACTTACACGCCGCTATTCAAAATTCGAGTTATCCCGTAATTGTCTCAGTCAAAATTTCTCACGTTTAACTTCAATCTACACCATTTGAGTTGTTTCTCTAGTGGAGAGCCGATTTAGCATTGTTTGGCCACATAACGGAACCATTTCATTATAACGACTTGCACTTCGTTATTCAAATTTTGAGTCATTTTAGGGGTCTTGGACTTGCTCGGATCTCCATATGTAGATGTAAAGCCTAATATTACCATAATGTAACAAAAGAATGCTGATATTGACTCACTTATGAAATATATCATTTAATGTTCTAAGTAACATATGATAAGTTTTGATGCAAACTATTACATATCATAAGTATACACTTGTATTTTCAAATAAGCTTGTAGCAATATAATGAAATCAAAGTAGGTGTTTAATATTTGATCCTAATTCACTACTTGATTGGTACGTACAAAAATATGAGCGTTTATGCCCATAACGGAATCATGTCATTATACCGACTTGTATGTCGTTATTCAAAATTCGAGTTGTTCCGTGGTCATCTCAATTAAAATTTCTTATTTTTACCTTCATTGTACATCATTTGACAGATTTTTTAGTGAATAGTCAATTTAGCATTGTCTCACCCCATAACGTAATCATTCCGTTATAACGATTAGCACGTCGTTATTCGAAATTCTAGTGATTCTGGGGCCAACCTAAATAAAAGCTCACATTTTTACCTTTATTATTAAACATCATTGACTTATTTCTCTAGTGGATAATCAATATAATATTTTTTTACCCATAATAGAATCATTTTATTATAACGACTTGCGCGCCGTTATATGAAATTGAGTGATTCTTGGGGCATTCCTAGTAACAGAACTTCACTTTTACCATTATTATATACTTCCTCCGTCCCATAGAAGTTGACACACTTTTCCTTTTGGTTTGTCCCACTAAAGTTGACACATTTCTTTTTTAATACATGGGACCCACACAAAAATAATTAATCTATTCTCATGGGCCCTATATATCACCTCTAATACAACTTCCCACTACACATTAATATTATTTCTCTCACTTCACTTTACTCCACTTTACATTAAATTATTATACTTCTTAATCTCCGTGCCAAAAAAAAATTATACCAACTTCTATGGGACGGAGGGAGTACTATTTTAACTGATTTTTCTAATGAATAGCCAATTATGTATTGTCTGACCCCATAACGGAACCATTCCATTATAACAACTTGCACTCCGTTATTCAAAATTTGAGTGATTTTAGGGAACTTCTAAAATTTAATAGTCTTTTCGATTTGATTATAAAATTCCATTTGACAATTTTTATGTAAATAGTAGAAAACAACTTAACATTAAACGAAATTCATTTAAACTAGTGATGATGAAATTTGTAGTCACACTATATATAACATTACTGTTTTACATATAAACCAAAAGAATTCAAAATAAATATTTTTCCTTTTTTTTTGCAGTAAATCAGCTACCATATATTCTTTTCTCCATCACCTCTCTTTTCCCCTACATATCCAAAACAAACTAATTTAATTATAATATTTCAACAAAATACTAAAATAGAATAATATATTTTTATGAATTACTGTAATTAAAACTAAAATTAATCATGGATCAAAATATTTTCACATTTTAATACACTAATCACAACCATAATTCGGAAGATGACATCAATAGCATGTAGACATGTCTTAAATTGAGATAATTGCAAATATCTATAACAGTTATAAGTTTTGAAAGGCAGGTAGAAAGTACTCATTGAGTATTAGAATTATATCTGTAGTGGACATACCACAATCATATCTTCATTTAAATTTAGTGTTAGAATTATAAGCAAATAATTTAAAGGAAAAAAAAACTTAAACTAAACATGATTACCCTTACCTTACTGAGGACTCATAACTTTCTCAAAATTAAAAATATTTGTAGAACAATCGTTGTCAAATTTTCGCTCGACCCACAACTTCTTTTTTATAAGCAAACTCCAAAGTCATGATCCTATAATTATTGACAAAAGTATATGGCTCATCTTCAAGAGATATGGAGACATGTAAGAAAGACAATCATCTTCAAGAGATAGGGAGACATGTGAGAAAGACAAACATTTAGGTAACTAGAGCATAGATGATGAAGAAAATATTTCAGCACATAGAGTATCTTTGAAAAAAAACTGGCACTGATCAGAAGAGAGTTAGACAATGAATAATATACGGATGGAAATTCAATCCTTGCTAATGTGTATCATCAACCAACGAGAAAATACAATGACAGGGAAGAATTTTTCAAGGATGACTTATTGGGGATGTTAATGGAATCTAATGCCAAAAAAATTCAAGAACAAAGGACCAAGAAAAAGGGATTAAGCATTGAAGATGTAATTGTAGAGTGCAAAATTATAATTTGCCTCGACAATGTAAGGAAAATCAAATTTACAGGGAATTATGGCTAGCGTGAGTGACAAGTCGTAGAGATAAAGAATCCACAAGTGCATATATAAGCATATATGTTCTAGAACAGTCTGATCAATTGCCTTGTTGCAAACTTGAATTCATAACGGAAGACTTAATTTAACCCAAAATTTTCACTCAAGCATTTCATCGAACACCTTTATGCATAAAGTTCAAAGCTTAGTTTTCAACATCATTATTATCAATGTGATGCCTA
This sequence comes from Pogostemon cablin, assembly GCA_023678885.1. NCBI lineage: Eukaryota > Viridiplantae > Streptophyta > Magnoliopsida > Lamiales > Lamiaceae > Pogostemon > Pogostemon cablin. The sequence goes on from CM042993.1 coordinate 11,490,679, forward strand.
AAATTTCACCATAAAAAATAAGTATCTATCGGAGAGTAATTCCATACCAAGTGCAACCCAAGAGCATAGAAAAATATGAGAATTGGGAAGGGAGAAGAATCATAGAAAATTCGAGCCCACTACCTAAGAAGAGAAGAAGAATCAGTTTTCATGAGCCTGTCTTCACCAACGAACGACTGATGTTTGAGTCTTCTTGATTTTGAAAAATTCTTGGGCCTTCACCAGCCTTCTTAATTTTAAAAGATTTGTTTCACCAACGATGGAAGACTTCACCACGCTCTTGATTTTGAAAGATTTGGGGCAAATTTTAATTAAAGGAAAGTTTAATTCTCAATTGTAAATACTAATTTTTATTTTACTGTTTTTTTAATTAATATTATAAAACAATTTTGGTCAAAGGTCATTTAGACAAAGTTTTAAGTTGTTTAGTCCATCACAACTAATTTCCCTTTATTTTTTCAATTCAAGACTCAAACTATCAATCCACAAGGACCACAACTTAAAACCATAATAAATAAAATTATTAAAAATTATATAACCACATGTATAAATTTATCAATAATTAGTATATTATTTTAATTATAATAAAAATATTATCTTAAAAAACAATCTTTATTATACTATTTTAATTGATTTTATAATTTTAAGTTTTGTATTAATAATTTTATATCATTCGGGTGCTAAACTGATAGAGAAAATCTTTGGAGTAACTCTGATCCTGTATTTAAAAAAATAGATAAGCTATCATTTTGAGGAAATGGTACTGTAACTTCCCATACTACTAGATTAGACAAAGGAAAAAAAGAAGGCCAGCAGAGGCCACACAATTTCACCTAGAAAATCCAGCATAAAATTGAATCTGCATTAGTTAAAAGAAAGCAAAGATTAACTTCCTTTCAAAAGTAGCAGCAAACAGCACTTACACACGACTGTCCCACAAGCATTGAGTGTTAACTTTTCCTGCTCTAATAAAATTTTCTACTTCTTTTGGGGGATGCAAACCCATTGAATTAGCTTGCTCCCACTGATCCACTCTGCTCATCCCAAAGCATGGTCCATAAGCCATATTCATGTCAAACTGCCTTAAAATCTCCTCTTTCTCATCAAATTCATCTGTGAAATATATACAAAGAGTTAGTCTCATGTGAGACGGGTTTACGCCGTAAATTCTGTGGCCCCTCTTAAATTTAAACCCTAATAATACATAGATTATAATATGATTGGAAGGGGGAGCACATGGTTTATATAAGTGTTTGCCATATACAAAACCAATAATCATTTCCTTAAACGAGATCGCAACCAAACCATAGAAGCAACAAATATTGCAGAAATAACCATTGCGGTAGCAAGCCAAGAACATGCCAGGCCATAGGGAAAAAAGTCTCCAAAGACATAGACTTTTGTGTGCACTAAATTATCTCATGCTCTACATTATAGGAACAACGAAAAAATTCTCCAAGCACGAATAGTTTCTCCAAAATAATAGATTTTTTTGGATGAATAACATTAAGAGAAATCATTAAACATATTCTTATATAAGTTCTCACATTTACAGAAAAATCTACTAATTTAACAAGATTAATAAATTTATTGATGACATAAAGAAATCGTAAACGAGGACACACCACTCACATAGGCAAACAAAAGAAGCGAAACATAAAAAAACTAATAGAGAAAAACTATTGAGCAAAAGCAATACATACTAATTAAATTCATAGATGAGTCCACCCAACCAACAAAACTATATGAAAGATACTCACAATATTACTCACAAATTGCATCAGGTATTCCAATATCCTTAAGCAGCAATATAACAAAAGATAAAAGACTAATGTTGGATTAGGGAAAGTTACAAAATATAAATGTTCAATAGGAATTTAGATTTTTTTTTTAAAAATTATATTTAGATTCAAATTGATATTCTTTGTTGGAGGTCCTCCATTTACTCTATCCCTCTTTTAGTAACTGAAAAATGTGGCAAAGCTTTTGTTGCTTTCAGAATAGCTCTGTTGTCTACATCTTTTTCCATTGCAGATTTGTCACCTCTATTTGCAACAATATGGTATTTCTGATCTTTTTTTTTTTTAAATGTTTCCAATAACTTTAATTGAACTATTGTTTTAAGGAGATTGTTCTTTCAGGTAACTCTAACCTCATTGAATTTTTTGTTATTGCCTACTTTGTCTTGTCCTTGAGGACCAAACACATTTTTTAGAATATTCTATCAGATCCTAATGATACTATTGTGCTGCTATTCATCTTTTTTCTGACTTCAAATTCTCTTAATGGTTGGTCGGAAAAACTTGCTCCTGTATCCTCTCCACTTCATGCTCCGAATAAAGACTACATATCTTTTCTGATGGAGCAACATCTCGTTGCTTCAATCGCACAGGTATTGGAGTTGTTATTATTGATGATAATGGTTTCATACTCATTTGCTAGGACTATTGACCTTGAATCATGGCATGGTTTCTCATACTCATTTACTAGAACTATTGACCTTGAATCATGGCCCATGAACTTGCTTTCGATGCAAAAAAGACAATTGTATTCCATGAAATCACATAGGATTCTCAGCCGGATTTCATTATGACACAATAAATATATATTATTTATAGATAAAAAAACAAGTGGCGAAATTCAATCATGTAACTGAATTAAATAAGGCATCACAGAAAGAATAAACGTGTATTTATTATTCAACAACCGGAAAAGAATAACCACCCACAGTATCATCTTTCCCTATTCACATGTACACATCCAAACAGAATGTATATTCACCTCTCTAGTCTCTAGTAGCATAAATAAGTACACAAAATTATAGTAACAGGATATGTATACAATGTATAGTATTCCAATCGAATAAATATGGACTATATTACAAAGCTGGACTAAGTAAATATCTGCTGAATCACTGTTTCTGCGTTTCCATTGTACTGAGAAAGAAGATGAATTGCATCTCCCCTAGGCAGAGCAAGAAATTCCTGAGAAAACGACAAGTATCAGCAGTGTTAAACTGGGTGGCCCTTCGGCTCGTTTTTGTGTTTCAAATCAATTCATGATCATGCTAAATTACATTATAAGTTATGATGTAATTTGCCAAGGGAGAGATTTGTTTTTATTAAAACTCAGATATATTCTGCATTAGTAAAATCTTGAATTATACACAACTGTAAACTCACCATCACTTTCAGTATCGCATTTTCATCACATCCAAGATCGCTGGATGAGATTTGATTGGGACTGTTACCATCTTCATGCTTCCTCATATTGCAAGAGGATATCGTAACTGGTGAGGAACCTTGAGTGCACGAATCGATAGTTGACTTTGAAGCAGCATCTCCCAGGAAAGGACTTTTACCAAGTTCTCTCAGGGAATTTATCCACAAGAGACCTTCAAACTGGTCTTTACACATCTGAAGCTTATACCATTCACTGTGAGTGTAAAGAGTAGCCCTTATGATCTTCATAAGCTGGGGTTCTTCGATGCCTAACCTCATACCAACAGCAATCTTTAAGAAAAAATAATTGTACGTCAGCATCACCAATGAGAAAAAGTCAAGAAAAGTGCTTCTGACAAGGTCACACCACTGCATGAGATTTCTCCAGTGGCTAAGTTTCAATGTTTAACATCTCACCAATTACAAAAAGCAACATATCCTAAGAGTTCCAAGATTTTTCTTGAGTATTGTAGCATTGCAACAATAAGACAATGAGACAAATGTAAAGTGCACAACCTTTTCTCTCTAATGAGCAGGAAGTGTGAACTAGACTGATGTAAAGTGTTGAAAACAATATGTATACTACTCATACAATCAAAACACGACACAATTTTGAAACATGCTAAGCACCAGAAAGAAAATAAATCAATCCATATAATGAAAATCACTACACACACAAGACAAAGTAACATAACCATCTCCTAAGAACCATTATCAACATTAAACTAATCCATGTAATATGAAACACGAGACAAAGAGGCATAACATATAGCAAGATTCAAGTATATGTCCATGACAACTTTCATTAAATGATTCATAGTTCAAATAAAAAATAAAACATCATCTTCTAGCCCTTACGCATGTCATGACCATCACCCTCTGAGTTAGCCACTAATACATCACTTCCTTCATTATTGCCCCTACATATGAATCAGCCTCAGCCTCACCTGTCTTCATTAAGCAATCTCAATCCTTTACTAACAGTAGGGATAGGTATGCTAAATTCTTGTGTTCTGTTGTGTACGCCTCATACAGAAAAGACCCAATACTATGCTTGCATTATTAGTTAAGAGGGTTCTTACAACAATTTTTGTTATTAAAGGATGAAGGCCAATGGGTTTGCACAGTATGTGAGCTTTACAAAAAGATTTAGTAAAAAAAAAGCCCAAAACAGGTAACGTAGATCAAGCACATAAAGTCGGCATTTCTTGCATTTCTATAAAGTTCGTGCTTCACTTAAATAACTGCTCTTCGGCAGATATAAATCGTTAACGACCAGTAACCCCACAGAATGGTGGTAAACAGTGTTGTGTTTGGTCCAAGCAAAAGCATATAAGAAAAAAGAGAAGGTAACAACTCAAAATTTCAAATCAGTACAAAATTATAAGTTCCAAAAAAATTGTCCAGAAATACCCCACACTACTAAGGGCAGTTGTTTACATAAGCTGAAAAGTGGTTTTTTTTTTTTCCCTTTCTTATGCAAGTGTTCAAAGGACATAGTAAAACGGACCAAACATAGAAGTCTCTGAAGATGGGAGAAAAGCACCAACTCATCATCATACAATTTCCTACGTAGGCGATTAGCTTAAAATATCATATTAATGTTTAGGAGTCAGTCAATATAAGTGGTGATGAAGACGGATAAGAGAACCACATGGTTTGCAAAAAAACACAAAGAATCACAGAGAAAAATTTAAAGAGATTCAACATCAAGCTTCAGCTTTCCTTTCATTAAAACACGCATTGTTCTGAGACATTTAATAAGCAGCTACTAAGAAACCCAAGAACCTTTCAGAGTCCCCTCAACAAACACCTGTCTAGTCCTCTGTACTGTACTCATTACAACCGTACAGAATATTGCACCATCTATGATAAAGAAAAATATTATTTGCAGGAAACTGCATGGCCACAGAGGACATACTAGGAAGAACAACTATCAGCTTGCTTATTGAATTAATATTAACTGGGAAACAAATTGAATCAAAAAGGGGGAAAAAAAAAAGGATAAGCTCAAGTAATATAGGTAATCTGAAATAAATATGAAGGGCCATGGTTTGCAGAGCACACAAAACCTGGAGTGAAGTTGCAAGAGCATCCAAGGGAAAGTGTTTTCCACTATGTTCTTCAGTTGATTGGAGCAGAGCCAATGTTGTCTCTTTCAAGGGCTTAAGCAAAGCTGGATATTTTGCAGCCAAAGGACCCAAATGACATGAAGCGACCTTCAGTGCATTAGAATGATCACCCACATGAAGAAGCTTATAAAATTCAACCTGCATGCAGTGCAATGGTAGAAATTGCTTATACATCTTTTTTTATTTAGACACATGAAATCATTAAACAGAAAAATTGCAGACATGAACCTGCTTCAGCTGGAAAAGCAGTGTTGGGTTTTGATTGAAAAAATCTGGATCCAGGGCATTAATCTCTTCTACAACCTCTGACGTCATTCCCTCGCTTGCCAACTCCTTCATGGCCAAGACTAGCTCATATTTGTCCACCCCATTGCTTGCATTGTATATCACAGATGACTTTTTAAGATCCTGCACAACTAACAAATATGAGAAGTTCAATATTAAAAAAATGTAACCAGCACCTTAATCTAGTAATACTCATACCATGCTTGTGCAACCAGTCAAGGCATTATCACTGAGCTCACGCTCACAACTACCAGAGAGAACTTCAGAAGTAATATCTAGATTTTCGCTTCTGCCACTCCATCTTTTGCGCTTGCCCCTCTCTCCACTTGCCGGGCTTCTGTTTCTTTGCACAGCCTTTTTGTCTTGAGGTTGATGCGTTCTGCTGGTACTACAATCTTCACTTAGACTGGTTGCATCACTGGGATATCGAACTTCTATATCAGAACTTTGTGAGCTCATGAGATCTATTTTACCAGAACCTTCTAAGTGAAGACTGCTGCTTATGGACATGTCACTATCAGCACCAATCGAACAATTCTCTGATAAGCTACTGCCTGGGTCCCATGTACCCACATTAACCGTTCCAGATTCAACCCCTGACATTGCCAGATCCATTTCATTAGTGATCAAGAATTAAAAGCAGAGGAAAAAAATTATAGATGAATGACCAAGTGAAAATTTTCACCAGAATTTATTGGAGCAGAGTCCACAATACCCCTATAAACGCAATACTCGTGAACAAGTTCATCAAGCACTGAGATATCTAATCTCATCCGGCATAATTCATTCTGTTAAGACGAATAAAAGAGAAGTGTTAGCCCCACTTGCTAAAATATTTTCCACAAAGAGACCGAGTAAATGTTTGTTTTTATAGTGGTATAAGTTATATTCTATTTTTTTGGGAATAAAGCATTCCCCTCTCAAATGGGGGAGGGGGGAATAAAGCCTGTTGCGTTCGTTCCATTTATACTCCTATACCCTATCCATTCCTCATCAATTCACCAAAACCCCCTTAATGCTTTAATCAGTTTTATGCAAATAATCTTTTTGATTCTAAGCAATGGAATTGACTATTTCAGTACCCCACCCACTGAAAAAAAAAGCTAACCTAATCAAGGTATCAAAAATAAAAAATAAATGAAATAGAAAAACAAGAATTATGACGATCACAAACAAATGAACACCAAAATTACCGCCAAAAAACATTTGACATTCATCAAAGTGTTGATCGATCATGATAAACATAATCTTTGACACCATGCTCCAACATATTTATAGACCTCTCACACTCACTACAGGATACTTGGAGGATAAAGAAAATTTGATTGACATAAGTTTTGCCTTACTTCAAAAAAAAAGTAATTAAAGATTTTGCTGCTTTTTCGAATTTTCTTTTCTTCCAGGGAAAGAAGTCAATGAGTTAAAAATAAACAGGTCTAGAAGCGAGATGTAGCAGCAGTCTCCAGCTTGATAACATACCTAAGAGAAGAGAAAATATGAACCTTTCCACTCTAGAGCTCGTTAAAGTTTTGCTAACAATTTCAAAATTTTCTTTTCTTTCAGGAAAAGAAAATGAGATCCACAAATCAGGTCTAGACGTGTGATGTAGCAGCAGTTTCCACCTTGGCAACATACCCAAGAGAAGAGAAAAGAAGAATAAGTGCTCTACTCTAGAGCTCATTTCTCTTCTGCTAACTCATTCAAAAACTCACTTATTGTCATGGCAATAATTAATTTCCACAAACTCACTTATTTTATGTATCTTGCCTCTTCATCTTGATTGATTGATCCTAAGTTATATTTAACAGTGATGCCCTAAGAATCACAAGCGCGTACTAAGGAAACAAACCAAATCAATCAACTTTTACTAAGATTAGATGAATGGCGCATTTCCAGGTTTCAGTCAGTGTTCAACAGTTCAATGCCGTAAAGAGTATGTATTCATCTACTCATTTAGACCAGCTAACAGAAGCACATGCATTATTACACCGGAGCTTAATAGTCCAGAGCATCAAACAAAGTACAGTAGGTGGCTTCAGCAGATAAATTAGAGTAGTTGAAAGAATAAAGAGAATTATGCTATCAATATGTAAAAGCAACCTAAACAAAGAGGAATTCCAAAAAATTTATGAGGTCAACTGAAGAAGGCATTTGCTAATGGATGGAGAATAAGAAGACCTCCATGTTAAATTCATGTAGATAAGCAAGAAAAAGATTACACAATGAGTTTCATTGCAAGAGAGATTCTTAAACTGTAAAACATAAACTTAATGGGACTTCCAATTATTTCCCTTATAACATTTACATCAAGTCACTGACACACGCAAATCTGAACTGAATTCACCGCCAGTGGAAGTCAACTCATGGTCAAGAATCTTTGTCAAGTTCACTTTTTCAAGTAGATGAATTATCACGTAGATTACTGTAATTTAAACAAAATACATTGTCTCTCATTTAACTAAAGTGGTGTATTCATCAGGAAGGATGCAATTAATCTATTTTTTTTAAGACACTAATAGCTAGGAAAATGAAGTTGGAATACATCAACCTGAAATGCCTGGTTTAGATCACCCTTCGCAAATCTCAAGCTCTCAATAGCACCCTGTCTGGTAAGCTCAACGGCATGAGCAAGGGCTTGAATGTCCACCTGGTGGACAAATGAAACATAAATAATAAAGAAATAAGAAGCACCAATAATTTTCAGTAACCAAATATGAACTTAAAATATGGCCACATGAAGAGGCCGAAGCTGATGACAGAAATAGCTACTTTAATTTTGGAGGGGAACTAAATATTCTAATAAATCAAATACTAAGTTAAGAAATATTAAATAGAAGGGAAAAAAATACACACACACATAATATATATATATATATATATATATATATATATATATATATATATATATATATTTATTTATTTATAATAACCTATAAATTCCAAATTCATAAATAACACAAAACATAGAAAATGATAGTTAAAGAATCTATTAAAGCCTATTTTCCTGACATAGACACACTAGATTGTCCCCATGCACATCAACCAAATATGTTATAACACTTGTGGAACCCTAATATCCAAATCGGACCCAATTCAAATTGATGACAAATAAAATATTCGCCAAATAAAACCTTTAACATACTTAGAAAAATATAATATTTTGGGAATGACTATCAAATAGAATAATTGTGGAAAGAAAAGAGAGAGACATATGGACATAAGTAATGAAAAGTGGAGAGAGAGAGAGAGAGAGAGAGAGAGAGAGAATGAAATAAGAATAACTAGTTAAAAAAAACACTACATGGGGAGGAAGATGAGAAGAGGATTTGGATAGGAGAATAGTTAAATTGGCTAGCCAAATACCTCACCTCATCAAATGGAGGTGCCTCAAACAAACTTTCCTGAGGTGTTGCAGGGGGATCACGTTCCTCAAGCAGCAACCTCTCAGTAAGATCAGCTATAGGTGATGGAACTTGTTGATGAAAGCAGAATTTTTTGTGTATGCTGCATACGACATGCAAAATGTTTGAGATATAAATGAATTCAAACTACAAAGAAAGTGTTTGCGTAATATATTAGTGCTTACCAAAGAGTAAACCTTGAATTCAAATACATTTAGAACATATGCACTCAATCAATGCCATACATTAATTTGGAAAAGGAGATGAAAATACCGTATTAAATATTTCAATGTCATTGAAAATATAGGATCATATGCATTTAACTGTGCTCGCAGAACAGAAGAAATCAGCCCTGCAATCTCAAATCTTCTCTTCTCAGACCACTGAAACAGAAACAGAAACAGAAAGCACTTTACAATTTACAAAAAATAAGGATATTGCATACAGAGTTATAGATTTTCATATTGTGCATTTTTCCAAAGGCAGATTCGATATAAATGACCTTCAATTGATTGAGACTTATAAGGTTTACAGTCTATACTCCAAACATTATTTCTTTCAGGGTTCCAAACAGCATCACCCAACACCAGTAACCATTTCCAACTATATACAAAGAAGAAGTACTCAAGTACATCTGCATATCCCGCAGAACAGAAATCGGCTAAATACCTGTTTCAGTATGATGTGACCTAACATTTGGTAAAAAGCCTACCTCATACTTGAAAGCTAGGTTAAAGAAATAAAAAATGGAAAACGGAGTAAGTAGGAAGTAAGAAGGATGATCTAAAAACTTCATTGAGCGAAAATATCACAATGGATATGGGGAATCTTATGTATTAAATGTTGGAAGGTGGTTAAAGCTTTTATATGCATACAAGATATATTTGAAGAAGAACAATTAAAGTAGCTTGAGTTTTTCTGAAAGGTGATTAAGTAGTTTTCAATATAATACTTCAAAGTAAAATCCGTTCATATCATAAGTTTCTTTATGTTTGTGCAATTTCACTTAAGATGATGTTACTTGTGAATCCAGATTTGCCACATGTAGATATTGGGGTAGTATTATCAAGAACCAACAACTGAATGAAAAAAATATAAGATTCTGATGGTTCTAGCTTAAACAAAATTTCAGATGTATTTGACTTGTTTTAGATTTCTGCTACGTTTCATGTGTGGTTTGTGTTTCATAAATTGCAAGAGTTAACTAAGTCGTCTGCCCCTTGAGTTTGTTTAATGTTTGTGTTGCTTGTTAAGACTTGCAAGCAAGGATGAGATGGACCAAAAAGGTTTCCGCTTAGCGCTTACTGGCTGAAACCAAACCTTACTAGCTATAGAAATTTTGATTTGCTTCAGTTACAAAACCTGCTAACGTCACCTCCATTGCTCACCATCAAGTATGTCTATCATTCTAACTTTCATCTCTGAATAGCATAAATGCCTACCTACAACTCTATCTTTCTTCTCCCAGCAGTCATGGGTGAGCAGGTCATCAGTTCCTACTAAGACACCAAAAATCCCTTCTATAAACACACATTAATCAATTCTATTTCTAGGGAGCATGTGGGAAGCTGCATGGGAAAATGAACTTGACTTGCTATCTCAAATTAAAACACCAGTATCTCAATGAAGCAAATTTAGCTGTGAATTTATTTCAGTCAATGTGATAATGAATGCTCACTTTTTTATTTATACATAAATTAAATTTCATACCCATAGATAAATTTTTTGGTGATTGTTACAGGTCCTTTTGACTAAAAACATTCTAATTACGAAACAATGCTGAAACATTCAAGTCGTAACAAATATCTTATTAGTTAAATAATGGAAAAATTTTCTCTGATACTATTTTAGATAGGAAAAAGGGTCAAATAGACCTCTATACTTACATCAAAGGATCAACTGAGCCCCTCGTCTATTTTTTAGTACATCTAAGCCTTCTTCATTTCTTTAATAGATCAAATTCACCCTTCATCTTCATAAATCATACAAGAGGACTATGATAAGCTAAAAATAATAACATTTTCTATTGTTTTAAAATGACCATCCCTGATTGATCACCCTTTGTCTTCTGCAATTTAACAGCCTCGTTATCATATTCTTCGACAAAATCATTTTTTTCACAATTAAATGGCTGGCGGGCCTAACTAAGACATTCTCTGCTCATGAAATCAACATAACTTCCTTTTCTTATCATTTCTCTTAAAAATTTTGATTAAAACCCACCTCCTAACTTCCATGAAGAAGTCGAGAACTAAAAAATACCAGAATACATTCTTGTTAATTGTTCAGGGTTTAGGGTGAAATACCACAAGTTTTGAATGTTTAAATGTTAATTTTCTTTAAATATGTACTTCGACGTATTCATCGCCAACAAAAATTGTCACCAATGTCACTACATCACCGGATTCCGTCAATCAGTGATAGATAAAGTGGAGTGTGACCACGTTGATGATCGTCACTGCCTCATTGTCAGCTTCGACATCAAGCTTGCTCCTGCCGTTACCAGCACCACCAGTTGCTACCATCCAGCTATGCATCTACCGCCAATGCCTCTAATCTAGACATCTACCAACTCATCAACTTAACGCGACATCCACGAGAGTTAGATCGATTCCTCGTGGATCAGAACCATACTTTCACTGACATCTACATACAAACCAAATGGAGAGATTGCAGAATGATTATGGATTTGAAATACAGGCACCGTGCACTGATTGGCGCGAGATTGCGGCTAGAATTATAACCGGCCGGAGCTGAGGATCGCTGGACTTAGCGAATGTTAGTGTTCTTATTGGGGAATTTTCTTGTGTTGCCATCTGTGGGTGATGGGTGATTGAAATGTGGATAAACTTTCAGAAAATCAAGTCGCGTTCATTTCTTATCAGATTGGAAGAGTATTAGTATTTCCGATGCCCAGAAGATAAGATAATTGAATACTCAAACAACCTTTTGATCTTCTCTTTCACTTAACTGTTTCATTTTTTATTTATTTTATCTTTATTTTTTCCTAACATTTATCTATTCGTTAATTTACTACTAAATGGCATTTTAAACAATGGTCCCCACTTGTTAACAGAAAAATTACCAGTTTTAACTAATGAAATGTTATTTTATTTAATTTATAAAAGAATAAGGGTGAATTTGATCCATTCAAGAAATGAAAAGGGGTTGGATGTACTAAAAAGAAGATCAGGGGCTCAGTTGATCACTTGATCCTTGAGAGAAATAGAAGGGTTTATTTGACCTTTTCCCATTTTTAGATAAAAACAAAAAGTCTGACACTCCAAATTGTCATTGCCTAATAAAATTAGAATACCCTTTAGTACTAACGTACAAATAACATGTGAGATTATCCCAATCAAAGAAGAATAAAGGTAGAAGGTATACAAGCCAAAAAGCGAAGTAGCACATTCATTTTTTAATAGCAAGTGATTTTTGCCAGCAACTATTTCTTTATTCTAGAAACACATATAGCCTGCTCCCCATTTGTACCACTGTAGGCAGAAATAGCCACTCGTAAGCAAGACATTTTTTAAGATTTCAAGACACCCAAGGGGAACTATATTGAATAATAAACATAGTTATTAAGGGCGCAAGGCGCACCAAGGCGCACCGAGGCATATCTGTGCCTGAGGCGCAAGGCGCAGGCCTGAGGCGCGCCTCGGAATTAATGTATAATATAACACCATTATTTATTTTACACTAAATATAACCCATATACAACATATTTACCCAATAAAATAAGTTTAGAAGGCATATAATATAACAATTTATATGAGTATGACATATGAACTAAGCCATTTAAGCCAAAATTAAACATGCACATACGAAAATTCATAATATTTGAAATAAAATAAGTCAATCAAAGCATCACACAAAATCTAGCAGCAAATATATTTTAATTATCATCTCTTCATCATCAAACTCCAAGTCCTCATCATCAATTTGTTCTTCCTCATTAAAATCTTTTTCTCTTCAAATCCAACATTAATTTCTTCTTCTTCATCCTCTTCATCTAATAATCTTAAAGTAGTTCCCTTTTCCTTCGTTACTTCTTTCCCTTTCTTTTTGGAACTAGTGGCAGTTGCCCCCGATGATTTCCCTCTAATTTTAAGGTTAATACTAGTTTGCTTCGGTAAGCCGGTGATGGAAACCAGACAGACCGGCAGCGGTCGGGGCGGCAGTTGAAGGCTTGGAGGCTGGAGCAGTTGATATGTGTATGTCGCGTAGGTGGAATGAAGAGTGAACCCTAACTTCTAACTCTCAAATCCCTAATTTAATATTTGGGATATTGTACCAAGGGCATCTTGATGGGGTCTTAACTTAGGAGGATGAACTGGTAAACCCTAATTAAAAGTGCTATTTAGTGTTACTTCAACTATCAAAGATGAAAATCAACACAAAAACATGGTCATTCTCAAGGCGCGCCCAAGGCGCAAAAAGGCGCGCGCCTTGAAACTTCGTGCCTTGAAAACCTATATTGAGGCGCCAGGGGTATAGCCTTGGGGGAGGCGCGCCTTTAATAACAATGATAATAAAGAGTTCTCTTCCCTGTATTTTGCTATGTCACGTAAAGCCATTGCTATCTTAGATAATTAAATAATTCAAATGTCAAGAAAGCAAATTGGCTAGAAAAGTATTTACTTTAAAGGCTCAAAGCAGACAGTGATGAATGCTAACATGAGCATACTTACATAAGGTAATCACGGAATAGGTATCTTTCCTAAACTACATAACTAATATGACTGCAAACAGTAAGACAGTTAGTCCTTTTATCCTTTTTTAAGCAGTAACCTAGAGAACAATTTTTTTTTGGGCCAATACAGCCACCATTAAGAATCCCCTTTTATAAAGAGACTTTCTATGTTTTTTTCCCTCTTAGTCATGTCTTATTTGAATAATTTGTCCTCATTAATGCATTCAAATACATTAATTTGAATATGAAATCATCAGAAGCACATAAATGAAATGATACAATTAAAAAGTGTTAGAATATTTACTACAAAAAGCGAATTAAGGTCAATTTATGCCTTAAAATAAGAAATGAATGAGATGAAGAGAAAAAAATATTTAATTGTATTAAAATTATGTAAAAAGAAAAATTGAATTCTGCTAAACTATCAAGTCAAAACATCAACTAATGAACCAGTTATCAAACATCCAAAACGACAATATGTAATCAAAATGAAAGTGCAGTTCGATTTACCTCATTTACTACAGGAGACATCTGATCATCTTTGTCATAAATGAAGGCAAGAAGAACGTGCTTAAATTCCTCGTACGCTTCCTTAAATGAGATACTAAAATCAGTAGGTGGCAAAGTGCAATCAAAATGGGTTGATTAAAATCTTATAGCTAATGAAACAGGAAGTGCAAATCAAATAAAGGCTGTAAAGCAAAATCAGCACCAAATTCATTCATATTCACTATAATCACTGTACTTGCATAAATCCTATGTGATTCACCATGCGACGAATTCTGGCATTCCCCAGGAGCGTTATAAAGTAAATTATCAACTACTCAAGCCTTAGCTAAGTACAAGAAAGAAAGAGAATAATCGAAATTACCGGGTAGGCACCTAGTGCACACGGTGCAAGAGATGTCCGCACACACTTGATTGCAGAATCACGGTCCTCGATAGTTCCTTTCCTTAATAGTTCAATGAATTTCTGTTTGATAAAGATAAAAATACACATGAACCAACATAAACGAAAGCAAAAAACAAATTGCAATAGAAAGAGTTTCGCTGCGTGGAAATCATATACCTGTTTCTGCAAACGAAAGAGGAGGCGGTGATCGTCGAGCACGGCGGGGGCGTAGTTGCGGAGAAGGTCGATGGCGGAGTCAATGTCGCCTGACTCCATGAAACGCCTGACCTGGAAAATTAAGAGGCGCCACCTGTAGGAGGAGGAGGACGACTGAGAAGAAGAGGGGGGCGGCGAGGATTCATCGATCAATCGCTCCGCCTTAGCGAAATCGAGGACTAGGGCATCCAAGGCTTCCCAATTCACTGGTGTAGAATCCATCTTATCTAGAATATCCTCGTATCTTCAGATCTTCCCCAATTTTGCCATCTTGATGATGGTCGAATATCTATGGTTATTGCAAACGATGGGAAATAGAAAAACTGAAGGAAGGAGTTAGCGATATTTGAATGTTGCGTTTTGGGAGGAACTGGGCTGGGGTGGTGAATAAGGCGGCGGCCACCGAGGGTGGAACGTGCGACAGCAATAGAGGTTGTACGTAGTGCCACGACAGCAACCCTGGTTTTACCCTTTATACTCGCACGAGTGCACATTCGCAATTTCGATCTTTTCACTTTCTTCTTTTTCTACTACAAATGAAACAACAATGTACTCCCTCCCCTCCGTCCCCGCGTAAGAGGATTATTTATTTTTTTCACGTAGATTAAGGAGTATTATTATTTAATGTGCAGTAGGTAATTGTATTAGTGGGAGTGCGTGTCCCATATTTAATTGTATTAGAGGGGGTGTGTGGGTTCTATGTGTGTAAAAAAAAGGAAAGGGGACTCTTTGGG
Source organism: Pogostemon cablin (assembly GCA_023678885.1). Classification (NCBI taxonomy): domain Eukaryota; kingdom Viridiplantae; phylum Streptophyta; class Magnoliopsida; order Lamiales; family Lamiaceae; genus Pogostemon; species Pogostemon cablin. Next base: position 11,506,256 of record CM042993.1, read on the forward strand.
TGGGACGACCAAAATGGAAAAATGACCCTCTTAAGGTGGGACGGAGGGAGTAGTAATTTTGTTTGGCAAATCTATAATCCCTCCCCGTCCCGATTTAGGAGGGTCTTTTGCTTTTTTGGCACGTGCATTAAGGAATATTATTATTTAAGGGGTAGTTGTATTAGTGGGGGTATGAATCCTATATTTTAATTGTATTAGAGGGGATTTGTGGGTCTCATATATGTAAAAAAGGAAATGGGACCCTTTGGGTGGGACGACCAAAATGAAAAAAAATCCTCTTTATATGGGACGGAAGGAGTATACTCCATTCGTTAGAGTTGATGTTTATATTTGTTTTTTATTCTCTTAATAATATATAATATATTAACCTGTAGTGATGAAATAATTAATTATTTTTTGTGGTACCACTTTAATAATAAGATAAATGTAAACCTTAAATTTATACAAATCAGGAAAACGTAAATCTTAACGCGGAACGGCTTGAAACATTAATATAATTAATTATATTTTCTTTCGCTATACATTTTTATAATTTACATCGATTTTTTATTTAATTTTTTTGCTAAAACTTGCATGTCCCTGGACACTGCAAATATGTTGTCAATAACTATGATATTTCTGTTATAAGTTTCTCCCATGTTTGTAAAATTCAAGGCAACTTCTATATTTATATCAACCAGATTTTCATTATTTCCCAAAATTCTAAATTTGGTTTTTTCTCATCCCCAGTGGTATGAGTATTTGATGCACGTGCAAATTGATTGAGGTTTTTGTCTTCTGGACAATTCTTTCTGGAGATTTTTCATTTTGAGATTGTAAGAGTGATCATGTTTCATTATTAATTTTGGATTTTCGCGGATTCTTATCTTCTGCATCAATGGGTCTCCCACGCTTCTGGCGTTGAGAAGCATCTGTTGAATTTTCAAGTCTCTGGGGAATTTCCACACTTGGTGGTGCATTAACAGCAGATATATGGACTCTGTCACTCCTTTATGATCAATAAATGCATCTGGCGATTTTTTTTTGCTAAATCTTGCAAATTAATAATCCTTTGAACTTCTAGTTCAGTTTGACTAGTGTGTATCTAAATGTTGAAGATTGTTTCATTCCATGATATTTCTTGGCATTCTTTTGAATTTAGGCTTTTGTCTCCCTCTAATTTCGAGAAATAATCTTCATCAAATGTGCAATCACTGTATCGAGTAATAAATTGATCCCCTGTCATGGGCTCTACGTATTTGAGAATAGATGGAGAATTATAACCAACATATATACCTAACTAGCATGTAACCTGCATAACACAAGGGATAATCAGATATTTATATCAAAGGAAAAATTGAACAAAAAATTTAATGTTGTTATTATAAATATTTATATAATGTTATATTATATTCTCTCTATCTCGGAAAGATATTCACATTTATTGTAGATACAAAGTTTAAGAAAAGTAATTTTTTGACTAATTTTTTTAGCTTTTGAGGGTGAAATTATAATTTTAAATAATAAATAAATGATATAGTTATTGTATTAGATGATTGAGATATTTTTTAAAAATATGATGTATGGATGAGTCATTTTTTTTAAACTCTTATCATTTTCTGCAGGTGTGAGTTTACTGAAACAGACAAATGAGTAAAGTGTGAAAAAAAAAACTTCATTGGAGTATCTTCATACATACTACATAGTTTTGTCTTTTAAATTAAATTAAGCAAAATAATAGTATCCTTAATTATTTCAAAAATTATTACAATATGTGTATTTTAAAAAATCAAACATTATTGAAAATCTTACAAAAGTGTATATTCAACATATTATTTATTTAAACTATCATAAAAGAGAGAATTGGCGTTAGAGAGATAGAGGAAGAGATAGGACTGAGGTTAAGTTCATAATTTTGACTTATATGTCAAATCCATTTTTTTAAATGTGCAAATAATGATCCGGATATTAATATTACTTTGAGGTACATGTATAATGATATAACAACAACAACAACAACAACAACAACAACAACAATAATAATAATAATAATAATAATAATAATAATAATAATAATAATAAAAGTCCATAAATAATAGTAATAAAAACTAAAAATGAAAATAATTTACATTAAAATAAAAAATAAAAGATTACTATAAAAAAGGGTTAGAAAGATTTCTCCTACTTTCCAATATATAGTTTCCTACTCTTTTAAAAGAGTGCCTCGACCTTGCCCAGAATCAATAGCCATCTCCCAAGTCCTATAATAGCAGATCAAAGAGCTACGCGCATATGATATGTCGATATAATTATCAAATACTTATAAAATAGAACTGAATTCGATTAAGGTTTTACTCTCCCCACCACATGAACACAATTACAACAGGAACTCTAATTGTCATCAACCAAACAGGACATACCATCTTTTGTTCTTCATTAATGAAATCAACTCAAACAAATCCATAGGTAAAAACTACTCAAATAAATATACAATACATTAAGTAAATTATATTTTTTTAAAAATACCATATGAAATAATTGGATCTGAAATTGTTGTAAAAGAGAGGAAAGAGAGGGGTGGGAACTTACTCGAGCGGTCGGTAGGTTACTTGTAAAATTAGAATCTTGGCCAGCGTAGAGGCGGATTGCGCAGACTCATTGGAACTAAAATTGATGTGATCATTCAAACTCGTCTAAAAATTTTTAATTTTCCAAAGATAAACTAGAACTAACTAATTTTTTTAAATTATAATAATTAGAGCATAAGTAAATGGATTACAATCAAAATTTAAGATGAAAACATACAATATAATTTTCCAAAAAAAAAAACAAGTGAAAAAAGACAAATTCCTATACATCTACAATGAACATCAATTTTAATTGAAGATCCTAAAGACACAACTTTAATGAGAAAAATCATTCAACAATAGGATCCCAGTTTAATCAGAAATAGACCCCAAAATTATCATTACAATTTGAAGTCCAAATATATTTGGAGAGCTTTTGTAAATCAATTGCTTTCTCACTTTCCCAATATCTTAATCACTTCACTAAGTAAATACAGTGCCCTAAAAGAATTGCAATCGATTGTAATCATATAGATTCACAAAAATCGATTACCTTTACCAGATCTCCACCTCTATCATGATATTTCTTAATAGTAGATTTACGATAAGCCTTCTTTAGATCATCTTGTGAAGCATTCTTCAACCCTTCCAAGCTCCAAGATGATGAGAGAGAGTACTCATCTTTGTGGCACTTTATAATTATAGAAAGAACATATGAGAATTAGAGAGAAGTTAATGTTATTGCGTTACCATCCATAATTGAGGTAATAAATTAAAATAATGAAAAAAACACATTCAAAATTAGAAGTTTGAATGAAATCAGGATTTAAAAAAAGGAAAGCCAAAAAATTGAGAATTTGACAAATCAGCGCAGGGTGCATAGTAAGTTGACATGTGGCATTTAAAAACCTTCGTTTAGTAAGGTAAAGATTTTCTTTGTGGTCCCATTGAAGTATGATTTGGTGGTGATATAGGAATATAAACTGCACAACCGAATGCAGATGGGAAATATTAGGTTCTTTACCATGCATTAGGTGTAGGGGAGAATAATTAACATATGCAGTAGGTCGGATCTGAATTAAAGAAGCAACATGTAAAACTGCATGTCCTCAGCAAGAGATAGGCAAATTGGAATTTTTTAATATTGGTCTAGCGATTAATTTGATATGTTTAATTAGTGATTCAACTAGACCATTTTAAGTGTGCACATACGAAACTAGATGCTCTACTGTAATGCCCAATGACATACAATATTCATCAAATGCTTTTTATGTGAATTTGCCGGCATTGTCCAATTCTTACAGATTTAATTGGACAATCAGGAAATTGGGCTCGCAAGTCAATAATATTAGCAATAAATTTTGCAAAAGCATTGTTTCGAGTGGATAATAAACACACGTATGTCCACATATATCTCCTTGAATTCTTTGTAGGAAAATAGGAGATTCAATTCCAACTTTTGTTCAAGAAGGTTTAATTATGAGTTTCCTTTCACACAAGCTTCACAAATAAATTTAGTTAGAGAAGGAATATTTTTACTTTGTATATTATGCCCAAAAGAATTAGTAATTATCCGATGCATCATAGGTTGCCCTGGATGACCCAATCGGTCATGCCACAATTTAAAAGAATTTTGGGTCTTTAAATTTTAAGTTCATTGCAACATAACCATTATGTGGTTTGAAATATGTGTAATACAACCCTGAGGAGAAAGAAGGAAGTTTTTCTATAACTTGTTTTCAACATCCATTCAACCGAGTCATCAGGAGATACTCAGTATTTTTTTCTTTTTTAGTTTCAATATGAACACCATTTGCTCGGATATCTTTAAAACTGAGAAGTGTACGTTTAGATTGTGGGTATAAGAGTGCTTCTTCAATAATTATGTCGTACCCATTGTATAATTGAAGCTCTGCCGAAGCCTGATCGGTATTTTCTTTGTGAAGAGCAAGTATACTCTATCGTGTAATAATACTGGTGACCAAGTAATAAAATATCGAACCAAAGGCAAAGGTATGGGTATCCGTGTTCAAGAAGTGCTCGCTCTAAAAGGAAAAGATCGATTATGAGGGTTTGTATTACACTATCAATTACCAACTAATAAAGACAAGTAAGAAACTAACAAATAAGAGTAAAGTAACAAGGTATATGGAATGGATGTAGGTAAAACAATAAGAGAAGCATGTAAGGCTAACAACATCATGGTAAGGTTTTCTAGGTTGCACACTCAAGTAATGATAAATGTCATGAATTGATCACTATAGGCTCTCATTATAAACACTACATGCTCTATTTTCAAGCAACATATAGATGTAGGCACTTAGAAACTAAGATACCCCAAAATAACCTCTAAGAGAGTCTAACTATATTCTTATTCCCTTAGAAGATACTAGAGTCCATAGAAATGTCATATCACAAGATTAAAGTCTTATGTCCTACTATGAGGTTCTAAGTATGAGTTGAATGTACGTATTTTAATTTTAATCCATACTTGATTCAATTACATAATCATAACATATAATCAAGGTTTTACCTCTATTTCACATGCAATGATTATATAACCACACAAATAATAACATAAGATAAGAATATGCGTTCATAATATAAAGTAATTCAACTCATTCATTTCATCAAACACTTAAAGTGCACTAACCTAGAATTCCTATTCAATCATATTGCTAGCCTCACAAGAGGTCTAGCCTATTACAATCATAGTCAAATCATTATAATACAAGGCTTGCTTCATGTGAGCCATGAGTAGAAGAGAATTAACAAAATAAGGTTGAATAGCTTCCCTTTGAAGGTATACTTCTTCTCCCTTGATCATGCCAATTTCTTCACCAAGTATAGAACTTCTTCTCAAATTGGAGTAAGGTGATGGAAATGTGATGAATGTGTGGAATTCAAGTGGAATTGATGGATGAATGTAGTGGAAATGGAGTATGGATTAAAGAGTGAAATGGAGAGGAAGTGTGTGTGTTCTAAGGTGAAGAATAGGTATAACTGTTGTTTCAAAATGAATTCCCCCGTAAAATCATCATTAAACATGTATTTATAGCCCATGAATATTCTAGAATCTTGCTTAATAAATTTTCTAAAATTTTCTCGGCAATTCACGGCACTAAATAAAACTCGACTCGAGCTCCGAACTCGAGCAAAGGGGAGGCGAGCTCATGTTGCAATGTGTACAGCCGACCTTTTGCGCCAACTCAACATCGAGCTGTGCAGCAGTAGTCAACTCGAATCCTAAGCTCGACGCAAGTTCTTGCCCCAACTTTTTATTTTCTTTTGTTGCAGCTCCTGACTCCATTTTGCTTCATTTTTCACCTGTTTTAAGCATATTTAAGCTCATTTTTACACATTCAACATTTTCGAACATTAGGGATGTAAACGGGTAGGATAAGGTACAAGATGGACAAATCCACATACTACTGTTAGATTGTATACTAAAAGTCTAGCTTTTTGTATGAACAATATTTAAACAATTAATTTGAAATGAGAATCATATGATCAAATGATTGCATTTTATAATTTATTTATACGTTCGATGCAATAGTCCACTTACTTTATACTGTAGATAATATGTTGTGCGACAACACGCGGAAGATCATATTATTGATTTCCTTATAAAGTATAAATAGATGCTCACAACCGAGATAGACGGGGACTCTCTATCGGGATGGTTATAGTGTGGTTTGGTATTAGCTTGTCTTGGCTATAAAATCACATTAGTGCACTTTGTGTGTATTGAGTAGGACCGCTTGAGATCGTTCGACTTATATTGACTTATAGGAGAACTTGATCTCAATTATTATGGATGTTCGTGCTCTTAATCCCTATACAATAATCTCGACACGTAAGGCAGTATGTATTTCTTTGATTCATCAATGGGTGAGATTTACATATAATTAAATCAACAAACTCGGTGAGTTGGGAAGTAGTACTGTCTCTATGGTGTGTTGTTGATTGTAAAAGGAATCCGTGTCTGTTATAGGTTGATGATGTCTCCTTGAGGAGCTCATAAGGATTATCATGTAAACCCTGCAGGTGGATTTATTCCGGCATGATAATGAGGTTGAGTGGTACTACTCTCGGATGAGATATTAATTAATGGAGTTGTCAGTAACTTAATTAATTAATGGACATTGTATATCTTAAACATGGGGAGACTAACAGACTCATAATAAGAAGGAGCCCAAAACGTAATTATGGGATTAGAACGATAGTGCAGTAATAATATTTTAGTGGTATATATTATTATTATTGAACTTAAGTATAAGCTTTGGGCTAAACTTGGATACTTAAGCCTAATGGAGGCCCAACTCTAATTTTTTCTCCTGATCCCTGCTGTAGCCCATATATAAGTCATCTCAACTGTTCGGAAACCCTAATCTATGAGATTAATCATGCCTAACACTGTGAGGAGGGTGAGTGAACAACAGATTGAGAAGATCTTGAGGATCGTCGCCTACACGATGTCGAGATTGGACTTGGGAATACAGCAGAAGATCGAAAAGTTATTTGCTGCTGCTGTCCGCCAACTTGTACGATTTTATAAAATCGTATAGACTTCAGAATAGGAAGTGTGATATACTGACGGAAAGCCATGGAAGAGAGGATCATTTTGGCATATAGATCACTCAAATCCAATATCGAATGAGAGAGTTATGCCCACAACGGTGAGACTGCGCAGGCTGGTGGCGAGAATTCATCGTCTTCAACATACCCTTGTGAAAGGTAATACGTTTCTTATTTTCTTGCTTCCGCTGCATGTTAGAAATGTATGGAACCCTAACAGTTTGTGTTAACCAAATGATCGAATACCAACAATTGGTATCAGAGCTTCAGTTTCGTGGTGAAACGTGAAACGTTAGGCTAGGGTTTATGTGTGTACATGATGTTAGGGTTTTAGAATCTTATTTCTTGGTGAACACTCTAATTGTACACGGACACACGAACACCGCACGATAGCTTGATGGGGCTGGGGTCGATGATACAATGATGAGAATCGGCACTGTACAGCTGACCGATGACATGATCAATGGAGATGATAGCCGTGACGACAGCGGGTGCCTTGTCATAGTTTTGAACGCCGTCGGAGCATATGAGTGAGCAGTAGGCTGGGGGCGAGGTGGCTGGGGAAGGATGATGGCGCTGAATAGATAAAAATCTATAGGGAATCGTGGTCGTTGGTGTGACTTGACCAACACGGCGTTGCTGGATTGATGAGGGTCGATTAGGCTTGCAACGCTATGTGTTGGCAACGTCGGACGACAAGGCAAACCTGTGGGGTATTCAGGGCTGGTAGTCATCGCATGATGGGCAGGCAGGCGAAGCCGCTGGGCTGGATCACTATGGGCATGCGTTGCTACCAATATTCATGGTCGGAGCTTCGGTCAGTGGCGTGGCGATGGGTTTAGCGGATTACATACAGTGGCAGTCGATCAGCACTTCACGGCAGATCTGTTCACGGCGGTTCCGACGTGAACTTTGCTTAGGCAATGCGATGTGGTGATAATGACCAGTGGTGAGAAGGTGCTCTGAAGGCGGCATTTTATGGGCCTGAAGGAGTAACTGAATGAGTCGTGCTTCCGAGCCAGGCAAAGTTCCGAGAATGACAGCCATGATTCCGATCGGGTCCTTTTGTTTTTAGTCGGGTCTGCATGGGTAACGGCGACACTGCACAAGCGACAAGAGCACGGCTGGCTGGTGCCAGGTTGCATTGATGAACCTGTAACGGTGGTCATTTGCTGATGGTGATGGCGGCTGTTGGCAGCATGAACAACGATATCTTTTGGGAGTTCAAGGCGCTGACCAGGCGAGGCGTGGATGAGGCTGAGTTGCTGCTGGGTGTTGACGAGCCTCTAGACTTTCACGTTGGTGCCAGTTGCGTGAGGGTGTCATTGACGGAGGATAGTAGGCGATTGCTAATGGAGATAATGGTGTTAACCTGTAGCTGCTGCCGTTGATGTTTTCGACCAGCAGGCAGCACGGATCACTTCCGCTTAAGGTATGGCCAGAAAGGTAAGCTATTAAGTTGGTGGCTGTAGCAATGGGGATTTCGGCGAAGGACAGTCCTCCGGCAAATAGCTATTTTTCGGTGGGCAAAGGATTAACACAGCTGGGAGAAATCGGAAGCAGTTTATCCGGCAGCGATGGTGTTTTCTAATTGTGTGATGGGACTCCGGTGAATGTTAATCTTCCGGCTGGCAGTTTCACCAGTGGACAGCAGTTACATGACAAGGCTGAAAGGCGCCAGTGCACATGCGATTTTCTTGTTCCCCAGCGGATCCGTGAGTGAGTTGTGGATGTCTTAGGTCCTAAGATAACTTCCTGTGCAAGTTTTGTTTAATTGCTTAATTGGTTGGTTGACCTAGTCAACCCTTTATTTGGCTATTATTTTCTTTCCTTTTATATAATTGCTATAATTGTTTTATTTGCCAATTATTATTATATATTTGGATGTATGTGCTATTTGATTTACTGCCTAAGTTGCCGTAATAATAGCATGTTTATTTACGTATTTTATTTTGAATATTATATGCATATAAAAACCCTCAGTGTTAAATAACTAAGTGGGAGAGGGGATTGATTAATAATTCCCGCGGCCTCCATTATTGGTTTGTTAGCAATGTGAATAAACTTGCACGTCGGCATTAGAGCCTTCCTCCCCATCGGATGAGTTTATTCATGGATTGCTGGAACAGACTTCATTAAATAATTATGTTTGTAATGTGATGCACATGAACTTGCACGTTGGCATAGACCTTCCTCCCTATCGGATGAGTTTATTTGCAGATCACTGTACAAACTTATAATTGATGACTGTAGGAAGTTATCCGAGCGCGTGTTTACTTCTCCATCTGTAAGGCACATAAGCTTGGGCCGCGGACTTGGGGTCAAATAATGGTGTACACTTAGATGTAAATAATAAGTATCCTCCCCATCGGAGCCACTGCTTTTATTTGCATGGGTAAAGAAGAACCGACTATTAATTATTTTATCATGAGGTTAGGTTGACAAATGAAATTAATGGGTAAAACCTTCTCTTGTAAATGTTCGGGTTTGTAAACATCCACACTATCGTGGCTTGCAGACTCACGGTGCTTGAGATGTCGGTGAATTTTATTTTTATATTATTTTGAGGGAATCGATATAAATGGATAAAATTCAAAGATTTGATCGGTGTATTTATTTGTGATTCTCTGTGATTTCAAATGATTTTATCTCACTTATTGTTTACTAAAAGAAACATATTTACTTGTCCAACATTAGCTGATTAGAAAAGAATCTTGGTTTTTAATTTTATTGCTTAAGAAAAAATAAACATATGTGTTGTCACTAAGAATATACCATGATGCCTATTAAAGTCTCTAGTGGAGAGGTGAGATGTTCATAGAAATATGATGGTCTCATGCGACTCTTCAGATACTTGAGTGAGGTTAAAAGGCATGAGGTCATGGATAAGTTGATGAATGAATTAGAAATGCTTGGAATAGAAATTGAAAGGGAAACCTAGATCAATTTATTCTTCAAATTTTGTCTGGATGTTTTTAGCAAATCCTACCTGAAATACGAGAAGTTGTATATGGTAGAGAACTTCTGACAAAACATGTGGCAAAGGAAATCAATTTTCATCAAGATGTGAACAAGGTTAGTATCTCATTCACTAGTTGTTAAAGCATGATTAGTGATGGCATTTACTGACACGTTGTGTGTAGATACCAGAGTCACTAAAAGCTTGCAACTAAGTGATGATGAAATTGTAATATGTATGGGTAATACTACGAGAGTAGTGGCTGTTGCAGTGGGAGTTCTTTATTTGTCTTATGATAGGAATAAACATTTGGTTTTGAGAGATTGTCTTTACGTACATTTTCATAGAAAGAATTTCATTTCAGTTTCTATGCAGTTACGGATGGATACTCTATTTCATTTAAATGACATAGTCATCATAATGAAAGATAGAGTTATAATCTGTTATGGTACATTAGTGACAATCTGTAAGCTCTTAAATCATGTTTACCCACGGATGCAACAAATAGTAATTAATAACACATCTTCTAATCCTAATAAGAGAAAGACTCTTATGGAAATGGTTAGACAGATGATGAGTTATTTGGAATTATTAAATTTATTTTATGGATATGCCCTAGAAACAGTAATTCGTATGAATGTTTGTCTGTTTGTGGGATATCCTAGAAAAATGAAGGGTGATTTATTTAGTCCAAAAGATCGAAGGGTGATTGTTAACACAAACACTAGATTTTTGGAAAAGGACTATGTAATAAATCACAAACATATGTATAAGTTGTTCTAAAAGGAAGTGAGAGGAAAAACACAAAGTATTAGTACCAAGCGTACAAGAGGATATACCACAAAGAAAACTGCAACGCATGTCACGTCAGATGCACAATTGTGTGTAGTGCTTTGTCGTAGTGGGAGGGTTATTCGAAAACCTGTAAGATATATGTTTTGGGAGAGTTGTGAGACTTGGTCCCTAGTAAACATGAAATGGACCCATTGATACGATAAAGCACTACAAGATAGAAATGCAGAATCTTAGCAAAGTGCAATGAATGTTAAAATAGAATCGATGAATTCTAAATTAGTCTGGGAGCTTGTAGGACCACTAAATGGTGTAAAAACCATTGGAAGTAGTTATACAAAATAAAAGAGGATCATACGGTAAGGTGAAAACCTTGGAAGCAAAGCTTATTGTGAAAAGATATAATCAGAAGAAAAGGTTCGATTATGAGAAAACCTATTCGCCAATAGCTATGCCTGTGTTGATTTGGACTCTTTTATCTTTTACTACTCATATGATAGATGAGAGATAGCAAATAGATGCCAAGATAACTTTCCTGATTGGAAGTTTTGAGGAAAACATCTATGTGATGCAACTAGAGTGATTAATTGCAAAGGGCTAAGAGCATTTTGAGTGTAAGCTTAAAGGTGTCCATCGATGGACTAAAGCAAGCTTCAAAATTATAAAACATCCATTTTGATGAGGAAATCCAGTGGTATGGATTTAATCAATGCTCGAATGTGTCTTGTGTATTGAAAAGAGTGACTGAAATGTGGTGGTATTTCTTGTACTCTACGTAGATGATATATTGCTCATTGGAGAAAATAAAAGAGTATTGTCGAGCGTATGTGTATGGTTGATAAAGCAGTGTGAAATGAAGGACTTAAGAGAAGTAAAAAAATCCTTTTGATCACAGTAATACGGATCACAAGAAAGGATTTTATGCTGTCTCAAGCTTCATGAGATGATACGATCCTTACTTGTTTTAGCATGTGACTTTATCTAAGGAAATTTATCTTGAGACACAAAAAGAAGATAAAGGTGATGAAAGCGGATCCTTATGCTTCGGCGAATAAGGAAGCTTTATCTAAAGGAATACTATGGACGAGAATGGATATCTATTTTACTAAATGCATGAACAGTGGGTATCAAGGTAACCCAAAATAAGAATGTTGAACTGTGGTAATACATATACTGAGGTACCTAAAAAGGACCAGGAATTATATGTGGACTTACCGAACAGATTCACTGCTTCTTAAGGGTTACATAGATTCAGAATTTTCAAATCGAAAAGGGACGACAGTAAATCCACCTCAAGGTTATGTGCTTAATTTTAGGAAGTAGAGTCATAATGTGGAGGAGTGTTATATAGAAATATATTTTAGACTCCGGATTCCATCATGGAAAGATGATAAATTGGAGCCTATGAGACATCCAAAGTATATATATGACTCTAGAAACTTCATGATGGACTTTGAAGTGTTTCTAAGTTTGCCCAAAGTAATCACAATTTATTTTGATGATAATGGTTCAGTTGCAAACTTGAAGGAATCACGAGCCCATAAGGCAATTAAACACATGGAGCGCGAGTACCACCTGTTATAAGAAATCGTATGATGAGGGAAAGGTTGTTGTTGCCTAGATTGCATCGACTGATAACCTAGTAAATTCATTTACAAGGAACTTAAGGCGAGAGCTTTTGATGGTCGTGTAGTGGGAGTGGGAATTAGATGTATGGCAGAAAATATGACAGCATAGTCTTTTAGTATAAGTGGGAGATTGTTGGATTGTATACTAAAAGTCTAGCTTTTTGTATGAACAATGTTTAAACAATTAATTTAAAATGAGAATCATATGATCAAATGATTGCGTCTTATAATTTATTTATATGTTCGATGCAATAGTCCACTTACTTTATACTGTAGATAATATATTGTACGACAACACGCGGAAGATCATATTATCGATTTCCTTATAAAGTATAAACAGATGCTCACAACCGAGATAGAGGGGACTCTCTAACGTGATGATTGTAGTGTGGTTTGGTATTAGCTTGTCTTGGCTATAGAATCACATTAGTGCACTTTGTGTGTATTGAGCAGGACCGCTTGAAATCGTTCGACTTATACTGACTTATAGGAGAACTTGATCTCAGTTATTATGGATGTTCATGCTCTTAATCCCTATACAATAACCTCGACACGTAAGGAAGTATGTATTTCTTTGATTCATCAATGGGTGAGATTTACATGTAATTAAATCAACAAACTCGGTGAGTTGGGAAGTAGTGCTGTCTCTATGGTGTGCTGTTGATTGTAAAAGGAATCCGTGTCTATTATAGGTTGATGATGTCCCCTTGAAGAGCTCATAAGGATTATCATGTAAACCCTGCAGGTGGATTTATCCCGGCATGATAATGAGGTTGAGTGGTACTACTCTCGGATAAGATATTAACTAATGGAGTTGTCAGTAACTTAATTAATTAATGGACATTATATATCTTAAACATGGGGAGACTAATGGGCTCATAATAAGAAGGAGCCCATAACGTAATTATGGGATTATAACGGTAGTGCAGTAATAATATTTTAGTGGTATATATTATTATTATTGGACTTAAGTATAAGCTTTGGGCTAAGCTTGGATACTTAAGCCCAATGGAGGCCCAACTCTAATTTTTCCTCCTGGTCCCTGCTGTAGCCCATATATAAGTCATCTCAGCTATCCGAAAACCCTAATTTATGAGATTAATCATGCCTAACACTATGAGGAGGGTGAGTAAATAGCAGATTGAGAAGATCTCGAGGATCGTCGCCCACACGACGTCGAGATTGGACTTGGGAATACAACAGAAGACCGAAAGGTTGTTTGCTGCTGCTATCCGCCAACTTGTATGATTTTTATAAAATCATACAGACTTCAGAACAGGATGTATGATATATTGACGGAAATCCACATAAGAGAAGATCGTTTTGGCATGTAGATCACTCAAATCCGACATTGGATGAGAGAGTTATGCCCAAAACGGTGAGGCTGCGCAGGCTGGTGGCGAGAATTCATCGTCTTCAACATACACTGGTGAAAGATAATACATTTCTTGTTTTCTTGCTTCCGCTACATGTTAGAAACGTATGGAACTCTAATGGTTCATATTTACCAAACGATCGAACGCCAACATCTACTCAATACCCTACCCTTACCATACCCTATTACTCTAAAATTGAACATCGGATAGGGTACGGGTATACCCGTCAGGTACGCGGATAACCCGCAGGTAAATAAGCACCCATAATTATGAAATATTATATGAATATCCGCTGTTTCTCAAACTTGTCCGATCCTACCCGCATTGAAATTAAAAAAATTTTGTAAGTATAAATATAAATTAGGAATTAAATAATATACCTAGACATTATTGATTAGAAACTAAATAAATGATGTAAATACGTAATTTTAAAATAAAATAATATAAATAAATAAAATATATTCACATTATTTTATTTACGTATTTACATTATTTTATTTTTGAAAGTAGAAATATAATATATATACATACGTAATTAGATATATAATATTATAATATAAATAAAAACAAATACATTACTTGAACATAATTAATTAGAAATTAGCTAATGTAAATATAAATATATGAATATGTAATGTAACTAAAAATGCATAACATAATATATATATATATATATATATATATATATATATATATATATATATATATATATATATATAAAATATGTATAATATATAGTATCAGGTAATCGGGTATAAAAATAGAACCCGAATCTACCCTTACCTGATAAATCTTACCCTACCCGTACCCATCACCTCGGGTATCCGTAGATAACCCGACCCGGCGAATAAAATTGACATTTCTACTAAATATAAATCTCAATATAAACGTAAAACACCACCAAATGCTATCCAAATTGGATAAAATCATACGAAAATATATTTAAAAAGATACTAAAATATAAGTGAAAATAACTCCGATCAAATCCTCAAACTTGAATTGTTACTCGTCCCCGAGCAACGAAAATAATAAACCAAAAGGAGAATTTTCACCTAGGCAAAAACCTAATGAACATAAACAATAACACATCATAAGTAATAAGGACTACAAATTATACCAAGTCACCCTACAACTCATAACTTGAAAAATTAACAAGTTCAATTCAAAGAAAATAGAGAGTAATATAGTCCTTTCCGGCCCAAGCCTCACATCGAATACCACTTTTTCATTCAACACTCGATAAGGTAGAGTAAATCAACACTCATGATCAATCGATTGGCTCGATGCACCATAAGCTTGCTCGTGGACTATATTCACAAGCCATCATAACTTTGATTAAAGATAAAAAAAAAGTATAGGCTTTTTGGTAAAGGTAAGGAAAATATGGGTAAGAGTGACTTATTGAGTGTAATCGAAGAGATGATCAACTTCTTCCATTCCTTCACTTCTCTTTCTCCCTTTCTTATCTTTGTTGATCACAATCACTACTCATTAACTTCCTGGGACTTTTGAACTTCTTTTGATTCATGCTTCCTTTCTTTGACGTTTATTTTCTTAAGCATAATGTTGTTGGTTTGCTCTTTTTCTTGTTTTGAAAGGTTGCATGTACACTTGCTTGAGCTCTTTCATCCTTTTCTTATTTACTTGCTCATTCCTTTCTTCATTTGATCACAACTCCACATCAAACCATACTTACCACCATCTCCTCAATCACCCATATAAATGGTATATGTAGAAGGCTAAAGTAGGTAATCATGGCTTGTAATGTTCTAAAATCACAAGGAATAGGCTTATAGGCTCAAAGTGGTTGTGACACCCGAGCTTCTCACTAATCATGTGCCAATATAATTTAATTTGTGTTACGTGCATTTTTATAGTTATGTGTAATTATGTAACAATTATGTGTTAATTGTTTTTATATTTTATTTATCTTTATATTTTTATTTGACACATCTATGATAATAATGGCGACAATATGTGAATATATGTGTGCATAAATATTTATGTGCATTAATTTGGATATATATAATTAAATTATTTGTATATAAATATATTATTTCTTAATTATTAAGTGTCACACATGTTCTCATAATGATAGTAGTAAGAAAATATACACGTATGTGTATTAGTTTGTAAATGTATTATATCTTAACTATTAAGTATTGCACGTATATTTGTAATGGATAATATATATATATATATATATATATATATATATATATATATATATATATCTTATAACTATTTATAAATAGCGCAAAAGTGAATGGTGGCCAGTTTCTTACCGGTTTCCGGTTATTGGCCTAATACGTGGCATGTGAACAGAATTCTGAGCAACGTGTCCTTTTCCTCTTTCATTTATCGACTAAACCACCGATCCACCCACCGCACCTGAATAAATTAGACAATTGTAGAACTGTCTTCTCATTTTGCCCAAGATGAATTCATCCTCCCTTCAAAATTTTTTATCTTTTTTCTTCATTGTATTTGACTCATGCGATTTTACCACACTCTATTTTCGCTTTGTCTGTCTGTAGTTCTTTTTTACAATTGGGCGAATCATTCCCGCTTCAATTACCTATGTATGGTACACATACAAATCTTAATATAATTCACTTTTTTGTTTTAATCCAACAGTTTTCTCCTCTTATTTGCGTCGATTATACCGTGGTTTCGCTTCTCTATTTTTCATTTAATGACAAAAATGGCTGCAGCACCACCACAAAGATGCTATGTTTTGGTGATTACATGAAGCAGCATAATGAAAAATTATGGCTGTAAATGAGAAGATTACAGTCAGAAACAATCTGGATTCACATGCATGGACTCGTCATCACTATCTTCAAGCAAAAATATGGACGTTAGTTACAATTTATCTCTTACTCAATCCAGACTTTCACTCTTTGGTCATTACTATTTGTTTTTTCTTGATTTTTTTATGGTCGTGGGGGTAATATTATTTTTTCTTGATTTTTTTATGGTCGTAGAACAGAGGAAGAGATGCTGGTAGTGAGGCTTGGTGAAAGGATTACAACACTTCAATAACTTGTTTCACCATTCAGCAAGGTTGGGAATTAATTAAATTTTGAGTAAAGGGGGTTGAGCCCTGATTAGCTTTTTTTTTCTTGATCAGTTTTCCTTTCAACTCTGGATTTCCTATTGCTGTTTTATGAAATTACTCTGTGCAGGCGTTTGACCACAATAGACTCGGGTCCAGTCATACCGGCGCCACCAACACTATTAAATTTTACAAGTTTTAGCTAAAATTTTGGTACGGCCTTTTTGAAATCTATGGCGAAGAGTAATTCAATCAAATGATGGACTAACATGCTTTTATGTTTTGTGTTCTTTAAGAAATGAATCACTAATTTAAATAGAATAGTTATTACTGGATATGAAGGAAGAGAAACTACTGGCAATGCTATCTAAGGAATCTTCTGAATTCTTGTCTTGTTGATTAGATTTGTTATAACTGATTCTTTCTATTTTATTCTAAAAATTTAGTTCATGCAATTTATTACTACATATTCTTTTTGGTATCACGGATCACCGAAGGTAGATGTGAATTAGACATACGTAAGTTTGATAGTTTACTTTCCATTTTTGTTTCATTGAGTATGTCTATATAAAATTAATTTTATTATTGATTCTGTGAAGTTACCTTGTGTGATGATATGTGCTAATGAGAAAAAATAGCCATATGTTGATGGTCCTACGGAACTATATATTTTCCCATCTAAAATGAAATGACTTCTTTATTTATACGTTTTTTCGATTAATGATCTAGATGTGATTCGTACTGATCGGGCACTGAAGTTTTCTTAGAAGCAAGGAAATATATCTAAGCTTTGGGACATCCTCTCTATCTACTCTTGGTTTGACACAGATGTGTGATATTGCTAAGGCGAGTCACTAATATATGTTTCTCCTTCAATCTTTGTAATTATGTGTAAGTTCATTTCTGATGTTTGTAAGCTGAGTAGGAATGAGTGATTCTTTGTTCTAAACCCTTTTCATTCGTTTTTTTATGTTTGTATGCTGAATAGGAATGAGTGATTATTTGTTCTAAACCCTTTTCATCTCATGTTGGACCATCATTCCCTCTCTCTACTTAAAAAAAATCCCAAATACGAATCCAAAATCCTATCTTGACGAGTAAGAGAGAAGGCTCATGTTCATGCAACCGCCATTAGTCTTCCAAGAAATAAGCTTTGTTAAGAATTTACACGCTTCACTCTCTGGATTTCTTGAATGGCCCTTTCCATTCACAGCAGCAAGTTTGGTTTCAAAACTGCAGGTACATTTATGAATATTCGAAGGATATCGAAATGTCAGTTTTGAAAAAAGTTAAGAGATGTAGATTTTTCCATAATTTCTATTTATGCTCATAATTGTGTACTTGGATGGGGGTTCAGAGATTAGATAAGATATGGCCATATGGGTAGAATAATATTCTTTCAAATAAGATATGCAATTTTGTATTATTGAATAGGGGTACAAAGATTAGTTTAGATATGGCCTTATGTATGTTTGGCCCACCACTTTAAATGTGTTCTCGTTAAGTTCTTGATATGTTGACATTCAAGGTAAATGAATGGATTGTATATATGGATTAAAATCTTCGAATGTTCATTATGTTTCTTTTCACTTATTGACTGAGATTGTAGTATTTAAAACTTAATTGCAACTTAATTTATCACCTCATATGAAAGATTTAAAAGTTATAAGATGCTAGAGAGGAAGGCAAAAGCTCCTGCACCCCCGGGGACACGGAGGAATACTCCGTGTCCCCATGTGAACATAATCTTCCCCCTCCAATTCTATTTAAACCTAAGTATTGTTAGGGGTTTAAATTGTAAAGGGGCACGAAAATTACAAAAGGACACGGATCTAAATTCGTGTGCCCAGATGCACAGGAGACTCACTCAGAGAGGAATATTATTTTAACATATATCTTTAAACAACTTAAAAAACAATCAGCTCAGTTTTCTATAAGTGTTGAATATCTAATCCTAATGCTTTGACGCTTCTTAGAGAGGAGACTCAATATAAAGTTTATCTTTATGTTATCTCTTGAAAGTGGCATGATTGACTTATTGAGATCGTACTGGTGTGTCTGTGACCCAATTGTTACCTTGAAAGTTGAAACAATGTGTATGCCACTTGGAAACTGTAGAAATCTAAAAAGTTGGGCCAATTGCAACTAGCTGTGTTTGGTATTGCAACTCTATATAAAGTTTCACGCGTCTACTTAAATTTAGTTCACATAGTGTAATAAAAGAAGAAAAAAAATTATATGATAGATAATACAATAGCTTAGATGGCCTTCATAATACGTGTTGTTACTTGGAGGGGGTGAAAATGGTTTTATATCTGCAATTGCTTCATGAGCCCAAAGCTTCATTTGCCCTAGAAATTATGTTTATGATTATGATTTTCATGAATGAATGGTGACAACTTACTTTCTAATTTAGCCAGTACTTTAAAAGGAAAAGAAAAAAAATATTCGGTAGGAAAATATAATGTGAAGGATTCTATTGTGATTGGTTTTGTCATTCCAACTTAAATTTCAAGAAGTACTTATTTTTTTTAAAAAAAATTCTTGATCTTATAAATTCCAAAAAGTATAGTAAGAATTTATAGTCTTTTCCATGAAAGTAGGAGATGTCATTTGTCTGTAGATTTTAAAAAATCTTAATTTGATAATTCATTTATTCTGGAGAATTTAATATACAACTTTATAATTCATTGTTCCTTTAAATTACATATTTTTAAGTTGGTGTCCCTTACAGTTTTGGTTCCCTAGGCATAGAGTAATTTACTTTTTTGGTCTGTCATAATTTCACTGTTGTGGTCATTCTGGAAATAGGATAGGAGAGCATACATGGCGAAGATCATCGTCCTTGATAACGAGTACGGAAAGGATCAAATGGTTGTGAAGTAATATCCTTTAGAGGCTGATGATGAAAAACATCACCTGATACATCTGTGAGTTCTGATAGCTAATAGGAAACTTATTTTTTTTCCTTCATAGCGCAGAAACTCAAATTCATCTGGTTTATATGTCCTACAGGCTCTCTCAAAAATCACTTCAACTGGTGCCATAACTTTCTGTTTTATTGAAGGAATCGAGCGTGGAGATGGGACCACATAAGGAAGCATCATAAATCAATTCAAGGTGCTGGAGGCTCTGTTCCTGATCTTGGAGGTCTTGTGGTGACATCTCTTCTTACTATGCTCATTATAATGTGAAGGACTCTATTGTGTTTGGTTTTGTCATTCCAAAAAGTTTAGTAAGAGTTTATAGTCTTTTCCATGAAAGTAGGAGATGCCAATTGTTTGTAGACTTTAAAAAATCTTAATTTGATAATTCATATATTCTGGAGAATTTAAGATACCGCTTTATAATTCATTGTTCCTTTAAATTACATATTTTTATATATTTTGAAAATATTTAAAATAATATTGTAGGCACCTGAATTTTATTGCCTATTAAATAAAAATATGTGGCAAATTAATGCAATAATTATCAATTAATTATTTATTTATAAAGAAATTTAAATAAATTAATTCCTAAAATAAATGAGTAAATTATTGATAATTGGGCCAGATCTAGTCAAATAAGCCCAAGTCAAATGGGCCTGACTTAAGTCAACAAGCCCAGCAAATCAAATCCAGTTCGGCAGACTTAATTAAATTAAATAGGCTCAAATCTAACACGACAGACTTAATTAAAGGAAAAAGCCCAACATATCTTTTCAAGGAAAAAATATCTCACAAGTGGTTATTTCCTCCACCTATAAATAAGGGCTTTCAGTCCTCATTCCAAACACACTAAAACATCTGAAGACGTAGGCGCTTCTGAAGAGATCAAGAATACGAGCAGTGCTCCCTTGAAATCTTAAAGCGTCTTCAAGCCAAGAACGGCCTGCGATCCGAGATCAAGGTTCTAAGCCCCTCCGATCCAGTGTTCTTCGAACCAGCCATCTTCGATCAGAGATCAAGATCAAGTGAAGATCAAGATCAAGATCCAAGTCAAACGGAGATCAAGATCAAGTGAAGATCAAGATCCAAGTCAAGCGAAGATCAAGTGAAGATCAAGATCAAGTCAAGCGAAGATCAAGATCAAGTGAAAATCAAGATCTAAGTCCAGCGAAGATAAAGTGAAGATCAAGATCAAGTGAAGATCCAAGTCAAGTGAAGATCAAGATCCAAGTCCAGCGAATATCAAGACCAAGTCGAAGATCAAGTTCAAGATCTTCAAGTCAAGTTCAAGATATATTCTAGTCAAGAACAGTCCCCGATCAGAGACTAAGGTTCTAAGCCCCCTCGATCCGACATTCTCAGTGAAGTCAACGTTCTACCAAATTGAGCATCATACTTCATAACAAATCTTAAAGTCAACGTTCGATCTGAACAAAGGCTCGACGCCTCCGGATAAATATTATAAAGTCCCAAATTAGTGCTCGGACAAGCTGCATTCGAAGATTCGGCTCCAAAAGTTGAAAGAGTCAAGAAGTCAATTCAAGAGAGGAATCAGAGGATAGATAGAGATTGTTTTCTAAATTCTCAAGTTTAATTCATCTAGATTATTATTGTAATTCTCTTGTATTTATTTTATCATAAATACAAAATTTGTTGTTACAAATTTTGGCACGCCTAGTGGGACAGTTTCTACCTTTCATCTCCTCTCTTCGAAAGTTCGAAAGTACAAAGTATGGCTCATCTCAGAATTTCCATAAGAAGATCTTCTGCCTTAAAGCCTTCAGAGCTACAAACTAAAGAGATTCAAAGAACAACTCCACTCAGGATTGCGATACGAAGGTCTACTGCTTCAAAACCTTCAGAGTTGCAAACTAAAGATGTTGAAGTAGTTGTAAGAAGTATGTCTGAAGTCTCCTTAGAGACAAACCACGCAGTGGGGACTGCTCTCGATAATCCACTGCACGACGTCAAAGATGGTGAAGAGGACTATGTCTGCCCAACTCCTCGATCCATAGAAAGTTTGGCGTATGACTCATCTATCGCCTCAGCCATGACAGCAAACACTTCGTCTGTCAAAGAATCACTGGCAAGCTTGACTCAGTCTATTGCTGCAGTTGTCAAACAATGCCAAGAACAAGGTCTGTTGATCCTCAAGTTAGTGGAGAATATGACCAACGCTGAAACAAGCCATGCTAATGAGAAACAAGTTGAGAATGAAGACGGAGAGTGGGATTCCGCGAAACACAATCTATCTGAAATAAAGCTAGTTGAGGAAGAGATACAAATTTCAGCTGACGGAATGCTTTTTATGAACCAACTGAAGAGCATCATACTAGAGACGATAAAAGATAAATTTAAAGAGAGCTCAGAATCTTCTGTTGCCTATAAAAAGCCATATACAAAGAGAGTTGATAGCTTGAAGATGCCAGTTGACTACCAACCTTCTAATTTTCAACAATTCGATGTCAAAGACAATCCAAGACAACACATAGTGCACTTTATCGAGACATGCAATGATGCTGGAACCTTTGATGATCATATGGTCAAACAATTTGTCCGCTCACTGAAAGAAAATGCCTTTGATTGGTATGTCGATTTAGAAGCTAACTCCATCGATAGTTAGGGGTAAATAGAAAAAGAGTTTCTCAATCGCTTTTACAGCGCTCGAAGGACTATTAGTATGATTGAATTGACTAACACTTGCTAGTGCAAAGAAGAGCTAGTGATTGATTATATTAATCGATGGAGAAATATAAGCCTGAACTGCAAAGATCAATTGTTTGAAGTTTCTGCCGTCAACTTTTGCATTCAAGGAATGCGGTGGAGCTTGCGATACATCCAACAAGGAATTCAACCAAAGACCTTTGAAGAACTAGCTACAAGAGCTCATGATATGGAGTTGAGTATGGCATCAAGTGACTTCGAATTGCCTTCAACTAACGACTCTTATAAGTTTGGAGACATGTCTTTCGCTAAGCCTCTCGTGGAAGATTCACAGTCAAAGACACCAGTGCTTATTAAGATTCAAAGAAATGAAGTTAAACTAAGAGAAAATAGTGCATCCCATGATTGGGGGCAATGAACTATTTACAAAATCAAAGCTCCTTAACACGAGCGAAAACTGTCCGCATTACGCTCCTTGATATGAGCTAAAACTATCCAAAATCCCTCAAGTCAATGCTCCTCGACATGAGTGAAAACTGTTACATAACGCTCCTTGAAATAAGTTAAAATTATCAAAAATTTCTCAAGCCAACGCTCCATGTCACGAGCGGAAACCATGCATGTTATGCTCCTTGATACGAACTTAAACTGTCTCACTCAAATCAAATCTCCTTGAGAAGAGACGAAACTCTCCACATGCTACGCTCCTTAACACGAGCTAAAATTGTCTATATGTTATGCTCCTTGATACGAGTTTAAACTATCTCACTCAAATCAAATCTCCTTGAGAAGAGACAAAAGTCTTCATATGTTATGCTCCTTTGATACGAGCCTAAACTATCAAATTCAAATCAAATCTCCTTGAGAAGAGATGAAGCTTTCTATATGTTATGCTCCTTGATACGAGCTTAAACTATCCCACTTAAATTTAATTCCATTGAGAAGAGATGGAACTCTCTAAATATTACGCTCCTTGATACGAGCTTTAACTTTCCAACTCAAGTTCAAGACTCCTTGAGAAGAGTATAAACTGTCTACAAATCAAATTGAAGACTCATTGACACGAGTATAAATTGTCATCAAATTCAAGTTCAAAGCTCTTTAACGCACAATCCTAAAATGTATGTTACTCCTGACCCGCACGAGTATAAACTGTGTACGGGACCCCCCATTCAAACCAAATGATCATGTCCCTTTGAACTACGTTATGACTTGATCCTCTGTGAAGAGGTACGCAGACAACTTAGCACTCTGCTAAGTTCAGTCATAATTCAGGCTATTCGTATCAAGTTGGTGAGGCAAGCAATAAAATTCAGCCATGTTGATCAGTAATGGAGTATCACAATTTGTTCACTTCAACACAAAGACGTCCGTGAACAAAATGCGAGGGGGCATTTGTAGGCACCTGAATTTTATTGCCTATTAAATAAAAATATGTGGCAAATTAATGCAATAATTATCAATTAATTATTTATTTATAAATAAATATAAATAAATTAATTCATAAAATAAATGAGTAAATTATTGATAATTGGGCCAGATCTAGTCAAATAATCCCAAGTCAAATGGGCCTGATTTAAGTCAACAAGCCCAACAAATCAAATCCAGTTCGGCAGGCTTAATTAAACTAAATAGGCTCAAATCCAACACGGCATGCTTAATTAAAGGAGAAAAGCCCAACATATCTTTTCAAGGAGAAAATATCTCACAAGTGGTTATTTCCTCCACCTATAAATAAGGGCTTTCAAGTGAAGATCAAGATTCAAGTCTAGCAAAGATCAAGTGAAGATCAAGATCAAGTCAAGCGAAGATCAAGATCAAGTGAAGATCAAAATCTAAGTCCAGCGAAGATAAAGTGAAGATCAAGATCAAGTGAAGATCCAAGTCAAGTGAAGATCAAGATCCAAGTCCAGTCAAGATCAAGACCAAGTCGAAGATCAAGTTCAAGATCTTCAAGTCAAGTTCAAGATATATTCTAGTCAAGAACAGTCCCCGATCAGAGACTAAGGTTCTAAGCCCCTCGATCAGGCGTTCTCAGTGAAGTCAACGTTCTACCAAATTGAGTGTCATACTTCACAATAAATTTTCAAGTCAACGTTCGATCCGAACTAAGGCTTGACGCCTCCGGATAAACATTATAAAGCCCCAAATTAGAGCTCAGACAAGCTGTATCCGAAGATCCAGCTCCGAAAGTTGAAAGAGTCAAGAAGTCAATTCAAGAGAGGAATCAGAGAATAGATAGAGATTGTTTCCTAAATTCTCAAGTTTAATCCGTCTGAATTATTATTGTAATTCTCTTGTATTTATTTTATCATAAATACAAAATTTATTGTGACAAATATAACATGAAAAATATTGAACATGGAGAATATTGATTTTAATAAATTAAATTAAAGAATATAGCCAACATGTAATTGGATTAATTACTTTACTTAAATATAAATAGTGCTAATCAAGTTACTTAAAAATTGATTTTAATAAAAATCACCATTTTATTTTAATAAAATAGGTTGAATATAATGTGAACTAGCGGCTTTGTTTCTGGATGGAAAACTTCATTGGCTGCCTAAAACCCACACTTCATGACACCCTTCGATCTTCTCTGCAATGATCCTCTACTTTCTTTTCTGCCATTCTGTTGTTGGGAATTCCCTATACATGTTTGGATAACACAGTATCCAGACAAAAACTGATGATATGATTTTTGGAAGACAATAAATGGGTGAACAAGTGTGTTATTATACCCAATGATCCGATTTTCAATTTTAGACCCCTCACTTATAATGGACTTCTTATCAACTGGGTTGTCAAAATTTTCAAGACAACTCCATGACATCTTGATGGAACACATGGGTTCACAATGGTTCTACCCA
The DNA here is from genome assembly GCA_023678885.1 of Pogostemon cablin. Taxonomy (NCBI): domain Eukaryota; kingdom Viridiplantae; phylum Streptophyta; class Magnoliopsida; order Lamiales; family Lamiaceae; genus Pogostemon; species Pogostemon cablin. The sequence goes on from CM042993.1 coordinate 11,531,657, forward strand.
GTGACGGAGGGAGTTAAGGACCAGGGGGGCGTAGGCCCCCCCTGGAAATTTATTAATTTTAATTATATATATGAAAGGTTTATTTAAAGTCTTTGCTAGCTTGGTGGCTCAACCCTCCTTTTCAAGACCTGACGTCCCAAGTTCGAGTCTTGCCCCTTACGATCATGTTTTAATTTTTTTTATTTCTTTATTTTTTTTCAATAACTTTTATTCTACATATAATAATAATAAATTTATTTTATTTATAATATACAACATAATATTTATCTAATAAAATTATTTACACTTTACTCATTTATTTGTATTATATTTACCCAAAAAAAATAACATCAATAATAAATTTAAAGATTACTTATATTTTAATTTAAAAAATATCACAATATTAACATACATTAATACTATATTTTATTTGATATGTAAAAATATCAATTTACTCCTAAAAGTCAATAAAAATTCGTATAATATACAACATAATATTCTTTATCTAATAAAATTATTTACACTTTACTCATTTATTTGTATTATATTTACCCAAAAAAATAACATCAATAATAAATTTAAAGATTACTTATATTTTAATTTAAAAATGTCACAATATTAACATACATTATGTTCACAACCCAGAAAATGAAACTTCACATCAACCAATAACCTCAAAAGTTATTTTAATTTCAAAAATACCACTCTCACCTAACACACATAACATACTTTATAATTTATTTATTACCTAAAAATACCACAATACCCCTAAAAAGTCAATAAAGTTGATCAAAAAGTAACTTTTCTTAAACTCCATATCTACAGTGTCGGTGAACTTAAGTGCGGGACGGAGGGAGTACATGTTAAGATTGATGTACTAGCTAAGTTGGTAAAAGAGGTGCATTGTATCACATAGGTCATGGGATCAAATACAAGTAATTACAATTTTATTTTTTTATTTTATAAACTGTTACATAAACATTTCAGTGTAACTTTTATAAAGTGTTACTAAAGTAAATGTAATATTTTTTTTAAGTGTTACTATATTAAGAAAAAGTGTTACATAAGACAATAGATAACAAGGGCAACATCGACACCCCTATAAGTATTATCTATCGTCTTTAATAATACATTTAAGCTATTAGATAATATTTTTTACGTGTTACGTAAAGCCATTTATGTTGTAGTGGCAAGAACACCAAATTTCTGGATAAGTGTAATATAAAATTCTTTTGCTCATTTGACTTACAACTAATTTACTTTGCCACTACTAGGATCTGACCACTGTCAAAATTGTATAAAATCTTGCAGCGAAAGACCCAATTAAGAAATTATTAAAACATGCCCATCCTTATAACTCTTTTTTACTCAAAATAATAGAACTTTTTTTCTTTAAAGTCATGAGCTTACTCATTATGTTTCACTTTCTGTGTATGTAGCCTTTTCCAAGAGAATGGTAGCTTTCAAAGTATATTATTTCGTCGTAGGTAGCCCTATACTGATTGAGGTTTGAATACGAGGGGAAAGAATATAGAAATTTACTCAACTGACCTTATAAAGAAATTAGATATTTTTCTAGAGATGAAAGTGTAACACCCCAAAATTATAATATTTAATTTTATTTTATACTTTGATCATTTTCCAAGTTCATAAATATTCCAATCAATTATATTTATTAGCCCAAATGCTTTAAAGCCTAAAAAACAACTTATTTCTCTGATTTTTATTTAAAGCCCGTCATACAATCATCAGTTCATCAATCAATTTGGAGATTTTTCCCGTAACTAATTGCTGCCAATTTTATTTCAATAAGGAAAGTCAATAATCTATCTTTCATTGATTAAGAAATATTCTTTAATTGATTACAAAATATTCTCCTGAGTTAGTATTTCCTCACATTGTAATATTAAATATGTTACTCTAAAAATTTCAGTACTCTCACACTGCTATATATATATATAGCAAAACTTTGAATTTTACTCCACCCAAAATTTCACTCTTGGTCGTTTGCAAGAATAGGTATTATCCTCTCTTGTTATATTATTTTCTTTTCCTATTTTCCTCCAAACAGTTCTTATAGTGCTGCCACATCAAACCCTTTCGATCTTTGTTTTAAAATTTATCTTCTTGATTATAGTATTTCATTATTTTATTTAAATTTCAATCAAGTTTAATTTTATTTTATTTTTATGATTGTATAATTAATTTCGATAATTATTTATTTAATTACTAGGCTTCAAGAAGAATTCAAGTTGAGATTTACGTGTCGGTGTTCAATCCTACAAGATTTAAGGTGGGACTTTTCTCATCCTATATGTGTTAATTAATTCATATGTAATTATTTAAGTTATAAGTGAATTATTATCATGTTATGATTTTAATTGAAATATGTGAATTGATAAATGCAATACGGGTTTGAACTGTCATGGTGCCTTACTAATATTATGTATAATGAATCGCGATATCTTGTCATATATATGTGATATGGATATGAACCGAAAGGTGCCTTATTAATACGTCAGAAAATTGTATTGTAAGTGATTTAAATTTTCGTATATGAAATATTGATTTATATGAGTATGAGTTGTCTCCACTAAGCTGTGGCTCGCTCATCCCTATAATTACGCCCTTTCAGGTTAAGCGTGGCGGTATTGTACGAGTGAGGGGACGTGATGGCAAGAGGAGACTTAATAAAATTCTTATAAATTGCAGTTTATGTTTTATTTATATTTTCATATGAGCATGAAGAAATTATATGAGAATACATTGTTTTACTTACGTGTTGGCTGCAAAACCATTCCGTACTTTGATGTTTGTTTGAAATAAAACGTCCAATTCGTGAGTTGGTTGCATAAAACCTGTTTCCTAACTTGAATGCAGGCTGTGATGTTGGTGGAGTTATAATTTTGGTTTCCATGTTTATTTTTAAAAATGTAAAACTTAATGGACAAGTTAGATTGGATGTGAAGTTGGGTCCGTGAACCCATTTCATGCTGTAGGATCTGTTTCTTTTAATGTGTTTGGATGTTTGCAGAATATGGGTTAGCATATTTGTCTAATTTACCATAAACATAATAATGTTTGGAGATTACCATGTTTGACTTTGTTACCAATTCTTTTTTAAATGAAAAATGGGTTTTGATATAGTTACATGTCTGACTTATATTTATTATTTGAAACTTACAATTTGAATAAGATTCCAAATCATTATATTAAAAATATAATATTTTTTTTCGTCCATGAGTATCGTTAAACTTTACTAAAATGGGCGTATCGCAAGTGTTGTTATATTTCTCTTTTTAGTAAATAAAACCCACATAAAATAACCAATATATCTTCATGGGGCCCACACACAACACTAAAACAGTTACCCAATATATATTGAAATATATATTTCAACCCATTACACATTAAATTTAATATTACTCAATCTTCGTGCAAACAGTAAATATAACAATATTCGTAGGATGGGTGAAGTACTCCATATCACAACTTCTAAGTTCCAATAATGACAACATAGAATTCAAGTACTCCCTCCGTTCCAATTTCAACAGCACACTTTCCGTTTTGATCTATTTCAAATTCAACTTCATACTTTCATAAAAGGAAAATTCACTAACTAATATTCCTCTAACATATTTTAATCTCAAAATGTTCATCACCTTTTTAAAACACATAACATACTTTATCGTTTATTTATTTATTTATTTTATTATTATTAATTATAATTATTACTATGAACTTGATTGAAAAAAAATGATACTCCCTTCGTCCAATAAAAGATTGCACCCCCAATTCCAACACGGAGATTAAGAAAGTGATAACTTTTAGGGGTACAATGATATTTTTTGGTAATAAATACTCCCTCCATCCTAGACTAAGAGAGCCATTTTTTCATTTTGGTCGTCCCACCCAAAGAGTTTCCTTTCCTTTTTTACACATATGGAACCTACACACCCCCTCTAATACAATTAAAACATGGGACCCACACTCCCACTAATACAACTACTCACGACACATTAAATAATAATACTCCTTAATCTACATGCAAAAAATTAAATGGCCCTCTTACGCCGGGACGGAGGGAGTAAATGATGAAGTATGTTAGGTAGAGATGGTTTTTTTTTATAAATAAAGTGTATGGGGAAGGATGATTATTTTTTACTTTTTGCTTTTTTTGGAAATGTGCAAAATTTTGTGGGATAACCCAAAATAAAAAGTGTGTCATTTGAAATGAGACGGAGGGAGTATTAAATTTTAATATTTTATTAAAATATGACATTATTTTATAATTCAAAAATTAAACAAAGCACTAGTTAATAATAATAATAATAATAATAATAATATTTATTACCTAAATTGATTAAAAAATAACATTAATTTATAGTTGTGTGTATTAAAATATGACATTATATAATTTAAAAATGAAAACATTATAGGTTAATAAATTAAATGGTGTAGATTTAATAATAATAATAATAATAATAATAATAATAATAATAATAATATTATTATTATTATTATTATTATGTATCACGTAGATTGATAAAAAAAATGAGATTAATTAATAATCTTGTATTAAAATATGGCATTAATTTATAACTCAAAAAATTTAATAAAATGATCCGGCATTAATTTATAGAATAATTAATGTACATAATTAACTCATATTATATATATATTAGATACTATAATTAAGAAAATAATTTATAGTAAGTGCCCTTATTAAGGACATTAGTGCTCTTAAATTTTGAGCGGGAATATAAGTGTCCCCAATTTGTGATATATATATATATATATATACTAGTATGAAATCTGCGTACAATGCGGGATCATTTAATTATTATTCTTATTTTTTATAATTAAATAATTCGTGTTATATAACGTAACAACATAAATCAATGAGATTTTTTTTTTCTTATAACTAGATAATTTCTTTCATCAATGTAAAAAATTTGCAACAAATTATAACATTTCACTTTTGATAATGCAATGTATAACTAAATTATGTAAAAAATTAATATATATGTACATATATTCTAATTTTTTGAAAGAATCCTGACTTGTATTTTTTTTAATGTTACTTTATAACATAATACAATTGAAAAATATTTATTACTCCCTCTCTCTCCCTAAAAAAGTGTGCAAGTGATTAATTTATTAAAAAAGTGTGCAAATGATTCAATTGAAAACTATTTTTTTTTAATTATTACTCCCTCTTTCTTTCTTTTTTTTCCTATACACCTAATTAATTTATTTATAACATATGATTCATTTATTAATTGTAATTAATTATACTAAAGTAAATAAGTTATAATAAATTTATAGAAAAAACAAATAAATAGTAAGACTATAAACAACTAAAGAAAATAAATTTTATAATTCATATGTCATAATTGAATAATTAAGATATATGTAAATAGATAAATATATATTAATATACTAAATTTAAAAAAATTAACAAATATTTACAACTCAATTTTAATGTTATTTGATATGAAATAATGATTTAACTTAAAGAACTTAAGCTTTCGATTTTATATTTGAATTAGTTTTTCAACCTCTTATTTTTTAGAGGTAAATCGATTCAAGAGTACTTGAATCGTCGATTCTCTTTCACTTGAAGAATTTTGAATCAATACTTTATAGGTAGATCTTAAAGAATACATGAATCGATTCTTAAGAGATATTACTTGAATCAATTTTTTTCCTCTTGAAGAATCGATTCTTAAGATGTAAATCGATTCAAGAATACTTGAATCAATCCTTTTACTCTTGAAAATCAATTTTAAGATGTAAATCTATTCAAGAATACTTGAATCAATTCTCTTATTCTTGAAGAATTGATTCTTAAGAGGTAAATCGATTCATGAATACTGAATCAATTATCTTTCTCTTGAAGAATACTTGAATCGATTTTTTTGAGGTAGATCGAATATCTACTTGATTCGCTCTATCGAAATAAATTTTTATACTTTCATAAATCAATTCTCTAAAGGAACTTGAAGAAAGCTCATATTTCTCTTGGAGAATCGAATGTGTGTATTTAGAATGAATAACCAAAAAATCTTATTTATAGGTGGAGTGAGAGAGAATATTATATGAAATTTTATTTTTTCCCTTTATATATGATTTAATTTGATATTAATTAAGGGAGCGGCTATTTGCACCCCCCAGAATTACTGAACGTAACTCCAAAAATATTTAAATTGACATAATTACCCTTATAAAATTTATATTTGTTCAATTGTTGCAACCGAACAGTCATCTAATAAACTGTTCGATTGCAACAATCGAACAGAATAAAAAATTCATCTATTACCTGTTCGGTTTCAGCAATCGAACAGAATAAAGAGTTCATTCATGTTATCTGTTCGATTGCAGCTACCGAATAGGACAAGATTTGTGATTTTTTTTAATTACCCAACAAATAAGATAACAGATAAGTTTTATAGATATCATCGATCTTTAAACAAAGATGATGATATCTATAAAACTTTTCTGTTATTCTATTTATTCGATAATATAGATATGAATTAAAAAAATTACAAATCTTATTTTGTTCAGTTACTGCAACCGAACACATAAGATAAATGAATTCTTTTGTTCTGTTCGGTTGCTGCAACCGAACAGATAAGATATATGAATTCTTTATTTTGTTCGGTTGCTGCAACCAAACAGATAAGATGGATAACTGTTCGGTTGATGCAACCGAACAGATATAAATTTTATAAAGATAATTATGTCAATTTAAATATTTTTGGGGTACGTTCAGTAATTTCGGGGGTGCAAATAGCTGGCCCCATTAATTAATTTATAGCATTAAAAGATTTAGTAATTAATTAATGATACCCAAATGAATAAATAAAATATTGAAAATTTAATCTATATATATATATATATATATATATATATATATATATATATATATATATATATATATATATATATATATATATATATATATATATATATATATATATATATATATATATATAAAAGCAAACCTAAACTTCTACTTTTGTTTCAATTTTACTCTATTTAGAAATAATTCAATTTTAATCTTGACCGTCCAAATAATGCTTTGATTTCAATCATAAAACTTAATTACACTAATAATGGATTTTATTATTTAAATTTTACTTTTTTATTTTACAATATAAATTTGCTAAATATGAGATATATTTTTGGCATATTTGATTAATTTTTAATAAGCTTAATAAATAAATAAATATATATATATATATATATATATATATATATATATATATATATATATATATATATATAAACAAACTTAATTTTTATTTTTATCTTCAATTTTAATCTTGGCTGTTTATTACTTTTGATCTCAATCATAGATTCTATTTATGCTAATAATAAATTATTTATTTATTTTTTAATCAACAATATAAATTTGATAAATATGAAAAATATTATTGGCATATATTCTACTAATTGTCAATCAATATACTAATTTTCATAATATCAAATCTTTCAACCCTTTTTGATAATTTTTCACCTTTTTTCTACGTCATTGATTGTTTTCAATCACGATCGTTTATTCTTTCAAATCAATCTATATAAACATATTCATTAACTAATCAAATCCTTACTCTTTTTTTTCTTCTTCTTCTTCTTTTTCTTCTCTATTTCACTTTCATACTATTTCTAATCTACTTTAATTTGTTTTATCTTTTATATTTTACTTTAATTTGATCTAATGTGCAGGTTCAATCATTTTGACGTCTCATTCTTCTTTTTTTATTTTTTGTTATCTGTATTTTATCTTTTATACTTTTATTTGATCTTATTTTTATGTTTAATTATCATATTTGATCTTGTGTGCATGTTCAATTATTCTCATTTGAAGTATCATTCTTCTTTTTTAGTTTTTGTTATCTTATTTTTGTTTCTCTACGATTTTTGTATTTTTTTATTTCTATAAACCTTATTTATATACTTTAATTTATTTGATCTTTTATACTTTTATTTAATCTTATTTTTATGTTTAATCATTCCAATTGAGGTATCATTCTTCTTTTATTATGGGCGTGGATGGAATGGGGTAGCGGGGGGTTTGGGGGTGGGTAAGGGGTAGGGCTGGATAGTAATACTTTTATTATTTAAATATTAAAATCTAAAATTTTATTTAAAAACTTTTTTTGGGGAGTGGGGTGGATAGGGGTAGGTTGGGTGATAGAGTTTCCTCCATAAAAAATTATTTTTAATAAAATTTTAGATTTTAATATTTAATATAATAAAATTTTATTATTATTTATCATATATAAAATTCTATTTTAAAAATAATTTTTGAATTATGAATTTGAAATCTTTTCAAAAATCCATAATTTATTCAAATAGTGGAATTCAAATTAATTGATTTAAAATTCAAGGAATTTAAATTCCACTCATTTTCTAATTAATTGGATTTGAAATGACTCAATTCAAACACAACCTAAAAGTATATAATTGTAATATATTTTAATTCTTTCCGTGCAATGCACGGATGAGTAATATCTAGTTATTATTAAAAATAAGAAAGACATTATTTAAAAAAATTAAAAATAATTAAGAAAAATATTTAAAAAAGTATTTAAAAAACAAAAAACTTTTATAATATATTTATTACTTAATTTAGATTTATAAATAGAACAGGAAATACATTATTTATTTTAAAAAATAAATACAAAATAAGGAAATTAATATAAAAATCAAATAAATATATTTTTAAAATATATTTTCTTTTATAATATATTTTTAATTTAAATTTATAAATAGAAAAGGGAATACATTATTTATTTTAAAAATAAATATAAAATAAGGAAATTAATGATAAGTAAATAAGGAAAATATAAAAAAATATTTAAAAATTCAAAAAAATAAAAAAATTACACGTCATAACGGAGCGCTCTGGAGACGACACATAGACAAAAAAGTTCCTGCTATAGTGTATATATATATATATATATATATATATATATATATATATATATATATATATATATATATATATATATATATATATATATATAGATTCTTTTAGGAATATAATAATTCTATAAAGAGGCATTATCCTAATCAAATCGGTCAGATTTAATATTACTAATCAAAATAACACATATAAAAAATACTGCTATTTTATTAAAATATAATATTAATACTCCCTTAAAAAAAGTATAAAATATACCTATAGATGATTCGACACGTAAACAAAAAGATATTATTATACTCATGATGATAAACTCTTTATGTGTGAGACGGATATCTAATTTAATTATATTAAATAAAATTACGTGTATTAACTTTTAACCCATTAATAATTATTAATTGAGATTTATCATATCCTATAAAATTTCCCACAAATGTGCTAATTTAGGAAGATTCTAATTGACTTTCTCATAAAATAATAAAATATGTCAAGAAAGAGATTTTCAAGTTCACAGAATGGAGATTCAGAACAGCAGTATGATGAAGAATATTTTTCGACTGTTGAAGAATATGTATGGTGCTAGAGTAGGGATGTTAATTGGGCTTGGGCCCGCCAGCTTAACCCATTTAGCCCTGTAATTTACAGGGCTATGTTCCTAAATATAGTGGCCCGATTAAAACAGGGCATTTTTGGCTCGAACCGACTAGCCCGCGGGTTAAATGGGTCAGTCCACCAGCCTGCTTAAATTTCTATTAATTAAATATTTCTTTTAGTTGGGCCATCCCACTTAAATTTATTTTGCATGTTAGTTTATTATATTTAAATTAGAAGTTTTATTATTTTTAGGTTACAAAAATTTTATCAAATGTTTGCAGTTTAAATTTATACTACAAACTTTTAAATTATGTTTTACTTTTTATTTTTATATATATGAACAAAACTTATGTATTGTATGCTTAATTATTCATATTCTAAATTATATATATATATATATATATATATATATATATATATATATATATATATATATATATATATATATATATATATAATTTTCGTAGCCCGTTAGTGGCCCGTTTAGCCCGAGGACCGCTAGGGTTAGGGTTAGGTCCTAAATATTAGAGGCCCATTTAACACGGCCCGCTTAGGCCCGTAAACCGCTCAGCCTTGGGCCTATAGGGACAACCCGTTTAACAACCTTATGCTAGATGCGGTGGTTTGGCTGCGGCCGCTGGTTATGACGCCACCGGCTGAATTATTCATCACCAAATGGAGCAAATGCCTCGTACAAATTTTCGTCGCTGTTCTTGAAAGACCTATGTTACAAGCATTAAGAAATTAATTACTCCGTAGAGGATTATACAATTTTTTCAGATCTAGATACAATTGATGTGTACGCTAATGGATGGTAAGTGATATGAGTATTCGATGTCTTTGATTTCATGACAAACGGAATTGTTTATCTTGGTGATATGTGAATTCAACAATAGATCGATAGAGAGTGGTTTTGTGTGTCAAGTGTTATTATTCTCTTTTTAATTTGATAATAGTTACTCAAAAGATACTAAATTCATGTATTTTTTTATTATCGAACAAAGTTAGTTGTTAGTATAGTTAGTAGTTAGTTCACCAAGTCTCCATACCCCCTTATTCTCCTAGCCTTCTTATAACTCCACTTCTATTCGTTCCCAATAGGAATCGAACCTAGGTCACTCACTTGTGTGAGGAGCCCGGTGGCCAGGTGGGCTAGCCCACTTGGTTAAATTCATGTATTTCTTGATTTCATTGATTACTGAATTTTCAATTGTTCTTGGAGGCATTCGTTATTTTTCTAATGTTTTTCGTCAATCAAGAAAAAATATTTTATTAAAAGTATATCTAGGACATGTTAAAATATGATGAATTTGTATTAGAATATGTTGTTTAATATTGTTTACTAAAATACTCTAAAAAAATCTTACTTTAAAGTATATTCAACATACTTTAGCACAAATCAGCATAATTAACATAAATTAAAGTTTTAAAATTTTTTATTTTTACAATATCATAATACAATTTAAATACATACTTTTCAATACTAAATAACGTACTCTTAACATAAGCCGACATATATATAATAAACGTGATATTTTAAAATAATGCTAAACATACTACAAGGCATAAACATAATGCCATAACACAAGCCAATGATACTTTAACACGATTCTAGTTGCAAGTTATACTATAACACTTGCTAAATATACTATAACTCAAATTTGACATACTTTTCAAAACGTAAGGCATCATGTATTGAATTCTTCATGTTTTTAATTTAAAAAATGATATATTACCCTAGAAGTGATACTTTAGGATAGATTGATGATATTTTAAAGTTTAATACATTTAAGTGTGTAAGCTATAATCTAAGTACTATAATTCTTGCCACATATACTATAACTCAAAACCGTCATACTGTGAAACTTATAGTAACGCCAAACATACTATAACCAACTGATGATACTTTAAAATATTTTCGACTTTAACTTATAACATAACACTCTTATAGTAACGCCAAACATATTATAACAAACTGATGATATTTTAAAATATTTTCAACTTTAACTTATAATATAACACTTTAATCCCATATTCAACATATTATAACATTTGTACGCCTTAATATTTGACTAAGAAATAAAAGGTTTGAATAGATCCCACGAATTTAGGATATCATAAAATAATGAGTTGACTAACGTAAATATATTATGGTAGATCCCATAAATTTAGGAAATTTCTAAAATAATGGGGATAACTAACCATAAATATATTATATTATATTAATAAATTATGGATAATGTATTAGATTTACCGTCTCATACCTGTCTTTTTTATGACCCGTCTCATAAGAGAGTGACTCTATACTTATTTTTATCAAAAGTATATCTAGGACATGTTAAAGTATGATGAATTTGTATTAGAGTATGTTGTTTAATATTGTTCACTAAAATACTCTAAAAAATCTTACTTTAAATTATATTCAGCATACTTTAGCACAAATCAGCATAATTAACATAAATTAAAGATTTTTATTTTTTATATTTACAATATCATAATACAATTTAAATACATACTTTTCAATACTAAACAATCTACTCTTAACATAAGCCGACATATATATAATAAACGTGATATTTTAAAATAACGCTAAACATACTACAAGTCATAAACATAATACCATAACACAAGCTAAAGATACTTTAACATTATTCTAGTTGCAAGTTATACTATAACACTTGCTAAATATACTATAACTCAAATTTGACATATTTTTCAAAACATAAGGCATCATGTATTGAATTCTTCATGTTTTTAATTTAAAAAATGATACATTACCCTAAAAGTGATACTTTAGGATAGACTGATGATACTTTAAAGTTTAATACATTTAAGTGTGTAAGCTATAATCTAATAGTATAATTCTTGCCATATATACTATAACTCAAAACCGTCATACTGTGAAACTTATAGTAACGCTAAACATACTATAACAAGCTGATGATACTTTAAAATATTTTCGACTTTAACTTATAACATAACACTCTTATAGTAACGCCAAACATATTATAACAAACTGATGATATTTTAAAATATTTTCGACTTTAACTTATAATATAACACTTTAACCCCATATTCAACATACTATAACATTTGTACGCCTTAATATTTGACTAAGAAATAAAATGTTTGAATTGATCCCACAAATTTAGGATTTCGTAAAATAATGGGTTGATTAACGTAAATATATTATGATAGATCGCATAAATTTATGAATTTTCTAAAATAATGGGGATAACTAACCATAAATATATTATATTATTATTAATAAATTATGGATAATGTATTAGATTTACCCGTCTCAGACCCGTCTTTTTTATGACCCGTCTCATAAGAGAGTGACTCTATACTTATTTTTATAAGTATGAAATATATTAAATACTTATCTATTCAAATAAGATAAATATAATGTAATTTTTTTTAGATAAATATCAAATATATTAAATATTTATTCTTTAAGATTTGAAGCTTTTTAACTTAAAATAAACTTTTTTTATGAGGAGAATTCTAGAGGTAGATACATTAAAAAAAAAATTTTAGTACTCCCTCCGTCCCATAGATATTGACACACTTTTCTTTTTGGATTGCCCCACAATAATTGACATATTTCCTTTTAAAGGATATGAGATCCACACAATAATAATTTATTTATTTACATGTGCCCACACACACATCACAGTCACTACTAATATAACTACCCACTAAACATTAAATATTATTTCTCTCTCCCCACTTTACATTAAATTATTATATTCCTTAATCTCTGTATAAAAAAAAAATATGTCAATTATTATGGGATGGATGAAATATATATTATTAAAGTTTAAAGATTTATGTCCTTATAAAAAGAAATACTAATTCTTCTCTAAAGTGATTATATGAGTAAAATTTTAATTTAAATACTGAAAAAATATTATCAAACTAATTTAATATAAAAAATATTTTCTTAAATTAAAAAGGAAGAATGTAAAATTCAAACATTTTGTTTTATACTATTTATATTTTATCTTTTAATGAAAAAAATATACCATTATTAATAAAAGTGTACTCCCTCCGTCCCACAAAAGTTTGCATACCTCCTCCGACACGAAAATTAAGAAAAGTGATAATTTTTAGGGGTATTATGATATTTTTTGTAATAAATAAATAATAAAGTATGTTAGGTGTGTTAGGTAAGGGTATTTTTTTTAAATAAAGTGTATGAGGAAGGGTGATTGTGTTTGACTTTATACTTTTTTAGGAATGTGCAAACTTTTGTGGGACAATTCAAAATGAAAAGTGTGTCATCTGAAATGGGACGAAGGGAGTATATCGTTATCCTCTATACATTTTGTACACTCGGGAAAACAAGAAACCAACTCTTATAATTTAAACTATTAAATTATTTAAATATATCAATTTAATTATTTAAAATATTATTTTATTATTATTGATTAAGAGCGTCTCTTGAACGGCGAATCAATTCTGCTTAATTAGGAATAGTGGAAGAATCGCCGTTGGCTCTTCTACTCAAAAAATTAAACAATCCTCAAACTACAATATTTGGTTAAAAGAAAAGTAAAACTTGTACTCTCTCTGGCCATTTGAAAGGTAGTATTTTTCTTTTTGCGTATGGATTAAGGAGTATTATTATTAGATGTAAAGTGTGTAGTTGTATTAGATAAAAGTGGTGGGCCATGTGATGTACTTTTTTACTAAATAAGGAAAATGGATACCTTTGTAGTGGACGCCCAAAATGGTAAAATGGATACCTTGTAAGTGGCTGGAGTGAGTATTTTAATAAAGGCAAAAACTTGTGTTCACCCGGGTGCACGGGGGCACACACCGTGCGCCTTTAGAATTTTGTATTAAATTGTATACCCTTTAGTATAAAGATATGTACCCTTTATTTTCTAAAAAAAATAAAAAAATATTAATGAAAAATATATACCCTTTAGAACAAAATGGCGTACCCTTATTAACTAAAATGTAGTATATCATTTACAACAAAATAATATACACTACCCATAATACTAAATTCTAAAGGCGCACGATGTGCTCCTTAGTGCACGCAAGCCTCACTCTTTAATAAATTGGGAGGCTTTTATGTTGGATTATATACTAAAAATCTAGCTTTTTGTATGAACAATATTATAACAATTTATTTAAAATGAGAATCATATGATCAAATGATTGCGTCTTATAATTTATTTATATGCACGATGCAATAGTCCACTTACTTTATACTGTAGATAATATGTTGTGCGACAACACGCGAAAGATCATATTATCGGTTTTCTTATAAAGTATAAATAGATGCTCACAACCGAGATAGACGGGGACTCTCTATCGGGATGGTTGTAGTGTGATTTGGTATTAGTTTGTCTTGACTATAGAATCACATTAGTGCACTTATGTGTATTGAGTAGGACCGCGTGAGATCGTTCGATTTATACTGACTATATAGGAGAACTTGATCTCTGTTATTATGCATGTTCGTGCTCTTAATCCCTATACAATAACCTCGATATGTAAGGCAGTATGTATTTCTTTGATTCATCAATGGGTGAGATTTACATGTAATTAAATCAATAAACTCGATGAGTTGGGAAATAGTGCTGTCTTTATGGTGTGCTATTGATTGTAGAAAGAATCCGTGTCCATTATAGATTGATGATGTCCCCTTGAGGAGCTCATAAGGATTATCATGTAAATCCTAGAGGTGGATTTATTCCGGCATGATAATGAGGTTGAGTGGTGCTACTCTCGGATGAGATATTAATTAATGGAGTTGTCAGTAACTTAATTAATTAATGGACATTGTATATCTTAAACATGGGGAGACTAACGGGCTCATAATAAGAAGGAGTCCATAACGTAATTATGGGATTAGAACTGTAGTGCAGTAATAATATTTTAGTGGTATATATTATTATTATTAGACTTAATTATAAGTTTTGGGCTAAGTTTGGATACTTAAGCTCAATGGAGGCCAACTCTAATTTATCCTCCAGGTCCCTGCTGTTAGACATGCACAGATTAACCGGAACCGCCGGTTCCAACCGGAGAACCGACGGTTTTAACTAGAACCAGAACTGGCAGTTCCGGAACCGAGAAAAATAAAACCAAAACTGGTAGAACATGGTTCGGTTTTGGTTCCATTCGAGCACGAACTGGAACCGCCGGTTCGCCAGTTCACGGTTAAAACCGGCGGTTCCTATATTTTATTTATTTATTTATTTTTTTGAACGGCCAAGATCAACTGTCCGTTGGAGATCCGACGGCCTAAAAAAAGTGATCGTTGGGGCGGTGAACCGACGATTCAGGGGTGTAAACCGGCGGTTCCGGTTCGAATCGACGGTTCAGGCATGCCGGGCGGGAATTTTTGAATTTTAAAAATTCAAACGTGCGGCCGAGATCGTGTGACCGTTGAAGATCAATGGTTGAGATGGACGGCGGAACCGACGGTTCCGACCAATTTTTTTTTTTAAAAAATTCAAGGGTTGAGATTTTTTTGTGTTTAAAATTTGAAATGGATGGATGAGATCACTTCCAATCCTCTATAAATACCCCCAAGTGTGATCAATTTGGGCACACAACATTCACATTCAATCTACTACTTCTACTACTACTACACTCTCTTCTCTACACTACTTCTTCTATTCCACATTCTTGATTGATTCTACATTTCTACTCAACTACTCAAGTTCTCAATCTCATCTCATCTCAACTCTCAAGTCTCAACTTTCTTTTTTTAGTTCATATATATCAAACTAAAAAAAAAAGTTGTAGTCTTTTATTTCAATTCTCTTATTATCACTTTCATTTCAATTCTCTCATTATCACTTTCTATTCTTTCCCACACATATACTACTAATTAGTATACTTCTACTTCTAGTCTCTTAGTTTTAGTTCATAAATCTTATATATTCATCCTTTTTTCAATCTAAAAAAAATGCCTAGAAGAGGTTCTTTTTCATCCGGTGCCTCACCATCTTCTTCTAGAGAAAAATCCATACCCAACATCTTAAATTGTCCTCCACCACCTCCACGCCAACTTTCACCAACTCTAGAAGATATTGAACTTGAAAATATTCCTTCGGATGAAGAAATCTCCCCTCATTTGTTCAACTTGAATGTTAGGGAGATACTTGGAGATGATTTCTCCTCCGACGACGACAACGATAATACTCAAGGTCAATCACAACAAAGGGCGAGTGGAAGTCAACCAACCTCGGGTGGTACGGGTACCGGAGATGGAGCCAGAGGCTCTAGCGAAGGCGGAGGATCGACTCGAAGTTCCCCACAAGTGTTACGTTCCGATATATTTTCCATTCATTTCAAGAAGGAGGCGATTGAGAATTCGAATGAATTCAAAGTTATTTGCAACTATTGTGGCACGAAGTATAAATTCAAGCATAGCGGAGGATATGGAACGTTCATCAAGCACATCAACTCGAAGCATCCGGACAAGATTGGCATCTCAATCGGTCAAACACAAATAGGACGAGGGTTCATGATGAGTGATATTTTCACCTAGATTTTAGTATCTTTTATGTGTATTTTCGTATTATTTTATCCGTATTTGTATACTATTTGGTTGTATTTTGTGTTTTTATGGAAATGTGTGAGAATGAGTTAAACGTATTAAAAACAGATGAAAATGGAGCAAAAATGGAGACGGGAGCTGAAACGGTGAAGAAATAAAAAAAATTGGAAAAATGACATAAAAACACGGTCGTGTTTTTATGTCATGACCGTGTTTTCTTGCAGAGTGAAGAAATGTCCAGAGAGATGAAAATTGCAAGAAAACACGGGCAGATGCAGGAAAACACGCCAGTGTTTTCTTGCACTTGGGTGAAAAATCGCGTTTCGGGCTGAAAAAATCGCACTTGCATAAAAACACGGGCAGATGCAAGAAAACACGACCATGTTTTTATGCAAAAGTGTCAAAACTCAAGTGCGACTTCCAGACTTCCCCATGGGGTATAAATACCCCCAATTACACCATTTGCACCAGATTTTCGAGGGTTTGAGCTGCCACACACACATCACACACATTTTTCTTCATTTTTCACCATCTTCTCAATCCATTCTTCATCCATCCATCTACACTTAATTCCCTCCATCAAATCCACCATCCAAGTGATCAAGGAAGCAAGGGGGAGTGAAGATTACAAGAAGAAGAAGAAGAAGAAACTTCATTGAAGGACTTCACAGGGGGAATCTAATTCTAATTTTTGTGAACTTCTTTATAGTTTTGTCATGGGATTTGTACATACAATGGTCTATGTTGTTTTCTCTATGACTATGATAGGCTAATCTCCTTTGTGAGATTAGCTCCATGATTGGTGTTGGATAATTTAGTTTTTATGCAAATTGATTTTAATCTTGAATGGGCTTTGTGTTATTTCTATCATTGATTGTCAATTGCTTGATGTATATGATTGATTTGTGTGATTAATTGTCATGGGCATGTGATTAGGTTGTTAAATCAATTACATGTTTAGGATAGTTCATTGAATCATTTCATCATACACTTCATGTGCATTAATTTAGAATGAGATATGTATATCCTTCTAAATTTGGGAACCCTTTGATAGAACATTTGATTAGCTTAATCGAGAGATTAGTTGATTAGATGAGGAGACCCAAGCTATTAGTGAATTCATAGTACCTTAAAAGGGAATATTGCCTATGATTTAGTACCTAATTAGGGAACTCGTAGAGTAATTAGTACCTAGTAGGAGGTGTTCGCTATGGTATCGATCTTAAGTGCTTTTGGGAGCCTTATTGAGGGCCTACATCCTATCCATCTTGGTAGAGAGTTTAGGTGGAATTAGTGATCGCTCCTATGCTATGTCCATGATAGATTATAATCAATTGCATGATTACTTTGTTATCCATGTCATGATTGTTGCTAATCTCATCCTTGCATCATTTGGAACCCCTTTTATCTTTGCTTTTATCTTATTTCTTGCATTAGTTTAAGTGCATTCATTTGCACGCTTATCCTCCGTCCCTTTCCATCGTCCTTATAAAATCACGATAAACTTGAGATTGCTTAAACTCTAGTACCTTCCTCCCTGTGGTTCGATAAATTCTTTAATTGGTCATCCCGACTATAACGACCAATCAAATGGCGCCGTTGCAGGGGAGGTAACGGTTGCTAGTAGTTTAATGAAGGATTATTTAGAGTGGTCTTAATAAGGATATTTATTTTTATTTTTGCATCTTATATTTGCTTTAGAAAATTTTGTTCTAATTTTTCTTTCTCTTATAGGTGCATACCTTGAGAAGGAAGAAGAAAGAGAACACGCCCAAAAATATGAGCTACATGGATATTCTTCGAGATATGGTGAATAGAAGTGCTCATCCCACTATGAACACACAAAGAAATTTTCAAGGATTTCAAATGCCATATTGTAATGCTAATTTACAACCGAATTATGGAGCACAAGTTCCGAATATGCAATTCCAACAACAAAGTTATGAGAATTTTGGAGTTCCTTATCAAATGTGTCAACAATTATACCCTCTAGGTGTGGAAGATGTTTTTCAAGAAAATTCTTCTAGACATCAAGAAGGAAATCAACCACAACTATGGGGAGATTTTCAAGACTCCAACACCTCCTATTCCACCCAAAATGACCACATAGCGATGCTTGGAGATAAGTTGTTTGAAATGGTTATGGATCGCTTAGAAGAGGGGAGGAAGTCTAATCAAGCGTGGATTGATAGAATTGGAAACTTGTGTGAAATGATGACGAATACGATGATAAGATTCAATGCTAAGTTGAATTCATTGGAGCACCAAGTAAGTCAAATCGTGTCCACCGTGGAAAAACTTCAAGAAGAGAACAACAAGCCTTCTACCTCTGGAACAAAGAGTGAATGCATGGTCATTAAGGATAGAAAAGAGGCTAGTTTGGGGGTTGATGAGGTTATGAAAGAGAAGAGAGAAAGAGTTCCTAAGTGGGTGAAAGCCAAAGAGTTAAAAGATGAGTTGAAGGGGGAATTTGAAAGATTTGTCGAGTCTCTTGAAGTGATGGTTGAGAAAGTAAAGCTTCGAAACCAAGAGGAGATTCATGCCCTTATGGAAGAAAAGAAGCCTCCGGAAACTAAGATTACAAACGATACCCCACACAAGCCAAAACCTTCTCATTATATTGAAATTTCAAATTCTCTTAAGAATTTTCATGATTTTATTGATAAAAACTTGTTTGTTGAAAATTGTAGGAAAAGGATTGCAAGAGGGCACCAACACTTGTCAATGCCCGAATTCTTACCGGGGGATATGGTTGAAGTTCAAAATGCATATAAATTCCCATGGAAAAAGTGGAACAAGTGGAAAGGGCCATTCCTTGTGAAGAACGCCTTTGGAGAACAATTGCTTGAATTATTCAACAAGAAAGGACATGTTCTTGTAGTTAAGCGGGAGAGCACAAGGCACTACTTCAAGAAGAAAACTATGACGGTGCCTAAGGACTATTCTAGACCACCATGAGCTTGCTAATATTGTCCGGCTTGAAGACGTTAAACTTAGCGCTAGATGGGAGGCAACCCATCATTATCTTTATTGCTTTATTTCTTGCTTTAAATAAGGATTGTGGATTTGATTTTGTTTTGCAATTTTGGTTTGTAGGTTGATTGTGCTCATGAGGAAGATGCGTATTGGAGATACGAAAAGTGCTTGATTTGAAGTATATAGGTAAGTGACACCACTTTTTGCAAACTTAACTTGAAACTCTTGTTTCAATTTAAGTTTGTGGGGATATGGCGTGGTGTGACATACTTTATTTTGAAGGCATATACTTTTTGTGTTTTTGGGCTAATTTTAAATTTTTTCTCATGAGTATTGGTTTGAATTTTGGTATGTTTGGTTGTGTTGAAGTATATGATAATCCATATTTTTAATGATATTGTTGAGCTAATATTTTTGATGAGTTGTTGAGAATGAATGAAGTGTAGTGGAAGCACGAATTGAGCCCGGAGATCAAATCGAGATTCGTTGTGCATTCAATCCGGAAGCTCATGCCAACCATTTCTACTACCAAATGCCTATTGAGGGAGTTCACTCTATACTCTACCACTTCTATTTGCTTGACATGTTTTGATGTTGATTTGGATTGATGTGATTAGCATGCTACTTCATGTGTTATGTTTGTGGGAGGTTTACTTTTGTAATTTAGGATTTCCTTTTCAATCAAGATGGGAATGTTTGTGAGCTTACTTGAATATGGATGTTATGAATGTGTGCTTCATTTCTCAATGATGGTGATTTTTTATTTTTGCATGTATTGTGTTTTGTTTTTATGTTGTTTCTTGTTCTTGTTTAAGGATTGTTTTGGTGGTTTGTTTTGGGATGTTGTGAGTCATTTTTGAATATGAGTGATGACATGTTGTTGTGATAAGTGGTGACAAATTATGATTAAGAATCTCTACACTTTCAAATTGTGACATGTTTTATTTAACTTGTTCAATTTTGAGATGAATGTGGTGTAATAAGTTCCTTAAGGTCCAATACATAAGCTTGTGAGCATTTGAGCCTCAACCGTGTATACATGGTTATTCTTCATGAGTGGATTGGTTATGTTTGATAAGCTAGAATTTGCTCAAGGACTATAGGAACGAGCCCGATTAGTGGAGATTAGTGAAATGATCTAAGGCCATCCTTGTTATTCATAGTCATTACCATAAATTTCCATACCATGAACATCATCCCTAGTCAACCAATTTGAGCCTATAAGCCTATTTCTTGTGAATTTAGCACATTACAAGCCTTGATTACCCATTTGAGCCTTATATAATTACCCTTTTTGTGTGAGTGATTGAGGAGATGTGGTTTAGAAAGGTTTGATGAGGAAGAAAAAGAAAAAGAAAATGGTAAACAAATGAGAAAAAGGATGAAAAGAGCATAAACAAGAATGAACATGCAACCTCATAACAAGAAAATGAGCAAAGGAACAATAAAATGCTCAAGTATTTAAAAGTCAAAAGAAGGAAGCATGCATTGAAAGAAGCTAAATCCAAGGAAGTTGATGAAAAGTGCTTGAGATTTGCAAAGATTAGAAAGGAAGAAAGAAAAGTGGAGAAGTTGGAGAAATTGGCCATCTTTTCGATTACTTACACTTGTTTAGTCACTATTACCATATTCTTCCTACCCTACCAAAGAGCCTATCATTACATCCTTAATAAAAGACCTTTTTGATCACTAATGGAAACTTTGGTGGTTTATGAATATAGTCCGCGAGCAAGCTTATAGCGAGTCGAGCCAATCGGTTAATGAGTAATGATTTACCCTACTTTAATAGAGTGTTGAGAAAAATTGATAACCTATGTGAGGCTTGGACTAAAAGGGACTATATTACACTATTATTCTCTTGTGATTGAACTTGTTAATTCCTTATGTCATGAGTTTATTGTTGTAGGATGACTTAGCATAAATTGTGATTCTTATTGTTATTGATGTGTTATTACTTATGTTTGTTTAGTATATTCCTAGGTGAAAAAAAATCACTCCTCTTGGTTTATCATTTTCGTTGTTCGGGGACGAACAACACTTTAAGTTTGGGGGTGTGATGAGTGATATTTTCACCTAGATTTTAGTATCTTTTATGTGTATTTTCGTATTATTTTATCCGTATTTGTATACTATTTGGTTGTATTTCGTGTTTTTATGGAAATGTGTGAGAATGAGCTTAAACGTATGAAAAACAGATGAAAATAGAGCAAAAACGGAGACGGGAGCTGAAACGGTGAAGAAATCAAAAAAATTGGAAAAATGACATAAAAACACGGTCGTGTTTTTATGTCATGACCGTGTTTTCTTGCAGAGTGAAGAAATGTCCAGAGAGCTGAAAATTGCAAGAAAACACGGGCAGATGCAGGAAAACACGCCCGTGTTTTCTTGCACTTGGGTGAAAAATCGCGTTTCGGGCTGAAAAAATCGCACTTGCATAAAAACACGGGCAGATGCAAGAAAACATGACCGTGTTTTTATGCAAAAGTGTCAAAACTCAAGTGCGACTTCCAGACTTCCCCATGGGGTATAAATACCCCCAATTACACCATTTGCACCAGATTTTCGAGGGTTTGAGCTGCCACACACACATCACACACATTTTTCTTCATTTTTCACCATTTTCTCCATCCATTCTTCATCCATCCATCTACACTTAATCCCCTCCATCAAATCCATCATCCAAGTGATCAAGGAAGCAAGGGGGAGTGAAGATTACAAGAAGAAGAAGAAGAAGAAACTCCATTGAAGGACTTCAAAGGGGGAATCTAATTCTAATTTTTGTGAACTTCTTTATAGTTTTGTCATGGGATTTGTACATACAATGGTCTATGTTGTTTTCTCTATGACTATGATAGGCTAATCTCCTTTGTGAGATTAGCTCCATGATTGGTGTTGGATAATTTAGTTTTTATGCAAATTGATTTTAATCTTGAATGGGCTTTGTGTTATTTCTATCATTGATTGTCAATTGCTTGATGTATATGATTGATTTGTGTGATTAATTGTCATGGGCATGTGATTAGGTTGGTAAATCAATTACATGTTTAGGATAGTTCATTGAATAATTTCATCATACACTTCATGTGCATTAATTTAGAATGAGATAGGTATATCCTTCTAAATTTGGGAACCCTTTGATAGAACATTTGATTAGCTTAATCGAGAGATTAGTTGATTAGATGAGGAGACCCAAGCTATTAGTGAATTCATAGTACCTTAAAAGGGAATATTGCCTATGATTTAGTACCTAATTAGGGAACTCGTAGAGTAATTAGTACCTAGTAGGAGGTGTTCGCTATGGTATCGATCTTAAGTGCTTTTGGGAGCCTTATTGAGGGCCTACATCCTATCCATCTTGGTAGAGAGTTTAGGTGGAATTAGTGATCGCTCCTATACTATGTCCATGATAGATTATAATCAATTGCGTGATTACTTTGTTATCCATGTCATGATTGTTGCTAATCTCATCCTTGCATCATTTGGAACCCCTTTTATCTTTGCTTTTATCTTATTTCTTGCATTAGTTTAAGTGCATTCATTTGCACGCTTATCCTCCGTCCCTTTCCATCGTCCTTATAAAATCACGACATTCATTTTGCATTTAGTCTTGGTAATCTCACTTTGGATCCGACACGATCCAATTTAAGTGTGACAAATTTAGAAAATTTGTATTTGCTTGATGATTGGTCAAAGGCGGAAAGACGGATTCAAAATCAAATTGAAGAAGACCGATCGGATGATGAAATTACGAAATATGGAAGCGAGTTAGATTGGTAGAGTAAACAAAAAAAGCCATCACCATTTACCCCCACAGAGCCAAAGAGGTAAGTTGAGGTAAGTTAAGAGAACTACGTGGGCTTTGATTCCTTTCGAGGATACGTAGGCAACTTAAATTTAAGTTGAACTTGAATTTTCAAGTTTAACCCTAAATTTAAGCTCAAGTCCTTTTTTTCCCCCCCTCTATTATGTTGTTGTATTTTATCTTATAAAGTTTGTATTTTTTAAAATTTTGAAGTGTAACAATAGAGTAGTTGACATGGAAGTAAACTTGTAGTGTTCTCTACACTTCTACATTTGTAAATTGTAATGGTTTAGACTTTAATAATTAAATTTTTTATGTGATCACATTAATTAATATTGTATGATTATTATGAATTTAATATCAACTTTGAAATTTTTACTTGCATTATTGAATATTGCATAGTGCATACATCATGTTTTCAATTTTAATGATATTATTATTACATTAATTCAAATTCAATATTTCAATTTTCAATTACACATGTTTCACTTATTTAATAAATAAATTATACATAATAACTAATAAATAACACATGTATGATGTATAAATATAACATAAAGAAATAAAAAAAATACAAAAAAAAACCAAAAAACCGGCGGTTCTGAACTGGAACCGGAACTGCCGGTTCACGAACCGAAACTCCTATCCCCCGGTTCGGTTTCGATTCCCCCTCCGTTGGAACCAAAACTGCCGGTTCGGAACCAGAACCGGTGGTTCCAAACCTGGAAGCATGTTTACCTGCTGTAGCCCATATATAAGTCATCTCATCTGTTCTAACCCTAGAGAGATAAGCCTAATATGTGAAGATGGTAGATGGAATAGCAGATTGAGAAGATCTCGAGAATCGTCGCCCACACGACGTCGAGATTGGACTTGGAAATACAGCAGTAGACCAAGAGGTCATTTGTTGCTGCTGTCTGCCAACTTGCACGATTTTTATAAAATCGTACAGACCTCAGAATTTGACATGTGATATGCTAATAGAAAGCCACGGAAGAGAGCATCATTTTGGCCCATAAATAACTTAAATCAGAGATCAGACGAGGAGTGAGTTATGCCCAAAATGGTGAGGTTGCACAGACCGCCGATGAGAATCCTTCTTCTTCAACATACCCTGGTGAAAGGTAATAAGTTTCTTTAATTTCTTACTTTTACTGAATTAGAAATGTATGGAACCCTAACGATTCACGTTAATCAAACGATCGAATGCCAATAATTGGTATCAGAGCTTCTATTTCGTGGTGAATGATGAAACGTTAGGCTAGGGTTTAAGTGCCATATGTGTAATTAGGGTTTGTAGAACTTATTTCTTGATGGATACCCTAACAGTACACGACACATGTACACCATACGATGGATTGATGGGGCTGGGTGACGTCGGCATTGAGCCGCGGTGGCACGATGGTGGTGTGTCGGGCGTGGTGGATGCGAGGAAAGGATCACATCGCGACAGTATTGGCAAGCTAGGGTTTTGATCGGTGCACATTGAAGGCACGACTCATCCTTGCAGCCGACACGATTCATCCCAATCGACGAGACGAGTGAAAACGGCGTCTGGCGTCGGTGCAGCCTAGTTTGGCGATTGCCTTAGCACGTAAGTTTTCCAACTTGTGACGTAAGGCAGCGGGTTATTAGGTGAAGTGTCGGGCAAGGCATCATGTATTCATGACAAGGCAATGGAAGGGCCGGCGAGCGTTGCTAGTCGATCAGCAGTGATGATCGGTTGTGGCAGAAGGCACAGACGACTTCATCGACGGTCATGATTGTGTGGGTTTGACGAACGGCAGACTGAAACTGGAGGCTAGTGGCAGTTCTGATCGAGCCTGGCGTGGTTTCAATCGAGCTAGATAGCTTTTCCGAGTGGGTCTAAAGATTTCCAGGCACGTCCAAAGCTGATTTCGAGCGAGTCTTGTATAGTTCTGATCGAGTCTTCAGCAGTTCCGGGCGAGTCCTTGCGTTGTTCCGGATGAGTTCTTGCAGCATTCCAGGCAAGTCCGCGGATGGGCAGGCTTGCACTTTATGGGAGTTTGGCGTGCACGGATGGTTGGATTGATGCACGGAGGAGAACAAGTGTCATGTGATGATCTTCGCGGGCACATTATCGTGCGACAGTCCGGGCGAGGGGGCTCGTCAATGGAGACGGTGTCCTGCACGACATCCAGCGAGAGGCATGGCTGGGCACTTGGTGCTGGCCATGCGTGGACGCTCGTTGTCGTGTGAAGGTTCATGCAGCCATGCGTGCTTCGAGGCAGGATAGCTTGCTGGGCTGTTGGTAGGCAGTTTATTGCGTGTTGGCTGTATAAACAGTGCATGATGCTGAGCATGGAAAAACATGTTCCAGACAGCATGGCATATGGACTGATGGATTAGCTTTTGCCAGGCGATGCGCGTCGCGGTGGCAGGACCATTCGCAAAGATAAGACCAGGTACTGCCGAGAGCTGGATATCCTTGGTAGACATGCACATCGTGTGGTTTTTGCGGGCCGGCTGAGTGTCGGGGGAGTTAGGGAGATGGACGCAAGGATAAGCGGTCTTGATACTGAGTGAGAAGTATGGGGGCGCGCACGATTGCTGGGCAATTGGCGCCCGAACCATGCAGGGCGCCGGAGTGGTGGAGCAGGTTGGTGGATAAGGAATTGAAAGAATTTTCTATGTAAAATTCTTCCGAAATTTTGTTTAGGTTTCGGGGCGGTACCCCGAGCCCGCGACCTGTCCAGTCAGGTCGATCCCTGCGACCTCACCGGGGAGGTCAAACCCCGCATAGTCATAGTTGCCCGCATTCGTGATGGTGGTGAACAATCGAATTCACTGATATATAACTGTTTATAATTGATTTAATTATCTAATTATTGTTATATATGTATGCATGATTCTCTGTGATTTACTGTTTTATGTACTGTAATAGGAGCATTCTAGGTTGTGTATTTTATTCTGAATATTATATGCATGTAAAAACCCTCGGTGTTAAATTACTAAGTGGGAGAGGGGATTGGTAATAAACTTGCGCGTCAGTTATAGTGCCTTCATCCCTAACGGATGAGTTAATTCACGGATCACTGGTACAAACTTCGTTAAATAATTATTGTTTGTAATGTGATGCATATGGACTTGCGCGTTGGCTATAGTTCCTTCCTCCCTAACGGATGAGTTTATATGCGGTTCACTGGTACAAACTTATATAATAGATGGTTGTAGAAAATTATCTGAGCACGTGTGTACTTCTTCAATAGTAAGGCACATAAGCTTGGGCAGCGGACTTGGGATCAAATAATGGTGTACACTTAGATGTGAATAATTAGTATCCTCCCCAATGGAGTCACTGCTATTATTTGCATGGCTAAAGAGGAACCGACTATTAATTATTTTATCATGAGGTTAGATTGACGAATGAAATTAATGGGTAAAACCTTCTCTTGTAAATATTCGGGTTTGTATACGTTCACCCTAACGTGGTATGCAGACTCACGGTGCTTGAGATGTCGGTGAATTTTATTTTTATATTATTTTGAGGAAATCAATATAAAAGGATAAAATTCGAAGATTTGATCGGTGTATTCATTTATGATTCTCTGAATTTTCAAAATAGTTTTAATTCACTTATTGTTTACTAAAAGAAACATATTTACTTGTCCAAAATTAGATGATTAGAAAAGAATCTTGGTTTAGAATTTTACTGCTTAGGAAAATAAAATGTGTTCTCACTAAGAATGTTTATATGATGTCTATTAAAGTCTCTAGTGGAGAGGTGAGAGGTTCATAGAAATATGATGATCTCATGCGACTCTTCAGATACTTGAGTAAGTAAGAAAGGCAAGAAGTTATGGATAAGTTGATGAATGAATTGGGAATACTTAGAATAGAAATTGATAGGGAAACCTAGATCAATTTATTCTTCATAATTTGCCTAGATGTTTTGAGCAAGTTCTACCTGAAATACGAGAGGTTGTATATGTTGGGGAACTTCTGACAAAACATGTGGCGAAGGAAATCCAATTTCATCAAGATGTGAACATGGTTAGTATCTCATTCACTAGTCGTTGAAGCACGATTAGTGATGGCATCTACTGACACATTGTGTGTAGATACCAGAATCATTAAAAACCTGCAACTAAGTGATGATGAGATTAATGAGTACATGGGCATGCTACAAGAGTAGTGGCTGTTGCAGTGGGAGTTGTTTATTTATCTCACAATATGAATAAACGTTTGATTTTGTGAAATTGCCTTTACATGCATTTTCATAGAAAGAATTTGATTTCAGTTTCTATGTATTTACGGATGAATACTCCATTTCATTTAAATGACATGGTCATAGTGATGAGGGATGAAGTTATAATCTGTTGTTGTACGTTGGTGACAATTTGTACACTTATAAATTATGTTTATCCCACGGATGCAATAAATAGTAATTAATAATGCGTCTTCTAATCCTAATAAGAGAAATACTCTTATGGAAATAATTAGATGGATGATGAATTATTTAGAATTACTAAATTCATTTTATGGGTATGCCCTAGAAACGGCATGTCGTGTAACGTTTGTCTGTTTGTGGGATATCCTAAAAAAATGAAGGGTGATGATTTATTTAGTCCAAAAGATCGAAGGGTGATTGTTAACACAAACACTAGATTTTTTGAAAAAGGACTATGTATTAAATCATAAACCTATGTATAAGTTGTTCTAAAGGAAGTGAGAGGGAAAACACAAAGTATTAGTACCAAGTGTACGAGAAGATATACCACAAGGTAGCATTGCATGTCAAGTCTGATACACAATTGCATGTAGCGCCTTGTCGTGGTGGGAGGGTTGTTCAACAACTAGATAGATTTATATTTTGGGAAAGTCGTAAGACTTGGTCCCGAGTAAACATGGAATTGACCACGAATACGACGAAGAACTACAAGATAAAAATACGATATCTTAGCAAGATGCAATGAGTTCTGGAATAGGATCTATGTATTCTAAATCCAGTCTGGGAGCCTATAGAACCACTAAATGGTGTAGAAGCCATTGAAAGTGGTCATATAAAATAAAAGAGGATCAAATGGTAAGGTGAAAACCTTGGAAGCAAAGCTTGTTGCGAAGAGGGATACTCAGAAAGAAAGGGTTCGATTATGAGAAAACCTATTCGCTGGTAGCTATGCCTATGTCGATCCGGACTTTTTTATTTGTTGCTACTTATATGAAATATGAAGAATAGCAAATAGATGTCAAGACAGCTTTCCTGATTAGAAGTCTTGAGGAAAACATCTATGTGAAGCAACTAGAGTGATTCATTGCAAAGGGCTAAGACCATTTTGATTGTAAGCTTAAAGGTGTCCATCGATTGACTAAAGCAAGCTTCAAGATCATGAAACATCTGTTTTGATGAGAAAATCCAGGCATATGGATTTATTCAATGTGCGGATGTGTCTTGTGTATTGAAAGAGTGACGGAAACATGGTGGTATTTCTTGTACTGTACGTAGATGATATATTGCTCATTAGAGACAATGAAAGAGTATTGTCGGGCGTATGAGTATGGTTGATAAAGCGGTATGAGATGAAGGACTTAAGAGAAGCAAAAATATCCTTTTGATCACGGTAATACGGATCACAAGAAAGGATGTTATGCTTGTCTCAAGCTTTATGAAATGATACAATCCTTACTCGTTTTAGCATGTGACTTTATCTAAGAAAATGTGTCCTTAACACAAAAGAAGATAAAGGTGATCAAGACGGTTCATTATGCTTCGGCGAATAAGGAAGCTTAATCTAAGGAATGTTATATACGAGATTGGATATCTATTTTGCTAAACACATGGTCAGTGAGTATCAAGGTAACCCAAAAACAAGAATGTTCAACTGTGGTAAGACATATACTTATGTACCTGAAAAGGACCAGAAATTATATGTGGACTTACTGAACAGATTCACTGCTTCTTATGGGTTACATAGATTCAGATTTTTCAAATCAGATAGGGACGGCAGTAAATCCACCTCAAAGATTATGTGTTTAATTTTAGGAAGTAGAGTCAGAAGATGGAGGAGTGTCATATAGAAATATATTTCGGACTACACCATGGAAAGATGATAAATTGGAGCCTCTGAGGCAGCCAAAGTATTTATATGAATCTAGAAACTTCATGATGGACTTTGAAGTGTTTCTAAGTTTGCCCAAGGTTATCACAATTTATTGTGATAATAATGGTGCAGTTGCAAACTTGGAGGAATCACGAGCCCATAAGGCAATTAAACACATGGAGCGCGAGTACCACCTGTTACGAGAAATCATATGATGAGGGGAAGGTTGTTGTCGCCAAGATTGCATTGGATGATGACCTAGTAAATCCATTTACAAGGGCCTTAAAGCGAGAGCTTTTGATGGTCGTGTAGTGGGAGTGGAAATCAGATGTATGGCAGAAGACATGACAGCATAGTCTTTTAGTATAAGTGGGAGATTGTTGGATTGTATACTAAAAGTCTAGCTTTTTGTATGTACAATATTATAACAATTAATTTAAAATGAGAATCATATGATCAAATGATTGCGTCTTATAATTTATTTATATGCACGATGCAATAATCCACTTACTTTATACTGTAGATAATATGTTGTGCGACAACACGCGAAAGATCATATTATCGGTTTTCTTATAAAGTATAAATAGATGCTCACAACCGAGATAGTCAGGAACTCTCTATTGGAATGATTGCAGTGTGATTTAGTATTAGTTTGTTTTGACTATAGAATCACATTATTGCACTTGTGTGTATTGAGTAGGACCACTTGAGATCGTTCGATTTATACTGACTATATAGGAGAACTTGATATTTGTTATTATGCATGTTCGTGCTCTTAATCCCTATACAATAACCTCGACACGTAAGACAATCTATATTTCTTTGATTCATCAATGGGTGAGATTTACATGTAATTAAATCAATAAACTCGGTGAGTTGGGAAATAGTGCTGTGTCTATGGTGTGCTGTTGATTGTAGAACGAATTCATGTCCGTTATAGGTTGATGATGTCCCCTTGAGGAGCTCATAAGGATTATCATGTAAACCCTACAGGTGAATTTATTCCGGCATGATAATGAGGTTGAGTGGTACTACTCTCGGATGAGATATTAATTAATGGAGTTGTCAGTAACTTAATTAATTAATGGACATTGTATATCTTAAACATGGGGAGGCTAACGGGCTCATAATAAGAAGGAGCCCATAATATAATTATGGGATTAGAACAGTAGTGCAGTAATAATATTTTAGTGGTATATATTATTATTATTGGCTTTAAGTATAAGCTTTGGGCTAAGCTTGATACTTAAGCCCAATAGAGGCCCAACTCTAATTTCTCCTCCTGGTCCTTATTGTAGACCATATATAAGTCATCTCAACTGTTCTAACCCTAGAAAGACACGACTAACACGTGAAGAGGGTAGACTGAATAGCAGATTGAGAAGATCTCGAGGATCGTCGCCTACACGAAGTCGAGATTGGACTTGGGAATACAGCAGAAGACCAAGAGGTCATTTGCTGCTGCTGTACGCAAACTTGCATGATTTTTATAAAATAGTACAGATCTCAGAATTTGATGTGTGATATACTGACAGAAAGCCATGGAAGAGAATATCGTTTTGGCGTATAGATCACTCAAATAAAAGGTCAGACTTGGGAGTTATGCTGAAATAAGTGAGGCTGCGCAGGCTGCGGTGAGAATCCTTCTTCTTCAACATACCTTGGTGAAAGGTAATACGTTTCTTTGATTTCTTGCTTCTGCTGAATTAGAAACGTATGGAACCCTAACAGTTCATGTTAACCAAACAATCGAACGCTAATAATTTAAGAATACCCAATTCTGAAAGTTTTAGATTAATACCACCAATTTTTCTCTCTCCTATGAATAGTCACTTTTTTAGACATTAATACCCCTGTGTCAGTAACCTTGTCGGCTACCATACTGGTGGCCTATATGGCTGCCAGCATGGCATCCTTGTCGGTTTAAGCTCATTTTAACTTAGTTTTAATATTTTTCTTTTTCTCAAAATAGACATAATCCTTTACGACCATATCAGGCCAGTATGCTTCCGTACATTAATTTAACAACATTAATCTCGCAATTAACCTACTTGAAATAGCAACAGTACCTTTTTTGATCGTCAATCCACCGAGTTCCGGGAGAGGTTTTACAGCTGCTCCTCACAGCCAACCACGCGTCCCACAGTGTGATGGTTCAGTCTCGTTCCTTCAGCAGACCTCAGCACAACCCTGGTTCATTTTCTACACCGAATATACAGGATGCTGCTGCTATTTATCATCGAAAAATATGGAGATTAAGGTTGCAGAATATAATGGAAGGTTACATACTATGGGCAGTAGCCCAATATTATTTATTTATGGAATGAAAATATTATTACACACTCATACTACTTAAACAATAGGAGAAGACTCCTCTAGCTACCTATGGTAGCTGAAATGGAAACACTCATACAAGAAAAGAAAGAAAAATACAAAGTTTATTGAATGAGAGAAAACAGAGGGGAATGGTTCATGCCTTCTACTTCCTCAAAATTCTTATTTATAGAGGTCCTCGGACTTGAAATCCGAATTTCAAAGCCTCTTAATCTTTTGTGATGTCACTGCTTACATTATAATTCTTGGGTCAACACTTACGTAATCTGCATTGGATGCCAGTTTTAGTGGCTGGCTGGTCCCTTTTCTTTATTGGATGCCTTCTTGTGAGCCATCATTCTTGTCGATCAAACGTTCCTTACCCATTCAGAAAAAGTCATTTGGCTCTTGCATTTTTGAAGAGTCATTTGTCTTCTTTGGTGTCTGATGATTCTCTTGGCTCTTAGGTAATTTGAAGAGATTTTACCCTCTTCTTTCCACGTGTCTCTTTTACTGGAGGTGTTTCAGCAATTCTGATCATTCCTATGCCCAACCATATTCATTTTCCAAACTCTGGTTCTGTTTGGGTGGAACAACTTGTGTATATTTTGTTTGTCCATTACCCAAAATGGGCCATGTTACAATATCTTCGATAAGATTGTTTACTCACGGGGATCTTGTTCTTCCAAAGAAGGTCTTGTTTTTCGGCGAAGGACTTCTCAGCAAATCCTGTCTTCTTCCCTGTTAAAGCATTTAACAGAAAAGATCCATTCAAAGTCTTGTGTTCGAACTTGAATGAGTACTTCACCTGAACCATTGCCTAAATGTAGGCATACAAACCCCTCGCTCTTCGCGTAGAGATCTGTTCTTCAGAAAATGTAGAAACCAACACTGGTTCCTTTCCAAAAGACTCCTTGACTTTGTTTGATGCTGAAATGTCAGGTCTTCTTAGCTTGATGAAATGAAAGGCCTTATGGTTGCCTTTCCCGACTGGTTCTGGAGCTACACTAGTGAAGTAAAGCTCCAACACATCTCCTCTGGATAGAGTCGAGTTATTTTCCCATGCTTTGAAAATTATTTTCCCCAGCCATTCTGGCAGTTTTGAAAGTTCTGGGAAGCTTGGTGCAACAGTATAAATTGAGGCTAGTGCCCTAAAATCATACCACTGCTTTGCATCATTTGGATTTGAGCCTTCTCGCATCCAAACTCGGGGGTATTTCCCAGATATATCCACCCGGCATTTCTCCGGTCGGATTCCTTCTCTAGTATTTAATTTCTCCCAACTGGCCTGGTATTCCTGCCAATAAGAGAAATCAGCTAAGTTAATACTAACCTTAGCAGTGCTTGTCATTGGCCTAAGGTTGATCTCTCCCTCTTTAACCCCAGAAGTGTTGGGTTGACTCATCGATTCTAGATGTAACTCCAGGTCTTCGATTTTTCCTTGGACCGATTTCCCTTTTGGAGGTTCCAATCTAGGACTCGTGCTAAGGGTACTTGAATCTCTTGCTCTGGGTTTAGAGCCCCATTCTCTACTACTCTCCTTTTGTTGATTGCTATTGCTATCAACAGCCCAGAGGAGTGGCTCTCGTAATGACTCGAAGAGAGACACATTGTTGCGAATGCAATCTCGTATACGATTAGACACTATGGTCTGATCACTCTCTTGTATTCTTCCAGCACGCATTGCATTGAGTGCTAGATTCTCGAATTCCCTTTGAAGCAACTTAAGGTTGTCCATCAGGTGCCTTGAAACAGTTAGGATGGAGTTTATTTCAGCTCCCTCCATCTCTCATCAGGAAATCTGCCAAAACATTATTAACAGATTTAATAATGAAAATATTAAAATCATAATATTGACATTCTTCTTGCCATCTTAAAAGTCTAGCCTTTCCTGGTTTAGATTCAATTTTATTTTTCAAAAAGGCTTTAACGCTTGTATTATCAATTTTAAAGATAAATTTCTTCGCGAGAAGAAATAGCGGCCATTTTTTGAACGCCTTCCGAACTGCAAAGAACTCCTTTTTTATTGATGTGCCATCTCTTTATCTCATTCTCTGTAAAGAGCCCACTACAGTATCTGCATGACACTTCTCCTTCTGGTGTGGACTTCGTAAGAACTGCTGCCTACCAATGGTCACTGGCATCTGTATATAGTACCGGATCATCCTTGTCATTAGGAATGGCTAACTTTAGGAGCTTCTTGCAAACCTCCTTTAATTGTTTTACCATCTCTTGATGTGATTCCTCCAATTTGAATTCAGCGTCTTTCTTCAATAGAGGACTGAACACTTTCCTGTATTGTGCCAGATTATTGATGAACATTCCAGTGAAGTTGACGACTCCTAAGAAGCTTTGGAGTAGCTTCTTATCTTTGAGATCTTCAGGAAATCCCTGAACCTTTTCTACAATGTGTGGTTGTAGAATAATTCTGGACTCATCAATCTCTATTCCAAGAAACTCGATCTGCCTTGTTGCGATTACTGCCTTCTTTTTAGAAAGCATTAATCATTCCTTGTGGCATACTTTTGAAAATACTTCCAAATGCGCCAAATGCTCCTTCATGTTCTTTGAGGCTATGAGGATGTCATCCACATAAACAAACATGAATGAGAAATAATCTTTGAAAAGATTATCCATCTTCTTTTGGTATATCTGGGGTTCGTTCCCAAGCCCATAGGCATGACATTCCAGACATAATGGCCTTATGGTGTGGAGAAAGCTGTGAACTTCTTGCTTCCTTCTTCCATCATAATCTGGTAGAACCCAGATTTGCAATCGAACTTTGAGAATACCTTGGCATTCTTGATACAGTTGACTAATTTTTGTCTACTTGGTATGTAGTATCCATCAAACTCCAAGATGTTGTTGATCCCTTTGTAGTTGATCACTAGTCTCGGCTTCCCCCGCTTGACTTCTCCATGATTTCGAACCAGAAATCCTGGACTGCTGTATAGAGATACTCCTAGTGAAATCAACATAAGGTCCAAATGTTCCTTAAGTATTAGCTGCATATCCTTTCGATCCTCTTGGTTCATCAGGATAGGCTTGTATCTCACGACTCATGCTCATTTTCTTCTTTCACTTTGAGTGAGGCTTTGAGCTCGTTTTTATCCCACCAAGCTAAAGGATCCTCATTGAAGTTCCTATGTATCTTCTTCTTGACGTCCTCTAAAGATGTTTGTTCCATCTTCCATCCTCCTCTTGTCTCGATTCTCATTTGAAGGACTGCTTTGCCATGTCTCTTTCGATCATTCATCTTTGGATGGCTAAGTTTTCCTTCATCACCACGCTTGCTGCGAAATCTGATTGGTATTTTTCTTTGAAATGCATTACGCAGTCTTGGTGCGATGATCTTATGTTCACAAAGGATTGTGAAAATAAGCCTCCTTGTTGTGTTTTTTTGGGTAAAATGCTTAAATGTCTGTAGGAAATTATTTCCTAACAAAATATCCGCTACGGTGTCGTGAAAATATATTAGTAGAGTTTTTACCTTGTACCATGGGGTACGATCCGCTCCTCTGATCATGATTTTTGCTTGATTGATTGCTCTGTTAAGGATTAGCACCCTCTGCGAGAAATCTTTTCCTAGTACTATTGGTAATTCTTCGCCTGAACCTTTAGGAAAGACTCCTTCTTTTGCTGTGCAGATGCCGGCTCCTGAATCAATGTATGCTGCAAAATATTCTGCATGGTATTCCTTATATATAATCCCTACGGTGATATATATTGAGAATGGACTTGTGGCCATAGGTGGATCAGAGCTTATAACCCCGAGCTTCTGCTAGTGAACCTTGTATCTTTTCCCTTTGACCGTGAATTCCATTCCATCTTGTAGTCTTTCCCAAGGTTTGTGATCCTCAAGAAATTCCAAACCCAGCACTAGCTGTTCTGGGAATCGTCCTGCAATTCCCTCGATAATTAGCTCAAGATCACCAATTTTGAGCTGTCCTTGATATCTCCCAATTGTTGGCTATTGAAGATAATATAAGACATCACAAGGAATAGAGTTTTCCTTTTTGGTAATATCAAATATTACTTCGACTCCTCTCCATCCTTCTGGGCATTTTAGTTCACCTTTTGCTGTGAACTTTTCTGGTTCTTGGATTACCTCCACGATCGACTTCTTCCCCATCTTTTGCTAATCATTCTGTCTTCTTGGAAAGAAATCCTCCTCTGCTCGAATCTGAGGCTATCTTATCTGCTCCAGACCAGCTTATCCTTGATCCGTAAATCCATGTCGTGAATTGGCAGTAACTCCATTATTTCTAGCCTGGTTATGCATGCAACCCTTTGAAACACTTCTGGTATCTCAATATATTCCTTCACTTGGAATAGATTCGAATGATGGGTGTTGGACAGAGCATACGAAATACTGTATGGGATAGAGTAAGGCCTATTCCATTCTTTCATCAGATCTTTATTTTTAAAATCTTGATGAAGGGTGAGTGCCCAACTGAAATCTTTATATACCGGATTATACGCAATCCTTGGGTAGATGTAGGATGCTACCTTGCCCGCGTACAGATTCCTTAAGATTCCTCCCAGGCATGCCTCTTTTGTATTCTTGATCCTCTTCTCAAGATTGCAATATCAATTGGTGTATCGATACCTTCTTTGAATGCTGCTTTGATAAGGATCCGAATAGCTCCGATATGGATCCACGACATAGTCTTGGCAACTTCTCTTTAGAGTTTACTGAGTTCCTTCTTGATCTCATCAATAGGAACTAGTTGCATTTCCATTATATTTCCTGTGAGCTCCATGGGATGGCAATTTCCCCTTCGGTCAACTTGTATATAATGTTATGCTTTCTTCTTTTGAAGCTGAGGAACCGCTCTAATCATCCCACGGTGAATCCATCGTATAGATCGAGTCTTGGATCTTCGCTCATGATTCTCATAAGAGTCTTATGAGATATAGATGTCTGGGAAAAAAATCCAGACATATCCTCTTGCATCTCCTGTCTAAAGTTTTCCTCTTCACTCCGACTCATCTTCAGAGAATTCGTCCTAGCTGAAGAATTCTTCTTCGTAGATGCTTTCGTCTGAGGGTATATCTTCAAACTCATATACATGTACCAGATCTTAGAAGTAAACAGCTTTCTCCATTTCTGGAATGGTTTTGAACTGTCGCACTCCCCGCTTCTGGTTCTCTAGGCAATCAGGTGAGATATGCCCTCTGGCTCCACACGTATAGCAGTTATAATCCTTGAATCTTTCATTGGCTCGTGTGGCTACTCTCCGAAATGTCTTTCTTGTGGGAGTTCTTCCTGTACTCTTCTGGTTTGATCTTGAAGATGAGGCTTGACTTTTTGAACTCCATCTGGTCTAGACCTTTGCCCTGATTTATAACTTCGGGCCTTTTGTTTGGACCAAAAGGATCTTGGTTTTCAGAACCTCCATCCTCCGCTCTTTTGTGTGTAAGAATGATTTTTCTTCATCCTTTTCTGCTTTCTTGGACTTCTTCCAATGATAGTTGGAAGATCGTTATTTTTGCAACATAAGGGTACTGTCTTGTTGATTCCCCTTAATCTCTTGTAGTTCTTGTGTAGTGATGCTTGATGACACCACTTTGGAATTTTGGCTTTGAGAAAAGACATCTCCTTGCTATTGAATCCAACTCACATGGTTCATACTCTTTGATCAGCATTTCCCTCCATGGACTTGGAATCTTGGCAAAGAATAGGTGGAATACTTCCTCCTCCTTGATCTTTGATTTCTATCTATACTCTGTTAAGAGTTTAATGCACTCGTCTACGTGACAGATGTCAAGTAGTTCTAGGCTGTATAGGGCATTCCTATACTTCTTCTTCTTTTCTTCTTCCAATCCTTCAAAGTAACCTACTCCGATAAAGTGGATCTTGAAGATCTTGGCCATGCGATCAACAATATTGCCTAGGTTTTCGCCTTCCATGGCCTCCTTCTTGACTTCATCTGAGAGTACCTCCCAGGCGCACTTTACTGATCCTTCTAGGCTCATAGTTAGGAATCTTATGAACCCTTCTTTATCTAGCTCTAGTGCACCTCCTGCAATCTTCATGGCATTTGTCCATTCGTCGATCAGGGTCTCTCTGTTCTTGAAGTCTAGAATGTCGATGTTTAGGATCAATCCATATGGATTTATCGGTTCGAGGTGAGACTGACCATATGGAGTGTTGTGTAGACTAGATCCTCGAACTCGGCATTCTCCTGTTGACAATCCCATCGCCTTCATCTTGAAGTGTCCTTGGTTTTGGGATGTCTCTTCTTGTCTTGCTTCATGGACTCCATGTGATCCGGAAGTTCTTTCATTTTGGCTCATATCATGAGGAGCCTGAGACTGCTGTTGAGAGTTTGAAGTTTCTCCAACATTCATCTTTAGATATACAATTGATAGTTCTTGGAAGGACTCATATAGATCCTGAAGATCTTCAAGATTCGCTCTTTCCATTTGGGGATGTGGATTCTCCTTGAAGGATAGCGATCATCTTCTCACTCTCCGTCTTTGGTCTTGTGACCTCCGTCGTCTTCCCCTTTTGATGTAAAAGGAGTTCTATTTCGAAGGTTGGGGGTAACCTTCCTCCTGGCCATCTCCCTGTCACCTTGGTCTCCATAGACTCTACTTGCTTTATCAACTTCCTGATGAGGTTGAGTTATTTGTTCTGCAACGTCTCCACCTTATCCATTTTGAGGCTGATCTCAAATATCGTCTTGGACATGTTTTGGCAATTTTCTCCGAAGAATTTCACCGTCTTTTGTAATTCTCTAAGATCTTGGTTCATCTTAGAGTTATCTATCTCGATCTCTTTCTACTCTGTCATTATGACCACCATGAAAAGTGATAGGGCTTGCAGATCTCTCTTGGACCTTGATTTGGTCGTCTCCTCCATTGATCGTGTCTGGGACACGTCCATGGATCTCGGTGAAACTTTGGAGTTCCACTGTGTTTCTAGATACTTCTTTGGAGTATCTTATCTCCATCTGGCGGTTTTCCTCCAAATGTTCTTCCTCGGTGTAGTTGGCACGGGCTTCCGCCAGTTTTCATCTTCGGTCGAGACTATCCCAGAAACGGTTGGCGGCCTCTTCCTTCTTTTCTGCTTGTTGTCTATAAAAAATATTATAATATTATTGTATAGAGCTGCTCGTTTCATCATATCCAACGGGCCAGAAGGCGTTGTTGCTTCAGTTTTGGACAGGGCTCATAGTCCTGTCACTCTCGAATGTCAAACTTTCGTTCGGATCCATATATCTTTGAAACTCTCATCTCGTTAAGTGATATAAATTTATAATAATTTTTCCATTCATAAATAAATAAACCTAGGCTCTGATACTATTTTGAAGCGTGAGGAATATGAGGAAAATTAAGTTGAAACGAAGCTGTATAGCAATATGATTACCTACATGGTTACCTTCATAGTCACCTACATGGATACCGACATGGTTACTGACAAGTAAAAGTTTTGACCAGTTGACCCGTTTAACCGGCTGACCAGTCTGACTTTTCAAAAAAAAAAATTTCGAGGGCAAAATCGTCCGAAATTTGGCAAATTTGTAGAATTAATAACTTCTTTGGAGGATTGGCTAAATTAATTTTGTCATGTTCATTTTGGGTATTTTTCGAAATTACCCTAATAAATTAACCAGTAATTTGTTTCTAGAAAGCAAATTTTCTTTTTTATTTTTTTTAAAAAAATGTTAACTTACTCATTTAGAAAGAGATCCATGTAGTATGACAAAAGACAGCATATAAAGAAAGAAAAGCAGCAGGAAGATAATTTGAAGCCCCATTTAAATTTCTTTCATTGTTTTCAACCATTGCCTCAAAGATGATAATTTGAAGAACTCCCATTTTTTTTTTTCTTCGAATTATCTTTCTTTGTCTCTTGGGTAGTGTAATGGCTGAAGATGTTTGTGTTTTCGCCAAGGTGAGTACCTTTTTTTACTCGTCAGGAGGCTCATTTGCCTTCATCATTCATTTCTTTTTATGGGTTCTTCAAGTTTTCTGAATTTATGCAGGAATTAACTAGCTTTCTGTTAAATTTAATAGCACACAGTATAAAGATTGAAGCTTGTGTATTTTCTATGTGAATATGAACTTCTTTTGCCTTTTATTATAGTAATTATTAATATTTTGGTTTAGGGGAAGTAGACTAGTTGATATGAATGTGGAATGTGCTCGAAATCTTGGGTTTTGTTGAACTTTTAGATACTTGGTTGCTTCAGTTTCACCAAGAATTTTGTGATGGACAGGATGTTCAAGTTCTATTTCTGGTGTATTCATCTAGCTAAACGTTTGTGGACATTACATACAACTTTTTCTATTTGTTTCTTGATTTTATAGCTATTGTTTCTTTTTCTTGTGACTGAAAAACTCTATTCTAGATTTTGTAGCTAATCTTCATAACTGAAATTGCATTGAACTTCATATTTTGGTGAAGTTTTAAATTCATTTATGTTGTTTGATTTATGTGTGTGCAAATATTGTGGGAATAATACTTGCTAGTTTGGTATGAGTTGGTAGGAGTAAGACCAAGTGGGCATATAGAAACTGTACTGAGTGGGTAGGATTAGGTGGGTGTAGAGGGTACTAGTGGTACTACTAAGTGGGCACATAGTTGGCAAGTAATGGTGACATTTGGGTCATGGATACCGATATGCAGTGCAGTAGATTGGCTCATATGTCGTACAAAAAGGGGTGGACATAGTTGGTATTAATGTAATGTTGGATTGCACGGTATGCTTGAAAAGTACATTTAGGTCGATAATATATAAAAAGCGAATAATAATATAATCCTGAGGTCTTAATATTTCTTAATGAATGATTCAAGTGTTCTTAAGATCTATACCAATTAAAAAACAAGATGAAGTGATAAAAAGGAATTCCTGGTGGTAATTGTATTGAGAGTGCTCGAAGTCATCCTTTTATCTTTTGGTAAGTACTATAATAAATCTAGGAATGAGATGAGTTGAAGTTTTAAATTTGATTTTGGAGATGAGACTTTGTTGTATATGATTTTTAGCTTCTAAAGAGATGCAGTTGGTCATAAGAAATCTCTTCATAAGTATGCCATTTCAATTCTCATGGTTTTCTTTATGAGTTTTAGATTATAGTTGTGAGGGTTTTATATTGGAACCTTTGATAATTTAAGTGTGCATGACCTACGGCTGTCTTGATGCTAGTGTTGGCCATCTATATCTCAAAACCCCCTCATAACTCCCACAAAGCCCTACACTCTCTTAGAAAGGTGGGTTGCCACTTTCAGCAATCCAGTTTCAAAAATGACCTGTGAAATTGGGTCTCATGATCTGAAGTTCTGATCTTGGGTTGTCTACATTTGGTAGCTATGCATTAGGAATGTTGTTTCTATTTTGTTTCTTACACTTGCATGTTTTCTTATCGAGATTATTGTTATGTTTGATTGCTTCTCTCTTATCGCACTAACAAAAGATTCCATTCCCAAATGACAGGATGACCTAATTATAAAGCCTCTCAAGAAATCACCAGCTTCACTAAGGACATTAGTCATAGTATGTGTAATGTTTTGTGGTATTTATATCTGCTCCGTCTGTCTAAAGCAAACTAATGTTAACACCAGTACTAATTTCCTAAAGTTTGAAGTTAATCGGACGCATTGTCATGATCACAGCACCGATAAAACTCAAATACCCTACTTGCATTATCCCAAACCGACAACCTTTAGCAGGTAATTATTATTGATAGAAACTTTTGGTTTTTTTTAAACTGAGGATTTGGTTGAAGATGAACTGTTTTAATGCATGAAAGGGCTGAATGTGGCTGTCATCCTGTGCGGCTTTTCGCTATTCTGTCTATGCAAAGATCTGGTAGTGGATGGTTTGAAACATTGTTGAATAGCCATACTAATGTAAGCTCTAATGGAGAGATATTCTCAGCCAAGGAGAGAAGAAATAATGTTTCTTCAGTTTTATTGACTCTGCATACGGTTTACAATATGGACTGGTTCACTAGTGCTTCCAAAAATCAATGCTCTGCTGCAATCGGCTTCAAATGGATGCTTAATCAGGTACAGTACTTGTATATGCATATTCAACCCAAGAAGTTTTGATATGCATTGAATGACATAACTAAAGCATATAAGAAAATAATGTTATTCCTTCTTTAATCAATATTAGAAACATCTCTCATGAGATGCTATATTTAATTTGACTATTTTTTCTTATTCAAGGTAAAATGTTGTACTCTTGAATTGCACTTAACAGTGTAGATTCATAACCTTCATTCATAAATGTTTCATATCCCATTTTAAAAAATCTAGTGATAACTTTTATGTCATATAAATTATCAGCAACCCTCTCTAGATTCTTAACTGTACCTACGTATTTGTGAGAAATATGGTGATGGAGTTGAAACTAAAAGTTGTGACTATAATGCAGTAAAGGGGTCAACTGAGTTCAACATCGGTACGCTAAACAATGGGATTGCTAAAAAAATTTCAAATTGTGAGTAAATAACTATTGTTTGACTCCTTGAACTTGGTAGTTTTTTATGGGTTTATTATTGTGAGTCATGACAACAATTGAATTATTTGTCTTTAGCCGTCTCTATCTTGAACACTAGTGAAACTATAATGATTTGCATCTTATTGAGCACTTGCTTCACATTAATTTTAGTTTTGATATCGGGCTGTCTTAGAAGCAGTTAATATAATTCACCTTACCTTTCAATCTATTCATTTGTTATGTATGTTAACAGAGTAGAGTGCCACAGATCTCATGCTAAAATGAAACTTATATTTCTTGATAATCTCATTTTCTTGCATCTATTTGCTTAAAAATGGCCGTTGTCTATGGAAAAATGCTAACATTTTACACCGCTGTTAATTCAGGGAGTCATGGAGTACCATAAAGAAATTGTAGAATATTTTAATGATAGAGGTGTTTCTGTAATATTTCTCTTCCGAAAAAATCTACTCCGTCGAATGGTTTCAGTACTTGCTAATTCCTATGATCGATTCGCGAAACAGTTAAATGGTACCCACAAGTCCCATGTTCACTCACCTGTAGAGGTACACCGTACATGTTTCCTCTTTTGGCTGCCCCAAACTACTGCAGTATACATATTTTTTATTTTTTCTAACTTCTTCTTGTAGGCTCATACTCTTTCAAGATATAAGCCCGTGATCAATTCAGCGTCACTGTTGACGGATCTAGAGCTCATGGAGAAGATCGTCTCTGAAGCATTCGAGTACTTCAGCAGCACTCGGCACATGATTCTCTATTATGAAGATCTCATAAAAAACCGCACTGTGAGTTTCTTTCCACCTTAAGATTGTAATTTCATTTCGATTGTGATTTAGGATCTTTTTTTTTTAATCGTTTCTTACTCTACTTTTACTGAATAATCTGATCTTTTATTAAGATATATTAAGCTCAGTAACAATTGTTGTGGTAACAGAATTGAGTGAGTGAGCATATGTTGGCTAATAAGTTAGCATATAAACCTACATGAGCTAACTGACTCAATTAGCTTGGTAACTCCATTTTTCGCCTCAACTGTAGCTATGTTTTTACATAGAAGAGAAGGCAAAATGCAATTTTATGTCCCGAAGTAATAATTTTTACGGCTAAGTATTCTTTGCACCCGTTGCATATAATTTTTATGTGCAACCCTTGTGGTTAATGTCCTATTATATCATTGGGGTTTCTTAGGGTTTAGTTTTAATTTTT
Source organism: Pogostemon cablin (assembly GCA_023678885.1). Taxonomy (NCBI): domain Eukaryota; kingdom Viridiplantae; phylum Streptophyta; class Magnoliopsida; order Lamiales; family Lamiaceae; genus Pogostemon; species Pogostemon cablin. The sequence continues at coordinate 11,575,527 of CM042993.1, forward strand.
AGGGTATAATTGTAATTTTACCATTGTGGTTCATGGTGTATCTCACCATTGTGGTACATGCCATATTCAAGGGTATAATTGTCTTTTCCAACTCATAAATAAGGATGGTTTACGTAAACTCTGTCTCACAAAGATTACAAAAAAAAAAAACTCATCTGTAGGTGCTTAATTGTATTTTGTTATTTAAAAAGTTTCTAAAGGGTTAAAAACACTATTTAGAAATCTCTAAGTGCTAATGTTATTGAAGTTGTCTCACTTAGTTACCATTCAAGTAATCTTTGATAGAAATGATAACACCTGTAGCTTTCATTAAACTGTTGACAAATTTTTCTATACAATGAAACTGACTTTTGTTTTGTACACCCGGATTATGCATCGATATTTTAATTCTTTGCTCTTTGGCTTTAAGCTTTGTGCATAACATTTATGTTGTCTTTTCGTGTTTGGTCCTTTTATTGTTTTCAATTTTACTATGGTGTGCACATACACCCTGTTCATGCAAGGCCAACTCTAAACATAAAGTTAATGAGTGACATTCTCCGTCGGCCCAATTTTGTGTTTCATCTCGTATTTCACTTTTTAAGTGAATGACAAGTGTCATTATTGCTTCCTAGATTAACACTGTGTCCTAAGAGTTTAATGGTCATTTGTAGCGTATAAATTTTCATGTTATGGAATATCAATCAAATGTGAATTGTGGAACAGGGAATCCAAGTTGATCTCCGTCTATGTCCATCACTGAATTAGGAACTTAACCTTTTAACTTATTGATACTTTAGGAACTCTTTTAGACAAACAAAAACATTACTAACTATTCCCAGAAGAGAATTCGATCCCCTCGTGTGATCCTTCCTCATCGCATCTCACATGTTGCTGCAGAAACTGGTACATGTACAAGAGTTTCTAGGGCTGCCATCCATGAAGTTAACTAGTCAGCAGGTCAAGATACATGTAGGATCATTGTCGGAGCACATCAAGAATTGGGAAGATGTCAACAAGACTCTTACAGGAACTATTTACGAGAGTTTCCTCCACGCCGACTACACTATTTAGAGTCTCGATTAACCTGAAGACGACAAGAAGTAAAATGGTTGTTATGGAAATTTAGCTGTGGATAGGGAAGTTGTTTAGGGTGATCAATGAGTAGTTGATCTGAATTGTGTTCTCCAATTTACTTTATTTTTTTAGTTTACTCTCAATCCATTCAACTCCTTTTAGTATTTGATTATTTTGGGTCCTAACAAGCTTTTAACCAACTGTATAGCCCCCTTTTCCCATGAATTTGATGGGTCCTTGTCTGCTTTACTTGTATGGACTAAGTTGACCTTCAATTGATCTACTTTTGAGTAATAAAAGTAATTTTTTATCTACTTCTGAAGGTAATTTGATATTTTTGAGTAATAATAAATATAAAAAATGTTGTGCTTTAAAAAAGGATGATAAATTTGAAACGAAAATTTGTTGTGGGATATTAGTCTAGTGGAAGTGTAAGGTTGAGTTTGAGAAGAATCAAAACTAAGATCATTGATAAATTGTATTGTTATCGCTTTTTATAAATTATCTTTAAATGAAGATTATCACTTTTTATTTAAAAGTGATTGTGAGTTTGTTTCACAAGTATTTGTCTTTGATATTATTCCAGCAGAGAATTTGAATGGACAAGCACGCATATATATAACCAGAGGCAAAGTGGGTGTGTGAGCAGATAAGCTGAAGCTGGACTACCAAGGCAAACTGCTACTTATAATATAAATTAATTTTCTTGATATTTAAACCATTAAACTGTTCCGTTAGATAAAAAAGAAACAAAAAAAACTAATATTAATGAATAACTTTAATTAATTAAATAAAAATGTAAAAATTTGTACATTTAAGCACTAGAGACTAACCCTATAATACAAGATTCATTCTTGTGTGACCTAAACATATACTCATTCCATCCACCGTTAAAGTTTACATTTTTTATTTTAGTTTGTTCCAAATTAAAGTTTATATTTTATTTTTTTTAAAATGGACCCAGACAAAATAATTATTTAATGGGTCCATTACTTATAGGTACATTTTATTTATCTATATTACTACTAGATACAATATCCAAATTATATTACTATGCACTACAATTTAAACCCATCAAATACTACTTTTAACCCTATTTTAAGTTTAATTGTATTCAAGAATTAATTAACCATTAATCTCTCTATGAAAATAGAAAATATGTTGGGATTAGTCAATCGTCAAAAAAAGAGTTAAACATTAAAAAAAATTGGTTTAAGATTTTCGTGTTCAATTTCAATCCCCAATCTTTCCAAACTTCGGGCGACTTGATATTAAAAAAAATCTTATAATAATATTTAGAAAAAATCATAACCATACAGAACGCACACATTAGAACAACAATCGTGGTATTCAGAAAAATCTTATAATAGTATTCAGAAAAAATCATAAATATAAAGAACGCACACATTAAAACAACAACCGTCGTATTCAAAAAAAATCTTATAATAGTATTTAGAAAAAATCGTAAACCATATAGAAGGCACACATTGGAACATCAATCGTCGGTATTCAGAAAAATCTTATAATAGTATTCAGAAAAAATAGTAACCATACAGAACGCATACATTAGAACAACAACCATTGGTATTCAGAAAAATCTTATAATACTATTCAGAAAAATCGTAACCATACAGAACGCACGCATTAGAATAGCAACCGTCAGTATTTAGAAAAATCTTATAATAGTATTAAGAAAAAATCATAACCATATAGGACACATACATTAGAAAGTCAAAAAAATGTATTATGTAAAACATTACTAACAGACCTCATAAAGTACATAGTTCCAAAATCATAAAATAGCAAAACTAAATGGTTTTAGTTACAGAAATTATTAATTAGAAAATTTTGGTCACAACATTTTACGAAAAAAAAAACAAGGAGATTGTCTGAAATAAATTGATTCTTGAAGAGATAGAACTAAAATATAGGAAATTAAATAAATAAGTAAACGTTAATTTCTACCTAAATAATTATGAATTATGTATTCAACTGATTATGAAAGGGTAATTAAGATTTTACATTATTTACTTTTGTACCTGGTAGTAATATAATTTATATTATGTATTTAGTAGTAATATTATCTTATACTCCCTCCATCCCTAGGTAAGAGTCCCATTTTACCATTTTGATTGTCCCACCCAAAGGATCCCATTTCTTTTTTTGGACATATGGGACCCACCCACACCCACTAATATAATTAAAACATGGGGCCCACACACCCCTAATACAACTACCCACTACACATTAAATAATAATACTCCTTAATCCACGTGCCCAAAATCAAATGAGACTCTTACCAAGGGACGGAGGGAGTATTTTGTATCTATAAATAATAATTCCCATATTATTATTGGGGTCCACTCACAATACTTATAAAATATTATATTTTCTCAACTTTCGTACAAAAAGCAAACATCAATGTTAAAGCGGAGGGAAAAATACAGAATTTGTCCCATTGGAGAAGGTCACTTGCAGAAATGGTCCCGTAACCTGCAATTTTGGTCCTGTTGAAGTTCTTCTTTAGAATTCCATTAGAATTAATAGAATATTCTGGTCTGTTCCAAAAATGTAAATTTGCAATATTGACCCCAAAATGTGCAAAATTAATCCCAAGTTAGAATTTATATTATACCTATCTTCCGCCAAATTTATCTCTACTTTTCGCGCTTCAAAATGGTATCAGAGCCCTAGGTTTATTTATTTATGAATGGAAAAATTATGATAAACTCATATCACTTAACGAGAGGAGAGTTTCAAAGACATATGGATCCGAATGAAAGTTCGACATCCGAGTGTGACAGGACTATAAGCCCTGTTCAAAATTGGAGCAACAACGCCTTCTGGTCCGTTGGATATGATTAAACGAGTAGTTCTATATAACAATACTATAATATTTTGTATAAAAAATAAGCAGAAAAGAAAGTTGAGACCAACAACTAATTCTGGAAATGTCTCAGACGAGGATGGAAACGGGAAGAGGCTCGTGCCAATTACACCGAGGAAAAATATCTGGAGGAAGGCCGCCAGAATAAGATACGATACTCAAGGAGGTGTCAAGAAATATAGTGGAACTCTATAGTTTCACTGAGATCCATGGATGTGTCCCCAAACAAGAACAATAGAGGAGACGACCGAATCAAGGTTCAAGAGAGATCTGCAAACCATATCACTTCTCATGGTGGTCCAATGACGGAGTGGAAAGAGATTGAATCAGATAACTCTAAGATGAACCAAGATCTAAGAGAGATACAGAAGACGGTGAAATTCTTTGGAGAATATTGGTAAAAAATGTCCAAGACAATATTTGAGATCAGCCTCAAGATGGATAAGGTGGAGACGTTGCATGACAAACAACTTGATCTCATCAAGAAGCTGATAATTCGAGTAGAGTCCTTAGAGACCAAGGTGACATGGAGAAAGCTAGGAGGAAGGTTGCTAGAAACCTACAGCGTAGAACCCCTTTTACACCAAAAGGGGAAGACGACGGAGGTTACAAGACCAAAGTCGGAGAGTGAAAAGATGATCACTATCCTTCGAGGAGAACACATATCCCCGAATGGAAAGAGTGAATCTTGAGGATCTACAAGATCTATGAGTCATTCCAAGGACTAACTATTGTAGATCTAAAGATGAATGTTGGTGAAACTTTGAACTCTCAACAGCAATCTCAGGCTCCTCAGATACAACATTATTTGAGCCAAAGTGAAGGAACTTCTGGATCACATGGATTCCATGAAGCAAGACAAGAAGAGACATCCCAAAACTAATGAAATTTCAAGATGAAGGCGATGGGATTGTCAACAGGAGTAAGCCGAGTTCGAGGATCTAATCTACACAACACCCTATATGGTCAGTATCATCTTGAATCGATAAATCTATACGGGTTGATCCTAAACCTCAACACTCTAGATTTCAAGAACAGAGAGACATTAATTGATGAGTGGACAAATGCAATGAAGATTGCAGGAGGTGCACTAGAGCTGGATAAAGAAGGGTTCATAAGATTCCTAACTATGAGCCTGGAAGGATCAGTAAAATGTGCCTGGAAGGTGCTCTCAGACGAAGTCAAGAAGGAGGCCATGGAAGGTGAAGACCTCGGCAATATTTTTGATCGCATGGCAAAGATCTTCGAGATCCACCTCATCGGAGTAGGTTACTTCGAAGGAATAGAAGAAGAAAAAAAGAAGAAATGAAGAAAAAAAGAAGAAATATAGGAATGCCCTATACAGCCTAGAACTACTTGACATCTATCACGTAGACGCGTACATCAAACTCTTCACAGAGTATAGATGGAAGTTGAAGATCAAGGAGGAGGAAGTATTCCACCTATTCTTTGCCAAAATCCTGAGCCCATGGAGAGAAATGTTGATCAAAGAATATGAATCATGTGAGCTGGATTCAATAGCAAGAAGAATGTCTTTCCTCAAAGCCAAAATTTCGGAGTGGTGTCATCAAGCATCACTACACAAAAATTACAAGAGATTAAGGGGAATCAACACGAAAGTACCCTTATGCTACGAGAGTAACGATCTTGCAACCATCGTTGGAAGAAATCCAAGAAAATAGAAAAGGATGAAGAATAATCATCCTTACACTCAAAGAAGCGGAGGATGGAGGTGATGAGTGATATTTTCACCTAGATTTTAATATCTTTTTATGTGTGTTTTTATATTATTTTATCCGTATTTGTGTAATATTTTGGTGGTATTTTGTGTTTTTATGGAAATGTATGATAATAAGTTTAAACATATGATTTTTAGGTAAAAAGATATTCTAGATGCGAAGTGGAAGATGTAGAAAAAAGCGGATCTCAATTTGGAGTTGAAACGAGAGAGAACGAGCCAAAACAAAAGAAGAAAAATAGGGCTTGCACCAACACGGCTGGCCATGTTCTGAACGCGGTCCTGTAAGGGGTGGCCGTGTTCGGGCACCTAAAACACCTACACGACCACCCTGTTGTCGTGTTGCAGCATACGAGCCGTGTTGCGCAATACGGCCCGGTAAGCCTTGGCCGTGCTCCGTCATCCGAAATGCCAACACGGCCATCTTCTGACGGTGTTGCAGCACATGACCCGTGTTGCTGAAAAATCTGTAAAAAAATCAGAATTCTTCTAGAAGCTTCCCAAGGGGTATAAATACCCAATACTTCACTATTTGAAGGAGAATCCGAAATTCAGAGCTGCACACACATATCACATACCATTTCCTCCATTTTACACCATTATCTTTATCCATTCTTTATCCATTCCATCTATCATCATCCAACCATCAAAATCACCAACCATTTGAGGCAAAGAAGCAAGGAAGAGAGGGGAATTGCAAAGGAAAGAAGAAGATCACCATTGGAGCCATCCAAGGGAGTTTTTATCCAACTTTTGTATTGAAACCTTATTATTTATCATGTTTTGTAAGGATTTTAATGTCTATGTTAAATTTTTTTTTATTATGGTAGGCTAATCTCCCTTGTGAGATTAGCAACATGAGAGTTGTTGGATAATTTTGGGATTTATGTATCAAAATTCATATGTTGATTGGGTTAATTGATTTTCTATCATTGATGCTTTAGATCTTGATGTTTATGATGATTTGTGTGGTTTGTTGTTTTAAACATGTGATTAGATTGAGAAGTCAATTGCATATTTAGGATAATTAATTGAATCATTTTATCATACACCTCATGTGCATTATAGATCTTGAAGAAATAGAGATGTCCTTTAGGATTTAGAACCCTTTGATAGGACATTCGATTGGTTTGACCGAGAGGTTGATTAATTGTGTGAAGGGACTCTCATTTTAAGCTTAGTATCTAGTTGGAATTGTTTGTGTGAGAACCAACCTATTGAGCTATTTGAGATTCATATCCTATTCATCTCGAGAGAGAGCTTAGGTGAACTTAGTGTTGGCCCTTAGTCTCATACCCATGATCATATGAATTTGATGCATTTATCCTAGGATTTTCACTTCTTAATTATTGTTAATCTCACTTTTACTTAACTTAGAAAATCACCCTTCATCTATCTATCTTGTTTGTTGATCATTGCTTGCTTTGATTGATTTTATTTGTTTGTTTAATCAACTATCCATTAATGATTCGTCTCTATAAAATTACAAGAAACATGATATCTCTTAAGCTCTAGCGCCTTTCTCCCTGTGGTTCGATAAATTCTTGAATTGGTCAACCCGACTACAAGTTATGGTTAATCAAATGGCGCCATTGCTGGGGAGGCAACGGTTGCTAGTAGTTTGAAGAATGATCGTTTTAAGTGATCTTAATAGAGATATTTTTATTTTTGTTATTTGTATTTGCTTTTGAAAACTTTGTTCTAACTTCTCTTATTTTTGAAGGTGTATGCAAACAAGGCCAAAAGGGAAACAAGTTAAACCTATTGATCTAGAGATTAAACACACTTGTTGGAGAAGGAGAACAAAATCAAAAAGAGTAATCAAATAGAGAACAATCAAGATAATGAACGTGTTGATGATAGAAATGATGGAGATGGAGTGCAAAATGCCCAAGTCAATGCTAATCAACAACAACAAGCTCATAAAAACTTTGGCATTCCTAACAACCAAGCCTTACTCCAACAAATGATATATCAAGCGCTTCTTCGACAAGGTTTACAACAACCTTATGCGCCACCACCGGCACCTCTGGTGAATCGAGGGCCTCAAGTAGATCCAAGAGTGATCCGAGATTTCTTTATGCCAAGGGCAATGCCGCAAATGATGGGACCACCGATCAATGCCAACAACTTTGAATTTAAAGCGGGCTTGATTTATATGGTGAGAGAGCAACAATTTAGTGGAAACCCGAATGAAGATCCTAATGCTCATCTAGCTCAATTTATTGAGATCGCCAACACCGTGAAGATAAATGGGGTGAGAGAGAATTGTATCAAGATGAGGTTGTTTCCGTTCTCGTTGAGGGATAGAGCTCGAACATGGCTCTCCACTATTACTCCAGGTACGTGCAACACATGGGATGAGCTTGCACAAATATTTTTAAACAAGTATTTTCCACCTTCCAAGACGCTTCAAATGAATATCTTGATTACTCAATTCAAGCAAATGCCTCAAGAGAGCTTTTATGAAGCGTGGGAAAGGTTTAAGGATATGCTCCGCAAGTGTCCACAACATGGATTCTCGGAGAATCAACAAGTTGGATTTTTCTATCAAGGATTAGTGAATGGTCAAAGAGTGCTTGTTGATGCTTCGGCGGGTGGATCCGTACTTGGTGTAACTCCGAAAAGGGAAATAAGGATATTTGATGAGATTGCTACAAACGTATATCAATGGCCATCGGAGAGGGTAAGTAGATGTTATGGTTTTGAGAATTTTGATCAAGGGCAACAGTTTAGTGTGAAGAGTTTGAATGTTGTGCCAAGTGTGCCACAAATGCCAAGTGGTGAAATGATAACTTCAGAAGTCTTGAAACAAATGAGCTCGAATCAAAGTGTGAACAATCAAGGAGCTAATATGGTTGAAAATCAAGTTGAGCAAGGTATGTTTCCTTTGACTAGTGTGAGTGGAGAACAATGGGCCAAGTCTATATCAAGGATTGAAGATGTACTTTACATGCAAGGAAGTGGTTACCAAAGGAATTACCAAAATAATTTCCAAGGTAATTTTCAACCAAGGCAAGGAGGTTATAATAATTAAAGTGGTGGAAGTACTTTTCCACAACAATAAATGAGGCAAGATAACTTTTCCTACTCCAACCCGAGCAATGCGGTTGCTTATCCTCAGGGGTACCATCCGGGAGCTAAAGCACCAAATCAAGAGGGTAAAGCGACAACCGATGAGCTACTTGAACAATTGATAGCATCAAACAAAGCTCAAGATGAAGCTTTGACAAAGGCAGAAGAAGCAAATGAAAAGAGGCTTAAAGCTTTGGAGTATAATGTGGGACAAATTGAAAGTACTGATTGGTCGTTAATAGTCCGGGCGACCAAGCAACAAAATATCGAACCCAAGGGAATTTAGGATTCGTGGCCTTCAAGTTATAGTCTCGTATTAGTTAGGGACGACCGAGAAGAGAGATAATAAAAACAAGAAAAGAAACTAATTACAATATTTTTGGAATTTTCAATGCAAAGGAAATCTTCATGATGCAATTCAAATGGATCAATCATGTAACACATCTAATTGCCTCCCAATTTAAGCTATCATAGTAAGAGCGATCACTATTTTCACCTAAACTCTCTCTCGAGATGAAGAGGATGTAGGCCCTTACAAAGACCCCAAAGTAGCACATAGGATCGATACCATAGCGAACACCTCCCAATAGGTACTAATTACACGTACGAGTTCCCTAAAAGGTACTAAATCATAGGTAATATTCCCTTTCTAGGTACTATGAATTCACTAAGGTTGGGTTCCCCTCACTAGATTAATTGACCTCTCGATCTAACCTCTCTAGTGTCCACTTATGCAGTTCTAAACATGAGAGGTCGTCTCCAACTCTTCCCACATTAATCCACATAACCCACATGATGAAATGATTAAATTAATTCCTAAAACACATAATTGAACTCTCGTTCTAACTACATGCACTAGATAATTAACCACACAAATCAAATATATAGATTAAACAATTAAGCATCCATATATGAAACTAATCAAAGCCGGGATTGCAATTCAAATAATATCACAAATTAATCCATAATCTAAACATCACTTAAACATCCAAAACATAGAAAATAAAAAGATAATAAGTAGGATTAGATTACACCTTAATGAAGTTTTACATCCATGAGGATCATCCTTTCCTTGGTGTCCCCACCTTCTTGGAAAACAATAAAATCCTAATCTAGAAAAAACATTTAAACTACGGACGGATCCCTCACCCCGAAAGGGGGAGGGATCTCAACTATGGAGATCTTAAAAAGCTCTCTTCAACTATTGAATCTAATGATTCAATTTAATAGAATTTAATGGGTGAGAATTGATCCATGGTGACTTTCATGGAAGAGGGTATTTATAGTAGTAAGGGTGAGAGAAATTTGAGTGAGTTTCCAATGTGGGACAAGTGAGTTCATGTAGTGATAGAGTGGGAGGAATTTATGGTAAGTAATCAATGTAGGATAATTTAGCTCATGGCACCAAAAATGGGATTTATAACAATTTTTTCTTTGGCCCGTTCTTGCTCGTTTCAACTCCAAATCGAGCTTCGTTTTCTCCCACATCTTCCTCTTCACTTGTAGAATCCATTTTTATCAAAATCACCCATTTTTCTGCAAAAATATACAAAAATACCTTTCTCCAAATAATCAAGCAATTAATAGTATTTTCATTAAAATCATGCTCAATTATTAAATTAAAGCCACAAAAATCCACTTAAAATCTAGGTGAATTTCACAACGATCAAACCCCCAAACTTAAAGTGTTGCTCGTCCCCGAGCAACGAAAGAAAAGAAAGAACGAGGAGGGGAATTCACCTAGAATTGAATCAAGATATCAATGAGATTGAGTCACTTCAAAGCTATTTCAATTCAATCAAAACAAGCGACAAGATATCAATTTAAATGCATACAAACTAAATTTAGTTAATATGCAAGCAAGTGAGACTTTCACTACTCCTCTCTAGAATTTGCTTTTCACTCTCACACTCAAGGGGTGTATGGGAGAAGTGTATACTCTCAAAAATCAATTCAAATGTATGTCATTACCATATGCTTGCCAAAGGTCTAAACTCTCTACCACTTGTATGTGTTAATTATTGAATCAAAAAGGTCTTTAATAGGGTTGTAATGTAGGCTCTTTGGGATTGGGTAGGAAAATTTAGGAAAAGTAAGCTCAAGATTAGTAGAGAATTTAAGTTGATTGATCACTTCAACTCTTATCCTCTCTTTTTCTCTTTTCACCTCAAGAAAAATGTAATTTTCCATCCAACACACTAACGAACCATTTTTCTTTTTTTTTTCTTCCACTATTGAGTTTTTTTTTTCCTCTCTTTTCCACAATGGCTCTCTTTCCATTTTTCTAGTAGAGCTCATTTATGCTTCTTTTATACAAGCTTCACTCAAATTTTCTTTTCACACAATCTCCATTTTTTCTTTTTCATCTTTTCTCCATCTTTTCTTGCACTTTCACAATTTCTCTCATTCCAAACTTTCTTGTAAGCTCAATTCAACCACTTCATCCCCATTAATCCTCAACTAATCAATAAAGGTGATTAGGATATAAAATATGGATAAAAATGGCTAAATTTGTAGGTTGCCAAAGAAATAAGGATAATAAGCTCAAAGGGGCAAACTACAAAATAATTTCATTTGGTAGGATTAATTTGGCTAAGTGACTTGTCAACACAAAGATGGCCTTAAATTATTTCCAACAATCTTCACACACATGTAGCTTTAAGAAGACACAATGGGAAGTTCTAGAATGCACACAAAAGAATGATGCACACACAAGAAAGGAAAATCCATTTGATTTCATGATTTTAAGGCTCAAAAATCTCATGGGCCTGTAGTAGTGAAAGAAACACAAAACAAGCACAAACCACAACTCAACAAGTACACAAAAAAAAATTCATCAAGTCACAAGTTCCAACCAAGCATCATAGCCTCAAAATTCCTCACAATGAAGCACAAGAGAGTTAAGAAAGATTTTCTCCTTATGGAAAGCAAAAGAAAGAAAAAAAGCACAAAAAAAAAAACAACAAAAAAAGGAGAAAATACGTGCCAAAGAAAAGAGTAAGGACTTAAACGTGCGCCGGTGCAATATGATCTAGTAGGAGTTCATTGATGCAATTTTTCTAATTCAAACCGTAGAAAAGTTAAGTAACAAAGAGAACATACCCCCAAACTTAAATTAGGCAAAGTCGAATTTAAGTTGAGAAGATGTTCGTTACCTCAATTTGCACCACTCTTTTGCTCTTCAAGGCCAATACCATGGCACCACGCTTTCGTCCCTACAAACACAACCATAAAACAAAAACAAAAAAACAAATCAAATAAAAATGTCCCTATCCTAACACTCAACGAAACCCGAAGTCACAAATACAACTAAATTCCCCAGCAACGGCGCCATTTGATTGGTCGTTAATAGTCCGGGCGACCAAGCAACAAAATATCAAACCCAAGGGAATTTAGGATTCGTGGCCTTCAAGTTATAGTCTCGTATTAGTTAGGGACGACCGAGAAGAGAGATAATAAAAACAAGAAAAGAAACTAATTACAATATTTTTTGAATTTTCAATGCAAAGGAAATCTTCATGATGCAATTCAAATGGATCAATCATGTAACACATCTAATTGCCTCCCAATTTAAGCTATCATAGTAAGAGCGATCACTATTTTCACCTAAACTCTCTCTCGAGATGAAGAGGATGTAGGCCCTTACAAAGACCCCAAAGTAGCACATAGGATCGATACCATAGCGAACACCTCCCAATAGGTACTAATTACACGTACGAGTTCCCTAAAAGGTACTAAATCATAAGTAATATTCCCTTTCTAGGTACTATGAATTCACTAAGGTTGGGTTCCCCTCAATAGATTAATTGACCTCTCGATCTAACCTCTCTAGTGTCCACTTATGTAGTTCTAAACATGAGAGGTCGTCTCCAACTCTTCCCACATTAATCCACATAACCCACATGATGAAATGATTAAATTAATTCCTAAAACACATAATTGAACTCTCGTTCTAACCACATGCACTAGATAATTAACCACACAAATCAAATATATAGATTAAACAATTAAGCATCCATATATGAAACTAATAAAAGCCGGGATTGCAATTTAAATAATATCACAAATTAATCCATAATCTAAACATCACTTAAACATCCAAAACATAGAAAATAAAAAGATAATAAGTAGGATTAGATTACACCTTAATGAAGTTTTACATCCATGAGGATCATCCTTTCCTTGGTGTCCCCACCATCTTGGAAAACAATAAAATCCTAATCTAGAAAAAATATTTAAACTACGGACGGATCCCTCACCCCGAAAGGGGGAGGGATCTCAACTATGGAGATCTTAAAAAGCTCTCTTCAACTATTGAATCTAATGATTCAATTTAATAGAATTTAATGGGTGAGAATTGATCCATGGTGACTTTCATGGAAGAGGGTATTTATAGTAGTAAGGGTGAGAGAAATTTGAGTGAGTTTCCAATGTGGGACAAGTGGGTTCATGTAGTGATAGAGTGGGAGGAATTTATGGTAAGTAATCAATGTGGGATAATTTAGCTCATGGCACCAAAAATGGGATTTATAACAATTTTTTCTTTGGCCCGTTCTTGCTCGTTTCAACTCCAAATCGAGCTTCGTTTTCTCCCACATCTTCCTCTTCACTTGTAGAATCCATTTTTATCAAAATCACCCATTTTTTTGCAAAAATAAATAAAAATACCTTTCTCCAAATAATCAAGCAATTAATCGTATTTTCATTAAAATCATGCTCAATTATTAAATTAAAGCCACAAAAATCCACTTAAAATCTAGGTGAATTTCACAACGATCAAACCCCCAAACTTAAAGTGTTGCTCGTCCCCGAGCAATGAAAGAAAAGAAAGAACGAGGAGGGGAATTCACCTAGAATTGAATCAAGATATCAATGAGATTGAGTCACTTCAAAGCTATTTCAATTCAATCAAAACAAGCGACAAGATATCAATTTAAATGCATACAAATTAAATTTAGGAAATATGCAAGCAAGTGAGACTTTCACTACTCCTCTCTAGATTTTGCTTTTCACTCTCACACTCAAGGGGTGTATGGGAGAAGTATATACTCTCAAAAATCAATTCAAATCTATATCATTACCATATGCTTGCCAAAGGTCTAAACTCTCTACCACTTGTATGTGTTAATTATTGAATCAAAAAGGTCTTTAATGGGGTTGTAATGTAGGCTCTTTGGTCTTGGGTAGGAAAATTTAGGAAAAGTAAGCTCAAGATTAGTTGAGAATTTAAGTTGATTGATCACTTCAACTCTTATCCTCTCTTTTTCTCTTTTCACCTCAAGAAAAATGTAATTTTCCATCCAACACACTAACGAACCATTTTTCTTTTTTTTTCTTCCACTATTGAGTTTTTTTTTCCTCTCTTTTCCACAATGGCTCTCTTTCCATTTTTCTAGTAGAGCTCCTTTATGCTTCTTTTATACAAGCTTCACTCAAATTTTCTTTTCACACAACCTCCATTTTTTCTTTTTCATCTTTTCTCCATCTTTTCTTGCACTTTCACAATTTCTCTCTTTCCAAACTTTCTTGTAAGCTCAATTCAACCACTTCATCCCCATTAATCCTCTACTAATCAATAAAGGTGATTAGGATATAAAATATAGATAAAAATGGCTAAATTTGTAGGTTGCCAAAGAAATAAGGATAATAAGCTCAAAGGGGCAAACTACGAAATAATTTCATTTGGTAGGATTAATTTAGCTAAGTGACTTGTCAACACAAAGATGCCTTAAATCATTTCCAACAATCTTCACACACATGTAGCTTTAAGAAGACACAATGGGAAGTTCTAGAATGAACACAAAAGAATGATGCACACACAAGAAAGGAAAATCCATTTGATTTCATGATTTTAAGGCTCAAAAATCTCACGGGCCTGTAGTAGTGAAAGAAACACAAAACAAGCACAAACCACAACTCAACAAGTACACAAAAAAAATCCATCAAGTCACAAGTTCCAACCAAGCATCATAGCCTCAAAATTCCTCACAATGAAGCACAAGAGAGCTAAGAAAGATTTTCTCCTTATGGAAAGCAAAAGAAAGCAAGAAAAGCACAAAAAAACAAAAACAACAAAAAAAGGAGAAAATACGTGCCAAAGAAAAGAGTAAGGACTTAAACGTGCGCCGGTGCAATATGATCAAGTAGGAGTTCATTGATGCAATTTTTCTAATTCAAACCGTAGAAAAGTCAAGTAACAAAGAGAACATACCCCCAAACTTAAATTAGGCAAAGTCGAATTTAAGTTGAGAAGATGTTCGTTACCTCAATTTGCACCACTCTTTTGCTCTTCAAGGCCAATACCATGGCACCACGCTTTCGTCCCTACAAACACAACCATAAAACAAAAAAAAAACAAATCAAATAAAAATGTCCCTATCCTAACACTCAACGAAACCCGAAGTCACAAATACAACTAAATTTCCCGGCAACGGCGCCATTTGATTGGTCGTTAATAGTCCGGGCGACCAAGCAACAAAATATCGAACCCAAGGGAATTTAGGATTCGTGGCCTTCAAGTTATAGTCTCGTATTAGTTAGGGACGACCGAGAAGAGAGATAATAAAACAAGAAAAGAAACTAATTACAATATTTTTGAAATTTTCAATGCAAAGGAAATCTTCATGATGCAATTCAAATGGATCAATCATGTAACACATCTAATTGCCTCCCAATTTAAGCTATCATAGTAAGAGCGATCACTATTTTCACCTAAACTCTCTCTCGAGATGAAGAGGATGTAGGCCCTTACAAAGACCCCAAAGTAGCACATAGGATCGATACCATAGCGAACACCTCCCAATAGGTACTAATTACACGTACGAGTTCCCTAAAAGGTACTAAATCATAGGTAATTTTCCCTTTCTAGGTACTATGAATTCACTAAGGTTGGGTTCCCCTCACTAGATTAATTGACCTCTCGATCTAACCTCTCTAGTGTCCACTTATGTAGTTCTAAACATGAGAGTTCGTCTCCAACTCTTCCCACATTAATCCACATAACCCACATGATGAAATGATTAAATTAATTCCTAAAACACATAATTGAACTCTCGTTCTAACCACATGCACTAGATAATTAACCACACAAATCAAATATATAGATTAAACAATTAAGCATCCATATATGAAACTAATCAAAGCCGGGATTGCAATTTAAATAATATCACACATTAATCCATAATCTAAACATCACTTAAACATCCAAAACATAGAAAATAAAAAGATAATAAGTAGGATTAGATTACACCTTAATAAAGTTTTACATCCATGAGGATCATCCTTTCCTTGGTGTCCCCACCTTCTTGGAAAACAATAAAATCATACTCTAGAAAAAATATTTAAACTACGGACGGATCCCTCACCCCGAAAGGGGGAGGGATCTCAACTATGGAGATCTTAAAAAGCTCTCTTCAACTATTGAATCTAATGATTCAATTTAATAGAATTTAATGGGTGAGAATTGATCCATGGTGACTTTCATGGAAGAGGGTAATTATAGTAGTAAGGGTGAGAGAAATTTGAGTGAGTTTCCAATGTGGGACAAGTGGGTTCATGTAGTGATAGAGTGGGAGGAATTTATGGTAAGTAATCAATGTGGGATAATTTAGCTCATGGCACCAAAAATAGGATTTATAACAATTTTTCCTTTGGCCCGTTCTTGCTCGTTCCAACTCCAAATCGAGCTTCGTTTTCTCTCACATCTTCCTCTTCACTTGTAGAATCCATTTTTATCAAAATCACCCATTTTTCTGCAAAAATAAACAAAAATACCTTTCTCCAAATAATCAAGCAATTAATAGTATTTTCATTAAAATCATGCTCAATTATTAAATTAAAGCCACAAAAATCCACTTAAAATCTAGGAGAATTTCACAAAGATCAAACCCCCAAACTTAAAGTGTTGCTCATCCCCAAGCAACAAAAGAAAAGAAAGAACGAGTAGGGGAATTCACCTAGAATTGAATCAAGATATCAATGAGATTGAGTCACTTCAAAGCTATTTCAATTCAATCAAAACAAGCGACAAGATATCAAATTAAATGCATACAAATTAAATTTAGGAAATATGCAAGCAAGTGAGACTTTCACTACTTCTCTCTAGATTTTGCTTTTCACTCTCACACTCAAGGGGTGTATGGGAGAAGTGTATACTCTCAAAAATCAATTCAAATGTATGTCATTACCATATGCTTGCCAAAGGTCTAAACTCTCTCCCACTTGTATGTGTTAATTATTGAATCAAAAAGGTCTTTAATGGGGTTGTAATGTAGGCTCTTTGGTCTTGGGTAGGAAAATTTAGGAAAAGTAAGCTCAAGATTAGTAGAGAATTTAAGTTGATTGATCACTTCAACTCTTATCCTCTCTTTTTCTCTTTTCACCTCAAGAAAAATGTAATTTTCCATCCAACACACTAACGAACCATTTTTCTTTTTTTTTCTTCCACTATTGAGTTTTTTTTTTCCTCTCTTTTCCACAATGGCTCTCTTTCCATTTTTCTAGTAGATCTCCTTTATGCTTCTTTTATATAAGCTTCACTCAAATTTTCTTTTCACACAACCTCCATTTTTTCTTTTTCATCTTTTCTCCATCTTTTCTTGCACTTTCACAATTTCTCTCTTTCCAAACTTTCTTGTAAGCCCAATTCAACCACTTCATCCCCATTATTCCTCTACTAATCAATAAAGGTGATTAGGATATAAAATATGGATAAAAATGGCTAAATTTGTAGGTTGCCAAAGAAATAAGGATAATAAGCTCAAAGGGGCAAACTACGAAATAATTTCATTTGGTAGGATTAATTTGGCTAAGTAACTTGTCAACACAAAGATGGCCTTAAATCATTTCCAACAATCTTCACACACATGTAGCTTTAAGAAGACACAATGGGAAGTTCTAGAATGCACACAAAAGAATGATGCACACACAAGAAAGGAAAATCCATTTGATTTCATGGTTTTAAGGCTCAAAAATCTCACGGGCCTGTAGTAGTGAAAGAAACACAAAACAAGCACAAACCACAACTCAACAAGTACACAAAAAAAAATCCATCAAGTCACAAGTTCCAACCAAGCATCATAGCCTCAAAATTCCTCACAATGAAGCACAAGAGAGCTAAGAAAGATTTTCTCCTTATGGAAAGCAAAAGAAAGCAAGAAAAGCACAAAAAAACAAAAACAACAAAAAAAGGAGAAAATACGTGCCAAAGAAAAAAGTAAGGACTTAAACGTGCGCCGGTGCAATATGATCAAATAGGAGTTCATTGATGCAATTTTTCTAATTCAAACCGTAGAAAAGTCAAGTAACAAAGAGAACATACCCCCAAACTTAAATTAGGCAAAGTCGAATTTAAGTTGAGAAGATGTTCGTTACCTCAATTTGCACCACTCTTTTGCTCTTCAAGGCCAATACCATGGCACCACGCTTTCGTCCCTACAAACACAACCATAAAACAAAAAAAAACAAATCAAATAAAAATGTCCCTATCCTAACACTCAACGAAACCCGAAGTCACAAATACTACTAAATTTCCCGGCAACGGCGCCATTTGATTGGTCGTTAATAGTCCGGGCGACCAAGCAACAAAACCCCCAAGGGAATTTAGGATTCGTGGCCTTCAAGTTATAGTCTCGTATTAGTTAGGGACGACCGAGAAGAGAGATAATAAAAACAAGAAAATAAACTAATTACAATATTTTTGGAATTTTCAATGCAAAGGAAATCTTCATGATGCAATTCAAATGGATCAATCATGTAACACATCTAATTGCCTCCCAATTTAAGCTATCATAGTAAGAGCGATCACTATTTTCACCTAAACTCTCTCTCGAGATGAAGAGGATGTAGGCCCTTACAAAGACCCCAAAGTAGCACATAGGATCGATACCATAGCGAACACCTCCCAATAGGTACTAATTACACGTACGAGTTTCCTAAAAGGTACTAAATCATAAGTAATATTCCCTTTCTAGGTACTATGAATTCACTAAGGTTGGGTTCCCCTCACTAGATTAATTGACCTCTCGATCTAACCTCTCTAGTGTCCACTTATGTAGTTCTAAACATGAGAGGTCGTCTCCAACTCTTCCCACATTAATCCACATAACCCACATGATGAAATGATTAAATTAATTCCTAAAACACATAATTGAACTCTCATTCTAACCACATGCACTAGATAATTAACCACACAAATTAAATATATAGATTAAACAATTAAGCATCCATATATGAAACTAATCAAAGCCGGGATTGCAATTTAAATAATATCACAAATTAATCCATAATCTAAACACTCCAAAACATAGAAAATAAAAAGATAATAAGTAGGATTAGATTACACCTTAATGAAGTTTTACATCCATGAGGATCATCCTTTCCTTGGTGTCCCCACCTTCTTGGAAAACAATAAAATCCTAATCTAGAAAAAACATTTAAACTACGGACGGATCCCTCACCCAGAAAGGGGGAGAGATCTCAACTATGGAGATCTTAAAAAGCTCTCTTCAACTATTGAATCTAATGATTCAATTTAATAGAATTTAATGGGTGAGAATTGATCCATGGTGACTTTCATGGAAGAGGGTATTTATAGTAGTAAGGGTGAGAGAAATTTGAGTGAGTTTCCAATGTGGGACAAGTGGGTTCATGTAGTGATAGAGTGGGAGGAATTTATGGTAAGTAATCAATGTGGGATAATTTAGCTCATGGCACCAAAAATGGGATTTATAAAAATTTTTCCTTTGGCCCGTTCTTGCTCGTTTCAACTCCAAATCGAGCTTCGTTTTCTCCCACATCTTCCTCTTCACTTGTAGAATCCATTTTTATCAAAATCACCCATTTTTCTGCAAAAATAAACAAAAATACCTTTCTCCAAATAATCAAGCAATTAATAGTATTTTCATTAAAATCAAGCTCAATTATTAAATTAAAGCCACAAAAATCCACTTAAAATCTAGGTGAATTTCACAACGATCAAACCCCCAAACTTAAAGTGTTGCTCGTCCCCGAGCAACGAAAGAAAAGAAAGAACGAGGAGGGGAATTCACCTAGAATTGAATCAAGATATCAATGAGATTGAGTCACTTCAAAGCTATTTCAATTCAGTCAAAACAAGCGACAAGATATCAATTTAAATGCATACAAATTAAATTTAGGAAATATGCAAGCAAGTGAGACTTTCGCTACTCCTCTCTAGATTATGCTTTTCACTCTCACACAAAAGGGGTGTATGGGAGAAGTGTATACTCTCAAAAATCAATTCAAATGTATGTCATTACCATATGCTTGCCAAAGGTCTAAACTCTCTACCACTTGTATGTGTTAATTATTGAATCAAAAAGGTCTTTAATGGGGTTGTAATGTAGGCTCTTTGGGCTTGGGTAGGAAAATTTAGGAAAAGTAAGCTCAAGATTAGTAGAGAATTTAAGTTGATTGATCACTTCAACTCTTATCCTCTCTTTTTCTCTTTTCACCTCAAGAAAAATATAATTTTCCATCCATCACACTAACGAACTATTTTTCTTTTTTTTTCTTCCACTATTGAGTTTTTTTTTCCTCTATTTTCCACAATGGCTCTCTTTCCATTTTTCTAGTAGAGCTCCTTTATGCTTCTTTTATACAAGCTTCACTCAAATTTTCTTTTCACACAACCTCCATTTTTTCTTTTTCATCTTTTCTCCATCTTTTCTTACACTTTCACAATTTCTCTCTTTCCAAACTTTCTTGTAAGCTCAATTCAACCACTTCATCCCCATTAATCCTCTACTAATCAATAAAGGTGATTAGGATATAAAATATGGATAAAAATTGCTAAATTTGTAGGTTGCCAAAGAAATAAGGATAATAAGCTCAAAGGGGCAAACTAAGAAATAATTTCATTTGGTAGGATTAATTTGGCTAAGTGACTTGTCAACACAAAGATGACCTTAAATCATTTCCAACAATCTTCACACACATGTAGCTTTAAGAAGACACAATGGGAAGTTCTAGAATGCACACAAAAGAATGATGCACACAAAAGAAAGGAAAAACTATTTGATTTCATGATTTTAAGGCTAAAAAATCTCACGGGCTTGTAATAGTGAAAGAAACACAAAACAAGCACAAACCACAACTCAACAAGTACACAAAAATAAATCCATCAAGTCACAAGTTCCAACCAAGCATCATAGCCATAAAATTCCTCACAATGAAGCACAAGAGAGCTAAGAAAGATATTCTCCTTATGGAAAGCAAAAGAATGCAAGAAAAGCACAAAAAAACAAAAACAACAAAAAAAGGAGAAAATACGTGCCAAAGAAAAGAGTAAGGACTTAAACGTGCGCCGGTGCAATATGATCAAGTAGGAGTTCATTGATGCAATTTTTCTAATTCAAACCGTAGAAAAGTCAAGTAACAAAGAGAACATACCCCCAAACTTAAATTAGGCAAAGTCGAATTTAAGTTGAGAAGATGTTCGTTACCTCAATTTGCACCACTCTTTTGCTCTTCAAGGCCAATACCATGGCACCACGCTTTCGTCCCTACAAACACAACCATAAAACAAAAAAAAAAACAAATCAAATAATAATGTCCCTATCCTAACACTCAACGAAACCCGAAGTCACAAATACAACTAAATTCCCCGGCAACGGCGCCATTTGATTGGTCGTTAATAGTCCGGGCGACCAAGCAACAAAATATCGAACCTAAGGGGATTTAGGATTCGTGGCCTTCAAGTTATAGTCTCATATTAGTTAGGGACGACCGAGAAGAGAGATAATAAAAATAAGAAAAGAAACTAATTACAATATTTTTGGAATTTTCAATGCAAAGGAAATCTTCATGATGCAATTCAAATGGATCAATCATGTAACACATCTAATTGCCTCCCAATTTAAGCTATCATAGTAAGAGCGATCACTATTTTCACCTAAACTCTCTCTCGAGATGAAGAGGATGTAGGCCCTTACAAAGACCCCAAAGTAGCACATAGGATCGATACCATAGCGAACACCTCCCAATAGGTACTAATTACACGTACGAGTTCCCTAAAAGGTAATAAATCATAGGTAATATTCCCTTTCTAGGTACTATGAATTCACTAAGGTTGGGTTCCCCTCACTAGATTAATTGACCTCTCGATCTAACCTCTCTAGTGTCCACTTATGTAGTTCTAAACATGAGAGGTCGTCTCCAACTCTTCCCACATTAATCCACATAACCCACATGATGAAATGATTAAATTAATTCCTAAAACACATAATTGAACTCTCGTTCTAACCACATGCACTAGATAATTAACCACACAAATCAAATATATAGATTAAACAATTAAGCATCCATATATGAAACTAATCAAAGCCGGGATTGCAATTTAAATAATATCACAAATTAATCCATAATCTAAACATCACTTAAACATCCAAAACATAGAAATTAAAAAGATAATAAGTTGGATTAGATTACACCTTAATGAAGTTTTACATTCATGAGGATCATCCTTTCCTTGGTGTCCCCACCTTCTTGGAAAATAATAAAATCCTAATCTAGAAAAAATATTTAAACTACGGACGGATCCCTCACCCCGAAAGGGGGAGGGATCTCAACTATGGAGATCTTAAAAAGCTCTCTTCAACTATTGAATCTAATGATTCAATTTAATAGAATTTAATGGGTGAGAATTGATCCATGGTGACTTTCATGGAAGAGGGTATTTATAGTAGTAAGGGTGAGAGAAATTTGAGTGAGTTTCCAATGTGGGACAAGTGGGTTCATGTAGTGATAGAGTGGGAGGAATTTATGGTAAGTAATCAATGTGGGATAATTTAGCTCATGACACCAAAAATGAGATTTATAAAAATTTTTCCTTTGGCCCGTTTTTGCTCGTTTCAACTCCAAATCGAGCTTCGTTTTCTCCCACATCTTCCTCTTCACTTGTAGAATCCATTTTTATCAAAATCACCCATTTTTCTGCAAAAATAAACAAAAATACCTTTCTCCAAATAATCAAGCAATTAATAGTATTTTCATTAAAATCATGCTCAATTATTAAATTAAAGCCACAAAAATCCACTTAAAATCTAGGTGAATTTCACAACGATCAAACCCCCAAACTTAAAGTGTTGCTCGTCCCCGAGCAACGAAAGAAAAGAAAGAACGAGGAGGGGAATTCACCTAGAATTGAATCAAGATATCAATGAGATTGAGTCACTTCAAAGCTATTTCAATTCAATCAAAACAAGCGACAAGATATCAATTTAAATGCATACATATTAAATTTAGGAAATATGCAAGCAAGTGAGACTTTCACTACTCCTCTCTAGATTATGCTTTTCACTCTCACACTCAAGGGGTGTATGGGAGAAGTGTATACTCTCAAAAATCAATTCAAATGTATGTCATTACCATATGCTTGCCAAAGGTCTAAACTCTCTACCACTTGTATGTGTTAATTATTGAATCAAAAAGGTCTTTAATGGGGTTGTAATGTAGGCTCTTTGGGCTTGGGTAGGAAAATTTAGGAAAAGTAAGCTCAAGATTAGTAGAGAATTTAAGTTGATTGATCACTTCAACTCTTATCCTCTCTTTTTCTCTTTTCACCTCAAGAAAAATATAATTTTCCATCCATCACACTAACGAACTATTTTTCTTTTTTTTTCTTCCACTATTGAGTTTTTTTTTCCTCTATTTTCCACAATGGCTCTCTTTCCATTTTTCTAGTAGAGCTCCTTTATGCTTCTTTTATACAAGCTTCACTCAAATTTTCTTTTCACACAACCTCCATTTTTTCTTTTTCATCTTTTCTCCATCTTTTCTTGCACTTTCACAATTTCTCTCTTTCCAAACTTTCTTGTAAGCTCAATTCAACCACTTCATCCCCATTAATCCTCTACTAATCAATAAAGGTGATTAGGATATAAAATATGGATAAAAATTGCTAAATTTGTAGGTTGCCAAAGAAATAAGGATAATAAGCTCAAAGGGGCAAACTAAGAAATAATTTCATTTGGTAGGATTAATTTGGCTAAGTGACTTGTCAACACAAAGATGACCTTAAATCATTTCCAACAATCTTCACACACATGTAGCTTTAAGAAGACACAATGGGAAGTTCTAGAATGCACACAAAAGAATGATGCACACAAAAGAAAGGAAAAACTATTTGATTTCATGATTTTAAGGCTAAAAAATCTCACGGGCTTGTAATAGTGAAAGAAACACAAAACAAGCACAAACCACAACTCAACAAGTACACAAAAAAAAATCCATCAAGTCACAAGTTCCAACCAAGCATCATAGCCATAAAATTCCTCACAATGAAGCACAAGAGAGCTAAGAAAGATATTCTCCTTATGGAAAGCAAAAGAAAGCAAGAAAAGCACAAAAAAACAAAAACAACAAAAAAAGGAGAAAATACGTGCCAAAGAAAAGAGTAAGGACTTAAACGTGCGCCGGTGCAATATGATCAAGTAGGAGTTCATTGATGCAATTTTTCTAATTC
This sequence comes from Pogostemon cablin, assembly GCA_023678885.1. Taxonomy (NCBI): domain Eukaryota; kingdom Viridiplantae; phylum Streptophyta; class Magnoliopsida; order Lamiales; family Lamiaceae; genus Pogostemon; species Pogostemon cablin. Next base: position 11,599,767 of record CM042993.1, read on the forward strand.
AAACCGTAGAAAAGTCAAGTAACAAAGAGAACATACCCCCAAACTTAAATTAGGCAAAGTCGAATTTAAGTTGAGAAGATGTTCGTTACCTCAATTTGCACCACTCTTTTGCTCTTCAAGGCCAATACCATGGCACCACGCTTTCGTCCCTACAAACACAACCATAAAACAAAAAAAAAACAAATCAAATAAAAATGTCCCTATCCTAACACTCAACGAAATCCGAAGTCACAAATACAACTAAATTCCCCGGCAACGGCGCCATTTGATTGGTCGTTAATAGTCCGGGCGACCAAGCAACAAAATATCGAACCCAAGGGGATTTAGGATTCGTGGCCTTCAAGTTATAGTCTCATATTAGTTAGGGACGACCGAGAAGAGAGATAATAAAAATAAGAAAAGAAACTAATTACAATATTTTTGGAATTTTCAATGCAAAGGAAATCTTCATGATGCAATTCAAATGGATCAATCATGTAACACATCTAATTGCCTCCCAATTTAAGCTATCATAGTAAGAGCGATCACTATTTTCACCTAAACTCTCTCTCGAGATGAAGAGGATGTAGGCCCTTACAAAGACCCCAAAGTAGCACATATGATCGATACCATAGCGAACACCTCCCAATAGGTACTAATTACACGTACGAGTTCCCTAAAAGGTAATAAATCATAGGTAATATTCCCTTTCTAGGTACTATGAATTCACTAAGGTTGGGTTCCCCTCACTAGATTAATTGACCTCTCGATCTAACCTCTCTAGTGTCCACTTATGTAGTTCTAAACATGAGAGGTCGTCTCCAACTCTTCCCACATTAATCCACATAACCCACATGATGAAATGATTAAATTAATTCCTAAAACACATAATTGAACTCTCGTTCTAACCACATGCACTAGATAATTAACCACACAAATCAAATATATAGATTAAACAATTAAGCATCCATATATGAAACTAATCAAAGCCGGGATTGCAATTTAAATAATATCACAAATTAATCCATAATCTAAACATCACTTAAACATCCAAAACATAGAAATTAAAAAGATAATAAGTTGGATTAGATTACACCTTAATGAAGTTTTACATCCATGAGGATCATCCTTTCCTTGGTGTCCCCACCTTCTTGGAAAATAATAAAATCCTAATCTAGAAAAAATATTTAAACTACGGACGGATCCCTCACCCCGAAAGGGGGAGGGATCTCAACTATGGAGATCTTAAAAAGCTCTCTTCAACTATTGAATCTAATGATTCAATTTAATAGAATTTAATGGGTGAGAATTGATCCATGGTGACTTTCATGGAAGAGGGTATTTATAGTAGTAAGGGTGAGAGAAATTTGAGTGAGTTTCCAATGTGGGACAAGTGGGTTCATGTAGTGATAGAGTGGGAGGAATTTATGGTAAGTAATCAATGTGGGATAATTTAGCTCATGGCACCAAAAATGGGATTTATAACAATTTTTCCTTTGGCCCGTTCTTGCTCGTTTCAACTCCAAATCGAGCTTCGTTTTCTCCCACATCTTCCTCTTCACTTGTAGAATCCATTTTTATCAAAATCACCCATTTTTCTGCAAAAATAAGCAAAAACACCTTTCTCCAAATAATCAAGCAATTAATAGTATTTTCATTAAAATCATGCTCAATTATTAAATTAAAGCCACAAAAATTCACTTAAAATCTAGGTGAATTTCACAACGATCAAACCCCCAAACTTAAAGTGTTGCTCGTCCCCGAGCAACGAAAGAAAAGAAAGAACGAGGAGGGGAATTCACCTAGAATTGAATCAAGATATCAATGAGATTGAGTCACTTCAAAGCTATTTCAATTCAATCAAAACAAGCGACAAGATATCAATTTAAATGCATACAAATTAAATTTAGGAAATATGCAAGCAAGTGAGACTTTCACTACTCCTCTCTAGAATTTGCTTTTCACTCTCACACTCAAGGGGTGTATGGGAGAAGTGTATACTCTCAAAAATCAATTCAAATGTATGTCATTACCATATGCTTGCCAAAGGTCTAAACTCTCTACCACTTGTATGTGTTAATTATTGAATCAAAAAGGTCTTTAATGGGGTTGTAATGTAGGCTCTTTGGGCTTGGGTAGGAAAATTTAGGAAAAGTAAGCTCAAGATTAGTAGAGAATTTAAGTTGATTGATCACTTCAACTCTTATCCTCTCTTTTTCTCTTTTCACCTCAAGAAAAATGTAATTTTCCATCCAACACACTAACGAATCATTTTTCTTTTTTTTTTCTTCCACTATTGAGTTTTTTTTTTCCTCTCTTTTCCACAATGGCTCTCTTTTCATTTTTCTAGTAGAGCTCCTTTATGCTTCTTTTATACAAGCTTCACTCAAATTTTCTTTTCACACAACCTCCATTTTTTCTTTTTCATCTTTTCTCCATCTTTTCTTGCACTTTCACAATTTCTCTCTTTCCAAACTTTCTTGTAAGCTCAATTCAACCAATTCATCCCCATTAATCCTCTACTAATCCATAAAGGTGATTAGGATATAAAATATGGATAAAAATGGCTAAATTTGTAGGTTGCCAAAGAAATAAGGATAATAAGCTCAAAGGGACAAACTACGAAATAATTTCATTTGGTAGGATTAATTTGGCTAAGTGACTTGTCAACACAAAGATGGCCTTAAATCATTTCCAACAATCTTCACACACATGTAGCTTTAAGAAGACACAATGGGCAGTTTTAGAATGCACACAAAAGAATGATGCACACACAAGAAAGGAAAATCCATTTGATTTCATTATTTTAAGGCTAAAAAATCTCAAGGGCCTGTAGTAGTGAAAGAAACACAAAACAAGCACAAACCACAACTCAACAAGTACACAAAAAAAAATCCATCAAGTCACAAGTTCCAACCAAGCATCATAGCCTCAAAATTCCTCACAATGAATCACAAGAGAGCTAAGAAAGACTTTCTCCTTATGGAAAGCAAAAGAAAGCAAGAAAAGCACAAAAAAACAAAAACAACAAAAAAAGGAGAAAATACGTGCCAAAGAAAAGAGTAAGGACTTAAACGTGCGCCGGTGCAATATGATCAAGTAGGAGTTCATTGATGCAATTTTTATAATTCAAACCGTAGAAAAGTCAAGTAACAAAGAGAACATACCCCCAAACTTAAATTAGGCAAAGTCGAATTTAAGTTGAGAAGATGTTCGTTACCTCAATTTGCACCACTCTTTTGCTCTTCAAGGCCAATACCATGGCACCACGCTTTTGTCCCTACAAACACAACCATAAAACAAAAAAAAAAACAAATCAAATAAAAATGTCCCTATCCTAACACTCAACGAAACCCGAAGTCACAAATACAACTAAATTTCCCGGCAACGGCGCTATTTGATTGGTCGTTAATAGTCCGGGTGACCAAGCAACAAAATATCGAACCCTAGGGAATTTAGGATTCGTGGCCTTCAAGTTATAGTCTCGTATTAGTTAGGGACGACCGAGAAGAGAGATAATAAAAACAAGAAAAGAAACTAATTACAATATTTTTGGAATTTTCAATGCAAAGGAAATCTTCATGATGCAATTCAAATGGATCAATCATGTAACACATCTAATTGCCTCCCAATTTAAGCTATCATAGTAAGAGCGATCACTATTTTCACCTAAACTCTCTCTCGAGATGAAAAGGATATAGGCCTTTACAAAGACCCCAAAGTAGCACATAGGATCGATACCATAGCGAACACCTCCCAATAGGTACTAATTACACGTACGAGTTTCCTAAAAGGAACTAAATCATAAGTAATATTCCCTTTCTAGGTACTATGAATTCACTAAGGTTGGGTTCCCCTCACTAGATTAATTGACCTCTCGATCTAACCTCTCTAGTGTCCACTTATGTATTTCTAAACATGAGAGGTCGTCTCCAACTCTTCCCACATTCATCCACATAACCCACATGATGAAATGATTAAATTAATTCCTAAAACACATAATTGAACTCTCGTTCTAACCACATGCACTAGATAATTAACCACACAAATCAAATATATAGATTAAACAATTAAGCATCCATATATGAAACTAATCAAAGCCGGGATTGCAATTTAAATAATATCACAAATTAATCCATAATCTAAACAGTCCAAAACATAGAAAATAAAAAGATAATAAGTAGGATTAGATTACACCTTAATGAAGTTTTACATCCATGAGGATCATCCTTTCCTTGGTGTCCCCACCTTCTTGGAAAACAATAAAATCCTAATCTAGAAAAAACATTTAAACTACGGACGGATCCCTCACCCCGAAAGGGGGAGGGATCTCAACTATGGAGATCTTAAAAAGCTCTCTTCAACTATTGAATCTAATGATTCAATTTAATAGAATTTAATGGGTGGGAATTGATCCATGGTGACTTTCATGGAAGAGGGTATTTATAGTAGTAAGGGTGAGAGAAATTTGAGTGAGTTTCCAATGTGGGACAAGTGGGTTCATGTAGTGATAGAGTGGGAGAAATTTATGGTAAGTAATCAATGTGAGATAATTTAGCTCATGGCACCAAAAATGGGATTTATAACAATTTTTCCTTTGGCCCGTTCTTGCTCGTTTCAACTCCAAATCGAGCTTCGTTTTCTCCCACATCTTCCTCTTCACTTGTAGAATCCATTTTTATCAAAATCACCCATTTTTCTGCAAAAATAAACAAAAATACCTTTCTCCAAATAATCAAGCAATTAATAGTATTTTCATTAAAATCATGCTCAATTATTAAATTAAAGCCACAAAAATCCACTTAAAATCTAGGTGAATTTCACAACGATCAAACCCCCAAACTTAAAGTGTTGCTCGTCCCCGAGCAACGAAAGAAAAGAAAGAACGAGGAGGGGAATTCACCTAGAATTGAATCAAGATATCAATGAGATTGAGTCACTTCAAAGCTATTTCAATTCAATCAAAACAAGCGACAAGATATCAATTTAAATGCATACAAATTAAATTTAGGAAATATGCAAGCAAGTGAGACTTTCACTACTCCTCTCTAGATTTTGCTTTTCACTCTCACACTCAAGGGGTGTATGGGAGAAGTGTATACTCTCAAAAATCAATTCAAATGTATGTCATTACCATATGCTTGCCAAAGGTCTAAACTCTCTCCCACTTGTATGTGTTAATTATTGAATCAAAAAGGTCTTTAATGGGGTTGTAATGTAGGCTCTTTGGTCTTGGGTAGGAAAATTTAGGAAAAGTAAGCTCAAGATTAGTAGAGAATTTAAGTTGATTGATCACTTCAACTCTTATCCTCTCTTTTTCTCTTTTCACCTCAAGAAAAATGTAATTTTCCATCCAACACACTAACGAACCATTTTTCTTTTTTTTTTCTTCCACTATTGAGTTTTTTTTTCCTCTCTTTTCCACAATGGCTCTCTTTCGATTTTTCTAGTAGAGCTCCTTTATGCTTCTTTTATACAAGCTTCACTCAAATTTTCTTTTCACACAACCTCCATTTTTTCTTTTTCATCTTTTCTCCATCTTTTCTTGCACTTTCACAATATCTCTCTTTCCAAACTTTCTTGTAAGCTCAATTCAACCACTTCATCCCCATTAATCCTCTACTAATCCATAAAGGTGATTAGGATATAAAATATGGATAAAAATGGCTAAATTTGTAGGTTGCCAAAGAAATAAGGATAATAAGCTCAAAGGGGCAAACTACGAAATAATTTCATAGGGTAGGATTAATTTGGCTAAGTGACTTGTCAACACAAAGATGGCCTTAAATCATTTCCAACAATCTTCACACACATGTAGCTTTAAGAAGACACAATGGGCAGTTTTAGAATGCACACAAAAGAATGATGCACACACAAAAAAGGAAAAACAATTTGATTTCATGATTTTAAGGCTCAAAAATCTCACGGGCCTGTAGTAGTGAAAGAAACACAAAACAAGCACAAACCACAACTCAACAAGTACACAAAAAAAAAATCCATCAAGTCACAAGTTCCAACTAAGCATCATAGCCTCAAAATTCCTCACAATGAATCACAAGAGAGCTAAGAAAGATTTTCTCCTTATGGAAAGCAAAAGAAAGCAAGAAAAGCACAAAAAAACAAAAACAACAAAAAAAGGAGAAAATACGTGCCAAAGAAAAGAGTAAGGACTTAAACATGCGCCGGTGCAATATGATCAAGTAGGAGTTCATTGATGCAATTTTTCTAATTCAAACCGTAGAAAAGTCAAGTAACAAAGAGAACATACCCCCAAACTTAAATTAGGCAAAGTCGAATTTAAGTTGAGAAGATGTTCGTTACCTCAATTTGCACCACTCTTTTGCTCTTCAAGGCCAATACCATGGCACCACGCTTTCGTCCCTACAAACACAACCATAAAACAAAAAAAACAAATCAAATAAAAATGTCCCTATCCTAACACTCAACGAAACCCAAAGTCACAAATACAACTAAATTTCCCGGCAACGGCGCCATTTGATTGGTCGTTAATAGTCCGGGCGACCAAGCAACAAAATATCGAACCCAAGAAAATTTAGGATTCGTGGCCTTCAAGTTATAGTCTCGTATTAGTTAGGGACGACCGAGAAGAGAGATAATAAACACAAGAAAAGAAACTAATTACAATATTTTTGGAATTTTCAATGCAAAGGAAATCTTCATGATGCAATTCAAATGGATCAATCATGTAACACATCTAATTGCCTCCCAATTTAAGCTATCATAGTAAGAGCGATCACTATTTTCACCTAAACTCTCTCTCGAGATGAAGAGGATGTAGGCCCTTACAAAGACCCCAAAGTAGCACATAGGATCGATATCATAGCGAACACCTCCTAATAGGTACTAATTACACGTACGAGTTTCCTAAAAGGTACTAAATCATAAGTAATATTCCCTTTCTAGGTACTATGAATTCACTAAGGTTGGGTTCCCCTCACTAGATTAATTAACCTCTCGATCTAACCTCTCTAGTGTCCATTTATGTAGTTCTAAACATGAGAGGTCGTCTCCAACTCTTCTCACATTAATCCACATAACCCACATGATGAAATGATTAAATTAATTCCTAAAACACTTAATTGAACTCTCGTTCTAACCACATGCACTAGATAATTAACCACACAAATCAAATATATAGATTAAATAATTAAGCATCCATATATGAAACTAATCAAAGCCGGGATTTCAATTTAAATAATATCACAAATTAATCAATAATCTAAACACTCCAAAACATAGAAAATAAAAAGATAATAAGTAGGATTAGATTACACCTTAATGAAGTTTTACATCCATGAGGATCATCTTTTCCTTGGTGTCCCCACCTTCTTGGAAAACAATAAAATCCTAATCTAGAAAAAACGTTTAAACTACGGACGGATCCATCACCCCGAAAGGGGGAGGGATCTCAACTATGGAGATCTTAAAAAGCTCTCTTTAACTATTGAATCTAATGATTCAATTTAATAGAATTTAATGGGTGAGAATTGATCCATGGTGACTTTCATGGAAGAGGGTATTTATAGTAGTAAGGGTGAGAGAAATTTGAGTGAGTTTCCAATGTGGGACAAGTGGGTTCATGTAGTGATAGAGTGGGAGGAATTTATGGTAAGTAATCAATGTGGGATAATTTAGCTCATGGCACCAAAAATGGGATTTATAACAAATTTTCCTTTGGCCCGTTCTTGCTCTTTTCAACTCCAAATCGAGCTTCGTTTTCTCCCACATCTTCCTCTTCACTTGTAGAATCCATTTTTATCAAAATCACCAATTTTTCTGCAAAAATAAACAAAAATACCTTTCTCCAAATAATCAATCAATTAATAGTATTTTCATTAAAATCATGCTCAATTATTAAATTAAAGCCACAAAAATCCACTTAAAATCTAGGTGAATTTCACAACAATCAAACCCCCAAACTTAAAGTGTTGCTCGTCCCCGAGCAACGAAAGAAAAGAAAGAACGAGGAGGGGAATTCACCTAGAATTGAGATATCAATGAGATTGAGTCACTTCAAAGCTATTTCAATTCAATCAAAACAAGCGACAAGATATCAATTTAAATGCATACAAATTAAATTTAGGAAATATGCAAGCAAGTGAGACTTTCACTACTTCTCTCTAGATTTTGCTTTTCACTCTCACACTCAAGGGGTGTATGGGAGAAGTGTATACTCTCAAAAATCAATTCAAATGTATGTCATTACCATATGCCTGCCAAAGGTCTAAACTCTCTACCACTTGTATATGTTAATTATTGAATCAAAAAGGTCTTTAATGGGGTTGTAATGTAGGCTCTTTGGTCTTGGGTAGGAAAATTTAGGAAAAGTAAGCTCAAGATTAGTAGAGAATTTAAGTTGATTGATCACTTCAACTCTTATCCTTTCTTTTTCTCTTTTCACCTCAAGAAAAATGTAATTTTCCATCCAACACACTAACGAACCATTTTTCTTTTTTTTTTTCTTCCACTATTGAGTTTTTTTTTTCCTCTCTTTTCCACAATGGCTCTCTTTTCATTTTTCTAGTAGAGCTCTTTTATGCTTCTTTTATACAAGCTTCACTCAAATTTTCTTTTCACACAACCTCCATTTTTTCTTTTTCATCTTTTCTCCATCTTTTCTTGCACTTTCACAATTTCTCTCTTTCCAAACTTTCTTGTAAGCTCAATTCAACCACTTCATCCCCATTAATCCTCTACTAATCAGTAAAGGTGATTAGGATATAAAATATGGATAAAAATGGCTAAATTTGTAGGTTGCCAAAGAAATAAGGATAATAAGCTCAAAGGGGCAAACTACGAAATAATTTCATTTGGTAGGATTAATTTGGCTAAGTGACTTGTCACCACAAAGATGACCTTAAATCATTTCCAACAATCTTCACACACATGTAGCTTTAAGAAGACACAATGGGAAGTTCTAGAATGCACACAAAAGAATGATGCACACACAAGAAAGGAAAATCCATTTGATTTCATGGTTTTAAGGCTCAAAAATCTCACGGGCCAGTAGTAGTGAAAGAAACACAAAACAAGCACAAACCACAACTCAACAAGTACACAAAAAAAATCCATCAAGTCACAAGTTCCAACCAAGCATCATAGCCTCAAAATTCCTCACAATGAAGCACAAGAGAGCTAAGAAAGATTTTCTCCTTATGGAAAGCAAAAGAAAGCAAGAAAAGCAAAAAAAAAACAAAAACAACAAAAAAAGGAGAAAATACGTGCCAAAGAAAAAAGTAAGGACTTAAACGTGCGCCGGTGCAATATGATCAAGTAGGAGTTCATTGATGCAATTTTTCTAATTCAAACCGTAGAAAAGTCAAGTAACAAAGAGAATATACCCCCAAACTTAAATTAGGCAAAGTCGAATTTAAGTTGAGAAGATGTTCGTTACCTCAATTTGTACCACTCTTTTGCTCTTCAAGGCCAATACTATGGCACCACGCTTTCGTCCCTACAAACACAACCATAAAACAAAAAAAAACAAATCAAATAAAAATGTCCCTATCCTAACACTCAACGAAACCCGAAGTCACAAATACAACTAAATTCCCCGGCAACGGCGCCATTTGATTGGTCGTTAATAGTCCGGGCGACCAAGCAACAAAATATCGAACCCAAGGGAATTTAGGATTCGTGGCCTTCAAGTTATAGTCTTGTATTAGTTAGGGACGACCGAGAAGAGAGATAATAAAAACAAGAAAAGAAACTAATTACAATATTTTTGGAATTTTCAATGCAAAGAAAATCTTCATGATGCAATTCAAATGGATCAATCATGTAACACATCTAATTGCCTCCCAATTTAAGCTATCATAGTAAGAGCGATCACTATTTTCACCTAAACTCTCTCTCGAGATGAAGAGGATGTAGGCCCTTACAAAGACCCCAAAGTAGCACATAGGATCGATACCATAGCGAACACCTCCCAATAGGTACTAATTACACGTACGAGTTCCCTAAAAGGTACTAAATCATAGGTAATATTCCCTTTCTAGGTACTATGAATTCACTAAGTTTGGGTTCCCCTCACTAGATTAATTGACCTCTCGATCTAACCTCTCTAGTGTCCACTTATGTAGTTCTAAACATGAGAGGTCGTTTCCAACTCTTCCCACATTAATCCACATAACCCACATGATGAAATGATTAAATTAATTCCTAAAACACATAATTGAACTCTCGTTCTAACCACATGCACTAGATAATTAACCACACAAATCAAATATATAGATTAAACAATTAAGCATCCATATATGAAACTAATCAAAGCCGGGATTGCAATTTAAATAATATCACAAATTAATCCATAATCTAAACATCACTTAAACATCCAAAACATAGAAAATAAAAAGATAATAAGTAGGATTAGATTACACCTTAATGAAGTTTTACATCCATGAGGATCATCCTTTCCTTGGTGTCCCCACCTTCTTGGAAAACAATAAAATCCTAATCTAGAAAAAATATTTAAACTACGGACGGATCCCTCACCCCGAAAGGGGGAGGGATCTCAACTATGGAGATCTTAAAAAGCTCTCTTCAACTATTAAATCTAATGATTCAATTTAATAGAATTTAATGGGTGAGAATTGATCCATGGTGACTTTCATGGAAGAGGGTATTTATAGTAGTAAGGGTGGGAGAAATTTGAGTGAGTTTCCAATGTGGGACAAGTGGGTTCATGTAGTGATAGAGTGGGAGGAATTTATGGTAAGTAATCAATGTGGGATAATTTAGCTCATGGCACCAAAAATGGGATTTATAACAATTTTTCCTTTGGCCCGTTCTTGCTCGTTTCAACTCCAAATCGAGCTTCGTTTTCTCCCACATCTTCCTCTTCACTTGTAGAATCTATTTTTATCAAAATCACCCATTTTTCTGCAAAAATAAACAAAAATACCTTTCTCCAAATAATCATGCAATTAATAGTATTTTCATTAAAATCATGCTCAATTATTAAATTAAAGCCACAAAAATCCACTTAAAATCTAGGTGAATTTCACAACGATCAAACCCCCAAACTTAAAGTGTTGCTCGTCCCCGAGCAACGATAGAAAAGAAAGAACGAGGAGGGGAATTCACCTAGAATTGAATCAAGATATCAATGAGATTGAGTCACTTCAAAGCTATTTCAATTCAATCAAAACAAGCGACAAGATATCAATTTAAATGCATACAAATTAAATTTAGGAAATATGCAAGCAAGTGAGACTTTCACTACTCCTCTCTAAATTTTGCTTTTCACTCTCACACTCAAGGGGTGTATGGGAGAAGTGTATACTCTCAAAAATCAATTCAAATGTATGTCATTACCATATGCTTGCCAAAGGTCTAAACTCTCTACCACTTGTATGTGTTAATTATTGAATCAAAAAGGTCTTTAATGGGGTTGTAATGTAGGCTCTTTGGTCTTGGGTAGGAAAATTTAGGAAAAGTAAGCTCAAGATTAGTAGAGAATTTAAGTTGATTGATCACTTCAACTCTTATCCTCTCTTTTTCTATTTTCACCTCAAGAAAAATGTAATTTTCCATCCAACACACTAACGAATCATTTTTCTTTTTTTTTTCTTCCACTATTGAGTTTTTTTTTCCTCTCTTTTCCACAATGGCTCTCTTTACATTTTTCTAGTAGAGTTCCTTTATGCTTCTTTTATACAAGCTTCACTCAAATTTTCTTTTCACACAACCTCCATTTTTTCTTTTTCATCTTTTCTCCATCTTTTCTTACACTTTCACAATTTCTCTCTTTCCAAACTTTCTTGTAAGCTTAATTCAACCAATTCATCCCCATTAATCCTCTACTAATCCATAAAAGTGATTAGGATATAAAATATGGATAAAAATGGCTAAATTTGTAGGTTGCCAAAGAAATAAGGATAATAAGCTCAAAGGGGCAAACTACGAAATAATTTCATTTGGTAGGATTAATTTGGCTAAGTGACTTGTCAACACAAAGATGGCCTTAAATCATTTCCAACAATCTTCACACACATGTAGCTTTAAGAAGACACAATGGGCAGTTTTAGAATGCACACAAAAGAATGATGCACACACAAGAAAGGAAAAACAATTTGATTTCATGATTTTAAGGCTCAAAAATCTCACGGGCCTGTAGTAGTGAAAGAAACACAAAACAAGCACAAACCACAACTCAACAAGTACACAAAAAAAAATCCATCAAATCACAAGTTCCAACCAAGCATCATAGCCTCAAAATTCCTCACAATGAATCACAAGAGAGCTAAGAAAGACTTTCTCCTTATGGAAAGCAAAAGAAAGCAAGAAAAGCACAAAAAAACAAAAACAACAAAAAAGGAGAAAATACGTGCCAAAGAAAAGAGTAAGGACTTAAACGTGCGCCGGTGCAATATGATCAAGTAGGAGTTCATTGATGCAATTTTTCTAATTCAAACCGTAGAAAACTCAAGTAACAAAGAGAACATACCCCCAAACTTAAATTAGGCAAAGTCGAATTTAAGTTGAGAAGATGTTCGTTACCTCAATTTGCACCACTCTTTTGCTCTTCAAGGCCAATACCATGGCACCACGCTTTCGTCCCTACAAACACAACCATAAAACAAAAAAAAAACAAATCAAATAAAAATGTCCCTATCCTAACACTCAACGAAACCCGAAGTCACAAATACAACTAAATTTCCCGGCAACGGCGCTATTTGATTGGTCGTTAATAGTCCGGGTGACCAAGCAACAAAATATCGAACCCAAGGGAATTTAGGATTCGTGGCCTTCAAGTTATAGTCTCGTATTAGTTAGGGACGACCGAGAAGAGAGATAATAAAAACAAGAAAAGAAACTAATTACATTATTTTTGGAATTTTCAATGCAAAGGAAATCTTCATGATGCAATTCAAATGGATCAATCATGTAACACATCTAATTGCCTCCCAATTTAAGCTACCATAGTAAGAGCGATCACTATTTTCACCTAAACTCTCTCTCGAGATGAAGAGGATGTAGGCCCTTACAAAGACCCCAAAGTAGCACATAGGATCGATACCATAGCGAACACCTCCCAATAGGTACTAATTACACGTACGAGTTTCCTAAAAGGTACTAAATCATAAGTAATATTCCCTTTCTAGGTACTATGAATTCACTAAGGTTGGGTTCCCCTCACTAGATTAATTGACCTCTCGATCTAACCTCTCTAGTGTCCACTTATGTAGTTCTAAACATGAGAGGTCGTCTCCAACTCTTCCCACATTAATCCACATAACTCACATGATGAAATGATTAAATTAATTCCTAAAACACATAATTGAACTCTCGTTCTAACCACATGCACTAGATAATTAACCACACAAATCAAATATATAGATTAAACAATTAAGCATCCATATATGAAACTAATCAAAGCCGGGATTGCAATTTAAATAATATCACAAATTAATCCATAATCTAAACAGTCCAAAACATAGAAAATAAAAAGATAATAAGTAGGATTAGATTACACCTTAATGAAGTTTTACATCCATGAGGATCATCCTTTCCTTGGTGTCCCCACCTTCTTGGAAAACAATAAAATCCTAATCTAGAAAAAACATTTAAACTACGGACGGATCCCTCACCCCGAAAGGGGGAGGGATCTCAACTATGGAGATCTTAAAAAGCTCTCTTCAACTATTGAATCTAATGATTCAATTTAATAGAATTTAATGGGTGGGAATTGATCCATGGTGACTTTCATGGAAGAGGGTATTTATAGTAGTAAGGGTAAGAGAAATTTGAGTGAGTTTCCAATGTGGGACAAGTGGGTTCATGTAGTGATAGAGTGGGAGGAATTTATGGTAAGTAATCAATGTGGGATAATTTAGCTCATGGCACCAAAAATGGGATTTATAACAATTTTTCCTTTGGCCCGTTCTTGCTCGTTTCAACTCCAAATCGAGCTTCGTTTTCTCTCACATCTTCCTCTTCACTTGTAGAATCCATTTTTATCAAAATCACCCATTTTTCTGCAAAAATAAACAAAAATACCTTTCTCCAAATAATCAAGCAATTAATAGTATTTTCATTAAAATCATACTCAATTATTAAATTAAAGCCACAAAAATCCACTTAAAATCTAGGTGAATTTCACAACGATCAAACCCCCAAACTTAAAGTGTTGCTCGTCCCCGAGCAACGAAAGAAAAGAAAGAACGAGGAGGGAAATTCACCTAGAATTGAATCAAGATATCAATGAGATTGAGTCACTTCAAAGCTATTTCAATTCAATCAAAACAAGCGACAAGATATCAATTTAAATGCATACAAATTAAATTTAGGAAATATGCAAGCAAGTGAGACTTTCACTACTCCTCTTTAGATTTTAATTTTCACTCTCACACTCAAGGGGTGTATGGGAGAAGTGTATACTCTCAAAAATCAATTCAAATGTATGTCATTACCATATGCTTGCCAAAGGTCTAAACTCTCTACCACTTGTATGTGTTAATTATTGAATCAAAAAGGTCTTTAATGGGGTTGTAATGTAGGCTCTTTGGTCTTGGGTAGGAAAATTTAGGAAAAGTAAGCTCAAGATTAGTAGAGAATTTAAGTTGATTGATCACTTCAACTCTTATCCTCTCTTTTTCTCTTTTCACCTCAAGAAAAATGTAATTTTCCATCCATCACACTAACGAACCATTTTTCTTTTTTTTTTCTTCCACTATTGAGTTTTTTTTTTCCTCTCTTTTCCACAATGGCTCTCTTTCCATTTTTCTAGTAGAGCTCCTTTATGCTTCTTTTATACAAGCTTCACTCAAATTTTCTTTTCACACAACCTCCATTTTTTCTTTTTCATCTTTTCTCCATCTTTTCTTGCACTTTCACAATTTCTCTCTTTCCAAACTTTCTTGTAAGCTCAATTCAATCACTTCATCCCCATTAATCCTCTACTAATCAATAAAGGTGATTAGGATATAAAATATGGATAAAAATGGCTAAATTTGTAGGTTGCCAAAGAAATAAGGATAATAAGCTCAAAGGGGCAAACTACGAAATAATTTCATTTGGTAGGATTAATTTGGCTAAGTGACTTGTCAACACAAAGATGGCCTTAAATCATTTCCAACAATCTTCACACACATGTAGCTTTAAGAAGACACAATGGGAAGTTCTAGAATGCACACAAAAGAATGATGTACACACAAGAAAGGAAAAACCATTTGATTTCATGATTTTAAGGCTCAAAAATCTCACGGGCCTGTAGTAGTGAAAGAAACACAAAACAAGCACAAACCACAACTCAACAAGTACACAAAAAAAAATCCATCAAGTCACAAGTTCCAACCAAGCATCATAGCCTCAAAATTCCTCACAATGAAGCACAAGAGAGCTAAGAAAGATTTTCTCCTTATTGAAAGCAAAAGAAAGCAAGAAAAGCACAAAAAAACAAAAACAACAAAAAAAGGAGAAAATACGTGCCAAAGAAAAGAGTGAGGACTTAAACGTGCGCCGGTGCAATATGATCAAGTAGGAGTTCATTGATGCAATTTTTCTAATTCAAACCATAGAAAAGTCAAGTAACAAAGAGAACATACCCCCAAACTTATATTAGGCAAAGTCGAATTTAAGTTGAGAAGATGTTCGTTACCTCAATTTGCACCACTCTTTTGCTCTTCAAGGCCAATACCATGGCACCACGCTTTCGTCCCTACAAACACAACCATAAAACAAAAAAAAACAAATCAAATAAAAATGTCCCTATCCTAACACTCAACGAAACCCGAAGTCACAAATACAACTAAATTCCCCGGCAACGGCGCCATTTGATTGGTCGTTAATAGTCCGGGCGACCAAGCAACAAAATATCGAACCCAAGGGAATTTAGGATTCGTGGCCTTCAAGTTATAGTCTCGTATTAGTTAGGGACGACCGAGAAGAGAGATAATAAAAACAAGAAAAGAAACTAATTATAATATTTTTGGAATTTTCAATGCAAAGGAAATCTTCATGATGCAATTCAAATGGATCAATCATGTAACACATCTAATTGCCTCCCAATTTAAGCTATCATAGTAAGAGCGATCACTATTTTTACCTAAACTCTCTCTCGAGATGAAGAGGATGTAGGCCCTTACAAAGACCCCAAAGTAGCACATAGGATCGATACCATAGCGAACACCTCCCAATAGGTACTAATTACACGTACGAGTTCCCTAAAAGGTACTAAATCATAGGTAATATTCCCTTTCTAGGTACTATGAATTCACTAAGGTTTGGTTCCCCTCACTAGATTAATTGACCTCTCGATCTAACCTCTCTAGTGTCCACTTATGTAGTTCTAAACATGAGAGGTCGTCTCCAACTCTTCCCACATTAATCCACATAACCCACATGATGAAATGATTAAATTAATTCCTAAAACACATAATTGAACTCTCGTTCTAACCACATGCACTAGATAATTAACCACACAAATCAAATATATAGATTAAACAATTAAGCATTCATATATGAAACTAATCAAAGCCGGGATTGCAATTTAAATAATATCACAAATTAATCCATAATCTAAACACTCCAAAACATAGAAAATAAAAAGATAATAAGTAGGATTAGATTACACCTTAATGAAGTTTTACATCCATGAGGATCATCCTTTCCTTGGTGTCCCCACCTTTTTGGAAAACAATAAAATCCTAATCTAGAAAAAATATTTAAACTACGGACGGATCCCTCACCCCGAAAGGGGGAGGGATCTCAACTATGGAGATCTTAAAAAGCTCTCTTCAACTATTGAATCTAATGATTCAATTTAATAGAATTTAATGGGTGAGAATTGATCCATGGTGACTTTCATGGAAGAGGGTATTTATAGTAGTAAGGGTGAGAGAAATTTGAGTGAGTTTCCAATGTTGGACAAGTGGGTTCATGTAGTGATAGAGTGGGAGGAATTTATAGTAAGTAATCAATGTGGGATAATTTAGCTCATGGCACCAAAAATGGGATTTATAACAATTTTTCCTTTGGCCCGTTCTTGCTCGTTTCAACTCCAAATTGAGCTTCATTTTCTCCCACATCTTCCTCTTCTCTTGTAGAATCCATTTTTATCAAAATCACCCATTTTTCTGCAAAAATAAACAAAAATACCTTTCTCCAAATAATCAAGCAATTAATAGTATTTTCATTAAAATCATGCTCAATTATTAAATTAAAGCCACAAAAATCCACTTAAAATCTAGGTGAATTTCACAACGATCAAACCTTGTGATGAGTGATATTTTCACCTAGATTTTAGTATCTTTTTATGTGTGTTTTCGTATATTTTTATCCGTATTTTATGTGTTAGTTGGTTGTGTTTTGTGTTTTCATGGAAATGTGTGTAAATGAGCTTAAACCTATAATTTCATATCCATAAGAAAATTAACATAGACATTAAATTCCTTACAAAACATGATAAACAATAGGTTTCAATACAAAGTTTAGATGAAAACTCCCTTGGATGTCTCCAATGGTGATCTTCTTCTTCCCCTTGCAATTCACCTCTCTTCCTTGCTTCTCTACTACTTGGATGGAGGATGTGATGGTTGGATCAAGGTAGATCCAAAGGATGAAGAATGGATGAAGGTGAAGGTGGAGAATGGAGGAAATGGTGTGTGAGGTGTGTGTAGAAGGGTTGGAATTCGGATCTTTTTTCACATATTGAAGTATTGGGTATTTATACCCCTTGGGAGGCTTCTAGAAGGATTCTAATTTTTTTCCAGGATTTTACACAGCACGAGTCGTGCGACGCAACACGGCCATAAGGTGGCCGTGTTGTGTCTTCTGATGCTGCCGCACGGCCTCTCCTTACAGGGCCGTGTTGATGACACGACTTGTGCTGCCAACACGACTCGTGCGACTGGACACGGCCTTAAGGTGCCCGTGTTGAACGAATAGGTGTCGCCGCACGGCCATCGCTTACAGGGCCGTGTTGGCTACACGGCCCGTGTTGGTGCTGGCTCCTGTATTTCTTCACTGTTTTGGCTCGTTGTCCCTCGTTTCAACTCTGAATTGAGATCCGCTTTTTCCTACGTCTTCCTTATCATATCTAGCATCAAATAAAAAGTGAAAATTATAGGTTTAAGCTCATTCACACACATTTCCATGAAAACACAAAACACAGCCAACTAACACATAAAATACGGATAAAAATATACGTAAACACACATAAAAAGATACTAAAATCTAGGTGAAAATATCACTCATCAAGTACCTTGAGTGCTCAACAAAAAGGAAAATTTTCGGCCACACCCGAGGTTAATCCGAAAGTTCAATATTTGTTTGTTGATATGGAAGAGGAACGAAATGATAAAGAAGGGTTAGTGGAACGCACGGTTGGTGAAGAAAATAAAGAGATAAGTAAGAAAGAAGAGAAAAAGCCTAAATGGATAACTAAGTGGAAGAGGGTGCAAGAGGAAAAGAAAGTGGAGGAGAAGGTTAAAGAAGAGGAGTACAAACATGACTATTGGGGTATTCCGATCACTCCATTCCCTATTCCCTATCCACAAATGTTTGTAAAAGAGGAGAAGAAAAAAGAGTTTGAGGAGCATGTCAAATGTCTCAAGAAAAATATGAGGAGAAAAAGAAAGAAGAGTTACTCGAAGCAAGTAAATCGATGCACAAGGAGAGGCCTATAAAAGTTGGTGATCCGGTAAAATTCATTATCCCGTATGATTTTGAAGGGAAAGAAACCCTTGATGCATTGTGTGACTTGGGGGCGAGCGTCAATGTGGTGTCTCATGCTACTTTTAAAGACCTTGAAATTGGAGAGCTTAAGACTACGACTATCCATCTTGAAGTGGTAAATGGAGAAGTTGTGAAGCCACTAGGGATTGTGGAAGACGTGGAGGTGAAAGTGAAGGGGCTAGTTTTCCCGATTGATTTCATGGTGTTGGAAGTAAAGGCGGATCCTCGAGTTCCTCTTATTTTGAGAAGGCCATTTCTAGCTACGGGAAGAGCAAAAATTGATTTTGGAAGAGAAGAGTTGTCCTTGAGCTCAAAAGGAAAGAGTGTCGCATTCTTGTGTAACAAAGAAAAAGAAACCAAGTCTCATTTGAAGCCTCCGGATGATTTTATGGATCATGATTATATTCTCTTTGACAACTTTAATTCATTTCTTCATGATTATATGAAAATGTCAAATTCTAACTTAGCTTTGTGTGATGTTGATAGAAAGAAAGCTCCGGAGCTTGATTGGAAAACTGACAAAGGAGAAAGAGAGAATCCACTTGAAGCTCTTCTCGATGATGATTTGATACTCGTAAGCAAGAATGGTGAAGTTGAGCTTGTAGACAAAAAGAGGGCTAAATAAATTTTCAAAGTGAGGATGCGAGGAGAGAGTCTGATGGACCATCATTTGGTCCAATGATCGTGAAATTTTATCCGGGTTGAAGACGTTAAACTTAGCGCTAAATGGGAGGCAACCCATTCTTTTTAACTTTTGATGCTTGTTTTGTTGTTTGGTCTTGTAGGTGGATTGTGCATGTGAGAAAAGGCATAATGAAGAAAAGAGAAGTACTTCATGGATTCGAGTAGGCATGTCGCATCACTTGTTGCAAACTTAATTCTCGACTCTTATTTCGAGTTAAGTTTGGGGGGCTAGTGCATGGTGGACATTGCTCAATTCGTTGGATGCGTTTACTTCTCCACAAGAAGATTTTTAATAGAAACTACAAGGGTAAGTCCCACCACTTTTTGCAAACTTAATTCTCACCTCTTGGTTCGATTTAAGTTTGGGGGGAGAGTGCGTGGTGTGACTCATCACTTGAATGTGCTTAATATGATGATGAGAGGCCTTCTTGTAAAATTGGGTCAATTTAAAAAATTTTCTCATGAGTTTAGTTTGATTTTGGTCCGGTTGGTTGTGTTGGAGTGCATGATAGTCCATATTTTTAATGATATTGTTGAGCTAATGGTTTTGATAAGTTGTTGAGCATGTATGAAGGGTATTGGAAGCAAGAATTGAGCTTGGAGCTAACAACTTCTACTACCAAATGCATATTGAGGGAGTTCACTCTATACTCTACCACTCTTATGTGTTTAGCATAATTTGATTTGATTTAGATTGTTATGATTAGCATGTTACTTCTTGTGTTATGTTTTTGGGAGGTTTAATTTTCAATCAAAGGTTGGGATGATTGTGAGCTTACTTAATAATGGATGATGTAGAATGTGTGTTTCATTGTTTTATGATGGTTTTGTATTTTGCATGTTATGTGTTTTTATATTATTTCTTGTTTGATGAGTTTTTTCTTATATGTTTTGTGTGTATTTTTATTTTTGTTTAGGGTTGTTTGGTGGTTTATTTTTGGAATGTCGTGAGTCATTTTTGGATGTGAGTGAGGACATGTTGTTGTGATAAGTGATGACAAGTTATGATTAAGAATCTCTACATTTTCGAATTGTGACATGTTTTACTTAACTTGTTCAATTTTGAGATGAATGTGGTGTAATAAGTTCCTTAAGGTCCAGTGCATAAGCTTGTGAGCATTTGAGCCTCAACCGTGCATACATGGTATTTTTCTTCATGAATGGATCGGTTGTATTTGATAAGCTAGACCTTGCTCAAGGACTATAGGAATGAGCCCGATTAGTGGAGATTAATGAAATGTTCTAAGGCTATCTTTGTTATTTATAGTCATTGCCATATATTTCTATGCCAAGAACATCATCCCTAGTCAATCATTTTGAGCCTATAAGCCTATTTCTTGTGAATTTAGCATATTACAAGCCTTGAGTGCCCACATGAGCCTTATATATTTATCCTTTTTGTGTGAGTGATTGAGGAGATGGTACCTAGAAAGGTTTGATGAGATATTGTGCAAAAGAGAGAAAGAAAATGGTAAACAAGCAAGAAAAATGATGAAAAGAGCACAAACAAAAACGGACATGCAACCTCAAAATAAGAAAATGAGCAAAGCAACAAAAATATGCTCAAGTATTTAGAAGTTCTAGAAAGGAAGCATGCATAAAACGAAGCTCAATCCAAGGAAAGTTGATGAATAGTGCTTGTGATTACCAAAGATAGAAAGAAAGAAAGAAAAGTGAAGAAGTTGAGGAAATTGGCCATCTCTTCGATTACTTACACTTGATTAGTCACTATTATCCATATTCTTCCTACCCTACCAAAGAGCCTATAATTACATCCTTTATTAAAGACCTTATTGATCATTGATAGAAACTTTGGTGGTTTGTGAATATAGTCCACGAGTAAGTCTATAGCAAGTCGAGCCAATCGATTGATGAGTGTTGATTTACCCTACTTAAAAGAGTGTTGAGTGAAATTGATAACATATGTGAGGCTTGGACTAAAAAGGGACTATATTACACTTTATTCTCTTTTGATTGAACTTGTTAATTTTTCATGTCATGAATCTAATTTTGTAGGATGACTTAGCATAGTTTGTAGTTCTTATTACTATTGATGTGTTATTACTTATGTTCGTTTAGTCTTTTCCTAGGTGAAAATCTCTCTTCCCTTATTTTATCATTTTCGTTATTCAGGAATGCACAACACTTTAAGTTTGGGGTGTGATGAGTGACATTTTCACCTATATTTTATTGTCTTTTGTGTATTTTTGTATCATTTTATCCGTATTTGTGTACTATTTTGGTGGTGTTTTGTGTTTTTATAGAAATATGTGATAATGAGTTTAAACATATGATTTTCAGGTAAAAAGAGATTCTAAATGTAAAAAGAAAGACGTAGGAAAAAGCAGATCTCAATTCGGAGTTGAAACAAGAGAGAACGAGCCAAAACAAAAGAAGAAAAATAGGGGTTGTACCAACACGGTCGGCCACATTCCGAACACGGACCTGTAAGGGGTGGCCATGTTCGGGCACCCAAAACACCTACACGACCACCCTGTGGCCGTGTTGCAGAACACGAGCCGTGTTGCGCAACACGGCCTGTAATCCTTGGCCGTACTCCGTCATCCGAAACGCCAACACGGCCACCCTATGGCAGTGTTGCAGCACACAACCCGTGTTGCTGAAAAATCTGTAAAA
This sequence comes from Pogostemon cablin, assembly GCA_023678885.1. Lineage (NCBI taxonomy): Eukaryota > Viridiplantae > Streptophyta > Magnoliopsida > Lamiales > Lamiaceae > Pogostemon > Pogostemon cablin. The sequence continues at coordinate 11,621,766 of CM042993.1, forward strand.
AAATCAAAATCCTTCAAGAAGCTTCCCAAGGGGTATAAATGCCCAATACTTCAATATTTGAAGGAGAATCCGAAATTCAGAGCTGCACACACACACCACACACCATTTCCTCTATTTTACACCATCATTTTCATCCATTCTTCATCCATTCCATCTACCATCAAAATCACCATCTACTTGAGGAAAAAAATCAAGGAAGAGAGGAGAATTGCAAAGGAAAGAAGAAGATCACCATTGGAGCCATCCAAGGGAGTTTTCATCCAACATTTGTATTGAAACCTTATTGTTTATCATGTTTTGTAAGGATTTTAATGTCTATGTTAATTTTCTTTTGATTATGGTAGGCTAATCTCCCTTGTGAGATTAGCAACATGAGAGTTGTTGGATAATTTTGGGATTTATGTATTAAAATTCATATGTTGATTGGGTAAATTGATTTTCTATCATTGATGCTTTAGATCTTGATGTTTTTGATGATTTATGTGGTTTGTTGTTTTAAACATGTGATTAGATTGAGAAGTCAATTGCATATTTAGGATAATTTATTGAATCATTTTATCATACACCTCATGTGCTTTATAGATCTTGAAGAGATAGAGATGTCCTTTAGGATTTAGAACCCTTTGATAGGACATTCGATTGGTTTGATTGAGAGGTTAATTAATTGTGTGAAGGGACTCTCATTTCAAGCTTAGTACCTAGTTGGAATTGTTTGTGTGAGAACCAACCTATTGAGCTATTGAGATTCATATCCTATCCATCTCGAGAGGGAGTTTAGGTGAACTTAGTGTTGGCCCTTAGTCTCATACCCATGATCATATGAATTTGATGCATTTATCATAGGATTTCCACTTCTTAATTGTTGTTAATCTCACTTTTACTTAACTTGGAAAACCACCTTTCATCTATCTATCTTGTTTGTTGATCATTATTTGCTTGCTTGCTTTAATTGATTTTATTTGTTTGTTTGATCAACCTATCCATTGATGATTCATTTCTATAAAATTACAAGAAACGTGATATCTCTTAAGCTCTAGCGCCTTCCTCCCTGTGGTTCGATAAATTCTTGAATTGGTCAACTCGACTACAAGTTATGGCTAATCAGGAGGTCCAGAAGACCAGGATCCTTTTGGTCCAAACAAAAGGCCCGAAGCTATAAATCAGGACAAAGGTCTGGACCATCAATATGGAGTTTAAGAAAAACTCCTCAGGATCAAACCAGAGGAGTACAGGAAAAACTCCCAGAAGAAAGATGTTTCGAAGAGTGATTAGCCATTTTGTAGTAGGGATGACCAATTAAAATAATTTATCAAACCACAGGGAGGTAGGCACTAGTGCTTAAGCGATCTCACGTTTCTTGTAATTTTATAGAGACGAATCATCAAAGGAGTTTGTTCAAAACAAGTAAATAAAATCAATCAAAGCAAGAAATGATCAACAAACAAGATATATAGATGAGGGGTGGTTTTCCAAATTAAGTAAAAGTGAGATTAACAACAATTAAGAAGTGAAAATTCTAGGATACATGCATCAAATTCATATGAATCATGGGTATAAGACTAAGGGCCAACACTAAGTTCACTTAAGCTCCTTCTCGAGATGGATAGGATATGAATCTCAATTAGCTCAATGGATTGGTTCTCACTCAAACAATTCCAACTAGGTACTAAGCTTGAAATGAGAGTCCCTTCACATAATTAATCAATCTCTCGATCAAACCAACCACATGTTCTATTAAAGGGTTCTAAATTCTAAAGGATTTCTCAATCTCTTTACAATTTATAATGCACATGAAGTGTTTGATGAAATGATTCACTCAATTATCCTAAGCACATAATTGATATCTCAATCTAATCACATATTTAGAACAACTATACACACAAATCATCATAAACCTCAAGATCTTAAACATCAATGATAGAAAATCCATTTATCCAATCAACATATAAATTTAAATACACAAATCCAAAAATTATCCATCAACTCTCATGTTGCTAATCTCACAAGGGAGATTAGCCTACCATATTCATAAGAACATTAACATAGACATTAAAATCCTTACAAAACATGATGAACAATAAGGATTCACTATAAAGTATGGATGAAAACTCCCTTGAAGTGCTTCAATGGTGATCTTCTTCCTTCCTTTGCAATTCTCATCTCTTCCTTGCTTCTTTTCCTCAATTGGATGAAGGTTTGGATGGTGGGATGAAGGTAGATGATATGGATGAAGAATAGATGAAGATGATGGTGTGTGAGGTGTGTGAAACAGTAAAACCCTCGCCCAATCTGATGAAATATTGAAGCATTGGGTATTTATACCCCTTGGGAAGCTTCTAGAATGTTTCTAAATTTTTACCAGAATTTTACCAGACTTGACTCAAGCTCATGCACTCGGCTCGAGTCATGTCACATTTTAGCGGCATTTTTAGGCAGCAGACGGAGCTCGAGTCGAGTAGCAGAGATTGACTAGATTGCTGAACAGAACACAGCTCGAGTTCGGCACACGGTCGCAGGGGTGCCCGTGTAAGGGTTTCTGATGCTGGCGCACGGCTTTCTCTTACAGGCCCGTGTCTGGTGCATAGCTCGAGCTGCACCAGCTCGACTCAAGTAGCATCACTCAGCTCGAGTAGGGTTGTGCCCTATTTTTCTTCTTTGTTTCATCTCCCTTCTCCGTTTTTGCTCCGTTTTCACCTATTTTACATACGTTTAAGCTCATTCTCACACATTTCCATAAAAACAAAAAACACAACCAAGTAACACATAAATATGGATAAAATACTACGAAAATAGATATAAAAAGATAATAAAATCTAGGTAAAAATATCACTCATCACACCCCCAAACTTAAAGTGTTGTGCGTTCCTGAACAATGAAAATGATAAACCAAGGAGAGTGATTTTTACCTAGGAAAAGACCAAACGAACATAAGTAATAACACATCAATAGCAATAAGAATCACAATTTATGCTAAGTCATCCTACAACATTAAAATCATAACATGCAAAAAATATTAACAAGTTCAATCACAAGAGAATAATAGTGTAATATAGTCCCTTTTAGTCCAAGCCTCACATAGGTTATAAATGTACTCAACACTTTTCAAAGTGGTAAAACAACACTCATCAATCGATTTGCTCGACTCGCTATAAGCTTGCTCGTGGACTACATTCACAAACCACCAAAGTTTCCATTAGTTATCAAAAAGGTCTTTTCATTTGGATGTAATGATAGGCTTTTTGGTAGGGTAGGAAGAATATAGGTAAGAGTGACTAATCATGTGTAAGCAATCGAAAAGGTAGCTACTTTCTTCCATACATTCACTTATCTTTCTTTCCTTCTCAACTTTGGTAATCACAAGCACTAATCATCAACTTCCTTGAATTGAGCTTCTTTATAAATCATGCTTTCTTCTTTGAAGTTTTATTTTCTTGAGCATCTTGTTGTTGCTTTGCTTATTTTTCTTGTTTTGAGGTTGCATGTTCACTCTTATTTGTGCTCTTTCATCCTTTTTTTACTTGTTTACCATTTTCTTTATTCTTTTGCTTTCTTATCAAACCTTTCTAGCTACCATCTCCTTAATCACTCACACAAAAGGGTGAATATATAAGGCTCATGTGGGAAATCAAGGCTTGTAATGTGCTAAATTCACAAGAAATAGGCTTATAGGCACAAAGTGGTTGACTAGGGATGATGTTTATGGTAGGAAAATATATGGCAATGACTATAATAACAAGGATGGCCTTAGATTATATCACTAATCTCCACTTATCGGGCTTGTTCCTATAGTCCTTGAGCAAGTTCTAACTTATCTAACACAACCAATCCACTCATGAAGAATAACCATATAAGCACGGTTGAGGCTCAGATGCTCACAAGCTTATGCTTGGACCTTAAAGAACTTATTACACCACATTCATCTCAAAATTGAACAAGTAAATAGAACATGTCACAATTCGAAAGTGTAGAGATTCTTAATCATAACTTGTCATCACTTATCACAACAACATGTCATCACTCACATTCAAAAAATGACTCACGACATCCCTAAAATAAACCACCAAACATCCCTAAACAAGAATAAAAATACACACAAAACACATAAGAAAAGACTCACCAAACAAGAAACAATCAAAAGCACATAACATGCAAAAAAACAAAACCATCCATCATTAGAAATTTAAGCAAACATTCATATCATCCATGATAATTAAGCTCACAAACATCCCATCCTTAATTGAAAAGGAAATCCTAAATTACGAAAGTAAACCTCCCACAAACATAACACATGAAGCAACATGCTAATCACGTCAATCCAAATTAAATCAAATTATGCTAAACACATAAAAGTGTAGGGTGTAGAATGAAATCCCTCAATAGGCATTTGGTAGTAGAAGTTTTTGGCTCCGAGCTCAATTGATGCTTCCAATACCCTTCATACATGCTCAACAAAACCATTAGCTCAACAATTTCATTAAAAATATGGATCATTATGCACTTCAACACAACCAAACGGACCAAAACCATACCAAACTCATGAGAAAAATTTTAAAATTGAGTTAATTTTACAAGAATCACATACTCAAGTGGTGAGTCACACACCACACTCTCCCCCAAACTTAAATCGAAACAAGTTGAGAATTAAGTTTGTAAAAGTGGTGGGACTTACCTTTGTAGTTTCCATCAATAATCTTCTTGTAGAGAAGCATATGCATCCACACAAATCAAGTTATGTCCATCACGCATTAGCCCCCCAAACTTAACTCGAGACAAGAGTCGAGAATTAAGTTTGCAACAAGTGATGCGACATGCCTACTCGAATCCATGAAGCACTTCTCTTTTCTTCAATATGCATTTTCTCACAAGCACAATCCACCTACAAGACCAAATAACAAAACAAGCATCAAAAGATAAAAAGAATGGGTTGTCTCCCATTTAGCGCTAAGTTTAACGTCTTCAAGCCAGATAGAATTTTACGATCATTGGACCAAATGTTGGTCCATCACATTTTCTCCTCGCATCCTCACTTTGAACATTTGCTTAGCATTCTTTTTATCCACTAATTCCACTTTGCCATTCTTGCTTACTAGCATCAAGTCATTATCAAGAAGTGATTCTAGTGGACTTCCTCTTTCTCCTTTGTTAAGCTTCCAATCAAGCTCCGATGCTTTCATCTTATTTACATCATAAGAAGATAAGTTAGAATTTGATATTTTCATATAATCATAAAGAAATGAATTTAAATTGTTAAAGATAATAGAGTCATGATCCATAAGATCGTACGGAGGCTTCAAATGAGACTTGGCTCCTTTTTTCTTATTGCACAAGAATGTGACACTTTTTCCTTTTGAGCTCAAGGATAACTCTTCTCTACCAACATCAATTTTCGCTCTTTCCATCGCTACAAATGGCCTTCCCAAAATGACTGGAACTCGAGGGTCCGCCTTCACTTCTAACACCATGAAGTCGACCGAAAAAGTTAGCTCTTTTACTTTCACCTCCACGTCTTCAACAATCCCTAGTGGTTTCACAACTTCTCCATTTACTACTTCAAGACGGATAGTCGTAGGCTTTAGCTCTCCAATTTAAAGGTCTTTGAACGTGGCATGAGACATCACGTTGACGCTTGCCTCCAAGTCACACAATGCATCAAGGGTACCCTTCCCTCAAAATCACAAGGAATTATGAACTTCCCCGGATCACCAACTTTTGTAGGTCCCCCTTTTTGAATTGATCCACTTGCTTCGGGTTGCTCATCTTTCCTTTTCTCCTCATACTTTTTCTTGAGACATTTGACATGCTCCTCAAACTCTTTTTTCTTCTCCTCTTTTACAAACATTTGTGGATAGGGAATAGGGAATGAAGTGATCGGAATACCCCAATAATCACGCTTGTACTCCTCTTTTTTCACCTTCTCCTCCACTTTTTTGTCCTCTTGTACCCTCTTCCACTTAGGTATTCATTTAGGCCCTTTCTCTTCTTTCTTACTTATCTCTTCATTTTCTTCACAAACCTTGTTTTCCACCAACCCTTCTTCAACCTTTCATTCATCATCCGTATCAACGAACAAACATTGAGCTTTAGGATTAACCTTGGGTGTGGGCGGAAATTTTCCTTTTTGTTGAGCACTTAAAGTACTTGCAATTTGTCCCACATTATACTCCGAAGCTTTGAGCCTCCTTTCATTTTCTTCTTTCGCCTTTTTCAAATCTTCATCTCGAGCTTTGTTTGATGCTATCAATTGGTCAAGTAGATCATCGGTTGTCGTTTTACCCTCTTGATTTAGTGCTTTAGCTCCTGGATGGTACCCCGGAGGATAAGCAACCGCATTGCTCGGGTTGGAGTAGGAAAAGTTATCTTGCCTTATTTGTTGTTGTGGAAAAGAACTTCACCACTTTGATTGTTATACCCTCCTTGCCTTGGTGGAAAATTACCTTGGAAATTATTTTGGTAATTCCCTTGGTAACCCCTTCCTTTCATGTAGAGCACATCTTCTATCTTTAGCTTTAGCATAGCCCATTGTTCTCCATTCACAACTTTCGGTGGAAGCACACCTTGCTCACTTTGTAGCCCTTCAACCATGTTAGCTCCTTGATTCACACCTTGATTCAAGATCATTTGCTTCAACACTTCCGATGCTATCATTTCAACACTTGGCATTTGTGGCACACTTGGCTCAACATTCAAATGCTTCACACTAAACTGTTGCCCTTGATCAAAATTCTCAAAACTATAGCATCCATTTACCCTCTCCGATGGCCATTTATATACGTTTGTAGCAATCTCATCAAATATCCTTATTGCCCTTTCCGAAATTACACCAAGTATGGATCCACCCGCTGAAGCATCAACATAAATTCTTTGCCCATTTACTAATCCTTGATAGAAGAATCCAACTTGTTGATTCTCCGAGAATCCATGTTGTGGACACTTGCGTAGCATATCCTTAAACCTTTCACACGCTTCATAAAAACTCTCTTGAGGCATTTGCTTGAATTGAGTAATCAAGCTCTTCATTTGAAGTGTCTTGGAAGGTGGGAAGTATTTGTTCAAAAACATTTGTGCTAGCTTATCCCAAGTATTGCACGTACCCAGAGTAATGGTAGATAGCCATGTTCGAGCTCTATCCCTCAACGAGAATAGAAACAACCTCATCTGGATACAATCCTCACTCACCCAGTTCATCTTCACCGTATTGGCAATCTCAATGAATTGAGCTAAGTGTGCATTCGGATCCTCATTCGGAGTTCCACCAAATTGTTGGTCTCTCACCATAGAAATCAAGCCCGCCTTAATTTCAAAGTTGTTGGGGTTGATTGGTGGGCCCATCATATGTGGCATCGCCCTCGGTATAAAGAAATCTCGAATCACCCTTTGATCGTTATGAATTCCATGTTGCACCGGAGGTGGTGGTGGTGGCACGTAAGCTTGTTTATGAGGAGTATAAGCTTGTGGAAAGCCTTGTTGCATTAGAGCTTGTTGCACCATTTGTTGAAGCAACGCTTGGTTGTTGAAAGATCCATGATTTTGATAGGCTTGTTGAGGAGGGTTGGCATTGAATTGAGGTGTTTGTGCGTTGTCTTGCACGTGCACATTTCGTCCGCCTTCCTCATCATGCTCTATTTCCACACGATTATCACCTTAAAAGTTCTCCATTTTATCACTCTCTTTAAATTTGTTCTCCTTTCTCCTTCTTCGAAAAGTTTGTTCGATTTCTAAGTCAATAGGCTCCTATTGTGTCCCCCTTGACCTCGTTTGCATACACCTTCACAAAGAAGAGAAGTTAGAACAAAAGATTTCAAGCACCAAATAATAAAAAGCAAATAAAAAAATCTCTATTAAGATCACTCGAAACGATCCTTCTTCAAGCTACTAGCAACCGTTGCCTCCCCAGCAACGACGCTATTTGATTAGCCGTTTTATAGTAGGGATGACCAATTAAAATAATTTATCGAACCACAGGGAGGTAGGCACTAGTGCTTAAGCGATCTCACGTTTCTTGTAATTTTATAGAGAGTAATAATCAAAGGAGGTTGTTCAAAACAAGTAAATAAAATCAATCAAAGCAAGCAATGATCAACAAACAAGATAGATAGATGAGGGGTGGTTTTCCAAGTTAAGTAAAAGTGAGATTAATAACAATTAAGAAGTGGAAATTCTAGGATACACGCATCAAATTCATATGAATCATGGGTATAAGTCTAAGGGCCAACACTAAGTTCACCTAAGCTCCCTCTCGAGATGGATAGGATATGAATCTCAATTAGCTCAACGGATTGGTTCTCACTCAAACAATTCCAACTAGGTACTAAGCTTGAAATGAGAGTCCCTTCACACAATTAATCAACCTCTCGATCAAACCAACCACATGTTCTATCAAAGGGTTCTAAATTCTAAAGGATTTCTCAATCTCTTTACAATTTATAATGCACATGAAGTGTTTGATGAAATGATTCACTCAATTATCCTAAGCACATAATTTATTTCTCAATCTAATCACATATTTAGAACAACTAAACACACAAATCAACATAAACCTCAAGATCTCAAACATCAATGATAGAAAATCCATTTACCCAATCAACATATGAATTTAAATACACAAATCAAAAAATTATCCAACAACTCTCATGTTGCTAATCTCACAAGGGAGATTAGCCTACCATATTCATAAGAACATTAACATAGACATTAAATTCCTTACAAAACATGATGAACAATAAGGATTCACTGCAAAGTATGGATGAAAACTCCCTTGAAGTGCTTCAATGGTGATCTCCATCCTTCCTTTGCAATTCTCCTCTCTTCCTTGCTTCTTTTCCTCAAATAGATGAAGGTTTGGATGGTGGGATGAAGTTAGATGATATGGATTAAGAATGGATGAAGATGATGGTGTGAAATGGGAGAAATGGTGTGTGAGGTGTGTGAAACAGTAAAACCCTCGCCCAATCTGATGAAATATTAAAGTATTGGGTATTTATACCCCTTGGAAAGCTTCTAGAAGGTTTCTGAATTTTTACCAAAATTTTACCAGACTCGACTCAAGCTCATGCACTCGACTCGAGTCGTGTCACATTTTAGCGGCATTTTTGGATAGCAGACGAAGCTCGAGTCGAGTTGCAGAGCTCGACTCGATTGCTGAATAGAACATGACTCGAGTTTGGCACATGGGCGTAGGGGTGCCTGTGTAGGTGATGAGAGTGTAAATTCACGTATTTTGGGCTCTGATTTGCGTGGGAATGGAGTACGATTGAGTCTTTTATTGAGACGAATCGGTACGTTTATGAAAAAGTCACAAATCAGAGGATACAAGGGGCTATTTGAGCATATTTGCATAGGAAAACAGGTGTAAAAGGCTCAGAATTGGAAGACACGATTTTAGAGATAAGGATCGAGTGTCGTTCGACCAAGAGAGCCTGTTCGACCAGACCACCCAGGTCGAACAGAGGAGGCCAAGTCGAGCAGATGAGTAAAGGTCAAACAAAGTGAACAAAACTTACAGAAAGTTTGTTCGACTTGAAGTTGTTACTCGACCAACATCAATTTTGTCGAGCAGAGGAGGTTAAGTCGAGCAGGATGTCAAAATTGTCCAGGGAGCTTGCTCGACTAATTGCTCGAGTTGGAGGCCTTGCTCGATCAGTCCATGCCTGGTCGAATGGAATTTCGCTGCTATTATTTATGGTAATTCCGGATGTCTTTTATCAAATTTGACATGTGCTTCAAGCAAAGGCCCATCCTAAGCCCACAAGGAGGTCCTATGAGTATAAAAGAAGAGCTTTCGTAGGAGAACGAGGGAGACAACACATCATTCATCCATCTACTACTGAAACCCTACCATCATTCGAATGAGTCGTGAGGTGAGGTTTGTCTGGTGAGTCAAGTAAGATCATACCAACTAGCCATGATTGTTCCTAGATCAATCATGGGCTAGAACAACCTGGTAGTTCTAGGGTTATGAAAGTTTAATGAGTTAATTGAATTTCCATGTGTAAACTCCGTACAACACTACTTGTGGTTTATTTTATATAAGATTATGCTTTTTTAATTCATACTCACGGTCGTTTTGTGCATCATTAACTATTATGTAGAGTCTGAATACATCTCTTAGTTATTGATTGAGTGCGTTCACCGCTGAGCAGGATCATATGTTATAATTCTAAGTGAAGGGATTCCGAAGTCTTATTAGAACTATCTTATATAGATACTTGTTACTTAAATCGTATTCGGGTTAATAAGTATGATAAAGATTTTAACTTTATAGTACCTAAAAAGGGAGATCAAATCGGGTTAGAGTACTAAGTGAACGGGAAATAATTGATTATGATAGTACCTAGAAAGAGGGTGAAGTATACATCTTGCTCCGAGGATATTCACACGTATCATACGCTTGCTTACTTGTGTCTATAGAGTATGCTTGCATGGTTTAGTGATGTGTCCATAAACTACAATGCAGAGTCGGACATCAATACATGGAAAAGAAATTAACAAGTAAAATCGGATGACTTGAAGAACTACTCTATTACTTACTTGATCACAACCGAATTTCCTCTATTGCTTGCTTATTTACTTTGTTATTTTTACTTATATGTTATTTAGTTTCGTAACCAAACCAAATCCAATTTTCCACATAATCTTAGTTAATTAGAATATAATTAAAGTGATAATCATCCATCTCTTGGGTACGATAAACACTTGGTCACCTATCGAAACTACAATTGATATCCTTATACTTGAGAATTAATTTTGTGTGTTGAGAAAACGCCCATCAAGTTCTCGGCACCGTTGGCCGGGGATGGAATTAATTATTATTTGATTATTTCTAGTTTAATTGAGATTATATTATTCTTGTCTTTAATTTCTAACTCTTATTTTTCTTAGGTGTATGCTCACTAGATCAAAGACAGGTGAATTAGTACCTTATAATCCAGAGATCGGAGCATCGTCGAGGAAGAAAAAGAAGAAGAATAAGAACAAGAAATTAGACCCAACTAAAGCTCTTGATTTAGGAGTTGAAGTTGACGTGCTGAATTCGCAAACAATTGAAACTGCAATCGAAGATAATTTGGAAGTAGAGACAGTCAACATGGCAGCAAATCCTGATACACTTGCCATCCATGAAGTCTTTAAGAACAACGGAGGGGGCAATGCTGGGTTGTTAGGAGCAAGAGGGACCGGAGCCGATTTCGATTTACACCCCACTCTTATCACCATAATCGAAAGGAGTCCCTTCTCTGGGGGAACATTCGAAGATCCTCATCAACATCTAAATAAGTTCCTAGGGTATGCATGTACACAAAAAGATGCAGGAGCTCATGAGGATGCGAGGAAGATCATATTATTTAAGTTCTTGCTGAATCAAAAAGCGAGAGATTGGTACGATAATCTTGGTGTTGCTGAATGTGATACATGGGAGAAGTTGAAAGTGAAATTCTTAGAGCGATATATGCCACCTTCAAAGGTGTTCAAGATGAAGCAAGAAATCAATCAATTTGTTATCCATGGTAATGAGAAATTTCATGAAGCTTGGGACAGGTTCAAGGACATGCTTCGTAAGTGTCCACAACATGGGCTATCTAAGGCTCAATATATCAGTATATTCTACAATGGGTTGATTGCGATTCTCGAGTGTTACTTGATGCTTTTTCTAATAGAGCATTGCTTACGAAGTCACCCATTGAGGCCGAGAAGCTTTTCAAGGATATTTCGATGAATTCAAGAGATTGGCCGACTGATAGACTGAGAGGCACTTATGTCCTTGGTAAAGTAGCACAAGTTGAACATACGATAGTGAAGTCGGAAAGAGATGATGAGATCGTCTCTAGCTTGGCTAACATTAGTAATTTATAAGAGTCTCAGTAAAAGCAGATCACTGATCTATCTCAGAGAGTACCAATGATGCAGCAGGATGGTGGCTATGAAGGAGCTAGCCAAGAGGAGATCGAGGAACAAACTACGCCATGGGTCAAAGTATTCAAGGAACTGGGTACCCGAATCAAGGAAACCAGAATTATCAGGGGAATTACAACAACCATGGTTCCCCGGGTAATTACCAACAACCAAGGAGGCTGGAGTTTTCATGGAGCAATCCGAATAATGCGGTGCAGCCTTCTATCGGTGTTATTCCAGGAGCAAAGGTAGAAGAAGAAAAGCCTGAGGATACGGTGAACAGGTACATGGCGAGGAATGATGCGAGAGTAGACCTTCTTGAGGCCAAGTTAGAGAAAAAGATTGATGATAATCATAAGGATTTGTCTACACAAGTGAAAGACCTTACGTTGTTGATGGGAGAGATGACTGGGAATGTAAACAAATTGACTCAAACTATTGAGAAAGGGAAGTTTCCATCTCTAAGTATTGAGAATCCAAAGTCTTGCCATGCCATCACGTTGAGGTCGAGAATGCAATATGAAGGTCCGATGATGTTGACAAGTGAAATCGAAGAGAACAGAGTAGTTGCTCGACCAGATAAGAGTTGCTCGATCAGACTATCTGGTCGAGTAGAGGTCGAACAACTTCCGAAGAAACAGAATTACGATACTCTATTTTCTGATCATCCATTTGACCAGCACAACACCGTTTGACCAAACCACCTAGGTCAAATGAAGGTTGAACAACAGCAGTGTGACGAGAGTTCAGATCAGGGAATCTGTTCAACCAAAACCAATCTGTTCGACCAAACCATCTTGGTCGAGCAGAGGTCGAGCAAAATGTTCAGGAACAGAGTATGCGATCAGATAGGTTCCTCGACCAAAACCTATCTGTTCGACCAAACCATCTCGGTCGAATAGAGGTCGAGCATCACAGCTCAGAGTCCAATTCTATATCGAATGCGACACCTGTTGATCGAAATACTCCAGCTACATTTCTAGAATAGAATACCGAGCTTATAGTAGTAGAAAAGAAGTGAGAAAGAGCCAAGAGATTAAGAGCCGAGAAGGATAAAGTGGAGAAGGTTGAATGTGATGAATGGGGGATACCCGAAACAAAGATACCTCCGCCATTTCCTCTCAAGCTAGTTAAGAAGGGATTGGAGGAAAAGTTCAAGAAGTTTTCTGAGATCATAAACAAAATAAGCTTGAACGTTCCTTTCTCTGAAACAATAATGGAGATGCCGTATTATGACTGCTTTCTGAAGGATATTCTTTTGAAGAAGAGAAGCTTGAACGAAATTGAAATGGTGAATTTATCTGAGAACTGCAGCTCGATCATTCAAAGGAAGCTACCAGCTAAGCTAAAGGATCCGGGAAGCTTCATAATTTTATGTGAAATTGGAAAGGGGCCGGCACGTCGAGCCTTGTGTGATCTTGGGGCAAGCATCAACTTGATGCCGTTGTCCACTTTTAAAAGGCTTGGTTTGGGAGAATTAACTCCTATATCGGTGGCTCTGCAGCTAGCGGATAGGTCTATGACCTTTCCAAAAGGTGTGATTGAAGACGTTCTCGTCAAAGTAGAAAAGCTTATCTTTCCTGTGGACTTTCTTGTGCTTGAGATGGAAGACGACAAGGATAATTTTCCCCTGATCTTAGGGAGACCATTCCTTGCGACTGCTGGAGCTATGATAGATGTGCAAAAGGATGAGCTACGGTTGAGGATGGATAAAGAAGAGGTCCTATTTAACCTTGACAAAGCAATGAAGATGCAATGGAGATGCAGTGTCACAGTATTGATGTGGTGGAGGAGATCGTTAATGAAGACATGTCTTTGATTCTCTCTAAGGATCCTCTTGAGACATGCCTGATGGAGTCTCTTACTTTTCCCACTACAGATCTAGATGAACAATGAGGTATGTATTGAATTTCTTAAAAACTTGCATGCTTTGGGTGATGACAGGTATGAATCGCAAAAGACAAAGGTTGAAGAGGTCAAGTGGACTAGGAAGTACTTACCTTTGGACAGAGAGAGTGCACCTCAAGAAGAGAAGAAAGAGGAGTTGAAATCGCTACTGGAACACTTGAAGTATGCTTATCTTGGTGACAATGAAAAATATGCAGTAATTGTATCTTCTTCTCTTGATGATGATCAACTTGAGGAATTGTTAGATGTGCTTAGGAAGTATAAGTCTGAGATCGGTTGGTCTCTAGATGATTTAAAAAGTATTAGTCCTTCATATTGCATGCATAAAATAAGATTGTTAGATGAGGCCAAGAGTAGCATTCAGAATCAGCGGAGAGTGAATCCCGCGATTCAAGAAGTGATTAGGAAGCAAATCCTAACGTGGCTAGATGCTGGGATTATTTATCCTATTAGTGATAGTCCCCACGTGAGTCCATTGCATGTTGTTACTAAAAGGGGGGGCATGACTATTGTGAAAGCCGAAGATGGTGAGACTTTAGCCACGAGGATTCCTACAGGATGGCGTGTGTGTATGGATTACAGGAAACTGAATGAAAATACATGCAAAGACCATTTTTCCCTTCCTTTCATGGATCAAATGCTTGATCGTCTTGCAGGGTAAGAGTATTATTGCTTCTTGGATGGGTATTCAGGTTATAATCAAATTATGATTGCACCCGAGGATCAAGAAAAGACTACTTTTACTTGCCCATATGGAACGTTTGCCTTTAGAAAGATGCCTTTTGGATTATGTAATGCGCCTGCTATATTTCAGCGTTGCATGATGGCCATATTTGACAGGTTGATAGAAAAGATCATGGAGGTGTTTATGGATGATTTTTCTGTATTTGGTTTCTCTTTGATATTTGTTTATCTAACCTTGCTATTATTTTGAAGAGATGCCAAGAAACTAATCTTCTCTTGAATTGAGAGAAGTGCCACTTCATGGTAAGGGATGTGATTGTTCTTGGCCATCATATTTCGGCAAAAGGATTGCAGGTGGATAGAGCAAAGGTGGTAGCAATTGAGAAGCTTCCTCCACCTATGAATGAGAAGGGAGTGCGGTCTTTCCTTGGACACACCAGTTTTTATAGAAGATTCTTAAAAGACTTCTAGAAATACTCCAAGCCCTTATCTCATTTACTTGAAAAGGATGTGTCTTTTGTTTTTGATGAAGAGTGTCTAACAGCTTTTCAGGTTTTAAAAGAGGCACTTATTACTGCACCTATCTTGATCACATCGGATTGGACTCAGTCATTTGTACTTATGTGTGATGTGAGTGATTTAGCACTTGGAGTGGTGCTTGGGCAGTTGAAGGATAAGAAGTTCTACGCCATTTACTATGCGAGTAAGACTTTCGATGCGGCACAAAAGAACTACACATTGATTGAAAAGGAGTTTCTTGCTGTGGTGTACGCATTCAATAAGTTTCGACAGTATTTGATTGGCATGAAGACTATAGTGTACACGGATCACTCTGCGATTTGGTACTTGATGGAGAAGAAGAAAACTAAGCCAAGGATCATTAGATGTATTCTTCTTCTGTAGGAGTTCGATATGGAGATCCGTGATAAGAAAGGTACAGAAATGTTTTGGCGGATCACCTATCAAGGTTGGAGACAAGGGAGGACTGTGATGATTCTTTCAAATACATAGAAGAGATGTTCCCTGATGAGAAGATCATGGCGGTGTTTGTTGAAAGGGGCTAAAAGAGCATGTGTAGTGGCTGCCCAAGGGATGGATCCATGGTATGCGGATTATGTAAATTATATTGCCGTAGATGAAATTTCGAGAGATCTCAACCGATATCAACTCGCAAAATTCAAGAGGGATGTTGAGATATTTATATGGTATGATCCGGTTGTCTACAAGATATGTACGGATTCCATAGTCCATAGGTGTGTGCTTGAGATGGAGATGGAGAGCGTTCTTGATTTTTGCCATGCACAGCCTAACGGGGGGCACTTTGGAGCTCAAAAGATGGCAGCGAAGGTACTTCAATCTGCTCTTTATTAGCCTACCTTGTTTAAAGATTGTGAGACCTATGTGACGTCATGCGATAGATGTCAAAAGATGGGGAACATAAGTCAAAGAGATGAGATGCCACTTCAGCCAAGCATTGTTGTTGAGATCTTTGATGTATGGGGATCGATTTTATGGGGCCTTTTCCTCCATCTAATGGATTCTTTACATCCTCTTAGTAGTGGATTATGTTTCTAAGTGGGTGGAAGCCATTTCCACTCGCGTGAATGATTCAAGGACTATTTTATCTCTCTTGAAGAAATATATCTTTGCCCGTTATGGAGTTCCTAGAGCACTAGTGAGTGATGGAGGTACTCACTTCGTCAATAAACTTCTTGAAAAGGTGCTTATGGATTATGGAGTCAAGCATAGGGTTACTACACCCTATCACCCTCAAGCGAATGGGCCAGCTGAAGTTTTCAATCGACAAGTGAAGCAAATATTAGAGAAGGTAGTCGGAACCAATAGGAAGGATTGGGCTATGAATCTCGATGATGTTTTGTGGAGGTTCCGGACTGCTTATAAGACGGTGTTGGATATGTCGCCGTACCAAATTATCTATGGGAAGCCGTGCCACTTGCCCGTAGAGATTCAGCACAATGCTTTTTGGGCATTGAGGAGTTTGAACTTGTCTTTAAAGGATCAAAAGGAGTTGAGGATAACTCATATTAATCAATTGGATGAGTTCCGAAATCAAGCTTATAAGAACTCGGAGATCTACAAGGAGAGAATGAAGAAATGGCATGACTCGAAGATCTCATACAAAGAGTTCAAGCAAAGTGATGAGGTATTACTTTTTAAATCTCGCTTGAAGCTCTTCGCATGGGAAATTGAAGTCGAAGTGGACGGGGCCATTCATTATCCATAGAGCCTGCGAAGGGGGGAGTTTTGAGCTTATGGACAAAGATGGAGACATCATAATAGTGAATGGGCACCGTTTAAAGCATTACAAGTCGCCGGATGATGCTTGTGTCATCTTTGAGGATACCTGGCACTAGATTAGTACTGTCGTGACTCTCCGACGTTAAAGATGAGTGCCTGTTGGGGGCTTTTTCTCACATTTTATTGCTTTAATTTCATTGGTGTGTGTAAGAAATTTTTATATTTGACGTGCTTATCATTCGGAAATTACATCTTTTTGCAAACTTAAGTTTTCACTATAGTTTCTACTAAGTTTGAGAGGGTGTGATGTACTTACCTCATCATAGTACGGAGAATATGATCTTTTCTTTGTAACGTTTGCTAGGGGAGTTGATTTTTGCGGTATATTAAAACTTTAACTGGTTTTGATGCATCAATTTTTTTGCAATTTGCCTTGTGTTTAGTGGTGTTTTGTTGTGTTTCTAGTATAATTGCGAAGTTATACTAGATGTTATATGGTTTAAAGAGTTTCTCTAGCTTAATTTTTGGATATCTTGATACTTGATGTTGTCTTAGAGTTGAATGTTGCAGGGAGATACGAGAAGGGTACGAAGTTTAGTAAAGTTTGAGGTTGTTCGACTTTCAGGAGAGCTGTTCAACCAAGGCTATTTGATCGAGAAATGGTCGAACGAAATGCATAATTCTTTCAGAGAGGTTGTTCGACTTGAGCCTTGCAGCTCGACCAAGATGTTGTAGTCGAGCAACGGTCGAGCAAAGTAAGCAAAACTTACAGAAACTTTGTTCGACCAAGTAGTGGTTGCTCAACCAGGAGTGTAAAGTCGAACAACGATCGAGAAGGACAGATGAGAACAGGGGGCACGATGATGTAGGTTGCTCGACTTCCAGCACTTATTCGATCGATAATTTAGGTCGAATAGATATCGAACGAAATGCATGAAATGTCCAGAAAGGTTGTTCGACTTCGACTGTGTTGTTCGACGAAGGAGTTTAGTCGAGCAACGGTCGAACAAAGTGCACAAAACTTACAGAGACTTTGTTCGATCAAACATAGGTTGTTCGACCAAGATATGAAAGTCGAGCGGAGGTCAAGCAAGTCAGGGCAACATAGAGACTCGATTACACGCATTGCTCGACTTCTACATATTGTTCGACCACAAGATTTAGGTCGAATGGAGGTCGAGCTAGGCGATTTGAAGGGTTAGATCTGGGTCGTTCGACTTATAAATATTGTTCGACCATCCCTCACAAGTTACAAATCTTGGTCGAGCTAGGCAGTTTTAAAAAGGTAAAATTTTATTCTGTTCGATACAAAACCGTCACTCTTTCTTGAGCACCATTTCTAAACTTTTTTCCTTTTAACCTCTTTTCTACACCTAAGTCTTTCCTCCCACACACTTCACACCCGAATTCGAGGGTTTGCAAGATCCAATCTCAGATTTTCACTCGAATCTTTGGGGAAATTTCGCTCTCGTTCACCACACGCGCATTATGTTTGGCAAAGGTATGCTTTCTCTCACTATTGATTCTCGAATTTCATTGTGGATGATTGTTCAAGATTTGGTGAGTGGAGTTCACTTAGTTTAGGTTGGTTTGATTGTTGAATTGCTTGAGTTTTTATCCAACATTGCATTCAAAATTTTCTTGAATTGTGCTTCGTTGAATTATGAAATACTCATGAAATTAATGTTGTATGAAGCATGGGCTTGAGTTTAATTGTGAATTATGCATATGGGTCATTGAATTTGGGTGATTATATGGTGCAATTGAGGGTAGAAGTTGAGCATGTTCTAAGTGTTGACTTGGTGAAATGTGGAGTTGATATGATATTATGTTCGTGAGCAGTAGTGTTAGATTAATTTGATCTGGATATTCTTGATTGAAAGTGTTGATTTAGAGTTCAATTGTGATTGTTAGACACTTGAAATTGAATTGAATTGGATACATAAATTTGAAGTCTTGAGTAAGATTCATGTTAGACTTAGGCTCGGTAGTTGTTTATCTCTTTTTGTTGCGTATTGAAGTATAACTTTTACAGGAAAAGAGAGTGCTTCTTCTTCGAAGAGGAAAGGAAATAGGTCACCTCCATTGGGGGAGTTAGTCAAGAAAATCAAGATGGATAAAAGGAAGCCAGATAAAAGAAAAATGCCAGTGGATTTTGGGATCAAGATTGGCGATTGGGAAGAGAAATGGGAGCTGTGGAATACAATCTCTCTAAAGATCAGAAGGACGAGGTATCAAGATGATCGTGCCATGATGAACATGAACATCATCAACGACATTCGTTGGATATTTAATCAAGCGGGTATAGCAAGATTCATGGAGATGAAGAGGGAGACTTACTTTTACATTACTGCGGAGGTTTTATGCACGCTGACAGTTGAGCGTGGTGATGGATATCTTCCTTATGGTATTTGGATGCAAATAGGTAGACAGGAGCAGACGATATGGGCTCGAGAGTTTAATGAGATAATTGGCTGTGAGAATGTAGTTGGAACAGAGAGTGATGCCTTTAGGCAGAACGAGTTTTGGAGAACTATCACGGGGAGGCGAGAAGATTATAATTCTAATACCTCAAAGGTTGCTTTCATTCGCAACCCTGTGATTGCTTACATGGACCGGATTTTGGGGAACACGTTATTTGCAAGGTCCGAATGGAGCTGTATTCCGAGAGAGGAGCTTTATGTCTTATGGTGCATGCTCAACAGAGTTCGCTTCAATGTATCAGCCTATTTTTTCCATCAGCTTTACAAGTTCACAACGCATGGATTTCAAAGAGAAAACATCGAAGGGTTGATCACCATTATAGCGGAGTATTACAGGGTTGACTTGAGTAGGCATGCTCCTATTCGAGGTGACCCGGACTTGATCTTGACATCATGTGTCAGGATGGGGCTTATTGAGCGAGTGGATGATATTTAGATATTCATCCGAGGGAAGAAGCCTCGAACACTTCAGTTTTCGTTGGTGATAGCTGACCTTACCACTGTGAGGAACAACAATAACTTGTTGATGAATACTACAGAGCACACAGTAATCTCGAAGACATGTTTGGGAAGGGGAGATTGGAGATTGCTAGCTGAGTTGCGTGAGCAGGGAATCGGCTTGGATGAGGACATGATTTTGATCGAAGACCCGACTGATTTTGAAGAGGAGGAGCCACAACCACCACTTGCTTTTGATTATCAGGAGGATATGCCTCCGATGCAGCCTCAACAGCCACTTGAGCAAGAGTTTTTCGAGCCAACACCACAGACACAGCTGCAGCCGCAGCAAGATTATTGGGTGGCCCAGGATCAATTTTATCGGGAGCAATTCCGATTGATGCATGAGCATTTCGCCACACTCAATGCGAACCAGTTAGAAACAAACAAGCAGCTGGCGCTTGCAAATACTAACTACGCCGCACTCAATGCACTGATGGTGGTTTTCTCAACACACAATTTTAATCCCCAAGTATGAAGGATACCAATTGTAGTTTCGAAGGTGACCAAGTTAAATATCGAATCCACGGGACGGATAAATATAACTTTAGTTATTTTCTAGCAATTATGACTATGTTGAGAATTGTAATTGTTGGTTTGTAAACTAAGTAACAATTAAAATAGCAAATAAATAACAAGAACAAGAGAAGAGTTGTTGTGATCAAATAAGATGTTAGGTAGTTCGTTAGGCCATCCAGTTTCATTCGTTAATTCATACTTTCGTGTGTCGATGTCCGCCTCTGCCTTGTGGAATATGGACGCATCGCTAGACTATGCAAATCTATTCTATAGACACAAATAGATAAGCTTTTGATACGTGTGAGTATCCTCAGAGCAAGACGTATACTTTACCTCCCTTTCTAGGTACTATCATAATCAATTATTTCCCGTGCACTTAGTATTCTAACCCGATTTGATCTCCCTTTTTAGGTACTATAAAGTTATACTCTTAATCCTACTTGTTAACTCGAATTCAATTCAATTAACAAACATTCATATAAGACGGTTCTAATAAAACCTTGGAATCCCTTCACTTAAAATTATAATAATAAACCCTGCTCATTAGTGAACGCACTCAATCAATAACCATGTTATGCATTCAGACTCTACACAACGATTATTGATGCACAAAACAACTATCAGTATGGATTAAAAACGCATAATCTTATATAAAATAAACCACAAGTAGTGTTGTACGGAGTATATACACGAAATACAAATTAACTCATGAAACCTTCATAACCCTAGAACTACCGAAGTGGCTCTAGCCCATGATTGATCTATGAACAATCATGGTTAGATGGACCAATCTTACTTGACTCTCCAGCGGACTCTAAAAGCTCTCTTGTTTTCTTCTTGTTGTATATTGTGTCCTTGGTGGTTTTGTGATTGGTGATGTCTTCCTTGACTGCATGAGCCTCCATATATACTTGTAATCACGTCTCTAGGGCTTGGAATGGGATTTTCAAGTGATCACACGTGTTTTGGCCTCGAAAATCTGGATAAGGTAAGTTTTCGCACGACGGTTCGACCTCAGCAAACAGGTCGAACCACTAGCCGCAGGTCGAATCACAGTGCGAACCCACCTACTGGAAGTATTCTGCACCTGGTTCGACTTCTTGTACAGGTCGAACCACTCTGTCTTGGTCGAACAATAGGTTGAACCATGCTACTGGACAATTTCTGCTCTTGATTCGACCAACCATCAGGTTGAACCCCCAACGTCGTGGTCGAATCCACTTTCTCGCGAACTGGTTCGACCATGGTTCGACCTGATAGACAGGTCGAACCCCTCGAGTCGTGGTCGAACCCCTCTTCTGCTACTTTGCCTTGCTGGTTCGACCTGCTGGAGAGGTCGAACCCTCCTCCAACAGGTCGAACCCACCTCTCTCCTTGGCGGTTCGTGTGGTCTTGACTTCGTCTCTTTGATTCTTGGCACTTCTACTCCGATTTTGCTATGAAAACCACTTAAATAGCTCCACTAACACCTGATTCATGCTAATTCACAATATATATAGGTTTTCCACCTATTTCCACCTCAAAACTCTCCAAAATTAGCACAAAACATGATGCCAAACTTGTGAATTTACACTTTCATCAAACAACCAAACTTACATGTTGCTCGTCCCGAGGCAACCAAATGAAACCACAGGAATCGTGTATAATTCACCAAGATCAAGTACAATACATATCACACATGCAACTTCATTAAATCAAACAAGTATTAATTGTTTCATATATATCACTCATGCAAAACCAATCCAATCACACACCATTCGGAGTACTAAGTAATCTAGCTCACAAGATAAGTATTTATTCTCTATCACTCAAGTGCGTGAGGCACTATATAGGCTAGTATAAACACTCATATCAATCCATATTCACGCGTAACCATAAGCTTGGCAAGGGTCTCAAAAATCAACTTATAATCAACTCTTCACTAGGATCACAAAGGACTTGTTTTTGGGTTGTAATATTGGTTCTTTGGAAAAAGGTAGGAAAATTTAGGTAAGTGACTTAAGACACTAGTAGAGAGTTACCTTGGAGGTTCTCGATTTCTTCTTCTTGCTGCAATATCTCCTCCAACTTCTCTTCTTCTTCTCATGGATTTTCCTTCTTTTCCGTGCATCAACATCATCTCTTTAAACAATTCGGGTACCAGTTTTAGGCACTACCCTTCTTCTCTTTATTAATCAGCTGCTCTTAAGCTTAAGACTTCATGTTATAAGCAATCGGGGTACCAGTTTCAGGCACTACCCCTAAACAAGATTTAACCATATTATTTTCATCCAACCATATTCTATCTTCCTTTTTTTCTTGCAACACTTACTCACCTCAACTCTCTCTACCAATGAATAGGTCAATCAAGGCTCAAGTAAAGGTTTATAAGGTTATTTACTTCGGCTACCAAAAAAAAGTTTTTTAACGGCTCAACGGGGCATCTAAAGGTTAATAAACTCATTAGGAAGGACAAAATTTGGCTAAGTAGCTTAATCACAAAATTATGGCCTAAGATCATGTCCTAGCAATTTATCAATCATAAGTCTCACTCAAGACTCCAAGCCAAGTTCTAGAATACGTTCATATGAATGATCCTCTCAAGAATAAAACAATCATGATCAAGCATGATTATCAAGGCTCAAATCCTCACATAGGGAAATAGAATCCTAAGTACTCCTCATAGCACATAATTAAGATCAATTCCACAAGAATTCTACATACTTATCAAATTATACATGCTTTTCATCAATAGAAATTAACACATGACATATGAATGCACAAATCAACAGCCCATAAACCGAATCAATCATACAAGTATCTCTACAGCCCAACTCATGCATCATAGAAGGACGGAATTAAGAACACACTTTTCTGGCTTGGTTCGACCTGTGGAAGAGGTCGAATCAACTTCATCGTGGTCGAATCAACATTTTGAACACCTTCTCCTTCGGTTCGGCTTGGGTTTGACCTGCTGACCAGGTCGAACCATATCGGCTTAAGTCGAACCACCCTTCTGTAAATTTCATGTCACCAGTTCGACCTCGGTTCGACTTGCTGAACAGGTCGAACCAAGAATGTTGTGGTCGAACCGCACTTCTGGAATTCTGCTATCACTGGTTCGACCTGTTGATCTAGTCGAACCATATTGCATGAGGTCGAACCACCTCTCTGGACAACTTTGCACCATGGTTCAACTTCTTCAGCTAGGTTCGACATCCTGGCACTGGTCAAACCTACCCCCTGGAAGCTCTAAAATGCGTGTTCTTCAATCCCTACACACTTCAAACTTCAAAACAAATCATTAAGTACCAACTAGAGCACAACTTCATCAAGAATTGGTTCTTTAAAAACTTATCAATCATGAGTAACTCTGCAATCACTCAAAATACGAAACAACAAAACACCACGGAACATTAGGCAAGTTACAAAAAATCGACACATACAAATGGGTTAAAGTTTTAAATATGCCGCAAAAAATTAACTCCCCTAACAAACGTCACAAAGAAAAGATTATACTATCTGTGCTTATCAAGGTAAGTACATCACACCCCCCCAAAACTTAGTAGAAACTATAGTCGAAACTAAGTTTGCAAAGAGATGTAATTGCCGATAAGTAAGCACTTCAAATATAAATTTTTTTTACTCACACGAAAGAAATAAAGCATTAAAACGGGAGGGAAAGCCCCCAATAGGCGCTCATGTTTAACGTCGGAGAGTCACGACGGTACCAACTCAGAAAACTACTTGATCAGAGGATGATCATGTCGTATCCTCACCTTCCAATACTTTCTCCCCCTCTTATCATCCACACTTACCACCTTACCATTCTTATGCACCATACGATCAGTAGAATCTCCTTTCTCAAACTTTCTCTTCTCATTCCTGTCAATACTATAACACTGAGACTCCATTGGCATCTTCATTGCTTTGTCCAAGTTGAAAAGAACTTCTTCTTTGTCCATCCGCAATCTAAGCACTCCTTTTTGAACATCAATCATAGCTCCAATAGTAGCAAGGAAAGGTCTCCCCAAGATTAGAGGGATATTATCCTTGTCTTCTTCCATCTCTAGCACAAGAAAGTCCACAGGAAAGACTAGCTTCTCCACTTTGACGAGAACGTCTTCAATTATACCTTTTGGAAACGTCATCGACCTGTCCGCCAATTGGAGAACCACTGTTGTAGGGGTCAACTCCCCCAAACCAAGCCTCTGAAAGATGGACAATGGCATTAAATTGATGCTTGCCCCTAGATCGTACAAAGCTCGTCGTGCCGGCCCCTTTCTGATCTTACATAGAATAGTGAAGCTCCCCAGATCCTTCATCTTTTGCGGCAGCTTCCTTTGAATGATTGAGCTGCAATTCTCAAATAAATTCTCCATTTCAATTTTGGTTAAGCTCCGCTTCTTCAACAATATGTCTTTAAAAAATCGGGCATAGTACGGCATCTCCATGATTGCCTCTGAGAAAGGAATGCTCAAGCTTATCTTGTTCATTATCTCTGAAAACTTCTTAAACTTCTCTTCCAATCCCTTCTTCACAAGCTTGTAAGGAAACGGCGGAGGTATCTTTGTTTTGGGAATCCCTCATTCATCACGATCAACATTATCCGCTTTCTCCTTTTTGGCTCTCAATCGCTTGGCTCTCTCCCACTTTTTCTCAGCTATTATCTCTGTACTTTGCTCATTCCGAACCACTGGAGTAGCATCAACATCATCGAGAGTGTTCGGAGTAGCAACATGCAACTTCTGGATGGGTTCGACCAGGGTTCGACCTGTGGAACAGGTCAAACCAGGCACGTAATGGTCGAACCGCTCTTCTGGACAACTGCTCTCTTTTTGAATTTGAGGTTTGACCTGGGTTTTACCTGTTGAGTAGGTCGAACCACGGCCACCTAGGTCGAACCGACCTACTGTACTCCTTCCGCCCTCCGGTTCGACCGAGGTTCGACCTGTTTGATAGGTCGAACTATGTCTGTCATGGTCGAACCGTTGCTGCGACAAAATAGAGTGCTCCAAGTTGTGCGGTTCGACCTGGGTTTGACCTGTTGGATAGGTCGAACCATCATTGATTTGGTTGAACCGGTGTTCTGGAAAAACAGAGTGCTCCGAATTGTCAGGTTCGACCATGGTTCGACCTGTATGCCTGGTCGAACCATTTGGATTTTGGTCGAACCGATGCTGCGATTCTTTTTGATCGTGTCCAGTGCATTGGTTCGACTTCCCCTGTATGGTTCGACCTTCAGTATTGGTCGAACCATATTCGAATCTTACCCTAGACATGTCCAAATTTGATTCCGGCCTCATAGGTCCCTCGTACTGCGTTCCCGACCTCAATGTGATGGCGTTGCAGGACCTTGGATTCTCAATACTTTGAGACGGGAACTTCCCCTTTTCAAGAGATTGAGTAAGCTTGTTAACACTTCCTGCCATCTCCCCCATCAGCAATGTAAGGTCCTTCACCTGCTTAGATATAACCTCATGGTTTGCATCGATTTTTTTTTCAAGTTTGGCCTCAAGGCGGTTCACTCTTTTATCGTTCTTGGCCATATACCTGTTCACAGTATCCTCAAAACCCGATTTCCCTTCTTCCACCTTAGCACCCGGATCAACACCCATCGGAGGTTGAATCGCATTATTCGGATTGCTCCAAGAGAACTCCGGCCTTCTAGGCTGTTGATAACCACCCGGGGGACCACGATTATTAAAGTTTCCTCGATAGTTTCCTTGGTAGTTCTGGTTTCCTTGATCTGGATACCTAGTCCCTTGAATACTTTGACCCATGGCATAGTGTGCCTCTTCAAACTCCTCTTGGATTGGTCCATCATTCTTCAACTCCTGCTGCATGATTGGTACGCACTGAGATAATTCGCTGATTTGCTTCTGTTGGGATTCAAGTATCTTGTTGATATTGGACAAGCTAGAGACGATCTCATCTTCTCTACTTGTTTTCACCATTGCTTGTTCAACCTGAGCTACCTTTCCAAGGACATTAGTACCTCTAACTCTATCAGTTGGCCAATTCCTCGAATTCATCAAAATATCTTCAAAAACTTCTCGGCCTCTACGGATGACTTTGTAAGCAATGCTCCATTAGAAGAAGCATCCAATAACACTCGTGAATCACAGTCCAATCCATTGTAGAATATACTGATATATTGAGCTTTAGATAGCCCATGTTGAGGACACTTCCTAAGCATGTCCTTGAATCTATCCCATGCTTCATGAAATTTCTCACCTCCACCGATAGCAAATTGGTTAATGTCTTACTTCATCTTAAACACCTTTGAAGGTGGCATGTACCTCTCCAAGAACCTTAACTGCAGTTGCTCCCAAGTGGTGCACTCAGCTGCGTTGATAGTGTCATACCAATCTCTCGCCTTTTCAGTAAGCGAGAATTTGAACAAGAGGATCTTCCTAGCATCTTCATGTTCTCCTGCATCTTTTTGAGTACTTGCATAGCCCAAGAACTTGTTCAGATACTGCTGCGGATCCTCGAAAGACCCTCCTGAAAAGGAGTTCCTTTCTATCATGCTAATAAGAGTGGGATGAAGATCGAAAGCTGAATTAGTTCCCCTTGCTCCTAGAATCCCAAAATTTCCAGCCCCATTATTTCTGAAAACCTCTCGGATGGCTAGATTATCCGGATTCGCTGTCATGTTGACTGTCCCTACTCCCGAATTAACTTCAGTTGTAGCTTCAATCGTCTTCGAAATTTGCTCGTTAACTTCAACTCCAAAATTCAGAGCTTCAGTTGGATCAATAGTCTTTGCCTTGCCCTTCTTCTTCTTCTTTTTCTTTCTTGACGATGCTCCGATCTCAGAATTATAGGGTTCAAGTTCACCTTTCTTTGATCTCGTGAGCATACACCTAAAAAGAACTAGAATTAAAATAGCAAAACAAGATAAATAGCCCGAATAAATTAGAAATAACAAAAAGATATTTTAAGTCGTCCCCGGCAACGGCGCCAAAAACTTGATAGTGGTTTTCTCAACACACAATTTTAATCCCTAAGTATGAAGGATACCAATTGTAGTTTCGAAGGTGATCAAGTTAAATATCGAATCCACGGGACGGGTAAATATTACTTTAGTTATTTTCTAGCAATTATGACTATGTTGAGAATTGTAATTGTTGGTTTGTAAACTAAGTAACAATTAAAATAGCAAATAAATAACAAGAACAATAGAAGAGTTGTTGTGATCAAATAAGATGTTAGGTAGTTCGTTAGGCCATCCAATTTCATTCGTTAATTCATACTTTCATGTGTCGATGTCCGACTCTGCCTTGTAAAATATGGACGCATCGCTAGACCATGCAAATCTATTCTATAGACACAAATAGATAAGCTTTTGACACGTGTGAGTATCCTCAGAGCAAGACGTATACTTTACCTCCCTTTCTAGGTACTATCATAATCAATTATTTCCTGTGCACTTAGTACTCTAACCTGATTTGATCTCCCTTTTTAGGTACTATAAAGTTATACTCTTAATCCTACTTGTTAACCCGAATTCAATTCAATTAACAAACATTCATATAAGACGGTTCTAATAAAACCTCGGAATCCATTCACTTATAATTATAACAATAAACCCTGCTCATTAGTGAACGCACTCAATCAATAACCATGTTATGCATTCAGACTCTACACAACGATTATTGATGCACAAAACAACTATAAGTATGGATTAAAAATGCACAATCTTATATAAAATAAACCACAAGTAGTGTTGTACGGAGTATACACATGAAATACAAATCAACTCATGAAACCTTCATAACCCTAGAACTACCGAAGTGGCTCTAGCCCATGATTGATCTAGGAACAATCATGGTTAGATGGACCAATCTTACTTGACTCTCCAGCGGACTCTAAAAGCTCTCTTGTTTTCTTCTTGTTGTATATTGTGTCCTTGGTGGTTTTGTGATTGGTGATGTCTTCCTTGACTGCATGAGCCTCCTTTTATACTTGTAATCACGTCTCTAGGGCTTGGAATGGGCTTTTCAAGTGATCATACACGTTTTGGCCTCAAAAATCCGGATAAGGTAAGTTTTCGCACGACGGTTCGACCTCAGCAAATAGGTCGAACCACTGGCCGCAGGTCGAACCACAAGTCGAACCCACCTACTGGAAGTATTCTGCACCTAGTTCGACTTCTTGTACAGGTCAAATCACTCAGTCTTGGTCGAACCACAGGTCGAACCATGCCTGGACAATTTCTAATCTTGATTCGACCAACCGTCAGGTCAAACCCCCAACGTCGTGGTCGAATCCACTTTCTCGCGAACTGGTTCGACCATGGTTCGACCTGATAGACAGGTCGAACCCCTCGAGTCGTGGTCGAACCCCTCTTCTGCTGCTTTGCATTGCTGGTTCGACCTGCTGGAGAGGTCGAACCCTCCTCCAACAGGTCGAACCCACCTCTCTCCTTGGCGGTTCGCGTGGTCTTGACTTCGTCTCTTCGATTCTTGGCACTTCTACTCCGATTTTGCTATGAAAACCACTTAAATAGCTCCACTAACACCTGATTCATGCTAATTCACAATATATATAGGTTTTCTACCTATTTCCACCTCAAAACTCTCCAAAACTAGCACAAAACATGATGCCAAACTTGTGAATTTACACACTCATCAGCACCCTATGATACGATGGATGATCGGCTGAGGCAGTTGCAAGACCATGAGCTCTTGATAGCTCAAAATATCAGTGATCTCCATAGAGTAATTGATCAGTGGCGAGCGGAGAGGAGTGATGATGATGATGGGGAGAATGATGGTGATGCTCCGGAGGAGTAAGGAGCGTTAGGTTTTTTATTCTTTTCTGATTCTTCTCATCCCCATTCTCTTTTACACTTTACAGGTGCAAGCTTGAGTGTTGTGGGTGTAGTGTGTGATTCATGTGTGAGTGGCATGTATCTGATAATATTGATGATGATTGACTGATTGTGGAAAGTAGTTTGCTTGGAATTGATTAGTGATGAGGATTCATGATATGTATGGGCTCTTATTTTGATGCATGTTTATTTGTTGATGACTAGCATGTTCTATTTGTATTGGTAGTTCATAGAAAATTGATGTTGATTGCATGCTTTGAAGAGTGTTTAGGATTCTATTAACCCTGTGAGGATTTGCGCCTTGTTGATCGTGCTATACGCGTGATCATTTATTCCTGAGAGTCGTTTGTATACTCGTATTATAGAACTTGACTTGGAGTCTTGTGTGAAATCTATAATTGATAGATGCTAGGAAATGATCTTAAGCCATTATTGTTAATTGAGTTTTGAGTTACATAGCCAAATTTATCCTGTCCTATTATATGATTATCATTGGAAGCCCTTTTGAGCCTTTAAGCTTTTTCTTTGGCAAGCCTTGATAATGAGCCGTTTACCTTTTGAGCCTTGAACACCTAATACTAGTAAAGAGTGGAGGTAGATGAATTCTCTATGAAGTTTTGAAGAGGAATAGAAGGAGAGATTTGGTGAAATCAAAATTGAGAGACAAGGGGTTAAATCTTGCGAGGGACAGTGCCTGAAACTGGTATCCCAAATACTAGAGAGGGTAGTGTCCAAAACTGGTACCCTTATACTTGAAGAACACCGGAATTGGTATTTTACTGGGAAAAGAGGTTGATCCAAGTAAAGATAGAAGAATGGCATATAAACATGATCGTTAAGACGAAGAAGTGAAGAAGGAAGAAGCTGAAAAGCAATATACCGAGGTAATTCTTTACTAGTGAACTTAATCACTTATCTATATTCTTCCACCTTTACCAAAGAGCTAACATTACAACCTTTAAGCAAGTCCTTTGTGATCCTGGTATTGAGTTGTTTATGGATGGATTTTTGAGACCTTTGTCAAGCTTGTGGTTACGCGAGTATATGAATTGAAATTGAGTGTCGATACTAACCATAAAGTGTACATCTTTTACACTTGAGAGAGAGAATAAATACTTACCCGTGAGCTAGATGACTTAGCACTCGTAGAAGTATTGTGATTAATTGATATTTTTATGTGAATGAAAGGTATGATGGTTGCATGTTTTGAGTTGATATAATTGCATGTGTTAGGATATGTTGCACTTGATCTTGTGATTACACTCTCTGGATTTGTTTGATTTTCGTTGCCTCGGGACGAGCAACATGTAAGTTTGGGGGTTTGATGAGAGTATAAATTCACGTATTTTGGGCTCTGATTTGCGTGGGAATAGAGTACGATTGAGTCTTTATTGAGATGAATCGGTACATTTATGGAAAAGTCACGAATCAAAGACAAGGGTTGTTTGAGCATATTTGCATAGGAAAACAGGTGTAAAAGGCTTGGAATTAGAAGACACAATTTTAGAGGTAAGGATTAAGTGTCGTTCGACCAAGAGAGTCTGTTCGACCAGACCACCCAGGTCAAACAAAGGAGGCCAAGTCGAACAGATTGTACAGATCCGCCCAGAGAGTTAGCTCGACTTGGAGGCATTACTCGACCAACATCAGCTTGGTCGAGCAGATGAGCAGAGGTTGAACAAAGTGAACAAAACTTACAGAGAGTTTGTTCGACTTGAAGGTGTTGCTCGACCAACATCAATTTGGTCGAGCAGAGGAGGTTAAGTCGAGCAGAATGTCAAAATTATCCAGAGAGCTTGCTCGACCAGTTGCTCGAGTTGGAGGCCTTGCTCGACAAGTCCATGCCTGGTCTAACAGAATTTTGCTGCTACTATTTATGGTAATTTCGGATGTCTTTTATCAAATTTGATGTGTGCTTCAAGCAAAGGCCCATCCTAAGCCCACAAGGAGGTTATATGAGTATAAAAGAAGAGCTTTCGCAGGAGAACGAGGGAGACGACACATTATTCATCCATCTACTACCGAAACCCTACCATCATCCAAAGGAGTCGTGAGGAGAGGTTCGTCTGGCGAGTCAAGTAAGATCATACCAACTAGCCATGATTGTTCCTAGATCAATCATGGGCTAGAACCATCCCGGTAGTTCTAGGGTTATGAAAGTTTTATGAGTTAATTGAATTTCCATGTGTAAACTCCATACAACACTACTTGTGGTTTATTTTACATAAGATTGTGCTTTTTCAATTCATACTCACGGTCGTTTTGTGCATCATTAACTGTTATGTAGAGTCTGAATACATGTCTTGGTTATCGATTGAGTGCGTTCACCGCTGAGCAGGATCATATGTTATAATTCTAAGTGAAGGGATTTCGAAGTCTTATTAGAACTATCTTATATAGATACTTGTTAATTAAATCATATTCGGGTTAATAAGTAGGATAAAGAGTATAACTTTACAGTACCAAAAAGGGAGATCAAATCGGGATAGAATACTAAGTGCACGGGAAATAATTGATTATGATAGTACCTAGAAAGGGGGGTGAAGTATACATCTTGGTTCAAGGATATTCACACGTGTGATACGCTTGCTTATTTGTGTCTATAGAATATGCTTGCATGGTTTAGTGATGCGTTCATAAACTACAAGGCAGAGTCGGACATCAACACATGGAAAGAAAATTAACAAGTAAAATCGGATGACCTGAAGAACTACTCTATTACTTACTTGATCACAATCGAATTTCCTCTATTGCTTTCTTATTTACTTTGTTATTTTTACTTATATGTTATTTAGTTTCACAACCAAACCAAATCCAATTTGCCACATAATCTTAGTTAATTAGAATATAATTAAAGTGATAATCATCCGTCTCTTGGGTATGATAAACACTTGGTCACCTATCGAAACTACAATTGATATCCTTATACTTGAGGATTAATTTTGTGTGTTGAGAAAACACGTATTAGTAGGGTTTTCTGATGCTGGCGCACGGCTTTCTCTTACAGGCCCGTGTCTGGCGCATGGCTCGAGCTGCACCAGCTCGACTCGAGTAGCAACACTCAGCTCGAGTCGGGTTGTGCCCTATTTTTCTTCTTCGTTTCATCTCCCTTCTCCTTTTTTGCTCTGTTTTTACTTGTTTTACATACGTTTAAGCTCATTCTCACACATTTTCATAAAAATATAAAACACAACCAAATAACACATAAATACAAATAAAATACTATGAAAATGGATATAAAAAGATACTAAAATCTAGGTGAAAATATCACTCATCAAAGAGCACCCACACAAGCCAATGAAAGATTAAAGGATTGTAACTGCTATACGTGTGGAGCTAGAGGGCATATCTCACCTGATTGCCTAGAGAACCGGAAGCGGGGAATACGACAGTTCGATACAACTCTAGAAATGGTGGAAGCTGTTTACTTCCAAGACCTGGTACAGGTATATCAATTTGAAGATATACCCTCATATGAGAGCATCTATGAAGAAGAATTCTTCAGTCAGGACGAATCCTCCGAAGATGAGTCGGAGTGAAGAAGAAAGCTTCAGGCAAGAGATGCAAGAAGCTATGTCTAGATTCTTTTCCCAGACATCTATTTCTCATAAAGCCCTTATGAGAATCACGAAGGAGGATCCAAGACTCAATCTATACAAAGTAACGGAAGGAGAGATTGCCATCCTCATGGAGCTCATGGGAAATATGATGGAAATTCAGCTAGTTTCTATCGATGAAATAAAAAAGAAACTCAGTAAACTTTAGAGAAAAGTTGCTAAGACCATGTCTTGGATCCATATCGGAGCTATTCGGATCCTTATAAAAACAACATTCAAAGAAGGTATCGATACACCAATCGATATAGGAATCTTTGATAAGAGGATCAAGAATACGAAAGAGGCATGCCTGGGAGGAATCTCAGGAAACTTGTACGCAGGCAAGGTGGCATCCTACATCTACCCAAGGATTGCTTATAATCTGGCAGATAAAGATTTCAGTAGAGTACTCACCCTTCATCAAATCAAGATTTCAAGAATAAAAATTTGATGAAAGAAGGGAACCGGCCATACTCTATCACCTATAGTATCTTATATGCTCTATCCAACACTCATCATTCAGATTTATTCCAAATGAAGAAGTATATTGAGATACCAGAACTGTTCGAAAGGGTTGCATACGCAACCAGGCCAAAAATAATGGAGTTACTGCTAATTCATGGCATGGATTTGTGGATCAAGGATAAGCCAGTCTGGAACAAACAAGATAGCCTCAGATTCGAGTAGAGAAGGATTTCTTTCTAAGAAGATAAGATGATTAGTGAAAAATGGGGAAAGAAACCAATCGTGAAGGTAATCCAGGAACCAGAAAAGTTCACAATAAAGGGTGAACTAAAATGCCCAGAAGGATGGAGAGGAGTTGAAGTAATATTCGATATCACTAAAAAGGAAAACTCTATTCCTTGTGATGTCTTGTATTATCTTCAACAACCAACAACTGGGAGATACCAAGGACAACTCAAACTCGGTGACCTTGAGCTAATAATCGAGGGAGTTGCGGGAAGATTCCCAAAACAACTAGTGCTGAGATTGGAGTTTCTTGAGGATCACAAACCTTGGGAACGATTACAAGATGGAATGGAATTCACAGTCAAGGGGAAGAGATACAAGGTTCACTAGTAGAGCCTCGGGGGTATAGGTCTGATCTACCCATGACTATAAGTCTATTCTCGATATATATCACCGTTGAGATGATATATAATGAGCACCGTGCAGAGTATTTTATGGCATACATTGATTTAAGAGCCGGTATCTACACAGCAAAGGAAGGAGTCTTTCCTAAAGGCTCAGGCGAAGACTTGCCAATTGTACTAGGAAGAGATTTCTCTCAGAGGGTGTTAATTCTTAAAAGAGGAATCAGACAAGCAGAAATTATGATCGGGAGGAGTGGATCGTAACCCATGGTACAAGGTGAAGACTCCACCGATATATATTCACGACACCGGAGCAGATATCCTGTTAGGAAATAATTTCCTATATACATTAAAGTGTTTTACCCAAGAAAACGCAACAAGAAGACTTATTTTCACAACCCTTTGTGAACATAAGATCATCGCACCAAGACTGCGTAAAATGCATTTCAAAGAAAAATGCCAATAAGATTTCGCAGCAAGCGTGGTGATAATGAAGTAAAACTTAGCCATCCAAAGATAAATGATCGAAGAAGATATAGCCAAGTAGTCCTTCAGATGAGAACCGAGACTAGAGGAGGATGAAAGATGGAGAAATTAAAGGAAAAAATAATCCACCTTCTCAAAGCAAGCTTGAGAGATAGCCTACGAAGAGACGTCACAATCAAAGAACAAACATATTTGGAATACATCAAGAAGAAAATACAGAGGAACTTCAACAAGGATCCTCTAGCCTGGTGGGATAAAAACGAGCTCAAAGCCTTACTTAAAGTAAAATAAGAAAAAGAGCATGAGTTCGTGAGATACAAGCATATCCTGATGAACCAAGAGCATCGAAAGGATATGCAACAAATACATAAGGAACATCTAGACCTTAAGTTGATTTCACCAGGAGTATCTCCATATAGAAGTCCAGGATTTCTAGTTCGAAATCATGGAGAAGTAAAGCGGGGGAAGCCGAGACTTGTAATCAACTACAAGGGGATCAACAAAATCCTAGAGTTCGATGGATACTACATACCAAGTAGGGAACACTTGGTTAACTGTATCAAGAATGCCAAAGTATTCTCAAAGTTCGATTGCAAATCTGGGTTCTTGATGAGAGTGAAAATTTATGTCTTTTTGGTCTCACAATATACTGTTTTTATTAGAATAAGGCCATATATTCGTGTGGGATTACGTGATTTACGTATTTTGCATGATTATAGTATTACTAAGGTATTTTGTTGTGTTTTAATAGGAAAAAGGGATAAAAATGCAAAGTTGGAATAAAGGGTGAACTTGTGCTACTTGAAAGCAAACAAACGTCCACTTTCCATAATTTTTTTTGTATTTGTGTGGAAGTCGAAACTGGCGTGTGAGACATGGTTATAAAGCCACGGAAGAGAGACGCGCGTGGCCGTAAGAATCACCTTAATCGGAATTTGAATGAAGAAGTTATAGCCAAAACGGTGGGACTGCGCAGCTGTTGATGAAATTTTCGAAACTTGTCAAATTTGGCCCAAAATAAGACCTCGTGCCACGTCTGTTGTGCTTTGCAATCAACTTATGAAACCGGTAGTGGTGAGAAGAATTAATGGGGCCCATACGCAAGTTAGCTTGCAAGAGTATTTGATAATGGGCCATGCAGATTGATTGTGGAGTATATGTTGAATTATCTTGAATTAAATAATATGGTGTGGTGGGCCCAACTTATGTAATCACATTAAACTGTGAATTCATGACAGAAAGCCCATACACATAGGCCTACTCCACCTGGAAGCCACGACCGAACAGGGTGTGACGCCTCTGTTTTTCATCGCGGAGAAAAAATAGAACATCATCCGAGGCTGACTCCACGCAGAAACAACACACGCATTCACCATCATCACTCACCTTCTTACCCATTCCACCCACATCATCCACAACATACATCCATCCATTTCCTCGGTTAGAGGAGGATTCCAGTGCGGTTGAGAGAGACCATCCAATCGGAGAGACGGATGGAGGACGCAAACCACGTGACACTAGGATTTCGTATTCTTTTCTTAATTTCTTCTTTTGTTGATTTTGATATGAAATTGTCAGCCATGAGGGTTGTGTGTAACTTCATGGGCTAAAATACTTTTACAATTCTAAGGATTGAAGGTTAGATTTAGTTGATTTGGGAACATAGACCAATATTGTGAATTCATAATGTTGATAATTCTTTTTATTTTATTTATCCAGATTTTGTTATACGTTTGTAACGTCTTCATAGCATATTATTGGTATTACCCGTGATGCTTGGTATGTTGTGTTAGCTTGTGTGCATTCGTACTTAATATTGTCTGTTTGCTAGGAATTATAGTAGTTTGCCCGTGAACACGATAATCCTAAGGGCTGGTAAATAAGATACTTGAATTCCATAGTGGAACAATGCAATTAAGAATTCAAGTAGGAAGTGAATAAGTTTGAATAGTACTTTCAGAGAATAAATGTTAGTCGAATTGGCCATCCGGAGGTTTATAAAATTTGCCTTATTAGTATCTAGGAAGGAGGTTCAAAACTATTCGCGCATCATCTTATGATGTATTTCCATTAAAACAGTATGAATGAATAATAGGATGTCTAGGAGACCAAATCAATTGCACTACACCTGATACCTTAGAGCTGTTATTTTTCTCTTGATCAATCTTGAATAATTCCTTGCTTTTATTTATTTTGTTATTTGTTATTTAAATTCTTTAGTTATTAATCATCATTATACAATTGGAAATTGGTTACAGTAATTCTGATTAAAGAGTAATATAAAATAAATAAATAGTTAGCTGTCTCAGTGGGAACGATATAATTTTAACTGGGGTACTTGCCATTACAATTGACATTCCTATACTTGGGGATTTTAATTGTAGTGCGCAATTTATGCCTATCAGTTCTATCAGATTATGATGGAAGAAGGAAGCAAGAAGTTTACAGTCTTCTCCACATCACAAGGCCATTATATCTAGTATGTCATGCTAATGGGAATGGCAAACGCACCTCAGATATATCAAAAGAAGATGGATAATATTTTTAAAGATTATTTCTCATTCATGTTCGTTTATGTGGATGACATTCTCATAGCCTCAAAGAATATGAAGGAGCATTTGGCACATCTGAAAGTATTTTCAGAAGTATGTCACAAGGAAGGATTAGTGCTTTCTGAAAAGAAAACAGTGATAGCAACAAGGCAGATCGAGTTTCTTGGAGTCGAGATCGATGAATCTGGGATTATTCTACAATCACACATTGTAGAAAAGATTCAAGGATTTCCTGAAGATCTCAAAGATAAGAAACAACTCCAGAGCTTCCTAGGAGTTGTCAACTTTGCTGGAATGTTCATCAACAATCTAGCACAATACAGAAAGGTGTTTAGTCCCCTATTAAAGAAAGATGCAGAGTTTAAATGAGAGGAATCACATAGAGAGATGGTTAAACAATTAAAGGAGGTTTGCAAAAAGCTCCCAAAGTTAGCCATTCCAAATAACGAGGATGATCTGGTACTATATACAGATGCTATTGACCATTGGTGGGCAGCGGTTCTTACGAAGTCCACATCAGAAGGAGAAGTGTCATGCAAATATTGCAGTGGACTCTTTGCAGAGAATGAGGCAAAGAGATGGCATATTAATGAGAAGGAATTCTTTGCAGTATGAAAATCATTCAGAAAATGGCCGTTATTTCTTGCGAAGAAATTCATTCTTAAAATCGATAATACGAGTGTCAAAGCCTTTTTGAAAAATAAAATTGAATCTAAACTAGAAAAGGCTAGACTTTTAAGATGGCAAGCTGAATGTCAATATTATGATTTTAATATTGTCATTATTAAATCTGTTGAAAATATTTTGGCAGATTTCCTGATGAGAGATGGAGGGAGGTGAGATAGACTCCATCCTGATCGCTTCAAGACATCTGATGGATAACCTTGAGTTACTCAAAAGGAAATTCTAGAATCTGGTGCTCAATGCTGGGCTTGCAGGAAAAGTGCAAGAGATTGATCGGACCAAAGTGTCCAATCGCATACGAGACTGTATCTGTAACAATGCAGGTCTATTCGAGAAGATACGAGAGCTGCTCCTCCGGGCTGTTGATAGCAATCAACAAAAAGAGAGTATCCGAGAACGGGGCTCTAAACCTGGAGCAAAGGATTCAAGTACCCTTAGCACGAGTCCTGGATTAGAACTTTCAAAGGAAGAACTTGTCCAAGAAAAAATCGAGGCTCTGGAGTCACATCTAGAGTCGTCGAGTCAACCCAGCGCCTCTGGGGTTGAAGAATAAGAGATCAGTCTTAGGCTTATGACGGGCACCGCTAAGACTGGTATTAACATGTATGAATTTTCTCATTGGCAGGGATACCAAGCTAGCTGAAAAAAATTAAATACAAAGCAGGAAATTCATCCGGAGAAATGCCGAATAGATATATCAGGAGAATATCCCCGATTTTGGATGATAGAAGACTCAAGTCCAAACGATGTAAAACAGTTGTACGATTTTGGGGCGCTAGCCTTAATATACACTGTTGCACCAAGCTTCCCGGAACTCTCAAAACTGCCAGAATGGCTAAGAATAGCAGTTGAAAAGTCATGGAAAAACATGTGACTTTGTCCAGAGGAGATGTATTGGAACTCTACTTCACCAGTGCAGCTCCAGAACTGGTCGGGAAAAGCAACCACGAGGCCTTTCATTTTATGAAGATAAGAAGACCAGATGTGGGGGCATCTAACATAATCAAAGAGTCTTCTGGAAAGGAACCAGTCCTAGTTTCTCCTTATTTCAAGGATCAAATCTCTACGCGAAGAGCGAGAGGTTTGTATGCCTGCATTCAAGCCATAGATCAGGTGAAATTCTCATTCAAATTCGAGCACAAATCGATGAATGTGTCTTTTTTGTTAAACACTTTAACAGGAAAAAAGACAGTGTTTACTGAAAAGGCTTTCGAAGAAAAGTGAGAGCTTTTTTGAAGGAATAAGCTGCCGGTGAGTAAACAAACTCATCGAAAATACTGTAACATGGTCCACTTTGGGCAATGAACGAACAAGATATGTACCAGCTGCTCTATTCAAATCGAACCAGAGTTTGGAAAAGGGGTAAGGTTGGGCTTAGAAAGAAGAAGGATTGACGGACCCCCTCCGACAAAAGAAGAAACACGGGAAAAAAAGAGAGTAAAATCTCTTCGAAAAACCCAAGAGCCGGAGGACCCTTCAGATCCCAAAGAAGACAAATGACTCTTCAAAAAATCAAGAGTTAATTAACTTTTCTAAAGGGGTAAAATCCTTATGACCCCTGCGAAAGACAAGAAGGATGGACCCAAGAAAGGCATCCAATGAAGAGAAAGGGACCAGTCAGTTGCTAAAGTTGGCATCCAATGCATGTGACGTAAGCGCTGATGCAGACATGGTGACGTAAGCAGGGACGTCACAAAAGATTGAGAGGCTTTGAAATTCGAATTTTAAGTCCGAGAGCCTCTATAAATAAGGAGTCTGAGGAAGCAGAAGGCATCGACCATTCCCCTCTATTTTCTCTCTCAATAAATATTGTATTAGTTTTCTTTATTGTATGAGTGTTTCTATTTCAGCTACAATAGGTAGATAGAGGAATCTTCTCCTCTTGTTTAAGTGTAATGAGTGTGTAATAGTATTTTCATTTCATAAATAAATAATCTTAGGCTACTGCCCGAAGCATGTAACCTTCCATCTTTTCTGCAACCTTAATCTCCATACTTTCCGACCAAAACAGTAGTAGCATCCTGTACACCCAGAGTAGGAAATGAACCAGGGTTGTGCTGAGGTCCGCTGAAGGAATAGGATTGAACCATCACACTGCAGGGCACGTGGTTGGTTGATCTGTTTACTTTTTTAATGAAAATGTTCAAGTGCACAATCATCACTTTCTTTTGATTGAATATCATTTTCATTAAAAATATTATATTATTTTTAAAAAAATACTATCACATTTTTACAAATTTATAATATTTAAATAGAAAATTAAATTAAAAGAATGATAAAATTTATTGTCATATTTTTAAATAATAGAAAAAAAAGAAAGATATGGAGTATTATATAATAGGTAAAAAGAAAAGGGACAATCTTATGTGTTATTGTCTCACGGTAAGATAATTTTACGTTTTTGTAATTAGTTATACTTTTTATTAAATTGCTAGCACTTTTTATTTCTCAAACATTATCATTTTTCATAATACTATAAATTATTCATGAAATAGTTCACAACACGAATATCACTTTTTATCAATTAAGTATTACTTTTTGTTATAAAAGGTAACTTCTTATATGTCTCATATAAGTCATTACGTGAGACGATTCATATAAGTCTTTGAAAAAAAAAACGTTGAAAGAAAAATAAAATAAACAAAAAAATATGCAGGTGAGATTGTTGCCTTAGTAATTTTCATAAATACCTCGGATCTAACATGCTTCTAAAGGGATATTTTGAGATTCGTCTCACAAATTTAAGATCTGTGAGACAGTCTCATGTATTTCTTTGCTAAGGTAAAATATTGGATGAAACATGAAATTAAAAAAAAAAAAAAAAAGACACTCTCTTATGAAACATATTATAAAGAGACGGATCAACTCAATATATTATTGATTAATTTAATTTAATAATAGTTCACAATATATTAGTCAATTTCTTAATGGTCACTTACTATGACATACATAAAATAATGCATAATTACTATAAACTACATGACTCTAAGAACTAATACTCATAACTACACAATTATGATTGTGATACCATAAATACCCCTATGTGTTTTCATAATTTGTTTTGCACAATTTTGTTTTGCACATTTTGTTTGCATAATTTTATTTTGCACATTTTGTTTTGCACTTTTTTTTGCACATTTTCTTTTTCAATTTTGTTTTATACATTTTGCTTTGCAAATTTTTTTTATCCCTGTGTACATTTATACTTCATATCTTCTTTATGCAAATCCGTCTAGTCTTGTCTAACTACAAACTATCAATAATTGCTGAATTCACAAGCAAACACCAAAATAAAATCATAGGATATCTCATAATGCACAAACAACATCCAGCTAGACAAAATTTAGCAGAATGAGGCCCTAATTTTCCAACATCAACAAGCGACCACATAGCTACTTGGGCAGCAGAAATAACTTGTACCCATTGTCAACTGCCAAATATCAGTGGCATCCTTAGCTGGGTGAGAATCTCCCTAAAAAATACAACACATGGCAGATCCAACATGACTTGGAAAAGCAAACATACATCAGTACTAACACCTTCTAAAATGAACCTCTGTATACAAATCAATGTGCTAAGAATAAATGTGTGTAAGGTTGATAGTTGATAAGTTTGATTTGATACTGGAAACAATAATACCTTCGTTATTACTTCAACATCTTTTCTCTAACACCTTTTGTCGAACACCTACCATCCAATATGGAATTCACCTCTTTCCATCAAGACAGAATCAACAATATGTTAAACAGAGACGGCTAGAAGCACGTCGGAAGCAAAGAACGGAGGAAGCAATGCCTTTCAAGGCTGAAATTGACAAACGGCTAGAGAGGCTGGGGCTGACGGAGAGCACCCATTAGTAGCTGAAGGCATAGCCATCTCTAGAAGTGGCGTGCGACTAACAGAAATCAGGCGCTGGCGGAGGCAGCCAAATTGGGCTAGAATGGCGAACTAGAAAAACAGATCGATCACTGGATTATGGTTGAGCGACGGAGAAGGACCCGTCGAAAGAAGCTGCATCATTGGTGAATTTCTTGTTGAAATCGGCAGCTGTGAGTGGAAACTGCCCTAGGCCGG
Source organism: Pogostemon cablin (assembly GCA_023678885.1). NCBI lineage: Eukaryota > Viridiplantae > Streptophyta > Magnoliopsida > Lamiales > Lamiaceae > Pogostemon > Pogostemon cablin. Next base: position 11,663,307 of record CM042993.1, read on the forward strand.
TAGCCCACGCAGTTCTAAAAGAGAAAAAAGCATCGCGCTCGGAAGAGGACGACGCAGATCTCCGGACAAGAATAGCCTCCAATAGGACCGGGAGTCGTAAGAGATCGGTGGCAGAATCCCCCTAGACAGAGAAGGTGTGCCGCCGCGACCTATTCATGGAGGAGGAGATGGCCGCCAATAAAGCCCTAGGCGGCGCGGCGCAAGATCTGTCGAAGGCTGAATCAGCCGAAAACAAGGGCTAAAAACTAGGCAGCGTCGGATCTGCCCAGCGGCGAAAAGATCGCAACTCCAACAACGTGTTAGATCCCGTGTGGAGAGAAGAACGCCTCTTGGAGAAGATATCCGGTGGCAGCGTAGTCGAAGAGAGACGCGCCGGTGGATCAGCGTAAGGAAATAATTGATTTAATTAAGGGTAATTCGATCTCTTTGTTATTAATTTGTGTAGTACACAATAATTTTCTTTTTTCAGTGTAGTCAAGAGTATTTAAGATCTAAAGTGTGTATCTTGTAGTAATAAATAATTTCTTAATTTTAGGAATTCTTAATTTTGTGGGATTATCTAAATTAACAATTTCTCTCTCTTCTTTGAATAGAGTTAAATTTATTTTTGCCATATAACTAAGTAAAATTTCAATTTTTTCCCTAAAAAATATAAGTAGTTCAATTTTACTCTGTAACCAACGAATTGTTTCAATTTTTGCCCATTTTTGCTAGAAAATGCAAATTTCGCCGGAATCCGCCATGTCATGCTTCAATTTTGATAGGTCAATCCGAAGTGGCAATTTTGACTTTTTTTAGCCAATGAATCCGCCACGTCATGTTCCACCTATTTTTTTATTTTTTTTCATTTTCAAATCAGCATAATATTTAATTAAATTAAAATATAAAAAAAATTAATTAAATAAACTAAAACCTGTAAAATAAAAAGAAAAAGAAAAAAAAGAATTAAAGCCCTCCAGGTGCATTCACAGAGACGACTTGGCGACGAACACTCACGGCGATGCGCGATTTCTGGAGGCCAATGTAGCAACAGAAAGTTGGTGATGGGTGGCGTCTGTTTCCATCAACAGTTTGATGGTGATTTCGCTGCTTGCAGCTGTCGACGGTCGTCGTGGTTGAAGGTGGATGTAGCAATGGCTCGTCGAGGTTGAGAGGTCGACGACGTGAGGAGAAAACTCCGGCAAGGATGGCGTGGATCAGCAGTCGACAACCGAGTGAGATCCACCGGCATCTTGGCGAGGCTGATAGCTGATCCGGAATGTGTGGTGGTGCTCCAGCGACACATCGGCAGTCTCGGCGGTGGACGGATATATCGGGGTCGATGGCATCAGTGATGTTGGCTCCTGCTTCCGGCGTGGCTTCGGCGTGGGTGGTGAGTGGCGAGCTCGCGACTGATGGGTGTGGCGGCTTCGGTGACCAACAGCGTCGGCAGCAGCGTGCGTGGCTCCGCATTCGCGCCTCCGGTGATGATGCGTCAGGTTCCGGCGTAAGGAACGGTGATGATGACCTGGCACTGTAGTAGTCCGTGCCTTCGACAGCAACCGTCAACATGTTTAATTATCTTTTTTTTCTTTTAAAATTTATTTTACATGTTTTAATTTATTTAATTGATTTTTTTTATATTTTTAATTTAATTAAATATTATGCTGATTTGGAAATGAAAAAAATAAAAAAATAGGTGGGATATGACGTGGCAGATTCATTGGCTAAAAAAAGTCAAAATTACCACGTCAGATTGACCAACTGGAATTCAAGCATGACATGGCGGATTTCGGCGAAATTTGCATTTTCCGGCGAAAATAGGCAAAAATTGAGACAATTCGTTAGTTATAGGAAAAAATTAAACCACTTATCTTTTTAGGGCAAAAATCGAAGTTTTGCTTAGTTATAGGGCAAAAAATGAATTTAACTCAATTGAACTATGTGAACAAATTTATTAGAAATAATCTCTTTGGTGTTCCATCGGACAACGTAAATCGTCTTCTATGTTATTCAACTGTTACCGTAAATATACTTTAAACAAAATCGACATATTTTAATATAAGCTAAATAAAAATTTCTACAATATTAACATAAAGGTCTACTTTAGAATATTGAACAACATACTCAACGGAAAACCGACATACTTTATATTACTAATCTTGATAAGGTAATATTTTAAAAGTATTTTTAATATATGCTAATGTATGTTTGTTTCGTATTATATATAATATATTGCTCAGTAATGTTTACCAAGATTTTCTCACAAAAAATTTTCACGCTTTAGCATACACTAAACATACTTTAACACAAAACCAACATATTTTAACACAAAATCAGCATAAATTATCATAAAATAGTCTTTTAATATAACATTGCTATAAAATATAAATGTCTACTTTACATTATTTATCAACATATTGTAACACAAAACTGACATACTTTATCATACACTAAACATACTTCTAAATAACATAAACATAACATTAACACAAATGATATATATACTTTAACACAAAACCAACATACATTTTTGTAAAATAAGGACATATTTTATATAACTACTTTATAATTAATAATTTAACAACATATTCTAACATAAAACCGACATATTTTAACATATACTAAACATAATTTTTCATAACATAAACATAAACACTTTCATTGCAGTTGTCTTCTTCTTTTTCATAATATAGAACAATATCCATGATTATGGTGGATTTCGATTACGATGTAATACGAAAAGTATATCTACGGCAGAGGTCGAATAATGGAGTAGACAAAGGCGGTTGGACGACAGTGTTGATCAATAGCGCGTAGACAATGGAGGTCGACGGAAATTTAATTTGCGGTTTCCATGAGAATTCATGTCCACATCTGTAAGCGTCAATAAACTGCAAGAAAAAAAAAAGATAAGTACAGATTTGACCCATCTCAAAATTTACATCACAATGTCTTACGACTTTGTCAAGAAAATATCATCCACACCGTAATTGTCAAGAAAATATCATCCACACCGTAATATTACGTGCAATTAACGTGATTAATAAAACATGCAAAAACAAAACTTCACCAATAATACCACAAAACTACTTGAGGCACATAATGCGATTTATCATCTCCACCAATCCCCAGGGCTGGGACGGTGGAGGTCCCTAATGGTGGGGTACAACATTTTTTTTCAAAACTACTTGGTTAATAAAACTATAAATCGAAATTAAAATTTGTTAACCCCAATGTGGGAAAATAGAGGAGAAAGTTAACCTAAAAAGAACATAAGCCAACATAAATACATAGCATTAGTACTAGTGCACATAGGCCAACGAAAAAGCAGCAACCCAAGTTGTGAATCTGGACACCCATTCTCACCATCCTTCACATGCTCCTGAGTTTAATTAATTAGTATTTAAACAAATTTAACATTTTTTTTTTAAATTTTATTTACATAAATAATATACTAGAAAATCTCCAACCAATGAGGACCAACCATCAGTTCTATAAATACCCACATAAGCAAGCTAGGGTATTCAACCATCTCAATACTCTTTCTCTCTCCTTCAAACCCTAACTAATTCCAATTCATGGCTCAATCAAACCTCATCATTGCTTTCTCTCTCCTCACCATTTTAGTATCCACACAAGCTAGAAACTTGATGTTTGACACTGAAATTTCTATAGAACACTCTGTGAAGTTTAAAACCCACATAGCTGAAAATGTGTCCCCTGATTGTTCAAGTAGAAAAGCATGTGGGGCTGCATTTACGCCTCATGAAACTGCGGAAACCGTGACTCCGGTGGTTGCCACCCCGCCACCGCCACCACCGGGTCATGCAGACGACTTCCGACCCACAGCACCCGGTCGCAGCCCCGGAATCGGACATTTTCCGTGAATGTACGTAAAGGCTAGCTGCAGGCAAACATGTCTTTGAGAATGCTTATTTTATGTGTATTAATTATTCATTTAATTAGTATATACTATAGTCTATATGTTACGTGTTTATGCTTTATTGTAATGTCCTTTGTAACCATTGCTATTTAATTAAGTTTGTTTCTCACTTGACATCTACACACATTTAGGTTTTGCTGTTCGATCTTCCTTTGAGGTTGATTAAAAATAATAACAGTTTGATTAAACTATTTCATGAACAGTCCCGTAAAATACATGAAAAATTATTTTAAATGAAAATAATAACTTATTAGAAAAAAGTGAAATATTTTTGTATTTTCATGAAACAAAACTTGCTCGTTTAATTATTTACCCAACCCATTGCCACTCAAATAGCTATATATAGAATTAAGTTTAGCATACATGTCATTTTATATTAAAAATAAAAAGTCTCAGTGTTATTTTATTTTTTCACAAAGTGATCGTAAAAAGTTACTCATTGCGTTCTCTGACTTTCGAAGTTAAATTACATCCCAAAATAATAGTGATTTTACTTGTATCTAGAAAATTTAATTAAAAAATTCCAAAATGTGCCTTACTATGTACAAAAAGAATTATGGAGAAATATTCATGCTAATGAATGTATGAGATATTAATTTAAGGTTATTTTTATGCCTGTATTAAATATTTTCTTAATTTTTGTGAAACTTTAATTAGAAAGCAATCAAATATAACGAGAGAAAATATCAAAATTCTTCCATTTAAGTATGGTCGATTTTTAGTTCACTTTTTATTTATATAATTCTCAATTTTGGTCATTTTTTGTTCGATTTTAGTCTTTTTTATTCAAATTAAGTTATCAAATTAGTCCCTTTTTTTGTCCAAATTTTGGACTAAAATTGGACAAATTTTGGTATAATGGACTAAATTTGAATTTTAAAATAATTGAACTAAATTTGATAAAAGAATTAAATTTGAACAAAAAGGGCCGAAATCAGAAAAAGAAAAAAAATCAAAATGATCAAAATTGAAAATTCCAAATAAAAAATGATTAAAATTGAAATAATCATACTTAAATAACGAATTTTAATATTTTTCTCAATACAATACTTAAATGAAAGAATTTTGATATTTTCACAATATAATTATATAAGTCATATGACTCCCTCTTCAGTCCTCACCATGAACCTTTGCCTATCTAAGCACCCTTCCTCGATTCCTTATTTTCTTGCAAAAATAACTGATCAAGGTTCGTATTGTAATTTCAAGCCTGAGGATTTGAACCCGGATCTGTAGGCATTGGGAGCGTACATGTAGGCATTGGGAGTCCGTAAGCCAACTTTGCAAAAAGTGATTCTTATTATGTATTCATTACGTTATATATGTATACACATACTTATTTCTATTCATGGTGGACATGGTTTGAACCTTGATCCATTAATTTTGGCAAATATAATGGTTAGAGAGAGCTTTAGAAAATGAGAAAAAAATTATTTTTAATACAGTCTCAACTTAAAAGCTCTCTTATACTGTCTCAAATTGAGACGGTTTGCATCCGTCTCAATAATTGAAACGGTAAAAAACTGTCTCAAAATTACCCAATCCAGTTCTTTAGCCCGCCGACACATTCCATCTTTGAAATCGTCTCAAATAGAGACAACAAAACTCTGTCTCTAATTTAGAAGGAAGAAAACTGTCTCTAATACCGTCTTAAATTAGAGACGGTAAGAAACTGTCTCTAATTGAGACGTAAAAAAATCGTCTCTAATACCGTCTCAACGTGAAACTGTTTCTAATACCGTCTCAATATTAAATTTGTTATTGTTGATCAATGATCAGCGAGAATGCGGTCTCTAATTAAAAAAAAACTGTCTCAAATAGAGGCCGCTAACATGCGGTCTCTAATTTTGACCTCTAATCAAAGCTTTTTTGTAATGATTGAATTTAAACGGTAAATGAGAATGACAAATTAAATTAAATATGATATATTCTTATACGGTCCAAAGTTATTAAGCAAAGTATTTCCTGCAACGATTCACTTTAAAAATGAAATTAATAGGTCTACAAAGAATAAATTTATTTTTAAAAAAAAAAATACTATGAGTGTTAACAAATTAAATTGTCGGTTAATACATTATCAATATTGAACTTAGCTGTTAGAGGTTATGCAATTATACTCAAGATGTCAAACATTTAAATCTAAGTAAATGCATTTTTTTTTTAGAAAAATGTGTTACTTAAGAGTATATATATATATATATATATATATATATATATATATATATATAACATTTTTAAAAGGCATTGTCAATATGAAAAAATGTATTACCTAATACAATTGGTTGCACAGGCAACAACTACATCACAAAAATGTCATATTAACTATAATAACACCTTTTAACGTATTTAATAGTAAGATTTTTGACTTGTTAGATAAGGGACATTTTATTGTAGTGCATTTTTTTAGATTTTATATTATATTTTTGTTTAGATTCAATTCTTTCCCAAATTTATATATACAATCTCATATTATATATATATATATATATATATATATATATATATATATATATATATATATATATATATATATATATATATATATATATATATATATATATATATATATATTTTCATAATCATTTTCTAAAACTATAAAAAATAGGCAAAGACGTGTGTGAGACAATTTTATTTAAGGGCTTACAGATAAAAAATGATAACTTACATAATGAAAAGTGATACTCAATTAATGAAATTAAGTATAATGCGGAGACTGATAAAAAGTGATAACTTCTATAATGAAAAGTGATATTTAATTAATGAAATTAAGTCACAATGCTATTTCATAAATAATTTATAGTACAAATGAAAAGTAATAACATTATATAGCAAAAGCGATAACATTTTATAGCGAAAGTGATAACTAATTTAAAAAGTACTCTCTCCATCCTGTTTCAATGCTTAAGTTTGCTTTTTTAAAAATAAATGCTATTACATATACAAGTACAATAATACACACTATGTTGTACAAAACCAATGTGGTATAGTAAATATATATACTCCTATCAGATTAAGGAATATGAGATTTTAATGGATATTGAGTAGAAAGATATCTATTTAATGTAAAGTGGTAAATGTATTAGTGTTGGATGTGAGTCTCATGATGATATATTAATTGTTTTAGGTGGGTACCATATACCAAAAAGGGAAACGTAAAGATTAAAATAAGACGCCCAAAATAAAGAAATGTAAAGATTATAATGAGACGGAGGGAGTATAAAATAATCTAATGGTCTCAGGCGAGACATGCCCTAACAAATATTCCTCTCTCCATTTATGCATTTCAGTTGGGATTTTAGGGATTCTTAGTTCCATATATATTTCATTTAATCTTCACTCTATGTTCCACCTTCCACTCCAGGAACATCCATGGCCAGCAAACATTACGAAGTTGAGAGAGAATGCAACGACCACTCCAACAGTGTTAATTTATCAGTTCATTTATTAATTATTTAATTGTTATATATCCATATATATGATTTGCTTATTCTATTTAATAGTTATAAAAGGTTTTAAGGTTTCATTACTTCATTTATGTATGAATTTTATTGTTGGAATTAATTGCATCATGTCAACCAATTTTACCGTTTTGATTATTAATTTAAGATAAGTAACGCTGAGGGCTAACTAATATATATTTTTACTTACGGAAAATATCAAAATTGGTCCTCTATATTTGGCGTAATCCAATTTTAGTTCCCAAGTTTGCTAAATTCGCACTTTTTGTCTTCTAGTATTTGATTTTAGTCCTTTTTGTCCACTTTTGGTCATTTTTTCGTCGAAAATTCCTTAAAGTCGTCGAAAAATAGAGCGTGAGATGCACGCGCTGGGAAAATTCGAAATTGGTCATTTATGTTTAGTATAATCCAAATTTAGTCCCCTTAGATATTCTAGTATCCAATTTTAATCATTTTTGTTCAGTTTTGATCTCTTATTAGCCGTAAATTGCTAAATATCGCTGGGAATTTGAGCATGATCAGATGCAGGTATCCAATAACATTTCAGCTGTTCTAGATCGTTTTTGTTTACGTGCCAGTTTCACTTATTTTCATTCTTAATAAATACATCCTTGGCCCTGTTTCGCCTTCTCAGCTAAGGAGTTGTCATCGAAAAGTCCCTAAACCCTAAACCTCCAAAAACTTACTCTCCATCTCTTTCCTTTCTTTATTAGCTTCGCTGAGCTCCCTGGTGGCAGTTCTCGCCACCGCTTCAACCTTCTCTTCTTTCGCTGCTTGGTTCGACTGCATAATCGATGGATCGATTGTAGCACACTGAATTAATCAAATCGAGTAGATATTGAGGAATAAAATTTTTTGGTGTGGATTTTATGCAGACCCCATCTACAAACATAAACTTCAAGGATGACATCATGTGGCCATTGATCTTATACCTTAGATAATAATTTATTAGCTCCTCGTCGGTTAGACGGAAATAGAAACCCTTCGGCAAAAAACTATAATTTTATGTTATACCACACATGAATCCATGAATCACATTAATCAATAAAATCCTCCAATTTTAAGCAGCAGCAGCAACAATGAAAAAATTAGCTAACCAGCACAGAAATGAAAGAGCTAAATCCCCAAAATTGATCTATTTGGGTATGAACCAGAGTAGAAAAAGTATAAAACTACCTAGAACTACACTCTGCAAATTCGATTTACTTTATGATCCTCTTTATCATCACGCGCTAGCGAACTTCAAAAAGCTCAGAAACCTCACAAAAATGCTACTGATTCATCGGTGATCCTTGATGGAGTGCAGCCGTAGTCCATTGTGTGATTTCTACATGCTTAATAAATGTATATATTTGTGAGAAATGTTATAATTGGAAGGTGGAAATAAGTGAAATTGCCACGTAAACAAAAACGATAGGAGATATCCAAAAAATATAATTTTTTGAGTGCGAGCATCTCGTGCTCAAATTCCCGACGATATTTAGTAATTTTCGGTAAATAAGGGACTAAAACTAGACAAAAAATACTAAAATCGGACACTAGAATATCTAATGGGATTGAATTTGGATTATACCAAACATAAATGACCAATTTTGAACTTTTCCAAGCGCGTGAGGACCAATTTCGAAATTTCCCAATGCGTGCATTTGACGCTATATTTTCCGGCGACATTTAGTAATCTCTCACGAAAAAAAGACCAAAAGTAGATAAAAAAGACTAAAATCAGACACTGAAGAGCCAGAGGTGCGAATTTTGTAAAATTAGGGACTGAAATTGGATTACGCCAAACATAAAGGACCAATGTTGTTTTTCCTTTTTACTCACATAACACAATTAATAATTGATCTGCATGGTGAAACAAAAGTTGTGAGAGAAACTAATCGTTAATATGTCGAGAATTAATTAATTTGGTTTTTCTATCAATATTACACTTATTGATTAATCCGTTTGAATTAGAATTGAAAGATTCAATTGCATATTTCATGATTGCTCTTGGAAATTGGCTCATAATTTATATAAATGCTTTTCGTAATACGTATTAGATTTGTCTAGGAATGTACTCGATTAAACTAAAGGAATGTGTGAAACCTAAAGCCATTTTTTTTTAATTATTTATATTCTTTTTGTTTTATGTTTGATTTTGAGTTTTATTATATTTCTTTATTTAATTTTCACGTAGTTATTATTAATCCAATTCTCAAATCTTGTTTAATATACTCTCAAACAAGTATTATTAAAATAATTTTAACCCATGTAGACCATGATCAGCTACTGCCGCACGATTTGGACATTTGCAGAATTATTCATTGTTTCAGTCAGCATTTAATTGTTTTAATTTAATTAATATCGTAAATTAATGTGATATAAAAAAAATGGCATGGAATGGTTAAATGGATACATTGTCATACCAAATGGGTTAATTGAAAAAAAAAAGCAAATTCTTAGGCGAGACCATCTCATGTAATTATGTGAGACGAATAAAAAATAAATATTATTAATGATCGAAGAGTTATACTCATGAATCGATGATAAATGATAAGGGCACAACAGTGAATTGTTTATGAACAATTTTATAATATAAATAAAAAGTGATAATATTTTATAATTAAAGTAATAATTAATTATAAAAGCGTAAAATAGTCTCATCATGAGACGATCTCACTCAAGACTTGCCATCGCAAAAAATATCATAATCCTTACTTCAATTACAATTTAGTCTCAACCATTAAGATTTATCAATTGGGTAACGTTGGCTGCTCAAAAGGTGCAATTGGCAATATACTTCAAATGTGATGGCCTTTTCTAATAGATTTTAAAAATTAGAACTAAATTGCTATTGAAGTAAATACATATATATGGTAGTTTTTGTGCTATCAACCTTAAATAAATAAATAAATAAATAAATAAAATTGCACATTACAACAAATCCAAATACCATTAGATTCAGAAGAAAGGGGAAGATCCTTTGCCGCCAGGTCACTATCAAGCAAGCATGCACAGAATGTAAAAGAAAAAGAGACATTACATTAAATATTAATGCATTACAGCTTACACGAGGAGAGGAGAATCATCAACTTCAAGTGGTGTTTAATTTATAATATTAATAATATTATTATTATTAATAGTTCCTAAGTAGGGCCAATTAGTAGGGTAACACTGAGGGTTCCCAAACTCAAGGAACCAACCATGTTAATCCCTTTTAAGGAATATCATATTTTAGTACATTTTCAACTTTTATTCAAACTAAATGGACGGTTTAGCTCTTAATGCCCTATTAAACTACTCATCATTCCCTTCGACATTTACTTTTGACAAGATGAGTTCATCATAAAATTAAGAAAATATTTCATCTGTCCCATCAAAGAGTTTTTTTTTTTTTCACATATATTATAGAGTATTATTATTTAATGTGTGGTGGGTAGCTGTATTAATGGGAATGTATGGACCTCATGTATGCAAAAAAATAAAATGAAACTCTTTGGGTGGGACGTCCAAAATGAAAAAAAAAAAACTCTCTTTGAAAGTAACGGAGGGAGTATTAATTTATCTTATTCAAATCCATCTCCAAATTTTGCATATTAATTCCATGGGATCACATTACCGACAAGCACCACTATTAATTCAGATCTTTATTTTTATAAAATTGATGAGCAAAAGACGAGCTATGTAGGCCAAATGAAATAAACATTTTACTAATGCAACATATCAAATCAAATCTGGTGTTGGTACAAAAAGCTGTATTTGGTCAAAATTAGGGTTATAACCTAAACCATTAGTTGAACAAAATGGTTAGCTAGATTCCCTTGCCCAAATTTGAACTAAATTGATAGTATTTTTATGGGATCATTTCAAATACTCCCTCCGTCATGCGAAAGGAGGGTCTTTTGCTTTTTTGCACGTAGATTAAGAAGTATTATTATTTAATGTGTAGTGGGTAGTTGTATTACGGGAAGTATGGACCCCATATTTTAATTGTATTAGAGGGGGTGTGTGGGTCCCATGTGTGTAAAAAAGGAAAGGGGACCCTTTGGGTGAGACGACCAAAATGGAAAAAAGACCCTCTTTGAATATGACGGAGGGAGTAAGTATTTTCTCCGTCATGCAATAATGGTTACGTTTGCTTTTTCACAAGAATTAAACAATATAATATTTTAATGTATTGTGAGGTGAGAGAAAAAATATTTTAATGTAAAGTGAATAGTTATATTAGTATTGTGTGTGAGCCATATAAATTTATTAATTGTTTTGCATGGTTATATATTTAAGGTGATTTTAACTTAGATACTAATAAATGTAGTCGATCGATCTTCTATTATATTTTAATGCAAATTTTTACATATCCCATATTGTAGGAGAGATATAAAATCTAAATTCTAAAATATCATTAAAGAGTAATATAGCTTAGACTAAGGCCATCTCCAATGGTGGCACCTTTTACCCAAATTTTTGGGTTACCTTCCTCCAATGGTTAACTCTTTTACCCAAAAAATTTGGGTAAAAGGGGAACTTGACCCAAATTTGGGTAATTTTGGGTTTTACCCAAATTCATTATCCAAATTTTTTTTCTTTTACAATTATTTTTAAATCCTCAATTTAAAAATAATTATTTATATATATATTTTTAACCACTCTTAATAATTATTTTTAATTGTTAAATATATATTTATGTTTTTTATATTTTATATAATTAATATATAATAAATTATGTGTCATTAAAATAATTTAAAAAATTACTTCTTGCACAATTAAAATTACATATTACATTAAAAAAAATACATTGAACATTAAAAAAGATAGACATACACATACATTAGACACTAGACATATAAATAAATATCCTAATACTTAAACACTATTACGATAAATAAAAATACAAATGCAAATACAAACATAAATACTTAAAAAATAAAACAATATAATTAGGGAATGGGGATGATGACGATTCTCAATTCTAGGAATTTCTAGCTCGATTTAGAAAAATAAAAAATCGAGATGCTCACTATGAACTTCGAGATGCATTAATTGATCATATTTGGGAACTGTATTCATCTAAGGATTAAAATTAAAAGTTTATGCATTTTATTTGTATGTGTTGTATTATGCAATTATCAATAAAATATGTATTGTTTATATATTTCTTTAATTTCATGTTGATGTTTATTTTGATGTAATTTGTAAAATTTATACAACATTAAAATTTAGAAATTAAATTTAAAAATTAAATATAAATTAATTAATACAAAATAAAAATATATTATTTAATTAATAATTTAAAATTAGAAGGATAAATAATCAATTTAAAATATTATAATTATTTAAATTTAATAAAATAATATTTTAAATAAGATTCTATAGAATATTCTCTTTTGCACCAAAATTTGGGTCAAAATCGTTGGAGGAGATATGCACCAAATCACAAAAAAATTGGTGATTTGGGTAACCCAACCATTGGGGTTGCCCTAAGTCTCCCAAAACATGATAGTGTTAATATAATTAGTAACATAAAAAAATAAAACATCAAAATCTATAGAAATATTTGGTGCTTAATGAATGTGGCAATTACTTGATAAAAAAAAACACATCAAAATAGCATTAATAAAGAAATCATATCAAGGATCTAACTTGCAGCAATACATAACCACACATATTTAATTGCAAAATGCATCAAGGTTCTTGAAGAATTATGATTATATATTATGATGAAGATTCATATATATAGTGTCAAATGTAATGTGCATAGTACTATAAATTATTCAGGTATATAAATTATATATTCAGGTCATCAACTCATGACTAATTAAATTAATTAGCTAGTAGGTAGGTTGAAACACTCAATTAAATTAATTTAAGCAAATCGTAAACAACTTCTATCATATCAACTTTAAGATCACCAATGAAAGTGAATATCACACTCATTACTAATATTATTCAAAGTTCAGCTAGCGTATAAACAATATAACTCCAATTTCACCATCCTAGTTATTTATACTACTTATACATGTATATTGGAGCTGCATTGGGATATACATAATATCAAACAGCGTGAGTGTAGTGTGAATCGGGTTCACATTTAAACCCGCTCTTATTTAAAAATTGTAAAGACAATTGTACCCTAAAATATTCTAAAACCTAATAATAAACATTAAACGTTATAGGTAATATATAACATAAACCACTCGGATTCACATAACTACCAATTCAAATTTTATAAAACTTAAGAGAGTTGTATGGTGAAGAATATGGTAATGGAATCTCAAATGCACTTTCTGGGTGGGGGTGGGTAGGTAATGATGATACAGTTGAAGCAATTAAAGTTGTTGAATTAAGCATGTCATTAAATCTAATTAAGTAATTAAGGTTGAAGGAGATGACAGATGTGTTTTTCAAGAGAAAATAAAGTAAGTAGTAAAGGTTGCATATGAGCCATCCATATAAAGAACAAGACATGGGTGAGTGGGCAGTACACAGAATCCATGCCTTTTCCAAACTATTTATTCATTTATTTAATTATTTTAATTTTAATAATTAATTATTAACTCTCTCTGCAGAGCTAGCTGTGTACACTTATATATATATATATAACTTGTCTGATCTAAGTTGCCAATATATGATTGAGAATAATATAACCAGCCTTTGAAAGAAACCAAAGGACAACATAAGTCAATCATGAACCCTAGCTACATCTAATTTTATAATTAATTCTAACAGTTTATTAACCACTTCATTCTACTTTTTCCCCAGTTGATGGATTTGTATATTAATTTTTGTGTGTGAGAGCTGGGACTATCCATGCACGTGGAGTTTATAGTGGCCTGGAGCCGCCCCTCAGTGTAACCCCACTTCCTCCCATATAATTAATCGAGTTGATATGCCGTGCATCCGGATACAAGGGTTATAGTTTTACGAAGATTAAAATATAAATAGTTCCGTATCTAATTTTTACTTTATCCGAAAAAATCACCAATAAGTTAGGACATTTGTTTTCGTCCCAAACTTTTTAGTTTTGATCCAATTTTGTCCCAAAACATTATTTTTTTTAACCAATTTTATCCTAGGACATTTGTTTTCATCCTAAACTTTTTAGTTTTGATCCAATTTTGTTCCAAAACATTATTTTTTTAACCAATTTTATCCCATATATAAAAGAATCAACTTTTTAGTTTTGATCCAATTTTGTTCCAAAACATTATTTTTTTAACCAATTTTATCCCATATATAAAAGCATTGATTCAATTTCATCTGATGAAATTAGAAAATTGAATATTTTTAAATAAAAATGACTATTTTGATGAAAATTTAAAAGGTACGAGACTATTTCGAAAAAATAATGTTTCTTGTAACTATTTTGATAAAGTAAATTTGTATTATATGATTTTAATTTTAAACTCTACTTAATTTTATGCATATTTTGAATATATACATGACAATAAGACTATAAGGTGCTATAATAAGACAAATATTTGTATGTTCTTAATTGAGAGACGTTTTGCTACGTTTTTTTTATAATATAATGCCACTCTTCAAAACAAAGAACAATATTACTCTTATTTATGATAAATTATAACTCGAAAAGTAATAATCTCTAAAGAGTAACACTCCACATTCTAAAGAATAATATTTTCCAGAAAGAAAAGTCATACTTATTCTTATGAATATATAACTATTCCGAGAAGAGTAATAATAAATATGTTGACTCGATATTCTAAATAGTAATTCTGCCAAGGAAGTATAATATTACTAGTGTTTGGTTCATTAAAATTATTAGTTTGGGTTAATAAGGCTTGAAAATATCAATGATAAAGAATGAGCATGAGAAATTGCCTTAATTCTTTATTAGTTTAATGGGATATTATAACTCATCTTCCCCTTAAGTTGTGATCCAACGGCCCAATACTTTTAATTAACGGACTTAGAAAGGAATCAAGCCCGCTTAAGTGTAATTAGTGTGTATACTCCTTTATTTTTAGTAAATTTTTAAAACCCATGGAATAATGAGTATTATTAACTTAATGTGAACCAAACACTCCTTAAATAATAATAATAGTAGTAATATATAACACCTGGTTTCACAAATTAACATGCAGGATGCATAGAATGTTATCCCTGATTACTCCGTGTGCATTACTAAGCCATTTGATGATTAATGATCCAAGATAAAAGGGAAAAAAAATCAAATATATGCTAAAAGGAAGTTTAAATCCTGATGGTAATTATTAGGGATTATATTTTCTCTGGCTACTGCCTCTCATCTCCATACAGTTAATTACTCCCTCCATTTTAGAGAATCGTTCTCGTTTATTGTTCCACCTTGTTTAAGAATTTTTCGTTTACTAATTTTATTAACTTTTGAGATATTTTAGTATTTTTAGATGATAAATAAAGTATAAAATTAATGTTATGTGTGATACGTAAGATTAGTGACAAAACTTCATATTCAACTATATTTTAGTTAATCCCAAATAAACAAAAACACAAGGTCATTTTCAAATGATCGAAGGTTTCAATTGGATGTTATTGACATAACAATCAAGCCTATTGGCTATTACTGTGGTAGTGGTGACATAGAGAACCACTAAGAGTAATTTAGAAACACCAAAGGCCAAAAAATATGAACCATCCATACTCAGTAATTAATTATAAACACATACTCATGCATCTCTCTTTGTTGCCTAAATTTTACAATGGCATTTACCAAACTGCAATTTCACTTGTTTGTTTTCTTTCTTGCACTTGCATTCTGTTTACGAATTCAATGCTAATTAATGGAAGGCAAATAAAAGCAACGAGTAATCACGAGTCGAGTCCTACAAGAATGGATCAAGAACCACAGACTCATGCAGGAAACAGTCCTGGAAATGTTGCTGGCCGGAGAACGGACTGTTTTCAGCCAACGACGACTGGGAATAGCCCGGTGTTGGCCATTCTTTCGGAAACACGAAAGCAACACCAAATGCTTAAGCATGTGCATTCATGCACGTTCATTGCTAGTAATTATTGTGAATTTTCATTTGTAGAACCAACTGCACAAGGTAATATTCATAATTCTGTTAGTTATATTTATATTAGAATTCAACTTCATATGCTTTGTTTATCTTGTTATCATCAATCATCAGATATATATTAAAAATGTTTTTCTCAGGACATATATATTTACTCTTCTGAATGTATACTGTTTCAAGGATGCTAATTAATCTAATTATACTACAATCCTAGCTAATCATTTATTACTCTCAATTAATCTTGTAAGCTGCCTGCCCGTGAATTTTGTAGAGCTAGCACAGCATATATACGACTCGGTTAATCAATCTATAATTCCAAGACCAGTACCACTCAACCTTTTTATGATGCTATATCAAATCCACATATAGAGTTTACACGATAATCCTTATGAGTTCCTCAAGGGGACATAATTAGCATAAATAATTAGGACAGATTCCTTCTACAATCAACACCCATACCATACAGATAGTATTGTAGGCAGTTAAATTTTATTGCCTAATAAATAAAAATGCAAGGGAAAATATATTAAATATTGATTAAATATTTATTTATTAAGAAATTTAACTAAATTAATTCCTGAAATAAATGAATAAATAATTAGTAATTAATATAATTATTTGAGCCCAAATCCAAGTCAAATAGGCTCAATTCAAATCAAGTGGGCCTGATCCAAGTCAAACAAGCTCAAAATATATGTCAAATGAGCCTGACCCAAGTCAAGCAAGCTCAGATCAAATCCAACAAGCCTAATTAAATTAAATAGGCCCAACTCCAGTCCAGCAGGCTTAATTAAAGGAAAAAGCCCAATATATCTTTTCAAGGAGAGAATATCTCACAAGTGATTATTTTCTCCACCTATAAATAAGGGTCTTCAGTCCTCATTCCATGCACTCTGAAAATCCTGAAGACCTGGAGAATTCTGAAGATCAAGTTCAAGATATTCCAAGTTGAAGATCAGCATCAAGTTCAAGATCAAGTTCAAGTCAAGTGAAGTCAAGATCAAGTCAAGTGAAGTCAAGATCAAGTTCAAGATCTTCAAGTTCAAGTCAAGTTCAAGATCTACAAGTCAAGGTCAAGAGTTTCAAGTCATTTTCAAGTCAAGAACAGTCTCCGATCAGAGGCCAAGGTGCTAAGCCTCTCCGATCCAGCATTCTTCATATCAATTTCATCCAGCAGTCTCCGTGAAGTCAACGTTCTATCAAATTGAACGGCGTATTTCAAAATAAATCTTCAAGTCAACGTTCGATTCGAACAAAGGATCGACGCCTCCGGACAAATGTTATAAAGCCCCAAATCAGAGCTTGAACAAGTTTCATCCGAAGATCCGGCTCAAAAAATTGAAAGAAGTCAACAAGTCAACTCAAAAGAGAAATCAGAGGATAAATAGAAGTTGTTTACCTAAATTTCCAAGTTTAATCCATCTCGAATTATCATTGTAATATTCTTTTGTGTTTATTATTTAATAAATACAAATTTTGTTATTACAAATTTTGGTACGCCCAATGGGACATGAGTTTCTACCTCTTATCCCCTCTCTTTAAAAGTTTGAAAATACAAAGCATGACTCCTCTGAGGATTGCAATAAGGTCTTTTGCCTTAAAGCCTTCAGAGCTGCAGGATGCGAAGATTCAAAGGATAACTCCACTCAAGATTACGATTAAAAGGTCTCCTGTCTCTAAGCCTTTGAAGTTGCAAACTGAAAATGTGGAAGTCATTAAAAGAATGCCTGAAGGCTCCTTAGAGATAAACCACGTGGTGGGGATTGCTCCCAATAAGTCATTGCATGGTGATAAAGATGGTGAAGATGACTTTGTTTGCCCAACTCATCGATCCACAGAAAGTTCGACGTATGACTCATCCATAGCCTTAGCCATGAAAATAAATACTTCGTCTGTCGAAGAACAACTAGCAAGCTTGACTCAATCTCTCGTCAAACAAGGCCAAGGATAAGGTTTATTGATCCTCAAGTTAATGGAGAAAATGGCTGGTGCCGAAATAAGTCATGCAAATGAAAAATGAGTTGAGGATGAAGGCGAGGAGGAGGACTCCGCGAAGCACCATCTATCTGAAATGAAGCCAGTTGAGAAAGAATACAAATTTCAGCTGACGAAATGCTTCATATGAACCAACTGAAGAGCATCGTACTAGAGACGATAAAAAACAAGTTTAAAG
This sequence comes from Pogostemon cablin, assembly GCA_023678885.1. NCBI lineage: Eukaryota > Viridiplantae > Streptophyta > Magnoliopsida > Lamiales > Lamiaceae > Pogostemon > Pogostemon cablin. The sequence goes on from CM042993.1 coordinate 11,681,862, forward strand.
GGAACTTCAAATCTTCTGTTGCTTATAAAAAGCCATATACGAAGTGAGTTGACAACTTGAAGATGTCAGCTGACTACCAGCCTCCTAAGTTTCAACAATTCGACAGCAGAGGCAATCCAAGGCAATATATAGCGCATTTCGTCGAGACATGCAATGATGCTGGAACCTTCGATGATCACATGGTCAAACAATTTGTCCGCTTACTGAAAGGAAATGTCTTTGATTGGTATATCAATTTGGAAGCTAACTCGATTGATAACTGGGGGCAAATGCAACAAGAATTCTTTAATTGCTTCTACAGCACTCGAATTCTTTGATTTAACTGCACTACTGTTATCACAATAAATTATGATAGATAAGGGCAAACTAGGGATCACATCAAGTCCATCATGAAGTTTCTGAGCCATACAACTTCTTTGAATGTCTCAAAGGAAACCATATACTCAACTTCCATGATGGAGTTCGAAACACATTTTTGCTTAACATTCCTTCATATTATGACTCCACCTCCCAGAGTAAACATATAACTTGAGGTGGATTTACTGTAATTTCTATCTGATTGGAAATTCGAATCATGTAACCCACAGGAAGCAAGGTATTTGCTCGATAAACAAACGTATATATAATTCTTTGTCTTTTCTCAAATACTTCAAAATATATTTTACTGCAGACCAATGCCCCTATAAACTATAATAATACTTACTTTTCATACACATCTCAACATATATAATATTTACTTTTTCACACGATCCAACAACTTTACATCCTTTTTTTTTTATTAAATTAACCAAATATTTACTTTCTTCTTACTCTATATTTTAAAATAAATTTTTAAAAAATTACATGCACAAAAATATGTGAAATTAATAAAATGGGGCAGGGAAGGAGTACGAGTGTTAATTACTCCTCCGTACCGACCAAAGGTCATCGGTTGTTTTTTACACATGGATTAAGAATTATTATTATTTTATGTATAGTGAGTAGTTGTATTAGTAGTGAGTGCCATATGTGGTGTCCTTATACTAAAAAAGGAAAATGAAGACATTTGAATGAGACACCCAATATAGTAAAATGAGAATCTTTTATGGGATGGAAGGAGTAGATTAATGTATTAAATCATCTCGTATAGATACCAAGAGCCAACCACGGTGAGAGACTCAAGAGTGTCCTCGTTCAATGTACCCTCATCGTCCCACGTGAGCATGTGAACATTGCTCACACTATTATTTCATTAAAGTTTGATTCAACTTTAATACCTTGTTTTTAAGCCTGCAAATTAGGGGTATATACTATTTAGATACCATTGTTTATGTAAGCTTTATTTGATATCACATTAAATACAATATTTATGATCATGTGTAAATATATTACAGTACATACAGTGTTAATTATGACAACATTGTGTATGAGAGACCGTGATATACCATTTTTTTTAAAATTAATTATTATTTTTTTAGTTATCAATTTTTATTTATATTTTGAATTATTATGAATAGTTTATTGAATTTGTAGATAATTATAGACAGGATACTTAGTATTATTGTAAATAATTTAGATCCGTTAATTACGCTTAATCTCTTGTATATATGTATCTGTAATCTTTATGTGCTTCAATTTAATAAAGGAAGAATATTTCCTTTACATGGTATCAGCCTTTACGATCTGAAACCTTGCGCTACCATCTTCCTCTTCGTTGCGTTGCCGTCTTCTTCCTTGTCTGCCATGGCTACCACACTGGCAACTCCTACCCTCCCTCTCTCCACCATGATTCACATGATCACCATCAAACTTACCTCTTCAAATTATTTATTGTGGCATGCTCAGATTCATCCTCTCCTCACGAGTCAGAATTTCATGATCCTTGTTGATGGTTCCAGCCTCGTTCCTTCGGCGACGGTTACCACTGAGGAGGATGTGACGGTGGCTAACCTAGCGTACGCTTCATGTTACGCTTGTGATCAAACACTGAAATTATTTCTTGTCTCTACACTGACAGAGGAATCCATTGCTATTGTGATCGGCTGCAACTCTGCCAGAGACGTCTGGCAAGCCCTAGAATCAGCCTATCGTCACGGCTCTAAGGCTCGAGAATTGAGCCTTAAGGACGATCTCCTCTCTTTGAAGCATGGCTCGTAGTCCGTCTCCGAGTACGGCCGCCACTACAAGTCGATCTGTGATCAACTTGCTGCCATCGGGAGATCGATTGATGACTCCGACAAATCACATTGGTTTTTGAGGGGCCTCGGCTCTTCTTTCTCCAGTTTCACCGCTGCCCAATTGGCCCAGAACCCACTGCCGGACTTCCAGACCTTGTTGGCCCGTGCTCAAAGCCACGAACTATTTCAGAAGACCGTGGAAGAGGCCTCCGTCGTCCAGCCGGCATTCAACGCCGTCCATCAGCAGCGCGGGCAAGGCAGCAGTACTGGTGGTTCTTCTTCGCCTTTCCAGCACCGCGGGCGTGGCCGTAGTCGTGGTTGTGGTTGCGGCCATCGTAACACTGGAAACCGACCTTCTTATTGTCAGCTCTGCCGTCAAGAATCGGATCATCAGGCCTTCGATTGTCCACGTCGCTTTGATCGTGACTTTGACCGACCTTCTCATCAGGCCTCAACTGCTAATCTTGCTGAGGCCCTCTCGGCGAGCTGCTCTATCTCATCTGATGTCTCAGATTGGTTTCTAGACACAGGTGCTTCGACTCATATGGCTTCAGATGTTGATCACCTTCACTCTGCATCACCCTACTCAGGGTCTGATTCTGTACAAGTTGGTAATGGTGCGACTCTATCCATATCTCATATTGGGTCTTTATCTATTACTAGTGATTTAACTTTGCAAGGTGTTCTTGTTGTCCCGGGGCTCACTAAAAATCTTTTATCTATCAGTAAACTGACTCATGATTATCCTGTGCATGTCTTGTTTGATCATTATCGGTTTCTTATTCAGAACAAATACACGGGCAAGCTGCTCGCTACAGGAAAGCTTGAAGGTGGGCTTTATGTGCTTGATTCGCCCACTGCTGCCTTTACTACTGTTACAAGGAATAAAAAGCTTCATGCTTCTTTTGATTTGTGGCATAATAGACTTGGTCATGTTTCTCATTCTGTGGTTTCTCAGTTGAATAAACTTGGCGTTGTTTCTGTTACTTCATTATTGCCTTCTCCAACCTTATGTCGCTCTTGTCAATTGGCAAAAAGCAAGCGATTACCTTTTAATATGAATGATAAATGTGCTGCTTCATTACTTGATTTAGTGCACTGTGATCTTTGGGGTCCTTCTCCCGTTATGTCTGAGTCCGGTTTTCGCTACTATGCTATCTTTATTGATGATTACAGCCGGTTTACTTAGTTTTATCCACTTAAAGCAAAGTCAGAATTCTTTGATGTGTTTGTTCGTTTTCAGTCTTTTGTGGAAAACCAATTATCTACTAAAATAAAGCAATTTCAGAGTGACGGAGGAACTGAGTTCACTAATAATCGTTTACAATCTCATTTTTCCACTTGTGGGATTCATCATATCATGTCTTGTCCTTACACACCGGCTCAGAATGGTCGTGCTGAGTGCAAGCACCGTCACATTACTGAAACAGGCTTGGCTCTCTTATTTCATTCATCTGTTCCAATGCATTTCTGGGTGGAGGCTTTCAGTTGTGCAGTGTTCACTATCAACAGACTTCCATCTGTTCTGTTGGGTCAGAAGTCGCCTTTTGAACTGGTATATAGACGCCCTCCAGCTTATGATGTGTTCCATGTCTTTGGATGTTGTGTTTATCCATGTCTCAGGGATTACACTACAAATAAATTCACCCCAAGAAGTTCAGCATGTGTCTTTCTTGGCTACAGCATGCAGCACAAGGGCTACAGGTGTCTTGATATTTCTACTTCTCGTGTCTACATCAGCCGGCATGCTATCTTTGATGAGCTCAGTTTTCCGTATGCTTCAACATCTTCACCGAGAGTAGTTTCTGAACTCGACATATCTGAGTTTCGAGATCCTGTTCTGTCTCCTGTTGCTCGACACTCGATGCCATCTTGCACCCCGCAAGTCTCGGAGACCTCAGCCACTTTGCCTTGTCATCTTTGCAATGATGAGGAACTTAGAGCTCCACCTGCGCCGGAACCGGACCCTGCACCGGGTCCGGCTACTTTGCCTCCACCTAGTCCACCGCCTGCTTTGACTATACCGCCTGCACCAACTGCTCAGCGTTTGGCTCAACCAACTCATCATATGCGCACACGAGCCCAGTCTGGTATTTTTAAACCCATTCAACGTTATCCGGTGGACATTGTTTTATTGCAGGCAAACTCGCTGTACTCTGCTCTCACAGCAGTCTCTGAACCTAAAGGGATAAAATCTGCCATGAAGTCTCCCCTTTGGGTCTCTGCCATGGATGAAGAAATGGATGCTCTTCGTTCTAACTCAACCTGGGAGCTTGTTCCTCGGCCGTCCAATGCCAACGTTGTTGGCTCCAAATGGGTTTATCGCATTAAATTTCTCATTGACGACAGCATCGATAGATACAAAGCTCGTTTGGTTGCACAAGGTTTTAGCCAACTTCCTGGGTTTGACTTTACTCACACTTTCAGTCCGGTTGTTAAAGCATCTACAGTTCGTGTCATCTTATCGCTTGCAGTTATGCGCTCCTGGCCCTTGCATCAACTTGACGTCAAGAATGCTTTCTTGAATGGTCATTTAACTCAGTCTGTTTTCATGGAACAGCCACCGGGTTATATTGATGCTCTTCATCCTGACTACGTCTGTAAGCTTAAAAAGGCCTTGTATGGGCTTCGCCAGGCTCCGCTGGCTTGGTACCAGCACTTTTGGACGTTCCTACTTATTTTGGGTTTCAGTTGCAGCAGTGCCGACACGTCCCTCTTCGTGCTCAAGAAGGGTACCGCCTGTATGTATCTACTTGTCTACGTAGATGACATTGTTTTGACGGGAAATAATGATGTTGCTATTCGCTTGCTTATTGATCGCATCCGCAAGGAATTCACCATAAAGGATCTTGGCAATCTTGGTTATTTTCTTGGTCTTGAGGTCACATATCCATCATCGGGTCTCTTCCTTAGCCAGTCCAAGTATGCTCGTGACATTCTAATCCGAGCAGAATTGCTCGACTCCAAACCTGTTGCTACTCCTTTGGCGTCTGGCGCTTCTTTCACTGCCGCTGGTGAACCCTTCTCTGATCAACATCTCTACCGCTCTCTTGTTGGGGCGCTACAGTATTTAACTATTACTCGCCCAGACATCGCCTACTCTGTTAATACTGTTAGTCAGTTTCAACAAAACCCCACTGTGGATCATTTTCAGGCAGTCAAGCGCATTCTTCGATATATTAAAGGAACCATATCCCATGGTCTCTTTTTCTTACCCGGTAATGATACTTTAATTGGCTATTCTGATGCGGATTGGGCTAGGTGTATTGACACACGCCGGTCCACTTATGGCTATTCTATTTTCATTGGTCCAAATCTTGTTTCTTGGAGTGCGAAGAAACAACCTACTGTCTCTCGTTCCAGCTGTGAATCAGAATATCGAGCAATGGCAAGCGCTGCCTCGGAGATAGTTTGGGTTTCGAACCTTCTTCGTGATCTCTATTCTCTTCCCAAATCTCCGCCTGTGCTTCTAAGTGATAACAAGAGTGCACTTTTTTTGTCTCAGAATTCTGTTTCTCACAAACGTGCCAAACACATAGACATTGACTGTCATTTCATACGGGAGTTGGTCGAAAATGGCAAGCTTAAAACTCAATTCGTGCCTTCTGATCTTCAACTCGCCGATGTCTATACAAAGAGCTTGGCTCGTCCGCAACTAGAGTACTTCAGGTCCAAGCTTCGCGTGCTCACGAATCCCACGCTTCGCTTGCGGGGGGATGTAGATAATTATAGACAGGATACTTAGTATTATTGTAAATAATTTAGATCCGTTAATTACGCTTAATCTCTTGTATATATGTATCTGTAATCTTTATGTGCTTCAATTTAATAAAGGAAGAATATTTCCTTTACAGAATTATTATTATTCATACTTGAATGTCATTTTTATTAATATATTAATAACTTTTTATTCATCTCACAAAACTTATTTTATAAAAAAATTTCGTACAAATTTTGTCATTAGTTATTGATATGACATTATAAATTTGTGCAAAATTTACTTGAGATCATCTCATAAAATATTTCGTGAAATGAATATCACTCTTAGTTAATCTATATTACTATTTTACTAAGAGAGGCTTCATTCTTATCTATCTAATAAAATTATTTACAACATACTCAATGAATAAATATCACTTTTTGTATAAGAAAAATATGCTATACAACTTTTTATGAATCTTAAGTAAGTCATTTTGTTAGACGAGTCTCGGATACTTAAAGACCAATTCTTATATTAAATCATTTCACTTTTTTAACTTTTTCATATATTCTACCAATTCATGATGTAGTTCAATTGAACTTACAACAATGGTTTTTCATCGATTAAATATTACTCCCTCCGTCCGCCACAAAGGTGGACATTTGTTTTTTGCACGTGGATTAAGGAGTATTATTATTTAAGGTGTAGTTGGTAGTTGTATTAGTGAGGTGTATGAGTCCTATAAATTTATTGTATTAGTGATGTGTGTGGGTCCCATATGTTTAAAAAGAGAAATATGGACCTTTGGTGCAGACGCAAAAATGACAAAATGTGGACCTTTCGAGCGGACGGATAGAGTAATTTTTATATAAAAATATTATTCGTTGTACATAATTCATTTCATATGATAGTATTACACAAATTTTTATATAAATGTTAATAAATCCCGAGAATATATTATTTTTTTCATCTCAATTTAATCTTTACATTTGTTTTTCTGCTCAAATATTAAGAAATACTCCATCCGTTCCCTTGATAAGTGTCTATTTTGCCATTTTGGTCCGTCCCAATACAAAGTGTTAATTTTTTTTTTGGGTTGATGTGACACACACAATAATATTATTATACTCAACCACTTACACATGGGCCCACACTCAATATTAATACAACTACCCACTACATATTAAAATATTATTTCTCTCACCTCATCACACTTTAAAATATTATACTCCTTAATCCACGTGCAAAAAATAAACGGTCATTTATCAAGGGGAAGAAGGGAGTATAATATTTTAATGTATGATAGATTGCGATATATAGTATTTTAATATATAGTGGTGTGTGAGTATTATGAAGATTTATTAATTGTATTATATGAGTCTATTTAATATATGAGTATATAATTATTAGTAAAACGCTCAAATTAAAAATTAAAAATATGTAAAATTAAAATGAGAGAAGAGATTTTAGCAAGTTAAAAGCTGCATAAAGTTTCCTCAAACTGCTAAGCACTTTCACTTAATTTAATTAAAAACACGCTACATATGAATATTATATATTCTGGACAAGTAAAGTACAGTGGTGAGTGATTAAACAGAAGTAGATCCTCATTAATTTTGTTATAAAAGTATTTTCCATGATTTTGACTGTTTGACTGAAACTAATGTAATAAAATAGTGTTGAGCCGCAAATGGGCGAATCTTATGGAATCTTATGAAAATCAATATGTTTGGTTTCGTTCATCATTTGTTCTGTAGCTGTTGTTCTATGTTTTTTTCACTGCACGAAATTATTGCCTCGTTGTTCAAGATATACGGAATATAAGCCCATATATTCTAACTTATTTAACTTAGTCGTTCATATTTTAAAGGTATTTTTTTTTCCTTGTCTTAAAAAAGGTCACATACATACCAATCACTGAATACTAATACAACTACTCACTTTATATAAATAAAATAACAATACTCCTTAATTGATATGCAAAAAATAAAACGGATACATTACCGATGAACGAAGGGAGTAGTAAATTAGAATAACACTAGATTTTATTACGGTGACATCGTTAAACATTTTATAAGAGCTAATAGTCAAAATTATTCAATTTGATTTTGTTATCAACAATTTAACTTGTGATAATAATAATAAAAATAAAAACCCAATTTGTGAAAAAAGTAGTATATTCTAAAATAACATTGTTTTGGACAAAAATACTCTTTCACTCTAACTTTACTTTAAATCATTTGATTGCTATAAGCGTCGATTCAAGTCAGTCTCCCACTGACAAATGAACCGACAAACGTCGATTCTAGTCGGTCCTCCACTGATAAACTGTCCGACAGTTTGACGATCCTAATGTAGGTTCAAGTCAGTCTCCCAAAATGAGACATTTTTTTGCCTTGTTTCAGAGTTGATAGTACTAAATTTAAAATTTTACTCCCTCTGTCCCACGGCAAGGGTAGTTTTTATTTTTTGGCACGTGGATTAAGGAGTATTATTATTTAATGTGTAGTGGGTAGTTGTATTAGTGGGAGTATGGGCCCCATGTTTTAATTGTATTAGAGGGGATGAGTGGGTCCCATGTGTGTAAAAAAGGAAAGATGACCCTTTGGGTGGGACGACCAAAATGGAAAAAAGAGACCCTTGCTGTGGGATGGAGGGAGTATATATTTTGGGACGAAAAATGAACGTAGTCAAAGATATGAGACTGAATTATTTTTTTTATCCCAATAGAGTTTAAAGTTCTAAATTATACTATCTCCGTCCGCTAATAAGATACCCATTTTGATATTTTAGTCTTTCGTTCTATAGGTACTCATTTTCCTTTTTTAGTAAAATATCACACACATGACCCATCACTCACAATTAATTCAACAACTCATTTTATATAAAATATTAATACTCCTTATACATGAAAAAACAAATGAGTGCTTTATTGTTGGACGGAGGGAATACATTTTATTTCGTCTCACTATTTATGCATAATTATAAAGTTAGTAGTATTGTAGAATCTTAAAATGCTCATAGTACATCCATACTCAATAAATAAATCAACATTATATAATAATAATAATAATAATAATAATAGTTTATACAGTAATGTTGTTAATACTGGACCGAAGATTGAATCGGAGGCAGATAACGGTTCGAGGGTCCATCGTTCAAATCGATTCAATCAAAGATTCAACCGAAAAATTGCATTTACATATTTTCAATTATGTTTTATAAAATCACTATTAAAAATTGTATAATTAGCAAAATTATTTTATAAAATTAAAATTCAATTGAAATAAAAATATCGATAATAAAATAAAAATATCTATAGTTCATAATCCATACTTCAAACAGCACTAAAAAAACTTTTTTTTACCAATGAAATATTCTAATGGTAAAAACTTTAATTTCATTGCAAAAATTGATTTATCAATGGATTAAATACGGTATTCTTTGATAATTTTACGTTGGTAAATTTTTAACAACAAAAATTCAATTCTATTGGTAAATTTCGTTGGTAATCCGCTGCTAAAAACATAAGAAAATCCGTTTGTATTCTGTTGCTAAAAGAAAATTGCAATTTTTGCTGGCAATCCGTTGACAATTAGCTATGGATTGAATTAGTTGCTAAATTCCATTACTAAAAAGTAATTTTTTTTGTAATACAATATCATAAGTCATAATTTAATTTAAAATTTAAATATAATGTTAAAATAAAAAAAAAAGTAAAAGTGAAATGTCATAAAAACAAAATTAAAAATTAAAAAAAATTAAAAAATTCGAAAAACTTTTTTGAAGAAAAATATACAGAACTTGGCAATCCATAGACGACTGATCTGCGAGTGACCCGCACTACAAATGGTCGGTGCCGGCCCTCTAAAGAGTGGGTTGTAGGCTAAACCATCCACAAAAAATATTTCACACTTTACTTTTACTAAACGTGATAAAAAATACTACACTATACTATAATAATACTCACTTTTTACACACATTCCAACTTAATATTTATTTTTCACACATTCCAACAACTTTGCACACTTTTTTCATTAATAAGAAAGGTTAGACCAATTAAATCATCACCTAGAATCATGAGATCTTGATTATTTCTCTGTATTCTAGGATATTCCAATTTCCTTATTTATCATATTTGTAGCTTAAGGGTTCAGTCAATTTTCTTATTTGTAGCTTAAGGGTTAAGTCAACTTCCTAATTTCAACTACTTCCACACTTTTAGTCATGTTGTCAAAGCCACCATTATAAGGGTGGTTTTGACCCTTGCAGTTATGAATAATTGAATCTTCAACAATTGGATGTCAAGAATGTCTTCTTGAATGGGGTCTTAAACCAATTTATATGGAACAACCTCTAAGATTTATTGATCCATATTTCCTTAATCAGGTTTGCCAACTTAAGAAAGCACTTTACGGCTTGAAAGTATCAACGATTTAGTGATTTTTTTGTTGGTTTTGTTTTTCTATAGAGTCATGCAGACATGTCGCTGTTTATTTTAGCTCATGGTTATTCCTTATTATATTTATTAGTTTATGTTTACGATATTATAATAAATGGAAATGACTATATTTTGATCTTTAATTTTATTTCTAGGTTTCTCAAGGAATTTGCAATAAAAGATCTTGGACGTTTAAATTATTTCTTGGGTCTCGAGGTTGAATACACTACTGATGGATTGTTTTTAAGTCAAACCAACTATGTTTATGATCTATTGACTCGAACTCAGATGGCAGAATCCAAACCTATCTCTACACCGCTAGCAGAGTTTTAACTACAAATGGCTTCCCCTATTCGGATCCGACACACTATCGCTCTTTGGTAGGAACCTTACAATATCTAACTATTACACGTCTAGAACTCTCATACGCAGTCAACAATGTGAATCAGTTTTTGCAATCTCCTAAACATAACACTTTGATGAGGTAAAGAAATCCATTCGTTACGTTAAATGCACCTTGAATCTTGGTATGCCCTTCACCCGTGGTTCATCGTTCACTCTTCTTGGCTTCTCAGACGTAGATTTGGGCTCGTTGACGTCGCTCCACTTATATATATATATATATATATATATATATTCGTTGGTGGAAACTTAGTCTCATGGAGCGCAAATAAGCAACCCACGGTTGCTCGATCAAGTTGCGAATCTGAATATTGAGCTCTAACTAATACTGCTTCTTAAATCGTCGGCCTAACTCTCTTACTTAAAGATCTGCGAGTACTTCTCAATAGACACCACTTCTTCTTTAATGCGACAACAATAATGCTACTTTCCTTAGCCAAAATCCTACAGCTCACAAACGTTCTAAACAAATTGACGTAACTATCACTTCATCCGTGAGCTCATTTCATCTGGAAAATTACTTACAAAATATTAAATGACCATCTCATCTAATAGCTTAAGCTATTGAATGAGATGGTCATTTAACATAATTTTTTGATGAGGTGATAATTTAACACAAAATTTGTTAATTATGATTTTCAAATTGTAGATGTCTTCACTAAAATCTTAGCTCAGACACATATTTGAATTGTTTAGGCGCAAGCTTTGCGTGGATTCTCGTCCCACATGGCCACATCTTGCTTCAAGGGGAGTAATTAAGGAATGTTAGACCAATTACCTCACCTGAAATTATGGGATGTTGATTATTTCTTTGTATTTTAGGATATTCAAAGTTTTTTATTTATCATACTCTTGTATATCATTGTAATAATGTCAAGTAATTGATTCTTCACTTCTATATTCATTAAATTAATTAAAATATTTCTTCTCATTCTTACATTGTACATAAAAAAGTAAAAAATTAAACTATACAAAATTACGTGGAATGCATCCGAATCATTGGGAGTAATATTTTATTTTTTAAAATTAATGAAATACTGCATATTATAATAATATAATAATAGTAGTAGCATTACTGTTGTTTTGATTTCTTTCTAATTAATTTGTCACAACTTGCTGAAAAGATCATTACAAGTAGTACGGGTGATCTTTTGCTCCACTCACTTTGTAAGCTTGTAAACAAAAGCTTTGAGGTCATGGCCGCCACCAAATTTTAGTTTTTGTTTTTTAGAATTCTCAAGTAATTAAAAATACTCCCTCCTCACTCACTAAAAGGGTCTTTTACTTTTTGACACATGAATTAAGGAGTATTATTATTTAATGTGTAGTGGGTAATTGTAAGTAGGAGTGTGAGTCCTATATTTTAATTGTATTAATGGGTGTGTGTGGGTCCCATGTGTGTAAAAAATGAAATGAGACTCTTGGAGTGGAATGCCCAAAATAAAAAAAATACTCTTTTTAAAGGGGACGGAGGGAATAGTAGTTATCAGTTATTAGAGATGGACAAGAACCTGCCACTCCAATATAATAACCCTCATATTAATTTTAAATGAAAGAGAAAAGGTTTAGGGCAAGTTTTGCATGAGATGTGCGACCGTTTTAAAAATTTCTTAAATGGTTATCTTGATTTTTTTTATTGAAGATATTACCATTTTTGTTAAAATTATTATTACTTTTTATTTATACTGTAAATTGTTTATGAAATAATTAATTGTACCACTATCACCTTTTATTAATTTGAATCACTTTTTAGGGATACTCTCTTGTGAAACGAGTATATATGAGACGGATCGACCAATTATTAAAGTATAGCTATTATGTAAGCAAAGTATGCTTTAGTAATTAAAGTATATTTGCAGTGAATCATATTATAACACTATAAAAACATATTTTAATTCATCAATATTCATCATACTTAAAAAAAATACTTTAATTACAAATTGACATACTTTACTTTAAAGCAAACATACTTTAACAACGGGTGGACTCGTCTCAAAATTCTCATTTTATATAATTACCATCTCACAAGAGACTTTGTCCACTTTTTATTATGCTCCCTCCGTCTCGTAGTTATGTGCATGTTATTGTAGATACGTATTTAATAAAAGTTGCTTTTTGATCAATTTTATTGACTTTTTAAGGGTATTGTGGTATTTTTAGGTAATAAATAAATTATAAAATATGTTATGTGTGTTAGGTGATAGTGGTTTTTTTTAAATTAAAATAACTTTTAAAGTTGTTGGTTGATGTGAAGTTTCATTTTTTGGGTTGTGAAAATAATTGTGAGACAGACGAAAATAGAAAGTGTGAAGATAAGTGTAGGGCAGAAGTAATATTTTCACTTTTTATCCGTCTCTCGAGAGTATTCCAGTGAGATGGTCTCACACTAATCTTAGCCAAATTTTATCACTTAAATAAATCATACACTCTTCGTCCTATAAACAAATTCGCACTAATTATTTTTATCCATCTCATATTCACAACCCCAAATAAAAAATAGACACAATTTAAAATCCCATAATACATTTTAATTTCAAAATTATCACCCCTTCACAACTTACTTCATAATTTACAAGTAATTCCCTTTGCCACGCAAATTTTTTTTCTTTTATTCAATTATATATATATATATATTTATATATATATATATATATATATATATATATATATATATATATATATATATATATATATATATATAAAATATGTTATGGATATATATAAAAGTCATATTTTATACTTATTTTTCTAAAGTGTATTGAGTAATCAATATTAGTATGAATCAATGAAACATGATATTTCTAAAATTAAAATGTTTTATGGAGATTGTTGGTTAAGCGAAAATTTATTTTATGTGGTGGAAACTTTAGCTGAGATTAAAAAATAAAATAGTGTGATTCCGAATTCAAAACATAAAAAAAAAAAAAAAAAATATATATATATATATATATATATATATATATATATATATAAGTGATGAAGTATTATTAGTTTTGTGAATGTAAAATATTACTCTTTAGTCATATTTTGATATGTTTGATTTTTTTTATATTTTTATTGAAATGAATACTCCCCGTCCCACAGAAAGGTTCCCATTTTACTATATTGGGTGTCCTATTCAAAGGCCTACATTTTTCCCTTTTAGTAAAATGACCCCACATATGACCCATCATTCACTACTAATACAACTACCCACTACATATAAAATAATAATATTATTTAATCCACGTGTAAAAAGTAAATGGGGACAAAAGGCCGGGACGGAGGCAGCTAGTAATACTTTTTCATTCAGAACATATAGTAATAGTTCATGATAAAGTCTCTTGTGAGACGGTGGTTATGTGAGATTTGTTAAAGTATATATGATTATTATTTAAGTATCATTATACTTTATAAATATAAAAAATATACTTTAATAATGAATCGATTCGTCTCACATATATCTATCTCACGAAAAAGAGCCCTATAGTTTATTGTTCTATAGAATAATTTTTCATGTACTAAAATGTAATAATGATAAAATTAGGGTGTATTTTACATTAGATTCACAAAAGATAACCACTTAAAATTAATATAACTACCCATTAAACATAAAATAATAATACTTTTTAATTTATGTTAAAATAATAATAATAACGTATAGATGGAATGAAGGAAGTAATACTTATTAATCCAAGTAAAAAAACAGATTGTTACCTTATTAATGACGGATGTAGTACATAGTATTATACTTATAACACTTGGTGCATTTTTACAAATACTTATAACACTTGGTGCATTTAAATGTACGAATATTAATAAAATTGTAATAAGTCCGTCTAACTGTCCAAAGAAGGTGGTCGGGCAGCGTGTTCGCATGCAGGAATGCCCCATCTCTTGGGCCAAAACGGAGGCCAAGTTGGTGTAATATATTAACTCGATTCCAGTTAGGGGCAGCACAAGGATCGAGGGATGCGAGATTCTCACGAGAATATTTTTTATTCCACAGTACTAATTATAACCAACGGCCGTCATTTCACAACATACTATTTTATTACATATGTCACCTGTAATACTTATTTATTTATTTAAGCAAATTAAATCTGCTGGAGGTTAAAGTTGGTCACGTGTATTTGTTGTTCGCACATGAATTCAATCCCAGCACACCCAGCCGCCACTTCAGACTGCAAGTTGGCATGTCCTGTTTTCCATTACTATAATGTTTGTTAATGTAGTACTAATTACAATTTCACTTTATTTTATTTACTCCCCCCAACCAAAACTAGCTTCTCAGTTACCAACGTAGAATGAGTTTATAACCCTTGTCTTTTGATCTATTTGTTTGAATAGATTGACATTTTTTTTTATAATAAGAAATAAATTATAAGGTGTAGACATACGATTTTTAATGAATACTATTAATAGGGCCAATTGCTAAAAACACCTAAAATGAAAAGTCAAAAAGCTTTGCCATTAATCAAATAACTTATAACCAATTTTACCCGAATTTCATAGTTTGGACACAAATACCCTTAAAGATGGTCCAAGTAGTCCAACTAGTCAAAGACTTTTTACAACATTTCTTTTACAACACCACTTGTCAAGGTCTATTGCAACACACTTTAACACACTCTTTTACAAACATAACCACTATACCTCATTTTATATTCTAATTTTCATCATTTCCTCAAGCTTCAAAATGTTATCAGAACCTTAATTTTTTTTTTTTTAAATGAAAAAATTATTATAAACACATATCATTTAACGAGAGGAGAATTTCAAAGATATATGGATTCGAACGAAAGTTCGACATCCGAGTATGGCAAGATTAGTAGCCCTATTCAAACGAGAGCAACAATCCTTCAAGCATGTTGGAGACAATAGGACATGTAGTCCTATCCAAGAGTAATGACACATTCTTTATAGACAAAGAGTGGAGAAAAGAGAAGAGGCTAATCAGAGATTTTGGAATGAACTCGAATGAGGAATGGAACGTACCAGGGCTCGTTCCAGTTAGACAAAGGAAGAATATATGGAAGACATCCGAATGGATGAACTAATGTATTCAAAGGAGGTGTCAAGAAATATAGTGGAACTTCACAATTTCACTGTGATCCATGGACATGTCCCCAAACACGAAGAATGGAGAAAGCAACCTACCCAAGGTCCAAGTGAGATCTGCAAGCCATATTTCTTTTCCTGGAAGTAAGTATGATAGAGTAGAAAGAGATCGAGGCAGATAACTTTAAAATGAATCAAGATCTTAGAAAAATACAGAAATACTGCCAAACCACGTAGAAGCAACAACTTGACCTCATCAAGAAGTTGAACCTGGAAACCAAGGTGACCTGAAAGAATCCAGAAGGATGGCTGCCACCAACCTATGGAATAGAACCCCTTTTACATCAAAAGGGGAAGATGGTGAAGTTCATAAGGCAAAAAAGAGAGAGATAGCATACGATCGATATTCTTCGAGGAGAACTCACATCTCCAGTGGAAAGATCGAATATTGAAGATCTATACAACAAGGACTAATACATGTAGATCTAAAGATGAATGCAGGAGAGACGTCAAGCTCTCAACAACAGTTGTAGGTTTCTAAGATACAACATGGTCTGAACGAAGGAATTTCTGGATCACATGAGGTCTAGGAGATGAGGCGAGAGGAAACAATCCTGCACCAAGGAGATTTCAGGATAAGGGAGACATGATTCTCAACTGGGGCTAGTTGAGTCCGAGGATCAAATATACAAAACACCCCATATGGTTGGTTTCGTATTGAACCGATAAATCTATACGGGTTGATCCTAAGCCTCGACACTCTGGATTTCAAGAATAGAGAATCCTTGATCTACGAGTGGACGAATGCAATAAAAATTGCAGGAGATACACTAGAACTTGATAAAGAAGGGTTAATAAGATTCCTAACTATGAGCCTGGAGGGATCGGTGAAGTGCGCCTGGGAGCTACTCTCAGACGAAGTCAAGAAAGAGGCCATGGAAGGGGAAACCCTTGCAGATATTGTTGATCGCATGGCCAAGATCTTCAAGATCCATTTCATCGGAGTAGGCTACTTCGAAGGGATGGAAGAAGCAAAGAAGAAGAAGCAATATGAATGCCCAATATAGTTTGGAGCAACTTGACATTTGTCACGTAAATGAGTACATCAGGCTCTTCACCGATTATAGATGAAAATCAAAGATAAAGGAAGAGGAAGTTTTCCACATGTTCTTTGCCAAGATTCCAAGCCCTTTGAGAGAAATACTGATAAAAGATACGAACCATGCGAACTGGACTCGATAGCAAGAAGGATGTCCTATCTCAAAGCCAAGATTGCGGAGTGGTGCCATCAAGCATCACTGTATAAAAACTACAAGAGATTGAGGGGAATCAACAAGACAGTACCCCTATGCTGCGAGAACAATGATCTTTCGACCATCATTAGAGGAAACCCAACGAAGCAGAAAATGATGAAGAAAAGTCATACTTATACTCAAAGAAGTGGAGGATGGAGGTCCAGAAGACCAAGCTCTTTTTGGTTAAAATAAAAGGCTCGAAGCTACAAATCAGAGCAAAGAACTGAACCATCAAAATGGAGGTCAAGAAGTTAAGCCTCATCCTCAGGATCAAACCAGAGGAATAAGAGAAGAACTCTGACAAGGAGAGAATTCGAAAGAGCACCCATACAAGCAAATGAAAGATTTAAGGATTGTAATTGCTAAACGTGTAGAGCCAAAGGGCATATCTCACCAGATTGCCCAAAATACCAAAAGCGGAGAGTAAGACAGTTTGAAACCACTCTAAAGATGGAGGAGATTGTTTACTTTTGAGATCTGGTACAGGTATATCGGTTCGAATATGTACCCTCGGACGAGAGCATCTATGAAGAATAATTCTTCAGTTAAGACGAATCTTTTGAAGATGAGTCAGAGTGAAGAAAAAAGCTTCAAACAGGAGATACAAGAGGATATGTCTTGATTCTTTTCCCAAATATTTATTTCTCATATGGCCCTTATGAGAATCATGAAGGAGGATCCAATACTCCATTTAAACTATGGATTCACTGTAGGACGAATGGAGTGGTTCCTTAGCCTCAAAATGATATAGCATAACATCATATACAAGGTGACCAAAGGGGAGATTTATATTCCTATGGAGCTCATGGGAAATATGATGGAAATGCAACTAGTTCCTATTGATGAGATCAAGAAGAAACTCAGTAAGCTTCAAAGAGAAGTGGCTCGGACCATGTCTTGGATCCATATCGAAGCTATTCAGATCCTCATCAAAGCAACATTCAAAGAAGGTATCAATACACCAATCGATATTGCTATCTTTGATAAGATGATCAAGAACACAAAAGAAGCACGCCTAGGAGGAATATCGGGAAACCTATACGCAGGAAAAGTGGCATTCTACATCTACCCAAGGATTGCCTATAATTTAGCGGATCGAGACCCTATAGAGTACTCACTTTTCATGAAGATTTCAAGAATAAAAATTTGATGAAAGAAAGGAACATGCCGTACTCTATCACCTACAGTATCTTGTATACTCTATCCAATACTCATCATTCAGATTTATTCCAAATGAAGGAGTATATTAAGATATCAGAAGTGTTCTAAAGAGTTGCATGCGGAACTAAGCCAGAAATAATAGGGTTACCGTCAATTCACGACATGGATTTGCAGATCAAAGATAAACTAGCCTGGAATAGGCAAGATAGCCTCAGATTTGAGCAGAGAAAGATTTTTTTCCTAGAAGACATAATGATTAATGAAGATGGGGAAAGAAATCAATCGTGAAAGTAATCCAGGAACCGAAGATGTTCACAACAAAAGGTAAACTAAAATGCCCAGATGGATGGAGAGGAGTCGAAGTAATATTCGATATCAAAATAAAGAAGAACTCGATTCCTTGTGATGACTTATATTACCTCCAACAACCAACAACTTGGAGATATCAAGGATAACTCAAACTCGGAGAACTTGAGCTGGTAATCGAAGGAGTCGCAGGAAGATTCCTAGAACAGTTGGTGTTGGAATTGGAGTTTCTCAAGGAATACAAACCTTGGGAATGATTACAAGATAAAACGGATTTCATAGTCAAAGGAAAAAGATACATAGTAACCTAGTAGAGGCTCGAGGGTCTTAATAAGCTCTGATATATCCATGACTACAAGTCCATTTTTTATACATATCACCGTAGGGATGAAATATAAAAAGCATTGTGCAGAGTACTTTGCGACATAATTGATTCAGGAGTCGACATCTACACAGCTAAGGAGGGAGTCTATCCTAAAGATTCATGCGAATATTTTCCAATTGTACTGGGAAGAGATTTCTCATAAAGGGTTCTAACCCTTTAAAAAGGGATCAAACAAGTAGAAATTATGATCGGAGGAGCGAATCGTACCCCATGGTACAAGGTGAAAACTACACTAATATATTTTCATAACACTGGAGCAAATATCCTGTTAGAAAATAATTTTCTACAGAAATTCAAGCGTTTTACCCAAGAAAACGCAACAAGAAGGCTTATTTTGACAACCTTTTGTGAACATAAGATCATTGCATCAAGGCTGTAGAATAAATTTTGGAGAAAAATGCCGATTCAGTTTCGCAGCAAGCGTGGTTATAATGAAGGAACTTAGCCGTCCAAAGATGAACGATCAAAGAAGATATGGCAAAGCATTCCTACAGATGAGAAATAAAACCCGAGGAGGACGGAAGATGGTGGGACTAAAAGAAAAAAAATCCATATTCTCAAAGCAAGCTTAGGAGAAAACCTACAGAGAGGCATCACAATTGAAGAACAAACATCTTTAGAAGACGTTAAAAGAAAGATCCAGAGAAACTTCAATGAAGATCCTCTAGCCTAGTGGGACAAAAAAGAGCCCAAAGTCTTGCTCAAAGTAAAAGAAGGAAATGAGCATGAGTTCTTAACATACAAGCCTATCCTGATGAACCAAGAGGATCGAAAGGATATGCAGCAAATACTTAAGAAATATCTGTAGCTAACGTTGATATTACCAAGAGTATCTCTGTACAACAGTCCATGATATTTTTTTTCGAAATCATGTAGAGGTTAAGCGAGGGAGCCGAGACTTGTGATCAACTATAAAGGGATCAACAATATCTTGGAGTTCGATGGATACTACATTCCAAGTAGAGAACACTTGGTCAATTGCATCAAGAATGGTAAGGTATTCTCATAGTTCGATTGCAAATCTAGATTTTAATAGATTATGATGGAGGAAGGAAGCAAGAAGTTTACAATATTCTCCACACCACAAGGCCACTATATCTGGAATGTCATGACTATGTGTTTGACGAATGCACCCAAGATATATCAGAGAAAGATGAATAATCTCTTCAAAGATTATTTCGCATTCAAGTTCATATATTTGGATGACATCCTCATAACTTTGAAGAAAATGAAGTAGCATCTTGCACATCTAGAAATATTTTCAGAAGTATGTCACAAGGAAGGATTAGTGCTTTCTAAAAAGAAGGGAGTAATTGCAACCAGACAGATCAAGTTTCTTGGAGTCGAGATCGATGAGTCCGGAGTTATTCTACAACCACACATATTTATGAAGAGATCTCAAGGACACGAAGCAACTCCAGAGTTTCCTAGGAGTTGTCAACTTTACTTGAATGTTCATCAATAATCTAGCACAACATCGGTAGGTGTTCAGTCCTCTATTGAAGAAAGATGTCGAATTTAAATCGGAGGAATCAACACTGAGAGATGGTTAAAAAATTAAAGAAGGTTTGCAGGAAGCTCCCGAAGTTAGCCATGCCAAATGATGAGGATGATCTGGTGCTCTATATAAATGTCAGTGACTATTGGAGGGCAGCGGTTCTCACCAAGTCCATTTTAGGAGGAGAAGTGTCATGCAGATATTACAATGGGCTCTTTGCGTAGAATGATGCAAGGATATGGAACATCAATAAGAAGGAATTCTTTGCAGTTCGAAAGACGTTCAAAAGAAATGGCCGCTATTTCTTCTTGGGAAGAAATTTATTATTAAAATTGATAACTCGAGTGCCAAAGCATTTTTTAAAGAAAAAATTGAATCTAAACTAGAAAAGGCTAGACTTTTAATATGACAAAATGAATCTTAATATTACAATTTTAATATTATCATTACTAAATCTTTTAAAAATATTTTGGCAGATTTTCTGACAAGATATGGAGGGAGTTGAGATAGACTCCATCTTGATCAATTCAAGGCACCTGATGGACAACTTTGATTTGCTCAAAAAGGAATTTGAGATTTTGGCAATTTATGCAGATCGTGCTGAAAAATTACAACAAGTTGATCAAACCAAAGCATCTAATCATATACGAGGATGCATCCATAGTAATGCAGATCTATACAAAATTTCACAAGAGCTACTTGATGAGTGATATTTTCACCTAGATTTTAGTATCTTTTTATGTGGGTTTTCGTATATTTTTATCCGTATTTGTATATTATTTGGTTGTGTTTTGTGTTTTATGGGAATGTGTGTGAATGAGCTTAAACCTATAATTTTCAGTTTTTATTTGATGCTAGATATGATAAGGAAGACGTAGGAAAAAACGGATCTCAATTCGGAGTTGAAACGAGGGAGAACAAGCCAAAATAGTGAAGAAATACAGGAGCCAGCACCAACACGGGCCGTGTAGCCAATACGGCCCTGTAAGAGGTGGCCGTGCGGCGACACTTATTCGTTCAACACGGGCACCTTAAGGCCGTGTCTAGTCGCACGAGTCGTGTTGGCAGCACGAGCCGTGTCATCAACACGGCCCTGTAAGAAAAGGCCGTGCGGGAGTATCCGTTCACGCAACACGGGCACCTTATGGCCGTGTGGCAGAGCACGACTCGTGCTGTGTAAAATCCTGGAAAAAAATCAGAATCCTTCTAGAAGCCTCCCAAGGGGTATAAATACCCAATACTTCAATATGTGAGAGGAGATCCGAAATTCCACCCTTCCACACACACATCACACACAATTCTCTCCATTTTACACCATCATCTTCATTCATTCACCATCCTTTGGATCTACCATCATCCAACCATCAAAATCATCATCCAATTGAAGAAAAGAAGCAAGGAAGAGAGGAAGATAACAAGGGAAGGAAGTAAATCACCATTGAAGTGACATCAAGGGAGTTTCCATTCATTTCTTGTATTAAACCTCATAGTTTCATCATGTTTTGTAAGGATCTTAATGTCTATGTTCATTTTCTTCTTAATATGGTAGGCTAATCTCCCTTGTGAGATTAGCAACATGAGAGTTGTTGGATAATTTTGGGGATTTGTGTATTCAAATTCATATGTTGATTGGATCTATGATTTTCTACCATTGATTATTAATTGCTTGAATTGTATTGATGATTTGTGTGTTTAGTTGTTCTAGATATGTGATTAGATTGAGAAATCAATTATATGCTTAGGATAATTAAGTGAATCATTTCATCAAACACTTCATGTGCATTATAGATTGTGAAGAGATTGAGAAGTCCTTCATAGTTTAGAACCCTTTGGTAGGACATGTGATTGGTTTGATCGAGAGATTGATTAATTGTGTGAAGGGACTCTCATTTAAGCTTAGTACCTAGTTGGAATTGTTTAAGTGAGAACCAATCCATTGAGCTATTTGATATTCATATCCTATCCATCTCGAGAGGGAGTTTAGGTGATTTTAGTGTTGGCCCTTAATCTTCAACCCATGATACATATGAATTTGATACATAATTCCTAGAATTACCACTTCTTAATTGTTGTTAATCTCACTTTTAATCAATTTGGTAAACCACTTTCCATCCATCCATCTTGTTGATTGATCATTACTTGCTTTGATCACTTGTCATTTAATTGTTTGCAACCAATCCTATTGATGATTCGTCTCTATAAAATTACAACAAACGTGAGATCGCTTAAGCACTAGTGCCTACCTCCCTTGGGTTCGATAATTTCTTGAATTGGTCATTCTCCACTAAACTATGGCTAATCACTACTCCTTCAGGCTGTTGATAGTAATTAACAAAAAGAGAGTATTCAAGAACGGGGCTCTAAACCAGGAGTAGGGGATTTAAGTACCCCTATCACGAGTTTTTGATTGAAACTCCCAAAGGAAAAACTGGTCCAAGAAAAAATTGAGGCTCTAGAGTCATATCTAAAGTCGTCCAGTCAACCCAATACCTCTAGGGTTAAAGAAGAAGAGATCAGTCTTAGGCCTATGACGGGCACCGCTAAGGCTGGTATTAACATATCTAATTTTTATCATTGGCAGGAATACCAGATCTATTAAAAAAATTAAATACAAAACAAAATATCCATCCAAAGAAATGCCGATTAGATTTATTAGGGGAATACCCCCAGGTTTGGATGAGGCAAGGATCAAATCCAAATGATGTAAAGTAATTATTTAATTTTAGGATGCTAGCCTCGATATACACCATTGCACCAAGCTTCCTGGAGATCTCAAAACTGCCAGACTGGCTATGGAAAATAGTTGAGAATGCGTGGAAAATAATGAGACTTTATCCAAGGGAGATATATTGGAGCTCTACTTCACTGGCGCAGCTCCAGAACCAGTAGGGAAAGACAACCACAAAGCCTTTCATGTCATCAAGTTGAGAAGACCAGATGTTGAGGCATCAAACAAAATCAAAGAGTCTTCTGGAAGGAACCAGCTTTGGTTCTTACCTAATCTGACGCTCAAATCTCTACACGAAGAGCAAGGGATTTGTATGCCTGCATTCAGGTCATGATTCAGGTAAAGTTCCCATTCAAATTTGAACATAAAACTGTGAACGACTCTTTTTTGTTAAACACTTTAACAGGAAAGAAAACAATGTTTGCCAAAAAGGCTTTCAAAGAAAAGCAAAAGCTTCTTTGGGAGAATAAATTTTCGATGAGTAAGAAAACTTATCGGAAATACTGCGACATGACCCAATTTGGGCAATGGAATGACAAGATATGCACGAGTTGCTCCACCCAGTAGGAATCAAAGTTTGGGAAATGAGTGAGGCTGGATATAAGAATTGTGGGACCCCCTCCTGCAAGGAAAGATACACGAGGAAGGAAGAGGTGAAACCTCTTTAGAATTGTTAAATGACCACATCATCTAAAAGTTTAAGCTGGTAGAGAGTTGAATCATTTAATACTTAATCAGGTTACACTCTAACACGCCCCCTCACATGCAGGCGGGGAATTTTTACCTCAAAGCCTTGCATGTGGAATTTTTTCATAAATGAGTGGCAGTGAGGTTCGAACCCTGGACCTTTGTTAACCATGGGCTCTGATACCATGTTAAACGACCACCTCATCTAAAAGCTTAAGCTATTAGAGAGGTAAATCGTTTAATATTTAATCAGGTTACACTTTAACAAGAATGACCAAGAGGCAGGTGACCCTTTAGATACTGCAGGGGATATGTGACTCTTCCAAAGGGCAAAAATCATGTGACCCCTCAAGAAAACAAAGACATGTGATCCTACAAGGGCCAACACAAGATCAGAAGAGGTGGACGTAGCCAGCTGATAAAGTTGGCATCCAATACACAAAGGAGGACCAACCAACCACTAATTAGCATCCAATGCAGATGACGTAAGCAGTGATGTCATAGAAAGTCAGGAGGCTTTGGAATCCGGATTTCACGAGAGTATGAGAAAGAAGAAGATATTAACCATCACCCTTTGTTTTCTTATTTCATAAACATTTTATCTTTTTATTTTTGTATGAAGGTTCTATTTTCAGCTACAATAGGTAGCTAGAGAAGTCTTCTTCTCTTATTTAAGCGTTATAAGAGTGTAATAAATATTTCTATTCCTTAAATAAATAATTTTGGGCTATTGTAAGAAGTATATAACCTTCCATTTTCTTCTGCAATGTTAATCTACATACTTTTCGACATAGAGCAGTAGCAACATCTTGTACATCCGGTGTAGGAAACTAACCAGGATTATGCTGAGGTCCACTTAAGGAATGGGGTTGAACCATCACACTGCGGGGCATGTGGTTGCTGTGAGGAGCAAGTGTAAAACTCCCAGATACTTGATAGATTTACGGTCAAAGAAGATACTGTTACTATTTTAAGTCAGTTAATTACGAGATTAATGTTATTTAATTTAATGAATGAAAGCATTCTGGGCCTGATATGGTCATAATGGATGTAGACTTTGAGTCTGATGAAGATGTTGAAAATGGAAATCAAAACGGGTGTATATGGAGGTTTAAATAATATTTTACAAAAAAATAAAATGAAGGGTATTTTGGTCCATGCAACTTAAATTGGTCAAAAAAGGTTACAAATTAATTTTATGATGGCAAAGATCTTGCACTACAAATTTATAGGTATTTTTTTCATTTACCCCTTAATAATATGGTTTTATTATTGAAACCAAGCTATACTAACATAAACAAGATCTTTATAGTAAGTGTAATAAGTTATATTAAAGGCTGATGATCATTGGAAGAGATGGGATCCTCTCTGTGTTATGCCTAATCATTCTATTCATAGGACTATTATCCCCGGGGTATTTTGGTCATTTACACATCTTGCATTGATGAGTTTACTTATGAGTGTGAATATTTATATGTTTTAGGGTTCGATTTAGCACCGATATGTATGATTATGTTTGTATTTGAGCATTGAATGAGTACTTTTCATATATTTCAGTTAGAGATTCATTTGAGGTATTAGTTTGTGCTTTTAGATGGAAAATAGAGGTAAATGAGTAAAATCGAAAGCTTAGAATTGAAACGAAGGTAAGAGAACATTATGCATATCAGCACGACTTGTTCTGACGTACAGAACGACTTCTAAGGATTCGTGCAAAGTAACAGTAGGTTTCGGGAGGAATGCTAAATATTTTGTAAGATGGCACAACCAACAGCTAACTCTTGCCGACCAAGGAAGCAGCTCGTGGAAACCATCGTGTCGTCCAACTACCGAGCACGAGCAGCACATCGAGCAAAATGTACAAAACTCGCAACACCTACCACCGAGGATTCCGCGCACAGGAAGGCAACACAACTCGTGCAAACATATGGCATGACTCTTGCCATGTTCCAAAGGGCCCAGATTCGTGGCCCCACCCTTATTTCGAAGCGTACACAATATTTATGAGAAAAAATCCTATTTTTAAATAGAATCATATTCTAATCAGCCATCAACTATAAAAGGAACACTTAGGAAGTTTCATACGTAATTCTCCAAACACCATTCCAAAGTCTTCAGCATCCATCATATGGAGAATTCATCAGCATTTCTCTACTTGAGAAGGAGAACGAAGAAGGCTTAAGAAGACGAAAGAAAGAATGAGAGGTCACGTTGTAATTAAGGTTTTTTTATTCTTAATTTCGATTATGTAAATTTTAGACTCGTGGGCAAGTTTCTATTAATAGACATGATTGTTGCTTTTAAACACCATGAGCTTGTACTTTTCTGAATATTTTTAGGGTTTTGAACATTTGAATCTTATTGGATTGATTATCTAGACTAGGTTATAAGTTTTACAAAATGTTAATTCTTTTATTAATTTGAAGTAATTAATTTGAGACTTATATCTTTTGTTCCGTATATGTCCTCTATTATATTCATATCATTGACCTATGCATGTTTATGATTGTTTCTTGTATGAAATGTAGATTATATGAGTTACTCCCTCCGTCCTGGACTATTCTTCCTTTTTACTGTACCATGTTGTTTAAGAAAAGTTGTATTTTTTAATTAATTTTGTTGATTTATGTGTGTGAAAAAGGAGTGATAAATTTAAAATTAAAGTGTCTTTTGAGGTTGTTGGACAAAATAATGTTTCCTTTTTTGGGGTGTGAAAAGTGTTGTGGGACAAACGAATAAGGAATATTTGAAGGGTGGTGTGGGACGAAGGGAGTATTTATTATGAGTCGATGAGATTGACAAATATAACTTCTAAATTGTTCAAATTGGATGTACTATCTGTCTTTGCATGACCATGAAAGATACTTGGGATAGGAAATCTGACTTTTGTTCTTATAGTACTTATTCGGAATACATGTAAGAGCATAAGTATCTTATAAGGAAATATCTTCAACATCGTTAGTACCTAAAAAGGGAAGAGGGATTATTTCTCCTGCGATCTTAATATGATTTTACATGGTATGCCTGCTTCACCTAGTGATTTTGTATATTTCTGTGATTGATTCCGTAAACTTCTACAGAACCCGTAAACGACTGTCTAGTGAATTGATTCATTTGCTTTAGTTTGGATCCCATAGAACTATCTTGTCTTCTCTCTTAAAACACTAGTTAATTTTCCAGATGTGTTTAATTTTATTTTGTCATTAATTTTTGTTTTGAAATCATTAGTTTAATAAATTCCGAAACCAGTAAAGGTTTTTCATCTTAATTAATTTAGGTAATAATTAAACTTAATTAGTATAAACTATCTCGTGGGTTCGATAATTGATGAGAGTAAAAATTCATGTATTTTTTGTACAATTGATACCTATCTGATGTGTTAATTGCTATTATTTTCACAAATCTTAATACTTTGAATTATTATTTATTAAAAGGTGAATGAGTGGTATTTTGTTATGTTTTGATAGGAAAAAGAATCAAGAACGCAAAATTGCAATGAAGGATGTACTCGTGCTACATTAACATGTAAGAAAACAGACGTCCAATTTCCATAACTTTTCTATGTTTAAGTGGAAGTACAAATTGGTCATGTCATATATGGTTGGAAAGCCACGGAATAGAAGACCATTTTGACTCTAGAAACACCTTAATTAGAGTTCAGATGAGAAAGTTATGATCAAACTGTGACGTCGCGTAAATTGTTCCTACTCAGTACCATTTGTGCCATTTTGCACCACTTTTTCCACCTTCAAATGTTGAAATTTTTATGATTTTTTATATGGATAGAAATTCAAGGAAGAGAGGATTGTATGAGCGTAAAAATCACTCTAATTGGAGTTTGGATGAAGAAGTTATGATCAAACCGTGGAGTTGCGCAGGCCACTGAAGCATGTGGGGCTGTACACACGGCGGTGAGTTTTTGCTCGTTGATCACCATGTGGGCTGCAGTGCGGGGGTCATCCTTTTCTGAGTGAATTCTGTGTGAGCTGCCGTGTCCCAGGGCATGCCCCCGTGCATGATTTTCTTACCACCGTGCGCGTTGACGCATCACCATGTGAGGTGTCGAGTGATACCACTGGATGTCGTGTGGCCCAGTATTTATATGTCACATCAATTATTTTAGCCCAGGCCCACTCCATGCGTATTAAAAGCTTTTGTTCTGATTCACAATACAATATCCCAATTCACGCCATACACCATCAGAACACACGTATTCTCTGCCCTAATTCCATCACCACCATCATCCATCCACCGTAGAAGAAGATCAAGAGTTGCTATTTGGGTTGGAGTCGGAGATCTCGATGGAATTTATGATTAAAGAGTCAGATTCCTCCAAATGTGTTTTCTAATTTTCAATTATTTTTCTTTGTTATTTTAGACTCATGGATAGGGTTTATTCAGTCTTTGTGATTTGCCCTCATAAACCCATGAGCTAAGTTCTTTGTTAGTAATATAGGCCTTTAGACAGTTGTGACTATGTGATTTAATTGCCCTAGACTTGGATTTATTATACTGCAAATTGTTTATTTCCTTATTGAAGAAGATATTTTGAGACATCAAATTATAGAGTTTTAAGTTATGATTCCTTTGATTATTCATGATGGTATCACTAATTGGATAGTTAATAAAATTATCTCTTTCTGCATTATAAGTGTTGTTTCCTGTGGCACTCTTAGGGAATTGAACCATAATTCCTAATATAGTTAGACAATCAATTTGGAATACTAATTACTTAGTAAAACATCATTATTAGGTAATTGGTAAGGAGACAAAGAGATCAATAATTTAGTACCTAGAAAGGAAAATCTGAAATAGCGCAAGTACCCATAAAGGGAGTGAGAGTTAATTCCTAATTGATTCTAGGTTTTTTAGCTCATTATAAGTGTTAGATCCTATCCAATCAAGGTGATTTAACTAGGTTTAGTGATCCTCTTATAAACGTCTGCAGATAATTAATTTGGGTCTAGAATATTTAGTCACATAGTTAAGCTGGCTTGCCTTAGCATTACTAGTTCTCCAATCTTGAATTCTAAATCGTTTTCTCCGTGTGATTTATTTTCTTTGCTTTAATTTAATTATTAATTTTAGTTTTTTTTAGTGTAATTAATTATCTTCTAAAAAATCCCTAACTTTATCTTAAATTGAAATTGTCATATATAGAATTAATTGTTAGATCTGAAACTATCCCTTGGGTTCAATATATACTTGGTTACACTTGCTAGATACTGTGATCGATCCCTTACACTTGAAGGTGAGATTCAAATTTTCGAAAGAAATTAGTGAACAAATTTTTGACGTCGTTGCCCGGGATAGTTCATATATTTATATTTAATTCTTTTGTGATTTATTTTATCGTAGGACGTTAAAGTTTTTTATTTTTTTTATTTGTGTCTGTGAGCATTCTTGACTTTTCACTTGAGCACAGGTAGAAGAGGGTAAGATAGAATAGCAGGTCCGAATTACTATGAGAGAGAAGTATAAGCTGAGACATACTACTAATACCAGAATAGGAGGACCAAACATCACCGCAGAAAGTTTAAAACTGTTGTATGGACTGATTAAGATGGTGGAGAGACAACAGTTCAGTGGGGGATCATTAGAAAATTCAAATGAACATCTGCAACTGTTTGATGAGTATGTTAGGACACTGAAGCAACGAGGAGTTCATGAAGATGCTTACGGATGAGGCTTTTTCCATTCTCACTGACGGGGAAAGCCAAGGAGTGGTGTAAGAACTTTCCTGCAGAATGTTGTACTACTTGGGAGGACTTGGCGAATAAGTTCCTCAACAAATACATCCCTCCAACTAAGAGCTTCTATGTGAAGAAGATGATCACTCAGTGCAAGCAAAGACCTTTGGAGAGTATCTATGAGGCATGGGAGAGATTCAAGGAGTTATTGCGCTGCTGTCCCCAACATGGATTTTCAAAGGATACTTATGCTTTTTTATCAAGGTCCAAAGGGAGATTCAAGAGTGTTGGTGGACGCAATAGCAGGTGGATCGATTTTTAAGAAGTCTGCAGATGAAGCTGAAGAGATCTTTGAGGAGATGGCAGCAAATACTTGTGATTGGTCATCTAAACAACTGATGGGGGAGGAGCAGCTTTTAATCAGATTGCTCAAGTAGAACATCAGGTTCGCAGGGATGACATGTCAGCTCTGGATGATCGACTAGATGAGTTGAGTAAGAAGATTGATCTTCTCACACAAGGAAATAGTAAGAGAGAGAATGTAATGATGGTGAGAGAAGAAGAGCAGATAGAGGATGCCAATTATGCTATAGGTCAGAATTTCCAAGAAGAGTATATAAACAGACAGAACTTCAGACCGAGTAACTTTCGGGAGGAACAACCAAGAGAATTATCAGAATTTTCAGCACGGTAATTTCCAAGGTGGTTCTAACTTCAACAATCAAAGAAGGAATGGAAATCTGTCTTACTCAAACCCCGAATAGCGCAGTTGAGTATCCTCCAGGTTTCTATCCAATCCAAAAATTTGCTTAAGGGAGAGCATCAGTGGAAGACAAGCTAGACTTGATGCTTAAGTTGATGATGACCAATCAAGAGCAAGATGATTTGAGGTATTGGGAAGAAGATTCAAGGAAACAGAACATGCTATTAGTCAGCTGAATGTTGCAATTTGCAAATTATAGCAGCAAGGGAAATTTCCTTCACAGTCGTAAATTAATCTGAAAGAAAGCTCCATGGCTATAACTTTGAGTGGTACACAGTATAACAGAACTACTGATCCAGTTCCTCTATATCGTGATACTGTTGACTCTGAGAAAGAGAAAGAACAGTATGCAATCATTGAAAAGAAGTGCCAAAGAGCAAAAAGGGAAAAAAGAAAAGAGAGAAGGGTAAAGAATTGGAGCATGATTATTGGAGTATTCATATTACTCGTTATCCTCTTCATTTTCCACAGCAACTTGTTGCTCAGTCAAAACAAGAAATAAAAAGACCCCAGGAGATTCTGACTTCTCTTGAGACTATTTATAAAAGAAGAAAGGAAAGAAGAATTCAAGCAGTATATTGAATTTCTGAGATTAAAGTATGAGGCATGGTAGAAGAAAAAATTGTCTTCAAAGCCTGATCTGGGGGAAATAATAATCCCTTGTGAGATTGAAGGGAAGAATGAAATGACTGCATTGTGTGATTTTGGATTTACTGTTCACAGTATAACAGACCTAATGCAGTTTTTGAGGAGCTTGAAGGAAGAGAGTTGAAACCAATATCTAGGCCATTTCATGCTGCTAGTAGTGATATAATAAAACCCTTACGTGTTGTTGAAGATGTTATGGTGGAAATTGAGAAGATGGCCTTCTCGACTGATTTTATGGTGATTGAAAAAATGGTGGACTTTGCAGTTTCGCTAATCCTAGGAAAACCATTCCTAGCAACGGGAAGGACCAAGATTGATTTGCCAGAAGGAACAATCTCATTGAATTCTGAAGAAAAAATTATCCCATTTAAATGCGGCAAAGGAAAGAGAGATGATCCTTATCTGAAAATTCCACCAGTCCCTCCTAATATATTTAACTCTCATCTTTATGACTATCATGATACTAACTCTTATCTTTCTAATTATCTTGCTGGGTAAATATCACAATTGGTCTTGTAAGTATGACCAATTCCAAGTTTAGTCTTTTATCATTTGTAATTCTCAATTTTGGTCATTTTTTTTTCCAATTTTAGTCCTTTTAGTCAACATTTAGTCATTTTCTCAAATTTGGTTATGTTTTTTGTCCAAAATTAGTCATTTACGTTAAAAAATATCCAAAATTGGTCTTAAATGTATAAATTTTGGACCAAAAGTGGACTTAAAAGGACCAAAATTGAACAAAAGGACTAAAATTGAGAATTGCAGAAAAAAAGACTAAAGTTGGAATCAGTCATACTTACAGGACTAATTTTGATATTTACCCTTATCTTGCTTTTGATAGGAAAGATGAATATGAAGATAGAGTTCCAGGTGAGCTGATCCTTATGAGCTTGATATGAGAGATAATGTGGATGCATAGAAAGATGACAAAACAACACTTCAAAGTGAAGATGAAAGATGAAGAAGAAGTGTTGATGCATGAGTTCGAAAATCTCTGAGTCTACATTCTGTCGAGCTCCTTGACGTTAAATAAGAGCACTTGGTGGGAGGCAACCCAATATTTTATTGCTTTTATTTTGTTTTATTTTTTGAGTCTTGCGTTAGGTGAAATATACTCAAGGTGTGTGCTTGCACTTAAGGTAATAACATCCTTTGAAATTTAGATTCAACTCACGTTTTCATCTAAGTTTAGGGGGTGTGATGTTCTTTTGTTCCATCCGCACCCATGTGTGTTCACTCCGCATCGTTTTGTGTCCGTGTGCCTGGAGGGTCGATTTTTTGTGATTTTTTTATTTTTTGATATTTTTGATATTTTTCGACAATTTCAATTTTTTTATTTTTCAATTTTTATTACGACTGTCTAGGTGTCTTGTGTGTTTTTGTGTGTTCCTTGGTGCTCTATCATCAATTTTCATCTTTTCGATATTTTTCTATCCTCGATGATTTCTTGATGTCTCTGATATTTTTATCTCTTATGAATTCTGTGATGATGAGTTTTGTGTTTGAGCTTTATTGATTGAGAAGGGTATTGGAGTAGCAAGTATGAGTTATTACTAAGGTTTCGGCCTGACCAAGTTGCACTAGATCAACTTGAGGAACTCTTGAAGGTGATGAAGTGAAGTGAGTTTTATTTGAGGCCTACGACTGACCGAGTTGGATAACTCGAGTAACTTGATAGTTGTGAAGGAGATTAAAATCAGGTTACTTCATTCCTTATTTTAAATTTCCTATGTGTTTTGAATTTTTATGAATTAGATAACATGAGCTTTAAATTCTATGACCTGAATTTCATAGGGATCTATGAGCTTTTATCATGCCTATGTTGAGATGTTGATTATGATTAAGCAGGGGAACGTACTTTGATTTTTAATTGCTTGAAGTTCTTTGTGTATTTGTTATGATGTATGCATAGGCTTGAAGAGTGCTCGTTCATTCTATGAAAAAGCCAAGTGATAATTTGAGCCTTTAAATCATGATGCATGGATGCATGATACTTTTGTTCTTGAGCTATCATTCTTATGCATGTATTTTATAACTTGCCTTGAGTCTCCTTGAATATTTGAGAATAGTCTAGTAGATTATGGAAATGATACTAGGCCATCTTTGATTTATAGCCCATCTTTTCCATATACTTCACCTGAATTCATTAAATCCTTAGTCAATCCATTGACCCTTATTTATTTGTTCTTTGAATAAACCATTTGAACTTAATCAATATTTGATTTTTCTTGTGTTATTTAGATCAATTGAGTAATTGTTGTGAAGGTTAGAAGAAGAATGTGAATATGTTGGAGTTATGTTGGAGTTGAAAAGAATGATAAAGAAAGGAGAAGAAGAAAATGATATAAAAATCATATTGAGTTGTAAAATAATAAATAATGGAAAAGAATGAGTTGAAAAGGAAAAAATAAAGTGAGAGAAAGAAAAATATTAATGGGTTAGTGCACAAATCTAGTACCCCTGATACTGAAAGAAAGAAGAAATAATCTCTCATTATTGTGGTTGAAGAAAAAATTTAATAATATAGTGTTGAGGAGGAGTGTGCTTGAATAGAAAGTGATGAGGAAGAATAAAAGATCATGATAGATGACCACTTGATTGATCCGAGTTTGAGTCATTCATCCATATATTTCCTACATTTCCCAAAGAGCCCACATTACAACTAAATAAAGAGTCTTTTTTTATCCATGATTTGCTAGCTATAAGTAAAAGAAGAGTTGACACAATGAGCAAGCTTAAGGTTACACATAAACTTGAATTGAATTTGAGAACACATATATATATAACCATATCGATGTACACTTTATACACATTGAGCGTGAGAGTTACACTATATATATTCTGTAAGTATAGGTGGATTGAATACTTGAATTGGTGAAGTCATTGTCTTAACTTACATGTTTTGAATGAATTGATGCTTTTTGCATTTTAAGTTATGTGAACCAAGTTAAGATTATTTATATCTTTGAAGGCTTAGTTGATATTTTGATTGTCCCCGTATAACATGACTTTCCATCTCATTGAAGAGAGCTATTGAATCGGAGATAAGAGGCAACTGTTAGAAGAATGGAAGGAGAAGGCTAAGTAACACATCGATCAAGATTGCTAAACCTTAAGATACTCCAGAGAAAACTGAAGAGCATGAATATGCGATGCCAAAACTATGGAAAGACAACGGAGAATCTCCGTTGTCGTAGCCCCTCCAACTCCATTATTAATCCGACAGTTATTAAAGATCCAAACTTTTAACAATAGTGATTGAACCATTATTGTAGCACATCATTAATAACGGGATATTCCCATTGTCGTTGCGCCAAATTTCCGTTGTTAAGAATGGTATTGGTTACAAAAATTTGTTTTAACAATGGGGAATTCCCATTGTTGTGGCCCTGAAGTTCCGTCGTCAATTCGATAGTTGTTAAAGATTCTATACTTTTAACAACGGTTCTCAAACCGTTGTCATAGCAATTCTTTAACAACGAGGTATCCCCATTGACAAAGTAAAGATGTTGAAATAATAAAAGTTGAAGGATTGGAGAATAATAGGAACGTAAATACGATTTCTCCCGGGAATACTCCCGTCAGCCAAAACTGCCCAATACTAAACAATATAGATTAATCGATGATCTACCCTTCCCCATTATCTACTTATTTATAGTCTGTACTAATTTATTATTAAGGCAATAGCCTGATTATTGTCACTAGTTCATCCCTTAAATTATAATATTCATTTATTTATTCCTCTGATTGGCTCTATCAATTCTTCTCCCGTTGGAAACAACATTGTCTCCAATGCTGGCATACGGAAATTGGCCCTAAAATTCTGTCACATCCCTCCAAGTAGCCTCTTCATCATCTTCTATACCTATTTCTTCTTCTTCTTAACCTGCAATTAACAATTGAAGAGACTTTTCCTTACAACGATGTAGTGGATGATAGCGCTCCTTGCATTTGAAACAGAGGCCACGAGCCTGGAGGTTGAGGTATTCAGCGTTAGACATCTACTTCAACCCTTTGCTTCTGTTGTTTGCAGAGTTGGGCTTCTAATTACTTTCTGGGCTTTCTCCGATTCTATGTGTGTCGTGGGCTCTATGTATAACAGGGGGTTCTTTATTAGGGTTGGGTCCACCGAATTCCTTCCATCACAAATTCACGTAGCGAGAATTCCTTCCCGGAATAGTTCGGATTTCCTGTTCTATCTCCCTAGCCAGATTATGGTATCAAAGATATCCACGACATCTTTAGATCTGATCCAAACTTGTATCTTGGATTGCAATCCATTGAGAAATATGCCTAAACTCTGGCTTTTCATAATACGGGAAATGAGGGTCATTCGAGGAGCGAAATCATTGATGTTTTTGGTTTGCTTAGTGGCTGCAAGGGCTTCGAACGGATTCGCAAAAGGGTTACCTCCGTATCTTCTTATCAATTCATAAGACAACTAGTTCCAAGTCATATTTGGGAATTTTTCTGTCAGCTAATGCTGATCCTTCCATACAAACCATGGCCAATTCCACTTTTAATTCCTTGCTCGTGCCATGGATCCAGAAGTACCGCTCTGCTCGGGTGATCCATGCTACGACATCATACCCATCAAAGTTTGGCAACTCAACTCGCGTTGGCAGTGAGTTGAAAGTTATTGTTGGTGACATTCCGCCCTGGAACAAATTCTTAGTGCGGATGGCGGGTGCTCGTCTGTCCAAAATTATTGGTTTGAAGATCCTCACCATTTTCTCAATTCATTTATTTCTTCAAGAGCGTGGAAAGCTTTTCTTATAACTTGTCTATTTTGTCAAGTTTGTTGACCTTCTCAGTAAGTGTGATGACTTTTGTAGATAGGTGTAGCAACGACCCTCTCCAAGGACTCAACATTCTTCTCTATCTCCTCCACTCGAGATTCCATTCGGGTGTGTGGCATCCGGCAGGTCGGACCAATTTGATAGAGTATAGATGTTGAAATAATAAAAGCTGAAGGATTAAAGAACAGTAGGAACGTAAATATGATTCCTCCCAGAAATACTCCCGTCAGCCAAGGCTGCCCAATACTAAACAATATAGATTAATCGATGATCTACCCTTCCCCATTATCTACTTATTTATAGGTCTGAACTAATTTATTATTAAGGCAACATCGTGATTATTGTCTCTAGTTCATCCCTTAAATTATGATATTTATTTATTCCTCTGATTGGCTCTATCACCCGTTGTTGTTATTGACTTCCCCGTCGCTGTATCTTACTACGACAATGGTGATTTCCCATTGTTGTAGCCGTCAATGCTTTTTTGTCATTTCAATAATTGTTAAATATTCCACAATTTTAACAATGGTGTTCGAACCGTTATTGTAGCTTATCTTTAATAACGATGAATTCCCATTGTTGTTTGGATAGTTGTTTAAAAAAATGACTTTTAACCATGAAGAATTACCGTTGTTATTCTATTGTTGTTATTCCGCAGTTTCTGCATTGTGAGAGACTCTAAAACAGAGTTTGAGGCTAAAGTAGATGAGAAAGAAGATATTGAATCTATGTCTAAAACAGAGGAGGTTGAAATAGATGAGATCGGCGTGCAGAAGAAGTGGCCATCAATGACCACTTCAAAATAACGAATGTTAGAAATACTGGAGTGAAGAGACTAGCAAATCAAAATGAACTATTCGAGTTGAGCCTAGTTCTGATTTAAATGGTGGAGAGAAATTCTTTTTGGGGAGGAGTTTTTGAAAATTCCTATGCTCATATGATGTAGTTCAATAATTATGCCAACACTATGAAAGTAAATGTCATTACTGATGACGCCTTGAGAATGAGTTAGACTGTTTCAATTTTAAATGACTGAGAAAGAAAAAGAGTGGTATGAGACATTGGTGCTAGAATGTTGCACTACTTGGGATGGGCTCGCAAAAAAGTTTATGAACACGTATATGCCTCCTTTAAAAAAATTTCAGCTGAAACAGAACATCATGCAGTTCAACCAGAAACATGATGAGAAGTTTCATGAAGTCTGGGAGAGATTTAAAGACATGTTGAGGAGATGTCCACTGTAAATGTTGAGGAAATTTAAATTCCAAAATCAGTAACGGTTACTCGTCATGATTAATTTAGGTATTAATTAGATTTAATTAGTATAAACTATCTCATGTGTTCGATAATTTGACTTAGTCACATGTGAGCTACAATTGATCTCTTATACTCGAGGGTACACTTTTGGATGAATGAAAATAGTGAACACTTTTCAATCAGAATTAATTACTGCATTTATTACCTTATACTCTATTTGTTCCGCCACAAGAGTCATGTTTCACTAATTAGGTCATCCCATCAGAAGAGTTACATTTTTCTTTTAGGTAGATGGGTCCTACACAAAATAATTAATACTCCGTCCCTCCCATTTTAATCCTTGTATATTTTCAATTTGGGTGTCCCATTCAATCTTTACATTTATCTTTTTGGTAGATGAGACCCACACAAATTAATTATTTCTCTCTATGGGCCCACACATCACACTAATACCTACCCACTTTACATTAAAATATTATTTCTCTCACCTCACTACATATTAAAATACTATTTTCCTTAATCTCCATGCAAAAAATAAATGTAAAGTTTGAAACAGGACGGATGGAGTATATCTTTATAGGACCAACACATAACATTAATACGCCTACCCGCTATACATCAAAATATGATATCTCTCAACTAACTATACACATTAAAATACTATATTTCTTAATCTCTATGGAAATAGTAAATGTAACTCTTTTAAATGAACAAAGGGAGTAATAAATAGGCGTAGCTCGTATGACCCAAACATGATGGATTAGCAACCAGCCAATAGAAGTTGTATGGACATCCCTTACGCCATCTTCGGCAGTAGAGGGCGACAGAGAACATCATTACACCTCTAGGATTTACGCCCTCCAATTTTATTTTTAAATGTTGTACCTGAAACATATAATGATGTCGAATTCGTTATTGCATATGGTTGTAATGATATCACTCTTGATGTTGTGGTAAATGGTCTTAAGAGTAAAGATCATGATTTAAAACAAAATGGGAATGTCGAAAATTCTTTTAAAGTCATGCATCCTAACAATAAAAACAAGATCATAATAACAAAGTTTCTGATTACAAGAAGCCCAGATTAACCTGAATTCTAATAAAACCAAATAATGTTAGCACAAAAGGGAGAATTGCAATGACACAAACGAAATATGATTGAGTGATTATAAAAGTGACACTTACAAATTTTTATTTAATTAAATCTGAATTCTGATAAGACCAAATAATGTTAGTATACAAGGGAGAATTGCAAAGACAAATACGAAATATGATTGAGTGATTATAAAAGTGATCACCTACAATTTTTATTTAATTATTTTAGATAACTAGTTGTTAGTATCAATCATCAAGGTTATATATATATATATATATATATATATATATATATATATATATGGGAACTGTCGATTATGCATACATTCATATTTAAGAGTTAGTCCCTTTTGTCCCAAGTGTGTACACAGTGTATAGGGTATATCAATTTGTTCTAAAAGGTACTCTCTTCGTCCCGCACTAACATTGACTTTTGTTTTTGGACGGAAATTAAGAGTGTAATATTTTAATGTGTAGTGAAGTGAGAGAAATAATATTTAACGTAAAGTAGGTCCTTGTATTAGTGTTGTGTATGAGTCTTATATGAAATAATTAATTATTTTGTGTGGACCCAATTTGACAAAAAAGAAAACGTAGACCTTAACTTGGGACAACCCAAAATGAAAAACGTAAATCTTAACGCGGGACGGAGGGAGTATATGTTAAATAATCATCTCATCAAATGAGGTGGTTATTTAACATGATATCAGAGCTCAGGCCTAACAAAGATTCAGGGTTCAAACTTTATCGCCACCCATTTATGAGAAAATTTTACATTTAAGGTTTGATGCAAAAATTAACCCTGTCTGCATGTGAGGAAACGTGTCATTTACATAAGAAATGTCGTTTCTAGTCTATCTCTTTCTATTTCTTTTCTATATATAGAAAGTTCAAAAATCATCATATAATAATTCAGATTTTGCAATAAAAAAGAAAAGAGGGAGGTTTGTGATTATTTTTAATCTTTTCTACTAGGTAATCTAGTATCCTTATGCATGAAGATAATCAATTCGGTTGTTGTGGTCGGACTCTATTATGGATTTCTGACCACATTCTCTACAAGGCCCTCATATCTCTTCTTTCTCCGAGCTCAGGTTATGGAAGAAGGAACTAAGAAGAAATGTGAGGGGGCGTGTTAAAGTGACTTAATAAGTATTAAATGATTTATCTCTCTACCAAGTTTAAACTTTTAGATGATATGTGATCATTTAACAGTATACACTTTAATTAGTAAAGAAATATTTTTTCATTGAAAATATCAGCTAAAATATGAATACTATAAATGTTTGATTAAAAAATTTTTAAAAAAAGATCTCTGAAAATTAAGGGTATACGTTCTTATACTAAAGGGTATAAAATATAATACTAAAGAGTACAACTTTCGAGAAATGTGGGATTTAGGGGTACGGTGTCCCCGGAGACATACGAATTTTAGCCCATATTTTAATATATATATTAATGAAGTAAAATTTTTTAGATTTATTAGTAATTTTAAGTGGATATTTTTATATAAAAAAATTGTTAGCCTTTTTAATAACAAATTAGTTGTACATTTTAATATACAAAAATAATACATTAGTGTGAAACACTTATACTCTATTGAATTAAAATTAATATTATTTACTATTAAAAAAGACAAAAATTTGTGTGAGATCGTCTCACGTAAAGGCTTATGTGAGATGGATAAAATCTATTATGAAAAGTGATAATACTATTTCATGAACAATTTATAGTATAAATTAAACTTAGTCTAAATTTTGGTACAAATTGATTAGAGTAGGCGTACTCTATCATTGTGTAGAACATGGTGACAAAGTGCAAAATTTATATTATCGAACCCAATGGAGAAAGTGTATGTATCCGTATTCAAAAGATGGTTTACTCTAGAAGGACTAATTAGTAATAGATTGGATTGAATTACACTAAAAACTAACTAAGAAAACAATTAAAGATAGAATGATACAATGTACATGGAAGATGGATGAAGGTGAGCAATCTAAAAAGTATGTAAGGCAAGCAACATCATGAAAAAGTCTCATATAAACTCACACACGCACATGCATTGATGATCATCATGATATGATATTAAGGGCACTCATGAAGAGTGTCTCCAATCCTCACTATTCCTATAGGTACTTACGGATATTAATATATAAATATAGAGATATTATCACGAAGAATTTTCTCTAGTAGGCAGAGACGTTTTCCTATGTTCCCTTTATAAGGTCAAGTGAGTTTTGGCTTGGGTCCCCTTATTAATTCAAACACTTTCAAGTATTAGTACCAATGTCCTATCATGAGATTCTAAGAACATGAAGGTTATGACCAAACTCCCCACATACTAATATAGTCACCTCATGCAATCAATGATTCAATTAAAATTCTAAGCATAATATTGAAATTGTCATTCTAACATGATGAATAGATAATTTAACCACACAATTCATACATAAAATGAGAATAAGCATTCATGATATAAAATATTCATAACAATCAATTTATCAAACATGTGGTGTGCAAAATCTACATAGTACTTAACCAAACATATTGTTAGCCTAACATGAGTACTAGCCTCTACAAATCATTACAAATCTTATATAATCCATGACATGCTCCAATTAAGCCAAATAATAAAGAAAATAATAAATCAAAGTAAGAGAAGCTTCCCTTCCAAATATGGCTATCTCTTCCTTCAACATGCTCCTATCTTCATTTATTATTGATCTTCCCTTCTTAGATTGGTAAATTGATGGAATGATGGATTGATTTGAGGAGATCAAGCGGATAGGATGAATGAAGTGAATGATGGATGAGATGGAGATGAATGTGTGTGAAATGTGATGTAAAGTGTGTGTGGAAACTGTCCAGAATGATTTCTCTCTTGTGTTTCACACAAAAGATGTATTTATAGGCCTGGAACCTTCTAGAATAACCGCTGGATAAATTTTTCAACTTGAAGCCAAACTTGACTAGAGCTGGCACAGCTCGACTCGAGCCGGTCACTTTTCTCGATAGATTTTGGCTTCTTACGAAGCTCAACTCGAGCTCTGAACTCTAGCAAATATGGGAGGTTAAGCAGGTGTTTTTGATGCGTACAATCGACCATCGTGATCGAGCCAACGTAACTCAACCCGAGCTTCAGCATGAACTCGACTCGAGTCCTCAACTTGACTTGAGCCTGGTCGAGCTCTGCACTTTTTTTCTATTTTCGGCTCCCGACTCCGTTTTGCCCCATTTTCACCTATTTTTCATACATTTAAACTCAATTACACACATTTAACAATTCATAACATAAATCTCCATATTAACATAAAACACCACTAAAAGATACACAAAACAGATAGAATCATACGAAAATACATATAAAAAAGACATAAAAATTAAGGTGAAAATGACACCGATCATATATGAAAAGTGATAACATTTAATAGCAAAAATTATAATTAATTTAAAAAGTGTAAAATAGTCTCACAAGAAAAGGTCTCATGCAAAACTTGCGAGAAATAAAAATTGAATAAATAAAGTTAAATTGGTATTCTTAAATGCACAGAATATAAACTCTATAAAGGAAGGTATACAGTCCGTCTCAGTTTGGATTTATTAAAGGAAGAAAGTTGAGAGATTGTGTAATACTAGCAGAGGAGATTTTTAGGGGCTATGGAAGGAGAGAAGGAACCATCTCCCTTAGGATGGCTGCCAAGGTAGACATTTTCAATGCTTATGATTCTGTTTCTAGGAAATTCCTCTTTTATTTGCTTACGAGATTAGGTTTTCCATCTACTTTCCGTAAATGGATAGAACAGTGCGTTACCACTACATCCTGCTCCTTACTCACAATGGCAAATCGGAGAATTTCTTCAAAGGCAAGAAGGGTGTTCGACAAGGTGATCCAATATCTTCCCTCCTCTTTGTTATTTGTATGGAATATATTAGTAGATTGATGGCTCGAGCAGTGGACCT
Source organism: Pogostemon cablin (assembly GCA_023678885.1). Classification (NCBI taxonomy): domain Eukaryota; kingdom Viridiplantae; phylum Streptophyta; class Magnoliopsida; order Lamiales; family Lamiaceae; genus Pogostemon; species Pogostemon cablin. Next base: position 11,723,873 of record CM042993.1, read on the forward strand.
ATATGAGTATAAATTCTATTCTAGAATTTGTAAACGTGTAGAAGTCTCACATCTAATCTTTATGCATGATCTACTGACTGTGGGATATGGAGATGTTGCAATCGCGGCTTGTATTGATAGGATTTTGAAAGGATTTGCAAATGTTTCTAGGCTAGTTGCTAATCCCCAAAAATCTAATCCAATTACAGCAGGAGTCCCACACCGAATCTGTTAACAAATTGCCCAAATCCTCCTTTTTGTTACAGGTATTATTCCTTTTAAATATTTGGGTATTCCAATTTGTAGCAAAAGAATTAAGGTGCAAGACTTCACTCTCCTATTGAATGATATCAACCACATGATCCAGTCTTGGTCTTCTAAATTACTCTCATTCACGGGACGTCTGGAGCTAATCACTTTAGGGATCTATGGTATTTTGTCATTCTGGTATGGAATTGTTAGAATTCATATTGTGGTGATACATAAAGTGGAGGCATTGATTCACCAATTCTTGTAGGGTACGAAGATTAGTCCGGTGAGCTAGAAGGACATACTTCAACCTAAGAATGCAGGGGGGCTAGGGTTGAAGAGCATTGTCATATGGAAGAAAGCCCTATTGTCAGCAGCTCTGTGGGATGTCCATAGAGAGGCCTCATCTCTATGGGTAAAATGGATTCATTTAGTATATCTAACATCATCTCAGTGGACGACATCTTCTTCCACAGCTAATTCTACTTACTTATGGAGAACACTGATCGCCATTAGGATCTTGATTGTGAGTGAGATAGAAGAAGAGGAAGAAGTTGTTAGTATTATGGAGAAATGCTCTGAGAATGGAGCCTTCAAGGCGAGTCACATGTATGCACATCTGAGGAGCAGATACACGGATGACTCAAGCTTTGTATATAAACAAATCTGGCACAAATGGATTGTGAGGAAATACAGCTTCAGAATATGGTTGGTTCATAGAGAAAGAATTTCTACGAAGGGTAGAGTTTGGTGCACGGAAGAAGATAAACGATGTAGCTTTTGCTTCGATCTGGAAACTACATCGCATCTCTTCTTCCACTACCCTTATACCAACTAATTTGGGAGGAGGTTAGAAGATGGGTTGGATGGCGGAGAGAAAGAATCACCTCAGTTACGGATGCTTTCCGTAAGATAATTGCAGACACTAGTAGCAACAACAAGGCCAGAAGACTTCTTTTCATCACCTTTGCTACCATGATATACTATACATGGATGGAAAAAAATGCCCTACATTTTGGCACGAGGATGTTATCTCCTAGACACATAGCTGATAGAATCAAACTTCAAATAGCATCATTGTATTTTAATTTTTTATGTATTTTGCGTTGTATTCACCGTAGGTCCACGATTTGGGTAGATTGGATAGTGTGGATGAGTCTTGTCTTCGCACTGTACGTAAGTACTTTGTAACCGTATTCAATGAAATACTAACATTTACCAATTTCACTAAACTCTATATTAAATTAAAATGAAAAAAATATCTAAAAATTATAATTTGACTTTATCCATTCTTATTTATATATAAATAATAAACATTAATTCTCACATCCCACAATTGTCTCCACATTTCTTGTTTTCAGATCGGTCTCATAACAATTTACGCCATTCAATTATTATTTAAAAAAAAAACGTCATATAATAATTAAATAACCCAAAATACGTCTAAATTATTTAAAGAATATATCACTTAAAACACCCAACACAAATAACCATTGTACTTTGTATATTATTTATTTTTTTTAAAAATATTACATTATCTCCTAAAACGTAATAAGGTTAGTAAAAAAGAATATCTTAAATAAATTACATTGTCAATCCAAACAAACTTGGAATGGAGAGCGAATATTTTTTAGATTTTTTAAAAATTAATTAGTTACTTTATTAATAGATTATATAAAAATTTGGTATTAATAGATTAAAATTTCTATTTTGGTAATTATTTGTGTATTTCTTCTTAGATTGGACATCACCAAGTGAGGTAATAATTTGGAAGACAATAATCAAGAAAAGAGATGTGAGTGGGGGGAATTATTTGGTAGAATGTGTCTAGTTGGTGTTTCATGTTTCTCTCTTGTTTAATTTTAAATGTTGGAACATACCTTTGTAGGCTCTCTTATTTTTAGCATGACATAGTTACCTTTCAAGCCCATTGCTGTTCTCCATGCTATTTAATCTTTAATTCGATTATTTTCTGTCATCATCATTGTTTTAGAACGTTGATTTAGGAATGAATGATATTAGAAGATTGATGGTTTTGGGTTTTAGGTTATTGAGATTTGGGTGTGGGTAATGAATGGAATAATGTTGATTTTTAATTCGTATATTTAATTTGCATAATAAGAATCGAAATTTTTCGATCATTTTCAGTAAGTTAAAAATTACTCCACCACCTTAATCTTCCATTATAAAATTTGAACCTAGCTACATGTCCATGTATATTTATATGGGAATGTATATCAATATAGGCACACTTGTGTAACATCATTTTACGGTGGATCATTTTACGTTTTCATATGTAATCAATATTTTTTTTATTAAAGATATCATTACTAATTTTTTAAAATATTAATATAATTTTTCATTTATATTATAAATTGTTTGTGAAATAGTTTCCCACCCCTCTTACCTCCTCCTTCTGCCACCACCGCCGCCGCCCGTCGATCGTTGATATGATAATCGATATTTACCAACATCGGAACCGACACACCGATACTCACCACCATCGGAACCAACACACCCACCCATGGGACACAATGTATTATTAGTTGAATAGTATGGGCATTAAAGTCTAAAAAGTATAGTTAAATTTTTTATACAAGTTTGATATTGGTATTGTTAATTTAGTTAAATAAATGGGTATTGTTGAAATTTTCCCTTATTAATTTATATAAAGTGGATAATTGCATTAATGGTGAGTGGTGGATTATGTATGAAACTATTTTACTAGAAATGGAAAATAGATATCTTTAGAATAAACGACCAAAATAACAAAATTAATATCTAATAGTAAATAATTTATTTACTAAAAGCCCTAATTATTCCTAAAAATTGGTATAAAAACAATTTTTTTCAAAGGATTTATTGTATGAAATGACAAAGGATGGAAGGGGTTATATAATTGCAAGGTTGCAATGTCCTCTCATAGTACGAAGGAATCTTGGTCGGAGAGTACCTTGAGGACCTCACATGCATTCATTTGATCTCCCTACTTTTTCACTCTATAAATACCCCAATTAGAAGCTCAAGGGCTACATTAACTCCATCAAACTTATCTCTAGATCTCTCTCACCCCACCTACTCACTACTCATTCCTTCTCCATCTTCAAAAATCAAAATAGATATGACAAAGGCTACTAGGGTTGCTTCTTTAGTATTCATCCTAGTATTTCTTACCCTCCTATCTACCCAAAGCCAAGCACGAAATTTGGTTGTTAGACAAAGTCCAAAGCATGCTCATCGTGAAGATTTTGCGAACCGTGCTCGGCTCCACGATGACGACGGATACACCGATACATTTCGACCTACCACCCCCGGTCGAAGCCCCGGCATAGGTCATTCCATACATGACTAAACATCACACACACACAATATATATACTATGTATGTATATGTTTGTGTTTTGGCTAATTAGGCTGCAGCTTATTGTTATTTAATTTCATGGGTTATTTATTTATTTTCACCTACATTTTTAAACTTGTGATGTAACGTAGGTATATAACATGCATTGTTTCCCATTCTAAATTTTAATCTATCTCTAATGTCTCTTTAAATACTTATAATCTCCTTATACGCCGGTCATGCATACTGTTGACTTCCAACCCCCCCCCCCCCCCCCCCCCCCCCCCCTCTCACTCTCACTCTCTCACACACTCACTCTCTCTCTCTCTCTCTCTCTCTCTCTATATATATATATATATATATTAATTTATACATTTCTCTCTTTTTTTTTCTTTTTTTTTTTTCAAGTGATAGCTTATACACAAAAATCAATACTCCTAAAAGTTCTATAATACTAATCACACAATTTGCTATAATTTAAATTAATGTTATTGACAAATTGGTATGCATAAATAAAACATACTCACTAATCATTAAAATACATATCCCTTACTATACTAGCAAAAATCAAATTTCTTACGATTTTGCGCGATAGACACGGAGAGAGTGTTATATTATTAATGAAGATTATGATATAGTTTAATATATAAGAATACTTGATCATTTTGAATTTAGAAGAAGAGATAATTAAGTTAAATTAATAGCCATTAGTTTCATCCAAATAAAAAGAAAATTTAACTCTTAAAAGAGCCCAATAGTAATACGTGCTTGTATACGTGCACTCAAATATTATGGAATAATATAATATATAAACAATTTTACAACACAATATCTCAAATCTCTATCTAGTTAATTAATTATTACTATTCATATGTCTTTTTTTTTGGCATCTTCATATGTCTTTTTTTATATTAAAAGATTAATTTAAAAATAATTTTAGCATTCTATATTCTATTTATTTAATTTGTACAACTCTGCCATGTATGTTCAACTCGAAGACTACGACAAAAGTGAACCAATTTTAGAACGCACTAAATAACTCATGGTTGATTACTTTTTGTCGCATTGGAATGGTTGTTACTTTATCTCTATCTCTATATAATTGTATTTTATTCAAGTTTAATTTATATGAAACTAACTATCTAGTAAATGAATTTCTTACGGCTTAAGTATTAATTTTAATTTGAAAGAGTATTATATGAAATTGATTTTACATTAAATTGGAATATAATTGAAGTGATATTACTTCTATATATGACAAAATATTATTAAGGAGTTTTCTATACACTAATCCTTTACTGCATACATCTATTTATATTTAAATAAAAAAAGTAAGATCATATATACTAACATGTAAAAGATTAAACTATATATCCTTAAAAGTTTTTTAAAGTATATGGATTAAAGTGCACTTTTCTTGCTTTTACTTGCATTTTTTTTAATCTACTGAATATTGAAAAGGTGGCTGAAGGAGAGTTGAGGGGGAGCTTATACATTTTTAAAAATAATACAGTCAATAGGCACACTGCTTGTGCAATATCTTTAAGAGAATGGGACACCATTCTCTTAGCACAATCAATCATATTTAAATTTCTGCAGAGACATGATTCTTTTGATGTTTCAAACTGTATTAAGTCATGTGAAATTTTCTTTTAGGCTAAGCATCATAGGCTTCCTTTTAGTCACAACTTTTTATTAAAACAAAATCCTATATTGAATTGATTCACTTGGATACTTGTGGCCATACAGAAATGAAAATCTTCTCAATGTATCATGTTTTCTAATAATAGTGGATGATTATAGCAGGTGTGTGTGGGTTTTTCTTATGAGACACAAGTCAGATGTACCAAGTATTTCAAGCCTTGAGGTTGGTGGAAATGGTTGCTAGACACTATAATAAGAAAATCAAGAGATTTAGAAGTGATAATAAGAGAGAGTTTATCATACAGAGGTTAGAATGCTCTGTCAAGATCAAGGGATTGTACATGAAGGATCTTGTGTGTATACACCTCAACAAAATGAAGTTGTTTAGAGAAAGCATAAGCATGTGTTGAAAGTTGCTAGATTTTACTTGTTTCAAGCAGATTTACCAACACAATTCTGGTCGTTTGCAGTCTTTACAACTGCATTTGTTGTTGAAGTATTAAACTTAATTTTGTAATAGATGATTCTAGAGAAGTTGGGATTATGGATAAGAAAGATGTAGAACAATGTGGATGGAAGAAAAATCTAGAAACAAACATGTGATCAAATAGAAGAATTATCTAGATTTATTAGGATGAAATTAGTGTAGAATTATCTAGAATGTTGAAGATTGTACTATTGAGTAGTATAAATAGGTGATGTGATGTACCATTTTGATGTAGAAGAAATACAACCAATAAAGTTGTAAGTTTATCCCAAACCTTGTTCTCTTCCTCAAATTCCTTCTATCACATCTTGTTCACCCAACTCACAAATTCCTACACCCGTCCACAAATACCTACATATATCCCTCCAACCTTTTACTCCTACAAAGTGGTATCCGAGCCATAAGATCCTCCTGTGAGAGATGGCTAGCAACGACCCTCTCCAAGGACTCAACATTCTTCTCTATCTCCTCCACTCGAGATTCCATTCGGGTGTGTGGCATCCGGCAGGTCGGACCAATTTGATAGAGTATAGATGTTGAAATAATAAAAGCTGAAGGATTAAAGAACAGTAGGAACGTAAATATGATTCCTCCCAGAAATACTCCCGTCAGCCAAGGCTGCCCAATACTAAACAATATAGATTAATCGATGATCTACCCTTCCCCATTATCTACTTATTTATAGGTCTGAACTAATTTATTATTAAGGCAACATCGTGATTATTGTCTCTAGTTCATCCCTTAAATTATGATATTTATTTATTCCTCTGATTGGCTCTATCACCCGTTGTTGTTATTGACTTCCCCGTCGCTGTATCTTACTACGACAATGGTGATTTCCCATTGTTGTAGCCGTCAATGCTTTTTTGTCATTTCAATAATTGTTAAATATTCCACAATTTTAACAATGGTGTTCGAACCGTTATTGTAGCTTATCTTTAATAACGATGAATTCCCATTGTTGTTTGGATAGTTGTTTAAAAAAATGACTTTTAACCATGAAGAATTACCGTTGTTATTCTATTGTTGTTATTCCGCAGTTTCTGCATTGTGAGAGACTCTAAAACAGAGTTTGAGGCTAAAGTAGATGAGAAAGAAGATATTGAATCTATGTCTAAAACAGAGGAGGTTGAAATAGATGAGATCGGCGTGCAGAAGAAGTGGCCATCAATGACCACTTCAAAATAACGAATGTTAGAAATACTGGAGTGAAGAGACTAGCAAATCAAAATGAACTATTCGAGTTGAGCCTAGTTCTGATTTAAATGGTGGAGAGAAATTCTTTTTGGGGAGGAGTTTTTGAAAATTCCTATGCTCATATGATGTAGTTCAATAATTATGCCAACACTATGAAAGTAAATGTCATTACTGATGACGCCTTGAGAATGAGTTAGACTGTTTCAATTTTAAATGACTGAGAAAGAAAAAGAGTGGTATGAGACATTGGTGCTAGAATGTTGCACTACTTGGGATGGGCTCGCAAAAAAGTTTATGAACACGTATATGCCTCCTTTAAAAAAATTTCAGCTGAAACAGAACATCATGCAGTTCAACCAGAAACATGATGAGAAGTTTCATGAAGTCTGGGAGAGATTTAAAGACATGTTGAGGAGATGTCCACTGTAAATGTTGAGGAAATTTAAATTCCAAAATCAGTAACGGTTACTCGTCATGATTAATTTAGGTATTAATTAGATTTAATTAGTATAAACTATCTCATGTGTTCGATAATTTGACTTAGTCACATGTGAGCTACAATTGATCTCTTATACTCGAGGGTACACTTTTGGATGAATGAAAATAGTGAACACTTTTCAATCAGAATTAATTACTGCATTTATTACCTTATACTCTATTTGTTCCGCCACAAGAGTCATGTTTCACTAATTAGGTCATCCCATCAGAAGAGTTACATTTTTCTTTTAGGTAGATGGGTCCTACACAAAATAATTAATACTCCGTCCCTCCCATTTTAATCCTTGTATATTTTCAATTTGGGTGTCCCATTCAATCTTTACATTTATCTTTTTGGTAGATGAGACCCACACAAATTAATTATTTCTCTCTATGGGCCCACACATCACACTAATACCTACCCACTTTACATTAAAATATTATTTCTCTCACCTCACTACATATTAAAATACTATTTTCCTTAATCTCCATGCAAAAAATAAATGTAAAGTTTGAAACAGGACGGATGGAGTATATCTTTATAGGACCAACACATAACATTAATACGCCTACCCGCTATACATCAAAATATGATATCTCTCAACTAACTATACACATTAAAATACTATATTTCTTAATCTCTATGGAAATAGTAAATGTAACTCTTTTAAATGAACAAAGGGAGTAATAAATAGGCGTAGCTCGTATGACCCAAACATGATGGATTAGCAACCAGCCAATAGAAGTTGTATGGACATCCCTTACGCCATCTTCGGCAGTAGAGGGCGACAGAGAACATCATTACACCTCTAGGATTTACGCCCTCCAATTTTATTTTTAAATGTTGTACCTGAAACATATAATGATGTCGAATTCGTTATTGCATATGGTTGTAATGATATCACTCTTGATGTTGTGGTAAATGGTCTTAAGAGTAAAGATCATGATTTAAAACAAAATGGGAATGTCGAAAATTCTTTTAAAGTCATGCATCCTAACAATAAAAACAAGATCATAATAACAAAGTTTCTGATTACAAGAAGCCCAGATTAACCTGAATTCTAATAAAACCAAATAATGTTAGCACAAAAGGGAGAATTGCAATGACACAAACGAAATATGATTGAGTGATTATAAAAGTGACACTTACAAATTTTTATTTAATTAAATCTGAATTCTGATAAGACCAAATAATGTTAGTATACAAGGGAGAATTGCAAAGACAAATACGAAATATGATTGAGTGATTATAAAAGTGATCACCTACAATTTTTATTTAATTATTTTAGATAACTAGTTGTTAGTATCAATCATCAAGGTTATATATATATATATATATATATATATATATATATATATATATATATATGGGAACTGTCGATTATGCATACATTCATATTTAAGAGTTAGTCCCTTTTGTCCCAAGTGTGTACACAGTGTATAGGGTATATCAATTTGTTCTAAAAGGTACTCTCTTCGTCCCGCACTAACATTGACTTTTGTTTTTGGACGGAAATTAAGAGTGTAATATTTTAATGTGTAGTGAAGTGAGAGAAATAATATTTAACGTAAAGTAGGTCCTTGTATTAGTGTTGTGTATGAGTCTTATATGAAATAATTAATTATTTTGTGTGGACCCAATTTGACAAAAAAGAAAACGTAGACCTTAACTTGGGACAACCCAAAATGAAAAACGTAAATCTTAACGCGGGACGGAGGGAGTATATGTTAAATAATCATCTCATCAAATGAGGTGGTTATTTAACATGATATCAGAGCTCAGGCCTAACAAAGATTCAGGGTTCAAACTTTATCGCCACCCATTTATGAGAAAATTTTACATTTAAGGTTTGATGCAAAAATTAACCCTGTCTGCATGTGAGGAAACGTGTCATTTACATAAGAAATGTCGTTTCTAGTCTATCTCTTTCTATTTCTTTTCTATATATAGAAAGTTCAAAAATCATCATATAATAATTCAGATTTTGCAATAAAAAAGAAAAGAGGGAGGTTTGTGATTATTTTTAATCTTTTCTACTAGGTAATCTAGTATCCTTATGCATGAAGATAATCAATTCGGTTGTTGTGGTCGGACTCTATTATGGATTTCTGACCACATTCTCTACAAGGCCCTCATATCTCTTCTTTCTCCGAGCTCAGGTTATGGAAGAAGGAACTAAGAAGAAATGTGAGGGGGCGTGTTAAAGTGACTTAATAAGTATTAAATGATTTATCTCTCTACCAAGTTTAAACTTTTAGATGATATGTGATCATTTAACAGTATACACTTTAATTAGTAAAGAAATATTTTTTCATTGAAAATATCAGCTAAAATATGAATACTATAAATGTTTGATTAAAAAATTTTTAAAAAAAGATCTCTGAAAATTAAGGGTATACGTTCTTATACTAAAGGGTATAAAATATAATACTAAAGAGTACAACTTTCGAGAAATGTGGGATTTAGGGGTACGGTGTCCCCGGAGACATACGAATTTTAGCCCATATTTTAATATATATATTAATGAAGTAAAATTTTTTAGATTTATTAGTAATTTTAAGTGGATATTTTTATATAAAAAAATTGTTAGCCTTTTTAATAACAAATTAGTTGTACATTTTAATATACAAAAATAATACATTAGTGTGAAACACTTATACTCTATTGAATTAAAATTAATATTATTTACTATTAAAAAAGACAAAAATTTGTGTGAGATCGTCTCACGTAAAGGCTTATGTGAGATGGATAAAATCTATTATGAAAAGTGATAATACTATTTCATGAACAATTTATAGTATAAATTAAACTTAGTCTAAATTTTGGTACAAATTGATTAGAGTAGGCGTACTCTATCATTGTGTAGAACATGGTGACAAAGTGCAAAATTTATATTATCGAACCCAATGGAGAAAGTGTATGTATCCGTATTCAAAAGATGGTTTACTCTAGAAGGACTAATTAGTAATAGATTGGATTGAATTACACTAAAAACTAACTAAGAAAACAATTAAAGATAGAATGATACAATGTACATGGAAGATGGATGAAGGTGAGCAATCTAAAAAGTATGTAAGGCAAGCAACATCATGAAAAAGTCTCATATAAAGTCACACACGCACATGCATTGATGATCATCATGATATGATATTAAGGGCACTCATGAAGAGTGTCTCCAATCCTCACTATTCCTATAGGTACTTACGGATATTAATATATAAATATAGAGATATTATCACGAAGAATTTTCTCTAGTAGGCAGAGACGTTTTCCTATGTTCCCTTTATAAGGTCAAGTGAGTTTTGGCTTGGGTCCCCTTATTAATTCAAACACTTTCAAGTATTAGTACCAATGTCCTATCATGAGATTCTAAGAACATGAAGGTTATGACCAAACTCCCCACATACTAATATAGTCACCTCATGCAATCAATGATTCAATTAAAATTCTAAGCATAATATTGAAATTGTCATTCTAACATGATGAATAGATAATTTAACCACACAATTCATACATAAAATGAGAATAAGCATTCATGATATAAAATATTCATAACAATCAATTTATCAAACATGTGGTGTGCAAAATCTACATAGTACTTAACCAAACATATTGTTAGCCTAACATGAGTACTAGCCTCTACAAATCATTACAAATCTTATATAATCCATGACATGCTCCAATTAAGCCAAATAATAAAGAAAATAATAAATCAAAGTAAGAGAAGCTTCCCTTCCAAATATGGCTATCTCTTCCTTCAACATGCTCCTATCTTCATTTATTATTGATCTTCCCTTCTTAGATTGGTAAATTGATGGAATGATGGATTGATTTGAGGAGATCAAGCGGATAGGATGAATGAAGTGAATGATGGATGAGATGGAGATGAATGTGTGTGAAATGTGATGTAAAGTGTGTGTGGAAACTGTCCAGAATGATTTCTCTCTTGTGTTTCACACAAAAGATGTATTTATAGGCCTGGAACCTTCTAGAATAACCGCTGGATAAATTTTTCAACTTGAAGCCAAACTTGACTAGAGCTGGCACAGCTCGACTCGAGCCGGTCACTTTTCTCGATAGATTTTGGCTTCTTACGAAGCTCAACTCGAGCTCTGAACTCTAGCAAATATGGGAGGTTAAGCAGGTGTTTTTGATGCGTACAATCGACCATCGTGATCGAGCCAACGTAACTCAACCCGAGCTTCAGCATGAACTCGACTCGAGTCCTCAACTTGACTTGAGCCTGGTCGAGCTCTGCACTTTTTTTCTATTTTCGGCTCCCGACTCCGTTTTGCCCCATTTTCACCTATTTTTCATACATTTAAACTCAATTACACACATTTAACAATTCATAACATAAATCTCCATATTAACATAAAACACCACTAAAAGATACACAAAACAGATAGAATCATACGAAAATACATATAAAAAAGACATAAAAATTAAGGTGAAAATGACACCGATCATATATGAAAAGTGATAACATTTAATAGCAAAAATTATAATTAATTTAAAAAGTGTAAAATAGTCTCACAAGAAAAGGTCTCATGCAAAACTTGCGAGAAATAAAAATTGAATAAATAAAGTTAAATTGGTATTCTTAAATGCACAGAATATAAACTCTATAAAGGAAGGTATACAGTCCGTCTCAGTTTGGATTTATTAAAGGAAGAAAGTTGAGAGATTGTGTAATACTAGCAGAGGAGATTTTTAGGGGCTATGGAAGGAGAGAAGGAACCATCTCCCTTAGGATGGCTGCCAAGGTAGACATTTTCAATGCTTATGATTCTGTTTCTAGGAAATTCCTCTTTTATTTGCTTACGAGATTAGGTTTTCCATCTACTTTCCGTAAATGGATAGAACAGTGCGTTACCACTACATCCTGCTCCTTACTCACAATGGCAAATCGGAGAATTTCTTCAAAGGCTAGAAGGGTGTTCGACAAGGTGATCCAATATCTTCCCTCCTCTTTGTTATTTGTATGGAATATATTAGTAGATTGATGGCTCGAGCAGTGGACCTATATGAGTATAAATTCTATTCTAGAATTTGTAAACGTGTAGAAGTCTCACATCTAATCTTTATGCATGATCTACTGACTGTGGGATATGGAGATGTTGCAATCGCGGCTTGTATTGATAGGATTTTGAAAGGATTTGCAAATGTTTCTAGGCTAGTTGCTAATCCCCAAAAATCTAATCCAATTACAGCAGGAGTCCCACACCGAATCTGTTAACAAATTGCCCAAATCCTCCTTTTTGTTACAGGTATTATTCCTTTTAAATATTTGGGTATTCCAATTTGTAGCAAAAGAATTAAGGTGCAAGACTTCACTCTCCTATTGAATGATATCAACCACATGATCCAGTCTTGGTCTTCTAAATTACTCTCATTCACGGGACGTCTGGAGCTAATCACTTTAGGGATCTATGGTATTTTGTCATTCTGGTATGGAATTGTTAGAATTCATATTGTGGTGATACATAAAGTGGAGGCATTGATTCACCAATTCTTGTAGGGTACGAAGATTAGTCCGGTGAGCTAGAAGGACATACTTCAACCTAAGAATGCAGGGGGGCTAGGGTTGAAGAGCATTGTCATATGGAAGAAAGCCCTATTGTCAGCAGCTCTGTGGGATGTCCATAGAGAGGCCTCATCTCTATGGGTAAAATGGATTCATTTAGTATATCTAACATCATCTCAGTGGACGACATCTTCTTCCACAGCTAATTCTACTTACTTATGGAGAACACTGATCGCCATTAGGATCTTGATTGTGGGTGAGATAGAAGAAGAGGAAGAAGTTGTTAGTATTATGGAGAAATGCTCTGAGAATGGAGCCTTCAAGGCGAGTCACATGTATGCACATCTGAGGAGCAGATACACGGATGACTCAAGCTTTGTATATAAACAAATCTGGCACAAATGGATTGTGAGGAAATACAGCTTCAGAATATGGTTGGTTCATAGAGAAAGAATTTCTACGAAGGGTAGAGTTTGGTGCACGGAAGAAGATAAACGATGTAGCTTTTGCTTCGATCTGGAAACTACATCGCATCTCTTCTTCCACTACCCTTATACCAACTAATTTGGGAGGAGGTTAGAAGATGGGTTGGATGGCGGAGAGAAAGAATCACCTCAGTTACGGATGCTTTCCGTAAGATAATTGCAGACACTAGTAGCAACAACAAGGCCAGAAGACTTCTTTTCATCACCTTTGCTACCATGATATACTATACATGGATGGAAAAAAATGCCCTACATTTTGGCACGAGGATGTTATCTCCTAGACACATAGCTGATAGAATCAAACTTCAAATAGCATCATTGTATTTTAATTTTTTATGTATTTTGCGTTGTATTCACCGTAGGTCCACGATTTGGGTAGATTGGATAGTGTGGATGAGTCTTGTCTTCGCACTGTACGTAAGTACTTTGTAACCGTATTCAATGAAATACTAACATTTACCAATTTCACTAAACTCTATATTAAATTAAAATGAAAAAAATATCTAAAAATTATAATTTGACTTTATCCATTCTTATTTATATATAAATAATAAACATTAATTCTCACATCCCACAATTGTCTCCACATTTCTTGTTTTCAGATCGGTCTCATAACAATTTACGCCATTCAATTATTATTTAAAAAAAAAAACGTCATATAATAATTAAATAACCCAAAATACGTCTAAATTATTTAAAGAATATATCACTTAAAACACCCAACACAAATAACCATTGTACTTTGTATATTATTTATTTTTTTAAAAAATATTACATTATCTCCTAAAACGTAATAAGGTTAGTAAAAAAGAATATCTTAAATAAATTACATTGTCAATCCAAACAAACTTGGAATGGAGAGCGAATATTTTTTAGATTTTTTAAAAATTAATTAGTTACTTTATTAATAGATTATATAAAAATTTGGTATTAATAGATTAAAATTTCTATTTTGGTAATTATTTGTGTATTTCTTCTTAGATTGGACATCACCAAGTGAGGTAATAATTTGGAAGACAATAATCAAGAAAAGAGATGTGAGTGGGGGGAATTATTTGGTAGAATGTGTCTAGTTGGTGTTTCATGTTTCTCTCTTGTTTAATTTTAAATGTTGGAACATACCTTTGTAGGCTCTCTTATTTTTAGCATGACATAGTTACCTTTCAAGCCCATTGCTGTTCTCCATGCTATTTAATCTTTAATTCGATTATTTTCTGTCATCATCATTGTTTTAGAACGTTGATTTAGGAATGAATGATATTAGAAGATTGATGGTTTTGGGTTTTAGGTTATTGAGATTTGGGTGTGGGTAATGAATGGAATAATGTTGATTTTTAATTCGTATATTTAATTTGCATAATAAGAATCGAAATTTTTCGATCATTTTCAGTAAGTTAAAAATTACTCCACCACCTTAATCTTCCATTATAAAATTTGAACCTAGCTACATGTCCATGTATATTTATATGGGAATGTATATCAATATAGGCACACTTGTGTAACATCATTTTACGGTGGATCATTTTACGTTTTCATATGTAATCAATATTTTTTTTATTAAAGATATCATTACTAATTTTTTAAAATATTAATATAATTTTTCATTTATATTATAAATTGTTTGTGAAATAGTTTCCCACCCCTCTTACCTCCTCCTTCTGCCACCACCGCCGCCGCCCGTCGATCGTTGATATGATAATCGATATTTACCAACATCGGAACCGACACACCGATACTCACCACCATCGGAACCAACACACCCACCCATGGGACACAATGTATTATTAGTTGAATAGTATGGGCATTAAAGTCTAAAAAGTATAGTTAAATTTTTTATACAAGTTTGATATTGGTATTGTTAATTTAGTTAAATAAATGGGTATTGTTGAAATTTTCCCTTATTAATTTATATAAAGTGGATAATTGCATTAATGGTGAGTGGTGGATTATGTATGAAACTATTTTACTAGAAATGGAAAATAGATATCTTTAGAATAAACGACCAAAATAACAAAATTAATATCTAATAGTAAATAATTTATTTACTAAAAACCCTAATTATTCCTAAAAATTGGTATAAAAACAATTTTTTTCAAAGGATTTATTGTATGAAATGACAAAGGATGGAAGGGGTTATATAATTGCAAGGTTGCAATGTCCTCTCATAGTACGAAGGAATCTTGGTCGGAGAGTACCTTGAGGACCTCACATGCATTCATTTGATCTCCCTACTTTTTCACTCTATAAATACCCCAATTAGAAGCTCAAGGGCTACATTAACTCCATCAAACTTATCTCTAGATCTCTCTCACCCCACCTACTCACTACTCATTCCTTCTCCATCTTCAAAAATCAAAATAGATATGACAAAGGCTACTAGGGTTGCTTCTTTAGTATTCATCCTAGTATTTCTTACCCTCCTATCTACCCAAAGCCAAGCACGAAATTTGGTTGTTAGACAAAGTCCAAAGCATGCTCATCGTGAAGATTTTGCGAACCGTGCTCGGCTCCACGATGACGACGGATACACCGATACATTTCGACCTACCACCCCCGGTCGAAGCCCCGGCATAGGTCATTCCATACATGACTAAACATCACACACACACAATATATATACTATGTATGTATATGTTTGTGTTTTGGCTAATTAGGCTGCAGCTTATTGTTATTTAATTTCATGGGTTATTTATTTATTTTCACCTACATTTTTAAACTTGTGATGTAACGTAGGTATATAACATGCATTGTTTCCCATTCTAAATTTTAATCTATCTCTAATGTCTCTTTAAATACTTATAATCTCCTTATACGCCGGTCATGCATACTGTTGACTTCCAACCCCCCCCCCCCCCCCCCCCCCCCTCTCACTCTCACTCTCTCACACACTCACTCTCTCTCTCTCTCTCTCTCTCTCTCTATATATATATATATATATATTAATTTATACATTTCTCTCTTTTTTTTTCTTTTTTTTTTTTCAAGTGATAGCTTATACACAAAAATCAATACTCCTAAAAGTTCTATAATACTAATCACACAATTTGCTATAATTTAAATTAATGTTATTGACAAATTGGTATGCATAAATAAAACATACTCACTAATCATTAAAATACATATCCCTTACTATACTAGCAAAAATCAAATTTCTTACGATTTTGCGCGATAGACACGGAGAGAGTGTTATATTATTAATGAAGATTATGATATAGTTTAATATATAAGAATACTTGATCATTTTGAATTTAGAAGAAGAGATAATTAAGTTAAATTAATAGCCATTAGTTTCATCCAAATAAAAAGAAAATTTAACTCTTAAAAGAGCCCAATAGTAATACGTGCTTGTATACGTGCACTCAAATATTATGGAATAATATAATATATAAACAATTTTACAACACAATATCTCAAATCTCTATCTAGTTAATTAATTATTACTATTCATATGTCTTTTTTTTTGGCATCTTCATATGTCTTTTTTTATATTAAAAGATTAATTTAAAAATAATTTTAGCATTCTATATTCTATTTATTTAATTTGTACAACTCTGCCATGTATGTTCAACTCGAAGACTACGACAAAAGTGAACCAATTTTAGAACGCACTAAATAACTCATGGTTGATTACTTTTTGTCGCATTGGAATGGTTGTTACTTTATCTCTATCTCTATATAATTGTATTTTATTCAAGTTTAATTTATATGAAACTAACTATCTAGTAAATGAATTTCTTACGGCTTAAGTATTAATTTTAATTTGAAAGAGTATTATATGAAATTGATTTTACATTAAATTGGAATATAATTGAAGTGATATTACTTCTATATATGACAAAATATTATTAAGGAGTTTTCTATACACTAATCCTTTACTGCATACATCTATTTATATTTAAATAAAAAAAGTAAGATCATATATACTAACATGTAAAAGATTAAACTATATATCCTTAAAAGTTTTTTAAAGTATATGGATTAAAGTGCACTTTTCTTGCTTTTACTTGCATTTTTTTTAATCTACTGAATATTGAAAAGGTGGCTGAAGGAGAGTTGAGGGGGAGCTTATACATTTTTAAAAATAATACAGTCAATAGGCACACTGCTTGTGCAATATCTTTAAGAGAATGGGACACCATTCTCTTAGCACAATCAATCATATTTAAATTTCTGCAGAGACATGATTCTTTTGATGTTTCAAACTGTATTAAGTCATGTGAAATTTTCTTTTAGGCTAAGCATCATAGGCTTCCTTTTAGTCACAACTTTTTATTAAAACAAAATCCTATATTGAATTGATTCACTTGGATACTTGTGGCCATACAGAAATGAAAATCTTCTCAATGTATCATGTTTTCTAATAATAGTGGATGATTATAGCAGGTGTGTGTGGGTTTTTCTTATGAGACACAAGTCAGATGTACCAAGTATTTCAAGCCTTGAGGTTGGTGGAAATGGTTGCTAGACACTATAATAAGAAAATCAAGAGATTTAGAAGTGATAATAAGAGAGAGTTTATCATACAGAGGTTAGAATGCTCTGTCAAGATCAAGGGATTGTACATGAAGGATCTTGTGTGTATACACCTCAACAAAATGAAGTTGTTTAGAGAAAGCATAAGCATGTGTTGAAAGTTGCTAGATTTTACTTGTTTCAAGCAGATTTACCAACACAATTCTGGTCGTTTGCAGTCTTTACAACTGCATTTGTTGTTGAAGTATTAAACTTAATTTTGTAATAGATGATTCTAGAGAAGTTGGGATTATGGATAAGAAAGATGTAGAACAATGTGGATGGAAGAAAAATCTAGAAACAAACATGTGATCAAATAGAAGAATTATCTAGATTTATTAGGATGAAATTAGTGTAGAATTATCTAGAATGTTGAAGATTGTACTATTGAGTAGTATAAATAGGTGATGTGATGTACCATTTTGATGTAGAAGAAATACAACCAATAAAGTTGTAAGTTTATCCCAAACCTTGTTCTCTTCCTCAAATTCCTTCTATCACATCTTGTTCACCCAACTCACAAATTCCTACACCCGTCCACAAATACCTACATATATCCCTCCAACCTTTTACTCCTACAAAGTGGTATCCGAGCCATAAGATCCTCCTGTGAGAGATGGCTAGCAACCTTCAATCCTTTCAAGTCTCGTTGCTCAACTAGAGCAGCTTTGATAATTGGAGTATCAAGATGAAGGCACTCCTAGGCGCTCATGATGTTTGGGAGATTGTAGAAAAAGACTACGATCAACTGGAAGACGAGGCGACACTATCTCAGCAACTAAAGGATAAGTTGAGAGATTCAAGAAAGAGGGACAAGAAGGCTCTCTTCCTCATCTACCAAGTATTGGGAGATGATGACTTCGAGAAAATCTCGAGTGCGACAACCGCCAAGGAAGCATGGGACAAACTCCAAGTGTCATACAAAGGAGCCGATCAAGTTAAAAAGGTACGCCTTCAAACTTTAAGAGGAGAATTTGAGTCTCTACATATGAAGGAGTCCGAATCTATTTCAGATTATTTCACAAGAGTTTTGGCGGTCTCAAATCAAATGAAAAAAGTGGTGAAAAATTGGAGGATGTTAGAATAATGGAGAAAATACTACGTTCGTTGACTCCTAAATTTGAGCATATTGTGGTAACTATTGAGGAGACTAAAAATTTGGAGGAGATGACAATTGATCTCTTAATGGGGTCGTTGCAAGCTTATGAAGAGATATAAAAAAGAAAGCAAGATATGGTAGAGCAATTGTTAAAATTGCAAGTGAGTGCGAAGAAGAAAGATGAAGGCCCAAGAGATGGTCGAAGTGGTGGCCAAAGACAAGGTCGAGGCTGTGGACGTGGACGAGGGGGCTATGGAAATAATGGAGAGAGAAAAGAATTTGGTCGAGGAAGGAGCAATCAAAAATCAAGGTACGAGAAATCTTCTATAAAATGCTATAATTGTGATAGATTTGGGCATTATACTTCCGAGTGTTGGAAAGCTAAACAAAAGGTTTAAGAGAATGCCAACTTCGTTGAGAGCAAGAAGGAAGAAAATGCAAGTGTGCTCTTGGCGTACAAAGGAGAAAATGAAAGACAAGATGATACTTCGTATCTCGATACGGGAGCGAGCAACCACATGTGTGGCAAAAGGAGCATGTTTGTAGAACTGGATGAATCAAAATCAGAAGTATTTGAAGCCTTCAAGAAAATTAAAGTTGCCATTGAAAAGGAGAGCTGGCTAGAAATCAAATCCATGAGAACCGATCAAGGAGGTGAATTCACATCCAAGGAGTTTATGGTGTATTGCGAAGCAAACGGGATCTGAAGGCCTCTTACTGTTCCAAGATCTCCTCAGCAAAATGGAGTAACGGAAAAAAATAACAGAACCATAGTGGAGATGACACGCAGTAGTTGAAGACGAAGAATCTTCCAAAAGAATTTTAGGCAGAAGCAGTGGCATGCGTGGTGTACCTATCCAATCGTTCTCCAACTCAGAGTGTATGGGGAAAGACTCCACAAGAAGCATGGAGTGGGAGAAAGTCCGGTATCGCTCATCTAAGAGTATTCGGGAGTAAATCATATGCTCATGTGGCAGACGAGACAAGATGAAAGCTCGACGACAAGAGTGAGCAATACATATTCATCGGGTATGACTCTAATTATAAAGGTTACAAGTTATATAATCCCCTTACAAAGAAAAGTGTGATAAGTCGAGATGTGGAGTTCGATGAAGAAGGTGCTTGGGATTTCGGTTCCAACATCAATGATCACAACTTTGTAACTCCACAATTTAAGATGAAGAGGAAATCGAGCAAGCAGCTGAAGGTGAAGAGGTAGTGACTCCACCCGCTTCACCAGCAAGAGAAGTTGGAGACTCGCCATCATCTTTCTTAAATGAAAGAAGCACATCAAGAGTGAGGAGCTTGGATGAGATCTATGAGGACACTGAAAGGTTAGAGTATCTTACCTTACTTTGTTTATTTGCTGATTGCGAGCCAGTAACTTTTGAGGAGGCTACACAATGCAAGAGATGGAGAGATGCAATGGACGAGGAAATTAAGGCCATTGTGAAGAATGATACATGGGAGCTTGCAACATTGCCAAAGGATCACAAGGCCATTGGAGTTAAGTGAGTCCAAAGGATCACAAGGCCATTGGAGTTAAGTGAGTCTATAAAGCAAAGAAGAACCCTAAAGGTGAAGTAGAGAGATACAAAGCAAGGCTTGTCGCCAAAGGATATAGTCAAAGAGCTGGAATCGACTATGATGAGATATTCGCTTTAGTTGCCCGCCTAGAAATAATCAGGCTAATAATTTCTCTTGCAGCCCAAAATAGATGAAAAATCTATCAAATTGACGTGAAGTCAGCCTTCTTGAATGGTGTTCTTGATAAAGAAGTCTACATCAAACAACCACCAGGTTACGAGGTAAAAGGGCAAGAAGAAAAGGTGTTGAAGTTGAAGAAGGCCCTATATGGATTAAAGCAAGCACCAAGGGCATGTAATAGCAGAATTGACAAGTATTTGGAGGAGAATGGTTTCATCAAGTGCCCACATGAGCATGCCCTCTATGTCAAAATCAAAGGTGATGATGTCTTAATTGTGTGCTTGTATGTGGATGATCTCACAGGAAGCAACACAAAGATGTTCGAGGAATTCAAGGAGGCCATGACTAAAGAGTTTGAGATGACGAATATTGGGCTCATGGCATATTATCTTGGAGTTAAAGTTAAGCAGCTTGAGGAAGGAATCTTCATCACACAAGAAGGTTATACGAAGGAGATCCTCAAGAAGTTTAAAATGAAAGATTGCAAAGTAATCAACACCCCGGTGGAACGTGCAAGTAAACTATCCAAGCATGAAGAAGGAGAAAAGGTAGATCCGACACTCTTAAAAAATTTGGTTGGATGTCTAAGGTACTTAACTTGTACGAGGCCAGATATACTCTATGCAACAGGGCTTGTGAGTAGATTTATGGAGAATCCAATCACAATGCACTTGAAGACGGCAAAGAGAATTTTTCAATATCTCAAAGGTACACTAGACTATGGCCTACTTTATTCAAATACTAGTAATTATGAGCTTGTGGGCTATAGTGATAGCGACTGGGCTGGAGATGGTGATGAACGAAAAAGTACAAGTGGATTTGTGTTCTTCATGGGAGACACTGCTTTCACTTGGATGTCGAAGAAGCAACCAATTGTCACATTATCAACGTGTGAAGCCGAGTATGTAGCCGCCACATCCAGTGTTTTCCATGCTCTATGGCTTAGAAGTTTGTTACGAGAGCTCGGATGGATACAAGAGAATCATACGAGGATTTGTGTGGACAACAAATTGGCGATTACGTTGGCGAAAAATCCAGTATTCCATTATCGGAGCAAACACATAGACACTCGCTTCCACTATATCAGAGAATGTATTGCGAAGAGAGAAGTTCAAGTAGAGTATGTGAAATCACGAGATCAAGTAGCCGATATTTTCACGAAGCCGCTCAAGTATGAAGTGTTCGCAAGACTCCAGAGTTTACTTGGAATGCAAAATCAAGTTTAAGAGGGGGTGTTGAAGTATTAAACTTAATTTTGTAATAGATGATTCTAGAGAAGTTGGGATTATGGATAAGAAAGATGTAGAACAATGTGGATGGAAGAAAAATCTAGAAACAAACATGTGATCAAATAGAAGAATTATCTAGATTTATTAGGATGAAATTAGTGTAGAATTATCTAGAATGTTGAAGATTGTACTATTGAGTAGTATAAATAGGTGATGTGATGTACCATTTTGATGTAGAAGAAATACAACAAATAAAGTTGTAAGTTTATCCCAAACTTTGTTCTCTTCCTCAAATTCCTTCTATCACATCTTGTTCACCCAACCCACAAATTCCTACACCCGTCCACAAATACCTACATATATCCCTCCAACCTTTTACTCCTACATTTGCTATCAACAGATTGCCTTGCAATATAAAACGGAGAACACCTTTTGAAGTGTTATATGGAAGGGAACCTAATTTCATTAAGCTGAGGCCTTTTGGGTGTTTATACATTACAACAAAAATATTGATAGACATAAGCTAAAAATCGATGTCTATTTCACCAGTCGGCCAATGTTGAAGCCCCTGATGTTGAAACTAGGCGCTAATAGATATTGATTTTAAGCCGATATCTTTTCCCTTGTATATACATTAGTTGCATCCTTTAACATCGGTTATCCGCCGATGCCTTTCAACGAAAAGATATTGGTTGGCATACATAAGATATTGTTTATTCATCGATGTTTTTCTCTTAAAACACATCGATGAAGACACATTAGACATCGGTTAATAACCGATGTCTGTCCACTTAAGGACATTGATTGGCACCTATTTGACATCGTTTTTCCATCGATATTTTATTTTGAGAAAAGACATCGGTTTTGCACCAAAACACATCATTTTTCCACCGATATCTTTCCTAGCATAGACATCAGTTCCAAACCAATAGACATCGGTTTTTATATGACGTATTTCATATTATTATTTTTATTTTTATTTAATTTTGTACATAAATTTATATTATTATTAAAATAAGATTACACACAATTATGTTATATAACTCAAAACTTTTGAATTTTTTACAAGAAGTTCAAATATTTAATTTCAAATACAAACAAAATCAATAAAGAAATCTCTATCTTTTCTAGTATAAATTTTACAAGAAAAGTAAATCAATGTGATATTTTCACCTAAGTTTAAAACAATTAAATGAATTTTTTCACATGGAGGGTTAGCCAAAGATCTTGTTACTTGTCAGATAAAAAATGCATAAGGCTAATAGATGATGTATAATAAAAGAGATAAAGAAAAGGAGTACAGATATAAAAGAAATTGAAAGTATGATCAAGAATAGGATCATAGGAAGAGCCAAAAAGGGGGGTTTTGAGGAAGAGGACCAACAGGTGGTCTCATTAATGCTAAATTTCAGCCATTCTCATCTAATTCTTTACTATATTTTCTGCAAAGTAGGAGGTTGATATTAATAGAAGCCAAACAAGTGGCTTTAATGAAGGCTTAAACATATAGACCAAGAGAGACTAAATAAAATTCAATCATATTCGTCTAAGTCCCTCTATTCATGATTGATAAATGTTCACTCTTTTTGTTAACTCACAAGAATGATTACCCTCAAGTGTAAGGGATTAGTTGTAGCACACGCGTGATCAAGTTAAATTTTCGAATCCACGAGATTATAGTTAAATAGGGCACGCACTAAATAATTCACACCACTAATAATTAAGACATGATATCTTTTTAAAGACAATTTAGGAAATTATTAAATTAATTACGCAAAAAAATAAATAGCAAATAAAATAAATAAATAAATAAAAGTCACACTCAATCACAGGTGTTTCAAGAGACAAGAATAAGATAGTTCTAGGAAAATCCAGTTTATAAGACGAATAAATAAGTGAATCAAATCATGCAGAATTTTATAGGAATGATCACTTAAGCATGCTAAACCACTCATGGACAAGTGAGATTTAACAATTTTAAAGAACATAAATTCCTTGGACCAAATTAATAAGATAATTCACTATTCCCTTTCTAGGTACTAAAGAAATTAAATACCCACAACCCCTTATTCTATTTATAGGCGATTCACATGCAAAATTCAATATAGACTAGTGCAAAAGATCTATCATTTCTAGTTACTAAAGGAATTGGATTAGGGCTTCCTTACCATATTTCTCTTTAACAATGGTCATGCAAAGATAATAAGGTATCCTATATTGATGGTCAAACAATCAAATGTTATATATTGATCAATCCCCTTTAACTGTCACGAAATAACAAATATAATCATGCAACACATTCAAACTAGTACTCAATCATACATTATTCAATGATAATATCATAAGAATTAAGAAACATGATATTATAAGTTTAAAATAAAAAGTCAATAAGGAATAAATATTCTGCAAAATTATCATCACGATGTCTAAAATCTCAAATCATCATGATCAACTTTCAAAACCTAAAACTATCAAGAGAAAACTAGCCCATGGTGTTACAAACAACAACCATGGCAAAATTATTCTTACCCATGAGTCAAAATAGGAAATTAAAGAAAGAAGAAAAACCCTTTGTCTGACGTAATTCTCCGTCTTCTCTTTCCGTCTTGATAATCCTCCTCCGTTCTCCTTCTCAAGTAGCAAACACCGTGTGACTGAGTGCGAGGGTGATGAATGAAAGACGGATGAAGGGTAATGGTGAAAGGCGGAAGTGGTGTGTGTGTGGCGTGATGATGTTCACGGCATTCTGTGGTGTATTCTGCTATGCGATTCACGGTTCTGTTCACGGCCTTTTATTTCTCGCCTCGCGTGAGGCCGTGAGGGAGTAATGTGGCGAGTATGTGTGATTGGAGTGGGCTGCCACACTTGGATTCTGGGCTGCAACATGGCTGCTCCTGCCAATTTCTCATATGTTATGGGCCCACTTGTTAATTGAATGCAATTGGTGTCAATCGTGTAATCACACAACTAAACCACTTGGGCCCAGCAACCATTTCTCACAATCTGGAAGTGGGTTTGTTCCAAAATAACAACCACACTAACCCAAGCTTTTCCCATTCTTTTATTTCATTATTTTATTATATACAAAATAGGCAAAAAAAAATCTGCAAAATCTCAATAATACCTGTGAAGTCATAGAAAATAAGAAATAAACTCCACAAATAATATTAAAATAATGCAATAATCAAACGCACACAAATATTTTGGCTGAACAATAAAGCATGGAGATTTTCTAATAACAATAAAGGCTCATATGCAATCATGGAGTTACCCAATGCTATGGCTTAACAAGAACCAAAAAGTGGCTCTAAGAGGTGAGGTCTTTGATCAGAAAAGAGTGGTCGAAGTATGGAGTTGCTTCTGCGCAGGGAGGGCCACGTCTGTATACACGAAACTGGTTCATGATGCAGACTAGGAGGAGCCGGCCTAGGAGTTGGATGATTGAGGGATATGTTATTGGGGACAATTGAAGGATATACTATAGAGAGAGCTTGGCGTGAAAGGTGCAGTTTTGTCCATTAAAAAAAGGAAGGAGATATCCGAGGATCTTAAAAGGTGAGGGAGCAGTTGTAAGCTGCTTTTCATAAGAAGGGAAGAAGCAAGACATGTTGGCACTAGGAGGTGTCTCCATCAAAGCTAGCTTAGCTTCCTGAAATCTATTCTTGCAGCAAAAGCTAGGTGGTTGAAGGACAAGAGAGAGATGATTTGAAGAACAAAATCCCATTAAAAAGGAAGGCATGGATATCCCAGCAAAGAAGGGAGGTATAGGCTATTTGTAAGCCATTGGAATTAAAAGTGTGCGGTAGGTGTGGAAGCAGCAGAAGGCTGTAAGTTTAAGGTGGAAAAGCAGCAAGACACGATGGTAATAAATGTCGTAAGAGATGTGTCTCCATCACTACTTAATCGATCTACTAGCTAAAACATGTAACCTGCTGCATGAGGAGACTAGGAAGAGAGAGGGAAGGACTTTCCCTGCAAAGGTGGAGACATAAGCGTGTAGGTCACGGCTTGCCTCTGCAAATGTGCTGGGTTTCTAGTGATGGTAGCATTGTAGTTGGACTAGCAGCATAGGTTGGCTATCCGTGAGAGAATGAATAAACCATCATCGGCTATTATACCAAGCTCATGCTAGAAAATAGAGAGAAGGTCTTTATGACTGGCCTATCTACCATATCCGGTTAGTTGGAGCTCCCTCCCACAAGAGGGGGATAGCAACCAAACCAGCAGTTGTAGGCTAGGCATCCACACACAGGGTGGATTAAAACTAAACGAGCAGCAAGAATAATAAGGCCAGGGGTCTGGTCTCTATGCTGGTGGAATAGGAAACTGAGATCAAGTAAAAATCCAGTGAATGAAGTATTGGCAAGTGTGGAGTCGAAACCTCGGAAAGAAATCACTAATGCTCACCACCAAGAGCAAGAGTATCCAGAGAAAGCTCATTCAGATTTAGCTGATATACCAGCCCATAATCCTAGTGAAGGGAATACAGAGAAGTCTCGAGTCTGTCTAAGAAGAACGAGAAGTGCACCAGATGTATCAAATATGCTGGAAACGGGCCGACAGCAAGGAGAAGAGGGTGAAAAATGTACCTGCGGCAACACCAACCGCTGGAGAAGTACTGCCAGATTGCCGCCCATAGTGAATTTGAAATTCAAAGGAAAAGGAAGATTCACCAAAAGGGACACGTCTCCAGACGTGCATGGGATTGACAAGGAAGTGATGGAGACAATAGAGGGTTCATTAAATGCACTAGGGGATCTCTATGACCTTACCTACGCTTGGTCACCAACCAATGCTTTGCTGGGCTCAAGGAACCCTACTTCCAACCAATCTCCTGATGCCACGTCTGCAAACCAGGTACACATGATGAGAGTAGAAATTAGCGTGTTTTAGTGTCCAATTGAACACCTATTTGATTGATATTGTTGTACTTTATTAGCACAAGTGTCTTATATTCAATATATGTGAGAAAAAGGTGCACTTTAGGTGTTTTATTGTGTTTTAGGTGGAAAAAGGGGTCAAAAGTGTAAAGTTGGAGAAAATGTGCAATTTGTGCAAGAATGCTGAAAACGCACGTCCAACTTTCATAATTTTTCTGTATTTATGTGGAGATCAAAACTGGTAGTGTGATACATGGTTGGAAAGTCACTGAAGAGAGTGTCGTTTTGGCATAAAGAACACCCCATTTGGAGTCCGAACAAGGAACTTATGAGTAAAGTGGTGACGTCGCGCGAGCTGTGCTGAACAAAACAGATGTGCTACTTTCCATGGCTTGTTACAGATTCAATTCTTAGAGTTTTTGTGAGTTCCTTATATGGATAGAAATCCAAGGAAGAGAGAATCGCGTGAGTTTAAGAATCACTCGAATTGGAGCTTGGATGTGGAAGTTATACGCTAAACGGTGAGACTGCGCAAGTCGATTTGACCTGAGACATCTCAGTTCGACCTGATCATGAGGTCGAACCGAGGTCGAACTGGATGGAAAAAGAGCCGGTTCGACCACGACATGCTAGTTCAACCAGTTGTGCTGTTCGAACTGAGTTCATGGGGCTTCCTGAAGGGTGATTCGACCTCCAGTTTGACCTGGAGGTGTTGGTTCGACCTGTTTGTGAGGTCAAATCGAGCTTCGGGAACTTACCATATCCGTATTTTCGAGGCCTAAACGCATGAGATAATTAAGGAAGCCAGTTCCAGCCCTAGGAGAAGTGATTATAAGTATAAAAGGAGGTCTATGTAGCCACAAAAAGTTTCTGGCGACGTTGCCGGGGACGGATTAAAATATCTTTTTGTTATTTCTAGTTTTACTAGGACTATTTTAATTCTTGATTTGTTGTTCTAACTCTTAATCTTTTCAGGTGTATGCTTACAAGATCGAAGCAAGGTGAATTAGTACCATATAATCCTGAGATCGGAGCATCGTCGAGGAAGAAAAAGAAGAAGGGTAAGAATAAGAATGTAGAACCTACTACAACTCTGAATTTTGGAGTTGAAGTGGACGAACCAAACCCGGAAGCGAGTGAAACTGTAGTTGATCCAAAGGCAACAGCAGAGGAAGTCGACATGGCAGTGAATCCAGATAATCTGGCCATTCGTGAAGTCTTCAAGAATAACGGGGCTGGACACTTTGGGCTTCTAGGAGCAAGGGGGCTAATGCGGACTTCGATCTTCACCCCGATCTTATTAGCATGATAGAAAGGAACTCCTTTTCAGGAGGGACTTTCGAGAATCCGCAGCAGCATCTAAACAAGTTCTTGGGCTATGCAAGTACTCAAAAAGACGTAGGAGAACATGAAGATGCTCGAAAGATCCTTTTGTTCAAATTCTCGCTTACTGAAAAGACGAGAGATTGGTACGGCACTATCAACGCGGCTGATTGCACTACTTGGGAGCAATTGAAGTTAAAGTTCTTAGAAAGATACATGCCACCTTCGAAGGTGTTCAAGATGAAGCAAGACATTAACCAATTTGCTATCAGTGGTGGAGATAAGTTTCATGAAGCTTGGGACAGATTCAAGGACATGCTTTGTAAGTGTCCTCAACATGGACTATCTAAAGCTCAATATATCAGCATATTCTATAGTGAATTGGACTGTGATTCACGTGTGTTATTGGATGCTTCTTCTAATGGAGCATTACTTACTAAGTCATCCGTAGAGGCAGAGAAACTTTTTGAAGATATTTCGATGAACTCGAGAGATTGACCAACTGATAGAGTGAGAGGCACTTACATCCTTGGAAAGGTAGCTATGGTGAAAACAAGTAGAGAATATGAGATCGTCTCTAGCTTGTCGAGTATCAACAAGCTACCTGAGTCCCAACAAAAGCAAATCAGCGATATATCTCAGCGCGTACCAATCATGTAGCAGGAAGTAATGAATGATGGAACAATCCAAGAGGAGTTGGAAGAGGCAAACTATGTCATGAGTCAAAGTATTCAAGGAACTAGGTACCCTAATCAAGGAAACTGAAACTATCAGGGGAACTACAGCAATCGTAGTCCCCCGGGTAACTATCAACAGCCTAGGAGGCCGGAGTTTTCATGGAGCAATCCGAACAATGCAGTTCAACCTCCGATGGGTGTTGATCCAGGTGCGAAAGTGGAAGAAGGAAAGCCGGGTTTCGAGGATACGGTGAACAGGTACATGCTAAAGAATGATGAAAGAGTGAACTGCCTTGAGGCCAAACTTGAGAAGAAGATTGATGATCATCACAAGGATTTGTCTACTCAAGTTAGAGATCTTACGTTGTTGATGGGAACAATAGCTGAGAATGTGAATACATTGACTCAATCTGTACATAAAGGGATGTTTTCATCTCAGAGTATTGAGAATTCAAAATCGTGTAATGCCATCAAACTGAGGTTGGGAACGCAGTACGAGGGACCGATGAGGCCGGAATCAAATTTAGACATGTCTAGGCCTCTATTTGACCAGGATTCGACCTACATAACAGGTTGAACCATACAGGACAGGTCGAATCGAAGCTTTGGACATGATCAGGAAGTGAAGCAGCGCCGGTTCGACCAAATTCCAGCAGATTCGACCTGGCCCACAGGTCGAACCCTGGTCGAAACAGACCATCCAGAGCACTCTATTTTGACAGAAGGTCAGTTCGACCAAAGAAACATTGATTCAACCTGGTCATCAGGTCGAACCGAAGTCGAACCGCACTTCGCAAAGCACCTTGTTCCATCGCAGTAATGATTCGACCACGACATAGTCGGTTCGACCAAGCCAGCAGGTCGAACCCAGGTCGAACCGGAGGCTAGAAATCATACAGTAAGGCGATTCGACCTGGGGGAGGATGGTTCAACCAAGCCAGCAGGTCAAACCCATGTCGAATCACAAATTCAGAGAGAGATCCGGGTTCCTGAAGATCGATTCGACCATTATGTACCTGATTCGACCTATCAAGCAGGTCGGACCAAGGTCGAACCCTGCCGAAACGTGCCTGTTTTTGCGCCAAATACTCTCTATGATGTGGATGCTACTCCAGTGGTTCAGAATGATCTATATACAGAGATTATAGCAGAGAAGAAGTGGGAGAGAGCCAAGTGATTGAGAGCCAAAAAGGATAAAGCGGAGAAGGTTGAACGTGATGAATGGGGCATCCCCAAAACAAAGATACCTCCACCGTTTCCTTACAAGCTCATGAAGAAGGGATTGGAAGAGAAGTTTAAGAAGTTTTCAGAGATCATAAACAAGATAAGCTTGAACATTCCTTTCTCGGAAGCAATATTGGAGATGCCACACTATGCTCGATTCCTTAAGGACATATTCTTGAAGAAGAGGAGTTTGAATGGAGTTGAAATGGTGAACTTGTTTGAAAATTGTAGCTCGATTATTCAGAGGAAGCTACCACAGAAGATGAAGGATCCGGGAAGCTTCAGTATCTTGTGTGAGATTGGAAAAGGGCCGGCACGACGAGCCTTGTGTGATCTTGGGGCAAACATCAATTTTATTCCATTGTCTATCTTTCAAAGGCTTGGTTTGGGGGAGTTAACGCCTACAATAGTTGCTCTACAATTGGCGGAGAGATCGATGACGTTTCCGAAAGGTATCATTGAAGATGTTCTTGTCAAAGTGGAGAAACTAGTCTTTCCTGTGGATTTTCTTGTGCTTGAGATGGAAGATGACAAGGATAATATCCCTCTTATTTTGGGGAGACCTTTCCTTGCTACTGCTGGGGCCATGATTGATGTTAAAAAGGGGGAGCTTAGGTTGCAGATGGATAAAGAAGAGGTCTTATTCAACCTTGACAAAGCAATGAAGATGCCTATAGAGTCACAATGTCATAGTATTGATGTGGTGGAGGAGATTGTGAAGGAAGATATGTCTCTGATCCTGTCTAAGGATCCTCTTGAGACATGCTTGATGGAGTCTCTTACTTATCCCACTACGAAGCTCGACAATCTTTCTAATGAGGTATGTATTGAATATCTTGAAAACTTACTTGCTTTGGGTGATGACATGTATGAATTGGAGAAGTCTAAAGTTGAGGAAGTGAAGTGGACTAGGAAGTACTTGCCGTTGGATCGAGAGAGTACTCCGATGGAAGAAAAGAAAGAGGAGATGAAACCGTTACCGGAACACTTGAAGTATGCCTTCCTTGGTGACAATGGAAAATATCCGGTAATAGTATCTTCTTCCCTTGATAATGATCAACTTGAGGAGTTGTTAGATGTTCTTAGGAAGTACAAGTCTGTGATTGGGTGGTCTCTAGATGATTTAAAAGGTATAAGTCCTTCGTATTGCATACATCGAATAAGGTTGTTTGATGAGGCAAAGAGTAGTATCCAAAATCTGCGGAGGGTGAATCCCGCGATTCAAGAGGTGATTTGGAAGCAAATCCTAGCGTGGTTGGATGCTAGAATTATATATCCTATTAGTGATAGTCCCCATGTGAGTCCACTGTATGTTGTAGCTAAGAAGGGGGCATGACTATTATGAAAGCCGATGATGGAGAGAAAATAGCCACTAGGATTCCAACGGGATGGCGTATGTGTACTGATTACAGGAAATTGAATGAAAATACATGCAAAGACCACTTCACTCTTCCTTTCATGGATCAAATGCTTGATCGTCTCGCAGGGTATGAGTTCTATTGTTTCTTGGATGGGTACTCGGGATATAATCAAATCATGATTTCTCCTGAGAATCAGGAAAAGAAGACCTTTACTTGCCCTTACGGGACCTTTGCTTTTAAAAAGATGCCATTTGGATTGTGTAATGCGCCTGCTACTTTTCAGCGCTGCATGATGGCGATTTTTGATGGGTAGATAGAGAAGATCATGGAGGTGTTCATGGATGATTTTTCTGTGTTTGGTTCCTCCTTTGATATTTGTTTATCTAACGTAGCTACTGTGTTGAAGCGATGTCAAGAAATGAATCTTTTCTTAAATTGGGAGAAGTGCCATTTCATGGTGAGAGATGGGATTGTTCTTGGGTATCATGTTTCTGCCAAGGGATTGCAGGTGGATAGAGCTAAAGTGGTGGCAATTGAGAAGCTTCCACCACCGACCAATGAAAGAGGAGTGCGGTCCTTTCTTGGACACGCCGAATTCTATAGAAGATTTATCAAAGACTTCTCAAAATACTCTAAGCCCTTGTCTCATTTACTTGAAAAGGATGTTCCTTTTGTGTTTGATGATGAATGTCTAACAGCTTTTTAGGTTTTGAAAGAGGCGCTTACTACTGCACCTATCTTGATCACGTCGGATTGGACTCAGCCATTTGTACTTATGTGTGATGCAAGTGATGTAGTACTTGGAGTGGTGCTTGGGCAGGTGAGAGAGAAGAAGTTCTGCGCCATTTACTATGCGAGTAAGACGTTTGATGCAGCTCAAAAGAACTACATGGTGACTGAAAAAGAGTTTTTAGCTGTGGTGTATGCTTTTAACAAGTCTCGTCAATATTTGGTTGGCATGAAGACTATAGTGTACACGGATCATTCTGCGATTCGGTATTTAATGGAGAAGAAGGAGACAAAGCCTAGGATCATAAGGTGAATTCTTCTACTTCAAGAGTTTGACATGGAGATCCGAGATAAGAAAGGTACGGAGAACGTATTAGCTGATCACTTATCGAGGTTAGAGACAAGGGAGCATTGTGATGATTCTTTTGAGTATATTGAAGAGATGTTCCCGGATGAAAAGATTATGGCTGTGTTCATTGAAGGGGCTGAACGAGCGTGTGTGGTTGCTGCACAAGGAGTTGATCCATGGTATGCGGATTATGTCAATTACATTTCGTGGGTGAAATTCTGAGAGATCTCAACCGATATCAACTTGCTAAATTCAAGAAGGATGTTGAGACTTTTATATGTTATGATCCGTTTATTTATAAAATATGCACGGATTCTATTGTCCGTAGGTGTGTGCCTGAGATTGAGATGGAGAGTGTTCTCGAGTTTTGCCATGCACAACCTAACGGGGGGCACTTCGAAGCTCAAAAGACAGCAGCCAAGGTACTTCAATCCGCTCTCTATTGGCCTACTTTGTTTAAGGATTGTGAGACCTATGTGGCATCTTGCGATAGATGTCAGCGCATGGGGAATATAAGTAGGAGAGACGAGATGCCGCTTCAGCCAAGCATTGTTGTGGAGATCTTTGATGTGTGGAATATCGATTTTATGGGGCATTTTCCCCCGTCTAATGGATTTCTCTACATTCTTTTAGCTATTGATTATATTTCTTAGTGGGTGGAAGCCATTCCTACTCGCCTGAATGATTCGAGGACTGTCATATCTTTCTTGAAGAAGCATATCTTTGCCCGCTTTGGAGTTCATAGAGCATTAGTTAGTGATGGAGGGTCTCAATTCGTCAATAAATTTCTGGAGAAGGTGCTCAAGGATTATGGTGTTAAGCATAGGGTTACTACACCCTATCATCCTCAAGCGAATGGGCAAGCGGAGGTCTCTAACCGTCAAGTCAAACAGATTTTGGAGAAAGTGATAGGAACCAATAGAAAGGATTGGGCTATGAAGCTTGATGATGTGTTATGGGGGTTCCGTACTGCTTACGAGATGGTGTTGGATATGTCACCGTATCAAATTGTCTATGGGAAGCCGTGCCACTTACCTGTGGAGATTCAACACAAAGCATTTTGGGCTTTGCGAAGCTTGAATTTGACTTTTAAGGATGTGCAAGAGTTGAGGATGACTCACATTAATCAATTGGATGAGTTTAGAAGTCGTGCTTTCAAGAATTCAGAAATTTACAAGGAAAGGATGAAGAGGTGGCATGATTCTAAGATCTCATACAAGGAGTTCAAGCAAGGAGATGAGGTATTACTTTTTAACTCTCGTTTGAAGCTTTTCATAGGAAAATTGAAGTCGAAGTGAACGGGACCGTTCATGATTCATAGAGCCTGTGGAGGGGGAGTTTTGAGCTTATGGATAAAGATGGAGACATTATTATGGCTAATGGGCATCGCTTGAAGCATTACAAGTCACCGGATGATGCTTGCGTCATCTTTGAAGATACCTTGATCTTATTTGGTACCGTCGTGACACTTCGACGTTAAATATGAGCACCTGTTGGGGGTTTTCCCTCTCGTTTATTGCTTTATTTCTTTAGTGTGCGTAAGAAATTTTTATATTGACAGTGCTTACTTATCGGCAATTACATCTCTTTGCAAACTTAGTTTCACTTATAGTTTCTACTAAGTTTGGGGAAGTGCGATATACTTACTTCAATAAGCACCGGATGTATAATCTTTTCTTTGTATCGTTTGTTAGGGGAATTAATTTTTTGCGGGACGTTTAAAATTTTAACCGATTTTGATGTGTCGATTTTTTGCAACTTGCCTAATGTTCAGTGGTGTTTTGTTTTGTATTTTGAGTGATTGCGGAGTTACTCATGATTGATAAGTTTTTAGGAATAATTTTTGATGAAGTTGTGCTCTATTTGGTACCTAATGATTCGTTTTGAAGTTCGAAGTGTGTAGGGATTGAAGAACACTTAATTTTGAAGCTTCAGGGGGTTGGTTCGACCAAGCCAGGAGGTCGAACTCAGTAGAGGAAGTCGAATCGAGGTGCAAAAGTTGTCCAAAGAGATGGTTCGACCTCGAGCTAGTTGGTTCGACCTGTTCAATAGGTCGAACCAAGGTCGAACCAGAGCAAGCAAAAGTCTAGAAGATCGATTTGACCATGACGTATTTGGTTCAACCTGTTCAACAAGTCGAACTAAGGTCGAATCGATGGCATGAAACTTACAGAAGGGTGGTTCGACCTGTTCCGCAAGTCGAACCCAAGTCGAACCGAAAGAAACATATTCCAAAAGATTGGTTCGACCTCGTTATTTATGATTCGACCTGTTAAACAGGTCGAACCAAGGTCGAACCAAGCCAGGTAAGTACATTTTAAGGTTCGATTTTTGAGTTGATTCGATCACTTTTCACTCCAACCTCACCCGAACCATCTCCAAATCGGGACACCCGTGCACCAATTCTTCAATTACACTTGATTTTGCACCGATGACACCACACTACACCCTTAATTCTTGACTTTGTTGCGAATTTGGGCAAAATTTGTGGCAAATTAGGGCTGCAGTCGCGAATTATAGTAGTTTTGTGCACTTGTTCGATTTTTCATCATGGGAAAGGCTAAAGGTATGTTTTCTCAATTCAACTACTCTAGGATTGAGGTTTAATATATACAAATTGTTGTGGGTAGTTGATTGAAGTTGTTCGAAATTCATGGTGATAGTTGATATTTTTGAAATGATTCATACGAATTCTTGTTTATTGAGTTGAGATTGCTTAGTTGTTGATAGAATCTTGAGTTTCATGTGAATTGTATGAAGATTTAGAAGGTGTGATTGGTGTGGTTTGAGCATGTTGAATAAGCAAGTGAATTTGGATTGAGATGGTAGTTTGAATGAGTATGATTTGTTGGTTGATTATGCATTGAAGCTTGAAGTCGAGTAGAGTGTATGAGATGCTAGTCAATTACCTATTTTCCTGTCTTGTTGGTTGTTAGTGAAGTATTATTTTCAGGGACAGGACAAGAAACGAGTAAGGGAAAGGGGAAGGAAGCGGCGGTAAGATCGAAGAAGAGACAAGATAGGCCCTCGAAAGTGGACAATGTGACGAAGAAGCTTAGGCTACAGGAACGTTTACATGAAAACTTTAAACTTCAGATGGAAGAATGGGATGAGATCAAAGAAAAGTGGGAAGAAGTCTCGGACAAGATCGCTCAGACGAGATACCAAGATGATGATGCCATGAGGACGATGTGCATCCGTGATGACATTTTCTGGATGTTCGACCAAGTAGGGATCCGTAGGCTCATGGAGTTGAAGAGGCCGACTTACTTCCACGTCACAGCGGAGGTAATTTGTTCTTTCGAGATAGAGAAGGACCCACTTGGGTACCATTATCAGTGTTGGTTTCAGCTTGGAGGTGTTCGGAGGAGATGGACTACTGAGGACTTCAACGAGCTATTTCAGATGCCTTTGGAGATTTCTCATGTGGAGAACGGGTATTTTAATGCTGATAGTTTTTGGAGGGAGATCTCTGGAGAGATTGGAAATTACAAGATCAAGCAAGCTCATGCGTCATCGATTAAGAATCCGGTATTGAGATACATGGATAGGGTTTTAGGCAACACACTATTTACCCACTCAGAGGGGAGCTGTGTGTCTCGAGGGGAGTTGTACGCTCTTTGGTGTATGTTGAGCGGGGTGAGATTCAACGTTGGAGCTTACTTCATCGCTCAGCTGAATCGGTTCAGGACCGCGGGATTTCAAAAGGTAAATATTGGAGGGTTGCTGATGATTGTAGCTGAGCACTATAACTTGGATTTCACCGGCATTACACCTGTTGGAGGAGAGCCCGATTTGGTTATGTTCACATGCGTGAAGGGTGGATTCGCTCATTTCAGGAATGGAGATTGGTTCTTCACGAGGGGTACCAAACCCTTCGATTTCATGTTCTCCTTCGACGTGAGCAACCTGACGACCATTCGGGAGGAAAGGAACAAGTCGATAGATTCCCTCGAACACACTGCCCTATTCGTGATAGTAAGGACGAATGGAGATTGGAGGGCAGTGGCTCGGATGTGCGTAGAGGGCAGGATGGCGGAGTTGCAGCAGATTGTCGACCAATGAGAGTACCGTCTGCCACCTCAGCAGCCACCGCATCAGCCGCAGTAGCCACAGCCCCACTGCAACCTGAAGTTGAGCATCGAGAGAATGAGCAGCAGGATATGGGATATCGGATCAGCACGACACGCCTCAACATGTTCCAGCAGCGCAGCAGCAGCGGGCTGTTCTGGACGATACACGGGAGCAGCTTTGCCTTATTCATGAGCAGCTGATCGTGATCAGTGCTAGTCAGCAGGAGACTAACTGACAGCTTGCGCTCACCAACACCAACTACGCCACGCTGAACGAGCGATACAATGCCTTGAATGAGCGAGTTAGCAAGGTGAGTGATCGAGTTGATATGTTGGATAGGCATATCAACAGCCTATACCGAGCTGTGGAGTGGAAGCTTGATGATGAGGATGATGATGATGAGGATGATGATGCTTCGGAGGAGTAGATCTTCAGGTTTTCTTTTGGTTTTCTCCGATTCATCTCATCCCCATTCTTCTTTTTATCTTTACAGGTTGGGTTGTGATTCTTGCATGAGTGGAATGTATATGTGATCTTGATTGGATTGATAGATATTTGTATGATTGATATGAGCTTGAGATTTGTGCATTCATGTGTTCATATGTTTATTTTCATTAACAAGAGCATGTATAGTTGATAAGTATGTTGAGTTCTTGTAGAATTGATCTTGATTGTGTGCTATGAGGAGTACTAGGATTCTATTTACCTATGTGAGGATTTGAGCCTTTTAAATCATGATGATCATGATAGTTTATTCTTGAGAGAATCATCCATATGAACGTATTCTAGAACTTGGCTTGGAGTCTTATGTGAAACTTAGGATTGATGAATTGATAGGACATGATCTTAGGCCATTATTGTGTAACTAAGTTACTTAGCCAAATTTTATCTTCCCAATGATCATATAAACCTTTGGTCACCCCATTAAGCCGATAAAAGCTTTTTCTTTGGTAGCCAAACTAAATAGCCTTATGAACCTTTACTTGAGCCTTGTTTATCCTATTCATTGGTAGATAGTTGAGGAGATTAGGTGTTTTAAGAAGAAGAAAGAAGATAATGTGGTTGAATGAAAGAAGAATGAGAAGTATATGGTTAAATTTTGTTTAGGGGTAGTGCCCGAAACTGGTACTCCAAATTGCTTATACATG
Source organism: Pogostemon cablin (assembly GCA_023678885.1). Taxonomy (NCBI): domain Eukaryota; kingdom Viridiplantae; phylum Streptophyta; class Magnoliopsida; order Lamiales; family Lamiaceae; genus Pogostemon; species Pogostemon cablin. The sequence continues at coordinate 11,761,570 of CM042993.1, forward strand.
GGGCTTGAAGCTTAAAAAGCAGCTGATTGCTTATATATGAGAAGAAGGGAAGTGCCTGTAACCGATACCCAAGTTATCAAAAGAAGATGTTGTAGAAGCAAGGTAAAGAAGGAAAATTCACGGATTTCAAGAAAAGAAGAGGAGAAGTTGGAGGAGAATTTGCAGCAAGAAGAAGAAATCAAGAACCTCCAAGGTAACTCTCTACTAGTGTCTTAAGTCACTGTATCCAAATTTTCCTACCCTTTCCAAAGAGCCAACATTACAACCCAAAAACAAGTCCTTTGTGATCTTAGTCAAGAGTCGGTTATAAGTTTATTTTTGAGACCCTTGCCAAGCTTATGGTTACGCGTGAGTATGGATTGAATATGAGCATTTATACTAGCCTATGAAGTGCCTCACGCACTTGAGTGAGAGAGTAAACACTTATCTTGTGAGCTAGATAACTTAGTACTCCGAATGGTTATATGATTAAGTGATGTTTTGCATGAATGATATGTATGATGCAAGCTATACTTGTTTTAATTAATGAGATTGCATGTGTAATAAGTGTTGTACTTAATCTTAGTTAATCTTGGTGAATTATACAAGACTCTATGGTTTGATTTGGTTGCCTCGGGACGAGCAACATGTAAGTTTTGGGGTTTGATGAGTGTGTAAATTCACGAGTTTATCACCGGTATTTATGCTATTTTGGAGAGTTTGAAGGTTGAAATAGGTGGAAAACCTATATTATATAAAATAATCCAAAATTAGTGTTGTACGGAGTTTACACACGAAATACAAATTAACTCATGAAACTTTCATAATCCTAGAACTACCGAAGCGGCTCTAGCCCATGATTGATCTAAGAACAATCATGGTTAGTTGGACCGATCTTACTTGAATCTCCAGCAGAACCTCTGTCACAGCCCCTCCGGATGATGGAAGATCACTCCTCTCTCCAATCCACGTCTTCTTGTCTCTTGTATGATTGTCTCGATCAAGCTCCCTTTTCTGTACTGCATGAGACTCCTTTTATACTTGTAATCACGTCTTTAGGGCTTGGAATTGGCTTGTCAAGTGATCACATGCGTTTAGGCCTCGAAAATCCAGATATGGTAAGTGTCCGCACATCGGTTCGACCTCAGCAGCAGGTCGAACCACTATGCACAGCTCGAACCACAGGTCGAACCCAGCTACTAGAAGTCTTCGGCATCTGGTTCGACCAACTGGATAGGTCGAACCACAGGCGACGTGGTCGAACCAGCTTCCCTGCGAATCGATTCGACCATGGTTTGACCTGTTGCTCAGGTTGAACCCTCCCATCGTGGTCGAATCAGCCTTCTATACAAGTTGTGTCGTCGGTTCGACCTGTTGGACAGGTCGAACTGGCCTCCTTCAGGTCAAACCGAGCCTCGTCTTCGCTATACGAATGGCTTCGACTTTGTCTGTTCAATTCTTAACACTTTCACTCCAATTTTGCTAGTAAAACCACTCATTAGCTCCAACAACACCTGATTCATGCTCTTTCACTATATATATAGGTTTTCCACCTATTTCAACCTTCAAACTCTCCAAAATAGCATAAATACCAGTGCTAAACTCATGAATTTACACACTGATGAGTGTGTAAATTCACAAGTTTAGTATCATGTTTTGTGCTAGTTCTGGAGAGTTTGAAGGTTGAAATAGGTAGAAAACCTATATATATTGTGAAAGAGCATGAATCAGGTGTTAGTGGAGCTCTTTGAGTGGTTTTAATAGCAAAATCAGAGTGGAAGTGCCAAGAATCGAAGACACGGAGTCAAAGCCATGCGAACCGCCCAAGAAAGAGGAGGGTTCAACCTGTTGGAGGAGGGTTCGACCTCTCCAACAGGTTGAACCAGGAGTTATGAACCTTACGGAAGAGAGTTCAACCATGACTCAATGGTTCGACCTGTTCGTCAGGTCGAACCAAGGTTGAACCAGTTTGCGAGGAGGAGGATTCGACCACGACATTGTGGTTCGACCTGATAGTTGGTCGAACCAGGAGCAGAAATTGTCCAGTGGTGCGGTTCGACTTGTGGTTCGACCTGTACAAGAGGTCGAACCAAGTGCAGAATACTTCTAGTAGCAGGGTTCGACCTGTGGTTCAACCTGCGGCCAGTGGTTCGACTTTTTTGCTGAGGTCGAACCAGTGTGCGAAAACTTACCTTATCCAAATTTTCGAGGCCAAAACACGTGTGATCACTTGAAAAGCCCATTCTAAGCCCTAGAGACATGATTACAAGTATAAAAGATGGCTTATGTAGCATTGATAGGCATTCATTGATTGATTGATTCATTCATTCATAGAAGAACTAAGAGAAGGAGACGGAACAAACGATCTTCCACCATCTGGAGGGCTGTGACAGAGCTCCGCTGGAGGTCCAAATAAGATCAGTCCATCTAACCATGATTGTTCCTAGATCAATCATGGGCTAGAGCCGCTTTGATAGTTCTAGGGTTATGAAGGTTTTATGAGTTGATTTGTATTTCGTGTGTATACTCCATACAACACTACTTGTGGTGTATTTTATATAAGATTGCACGTTTTTAATCCATACTCATAGTTGTTTTATGCATCAATAATCGTTGTGTAGAGTCTGAATACATAACATGGTTGTTGGTTGAGTGCGTTCACTATTGAATAGGGTTTATTGTTATAATTCTAAGTGAAGTGATTCCGAAGTCTTATTAGAACCGTCTTATATGAATATTTGTTAATTGAATTGAATTCGGGTTAACAAGTTGGATAAAGAGTATAACTTTATAGTACCTATAAAGGGAGATCAAATCGGGTTAGAGTACTAAGTTGACGGGAAATAATTGATTATGATTGTACCTAGAAAGGGGGGTAAAGTATACATCTTGCTCCGAGGATATTCACACGTGTAAAATGCATATCTACTTGTGTCTATAGAGTAGATTTGCATAGTCTAGTGATGCGTCCATATTCCACAAAGCAGAGTCAGACATCGACACACAAAAGTACAAATTAATGAGTGAAACTAGATGGCCTGACGAACTACCTATCATCTTACTTGATCACAACTCACTTATATCTTCTCTTGTTATTTTTACTTGTCTTTAGTTACTTAATATCACAACCATTATATTTCCAAAATAGTCATAATTCACTAGAACATAATTGAATTGATATTTATCCATCTCTTGGGTTCGATATATAACTTGGTCACCTTCGAAACTACGATTGATATCCTTAATACTTGGGGATTAAAATTGTGTGTTGAGAAAATGCCCATCAAGTTTCTGGCGCCGTTGCCGGGGACGACTTAAAATATCTTTTGTTATTTATATTGTATTAGGGCTATTTATCTTGTTCTGCTATTTTAATTCTAGTTCTTTTCAGGTGTATGCTCACGAGATCAAAGAAAGGTGAATTAGAACCATGTAATCCTGAGATCGGAGCGTCATCGAGGAAGAAGAAGAAGAAGAAGAGCAAGAATAAGAAAGAAGAACCAACTATAGCTCTGAATTTTGGAGTTGAACTTGACGAACCGAACTCGGAAGCGACTGAAACTGTGGTTGATCCAAACGCAGCAGCAGAGGAAGTCGACATGGCCAACGAAAGGGCTAATCCGGATAATCTGACCATCTATGAAGTCTTCAAGAATAACGGGACTGGACACTTTGGGCTTCTAGGAGAGAGGGGGGCTAATGCGGATTTTGATCTACACCCCGCTCTTATTAGCATGATAGTAAGGAACTCCTTTTCAGGAGGTTCTTTCAAGGATCCGCAGCAGCATCTAAACAAGTTATTGGGCTATGCAAGTACTCAAAAAGATGCAGGAGATCATGAAGATGCTAGAAAGATCCTTTTGTTCAAATTGTCGCTGTCTGAAAAGGCGAGAGATTAGTACGCTACTATAAACGCAGCTGAGTGCACCACTTGGGAGCAATTGAAGTTAAGGTTCTTGGAGAGGTACATGCCACCTTCAAAGGTGTTTAAGATGAAGCAAGAGATTAACCAATTTGCTATCGGTGGAGGAGAGAAGTTTCATGAAGCTTGGGACAGATTCAAGGTCATGCTTCGGAAGTGTCCTCAACATGGGCTATCTAAAGCTCAATATATCAGTATATTCTACAATGGATTGGACTGTTATTCACGAGTGTTATTGGATGCTTCTTCTAATGGAGCATTGCTTACCAAGTCATCCGTAGAGGCCGAGAATTTGTTTGAAGATATTTCAATGAATTCGAGAGATTGACCAACTGATAGAGTTAGAGGTACTTATGTCCTTGGGAAGGTAGCTCAGGTTGAACATGCAATGGTGAAACGAGTAGAGAAGATGAGATTGTCTCTAGCTTGTTGTCTATCAACAAGCTACTTGAGTCCCAACAGAAGCAAATCAGCGATATATCTCAGCACGTACCAATCATGCAGCAGGAAGTAATGAATGATGGAACACTCCAAGAGGAGTTGGAAGAGGCAAATTATGCTATGGGTCAAAGTATTCAAGGGACTAGGTATCCAGATCAAGAAAACTGGAACTACCAAGGGAACTATCGAGGAAACTTCAATAATCGTGGTCCCCCTGGTGGTTATCAACAACAACCAAGGAGACCAGAGTTTTCATGGAGTAATCCAAACAATGCAGTTCAACCTCCGATAGGTGTTGATCCGGGTGCTAAGGTGGAAGAAGGGAAACTGGGTTTTGAGGATAGTGTGAACAGGTATATGGCGAAGAATGATGAAAGAGTGAGCCGCCTTGAGGATAGACTTGAGAAGAAGATTGATGATCATCACAAGGATTTATCCACTCAAGTTACAGACCTTACGTTGTTGATGGGAACAATTGCAGAGAATGTGAACACATTGACTCAATCTGTGGAGAAAGGGAAGTTTTCGTCTCAGAGTATTGAGAATCCTAAGTCATGCAATGCCATCACACTGAGGTCGGGGACGCAGTACGAGGGGCCAATGAGGTCGGAATTGAAGGCGGACATGTCTAGGGCAAGGTTCGACCATGGTTCGACCAACATTGAAGGTCGAACCACACAGGGAAGGTCGAACCAGTACACTAGACATGATCCAGAGGTGAAGCAGCATCGGTTCGACCAACATACATATTGTTCGACCTTTCAAACAGGTCGAACCCAGGTCGAACCATACCATCCTGAGCACTCTGTTTTTCCAGAACACCAGTTCGACAATGACAGACATGGTTCGACCTATTCAACGGGTCAAACCCAGGTTAAACTGCACAGCTTGGAGCACCCTGTTTTGTTGCAGCAACGGTTTGACCACGACGGACATGGTTTGACCTATCCAATAGGTCGAACCCAGATCGAACCAGTGGCCGAAAGGAGTACAGTAGGTCAGTTCGACCTGGGGGCAGTGGTTCGACCTATCCAACAGGTCGAACCCAGGTCGAACCTGAATTTCAGAGTAAGAGTAGCCTTCCAGACGGACGATTCGACTATTACGTGCCTGGTTCGACCTGTTCCACAGGTCGAACCCTGGTCGAACCTATCCAGAAAATGCCTGTTGCTACTCTGAACACTCCCATGATGTTGATGCTACTCCAGTGGTTCAGAATGAGCAAAGTACAGAGATTATAGCTAAGAAAAAGTGAGAGAGAGCCAAGCGATTGAGAGCCGAAAAGGAGAAAGCGGAGAAGGTTGAACGTGATGAATGGGGTATTCCCAAAATAAAGATGTTGGTGTTCGATCGTTTGATTAACGTGAATCGTTAGGGTTCCATGCGTTTCTATCAAGCAGCGGAAGCAATAAATCATAGAAACGATTACCGTTCACCAGGGTATGTTGAAGACGAAGGATTCTTGCTGGCAGCCTGCGCAGTCCCACGAGAATGGCCATAATTGTCTCTTCTGATGTCGGAATTGAGTGATCTTTGTGCTCAGACGATCCTGTCTTCAATGATTGATCATCAAATTTGGAGCACCATATGATTTTATATAAATTTGGCAAGGTGACGGACAGGAGCAGCAAACTACCTTCTGATATTCGGCTGTATGTACCAAGTCGATCTCGACGTCATGTGGGCGACGATCTACGAGATCTCCTCAATCTGCTGTTCACTCTCTTTCGGTCGTATGTTAGGCGCAGAGTTAGGTTTAGAACAAGCTGAGGTGACTTATATACATGGGCTACAGCAGGGACCAGGAGGAGAAATTGGGTTGGGCCTCCATTGGGCTTAAGTATCCAAGCTTAGCCCAAAGCTTATACTTAAGTCCAATAATAATAATATAGTCCACTAAAATATTATTAATGCAATACCTTTCCAATCCCAAAATTACGTTTTGGGCTCCTTCTTATTATGAGTCCATTAGTCTCCCCATGTTTAAGATATACAATGTCCATTAATTAATTAAGTTACTGACAACTTCATTAATTAATATCTTATCCAAGCGTAATACCACTCAACCTCATTATCATGCCGGAATAAATCCACCTGCAGGGTTTACATGATAATTCTTATGAGCTCCTCAAGGGGACATCATCAACCTTTGACGGACATGGATTCCTTCTACAATCAACAACACACCATAGAGACAACACTATTTTCCAACTCACCGAGTTTGTTGATTTAATTGCATCTAAATCTCACCTATTGATGAATCAAAGAAATACATACTGCCCTACGTGTCGAGATTATTGTATAAGGATTAAGAGCACGAACATCCATAATAACTAAAATCAAGTTCTCCTATAAGTCAGTATAAGTCGAACGATCTCAAGCGGTCCTGCTCAATACACAAGTGCACTAATGTGATTCTATAGCCAAGACAAGCTAATACCAAACCACACTACAACCATCCCAATAGAGATTCCCCGTCTATCTCGGTTGTGAGCATCTGTTTATACTTTATAAGAAAACCGATGATATGATCTTCCGCTTGTTGTCGCACAACATATCATCTACAGTATAAAGTAAGTGGACTATTGCATCGTGCATATAAATAAATTATAAGACGCAATCATTTGATCATATGATTCTCATTTTAAATTAATTGTTATAATATTGTTCATACAAAAAGCTAGACTTTTAGTATACAATCCAGCAATCTCCCACTTATACTAAAAGACTATGCTGTCATGTCTTCTGCCATACATCTGATTCCCACTCCACTACACAACCATCAAAAGCTTTCACCTTAAGGTCATTGTAAAAGGATTTTACTAGGTTATCATCTGATACAATCTAGGCGACAATAACCTTCCCCTCATCATACAATTTCTCGTAATAGGTGGTACTCGCGCTCCAATATCATCAATATAAATTGTGATAACCTTGGGCAAACTTAGAAATACTTCAAAGTTCATCTTGAAGTTTCTAGAGTCATATAGATACTTTGGCTGTCTCACAGGCTCCAATTTATCGTCTTTCCATGATGGAGTCTGGAGTCTGAATTATATTTCTATATAACACTCCTCCACATTATGACTCAACTTCCTAAAATTAAACACATAACCTAGAGGTGGATTTACTGCCGTCCAATCTGACTAAAAATCCGAATCTACGTAATCCACAAAAAGCAGTGAATCTGCCCTGTAAGTCTACATATAATTTCCAGTCCTTCTCAGGCACTTCAAATATGCCTTACTGCAGTTCATCATTCTTGTTTCGGGTTACGTTGGTACCCACTGTTCATGCGTTCAGCAAAACAGATATCCAATCTCGTGCATAGCATTCCTTAGATTAAGCTTCCTTATTCGCCGAAGCATAAGGAACCGCTTTAATCTCCTTTATCTTCTTTTATGTCTCAAGACACATTTCCTTAGATAACGTTACATGCTAAAACAAGTAAGGATCGTATCATTTCATGAAGTTTGAGATAAGCATTACATCCTTTCTTGTGACCCGTATTACCGTGATCAAAAGGATATTTTTACTTCTCTTAAGTCCTTCATCTTATACCGCTTTATCAACCATACCCATACGCCCGACAATACTCTTTCATTGTCTCCAATGAGCAAAGATACTATCTATGTATAGTACAAGAAACACCACCACGTTTCCATCACTCTTTACAATACACAAGACACATCCGCGCATTGAATGAATCCATATCTTTGGATTTCCTCATCAAAACGGATGCATCATGATCTTGAAGCTTGCTTTAGTCCATCGATGGACACTTTTAAGCTTACTATCAAAATGCTCTTAGCTCTTTGCAATGAATCACTCTGGTTGCTTCACATAGATGTTTTCCTCAAGACTTCCAATCAGGAAAGTTGTCTTGATATCTATTTGCTATTCCTCATAATCAATATGATTAGCAATAAATAAGAGAATTCGGATCAACATAAGCATAGCTACCAGAGAATATGTTTCCTCATAATCGAACCATTTCTTTTTTAGTACACCTTTTCGCAACTAGCTTTGCTTCCAAGGTTTTCACCTTACCGTATGATCCTCTTTTATTTTCTATCACCACTTCCAATGGCTTTTACACCATTTAGTGGTCTTACAAGCTCCCAGATATTATTTAGAATCCATAGATCCTATTTCAACATTCATTGCAACTTATTAAGATTCAACTTTCAATCTTGTAGTGCTTTGTCATATCTGTGGGTCTATACCATGTTTACTAGGGATCATGTCTGACGACTCTCCCAAAACATGTATCTTACAGGTTGTCGAACAACCCTCCCACTACGACAAGGTACTACATATAAATGTGTATCAGACATGACACGCATTGCAGTTTACCTTGTGGTATATCCTCTTGTACACTTGATACTAAAACTTTGTGTTTTCCTCTCACTACCTTTAGAACAACTTATACATGGGTTTATGATTTATAATATAGTCCTTTTCCAAAAATCCGGTGTTTGTGTTAACAGTCACCTTTCGATCTTTTAGACTAAATAAATCACCCTTCATTTTTCTAGGATGTCCCACAAATAGACAAACGTTTTACGGATTACTGTTTCTAGGGCATATCCATAAAATGAATTTAATAATTCCAAATAATTCATCATCATCACCATAAGAGTCTTATTCCTTCTATCCACCACACCATTCAGCTGGGGCATGCCCGGTGTAGATAACTTGAGATTTAATCTCAACTTCTGATTAATAGCTCCTAATTATCCTAAGAGGTACTCGCCATCATGATTAAATCGTAACGACTTAACATATTTTCCATGATGCTTCACTGTACCAGCCTTGCAATTCTTGAATTAATCAAAGAACTTAGACATGCAGTGCATCAAATAAATATATTGGTATCTAGAATATTCTTCGAATATTCATAACCACCTCTCGCCCGGATAATCTTAGATTTGCTTGAATCAGAATGAACTAATTCCAACAAATATATCTTTGGCTCTACACTCCTTTACCTTGAAAAGGTAATTAATCATTTTTACTTCCAAGCAAGACTCGCAAGTCAGATAGATTCCACTTCAGATAAACCTTACGGTTCATCGGCCATCCACTTTTGAATCCTACTCAAGTAAAATGATCTCGTCTTAGATGCCAAATATATGTTTAGTTCATATCCGAAGGTTCCTATCTCTTACTAATATTAGATGATGCATTATTAATTACTATTTGTTGCATCTGTAGGATTAACATGATTAAAGAGTATACAAATTGTCCACCAACGTACCATAACAGATTAAAACTATATCCTTCATTATAATGACCATGTCATTTAAATGAAATGGAGTATCCATCCATTAATGTATAGAAGCCGAAAACAAATTCTTTCTATGAAAACGTACGTAAAAGACAATTTCTCATAATAAAACGTCTACTCATATCATTAGATAAATAGACAACTCCCACTGCAATAGCCATTACTCTTGTAGTTTTACCCATGTCATAACAATCTTATCCTCACTTAGTAATGAACAATTAGTGATTCCAGTATCTATACACTTCGTGTCAGAAGATGCCATCACTAATCATATTTAAACAACTAGTGAATAAGATATAAAACTTGTTCACATTATGATGAAAATGGGTTTCCTTTGCCACATGTTTTGCCAGAAGTTTCTCACCATATACATCCTCTTGTAATTCAGGTGGAACTTACTCAAAACATCTAGGCAATCCACGGAGAATTAAATTAATCTAGGTTTCCCTTCAGTTTCTACTCCATGCTTTCCCAATTCATTCATCAAATTCAATCATGATCTCTGTCTTTTAACTTACTCAAGTATCCGAAGAGTTACATGAGACCATCATATTTCTATGAACTTCTCATCTCTTCACTAGAGACTTTAATAGGCATCATGAGACGTCATTTGTGAGAACTCATATATATATTCTTAAGCAGTATAATTTGAAACCAAGATTCTTTTCTAATAATTTAATTAGGATAGGTAAATATGTTTCTTTTAGTAAGCAATGAGCAAGATAAAACCATTTGAAATTACAGAGAATCACAAATTAATATATCGATCAAATCTTCAAATTTATCCATTTATATTGATTCCTTCAAAACAATATAAAATATAAATTCACCGACATCTCAAGCACCGTGAGTCTGCAAGCCACGATAGTGTGGACGTTTACAAACCCTAACATTTACAAGAGAAGGTTTTACCCATTAATTTCATTTGTCAACCTAACTTTATGACAAAATTATTAATACTCGGTTCCTTTTTAGCCATGCAAATAAAAGCAGTGACTCGGATAGGGAGGATACTTATTATTTTCATCTAAGTGTACACCATTATTTGACACCAAGTCCATGGCCCAAGCTTATGTGCCTTACCGATGGAGAAGTACACACGCGCTCGGATAACTTCCTACAGTCATCAATTATAAGTTTGTACAGTGATCCGCAAATAAACTCATCCGATGGGGAGGAAGGTCTATGCCAACACGCAAGTTCATGTGCATCACATTACAATAAATAATTATTTAATGAAGTTTGTACCAGTGATCCACAAATATACTCATCCGATGGGGAGGAAGGTTTATGCCAACACGCAAGTATACTTGCATCACTTACAAACCAATAATGGAGGCCGCGGGAATTATTTACCAATCTCCTCTCCCACTTTGTTATTTAATACCGAGGGATTTTACATTCATATAATATTCAGAATAATATACACAACCTAGCATGCTCCTATTACGGCAAATAAGGCAGTAAATCACAGAGTACATGCATACATATATAACAATAATCAGATAATTAAATCAAATTATGAACAATTATATATCAGCGAATTCGATTGTTCGCCACCAAGCACGAGTGTTGACAAATACTTTCAGATTTTCAAATTTTCAAAAATATCTAGATTATCAAAATTTTGAAGCCATCGATATCGTCCAGATAATTAATATCATCGATATCGAGGAGATTATCAAATTTTCAAATATTTCCAGATCATCAAATTTTCAAAACTATCGATATCGACCATCGATATCGTCCAGATTATTAGAATCATCGATATCGACATGCAACCATATATAACAATAATCGATAATTAAATAAATTATGTCAGTTATATATTAGGAATTACTTCCACATCCATATATAACAATAATAGACAATCTATTATGACAATTATATATTAGGAATTAATTTGCCATAAATTGAATATCTTGTCCAACACTCCAGTTATACATGCGTATAATATACCAAATATAATACACAAATAAACATGCTATTATTACAGAAACTATGACAGTAAATTAAATAACACAGGCATCCAAATATATAACAATAATAGACACATAATTCAATTATAGCAGTTATATATAAGGAAATTAATTGCCAAAAAAAGGTTGACTTGGTCAACACTACAAACAATTAAAACAGGTGACTTGTGCAACAAGTAGGATAAGCTTGTGCCCCAAGCCATCAACGCGAGGACCATGCCACCTGCTCCACAACTCGCCCGGACTGTCGCTCGTCCAAGGGCCTACTTGCACGGAACCAAGTTCAGCCCAACGCGCAACACTAAACTCCACCAACTGTCGTTTAGGGTTGGTAACTTTAAGAACCTGAGAATCCAATCTCCACCGTCCAGAATCTTTTCCATTAAGTCCTGAACGTTCTGTCCAAATTACAGGTCGATCCAACGGTTAGTTTGTGAAAAATGGCTCTTTTCCCTAAACTGCGTAGAACAGAATCGCCCAAATACTAAGCTTTAAATACGATCTTCACCGTTCAGAATGTACATCTGCAAGGTCCGAACGTGCTGACCAAAATTCAGATCGATCCGATGGTTGAAACTCTTGTTATTGCCTATGCAATATCACTGCGCTGGATTTTCTCTAAAAAACGTGAATTATGTTTTTGCCCTCTTTTTCTTCATTCCATGTTAAATTGACGAATAGTTTTCGTCGAATCCTCTCACACACAACCATCGACAAAACAGGTACATCGATGAACAGATATGATACAGGGTATATATCACATAGGGATATTCATGGTTTACGCAGTAAAACCAAAACCCTAAACATGCGATCCTAATTTCGAAAATTTATCACATAAACCCTAGCCTAACGTGTCACGCTTCACCGCGAAACTGAAGCTCTGATACCAATTGTTGGTATTCGATCATTTGGTTAACGTGAACCGTTAGGGTTTCATGTGTTTCTATCAAGCAGCGGAAGCAATAAATCATAGAAACGATTACCGTTCACCAGGGTATATTGAAGACGAAGGATTCTCGCTGGTAGCCTGCACAGTCCCACGAGAATGACCATAACTGTCTCTTCTGATGTCGGAATTGAATGATCTTTGTACTCAGATGATTCTCGCTTCGACAGCTTTCCGTCAGTATATTGATCATCAAATTTGGACTACTATACGATTTTATATAAATTTGGCAAGGTGATGGACAGCAGCAGCAAACTACCTTCCGATCTTCTGCTGTATGTCCCAAGTCGATCTCGACATCGTGTGGGCGACGATCTACGAGATCTCCTCAATCTGCTGTTCACTCTCTTTCTGTCATATGTTAGGCGCAGAGTTAGGTTTAGAACAAGTTGAGGTGACTTATATACATGGGCTACAACAGGGACCAGGAGGAGAAATTGGGTTGGGCCTCCATTGGGCTTAAGTATCCAAGCTTAGCCCAAAGCTTATACTTAAGTCCAATAATAATAATATAGTCCACTAAAATATTATTACTGCACTACCTTTCCAATCCTAAAATTACGTTTTGGGCTCCTTCTTATTATGAGCCCGTTAGTCTCCCCATGTTTAAGATATACAATGTCCATTAATTAATTAAGTTACTGACAACTCAATTAATTAATATCTTATCCAAGAGTAGTACCACTCAACCTCATTATCATGCCGGAATAAATCCACCTGCAGGGTTTACATGATAATTCTTATGAGTTCCTCAAGGGGACATCATCAACCTTTGACGGACACGGATTCCTTCTACAATCAACAGCACACCATAGAGATAGCACTGTTTCCCAACTCATCGAGTTTGTTGATTTAATTGCATCTAAATCTCACCTATTGATGAATCAAAGAAATACATACTGCCCTACGTGTCGAGGTTATTGTATAGGGATTAAGAGCACGAACATCCATAATAACTGAAATCAAGTTCTCCTATAAGTCAGTATAAGTCGAACGATCTCAAGCGGTCCTGCTCAATACACAAGTGCACTAATGTGATTCTATAGTCAAGACAAGCTAATACCAAACCACACTACAACCATCCCGATAGAAAGTCCCCGTCTATCTCGGTTGTGTGCATCTGTTTATACTTTATAAGAAAACCGATGATATGATCTTCCGCGTATTGTCGCACAACATATCATCTACAGTATAAAGTAAGTGGACTATTGCATCGTGCATATAAATAAATTATAAGACGCAATTATTTGATCATATGATTCTCATTTCAAATTAATTGTTGTAACATTGTTCATACAAAAAGCTAGACTTTTAGTATACAATCCAGTAAAAGATACCTCCGCCGTTTCCTTATAGGTTCATGAAGAAGGGATTGGAAGAGAAGTTCAAGAGGTTTTCAGAGATCATGAACAAGATAAGCTTGAACATTCCTTTCTCGGAAGCAATAATGGAGATGCCGTATTATGCCCGATTCTTAAAGGACATATTGTTGAAGAAGAGAAGCTTGAACGGAATTGAAATGGTGAATTTATCTGAAAATTGCAGCTCAATCATTCAAAGGAAGCTGCCGCAAAAGATGAAGGATCAGGGGAGCTTTACTATTCTATGTGAGATCGAAAAGGGGCGCACTGTGAGCTTTGTGCGATCTAGGGGCAAGCATCAATTTGATACCGTTGTCTATCTTTCAGAAGCTTGGTTAGGGGGAGTTAACCCTACAACAGTGGCTCTCCAATTGGCGGACAGGTCGGTGACATTTCCAAAAGGGATTATTGAAGACGTACTCTTCTAAGTGGAGAAGCTAGTCTTTCCGGTGGACTTTCTTGTGCTAGAGATGGATGATGATAAGGATAATATCCCTTTAATCTTGGGGAGACCTTTCCTTGCTACTGCTGGAGCTATGATTGATGTAAAAAAAGAGGAGCTCAAGTTGCGGATGGATAAAGAAGAAGTGTTATTCAACCTAGAAAAAACAATGAAGATGCCCATGGAAAGTCAATGTCATAGTATTGACGTGGTGGAGGAGATTGAGAAGGAGGATATGTCATTGATGTCTAAGGATCCTCTTGAGACATGCTTGATGGAGTCTCCTACTTATCACACTACTGAGCTTTATGGTCTATCCAATGATGAATGTATTGCATATCTTGAGAACTTACTTGCTTTGGGTGATTCCAGGTATGCATTGGAGAAGTCTAATGTTGAGAAGAAAGGTGTTGTGCTGAATGTAGACAAAGGAGGAGAAGTTGATGCCTACTTGAAGCCTCCTAACTTACCACCGGATACCCACAAATTTGAAAGTCATTTCTCTCGTTCTTTATTTTGTGATCAACTTTATCTTAACCTTGATCTTGATGGTGGTAGGATTGATTTTGATATTGAGTGGAAGATTGACAGGAATGAGAAGAGAATGTTTGAGAAAGGAGATTCGACTAATCAAATGGTTCCTAAGAAAGGTAAGGTGGTAAGTGTGGATGAAAAGAAGTGAGAAAGAAAGTATTGGAAGGTAAGGATGCGACAAGACCGTCCTCTGATCAAGTAGTCTAAAAAGTGGTACCGTCGTGACTCTCCGACGTTAAACATGAGCGCCTGTTAGGGGTTTTCCCTCTCGATTTATTACTTTATTTCTTTTGTGTGAGTAAGAAATTTTTATATTTGAAGTGCTTACTTACCGGTAATTATATCTCTTTGCAAACTTAGTTTCAACTATAGTTTCTACTAAGTTTGGGGGGGGAGGGGTGTGATGTACTTACCTCAATGAGCACCGATAGTATAATCTTTTCTTTGTGACGTTTGTTAGGGGAGTTAATTTTTTGTGGTATATTTAAAACTTTAACCGGTTTTTATGTGTCGATTTTTTGTAACTTGCCTAATGTTTAGTGGTGTTTTGTTCCGTGTTTTGTGTAGTTGCAGAGTTATTCATGATTCACAAGTTTTCAGAAATAATTTTTGATGAAGTTGTGCTCTAGTTGGCACCTAATGATTTGTTTTGAAGTTTGAAAATGTGAAGGGATTGAAGAACACTTGGTTTTGGAGCTTCCATAGGTAGGTTCGACCAGTGCCAGGTGGTCGAACCCAGCTGAAGAAGTCGAACCATGGTGATAAATTATCCAGTGAGGTGGTTCCACCACGACGTTGTTGGTTCGACCTATTCAACAAGTCAAACCAAGGTCGAACCAGCAACCTGAAACTTACAGAAGGGTGGTTCGACTTGAAGTTTTCTAGTTCAACCTGTTCCAGTAGGTCGAACCCAAGTCGAACCGAAAGAAAGTTGTCCAGAATGTTGATCCGACCATGATGGAGTCGATTTGACCTCTTCAACAGGTTGAATCCAGGCCGATTGGGGCAGAAAAGTGTGTTCTTAATCCCGGCTTTCTATGATGCATGAGTTGATTTGGTATATGGGTTGATTTCTGTGCATTCATGTGTTCATGTGTTAATTTTCATTGAAGAGAGCATGTATAATTTGATAAGTATATAGAGTTCTTGTGGAATTGATCTTGATTATATGCTATGAGGAGTACTAGGATTCTATTACCTATGTGAGGATTTGAGCCTTTGTCATGCGTGATCATGATAGTTTATTCTTGAGAAAATCATTCATATGAACGTATTCTAGAACTTGGCTTGGAGTCTCGTGTGAAACTTATGATTGATGAATTGCTAGGACATGATCTTAGGCCATTTTTGCTTTGATCAAGTTACTTAGCCAAATTTTATCTTTCTGAATGATCATATAAACCTTTGGTAGCCCTGTTGAGCCAAAAAGCTTTTTCTTTGGTAGCCGAAGTAAATAGCCTTATGAACCATTACTTGAGCCTTGTTTAGACCTATTCAGTGGTAGAGAGTTGAGGAGATTAAGTGTTTAAAGAAGAGGAGGAAGATAGAATGCGATTGAATGAAAAGAATAAGAAGTATATGGTTAAATCTTATTGAGGGGTAGTGCCTGAAACTGGTACCCCGATTGCTTAGATATGGAGTTTGAGGCTTTTAAAAGATAGCCGATTGCATATGAGAAGGAGGGTAGTGCTTGAAACTAGTACCCTAGTTACCCAAAGAAGATGATGTTGATGCACGGTAAAGAAGGAAAATCCATGAGAAGAAGAGGAGGAGTTGGAGGAGATATTGCAGCAAGAAAAAGTAATCAAGACCCTCCAAGGTAACTCTCTACTAGTGTCTTAAGTTACTTTACCCAAATTTTTCTACCTTTTCCAAAGAGCCAACATCACAACCCGAAAAACAAGTCCTTTGCGATCCTAGTAAATAGTTGATTATAAGTTGATTTTTGAGATCCTTGCCAAGCTTATGGTTACGCGTGAATATGGATTGAATACGAGCATTTATACTAGCCTATGAAGTGCCTCACGCACTTGAGTGAGAGAGTAAACACTTATCTTGTGAGCTAGATAACTTAGTACTCCGAATGGTTATATGATTAAGTGATGTTTTGCATTAATGATATGAATGATGCAGGTATACTTGTTTTGACTTAATGAGATTGCATGTGTAATATGTGTAGTACTGGAGCTTGTTGAATTATACATGACTCATGTGGTTTGAATTGGTTGCCTTGGGATGAGCAACATGTAAGTTTGGGGGTTTGATGAGTATGTAAATTCACAAGTTTAGTATCATGTTTTGTGCTAGTTCTGGAGAGTTTGAAGGTTGAAATAGGTGGAAAACCTATATATATTGTGAAAGAGCATGAATCAAGTGTTTGTGGAGCTCTTTGAGTAGTTCTAATAGCGAAATCAGAGTGGAAGTGCCAAGAATCGAAGACAAGAAGTCGAAGCCATGCGAACCGCCCAAGAAAGTGGAGGGTTCGACCTGTTGGAGAAGGGTTCGACCTCTCCAACAGGTCGAACCAGGAGTTATGAACCTTATGGAAGAGGGTTCGACCACGACTCAATGGTTCGACCTGTTCATCAGGTCGGACCAAGGTCGAACCAGTTTGCGAGGAGGAGGATTCGACCATGACGTTGGGGTTCGACCTGACAGTTGGTCGAACCAGGAGCAGAAATTGTCCAGTGGTGTGGTCAACTTGTGGTTCGACCAAGAAAGAGTGGTTCGACTTGTACAAGAGGTCGAACCAAGTGCAGAATACTTCCAGTAGCAAGGTTCGATCTGTGGTTTGACCTGCAGCCCGAGGTTCGACTTGTTTGCTGAGGTTGAACCAGTGCGCAGAAACTTACCTTATCCAGATTGTCGAGGCCAAAACGCGTGTGATCACTTGAAAAGTCCATTTCAAGCCCTAGAGACGTGATTACAAGTATAAAAGAAGGCTTATGCAACATTGATAGGCATTCATTGATTGATTCATTCATTCATTCATTGAAGAACCAAGAGAAGGAGATGGAGGAGGCGATCTTCCACCATCCGGAGGGCTGTGACAGAGCTCCGCTGGAGGTCCAAGTAAGATCGGTCCATCTAACCATGATTGTTCCTAGATCAATCATGGGCTAGAGCCGCTTTGGTAGTTCTAGGGTTATGAAGGTTTCATGAGTTGATTTGTATTTCGTGTGTATACTCCGTACAACACTACTTGTAGTGTATTTTATATAAGATTGCACGTTTTTAATCCATACTCATAGTTGTTTTGTGCATCAATAATCGTTGTGTAGAGTCTGAGTGCGTTCACTATTGAGCAGGGTTTATTGTTATAATTCTAAGTGAAGGGATTCCGAAGTCTTATTAGAACCGTCTTATATGAATATTTGTTAATTAAATTGAATTCGGGTTAACAAGTAGGATAAAGAGTATAACTTTATAGTACCAATAAAGGGAGATCAAATTGGGTTAGAGTACTAAGTGCACGGGAAATAATTGATTATGATAGTACCTAGAAAGGGGGGTAAAGTATACATCTTGCACCGAGGATATTCACACGTGTCAAACGCATATCTACTTGTGTCTATAGAGTAGATTTGCATGATCTAGTGATGCGTCCATATTCCACAAGGCAGAGTCGGATATCGACACACGAAAGTACAAATTAATGAGTGAAACTAGATTGGCCCGAAGAACTACCTATCATCTTACTTAATCACAACTTACTTATCTCTTCTCTTGTTATTTTTACTTGTCATTAGTTACTTAATATCACAACCATTATATTTCCAAAATAGTCATAATTCACTAGAACATAATTAAATTGATATTTATCCGTCCCTTGGGTTCGATATATAACTTGGTCACCTTCGAAACTAAGATTAATATCCTTAATACTTGGGGATTAAAATTGTGTGTTGAGAAAACGCCCATCACACACTCATCAAACCCCCAAACTTACATGTTGCTCGTCCCGAGGTAACCAAATCAAACCATAGAGTCGTGTATAATTCACCGAGATTAACTAAGATTAAGTACAACACTTATTACACATGCAATCTCATTAATTAAAACAAGTATAGCATGCATCATACATATCATTCATGCAAAACATCACTTAATCATATAACCATTTGGAGTACTAAGTTATCTAGCTCACAAGATAAGTGTTTACTCTCTCACTCAAGTGCGTGAAACACTTCATAGGCTATTATAAACGCTCATATTCAATCCATACTCACGCGTAACCATAAGCTTGGCAAGGGTCTCAAAAATAAACTTATAACCGACTCTTGACTAATATCACAAAGGACTTGTTTTTGGGTCGTAATGTTGGCTCTTTGGAAAGAGTAGGAAAATTTGGATACAGTGACTTAAGACACTAGTAGAGAGTTATCTTGGAGGTTCTTGATTTCTTCTTCTTGCTGCGAATTCTCCTCCAATTTCTCCTCTTCTTTTCTTGAAATCCATGAATTTTTCTTCTTTACCTTGCTTCTACATCATCTTCTTTTGATAACTTAGGTACCAGTTGCAGGCACTTCCCTTCTTCTCATATATAAGCAATCAGCTACTTTTTAAGCTTCAAGGCCCATGTATAAGCTATTCGGGGTACCAGTTTTGGGCACTACCCCTAAACAAAATTTAACCATATACTTCTCATTCTTCTTTCATTCAAACATATTATATCTTCCTTCTTCTTCTTAAAACACCTAATCTCCTCAACTCCCTACCAATTGAATAGGATAAACAAGGCTCAAGTAAAGGTTCATAAGGCTATTTAGTTTGGCTACCAAAGAAAAAACTTTTATCGGCTCAACGGGGTGACCAAAGGTTTATATGATCATTGGGAAGATAAAATTTGGCTAAGTAACTTAGTTACACAATAATGGCCTAAGATCATGTCCTATCAATTCATCAATCATAAGTTTCACACAAGACTCCAAGCCAAGTTCTAGAATACGTTCATATGGATGATTCTCTCAAGAATAAACTATCATGATCATCATGATTTAAAAGGCTCAAATCCTCACATAGGTAAATAGAATCCTAGTACTCCTCATAGCACACAATCAAGATCAATTCTATAAGAACTCAACATACTTATCAACTATACATGCTCTTGTTAATGAAAATAAACATATGAACACATGAATGCATAAATCCCAAGCTCATATCAATCATACAAGTATCTATCAATCCAATCAAGGTCACATATACATTCCACTCATGCAAGAATCACAACCCAACCTATAAAGATAAAAAGAAGAATAGGGATGAGATGAATTGGAGAAAACCAAAAGAAAACCTGAAGATCTACTCCTCCGGAGCATCATCATCATCCTCATCATCAAGCTTCCACTCCACAGCTTGGTATAGGCTGTTGATATGCCTATCCAACATATCAACTCGATCGCTCACCTTGCCAACTCACTCATTCAAGGCATTGTATCGCTCGTTCAGCGTGGCATAGTTGGTGTTGGCGAGCGCTAGTTGTCGGTTAGTCTCCTGCTGACTAGCACTGATCGCGATCAGCTGCTCATGAATAAGGCGAAGCTGCTTCCGTGTATCATCCGGAACAGCCCGCTGCTGCTGCACTACTGGAACATGCTGAGGCACATCGTGCTGATTCAGCATCTCCATATCCTGCTGCTCATCCTCTCTATGCTCAACTTCAGGCTGCTGTGGCGGCTGTGGCTACTGCGGCTGATGCGGTGGCTGCTGAGGTGGCGGACGGTACTCTCCTTGGTCGACAATCTGCTGCAACTCCGCCATCCTATCCTCTATGCACATTCGAGCCACTGCCCTCCAATCTCCATTTGTCCTCACTATCACGGATAGGGCGGTGTGTCCGAGGGAATCCATCAACTTGTTCCTTTCCTCCCGAATGGTCGTCAGGTTGCTCACGTCGAAGGGAAACATGAAATCGAAGGGTTTGGTACCCCTCGTGAAGAACCAATCTCCATCCCTGAAATGAGCGAATCCACCCTTCACGCATGTGAATATAACCAAATCAGGCTCTCCTCCAATAGGTGTAATGCTTGTGAAATCCAAGTTATAGTGCTCAGCTACAATCTTCAGCAACCCTCCAATATTTACCTTTTGAAATCCCGCGGTCCTGAACCGATTCAGCTGAGCAATGAAGTAAGCTCCAACGTTGAATCTCACCCCGCTCAACATACACCAAAGAGCGTACAACTCCCCTCGAGACACACAGATCCCCTCTGAGCTGGCAAACAGTGTGTTGCCTAACACCCTATCAATGTATCTCAATACCGGATTCTTAATCAATGACGCACGAGCTTGCTTGATCTTGTAATTTCCAATCTCTCTGGAGATCTCCCTCCAAAAACTATCAACATTAAAATACCCATTCTCCACATGAGAAATCTCCAAAGGCGTCTGAAATAGCTCGTTGAAGTCCTCAGCAGTCCATCTCCTTCGAACACCTCCGTTGTGATGTGGAAGTAAGTCGGCCTCTTCAACTCCATGAGCTTACGGATCCCTACTTGGTCGAACATCCAGAAGATGTCATCACTTATGCTCATTGTCCTCATGGCATCATCATCTTGGTATCTCGTCCGAGCATTCTTGTCTGAGACTTCTTCCCACTTTTCTTTGATCTCATCTCATTCTTTCATCTGAAGTTTAAAGTTTTTAGGTAAACGTTCCTGTAACCTAAGCTTCTTGGTCACATTGTCCACTTTTGAGGGCCTATCTTGTCTCTTCTTCGATCTCACTTCCGCTTCCTTCCCCTTTCTCTTACTCGTTCCTTGTCCTGTCCCTAAAAACAATACTTCACTAACAACCAACAAGACAAGAAAATGGATAATTGACTAGCATCTCATACACTCTACTCAAGACTTCAAGCTTCAATGCATAATCAACCAACAAATCATGCTCATTCAAACTACCATCTCAATCCAAATTCACTTGCTTATTCAACATGCTCAAACCACACCAATCACACCTTTTAAATCTTCAAACAATTCACATGAAACTCAAGATTCTATCAACAATTAAGCAATCTCAACTCAATAAACAAGAATTCATATGAATCATTTCAAAAATATCAACTATCACCATGAATTTCGAACAACTTCAATCAACTACCCACAACAATTTGTATATATTAAACCTCAATCCTAGAGTAATTGAATTGAGAAAACATACCTTTAGTCTTTCCCATGATGAAAAATCGAACAAGTGCACAAAACTACTACAATTCGCGACTGCAGCCCTAATTTGCGACAAATTTTGCCCAAATTCGCGACAAAGTCAAGAATTAAGGGTGTAGTGTGGTGTCATCGGTGCAAAATCAAGGTAATTGAAGAATTGGTGCACGGGTGTTTCAATTTGGAGATGATTTAGGTAAGGGTGGAGTGAAAAGTGATCGAATCAACTCAAAAATTGAACTTTAAAACATACTTACCTGGCTTGGTTCGATCTGTTTAACAGATAGAACTGTAACTGACGAGGTCGAACCAACCTTCTGGACAAGTACTCCTTTCGGTTCGACTCGGGTTCGACTTGCTGAACTGGTCGAACCAAATACGTCGTGGTCGAATCGATCTTTTAGACTTTTGCTTGCTCTGGTTCGACCTTGGTTCGACCTGGTCTTCTGGTCGAACCGTTTTGCTTGAGGTCGAACCATCTCTCTGGACAACTTTTGCACCTCGATTTGACTTTCTCTGTTGGGTTTGACTTCCTGGCTTGGTCGAACCGACCCCCTGAAGCTTCAAAATCGAGTGTTCTTCAATCCCTACACACGTCGAACTTCAAAACGAATCATTAGGTACCAAATAGAGCACAACTTCATCAAAAATTGTTCTTAAAAACTTATCAATCATGAGTAACTCCGCAATCAATCAAAATACAAAACAAAACACCACTGAACATTAGGCAAGTTGCAAGAAAAATCGACACATCAAAACCGGTTAAAATTTTAAATGTCCCGCAAAAAAAAACTCTCCTAACAAACGATACAAAGAAAAGATTATATGTCTGATGCTCATTGAGGTAACTACATCACACGGCGTATTATCAATTTAATTATTTACTAAATTAACTAAGGCGAATGGGAATAAAAGTTTGAGGTTTGATTATTAACTACTAAACAATTAATTAAATAACAAATAAAATAAAATAACACTTGAAGAATACGAAAGTGGATCAAGTAGGAGAATAGGTAGCTCTAGGATAATCCAGTTTTACTCATTAATTTCCCTTCCATGTGTTGGTGTCCGACTCTGCCTTGTGGAATATGGATGCATCGCTAAGCCATGCAAATTTACTCTATTGACACAAGTAAATATGCGTGTAACACGTGTGAATAACCTCGGAGCAAGAGACGTAATTTTACCCCCTTTCTAGGTACTATCAGTATCAATTATTTTCCACGTCTAGATTCTAACCCAATATGATCTCCCTTTATAGGTACTATAAAATTATCCTCTTTATCCTGCTTACTAACCCGAATTCAATTCAATTAATAAACATTCATATATGATAGTTCTAATGAAGCTTCGGAGTCCCCTCACTTAGAATCATAACATGGAATCCTGCTCAGCAGTGAACGCACTCAATCAATAACCAAGATATGTATTCAGACTCTACATAACAGTTAATGATGCACAAAACAACTGTGAGTATGAATTAAGAAAGCACGATCATATATAAAATTAATCCACAAGTAGTGTTGTGCGGAGTGTACATATGGAAGTTCAATTAACTAGATAAAACCTTCACAACCCTAGCTCTACCAAAAAGGCTCTAGCTCATGATGTTAAGAAGAACAATCATGGAGGTTGGATAGATCTTACCCGGATGTCCGGAAAATACAGGATAAATTAGGAAACGAATAAAACCCTAGATGTGGGTATCGTCGCATCCTTCTCCGTCTTGAAATCTCCTCTTGGTTCTCCTCTTGATTCCAAAGACGAATCTTCAAAGTGATGGATGGATGGAGGGAAGGAAGTGGATGATGGTTAGGGGGTGATCCCCCCTTGTGGGGTGTTGTATATTGTGGCCTCTCTTCTCCTCTCTTGTTGTTGTGTTCCAATCCTCTTTTTGTGGCTGCATAGACCTCCTTTTATACTTGTAATCACGTCTCGTAGGGCTGGAAAAGGCTTCCTTAATTATCTCACGTGTTTAGGCCTAAAAAATACGGATATGGTAAGTTCACGAAGCTCGATTCGACCTCACAAACAGGTCGAACCAACCCCTCCAGTTCGAACTGGAGGTCGAATCACCCTTCTGGAAGCCCCATGAGCTCAGTTCGACTAGCACAACAGGTCGAACTAGTATGTCGTGGTCGAACCGACTCTTTTACTATCCAGTCGGACATCGGTTCGACCTCATGATCAGTTCAAACTGAGGTGTCTCAGGTCGAAATGACTTACGCAGTGTCACCGTTTAGCGTATAACTTCCACATCCGAGCTCTAACTCGAGTGATTCTTATACTCACGTGATTCTCTCTTCCTTGGATTTCTATCCATATAAGGAACTAATAAAAACTCCAAGAATTGACCTGTAACAAGCCATGGAATGTAGCACATCTGTTCTGTTTGGTACAGCTCGCGCGATGTCACCACTTTTCTCATAACTTCCTCTTTCGGACTCCAAATGGGGTGTTCTTTACGCCAAAACGACCCTCTCTTCAGTGGCTTTCCAACACTACCAGTTTTGATCTCCACACAAACACAGAAAAATTATGAAATTTGGACGTGCGTTTTCAGCATTCTTGCACAAATTGCACCTTTTTTCCAACTTTACACTTTTGATCCCTTTTTCTACCTAAAACACAATAAAACACCTCAAGTGCACCTTTTTCTCACATATATTGAATATAAGACACTTGTGCTAATAAAGTACAATAATATCAATCAAATAGGTGTTCAATTGGACACTAAAACACGCTAATTTCAACTCTCATCAATCAAGAACTTGATGCGCGTTTTCAGTTGCAGCTTAAGTAAGCGACCAAGTGAATATCGAACCCAAAGGATGGCTTATTATCAATTTAATTATTATCAATTTTGTTATTTCATTATTTGATACTTTTCAATCAAACAATTCACAACCATTATATTTTCCTATATAGTCTTAATTGGCTAGAACATAATCAAGCTTGATAGTTATCCGTCCTTGGATTCGATATTCACTTGGTCACCTCGCGACTACAATTGATATCCTTAACCTTGGGGATTGAAATTGTGCGCTGAAAAAGCGACGATCAAGTTCTTGGCGCCATTGTCGGGGACGGCATAAACTATCTTTTGATTATTTCTAGTCTTATTAACACTATCAAATCATAATCCACTTTCTTTCCTCTATCTAGCATATGGAGTCATATTATCATGATATTACTATGGTGAGTGTTGAAGAAAAATTCATTCGATACATGGCTACGAATGATGCAAGGCTTGACCACATCGCAGATAAAATAAAAGATAATCATACATATTTTTCTAAGCAACTGAACAACCTCAAATTGATTGTGAGGCAGATGGCCACTAATATGAATCAATTGATGCAAGAATTTGAAGAAAATGACATCACGTTGAGGCATGAAACATAGTACGAGGAACAAACGAGACAGGAATCAAAGTTAGAGATGTCAGGAGCTCAATTCGACCCCAATTCGACCATTACTACAGGTCAAAACCAACAGGGGAGGTCGAATTGGGCCACTGGACATGATTTGGAAGCACCAGCTCCTCGATTCGACCAACATTCAATTGATTCGACCTGGCCTTCAGGTCGAATCTATTAGTAATTGGATCGTGTGGTTCAAATGTGATCGTTAGGATTTTAGGTAAACGATAACAGCGAAAGCAAAATTAAATGTTTACCGTACTTCTGGGTCGATGTAGAGGATGATCATTGCAGAGAACCACCTCTCGATCTTCTGCTGTATGTCCCAAGTCGAATCCTGCTGTTGTGTGGGCAATAATCCGCAGGATTCACTCAATCTGCTCATGTTGTCTCCTCTCTGTCAAATAAGGCACTGACTTAGGGTTAACAGGAGCTGAGATGACTTATATAGTTGGGCTACAGCAGGGACCAGGAGGAGAAATTGGACTGGGCCTCAATTGAATTTAATTAACCAAGCTTAGCCCAAAGCTTTTAATTAAATTCAATAATAATAATATAGTCCACTAAAATATTATTATTGCACTACCCATCCAATCCCAAATTATGTTCTGGGCTCCTTCTTATTATAAGCCCGATGGTCTCCCCATGCTTAAGATATACAATATCCATTAATTAATTAAATTACTGACAACTCAAATTAATTAATATCTCATCCGAGAGTAGTACCACTCAACCTTATTATCATGCCGGAAATTAATCAACTTGCAAGATTTACATGATAAACCTTATGAGCTCCTTAAGGGGACATCATCAACCTATGACGGACATGGATTCCTTCTACAATCAACATCACACCATAGAGACAGCACTACTTTCCAACTCACCGAGTTTGTTGATTTAATACTTATAAATCTCACCCATTGATGAATCAAAGAAATACATACTGCCCTACGTGTCGAGGTTATTGTATAGGGATTAAGAGCACGAACTTCCATAATAACAGAGATCAAGTTCTTCTATAAGTCAGTATAAGTCGAACGATCTCAAGCGGTCCTGCTCAATACACACAAGTGCACTAATGTGATTCTATAGCCAAGACAAGCTAATACCAAACCACACTACAACCATACCGATATAAAGTCCCCGTCTATCTCGGTTGTGAGCATCTATTTATACTTTATAAGGAAACCGATAATATGATCTTCTGCGTGTTGTCGCACAACATATTATCTACAGTATAAAGTAAATGGACTATTGCATCGTGCATATAAATAAATTATAAGATGCAATCATTTGATCAATGATTCTCATTTCAAATATTGTTATAACATTGTTCATACTAAAGCTAGACTTTTAGTATACAATCCAACAGAATCCAGGTCGAATCCACCAATCCAGAGCACTCTGTTTTTACAGAGGGTTGGTTCGACCAAAGCAACTTTGATTCGACCTGGTCATCAGGTCGAACTAAGGTCGAACCACACTATGCGGAGCACCTTGTTTCATCCCTGCAGCGATTCGACCGTGAAGTAATTGGTTCGACCAAGCCATCTGGTCGAACCCATGTCGAATCGCTTTTTCAGAGAAAGAGCCGAGCTCTAGATGATCGATTCAACTAGGGGGACTTCGATTCGACCAGACCTTCTGGTCGAATCGTGGTCGAATCACACATACAGTGGGAAAAATTCCTAGAATATCAATTCGACCACTATATGCCCGTTTCGACAAGGACAATTGCTCGAATCCAAGAAGAATCTCACCCATCTGTACCGTGTTCAATGCCAAATGCTCTACAAGATGTTGATGTTACTCCAATACCATTACAAGAGCAAAATACTGAGCTTATAATGGAGAATAAGTGGGAAGGAGTAAAGAAGTTGAGAGTAGAGAAGCCTAAACTGCAAATAGATAAGGAAGATGTGGTTTCCTTTCTTGATCATGAAATAAAGATGCCTATGGAAACTCAATTGTGCAAAAGCACATATGTGATCTCTAACTTGTTTAATCTTGATTTTTCTAAGACAGATGGCTCTGAATTTAAATGGAAGATTAACAAGAAGGTGTCCATCCAGCCATGGGAGGAAGAAAATTCCAATGATCATATTTTTGTGACCAAAAAAGGCGAGGTGTTAAGAGTCGTCAGGAAGAGGAAAAGAAAGTATTTGAAGGTGAGGATGCGAGAAGACCGTCCTCCAATCAAGTAGCCTACAGAGGTTACAAACCATCGTGACTTTCCGACGTTAAACATGAGCGCTTGTTGGGGGCTTTCCCTTCCATTTTATTACTTTATTTCTTTTGTGTGAGTAAGAAATTTTTATATTTGAAATGCTTACTTATCGGCTATTATATCTCTTTGCAAACTTAGTATCAACTACATAGTTTCTACTAAGTTTGGGGGAGGGGTGTGATGAACTTACCTCAATAAGCATCGATAGTATAATCTTTTCTTTGTGACGTTTGTTAGGGGAGTTAATTTTTGACTTGCCTAATGTTTAGTAGTTTGTTTTGAGTTGTATACGGGGTTACTCATGAATATTTTTAAGATTGATTCTTTCATTTATTTCTCCTATTTTGTTGATGAATCCTTTGATGATGAAGAATACTTGAGCTTTAATGATAGAAAAAGGTAACGAGGAGGCAAAATGAGTTCTACACTAAGGAGCTCGTGTATACATTGAAGAAAAATCAGGTGCCCTCGTTTCCTTATTCTAATTTTTATAAGTGCTTAAATTCATTAAGGATTGTGTTTATGTGGTAATCCATATGAGCTTACATTGTTAAAATTGTCTTCAAAATTCATATACTCTTGAAATCGACAAAGGAAGCGTACTTGAGTTATATTGTAATATGAAGTTCTATATTTACTTGTGGGATATTACTTACCATAGAAAATGCTCTGTTACGTGTTAAAACCATGAGAGATTTTGAGCCTTATTCATGTCATATAAACACATGATATTTCTTTCTGGTGAGTATCATTCTTGTGTATGTATTCCAGAACTTGCCTCTTGTTTCACTTAAAACCACATGTTATGTTAGATGATGGGAGATGATTTTAGGCCATCCTTGAAATATAAGTCACTTAGCCAAATAATTCCCTACCATATGATTGTTTATCCGTAGTAAGCCCTGTTGAGCATGAAAACCTCATTCTTTGGCAATATACGAGAAATAACCACTTTGAGCTTCTGAATTTTTGAGCCGTGATTATCCTTCTAGAAGAGAATTAATGGCTTTTCAAAGTGCATTGATGGAATTTGATAACAGATTGGGAAAGAATGAATTTGTGTTTACTTAGTGATTTTAACATGTAAATGCATATAAAGAAAATCATGAAGTAGTGCTTAAATCTAGTACTTCATGAAATCAAACACCCTAGGGTAGTGCTTAAATCTAGTACCCTATGGAGAATGAGCGAGGTAGTGCCCGAAATTGGTACCTCGAGAAAAGAAAAGAAAAAAAATAGTTGTGCTTAATGGTGAGAAAGGAATAAAAATCATCTGCATTTAAAAGAAAGTGAGGATGAAAGTTGAAGTGATCAATCAGCTTTAGTTCTCTACTATTTGAGCCACATTGTCCATATATTTCCTACCTTAACCAAAGAGCTAATATTATTTCCAAAGAAAGTCCTTTTTGATCCAATGATAAAAACATAATAAAAGTGGTAGAGAGTTTTGAGATTTTTGGCAAGCTTATGGTTACGCATGCACTTGAATTGAATCTGAGCGTAAACATATTAACCATTAAGTGTACACCTTTACACTTGAGTGAGAGTGATATATACTTAGCGTGAGAGCATGTAAATGGAGCATTTGAATTGGTGGTAATTATCTTAACTTGTATGATACGAATTGATTATTGCATATAATAAGAATTGCATGACCTAAGTTGAGAACAATTGTGTTATGAATATGATAGGAGTCATATCCTTGTTTCCCCACTAATTTTCTTACTCTCTCATTCTTCAATTTTTATTTTGTTGCCTCGGGCCGAGCAACAGATAAGTTTGGGGGGTTGATGAGAGTGAAAATAAGCGTGTTTTATTGTCCAATTTAACACCTTCTTGATTGAAGTATTGTCATATATTAGCACAAATGGTCTTATATTCATTATATATGAAAATAAGGTGCACTTGAGGTGTTTTATTGTGTTTTAGGTGAAAAAAGGATCAAAAAGTCCAAAGTTGGAGAAAAGGTGCAAATTGTGCAAGGATGATGAAAAGCGCACATCCAACTTTCATAATTTTCCTGTGTTGATATGGAGAACAAAAATGATGGTGTGATACATGGTTGAATAGCCACTGAAGAGAGGATCGCGTGAGCTCAAGAATTACTCAATTTGAAGCTCGGATATGGAAACTATACGCGAAATGGTGAGAAGGTGCATGTCGTCTCGACCAAGAACAGGCCAAATTCGACCATCACTTTGGTCGAAGCAGTGAAGAAGCACAAGAAAACATCGATTCGACCTCACCACATATGATTCGACCTGGCCTCAGGTCGAATTGAGGTCGAATCACGCATGAAGAGCACACAGGAAGTCGACTCAAGCATGCCATCGGTGATTCGACCAGGGGCTCTAGTCGAACCCTGGTCGAATCAGGATGCCAGATTTTCCAGAAAGCTTGGTTCGACCACGACGATATTGATTCGACCCAGAGCCTTGGTCGAATCAAGGTCGAACCAGGTTGCAAAAATGTCCAGCAGTTGGATTCGACCACGACGGCTGCGGTTCGATCTACACTGCATGTCGAACCCTACTCGAACTGATGATTCGACCTCAGTTCGACCTTGCACCAGGTCGAATTAAGGTCAAACTGAGTGTCTGATGCTTACAGAATGAGGATTCGACTTGCAATTCGACCATGGAGACTCCAGTTCGACCTACGCATGTGATGCACACTCAAAGTGAAGAATAAAAGCAAGTGGAAAAGTTGGTAACACATGATAAAAGGGAAGAATATACACCAAATGAATCATTCAACACACAAAGGGATTCCTAAAGCAAGAAGACAAAGAAGAGAGTTAACAAGAAATGCATAAACAATGCACAAAGTAGGAGACAAGAGATAGAGGAACAACATGGCAGCAAAGAAGTGGATGCATATAGACAACATGGATAGCCATTAATGGATGAATGCATGATCAAGTGATGCTTCCAGAAACTCCTATAAATAGGACAGCAGCAATATCAGAGAGAGACAACTGATACACAACAAATATTACGCACAAGAGAGGGAAGTTCTGCAAGGGCAGCTTGCTGCCAATGGCAGCGAGCAGCAGCGTTTGAAGCTGCAATCAATGCAAGAAGGAGAGGAAGAAGAGCTACCCATGGAGATCCACGTCTGATCTTGATCACTGGAGATTCATGAGCTGCAAGTAAGATCATTTCATTACACCATGGTTGATCTTCAATCAATCATGGAGTAGAGCCTCTTAGGTAGTTCTTAGATTATGAAGGATTCATGATTTGATTTGTCTATCGTGTGAATACTCCTAGTACAACACTACTTGTGATTTAGTTTGTATAAGACTTTGCGTTTTTAATCCATACTTATAGTCGTTTTGTGTATCGTTAATCGTTGTGTAGAGTCTGAATACATAACATGGTTATCGATTGAGTGTGTTCACTAGTAAGCAGGATTTCATGTTATAATTCTAAGTAAAGGGATTCCGAAGTCTTATTAGAACTATCTTATACAAATACTTGTTAATTGAATCGTATTCGGGTTAACAAGTAGGACAAAGAGTATAATTTCTTAGTACCTATAAAGGGAGATCATATCGGGTTAAAGTACCAATCCTAGCGGGAAATAATTGATATCGATAGTACCTAGAAAGGAAGGTGGAATTGTATCTATTGCTCCGAGGATATTCACACGATGTACTCGCATATTTACTTGTGTCTATAGAGTGAATATGCATGGTTTAGTGATGCGTTCATAAGTCACAAGGCAGAGTCTGACATTGTCACACGAAAGACGAATTGATGAATGAAACTGGATTATCTCTAGAACTACCTACCTTCTTGTTTGATTACAACTTCATTATCGTTGCTGTTATTTCCTTTATTTTGTTATTTCATTATTTGATACTTTTCAATCAAACAATTCACAACCATTATATTTTCCTATATAGTCTTAATTGGCTAGAACATAATCAAGCTTGATAGTTATCCGTCCTTGGATTTAGATATTCACTTGGTCACCTCGCGACTACAATTGATATCCTTAACCTTGGGAATTAATAGCCTTGAGGGGAGTCAACATGTTTGTAAATGAAATAAAAAATGTCCATGTATCTATTACTCACGCAAGTAAAATTTATGTGGTAACCAATTCATCCACGTTTACTGCTACTTCATAACTAAGTTTTCTTTTATTATTATTATTATTATTATTATTATTATTATTATTATTATTATTATCCATTACGAATATACGTGAAATACTTAATAGATAAGATATAATACATTTACAAACTAATATATATACGTGTACATTTTCTTACCACTATTATTATTACGAGAACACGTGTGATACTTAATAATTAAAAATTAGTATATTTATACAAATAAAATAATTTAATTATATATCCAAATTAATACACGTAAATATTTATGCACACATATATTTACATATTGTCACAAATATTATCACAATGTCTCAAATAAAATACAATGACAATTAAAATGTATAAACAATTATCACATAATTACCACATAATTATCACATAATTATAAAATGCACATAACACAAATTAAATTATATTGACACATGAGTAGTGAGAAGCTCGGGTATCACATCCTCCCCACCTTATAAAAATTTCGTCCTCGAAATTTACTTGCCTGAAGAGGTCTGGATACTTAGCCATCATCTCATCTTCTCTTTCCCAAGTAGCCTCCTCAACTAACTGGTTCCTCCATAACACCTTTACTAACTGTATTTTTTTATTTCTGAGCTTCTTCACTTCTCGCCGCAAAATCTAAACGTGTATCTCTTCATAACTAAAATCTTCTTTCAACTCAACTGGTTCCTGTCTGGGAACATGAGATGGATTCGGAACATACTTCCTTAACACAGACACATGAAACACGTCGTGTACTCTAGACATAGATGCTGGTAAGTCCAACCTATATGCAACACTGCCAACTCTCTCAATGATAGTGAATGGACCAACGTATCTTGGACTGAGTTTTCCTTTCTTTCCAAACCGCATTATCCCCTTCATTGGAGATACTTTCAAGAATACTTGATCACCGTTTGTCTGCATAACTCTTCTGCCGATCCTGAGCAATTTTCATTTTCTCTCGAATACGGATAATAACTTCTGACATTTCACGGATCAAGTCTGGACCCAAAAGTTTCCTCTCTCCAACTTTATCCCAATGTATTGGAGATCTACACTTCCTCCCGTACAATGCTTCATATGGAACCATCCCAATAGTGGACTGGTAACTATTGTTGTACGAGAATTCTATCAAAGGCAAAAATTTACTCCACTGACCTTGAAAATCCAACACACATGCTCTAAGCATATCCTCCAAAATCTGTATCGTACGCTCCGATTGACCATCTGTCTGTGGATGGAATGCTGTGCTGAAAGATAGTTGTGTCCCCAACGCCTTATGTAAACTCTTCCAGAAAGCAGACAAGAATCTCGTATCTCTGTCTGACACAATAGTAAGTGGTACTCCATGGAGTCTGACAACCTCTTGAATATACAGCTGTGCATAGCTATCCATGGAATACGTAGTGCAAATAGGAAGAAAATGAGCGGACTTAGTCAATCGATCCACAATAACCCAAATGGCATCATGACCTTTCACTGTCTTTGGTAAGCCGGTGACAAAATCCATAGTAATATTCTCCCACTTCCACTCTGGAATAAATAGAGGCTGCAAAGTTCCTGCTGCTCTTTGATGCTTGGCTTTGACTTGCTGACAAGTCAAACATTGCTCCACATATTGAGCGATATCTTTCTTTATCCCTGGCCACCAATAATGTGATTTCAAATCTCTATACATCTTAGTAGCTCCTGGATGTATAGAGTATGGTGTTGAATGAGCTTCTGTCATCACTTCTTTCTGAATGTCACCCGCTTCAGGTAAACATAATCGACCTCTATAACGAATCACGCAGTCATCTCCTAATTGGAAGTCAGAAGACTTTCCAGAGCTGATATTATTTCTTATCTTGTCGAAAAATTTATCTACCTCTTGTCCCTGTCGAATCTTATCCATCAAAGTTGGTCGAAGTGTCAGAGCTGCCATCTTTGCTTCCAATGATCCTTCCTGAATGATCTCCACACCCATCCTTTGTAAATCAAGCAACTCTGGTTTCTGATTTAGGGTCATAGCAGCTACATTCTGTATTGCCTTTCGGCTCAATGCATCAGCAACCACATTGGCTTTACCCGGATGATAATTGATAACACAGTCGTAATTCTTCCCCAGTTCCAACCATCTTCTCTGCCTCATGTTCAACTCTTTCTGAGTGAAGAAGTACTTCAAACTCTTATGATCAGTATAGATCTTACAACGTTCCCCATATAGATAATGCCTCCAAATCTTGAGTGCAAACACCACTGCAGCTAACTCCAAATCATGAGTTGGGTAGTTCTTCTCGTATTTCCTTAATTGTCTCGATGCATATGCTATCACTTTCCCATTCTGTATCATACACACCCAAGACCATTATTTAAAGCATCACTATAAACCTTGAAATTTCTTGTCTCCGTAGGAATAGTTAAGATAGGTGTTGATGTCAATCGTCTCTTCAATTCCTGAAAACTTTGTTCACATGCCTCCGACCATGTGAACCTCACATTTTTCCTGGTCAACTGGGTTAATGGTGAAGCGATTTTAGAAAATCCTTCAATAAACCTTCGATAATATCCTGCCAATCCAAGAAAGCTACGAACCTCAGTGGGATTTGAGGGTTGTGGCCAATCATGGATTGCGTTAACTTTGCTTGGATCCACTGAAATTTCTTCTCCTGATACCACGTGTCCCAAGAAAACAACTTGGTCTAACCAGAACTCACACTTCTTGAATTTCGCATACAACTGCTTCCCCTTTAGAATCTCTAACACCTTTCTCAAGTGCAGAGCATGATCCTCCTTGTTCTTAGAGTAAATCAAAATGTCATCGATTAACACAATAAAAAATTTATCGAGAAATTCTTGAAATACTCTATTCATCAAATCCATAAATGCTGCCGGAGCATTTGTCAAACCGAACGGCATCACCAAAAACTCATAATGTCCATACCTTGTACTGAATGCAGTCTTTGGAATATCCTCCTCTTTAATCTTCAACTGATGATACCCCGATGTAAATCAATCTTTGAAAAGATAGCTGCACCCTGTAGTTGATCGAACAAATCATCAATGCGAGGCAATGGATACTTATTCTTGACTGTAACTTTATTGAGCTCCCGGTAATCGATGCACATCCTCAATGTGCCATCCTTCTTACGAACGAAAAGAACTGGTGCTCCCCAAGGTGAAAAACTAGGTTGGATGAATCCTTTGTCTAGCAACTCTTGCAACTGAATCTTTAATACCTTCAGCTCAGCTGGTGCCATTCTGTATGGCGTTTAGATATAGGAGCAGTTCCCGGTTGCAACTCAATAACAAACTCAATTTTCTGGTCTGGTGGTAGACTTGGAAGATCATTTGGAAACACCTTCGAGTATTCCCGAACTACTGGTACATCATCAGGGACTGGACACTGCTATCCTTCAACATTCATCACACTCACCAGATATCCCTCACAACCATTTTTCAATAACCGCACTGCTTTTGCTGCTGATATAATGGGAAATCTGAAATTTTTCTTGATCCCAACAAAAGTAAATGGTTCTTCTCCCAATGGCTGAAAAGTGATACTCTTCTTCTGACAATCTATTGTAGCACCGTACTTTGACAGCCAATCCATGCCCAATATGATATCATAATCATTCATACTTAACACAATCAAGTCAGTAAGAAGTTGCCTTCCTTCAATGGGAATAAAACAACCTCGAAGAAGTTGATTGGTTTGCTTTGATTCACCAGAAGGTATCATCACTTCATAATTAGCTTCTATCAAGTTAGATGTTCCACCCAGCTTCCTCACATACTCAGTGGATACAAATGAATGTGTTGCTCCAGAATCAAATAGCACATATGTAGAAGTGTCAAAAATAGAAAACTTACCCGTGACAATTGAGGGATTCACATCAGTCTCCTCTCACGTCAAACTGTACACCCTTGCTGGAGCTCTTCCCTGTTGTCTTTGCCTCCCTTGCTTAGGACATGTAGTACTCACACGTCCTTTCTCTCCGCATGTATAATAGATTCTCAGAGGAATACGACACTCTCCACCATGTGGCTTAGTACAATTAGGACATATAGGTAGTGGCGGCGCAGGTGGCACCTTACCCTGATCGAACTTGGGACGCTTGTTTGGTTCTCCTTGTCTCTGTCCTTGCTCTATTTGGACATTTGGTTTCGGCCTCTGAAATGGCATTGGCCTCCTATCATCTCTCCCAAACTGCTGCACTGGTTTTTGCTGAAACTGGCATCTGATGGCCTGCGCTTGTCTGATCCTCATCTCCGCTTGTTCAGCAATCTGGGCCCTTTCTACAACTTGTGAGTATGTTGCTCCAGCAGTCCTGCCATACTCACATCTCTGTAAAGTTCAGGCCTTAAGCCTTCCACGAACCTCTCCACTTTCAGTGCCTCCATACTTACCATGTGTTCTACAAACCTTGACATCTACTCAAACTTTCGAAGGTAATCTGTGAAGGACATACCACCCTGCTTCAACTGTATGAATTTGTTCATCTTCATTGCTCTCACTGGTGCCTTAAAGTACTTGTTTCTTAAAAGCTTCTTAAACCTTTCCCATGTCATAGTCATGACATCCTCGATACTTTTAATTATAACCCACCAATGGCCAGCACTCCCCCGTAACATAAATGAATAGCACAACACTCTGTCCCTATCTGGAATTCTACTATATTGAAACATGTTTTTCACCGTGCGTAACCAATCCTCCACCTCTGTGGGGTCTGCTGCATCCTCAAATATTGGAGGGCTCAGCTTTCGAAACCTATCACAAACCATTTCCACACGTTCTACTTGACGTATATCTTGATTAGCATTACCCTCTGGTTGTCTACCCACATCTCTCTGCTGAATCAATTATTGTATCTGTTGGGACTGGCGCTCTACCAGTTCCATCAGTCGAGTAATCACCCCATCACGATTATTACCTTCAGTAGGTGCTGCTTGCTCAGCAGTCCTATCTCCTTCAGAACTTTCACCTGTAGCCCTTACCATTTTGTCTACAAACTATGAGTCCTACACCACATGGCCAATATAATTTATAAACACAACACAGAATGAAAATAACACTTACTCGCAAAGCTGCGCTCCCAAGGACTGAGCTTATGTACATAGACAGTCTACAGGACCCAAACCGTGCTCTAATACCACTCTGACACGACCCACCTTTTACAACTTATAATTAAAGTACTGATTAACATAAACATCATCAATATAAAACCTGCATATTTTTTTTCCTCCGTAATATATTTATAACCAAAACCGTCACACCAGTTCAACATACGTGACTGGTTTCTGACATCACCTCAATCCACACAAACTTGTGACAATACTTATTATATTACAAAAAAAACATCAGCGGAAACAAAATAAACCCAAGGCCTAACCCAACAGGTCGTCATCTATGTACATCCGCTCAAAACCCTGTAGGAGCTCCACAGCTTGCACAATACACCATAACTCAATCATCATCAGGCTCACCTACAATGCATAAACTAGTGAGACAAAAATCTCAGTCAGTAGAAATCATGCATGTCAGTGCATGAAAATGCATTTAGTTCTCTATCGCCTATTTCCTAGTTCTTCTAGTTGGTATCTTTTATTTTGAAAACTGTTCACATTGCGGGATCCCCACGACACACTTATGATATGCACCCCAAATGAGCTCAATAGACACACTTAGTGTCGGATCGATTTCGATCCCTGAATATAATGCCGGGAATGATTTTTCCGAACCCTGACAGACACACTTAGTGTCGGATCGATTCCGATCCCTGAATAAAGTACTGAGAATGGTTTTTTTGAACCCAGAATAAAGTGTCGGGAATGATTTTTCCGAACCCTGACAGAGATGCATATATAGTGGTCGCACACACCATTAGTATCTTATTAATTTTGGGGAAACCACTTTTCATGTTTATGCATGGTATGCAACCAGGGCAATTAATTATGCGTCATAAACCATTTACGACATCATAATCAATATTTAATCACAATAAAGCAACAACGTAACTTCAATTCACACAGATCCACTTCTGGAATAACAACTTCACCCCAGTCACATAGATCCATTTATAGAATAATCACTTCACTTTAGATCACACGGATTCCTTTTTAGAATAACGACCTCATCTCGAATCACACAGATCTTATAAACAATATCTTCTCAGATTATACAGATCTATATTCAACAGTTTCCGATCACACAGATCTATATAGGACAATGATATTATCTTAAATCACATAGATCCACAACTTGTATCACAAATTAATCCCAAATAATTCATAACGTAATTAAACTAATCATAAATAATCCATAACATAATTTTATCACATATTAATCACAAATAATTAACAAACAGCATGTTTATGCATTGTAGTTGGACTTCTACTTACCTGGACTCCGACAGTGATATCACCACAGACCTCGTGAAGAACTATAACTACCTATCTCCCGTTCTGACCCGTACGCACCTCTCTCTCTCTCTCTCTCTCTCTCTTCTCTCTTTTTTTTCTCACAAATCTTTTTTTTATAAAGGAACGCTGTTCTTAAAATTTTTCAACCCAAATGAGGGTTAACTCTCACACACACACACACACACACACACACACACACCCACATATATATATATATATATATATATATAGCCTTGAGGGGGAGTCAACATGTTTGTAAATGAAATAAAAAATGTCCATGTATCCATTACTCATGCAAGTAAAATTTATGTGGTAACCAATTCATCCACGTTTACTGCTACTTCATAACTAAGTTTTCTTTTATTATTATTATTATTATTATTATTAATATTATTATTATCCATTACGAATATACGTGCAATACTTAATAGATAAGATATAAAACATTTATAAACTAATATATATACGTGTACATTTTCTTACCACTAATATTATTACGAGAACACGTGTGATACTTAATAATTAAAAAATAGTATATTTATACAAATAAAATAATTTAATTATATATCCAAATTAATGCACGTAAATATTTATGCACACATATATTCACATATTGTCACAAATATTATCACAATGTCTCAAATAAAATTCAATGACAATTAAAATGTATAAACAATTGTCACATAATTACCACATAATTATCACATAATTATAAAATGCACATAACACAAATTAAATTATATTGACACATGAGTAGTGAGAAGCTCGGGTATCACATGAATATTATAAATGTTTATTAAAAATTTATTTTTTTCAGTAACTAAAGAGTACACGTTCTTATACTAAAGATCTTATAACATCTAATAATAACGGGTATCACTTTCAAATATGTGGGATTTGAGGACATGGTGTCCAAGGGCACACAAGTTTTAATCTTAATTGAAATCATGTCCACTCATATATGTATCATTTTTTATTGGGTTAATACCAAAAAAATTCACCACCTTATTAGGGATTTTCAAATCTATTACGACCTTTTATTTTTGTTAATTTAATATACAATCTGTTTAATATTTTTAATTTTATCACGACCTTTTAATTTTGTCAATTCTATACACAATATGTTTAATGTTTTCAATTCTATCATAACTTTTTTTTCAATTTAATACACCACTTATTTTATATTTTCAATTCAATTTATTATTATTATTATTATTATTATTATTATTATTATTATTATTATTATTATTATTCCATTTTCCAACAGAAAATAGCTAAAAAATTAACAAACTTTGACTAACAAATTTTAAAAATTTAAAATAATTAAACAAATTAAAAAATAACTTTCAAAAGAATTAAATCAAGTAAAATTTGTACTCAAATATTGAACACACTAACAAAAACTATTAATAATTAAACAGTTTAATAAATTTTGATAGCTAAAATTTCTAAAATTAAACGTAAAATCTAAAAAAAAAATAGGGGTCGAATCTATTATCATCTTTGTTTCGTTCTTTGTACAACTTCACTTTAAAAAAAAAAAAAAGGTTTATATATATAAATTATAAAATAGACTAAATAAAATTTGTGAAGTTAATGAGGGTGTAATAATTAAACTTTTACAATGGTGTATTTCCTTTTTTTTCACTTGAGACACTGAAGCAGCGAGAATCGGGATCTATAATGGCTTTAGGTGTTGAAAAAACCAAAAAAATTGCAGGTATGCTTCTTATAAAAATGTTCAGCCACCAATGCAACTCAGAACCTAAACGAATCATTTGTTGAGTGAAATATCTTTTACAATTTATGTGACATGGTTCATAATATTCACTTTGATTTTATTTGCAATTTCACACCACTGTATGTAAATTGATGTTCTATCACTTTGTCCAGATCGAGTCTTGATCAAATATTGTGTTGGCATATGACCTATTTAGGCAATTGGAATTCAGAAAGTTGCAACACTTTCACAACTTGATGAAGTAAATTTGATGTTACTGGTTGACGATCATGCACCTCAATTTTATTGTCTACTTTATTGGGTACAATTTTTTATTCTGGCACTTCTACAGTGGTGTGATTTTTAATCAACAGATCATCTTTACAAGGATTTCTTTTCCTGTGAGATTAAATATGAACAATCAAAATTCATTGCGGTTGAGATTTTATAAATCCATGAATG
Source organism: Pogostemon cablin (assembly GCA_023678885.1). Classification (NCBI taxonomy): domain Eukaryota; kingdom Viridiplantae; phylum Streptophyta; class Magnoliopsida; order Lamiales; family Lamiaceae; genus Pogostemon; species Pogostemon cablin. Next base: position 11,801,977 of record CM042993.1, read on the forward strand.
ATGCAAGTTTAAAATTTGAAGTAAATTGTGTTCTACATTCATTTTGAACTCTGGAAATGGCTTCAGGACAATGCTGTTGTTGAAGTTGCTGCATTAATAAGAATTATTTATGGAGGTACTAAGTACGACGGTTCTCTATCCAATTCATTTTATATTTGCATTTCCAACTTCCATAAAAAATTGTAATTTGTGTAAAAGGAAAAGCTGATCTATTAAATGATAGTTTTCTATGATATACCATAACCTCTCTGTATATGCAGTTGAAATGGGTAAACATTGGACATGTAAATGGGTATTCACTTTTGAAATATTGAATTCAGCAAAGCAAGGGCAAATATATTTTGTTTTAGGAACAAGTTGATAGTCTATCTCAAATTTAGCATCATGACAACACCTGTCGAGGGCAAGGAATGCCTCATCAGTCTCTCCCCAATAACACTCTATATCCTATTGTTTACACTTTAATTTTTGGAATATTAAGTGGTTAAAAATGCACGACTTTCTGCTTGTCAATTCACGTGTCTTGTAAATGGAGCAAACTGCAAAGACTTGCTTTATGTATTGTACGTGAGAAGTGGGTCCTTATTTTCTTTAATAATTAGCATGTTTTATAAGTATTTTACCTCCATGTCCATTTTCATTATGGCTTAGCTTGACCCCACCTTGAACTTTGCTATAGTTTGTTATTACTATCAACCCACTTCATTTTGGTAAAGGCTCTAGAATACCAATAAGCTCACCATTTCTTTTGTCAGATAGTTGAATCGGTGTGCTTTATTTGTTGAATTCCCAGCTGATTTGTGATGCGTTTGTTGGAAATTAATCCATAAAACCTTAACCCTATTATGATTAAACGAGATCCTTAATAATTTACTGCAAACTATCTATCACAATAAACTTTAATGACAAAGCTTCGCAACCTTTATTTTATGATTGGATGCCCCTTAGTGTGCTACCATTTCTATTGTCATGGTTAATGAGCAACAAGTGTTTTCTTAACACTTTTACTTATATAGCTTTCAAAACCAACAGAAGATGTAGCCTGAAGTGGATCTTGTACTATATTAGCATCCAACAAACTCAGAATCAGAATTCCTCATGATCTCTAACAAATCTGGTCCCTAATGTGCAAATATGTTATCATTAATTCTCTGTAAATACTTTATAAAGATCCATACTATAGTTACTTAAATGTCTACTTAATACACCAACAACAGAAGCCAAATTAGGTCTTGTACAAACCGCATCATACAACAACTTCCAACAATCAAAACATATAGAATATTTCTACATTTCTTAAATCTTTAGTTTTACTTTAGAGCACTTGATTGAGACTGCACTTGTCTTCTTTAGTTTAACTTAAACATTCTCCCACTGAATCACATAATCATCTACATTTGTATCAAAACCAAATGAGACAAAAACTGCATGATGATGATTGTGATTCCTTTAGGGGAAAGTTTTCTTGAATGCATAGATGGATTTCATTTTAGTTCTTAAGTCGTTGAAATCGTTTCATCAATGTTACCATCATGAAACTTTATCTTTACATCCATCAAATATGATTCAAGACTAAAATGTGCTACCAATATTACAATTATCTTAAAAGAACATTTCTCAATAACTGGATAGAAAGTCCCTTAAAGCATTGCCTTCTTTTCCTTTTGAGTATAATCTTTTACCAAGATGCAGACCTAATCATCTTGTATTGATTAAACTCATAACTTATAGTATTAACCCACTTTAGACTATATGGACCTTGCATGACTTGATGAACATTGTTTGAATGTTCTACCATTAATTCCATAGTGTCCTCATTGTTTAAGAGAAAACTACATAGTCATCCGAATTGTTTTTCTCCCAACTCTAGTGGTTTCCTTAGTGATATTAATTCTTGATGTTGTTGATTTTATTATGCCTTAAATATTATTGACATTGTTCTATCGATATTCTAAATTTGGACATTCTTAAAAGCATAAGTAGGGGTCTAATAGACTCATCTTCAAAGACAATGTCTCTAATATTAATTATTCTTCCCCCAAACCAACATCCTCACAGAATTCCGTATTACCCGTCTCAAATATGAACTAATTAATTTAGATCACAAAACCTTATTCATAATCTTTAAAGCAGTCGATAATTGTTTGAGTCCAAAGATCCAAATGATCTAGCTTTAGTTAGACATCACCATATGTGAAACTCATAAAGAGTTCTCACAACTACTTTAGTTAAAACTTTATTGAGACCATAAGCTGCTATCTTAAGTGTTTCTCCCGTTAATAACCATATGTTATGGAGTTCAATCATACCTTTTAATTACACCATTTACATTTAGCAACTTTAATATGGTGTATTATACGACAATTCCACAAGCCTTTAAGAAAAACAAAAGGTTATTCTTTAATTTCGTCTTTAGCAGCTTTCTTAATGGGTTTTCTCGAATTGCCCTTATACTTAATTGAAACTAGAAACCTAATAGTCTCATCTTAATATTCTCAACAAACGGGCTTAGGTTGGCAATACATACTGTAGGAATGAGGTTGCAAGCCCTTCTCCCCCTATGTAGACTATCTGCCATTTACCATGCATAAAGATATCAGGTCAGGGGTTAGCAAAAAAATGGGTTGGAAGTCCAAAAAACCCAAAACGATGCCAGCTGGAAAGATAGCAAGTATAAAATTCAAGGCTTGATTTTCAAGGCTAAGCGCTAGACAACCGAGAAAGAAGATAGAGGAACTGAGGGTCGTTCAAAGGCTGTGAGAAGGGCATAGCACATCACTCTCTATCAGAGTGTGAAAATAAAATATTAGTTGTCCAAGGAAAAAGTAAAAAACATGGACCTGCTCCCAATTGAAAATAACATCTGCAAAAAAGAGAGGGATGGACAATGGAAGATAAAATCCCTTATAGTAAAAAGTAAGGCAGCTGGGACAAAGAAGGAAAAAGGCTAAGTGTGGGGTCATAAGTGATTGTTCAGATTGTAGTCGGGATGACCAATTAAAGAATTTATCGAACCATAGGGAGGAAGGCACTAGAGTTTAAGCGATCTCAAGTTTATCGTGATTTTATAAGGACGACGAAATAGGAGGATAGATGCAAATAAATGCAATTAAACTAATGCAAGAAATAAAGATAAAATGAATGCAAAGATAAATGGGTTCCAAGTGATGCAAGGATGATATTAGCAACAATCATGGCATAGATAACAAAGTAATCATGCAATTAATTATATTCTATCATGGACAAGGCATAGGAGCGATCACTAATTCCACCTAAACTCTCTACCAAGATGTATAGGATGTTGGCCCTCAATAAGGCTCCCAAACGCACATAGGGTCAAGACCAAAGTGAACACCTCCCACTAGGTACTAATTACTCTACGAGTTCCCTAACAAGGTACTAAATCATAGGCAATATTCCCTTTTAAGGTACTATGAATTCACTAATGGCTTTGGTCTCCTCATCTAATCAACTTATCTCACGATTAAGCTAATCAAACGTTCTATCAAAGGGTTCTAAATCTAGAAGGATAGACCTATTTCATTCTAAATTAATGCACATGAAGTGTATGATGAAATTATTCAATGAACTATCCTAAACATGTAATTGATTTACCAATCCAATCACATGCCTATGGCAATTAATCACACAAATCAATCATATACATCAAGCAATTAACAATCAATGATAGAAATAACACAAAGCTTATTGAAGATTAAAATCAATTTGCATAAAAACTAAATTATCCAACACCAATCATGGAGCTAATCTCACAAAGGAGATTAGTCTCTCATAGTCACAAGAAATTCAACATAGACATTAAAATCCTTACAAACCATGATCAACTATAAAGAAAGTAAAAAAATTAGAATTAGGTTCCCCCTTTGAAGGTCTTCAATGGAGATCTTCTTCTTCTTCTTGTGATCTCACTCTCCCTTGCTTCCTTGATCACTTGGATGGTGGATTTGATGGAGGAGATCAAGTGTAGATGGATGGATGAAGATGATGGTGTAAAATGGAGAAAATGGTGTGTGATGTGTGTGTCCCAAGTGAAGCCCTAATTCTCTCAAAAAACTTGGAGAAAAAGCCACCAAAAAGGGAATTAAAACTGATTTTCTGCACATATGGCGATTTTCACAAAAATTCGACCGAATATTTGTGAGGGACGTCGAATTTTTTCTGCAAAATTGCAGAAAAATTCGACCGAATTTTTATGAGCATGGTCAAATTTTTCTGTCAGTCCGCTCAGCCTCCGTTGCTCTATTTCGCCCCAGTTTTTCCCTAAACTGTCACAAAAATTCGATCGAATTTTTGTGCAAGGGTCGAATTTTGTGACAGCTTCGCGCTGCTTCACTGTTTCGTGCATAACTTCCACATCCAGTCTTCAATTTGAGTGATTTTTGCGCTCACGTGATCCTCTATTTCTTGGCTTTTTATCCATATAAAGAACTTACAAAAATTTCCATATTTGAAGGTGTTACAAGTCACGCAAAGTGACACACCATTCTAATCATAACTTTCTCGTTTGGACTCCGAATTGAGCTTTGCTTTTTCCTACATCTTTCTCTTCACTTATAGAGTCCATTTATGCATGAAAATTATACAAAATAACCGAAAGTACCAATTCTCTAAATATTTACCAATGTCGCGCAATTTAAGGCACTTAATCATGAAAATCACACATTTATCATTTCAAAGCATAAATCTCTATATGAACATAAATCACCACCAAAAGACATACAAGAATAATAAAAATAAAAAAAAATACATGATAAAAAGACACTAAAATCTAGGTGAAAATGACACCAATCAATAAGCATTAAATGCTCCAAGGAAACTAACAAAACAACCTACTCCCAAATAGGAAAAAGTAGGTATGGACTAGGATAGCAATGTCAGGCGGACCACATATTCATTGCAGACGTGCAGAGTTCCCGGAGGCTGGAGGGTATATAGGCTCAGCAGCATAAAAATGGCAAATCAAGACAAGAATCTGGAGTAACCATCATTGGCTGGAAAACATTGAGAAACCAAGTTGATGTACCGATCTGGAGAAGCTACCAAAAAACCACCAAAGTAACAGATTGAGGAGCAGGCGAGGCTTGTGTAATAATATGGCCAGAGGAAGAAGAACACACAACCTGCACAAGGTGGTACAGCCGTCTGAAAAAACTAACCGACTGATAAGTATCATGACCCAATTTATTTATCTGTAAAAAGAAAAAAAGAATTAAATTTATAATTGATTTTTTAAAAAGCTAAAATAAAACAATCACATTCAAATTCATAGTAAAAATTAAAGGAGAGTTTAATAAACCATAATTAGAATTTAAATAAATATTTTAAAAATAAATTAGCGCAAGTCTTTCGGTGATTTGTGTGTAGTGACAATTCATAAGTGATTGTTCACATATTTAACACTTATTTAATTAAACCACGTAGTGCTTAAAGCTGCAACCAAACCCCTTCGACTCATCATTCGCCTCGTCGTTTATGCCACATCATCTGTAGAAGGAAAATATAGTTGGTTAAGCACATGGAAATTTACTCAATGTGGGATTTACTGTTCAATTTCACAGTTTAAATTGACTTTATCTCTTGAGAAATGTACCTCATGAATTTTCTAAAAGTAAAGGGAGTTAACCCATAGTCAAGTCGCTCTAAAGTACTCATTATTTAATAAGTCAGATCACTCGAAGGTGCTCATTATTTAACACGTAAAGTTATGCGAAGGTGCTCATTGTATAATACGTCAATGTCATGCGAACCCGTCCGTCTTTTCTTAATGTAAACAATGTCATATGTACGTATAGGTTCCCGGCCCACCGATCTTAGGTAAGTTATCATACATATTTATCACACAAATTAATGTAAATCACGTTCAATATGGAAATCGTAACAGTAAGTCCACTATTTTAAAGAACGAGTCACACAAGGATAAAATTCAAGGTAAAGATTGTGGACGAGCGTTGTTGTTGTTAGTTTCCCTCGTAACCTCGATGCCTTCAAAATTTAAATTTACTCTTAGCATATGATTAAGTGTATTTCTCTAGAAATATATCACACTAGATCATACTTAGGGGGTCCTCTTGCAATTGTTTATAATTCGCAAAGTTGGGTATAACTCTTGAACCGTTTATTAATTTCAAAAACTGTTTTAAAGGAATATATAATACATAAAGGTTAACATTTTAGTGTTTACTCGGATCTATAAACATTTCATTCTAATGATCAACGAAAAGATAAAGTTTAGTTGGGTTTTCCTATAGGCAGCACTGCAATAGTCTAGTAAAAAGTCTATAACTTTCATTTGGGTAAATAATTTTTGAAGATATTTCATAATATCATAGTAGACACATAGACGAACAACTTTCATGTTTAAATTTTTGGCATATTCATCCATTTTAAATACATAAATTGGGTAACAAGTTTCTGAAGTAAACTCATTTCATTTTTCACTCCTTTGTTATATAAAATATCTAATGACTAATTATTTCTTTTAAAATTTTGATAAATATATTTATAATAGCATATATCAGGTTATATTTAAAATTTTATGAAGATATATATATATATATATATATATATATATATATATATATATATATATATATATATATAACTCACTGGATAGAAAACGTACAACTAACATGGTTGAGTTACGCAATGGAAATGCCAAGCCTTGAGCAGGCGGAGTTGCCTTGACCTGCTACCAAGAATTTGACGGAGAAATCATCAATTCTTCTTTCCTACCAAGGTGTGGGAGCTGAAAAGATCCATGCTAAGAAAGAATGAAGAAAACAAGTCCACACAGGGGTGGAAAAGAAAGAAGAAAGCCAGCTGTGGAAGTAGCGGGAGAGACCAACTAAGGAAGAGAGTTTACAAAGAAGGACGAGAGAAAAATAAATTTAAAGAGAGGATGTTTTGGAAACTTTTTACATTTCTTCTTAATCAAAAATGGGAATTAGTAATTAGGGCTCTTCATGAAGGCGAGTCGGCCAACACAGATCATGATTCCGTCAGAGAAGCAGCTTCAAAGTTTTAGTTTTGGAGAAGATCTCCTTAAGAGAGAGAGAAAGCCAATTGATTCTCAAGAGAGTTCAGGTGTTTTTCGTGGAGGAGAAAGAAATAAGATTTTTGAAAAGATTTAATCACCTTCTTACATGGAAAGGAGATAAATGTGATTCATTAAAGTGTTATCATTCATTCATTCACGTGACTTGATCAGATTTCTTCTCCACCCATTTTGGGGGTTTTGGTTCAATTAATCTACTTGGGCCACCATGAATAAATTGCTAACAAAATAAAGTATCAATTTGGGCCCGATTTCAATTAGGGTATGTTAAGAGCTTAGTTATAGTTTAAGACTACCTTGAGAAGAACAACATCAGCAGCATGAATGAAATTAAACATGTCACCTCCAACAAAACTCACTCTTTCGTACCCTTCTAGTCCTTCAACAACCTGTGGGAGTTCCAGCACAGTACATTTTAAGCCACGAATGACTTCGGCAAGTGCCTTCGCCAACATTATTGGGTTCGTATCATTATTAAATCAACTTGATAAGATTACAAAAATTTCGTATTTTGCTTGTGTCAATCCATTAAACATGACCAAAATTAACATATGGCACATTAACATGCTATTACCCTATTAATAATATATTTGAAAAGACTAATTAATAATTTATAATATACCAATTAAAATTTTTATTAACCAATTTGAATCTATGACAACTTAGTCACCAACCCCTAAAATCTAGAACCCAATCAGCCATTAAATATCTCTTTGTTATTGTTATACTCAAACCTCATCTCTTGTGTTGTGCCTCGACGACCCATCGAGGGAGAAGGTTCGAGTTCAATTTCTTTTTTTTCTTTTTTAGCTTCAATCCTGCTAAAATGTTGTCAAATTGTGAACACAGTTCAAGAATTTATTTGGATTGAAGGCTTAGATTAGAAAAATAATTTAATTTGAAGTTAGAATTGCACTCAAATATGTATTTTTTATTTTTGTAGACATTGAGATTATATTACCTAATTTTTAATTATTATTTTTTTTTTGACATTGAGATTATATTACCATATTTTTAATTATGTTATGTAATTTTGTTTAATTTTTATATTTTTACTTTTTCTTATCGTGTATTTTTTCGTGTACTACTATCGTATCGACACGAAACCCGATATAAAAGTAAGAATTTACACCCCTAAATTTCTAATGGCACATGTTTTGTCATCAGTAGATATTTCCAATAATGTTGCCACCTGATATTTTTCCATTAGTAATTGATTTGCATACATTCACCAAACTTGTAAGCTGTAACTACTCTATAGTTTTTTGAATGAAAATTAGAATTCTCTCTTTTATCTTCTACCTTCTACTCTCTCTCTCTCTCTCTCTCTCAATCCTTTTTTCATGCAACTTTAAGCACTCTCTCTTATTTGACACTCATATCCATGTATACTTCAATCCATTTCTTAGCCACTGCATCAAACTTGATTGGATTGGGCTACCACTGCATCAAACTTGTACCTTCTAAAGGACACTAACAATATTTATTTAACTCACCACGTTTCGATCTTTCATTGATCCAAATGAAAGACAATAAAAAATCACTGCCCTTGAATCTAGTCTCAATTTCAACTATTTTTTCTCTCTACTCCTACTGTCTTTCCCGACGACACCTGCACCACCGCAGCCATCTCTTTGTTATTGTTACATTCAAACCTCATCTCTTGTGTTGTGAGTCATCGACCCATCGAGGGAGAAGGTTGAGGTTCAATTTCTTTTTTCTTTTTCTTCTACCTTCTACTCTCTCTCTCTCTCTCTCAATTCTTTCTTCTTACAACTTTGAGCACTCTCTCTCCTGACACTCATATACATGTATACTCCAATCCATTTCTTAGCCATGACTTTTGAGGATGAGTGCAACTAAGCTTGAAATCAATTGGCATGGGAGGAATAGAAAATAGTAAATATGCTTAAAGTCCAATGCTGCTTAGATATGTACATTTATAAATCCCTCCATCAAATCCTTCAATCATGTTTAGATGTCACTTGAAATCAATTGTTTTATAAATCCAATATTTTAAATCAATGGATTTCAAATAATGAATTTGAATTTAATTTTTTTTAGTTGTTTTATAAAGGATTTCAAATCCTTCCTCAAATCGTGTCATTTGAAATCCTTCCATTGTTATGTAATTGATACATAATATATAAAAATAATAAATATAAAATTAATAAATTAATATATATATATATATATATATTTATATTTTTTTTTAATTTTAAACTCTACCACCCAGCCAACCCCCAACCACCCCACAACACCCAAACACCCCCCCAATTATTTTATTTTTTTATAAAACTTTAGATTTAAATATTTAAATAATAAAAATATTACCACCCAACCCTACCCTTATCCCACCCCGCACCCCCGGCTGCCTGCCAAAATTTTTTTTTAAAATTTTAGATTTTAATATTTAAATAATAAAAATATTACTGATCGTCGCTATTTTCACCTAGATTTTAGTGTCTTTTTGTATGTGTTTTCGTATTATTTTATCCGTATGTATGTGTATTTTGGTTGTATTTTGTGTTTTTATGGAAATGTGTGAGAATGAGTTTAAACGTATACAAAACAAGTGAAAACGGAGCAAAAAGGGAGATGAAATTGAAGATCCAAGAAAAGGCACAAAAACTCGATCGAGTTTCTCTTACAGACAGCTTCAGGAAACAGGGGAAAATCACATAAATTCGACCGAATTTTAGAAACTCGATCGAATTTTTATGCAAAATTCTAGCTGTCATAACGCGATTCAAGGTTTTCCAAGGAGTATAAATACCCCCAATTCCAATATTCCAAAGGGGATTCTAGGGTTTCTCCTTCCACCCACACATCACACACATTTTTCTTCATTTTTCACCATCTTCTCCATCCATTCTTCATCCATCCATCTACACTTGATCCCCTCCATCAAATCCACCATCCAAGTGATCAAGGAAGCAAGGTTGAGTGAAGATTACAAGAAGAAGAAGAAGAAACTCCATTGAAGGACTTCAAAGGGGGAATCTAATTCTAATTTTTGTGAACTTCTTTATAGTTTTGTCATGGGATTTGTAGATACAATTGTCTATGTTGTTTTCTATAAGACTATGATAGGCTAATCTCCTTTGTGAGATTAGCTCCATGATTGGTGTTGGATAATTTAGTTTTTATGCAAATTGATTTTAATCTTGAATGGGTTTTGTGTTATTTCTATCATTGATTGTTAATTGCTTGATGTATATGATTGATATGTGTGATTAATTGTCATGGCCATGTGATTAGATTGGTAGATCAATTATATGTTTAGGATAGTTCATTGAATCATTTCATCATACACTTCATGTGCATTAATTTAGAATGAGATAGGTATATCCTTCTAGATTTGGAACACTTTGATAGAACATTTGATTAGCTTAATCGAGAGATTAGTTGATTAGATGAGGAGATCCAAGCCATTAGTGAATTCATAGTACCTTAAAAGGGAATATTGCGTATGATTTAGTACCTAATTAGGGAACTCATAGAGTAATTAGTACCTATTGGGAGGTGTTCACTTTGGTCTCGATCCTTTGTGCTTTTAGGAGCCTTATTGAGGGCCTACATCATATCCATCTTGGTAGAGAGTTTAGGTGAAATTAGTGATCACTCCTATGCTATGTCCATGATAGATTATAATCAATTGCATGATTACTTTGTTCTCTATACCATGATTGTTGCTAATCTCATCCTTGCATCATTTGGAACCCCTTTTATCTTGCATCCATTTTATCTTTATTTCTTTCATTAGTTTAATTGCATTCATTTGGATCCTATCACTCCATTCCGTCGTCCTTATAAAATTACGATAAACTTAAGATCGCTTAAACTCTAGTACCTTCCTCCCTGTGGTTCGATAAATTCTTTAATTGGTCATTCTGACTACAATCCGACCAATCAAATGGCGTCGTTGCCGGGGAGGTAACGGTCGCTAGTAGTTTAACAAGGATTGTTTATAGTGGTCTTAATAAGGATATTTATTTTTTTTTTGCATCTTATATTTGCTTTAGAAAATTTTGTTCTAATTTTTCTTTCTCTTATAGGTGCATACCTTGAGAAGGAAGAAGAAGGAGAACAAGCCCAAAAATATGAGCTACATGGATATTCTTCGAGAAATGGTGAATAGAAGTGCTCATCCCACTATGAACACACAAGAAATTTTTCAAGGATTTCAAATGCCAACTTTTGAGCCAAACTTGTAACCGAATTTTGGAATACACGATATGTAATTCCTACAACAAAGTTATGAGAACTTTGGAGCTCCTCATCAAATGCATCAACAAGTATACCCTCAAAGTGTGGAAGATGTTTTTCAAGAAATTTTTTCTATAAATCAAGAAGGAAATCAACCACAACTATGGGGAGATTTTCAAGACTCCAACACCTGTTATTCCACCCAGCGTGACTACAAAGAAAAACTTAGAGATGAGTTGATCGAAACGATTATGGAGTGCATGGAGAGGGAGAAGAAGTATAATGAAGAGTGGAAGGATCGAATGGAAAATTGGTGTGAAATGGTGACAAATAAAATCGTAGCATACGGTGGTAGATTGGATTCCATTGAGCACCAAGTTAGTCAAGTTATGTCCACCATGGAGAGACTTCAAGAAGAGAACAACAAGCCTTCTACCTCCAGAACAACGAATCTATGCATGACCATTAAAGATCGGAAAGAGGATAGTTTGGGGGTTGATGAGGTTATGAAGGAGAAGAGAGAAAGAGTTCCTAAGTGGGTGAAAGCCAAAGAGTTGAAAGAAGAATTTAAGGGGGAATTCGAAAGATTTGTCGAATCTCTTGAAGAGATGGTAGAGAAAGTCAAGATTCAAAATCGAGAAGATATTTATGCCATTATGGAAGAAAAGAAGCCTCCGGAAACTAAGATCATGGATTCTACTCCCCACAAGCCTAAATCTTCTCATTCTATAGAAATTTCAAATTCTCTTAAGAACTTCAATGATTTTATTGATAAAAATTTATTTGGTGATTGTAGAAAAAATGTTGCAAGAGGGCAACAACACTTGTCAATGCTCGAATTTTTACCGGGGAATGTGGTTGAAGTTCAAAATTCATATAAAGTCCCATGGAAAAAGTGGAACAAGTGGAAAGGGCCATTCCTTGTGAAGAACGCATTTGGAGAACAATTGCTTGAATAATTTAACAAGAAAGGACACGTTCTTGTGGTTGAGCGGGAGAGCACAAGGCACTACTTCAAGAAGAAAACTATGACAGTGCCTAAGGACTATTCTAGACCACCATGAGCTTAATAATATCGTTCGGCTTGAAGATGTTAAACTTAGCGCTAGATGGGAGGCAACCCATCATTATCTTTATTGCTTTGTTTAATGCTTTCAATAAGGATTGTGGATTTGATTTTGTTTTGAAATTTTGATATGTAGGTTGATTGTGCTCGTGAGGAGAATGCGTATTGGAGATATGAGAAGTGCTTGATTTGAAGTGTGTAGGTACGTCTCACCACTTTTTGAAAACTTAATTTTCACTTTTGTCTCAATTTAAGTTTGGGGGGATATGGTGTGGTGTGACATACATGTTTTGTTAGTAAGCATATACTTCTCGTATTTTTGGGGCAATTTTAAAATTTTTCTCATGAGTTTTGGTTTGATTTTGGTATGATTGGTTGTGTTGAAGTGCATGATAGTCCATAATTTTTAATAAAATTGTTGAGTTAATGGTTTTGATGAGTTTTTGAGCATGTACAAGGGGTAATGGAAGCACGAATTGAGCTCGAAACTAACAACTTCGACTACCAAATGCCTATTGAGGGAGTTCACTCTACACTCATCACTTCAATGTGCTTAGCATAATTTGACTTGACTTGGATTGTTTGAGATTAGCATGTTACTTTATTTGTTATGTTTTTGGGAGGTTTATTTTCGTAATTTAGGATTTCCTTTTCAATTAAGATGAGGATGTTTGTGAGCTTAATTGATTATGAATGTGTGCTTCATTGTCTATGATGGATGATTTTGTTATTTTTGCATGTTTTGTGTTTTTGTGTTATTTCTTTTTTGGTGAGTCTTTGTTTTTGATTTGTGTGTATTTTTATTTTTGTCTTGGTATATTTGGTAGTTTATTTAGGGAGGTCGTAAGTCATTTTTGAATGTGAGTAATTACATGTTGTTGTGATAAGTGATGATAAGTTATGATTAAGAATCTCTACACTTTCGAATTGTAACATGTTTATTTAACTTGTTCAATTTTGAGATGAATGTGGTGTAATAAGTTCCTTGAGGTTCGAGCATAATCTTGTGAGAATTTGAGCCTCAACCGTGCATACATGGTTTTTCTTCATGAGTGGATTGGTTGTGTTTGATAAGCTAGAACTTGCTTAAGGACTATATGAACGAGCCGATTAGTGGAGATTAGTGATATGATCTAAGGTCATCCTTGTTATTTATAGTCATTGCCAAATATTTTCATACCATGAACATCATCCCTAGTCAACCACTTTGAGCCTTTAAGCCTATTTCTTGTGAAATTAGCACATTACAAGCCTTGATTACCCACATGAGCCTTATATATTTACCCTTTTGTTTGAGTAATTGAGGAGATGGTAGTTAGAAAGGATTGATTGAATAACAAAAGAAGTAAAGAAAATGGTAAACAAGCAAGAAAAATGATGAAAAGAGCAAAAACAAGAATGCACATGCAACCTTAAAACAAAAAAAGAGCAAAGCAACAACAAGATTCTCAAGAAATCAAAAGTCCAAATAAGGAAGCATGCATCATAAAGAGCTTAATACAAAGGAGAAAGATGATGAATAGTGCTTGAGACCAACAAAGATAAAAAGGAAGAAGGAAGAGTGGAGGAATAGAATAAAGTAGCTACCTCTTCAATTACTTACACTTGATTAGTCACTATTATCCATATTCTTCCTACCCTATCAAAGAGCCTATCATTACATCCTTAATGAAAGACCTTTTTGATCATTGATAGAAACTTTGGAGGTTTGTGAATGTAGTCCACGAGCAAGCTTATAGCAAGTCAAGCCAATCGATTGATGAGTGTTGTTTTAACCCACTTTAAAGAGTGTTGAGTGATATTAATAACCTATGTGAGGCTTGGATTAAAAAGGGACTATATTACACTTTATTCTCTTTTAATTGAACTTGTTAATTTCTCATGTCATGAATCTAATGTTGTAAGATGACTTAGCATAGTTTGTAGTTATTATTGCCATCGATGTGTTATTGCTTATATTTGTTAGATCTTTTTCCTAGATGAAAATTTCTTCTCTTGGTTTATTATTTTCGTTGTTCGGGGACGAGCAACACTTTAAGTTTGGGGGGGTTGATCGTTGCTATTTTCACCTAGATTTTAGTGTCTTTTTGTATGTATTTTCGTATTATTTTATCCGTATTTATGTGTATTTTGGTTGTGTTTTGTGTTTTTATGGAAATGTGTGAGAATGAGCTTAAACGTATGCAAAACAGGTGAAAATGGAGCAAAAAGGAAGATGAAATTGAAGATCCAAGAAAAGGCACAAAAACTCAGTCGAGTTTCTAAAAATTAGGTCGAGTTTCTAAAAACTCGGTCGAGTTTCTAAAAACTTGGTCGAGTTTCTCTTACAGACAACTTAAGGAAACAGGGGAAAATCATATAAATTCAACCGAATTTTAGTAACTCGGTCGAATTTTTATGCAAAATTCTTGATGTCAAAACGCGATTTCAAGGTTTTCCAAGGAGTATAAATACCCTCAATTCCAACATTCCAAAGGAGATTCTAGGGTTTCTCCTTCCACCCACACATCACACACATTTTTCTTTATTTTTCACCATCTTCTCCATCCATTCTTCATCCATCCATCTACACTTGATCCCCTCCATCAAATCCACCATCTAAGTGATCAAGGAAGTAAGGGGGAGTGAAGATTACAAGAAGTAGAAGAAGAAACTCCATTGAAGGACTTCAAATGGGGAATCTAATTCTAATTTTTGTGAACTTCTTTATAGTTTTGTCATGGGATTTGTAGATACAATTGTCTATGTTGTTTTCTATAAGACTATGATAGGCTAATCTCCTTTGTGAGATTAGCTTCATGATTGGTGTTGGATAGTTTAGTTTTTATGCAAATTGATTTTAATCTTGAATGGGCTTTGTGTTATTTCTATCATTGATTGTTAATTGCTTGATGTATATGATTGATATGTGTGATTAATTGTCATGGGCATGTGATTAGATTGGTAGATCAATTATATGTTTAGGATAGTTCATTGAATCATTTCATCATACACTTCATGTGCATTAATTTAGAATGTGATGGGTATATCATTCTAGATTTGGAACCCTTTGATAGAACATTTGATTAGCTTAATCGAGAGATTAGTTGATTAGATGAGGAGATCCAAGCTATTAGTGAATTCATAGTACCTTAAAAGGGAATATTGTCTATGATTTAGTACCTAATTAGGAAACTCGTAGAGTAATTAGTACCTATTGGAAGGTGTTCACTTTGGTCTCGATCCTTTGTGCTTTTGGGAGCCTTATTGAGGGCCTACATCATATCCATCTTGGTAGAGATTTTAGCTGAAATTAGTGATCACTCCTATGCTATGTCCATGATAGATTATAATCAATTGCATGATTACTTTGTTCTCTATACCATGATTATTGCTAATCTCATCATTGCATCATTTGGAACCCCTTTTATCTTGCATCCATTTTATCTTTATTTCTTTCATTAGTTTAATTGCATTCATTTGGATCCTATCACTCCATTCCGTCATCCTTATAAAATCACGATAAACTTGAGATCGTTTAAACTCTAGTACCTTCTTTCCTGTGGTTCGATAAATTCTTTAATTGGTCATCCTGACTACAATCCAACCAATCAATTACCACCCAACCCTACCCCACCGACCCCCCCTGCCACCACCCCACACCCTACCCCCAGAACAAAAATTTTTAAATAAATTTTAAATTTTATTATTTAAATAATAAAAATATTACCACACTTCTTAACCCTCCTAACCACCCACTCATCCATCCATCCCCTGCCACCACCATCCCTACTGATGAATAATTACTATTATTATTATTTTTTATTTTTTAGTTGGTATGGTCATATCAATTCTCACTCTTCATCTCCTTCTTGTTTTAATATTTGGATTCACCTTTGACCTTCCCTAAAGAAAGGTCTCTCTTTAATGCTACTGTAACCAACCAAAATAAATTACTCCATCCGCTACAGTAACTACCACCTTCTGAGTTACTCCACGGCCCTCTGTAAAAGGTTTCCGAAATTTACTCCCTCTAAATTTTTATCTCCTCCTTCTCTCTAAACTATCTTCCTTAGTTGGCCTCTCTCTTCCTTAGTTGGTCTCTTCGGGCCTCTCGCACCGCCACTTCCAAGCTCACTTTCTTCTTTCTTTTTTTTTTCCAGCCTGTGTGGACTTGTTTTCTTCATTCTTGGTTAGCATGGATCTTTTCTACCCCCCCACTCTGGTGGGAAAGAAGAATCGATGGCTTCTCCATCGAACTGGCCGGTAGATCTGGACAATATAGCCGCAGTCTTATCAGTTGGCTGTACCACCTCCGACCATATATATTTTTACACAACCCTCGAGTGCTCTTCAATCTGTTAGTTTTGGCAGTTCTTGGGTAGCTTCATTTGAAGAGGGTCGGAATTGGTGCAGTAGCTTTTCCAGCCGATTCCCTACCTGCTTTTTCCTAGGTCAACTTGCTAAGTGTCTATGTTTTGTTGGTTAATGCTTATGAGTTATGATCCCACACTTAGCCTTTTTCCTTCTTTGTCCCACCTACCTTCCTTTTTATATTTTAATTAATGGGATATATTATATTGTTCCACCTCTCTTCTTTGCAGACATTATTTTCAATAGGGAAAAATTTCTTTTTTGGTCCTATAAGAATATAGCATTTTCATTAAGGTCCTTTTTAATACATAAATAGTCCCATGTGAATTTTGGCTAATTTTCCATTACAAACTAACAGAATAAGCACATGTTAGTCATGTGCACCGTTAGTGAATCATTTAATTACATACTCCCTCCATCTCGTTTCAATGTTTACATTTTCTTTTTGCATGTTGATTAAGGAGTATAGTATTTTAATAGATAGTGAGTGGAAAGATATAATATTTAATGTAAAGTGTGTAGGTGTATTAGTGTTGGATGTGGGGACCATGGTGATATATTAATTGTTTTAGGTGGGTCCCATATATTCCTAAAAAGGAAACATAAACATTGAAATGGGATGCCTAAAATAGAAATATGTAAACATTGAAATGGTACGGAGGGAGTAATTAAATATATTTTTTAACAGAATAAAAAATCAGAAAAAAGAAAAGTTATAAAATCAAAATGGCGAAGTCGTCATCATTCAAGAAACCCCTAATAATTCACCCCCAATTTCTGCTCTTCTGATTTCTTTTTCTACCAATAATGTGATTTGATCTACTGCCGCCACCGACGGTATTGGCGCCGCTCTGTTCCCCTCGGCCCTACTCCCCGTCTTCCGCTTTCTTCTTATGGCTCTCCCTTTTAATTAATTTATTAATTTTATATATACTAATTTTATATATTATATATCAATTACACAATAATAGAAGGATTTTAAATGACACGTTTTGAGGAAAGATCTAAAATCCATTAAAAAACAACTAAAAAAATTCAAAATCAAATCCATGATTTGAAATCCATTGATTTAAAATCTTGGATTAATAAATCCATTGATTTCAAGTGGCATCCAAACATTAAGGAAGGATTTGAGGAGGGATTTAGGATTTATAAATCCCTCCTCAAATCCTTCCATCCAAACACACCCTAATTGAAATCGGGTTCAAATTGATACTCCATTTTGTTAGCAATTTATTCATGGTCGCCCAAGTGGATTAATTGAACCCAAACCCCCAAAATGGGTGGCGAAGAAATCTGATCAAGTCACGTGAATGACAACACTTTAACGAATCACATTTCTCTCATTTCCATGTAAGAAAAGGTGATTAAATCTTTTCATAAATATTCTCTTTTTCTCCTCCAAGGAAAACACGTGAACTCTTAGAATCAACTGGCTTTCTCTTTCTCTTCAAGGAGATCTTCTCCAAAACTAAAAATTTGAAGCTGTTTCTCTGACAAATCATGATCTCTATTGGCTGACACGCCTTCATGAAGAACCCTAATTCCTAATTCACTTTTTTGATTAGGAAGAAATGTAAAAGGTTTCCAAAACTTCCTCTCTTTAAATTTATTTTTCTCTCGTCCTTCTCTCTAAACTCTCTTCCTTAGTTTGTCTCTTCCGCTACTTCCAAGCTGGCTTTCTTCTTTCTTTTCTACCCCTGTATGGACTTATTTTCTTCATTCTTGCTTAGCATGGATCTTTTCAGCCCCCACACCCTGGTAGGAAAGAAGAATCGATGGCTTTTCCGTCAAACTTTTGGTAGCAGGTGAAGGTTGCTGCTCAACTCTGCCTGCTCAAGGCTTGGCATTTCCGTCGCGTAACTCAACCATGGTAGTTGTATGTTTTCCATCCAGTGAGTTTTATTTTTCTAAAATATATATTTATATAATATATAAATATCTTTATAAATTTTAAATATAACCTGTTATAGGATACTATAATTTTATTTATCAAAATTTTAAAAGAAATACTTAGTCATTAGGAGTTGTATATAACAAAGGAGAAAAAAATGAAATGAGTTTACTGCAAAAATTTGTTATCTAATTTATGATGTTAAAATAGATGAATCTGCCAAAAAGTTCAACATGAAAGTTATTCGTCTATGTGTCTACTAAGATACTGTGTAATATCTTTAAAACTTATTCACCCAAATGAAAGTTATAGCCTTTTTACTAGACTGTGGCAGTGCTGCCTACTGGAAAACCCAACTAAACTTTATCTTTTCGTTGATCATTAGAACGAAATGTTTATGGATCCCAGTAAACATTAAAATGTTAACTTATATGTATTATATGTTCCTTTAAAACTATTTTTGAAATGAATAAACGGTTTAAGAGTTTGGTATGCTGTCGCGGGCGTACCAAAATATAATTTATATTTCCAACTCACACTTATAGGTAGTATAGTAGTAAGTAGGGTCGAACCCAAGAGAGTATAATTAATCCTAATTAAATTAAAGTATTACTAACATATGAAATAAATAAAAGGGGGGTTTGTTTATGAAAAATTGATAAATACTCAAATAATAAATCAACTCAATATTTAAATAACAAAGTAGATGAAAATTAATATAAAATTAACCAAGTAATAAAAGCCTAGTTTAGGATGTCGATCCCCTCCCATTTACTAAATTAATTAATCATATGAATTAAACATCTAGCCTAGTGCACAAACTCAAATCCCTAGATTGACGGTACGACCAATCAACCCGAATGTTCTTACGTTCATCAACTAGGGTACGACCACAAAATTGAACTATCTACGAGTGACCCTATGGATTCGAACTCGTAGATGCATTAAAACTCTAAACATAGGATTACTAGGCTACGAAATCCGGCTAGGTATCATACAACCTAGATTTTATTACACCTAGAGGGAATTATCTCTATTTGTTACTTAATCCAATTCTTGCAACAATTACGGATTGTAGTTCATAGAATAACATTCAGCAGTTTAATAATTAAATAGGTGATCAGGCTAAAATAACTATCAAACCACAATTAAGAACATCACTGCATGTAATAAAATAAACTTGCACACAAGATTCAATGTAAAAATCATAAATAATTAAATTAATTATTCAACAGGAGGTTCACGAATCCTAAACTAGAAAAGGGGATTAGCCCCGCATGTTCATAGCAAAAACGAAATTAAAATTATAAAAACCGATTGTGACGATTGCTTCTTGAACTTCACGCCAACCTCCTTGGAGTGCTGTAGCTTCTCGTTAATTATCCTCTCTTTTGATCGTGTTCTGCTGTAATATATCGTGTATGATGCTCTTCCCAAAAATAGCGTGTATCTGCTCCCATAAATATCTCTATCTTGATCCCCAAGCAATCTTGTTTGATCTCTTTCCTTACTTATCTCTTCCTAAAATATCTCAAAGATCTTTTCTTTTCTTGTTGACTAATCTATCGAGCCTCCTCCACAACATGGGCCTGACTTGAGGGTGATTGAAATCGCTGGACTCGTGTGAGAAAATATATGAAAATATTCCAGCTGCACTTTCCTTATTTAAGCTGAATTTTCGCAGGTCCCTTCTGACACTGAGGGGGTCAGTGTCAGTCAATTTGGCAGCACGAATTTCCTGCACAAAACAGCCCGTTTCACATCAATTTGTATCATTAAAGCTCCAACTAATCAAAGATAAGATAAGTCAATTTAGCATCCAAATTAGCACATAAGTCAATCAATTAAACATGAATTTCAACCAAATAATTATGCTAGAATATGACTTATCAAATCTCCCCACACCTAAACTTTTCTTGTCCTCAAGCAAACCAAAATCATAGATGATAGAGAATAGAAAACCAAGGAACATCATCAATCAAGGCAAATGTAAGTTGCATACTTCAAGAGACAAGCAACCAATGAGCATTTGGAACTAAATAAAACATGACTCTTCACTCAAAGTTTGCAACTTTCATGGCATCAAATGTTTCAAAATTCTATGGCCTCACCAAGATTCACTCAATATCACTCAAAAATATGATCTAGGTAACAAGTTCACTCAAAAATTGAACAAGAAAAGTCATTACCATAGGCTTGCTCCCAAATCAATTCTCCACCAATTTTAGATGAATCATATGCAACAATCAAAGGGTCTTCGAGTGGGTTGTAATGGGGCTTTAGGTCAGGGTAAGGTAAATAAAGAGATAAGAATGGCTAAATACATCACTTCACAACATGTGATCTCTACAAATCAAAACATCCATGATTACCCCATCTTTTTATTTTCACAACACCCTTTTTCTTGCACTACAAATCTCCCCACACCTGCCCCTTTCATAGACTAGGAACAGCAGGTGTCACACTTACAAGAATCACTGTTTCTTAGATAATTAACAACTCAACACAAACAATTTCAGCAACTCCTTTTCCTTTCTTTTTTTTTTAAATTCCTTCCTTCCTTTTCTTTCTTTTTTTTTCCAACCTTCCTTCCTTTTCTTTCTTTTTTTTCCTCTTTTTTTCAACTATTTCAAATTTTTTTTCAGCTTTCTCCCCCCACCATCATCAATTCGACCTCAAAGTACTTTCACAAGACTCACATATAGCAAAGTGATGAAGGGTTCAAATGGAGAAGTTTAAGAAAGAAATGAGAATTTAAGGTTCATTTATGTGCTCATAATCCAAAGAAAAGGCTTAGGCTCAACGTGGCTTCCCTAAAGTTTCCATATTCAGGTGGGACAATATAAGCCAAGAGGGTTAAACCTAAGTGCCCTTATCATTTTATCACACACAACCAATCACATGATCTCGAAATGCATTCAAAAGAGCAAGTTCTAGAATGAACAATTTAAATTCAATGCACTCAAGAAAGAAGTTCAATAGAGCTTTTAGATGATAGCTCGTTAAGGCTCAAAAGCTCACAAAAATTGGTTATAATTTGCCATGAAATTCTCAAAAATTTGAGCCACTACAATTACAAAAATTTTGCAAAGAAAATCAGATTCCAACAGCTCCTAAACATCACTGCTACCCTCTCAATTATGCATCGCCTCTTTACCTATCAAGATTTTATTCCTCAATTTATCCAACTCCATATCAACACACAATTCAGAGGACAACAAAACTAAACAAGACACAAGACATTGAGCAACTTTATACCACTTTTCTACCCCAATTATCATATAAAAACCCTCCCCACACCTGAACGTTTGCTTGTCCCCAAGCAAAACACAGTATAAGAAAGACTAAACATGTAATTGGGTAGAATACACCTGATTCAATTTTGGGTAGAGCTTTGACCACGATCAACCCTTGCAATTCGCATCACAGCTGTTAATCACAATAGAAAATTAAGATTGAACAATCAGACAATTTATTAAAAATAAAATAAATAAAAAAAAAAATAAAGCGAGAAAATTGGGTTGCCTCCCAATCAGCGCCTTTGTTTATTGTCGTTGGCTCGACTTAGGTATGGTATATCTTTCAAGTATGTGAAATTTTGTTCCACTCCATCCGATCAACCTCAACAGTGTGAAACCCCTTATGATATTCCTTGAGTTCATGGTTCGGCCTCAAGAACGAGGACTTCAAGTGTTCGAGGAACACTTTCAACTCTAGCTTAGGCACTTCACCAAGCTTTTCTTTCTTCAATTTATTTTCATGCACTATCATGTTTCCATTTGCAATAATGGTGCCAAAGTTATCCCTACGAGTTAGTTTAAAACAATCCTGCACCAAAGGCTCAACAACATTCATAGCAAAAACTGAATTAACGTCTGTAGGAGACTCCACAGGAAATTTAACAGAAGCTACATCTGAGGTGCTTGGACTCTGAGAGGAACTATGCAAAACATTGACGTAGTGATTCAGCTTTTCATGATCACATCTTTCAGCACCCTCCTTCATTTTTCCCTGATCAATTACAGTGTCTAATGCATCCCTACTAGTGAGTTCAAAGTGTTCCTGGACAATAGGATCAATAGTACTCACAACAGAAAGCAGGTTAGCATCATCAGGATATTTCATAGTATCATATATGTTAAATTTGATGATCTGCCCATCAAATTCCATCGTTAGAGTACCTTCACTCACATCTATCTTAGTGCATGACGTGTTGAGGAATGGTCTCCCTAACAAAATAGTAGTGGAATTTGATGGGTGGTCATTCATTTCTAACACATAAAAATCAGCAGGGAATATTAGTTTATCTACCTGAATAAGAACATCCTCAATGACTCCATCTGGGTATGCCTGGCTTTGATCAGCAAGTTGGATGACAACTCCAGTCTTCTTCAACTCTCCCACACCCAGCTTCTCAAACACTGATCGAGGCATTACATTAATGGAAGCTCCAAGGTCCAACATGGCTCTTTCTACATTACAACTCCCAATCTGACAAGGAATTACAAACATGCCAGGATCCTTGCGCTTCTGAAGTAACGTTTGCTGGAAGACAGCTGAAACGTTTTCTCCCATCACCACTTTTTCATCTACTTTCAACTTCTTCTTATTGGTGCACAAATTCTTCAAGAACTTGGCATATCTCGGAATCTGCTTAATTGCCTCAAGAAGAGGTAAATTGATCTGCACTTTCTGAAATACTTCAAGTAGCTGTATATCCTTCTCAGTGGTGTCCGGTTTCCTTATTCTGCTTGGAAAAGGTAAACGGTTAATATCAAAAGGAATAGGGTCAGAATTTTTAACCTGATTTTTTTTCGACCTTCTGACACTGATGGGGTCAGTGTCAGTGTTTCGTTTCTGCACGTCAGATTTTTCAGCCCCAAACTGATCAGTCTGATCCTCCACTGTTCCAGAAGGTTTTTCATCATCTTCTTGCACGTTTTGGTCAGACTTTTTGGGCGGTGCAACCTCCTCCAATTGTTTCCCACTCCGCAGTGTGATAGCACTCACATTCTTAAGATTAATCTCTATTTGTGAGGGCAACTTTCCACTGTTTTGAGCTTGCATCTGGCCTACAGTTGTAGCTAATTGGGTTACTTGATTTTCCAAGTTCCGGATTGACGATTGAGTTGTCATCTTCAAGTCCTGAAAAGATGACTGTGTCATCTTTTGAAATTTAAGATTGCTGGCAGCCAACTCTTTCATCATCTGCTCAAATGAAGTTCCAGAACTTGAACCACCTTGTTGGCGATTTCCACCATCTTGAGGGTAATTTTGTGGCCTATTCACAACTCTCTGCTCTTGAAACTGTTGTGGCCCCCTATTTCCTCCTTGTCCATTTCCATACCTCAGATTGGGGTGATCTCTCCAACCTTGATTGTAGGTTTGAGAAAAGGGATCATATCGCCCCATGGCGTTTACTTGTTCATCACTAGGTGTAACCCTGCAATCAAGAGTAGAGTGGTCGTTAGTTAAACAATATTGACAGAATGGTGGGTTTACCTCTTTTCCTTTAGCGAGATTCTCCACAGCAAGTGTCAACTTATTCAAAGTTTCTTCCAACTTAGAGTCATGGACCTCCTTTACTTCTCTAACTAATGGATCACGTGTGCCAAACTGTTGAGTGTTGGCAGCCATGCTAGCAATCAAGTCTCTAGCAGCAGTAGGTGTTTTCATCATGAATGCTCCACCGCTAGCCGCATCAAGCATGTTTCGATCCATGATCGACAACCCTTCATAGAAGTACTGCAACAGCAACTGATCGCTTATCTGATGCTGGGGGCATGCTGATGTGAGACGTTTAAACCTCTCCCAATACTCATGCAAACTTTCCCCTTGCATCTGACGAGCTCCAGATATCTCCTTACGCAATACAGCAACTCTAGTGGCTGGGAAGTACGTTTGGAGAAAAAGCTTCTCCATTTCGGCCCATGTATTAATCGATCCAGGAGGAAGGTAATACAACCAATCCTTCGCCATGTCCTTCACTGCAAAGGGAAATGCCCTAAGCTTGACCATCTCCTCCGTCACTCCGGTTGGTTTCATGCTCATGCATACCACCGAGAACTCCTTCAAGAACTTGTGAGGATTTTCACCTGAAAGACCATGGAAAGCAGGAAGTAAGTGAATCAATCCTGATTTCAATTCAAATACTGTATTATCAGTGATCGCTGGAAAGTTAATGCATAACGGCTGATGGACTATGTCCGGATTTGCCAATTCATTCAAGGTTTTTTCCTCATTATTTCCAGCCATATTTTCCTCTCCTGACTCAGATCCTACAGTATCCTCTTCCTCTAGATCAGAAAAATCAGAATTCTCCTCTTCAAGATGAAGTGGACCAGCTGCAAGTTTGGACTCGGTAAGGTTTTCTGCGGTTTCGCCAATGGACGAACTTGTTTCCTTCTTCTTCCGGGACTCCTTTCTCAACCTCCGGGCAGTTCTCTCAATTTCAGATATGTATTCAAGTTGTTTTTGACCTGAAGATCGAGTAATCATCCACAGAAAAAGAAATTTCAAAAACAGGGCCTTCTGACACTGATGGGGTCAGTGTCAGTGTCAGTGTAACTGAAAATTTCAAAAATTTCAGAAAAATTAAAAAAAATTCCAGCACCTGTAACAATGCAAAATAATGTCAGAAACACAAAAAATTTAACAAAATTCGATTTTACTCCCCGAGCAAACGGCGCCAAATTTGGTATGCTGTCGCGGGCGTACCAAAATATAATTTATATTTCCAACTCACACTTATAGGTAGTATAGTAGTAAGTAGGGTCGAACCCAAGAGAGTATAATTAATCCTAATTAAATTAAAGTATTACTAACATATGAAATAAATAAAAGGGGGGTTTGTTTATGAAAAATTGATAAATACTCAAATAATAAATCAACTCAATATTTAAATAACAAAGTAGATGAAAATTAATATAAAATTAACCAAGTAATAAAAGTCTAGTTTAGGATGTCGATCCCCTCCCGTTTACTAAATTAATTAATCATATGAATTAAACATCTAGCCTAGTGCACAAACTCAAATCCCTAGATTGACGGTACGACCAATCAACCCGAATGTTCTTACGTTCATCAACTAGGGTACGACCACTAAATTGAACTATCTACGAGTGACCCTATGGATTCGAACTCGTAGATGCATTAAAACTCTAAACATAGGATTACTAGGCTACGAAATCCGGCTAGGTATCATACAACCTAGATTTTATTACACCTAGAGGGAATTATCTCTATTTGTTACTTAATCCAATTCCTGCAACAATTACGGATTGTAGTTCATAGAATAACATTCAGCAGTTTAATAATTAATAGGTGATCAGGCTAAAATAACTATCAAACCACAATTAAGAACATCACTGCATGTAATAAAATAAACTTGCACACAAGATTCAATGTAAAAATCATAAATAATTAAATTAATTATTCAACAGGAGGTTCACGAATCCTAAACTAGAAAAGGGGATTAGCCCCGCATGTTCATAGCAAAAACGAAATTAAAATCATAAAAACCGATTGTGACGATTGCTTCTTGAACTTCACGCCAACCTCCTTGGAGTGCTGTAGCTTCTCGTTAATTATCCTCTCTTTTGATCGTGTTCTGCTGTAATATATCGTGTATGATGCTCTTCCTAAAAATAGCGTGTATCTGCTCCCATAAATATCTCTATCTTGATCCCAAGCAATCTTGTTTGATCTCTTTCCTTACTTACCTCTTCCTAAAATATCTCAAAGATCTTTTCTTTTCTTGTTGACTAATCTATCGAGCCTCCTCCACAACATGGGCCTGACTTGAGGGTGATTGAAATCGCTGGACTCGTGTGAGAAAATATATGAAAATATTCCAGCTGCACTTTCCTTATTTAAGCTGAATTTTCGCAGGTCCCTTCTGACACTGAGGGGGTCAGTGTCAGTCAATTTGGCAGCACGAATTTCCTGCACAAAACAGCCCGTTTCACATCAATTTGTATCATTAAAGCTCCAACTAATCAAAGATAAGATAAGTCAATTTAGCATCCAAATTAGCACATAAGTCAATCAATTAAACATGAATTTCAACCAAATAATTATGCTAGAATATGACTTATCAGAGTTATACCCAACTTTATCTTTTTGTTGATCTAGTGTGATATATTTTTAGAGAAATACATTTAATCATATGCTAAGAGAAAATTTAAATTTTAAAGGCATCGAGGTTACAACTAGCAACAACAACGCTCGTCCCCAACCTTTACCTTGAATTTTATCCTTGTATGACTCGTTCTTTAAAAAGGTGGGCTTACTATTACGATTTCTATATTGAACGTGGTTTACATTAATTGTTGTGATTAATATGCACGATAACTTTACCTAAGATTGGTGGGCCAGGAACTTGTACGTAAAGATGACATTGTTTCTATTAAGAAAAGACAGACGCATTCGCATGACTTGGACGTATTAAACAATGAGCACCTTCGTGTGACTTGACGTATTATATAATAAGCACCTTCGGGTGACCTGACGTATTAAATAATGAGCGCTTTCGAATGACTTGACTATGGGTTAACTCCCTTTACTTTTAGAAAATTCATGAGGTATATTTCTCAAAAGATAAAGTCATTTCCAACTGTGAAATCTAACAGTAAATCCCACATTGAGTAAATTCCCGTGTGCTCACCCAATGATATTTTTCTTCTACAGATGATGTAGCATAAATGACGAGGCGAATGATGAGTCGAAAGGGTTTGGTTGCAGCTTTAAGCATTACGTGTTTTAATTAAATAAGTGTTAAATATGTGAACAATCACTTATGAATTGTCACTACACAAATCACTGAAAGACTTCCGCTACTTAATTTTTAGAGTGTTTGTTTAAATTCTAATTATGGTTTAATTAAACTCTCCTTTAATTTTTACTATGAATTCGAATGTGATTATTTTATTTTAGCTTTTAAAAAAATCACTTATAAATCTGATTTTATATTTTCTTTTTACAAATAAATAAATTGAGTCGTGATACTTATTAGTCGGCTAGGTTTCTTCTTTCTCCGGCCATATTTTTACACAACCATCGGATGCTCCTCAATCTGTTACTTTGGTGATTTTTCGGTAGCTTCTCCAGATTGGTACAGCAGCTTGGGTTCTCCAATGTTTACCAGTCGATGATGGTTACCCCGGATTCTTGTCTTGATTTGCCATTTCTATGTTGTTAAGTTCGTCTTCACTCCAGCCTCCGAAAACTCAGCACATCTGCAATGGCCGCTCTTGGCAGCAGGTTTCTGGCAGCTTTCACATGAATACGTGGTCCGCCTGACATTGATATCCTATTCCCTACCTGCTTTTTCCTATTTGGGAATATGTTGTTTTGCTGGTTTCCTTGGAGCATTTAATGCTTATGACCCCACACTTATTACTTTTTGGGGGAACTCTATCACCCAGTCTACCCCTACCCATACCCCCAATTTTTTTTTATAAAATTTTTTATTTTAATATTTAAATAATAAAAATATTATCATCCAGTCCTACCCCCTATCCAACCCCCGCCACCCCACCCCACCCCACCCCACCCCAACCCAACCACCTTCCCCCCTCCCTAAATTTTTTTAACTTTATATTTTAATATTTAAATAATAAAAATATTACCAACCAGACCCTACACCCCCTATCCACTCCTCCCCGGCCACCAGCCAAAAAAATTTTTTTAAAAAAAAAATTAAATTTAAATAATAAAAATATTACTACCCAACCATACCCCCTACCCCTCTGCCACTACCCCCACCCATCGGAGGTAGGCTGTATGATAATATTTTTATTATTTAAATATTAAAATCTAAATTTAAAAAAAAATTAATTAATTTATTTTTTTGGGGGAAGGGAGGGTTGTGGCAGGGGTGGGGTGAGTGAATAGGAGGGTAGGGTTAGGTAGTAATATTTTTATTATTTAAATAATAAAATTTATTTTTTATTTTTTTAAAAAAAATTTAGTGTGTGGTGCGGGATAGTGGGAGGGGTCGGTGAGGGTAGATAGGGGTAGGTCTAGGTGGTAATGTTTTTATTATTTAAATATTAATTAAAATCTAAATTTAAAAAAAAAATTGGCAGGTGGTTTGGGGTGGGGTGGGGTTTGAATATGTGGTAGGATTGTGTGGTAATATTTTTATTATTTAAATATTAATATATAAAATTTTATTAAAAAATTGGGTGTGGGATGGGGGTGGGTAAGGGGTAGGTTGGGTGGTAGAGTTAAAAAAATTATTAAAATATTAGATTTTAATATTTAATATAATAAATTTTTATTATTTTTATTTATCGTATATAAAATTCTATTTTAAAAATAATTGTTGAATTATGAATTTGAAAATCTTTGGGAGGATTACTACTAGGTACACAAAAAAACCCTAAATTACTATGAGATACAAACATACAAAAGTATTACTACTAGGTACAAAAATATATAGTGATATTCCAATATTACCCCTATTAATGTGCTGCACATAAATATTGTGTGCAGCAAAAGTTCATGTGCAGCAAAGTGTGTGCAGCAAAAAAAGTGTGTGCAGGAAAAAAAAAGTGTGTGCAGCAAAAAAATGTGGTGGTCCGGCAGCTTTTCCGGCGGCGGCAGTTTTTCCGGCGACCAGTTTTTTTTTTTTTCTTTTTTTTTTTGGACGAACAGTTTTTCCGGCGACCGGCTGCCGGAGCTCCGGCGGCGGCGGCGCGGCAGCTTTCCGGCGACCAGTTTTTTTTTTTTTTTTTCTTACGAACAGATTTTTCGGCGACCGGCCGCCGGAGCTCCGCCGGCGGCGGCGGTCCGGCAGCGGCAACGGTGGTCCGGTGGTGGGTGGAGGTTGGGGTTAGTGTTTTAAAGGTATATGGGTTTAGGGGTATATTTGGTATTTTACTTTAATATTTTGTATTAAATAATAATTATTTTAAATCAATGTATCTAGTAGTAATTAGGGGTACAAATTGTGTACCTATCAGTAATTATTTCAAAATCTTTTCATAAATACATAATTTATCCAAACAGTAAAATTAAAATGAATTACTAAAATCCAAGAAATTTAAAATCTCATTTTCAAATCCATTAAATTTCAAATAACTTAATTTAAATCCAAACACAAGGTATACTTTTCAAGAAAAAATAGTGAATAATGTAATTGTATTTTGGAAATACATTATTTTTACCATTCATAATAATATACTGATCACTAAATTTTGTTTGAGGGGTAGAACTTGATCAAATGCATCATATTTTGTAAGAAAACTGTAGAATTCAACATTAAAAAATACATACATCCCACCACAGATAGAAGACATGATGAGCATTAAACAGTGAACATAAACAAATGGCAGCATTACCATGATTCACAAACATTACTACTTTCAAATACTGTAAGATCTCGATTGTGGTCTGTAATTCTCATACGCGTTTCTAGCCGACTCACATTTCTGCCATATGTCTAAACTCATTTTCACCGAAGCCTCCGAGAATTTGATCTGCCTGTCGAGAACCTTCGTCAAGCTCGGTTGCACGCAGCTTACAGGTGACGGTTTGTCCCCGTTCTTCTCCTGTTCGTCTCTTTCTGCAGCTTCGTTGTTCTCAGAATCAGCCGTGGTTGCCGTTTTCCTCGATTCCTCAGCTTGGTTTCGAACGGACAGACGTAGATCAACCAGAAAAGCTTTTATTGCGTCACTGACTTCTTGAGATGGCAATGATTTGATCCCGGATGACCAGTCCCTACAGAGGACGAATATTGGTGGGGCTAGGTAGCGACGAGGGGAGAACGCCCGTCGCCCTTTCTATCATTCCCGGGGTTGCAAGATGCAGTTTTGAAGCCAGCTATTCAGAGCTTCGACGTACGATGTATAGCTATTGATCCAATCGGCAAAACTTAGGCCGAAGTACTCTACCTCATCCTGGAGCTGATTGATGATCTGTCTCTGTGTTTCTCCGACTGGGGCAACTGCTGAGCTTTTAGTATGGTATGCCAATGAGATGGTGATGTACTGGGAGTGATGGCATTCTAGCATGGCTTTCCACATCCTCATTAATCTGCATAGTAAGTTCACCACAATTAGGGTGGATGAATGCTTTTAAAGTGGATGAATCCATATCAAATGCAGGATGATGCATCTTACCCTTGGATGAGTTCGAGGAGCTGCGGGAGCAGCTCTTCGTCCCGCATATTTTTTCGATCCTCTTCGATATAGAATCCACAGCATGAAGTGCCACTCTAATTCGAGAATGTAGATCTTTCACGGTTACCCGAGTTTTGTCGATGACTTGAGGGCTAAGATCCTTGGCAAATTGGTGGTGTAGCTGATCGCATTTACGATCATATTCCTTCTGTAAGGATTCACTGGCCTATATAGACAAATTTCAGTTGTGATATCATCAAAACAAAGAAGAAAAATAGCATCAAGAATCAGAAAGGACATTTTAGTCTACTTAAAATAAATGTTGTAAAACAACACTTTGCGAATCAAGTAAACAGATGAATAATCACAACTCACAAGAAGCTCATGAATTTTCAATATTGTTTGAGTAATTCGTAACGTTTCATGTGGTAATAAGTGGATGAAGAAGGTACCTTCACTTCGTCGTATAGCTTTCTTTCCCACGCATACAGTCTATCAAGAGTGGAAGAGTGACTGCCAGAAATCATGCAAAACTCTTCAATGAAATCATTGCCACTATCATCATGATCATCCTTCGTCGCAAGAGGGTTCCTTGAGGAGGATGACTTTGACGACGTGGTCCTTTTTCAAGTGATAACCTTGGTAACAAGTTGATCTAATTTGGAAAACGCTAAGAGTTAGAATAAAAAAAAAGTTTTCTTTTATCATGTCAAGCTCTTATTTATATCACTGCAACAAGAATTGAGCAACATCCCCTAATTGGATTAATATTAGTTCACGTGATCAAACTTATATGCCATAATTGGCGATCAATTCCCAATACATTATGGATCAGTTTCTATTTCAGATAGGCTAAAGCTGGAAAAACTTCATGCTTGATTTATAACTACACATACCATCAGATACATGTTGGGTTGGGTTTCCAAATATGTGAAGAGCCCAATAGCCAACAATGTTAGGTTAGCCCAAGTAGGCCCGATACTTCGTGTTATCTTGTCCCTGATAGGGGTTTTCTCAACACACAAATTAATCCTCAAGTATAAGGATATCAATTGTAGTCGCGAAGATGACCAAGTTACAATATCGAACCCAAGGGACGGATAAATATCAATTTTGTTATCTTCTAGTATATTTTAGACTATGTTTGGTAGTTGTAAAGGTTTAATGGATAATAACTTCTAATCGAAATAACAAAAAAAATAGCAAGAGTAGAGAAAAGTGAGTTGTGATCAATAAGAATAATAGGTAGTTCGTCGGGTCATCCAGTTTCACTAGCAATTTGTATTTTCATGTGATGGTGTCCGACTCTGCCCTGTGGTTTGTGGACGCATCACTAGACCATGCAAGTTTACTCTATAGACACAAGTAAAAATGCGCTTGACACGTGTGAATAACATCGGAACAAGAGATATACTTCACCCCCCTTTCTAGGTACTATCATAATCAATTATCTTCTACGTCTAGAATCTAACCCGATTTGATCTCCCTTTTTAGGTACTATAAAGTTATACTCTTCATCCTATTCATCAACCCGAATTTAATTCAATTCATGAATATTCATATAAGACAGTTCTAATAATACTTCGGAATCCCTTCACTTAGAATTATAACAATAAACCATGCTTAGTAGTGAACGCACTCAATCAATAACCATGTTATGTATTCAGACTCTACACAATGATCATTGATGCACAAAACAACTATGAGTATGGATTAAATATACAATCTTATATAAAACAAACCACAGGTAGTGTTGTACGGAGTTTTACACACGAAATACGAATTACATCATGAAACTTTCATAACCCTAGAACTACCAAAGTGGTTCTAGCCCATGATTGATCTAGGAACAATCATGGTTAGATTGATCATTCTTACTTGTACCTTCAGCGAACCTCTGTCACAGCCCTCTGGATGGATCACCAACTCTACTCTTATCTCTCTTACGATTGACGATCAAAAGCTCTCTTTATTCTCTGTATGAGCCTCCTTTTATACTTGTAATCACGTCTCTAGGGCTTGGAATGGGCTTTCTAAGTGATCTCACGTGTTTCGGCCTCGAAAATCCGGATAAGGTAAGTTCTCGCGCATAGGTTTGACCACGTCAAACAGGTCAAACCCCTGGCCACAGGTCGAACCCCAGGTCGAACCCCGCTACTGGAAGAATTCTGCACAGGTTCGACCTTCTGGACAGGTCGAACCACATAGGCCTTGGTCGAACCCCAGGTTGAACCTCAACACTGGACAACTCCCGCTCCCGATTCGACCAACTGGCAAGTCGAACTAAAACGTCGTGGTCGAATCCTCTTTTTCGTGAACGAGTTCGACCACGATTCGACCTGATGGACAGGTCGAACCACTCAAGTCGTGGTCGAATCCATCTCGCAAGTTCAGCAATGTTGGTTCGACCTGCTGGAGAGGTCGAACCCTCCTCCAACCAGGTCGAACCCACCTAATTCTTGGGCGGTTCGCGTGGCTTCGACTCCGTCTCTTCGATTCTTGGCTCTTTCACTCCATTTTTGCTAAGAAAACACTTAAATAGCTCCACTAACACCTGATTCATGCTAATTCACAATATATATAGGTTTTCCACCTATTTCCACATCAAAACTCTCCAAAACTAGCACAAAACATAGCGCCAAACTTGTGAATTTACACACTCATCAAACCCCCAAACTTGCATGTTGCTCATCCTGAGGCAACCAATTTAAACCACAGGATTCGTGTATAATTCAACAAGATCTAGTATAACACATATTACACATGCCACTTCATTGAATCAAACAAGAATTACTTGCATCAAATATTTCACTCATGTAAAATCAATCCAATCACACACCATTCGGAGTACTAAGTAATCTCGCTGACATGATAAGTCTTTACTCTCTTTCGCTCGTGCGTGAGGCACTATAGGCTAGTATAAACACTCATATCAATTCATATTCACGCGTAACCATAAGCTTGGCAAAGGTCTCAAAAATCAACTTACATTAGATTAATACTAGGATCACAAAGGACTTGTTTCTAGGTTGTAATGTTGGCTCTTTGGAAAGGGTAGGAAAATTTGGTCGTAGTGACTTAAGACACTAGTAGAGAGTTACCTTGGAGGTTCTTGATTTCTCATTCGGCTTCATATTCTCCTCCAATTCTTCTCTTGCACTCGCAATTTTCAATTTTCCTTCTCTTCCTTGCATCAACATCATTCTTCTTTTAATCGCTCGGGTACCAGTTGCAGGCGCTACCCGTCTCGAACATCGTTCGGCTGCTTCTTAAAAACTTCAAGTCCCATGTATAAGCAATTCGGGGTACCAATTTCAGGCACTACCCCTAACAAGATTTAACCATGCACTTTTTTTTACTAAACCTAATTTCATCTTCCCTTTGTTTCTTCCACACTTATTCACCTTACTCTCTCTACCAATGAATAGGGTATTTTCAAAGCTCAAATAAGGTAATTAAGGCTATTATATTTGGCTTGCCAAAGAAAAAGCTTTTACAAGGCTCAAACAGGGCTACCAAAGATTTATAAAATCATTAGGAAATGTAAAATTTGGCTAAGTGACTCAATTAATCAAAAATGGCCTAAGATCATATCCTAATATTTCATCAATTGTAAGTTTCACACAAGACTCCAAGCCAAGTTCTAGAATACGTTCATACGAATGATTCTCTCAAAAATAAACTATCATGATTAATCATGATAAAGGCTCAAATCCTCACATAGGTAATCAATTCTTAATACTCCTCATAGCACATAATCAAAATCAATTCCTCATGAATTCCATATACTTAACAAATTATTCATGCTCTTTCCAATAAAAATAAACACGTAAACACATGACTGCACAGAATCAATAACCCATATACAAAACAATGATACAAGATCAACTATATCGGGTACACGCCACTCACACATGAATCACACCCCAATCTGTAAAAATAAAAAGAAGAATGGGAGATAAGATGAATCGGAGAAGCCAAAAGAAAACCTGAAACTACTCCCTAGGAGCATCATCATCCTCATCATCATCGTCATCCTCATCCATTCTATTTTCCACAGCTCGGCACAGACTGGTAATGTGCTTATCCATCATATCCACTCGACTACTCACTCTACCAACACGCTCATCCAAGGCAGAGTACATTTCGTTCAGCGTGGTGTAGTTGGCGTTAGCGAGTGCGAGCTGCATGTTCGTCTCCTGCTGTGCAGCTACCACCGCGATCAGCTGCTCATGAATCAAGTGAAGCTGCTCCCGAGTACCTGGAACTGCTCACCGCTGCTGTGGTACCAGAGCATGCTGAGGCGCATCATGCTGCTCTCCTTCCGGAATCTCCATCTCCGGCTGCTCATCTACCTGATCCTCCTCTTCAGGCTGCTGTGGCTGAGGTGGACGGAACTCTCCTTGATCAACGATCTGCTGTAACTCAGCCATCCTCCCCTCAGCACACATCTGTGCTACCGCTCTCCAATCACCACCCGACTTCACTGCCACGGATAAGGCGGTGTGTCCAAGAGAATTCATTAACTTATTCCTTGCTTCCCGAATAGTTGTCAAGTTGCTCACGTCGAAGGGGAACATAAATTCGAAAGGCTTGAGACCCCTCGTGAAAAACCAATCTCCATTTTTAAAATGGGCAAATCTTACCTTCGCGCACGTGCTCATCATCAAATCGGGTTCTCCTTCTACTGGTGTAATGCCGGTGAGATCCAAGTTATAATGCTCAGCCACGATCGTCAATAACCCTCCAATATTCACCTTTTGAAATCCAATGGTCTTGAATCGATTCAGTTGCGCAATAAAATAAGCTCCAACATTGAACTTCACCCCGTTTAGCATACACCACAAGGCATAAAGCTCTCCTCTAGACACAACACTCCCCTCCGAGCGGGCGAATAATGTGTTGCTCAGGACGCGGTCCATGTACCTCAAGACTGGGTTCTTTATTGCTGAAGCACGAGCCTGTCTGGTCTTATAATCACGAATCTCCCCAGTGATCTCCCTCCAAAACCGTTTTACACTGATTGCTGCATTTTCTAAACGAGGGATCTCTAAAGGCGTCTCAAATAGCTCATTGAAATCCTCAGACGTTCATCTCCTACTCACTCCACCAAGCTGAAACGTACACCGATATGGGTACCCAAGCGGGTCCTTCTCCATCTCAAATGAGCAAACTACTTCCACTGTAACATGGAAGTACGTCGGCCTCTTCAACTCCATGAATCTTCGGATCCCTACTTGATCAAACATCCAAAATATATCATCCCCTATTCTCATTATCCTCATCGCTTCATCATCTTGGTATCGAGTGCGAGCTATCTTGTCTGAAACTTCTTCCCACTTCTCTTTAATCTCATCCCACTCTTGCATCTGAATCTTGAAGTTATCGGGTAAACGATCTTGTAGCCACAGTTTCTTTGTCACTTTGTCCAAATTCGAAGGCCTGTCATGCCTCTTCTTCGATCTTTCCTCCTTTGCCTTTCATTTTCCTTTACTTGGTCCTTGTCCCTTTCCTGAAAACAAATACTTCAATCCAACCAACAAGACAATAAAGCAAGTATTTTACTAGCACATCACATACTCTACTCAAGACTTCAAGCATCAATGCATATTCACACAAACTATCATCTCAACACCACTTGCTTATTCAATATGCTCAAAACATCTTCAATCACACCTTCTTTAATCATCAAAACATAACCAACAAGCATGCGTTAATCAATTCAAGCAATTCAATCAAAAATTCAACACGTTTCCCTCAACGAACTACTTCAATTTCATCAATTTCAAACCAAATCAACATACTCATTCTATGATATGTTCTTTATCCTTGATCAATCCACATAAAAATTCAAGTTCTATCAATAATCAAACAACCAAAAACCAAGAAACAAGAATTCATATGAAACAAATCATAATATCAACATTCACCATGAAATTCAACCATACTCAACATCAATCCTCTTATTCACATCGAATTTCTTACCTAAACCTTCAATCCTAGAGTAATTGAGTTGGAAAAACATACCTTTAGACTTGCCCATGGTGAACAACCGATTGGGAACACACAACAACCAAAAATCGCGATTTAGCCCTAACTCGCGATGAAACCAGCCCAAATCCGTGGCCGAATCGATAATTCAAGGTGTAGTGTTATGTAATCGGAGTGAAATCAAGTGTAATTGAAGAATTTGTGCAAGGGTGTAGAGGTTCGAAGAGGGTTCGAGGTTTGGTGTTTCGAAAAAGTGTTCGAACCCCTCTGAAAAATCGAACTTAAATCGCGTACCTGGCTTAGTTCGACCTCAGGTTCGACCACCTGAACAGGTCGAACCATGGATGGCGAGGTCGAACCTCTCTTCTGGACAAACGATCTTCTCGGTTCGACCAGAGGTTTGACTTGCTAATCAGGTCGAACCTTCCTTGAATTGGTCGAACCCCTCTTCTGGAAAACAGAGTGCTTCCAACTGACAGGTTCGACCTTAGGTTCGACCTTCTGATCAGGTCGAACCACTATGGCTTAGGTCGAACCTCCTCTCTGGACAACTTTCGATGCCGGTTCGACTTCCTCTGCTTTTGTTCGACCTCTGAAACTGGTCGAACCACTCCTAGAGTTGGTCGAACCTTCCTCCTAATTTTCAAAACTGAGTGTTCTTCATTCACTACATACTTCAAGCTTCAACACAACTTCATTAGGTACAACTTCAAAAATTGTTCCACATAACATCATTCATGAGTAACTCCGTAAAAGAAAACACAATCAAAAACCACTGAACATTAGGCAAGTTGTAAAAAAATCATCACATCAAAATCGATTAAAATTTCAATATGGCCGCAAAAACCAACTCCCCTAATAAACAATACAAAGAAAAGATTATACTCTTAATGCTTCAATGAGATAATAACATCACACCCCCCCAAACTTAGTAAAAACGTAAGTCGAAACTAAGTTTGAAAAGAGATGTAATTGCCGATTAGTAAGCATCTTAAAAATAAAAATTTCTTACTCACACAAAAGAAATAAAGCAATAAAACGGAAGAGTAAGCTCTCAACAAGCACTCATGTTTAACGTCGTAGAGTCACGACGGTACCAAATCAAATCAAGGTATCATAAAAAATGACACACGCATCATCCGGCGACCTATAATGCTTCAACCGATGCCCATTCGCCATGATAACATCTCTATCTTTGTCAATAAGCTCAAAACTCCCCCCTCCTAAGGCTCGATGAATCATGAATGGTCCCGTCCACTTAGACTTCAACTTTCCTGCAAAAAGCTTCAAACGAGAGTTAAAAAGTAGTACCTCATCTCCTTGCTTGAACTCCTTGTATGAGATCTTAGAATCATGCCACCTCTTCATTCTTTCCTTATAAATCTCTGAATTCTTATAAGCACGACTCCTAAACTCATCCAATTGATTCATGTGAGTTATCCTCAACTCCTTCACATCCTTAAGGGTCATGTTCAAGCAATGCAAAGCCCAAAACGCTTTGTGTTGAATCTCTACAGGTAAGTGGCACGGCTTCCCATAGACAATTTGATACGGTGACATATCTAACACCGTCTTGTAAGCGGTCCGGAACCCCCATAACACATCATCAAGTTTCATAACCCAATCCTTTCTATTAGTTCCTACCACTTTCTCCAGAATCTGTTTTACTTGACAATTGGAGACCTCTGCTTGCCCATTCGCTTGCGGATGATAGGGTGTAGTAACCCTATGCTTAACACCATAATCCTTAAGCACCTTATCCAGAAATTTATTTACGAAGTGGGAACCTTCATCACTAACTAGCGCTCTAGGAACTCCATAACGGGCAAAAATATATTTCTTCAGGAAAGATAAAACAACTTTTGAGTCATTAACACGAGTAGGAATCGCTTCCACCCACTTTGAAACATAATCCACCGCAAGAAGAATGTAGAGAAACCCATTCGACGGGGGAAAAGGCCCCATAAAATCGATCCCCCATACATCAAATATCTCCACGACTATGCTAGGCTGCAATGGCATCTCATCTTTCCTACCTATATTTCCCATGCGCTGACATCTATTGATTAGCCATAACTTGTAGTCGGGATGACCAATTCAAGAATTTATCGAACCACAGGGAGGTCGATGCTAGCACTTAAGCGATATCACATTTATCACGATTTTATAGAAACGAATCATAGATGGATGGTTTGGGTAACAAGTAATTAAATGAAAGTAGACAAGCAATAATCAAATGATAAGATAAAAATGATGAATGAGTGGTTTTCCAAATTGAGTAGAAGTGAGATTAACAACACTATTGAAGTGGTAACTTATGGATTCATGCATTAAACTCATATGTATCAAGGGTTAAGACTAAGGGCCAACATATATACCACCTAAACTTCCTCTCGAAATGAATAGGATGTAGATCATTTGCACAATCTCAAAATAGCTCAAAGGTTGGTTCTAAATTAAACTATTCCAACTAGGTACTAAGTTCAATTATAGAATCCCTTCATATAATCAATTGACTTATCAATCTAACTAATCACATGTTCCATCAAAGGGTTCTAAATAATAAAGGACTTCTCAATCACTTTACCATTTATAATGCACATGAGGTGTTTGATGAAATGATTCACTTGACTATCCTAAGCACATAATTGATTTCTCAATCTAATTATATAATTAGAATAATCAAACACACAAAACATCATAGATCTCAAGATATAAAAGCACCAATGATAGAAAATCAAATATCCCCATCAACATATGAATTTAATTACATAGATCCACAAATTAACCAACAACCTTCATGTTGCTAATCTCACAAGGGAGATTAGCCTACAATCTTCATAAGATCCATAACATAGACATTATAATTCTTACAAATCATGATAAACTAAAGGATTAACACAAAATTGGAATGAAAACTCCCTTGGAAATGGATCTAATTGAATCTCCCTTCTTCCTTTGGTGATCACCCAAGCCTCCTTGCTTCTTCACTTGATTTGGGTGGAAGAAATTATGGAGAGATGATGTAGATCTCAAAATGGATGAATTGGATGGAGAATATGGTGTGAAATCAAAGGAATGGTGTGTGAGGTGTGTGGGAACAGTAGCAAATCGGATCTCCTTCAAAATGTTGAATGGATTGGTATTTATACCCCATGGAGACCTTCTAGAAGAAATATAAAAAATATCCTGTTCTGGTGCCGACACGAGTCGTGCTACGTAGCTCGGGTCGTGTCGTGTCAGGGCATGCGGCACACGAGTCGTTCTGCGTCGCACGGCCAAAGGGTGGCCGTGTTGAATGTCTAGACGTCGCCGCACGGCCTCCACTTACATGCCCGTGTCTGGTACACGGGTCGTGCTCCGCAACACGGGTCGTGCTCCACAACACGATCAAGTGGTGGTCGTGTTGGATAAATAGATGTCGCCGTACGACCATTCTGGACAGGCCCGTGTTGGGCACACGGGCCGTTTGCTGCAACACGAGCCGTGTTGCCAGCACGGCCGGCCGTGTTCTTGCACCTTTGTTTCTTCTTCTTTGTTTGATCTTTCGTCTTCATTTTTACTCCATTTTCACCTGTTATATATATGTTTAAGATCATTCTCACACATTCCTATGAAAACACATAACTCCACCAAAACACATGAAAATACTGATAAAACAATACGAAAAATACACTCAAAAAGGCACTAAAATCTAGGTGAAAATAACGACAATCATCTATCACAAGACGCCACATAGCTCTCACTATATCTAAACAATGTAGGCTAATAAAGAGCGGATTGAAGTACCTTAGTTGCAGTCTTTTGCGCTCCAAAATGCCCCCCATTTGGTTGTGCATGGCAGAACTCAAGCACACTTTTCATTTCCATCTCGGGTACACATCTTCGGACAATAGAATCTGTACAAATCTTGTAAACAAACGGATCATACCATATAAATGTCTCAACTTCCCTACGAAATTTCGCAAGTTGATATCGGTTGAGATCCCTTGGAATTTCTCCAATGACAATGTAATTAACATAATTCGCGTACCATGGATCCATACCTTGCGCTGCAACCACACATGCTCGCTCGGTTCCTTCAACAGCCACAGTCATGATCTTCTCATCAGGGAACATCTCTTCAATATACTCGAAAGAATTATCACAATGCTCCCTAGTCTCCAACCTTGACAAGTGATCTGCCAACATATTTTCTGTTCCTTTCTTATCCCAAATCTCCATGTTAAACTCTTGAAGTAGTAGAATCCACCTTATAATCCTAGGCTTTGTCTCCTTCTTCTCCATCAAATACTGAATCGCTGAATGATCCGTATACACAATCGTCTTCATGCCAACCAAATACTGACGAAACTTATCGAATGCATACACAACAGCCAAAAACTCCTTTTTAGTCACCGTGTAATTCTTCTGTGCCGCATCGAAAGTCTTACTCGCGTAGTAAATGGCGCAGAACTTCTTCTCCCTTAGCTGCCCGAGCACCACACCCAATGCTACATCACTTGCATCACACATAAGTACAAATGGTTGAGTCCAATCCGGTGTGATCAAGATAGGGGCAGTAATAAGCGCCTCCTTCAAAACTTGAAAAGCTGTTAGACACTCATCATTAAACACAAAAGGAATATCCTTTTCAAGTAAATGAGATAAGGGTTTAGAGTATTTCGAGAAGCTTTAAATGAATCTCCTGTAAAAACCGGCGTGTCCAAGGAAGGACCGCACTCCTCTTTCATTGGTCGGTGGTGGAAGCTTCTCAATTGCCACCACTTTAGCACGATCTAATTGTAATCCCTTGGCGGAAACATGATGCCCAAGAACAATCCCATCCTTCACCATGAAGTGGCACTTCTCCCAATTCAAGACAAGATTAGTTTCTTGACACCTCTTCAAAACAACAGCAAGGTTAGACAAACAAATATCAAAAGAAGAACCAAAGACTGAAAAATCGTCCATGAATACTTCCATGATCTTCTCTATCAAACCATCAAAAATCGTCATCATGCATCTCTGAAAAGTAGCAGGCGCATTACACAATCCAAACGGCATCTTCCTAAAAGCAAAGGTCTCATAGGGGCAAGTAAAAGTGGTCTTTTCTTGATCCTCGGGAGCAATCATGATTTGATTATACCCCGAGTATCCATCCAAGAAATAATAAAACTCGTACCCTGCAAGACGATCCAACATTTGATCCATAAACGGAAGAGGAAAATGGTCCTTACACGTGTTCTCATTTAATTTTTTGTAATCCACACATGTACGCCATCCCGTAGGAATCCTCGTGGCTATAACTTCTCCATCCTCAGCTTTCACTACAGTCATGCCCCCCTTTTTAGATACTACATGCAATGGACTTACATGGGGACTATCACTAATAGGATATATAATTTCAGCATCCAACCACGTAAGAATTTGCTTCCTTATCACCTCTTGAATTGCGGGATTCACCCTACGCTGATTCTGAACACTAGCCTTGGCTTCATCCAACAACCTAATCCGATGCATATAATATGAAGGACTAATACCTTTCAAATCATCAAGTGACCACCCTATTGCAGACTTGTACTTCCTTAAGACATCTAATAACTCCTCAAGTTGATCATCATTAAGGGAAGAAGATACAATTACCGGGTATTTTCCATTATCACCAAGAAAAGTGTACTTCAAGTGTTCCGGCAATGGTTTCAACTCCTCTTTTCTTTCTTCCACTGGAGTGTTTTCGTTATCCAAAGGCAAGTACTTCCTGGTTCATTTGACTTCTTCCACTTTTTTCCTTTCCAATGCAAACCTGTCATCACCCAAAGCAAGTA
The DNA here is from genome assembly GCA_023678885.1 of Pogostemon cablin. NCBI lineage: Eukaryota > Viridiplantae > Streptophyta > Magnoliopsida > Lamiales > Lamiaceae > Pogostemon > Pogostemon cablin. Next base: position 11,844,497 of record CM042993.1, read on the forward strand.
AGTTTTTAAGAAATTCAATACATACCTCGTTAGAAAGTCCGTCAAGCTCCGTAGTGGGATAAGTAAGAGACTCCATCAAACATGTCTCAAGAGGATCATTTGACAAGATCAGAGACATATCCTCCTTCACAATCTCCTCCACCACGTCAATACTATAACACTGGGACTCCATTGGCATCTTCATTGCTTTGTCCAAGTTGAAAAGTACTTCTTCTTTGTCCATTCTCAACTTCAGTTCTCCCTTCCGAACATCTATCATAGCTCCAGCCGTAGCAAGGAATGGCCTTCCCAAGATTAAAGGCACATTATCCTTGTCATCATCCATTTCTAGTACAAGGAAATCCACAGGAAAGACTAGCTTCTCCACCTTTACAAGAACATCTTCAACTATACCTTTCGGAAACGTCATTGATCTATCTGCCAATTGGAGAGCAACAGTTGTCGGGGTCAGCTCTCCCAAACCAAGCTTCTGAAAGATGGACAACGGCATCAAATTGATGCTTGCCCCTAGATCGCACAAAGCTCGCCGTGCTGGCCCCTTCCCGATCTCACATAGAATAGTAAAGCTCCCCGGATCTTTCATCTTTGGTGGCAACTTCTTTTGAATAATTGAGCTACGATTCTCAGATAAGTTTACCGTTTCAACTCCGGTTAAGCTTCGCTTCTTCATCAATATGTCTTTAAGGAATCGAGAATAATATGGCATCTCTATGATTGCCTCTGAAAAAGGGATGTTCAAGCTTATCTTGTTCATTATCTCTGAAAACTTCTTGAACTTCTCTTCCAACCCCTTCTTCACTAGCTTGTAGGGAAACGGTGGACGTATCTTTGTTTTGGGAATCCCCCATTCATCACGATCAACCTTCTCCGCTTTCTCCTTTTCGGCTCTTAATCGCTTAGCTCTTTCCCACTTTTTCTCAGCTATTATGTCTGTACTTTGCTTATTCCGTACCACTGGAGTTGCATCAATATCAAGAGGAACATTAGGTACATCAATCAAAACATCTCGGCGAAGTTCGACTAAGGTTCGACCAGTTTGAGAGGTCGAACCAGGACTGTATTGGTCGAACCTCTCTCCTGGAAGACTGATCTCATTCTGCTCCGGAGGTTCGACTTTGGTTCGACCATCATTGGAGGTCGAACCATTGCCCCCGGGGTCGAACCGCTTCACTGCATAATCTCTATCCTTCGGTTCGACCTGGGTTCGACCTGAAGAGTTGGTCGAACCATTTCGATCGTGGTCGAACCGATCCTGCGTCAAAATAGAGTGCTCTGGCTGATGGGGTTCGACTATGGTTCGACCATGAGGATTGGTCGAACCCTCTGCGTGTTGGTCGAACCGTTCCTGTGTCAAAACAGAGTGCTTTTGTTGATGGGGTTCGACCATGGTTCGACCATGAGGATTGGTCAAACCCTCTGAGTGTTGGTCGAACTGTTCCTGTGTCAAAATAGAGTGCTTTTGTTGATGGGGTTCGACCTTGGTTCGACCATGAGGATTGGTCGAACCCTCTGTGTTTTGGTCGAACCAAGGCTTAGAAAATTCCAGCTTCGATTCCAGCCTCATCGGTCCCTCGTACTGCGTTCCCGACCTCAGTGTGATGGCATTACACGACTTCGGATTCTCTATACTCTGAGACGGAAACTTCCCTTTTCCTACAGTTTGGGTCAATGTGTTCACATTATCCGCAATTGTACCCATCAACAACATGAGATCTTTCACTTGAGTGGACAAATCTCTGTGGTGATCATCAATCTTTTTCTCAAGTTTTGCCTCAAGGCGGTTCACTCTTTCATCATTCTTTACCATGTATCGATTCATAGTATCCTCAAAACCAGGCTTCCCTTCTTCCACCTTTTCTCCCGGATCAACACCCATCGGAAGTTGCATTGCATTGTTCGTATTACTCCATGAAAATTCAGACCTCCTTGGTTGCTGTTGATAACTACCAGAGGGACCACGATTATTAAAGTTCCCTCGATAGTTCCCTTGGTAATTCCGGTTTCCTTGATTTGGGTACCTCGTTCCTTGAATACTTTGACCCATGGCATAATTTGCTTCCTCCAATTCTTCTTGGATGGTTCCATTATTCATCATCTCTTGCTGCTTGATTGGCACTCATTGAGATATCTCGCTGATCTGCTTTTGTTGAGACTCAAGTAGCTTGTTGATATTGGACAAGCTCGAAACGATCTCATCCTCTCTCTTAGTTTTCACCATTGCTTGTTCAACCTGAGCTACCTTTCCAAGAACATACGTACCTCTTACTCTATCAGTAGGCCAATCCCTCGAATTCATCGATATGTCTTCAAACAATCTCTCGGCCTCAACGGATGACTTTGTAAGCAATGCTCCATTAGAAGAAGCATCAAGTAGCACTCTTGATTCACAATCCAATCCATTTATAGAATATACTGATGTATTGGGCTTTAGATAACCCATGTTGAGGACACTTTCTTAGCATGTCCTTGAATCTATCCCACGCTTCATGAAATTTCTCACCTCCACTGATAGCAAATTGATTAATATCTTGCTTCATCTTAAACACCTTTGAAGGTGGCATATACCTTTCCAAGAACCTTAACTTCAATTGCTCCCACGTGGTGCACTCAGCTGCGTTAATAGTATCGTACCAATCCCTCGTCTTTTCAGTAAGCGAGAATTTGAACAAAAGGATCTTCCTAGCATCTTCATGTTCTCCTACGTCATTTTGAGTACTTGCATAGCCCAAGAACTTGTTCAGATGCTGCTGCGGATCCTCGAAAGACCCTCCTGAAAAGGAGTTTCTTTCTATCATGCTAATAAGAGCGGGATGAAGATCGAACGCTGTGTTAGTTCCCCTTGCTCCTAAAAGCTCATAATTTCCAGCCCCATTATTTCTGAAAACCTCTCGGATGGCTAGATTATCCGGATTCGCTGCTATGTTGATTGTTTCTACTTCCAAATTAACTTCAGTTGTAGCCTCAATCGTTTGCGAAATCTGCTCGTCAACCTCGACTCCAAAATTCAGAGCTTCAGTTGGGTCTATTGTTTTTGCCTTGCTCTTCTTCTTCTTCTTCTTTCTTGATGATGCTCCAATCTCAGGATTATACGGTTCAAGATTACCTTTCTTTGATCTTGTGAGCATACACCTAAAACGAATAAGAAAGAAAATAACAAAACAAGGTAAATAGTCCTAATAAACTAGAAATAACATAAAAAAAATATTTTACGCCGTCCCCAACAACGTCGCCAAGAACTTGATAGGGGTTTTCTCAACACACAAATTAATCCTCAAGTATAAGGATATCAATTGTAGTCGCGAAGATGACCAAGTTACAATATCGAACCCAAGGGACGGATAAATATCAATTTTGTTATCTTCTAGTATATTTTAGACTATGTTTGGTAGTTGTAAAGGTTTAATGGATAATAACTTCTAATCGAAATAACAAAAGAAATAGCAAGAGTAGAGAAAAGTGAGTTGTGATCAATAAGAATAATAGGTAGTTCGTCGGGTCATCCAGTTTCACTAGCAATTCGTATTTTCATGTGATGGTGTCCGACTCTGCCCTGTGGTTTGTGGACGCATCACTAGACCATGCAAGTTTACTCTATAGACACAAGTAAATATGCGCTTGACACGTGTGAATAACATCGGAGCAAGAGATATACTTCACCCCCCTTTCTAGGTACTATCATAATCAATTATCTTCTACGTCTAGAATCTAACCCGATTTGATCTCCCTTTTTAGGTACTATAAAGTTATACTCTTCATCCTATTCATCAACCCGAATTTAATTCAATTCATGAATATTCATATAAGACAGTTCTAATAATACTTCAGAATCCCTTCACTTAGAATTATAACAATAAACCCTGCTCAGTAGTGAACGCATTCAATCAATAACCATGTTATGTATTCAGACTCTACACAACGATCATTGATGCACAAAACGACTATGAGTATGGATTAAATATGCAATCTTATATAAAACAAACCACAGGTAGTGTTGTACGGAGTTTTACACACGAAATACGAATTACATCATGAAACTTTCATAACCCTAGAACTACCAAAGTGGTTCTAGCCCATGATTGATCTAGGAACAATCATGGTTAGATTGATCATTCTTACTTGAACCTTCAGCGAACCTCTGTCACAGCCCTCCGGATGGATCACCAACTCTACTCTTATCTCTCTTACGATTGACGATCAAAAGCTCTCTTTATTCTCTGTATGAGCCTCCTTTTATACTTGTAATCACGTCTCTAGGGCTTGGAATGGGCTTTCTAAGTGATCTCACGCGTTTCGGCCTCGAAAATCCGGATAAGGTAAGTTCTCGCGCATAGGTTCGACCACGTCAAACAGGTCGAACCCCAGGTCGAACCCCGCTACTGGAAGAATTCTGCACAGGTTCGACCTTCTGGACAGGTCGAACCACTTAGGCCTTGGTCGAACCCCAGGTCGAACCTCAACACTGGACAACTCCTGCTCCCGATTCGACCAACTGGCAAGTCGAACTAAAACGTCATGGTCGAATCCTCTATTCTGCGAACTGGTTCGACCACGATTCGACCTGATGGACAGGTCGAACCATTCAAGTCGTGGTCGAATCCATCTCTGCAAGTTCAGCAATGTTGGTTTGACCTGCTGGAGAGGTCGAACCCTCCTCCAACCAGGTCGAACCCACCTAATTCTTGGGCGGTTCACGTGGCTTCGACTCCGTCTCTTCGATTCTTGGCTCTTTCACTCCGTTTTTGCTAAGAAAACACTCAAATAGCTCCACTAACACCTAATTCATGCTAATTCACAATATATATAGGTTTTCCACCTATTTCCATATCAAAACTCTCCAAAACTAGCACAAAACATAGCGTCAAACTTGTGAATTTACACACTCATCAGTCCCGTAAGTCATTGACGGAAGAGAGAAGAAAAAAGAGGGCAAAAACGAAATTCACGTATTTGAGAGAGAATTCAGCGCAGTGATATTGCAGAGGCAATAACCAGAGTTTCAACCGTCGAATCGAGCTAAATTTTGGTCAGCACGTTCGGAACTAGTGGAAGTATATTCTGAACGATGAAGATCGTGATTGGAGCTTTGTGTTGACGGGAATACGCCGAAAATAGAAGCAGGTTTTTGGGCAATTCTGTTCTGCGCAGTCGAGGGGAAAGAGTCGTTTCTCACAAAATAACCGTTGGATCGAGCAGTAATTTGGACAGCACATTTAGAACTCATAGTGGTTGATTCTGGACGGTGGAGATCGGGTTCTGAGGTTCCTACAGTTGAGAACTCTAAACGTCAGTTGGTGTTGTTTGGTGAGGTCTTTCTAATCTCGTTGTTTGTTATCAAGTATAGAGTGTCTTGATACGTTTGTGATAGAGTGTCTGTGGTGACAGATTGTAACTCTTGGATTTTTGTCTCATAGTGAAGTTTTTGATGGGCTTCGGTCCCGTGGTTTTTTACCTTCTCACATTGAGGAGGTTTTCCACGTTAAATTGCTGGTGTGGTGCTTTATTGATTACTTGTTTTATCATGCATCATATTATTAGGATTGTTTCCTACTAGATTCACACAAGAGAGGGATAATTGATCATTCCGCTGCGTAGACGAATAGTTTATTATTTAATTATTCGTGTGTTTATCCCAACAATATATTTGCAATTCCACCTTGGCAACAACCCGATCCGAAAGACCTCAAGCAAATGGAGGCTGATGAGGCACCTACAAGCACAAAACTGATATCAAGAATGAAAAAGACAATATGGAAAATGAATTCAGAGTATCACACGAGAAAAAAAAAAAGTTCAAATTCATATCAAAATTGCCAAGGGCATTTCCCTTGTACATCAAGAACTCTATACCTCTAGCCTCAGCAAAACCAACATGGACTTTGTTGGCCTCAAGCATTCTCGAAACTTCCCTTCCTGACTCAGATGCCCTAAAGAAATGACTATCTATGTCCTTTATGCTAGAGAGAAAATCCTTAGCTCTATGTGTTATGAACTCCGAAGGATCCTCCCTTTTGGTATGCAAATCATTCTCTAAAGTAGGTTTCTTTTTCCTCGAACTAGATTGCCCTGCCGAAGCCTTTCAAGCAGTAGTTCGTGTTGTTTCTTCTCCCATAGCTGTATCCTTTACTTCACCCTCAACCCATTGCTGATTATTCTTTTTCTCAGCAGCCAATTTGTGATTTCCATTCGCAGGGGTGTCTTGACTTGGAATCCATGGACAAAGGCTGATTGGTTCCACTCAAATCATACCCTTTCTTCCCAGAATTCCCATACATTTTCACATCATCAATGTCCTCATCCAAATCATTTTGCCCCAAGAACCTAAAGCTCTAATCAGCAGGATCAGAGTAATCCCAAGAAGCCCCTGATTCGGGAGGCGGAGGAGGAGGTGGCATTGAGAATTCACTTTTCTCAACATACCCATTCCTAGGCATAGGATTCATCCTAACTGTCAACTCAACTCCACCACCACCGGACCTCATATAACTAACGCTAGTGGTAGACGGCGAAAGGGGGCTTCCATTGAGCACCGGTAAACCAGAAACACCACCGAGGTGAGACGTGAATGGAGAAGGATATGAACAATGTGATGGGATTTTATCAACCTCAGTACTTGCTAAAGCAGATAGTGTGGTTTCCACTAAAACTTCTGCCTCAGCATATCTACGTAGAGCAATGCTTGTGTTTCTAAGTGACTGAACATATGAAACATGGGCAGCTGCTAAAGCATATCTAGAATCAATAGCTTGTTTGATAAATCTTTTCCTCTCTTTACACAGCTTCAAAGCAGTACTCCTCTCAGTTTTCGAATTTGAAATCCCCATTTTTGTATCCAATATTAACCTAATTGCTAAAGCCAACCCACTTAAACTTCACAAAATGATCAACCACCTCATTTTAAAATTCACACAACACCCAACTAAAGGAAGATGCATAACAGAAATCAAACAGAAGCTTAGCTCATCTCTGTCTAGAAATCCCAGACCTGAAAAGTGAAAACAGAGAGGAAACAGAATGAGACGGTGTGAAATAAAAGCAAACAGTTGGAGATTCGCCACATAAAGGAAAGAAAATATGAGAAGTAGAAAGGGGAAAGGGTTATCTTTCCTGTTTAATAAATTGAAAACAGAGAGAGGTAGCCCTACTAATGCAATTTCATGAAAGATGCAGAAAAGGTTCAGAAAGATGCAGAGGGGAGTAAAACCATAGTAGAAGGCATTAAAATCTGAGAAGCCCAAAAAAAGAATTTAACCTGTGGAGAGGAGATTGGTGAATCAATGTGGGGGCTTAAATCATTCACAAGACTTCACCTTTTTTCTTGCAGGCCCTTGGAAAATTAATACGAGTACCATCTTCTTTAAGCAGGGAGGGTGGGGTGGGTTGGGGGGTGGGAATGTGGAGAGTATGGATGAACGACAAACAGAGAAGAGAAGTCGAATAGAGTTGGAGAGACACAAACGCAACGAGGATTGTATCATCGGAATGCGTGTAAACGTTAATCTTGGTTTATCACAGTATTACACCACTAATGGCACTTTGCCCTTTATTATGGTGGCAGAAATTACTCATAAATGGAGTATATTAATATTTATACATGATGCATTATTATACTTCCTCTGTCCACAATAAAAGTGACGAAACTTTTTTTAATTTAGATAAAAGAGTATAATATTTAATAGGTAGTTGGGTAGTTGAAGTGAAATAAATAATATTTTAATATATAATAAGTAGGTGTATTTGTATGGTGTGTGGGTCTCATGGAGATATATTAATTGTTTTATGTGGCTCTCATTTACTAAAAAGATAAATGCACCTTTTGTGTTGGGACGGACGAAAATGGTAAAATGCACTCCTTGTTGTGGGACGGAGGGAGTATTTCTAAGAAGGGTAGATCTTGCGTGAGACCGTCTCACGTGAGATAATTTTTCACTTTTTAAAATAGTTATCGCTTTCGCTATAAATCATTATCACTTTCGCTATAAAATGTCATCACTTTTTATTTATACTATAAATTGTTCATGAAATAATATTATCACTTTTCATTGATTTATTATTACTTCACTTTTTATTTATACTATAAATTGTTCATGAAATAATATTATCACTTTTCATTGATTTATTATTACTTTTATTTTTATGTTAACACTTTCTGATTGTCTCATGTAAGCTCTTATGCGTCTCACACAAGTCTTTCCCTTCTAAGAATGTGACACTTAATTTTCTAAAGAGTAATAATAACAGATAACTCGATTATGCATGCTACATTATTGACTATTAATATATACAGACAAACATATTATTGTATATAAAAAGTGAGTTGCTCTCGTGTGTCTTCGAATGCACAAAATATGTAAGAGGTTAACATTTTGTTTTAAATGGTATATATTTTAATTAATAAGGGTAGGGATGGCAGTTTCGCGGGTTTTCTCGGGTACTCGACCCGACCAAACCCTAATGGGACGGGTTCGGGTACCTATAATCGGATTTGGGACGAGTTTGGGAAAAAATAAAAATTTCCATTAGGGTTCGGATTCAACCCCCTCGGATAACCGCTACCCGAATAAATAATCGGATAAGGAATAATCGGATAAGGGTAGCGGGTACCCGCATATACCCGTCCCATTTACTTGTATGTATGTGTTTTTTAGAGGGTTCGAACACTTAACCTCATATTAAAAAAATTCAGTTCACCGTTTAGACACAAGTAATTCTTGTTATATGTTTCAATATTTAAATAAATTTACAAATCATTAATTTAACCTATCATTTTATTTTATTTTATTTGTATATTATTTAAAGTTTGAATTGAAGATCTTTAAACTTGTGTGGTGATTTTATGTCATGTTTTAATTATTATTGTTTAATGTTGTGACCAATAATGTTTAATGTTGGAGACATATTTATTTAAATGTTTGAGACTTGAAATTTAATATTTTAAGTTAAAAAAAAGTTTTACGGGTTCGGGTACCCACGGGTAGGAACAATCGGGTTCGGAACGGATACGGGTAATGCAAATAGTATTTTAAACGGGTAATGGGACGGATACGGGTAGTAATATTTTTAACGGATATGGGTTCGAGTACCCCAAAAAAATGCGGGTACCCTACCCGCTGCCATCCCTAAATAAGGGTACAATATTTTGTTTTAAAAGGTATAAGAATATATTTTAATTAATAATGATACAACATTTTGTTCTAAATGGTATGTACTTTTCATTAATATTTTTTTTCTAGAAAATAAAGGGTGCACGTCTTTATACTAAAGGGTATACATAGAACACACCAATTTTAGCCATAAAAAATTAGATATGAGATAAAGTTTTTCCAATTTTTAATTATATCACATTTCATACTTAATCATGCTAAAACCATTGTAAATTATTTTGTATTGTGTACATAAACTCAGAATGAATTTCTTTCTCATAAAATAAAAACTATAAATGATCTCACATGAAGTAATATTTCTATGAAAAGCTCCAAATATATAGGCATGTCTAAGTAATGTCACTAGTATTATTTTACTTCTTTGTTTTTAATAAATAGCACATATATATATTATAATTTTTTATTAAAAAAATACAATTATTTTTTAAAATTGGGGGTTATTCTGTGGTGCACCGGTGCACATGATGGTATATAGTACTCCATAAAAGTTATTGGGTAGTGGATAGTTATTGTATTTTTTTTAATTATTTTATTTTATTTAATGGTTATGATTAAATAAGTATTTGATCTAACAGTTCAGATTATCCAAGTACACCGATACACGAGTGTAATTCTAAAATTGGACATCATTATCATTTATCTCTATTTAACAACCCCTCATGCATTCAACTAATTATCGTGTGATCTTATATTCTAAATCTCATGCGACCTTACACAACAGATCATGACATACATAATTATTTTTAGGCAATATACATTATATTTGCAATAACACTACATACGATGATAATAATTATAATTATTGTGACTATGCATGGGATGGTAATTACATGTGATTTGATATTTTAAAGTATTGTATCATCTGTGACGAGGTCATGGAGAATATTTTATGGTAAAATATCATACTTATATATGGTTAAGATAAATTATTTATATCTCTAAAGTTAGCCTAGATTTCAAAGGACATTCTCTCTAAACTGAAAATCTACCACTAGCCTTTTTAGAATTTATTTATATTTATCCCCTATAATTTATTATATTTTGGCAAGAGAAAAGTGGGAAATTTATGGGCATGCTTTAGCTGTGTCGTGGGAAGAAACTAAAGTAAGATAATCGTATATAAGAGGGTATTATTATATGTATCTATGCATTTTAAAATGGAGTACGATTCATAGATAATTGAAAAATAATTATAATTACACATATAACACTCTTTAATATATAGACTTCTAAATAGGAATGTTTAATATATAGCCAATATTCGGGTGATAATATGCTGCCCTTGATTTAATATTTATGAGCCAATTCAAAGGCGGGCTTATATGGCTTGTCCCAACGGACTGCAGGTTGTGGGCGGGTTTCGGCCCAATATACTTTAATTTTGAAGCTCTAAATACATTTCATTTGGGCCTAAATAGATGACCAATTTTCGCATATACGTAAATTAAAGGGGTTTTGAACTCAAGTGGTAAAGCCCGTTCTGTTATGGTTGCATTCCTTCAATATATATCTCCAGAGTTGTATTCAAGCACATTGAACCAAAGTTATTTTCTTTCCATTTCAAAATAATAAATATCAATTTACAATTTTTTTTTGTAAATAGGCCTCTAATACTTTCAAGATCGTTTGACAATTCATATTTCCTTTATAATTTACAAGAAATGTGCTTTCTTCTAGACGGAATGAATAAATGTTATTTTGGGTAGATCTTACAATTATAACATACAACTGTTAAATTTATAATGAAAAAATTCCATTAAATGTATTCGTTAAAATAATAAATCACAATAAAATTCTAAAAACACATGTATTATTTCATGTGCCACACTATTTTATAGATAACATGTGAGAAAAATAAGAATAAAAAGTAGAAACATAAATTCTAAAAGCAATGATTTTTTTTTATCTGTCACTATATAATTAATTAATTATATAGAGAATTTTTACAAAAGTGTTGCACAAAATCTTAGTAGTTCCAATAAAAAGTATAATTTCTATATTTTATCCCATGTTGTGAAGGCAACTACATGTGTAATGAATCTAATGATAAGATTGTTATTGGTAAGATGAGATATTATGGTTAATGCCCTTTCTTCCATCACATCTAAAGAATCACTTTATGATCTAACATTTTCTTCTTCTTTAACTAATCGTTCACACATCTTTAACCGCAAGAACCCTTTAACCTAATAAAATTCAAATATCTACAATGCTATACTTAAAAAAAGAAGAATAAATCGTTAAATATAGAATCTTCTAGGATATAAAGATAAAAAGGGTTTCTTAATACTCATTTTTGAAGAATTCTTCGTGAACTTTTTCCAATCATTTTTTTCTTGAAGAATCATTCTTTCTTCAAAAAATGTCGTCCAATTAATTTTCTACGGTAAATTAATTTCTGTGTAATCATTCTAAGGATCATTTTATGAGACGAGCATTACTTATTTTTACCAATAGCATATCATGTCACTATTTGTGCTATAAAAGGCCAAATATATTTGAATAATCCTCGTTACTAGATGGTGTGTTCAAATTTTCTTAAAATCGATTTACTTATCGAAAATTAACTCATCCCAAAAATAAAATAAAAAATGGGAGAACAGTGAAATTTATTGGAGGTGGAAATTTGGTGCAAATTCCCTATCACTTTTCTTTGAAGTGATTTAAGGGTGCCTTTAATTATAGGTTAATACTACGGTGCACTGGGTATACTCCAGGATACGGTGCACCAACTTTCAGAAATGTATACAATTATTAATAAAAATATATGCAATTATGAACAAAAATGTATACACTTTGTTAGTGAATTTTTTGTTAGTTTTTTTTAATGAACACTTTCAGAAATGTATACACTTTCAGAAATGTATACAATTATTAATAAAAATATATACAATTATGAACAAAAATGTATACACTTTGTTAGTGAATTTTTTGTTAGTTTTTTTTAATGAAAAATTGATTGTAAAAAAAATATTAAAAAACATGTATACACTATTGAATAAAAAGTTATACACATATGGATGCTTATTTTTTTAATGAAAAATCGAGTGTGAAAAAGTATATATTATTAAGAAATATGTATACAATATAGAATAAAAAATTATATACATATGGGTATACCCTTTCACCCGGGTGCACCGGATATCAATTCACTGAAGAGGAAGAAGAGGCTTAATTATATCTTAGCATAAGAGAGTTTAATATTAAATATCTACAAACCAGGTGGGCTAGTCCACCTGGCCACCGGGCTCCTCACACAAGTGAGTGATCCGGCTTCGATTCCCATTGAGAACGAATAGGACGGGAGTTATAAGGAGACTTCGATTTCCATTAGAAATGAATAGGAGGGGAGTTATAAGGAGGCTTGGAGAATAAGGGTGTATGGAGACTTAAAAAAATGGAACTACATGAACTACATCTTCAAGTGTTGATAAAAAGTTCAACCAAACCTGGGATTGAATAGGAGGGGAGTTATAAGGAGGCTTGGAGAATAAGGGTGTATGGAGACTTGGTGAACTAATTATACTAACAACTAACTTTGTCCGAATATGTTATTATAAAATTATTGTTTTACAAATATTACTTACTTGAGTTGTGAATTTATATATGTTGTATTCTTCATAAATCATAATAACTAATATCATGAGATATTATTAAAAAAAAAATGGAACACATGAACTACATCTTCAAGTGTTGATAAAAAGTTCAACCTTGCAACCCCTTAGCCAATGAAATCATTATTTCAAAATTCTTTTCAATGATGTAAAGGGTTCAATGTTGCATTAGAAAAAGAAATAGATGGTGACTACAAGCTAATTGATATAGTCTTGAGGGAAAGAAAAGGGATGACTCTTAAGAAAGTCATTAGTCATTCTTAAACCACTCAAAAGTGTACTCCCTCATTCCCATAAAATCTTTCACACTTTCTTCATTTGTTTGTCCAACAAAACATTTCACACTCCAAAAAATTAATCATCACTTTATCTAACAACCTCAAAAGTTACTTTAATTTCAAATTTTTATTCATTTTTCACACACATTTTTTTATTTTATATTTTTTTATTACCTAAAAATACTACAGTACCCTCCAAAGTCAATAAAATTGGTAAAAAAGTATAACTTTTTTAAACAATATGAAACAATAAACGTGAAAAGTATTATGGGATGGAGGGAGTACTCCTTAAACAACCTCATTTTCATGTCCTTAGGCACTCCTAGCTAGCCAACGAAATTCTTTGTCCTTGTCCATATCTTCTAATCAGGCCTGACCCTGAGGTTTTAGGGGCCCGTGGCAAATAAAAAATTGAAGCCCTTAACATTTTTCTTTATTTAATAAATTTTATAATAAAATTTTTTAACAAAAAAGTGCAATGAATCTTCTTATACTACCGGATTCATATTTTCTTGATTACATATTTAACTTGATTTATTTTACTTCAATTCAAGACTTTTACTGATCTTCAATCTACAAAATAATTTTAGAATTTAGGATTTATAATTTAAACCCCTAGCAATACATATGTTTAAATAGGATTGGAGGGGGAGAGTTGTGTTCACATGGAGACACAGGAGCTTTTGCTATAAATGAATAATACTAAGAAGCAGTAACATGGAAGAATTGTTAATTATAATATGAAATTTGGTGTTTAATAACTAATTTTGCATGAGAGAAAATAGAAATGCAAATATTTAAAATTGGGAAATAATTCTAGCGTGAGTATCATCACTTGTGTTATGGCTTCTGATTAGCCATAACTTGTAGTCGGGTTGACCAATTCAATAATTTATCGAACCACAGAGAGGTAGGTACTAGTGCTTAAGCGATCTCACGTTTTTTGTAATTTTATAGAGACAAATCATTAAATGATAGGGTTCAAACAAGTAAATAAAATCAATCAAAGTAATCACGCATGCAATGATCAACAAACAGGATATATAGATGAAAAGTGGTATTCCAAATTTAACAAAAGTGAGATTAACAACAATTAAGAAGTGAAAATTCTAGGATACATGCATCAAATTCATATGATCATGGGTATAGCTCAATACTAGTTCACCTAATCTCCCTCTCAGAGTGAATAGGTTATGATCAATACATAGCTCAAACGATTAGTTCTCACTCAAACAATTCCAACTAGGTACTAAGCTTAAATGAGAGTCCCTTCACACGATTAATCAACCTCTCGATCTAATCAATTGGATGTCCTATCAAAGGGTTCTAAATTTCAAAGGATTTCTCAATCACTTTACAATTTATAATGCACATGAAGTTTTTGACAAAATAATTCAATTAATTATCCTAAATATGTAATTGACTTCTCAATCTAATCACATGTTTAAAATAACTAACCACACAAATCATCATAAACATCAAGATCTAAAGCATCAATGATAAAAAATCAATTAACCCAATCAACACATGAATTTAAATACATAGATCCCAAAATTATCCAACAACTATCATGTTGCTAATCTCACATGGGAGATTAGCCTCTCATATCCATAAGAAAATTAACATAGACATTAAACTCCTTACAAAACATGATGATCTAATAGGGTTCAATACAAAAGTTGGATGAAAACTCCCTTGAAGTGCTTCAATGGTGATCTTCTTTCTTCCCTTGCTATTCTCCTCTCTTCCTTGCTTCTTTTGTTCAATTGAATGAAGGTTTTGATGGTGGGATGAAGGTAGATGATATGGATGAAGATGATGGTGTAGAAAGGAGAAAATAGTGTGTGATGTGTGTGTGCAGGGCCAAGGAACCAAATCTCCCCTCAAATGTTGAATAAATGGGTATTAACCCCTTGGGAAGCTTTTAGAAGTTTCTGAAATTTTTCTGAGTCCAGCACCTATACGGCTCGTGTGCGGTACACGGCCACAGGGGTGGCCGTGTTGTGTTTTTGGACGTCAGTACACGACTTCCACTTACAGGGCCGTGTTTGGTACACGGCCCGTGTTCCTGCACACGGCCACAGGGGTGGCCATGTAGGGGCTTCTGGTGATGGAGCACGGCCACTTCTTACAGGTCCGTGTTCGGTACATGGCCCGTGTCCTTACAGTCCTATTTTTTTCTTCTTCCGTTTTGGCTAGTTCTCCCTCATTTCAACTCCGAATTGAGATCCACTTTTTCCTATGTCTTTCTTTTCACGTCTAGAATCTCTTTTTACCTGGAAATTATACATTTAAGCTCATTCCCACATATTTCCATAAAAACAGAACACAACCAAATAGTACACAAATACAGATAAAATAATACGAAAATACACATAAAAAGATACTAAAATTTAGGTGAAAATATCACTCATCACATCCCCAAACTTAAAGTGTTGTTCGTCCCCGAACAACGAAAATGATAAACTAAGAGGAGTGATTTTCACATAGGAAAAGACTAAACAAACATAAGCAATAACACATCAATAGTAATAAAAATCACAATTTATGCTAAGTCATCCTACATCATTAAAATCATAACATGCAAAAAAAATATTAACAAGTTCAATCACAAGAGAATAATAGTGTAATATAGTCCCTTTTGGTCGAAGCCTCATATCGGATATCAATTTCACTCAACATTCTATTTAGTGGGGGTAAATCAACACTCATCAACCAATTGGCTCGACTTGCTATAAGCTTGCTCGTGGACTACATTCACAAACCACCAAAGTTTCCACTAGTGATCAAAAAGGTCTTTCATTAAGGATGTAATGATAGGCTCTTTGGTAGGGTATGAAGAATATAGGTAAGAGTGACTAATCATGTGTAAGCAATCGAAGAGGTAGCTACTTTCTTCCATACTTTCACTTATCTTTCTTCTCTTCTTTTCTTAATTGATCACAAGCACTATCAATCAACTTTCCTTGAATTGAGCTTCTTTCAATGCATGCTTCCTTCTTCAAACTTTTAAATTCTTGAGCATCTTGTTGTTGCTTTGCTCATTTTCTTATTTTGAGGTTGCATGTTCATTCTTGTTTTTGCTCTTTTTCATCCTTTTTCTGACTTGTTTACCATTTTCTTTTTCTTTTTCTTTCTTATCAAACCCTTCTAGCTACCATCTCCTCAATTACTCACACAAACGGTATATATAAGGCTCACGTGGGTAATTAAGGCATGTAGTGTGCTTATATCACAATAAATAGGCTTAGAGGCTCAAAGTGGTTGACTAGGGATGATGTTCAAGGTAGAAAAATATTTGGCAATGACTATTAATGACAAGGATGGCCTTAGATCATGTCACTAATCTCCACAAATCGGGCTCATTCCTATAGTCCTTGAGCAAGTTCTAGCTTATCTAACACAATCTAACCACTCATGAAGAAATACCATGTATGCACGGTTGAGGCTCAAACGCTCACAAGCTTGTGCTCGGACCTTAAGGAACTTATTACACCACATTCATCTCAAAATTGAACAAGTTAAGTAGAACATGTCACAATTCGAAAGTGTAGAGATTCTTAATCATAACTTGTCATCACTTATCACAACGACATGTCATCGCTCACATTCAAAAATGACTCACAACATCCCAAAATAAACTACCAAAACAATCCATAAACAAGAATAAAAATACACACAAAACATAAAATAAAGAAACAACAAACGAGAAACAAGATAAAAACACATAACATGAAAAAATAACAAAACCATCATAAGAAAATTAAATACACATTCAAATCATCCACAACAATTAAGCTCACAATCATCCCAACATTTGATTGAAAAGGAAATCCTAAATTACGAAAGTAAACATCCCAAAAACATAACACATGAAGTAGCATGCTAATCACATCAATCCAAATCAAAATCAATTCATGTCAAGTAATTAAAAGTGATAAGGTGTAGAGTCAACTCCCTCAATAGGCATTTTATAGTGGAAGTTGTTAGCTCCAAGCTCCATTCATGCTTCCAATACCCTTCATTCATGCTCAAAAACTCATCAAACACCATTAGCTCAACAATTTCATTAAAAATATGGATCATCATGCACTTCAACACCACCAAACGAACCAAAATCCAACCAAAACTCATGAGAAAAATTTTAAAATTGGGTCAATTTTAAGAGTCACACCACACACTCTCTCCCAAACTTAAATCGAAACAAGTTGTGACTTAAGTTTACAAAAAGTGATGGGACTTACTCTTGTAGTTTCCATTGATGATCTTCTTGTGGAGAAGTAAATGCATCCAACGAATTTAACAATGTCTATCACACACTAGCCCCCCAAACTTAACTCGAGACAAGAGTCAAGAATTAAGTTTGCAACAAGTGGTGAACATGTCTATTCTAATCCATGTAGCACTTCTCTTTTCTTCAATGTGTATTTTCTCATATGCACAATCCACCTACAAGCCCAAACAACAAAATAAGCATCAAAAGATAAAAAGAATGAGTTGTCTCCCATTTAGCGCTAGTTTAATGTCTTCAAGCCGGACGGAATTTCACGATTATTGGACCAAATGATGGTCCATCACACTCTCTTCTTGCATCCTCACTTTGAACATTTGCTTAGCTCTCTTCTTGCCCACAAGCTCAACTTCACCATTCTTGCTTACGAGCATCAAATCATCTTCAAGAAGAGCTTCTAGCGGACTTTCTCTTTCTTCTTTGTCTAATTTCCAATCGAGCTCCGATGCTTTCATCCTATCAACATCACAAGAAGATAAGTTAGAACTTGACATTTTCATATAGTCATGAAGAAATGAATTTAAATTATCAAAGAGAAGAGAATCATGATCCATTAGATCATCTGGAGGAAAGCTCTTCTCTCCCCACATCAATTTTTGCTCTTCCGATAGCTAAAAACGGCCTTCCCAAAATGAGTGGAACTCGAGTGTCTGCCTTTACCTCCAACACCATGAAATCGACCGGAAAAGCTAGCCCTTTCACTTTTACTTCCACGGCTTCAACAATCCCTAGTGGCTTTACAACTTCTCCATTTACCACTTCAAGACGGATAGTCGTAGGCTTTAGCTCTCCAATTTCAAGTTGCTTGAAAGTAGCATGAGACATCACATTGAAACTCGCCCCCAAGTCACACAATGCATCAAGGGTTTTTTCCCTTCAAAATCACACGGGATTATGAACTTACCCTGATCACCAACCTTCGTAGGCCCCCCTTGTTGCATTGCTTCACTTGTTTCAGGTTGCTCTTCTTTCCTTTTCTCCTCATACTTCTTCTTAAGACATTTCACATGTTCCTCAAACTCCTTTTTCTTCTCCTCTTTTACAAACATTTGTGGATAGGGAATTGGGAATGGAGTGATTGGAATACCCCAATAGTCACGTTTGTACTCCTCTTCTTTGACCTTTTCTTCCACTTTCTTTTCCTCTTGCACCCTTTTCCACTTAGGTATTCATTTAGGCTTTTACTCTTCTTTCATTTCTCCAACTACCTTACTTTTCACCAACCCTTCTTCAACCTTTCGTTCCTCTTTCATATCAACCAACAAATATTGAGCCTTCGGATTGACCTCGGTTGTGGCCGAAAATCAAAGAACTTGCAATTTGTCCCACATTATACTCCAAATCTTTGAGCCTCTTTTCATTTGCTTCTTCCGCCTTTTTCGATGCTTCATCTCGAGCTTTGTTAGATGCGATCAATTGTTCAAGTAGCTCATCAATCGATATTTTTCCCTCATTGTTCGGTGCCTTAGCCCCCGGTTGATATCCCGGAGGATAAGCAACTGCATTACTCGGATTAAAGTAGGAAAATTTTACTTGCCTTTGTTGTTGTGGGTATGAGCTTCCACTAGCTTGACTATTAAAGCCCCCTTGCCTTGGTGGATAGTTTCCTTGACTTTGGTTGAAACTACCTTGGAAATTATTTTGGTAATTCCCTTGGTAGTTTCTTCCTTGCATGTATGATACATCTTCCACACGTGGCATAGAGTTGGCCCATTGTTCTCCACTCACAATATTCAGATGAGGCACACCTTGCTCAACTTGTACCCCTTCAACCATACTTGCTCCTTGATTATTCATACCTTGGTTCAAGCTCATTTATTTCATAACCTCCGCCACTATCTTTTCCATGTTGGCACACTTGGATCAACACTAGCACTCTTCACACTAAATTATTGCCCTTGATCAAAACTCTCAAAACCATAGCATCCACTTACTCTCTCTGATGGCCATTCGTAGATATTTGTAGCAATCTCATCAAAAATTCGTATCGCCCTTTCCGGAGTTACACCAAGTACGGATCTACCCGCCGAAGCATCAACAAGCACTCTTTGTCCATTCACTAATCCTTGATAGAAAAATCCAGCTTGTTGATTCTCCGGGAATCCATGTTGTGGACACATGCGAAGCATATCCTTAAACCTTTCCCACGCTTCATAAAAACTTTCTTGAGGCATTTGCTTGAATTGAGTGATCAAGCTCTTCATTTGAAGCGTCTTTGAAGATATTTTTGTCTAATTCAGCCTCTGATGGTACCATTACAATGGATTTGGTTAAGGACAGCATTTTGAATGAGGAAACGAGGAGAAAATCACAGGGCTCTTTTCAGCAATCAGAGGTTTTGGTTACAGAGAAGAGGGAAGAAGTAATAGTAGAGGTCCAACAGGCAAGTAAAAAGGCAGGAGGAGTAAATCCAACAGACACAGCAAGGTTGAGTGTTGGAATTGTAAAACTCCAGGACACATAGCAAGGTATTGCAGAAAACCCAAGCAAGATGACAAGAAAGAAAATGGGAAAGAAAGGAAGAATGAAGAAACGAAAGATAATGATCGAGTGTCTGCTGTAACAAGTGATTTTCTTATCTTTTGTGATTATGAAGTTGCCAATCTTGCATATCGTGAAAGCAGTTGGGTGGCTGATAGTGGGGCATCCTACATGCCACATCTCATAGAGAGATGTTCACATCCTACGTGTCAAGTGACTATGGAAATGTTAGGACGGGTGATGATGGCTTAGCTAAAGCCATTGGGGTTGGAGATGTATGTTTGCAAACTAGTAATGGTGCTACACTAGTTTTGAGAAATGTGAAGCACGTGCCTGATCTTCTGTTGAACTTGATATAAATTGGGAGACTTGATGATGAAGGTTTCTGTAGTGCGTTTTTCAATGGTCAGTGAAAGCTTACAAGAGGTTCTTTAGTTGTTGCTAGAGGTTAAAAACATTCATCATTGTACCTTATGCAAGCAAAGCTACTTGATGGCTCTATTAATGCAGTTAAGAATAAGGGAATAGTTGAGTTGTGGCATAACAGACTCAGTCATATCAAGGGATTGAAGATTTTAGAGAAGAGAAATCTCATTCCAGACTTGAAGAATGCATCCTTAAAGAAGTGCTCTCACTGTTTGGCTGGAAAGCAAACTCGAGTTGCTTTCAAGACCTCAACTCCTACCAGAGCATCAGGTATACTCGATTTAATTTATTCTGATGTTTGTGGTCCTATGAAAACAAGAACTCTTGGTGGTGCTTTATATTTTGTTACTATTATAGATGATCACTCAAGAAAGACCTGGATCATATATTGAAGACGAAAGATCATATGCTCGATGCATTCAAGCAGTTTCATGCCTTAGTTGAGAGACAGACTGGGAAGAAGTTAAAATACATCAGATCGGATAATGGAGTGGAATACATTGGTTCTTTGATGAGTATTGCAGAGAGCATGGTATCCGACATCAAAAGACTCCTCCAAAGACTCCTCAGTTGAATGGGCTTGCAGAAAGGATGAACAGAACATTGGTCGAGAGAGTAAGATGTCTGCTATCAGAAGCAGGATTATCTTCATCATTCTGGGGTGAGGCTCTGAGTACTGTTGTACATGTCTTAAATCTTACTCCATGTGTTCCTTTAGACTTTGATATTCCAAATAGATTTTGGTTGGGAAAGGATGTTTCCTATAATCATTTGCGGGTCTTTGGATGTAAGACATTTGTGCATATTCCGAAAGATGAGAGGTCTAAGTTGGATATGAAGACTCGACAGTGTGTGTTTCTTGGTTATGGCCAAGATGAGTTTGGTTACAGACTTTATGATCCCGTGGAGAAAAAGCTTGTCAAAAGTCGGGATATTTTGTTTGTTGAAGATCAAACCATAAGAGATATTGAGAAGATGGATAGCTCAGTTTCTACACCTGGTGATGACTTGATTGACTCAAAAATTGTTCATCACGGTCAAGGTCAAGTAGAAGCTGAAGAGGAGAATCAGGATCAGCCTGATTTCAGTAATGATGAACATGTCAATCATCCTTTGCAAAATGAAGAGGATACCGATCAGCCACAACCATATGATGTTCCAGAACAGGAGATTCAAGAACCACCTAGAAGAAACAGTAGAGTTCGTGTACCTTTTATGATGTATCCTCCTGATCAGTATGTGCTATTGACCTACAGGGGAGAGCCTGAATGCTATGGAGAAGTAATTCGTGGAGAACACAGGAATGAATGGTTGGAAGGAATGCAAGATGAGATGAAGTCCTTGCATAAAAATGACACATTTTGGTGAAACTACCAAAAGGGAAGCATGCTTTGAAGAACAAGTGGGTGTACAGGATAAAACAAGATGAACACACCTCAAAGCCTCGATTCAAAGATAGATTGGTTGTTAAGGGTTTCAGTCAGAAAGAGGGAGTTGATTTTGAAGAAATTTTCTCTCCAGTTGTTAAAATGTCTTCCATACGTTTTGTGCTTGGTTTGGCAGCTAGTCTTGACTTGGAGATTAAGAAGATGGATGTCAAAACTGCTTTTCGTCATGGTGAGCTAGATAAAGAGATTTACATGGTGCAACCTGAAGGTTTTAAGGTGAAAGGAGAAGAAGACCATGTGTGCAAGCTGAAGAAAAGTCTCTACGGTTTGAAGCAAGCACCTAGATTGTGGTATCAGAAATTTAAGTCAGTTATGGGGGAACAAGGCTGCTAGAAGACTATTTATGATCATTGTGTGTTTGTTTAGAAGTTCTCGGATGATGATTTCATTATATTATTCTATATGTTGATGATATATTGATTGTTGGCAGGAATGTTTCAAGAATTGACAGATTGAAGAAACAGTTGAGCAAATCCTTTGCCATGAAGGATTTGGGGCCAGCAAAGAAAATCCTTGGTATTAACATCACTCAAGATAGAGCAAACAAGAAGCTGCACTTGTCACATGAGAAGTATATTGAGAAAGTGCTTGAGAAATTCAATATGAGCAAAGCTAAAGTGGTTAGTTCTCCTCTTGCCACTCATCTTAAGCTTGGTACTCATCAGAGTTATTCAACCGTTGAAGAGAAGGAAGCAATGAGAAGAGTCACATATGCTTCAGCCGTGGGAAGCTTGATGTATGCAATGGTGTGTACGAGGCTAGACATAGCTCATGCAGTTGGTGTTGTTAGTCGTTATTTGTCTAATCCGGAAAAGGAGCATTGGATGCTGTGAAGTGGATAATGAGATATCTACGAGGTACATCCAGTTTGAGACTCACCTTTGGAGGTGGGAAGCCCGAGTTAGTTGGCTACACAGATTCAGATATGGGATCTGATGTGGATACCAGAAAGTCAATTTCTGCTTACCTAGTGACATTCGCAGGTGGCGCTGTGTCATGGCAATCAAGATTGCAAAAGTGTGTTGCACTCTCCACAACAGAATCAGACTACATCGCTGCAATGGAAGCATGCAAAGAGGTGTTATGGTTCAAAAGGTTTATGGAGGAGATTAGATTGAAGCAACAGAGGTATGTAGTATTTTGTGTTAGTCAGAGTGCTATCCATCTCAGCAAGAATGCTACATTTCATTCAAGATCGAAGCATATTCATGTCAGATATCATTGGATGAGGGATGTCATCAATGATAAGTTGCTTGAGCTTGAAAAGATTCATACTGATAATAATGATACTGACATGATGACGAAGGCATTACCTAGAGAAAAGCTCGAGGCATGTCGTGTGATAGCCGGAATGGCTAGTCTCTCCACATAATCGGAAATGAGAGATTTGTTGGGTTGGGTTTCCAAATATGTGAAAGAGCCCAATAGCCAATAAGGTGGAAAGCTCAAGTAGGCCCGATACTTGGTGTTATCTTGTCCGATAAGTCATTGAGAGAAGAGAGAAGAAAAAAGAGGGTAAAAACAAAATTCACATTTTTGAGAGAGAATCCAGCGCAATAATATTGCAGAGATAATAACCAGAGTTTAAACCGTCGGATCGAGCTGAATTTTTGTCAGCACATTTGGGACTTAAGGAAGTACATTTTGAACGGTGAAGATTGTGTTTGGAGCTCTGTGTTAATGGAAATTGGCCGAGAATAGTAGGTTTTTGGGCGATTCAGTTCTGCGCAGTCGAGGAGAAAGAGTCGTTTCTCATAAACTAACCGTTGGATCGAGCTGTAATATGGACAGCACGTTCAGGACTCACAGGGTAGATTCTGAACAGTGGAGATCGGGTTCTGCGGTTCCTACAGTTGCGAACACTGAACATCAGTTGGTGTTGTTAGGTGAGATCTTTCTAATCTCGTTGTTTGTTATCAAGTATTGAGTGTCTTGATATGTTTGTGATAGAGTGTCTGTGGTGGCAGATTGTAACTCTTGTATTTTTGTCTCATAGTGAAGTTTTTGGTGGGCTTCGATCCCGTGGTTTTTTACCTTCTCACATTGAGGAGATTTTCCACATTAAATTGCTAGAGTTGTGCTTTATTTATTACTTGTTTTATCGTGCATCGTATTATTAGGATTGTTTCCTGCTAGATTCACACAAGAGAGGGATAATTGATCATTCCGCTGTGTAGACGAATATTTTATTATTTGATTATTCTTGTGTTTATCCCAACAATACATTAGTAGGATTATTTGTTTGTAACTTACTTGTACCATATACATAAATATTTCTTAGTTTTTCATCAAAACTTTTAATATTTCATATTTATTTTACTAATCTCGTAAATCAATTACTCCCTCTCACCGAAAAACCCTTACAATTCTTACATTTGTCCATTTTAACAATTTTTTCATACCAAAAAACGAAAAAAAGAAAAACTATTTATAATCTAAAATTTACTTAGCTTTAAGTTTGTTATTCTCATCTATATCTAAGACACATATGCTTTTTAAAATCAATAAAGTTGTAAAATATATTTTTTTTAAAAAATCATACAACAATAAACTCGAAAGGATTTTCAAAGGAATTATATATATATATATATATATATATATATATATATATATATATATATATATATATATATATATATATATATATTATTGAGTTTAAAAAAATGGAAATTTGAAAGAAGATACAACAGCATTAATAAAAGCTAAAACAGACTTAGAAGGGCTTTATTTACCTCTAAATTAGGATCATGATTCATGTACTCATTTAGTTCTGTTTTACACGTTGTTAATGTAAATGAGTTAAGGGGGTGGGTTAGATTGCGATTAATGACATCAAAAGGATTGGTTGGTTTCAACTGCATAGTCTCTTGCGACATTTATTACACTCGTCCAATAAAAAGGCCATTCCCTGTTTCTCATATATACTATTGAGAAATTATTTTATAAATAATGTAAAAGCTCATACTACTCACCACTCTGGAAATTTCAAGCTCATTCCGGAAGATCATCAATGTAGATAGTAGGCCTATCTTTACTCTCAACCACCATCAACTGGGATGTCCCGTTCTATGAGTCATCCACCAAAGCTTGAATCCTAACAAGCACATCAACCGGACATCCCTTTTTACAGAAAAATATAGTTTCTCACTAAAACTTAACCTAGACAACAAACACCATTAGGTCAATACGACTGAATTGAGGGAATCATTTCCCATCATACGCAAGACCAAGACGAGGACCATAAGACTCAAACACAGGCACAGACTTAGGCTTAGGAGGCTCAGGCTCAAGCGTTCGACAATTAAAATCAATGGAAAGAATTCATTGGTCTTCGAGTCTGATTTGAAAGATAATATATCCAATTCGATGAATTTCTTAACCCTCGTCTTTGTTTGCCATGAAACAATGTCTTTCCTCTCTCGTCCCAGTTTCGCCTTTCCTGGAAATATTTCCATGATTTCATCCCGACAAGGGTAATGTTAACATGGTAAGTTTTAATGAACAAAATAATGGAGACACCTGATTATGGGAGATGAATACACTTCAGAACTTAAAAGAAGAATTAATCATTTCTATTTATTTCCCACCCATTTGTGAAATGTCTTTTTTGACATATGGCATAAAAGGACCCATTTTCAAATGGTTCATAAACATGTTTCTTTAATTTAAATAAGAGAGCAGTACATGAATCACATTAAAAAATTGGGTTTCAGAGCTTTAATAGAGTACCTCTGTCTATTATGGAGTTTTTGGAGTACCTCTTATTCAATTTATCTACTAAAGGGATACAACTTTGAACAAGATAATTAACTCTATGAATTAGGAGTCCTAATGCAAACACTTAAATCATCATGTCTGTTTTTTATTTATTTATTTATTTTATTTTATTTTATTTTATTTTTGTAATGCGTTTGGCATGGTTTAGTAAGAAGATGGATTTGGCAAAATAATGTGTTCGGCATTGGGAGATTTAATCAAGAAGATGTGTTAAATCTCCCAAGCACAAATTATTCATGTAGATATCAGTAAACATTCATTTTTTAAGATGGGTTATCTGTCAAATTTAATGAAAACTGCCAGAAATTTGAATTGAAAAAATGGTTCAGTAAAGATTAAACTCTTAGGATATGTATTTTAGCTTAGCACATCAACAAATCCAATAAGTGACCTTTTACAATGCAAACTTGTTTGTGTCCAAGATCATCAACCCATCCAAACAACAAGAAACCTCGTAAAGTCAGAACCACACAACTTAATCTCAGTAGACATAATCTCCACCTCCTTCCCACTCGCTTTCCCTTCCCACACGACACACAACTTCCCATCCAAATTCACCATCATCCAACTACACAACTTGGGTAACCCCTTCTCCACCCCTCTCAATTCCTTCCACACATCATATCCTCGAATCTTCCCCAAGTTTCAAAACAAACTCATACTTCCTGCAAAAGGTAGTCAGTCAATAAAAATAAAATCTTAGCAAAGTAGTCGGTCAAGATTAGAATCATATGAAATAGCAAAAATGAGAGATTATTACTCGACGCGCTTTCGCCATACGAGCCATATGAACTCGCTTTCGCACTTCCGCCATACGAGCAATATGACCTCGCGCCCATCAAACTTGCTTTTGCTTTCGGGATGCTGGAAAGCTTGAAACCCAAAACAGCGACAAAGTACACATAGGCATGAGAAAGTTACAGCTATCTGCGACGAACTGAGAGGAGTTTATGAGCTTCACATCTATGGGTGGTAATTTCTGGCCCAAAAGAGAAATGACCAGTTTCATTTTCTCTTGAGGCATGTTCGAATGCACCAATTTTTTTATTTTATTCCGCAGCTCAAGCTCCTTCCTCTCATTCTCCCTATTGCCCCTATTGTACTTGTCTATATCTAGAGAGTATGTGCGAATGCTTATCTTTGAGGTTGATTCATTCATTAAACTCGTTCCTTGCACAATGTAGAAACAACATCTTCCTCCACCAGACACAGACACCAGACCCGAACGCAAATCTCTTTCGTAAATGTTGTAATCTTCAAAGGATGAGGGAATCAAGTCACTCTCCCTCCCGTGTTTGATATCAAACACTTGATAGGGAGTAAACACTATCTCATCGTTGACCACGGCGTTAATATCTCCCAACTCCTGATGTGCTCTACCAAATGATTTTTTAGAGCGTGTCCAAATTTCGTTATTGATATCCAACTCAAACTGCAAACTACGATCCACAAAGTGGACTAACAAAGTTTGCTGGTCCTTGAAAACAGCCCAATCTACTAAGCAGGTTTGATGAAAGGAATCATAAAACGGCTGAATTGGGGGAAGCTCTTTCCATTCATCCTTCACTGTATCGTATATCTCAAAGTCTCTTTTAGGACCCCAGATACTATAATTCTCATCATCACCCCTCTCCACACCCTCCTCCACACCTAAAAGTTCGGACTGAATTATCGATGAGTAGACAAGAAATCTCCCATCTGGCATATGAACGGCCAAAGGAAATCTTTTTCGATAATGCATGGAAGTCTTATATTCGATCATAGGCTCCTCCAAAACATGACTACTACCCCGGCGTAGATACTGCTCCGACAATTTTAGCGTTCCGACCTTCTTAGTAGAAGAAAACATGTAAAGGGTGGATTCTTTAACCAAAAAACAACTGAATTTAAACTTTCGACTAACACGCAATCTAGGAACTGATTCCAAATATTCACCAGACTGGGATAAATCCACAAAGAAAATGTGAAATTCATCATCCGGATATTCATGACTGCGAATGTAGCAAGGAATGCAAGACCAAATTGTCGAAGGCATCTCTGGGCGATTCTGAATGGAACGAAAACAGCAATTAACGGTTGTAGGGTTTGTTGATTGAAATAGAATGAATTAATGGAAAGTTAATTTGAAAAGGAAACGAAAGATTAAAATCTGAGAAGCCCAAAAAAAAAATTTTAACCTGAGGTGAGGAGAGGAGATTGGTGAATCAGTGTGGAGGCTTGAATCATACACAAAACTTCACCTTTTTCTAGCAGGTACTTGAAAAATTAACACCTGTAACGTCTACGCTTCCAGGGCCCAGCCGAAGCGATCCACTCACCCGGAGAATACAGTTGCACCAAGCTACTTATGGTTGAGGATGATCAAATTCGATATTACGCTCCAACGAGGAATCGAACCTCTGTCTGCACGCACGAAGTGAACGCCCCAACAGGATAGGAAGGATGAACGATGCCGAGAATACGAATGGAACAAGAAATTAGGGTTCACCTCTCTTGGGACGGGCCTTACAAACTAATTAAATGGAACAAGAAATTAGGGTTTACATCTCTTGAGACGGGCCTTAAGGGTTTACATCTCTTGAGACGGGCCTTAAGGGTTTACATGGGCCTTACAAACTAATACACATTCCACACCAATTAATGCAGCTGATTTAATTATAAATAAATATATATATATATATATATATATATATATATATATATATATATATATAAATAACGCACTTGTATGGGAGTTGGGTCTCCCACACCTCTCTAAGAAAATGACTATATGACCCATGACTTGAACGGGTCGGCCCAGATGGATCCTCCAACCAATATCATAAATTCTGCGCGTGGTTGGATATAAAAGGGTCTCGTACGCCTCCCTCAGCTCTATGAATCTTTTGGTGGATTCCTCCATTATTGTGAATGACTTTGTATAATCCATAGTAATATTTTTTACAAATATATGTATATTTTTTCTATTAATGAAATATGTATAAATACTTGAAATATTTCAAAACAAAAAATATGAATAAATATGTATGACAGAGGGAATAATAAAGTTCGATTTATAATAGCATTAAAGAGAGACTCCTCAATAAGAAAGTGAATCCAAATATTAAAACAAGATATTGGATGAAGAGAGAATTGATATTACCACAGTAACTTAAAAAATAAAAAATAATAATAATGGTAATTATTCATCACAATAATTATTGAGTGATTAAAAAATAGTGTATAAATAAATAAATTGGACAGAAGAAGCAAGGTATAACGTGTAAAATCTCCACTTTTAAAGAAAAAAATAGTGAATAATGTACTCATATATTTTGGAAATACATTATTTATACCATTCATAAGAACATATTGATCACTAAATTTTGTTTGGTAAGAAAACTGTTGAATTCAAAAACAAAAAATACATACATTCCACCACAGATAGAAGACATGATGAGCATTAAATAGTGAACATAAACAAATGGCAGCATTATCATGATTCACAAAGATCACTACTTTCAAATGCTGTAAGATCTCGATTGTGGTATGTAATTCTCATACGCGTTTCTAGCCGACTCACATTTCTGCCATATGTCTTCACTCATTTTCACCAAAGCCTCCGAGAATTTGGTCAGCATGTCGAGAACCTTCGCCAAGCTCAGTTGCACGCAGCTTACATGCGACGGTTTGTCCTTGTTCGCCTCTTTCTCCAGCTTCGTTGTTCTCAGAATCAGCCTTGGTTGCTGTTTTCCTCGATTCCTCAGCTTGGTTTCGAACAGACAGGCGTAGATCAACCAGAAAAGCTTTTATTGCATCACTGACTTCTTGAGATGGCAATGATATGATCCCGGATGACCAGTCCCTACAGAGGACCAATATTGGTGGGGCTAGGCAGCGACGAGGGCAGAATGCTCATCTCCCTTTTTGTCGCTCCCGGGGTTGAAGGATGCAGTTTTGAAGCCAGCTATTCAGAGCTTCGACGTACGATGTATAGCTGTTAATCCAATCGGCAAAACTCAGCCCAAAGTACTCTAGGGTATGCCAATGAGATGGTGATGTACTGGGAGTGATGGCATTCGAGCATGCCTTTCCACATCCTCATTTATCTGCATAATAAATTCATGACAATTAGGGTGGATGAATGATTTCAAAGTGATGAATCCATATGGAATGCAGGATGATATTGCGTTTAAGAGATGAGAAATGCATCTCACCCTTGGATGAGTTCGAGGAGCAGCTTCACGTCCCACAGTTTTTCGATCCTCTTAGATATCGAATCCACAGCATGAAGTGCCACTCTGATTCGAGAATGTAGATCTCATGGTTGCCCGAGTCTTGTCGATGACTTGAGGGCTAAGATCCTTGGCAAATTGGTGGCGTAGCTGATCGCATTTACTATCATATTCCTTCTGTATGGATTCACTGGCCTATATAGCCCAAATTCAGTTGTGATATCAACAAAAGAGAGGAAAAATAGCATCAAGAATCAGAAAGAATATTGAAGTCTAATTAAATTAATGATGTAAAACAACATTTTCAGAATCAAGCAAGTAGAGTAATTCATAACTTTTCACGTTGTGCTCCTGATAATAATAACAAACAACAATTAGAATCATAATATAATCTTCTATAGAAAATTGACAGGATAGTAATAAGTGGATGAAGAAGGTACCTTCACTTCGTCGTATAGCTTTCGTTCCAATGCATACAGTTTATCAAGAGTGGAAGAGTGACTTCCAGAAATCATGCAAAACTCTTCAATGAAATTACTACCACTATAGTCATTATCATCCTTCGTTGCAAGAGGGTTCCTCGAGGAGGATGACTTTGATGACGTGGTCCTTTTCCAAGTGATAACCTTGGTAACAAGTTGATCTAATTTGGAAAACGCTAAGAGTGAGAACAATTTAATAAATAAATTAAAAAAAAACTTCTATCATGTTAAGTTATTATTATATCACTGCAACAAGAATTTGAGCAACATCCCCTAATTAGACTTGTATTACTTCACATGATCAAATTATTATACAATAATTGGTAATCAATTCCCAAAACATTATGGATCAGTTTCAATTTCAGATAGTCTAAAGCTGGAAAAACTTCATGCTTGATTTATAGCTATACATACCATCAGATACACTTGCAATTCCGCCTTGGCAACAACCCGATCCGAAAGAGCTCAAGTAAATGGACGCTGATGAGGCACCTACAAGCACAAAACTGATATCAAGAATGAAGATGACAATATGGAAAATGAATTCAGAGTAGCACACAAAAAAAAAGAGTCCAATTTGATGTCAAAATTGCCAAGGGCATTCCCTTGTTCATCAAGAACTCTTTACCTCTAGCCTCAGCAAAACCAACATGGATTTTGTTGGCCTCAAGCATTCTCGAAACTTCCCTTCCTTACTCAAATGCCTTAAAGAAGCGACTATCTATGTCCTTTATGCTAGAGAGAAAATCCTTAGCCCTATGTGTTATGAACTCCGAAGGATCCTCCTTTTCGATATGCAAATCATTCGCTAAAGTAGGTTTCTTTTTCCTCGAACTAGTTTGCCTTGCCAAAGCCTTTCCAGCTGTAGTTCGTGTTGCTTTTTCTCCCATGGTTGTATCCTTTACTTCACCCTCAACCCTTTGCTGATTATTATTTTTCTCAGCAGCTAATTTGTGATTTCCATTTGCAGAGGTGTCTGATTTGGACAAATGCTCACTGGTTCCACTCAAATCAAACCCTTTCTTCCCAAAATTCACATACATTTTCACATAATCAATTTCCTCATCCAAACCATTTTGCCCCAAGAAACCAAAGCTCTCATCAGCAGGGTCAAAGTAATCCCAAGAAGACCCTGTTTCCGCCGGCGGAGGAGGAGGTGGCATTGAGAATTCACCTTCCTCAACATACGCATTCCTAAGCATAGGATTCATCCTAATTGTCAGCACAACTCCACCACCATCGGACATCATATAACTAACTCTAGCCGTAGACAGCGAAAGGGGGCTTCCATTAAGCACCAGAGAATTGGAAACACCGCCGAGGGTGAGCCGTGGATGGAGAAGGATGTGAACAATGTGATGGGGTTTTATCAACCTCAGTACTTGCTGAAGCAGACTGTGTGGTTTCCACTAACACTTCTACCTCAGCATACCTACGTACCTATGTTTCTAAGTGACTGAACATATGAAACATGGGCAGCTGCTAAAGCATATCTAGAATCAATTGCTTGTTTGATAAATCTTTTCCTCTCCTTACACAGCTTCAAAGTAGTACTCCTCTGATTTTTCGAATTTGAAATGCTCATTTTTTGTAGAATATTAACTTAATTGGTAAAGCTAACACACTAAAACTTCACAGAATGATCAATTGCCTCATTTTAATATTCACACAACACCCAATAAAATGAAGATGCATAACAGAAATCAAACAGAAGCTTAGCTCATTTCCGTCTAGAAATCTCAGACCTGAAAAGTGAAAACAGGGCGAAACAGTATGAGATGCTGTAAAATAAAAGCAAACACAAAGGAAAGAAAAGATGAGAAGTAGAAAGGGGAAAGGGTTATCATTGCAGTTTAATAAATTGAAAAGAGAGAGAGAGAGAGAGAAAGAGAGAGAGAGAGAGAGCCATACTAATGTAACTTGATGAAAGATGCAGAAAGGGTTGAGAAAGATGCAGAGAGGAGTAAATGATAGTAGAAGGCATTAAAATCTAAAAAGCCCAAAAAAAGAATTTAACCTGAGGAGATTGGTGAATCAATGTGGGGGCTTAAATCATTCACAAAACTTCACCTTCAGACACTTCTTTTCCTGTTAGAATCTCCAACATGAGAACACCAAAGGCGTACACATCAAGCTTCAGAGAGGCAATTCAATTCTCTAAGTACTCGGGCACCATGTAGCCTTTCGTCCCTACAATGTGCCTTGTCAGCTCAAGCTGGCCGCCCTTTGCCGATCTTGCAAGGTCAAAATTCGCAATTTTGGCCCTGCATTTGACATTGCTGGAGTTGAGATCTTTGTGGATGTGGGATGGTGAAATGTAGCATGGAGATAGTTTAGGCCTGCAGCTACATCCACACAATCTGTAGTCTGGTGTTCTAGTTGAGATCACTCTCTCTGTTGTTGTGGTTAATACAATCATTAAGTGATCCATTGGCAGCATACTCGTACACCTTCATTGAACGGAACACCCGAAAAATAGATCAGATTGAAGTGGTTAATCTTGTTCAACACATTGATTTCCTTGGACACGTCTCCATTCATCTTCTTGATGGCTGCAAAGTCCTCATTTATCGTTCCTCGATAAATGAAGCCTTGAGCAATGCTGGCTATGTTGTCAAGAAAATCTTGTGACTCGTCACTATTGCTCTCTAATCAAATTCAAATTAGCTCTGTGACGTCACAACTGCTTCGGATGGCTATGATGTCAAGAAAATCTTGCTGCTCTCTAATTTCTCCTACAGATTCAAAGCTCTGTGATGTCACAACTGCATCGGATTTTTTCTTCTGTTTACGCAACAAAACATACAAAACCATGGTCGGACCCCCCAACACCAGCATAAATCCATGTTCAGCCAGTCGAGAACCTTCCTCAAGCTCGGTTGCACACAGCTTACAGGCGACGGTTTGTCATCGTTCTTCTCCTGTTTGTCTCTTTTTCCAGCTTCATTGTTCCCAGAATCAGCTGTGGTTGCTATTTTCCTCGATTCCTCAGCTTGGTTTCGAACGGACAGGCGTAGATCAACCAGAAAATCTTTAATTGCATCACTGACTTCTTGAGATGGCAATGATTTGATCCCGGATGACCAGTCTCTACAGAGGACGAATATTGGTGGGGATAGGTAGCGACGAGGGGAGAACGCTCGTCTCCCTTTTTGTCGCTCCCAGGGTTGAAGGATGCAGTTTTGAAGCTAGCTATTCAGAGATTCGACGTACGATGTATAGCTGTTGATCCAATCGGCAAAACTTAGGCCAAAGTACTCTAGGGTAATGCCAATGAGATGGTGATGTACTGGGAATGATGGCATTCGAGCATGGCTTTCCACATCCTTATTAATCTGCATAATAAATTCATGACAATTAGGTTGGATGAATGATTTCAAAGTGGATGAATCCATATCGAATGTAGGATGATGTTGAGTTTAAGAGATGAGAAATGCATCTCACCCTTGGATGAGTTCGAGGAGCAGCTCCACGTCCCACATTTTTTCGATCCTCTTAGATATCGAATCCACAGCATGAAGTGCCACTCTGATTTGAGAATGTAGATCTTTCACGGTTGCCCAAGTTTTGTCGATGACTTGAGGGCTAAGATCCTTGGCAAACTGGTGGCATAGCTGATCGCATTTACGATCATATTCCTTCTATATGGATTCACTGGCCTGTATAGACCAAATTCAGTTGTGATATCAATAAAAGAGAGAGGAAAAACAGCATCAGGAATCAGAAAGAACATTGAAGTCTACTTAATTAATGATGTAAAACAACATTTTCAGAATCAAGTAAGCAGAGTAATTAGTAACGTTTCATGTTGTGCTCTTGATAATAATAACAAACAGCAATTTGAATCATAATACACTCTACTATAGAAGGTACCTTCACTTCGTCGTATAGCTTCGTTCCCATGCATACAGTCTATCAAGAATGGAAGTGACTTCCAGAAATCATGCAAAACTCTTCAACGAAATCACTGCCACTATCGTCATTATCATCCTTCGTTGCAAGAGGGTTCTTCGAGGAGGATGACTTTGGCGACGTGGTCCTTTTCCAAGTGATAACCTTGGCAACAAGTTGATCTAATTTGGAAAACGCTAAGAGTAAGAAAAAAAAAACTTTTATCATGTTAAGTTCTTATTGTTGGATTGTATACTAAAAGTCTAGTTTTAGTGTGAACAATGTTATAACAATATTTGAAATGAGAATCATATGATCAAATGATTGCATCTTATAATTTATTTATATGCACGATGCAATAGTCCATTTACTTTATACTATAGATAATATGTTGTGCGACAACACGCGGAAGATCATATTATCGGTTTCCTTATAAAGTATAAACAGATGCTCACAACTGAGATAGACGGGGACTCTCTATCGGTATGGTTGTAGTGTGGTTTGGCATTAGCTTGTCTTGACTATAGAATCACATTAGTGCACTTGTGTGTATTGAGTAGGACCGCATGAGATCGTTCGACTTATACTGACTTATAGAAGAACTTTATCTCTGTTATTATGGAAGTTCGTGCTCTTAATCCCTATACAATAACCTCGACACGTTGGGCAGTATGTATTTCTTTGATTCATCAATGGGTGAGATTTATAAGTATTAAATCAATATACTCGGTGAGTTGGGAAGTAGTGCTGTCTCTATGGTGTGCTGTTGATTGTAGAAGGAATCCATGTCCGACATAGGTTGATGATGTCCCCTTGAGGAGCTCATAAGGTTTATCATGTAAATCTTGCAAGTGGATTAATTTTCGGCATGATAATAAGGTTGAGTGATACTACTCTCGGATGAGATATTAATTAATTTGAGTTGTCAGTAACTTAATTAATTAATAGACATTGTATATCTTAAACATGGGGAGACCATCGGGCTTATAATAAGAAGGAGCCCAGAACATAATTTTGGGATTGGACGGGTAGTGCAGTAATAATATTTTAGTGGACTATATTATTATTATTGGATTTAATTAAAAGCTTTGGGCTAAGCTTGGTTAATAAAATTCAATTGAGGCCCAACCCAATTTCTCCTCCTGGTCCCTACTGTAACCCAAGTATATAAGTCATCTCAGTTCCTGTTAAACCTAAGTGAGTGCCTCATTTCACATACAGGAGAAAACAGAGAGCAGATTGAGAGAACTCTGGGGATTGTTGATCACCCAACACCAGAGTTGACTTTGGGACATACGGTAGAAGATCAGAGGTGTTCTTCACTGCTGTTCATCCTCTACATCGACCCAGAAGTACGGTAAACATTTATTTAATCGCTTCCGCTGATTTTGTTTGCCTGAAATCCTATCGATCACGTTTGAACCACACGATCCAATTGCCAATAATTGGTATCAGAGCGTTGGTTTCGTGGTGAAACGTGAGACGTTGGATTGGCTTAAGCCATACGTGTATAAGTGGTCGGATAGATTGCGTTTTGAAATCGATTATTTGATTATGTTATATAATCTGGATTTAATCAGATGAGTTTTGAACTGTTTTTATTTTTCACCATGGTGTCCTATATGGTTGGTGTGTGATTGTTGTTGATTATAATTGTTGGACATCATACACACTGCATCAAAAACAAATCTACTTTCTATCACCCTGTATATCACACACACACGTTAAACGTAGAGATTGGCATCGTTGGAGTCTGCAAAGATAGCCGATGAGCGACTGGACCAAACGGTGAAGAAGAAAGGGAGAGTTCTGGAGTACTGGCTGTTGGGGTTGATAGCGAACCATCGACTTCTGAAAGCCATGATCAGCGACGATTATAGACGACGGCAAGCGAGCGTCGCTGATGGATGGATACTCAAGGCTTGCGATGGGAGCAGGAGCCAGGCGGTGTCTGCCGTGTGATGGTAGGTCTCGACTGTGGGAGAAGTCTGGCTGGGCGATTCGAAGCCATTCCGGGTTAGTCACCGACGACTTCCGGGTGAGTCAGAGGCAGATCCAAATCGATAGGCGGCGGCGCTGTCGAAGCGAATCGGGTTGTCCCGATAAAAGAAGTTGCGACTCCAATTAGCGACGATGGATGACGAGTCAGAACCGGCGCGCGTCTGGTCCATGGCGAACCCACTTCCGGGCGAGCCTCACGGCGATCGTTCGGGGACAGTGGGCGGTGGTGGCCTTGGGCAGCGCGATCGGTGGCAGATCCCGTCTGGTGGGCTGTGTGCACCATCCCAATAGCTGCGGGCACCTGCTATGGTACAAGACGCTGTCGGCAGCTGTTGGGGCGCCCGCCGGGAGCAGGAGTCAGGCAGTGGCTGCCGTCTGGTGATTGTCTGGAGAAGCAGCAGAATCGTGGCGGCCGTCGGGAATAGCTTGCTGGCGGAGTGGTTGCGACTTGCAGGGATTGCGGCGGATGAAAGAAATAGGGCAGGCCTTGGGATGTTGGGCTCTATTTCTTAATTTTTCTTTGGGCTGCCTGCTAGGCCCAAATTTTAATGATATGTCTTCATGGGCTGCATGTTTGGGCACTAAGTTGCTGGCTAGATAATGGGCCAGATCGGCTGATGGTTTTTTTTTTGGCCCATATTCAGTAATATTTAAAGAGCTGCTCATTTTTTTAATTTGGTTTTGGGCTGATGGACCCAAATTTTATTAAAATGGTAATGGGCTGCTAGGCAATATTAATTGCTGGATTTAATTAATTGTGGGATTGATGTTGGGCCAATGTTAAATAATGGGCTAGACCTTAATGCAGAAATTGGCAGGGTAAATGGGCTTAATTATTTTATTAATGGGCTGCTCATTTTATGTTAATGATGTTTGGGTCAGCTGGGTCTATTTAATTGATCCAACATATTATGCAATTAATTAATGTTATGCAACTGATTAATTGATTTAATTATCAATTATTGTTGTATATGTAAAAGGCATGTTCTATGTGATTTATTTATTTAAATTGATGTTAATAGAAGCATGCTAAAATGTATATTTTATTTCAGAATATTATATGCATGTTAAAAACCCTCGGTGTTAAATAACTAAGTGGGAGAGGGGATTGGTAAATAATTCCCACGGCCTCCATTATTGGTTTATAAGTGATGCAAGTATACTTGCGTGTTGGCATAGACCTTCCTCCCCATCGGATGAGTATATTTGTGGATCACTGGTACAGACTTCATTAAATAATTATTGTTTGTAATGTGATGTAAATGAACTTGCGTGTTGGCTTAGACCTTCCTCCCCATCGGATGAGTTCATTTGCGGATCACTGTACAAACTTATAATTGATGACTGTAGGAAGTTATCCGAGCGCGTGTGTACTTCTCCATCTGTAAGGCACACAAGCTTGGGCCGCGGACTTGGGGTCAAATAATGGTGTACACTTAGATGTAAATAATAAGTATCCTCCCCATCGGAGTCACTGCTTTTATTTGCATGGCTAAAGAGGAACCGACTATTAATTATTTTGTCATAAAAGTTAGGTTGAAAAATGAAATTAATGAGTAAAACCTTCTCTTGTAAATGTTCGGGTTTGTAAACGTCCACACTATCGTGGCTTGCAGACTCACGGTGCTTGAGATGTCGGTGAATTTTATTTTTATATTGTTTTGAGGGAATCAATATAAAAGGATAAAATTCGAAGATTTGATCGGAATATTTATTTGTGATTCTCTGAATTTTGAATGGTTTTATCTCACTTTTTGTTAACTTAAAGACATTACATTTACTTGTCCAAATAAGTTGATTAGAAAAGGGTCTTGATATTGAAAATTACTGCTTAAGAAAATAAAAATGTGTTCTCACATAAGACGTCTCATGATGCCTGTTAATGTCTCTAGTGAAGAGATGAGAGGTTCATAGAAATATGATGGTCTCATGTAACTCTTCGGATACTCGAGTAATTTAAAATGTGGTAGGTCATGATAGAATTTGATGAATGAATTGGAAAATTATGGAATATAAGTTGAAGGGGAAACCTAAGTCAATTTTAATTCTCCATAATTGCTTAGATGTTTTGAGTAAGTTCCACCTGAATTACAAGAGAATGTATATGGTGGGAAACTTCTGACAAAACATGTGGCAAAGGAAAGGCATTTTCATCATAATGTGAACAAGTTTAATATCTTATTTACTAATGGTTTAAACATGATTAGTGATGGCATCTACTGACTCGAACTGTGTAGATACTGGAATCACTAAATGTTTATCACTGAGTAAGGATAAGATTATTAATAACATGGGTAAAACTACAAAGGTAGTGGCTATTGCAGTGGGAGTTGTTTATTTATCTCATGATAAAGAATAAACGATTGATTATGAGAAATTGTCTTTACGTACGTTTCATAGAAAGAATTTGATTTCAGTTTCTATGCATTAACGGATGGATACTTCATTTCATTTAAATGACATGATCATAGTAATGAGGAATGAGGCTATAATCCGTTAAACTACGTTGGTGGATAATATGTAAACTCTTGAATCATGCACATCCCACAGATGCAATAAATAGTAACTAATAATCCATCTTCTAATATTAGCAAGAGAAAGGAACCTTCGGAGATGAACTAAAACATATATTTGGCGTCTAAGATTAGTTCATTTTACTTAGGTAGGATTCAAAAGTTGATAGCCGATGGACCGTAAGGTTTATCTGAAGTGGAAACTATCACACTTACGAGTCTTGCTTAGAAGTAAAAATGATTAACTACCTTTTAAGGCTGTGGGGTGTAGAGCCAAAGATATATATGTTGGAATTAGTTCATTCTGATTCAAGCAAACCTAATATTATCCAGACGAGAGATGGTTATGAATATTCGAAGATTATTCTAGATACCAATATATTTATTTGATGCACTGCATGTTTAAGTTCTTTGATTAATTCAAGAATTGTAAGACTGGTACAGTGAAGCGTCAAGGAAAATATATTAAGTCATTACGATTCAATCATGATGGCGAATACCTCTTGGGATAGTTAGGAGCTATTGATCAGAAGTTGAGATTAAATCTCAAGTTGGCTACACCGGGTATGCCCCAAACTGAATGGTGTGGTGGATAGAAGGAATAAGGCTCTTATGGTTATGATTAGATAGATGATGAATTATTTGGAATAATTAAATTCATTTTATGGATATGCCCTAGATACAGTAATTCGTGAAACATTTGTCTGTATATGGGATATCCTAGAAAAATGGAGGGTGATTTATTTAGTCCAAAAGATCGAAGGGTGATTGTCAACACAAACACTGGATTTTTTGGAAAAGGACTATGTAATAAATCACAAACCCATGTATGAGTTGTTCTAAAGGAAGTGAGAGGAAAAC
This sequence comes from Pogostemon cablin, assembly GCA_023678885.1. Classification (NCBI taxonomy): domain Eukaryota; kingdom Viridiplantae; phylum Streptophyta; class Magnoliopsida; order Lamiales; family Lamiaceae; genus Pogostemon; species Pogostemon cablin. Next base: position 11,883,935 of record CM042993.1, read on the forward strand.
ACAAAGTTAAAGTACCAAGTGTACAAGAGGATATGCCACAAGGTAAACTACAACGCGTGTCACGTCTGATACACAATTACATGTAGTGCCTTGTCATAGTGGGAGGGTTGTATGACAACCCATAAATATATGTTTTGGGAGAGTCGTGAGACTTGATCCCTAGTGAACATGGTATTGTCCCACGGATAGCACTACAAGATGAAAATGCGGAATCTTAGTAAGTTGCAATGAATGTTGAAATAGAATCTACGGATTCTATATTAAGTCTGGGAACTTGTATGACCACTAAATGGTGTAAAAGCCATTGCAAGTGGTCAAAGCAAATAAAAGAGGATCATATGGAAAGGTGAAAACCTTGGAAGCAAAACTTGTTGCGAAAAAGTGTACTCAGAACGAAATGGTTCGATTATGAGGAAACATGTTCGCTGGTAGCTATGCTTATGTTGATCCGGATTCTTTTATTGCTGCTATGAGGAACAACAAATAGATGTCAAAGACAGCTTTCCTGATTGGAAGTCTTGAGGAAAACATCTATGTGAAGCAACCAGAGTGATTCATTGCAAAGTACTAATAGCATTTTGATAGTAAGCTTAAAATTGTCCAGCGATGGACTAAAGCAAGCTTTAAGATCGTGAAGCATCTGTTTTGATTAGGTAATCCAGTGGCATGAATTTAAATCAATGAGCGGATGTGTCTTGTGTGTTGTAAAGAGTGACGGAAGCGCGGTGGTGTTTCTTGTACTATACGTAGATAGTATCTTGCTCATTGGAGACAATGAAAGAGTATTATCGAGCGTATGGGTACAGTTAATAAAGCGGTAGAGATGAAGGACTTAAGAAAGGCAAAATATATCCTTTTGATCACGGTAATACGGATCACAGAAAGGATATTATGCTTATCTCAAGTTTCATAAATGATACAGTCCATACTCGTTTAGCATGTGAATTTATCTAAGTGAATGTGTTTTTGAGACACAAGAAAAAGATAAAGATGATGAAAGCGGTTCCTTATGCTTCGGCGAATAAGGAAGCTTAATCTAAGGAATGCTATGAACGATGTTGGATATCTGTTTTGCTTGATGCATGAACAGTGGGTATCAACGTAACCCAGAACAAGAATGATGAACTGTGGTAAGACATATATGAAGTGCCTGAGAAGGACTGGAAATTATATGTAGACTTACTGAGCAGATTCACTACTTCTTGTGGATTACGTAGATTCGGATTTTTAGTCAGATTGGACTGTAGTAAATTCTCCTCAAAGGTTATGTGTTTAATCCTAGGAAGTAGAGTCATAATGTGGAGGAGTGTTATATAGAAATATATTTCAGACTCCGGACTCAATCATGGAAAGATGATGAATTGGAGCCTATGAGGCAGCCAAAGTATCTATATGACTCTAGAGACTTCATGATGGACTTTGAAGTGTTTTTAAGTTTGCCCAAGGTAATCACAATTTACATTGATGATATTGGTGCAGTTGCAAACTTGAAGAAATCACAAGTCCATAAGGCAATTAAATACATGGAGTGCGAGTACCACCTGTTACAAGAAATCGTATGATGAGGGAAAGGTTGTTGTCGCCTAGATTGCATCGAATGATGACCTAGTAAACCATTTACAAGGACCTTAAGGCGAGAGCTTTTAATGGTCGTGTAGTGGGAGTAGGAATCAGATGTATGGCAGAAGACATGACAACATAGTCTTTTAGTATAAGTGGGAGATTGTTGGATTGTATACTAAAAATCTAGTTTTAGTGTGAACAATGTTATAACAATATTTGAAATGAGAATCATATGATCAAATGATTGCATCTTATAATTTATTTATATGCACGATGCAATAGTCCATTTACTTTATACTGTAGATAATATGTTGTGCGACAACACGCGGAAGATCATATTATCGGTTTTCTTATAAAGTATAAACAGATGCTCACAACTGAGATAGACGGGGACTCTCTATCGGTATGGTTGTAGTGTGGTTTGGTATTAGCTTGTCTTGGCTATAGAATCACATTAGTGCACTTGTGTGTATTGAGTAGGACCGCATGAGATCGTTCGACTTATACTGACTTATAGAAGTACTTGATCTCTGTTATTATGGAAGTTCGTGCTCTTAATCCCTATACAATAACCTTGACACGTAGGGCAGTATGTATTTCTTTGATTGATCAATGGGTGAGATTTATAAGTATTAAATCAATATACTCGGTGAGTTGGAAAGTAGTGTTGTCTCTATGGTGTGCTGTTGATTGTAGAAGGAATCCATGTCCGACATAGGTTGATGATGTCCCCTTGAGTTGGATTTAATTAAAAGCTTTGGGCTAAGCTTGGTTAATAAAATTCAATTGAGGCCCAGCCCAATTTCTCCTCCTGGTCCCTACTGTAGTCCAAGTATATAAGTCATCTCAGTTCCTGTTAAACCTAAGTGAGTGCCTCATTTCACATACGGGAGAAAACAGAGAGCAGATTGAGAGAACTATGGGGATTGTTGACCACCCAACACCAGAGTTGACTTTGGGACATACGGTAGAAGATCAGAGGTGTTCTTCACTGCTGTTCATCCTCTACATCGACCCAGAAGTACGGTAAACATTTATTTAATCGCTTCCGCTGATTTTGTTTGCCTGAAATCCTATCGATCACGTTTGAACCACACGATCCAATTGCCAACACTTATTATATCACTGCAACAAGAATTTGAGCAACATCCCCTAATTAGACTTGTATTACTTAACATAATCAAATTATTATACAATAATTGGTGATCAATTCCAAAAACATTATGGATCAGTTTCAATTTCAGATAGTCTAAATGGAAGAACTTCATGATTGATTTATAGCTATACATACTATCAGATACATTTGCAATTCCGCCTTGGAAACAATCCGATCCAAAAGAGCTCAAGTAAATGGAGGCTGATGAGGCACCTACATGCACAAAACTGATATCAAGAATAAAGATGACAACATGGAAAATGAATTCAGAGTATCACTCAAGAAAAAAAGAGTTCAAATTGATATCAAATTTGTTCATCAAGAAGTCTTTACCTCTAGCCTCAGCAAAACCAACATGGATTTTGATGGCCTCAAGCATTCTCGAAACTTCCCTTCCTCACTCAGTATTCACTGGTTCATTGAATAAAAGGAGTGGGGGTTGTGGGTGACCTAAATATTGGTGATTGAGGGAAACGAAATGGTGGGAAGGGAAGAAAAATAGTAAATATTTTGAACGCAACAAAGCACCCTGCATACATAGGAGCCAATGTATAATGGGCCTATCACATCGTCTCTGCGTGAGAGGACAGGTGTACAGTAAAACACCTTTAGCAAATCACTATTCTTCAACCGGCGACGCAGGTAGCTTTTCAAATTTAAATTACTGATTTTGTATTGAACGGCGGAGATTTTACGGGGTACTCCTCAACGGATGGATTGAACCCGTGGTCACCAATGACCACGGGTCACTGAAGTACCCCTCTAAAATTCTAGTATACAAGTCATTAATAATTTTATTATGATAATACTTATTAGATATAGCCAATGGTTGTTTAGTAGTTGAATTCATGTATTCAATTTTCTTAGTAGAATGAGATATATATTACATGTGTATTTTACATTTGAAATAAGTTTGAATCTTTCATATGGTAATACCCTATGTTATATATTTATCTTCACATTTTTTGCTTCGTCCATTTCGTACTTATTTTTACCACTTAAAAAATTAGCATTACATCAACCAAAAATCTCAAAAATCATAGTATTGATTTCAAAATTATCAACATACCCTACCTAAAAGTATCATAATACTCTTTAAAAAGTCAAAATTAATAAAAAAAAATATTTATGTTTATTTAATATTTAAGTGAAAATAATGGATCAATTTAGAGAAGGTTTAATACTTCATCGTGCATAGTTAATCCAACATTAGATAATGTCACACAAATATTAGAAAATGCACATTTTATCCTTTCAAACTGTGTGATTATTTTATCACAAGTTAATCACCATTTTATTCTAAACTTAGGAGTTACAATTTTGTGATGAGAGATTTGATGGTCCAGGGAAGAAGCATGGTCGGGCAACACAGGATTCCACGTCTTTAATAATTAAATCTAGGATAAATGTAATCGGATCAAATTGATCCAACTCAATAGTGTCATAATAATCTATTTTCCTAAGGTAATGTTATCTAAAGACAAAATTACCCTTATTTTGATATTTTTAATTTTTAATGAAATTTTATTATTGCTCTCCCTCTTCATTTATGAATTATGTGATAAATTATTGTCATTTATGGCTTTCACATCTTAGTAATATTTACTTATGTCATGACTTAGATTAAAATGTCTTAACTAATTAGGATTATACAGTATATTATTAATTATTACGCCATACGAATATCGAATAAATAATAATATGTGTACATCACATTTTTATTTTGTTATCTTCTATATATTAATGAAAAAAACATTTAGACTATATGTAAATCCTTTTTTAAATCTTTACTATACAAAATATAATAGTAACTTATCTATTAATAAATTATTTATGAAAATAAACTAAATTAAAACAGTAGATTAAAAAATCATTTTAAATTAAAAGTAATTAAAATAAACCTACAAAGATGAGATTAAATTAAAATAGCTAAAACTTATGTGCTTCCGAAGACACTATATTCCGCATTTTCTAAAAATAGTATCTTTTAATATCAAATGTTATATGTACCTTTAGTATAAAAATTTGTACCCTTTATTTTTTGTAAAAAAATATAATTTTAATCAACATGGAGTATTATTTATATGTCAGCAAATATTTTTAATGAAAAAATTATACCTTGACAAACATAATTAAAATTCCATCCATTTATATCAACTAGAAAATCATAATTATATTTTTTTAAATAATTCACGTATTATTAATAATAATAAGTATTATTAATAATAATAAGATTTGGATGGGACCGTTTTACGAAGTCTGAGACAAATTATTCGTTGGTTTAATTAAATTTTTTTAAAGGATTATGTTGTTGCTGTAAAATTGAAAAATAAAAAATTTAATCATGGAATGAAATTAGTTTTTTTATTTTTATTATTTAATTAATATTTTTATTTTAAAATGTAATAATTTAAAATTTTATTAATTATTTAATGAATTTTAATTTAAATATTATAAATTTATAAAATGTGATAATATGTGATAACCTTTACAGTGAAAACGACACCCAATTGATGAAAAATGATAATTGTGCTGTAGACTATTGATGAGTGATATTTTCACCTAGATTTTAGTGTCTTTTTATGTGTATTTTCGTATTATTTTATCCGTAATTTGTGTTATTTGGTTGTGTTTGGTGTTTTTATGGAAATGTGTGAGAATGAGCTTAAAGTATGTAAAACAGGTGAAAACAGAGCAAAAACAGAGAAGGGAGAGAAAACGAAGAAGAAAAGACAGGCACAACCCGACTCGAGCCCAGTGCTGCAACTCGAGTCGAGTTGTGCAGCACGACCCGTGCGCTGCGCACGGGCCTGTCCAGAAAGGCCGTGCGCCAACGTCAAAAAATGCTACACGCCCTCCCCAGTGCCCGAGTTCAGAACATGAGCCGTGTCCGAGTCAGTACTCGAGTCGAGCTCCGCTACTCGGGTCGAGTTTCGTCTACTGCCGATAAATGCCGCCAGATCACGACACGACTCGAGCCGTGTGCATGCACTCGAGCCGATTCGTGTAAAATCCTGCTAAAAATTTAGAATCTTCTAGAATCTTCCCAAGGGGTATAAATACCCAATAATTCAACATTTGATCAGCTTTGGGTGAGGGTTTCACCCCTGCACTCACCTCACACACCATTTCCTCCATTTTTCACCTTCATCTTCATCCATTCTTCATCCATATCATCTACCATTATCCTACCATCAAATCCTTCATCCAATTAGCTAGAGAAGCAAGGAAGAGATGAGGATTGCAAAGGGGAGAAGAAGATCACTATTGAAGACATCCAAGGGAGTTTTCATCTACACTTTGTATTGAAACATATTGTTTATCATGTTTTGTAAGGATTTTAATGTCTATATTGAACTCCTTGTGACCATGAGAGGCTAATTTCCCTTGTGAGATTAGCAATATGAATTGTGTTGGATAATTTTGGGTATTTTGCAATTGAATAATTATGTTGATTGGGTTTATTGATTTTCTACCATTGATGCTTTAGATCTTGATGTTTGTGATGATTTGTGTGGTTTGTTGTTTTAAGCATGTTATTAGATTGAAAAGTCAATGATATATTTAGGATAATTAATTGAATCATTTTGTCATACACTTCATGTGCATTATAAATTGTAAAAAGATTGAGAAATCCTTTGGAATTTTGAACCCTTTGGTAGGACATCCGATTGGTTTGATCGAGAGGTTGATTAATCGTGTGAAGGGACTATCATTTCAAGCTTAATACCTAGTTGAAATTGTTTGAGTGACAACCAATCCATTGAGCATTATTCCATATCCTATTCATTCCGAGAGGGAGTTTAGGTGAACTTAGTGTTGGCCCTTAGTCTTTTACCCACGACATATATGAATTCATTGCATGATACCTAGATTTTCAGTACTTTAAGTATTGCTAATCTCATCTCTATCTACTTGGCTCATTCATCCATTTTCCATTCATCTATCCATTTATTTTGTTGTCATTTCTTGATTATCTCTCTCTTTATGTTTATCTCTATAATACTATGACAAACACGAGATCGCTTAGACCCTAGTATATTCCTCCATGTGCTTTGATAAATTATTTTAATTGATTATCCCTACTATAAAATGGCTAATCAAATGGCGTCGTTGCCGGGGAGCAACAGTTGCTAGTAGCTTGAAGAAGGATCGTTTTGAGTGATTTTAATAGAGACATTTTTTTTTATTTGTTTTCTTGTATTTGCTTGTGAAAATCTTATTCTAACTTCTCTTATTTTGAAAGTGTATGCAAACAAGATCGAAAGAGAATCAAGTTGAACCAATTGATCTAGAGCTTGAAAACACTTTGAGGAGAAAGAAAAAGGAGAACGAAACTAAAAATAGTGAGTTAATGGAGAATTTTCAAGGAGATAATCGTGTGGAGATAGAGCATGATGGGGAAGGAGGACAACATGTGAACGTGCAAGACAACGCACCTCAATTCAATGCCAATCCTCCTCAATATGCTAATCAAAACCATGGAGCTTTCAACAATCAAGCTTTGCTTCAACGAATGGTGCAACAAGCTTTGCTTCAACAAGGGTATCCACAAGCTTATGCTCCTCCTCAACAAGCTTATGTGCCACCACCACCACCTTCGGTGCAACATGGAATTCATAATGATCAAAGGGTGATAAGGGATTTCTTCATGCCAAGGGCTATGCCACAAATGATGGGACCACCAATCCATGCCAACAACTTTGAATTTAAAATGGGCTTGATTTCTATGGTGAGAGAGCAACAATTTAGTGGAACCCCGAATGAAGATCCTAATGTTCATCTAGCTCAATTCATTGAGATTGCAAACACCGTGAAGATGAATGGGGTGAGCGAAGATTGTATCAAGATGAGGTTGTTTCCGTTTTCATTGAGAGAAAGAGCAAGAACATGGCTATATACCATTACTCCCTGTACGTGCAACACATGGGATGAGCTTGCACAAATGTTCTTAAACAAGTATTTTTTGCCTTCTAAGACACTTCAAATGAAGAGCTTGATCACTCAATTCAAGCAAATGCCCCAAGAGATCTTTTATGAAGCGTGGAAAAGGTTTAAGGATATGCTATGCAAGTGTCTACAACATAGTTTCCCGGAGAATCAACAAGTTGGATTTTTCTATCAAGGATTAGTGAATGGGCAAAGAGTAATTGTTGAAGCTTCGGCGGGTGGATCCGTACTTGGAGTGACTCCGGAAAGGGCTATAAGGATTTTTGATGAGATTGCTACAAATGTCTACCAATTACCATCGAAGCGAGTAAGTGGATGCTATGGTTTTGAGAATTTTGATCAAGGGCAACAGTTTAATGTCAAAAGTGTGAATGTTGAGCCACAAGTGCCATGCATGGAAAAGATAGTAGCGGAGGTCATGAAACAAATGAGCTTGAACCAAGGTGTGAATCAAGGTGCTAGCATGGTTGAAGGGATACAAAGTGAGCAAGGTATGCTTCCTCCGAATGTTGTGAATGGAGAACAATGGGCTATGTCGAAGCCAAAAGTAGAAGATGTGCTCTACATGCAAGGAAGGGGTTACCAAGGGAATTACCAAAATAATTTCCAAGGTAATTTTCCACCAAGGCAAGGAGGGTATAACAATCAAAGTGGTGGAGGTTCTTTTCCACAACAATAAATGAGGCAAGATAACTTTTCATACTCTAATCCGAGCAATGCAGTTGCGTATCCTCCGGGATACTATTCGGGGGCTAAGGCACCAAACAATGAGGGAAGAACATTGATTGATGATCTACTTGAACAATTGATCGCATCAAACAAAGCTCGAGAAGCATCTGACAAAGCTAGAGATGAAGCATTGAAAAAAGCGAAAGAAGCTAATAAAAAGAGGCTCAAAGCTTTGGAGAATAATGTGGGCCAAATTGCAAGTTCCTTGAGTGCTCAACAAAAAAGAAAGTTTCCGGCCACAACCGAGGTCAATCCGAAGGCTCAATATTTATTGGTTGATATGAAAGAGGAACGAAAGATTGAAGAATGGTTGGTGGAAAGCAAGGTTGTTGAAGAAATGGAAAAGCTACATAAGAAAGAAGAGAAGGGTCCTAAATGGATACCAAAGTGGAAACGGATACACGAGGAAAAGAAAGTGGAGGAGAAGGCCAAAGAAGAGGAGTACAAACATGACTATTGGGGTATTTCGATCACTCCATTCCCTATTCCCTATCCACAAATGTTTGTAAAAGATGAGAAGAAAATGGAGTTTGAGAAATATGTCAAATGTCTTAAGATGAAGTATGAGGAGAAAAGGAAAGAAGAGCAATCTGAAACAAGTGGATCAATGCAAAAAGGGGGACCTACAAAAGTTGGTGATCCGGGGAAGTTCATCATTGATTAGCCATATTTTGTAGTAGGGATGACCAATTAAAATAATTTATCGAACCACAGAAGGTCGGCGCTAGAGCTTAAGCGAGATCACGTTTATCGCAATTTTATAGAGACGAATCATCAATGGGATTGGTTAATCAAACAATAAAATAATCATAGCAAGCAAACAATGATTAGCAAACAAGATAGATGGATGAAATGAGTGATTTTCCAAATTGAGTAAAAGTGAGACTAACAACAATTAAGAAGTGGAAATCCTAGGATAAATGCATCAAATTCATATGATCATGGGTATAAGACTAAGGGCCAATACTAAATTCACCTAAACTCCTTCTCAAGATGAATAGGATATGGATTAAAGCTCAATAGATTGGTTCTCACTCAAACAATTCCAACTAGGTACTAAGCTTGAAATGAGAGTCCCTTCACACGATTAATCAACCTCTCGATCAAACCAATCGGATGTCCTATCAAAGGGATCTAAATAATAAAGGACTTCTCAATCTCTTTACAATTTATAATGCACATGAAGTATTTGATGAAATGATTTAATTAATTATCCTAAATATGCAATTGACTTCTCAATCTAATCACATGTTTAAAATAACAAACCACACAAATCATCATAAACCTCAAGATCTAAAGTATCAAATCGTCATCAAGAAGTGATTCTAGTGGACTTCCTCTTTCTCATTTGTCAAGTTTCCAATCGAGCTCCGATGCTTTCTTCCTAACAACATCATAAGAAGATAAGTTAGAATTCGACATTTTCATATAATCATGAAGAAATGAATTTAAGTTGTCAAAGAGAAGAGAATCATGATCATTGAAATCATCCGGAGGCCTTGTATGATGAGACTTGATTCCTTTATCTTTGTTGCACAAGAATGTGACACTTTTTCCTTTTGAGCTCAAGGAAAGCTCTTCTCTCCCAACATCAATTTTAGCTCTTCCCGTAGCTAGAAACGATCTTCCCAAAATAAGTAGAACTCGAGGGTCCGCCTTTACTTCCAACACCATGAAGTCGACCGGGAAAGCTAGCCCTTTCACTTTCACCTTCACGTCTTCAACATTCACTAGTGGCTTCACAACCTTGCCATTTACTACTTCAAGACAAATAGTAGTAGGCTTTAGCTCTCCGATTTCAAGGTCTTTGAACGTGGCATGAGACATCACGTTGACGCTTGCCCCTAAGTCACACAATGCATCAATGGTACCCTTCCCTTCAAAATCACAAGGAATTATGAACTTTCCCAGATCACCAACTTTTATAGGTCCCCCTTTTTGCATCGATTCACTTGTTTCGGATGACTCTTCTTTCCTTTTCTCCTCATACTTCTTCTTGAGATTTTTCACATGCTCTTCAAACTCTTTTTTCTTCTCCTCCTTTACAAACATTTGTGGATAGGGAATATGAAATGGAGTGATCGGAATACCCCAATAGTCACGCTTGTACTCCTCTTCTTTGACCTTCTCCTCCACTTTCTTTTCCTCTTGCACCCTCTTCCACTTGGGTATCCATTTAGGCCCCTTCTCTTCTTTCTTACTTATCTCTTTATTTTCTTCACTTACCTTGCTTTCCACCAACCCTTTTTCAACCATTCATTCCTCTTTCATATCAACCAACAAATATTGAGCTTTCGGATTGATTTCGGTTGTGGCCGGAAACTTTCCTTTTTGTTGAGCACTCAAAGAACTTGCCATTTGTCCAAAATTATACTCCAAAGTCTTGAACCTCTTGTCATTTGCTTCGTCTGCCTTTTTCGATGCTTCATCTCTAGCTTTGTTTGATGCGATCAATTGCTCAAGTAGCTCATCGATCGACGCTCTTCCCTCATTGTTCGTTGCCTTGGCTCCCGGTTGATATCCCGGAGGATAAGCAACCGCATTGCTCGGATTAGAGTAGGAAAAGTTACCTTGCCTTTGTTGTTGTTGGTATGATCTTCCACTACTTTGACCATTGAAACCTCCTTGCCTTTGTGGATAGTTCCCTTGACTTTGGTTGAAATTACCTTGGTAATTATTTTGATAATTCCCTTGGTAATTTCTTCCTTGCATATATGACACATCTTCCACATGTGGCATAGAGTTGGCCCATTATTCTCCACTTACAATATTTGGAGGAAACACACCTTGCTCACTTTGTAGCCCTTCAACCATGTTAGCTCCTTGATTATTCCCACTTTGATTCAAGCTTATTTGCTTCATAACCTCCGTCACTATCTTTTCCATGCTTGGCGTACTTTGCTCCACACTAGCACTCTTCACACTAAACTGTTGCCCTTGATCAAAACTCTCAAAACCATGGCATCCACTTACTCTCTCCGATGGCCATTGGTAGAATTTCATCAAAAATTCTTATAGCCCTCTCCGGAGTCACACCAAGTACGGATCCACCTGCCGAAGCATCAACATACATTCTTTGACTATTTATCAAACCTTGGTTGAAAAACTCAACTTGTTGATTCTCCGGGAAACCATGTTGTGGACACTTGCGAAGCATATCTTTAAATCTTTCCCACGCTTCATAAAAGCTCTCTTAAGGTATTTGCTTGAATTGAGTGATCAAGCTCTTCATTTGAAGCGTCTTAGAAGGCGGGAAATACTTGTTCAAAAATATTTGTGCAAGCTCATCCCATGTGTTGCACGTACCGGGAGTAATAGTGGAGAGCCATGTTCGAGCTCTATCCCTCAACGAGAACAAAAACAACCTCATCCGAATACAATCTTCACTCACCCTATTCATCTTCACGGTGTTGGCAATCTCAACAAATTGAGCTAGATGAGCATTAGGATCTTCATTCGGGGTTCCACTAAATTGTTGCTCTCTTACCATAGAAATCAAGCCCGCCTTGAATTCAAAGTTGTTGGCATTGATTGGTGGTCCCATCATTTGTAGCATTGCCCTTGGCATGAAGAAATCCTGGATCACCCTTTGATCATTTTGTATTCCATATTGCACTAGAGGTGGTGGTGGTGGTACATAACCTTGTTGTGGAGGAGCATAAGCTTGTAGATATCCTTGTTGCCTTCGAACTTGTTGCACCATTTGTTGAAGCAAAGCTTGATTGTTCATAGCTCCGTGATTTTGATTAGCTTGTTGAGGAGGGTTGGTATTGAATTGAGGTGCGTTGTCTTACACGTTCACATATTGTCTTCCTTCCCCATCATGCTCTATCTCCACACGATTATCTCCTTGAAAATTCTCCATTAAATCACTATTTTTGGTTTTGTTCTCCTTTCTTCTCCTTCTCAACATATGCTCAATCTCCCAATCAATAGATTCTATTAGTTTCCCCTTGGATCTTGTTTGCATACACCTTCAAAGCAAAAGAAGTTAGAACAAAGTTTTCAAAAGCAAATACAAGTAAAAAAATAAAATAAAAAAAATATCTCTAGTAAGATTACTCAAAACGATCCTTCTTCAAACTACTAGCAACCGTTGCCTCCCCGGCAACGGCGCCATTTGATTAGCCATATTTTGTAGTAAGGATGACCAATTAAAATAATTTATCGAACCACAGGGAGGTCGGCGCTAGAGCTTAAGCGAGATCACGTTTATCGTAATTTTATAGAGACGAATCATCAATGGGATTGGTTGATCAAACAAGAAAATAATCAAAGCAAGCAAGCAATGATTAGCAAACAAGATAGATGGATGAAATGAGTGGTTTTCCAAATTGAGTAAAAGTAAGACTAACAACAATTAAGAAGTGGAAATCCTAGGATAAATGCATCAAATTCATATGATCATGGGTATAAGACTAAGGGCCAACACTAAATTCACCTAAGCTCCTTCTCAAGATGAATAGGATATGGATTAAAGCTCAATGGATTGGTTCTCACTCAAACAATTCCAACTAGGTACTAAGCTTGAAATGAGAGTCCCTTCACATGATTAATCAACCTCTCGATCAAACCAATCGGGTGTCCTATCAAAGGGTTCTAAATAATAAAGGACTTCTCAATCTCTTTACAATTTATAATGCACATGAAGTGTTTTATGAAATAATTCAATTAATTATCCTAAATATGCAATTGACTTCTCAATCTAATCACATGTTTAAAACAATAAACCACACAAATCATCATAAACCTCAAGATCTAAAACATCAATGATAGAAAATCAATTAACCCAATCAACATATGAATTTAAATACATAAATCCCAAAATTATCCAACAACTCTCATGTTGCTAATCTCACAAGGGAGATTAGCCTATCATCTTCATAAAGAAATTAACATAGACAATTAAATCCTTATAAATCATGATAAGACTATGAGGTTTAATACAAAGATTGAATGAAAACTCCCTTGATCTATCTTCAATGGTGATCTCCTTTCCTTCTTTGCACTTTCCTCTCTTCCTTGCTTCTTTTGATCAATTGGATGAAAGTTTTGATGGTGGGATGAAGGTAGATGATATGGATGAAGGATGGATGAAGATGATGGTGTAGAATGGAGAAAATGGTGTGTGAGGTGTGTGTGCAGGGCTGGAAAAACGAATTTCACTTCAAATGTTGAATAAATGGGTATTTATACCCCTTGGGAAGCTTCTAGAAGTTTCTGGAAATTTTCTGATCCCAACACCTACACGGCTCGTGTGCAGCACATGACCATAGGGGTGGCCGTGTTGGTATTTCTGATGCTCTCACACGGCCCTTTTGGACAGGGCCGTGTTTGGTACACGGCCCGTGTTCTGCACTCGGCCACAGGAGTGGCCGAGTTGGTGTTTCAGGCAACAGCGCACGGCCAATTCCGACAGGGCCGTGCGCTGTACACGGCCCGTGTTCTTGCTGCCCTATTTCCTCTTTCACAGTTTTGACTCGTTCTCCCTCGTTTCAACTCTGAATTGAGGTCCGTTTTTTCCTACGTCTTCCTTATCATATCTAGCATCTATTAGGTTTAAGCTCATTCACACACATTTCTATAAAAATACAAAACACAATCAAATAGAATACAAATACGGATAAAATAATATGAAAACACACATAAAAAGACACTAAAATCTAGGTGAAAATATCACTCATCAATCATTCCTTGTGATTTGAAGGGAAGGGTACCCTTGATGCATTGTGTGACTTGGGGGCAAGCGTCAACGTGATGTCTCATGCCACGTTCAAAGATCATGAAATTGGAGAGCTAAAGCCTACAACTATCCATCTTGAAGTGGTAAATGGTGAAGTTGTGAAGCCTCTAGGAATTGTTGAAGACGTGGAGGTAAAGGTGAAAGGGCTAGCTTTCTCGGTCGACTTCATGGTGTTAGAAGTGAAGGCGGACCCTCGAGTACCACTCATTTTGGGAAGGTCATTTCTAGTTACGGGAAGAGCTAAAATTGATGTTGAGAGAGAAGAGCTTTCTTTGAGCTCAAAAGGAATAAGTGTCTCATTCATGTGCAAGAAGGAACAAGGAGCCAAGTCTCATTTGAAGCCTCCGGATGATCTTATGGATCATGATTCTCTTCTCTTTGACAATTTAAATTCATTTCTTCATGATTATATGAAATTGTCAAATGCTAACTTGTCTTCTTGTGATGTTAATAGGATGAAAGCATCGGAGCTTGATTGGAAAATTGATAAAGGAGAAAGAGGAAGTCCACTAGAATTACTTCTTGATGATGATTTGATGCTCGTGAGCAAGAATGGTGAAGTGGAGCTAGTGGACAAGAAGAAGGCAAAGCAAATGTTCAAAGTGAGGATGCGAGGAGAAAGTGCGGTGGACCAACATTTGGTCCAATGAGCGTGAAAATTATGTCCGACTTGAAGACGTTAAACTTAGCGCTAAATGGAAGGCAACCCATTCTTTTTATGTTTTGATTGTTTTGTTGTTTGTATTTTAGTCTTATAGGTGGATTGTGCTTGTAAGAAAATGCATGTTGAAGGAAGGAGAAGTGCTTCATGGATTTGAGTAGGAATGTTTCACCACTTGTTGCAAACTTAATTCTCGACTCTTGTCTCGAGTTAAGTTTGGGGGGCTAATGTGTGGTGAACATAGCTTGAGTCGTGTGGATGCATATGCTTCTCTACAAGAAGATCATTGATGAAACTACAAGGGTAAGTCCCACCACTTTTTGAAAACTTAATTCTCACCTCTTAGTTCAATTTAAGTTTTGGGGGAGAGTGCGTGGTGTGACTCACTATTTGAGTGTGCTTGATATGATGATATATTGATGATGATAGGTGATGAGTGATATTTTTACCTAAATTTTAGTGTCTTTTTATATGTGTTTTCGTATTATTTTATCCGTATTTATGTTCTATTTGGTTGTGTTTTATGTTTTTATAGAAATATATGAGAATAAGCTTAAATGTATGATTTCCAGGTAAAAATGGATTCTAGACGCGAGAAGGAAAATTTGGGAAAAAATGAAGCTTAATTCGGAGTTGAAACGAGGGAAAATGAGTCAAATTAAGCAAAATGCTGAAAAACGCACGTCCAACTTGTGTAATTTTTCTGTACTCTTGTGGAGCTCAAAACAAGAAGTGTGATATATGTTTGGAAAGCCACATAAAAGAGGATCATTTTGGTATAAGAAACACTTCAATCCGAGCCCAAACGAGAAAGTTATGATTAAAATGGTGACGTCGCGCAGGCTGTTTCTACTCAGCACGGTTGTGCTACTTTGTATAACTTGTTACACCTTAAAATGTTGGATGTTTTGTCAGATCTTTATATGGATAGAAAGCCAATGAAAAGAGGATCGCGTGAGCGTAAGAATTACTCAAATTGGAGATCGGATGTGGAAGTTATGCGCGAAACGGTGAGACTACGCTGCACCGACCTGAACTTGACCCGAATTCGACCCATGCTCGGCCCAAAGTCATTTTTATGATTAGAATGTGTTCTAGAAGGTTCTAAGGGGTAAAAACACCCATTTTGGAGTGTAAATATCAGTGGGGATCAGATCTACACCTAATACACATCATTTTTCATACACTTTTCCTCTCCATTCCATCTACCCTTCATCCCATTCACCATTCCTTGATTCCATCCATCTACACTTGATCCCCTTCATCAAATCCACCATCCAAGTGAATAAGGAAGCAAGGGAGAGTGAAGATCACAAGAGGAAGAAGGAGATCTCCATTGAAGACCTTCAAAGGGGGAATCTAATTCTAAGTCTTGTGAAATTCTTTATAGATTTGTCATGGAATTTGTGGATCCAATTGTCTATGATTGTTTTCTCTAAAACTATGATAGGCTAATCTCCTTTGTGAGATTAGCTCTATGATTGGTGTTGGATAATTTGGTTATTATGCAATTTGATTTTAATCTTGAATGGGCTTTGTGTTATTTCTATCATTGATTATTTATTGCTTGATTTATATGATGACATGTGTGATTAATTGTCATGGGCATATGATTAGATTGAGAAATCAATTATGTGTTTAGGATAATTCATTGAATCATTTCATCATACACTTCATGTGCATCAATTTAGAATGAGATAGAGATATCCTTCTAGATTTAGAACCCTTTGATAGAACATTTGATTAGCTTAATCGAGAGGTTGGTTGATTAAATGAGGAGACCCAAACAATTAGTGAATTCATAGTACCTTAAAAGGGAATATTGCTTATCATTTAGTACCTAATTAGGGAACTCATAGAGTAATTAGTACCTAGTGGGAGGTGTTTGCTATTGTCTCGATCCTATGTGCGTTTGGGAGCCTTGTTGAGGGCCTACATCCTATCCATCTCGAGAGAGAGTTTAGGTGGAATTAGTGATCGCTTCTATACCTTGTCCATGAGAGATTAGAATTAATTGCATGATTACTTAATTATCTATGTCATGATTGTTGTTAATCTCATCCTTGTATCATTTGGAACCCTTTTATCTTTGCATTCATTTTATCTTTATTTCTTTCATTAGTGTAATTGCGTTTATTTGCATCTTATCCTCTCTTCCGTCGTCCTTATAAAATCACGATAAACTTGAGATCGCTTAAACTCTAGTACCTTCCTTCCTTTGGTTCGATAATTTCTTTAATTGGTCATACCCACTATATTATGGCTAATCAAATGACGCTGTTGCCGGGGAGGTAACGGTCGCTAGTAGTTTGACGAAGAATTGTTTAGAGTGGTGTTAATAAGGACATTTTTTTTATTTTTTTTGCTTCTTATATTTGCTTTGGAAAATGTTGTTCTAATTTTTCTTTCTTTTATAGGTGCATACCTTGAGAAGAAAGAAGAAGGAGAGCAACCCCAAAAATATGAGCTACATGGATATTCTTCGAGATATAGTGAATAGAAGTGTTCATTCCGCTATGAACACACAAGGAAATTTTCAAAGATTTCAAATGCCAAATGGTGAACCTAATTTGCAACCGGATTACGGAGTACAAGATATGCAATTCCAACAACAAGGTTATGAGAATTTTGGAGTTCCTCATCAAATGCATCATCAAGTATACCCTCAAGGTGTGGAAGATGGTTTTCAAGGAAATTTTTCTAGAAATCAAGATGGAAATCAACCACAACTATGGGGAGATTTTCAAGACTCCAACACCTCTTATTCCACCCAACTTGACTATAGAGAGAAGTTTAGAGATGAGTTGATCGAAAAGATTATGGAGCGCATGGAGAAGGATAGTAAGTCTAATCAAGCGTGGATTGATAGAATCGGAAACTTGTGTGAAATGATGATGAATACAATGGTAGCATTCAATGTTAAGTTGGATTCATTGGAGCACCAAGTAAGTCAAATAGTGTCCACCGTGGAGAAACTTCAAGAAGAGAACAACAAGCCTTCTACCTCCAGAACGAAAAGTGAATGCATGGTCATTAAGGATCGGAACGAGACTAGTTTGGGGGTTGATGAGGTTATAAAGGAAAGAAGAGAAATGATGCCTAAGTGGGTGAAAGCTAAAGAGTTGAAAGAAGAGTTGAAGGGGGAGTTCGATAGATTTGTCGAGTTTCTTGAAGAGATGGTAGAGAAAGTCAAGATTCAAAATCAAAAAGAGATTCATGCCATTATGGAAGAAAAGAAACCTCCGAAAACTAAGATCATGGATTCTACTCCCCACAAGGCAAAACCTTCTCATTCTATTGAAATTTCAAATTCTCTTAAGAACTTCCATGATTTCATTGATAAAAATTTGTTTGGTGATTCTAGGAAAAAGGTTGCAAGAGGGCATCAACACTTGTCAATGCCCGAATTCTTACCGGGGAATGTGGTTGAAGTTCAAAATTCACATAGAGCTCCATGGAAGAAGTGGAACAAGTGGAAAGGGCCATTTCTTGTGAAGAACGCCTTCGGAGAACAATTGCTTGAGCTATTTAACAAGAAGGGAACCGTTCTAGTGGTTGAACGGGAGAACACACGGCACTACTTCAAGAAGAAACCTATGATAGTGCCTAAGGACTATTCAAGACCACCATGAGCTAAAGACTATCGTCCGGCTTGAAGACGTTAAACTTAGCGCTCGATGGGAGGCAACCCATCATTATCTTTATTGCTTTATTTAATGCTTTCAATAAGGATTGTGGATTTGTTATTTCTTGTATTTTTGGCATGTAGGTTGATTGTGCTTGTGAGGAATACGCGTATTGAAGACACGAAGAGTGCTTGATTTGAAGTGTGATAGTAAGTCACACCACTTTTTGCAAACTTACCTCGAAACTCTTGTTTCAATTTAAGTTTGGGGGGATATGGTGTGGTGTGACGTACTTTATTTTGAAAGCATATACTTTTCGTAGTTTTGGGCTAATTTTAAAAATTTTCTCATGAGTTTGGTTGGATTTTGGTATGATTGGTTGTGTTGAAGTGCATGTGAGTCCATATTTTTAATGAAATTGTTAAGCTAATGGTGTTTGTTGAGTTTTTGAGTATAAATGAAGGGTATTGGAAGCACGAATGGAGCTTGGAGCTAACGCTTTCCTCACCAAATGCCTATTGAGGGAGTACTCTATACCTTAGCACTTCTAATTGATGTTGATTTGGATTGATGGATTAGCATGCTACTTTATGTGTTATGTTTTTGGGATTTTTTTTTTCAATTAAGGTTGGAATTATTGTGAGCTAAATTGTCATGGATGATATAGAATGTGTGTTTTATTGTTAATGATGGTGATTTTTAGTCTTGCATGTTATGTGTTTTTGTTTTGTTTCTTATTTGTTGAGTCTTTATTTTATGTTTTGTGTGTTTTCTTATTCTTGTTTAGGGTTGATTTGGTGGTTTTTTTAGGGAGGTTGTGAGTCATTTTTGAATATGAGTGATGAAATGTTGTTGTGATAAGTAATGACAAGTTATGATTAAGAATCTCTACACTTTCGAATTGTGACATGTTTTACTTAACTTGTTCAATTTGGAGATGGATGTGGTGTAATAAGTTCTTTAAGGTTCGAGCATAAGCTTGTGAGAATTTGAGCCTCAACCGTGCATACATGGTATTTTTCTTCATGAGTGGATTGGTTGTGTTTGATAAGTTAGAACTTGCTCAAGGACTATAGGAACGAGCCCGATTAGTGGAGATTAGTGAAATGATCTAAGGCCATCTTTGTTATTCATAGTCATTGCCATATATTTTTCTACCATGAACATCATCCCTAGTTAACCACTTTGAGCCTATAAGCCTTTTTATTATGAATATAGCACATTACAAGCCTTGATTACCCTCTTAAACCTTATATACATACCCTTTGTGTGGGTGATTGAGGAGATGGTAGCTAGTAAGGTTTGATGAGATAAAAAAAAAAGAAAAAGAAAATGGTAAACAAGTAAGAAAAATGATGAAAGAGCATAAACAAGAGTGAACATGCAACCTTAAAACAAGAAAAATGAGTAAAGCAACAACAAGATGCTCAAGGAAATAAAAATTCAAAGAAGGAAGCATGATTTATAAAGAAGCTCAATTCAAGGAAGTTGATGATTAGTGCTTGTGATTACCAAAGTTGAGAAGGGAAGAAAGATAAGTGAAAGTATGGAAGAAAGTAGCTACTTCTTCGATTGCTTACACATGATTAGTCACTATTACCCATATTCTTCCTACCCTACCAAAGAGCCTATCATTACATCCGAATTAAAGACTTTTTTGATCACTAATTGAAACTTTAGTGGTTTGTGAATGTAGTCCACGAGCAAGCTTATGGCGAGTCGAGCCAATCAGTTAATGAGTGATGATTTACCCTACTTTAAAGAGTGTTGAGTGACATTTATAACCTATGTGAGACTTGGACTAAAAAGGGACTATATTACACTTTTATTCTCTTTAGATTGAACTTATTAATTTTTCATATCATGAGTTTAATGATGTAGGATGACTTAGCATAAATTGTAATTCTTATTGCTATCGATGTGTTATTACTTATGTTCGTTTAGCCTTTTTCTAGGTGAAAATCTCTCCCCTTGGTTTATCATTTTCGTTGTTCGGGGATGCACAACACTTTAAGTTTGGGGGTGTGATGAGTGATATTTTCACCTAAATTTTAGTGTCTTTTTATATGTGTTTTCGTATTATTTTATCGGTATTTATGTTCTATTTGGTTGTGTTTTATGTTTTTATGGAAATGTGTGAGAATAAGCTTAAATGTATGATTTCCAGGTAAAAATGGATTCTAGATGCGAGAAGGAAAATTTGGGAAAAAACGAAGCTTAATTCGGAGTTGAAACGAGGGAAAATGAGTCAAATTAAGCAAAATGCTGAAAAACGCACGTCCAACTTGTGTAATTTTTCTGTACTCTTGTGGAGCTCAAAACAAGAAGTGTGATATATAGTTGGAAAGCCACATAAAAGAGGATCATTTTGGTATAATAAACACTTCAATCCGAGCCCAAACGAGAAAGTTATGATTAAAATGGTGACGTCGCGCAGGCTGTTTCTACTCAGCATGGTTGTGCTACTTTGTATAACTTGTTACACCTTCAAATGTTTGATGTTTTGTCAGATCTTTATGTGAATAGAAATCCAATGAAAAGAGGACCGCGTGAGCGCAAGAATTACTCAAATTGGAGATCGGATCATTGATTATTTATTGCTTGATTTATATGATGACATGTGTGATTAATTGTCATGGGCATATGATTAGATTGAGAAATCAATTATGTGTTTAGGATAATTCATTGAATCATTTCATCATACACTTCATGTGCATTAATTTAGAATGAGATAGAGATATCCTTCTAGATTTAGAACCCTTTGATAGAACATTTGATTAGCTTAATCGAGAGGTTGGTTGATTAAATGAGGAGACCCAAACAATTAGTGAATTCATAGTACCTTAAAAGGGAATATTGCTTATCATTTAGTACCTAATTAGGGAACTCATAGAGTAATTAGTACCTAGTGGGAGGTGTTTGCTATTGTCTCAATCCTATGTGCGTTTGGGAGTCTTGTTGAGGGCCTACATCCTATCCATCTCGAGAGAGAGTTTAGGTGGAATTAGTGATCGCTTCTATACCTTGTCCATGAGAGATTAGAATTAATTGCATGATTACTTAATTATCTATGTCATGATTGTTGATCTCATCCTTGCATCATTTGGAACCCTTTTATCTTTGCATTCATTTTATCTTTATTTCTTTCATTAGTGTAATTGCGTTTATTTGCATCTTATCCTCTCTTCCGTCGTCCTTATAAAATCACGATAAACTTGAGATCGCTTAAACTCTAGTACCTTCCTCCCTGTGGTTCGATAATTTCTTTAATTGGTCATACCCACTATATTATGGCTAATCAATAGGTCTTCTTTTAAAATTGGTCAATTTTAAAATTTTTCTTATGAGTTTGGTTGGATTTTGGTATGATTGGTTGTGTTGAAGTGCATGATAATCCATATTTTTAATGATATTGTTGAGCTAATGGTGTTTGATGAGTCTTTGAGCATGAATGATGGGTATTGGAAGCATGAATGGAGCTTGGAGCTAACGATTTCATTATCAAATGCCTATTGAGGGAGTTCACTCTATACTCTACCACTTCTAATTGCTTGACATGAATTGATATTGATTTGGATATGATTAGCATGTGCTTCGTTTGTTATGCTTTTGGGAGGTTTATTTTCGTAATTTATGATTTTATTTTTAATCAAAGGTTGGGATGATTGTGAGCTTAATTGTCATGGATGATATAAATGTGTGCTTCATTGTTTTATGATGGTGTTATTTATTTTTACATGTTATGTGTTTTTGGTTGTTTCTTGTTGTTGTGTCTTTATTTTATGTTTTGTGTGTTTTTCTTATTATTGTTTAGGGTTTGATTTGGTGGTTTACTTTGAGATGTCGTGAGTCATTTTTGAATGTGAGTGATGATATATTGTTGTGATAAGTGATGACAAGTTATGATTAAGAATCTCTACACTTTCGAATTGTGACATGTTTTATTTAACTTATTCAATTTTGAGATGAATATGGTGTAATAAGTTCTTTAAGGTCCAATGCATAAGCTTGTGAGAATTTGAGCCTCAACCGTGCATACATGACATTTTTCTTTATAAGTAGATCGCTTGAGTGTTGATAATGATAGTGTATATAAATAGCCATATATTCTGTGAATATCTTTAGAGATATGGTAAATAGTTACCATACTTGTAATCTTGTATAAATATGGTTGAGATCTATACAATACACAGGGATTATTCTCCTACATGGTATCAGCAGTCCAAAACACCGATCCTCTCTTCCCTTCCCAAAACCCCAGCGCCGCCCATCGTTAATAGTGCCAATCTTTTCTTTTCTCTTCTACAATCTCATTTCCTTATCTGAAGGCACCAGAAAAGATCACTTTCCACCCTGCTCTTGTAGTCTCTAACATCAAAACATTCATCCCAATCACTCTTGAGATGGACACATCGCAATATGCTTCGTGGGCGGAGCTCTTCAAGATTCATTATCGGGCATACCATGTTTTGGATCATATATTGCCGCCGAATACTTCTTCCACAAAAATGACGGTACAGTCTTCTACTCCTACAGCCACCTCTGATGAATCTGGTATTACAACACCAGATAGCACGGATTCAGATTTGTGGTCGCGATTGGACGCGATCGTTCTCCAGTGGATTTATGGAACGATTTCCACAGATCTTTTACATACCATTCTTCAACCAGATTCTACTGCTGCGCACGCTTGGAGTTGCCTGAAAAACATCTTCCAAGACAATAAGCATTCTCGTGTAGTTCACCTTGAACAACAGTTCTCGCAGATTAGCCTTGACAATTTTGCTAATGTTTCTGCATATTGTCAAGAAATTAAAATGATTAGCGATCAACTCGCGAATGTGGGTGCCCCAGTTTCGAAAGATCGCATGGTGCTTCAGTTAATCATGGGACTCAATGTCAACTATGATGGAATCGCAATAATTCTTCAACAATCTGATCCTTTGCCCTCGTTCTATGAAGCCAGGTCGAAACTCATCCTTGAGGAAACACAGAAGTCAAAAATTACAGCAGCTATTTCTCCTACGCATGCTGCCGCATTCACCAATGAGGAATCGAAGAACTCATCGAGGTCAGCCGCTCAACTCTAGACTCCAACAGACAAGGGTCGTGGCAACTCTAACAGCCGCGGATGGGGAAACCGTGGTTGTGGTTTGATAGGAAGAGGTCGTGGATCATCCTCATCCTTTCGGCCATGGAACCAACCTCCATGGTGGACTTCTCCAGTGCAGTAGATGTGGTACCCGGCCCCTTGGCATGTACCACCATGTCCATTCCCAACAACACAGACAACGCAGTGGCGTAGTACCCCACCGCCTTCACCGACACAGGGTCTTCTTGGTCCGAGACCAACTTCGGCATTGGCAGCCACATACCATGATGCTTCCTCTTATGCTCCAACAGAGATTGATACAGCGATGCAAACAATATCCTTGAATGTTCTAGATGGTCAACAAATTCCAGTTCGAGGATATGGTCACGGCACCCTACCCCATTCGAAAATTCCTTTCTCTCTTTCTAATATTTTACATGCTCCACATATTGTTAAAAATCTAGTTTATGTCCGTAAATTTACAAAAGATAATAGCATATCTGTGGAGTTTGATTCTTGTGGCTTTTCTGTGAAGGACAAACGGACAGGAACAATTCTTATGCGATGTGATAGTACTGAAAACTTATATCCAGTTACTTCTGTAACCTCTTCTACTGCACTCTCTGCTGTCACCCCAGATACATGGCATGACCGCCTTGGTCACCCGGGACCTTCTATTTATCATTCCATAGTTAGGAATAATGACAATAATATTTTGAATTTGTCTAAAACTCATTGCTCCTTGTGTATTTTGGGGAAACATGTCTCGTTACCGTTCACTTCTTCTTATACTCCAACTTATTTGCCTTTTGATATTATTCATATTGATATTTTGACATCTCCCATTCTTAGTACATCTGGTCATAAATATTATGTTCTGTTTGTTGACGATTTCAGTGATTTCTTGTGGACTTTTCCCTTGGGTGCGAAATCTCAAGTTTATAGTGTCTTTGTCGATCTTCACACTATGATTAACACTCAGTTTAATCTTAATATTAAATGTCTTCAGTGTGACAATGGCAGGGAATATAACAATAGCTTGTTCCATACCTTTTGTGCACAAAAAGGCATCCACTTCAGATTCTCCTGTCCTTACACCTCCTCTCAAAATGGCAAAGCAGAACGAACTATTCGCACAATAAACAATTTGGTTCGCACCCTCTTTGCTCATGCGTCTCTTCCCCTTTCCTTTTGGCATCATGCACTTCGCATGGCCACTTACCTACTGAATATTATTCCTCACAAAAATCTACATGACCAGTCTCCTACCCAAGTCCTATATAGATGCACACCCTCTTATGCTACCTTACGCGTATTTGGATGCTTGTGCTACCCTCTTTTTCCCTCTTCCACAATAAATAAAATCCAACCCAGATCCCGCCCTTGTGTTTTCCTTGGCTACCCCTCCAATCATCGAGGTTACAAATGCAATGATTTATCTACTACACAAATTATTATCTCGAGACATGTTACCTTTCAAGAAAAAATATTTTCCTTCTCTCAACTCCAAATTCCTGCAGCATCTCCCACCCAAAATACCACCACTCCTCCTCGTACCCCATCACCGACCCAAAAGCCCGCTACCCCTACCACCACTCCTCCTCGTGCCCCATCTCCCAACCTACCAGCTCGAACCATGACAACTCGTGCTATGCGAGGCATTCACAAACCGAAACAAATCTTCAATCTCACTGCCTCGTCTTTCTCCCCTTCTCCACTTCCACCTAATCCTAAAGTCGCCTTAGCTGATCCTCACTGGAAGTTGGCCATGCAACAAGAATTTGATGCTCTCATTTCTAATAATACATGGGAATTAGTGCCCGGCCCCCCCCAATGTGAATATTATACGTTGCATGTGGGTGTTTTGTCATAAAACTAAAGCTGATGGTTCTTTTGAGCAGCATAAGGCTCGCCTTGTTTGTGATGGCAGGTCTCAACAGGTTGGGTTTGATTGTGATGAAACATTTAGCCCAGTTGTCAAGCCAGCTACAATCCGGACAGTACTAACTTTGGCGATATCTCGTTCTTGGTCCATTCATCAGTTGGACTTTAAGAACGCCTTTCTTCATGGCCATCTCAATGAAATTGTGTTTATGCATCAGCCGCCTGGATTTAGAGATCTCTCTCGCCCTGATCATGTCTGTTTATTGAAGAAGTCCTTATATGGCCTTAAACAGGCACCTCGCGCATGGAACAAACGATTTAGCTCATTTGTATTATCACAAGGCTTTACTCAAAGCAAGACTGATCACTCTCTCTTTATCTACTCAAATGGTTCTGAAATGGCATATCTTCTGCTTTATGTTGATGATATACTCCTTACAGCTTCTTCAGATTCTCTTCGGATGCGCTTCATCAGTCATCTATCTTCAGAATTTGCTATTAAAGACCTCGGCCCAATCCATTACTTTCTTGGTATTCGTGTCACTGCCACATCTACTGGTCTTTTTCTTAATCAACAGAAATATGCTCAGTCGATCCTTGATTGCGCTGGGATGTCCTCTTGTAAGCCCTCTGCCACTCCAGTAGACACGAAGACGAAGCTTAGTTCCACAGGAGCACCTCCGTTTGAAGACCCAACTTTTTACCGTAGTCTCGCTGGAGCTTTACAGTATCTAACCTTTACTCGCCCGAATATCTCTTATGCAGTACAACAGGTCTGTTTACACATGCATAATCCTTCCACAACACATATGGGTGCATTGAAACGTATATTGCGATATATCCAAGGTACTATGCAGTTCGGCCTTCACCTTTCACAGGGTTCCATCTCCTCACTTACCTGTTATTCTGATGCTGATTGGGGTGGCTGTCCTGACACCCGCCAATCAACGTCTGGTTATTGTGTGTATCTTGGCCCCAATCTTATCTCTTGGTCTTCCAAACGACAGCCAACTTTGTCTCGATCCAGTGCTGAGGCTGAATATCGAGGCATTGCTAATGCAGTTTCTGAGACTTGCTGGCTTCGAAATTTACTTCTAGAACTTCAGGTCCCTCTGCATAAAGCAATCATAGTCTACTATGACAATGTAAGTGCCATTTACTTATCTGGCAACCCAGTACACCATCAACGTACAAATCACATTGAGATGGATATTCTGTTTGTAAGAGAGAAGGTTGCGCGAGGTGAAGTGCGAGTACTTCATTTTCCTACACGCTATAAAGTTGCTGACATTTTCACAAAGGGCCTACCTCGAGTCTTGTTTGATGATTTTAGGTCCAGTCTCAGCGTCTTACCACCGCCCGCTTCGACTGTGGGGGTATGATAGTGTATATAAATAGCCATATATTATGTGAATATCTTTAGAGATATGGTCAATAGTTACCATACTTGTAATCTTGTATAAATATGGTTGAGATCTATACAATACACAGGGATTACTCTCCTACAGATAAGCTAGAACTTGCTCAAGGACTATAGAAACGAGCCCGATTTGTGGAGATTAGTGAGATGATCTAAGGCCATCCTTGTTATTATAATCATTACCAAATATTTCCTACCTTAAACATTATCCCTAGTTAACCATTTTGAGTCTTTAAGCCTATTTCTTGTGAATTTAGCACATTACAAGCCTTGATTACCCACTTAAGCCTTATATATATACCTTTTGTGTGGGTGATTGAAGAGATGGTAGCTAGAAAGGTTTGATAAGAAAGAAAAAGAAGAAAGGAAATGGTAAACAAATAAGAAAAATGATGAAAAGAGCAAAAACAAGAATGAACATGCAACCTCAAAACAAGAAAATGAGTAAAGCAACAACAAAATGCTCAAGTATTTAAAAATTCGAAGAAGGAAGCATGCATTGAAAAGAAGCTCAATTCAAGGAAAGTTGATTGATAGTGCTTGTGATCAATTAAGAAAAGAAAGGAAGAAATAAATTGTTAAGGAATGAAAAAAGTTGCTACCTCTTCGATTACTTACACTTGTTTAGTCACTTGTATCCATATTCTTCCTACCCTATCAAAGAGTCTATCATTATATCCTTAATGAACGGCCTTTTTTATCACTAATGGAAACTTTGGTGGTTTGTGAATGTAGTCCACGAGCAAGCTTATAGCAAGTCGATCCAATCGGTTAATGAGTGTT
This sequence comes from Pogostemon cablin, assembly GCA_023678885.1. NCBI lineage: Eukaryota > Viridiplantae > Streptophyta > Magnoliopsida > Lamiales > Lamiaceae > Pogostemon > Pogostemon cablin. The sequence continues at coordinate 11,911,542 of CM042993.1, forward strand.
GATTTACCCTACTTTAAAGAGTGTTGAGTGAAATTGATATCCCATTGAGAGGCTTAGACCAAAAAGGGACTATATTACACTTTATTCTCTTTTGATTGAACTTGTTAATATTTTTTGCATGTTATGAGTCTAATGTTGTAGGATGACTTAGCATGGTTTGTAATTCTTATTACTAATGATGTGTTCGTTTAGTCTTTTTCTAGGTGAAAATCTCATTCCTTGTTTTATCATTTTCGTTGTTCGGGGACGAACAACACTTTTAGTTTGGGGGTGTGATGAGTGATATTTTTACCTAGATTTTAGTGTCTTTTTAGGTGTATTTTCATATTATTTTATCCGTAATTTATGTTATTTGGTTGTGTTTGGTGTTTTTATGAAAATGTGTGAGAATGAGCTTAAACGTATGTAAAATAGGTGAAAACGGAGCAAAAACGGAGAAGGGAGAGGAAACGAAGAAGAAAAGACAAGCACAACCCGACTCGAGTTGATTGATGACTAATTATTCACATTCCAAACACACACATTCCATTTTTCAAGAGGAATAGAAGCTTCATTCAATTTTTCAAGAGGAATAGAAGTTTTCTTCAAGTTCCTCTAGATAATTGATTTATAAAAAGTATAAAAATTTATTTTGATGGAGAGAGATTCGATTCGCTTCTAAATAATTGAATCTCATTCACCTCTAAAGAATCAATTCAAGTACTCTTCAAGAATCAATTCAAGTATTCTTCAATCAATTCAAGTATTCGTCAAGAATCAATTCAAGTATTCTTCAAGATGAAAAGAATCAATTCAAGAAAGAATCAATTCAAGTATTCTTCAAGAATCAATTTAAGTATTCTTCAAGATGAAAAGAATCAATTCAAGTATTCTTCAAGAGGAATAAGATAATCGATCGATTCAAGTATTCTTGAATCATTCAAGTATTTTTGGAATCGATTTACCTCTTCAAGTATATAATCTCAAGTATTCTTTCTTCAAGAGGAATAAGAGGATCGATTCACGTATTTTTGGAATCGATTTACCTCTTCAAGTATATATAATCTCAAGTATATTCTTTAAGAAGAGGAATAAGATGATCGCTTCAAGTATTTTTAAATCGATTTATCTCTTCAAGTAGATAATCAATTCAAGTATATATTCTTTAAGATGAATAAGAGGTTAAAAAACTTATTCATGTAGATCATTCAAGTATTTTCGGAATCGATTACCTCTTCAAGTAGTTAATCTATTAAAGTGTTTGTTAAGACGTATATTAATTAAAAATAAAAATTATGTTTATTTGAGATAATAATAAATAAAAATTAACATATACATAATTTAAGAAAAAATTTCAAATTAAAAATATATATCAAAATATAAATTAAAAATATATTTATCTTTTCTTAGATGTGCACCTCATTAATTTATCATAAAATAAATTCTTTTTTTTTTAATTTTGATTGATGACTAATTAAATTTTGAATATCTTTGTGTATTTATTGTGGTATCATTATTTAATTACTAAATCTTTTATTGTAAATAAATTAATAAGAATAAATTTAAATTATATATAAAGGGAAAAAAAGAATATTCCATATAATATTCTCTCACACCCCACCTATAAATAAGTCTTTTTGGTTATTCATTCCAAACACACACATTCAATTTTTCAAGATGAATATAAGCTTTCTTCAAGTTTTTCTAGATAATTGATTTATAAAAAATATAAAAATTTATTTTGATGGAGCGAGATTCGATTATCTTCTAAATAATTGAATCTCATTCACCTTTAAAGAATCAATTCAAGTATTCTTCAAGATAAAAAGAATCAATTCAAGTATTCTTCAAAATGAAAAGAATCAATTCAAGTATTCTTCTAGATGAATAAGAGAATCAATTCAAGTATTCTTCAAGAGGAATAAGATAATCGATCGATTCAAGTATTCTTGAATCATTCAATTTTTTTTTGGAATCGATTTACCTCTTCAAGTATATAATCTCAAGTATTCTTTCTTCAAGAAGAATAAGAGGATCGATTCACGTATTTTTTGAATCGGTTTACTTCTTCAAGTATATATAATCTCAAGTATATTCTTTAAGAAGAGGAATAAGAGGATCGATTCAAGTATTTTTTAAATCGATTTATCTCTTCAAGTAGATAATAGATTCACGTATATATTATTTAAGATGAATAAGATGTTAAAAAACTTATTCATGTAGACCATTCAAGTATTTTCAGAATCAATTTACCTCTTCAAGTAGTTAATCTATTAAAGTGTTTGTTAAGATGTATTATTTAAGATGAATAAAAGGTTAAAAAACTGATTCATGTATATCATTCAAGTATTTTTGAAATCGATTTACTTCTTCAAGTAAATAATCAATTCAAGTATTCTTTAAGATGAATAAGAGGTTAAAAGACTGATTCATATAAAGAATCGAAAGCTTTCTTCAAGTTATTTAAGTTTAAATTATTTTATATTATATTTTTTAATATATTACTCGATGTTGGCAAATGATATTGGAATCGAGTTTTTAAATAATTGTTGATTTATTAATTTTAGCATATTAATTTTATTTTATTATTCATATGTATATTTGAATTATTCAATTATGATAATACCGCGTTGTGCGCGAGTTTCATACTAGTATATATATATATATATAATGTATATTGAGAATAATATTATGCATAGGTATATATATGGAACGTTCAAAAGCTGTAGATAAACTTTGATTTTTTTCGATAAAAATATTTAATGCATAATAAATGTTAAATCTCGAATTACGGAAAAGGGAATTTTTATATAGTCAATTAAATCTAGAAGAAAAAATAATAGTCAGGGCTATAATAGTACTTTTAGAGAAACAAAGTACATTTGATTCGGATCAAATTGATCTGAATTGCACTGTCCTTGTGAAATAGGGTTATAATAGTACTTTAAGAGAGAGTAAATGCGTTTGATCCGGATCAAATTACCAACTCCTAAATTTTTGTTTGGCTTTATCTAATCCGTCATTATAAGCATTAATTAGTAATTAAATATAGGATGCCATAAATAGATAGATATAGATTCAATGTTCTTGTTTATGTAAGACAAACCACTAAATGTGCTTACGTTTTATACATTCAATCACAATTTCCAAAAACAATTATCCTCAACACTTAAAATTTTCTAACATAATTGAGTGCAAATGATGAAATTTCAAATTGGATAAATATAAACGGATCAAATTGATCCGGATCAATTGAGTTGTTATGGTAAGTTTTGAATAATTAAAAATGTTCAAAGACTAAGTTACCCTTTTTAACATATAAGGTAGTATTAATTATAATTTAGGTAAGAATTTATCATATTAATTGAACTAATGAGATGCATTTATTGTTTTACTTTTCTTATAAAATAATTATAATTATAATATAAATATTAATCTATATCTAATTTATTATTATTAATTAAACAAAATTATATATATATATATATATATATATATATATGGATTTATAATTATTAGTAAATAATTATATTTACAATTTTAATAATAAAATTCTTCATTAGTTATTTATAAACTAATAATTATATACACTTATATTTTATATATATTCATTTAAATAAATGCTAAGATGTTGTTTAGTGTATAATTCATTTAAATAAATGCTATGAAAAATGCACGCAACAGTTTTTTTCTCCTGTTCATAATATTTTAAAATAAATAATTTTTTTATTTTTAAAAGTAGTATATTTTATTTTATTAAAAAATATTATCAATTTTTATAACTAAATATTAATTACGAAAGTTATAATTTTTTATTTATTAGATATCATTTTTTATTAATAATTTATCACTTTTATCTAGCTTTTAAATTATTTTTCATAAAACAATTCAATTGATTATGGGAGGATTACTACTAGGTATACAAAAAAATCCTAAATTACTATGAGATACAAACATACAAAAGTATTACTACTAGGTACAAAAATATATAGTGATATTCCAATATTACCCCTATTAATGTGCTGCACATAAATATTGTGTGCAGCAAAAGTTCATGTGCAGCAAAGTGTGTGCAGCAAAAAAAAGTGTGTGCAGGAAAAAAAAAGTGTGTGCAGCAAAAAAATGTGGTGGTCCGGCGGCGGCGGTCCGGCAGCTTTTCCGGCGGCGGCAGTTTTTCCGGCGACCAGTTTTTTTTTTTCTTTTTTTTTTTGGACGAACAGTTTTTCCGGCGACCGGCTGCCGGAGCTCCGGCGGCGGCGGCGCGGCAGCTTTCCGGTGACCAGTTTTTTTTTTTTTTTTTTTTTTTTTTTTTTTTTTTTGACGAACAGATTTTCCGGCGACCGGCCGCCGGAGCTCCGCCGGCGGCGGCGGCGGTCCGGCAGCGGCAGCGGTGGTCCGGTGGTGGGTGGAGGTTGGGGTTAGTGTTTTAAAGGTATATGGGTTTAGGGGTATATTTGGTATTTTACTTTAATATTTTGTATTAAATAATAATTATTTTAAATCAATGTATCTAGTAGTAATTAGGGGTACAAAGTGTGTACCTATCAGTAATTATTTCATTGATTATTATCACTTTATTATTATAAAATATCATTTTCTACTAAAAATATCATTACTTTTTCATCTATCACACAAATTGTTTATTAAATAATATATTGGATGATTATCATTTTTCATTGATCACACATACTAATATATATTAAAAATATTATCACTTTTCCTGAGAACTCAACCATGATAAATATGATGTTGCGCCAAAAATACAATTTAATTTGCGTTATTAGCTAGAAACATAACAGTGAATCAAAAAATCTTCTAAAAAGCGATAAATCTGGATCTCAAAAGGATCCCTCTCACAGAATTAGATCCGTGAGACTATCTCGTACAAGTGTTTACCTTAAAGTTAATAGTTCATTGTATATTATAAAATAAAATTATTTTTTTTACGCTACCATGAAGTAATAATTTATTACTGTGTATGTTTTTTTTATGTTGTAAATTATATTATATAAATTAAAAATATATACAAATTTAATATCTTTTAATATTTATGTTTAAAATTTATTTAAATTAACTTTAAAATTTAAAATTATATTAATTTCAAACTAACTTTAAATTTAATAACACTACAAAAATACTGAAGTATTTTTTACCAACGGAATATTTTGTTGGTAGAAGTCTTAATTACATTGTTAAATTGATTTACTAGCGTAATCCGTTGGTAAAGTGAAGGTTGGTAAATTTTTAGCAATGAAAATTCAATTCTATTGGTAAATAATTTTGTTGGTAATTTATATAAAGATTTCCTTGGTAATCCGTCGGTAATTACCAACTGATTGAATTCCGTTAGTAAAATAGAGAATAAATTTGTTGGCATTCTGTTGCTAAAGGAAAAATATCATTTTTGTTGCTAATCTGTCGGTAATTAACAATGAAATTCACTGTTGGTAAATTCCATTGTTAAAAAATAATTTTTTTGTAGTGTAAATCGTCCATGCCTTTTTTTGATAAATAATAATTAATTAAAATTAATTTTAAGTATAATATATATATATATATATATATATAATTTAATAAATCGTCCATACTTTTTTTTTATTTTTGAATAAATAATTATTTGATAAAATTAATTTTAAATATAATATATATATAATATAGAAGAAACAAAAAAAATAAAAATAGTAATACTAAGATACGATATTCAAATAAATTTAAATTATTTATAGTTTATTTATGGAAGAAAATTAATTAACCTAATTAATGAACTTATATAAGTTAAATTAGCAGTAAGGTTAAAATAGTAATTGGACCTTGTTAAAAGTCTATTGATCCGGATCAAATTGATCCAAATAGCAAGGTCCTTTGAAATTAAGGAAGAAATAAGATGATTAAGATTAATGAGGATGGTGGGTTCCAGTAGGATAAAAGTCTACGTGGAGGTCACTTAGATGCCACGCAAAGTGGGGCCGCCGTTATTTCGCTGAAAGGGATGCCACATTGCCACGTCATTTTCTTTTCTTTTTGTTTCTTTTCAAATGGGGGTTTCCATTTCTATTTTTGCCATTTATACCCCAATTCATATAACCTCTATGATGTTAGGAGTATTATATATTGTTACAGTTCGCAATTGAATAAGAAAATCGAATTTATTAATTTTAAAACAATTTAGATCAAAATTTTAAGATCAACTATTTGTGAAAAAGGGAAAACGAATATTGGATTAACTTTTTGAAAATAAAAACAATTTAAGGTCTTAATTATATATTTACTCCTTGTCAAGTAAATGTACAATAGAGGTGGTTCGCCCACCCCAGGCGCCCCCGCACGCCGACCCGACAGCATGTAAAGGATGTTAATCATACCCGACATCATGTAAAGGATGTTAATCATGGTAACTCAACCGACCAACGAAGGTTGGACCTTTTAACCCACCACACAAGGAGCCCCTCTTAATTAAGAGGTGCGGTGAGATTCGATCCTTGGTCAATGTACAAGCTGTCCTCTTGCTTGACCAGTTGAGCTGCCCATGCGGCGCAAAATTAATTTAATCGTTAAGAGTCCAAATGCATTGAATTTTTCAGCCTCTTATTAAAAAATAATAAAATATTTTATTATGTCGTTTCCAACATTAAATACTATTTTTCATTTTCAAGTATTGTAGAGGAGCATGTGAATTTTTTTTTGAAATATGTAATGAAGAGAAATAAAAAACTCTAAATGCAGTGATGCTGTTGATTATCCATGTTACTTTCGCCCATGGTTTTTGTGGTCTCAATTTCACCTGCTTTTTTGTATTTTTTTTAAGTACGTAATTGTTTCTATTTGACAAAATATTTCTTATAATATGATTGCACATGTAACTATGTACTTACTATATTGATTAATCATCTTAGATTTATTGTTTAAAGTATTTTTTTAGTATTTATTACATTATTTATTAAAAATTTTATTATCAATTAATTAATCAAATTTAATTGATTCTACTTAGACATACAAATGTGAAATATTATTACTTTACCTGTGGTTAACACTTATGCTTTACTTTTGTTATTTATTACATTCTCTTCTAAAATTCTAAAGAGAATTCTCATTGTTCATTCATTTAAAATTAAATTAATCCATCAGAATACAGGACCTTTTAATATATGCATTTGAGTATACATCATATAACCAATTACAATTAAATAAAAATAAAAAAACAACAATTGAGCTACGCATCAATAAATATATTTTAAATAATTGTCATGTTATGCTAACTAAACTGGCTTAATGCATCAACAAAGGCCATTAACTTTTCAAACTCTAATAGCAAAAGATTTTTGTGACTCATACCACACTAGATTATACATATATGATAGTTGAGGTCACTGGATAGTAATAATAATTTTTATTAAGGAGCGACTATTTGCACCTGAAAAAGCTAAACGTACCCCACTAATATTTAAATTAAAAAATCATAATTAAAAAGACATAAAGACCCTTATAAAATTAAATCTCTCTTATTCATACCCCATATTTTAAACTTACCCCCATATATTAACCCTAATTTAAGAATCCTAATTATTTAAAGCCCGAACAAGAGATTACCACCATCCTCGAAATCTAATATAATACAAAGGAAAATAAATTATTCTTGGGATTCGAGTTCAATCATTTGAATTATTTTCGATGTTGAGGAGAATGAAGTAAGATCACGAAAGCATATAACAAAAATTCAAACCACACTGGAAGAGAAACGAATCTTGGGTTTTCTTGAATGGGAGAAATCAAAATCAAGAAGGCATATTAAAGTGATGATGAGGGTGATGTATATTTACAAGTGGATATTGAAAACAAGAAGCTACTACGATGGTTAATGTTCATAAACGACAACCACACTAGTCATAAATTAATGATCTTTAATAGAATTTTACATTTTAATTGAATTTTGCATGAAATGTTGTAGGCTTCTTCCTAAATTATTGAATCAAAATATCTAAAAGCATACATTTCTCTCATGCTGCAGTGAGCTTTTCACTGTACAATTTTGCAGATTTATAAAGTGAAGAAATATGATTGTGTAGACCATAACTTAATCAACCCCCTCTCTGGAAACTTAAGAGAGATGTGATGAGTGATATTTTCACTTAGATTTTAGTGTCTTTTTATATGTGTTTTCATATTATTTTATCAGTATTTGTATTCTATTTGGTGGTGTTTTGTGTTTTATGAAAATGTGTGAGAATGAGCTTAAACGTATGATTTTCAGGTAAAAAAGAGATTCTAGGCGCAACAAGGAAGACATAGGAAAAAGTGGATCTCAATTCGGAGTTGAAACTAGGGAGAATGAGTCAAAGCAAAATGCTGAAAAATGCACGTCCAACTTGTGAAATTTTTATGTACTCTTTTGGAGATCAAAACTAAAAGTGTGATACATGAGTGAAAAGCCACAGAAAAGAGAATCGTTTTGGTATAATAAACACTTCAATTGGAGCCCAAACGAGAAAGTTATGATTAAATGGTGACGTCGCGCAAGCTGTCCTATTCAGCACGGTTGTGCTACTTTGCATGACTTGTTACACCTTCAAATGTTGAAAGTTTTATCAAATCTTTATATTGATAGAAAGCCAATGAAAAGAAGATCGCGTGAGCGCAATAATAACTCAAATTGTAGATCGGATGTGAAAGTTATGCGCGAAATGGTGAGACTGCGCGGCCAGCAGCTACACGGGGCGTGTACCGAACTCGGCCATGTAATAGTTGGGCGAGTTCGGACACCTGAAAGGTCTACACGGCCACCCCTATGGCCGTGTAGGTGCTTTTTCTGCAAAAAAAAATCAAAATTCTTCTAGAAGCTTCCCAAGGGGTATAAATACCCAATACTTCAATATTTGAGTAGATTTTCGAGGGTTTCACCCCTGCACACACATCACACACATTTTCCTTCATTTTTCACCATCCACTTCCTCCATTCTTCATCCATATCATCTACCTTCATCCCACCATCAAATCCTTCATCCAAGTAGTTAGAGAAGTAAGGAAGAGAGGTGAATTGCAAGGGGAAGAAGAAGATCACCATTGGAGACATCCAAGGGAGTTTTCATCCAAACTTTATATTTAAACCTTATTGTTTATCATGTTTTATAAGGATTTTAATGTCTATATTAATTTTCTTATGAATATGAGAGGCTAATCTCCCTTGTGAGATTAGCAATATGAATTGTGTTAGATAATTTTGGGTATTTTGCAATTGAATTCATATGTTGATTGGATTTATTAATTTTCTATCATTGATTGTTAATTGCTTGATTTGTATTATTGATTTGTGTGATTAATTGTCATGGGCATGTGATTGGATTGAGAAATCAATTATATATTTAGGATAGTTCATTGAATCATTTCATCAAGCACTTCATGTGCATTATAAATTGTAAAGAGATTGAGAAATCCTTTAGGATTTAGAACCCTTTGATAGAACATTCGATTGGTTAGATCGAGAGGTCAATTGATCGTGTGAGGGGACTCTCCAATTGAACTTAGTACCTAGTTGGAATTGTTTGATTGAGAACCAACCTTTGAGCTATTTTGAGACCTTTGTGAGGATCTGCAACCTATCCATCTCGAGAGGGAGTTTAGGTGGAATTCGTGTTGGCCCTTAGTTATTAATCCATGATACATATGAATTCATTGAATGATACCTAGATTCTCCATATTATAAGTATTGCTAGTCTCATTCTCTATCTACTTGACTCATTCATCCATCTCCCATTCATCTATCCATTTATTTTATTGTCATTTCTTGATTATCTCCACTTCTTGATCATCTCTATAAAATTATGACAAACACGAGATTGCTTAAACCCTAGTACATTCCTCCCTGTGGTTCGATAAATTCTTTAATTAGTCATCCCAACTAAAAATGGCTAATCAAATGGCGCCGTTGCCGGGGAGGCAACGGTTGCTAGTGGTTTAACGAAGGAGTGTTTCGATTGGTATTACTAGAGATATTTTTATTGCTTTTCATTATTTGTTTTGAAAATTTTGTTCTCACTTTTTTGTTTTGATAGGTACGTAGAAAATACCTTGAGAGAAGAGGAAGGGGGATCAAAGCCAAAAATAAAAAGTTTGAGAAAGAATTGTAGTAAGCCTTGAGAAGAGCATTTAAATGGAAGGTTGGAACCAATACTTAAGTGATATTTGTGGGAATCAAATTGTAAGGGTTCCACCTTCACAATCAAGAGGCTACATCAATGAGAGCAACTATGGTTACAATTTCAAAATGGATCAAGATAGCTCTCAATACTACAATCAAGGAAGAAATGGAGAATGGCAACAAGCTTACAATGCAAATACATTCCACTCTTATCAAGCATGTGCTTATTCTTTACCAAATCCCAACACCAATCCTCCGTTCCAAAATTACGCCTTATTGGACTTATATAGAAGATGTGCTCAAGGAAGTGATGAAGGTCAAAATCATCAATCAAGTTTTCTTAAAAATTAATCCTCTCAGATAATTACCCCCGCTACTTTGGAATTGACAAGACAAATAAGGATGATGAATCAAGGTGCTTATGGTCAAGTCTTGCCTAGTTCAAGTTTGGGGAGTAGTCAAAATGTGCAAGGTGTGTCGATTTCTAGCCTTATGGAGCAAGAAGAGTGGATGATGCCTAACCATCAAGTAGGAGATGCTTCTTTCATGGGAGTGGATGATTTCCAAGAAAATTTTCTAAATAACTATGAAAGAAGTTTTCAAGGGAATTATCCACCAATTCAAGGATGGAATTTTAACAACCAAGAGGAAGGAGACTTTCAACAAGTTGAGGAAGTAAAATCATCTTTAGAAATCTTGATTGAGATGAATGAAGCAAGCTTTGAAGAGTGGAAGAAAAGAAATGAGGCAACTGAGAAGAGGTTAGAAGCCTTGGAGCATCAAGTGAGCCAAATTGTAAGTGCTTTGACCAATTTTCAACAAGTTGAAGAACTTGAAGAGGAGAATAAGGTTGAAGAAGATTTGGAGAAAGAAGAGAATTTGGGAGATGAAGAATCAAAGGAGGTATTTGAAGAGCCTATTGATGCGAATGATGTTGATGAAGAGGAACAAAGTCGAAAAGCAAGTGATGATAACTTGAAGAGTGAAATGAGCATTTCTAAACCTTTAAACTCTTTAAGTTGCTTTGAATTTCATAATATTGTTTACATTGACTTTATCTTGCCCATTGATTCTTCTCATATTCTTAGAAACAAAAGAGAACTCGAAGAGATGTTGGAGGTCTATTTGTTAAGGAGGAATAAGTGGTATTCGAGGATGGAAAGGGCAATGGAGTGTAAGCTCAAGAGAGTCGATGTTTTGAAGCCATGCTCGAAGGATGCAATGGAGGCCGTCACTTGCCATAAATTCCTAAAAGAGGAAGAAGCACAACGTTTAAAATTTGATGGCAAGGACGAAAGATATCCGTGGCCATTTCGATGAGTTCTCCATATCCCGTCCGGCTTGAAGACGTTAAACTTAGCGCTAGATGGGAGGAAACCCATCATTATCTTTATTGCTTTGTTTAATGCCTTCAATAAGATTGATGGATTTGCTTGTTTTGCATTTTTTGGTATGTAGGTTGATTGTGCTCATGAGGAGAATGCGTATTGGAGAAACGATAAGTGCTTGATTTGAAGTGTAAAAGTAAGTCACACCACTTTTTGCAAACTTACCTCGAAACTCTTATTTCAATTTAAGTTTGGGGGGATATGGTGTGGTGTGACATACTTTGTCTTGAAAGCATATACTTTTTGTATTTTTGGGCTAATTTTAAAATTTTTCTCATGAGTTTTGGTTTGATTTTGGTCTGTTTGGTTGTGTTGAAGTGCATGATAATCCATATTTTAAGGAAATTATTGAACTAATGGTTTTTGATAAGTCTTTGAGCATGAATGAAGGGTATTGGAAGCATGAATGGAGCTTGGAGCTAACAACTTCCACTACCAAATGCCTATTGAGGGAGTTGATTCTACACCCTATCAATTCTAATTGATTTTGATTTGGATTGATGTGATTAGCATGCTACTTCATTTGTTATATTTTTGGGAGGTTTATTTTCGTAATTTAGGATTTCCTTTTCAATCAAGGTTGGGATGTTTGTGAGCTTAATTGTCATGGATGATATGAATGCTTGCTTAAATTTCTAATGATGGATGGTTTTGTTGTTTTTGCATGTTTTCTGTTTTTGGTTGTTTCTTGTTTGGTGAGTTGTTTTCTTTGATGTTTTGTGTGTGTTTTTTTATTCTTGTTTAGGGGTTATTTTGGTGGTTTATTTAGAGAGGTTGTGAATCATTTTTGAACATGAGTGATGATATGTTGTGGTAATAAGTGATGACAAGTTATGATCAAGAATCTCTACACTTTCGAATTGTGACATGTTTTACTTAACTTGTTCAATTTTGAGATGAATGTAATGTAATAAGTTTCTTAAGGTCCAATGCATAAGTTTGTGAGAATTTGAGCCTCAACCATGCATACATGATATTTCTTCATGAGTGGATCGATTGAGTGTTGATAAGCTAGAACTTGCTCAAGGACTATAGGAACGGCCCGATTTGTGGAGATTAGTGAAATGATCTAAGGCCATCCTTGTTATTTAATTATCATTATCATATATTTCCCTACCATGAACATCATCCCTAGTCAACCACTTTGAGTCTTTAAGCATATTTATTGTGATATAAGCACACTACAAGGCTTAATTACCCACTTAAGCCTTACATATTTACCCTTTTGTGTGAGTGGTTGAGGAGATGGTAACTAGAAAGGATTGATTGTGTAAAACAAGAAAGGAAATGGTAAACAAGTAAGAAAAATGATGAAAAGAGCAAAAACAAGAGTGAACATGCAACCTCAAAACACGAGAAATGAGCAAAGCAACAACAAGATGCTCAAGAAAAAAAACTCAAAGAAGGAAGCATGCATTGAAAGAAGATCAATTCAAGGAAAGTTGATGGATAGTACTTGTGATCAATTAAGAAAAGAAAGGAAGAAAGAAATTATTAAGGAATGGAAGAAAGTAGCTACCTCTTCGATTACTTATACTTGTTTAGTCATTATTACCTATATTCTTCCTACCCTACCAAAGAGCCTATCATTACATCCTAATTAAAGACCTTTTTGATCACTAATGGAAACTTTAGTAGTTTGTGAATGTAGTCCACGAGCAAGCTTATAGCAAGTCAAGCCAATCGATTGATGAGTGTTGTTTTACCACTTTAAAGAGTGTTGAGTGACATTTATAACCTATGTGAGGCTTGGACTAAACGGGACTATATTGCACTATTATTCTCTTGTGATTGAACTTGTTAATATTTATTACATGTTATGATTTTAATATTATAGAATAACTTAGCATAAATTGTAATTCTTATTGCTATCGATGTGTTATTACTTATGTTCGTTTAGTCTTTTCCTAGGTGAAAATCACTCCTCTTGGTTTATCATTTTCTTTGTTCGGGGACTTACAATACTTTAAGTTTGGAGGTGTGATGAGTGATATTTTCACCTAGATTTTAGTGTCTTTTTATATGTGTTTTCATATTATTTTATTCGTATTTGTATTCTATTTAGTGGTATTTTGTGTTTTTATGGAAATGTATGAGAATGAGCTTAAGTGTATGATTTTCAGATAAAAAAGAGATTCTAGACGCAACAAGGAGGACGTAGGAAAAAGCGGATCTCAATTCGGAGTTGAAACGAGGGAGAATGAGTCAAAGCAAAATGCTGAAAAACGCACGTCCAACTTGTGCAATTTTTTTATACTTTTTTGGAGCTCAAAACTAGAAGTGTGATACATAGGTGAAAAGCCACAGAAAAGAGGATCGTTTTGGTATAATAAACACTTCAATTGGAGCCCAAACGAGAAAATTATGATTAAAATGGTGACGTCGCGCAAGCTGTCCTATTTAGCACGGTTGTGCTACTTTGCATGACTTGTTACACCTTCAAATATTGGAAGTTTTATCAAATCTTTATATGGATAGAAATCCAATGAAAAGAGGATCGCGTGAGTGCAATAATTACTCAAATTGGAGATCGAATGTGGAAGTTATACACGAAACGGTAAGACTGCGCGGCCAGCAGCTACACGGGGCGTGTACCGAACTAGGCCCTGTAACAATTGGGCGAGTTCGGACACCTGAAACGCCTACATGGCCACCCCTGTGGCCGTGTACCGTACACGGGCCGTGTATGTGCTTTTTTTGCAAAAAAAATCATAATTCTTCTAGAAGCTTCCCAAGGGGTATAAATACTCAATACTTCAATATTTGAGTAGATTTTCTAGGGTTTCACCCCTGCACACACATCACACACATTTTCCTTCATTTTTCACCATCCACTTCCTCCATTCTTCATCCATATCATCTACCTTCATCCCACCATCAAATCCTTCATCTAAGTAGTTAGAGAAGCACGGAAGAGAGGTGAATTGCAAGGGGAAGAAGAAGATCACCATTGGAGACATCCAAGGGAGTTTTCATCCAAACTTTATATTGAAACCTTATTGTTTATCATGTTTTATAAGGATTTTAATGTCTATGTTAATTTTCTTATGAATATGAGAGGCTAATCTCCCTTGTGAGATTAGCAATATGAATTGTGTTGGATAATTTTGGGTATTTTGCAATTGAATTCATATGTTGATTGGATTTATTAATTTTCTATCATTGATTGTTAATTGCTTGATTTGTATTGTTGATTTGTATGATTAATTGTCATGGGCATGTGATTAGATTGAGAAATCAATTATATATTTAGGATAGTTCATTGAATCATTTCATCAAACACTTCATGTGCATTATAAATTGTAAAAAGATTGATAAATCCTTTAGGATTTAGAACCCTTTGATAGAACATTCGATTGGTTAGATCGAGAGGTCAATTGATCGTGTGAGGGGACTCTCCAATTGAATTTAGTACCTAGTTGGAATTGTTTGATTGAGAACCAACCTTTGAGCTATTTTGAGACCTTTGTGAGGATCTACAACCTATCCATCTCGAGAGGGAGTTTAGGTGGAATTCGTGTTGGCCCTTAGTTATTAATCCATGATACATATGAATTCATTGCATGATACCTAGATTCTCCATACTATAAGTATTGCTAGTTTCATTCTCTATCTACTTGGCTCATTCATCCATCTCCCATTCATCTATCCATTTATTTTATTGTCATTTCTTGATTATCTCCCCTTCTTGATCATCTCTATAAAACTATGACAAACACGAGATCGCTTAAACCCTAGTATCTTCCTCCCTGTGGTTCGATAAATTCTTTAATTAGTCATCCCGACTACAAATGGCTAATCAAGATGCATAAATAAAAATGAAATTTGTGATTAAAAGGTTAAAATTATTTTTATTGGAGTATATTTAGTAATATACATATGTTTTGTATTAAAATAGTTTGGGTGTATTTAGCAAATGGAGTTGTTTAGTTATTTCTGGGGTTCGAATAGCCTGCCTCTTAATTTTATATTATTATTATATAAGGGTAAAATTGTCTTTGTATAGGGTGTAATTAGTAATTTAAATATGTAAATTTTAATTTTAATGGTGTATGTTTAGTAATCGGGGTATGTCTAGTAAATTCGAGGTGCAAATAGCCGTCCCCCTCTTTATTAATATTCAATTGCATAAATTTCTTTTTGCTATCAATCTGTGAATCACTCGCCTTAAAATTCTTAAAATGTCAACTTTTTAATTTGTATAAATTACTAACATAATAAAAGTTATTTTTCTTGTGTACTATTACGCTAAATAGCTTCTCCACGAAGTGGGGTATTGGGTCAAGTAGTGTATTTCATTACATCCACAAAAGTTATAACCAAAAGTCAAAATGTCAACTCCTATTCAACTCACTAAAATTATTAATAGGAGTAACACATTCAACTTAATAAAAAAAATTCTTGAACTAAACTAATTTTTCATACGTTCTATTTTAATCACTCCAGCCGGATATAAAAGAACTAAGTACGATTTCATTTTATAATTGTAATGCTAATAAAATAGTATATGTAAATAATTGTTTTTCGATGAACGGTATTTCATTTATACATTAATTAATTTTTAAAGGCCAAAACTCACCATCTATGAGATCCCTATTAAAATCAGAAGTTTATGTTTTGTACGAACTGATGTTTTAACTATTGATGACACTTTCGTGAATTTAAAATTTGAAACCTTAAAAAGTTTCATCTTAACCCATACAAAATCCTCTTGGACAATCACTAAAGGGTTGAATTGAAATAATTATGATTATTTTAAATGGCAATATAGTGCAAGTGAGGTGAGATGAATGAAATTTTCTCACATCTTTCTACTACTCCCTTTAAAAGTAAAAAAATAAACAATATGCAATTAGTGGTGTTCCTATTATCAATTAAAAGTCAATTGATATATACAATCACAAATAATGCAATTGATGTTATATTCTATGCATTATGAGTGTTAAACTTTTACACTTCATGAATGTGGGATATTCATCCAACTCAGCTATCCATTCAATACAAAATAAAATAAAATAAAATAAAACAAAACAAAACAAAACTGTAGAATGAAATCAATAGGTTATGGTCATTAAAATCCATATAGACCCATATAAGCAAAGCAAAATAGGAGGTCCAACCATATATATGCAGCTGGTTTTCAAAACAGTGCACTGCCTTACATATTAATTAATTGAAGCTAAACAATCATTGCACTAAACTAAATAGAAATATTATCATAAGTATGTATTATCTTACAACCCTCCAAACAAGTTAAATTAAGACAAAAGAGACGGAGAATTAAGCCTTCAGAAGAGGCTGTCTTACAACCCACAAAACAAGTTTAAAAAATAACTAGAAAGACAGTTTATGCAATAAACTCATCACTTAAAGATTAAATTTGTCTAACACTCCATATTGGACCAGGAAATACTGAAGATTAATTAATTGATGTAGGAACATGAAACTGATAGTTACTTCAGTTCGAATGCCAGGAACCTGAATAGGAAAGATTAATTAGTCCCTAAGAAAATGTTGAAAAGCATAAATAAAGTTTTTAAAACAAAATTATTATAAACCTTATAATCCTTGGGTAGATGTGTTGTAAGATTTCTAATACATCTTAGGAGATCATCACTTGTCTGATAATATGTGGGGATAACATCCGGGTTTTTAGCATTTTTGATGCAATTGATTACCACCTGGGGGAGGTTGGGGTCTTTTAGGATGTTGGGAAAATCCATAATCTGCATTGATGATACTGCTCTATTGTACCCAGCAATTCTTTATTTTCGAATATATTTTGATTCTCAGAAATTGTTCTAAAGAAATCTAATTTCGCCACTGTTTTAAGAATGCTCAAGTGGTTTAATAGAAGACGTTCATCATGATAACTAAAATAACAAAACAATTAGTTAGGCATAATAAAACAAAATAAATAATAAAAAAAAGCAAACGTACCGTGCATTCTTCAACTTTGCGAACAGGTCCTTTATGTCTTCCGGAAACTCCAATTCCGAGTATCCTTCGAATAATTTCTCTTTTAGAAATTCAGCCAACAATCTCCAATCATCAGCAGCAGAATCATCTGTTTGGGGAATAAACTTGATGCAACAATACTTTATGATATCATCTTGATCAAATACAAAGTTAGTGATGTCTAGAAATTGCTTGCGATTGTCTTTGTCGATAGAATACAGTATTAAGGCTTTGTGGACTCTGTGGAGATAATGGAGGAATGAAATCATTCCTCGAATGATTGTTCGGAATATGTCCTCAACATACGGGTTATGAAATGGTGAACCATTGGAGCCTGTCCACTTATCCAATAGAATTGGGGCAGTTTTGGAACCCTTGGTATGAAATCCCATGAATTGTGAAAACTGTCGATTACACTTGGGCGACTGTGGAGTACTACCCTTGTGCAAGTGTAGAAAGCAACTTTTTTTCTTCTCGGGGTCGACCCCAACACAATTCAGGTAATTTTGATGGCTTATGGATAGGGCAACACTTCTGCTGAATTTGTCAACCTCCGTCTCATACACTTTGATCTGTATGTCTGTGTCCAAAATAGACCCTACTTTATCCCTTGGGTTGAATTTATATCTTGTTGTATATTCCCGTTTGGTATCCCCCCAAGACATTTCCTAAGAGTAATAAATAATTGGATTAGTTGTAATTCCAAACATATAATGTGCAAGTGATAATTTTATTTGTGTTGGAACAGAGCCAGAGCACAAAGCATTGATTACATGATATACGTGCATGCAATCCTTACTGAAACAACTCAAAACACACATTTTACCGGTGATAGGGGTGAGCTGAAAACGATGTATTAGCAATTGATGAAGAAGAATTCAAAGTCTACCATTTTTTGGTGTAAATTCTTTCTTCTTCTCCATATATAATAATAGGCCTGTGTTATTTATTTAACTTTTGTAATAATAACACCATAAAGTAAGGTTTAAGGTAAGAAAATATTAATGTAAACTAAATATTGCACAAAATGGTGACTACCACATACAATTCAAAGCAAGCACCAATATACAAAAATAATGTTAATTGTACTAACTATCTGATATTTATAAGTACTGGTAAAACTGTTGTTCCCCCACCCTACCATGTAATCCTACATGACACTACATTTCGTTGCTTGGGGTGCGGTGCAAATAGAAAGAGGAGACCAAATGAAAAAGTAGCCTTCTCACCACCCACAATGTGAGACTGAAACACTTTGGGTAAGTAAATAGCCAGCAAAAAATAAATCAAGAGAAATTGTTAGGGCACCCACTACTTTGATCTAGCTTAAGAAAATAATTACTTCAACCGACTGAAATTAGGACTAGAATCAAGCATCTTCATCCTTTTTTTCTTTTTACCCAAAAACCCAAAACAATAAACCCATTAATTATAAGCAAGACAACAACAACAGGTACAAGGAGAAGAAATCCCATTCATGAATTTACCTTGAGTAACAGGAAGCTTGGTTTTTTTTGTTTGACTGCGGAAAGGCAAGAGAGCTTGCTTTCTTATGTTGAGTTTAAGTGAATGTAGCAGCTGAAATGAAGAGCTATGTGGTTGAGTGTAGGTGTAGCAGGTTGAGTTGAGTTAATGCAAGATATTAATTGATTCTATATCAAAATCCAGGTGTAGCAGGTTGAGTTGAGTTAATGTAAGATCTTGTTCCTTAATCAAAATCTGGATGGATGCAGTATCGTACCATACTTTATACATTATCATGCAAATAGCAACCACCCTAGCATGCTACATTTCGTTGCTTCGGGTGCAGCAAATAGAAAAAAGGAGCAATTGGGTCTAGTACTTTGAAAAGGGAGCAACTTGTTTGTCATGTTTCTCCCCACCCACAATTGTAATAATTTTTTTATTTAACTTAGATTTTCAATATGTAATATTTGAAATTTTTATATTTTTTTAAAAATAATACTCAAAATTCTTTTTTTTTAATCTATAAATAGAGTATAATATTGACATATTTTGAATCACAACAAAAAATAAAACATATTGAGTTGGGTTGTTGACGGAGTATAAAAAAATTAAGATTTGTTCAAAAAATAAAAGTATTATACATTTTTCCGACTTTTAATCATGGCTAATTATACTGTGCACCCGGGTACAACCCAAGTGCACCCACTTTAAACAACGTACTACAAATATGAACAAAAACATATACAATTATAAACAAAATTGTATATAATTTATTTGTTAGTTTTTTTAATGAAAAATTAAGTGTGAAAAAATATACAATTATTTAGAAACATGTATAAAAAATAGAATAACATGGAGTATATAAAATAAAATAAAAAGTTATACATATATGTGCACCCTTATACCCGGGTACACCTAATCATATACTACTATATTAACTCATGCTAATATTTTTATCTTTATTGGATTATTTGTTTTATTCTCAGCAAGACAGTTGCAAATACAAGGATAAGTTTAAGAGCCCGACTCCGGTGTATCAGGTGCGCCGGTACACCTGAACAATCTTAATCATTAGATTAGTTTTTAAATCAATCTATACTATTAAATAATATAAAATAATTTATTTTAAAAAAAAATAAAAAAACCACTACACTACCCATTTAACGGGTTGCATACCCATAATCACCCTAAATTTAATGAAGGCTTAAAAAATAATTTAAAGTGTGAAACATTTTGAAAAATTTACAAACACCTAATGATACACAAAACTTTTTTTATTATTTAGAAGACTATGCTATCCTAAAAAATTAATTAAAAGAATATTTTTTAAATTCTATATATAAATTAGGGCAAAAGAGTGTAATTGAACAATAAAGTAATGAATTGATATTTTGTATATCAATTAGCAGAGCAGCCACGAGAGTATGCATATTTCATGCTTATTCTTCAAGAATGTGAATTAGCAAGATTTATACACAAATTTAGTTACCGAGAATAGCAAAAATAATTAATTATTGACTAGTTAATTATTCTTGATTTTAATTAATTATTATTGACTACTTAATTGCAATTCATTCCCTATGAAAAACTATTGGGCGGCTCCGCCCTTCCATGATGTAATTTGTACATGTCACATGTTAATCTACACATATAATCACCTACATTACCATAAAAATTTATATCTACTTTTATTCACCTCATATTAAATTTCGCAATTTTTGTTTGAGTACTGTTAAATACACACCCCTTTTTATTGAATACACACCCTTTATTAAATACACACCCCTATTTAATTGTCTAAATCTTAATTTTATTGTATACACACCCCCTAAAAATTCAAATTTACCCTTTTCAATTTTAGGAGGATACACAACCTTTCATAGTTCATACACGTTACACACTTTGAATTGCTCTGTGCCATGTATCCTATCGTACTCAAGGTTTGTGTATGCTGCATCCTAGATCTGGTATCCTAGCCGAAGTCGCTAACGTGCGCCACCATGTCTTGATCAAGAAATATGTTGTTGGGCTTTAGGTCACCGTGGATGATGGTTACACTGTATTATTCATAGAGGTACTCCAATGCAGATGCCAAGTCTACCATTATGTCCAATCTTTGGACAAGATTTAAGGAAGTGTTGGTGGAGTAGAGCCATTGTTCCAGTCTCAAGGTTGCCTTGCTGCGGATTTCACAAGAAGACCCATCTCGATTTGTCCTTTGCTGTTGGGTAGCCGGCTTCTCCAGTGTCTAAGGCTCCTTCTCCCTTCTCTGAATCGATGGAGGATGTTGCTGCCGGCGGTGTCAACTTCCTTATTGGCGGCCACGTTCTTCTCTCGCTGCGGGATGTTTTCCTACAGATTTAGTATAAAATATATAGGGTGTGTGTATTTAACAAATTAAGGATAATTTAGACTTTTAAAAAATATATATTTTAATTATATATTATTGGAGTGTGTATTTAATAATAGGGGGTGTGTATTTAGTCTATGCCTTTTTGTTTTCATGTGTCCTAACTTAAAACTTTAATAGTAATACATAAAGTACTTTATTATCATTTAAGGTTCAATAGATGTATCATCATCTGAAGCTAACATCAAACTTGATAAACCAACCAGGCATCCATGTGAAGAAACTGGTCTGGAATAATAAAACATACCAGATATTAAACAACATCACTTGTAGAATAGCAACAATCAATCTGATCTAGAAAATTTCACAATCAATCTGAGGCTATTCTACTCATACTCACGAGAAAGGGACCTATCCGATGATCTGTCTTGGGGCTCAGATGCAGCTCTATCATCATCCATTTGATCATAGCGATCCTATCTCAATCATACTCCCTGTAACGCTCATACTCACCCTGCCCATCATATTGGCCCCGTCCTTTGTTTCCATAGTAGTCATAGTGCCCATGCTCATACGTTTCTGAATGCCCGTGGCCATGCTGATCACGCCATCCATGATTATCTTCTGCATCCATACAAGAATAGTTTCTCTCTCTTTCACCCCACTCAAGCTTTGAATCACTCCGCTCATAGTCATAGCCTCTATCGTGTGAACGCCCACGATCATGATATCCAATTTTGTAGTCCTTGTCTCTTTCCTTCTCCCTCTCTCTATGACAATAATATGAAGCAAAATTAGGGTTCACGGTTGACGGTGGCGGGCTTGGGTCCACTTCTGTGGGCTGCTCTTATTTATTTTAATTATAATAATGTTTAGGGCTTGAGCCCATTTTTCGTGGGCTAGGTTTTAGGCCCTTAGTGTTTGGTTTATTTCCTTTTTGGTATTAGTGAGTAATATTATTTAAGGTGTGATTAGGGTTTATGTATTCTTATCAAATTATTATTGGATTAAGAAGCCTGGACGCTTTTGGGCAAACGGAGTCTTCTGTTTGATTGGGCAAACAGTATTACTGTTTGATTTTCTTTTCTTTTCTTTTTCTTATTTTTCCGTTCCTAACAATTGGTCCAACCTGCCGGATTCCGTTCCCGTCGACATGGAAACAACACGTTCCAATGGGGAGAGATTGGATAAACTCGAGGATGATCAGGCGGAGATGAAGAAGACGATGGATAAACTCGAGGCTGATCAGGCGGAGATGAAGAAGACGATGGCTGAAATTTTGGCTACTATGGGTGAACTTTCGAAGGAGATTCTGAAACTCTCGGGATCGCAACAATCAGCTGTAGATATGCGTCCCAAGGATGTCACCACTACGGAGACCGAAACGGTGACTCTACCGCTGGCGATTCACCCTCAACTGCAAATATGTTCAGTGCAACTTCCGTCCTTCAATGGATCTGACCCTATTGGTTGTTCAAGGCTGCCTGTGGTAAGTAATATGGCAGTAGGGGGCAGCAGTGTGCAGGTTGGGTCAACCTGCAATTTCTCTAAGCCGACTTCAGATCCCTCAGGGATGAATTCAGGGCTGTCCGGGACGAATATGGGGCTGTCCGGGCAGTTTACTGCTCATTCCAGATTTACTCATCTTCCACCAAGAGCCTTGGAGGACTTTAGGGCGAAAGAGTAATGCTTTAGGGGTAAGAAACCCTTTACACCTTGGCATAACTGCCCTTTAAAACAACTGAGAATGTTGTTGGCTGAGGAGGACGAGGAGTTGGGCCTCAAGAGTATTGCAAGGTGACAGGGAAAGAGTTAATGTATGGAGAGGAAGAGCTTTTTGAGGAGAGGCGTGGGTTTCATGTTTACTCTATGGCAGTTACCTGACTGCAACCTTGAGGACAAGGTTGTTTCGAAGGAGGGTGGAATTGATATGAAGCAAAATTAGGGTTCACGGTTGACGGGGGCGGGCTTGGGTCCACTTCTGTGGGCTGCTCTTATTTATTTTAATTATAATAATGTTTAGGGCTTGAGCCCATTTTTCGTGGGCTAAGTTTTAGGCCCTTAGGGTTTGGTTTATTTCCTTTTTGGTATTAGTGAGTAATATTATTTAAGGCGTGATTAGGGTTTATGTATTCTTATCAAATTATTATTGGATTAAGAAGCTTTTGGGCAAACGGAGTCTTCCGTTTGATTGGGCAAACAGTATTACTGTTTGATTTTCTTTTCTTTTCTTTTTCTTATTTTTCCGTCCCTAACAGACGATCACGGTCTCTATCTCGCTCATGCTCATGGTCACGGTCTTGATCAAGAACTCTCTCTCTACCCCGATCACGAGCCCGATCACTTTCATGGTCTCTGTCACGATCTCAACCACGGTCCCCCTCTCGGTCCTTCTCTCTGTTCCTGTAATGATCTCTGTGGTGCTTATCATCTCTATGGTCACTGTCCCTTGATCTTTCATGCAACAGCAAACGAGATCTCTCCTTCTCCCTCTCTCTCCCACTTCCCTTTTCACGAGACTTCTCCCTGTCCCTAAAGCGTCACTTATTTGTCACTAACCAGCTTTCATCAGAATTGATTTTGTAAATAGCAAGAGTGGAGTAACTAAGAAGTGAAAAAAGATGGGTTTTAGTGATTATCTCAACATTTGCATTATGCACTTCATATGCAGTAGACCAAAATTGAAACAACTTCACGTGAAAATATGGTTCCAAAATCTAAGAGGTGACTAGTCAGAATCAATAGCAGAATCATGATAAATTGCTGCAGAAATACCTTTCCCGTTCCACTCTTGGCTCCTCCGATCAAGATATTCCTCCAGACTGCATTTGCTCTCTGTAACATGAATGCACCAATAATCAGATAAATCAGGCAACCTCGAGGAAGCACTAGCTACTCTTTACAGTGTATATAACTTTAATTGTGCATGAAAATATCTGCCCTTCAATACTAAAAGGAAGATATAAATCATGTTAAAGTATAACATTTCAAATACGAAAAGTTATTTCCAAAAATATCGTAACACGTCAACCAACCTTCGTATAAGCATGCACACAGCACACTGGAAGTGGAGGTGGCAAATCAAGTGTTTTTTTTTAATTAGCCTAGAAAATTTACACATCAAATATTGACCATGTGCTTGCTATTTGCAATATAAAATGAAAAAAGTGGATGGGAACAATCACAAAGAACAGTGAATTAGCATGAATAACCTATCGGGATATTTGATTTTGGATTTCATATGCAACTGAAAGCTAATTTTTGGATTTGGTAATCCTCAAGAAAAATACGTAGTATTCGTTTTAGGATTATAGACTTATAATATAGATGGATTTAACTTAATGTCAAAGTAATCAATCAACGGGTAAGAAGATTGTAATTTGTAATTTCAATAGGGAAATATATTTTGTCCCTTATTTTACCCTATTATGCTTTTAGTCACCTTAAGGTTTTTGTTTGATATTAGTTCCATAACTATGATTTTTTTTTTCTTTCGTCTTTTAACCTATTGTAGACAGTTATATTTAAATAAAATTGTTGTGTTAACTTAATGAGTAAGAAAAAAAATGCAACAATATTTATAATATGTATATTATAAATCAAAAAAAAAACTTTAAGGTGACTGAAAAGCATAATAATATAGTAAAATTGAGATAAAAATATTCATTTCCCCCATATTATCATATTGTTTGCCATTTGCCAGGTGTTATTGTAAATTTTAGATTATTTGGTTTTTAACTATTAGTAGGGATGGTTTTTAAAAACCAAATCGAAATCTTAAAAAAGAAAAATTGACCTCAAAAGTCCTCAATCAACGGTCCAATGTAAAACTTATTGAGGATAGCGACCCTATGGAGAGTTCTCAGTTTGATAAGAAAAAAAGTGCATGAACAGAACCTCATTGTATGGCAAAGTGTGCATATATTAGAATTCACTAGATTACCTTCCCAATTTTCTAGAGTCTTCTTCACTGCCAATACAAGTAGTTCCAAGTCCACCACCAGGACGGCGAGGTCGCCAGTTTGGAACAGTTCTCCCACGTTCAACATCCACAAGGACCCTCCTCTTATCAATCTATCTCCCCATCTGCTTGTTTATAGGCATCTGCATGATTATGTATACACATTTATAGCCTAATGTAATGTATGGAATTAAAGAGGACAAGAAGTGAAAACTAAAACATAACCTTTCATATCTCTTGTATGCACATATTCAATGAAGGCATAACCCCTAGGCTTATTTCTTTATCTGTAACCAAGCAAACCTGAAACTCAAGATGTCCCGGTTAGTGGAGTAAGACCACGAAGTAGATTCATCTGTCCGTAGGAGCAACATTTTTCCAATCGCCACTTGATTCTCTAAAACTGTTTTATCATGTAATAAAAGCCTAAGGGCACGACAGACAGGCACATTGCCTAATTAGCCGTGCTCACCTTTCAATAATAGAGCTTTTCCAGGCGAGACGCGTCACCATCACTGCCAGAGATATCTTAAAATCGTGGCAAATTTACCAGTTCACTCGCACTCTAATCTCCTCTTACCAGGGAATGTTTTAAAATAAATAACACTGAAATGACTTAAGTAATATATGATACCAGTATATCTTCAAAATCGTTGAAGCATGTTTTGACAGCCTTGAAGTCCAAAAGTAAGATTTCAGTATCAGGAAGGAATTGTGCACTAGAAAGTAAAAGAAGAGAGAGATACTAATACCCCAAATGCATTTTACCCAAGGGTGTATATTTTGCCCCTCCAGATTCCTTGCAATAAGAGCCAATGACACAAAGCATCATTGAATATCACAAATTAATGCATTCACCTTTGCTTGAATGAAGCAGCATCTATTGATTTTGAATAACTTCTCGAAGAATATAAATGGAAATTAGAAGTGAACAGGATAAGATTTTCCCTCATGAAGGGTGTTGAAACTTACATGATCAACTACACGAATGAAGAGGTGACTAGAAATTAGAACACCATCCTAGTCTGAGGCGAACTCAAAGATCAAATAAGAAGAATGGAATAAGGATTAATCAAGCAACCTAAATTTGATCATGATAACAAATTATACCTGAAATGCTTCTGATCCGAAACTTTATCATCTACTTTGTTCAATTGAAAATAAATAAATAAATAAATAAAATGAGGACTACTTATATTTGTTAGCAGGTACAGCGAAGTTGACAAGGTTGTATGTCAAACGTAACAAATATGGTCAAAAGCAGTAATAATCAGTATTAACTACATGCTATTTAAATCAGTGAAAAAATGAGAGACAGAAAGATATTACGGTATGCTATACCTAAATAAACAAAAGCATCAAAATTTTCAAACCATCTGCTTACCTAAATAAACAAAATAAAACAAGGTTTCTTTTTCCCTTCTTCCCCTTCTTAAGGCGTGGGGGTTGGTCATCGAAAATCTTCGTCTGAAGATTAAAATTTCTAAGTAGATCTTTTTGCCAGACAAGAATGCAAAACCAGGACATTTAAAATTTCTTACCAAACCCAAATGCCAATAACCCTGAGTATATTTTCCTATCTTTCCGCTCTTGCTTTTAGTTGGCAGTTGGCTCTGCAGAACAGTGCCCAAGCATACACGCTCTGGGCGATACCGCCATTAAGTAGGGGGCTATGATTGCTATCACCCGTCAGCAGCTTTGGTTTTTCTGGAGATAAAGGTTCCTCCAATGATACTCAGAAAGGTGTGCCCTTATAGCAGAAGAAGAAGGGGGCTTTACAGGTATATAAATGGCAGATTCAAGAGAGTCTTCCAATGGGACTCTGGTGAACTACCTACCAAGGCCATAGCTTTCTGAGAGCTCTGAGAGCGGGGAGCACAGATATTGCAGCGGATGCACTCAAGAAATGCCATTGTTCCAAAATACCTACCCGCTTGATAGGACCATAAGCCTCAAATTCCCTTTTGAACCTGCTCTCTGTTCTCATAACTCTGGAAAGGAAAAATACCTTGTAAGCAAACTAGGTAAAATACCATACATTAGATCTTTATTAAAAAAATGCCAACAGAAATTACTACTTAGAAGCCTAGCTACAAACAATGTTTTGTAAGGATCTCCAGAAAAAATTGGGTCACTATTTGGATCATATGAGAATAAAAATCACATAAGCATTTAGACAAGGCTGCCAAAAATTACAGGATTCGTATGTTTAAATAAAAAATCTAACTGGGGCAAATAAAAGAATACTCAAGAAAGTAAATAAACAAATAAATAAAAGAGTACAGATTCCATTGTCACCAAAAAAACAACCAATTTGTAGAATATAAATGAATAGAACTATATCACATTTCTCAAGCTCCACTGCTGCTTTTTTGGCTCCCTACTCCAGCCGTATTTGATGAATCCTGGTTCTTCTTTCTACCTGGATAATCAGAGAGGGTATATATTTGTTCACTGCATGCCCAAACAATAGTTTTAGAACAGAACTACAAAAATAGAAAATACAATTGCATACTAAATTTTATCAATTTCTTAAATAATTAGCCCAAGCTTAAACAGTATATAATCACTAAGCACGATGAGTGGTCTCGGTCTCACACACACCTGTTAATAGAATTTCGCATCCCATAATACACAACAGACAACCATAATTAGCAATATACTACTTTACAGCCAATTACAATGAGGTGAAAATGGGAATATCAGAGCATCTAGAGGACCAATATGTTACCATATTCACAGAAATCTATTCAATTTTAAAACACGAATCAGATCAATATGCTACTGCACGAATACATTTACAAAGCATGATATCTAACTGATAAGTTGCGTGAGTGTCATATTTTATTATCATATTTTCCCGTATTTTAGGTATCAATTAATCCTTTGTTTTGATCAAGTTTTATGTTTTGTAGGTATGATGTAAATATAACTGATATATGGACCCTTTGAGGGATTCTTGAACAATTGGAGCTTTCAAGACATGCCAAACAAGGATTCTGTATAAGTTGTGGGCTGAAGAGGAATGGTGTCAAAACAGGTTTGTTTTTATTTTTTTATTTTTTTTTCATGCCTCATTCTTTTCAAATAGGTTAACTTGAATTTGATCCCAAAATTGAATAGACTATTCCTGGACCAAGGAAAGGAACAATGTTGAGAAAGAAAGCATCTACTCCATCATCACCTTGTTTATGATAATGAAATTTCGATGAGAGAGGTGGAAGAAAAGTCTGGGAAGGATAACATACCATCCCTTATTCACTCAACACTATGTTCATATACTGCAAGCTTCTCTTCCATAGCCCAGATTTGAGAACACTGCCAAAGACAAGTAAAATTATGACATGAGGGTCAGATTTTTTCAAAATGTGTAGATGCCAAAAGTATTTTAGAACTCAAATACTCCACTTATTTATATTGTTTTTAAAAATAAGAACGAAAGTCCATCTTAGAATAAAAGTGTAACAAATTACCAGCTCCCGTCTTTTCCTATTGAGAAGTGCTAATGCATTCTGTGAAGACTCTGAAGCACTAGTATTATCTTCTTGAGTTTTGTGTGGAGCATCAAGCTTAACTACTGTATTCTCTGTTTCAGCAGTCCCAGTTAGGTTGCATGAGACAGTCGTACAACCATTTTCAGTAGTTATCTTCTTGTCTCCACATGGACTATCTTTTGGTTTAAGAATGTTTGTTGTTAGGTTGCATGAGACAGTCGTATCATCATTTTCAGCAGTTATCTTCTTGTCTCTACATGGACCATCTTTTGATTTAAGAATGTTTGCGGACTCCACCTATAAAAATGCATTTCACTAGTCAATGAACGGAATAAGAAAATGAGACACCACTGAGTCTCCACAGTTAGTTCTCATATTGTAGCACTATTGAACAATTGAATAGCACGAAATCAAAATCAACTTGTCTTGGCACAACACAAATTCACAATAGTGTATTGTTCTCGTTGTATAGTAGTAAACTGAAATTTTCTAACCACATTGAATATGGTAGATATCAAAAATCATGACTAGAATTTTGGTAGGTAGCAGGGGTAAATAAATATTCTATTTCTTTTTAAAGATGATATAATCTTTTAACAAATAATTCTGTAAATATCTTGATTAGGTAGTTGAATGGATTCAATATTGAGGCATACAAAACACATGAAATTAAGATGAAATATCGGACAAAATTCCAGAGAGCACTATGTTTATAGATGGAAAACCTACTATGGCCGACTAGCTTATAGTGAATCATTGACAGATAAGACAAATGAAGTAGAGAGGTAGATACATGGTTCGACGTAAATAAAATACCAGAAACTTATAATTTACTTGAAATTCACAAGTTCCAATGAACAGATGAACATACTTCTTACCCATTTAGAAAAAATATACTTGATCTTCCCTATTCCATAGTAATAAGCCCATTAACATGCATAAAGTGCCATCTATCATGTAGATCAGCACACAAGTTGACACCATCGTCTGGACCATTCGCAGAATGCTGAGCACTGGGAACATTCTTTCTCCTCTGATAACTAGCTCTGAATCTTGAACTCCTTCTTTCCTCAATTTTAAAGGAACTCTTTATATAGTCATTAATATCCATTTCCTGCATACCATGATTGTCCCTGACCCCCTATTTTGAGAAAGGCAAAAGCTCCTGTGCGCCCGGGGACACGGAAAGATGCTTCGTGTCCCCATGTGAACACAACACTCCCCTCCAATCCTATTTAAACATGTGTATTGCTAGGGGTTTAAATGGTAAAGGGGCATGAAAATTGTAAAGGCGCACGGAATGTGCTCCGTGCGCCCGGGTGCACAGGAGCCTCACTCTTTGAGAAATACCTTTTAAAGGATCAGAGAATGAACCTCTCTCATATTTTACACTGTCCTTACCTACTTCCTCAAGGGTGATTTGTCTTGCTTTTTTAGCAGAATTAAGGAAGTCGCCAAGGTCTTTGAATTCCTGTCTGGCATTTCCATTTATTTTTGTACTCTGAATGCTATATGCTGTATTCTCGTTAACATCATTCTTAGAAGTGTTGCTTTTCATTTCAGGGTTATCAATGTTAATGTGATCCGAGTCTTCCCCAATACACATTGAGGAGGCAAAGCAGGCTTTTTGCTTTGAGGAAGCTCTCCTTTGTAGCTACTGTTGGTGCTTCGATCATTGCAGCCATTTAAAATTGGCTTACATGACTCTTTCCTACAACACTGGGCAAATTATCAATAAAATTGCACCTGAAACAGTAGTGAATGATCTTAAATCATGCAAATGAGGCAAGAACTCATTAGTGTCCTCCATATACATGAAAGTAGCATGTAATCAGGAAACACACTAATAAATTCATTTTCAACAGTTCAAATCAAATACAATGATGGAAAACTTCCACAATAGTTCTCCACAACTTTCTGGACCTCATACCTTGGGATTCAGCTTGAGATGAACCACACATAAGGAAGCATGTGTCGACAGTCAACAAGTGGTGTAGTCGACCAACTACCATTAAACTCTACTGCCACAGACACCTGAAAACTACCGAAGTAGCAGATATATAGCTGTCAGAGAGCCAAGAAATCTGTGACCATCTAATAAATATTATTAATTCAATAATGTATTATTATTGTCATACATAAACGCAAAAAATGCAGCTAAATGCCTGAAACTACTTTACACATTAAATTAATATAAAGAAGGAAATATATCCAATACAGAAACAATATTTTTTTAAACAGACAGTTTTTTTAAAATATCGTTGCTGTTTAAAGAATTTTTTGTTTTAAGGAGATACACCAACTGTTGGGTTTTTGTCGAAAAAGAGGACATGAACTTCAAATTTTGTGAATTTATCAACTCAGTTTTACGTAAATTGCCAGCTAAAAGGGCAAACTATACAGGAGGCAAAAGAATACATGTACTGCAGGAAAAGAATGTTAGCCAATTTTCGAGAAAAGCATGTTAGAGTAGTATGCCCAACGCACCAATTAGATTGGATAATTATTATACTCTTTATATTTTGAATATAAACAATCTCATTGGAAATTATATTATTAAAGGCTATTTTTATTTATCTATTTTATGCATTATAACATATGCTTATTAGATAAAGTCCCTAGACCAATTTAAGCTAAAATGTATGGTTACGCATATGATGGTAATCATGGAATTTATACATAGAGCTTTGGTCTTAAACATGGTTCCGAGTCAAGAATTTTTCTAAATGGAATAAAGAATAATTCAGTAAAGACTCGTACATATGATGAATGCTCGTGGGACGAGAATATTGTATTCCATCAATATTAGTGTTGTGACACAAATTCATATATGTAGATACTTATTAGAGAATAAGTTTATCGAACATGGTCCATAGAAAATTCTTATTGGATATGTCGAAATTAGAATTTTCTAATTACGATAGTACACGATTAGTCTTTAGACTTGAAGCACCATGGTAGTTTTGTGTACTTCTTCTAATACTTAGATTTATCTTTTGATTGTTTAGCAATCATAAAGGGGATATGTTGGGTATTATATTGATGTACATGGAGACTTATGTGTGGCAAAGATAGAATCTAACACTTGTCTAGGACAAGAGAATCTCCTGTGTATTTCATTGTTAATGATTCAAAGACCTTGGACAAGGCAATGAGAATAAAGATTCACAATGAATCATTGTAACATGAAATAGAAACACAGTTATTGAGTTAGTAGAGTTTCGACTAATATTCCTACTCTAGACTCAATCGGGAGATTAATTGTTAGAAAGACCGTACGTGTATGTCACTCGTTAATTTACAGGTTTACTCGCTATTCACCTAACACTAGAAGATCACGCTACTTGCTAGATGTTACCGTGATTAGTAGGTTCTTGAAATTAATTAGTTAATTTCAAGCATATTAATTAATTGGATTAATTAATATAATAATTGTTATTTATAAGTTACAAGTGTTGTAAGCCTACTACTAGAGTTAGTAGTGAACCTAAAGGATCACACCTTAATTTGAATGAACAACTTTTATTAATTGGAACAATAATTAATTATTAACTATTTATTATTATTAAATAATTTGATTATTTATGATAATAAATATATAATGATAGTGTTGAATGATGTGTAAAGCAAGAATTATTAATGTTAGTGGGAGTTAGTGGTATGAAAAAGAAAGTGCTCCATGTGAGTGGAATTATTGATGTTGGCATCAACACACTCACGGATCTTTCTTTTAAAATGCTTGCTCTTTCTATTTTATAAATACAACTCCTTCCTTTTAACAAAAAATGGTTTTTTGCTTAAGACTTTGTAATTATCATATGGTTATGATCTTCGAAGTATACACCCATTTCAACACTATATAAAATCCTTCTTGTTGTTCCAATTTACAAGTTTTACACTACTAGCGAAGTGTGAAATTTGTATTGTTCATTTAATTGGTGGATTATTTTAGAGGGGATACAATTGGATCCCTTATTGAGAAGAACGGAGTTTTAGCCACAATCCAGGAATTGATTCCCCCACTCCTTGCATCAATTGGAAGAAAGTCTACGAGGGTAAGAATAATCTTTACGTAGATTTCTTTCAATATATTTTAACACCGGATCCTATAGTCATTTGTGAGCATTCGGGTTGAAACCTTTTCATGTATTTAATAAATATGATTTATTAATTATGAAAATTTTTAAATTCCGCTGCGTTCACCCGGATCGCTATGACGAATCCAACAGTGGTATCAGAGCCTAGGTTCACGGTGTTGAAATATATTTTGGTACTAAAATTGTTTTAGTATTATTTAATGGTTAAATAAGAAAACTTGAACAACGAGAAAAGGTTTCTCGACAATTATTAATTACTCTAAAATTTCAACTGTTGTAGTATGATAAGAATTGTTCTTAAACTACTATTTATACAGTTAAAATTTTTCGGTAATTTTAATAAAATTGACTAAATATTAGTTTATGACTATATTGCTTTCTCATGTGAATATGAAATATTAAATAAAAGTTATTTATATTTCTTATTCAAAATATTCATTTGGAATGAAATTTAAGCAATACGTTGTATTTAATGAATCATTGTTTAATATATAATATTTATTGATAATTTGTTATCAATATTTAATATTTAATTTGATAAAAGCATTAGATGTTTATTATCAACAATGATATTTGATGGCTATTTCTAGAAATGGGTTTCTAAGAAAAATATTTATAAGTAGAAATAATTAGCTATCATTGAATTGATTTGGTTTTATTAATTTAGAAATTGTTTCTTAATTAATTAAGGCCAATAAAATTCTTAAAGTCAATTCTAAAAATTTATTTTTATAATATTGACTAATTGTTAGTCATAATTCTCAACTAGTATTATTTTAAAATGAGAAATAGGAATAATTGTTATTCTTATATCTCGTTACGGTATTATTCATTGTGAATGGATATAAATAAATTTAATATGTTAAATGCATATTTATTTATTTAGGGATGATCATGAGCCTTGGACTTTATGTGATGGTTGTAATTTATTTGGATTTTATGGGGACTGCGAGCCTCTTTAATTTACATTTGTAAGTTCTTTAAATTTATGCAATGAGAGTAGATTAATCCGTGAGGATTTAATTTTATTCATTGTAAATTGGAGGACTTGAAGGAAGCCCAAAGGAAGACCCAATTGTTGATGGGTAATTAAATATAATAGAATAGATGCTCAAGGCCCATAAGTGTATGGGTTTTACATTATGATGTAAAAGTTCTCATTATCCCTTAGATTGACCATAGACCCATTTTGGCTCAAACGGGTCGCATAGGTTGGCCATGATCATCCCACCGCTTTATGTATGTATAGGATATATGCATGCTAGAATTTATTTAATGCACTCATTTGATGATAAACATTAAATAATTTACCTAAATGAGATGATGAGGTCTTGGAAATAAAAATAATCCCTAAGTTTTTGAAACTTATACAAAAATTTTTTAAAAATTTTATTTCAAACAAATATGGATATGATGAGTATGACCCATCAATCCATGCCTACTATCAAAAGATAGAGACATGATGATGCTACTACACTTAACCACTGGCCATGAGTCGTGGGGTGGGTTTGTGGAAGAAAGCTGTGTACTTTATCTATCATAATGATGCTCATGAATTAAATGCATCACTGCATCGGCCATGAGTCGTGGGGTGTTTTGATGTTTTAATTGCATGAAGGTTTGATAGGTATTGTTTGACACTAAGTAACGTATGGGCTCATAAAATTGAGGTATGCGTGAAAGGTGAGGTAAAACAAATTGAGGGTTGTATAGTGATACAATTGTAAAATGTTTTACTACCAAAGAAAATTTTTCATGGGCTCATATAATTGGGGCATGAGGGATTTTCATTGGACCTCAAGCCTACTAGAAAATTATGATTTTCCGATTTCATTGGGGTTATGAAATTCGAATAAAATAGTGGGAGACATTTAATATTGAAGACCTTATATTAAATTAATATTAATTTTCATAGTTTTCTCATTTTCTGCTTCATCATTTTGTAGATTCACTTCATCTACTGAAATGGCAAACAATCCTATAACTGCTTTAATTGGGCAAAACAAGTTAACTGGACCAAACTTTAATGATTGGCTGAGAAATTTCAAAATTCTCTTAAAATCTGAAAGAAGTGAATATGTTCTTGACAAACCAATCCCTGACGCACCTGGTGCTAATGCTACGACTGAGGAACTTGAGAAGTTCAAACGTCATCAAGATGACGATCTGAAAGCTAGGTGCTACATGTTAGCATCTATGTCAAGTGAGCTGCAGAGACAAAATAAGGATCAAACCTCTGCTTATGCTATTCTTAAACGACTTGAGAACTTGTTTGGTGAGAATAGCAGGCAACAAATATATGAGATATCTAAAGAGCTCTTCCGCAGTCATATGGCTGAGGGCTCTTCAGTCCAGGAACATGGATTAAAGATGATAGCCCTAACGGAATGACTCGCGTCATTGAAAGTTGAGGTTCCACCTGAGCTTTGCACTGACTTGTTGTTGCAGTCTCTGCCCCCTTCATTTGACACATTTGTTGTCAATTATAACATGCATAACATGACAAAAAGTCTAACTGAGCTTGTAAGCATGTTAAAGACAACTGAGTCCACGATGAAAAGGGACAAATCAGTCATGTTTGTTGGGTCCACTTCTGGATCTAAGGCTGCAAAGCCAAAGAAAAAGAAGGGAAATAGAAAGGGTTCTAACAATCCCAACAAACTAAAAGCAAAGGGAGGTGTTAAGAAAAATAAAACTTCTCAGGCCAATGATAAGTGTCACCACTGCAATCAAACTGGACACTGGAAGAGGAACTGCAAGGATTACCTTGCAACCCTGAAAAGTTCAGGTATTTATTATGTTGAAGTTAACTTATCAGTTAATGATACTTCTTGGGTATTGGATACCGGTTGTGCCTCACACATTTGCAATGATTTGCAGATGATGGAAAGAAGTAGAAAGCTAGAAACAGGAGAAATGGTTCTAAGGCTGGGGAATGGAGCAAAGGTTGCTGCATTAGCCATAGGAACTATTAATCTAGCTTTGAATAATGATTTAGTTTTGGTATTGAACAATTGTCTTTATGTTCCTGAGATTATTAAGAACATTATCTCTTTTCCTGTTTTGGATAGAGAAGGTTATTATTTTAAATTTGAACATGGAAGTTGTTCCATTTCTAAATGTTCTTCTTTAATCACTACTTGCATATTGATGAATGGTTTATATACCTTAACTCCCCAAAATTTCATTCTTAATCTTCAACAAAATAAAAGAAAATTAGATAACCGTAGTTCTATCACATTATGACATGCAAGATTAGGTCATATTTCTAAGAAAAGGATAAACAAGTTGGCAAAATTGCTTGACCTAAAAGACGAGCAAGAACTACCAACATGTGAATCCTGCCTCAAGGGAAAAATGACCAAATCTCCATTTGTTGGACAAGTGGAGCGAGCTACACATCTATTGGAATTAATTCATACAGATGTATGTGGCCCATTAAATGTTAATGCTCGTGGGAACTATAGCTACTTCTTAACCTTTACCGATGATTTCTCTAGGTATGGTTATGTGTACCTATTAAGGTACAAATCTGAAGTTTTTGAAAAGTTTAAAGAATTCAGAACTGAAGTAGAGAAACAAACTGGCTTAAGTATAAAAACACTTCGATCAGATAGAGGAGGTGAATACTTAAGTACAGAATTTCTAGATTATCTAAAAGAGAATGGGATTCTCTCACAGTGGACTCCTCCTGGCACTCCCCAACTCAATGGAGTTTCGGAACGCAGGAATCGAACCTTGATGGACATGGTTCGATCTATGATGAGTTTCACTTCATTACCTCTTTCTTTTTGGGGCCATGCTTTAGAAACGGCAGCTCACCTGTTAAATAGGGTGCCTTCTAAGGCCGTCCCTACTACACCTTATGAGATGTGGTATGGTAAAGCACCCTCATACAAATACCTTCGGGTATGGGGGTGTGATGCTTACGTGAAGCAACAAATGGGAGATAAATTGGATATGAGATCCAAAATATGTAAGTTTGTTGGATATCCAAAGGAATCAATTGGATATTACTTCTACGATACCTCGGAACAAAAGGTGTTTGTTTCAAGGAATGCCACGTTTCTTGAAGAAGAATTTCTATCTGATAGAAATGGCAAACTCGTAGAACTTGAAGAAGTTCAAGAAACAACAAACCTTCCAATTGCAGTGAGTGAACAACAAGTAGAAACTGGGACATCTGATACACAACCTCTTAGGAGATCCGAAAGGATACCTAAGGTACCTAGTAGGTACACTTTGTTATTAGAAAACAAAGAAGAGGGACTCCTTTTGGATAATGATCCAAGAAGCTATGGAGAGGCAATGTCAGACATTGACTCAAAGAAATGGCAAGAAGCAATGCAATCCGAGATGGACTCCATGTACTCTAACAAAGTATGGACTTTGGTAGACCCACCAGAAGGAACAGTTCCTATTGGATGCAAATGGGTTTACAAGCGAAAGCTTGGAGCTGATGGGGAGGTAGCAACATATAAGGCAAGACTGGTTGCTAAAGGATATTCTCAGAAACAAGGAATTGATTATGAGGAAACCTTTTCACCAGTAGCAATGCTGAAATCCATTCGAATTTTGTTAGCTATATCTGCATATTATGACTATGAGATATGGCAAATGGATGTAAAGACTGCTTTTCTTAATGGTAACGTTAAGGAAGAGATCTATATGAAGCAACCTGAGGGCTTTATATCTAGTGGGAGTGAGCAAAAGGTTTGCAAGCTCCAAAGATCCATTTATGGGCTTAAACAAGCTTCGAGGAGTTGGAATATTCGATTCGATGAAACAATCAAATCGTTTGATTTTTAAAAGAATCCGGATGAACCATGTGTATACAATAAAGTTAGTGGAAGTGCAGTTACTTTTATTGTGCTCTATGTTGATGACATCCTACTTATCGGAAACGATATAGGAATGTTGCAATCAACAAGAACTT
The DNA here is from genome assembly GCA_023678885.1 of Pogostemon cablin. Lineage (NCBI taxonomy): Eukaryota > Viridiplantae > Streptophyta > Magnoliopsida > Lamiales > Lamiaceae > Pogostemon > Pogostemon cablin. The sequence continues at coordinate 11,949,304 of CM042993.1, forward strand.
GGTTGTCTAAACAATTCTCCATGAAGGACTTGGGAGAAGCATCATTTATTCTAGGAATAAAGATCTATAGAGATAGATTTAGAAGAATGATTGGACTATCCCAATCCATGTACATAGATAAGATACTAAAGAGATTTAATATGGAAGAATCCAAACGAGGATTCTTGCCAATGAGTCATGGGGTTTCACTTTCTAAGGCTATGTCTCCTAAGACGCCTGAAGAAAGAGAAAGAATGACTCGCGTGCCTTATGCTTCAGCAATTGGAAGTATAATGTATGCAATGCTATATACAAGGCCTGATGTCGCGCATGCTCTAAGTGTCACGAGCAGATATCAGTCAAATCCAGGTGAAGAACACTGGAAGGTCGTCAAGATGATCCTTAAGTACTTGAGAAGGACTAAGGATATCTTTTTGATATACGGCCATGGAGAGCTGAAATTAGAAGGATATACTGATTCTAGTTTTCAGTCTGATGTGGATGACTCTAAGTCAATGTCAGGTTATATATTCACTTTGAACGGTGGTGCAGTAACTTGGAAGAGTTCCAAACAAGAAACTACTGCAGACTCCACCACTGAAGCTGAATATATAGCTGCATCAGATGCAGCAAAAGAAGCTGTTTGGATCAGAAACTTTATCCAAGGGTTGGGTATAGTTCCATCTATTGTTGATCCAGTAATGATATACTGTGATAACAATGGAGCCATTGCGCAAGCAAAGGAACCAAGATCTCATCAAAGATCCAAGCATATCTTAAGAAGATACCACTTGATTAGAGAAATCATGGGGAGAGGCGATGTCGTTATGGATCGAGTCGCTTCAGCAGAAAATGTAGCAGACCCACTGACTAAGCCTTTGTCTCAAAAGATATTTGAGAAACATCTTGAAAAGATGGGACTTAAATATATGGGTAATTGGAGCTAAGGCAAGTGGGAGATTGTTAGAGTAGTATGTCCAACGCACCAATTAGATTGGATAATTATTATACTCTTTATATTTTGAATATAAACAATCTCATTGGAAATTATATTATTAAAGGCTATTTTTATTTATCTATTTTATGCATTATAACATATGCTTATTAGATAAAGTCCCTAGACCAATTTAAGCTAAAATGTATGGTTACGCATATGATGGTAATCATGGAATTTATACATAGAGCTTTGGTCTTAAACATGGTTCCGAGTCAAGAATTTTTCTAAATGGGATAAAGAATAATTCAGTAAAGACTCGTACATATGATGAATGCTCGTGGGACGAGAATATTGTATTTCATCAATATTAGTGTTGTGACACAAATTCATATATGTAGATACTTATTAGAGAATAAGTTTATCGAACATGGTCCGTAGAAAATTCTTATTGGATATGTCGAAATTAGAATTTTCTAATTACAATAGTACACGATTAGTCTTTAGACTTGAAGCACCATGGTAGTTTTGTGTACTTCTTCTAATACTTAGATTTATCTTCTGATTGTTTAGCAATCATAAAGGGGATATGTTGGGTATTATATTGATGTACATGGAGACTTATGTGTGGCAAAGATAGAATCTAACACTTGTCTAGGACAAGAGAATCTCCTGTGTATTTCATTGTTAATGATTCAAAGACCTTGGCCAAGGCAATGAGAATAAAGATTCACAATGAATCATTGTAACATGAAATAGAAACACAGTTATTGAGTTAGTAGAGTTTCGACTAATATTCCTACTCTAGACTCAATCGGGAGATTAATTGTTAGAAAGACCGTACGTGTATGTCACTCGTTAATTTACAGGTTTACTCGCTATTCACCTAACACTAGAAGATCACGCTACTTGCTAGATGTTACCGTGATTAGTAGGTTCTTGAAATTAATTAGTTAATTTCAAGCATATTAATTAATTGGATTAATTAATATAATAATTGTTATTTATAAGTTACAAGTGTTGTAAGCCTACTACTAGAGTTAGTAGTGAACCTAAAGGATCACACCTTAATTTGAATGAACAACTTTTATTAATTGGAACAATAATTAATTATTAACTATTTATTATTATTAAATAATTTGATTATTTATGATAATAAATATATAATGATAGTGTTGAATGATGTGTAAAGCAAGAATTATTAATGTTAGTGGGAGTTAGTGGTATGAAAAAGAAAGTGCTCCATGTGAGTGGAATTATTGATGTTGGCATCAACACACTCACGGATCTTTCTTTTAAAATGCTTGCTCTTTCTATTTTATAAATACAACTCCTTCCTTTTAACAAAAAATGGTTTTTTGCTTAAGACTTTGTAATTATCATATGGTTATGATCTTCGAAGTATACACCCATTTCAACACTATATAAAATCCTTCTTGTTGTTCCAATTTACAAGTTTTACACTACTAGCGAAGTGTGAAATTTGTATTGTTCATTTAATTGGTGGATTATTTTAGAGGGGATACAATTGGATCCCTTATTGAGAAGAACGGAGTTTTAGCCACAATCCGGGAATTGATTCCCCCACTCCTTGCATCAATTGGAAGAAAGTCTACGAGGGTAAGAATAATCTTTACGTAGATTTCTTTCAATATATTTTAACACCGGATCCTATAGTCATTTGTGAGCATTCGGGATGAAACCTTTTCATGTATTTAATAAATATGATTTATTAATTATGAAAATTTTTAAATTCCGCTGCGTTCACCCGGATCGCTATGACGAACCCAACAAAGCAATCATCAAGATTAATATGTCCTCATAAAATCACTGCCATAATTACAACCAAAACCAAAATTTGTACCAAGTGAGAAAAACAGTGAATTATACTGACCTCTCATCTAGAAATTCAAGAGGTACACTATGCCGTTCGTCAAAGAAATGAGAGCACAGCATCATATAAAATTGAGCAGCAGACTTTTATTTATTCAATGAATGCACAACATGAGACTCCAAAACCACAAGATCAGAGCTGTCAATGCCTGCTCCATGCAACATAACAATCAAGAACTTCTCAGTTCATCCTATATTAGATAGATACATACATTGAATACTTCCAAAAACCAATCTGTTTTTAGTAGTTAATAACATTTTCATGTTTGGTAAATAGATAACCTTCTTTAGCACTTTGCAAGTGACTCTCACGTATGATGTCTTCATATTATTTGTTTGACCATATACCCTCCTCTAAACATATATTTGAGTCATCAATTATTAGGAATGAAGTTCAAATTCACAGGATGTATTAAAGAAAAAGGATTACGTCATGGTAGAATTTTAAAATCCCTTATATAAAGAAAAGAGATAGAGATGGATAGCATACCTGCTACATCCTTCATGGCTTCATACCCTAGCGGCAGATATGTACTTGTATAAGTTGAATCAGGCTGCTGATAGTCCATTTTCCTCTTCTTACACACTTTTTCTTCGGTTAACTTCTAAAAACTGTTGCTAGACTCATTAATTTCTTTTTCAATAAGTTACCACACACTTTCAGTGACAACACCATACTGGAGAAATCAGTTTTTTTTTTCGAGTCAATCAGCAACACTGCAACCTTGGATATTGGAAATCCTTCTGTGATTGGAACTTCTTTCGATGCATATAATGACAAGGCTAAATTACATGCATTCTTTATGGCTTTCTCGGTCACTGAAAGCTGATCTTCAGCACCATTTTCCTCCAACATTTCACCTCCTTTGACCATTAACATTTCATGAATTTATCATAGACGGTCTCAGTAACACATCCAACTTACCAAAAGATTTACATTTCAAAAATTCTAGCTCCAGATTCTGCTTCCTGTGATAGCAGTTGCAAAGCAAAACAACTGCATGCATCTAATGAAAAGAAGATAGAAAGAAAGCAATCAGAGAGTTGAAAATTAGCTATTCGGCTAAATTTAATGACAAAAGCTCCACACTGTCACTAGTTTGTTAAAGCCGATGCCCTTTTATCTTAGGAACTGAAAAACACATTTTTGTGATCTTAAAAATAAAGCAATAGGTGTGTGTATTTTTACCCCCATGAGTTAATTTAGCTTCATTTCCAAATATGACTTCAGTTAAATAGCACATTAGATCATAGACTCAAAGTCTTAGTAAGAACATGAGAACTTTGCATTACATGAACAATATAGGAGCAAACACTACCAGAAATCCAAGATTGATAAGTAGAAGAAATAAAAGAGGCAGATCCCCCAACCCCCAATTTTCTTCTTCTTATTAGTTATTAGTCAGGGGTTAAAGTCGACTATTACATTCCCGAGCGGCAGAATTTCTCTCAATCATTTAGCAGTGTATAACAATAGGCATATCATAATATATTAAAAGTGCCTCGGTAGGTGTTAACATTTTTCCCCATTTTATCCCTACCTATATTTATTTACTATATTTTTATCCTTTATTTATCATATTAAAATTCATAATCCTAATATATTAACTTTTATCCTCACTTATTAATTATTTCTAATTTTTAATCATTTAAAATTCACTTAATCATTATTTACCTCTTGGATTTCTAACTTCATGCATCTCTTGAGTTTATAACTTAATACAATTAATCTTAAACTTAATGCACCTCTTGATTATAATCATAACTTAATGCAACTTTTGAAACTTCATGCACCTATTGAGTTTATAATTTAATCTAATTAATCTTAAACTTAATGCGATGTTTAAATTATTAACTTCATGCAACTCTTGAGTTTATACATTATATGTTTATTTATCACCTATATATATATGCAACTTTCATTTCACAATTTCATGCATCAAATGCTTCACTTCTTCAAATAATGCGATGCATATCAACATCATAAAAATTCTTTTTTGAAGGTGAGTGATCCTATATTTATTCTGATTGACTTCTTTCCATGTCCTAATGTATATAGTGTCATTGTTATTGTAGATCTCTCTAGATTGTTTTCTTTAGATTTAGATGCATAATCACCAGACCGATGCAACAATTTAGATTCTCCATATATAGTTGATTTTTTCAATATTCCATTTTATATGTTACTACTTTATTTATTTATTGCAAAAGTCATTATAGACTGGTCATTCTTAATAATAAAAACATAAGCCTTTTAAACTCTAGCTAGAATATATTACTCTAAGGGTTCTAATTAATTTTATTACTATCGTATATTGCAACTGGTTTGTGAGAATTATTATATTTAATAATGATGGAGAGTATTAAACTCTTTATTGCATGAAAATTAGAAAAAGTGTATATACTAGGATGGATGCACTGGTTTGTTAGCTTCATCATACCTTATTCACATCATTGGTGGCAATTTCTTTAAGTATTTTTATGGATGGTAGTTTTCGTTCTAAACAACCAAACGGAGTTATATTATATTTTATCAAAACATATTTGCCAAAACGTATTCATATTTTTTTTTCTTTTCTGTTAATACACATGTTCTCCTGATGTGATTTTAATATGATTGCTCATGAGATAGCGTCTCTAGACATTTTATTCTCTTTTATCAATCATGAAAACTCAGTTAATAATGTCAAGAATAATATTTCATTTGGTGAAAATAACTAATTGAAATTAATTTTTTTTTTCTATCGTTTTTCTATTTCTTTTCTTCATCTAGAACAACTATTCTTTTTAACCATCATAACCCCTTCTCAGTTTGAATTTCAATATTATATATCAAATGGAAAGGAGAAGAATGATCCACATAAGCTGTTACAAAAAAGATTAGAGGAACTTGGAAGGGAATGTGGAAGTGCCTAACTATAAAAATGAAATGGTAGAAGGAAATTGACAATTATAGGGAGAGAGAAAGATTGTTTTTTTGTTTCTTTGAAGAGTGATTTATTTATTTTTTGTGAAGAGTAATAATTTATCTTTCTATAGAGGATGGTGTAATTTTTTTTATTTGTATAAATTAATTTTCATATTTGGAAGAGTAATTTTTCTTATTCTAAAACGTAATTTTTTTTCATTTAGAAGAACAATAATTTATCTCTTTAAATAATAATTTTTCATGTATTTAAATAGTAATTAGTAAAACAAGATTCAAATGTGAACCCTATAGTAATTTTCATATATATATATATATATATATATATATATATATATATATATATCTTTGAAATTTTCAATCCATTCTATATATTTTTATTATTTCTATTTTTAATATTAATAATTAACTTATAATTTCTTTTTCCATATTCTTTAATTATATAGAATACAAATTGGTTGTTAATTAGAATATTTTTATTAAAATTGTATTTTATCATGAATTGACCACTCTATATGCATCATTTTCTCAATCTAATTATTACGTTCCAGCACATCCTAAATGATAAAAATAGAAAAACAACACAGGAAATTGATGACTAATCCAAACTTGCCTATATATGATTTTTTCCCTACTGGTATACTTAAACATCTATAAAAATATGTTCATATTTTAAATGTCCTTATCTTTCTTGCTAATAATCAGACTTTGAAGTGGACATGAACAAGAAGATGTACACTTAAAAAGTAAGTTTTATTTTACTTTCTATATATATGTCTATTCATTAGATATAAATAAATGCCATAATTTAGAATTTGATATCAAATAAATACTTATGAAAGTCGTGTACTTGCAGAGGTTGCAAAAGTTGAGCATACACTTACGATATAATAATCACTCCTTATGGATTTGTTTTGTTGTATAATTGTGCCAACCATTTAGGAAGAAGAAAATTGAAGAAACCACCTTATGTCAAATAATTTTTTACATCTCTATCTCACACTCTGTCTTTGTACATATTTTCTCTTGGTGATCACTGTAAGGATGTGGAGGATAAAGACACATATCTGGTTAATGAGAGATTTGACTCATTTAAGTTTTATTTTTTAATTACTACTTTAATCTGTTAGAAAAGGTATAACTAAGAATTTATTTCTTTTAGTCATGTACGTCTATATCTTTTCTTAATCGATGATCACTAATTTTTTATAGATGGGGCTTTAAAAGTTATTAGTTGAAATTTTATATGGACTGTTGTCTTGATGTTAATTAGGATTGCATGTAGTGGTAAAATGAATCAATATATTTCCCTGAGTACTGGTGATCCTTGCTGATCGTTGTGAAATTCACCTAGATTTTAAGTGGATTTTTGTGGCTTTAATTTAATAATTGAGCATGATTTTAATGAAAATACTATTAATTGCTTGATTATTTGGAGAAAGGTATTTTTATTTATTTTTGCAGAAAAATGGGTGATTTTGATAAAAATGGATTCTACAAGTGAAGAGGAAGATGTGGGAGAAAACGAAGCTCGATTTGGAGTTGAAACGAGCAAGAACGGGCCAAAGGAAAAATTGTTATAAATCCCATTTTTGGTGCCATGAGCTAAATTATCCCACATTGATTACCTACCACAAATTCCTCCCACTCTATCACTACATGAACCCACTTGTCCCACATTGAAAACTCACTCAAATTTCTCTCACCCTTACTACTATAAATACCCTCTTCCATGAAAGCCACCATGGACCAATTCTCAACCATTAAATTCTCCATTAAATTGAATCATTTCCAAGATTCAATAGTTGAGAGGGCTTTTAAGTAAGACCTCCATAGTTGAGATCCCTCCCCCTTTCGGGGTGAGGGATCCGTCAGTAGTTTAAATATTTTTTCTAGATTAAGATTTTATTGTTTTCCAAGAAGGTGCGGACACCAAGGAAAGGATGATCCTCATGGATGTAAAACTTCATTAAGGTGTAATCTAATCCTACTTATTACCTTTTTATTTTCTATGTTTTGGATGTTTAAGTGATGTTTAGATTATGGATTAATTTGTGATATTATTTAAATTGCAATCCCGGCTTTGATTAGTTTCATTTATGGATGCTTAATTGTTTAATCTATATGTTTGATTTGTGTGGTTAATTATCTAGTGCATGTGGTTAGAACGAGAGTTCAATTATGTGTTTTAGGAATTAATTTAATCATTTCATCATGTGGGTTATGTGGATTAATGTGGGAAGAGTTGGAGACGACCTCTCATGTTTAGAACTACATAAGTGGACACTAGAGAGGTTAGATCGAGAGGTCAATTAATCTAGTGAGGGGAACCCAACCTTAGTGAATTCATAGTTGATCGTCGCTTTTTCAGCGCACAATATTAATCCCCAAGGTTAAGGATATCAATTGTAGTCGCAAAAGGTGACCAAGTGAATATCGAATCCAAGGACGGATAACTATCAATTTGATTATATTCTAGTTAATCAAGACTATCATGGAGAGTGTAATGGTAGTGAATTTGTGGATGAATAACAAGATAAAAATGAAATAAAATAAAGTAACAGCAACGTTAATGAAGTTGTGAGCAAACAAGAAAGTAGGTAGTTCTAAGATCATCCGGTTTCACTCATTAATTCATCTTCCGTGTGATATTACCCGACTCTGCCTTGTGATTTATGAACGCATCACTCAACCATGTATTTCTACTCTATAGACACAAGTAGATATACGTGTGCATCGTGTGAATATCCTTGGAGCAAGAGATATAATTCCACCCCCCTTTCTAGGTACTATCAGTATCAATTATTTCCCCCTAGGATTGGTACTTTAACCCGATACGATCTCCCTTTATAGGTACTATAGAATTATACTCTTTGTCCTACTTGTTAACCCGAATAGCTATGATTCAATTAACAAGTATTTATATAAGATAGTTCTAATAAAACTTCGGAATCCCTTCACTTAGAATTATAACAACAAACCCTGCTCAGCAGTGAACGCACTCAATCGATAACCATGTTATGTATTCAGACTCTACACAACGATTAACGATGCACAAAACGACTGTGAGTATGGATTAAAAACGAGCAATCTTGTATAAACTAAATCACAAGTAGTGTTGTACGGCGTTTTTACACACGAAAGATAAATCAAATCATGAATCCTTCAAAGTCTTAGAACTACCATAAGAGGATCTACTCCATGATTGATTCAAGAACAATCATGGAGAGTTGGAATGATCTTACTTGAAGCTTCATGTCCTCCAACACATCAAGAATGGGCTGATCGGACTTGAGTCTCCACGTGCAGCTCTTCCTCCTCTTCTTTCTTGCTGATTTGCAGCCCCAAACGTTGCTTTTGCTGCTGCAATTGCAGCCTACAGCTTCAAGGGTTGCAGCTTGCTGCCATGGGCAGCAAGCTGCCCTTGCAGCCTCTCACGTTTGTGTGTGAGAATGTGAGAGATGAGATGTGAGTTGGGATGCTTTGAAGTGTGGTGTTGCTGCCCCTTTTATAGTGGTGGAAGGGGGACAATATCACATGCATCCATTACTCTTTATTTGCTGCCCATGTTGCTCCACATGCATCCAATTCTCTTTGTTCTTTGTTTTCCATGTGCTCCTCTTCTTTTGGTGCTGTTCTTGCAGCTCATTTCTTCCTTCCTTCCTTGTCTTCTTTGCTTTTGGCCTCCATTTGTGTTGTCCATATTTGTCCTCTACACCTTTGGCATTTGTTGGTGTGTTTTGTGCTTCATGTGCTCCATGTGGATGGTGCTTTACTCCCCCATGTGCTCATGTGCTCATATTTTTCACGTAGGTTGTACATTAGGTCGAATTGAAGTCCCACAAGTCGAATCGGAAGTCGAATTGGCTTGCGCAGTCTCACCGTTTTGCTTATAACTTCCACATCAAAGCTCCAAATTTAATAATTCTTGTGCTCAAACGATCCTCTCTTCCTTGGCTTTCTATCCATATAAAGAACTCAGAAAAAATCCAAGATTTGAATGTGAAACAAGCCACGGAATGTAGAACAGCAATTCTGTTCGGCATAGGTCGCGCGACGTCACCATTTTGCTCATAACTTCTTCGTTTGGAATTCGATTGGAATTTTCTTTACGCCAAAACGATCTTCTTTTCAGTGGCTTTCCAAACATGTATCACACCGATAGTTTTGATCTCCACATTTAACACAGCAAAATTATGAAGTTGGACGTGCGTTTTTAGCATCCTTGCTCAATTTGCACCTTTTCTCCAATCTTTCATTTCTTTATCCTTTTTCCACCTAAAACACAATAAAACACCTCAAGTGCACCTTATTCTCATAAATAATGAATATAAGACATTTGTGCATATATATTACAACAATATCAATCAAATAGGTGTTCAATTGGACACTAAAACACGCTAATTTTCACTCTCATCAATAGTACCTAGAAAGGGAATATTACCTATGATTTAGTACCTTTTAGGGAACTCGTACGTGTAATTAGTACCTATTGGGAGGTGTTCGCTATGGTATCGATCCTATGTGCTACTTTGGGGTCTTTGTAAGGGCCTACATCCTCTTCATCTCGAGAGAGAGTTTAGGTGAAAATAGTGATCGCTCTTACTATGATAGCTTAAATTGGGAGGCAATTAGATGTGTTACATGATTGATCCATTTGAATTGCATCATGAAGATTTCCTTTGCATTGAAAATTCCAAAAATATTGTAATTAGTTTCTTTTCTTGTTTTTATTATCTCTCTTCTCGGTCGTCCCTAACTAATACGAGACTATAACTTGAAGGCCACGAATCCTAAATTTCCTTGGGTTCGATATTTTGTTGCTTGGTCGCCCGGACTATTAACGACCAATCAAATGGCGCCGTTGCTGGGGAATTTAGTTGTATTTGTGACTTCGGGTTTCGTTGAGTGTTAGGATAGAGACATTTTTATTTGATTTGTTTTTTTTTATTTTATGGTTGTGTTTGTAGGGATGAAATCGTGGTGCCATGGTATTGGCCTTGAAGAGCAAAGGAGTGGTGCAAATTGAGGTAACGAACATCTTCTCAACTTAAATTCGACTTTGCCTAATTTAAGTTTGGGGGTATGTTCTCTTTGTTACTTGACTTTTCTACGGTTTGAATTAGAAAAATTGCATCAATGAACTCCTACTTGATCATATTGCACCGGCGCACGTTTAAGTCCTTACTCTTGTCTTTGGCACGTATTTTCTCATTTTTTGTTGTTTTTGTTTTTTTGTGCTTTTCTTGCTTTCTTTTGCTTTCCATAAGGAGAAAATCTTTCTTAGCTCTCTTGTGCTTCATTGTGAGGAATTTTGAAACTATGATATTTAGTTGAAACTTGTAACGAGATGGACTTTTACTTATGTACTTGTTGAGTTATGGTTTGTGCTTGTTTTGTGTTTCTTTCACTACTACAAGTCTGTGAGCTTTTTGAGCCATTAAATCGTAATATCAAATGGTTTTTCCTTTCTTAAGTGCATCATTCTTTTGTGTACATTCTAGAACTTGCCATTGTGTCTTCTTGAAACTGCACGTGTGTGAAGATTGTTGGGAATGATTTAAGGCCATCTTTGTGTTGACAAGTCACTTAGCCAAATTAATCCTACCAAATGAAATTATTTCGTAGTTTGCCCCTTTGAGCTTATTATCCTTATTTCTTTGGCAACCTACAAATTTAGCCATTTTTATCCATATTTTATATCCTAATCACCTTTGTCGATTAGTAGAGGATTAATGGGGATGAAGTGGTTGAATTGACCTTACAAGAGAGTTTGAAAAGAGAAAAATAGTGAAAGTGCTAGAAAAGAGGGAGAAAAGATGAAAAAGAAAAAATGGAGGTTGTGTGAAAAGAAGAAAAAAAAATTGAGTAAAGCTTGTATAAAAGAAGCATAAAGGAGCTCTACTAGAAAAATGGAAAGAGAGCCCTTGTGAAAAAGAGAGAAAAAAAAACTCAATAGTGAAAAAAAAGAAAAGAAAAATGGTTCGTTAGTGTGTTGATGGAAAATTACATTTTTCTTGAGGTGAAAAGAGAAAAAGAGAGTATAAGAGTTGAAGTGATCAATCAACTTAAATTCTCTACTAATCTTGAGCTTACTTTTCCTAAATTTTCCTACCCAAGACCAAAGAGCCTACATTACAACCACATTAAAGACCTTTTTGATTCAATAATTAACACATACAAGTGGTAGAGAGTTTAGACCTTTGGCAAGCATATGGTAATGACATACATTTGAATTGATTTTTGAGAGTATACACTTCTCCCATACACCCCTTGAGTGTGAGAGTGAAAAGCAAAATCTAGAGAGTAGTGAAAGTCTCACTTGCTTGCATATTTCCTAAATTTAATTTGTATGCATTTAAATTGATATCTTGTCGCTTGTTTTGATTGAATTGAAATAGCTTTGAAGTGACTCAATCTCATTGATATCTTGATTCAATTCTAGGTGAATTCCCCTCCTCGTTCTTTCTTTTCTTTTGTTGCTCGGGGACGAGCAACACTTTAAGTTTGGGGGTTTGATCGTTGTGAAATTCACCTAGATTTTAAGTGGATTTTTGTGGCTTTAATTTAATAATTGAGCATGATTTTAATGAAAATACTATTAATTGCTTGATTATTTGGAGAAAGGTATTTTTGTTTATTTTTGCAGAAAAATGGGTGATTTTGATAAAAATGGATTCTACAAGTGAAGAGGAAGATGTGGGAGAAAACGAAGCTCGATTTGGAGTTGAAACGAGCAAGAACGGGCCAAAGGAAAAATTGTTATAAATCTCATTTTTGGTGCCATGAGCTAAATTATCCCACATTGATTACCTACCATAAATTCCTCCCACTCTATCACTACATGAACCCACTTGTCCCACATTGGAAACTCACTCAAATTTCTCTCACCCTTACTACTATAAATACCCTCTTCCATGAAAGCCACCATGGACCAATTCTCAACCATTAAATTCTCCATTAAATTGAATCATTTCCAAGATTCAATAGTTGAGAGGGCTTTTAAGTAAGACCTCCATAGTTGAGATCCCTCCCCCTTTCGGGGTGAGGGATCCGTCAGTAGTTTAAATATTTTTTCTAGATTAGAATTTTATTGTTTTCCAAGAAGGTGGGGACACCAAGGAAATGATGATCCTCATGGATGTAAAACTTCATTAAGGTGTAATCTAATCCTACTTATTATCTTTTTATTTTCTATGTTTTGGATGTTTAAGTGATGTTTAGATTATGGATTAATTTGTGATATTATTTAAATTGCAATCCCGGCTTTGATTAGTTTCATTTATGGATGCTTAATTGTTTAATCTATATGTTTGATTTGTGTGGTTAATTATCTAGTGCATGTGGTTAGAACGAGAGTTCAATTATGTGTTTTAGGAATTAATTTAATCATTTCATCATGTGGGTTATGTGGATTAATGTGGGAAGAGTTGGAGACGACCTCTCATGTTTAGAACTACATAAGTGGACACTAGAGAGGTTAGATCGAGAGGTCAATTAATCTAGTGAGGGGAACCCAACCTTAGTGAATTCATAGTACCTAGAAAGGGAATATTACATATGATTTAGTACCTTTTAGGGAACTCGTACGTGTAATTAGTACCTATTGGGAGGTGTTCGCTATGGTATCGATCCTATGTGCTACTTTGGGGTCTTTGTAAGGGCCTACATCCTCTTCATCTCGAGAGAGAGTTTAGGTGAAAATAGTGATCGCTCTTACTATGATAGCTTAAATTGGGAGGCAATTAGATGTGTTACATGATTGATCCATTTGAATTGCATCATGAAGATTTCCTTTGCATTGAAAATTTCAAAAATATTGTAATTAGTTTCTTTTCTTGTTTTTATTATCTCTCTTCTCGGTCGTCCCTAACTAATACGAGACTATAACTTGAAGGCCACGAATCCTAAATTCCCTTGGGTTTGATATTTTGTTGCTTGGTCGCCCGAACTATTAACGACCAATCACTTGCCCTCCAGTCTTCAAATCACCTATTTATATAATTTATTTTAGATAGAAATAGGACTGAAAGACGGTAAGAAACGATTTTACTTTTTTGCTTAAACAAATATTGTTGTTCCCTCTTTACAAAGTCATTTCTCCATAACTCCAATGATCAAACACTGTTTTGCGATTTTATCTTATTACCTAAATAAATTATTGTTCTCTTTTAAGAAAGTCATTTCTTTTAAAATCCATTTGTCTAACTTTACTTTGCAATGAAAATAAAAAAATTCTTAAGAACAAACAATTCAAAATGTTGGAGTTTATCTCCCACTATAACATGTATTTTTGCATGCATAGTTGAACGTTGCATTTACTATGTGGGCGTGTCCATGTAATTTTGGTTGGATATGATGATCAATATAACATAAAAAATTAATGTACTAAATTATTCAGCAAAAAATAATTAAAAATAAATCAAGATACATTATAAAATGAATTCCCAAAATAAATCGTACTTGCGACGTGCACCGCACATAAAAAAAAAACTAGTAATAGAAAAAGTGACCTGTTTAGCCATACAGCTGTCGTTTTGGAGGCATCTTCGGAATGACCAAAGCCTCCATTAATGCCGAGACCACGTTCTGCGAGGAGGCCTTTTCTTCTCCTGACTCCACCCGAAGCAATTACAACGCCTTCCATCCTCAATGCTAACATAAAAAGAAACAGAGATAATCAAATAACTAATTCAATAATAAACCCTTGCAAGCAAACACTACGATTGAGAAAAACACACACAATTGCGGGCGAAATTACCAAGAACAAAATGTTAAATTGGGCTCTTGAAGTTGAAGTCGAACAGACCAATTGAAATGTGGCTTCACAGGCATTGTGTGAGCTTTTATTGATGGTAAATTGAAAGGATGAAGTAGTATGAGCGTGTAATTGGTTTCAGAATCTTGAATTCTAGGGTCCGTTTACTTCTTGGGCTAGGGTTGGGGTTTATAAACCTTGACTAAAGGTTAAGTGAGGGTTGGGTAAAAGATTAATCATTCTAGTTAAGGCTGATTATTTTCAGGTTTATTTTTAGGATTTTACTATAATAATACTGTAAAAATTTTGAAGGAATACTTCATCCGTCCCATTTCAGGTGACACACTTTTCATTTTGGGTTGTCCCACAAAAGTTTGCGCATTCCTATAAAAGAAAAAAAATCAAACACAATCACCCTTCCCCATACACTTTATTTACAAAAAAAACCACCGTTACCTAACACACCTAACATACTTTATCATTTATTTATTACCAAAAAAATACATAAAATCCCTAAAAGTTATTACTTTCTTAATCTCCATACCATAAAGTGGTGTGCAAACTTTCTTGAGACGGAGGGAGTATATTAAAATAAGAGTGATTCTGGGGTGCACCAGTGCAACACCTCCATTTTTAATATTTTATAGGTTAAAAGTGGGTAGTGGGTGATTATTTTAAAAAAAAAAAAGAAAATTAATTATATTATTTTATTAATAGTGGAGATTTAATTGAAAACTAATCTAACGGCTATATCCTTCAGGGCACCACAGTACAACTCTGAAAATAAATATGAGACAGATTACTTATCTTCCTTATCGACAAATACAATATCGGATGGAGAAAACAGAGTTGAAGGCCCGCTGCTTATTCCGCCGGTGATTTCACCGGAACCGCGACGGAGGGATCGAGATCTTCGTTATCATCGAATGGGTAAGACCTCGCTCTACCCAGAATCCTTTTTCCTCCCATACACTGCATCTCAACTCCCTTTTTTCTTTTTTTCTTTTTTTCAAACCCTGGAAATCCATATGGAGCTGTGAAAGTATCATTGTAACATTCAACGCTTAATTTCAGGGTCGGTGTTCATTTTTAAAAAAAAATGCTCGGTTGTTGTGTCTAATCTATTTAGCTACCAGTAATGTATTTTTTTTAGTGTGATTTTTTTTCTTAAATTGGTGGTGATTTTTTGCTAAAGGTAGGGGACATGCCAAAATTCCACTTCATTCAAGGGGAAACAAATATGGATTCATGTGAAGCTCATTTGTTGCAGCTATTTAACAGAAGTAGTGTTAGTATAATGAAAATCATTGCATTTGTGAAATGCCCAACATTAAAACTCCCCCTTTTGATACATATAGTATGGTCTCTTATTTGCAACTGAAATTTGATACTTATATAAGAACAAGAGCCATACTCTTACACACATATACGATTGCATATATTTTATATTTCCTTGAATGACTTATTTTGGTCATTGCTAGTTTCTCGTGTTAAACTCTAATATTTGTAAGCATGATTTCGAGTTCAGAGTTGTAAAGATTATGCTATGAGAAGTTTCCAAACAGGTAAATTACAACAGATTTAGATAGGTTGTTCAATTAAGTTGAACCATCCCTTTGATAAGACAAGTTAAACCTGGTGTGCCATATGGTGAATATAGTGAAACAGAGCTTTCATAATGCCTATGGTGAATTATTGTGCTCCTTAAAAGATCCATGTATTAATCAATGCTTCTTACAGCCATAAATTTGGTTTAAATGAGAAATTGGAGCTACATGTACCTGTATCTATGTTTGTATTCAAAATGCGCAAGTTCTATACGATAGGAACAGCAGATAGAGCAGAGGATTTGCATTCCTGACAATGAGCAGTGTCTTTGTTTGGAAATCTATCCTGGTCCGTTACTTCGACGATTCTAACACAAGCATTTCAAGAATACGACAATATTTGTATGATGGTGAGACGGGAGCTTTGGCTACGGATTTGTGCCCTATGTGACAAGAGCTAAAATGGAAACTGAGCTCGAAGCTCTAACAGGAGTGGTATGTCTGCTTTTCATCCCATGAAACAAACTCCATGATCAATGCATTTTCTTATACAAGCTGACAAATACTCCTATGTTTGATGTGTGTGTGTGTGTGTTTTTTTTTTTTTTAATGTTTCAAGAAATAGAAGGGCGTGCAATGCGAGTAAGCTTAGCTCAAGGACGAAATAGAAGGATTCAAAACTAATTAACTAGCATTTATGAAAAATGCATTGGTAAAAAATTGTTTATATATGTTACGATGAATGCATACAAACAAGCAATTTAGAAACATAATTTGATGTTCCTTTAGATTATAAATATGTGTGTGTTTGTTTGTTATAATTAACATATGTATTCAGTTTCTTAATATGAACATTCTAATTTCTGAGCAAGTCTTGTGGAAATTGGGGAATCATTTCCTTCTTCATCACCAACAACTTAAAAGAATGGTGGACACCAATAACCAGAAGTTCTAAACTTTATTCCAAATATGTTTTCAATGATATGAGAATATCTAATACACTAACTAGATCACCAGTGACATGGAAATCAATATTGAGCAAAAAAAAAAAAATCAACACAATGATCACAATCAAAGAAACAAAAGCATGTATATATATCAGGTGTGACACTTGACTAAATGCATTTGCCATCTCCCTTTTTTGCGTTGTATTTTTGTAGCAATCTTCTTTGCAACTTGGAAGATTACAACCTTGACTTACTTCCTCACTGCATCTTTCAAACTTTTCACCATTATTTCCCCTTGCTCCATTCGTTAAGGCTGCAATTACAAAACAATCTTTATTTCTGAATTTATTCTATGTAATATAACTAATCATGCACATGTTATAGATGAGTTTAAATTATAGAAAGAAAGAGTTAAGTTGTTGCAATAAGAATTGATGGTGTATGTCTCAGAAGTTTTTACAATCTCATATGATACATTAAACCTTGGAAGTAATTTGGGACACACACACTAAGAAGAAACCACATTACTTCAACTTGAGTATTCAAATATCAAGAGTACTAATCTTCAATTTCCATTTCTTCAGATGATGCATTATCATGTGATGCAACCAAATCAAGAAAGAAGTCTACCAAAGATCAACCATCATATTCACATTTCATGATAGGCATTCTTGACAATAAAAGCATATAATGTGGGATTCAAACTTAATCACTTGTATGATGAGGGTAGTAAATAAATGGGTACAATATCATAAAATAATAGTTTGAATCATTCAATGAAAAACCACTTCCAACTCATCAATGAATTTGTAGCAGAAAGTAACTAATGTTTGTATCCCTTTTACTAGACTGATCAAATTGATCATCCAGATACATGTGGGAGTATGTGAGCTATAAACTAGTGATCAAAAAATTTAAATAACTAAGGAATGTTCTAGAACACTATTTTTTAAGATCCACTTGATGGTAAAGATTTCTTCTATCGAATAAGAACAACATAAGTATAATATATGAAAAGGAAAACTAAACAAGAAGAGACGTATACTAAAATGATGCTAATTTATCCAAACCAAGTAACCAACAAGCACTTATTTAGGCATTTAAAAAAATCAACCCAGTTACCTAGACCAAAAACACAATACAAATTGAATTATTATCCTAAACAGAAATAGGTAACAAAAAGGAAAATCAATGCATAATGGGAGGGTCTGGATGTCCTGTGACATTTTGGTGTGACATTTCTTGTGCCACTCCATTAAATAAGCGACACGTAGGAGAGATGAGAGATACTATACCCTAACCAATAAACCCTTAGGGGTAAGGATTGATTCAACCTGCCACGTGTCATTCTATTAAGAGATGTTACAGGAGATGTCACACCAAAGTGTCACAGGACATCCCATGCCATAATGTGAGGGTATCACTCAAAATTTATATCAGCCTCCCCAATTTGACTGAATTAGAAGAATGCAGAAAAAAAAATTACTGCACAAAAAAATACAAATACCGTTGGAGTACTTAGAAAGATGACTTCCAACAAACATATAGCAAAAAAACCCTCAAATAAAATGAAATCTAAATTAAATATGGACATTAAAATCGAAAGTTGCAGTGGAAGGTGTGTAAATCAAACAAATTACATAAACATGCGTAATCTTAGAATACAGTAAAAGGTTCCATTGACAGGTTGCAATTTCACTTAGGGGCACTGTGTTTATGGGGATTCGAGTGAAGAAATACAAATTGATGATGGGATGATATGAGCATGGAATCAACTTACAAATATCTGCGAATGTAAAGAATCAACAATGAAGGATGGAGAGGGTGTGGATGGCGACACCAACACAAAATACAACACATGAATTTATGAGCATTCGAAAGTACATACCTTCATGAATGTGGAAGCTGGAGTGAAGAACATACCTTCACGAACGATGGAATCTAGAGTGAAGAACATCCCTTCGCGAATAGTAGAAGTCGGAGTGGAGAAACCCTAGTTTTTTCTCTTTCCACCGCAGCTGAGATCGAGAAGAAATTTTAATTGAGTTGTTTTTTCAATTTTGTAATTGAGGGGTAAAAGGATAATTTCGCCCACTAAAACCGAAGGTTTGAAAGTTATCCACCCCCCAATTAGAGCTGTTATGAATATCGAGCTGCTCGCCAGCTCGGCTCGGCTCATCAAAGCTCGAGCTCGGCTCGGCTCGTGTATAGCCTCTTAAAAGCTCGATTCATTAACGAGCCGAGCTCGGCTCGACTCGATAGACTCGACAGTACTCGTGTATATTAATAAAATAATAATATATTATATATAAAACCGAAGGTTTGAAAGTTATCCACCCCCCAATTAGAGCTGTTATGAATATCGAGCTGCTCGCCAGCTCGGCTCGGCTCATCAAAGCTCGAGCTCGGCTCGGCTCGTGTATAGCCTCTTAAAAGCTCGATTCATTAACGAGCCGAGCTCGGCTCGACTCGATAGACTCGACAGTACTCGTGTATATTAATAAAATAATAATATATTATATATAAAACCGAAGGTTTGAAAGTTATCCACCCCCCAATTAGAGCTGTTATGAATATCGAGCTGCTCGCCAGCTCGGCTCGGCTCATCAAAGCTCGAGCTCGGCTCGGCTCGTGTATAGCCTCTTAAAAGCTCGATTCATTAACGAGCCGAGCTCGGCTCGACTCGATAGACTCGACAGTACTCGTGTATATTAATAAAATAATAATATATTATATATAATATAAATATATATATAATTACAACATATTAATTTAGTATTAAAAATATATTACTCCCTCTGTCCCACGTATTTTTACTCACTTTCTATTTTGGGGTGTCCCACGTATTTTTACCCATTCCATTTTTGGCAAAAATACATAATATTTTATTACCTACTTTTTACAATCCCAACAACTTTAATTATTTTTTTATACTTTTTCATCATTCCCAATAACTTTATTCACTTTTTCTTTTTAAATTACTAATTTATCCCTACTTTCTCTTACATTATATATTAAAAAAATAAAACGTCTTAATCTCCGTGCCCGTACAAACGGGTAAAAATACCCGGGACGGAGGGAGTATTATTATTATAATATATAGATATAAATGTAATAGCGTGGGATAACAGCTGGAAAGTAAAGAATTGGTTTTGAATACTTTCATTTTACTTCACACCACCCAAGGAGGGCCTAGGGCATCCAGAAAGTCAAGTCGACATTGCCGCTGCCCCCATCACCCAAAAGCTCAACCACCGACGTCGTCGCCCCCCATCACCCTAGTACATCTCCAAATTGCAGCCCCTCACTGCCGCGTGAATCGCCCTCTTCATCATCTCCGATCGGGATTCTGGAGAAGCCCCCTTGACATGAGACAATCAGCGATCGAACATCAGCCTGAAAATCTTGGAATTCCTACTCTTGGAAGCAGCGTACAACACATCAGTGACGCTACTCCCCTTCTCCGAATACCAAACAAATCCCTGTCCAGCAACTCCTTGACAAAGACCATATCTCCAGCAATTCCATGTAATCTCCCCACTCTAACGAGTCGAGCTCGAGTCGAGTTCGAGCTCAAATGCAAGAATTTCGAGCCGAGCCGAGCTCACTTATTAGCTCATTAGTAATTCGAGCCAAGCTCGAGTCGAGTTCGAGCACCGACTACTCGGGCTCGCTCGGCTCGTGTAACAGCTCTACCCCCAATCCTTCGAGGATTGAGTTAGCCTCCAACTAGCCATAATTGAAATCGGGCTGAGAAAAGCCCGAGGGTTATCCCTCTTTCGTAACCTTTAAAGTAAGCAATCGTCTAGGGTTGAATGGAGGATAACCCTAATTTTCATTAACAAATTATTTGGATAACTAAGATTTGATCCTAAACCCAATTATCTGGAAATCTAAAATCTAAACCCTTATAATTATTTAATTATTTTAATTGGTGACTGAAGTTAGTTCGGAAAATAGATAATCAACATTTGGTTTAAATTATTTCCTAATTTAATAAAGTCATAATTATAATTATTTAATGGATTAATTACTCATAGGTACACACTTTATACCCCTAATTACTATTAGATACATTGATTTAAAATAATTACTATCACATACAAAATATTAAAGTAAAATACCAAATATAACTCTAAACTCATACATTTTTAAACCACAAACCCTAAATCCCCACCCACCGCCGGACCGTCGGCCGGCCGCCGGAAAGTTGCCGGACCGCCGCCGCCGGAGCTTCGCCGGACCACCACACTTTTTTGCTACGCACTTTTTTTTACTGCACACACTTTTGTTACTGCACACACTTTGTTGTACACGAGCTTTTACTGCACACAAGATTTATGTGCAGTACATTGTAGGGGTAATATTAGAATATCACTATATATTTTTGTAGTTAGTAGTAATATTTTTGTATATTTGTATCTCATAGTAATTAAGGATTTTTTTGCTTACCTAGTAGTAACCCTCCCTTATTTAATTGTTTTAATTTAATAGGTGGCTGACTAAAAACATATATTATGTCATAAACCCAAACCCTAAACCCCTTAACCCTAAGCTCTCTGTAGGCCCTAAACCTTCTGAAAATATTATGTCATAAACCCTAAACCCTTATAATTATTTAATTGTTTTAATAGGTGGCTGAAATTTGTTTGAGAAATAGATAGTCAGGATTTGGACTAAATTATTTATTTATTTGAAAAGGTCATAATTACAATTATTTAATTATTTTAATGGGTGACTGAGATTTGTTTTAAATTTTTTAATATATTCAAATAATATATTTAATATTTTTCAAATTTTAATAAGTAATATATTTAATATTATTTACTAATTTTTAATAAATAATATCTAATTTTCTAATTTGAAGAAGTCATAATTATAAATATTTAATGGGTTAATTGCGCCAAAAGTCCTGACTTTTTCACGAATTTCAAATTAGTCCAAACTTTTCAATATTTACAAATAAGTTCTCGTAACCCTTTTTCAAATCAAGCCATCGGGCAGCGGGAGGTCTGCCCGGTGTTGACGTGTCCATCTCTCTTCCACGTCACCTTCCACATGTACAAAACGACGTCGTTTCAACCTTCCACATGTTCAAAAGTTAATTGCATGAAAAGTCCCAATCTTTTCGCCGATTGCGAATTAGTCCAAATTTTTGGATATTTTACAAATAAGTACTTGACTTTAAGCCCGTATTGCAACTCGAACCACCGGTTGGAGGGATACCCGGACGCTAACGTGTAACTGTATATGCCACGTTACTTTACACTAGTTAACAAAAGGACGTTGTTTTGATTTTTTTTTATTTATTAAAATTTCCAAAAAAAAAAATATTGTACACTAGTTAACAAAAGAACATTGTTTTGATTTTTTTTTTATTTATTAAAATTTCAAAAAAACAAGTTACTCTACACTAGTTAATAAAAGGGCATTGTTTTGATTTTTTTTATTAAAATTTTCCAAAAAAAAAAATTACTCTACATTAGTTAACAAAAGGACATTATTTTGATTTTTTTTATTTATTAAAATTTCAAAAAAAAAAAAGAAAACCCTCATATATCACACCCTAACATTATTTGATCAAAATATGAATCACGGCAGTAGATGGAGAGAGAAAATTCGACTATGTACTTCTGCATGGTTAAGGCCAAGAACAGATCACCCACATAATTGAAGGAGTCGATTAATCACTATTCTCTTCCCCAAAACTTTTTTCTACTCTTTAATTGTTAAATAACAACAACAATTATCGTATGGATCATCTAATTAAAATTCAGAAGTTGTCTTCCACAACCCCTCACACATGGCGGATATGTGTGATATATAAGGACGTTCTTTTGTATATACATTAAATTTTAATTTAAAAAATCAAAATAAAGTCGTGTTGTTAACAAATATAAAGTGTCTTGGCCTATACAATGATATAGCAGCGTCCGGACAGACCTCCAGCTGTCCGGTGGTTTGATTATCAATACGGGCTAAAGTTGGGTACTTATTTGCGAAATATTCAAAAGTTTGGACTAATTCGCAATCGGTGGAAAGGTTTGGACTTTTCATGCAATTAACTTTTCGACAGGTGGAAGGTTGAAACGACGTCATTTTGTACACGCGGAAGGTGACGTGGAAGAGAGATGAACACGTCAGCACTTGGCAGGCCTCCCGATGCCCGGTGGCTTGATTTGAAAAAAGGATTAAATGTCAAGAACTTATTTGTACATGGTCGGGTAGTGGCTATCGGAGCAAATTAGATAGGGCGATGACTTGTCAGTTGTGGAGTAGTTTGGAATGGCCAGTTGAAACAGAATTCCTCCCCCAGGGAACCACATCAGATCACTGTCTGTCTATTTCGAGAATTACCCATACTGCGACTTAGAAGGTGAAACCTTTCAGATTCCTGAACATGAGGACCGAGTATGCGTAGTTCAAGGATAGAGTCAGAGAAAAATATGATGAAAGAATTTGGGGTACTCGACAATATGCACTCACTCAGAAGCTCAAATCTCTTAAACCAGCCATGAGAGAACTTAATCATAATAACTGTCTGCACATATCAGAAAGGACAATAAAAGCTAGAGGTGAGTTAGAAGAGTTATAGAGAAGGTGTATGAACAACATGCAGAGTGAGTAGGACTGGGACAATCTGAGGGAAAAAAAGGAAACATACTGAAATGCTGGAACGAAATGAGAGTTCATACATTCAACAGATACTGAAAAATAGACATATCAAGAATCAGGATAAGAACACAGCGTACTTCCACTCCATAATTAAGAGGAACAGTAAAAGAAACTACATCAACAGAGTGTACAATGAACAAGGTTCAACGGAAAGTACAGATAAAATGATTGATCAGTTTGTGCAGTTCTATAAAGACCTACTGGGTTCAGAGGGGCAAGTGAGAGCTAGCGTAAGTAGAGAAGTGGTGGAAATGGGACCAACTCTCTCTGCAGAGGCAAGAGTGGAATTGACTAGTATATCTATATGAATTTAAATACACAAATCCCCAAAATTATCCAACAACTATCATGTTGCTAATCTCACAAGGGAGATTAGCCTACCATATTAAGAAGGAAATGAACATAGACATTAATATCCTTACAAAACATGATGAAACTATGAGGTTTAATACAAGAAATGAATGGAAACTCCCTTGATGTCACTTCAATGGTGATTTCCTTCCTTCCCTTGTTATCTTCCTCTCTTCCTTGCTTCTTTTCTTCAATTGGATGATGATTTTGATGGTGTAGATCCAAAGAATGGTGAATGGATGAAGATGATGGTGTAAAATGGAGAGAATTGTGTGTGATGTGTGTGTGGAAGGGGTGGAAATCGGATCTCCCTTATAAAATCTGAATGGAGGGGTATTTATACCCTTATGGGCCTTCTAGAAGGATTCTGATTTTTTTTTTATCCCAGACACGACACGAGTCGTGTGACGCAACACGGCCATAAGGTGCCCGTGTTGCGTGAACTGATGCTCCCGCACGGCCTCTCCTTACAGGCCCGTGTTGGCTACACGGGTCGTGTGCTGCAACACGAGTCGAGCTCCGTAACACGACCAAGTGGTGGTCGTGTTGGATGAATAGATGTCGCCGCACGGCCATTCTGGACAGGCCCGTGTCAGCTACACGAGTCGCGTACTGCGACACGGCTCGTGCCACCGACACGGCCAGTCGTGTTGCTGCTGCCCTGATTCCTTCACTGTTTTGGCTCGTTCTCTCTCGTTTCAACTCTAAATTGAGATCCGTTTTTTCCTACATCTTCCTTATCATGTTTAGCATCAAATTAAAAGTGAAAATCGTAGGTTTAAGCTCATTCACACATATTTCCATGAAAACACAAAACACAACCAAATAACACAAAAATACAGATAAAATAATACGAAAACACACATAAAAAGATACTAAAATGTAGGTGAAAATATCACTCATCAGAGTGGAATTGATGTGTGCAGTCACAGAGGAGGAGATACTGAATGAGCTCAAAAGCATCAACATGAACAAGTCTCCCGGGCCAGACGGGTACACATCAGAGTTCTTCTTGAAGGTGTGGGATATAGTGGGAAGGAGTGTGATAGATGTTGTACAGGAGTTCTTCAAGTATCGGAAATTGCTGAAGAAATGGAATGCTACGTTTATCTCCCTCATTCCTAAGAAAAACTTCGAACCAACAGTAGCAGACTTCAGGCCAATATCGTGTTGTAATACAGTATATAAAATCATCTCGAAAATCATGGCGTCAAGGATGAAGAAGTGCCTTCCGGAGATAATCGACCAAGCCCAGTCAGGATTTGTCAAGGGTAGGAAAATGAGAGATAACATCATGCTAGCACAGGAAATATTTCTTAGATATGGCTATAAAGCTAAAGGTATCATACCCAGGATGGCACTGAAGGTAGATATTAAAAAAGCCTATGACATAGTGGATTGGGAGTTCATTATTTCGTTCATGTAGGAATTAGGATTCTCACAAGGGTTCATTAAGTGGATACACCAGTGTATATCTACTACTACCTACTCCATAATCATTAATGGACACCCGGAAGGATTTTTCAAAGGCAAGAGAGGCCTCAGACAGGGGGACCATATCTCTTCACTGCTGTTTGTTATATGTATGGAGTACATGTCAAGAATTATTAAGAAGGAATACCGGCGAGAAAAGCTGAGATATCACTCGAAATTCTGTGCAATGAATAAAATAACCCATTTGGCATTTGCTGATGACCTATTGATTGTAGCTCATGGGGATCAAAAGTCAGTGGCGGCAATAAGGAGGGCAATTGCCGAATTTGGGGACACATCTGGACTGAAGATAAGTGAGCAGAAATCGAACCTATTTACAGTGGGGGTGTCAGAGCAGGAACTGAATAGAATTAGAAGGTAACTCCCATACCCAAAGGCGACTCTCCCGATCAAATACCTAGGGGTTCCTATTAGTAGTAAGAGGCAAGAAAGTGTTCAATTTAGGCCACTAGAAGAAGCAGTGACGAACTACCTGGCAAAATGGTCTTCAAAATTGCTATCATTTGCTGGAAGGCTGGTACTGTTTACAACGGGAGTATATGGTATACTCTCCTTTTGGCTCTCAATGGTTAGAGTGCCGATTGTAACCCTAAACTGAATTAAAAGCACCATTGGTCACTTCTTGTAGGGTACTAAATATAGTCTGGTCTCATGGAAGGATATCACCCAACCCAAAGAGTGTGTGGGTGGACTAGGCCTAAAGGATTTGAGAAGATGGAACATAACCCTCCTAGCCGCAGCAGCATGGGATGTGTATACTAAAGCAGACTCTTTATGGATCAAATGGATACACTCAGTATACCTTAAGAGAACCCCAATGGCCGAGTATAAGCCAGGATAGTATTCGTCATTTAACTGGAAAGCTATTAATGGAGTCCAGGATAGAATACTTGATGGGATTAGGGAAGAGGATAGGATACAAGAGTGGGGCAAGAGGATGAAATCTTGGGTGTCTCTTGGCAAATTTAAAAGTACCATGGTGTATAACGAGCTCAGTCAAGAGCCTATCAGCCCGAAGTCATTTATTTTTAGGAATATATAGCATAAGGCAATCATGAGGAAGCACAATTTTAGGATGTGGCTGCTAGACTACTTACCAAGGATAGAGCCTGGGGAGACAGGGAAGACAATGAATGTGGCTTTTGTGTCGGAAACTTAGAAACACAGAATCATGTCTTTTTTTAATGTGCCTACACAACTAGGGTGTGGGAACAGATCAGTGCATGGATGGGCTGGAAGCTAGAACTGAGATCAGTAGGCGATGCACTCAGAAGGATACAAAGAAGTACAACTAGGAACAAAGAGAAAAGGAAACTGATTCTAACAGCATTATCAGTTTACGTGAACCAGATTTGGATGGAGAGAAACAAGCAACTGCATGGTCAAGAAATGAGACGAATCAAAAGCACGGTGGAGAATACTATATACTAAATAGTACATCTGTACTTGAACTATTGGAGAACGCCATGCCAAGATATAGATGGTAGTAACATTATAGCATAGTAGGGGTACTCTCTTGAGTCCCAAATTTGTTGTTCTTCTTTCTTGTATTGCAGGGGTGTAAGCCAACTGTTACCGATGGATCTGAAATATAATTTACCAATTTCAGTAAAGGACACATATATAAACAACTTTTATGTATATTGATTACTGTAAATCGTTCATTTTAATGGTGAAATGAAGAGAAATTTAGCTTTGGGTTTCTCATATGCATGCTGTCACAGTTTAGTTAAATGGCCATAACTTTAATTTATGTGAATATTTTGCTAAGATTATTAACAGGTACTTACGTAACATAATAATAAATATTTTTCATATTCTGTGGTTTGCAAAAATGTTAATGTATACTGGTCGTTTTCTAGCTTGAAAAATGTAGGCAAATTCTCAAAAAATGTGAAACTTGAAATAGCTAGTTGCTTATACTTGAACTTGAACAATGTTTTAACATATGAGGTAAAATGTCATATCTTAAATTTTACAAACTCTCATTCTCACATAACATACACAACAAACACACAAGACCATTTAGTCTCCCTCCTCCTTCTCATTTACATAAATATCACACCTATAGAATATAATAAGGGGCAGAGCTAGGGGAAAAATTTGGAGGTACAACATGTAATTTTAAAAATATTGAGTATTATTTAATATTTAAAATTGTGCGATAAATAAAATAATACGCGGAAATTATAATTTCTATTGATATCGTCTAATTTTATTTTTAAAAAGTAATTTAAGATATTATTATCATTAATTTATAGCATATATTTCGAAAAATAGGTAATAAACTGAATGCAAATGTATGTTGCAATTAATAATTTAGGTAACAAACGAATTTGGAAAATGCAAATGATTTTATAAAACATGAATAATATCATGTCTTTGAATAGTTTCACTTAACTAAAAGTGGTAAGAAATATATGTGAGTGAAGTAATGAAGAAGCATCATTATATGAATGAGAAGATATCCGATTTAATTTCGGTATCCAAATGATTTTGAAAAATATTTAGATTGTTGATCAAGTGTTCGTCAATCATGTTAATATTTTATCGAGTTTAAGTTGCATTACAATAATTAAGAAGTATATTTGATCCCTTCTTCCCACAATAATAGTTACATATTTTCAATTTGAGCGTCTCATCCAGTGTTTTCAAAACCGGACCGGCCGGTTCAACCGGTTGAATCAGTAAACGGTACCTGGACCAATTCGAAACACCATTAAAATTGCTTTTGCCATTGAACTGGAAAGAACCAATTTGAACCGGCCGGAACCAGAAAACTGATAAAACGGATGAACCAGAAAATCACCGGTTTTATGTCTAAATCTGAACAGAACCCAAAAAAATCCAAATCTATTCTGTCTTCGCTCCATTAAAATTCTTAATAGTCACAACAAAAAAGAAGAAAACCCAAAGAAAATAGATTCGTAAAACATACAGATTCAAGAGATCGAAGGAAAAAAAAGAAAAATTAAAATCTCTATTTTTCAGAAGTTAAAAAAAGCCAAGCACTGCATCTACAAACTTTGAAATCTCTGCTGCTCCGACGAGGAAGGCTCAACAGGTCGACCTACTTTGTCGCCGCCTACGCTTCCACGATGGAAAAATGGAGATTCTGCAAATAGTGAGAGAACGTCTTCTTTGAAGAGAAACAACGGCTGTAAAGTATTAATGTCCCAACTGTCAAACCCTAATTACAAGTTCCCATTATATTTGAATTTATTTTTATTATAATAAATTTAACAAATTAATCGGCTTTAAAAAGGGGATATTTGTTTTTCCATCAAATACTATTAGTGGGCTAACTAACGAATACTGGGCCTTAAAGGGATAATTTTATTTAATTATGTTTTAAGTATTTTATAATTTTATTTATTATATATTTTTAATAATTCTTTTAAAATATAATTATAAATAGATAAATTTTATTTTCCGGTTGAACATCCGGTTTCCGTTGACGCCACCAGTTTGACCTCCGGTCCGGTTATGAAAACACTGGTCTCATCTCAATAGTTACATTTTTCTTTTTGTATATAGGACCCACACAAAATAATTAGTATATCTCTTTGGGGCTCATACACAATATTAATACAACTACCCAATTTACATTGAAATATTATTTATTTCACCTCACTACATATTAAAATACAATATTCCTTAATTCCCGTGCAAAAAATAAATGTACAATTATTGCGGGATGGAGGGAGTACAAGTTATAATGATGATATATCTTTTATAAAACCATACTTATGACCTCTTACTAAAACACAATTCTATTACAGCAACTACAAAAGATTCTCTAAATAACAAAATAATGTACTCCCTCTGTCCAGGAAAACATTTCACGTTTACTATTTCACGTTGTTTAAGAAAAGTTATTTTTTGACTTATTCAACCTCACTTTTTCAGGGGTACTTTTGTCCATGTAGCTGGGTTTAGAGGTTTGGATTAATTTTAAGTTAATCCAACCCCTAATCACCCGAAAAAAAATGAAATAATAAAAATTTCTGAAAATCCAGAAAAATCTAAAAAAAAATAAGTATCTAAAAAAATTACATAAAATTAAAAAAACTACAGAAACATTACATAAATATGCTAAAATTACATAAATTTGCTACACTTCTTCTAAAAAATACAGGAATTTGTTACACTCCAATTTATAAATTACAGTAACAGGGCATGACTTACAAAAATTTAAAAGAAAAAAACAGAAATGAAATTACAGATTCTTCTCCATAACATAAGTTAGGAAAACTCATGCTTCCCTGTTCATAGATTTCTGAAAACACAACAATGTAGTGAAATCATGTTTATATAACAAAAGTTAGAGAATATGAGGCATAAATAAAATTTTAAGAGCATTAAAAAAAAGTGCCCTCAGATTATAAAATCATCATTGGGATTTGTTTTCCTCCTAAGACATCTTAACAAAGATGTATTCCCTCCAAAACTGTCATTTTTCTGTATGTTCCCACAAGAAATTTCAGTAAACCTCATTTTTTCTCTCTAATTCTGAAAATTTCCCTCCAATATCTTCACTTTAAATATGGTGGGACAAGTTATCAAACATTAATGCACTTAGTTAACATTTAATGGCAACTCCAAAGACAAACATCTCTCCACACACCAAAAATCTGATTGGTAAATTTCTTTAGGACTGATGGAAAGATCAACTTTGGGAAAGTAATGCAGACAGCACATATTTTTGGAGTTACTAGAAGAAATATATCCAACATATGAACAGATGAAAAAAGGCAGATTGAAGCAGAAGAGCCAATCACCTTCATTTCCAACAAAAAGGGATTTTCAAAGACCAAGAGAGTTAAACTAGATCCTGAGCAAATGAAGGAGATAGCTTTTGAACATAGAGGTACAATAAGAGGGCTTGCAGGGTAGCTAAAGGTGACCAAATCCACAGTTCGCAGGTGGATAAAATTGGGATACATCAAAGCTCATACAAACTTAATCAAGTCTGAGCTAATTCCAGAAAACAAGCTTCAAATGCTCAATTATTGTTTGCATCAGATTCATCATGATATGAGTGCAGACAAACTGATGTTTGATGAAATGTACAATGTGGTGCATATTGATGAAAAATGGTTCTACATGATAAAGGTCAATGAGAGGTACTACATCATTCCAGGGAAGAAAGAGCCGCATAGGACATGCAAGTCAAAGAAATTCATTACCAAAGTAATGTTCATGTGTGCGGTTTCTAGGCCTATATTTGGAAGTGAGGGAGAAGTGCTTTTTGATGGTAAAATAGGCATATTTCCTGTCTCAAGGACTGAGCCAGCAAAAATAAGGTCAAAGAATAGGGCAAGGGGGACAATGGTTACTAAACCATGTGACACCGTCAACAAATAAGTGATAAGAGACTGCGTAATCAATCAGGTAACCATGACCTTCTATTTGACATCATTTACAGTTTGAAACATATTTTAGGCACATATGCTTTAGTTTATGCATACAAAAATAATTTTATATGCATATTGAAACATTTTAACAGATTATTCCAGCCATAAAGGCTAAATGGCCACCATTTATGAGTAAGGATATAGTTATCCAACAGGATAATGTAAACCGCATATAATTGATAGTGATGTGGAGTTTGGAGTGGCTGGAAGATTTGATGGATTCAACATCAGATTACTTAATCAGCCTCCAAACTCTCCAGACACAAATATCAATAGGGTGGTTTAGGGCTCTACAGTCAATTCAATGGGAAACAGTAAGCTACAATGTGGTTGAACTAATCAGGAATGTGAGGATCTCCTATGAAAACCTAACTCAGGTACACTCAACAATGTGTTTCTTAGTCTACAAGCTTGCCTAATTGAAATAATGAAGGTGGAAGGGGGTTACAATTACAAAGTGCCACAAATGGGAAAAGTTAAGATGATAAGAGAGGGCACTTTGCCAATCAATCTTGAGATTGATGGAGAATTGGTAATGGGCTGCATAATGAAGCTACTAGAATAGGAATCCACTTACAAGCTAGTTTATGATATTTCAAAACTTGTGCAATATTTAGGTGTTTGGTCATCAAGTTTGGATTATCTATGTTTGGGTTGTTTAGGCTCTAAAAAAGGCCCTTTTTGTTGTTTACGGCATAAACAATGGACTGTACAATATCCTTTTGATGTTTATGTATTGTTTAAGCTGTAAACAAACTTCCTATAGTTATTGTATGGCTTTTTTTTGTTGTTTACAACGTAAAAAATGGACTGTATGAAGTTTTTTTATGTTTATATTTTGTTTAAGTTGTAAACAAGCATTCTATAATAATGGTATGGCTTTTTTTATTCAACATGCTCTCAGAAAAAATTTCATCATCGAGCACGGTCTCCAAAAAGGTCTCCAGTACCTATTGGTGACTATTTTGATATCAAAAAAATATCAATAGTCTCCAAAATAGGTAAGAAACCTAATGGTGACTCTGAACACATAATATGAGGGACAAGAACAAGCTTAACTAAGCATTTAGTATCAACAGAGGTACTAATAAGGTTCAGTTAGAACTTAACCCTCTGAATAACATCGTCATTGGTTCATGGTCTCCTAAATAGGCAAAAAGACCTATTGGTGACTCAATATACAGAAATCACAGGAACAGATTCACCAAACATGATCATCACTGGGCAACAGCCTCAGCCCTCTGAATAGATTCATCACATGGCTATTTTAATCCTACATTTAACCCCAAGTTGGTTTAACATCATCAATATAGTTATATAACCAAGCATGAAAGCCTCACGGGGATAAGTAAGGACCAAATCCACCATAATGAGCCACCAAATGCCTCATAGGGCCACATAGATGCCTCACAGGGCCAAGTAAAAAATAAAGTGTGCATCATTACCCAACAAATGCCTCATTTTATAACAGAAACTGTCCAAATTATGCATCACCAGGCACCTAATATCTCACACAGCCACAAACATGCCTCACAGGGCAAATTAAAGTACATATGATGCATCATCAAACACCAACTAGCTCACACATCCACACACATGCCTCACATGGCAAAGTAAAGTCAAAATTATGCATCATCAGGCACCAAAAATGTCGCACAACCACCAACATGCCTCACAGGGCAAAGTAAAGTATAAATTAAGCATCATCCGACACCAAATATCCCACAGATCCACACACATGCCTTACAGGGCCACAGAAATGCCTCACAGGGCCACAGAAATGCCTCGCAGGGCAAAGTAAAGTACAAAGGATAGGAATTTACCGATAATCAGGAAGGAAGAGACAAATCATCTCGTAGATGAAATTTTTAAATTCATCTGACCGTTCATTCTGGACAAGAGGTGAATGAACAGTTCTAGCAACTTCCTTGTTAGACTCCTTGACCCTTTTTACACGGCCGGATTCACAACCGATGGAATATCTCCGAAAAAGAGATGGACATGGGCTAAACCCTAAAACCTCATCTTCAACCTCAGAGTCCTCGTCCACTTCGTAGGATTCCTCAGACTCAGGAAAGAGGGAGTTGGGAATAGAATCCATCGCGAAAGAGTCGGGAACCACCACGAAGGGGGGGTTACGGTGATGTTTCTTGCGAAGTCAACCGAAGGCACACACTGAACCCCAACCTCCAACTCACTCCGTCTCTTCTCAGATCCCGACCACACATCTTCAATTCAGGCAACGAAATGTTATTTGGTGGAGAAAAGTTTAGATCAAACAGAAAAGGATTTGGATTCGAATTCAACATCGTATGTTCAAGAGAAGGTAAGATTTGCATAAGAGAATGGTAGATCGAAAGAAGATGGGAGAAAAAGAGGGGGTTAGGATTTAGGGTTGAGTCGATGAGGTTTAGATCGAGGTGAGAAAGTACTATGGTTTATTCACAGGAAGAAGACGAGAGAGAGAAAAAGAGAGAGAGAGAGGAATGGATGATATCAGATCTGAAATCGAAGGTGAGAGATGAGTGTGAGAGGCGTGTGGGGTGATTAGAGTTAGGAGTAGTTGGGTTAAATTAAGTGGATTGAGATTGTAATTAGTTGGCCCAAATTCAATAATTAAACTTAAGTGTGGGCCTAATACAGTTGGGCCATTTGAAATTATTGTGTAAATGAAGGATATAATGGTTTTTTTTATTATAAATGTGTGTGAAAAGTATTGTGGGACGTCTAAATATAGAAAGTGAGAAAGGTATTATGGGACAGAGGGAGTATAATTTTAAGAGTCATACATATAAATACATCCCCAACAGCTTCTTTCAATTTTTTTTTTGCATAATGGTTTTGCCACTTTAAATTTGGAGAGCCAAACCAACTCTTTAAAATTAAATGTAATTAAATTTTTACCACTTCCATGACTTTAATTTTTTTTAATTTTCAATTGATTAGTTATTGCTTTACATTTATAATAATGCAACGTTGTTCTTTCACTTTGATTTTACTGCTAAAAAAAATGGATTCTTCTCATGTTTCATTACGATTATATCTAAATAATATTTATACTTAGAATTTTCATCTGAAATTCCCTATCCTCCTCTAACGAGTACTTTTCTAGAAACAAGTTCAAAAAAAGCACGAGGTATTAACTTTAGTATAGAGGAAGATTCACTAATTGTATCAGCATGACTCAATACAAGTTTGGATGCAATACACAGAAATGAACAGAAGCATAGTACATTCTGGGAAAGATACAGGGAATATTTTCATAAATACAAAACGCTTGCATGTGAGCGTACACAAGCTTCTTCGATGAATTAGATGGTCATTAATTCTGTTGGGGCTACAAATAAATTTTGTGGGTACTACACCCAAATTGAATCTAGACACCAGAGTGGTATTAATAAACAAGATAAGTACGTACTGTTGACGTTCGATCGTTTGGTTAACGTGAACCGTTAGGGTTCCATGCGTTTCTAATCCCGTGGAAGCAATAAGATTGAAATGTGTTACCTTTCACCAGGGTTGATGTAGAGATGACCAACAGCAGCAGTAAACAACCTTCTGGTCTTCTGTTGTATTCCCAAGTCTGATCTTGACGTCATGTGAGCGACGATCTTCAAGATCTCCTCAATCTGCTTTCTCTCCCCTTTCTCACGTGTTTTAGGCGCAGAAAATAATTCATTAGGGATCCAGATAAGTTGAGGTGACTTATTTATAGGCTAAAGCAGGGACCAGGATGATAAATTAGAGTTGGGCCTCCATTGGGCTTAAGTATCCAAACTTAGCCCAAAGCTTATACTTAAGTCCAATAATAATAATATATTCCACTAAAATATTATTACTGTACTACCGTTCTAATCTCATAATTACGTTATGGGCTCCTTCTTATTATGAGCCTGTTAGTCTCCCCATGTTTAAGATATACAATGTCCATTAATTAATTAAGTTACTGACAACTCCATTAATTAATATCTCATCCGAGAGTAGTACCACTCAACCTCATTATCATGCCGGAATAAATCCACCTGCAGGGTTTACATGATAATCCTTATTAGCTCCTCAAGGGGACATCATCAACCTATAACGGACACGGATTCCTTCTACAATCAACAGCATACCATAGAAACAGCACTACTTCCCAACTCACCGAGTATGTTGATTTAATTACATGTAAATCTTACTTATTGATGAATCAAAGAAGTACATACTGCCCTACGTGTCGAGGTTATTGTATAGGGATTAAGAGCACGAATATTCATAATAACAGAGATCAAGTTCTTTTATCTGTCAGTATAAGTCGAATGATCTCAAGCGGTCCTGCTCAATACACACAAGTGCACTAATGTGATTCTATAGCCAAGACAAGCTAATATCAAACCACACTACAACCATCCCAATAGAGGTGGATTTACTGCCGTCCCTATCTGATTTGAAAATTCTAAATCTACGTAACCCATAAGAAGCAGTGAATCTGTTCGGTGAGTTCACATATAATTTCTACCTTTTCAGGTACTTCAAAATTATGTGTTACCACAGTTCAACATTCTTATTTCGAGTTACCTTGATAGCCACTGTTCATGCCTTCGGCAAAACAGATATACATTCTCGTACATTGCATTCTTTAGATTAAGCTTCCTTATTCGCCGAAGCATAAGGAACCGCTTTCATCTCCTTTATCTTCTTTTTGTGTCTCAAGACACATTTCCTTAGATAAAGTTAAATGCTACAATGAATAAGAATTGTATCATTACATGAAGCTTGAGATAAGCATAACATCCTTTCTTGTTATCCATATTACCATGATCAAAATGATATTTTTGCTCTTCTTAAGTCCTTCATTTCATACTGCTTTATTATCCATACCCCATACGCCCGACAATACTCTTTCATTATCTCCAATGAGCAATATATCATCTACGTACAATACAAGAAATACCACCACATTTTCGTCACTCTTTTCAATACACAAAACCTATCCGATCATTGATTAAATCCATGTCACTGGATTACTTCATCAAAACGGATGTTTTATTATCTTAAAGCTTGCTTTAGTCCATCGATGGACACTTTAAGCTTACCATCACAATGCTCTTAGCTCTTTGCAATGAATCACTCTGGTTGCTTCACATAGATATTTTCCTCAAGACTTCCAATCAGGAAAGCTGTCTTGACATCTATTTGATATTCCTCATAATCAATATGATTAGCAATAGATAAAAGAATCCAGATCAATATAAGCATAGCTACCAACGAACATGTTTCCTCATAATCGAATTATTTCTTTCTTAGTACACCTTTTCGCAACAAGTTTTGCTTCCAAGGTTTTCACCTTACCGTATGATCCTCTTTTATTTTCTATGACCACTTCCAATGGCTTTCACACCATATAGTGGATCCACAAGCTCCCAGATCTAATTTAGAAATCATCGATTCTATCTCAACACTCATTGCACTTTGCTAAGATTCAGCATTTTCATCTTGTAGTGCTTTGTCATATCCGTGGGACTATTCCATGGGACTATTCCATGTTTACTAGGGACCAAGTCTCACAACTCTCCCAAAACATATATCTTATTGGTTGTCGAACAACCCTCCCACTACGACAAGACACTATACGTAATTGTGTATTAGACGTGACACGCGTTGCAGTTTACCTTGTGGTATCTCCTCTTGTACAATTGGTACTAATACTTTGTGTTTTCCCTCTCACTTCCTTTAGAACAATTTATACATAGCTTTAATACATAGTCTTTTTCCAAAAATCTAGTGTTTGTATTAACAATCACCCTTCAATCTTTTGGACTAAATAAATCACCCTTCATTTTTCTATAATATCCCACAAACAGATAAACATTCATACGAATTACTGTTTCTAGGGCATATCCATAAAATGAATTTAATAATTTCAAATAATTCATCATCTATCTAACCATTATCATAAGAGTCCTACACCTTCTATCCACCACACCATTCAGCTGGGGCATGCCCGGTGTAGAAAACTTGAGATTTAATCTCAACCTCTGATTAATAGCTCCTAACATCCTAAAAGGTACTCGTAATCACGATTAAATCGTTATTACTTGATATATTTTTCATGATGCTTCACTGTACCAGCCTTGCAATTCTTGAATAAATCAAAGAACTTAGACATGCAGTGCATCAAATAAATATATCGGTATCTAGAATAATCATCGAATATTCATAACCTCCTCTCGCCCGAATAATTTTAGGATCGCATAAATCAGAATGAACCAATTCCAACATATATATCTTTGGCTTTATACCCCTTAGCCTTGAAAAGTCAGTTAATCATTTTTACTTCCAAGCAAGACTCGCAAGTCAGATAGTTTCTACTTCAGATAAACCTAACGGTCCATCGGCTATCAACTTTTGAATCCTACTCAAGTAAAATGATCTAGTCTTAGACGCCAAATGTATGTTTAGTTCATCTCCGAAGGTTCCTTTCTCTTACTAATATTAAAAGATGCATTATTAATTACTATTTGTTGCATCTGTGGGATGTACATGATTTAAGAGTATACTAATTATCCACCAACGTACCACAACAGATTATAACCCCATTCATCATCACTATGACCATGTCATTTAAATGAAATGAAGTATTCATCCGTTAATGCATAGAAACCGAAATCAAATTCTTTCTATGAAAACGTACGTAAAGACAATTTCTCATAATCAAACATCTACTCATATCATTAGATAAATAAACAACTCCCACTGCAATAGCCACTACTCTTGTAGTTTTACCCATGTCATAACAATCTCATCCTCACTTAGTAATAAATATTTAGTGATTCCAGTATCTACATACTACGTGTCAGTAGATTCCATCACTAATCATGTTTAAACAACTAGTGAATAAGATATAAAACTTGTTCACATCATGATGAAAATGGCTTTCCTTTGCCACATGTTTTGTAAGAAGTTTCCCACCATATACATCCTCTCGTAATTCAGGTAGAACTTACTCAAAACATCTAGGCAATTATGGAGAATAAAATTGACTTAGGTTTTCCCTTCAACTTCTATTTCATATATTTCCAATTCATTCATCAAATTCAATCATGACCTACAGCCTTTTAACTTACTCAAGTATCCGAAGAATTACATGAGACCATCATATTTCTATGAACCTCTCATCTCTTCACTAGAGACTTTAATAGACATCATGAGATGTCCTTTGTGAGAACACACATGTATTTTCTTAAGCAGTAAAATTCGAAACCAAGATTTTATTCTAATCATCTAATTTGGACCAGTAAATATAATTTCTTTTAGTTAACAATAAGTGAAATAAAAACATTCAAAATTACAGAGAATCATAAATAAATACACAGATCAAATCTTTGAATTTATCCATTTATATTGATTCCCTCAAAATAATATAAAATATAAATTCACCGACATCTCAAGCACCGTGATCCTGCAAGCCACGATAGTATTGATGTTTACAAACCCGAACATTTACAAGAGAAGATTTTACCCATTAATTTTATTTGTCAACCTAACCTCATGACAAAATAATCAATAGTCGGTTCCTCTTTAGCCATGCAAATAAAAGTAGTGACTCCGATGGGGATGATACTTATTATTTACATCTAAGTGTACACCATTATTTGATCCCAAGTCCATTGCGCAAGCTTATGTGCCTTACAGATGGAGAAGTACACACGCGCTTGGATAACTTCCTACAGTCATCAATTATAAGTTTGTACCAGTGAACCGCATATAAACTCATCCGATAGGGAGGAAGGTCTATGCCAACGCGCAAGTTCATATGCATCACATTACAAACATAATTATTTAATGAAGTCTGTTCCAGCAATCCATGAATAAACTCATCCGATGGGGAGGAAGGCTCTAATGCTGACGTGCAAGTTTATTCACATCGCTAACAAACCAATAATGGAGGCCGTGGGAATTATTTAGCAATCCCCTCTCCCACTTAGTTATTTAACACCGAGGGATTTTTTCATGCATATAATATTCATAATAAAATACGCAACCTAGCATGCTCCTATTACGGCACATAAGGCAGTAAATCACAGAGAATCATGTATAACATATATAACAATAATCAATTATTCCATCAATTATAAGCAATTATATATCAGCGAATTCGATTGTTCTCATGGACGCGAATATGACAAAGCAGAATGAGGAAGTGAACAAGCAGTTGAAGAATTTGTCATATAACATAGGGCAGATCTCCACTACAGTAAATCAGCAGCAAGTGCAGTTGCAGAAAGGAAAGTTTCCTTCGGATACGGAAATCAACCCAAAGGAGAGTGCTAATGCGATCACGTTGAGGTCTGGGAAGCAGTATAAAGGTACAACACTGATGCAGGATGTAACAGAACTTGTACAGCATGAAGCAGAACAGAAGCAGAACGAAACAGGGGCGGAGCAGAATGGAAAAGACGCCGCTCGGCCACCCGCTCGGGCCGAGCCATCTGCCGAGCGGGCTCAATCGCCGCCGAGCGGCCCACCAGATGGTTCAGAAGGTC
Source organism: Pogostemon cablin (assembly GCA_023678885.1). Lineage (NCBI taxonomy): Eukaryota > Viridiplantae > Streptophyta > Magnoliopsida > Lamiales > Lamiaceae > Pogostemon > Pogostemon cablin. The sequence goes on from CM042993.1 coordinate 11,988,750, forward strand.
CCTCCGGTTCAGTTGGAACCCTGCTCGGCTCAGTTTGTCCATCGCTCGGCTCGAGCGAGCCGACGAGCTGTCCTCCGGGGTTTCCTGCGCATCCGAATTCTGTACAGAGACAATCTGATCAGGAAATTTCTGATAAAAAATGGCAGAGAGCGAAGAAACTGAGAGAAGCGGAACAGGTATTCGAGAAAGACAGTTTGGGATTACCGATCACAAAAGTACCAATTCCTTTCCCTCAGAAATTCTTGTCGAAGAGCCTTGATGAGAAGTTTCGTAAGTTCGCTGATGTTATGAGGGATGTCCAAGTCACTATTCCTTTCTCGGAAGCATTGGAAGAGATGCCACATTATTCAAGGTTCATCAAGGAACTTATCTCCAGAAAGAGGAAGCTTAACAGTGTGGAGACAGTGAATTTGACGGAGAACTGCAGCTCTATTATTCAGAAAAAGCTTCCAGAGAAATTGAAGGATCCAGGGAGCTTCATCATTCCCTGTGAGATTGGAAAAGGACCATCTAGGAGAGCACTGTGTGATTTAGGAGCCAGTATAAATTTGATGTCTTTATCAGTGTTCAAGAAGCTTGGTTTGGGGGAGTTGAAACCTGCGTCTGTTGCCCTACAGTTAGCAGATCGATCGTTGACATACCCCGAGGGAGTGATTGAAGATGTGCTAGTGAAGGTGTCGAATTTGACTTTTCCTGTGGATTTCCTTGTACTTGACATGGAGGATGAAAAGGATGGTGCGCCTCTGATCTTGGGGCGTCCATTCCTTGCAACTGGGAGAGCTCTAATAGATGTGTTCAAAGGAGAGTTGAGGCTGAGGGCTAATGATAAGGAGATCGTCTTTTCTTTGAATAAGGAGATGCAGTGGCCTACAGATAAGCAGCAATGCAAGTCTGTGGAAGTAGTAGAGGACTTCACCCTGCCTAATGCAGAGTTTGAGAGTTTGTCCAATGATGCATGTATTGACTATCTTGAGAAGTTACTTGCATTAGGTGATGCAAGGGATGAACAGATAAGAAAGACCACTGCTGACATAGTGAATCAGAATAAGAAGTCCCCTGTTAAAGAGGAGATGCAGCCTGCTGCTAAGGAAGAGAAACATGAGAGCCAAAGAGTTGAAGTGGTAGAGGAGATCGCAGGACCAGGCGTATCTCTTACTTTTCCTACTACTAACTCTAATGTGATATTTGATAATCTTTTGGTTGCAGTAAAGATGGATGATCCATATTTGAAGCCTCCAAACTTACCTCCTGATTTTTATTCTCATATTGTTGAAAATTCTAACTTGTTTTGATCCTTGTTTTGCTACACAGGTTGAGCCTACAATTGAGTGGAGGATTGACAAGAAGGACTCAAGACAATCATGGGAGGAAAAGAATTCAAAGGATCATGTTGGAGTGACAAAGAAGGGTGAGATGATTGGTGAAGTAAATAAGAGAGGATGGACGTACTTGAAAGTAAAGATGAGAGAAGACTATCCTCCGATCCAGTAGTTGAAAAAAGGTATCCCGTCGTGACTCTCCGACGTTAAACATGAGCGCTTGTTGGGGGCTGTCCCTTCCGTTTTATTGCTTTTATATGTCTGTGTTGGTGTAGGAGTTTTATTAGATGTTGCTTGACTGCGGTATATACTTCTTTGCAAACTTAGTTTCTCACTTCGTTTAATCTAAGTTTGGGGGGGGTAACGTACATACCTTGTCTTGCAGTGTCGAAATAGAATTTTTACATTGTGTTGTTGCTTGGAGAGTCGATTTTTTGCGGATTCTTAATATTTTTGATTTATTTGAGAATATTGAGGGTTCGATTTTTTGCGATTTTTCAGGTTTCGTGTTTTGTGGTGTTTATTGTTTATTTTGTGTTAATCCTAGTGTCGGTGTAGTCGATTTATGGTTCTCTAGGATGATTTTCTGATTTTTCATGGCACTTGATTATATGTGTGATTGTTGAGAAGCAGTTTGAGATTGTGCTTTGATATTGAGATGCTTGAAATTTGATAATGTGCAAGGAAAAATTAGCTATGTAGCTTAATTAGGAGTGCTCGTTCATTCGTATAGCCATGTGAGATTTTGAGCCTTTTACAATCATGACAAATTGCATGATTCAGTTTATTCTTGTGAGTATCGTTCATACGCACGTATTCTAGAACTTGGCTTTGTATCTTGCTTGAAGCTACGTGTTTGACTAGACAATAGAAAATGATCTTAGGCCATCTTTGTTTTTTTTATTAGTCACTAGCCATATTATTTTTCTCCCTAATGAAATATCCGTAGTCAACCCTTTTGAGCCTAAAAGCCTTATTTGTTGGAAGCCTACGTGATTAGCCAATTGATCCCTTTTGCTAGCCTTTAAAAAACCCTACCTAGTAGAGAGTTGAAGGAGTCAATTTGGTGTCTTGTGAAGAAACATAAAAGGAGAATAAGTTGGAAGTGATGAAATTTGTTGAAGAGAGTGGTTAAATTGTTGCATAAAGGGGTAGTGCCCGAAACTGGTACCCCATGAAAAGGGTAGTGCCTGAAACTGGTACCCTTATTTAGAAAAAAAAAAGAAAAGAGGGAAGAAGAAAAAGAAATTTCAAGTAAGGATGTGGTGTTCAAAAGTGAAGGAGGAATCAAATTGCAAGAAGCATTGAAGAGCGTTGAAGAAGAAAGAAGAAAGTTAAACTGTTTGTTGAAAAGCTGTAAGTCTTCTTTGATTCTCTACTAGTGATTGAGTCACCTTATCCATATACTCCCTACCTTTACCAAAGAGCCAACATTACAACCTAATGCAAGACCTTTGTGATCCTATTGTCGAAATTATTCCTTTAGTCGAGAGTTGAGATGATTGCCAAGCTTATGGTTACGCGTGTGTTTGGATTGATTATGAGTGAAAACACCATACCCTAAAGTGTATATCTCGCACTTGAGTGTTGAGCGTAAATACTACCCGTGAGAATGGGTGAATGAGCATTCCGAAAAGGTGAATTAGTTGATTTGAATTGTATGTTTTTAAATGGATGGTTATCTTGTATCCAAAGTATGATATTTAAATTGCTATATTGTCTTGAATGTTTTCTGCTGTGAAATTTCCTCTCAGTTAATCTATTGGTTTTTGATGTTGTTGCCTCGGGACGAGCAACAGGTAAGTTTGGGGGTTTGTTGAGAGTGGAATTTCACGCATTTTATGTGTGCACATTACACCATTTTGCTTAGGAAATTGATCGTTTTTGCATGGAATTGTGTATGTTTAAGTATTTACACGATTTTAAGGCTATTAAGGTGTTTTTGTGAGTTTCGAAGGCAGGAAACAGGGTAAAACAGGGCAGGATCGGAAGAGGAGCAAAACAGACCCGGAACGGCCCAGCTCGGGAGCAGCTCGGCGAGCCGCTCGAGCCGAGCTGGGTGCCGAGCGGCGGTAAACAGCGCCGAGTGGGGTCCCACTTGGACCCCAGTGACGTGGCAAGTTCGAGGGCAGGCCGCTCGGCCGGGTCAGGACCCAGCTCGAGCCGAGCGGCTAGCCGAGCGGCCCAGTTCTGGCCCAGACGACGCCTGTTCGATTCAGCAACGTATATATATGTGTATTTCGTCATTCAGACGCAAGTTTCGATCGCGAAAAAGCCCTACATCAGTCCTAGAAACAATTAGGGAGATCGAGACCCAAATTGGAGAGAATCCATCCATAATCCATCATCAATTCACACCTCCAACACCTCCATATCAGATTTACAACCTGATTTCATCCTCCATCCAATTCCACAAGGGTTTCAAGTGCTAATTGAGGGAGAATCGAGCAATTGGAGAGACGGAGAAGGAACGAAAGACTACGTCTACACTAGGGTTTCATAATTCCTATCTTTTCCTTCCTTTTACTTTGATTTTTGGTATGAATTGCTTAGCCATGAGTGTTGCTTGTGACCTCATGGGCTAATTTTATATACAGTCCTAAGGTTTGATGGATTGATTTAATTGATTTGGGGATTTAGACCAAAGATTGGGATTTTATGCAGTTGAGCTTTTGATTTTACTTATTTTATTAAGACATGTTTTTCTGCTTCGTAACGTCTTCATAATACATTCATGACATCCGCTATAATGCTTGGATTATTGTGTTAGCTTGTGTGCGTTCATGATTGGTATTGTCTATCTGTTAGGGATTAGAGTAGCTCCGCTATAAGCACTTTAATTTCATGAACTGGTTAATCAAATACTTGATTTGTTTAGTGGAACAATGCAATTAGACAATCAAGTAGGAAGTGAATAGAACCTTGTAGTAATTCCAGAAAATATCTTGTTAGTCAGGCTTACCAACCGGAGGTATTGTTGCTTGCTTTGATTAGTATCTAGGAATAAGGCTTGGTAATATTTGCGCACCTTAGGATTTAAACCAGATTAGACTGTTAGCTTTGAATCGAATCATATTCGGTGGGATAACAGGGATATGTGGTGTATTTTCAGTGAAACTGCATGAATGAACAATCGTAAGTCTAATAACCCAAATTAATTGGTCAATACCTGATACCTTAGAACTGTTCGTCATCTCTTGGTTAGAACTTGCTTTTATTTTTATTGCTTTTAATAATTCAGCAATTTATTATTTGCGTATTTTAGTTAATTATTTCACTTCAAAACCTTGGAAATTTGGTTACATAATTCTGATTAATTAGTAATTCATAGTAAAATAAATAATTAACTGTCTTAGCGGGATCGATAATTTAACTTGGGTGCTTACCGCTACAATTGATATCCTTCATACTTGGGGATTTAATTATAGTGCGCAGAAAAAGCCTATCAACCAGCCTCTCGATCGCACGCCTTACGCACGGTATGACCCGTGCGAACTTAGCACGGTTCGTGCACCATGCATTATGGAACCGTGCGCCAGCTGCTCGCCACGCACACACAGCTTCGTGCGCCACCTTGCCATCACATGGTAGGTACCGTGTGCCCTACCGAACACGCCAACGTGTATCGCAGCCTGCACGCCGAATACCATGCGCCAAATCAGGCCAATCTATGTGCCATGCCAGCTACACGGTAGCATCCGTGCACCAAAATCAATGTCAGCACGTCCTCCAATGACGCACGATAGTTCTCCAACACACACGACACTAAACGTGCGCCACAGTGCTCTTGCCCAGCAGTCATGCACGCCTTCAGCCCAGCGCATCTGCAAACGAGTGCCACTCTTTGCCTTCCGCACGACACCGTGCACCAATCATTCTGTGCACTGCCTTGCCACCATCATGTGAGAGTTCCTCCTCACACGACTGTCATCGTGCCTCGCTTGTCTATACGCTCGGCAGCCTCCATGCGTACCCAGCACAATACCGTGTGTGCCTCCTTGCCACCGTGCGCCACGCCTTCCGTGCACAGCCTCCACCGTGCACTACTTCGTCTTCTCCAGGCATAATTTCAGAACAGGTTCTCGACATACAACGATACAGGGCATATACAGGTACAATCAAATTACACCAAAACCCTAATTCTCATGTGTTCTAATTCAAAAATTAAATCACAAGATCACATAAATCCTAGCCTAACGTATCACTCTTCACCATAAAACCGAAGCTCTGATACCAATTGTTGGCGTTTGATCGTTTGGTTAACGTGAACCGTTAGGGTTCTATGCGTTTCTAATCCAGTGGAAGCAATAAGATTGAAACTTATTATCTTTCACCAGGGTTGATGTAGAGGATGACCAGCATCAGTAAACAACCTTCTGGTCTTCTGCTGTATTCCCAAGTATGATCTTGACGTCGTGTGAGCGACGATCTTCAAGATCTCCTCAATCTGCTTTCTCTCCCCTTTCTCACGTGTTTTAGGCACAGAAAATAATTCATTAGGAATCCAGATAAGGTGAGGTGACTTATTTATAGGCTACAGCAGGGACCAAAAAGAGAAATTAGAGTTGGGCCTCCATTGGGCTTAAGTATCCAAGCTTAGCCCAAAGCTTATACTTAAGTCCAATAATAATAATATATTCTACTAAAATATTATTACTGCACTACCGTTCTAATCCCATAATTACGTTATGGACTCCTTCTTATTATGAGCCCGTTAGTCTCCCCATGTTTAAGATATACAATGTCCATTAATTAATTAAGTTACTGACAACTCCATTAATTAATATCTCATCTGAGAATAGTATCACTCAACCTCATTATCATGCCGGAATAAATCCACCTGCAGGGTTTACATGATAATCCTTATGAGCTCCTCAAGGGGACATCATCAACCTATAACGGACACGGATTCCTTCTACAATCAACAGCACACCATAGAGACAGCACTACTTCCCAACTCACCGAGTATGTTGATTTAATTACATGTAAATCTCACCCATTGATGAATCAAAGAAGTACATACTGCCCTACGTGTCGAGGCTATTGTATAGGGATTAAGAGAATGAACATCCATAATAACAGATATCAAGTTCTTCTATCTATCAGTATAAGTCGAACAATCTCAAGTGGTCCTGCTCAATACACATAAGTGCACTAATGTGATTCTATAGCCAAGACAAGCTAATACCAAACCACACTACAACCATCCCAATAGAGAGTCTCCGTCTATCTTGGTTGTGAGCCTCTGTTTATACTTTATAAGGAAACCGATAATATGATCTTCCGCGTGTTGTCGCACAACATATTATCTACAGTATAAATTAAGTGGACTATTGCATCGAACATATAAATAAATTATAAGACGCAATCATTTGATCATATGATTCTCATTTCAAATTAATTGTTAACGTATTGTTCATACAAAAAGCTAGACTTTTAGTATACAATCCAACACGTACACTACATAATTATAATCTATTATTTATAAGTTAAAGATTTTATTTTTGCTTTACTGTTATTATTACTTTTCAAATTGTAAATGCAAAGCTTTTGTACCAAGAATTGAGTAAAAGTAAAACTCCATTTCAATTTGAACATTGCTGGAATGTACTGAGACGCTAACCCAAATGGTTAGAATGTTGTTAAAAAAAGAAAACAACTAAGAATAAGACCAAAATTCAATGAGAAGAGGATAGAGATGTTTGAAAAAATTCGCTCATAACAAGAGAGGCTTGTATATGATCAAGAAAAGCTTCGATTTGAACAATTATAGGAGGAAGAAATGATAATGATGATTGATATGAGTGGAATGCCTGAGATGCTTGTAAATTGGTGTAAACAACAACAAATAAAAAATTTATCCAAAATATGGGATATAAAGAAATAGTTGGTTTATTATCATTTAGTAGAAATTCTCTTGTTTATCATATATGATTGGAAGAGAATGACTCTTTCGTTAATTTAGTTATCAAGATAAAATATTATATTTTTGTTATCTGAAGTAATGCGCAAATTCATTCTTGGGATGTGAGAAGCAAATCCATTTGTTCATTAACTGATTCTCAATCTGTTGTATAAACCTTGATGTTTTGCATGGTATTGCACGGATGAGGCATGATATTACGTTAGCATGTTTCTGATTGCTAACCATGAGAACTAATTAGCTAAGCATTGCAATTTAGAATGGTTAAAGTTGGTAGCTTATTATTTGCTTAAAAAAGACAATTACTAATAAGTTGTAGCGATTATTTAGCTAGTTTATTGGATGGTTTCTTAATAGATTTCAACTCATTCATATAACTTAGAGTATGGCCTATCAAATTGAAGATAATCGCCGTTAATATACAATTTCAGAAACTAGATAATTTAATAAATAAAATAAAATATATAGTGCCGTTTAGAAAGATGGGGAGATATCTTGTAACTTGCAGGTGATAGAGTCCAAATATTACTAAGAAGAATAATTAGTAGTAGGAATTATCTTTAGATAACTCAATTAATCTAGAATTATCTAAGAAAGGCAAGTGGTGCAGCTACTCTAAAATATTTTATTATTTAGAATAAATAGGAAGTAAGGCATCTGTAAATGTAATACACAAAAGTTGTGAGTTGAGAGTGCATAAGCTCAAATGAGAGTCCAAAAAATATAAGAGAGTGTGAGAGAAAAATAAGAGAGTCTTGAGTGTTGTAAGAGAGATATTGGAAAATATTTTGTAAGTGATCAATAAAATTATCTTCTTTCCAACTCTTTGATCCTATAATTGCCCAAAATAAATAAATTTATGGCATTTTCAGTACTGATTTGATGAAAAAAAATGAGGGAAAGATAAATTAAAGATGATCAACCATACATCATGCGGCCCAAATGTAGAGTTAGTGATAAATATTGAATAATGGGAAAATTATTATTATTTTATTAGATTCCATATAGAATAGAGGCTAAGGATAAATTGGATTCCTTGATTAATCTTCTCTAAGTAACATCAAATTCAATGAAAATTTTTTATAATAAAAACCTACTACAGTCATGAAATGAGTTTTCTCATAAACAATGCATGTTTACATTTCAGAACTACCATGCATCTCCTATACATTCTAAATAAGGTCATTTTAGAGCTCAAAACGAGTATTCTTATACCTGATTCGATGATGACATTGAATAAACTTCATAAATTCATTGGTATGATCACGCGAAACAAACACAGTTGGAATTGCATCATCAAGCTTATCATACCCAAAGTCCAATTCTCTAGCATCCCTTTCATCTTCAACAATTAATCATATTATGTAATATAATGCAAGCCTTTTGATTATTGCTTTTCCAAATAAAATATCAAGCTCAAAGAAGAACGATAGTATATCCGTACTTTTAACAAGTTCTGCTTTATAAGGACAATCGATAAAGAGATAGTTTGATTAATTATAATTAACTACAAATTATCAACTAATAAAGCAAGAGATAATAGAAACCAACAAGAAACTGCCAGAATACCGACGGATTAACCGATGGAAAAAATTCGTCGATAATTACTGACGGTTTATCGACGAATTACCGATGGTTTATTAATTTAACAGGATTTATTTTTAAAAAATCATCAATAGAAATTTCCAACGATTTTTGCGATGGATTATCGACGGAATTAGCAACGGATTTCTTTTCTGTCGATAAATCAGTCGGTATTTTGGAGGGAATAAATCCCAGAAGATTACCGATGGATTTAATCCGTCGATAAATATATCAAATTGTATTTTTTTAGAAAAAAATTTAGTCTTTAATTTACCGACGGATTTAATCCATCGGTAAATATATTAAATTTTGATTTTTAAAAAATTAATTTTAGTTTTTAATTTACCGACGGATTAAATCCATCGGGAAATACTCCCTCCGTCCCGTTTCAATGTTTACGTTTGCTTTTTGCACATTGATTAAAAATATTATATTTTAATAGATAGTGGGTGGAAAAATATAATATTTAATGTGAAGTGGGTAGGTGTATCAGTGTTGGATGATATATTAATTGTTTTAGGTGGGTCCCATATTCCTAAAAAAGAAAACGTAAATATTGAAATGAGACGCTCAAAATGGAAACGTAAACATTGAAACGGGATGGAGGGAGTATATTAAATGTTATTTTTTAAAAAAATAATTTTAGTCTTTAATTTACCGATGGATTTAATCCGTCGATGATTATATTAAATTTTAATTTTTAAAAAAATAATTTTAGTTTTTAATTTACCGACGGATTCGGTAAATAAATTAAATTTTTTTTTTTAAAAAATAATTTTGTCTTTAATTTACCGACGGATTTAATTCATCGGTAATATATTAAATGTTATTTTTTTACCGACTAATTAAATCCATCGGTAAATATATCAATTTTTTAAATAATAAATTTAGTCCTTAATTACCGACAGAATTAATCCGTAGGTAAATATATAAATTTTATTTAAAAAACAAAAACGTGTTTTCTATTTTTTTAACGTAAATCGTTTGATAAACCAAAATATCTTAGAATTTAGACTTAAGAATAGAAATAAAAAAAAATCAAATATGTACACCAGAATGGAACTGATGAAGCCCTAGTTACATAATTCCCAAAATCGAACTCGAAGAACTCCAAATACTGATTGCCAAAATGCGAAATCGAAGAACTCCTACTGACAAAATCGAAGAATCAGCCACCACTTCTCGTCGCCGACCGCACTCCCGATAGCCACTTGCGACGCCAATTTCAGTTGCCCGCGAGCCTCGCGTCGCCACCCGCTACCCTCTCGTTTGCGATGGCGCAAGAGCTTCCAGGCCACCATCGGTCACCGCTCGCTACAGGTTCCACCCGTGGCCTTCCCATTTGACTCGACAGCGTAAGCATTTCCAGGTTCTGTATGTTCTAAAGAGGTGAGTCAGGGTTTTGTTCCTCTATTCAATTGATTTTGAAATTTAAAAGAATTTATAATTTCTTCGATTAACCATATGATTCAATTTCCGGTGAGATCTTCGATTGGGTAATTATTTACACCTCATTGTTTCGAATTTATGTCTGCTGGTTTAAATTTTATTGTGTCGAGTTCAATTGGGCCATTGTCATTTTAGGTCTGCAATCTCTAGGGTTTGTCGAGATCTTAGGTTCTTTTTTCATTCTATATTATCATGATTCCTTTTGAACTATTTTGTTTCTTTAGGTCTGCAATCTCTTTTTTCTTTCTGCTCATTGTCAATGTTGTATGGCTGAGGATTTTATTGTGTTTATTAGTATGTTGAGAGTTGATTTGGATTTTGGTGTTCTTCAGTGTTTAAAGGTAGATCTCATAATCACAGATTATTGCATGCCTGGAATGATAGGCTATGAATTGCTCAAAAAGATCAAGGTAAAACCAACTCTCTGTTTATCTCTCTTCAAGACTTCAATTGTAAACTACAAAAAAGAAGACAATTTAAGACATCATGAGTTAAATTGTTCTAATTTTTAGTATCTCTGAACAGGGTTCATCCACCTTTAGAGCACCTTTAGAAAAATCCCAGTTGTGATCATGTCCTCTGAAAACATTTTGACTAGGATTGACAGGTAATTTAAACTTTCTTGATTGTTTATGTCTGATCGTTGGTGATTTGGTTGAGAATTCGTCTTTTTAAAACTTTAGTATTGTGTCAAGCGTTTTTCTTAATACTCAGAGTCAGTAATAATATTTGGAATTTTGGTTGCAGAATGGTAAATGAAGTATCTGCAGTGTCGTTGAGTACTACTTCTGGGTTATATATTATCACTCTGTTGGAAATAGGTTGTTAGTTTCTATTCGTAAATAATTTTGTGTAAGCATGTGCTAGTCTTCTATGGAAATGTGCAGTTCTCGGTGGCAGTAGCTAGCTTAGTTGATAGCTTAAATAAATTGGGATGTAGTTGCAAAGTTACGTGTCCAGCAGTTAGGAATTGTCAAGTTTGGATTTTCTTCTAATTAGCCACATGTCATTACATTAATAAATCTTAGTTAGTAGAGATTGGATTTGTCAGAATGTAGTCAAACTGGAGTGGAACTCTACTTTTTAATAAATTTCGATTCATGGTAAGAAGAGTAGCAAAGTTGAATTTTAATTGCTAATCATTACTTTTAAGTTGGCTTTGGAAGTATGCATGTAAATTAGTTAAGGTAGTCTACATGACAAAAGTTGTTAAACGTAGTTAGAATTAAGATTGCTGCAAATAATACTTTACTGATAGTCCATGCAAATTGGAATTTAGTGGGTCAGTATTAGTATTTTTAATTTATTAAAAACCTTGTGGATAGTGGGTTTAGCAGGTCCTTGTTTATTGTCACTGTACTAATTATTCCTACATGGCAAATGTATAAAATTTTTTACTTTAGTTTTTAGTTTACATATTGGCAAGTCTTGTAAGGGTGTGTGTCAAATTTTGGGAAACATACTTGTAGTCCTTTACTTTTAAAAGCCTGCAATAATATTTCAAATTGTCTTTTTGCAGAAATTTAAGGGACTTAATCCTTACTTAACTTCTTTTTACTTTGCATTAAATGTTTAAGGTTTGTTTGAAACTTATAGGACTAATTCCTTATTTATTTCTTTCTTATTTGCATTAATACATATTTATCTATTAAAATAAAAATTGCTGATGCCCTATTTGATATTTAGTTCAAAATAATATGCTTCCTTCATGACTATTCCTTCTCCAATTCTTTAATTCATTTTAGAGCATCAGTTATAATTGCTTCTCTCTCATGGCTGATAAAGACAAACATGCAGTTGCTGCTTCTCAAGATCATGAGGTACCACTTCTAGCTACTCCTTCATGTGAGTTTCTACACAGACAAGAGCATCTGCAACGTTTGGTAGTATGTGAACTTTGTGATGGTTTGATAGTGTTCATCTTATACACAAAGTATAAGGAATGATATTAGTTGTTATATTAATTGCAAGATATGTTCTTTTACCATGTTGAAAGGATTTTCTTATTATTGTCGATGGAATGAGCTAGGAAACTTGCATCTTTGATCTCAAAAGTTACTCCTTATACGCCCTTTTGTTTCGTCTATGTTTGATTCTTTGTTGTGTTTAGGATGAGGGATAAAGGTAAAGCTTATTCCTATAGCTGCTGAATGTTGGATTTCTGGAGAAATGCTAAAGTCAACATCGACTGGAAGTGGTTGTTGTGAAGAAGATTTAACCACTCTTGCTACTGAATTAACACTAGAATCACAATCTTCACTTTGTCTGCAATGTTGTAAACTTAGTATTTGGATCAACCAACATATTGAGACCTTAGATATAAGGTTATGTTGTGATGTTGGTGAAATATAATTGTAAAATCCAGCTATTGTTGTATTATCATTTTATGGAAATACAATATTATTTCTTTTATTGTATGAATGTTGTACAACTCGTTTAGATATAATTAATAATCAAAATATGTAAATTTTTTTAATAGGTATTAATATTAAATTTTCAAATATAATATTAAAAAATAAATATAAATTACCAACGGATAAATTTTTCGGTAAAATAAAAAATTCATACAAAAATACCAAATTACCGACGGATTTTTCCGTCGGTAATTTAGTGACGAACAAAATTCATCGGTAATCTATTATGCTTTATATTTTTTTATTTTGTAATTAGCGATGGAATTTTTCGTCGCTAATTACCGACGAAAATTTCCATCGGTAAAATCGTCGCTAATTTATGACTTCCGACGAATTGGGATTGCTTTAGTACCGACGTTCAAAATCCGTCTCTAATTACCGACGGATTTAAATTTTCGTCGCTAAGAAGTTATCGACGCAGAAAATGGCGACCGCTTTGTTTCCGTCGGTAATCTGTCAGTAAATTGATTACCCACGAATTTTTCAGATTTTTTATTAGAGTTATTTTCACCTACATTTTAGTGTCTTTTTATATGTGTTTTCGTATTATTTTATCTGTATTTTATATGTTATTTGGTTGTATTTTGTGTTTTTATTTGATGCTAAACATGATAAGGAAGATGTAGGAAAAAGCGGATCTCAATTCGGAGTTGAAACGAGGGAGAACGAGCCAAAACAGTGAAAGAGGAAGTAGGGCAGCAAGAACACAGGCCGTGTACAGCGCACAGCCCTGTAAGAAGTGGCCGTGCGCTGACACTCGAAACACCAACTCGGCCACGCCTGTGGCCGAGTGCAGAACACGACCCGTGTCCAGTACAAACACACGGCCCGTGCACCGCACACGGGCCTGTCCAGAAAGCTGTGCGACAATGTCAGAAAACACAACACGGCCACCCCTGTGGCCGTGTGCTGCGCACGAGTCGTGCGCTGTGTTAGAACACGGGGCGTGCGGCGGAGCTCGAGCCGTGTTGGTGCAAAAACGCATGAAATTGCTGGAATTTTCTAGAAGGCCCACATGAGGTATAAATAGACCTCATTTCAACACTTTGAGAAAAAAAGATCCGAAATTCCCATCCTCTACACACACATCACACACCATTTCTTCCATTTTCCACCATCATCTTCATCCACCTTCATCCATCTTGATCCATCTCCATCATCTCCATTAATTCTCCATCAAAACTTCATCCCTTCCATTGGGTGTGAGAGATCTCAAGAAATCAAGAGCTAGAGAAGAAGATCCATGAGTATTGAAGATCTCCTACAAGAAATTGTTGGGGAAGATTTACATCTCTCTTGATTTTCTTTTGGATTTAGACTATGGATAATTGTAATGAATCATTTATTTGTTTTGTTACTTTTATCATGATAGGCTAATCCCTCTAGTGGGATTAGGAGCATGAAGAGCATATTAGATTTATATTATCATGTGGATTAAATTGGTTTTTTGTTTAATTGATGTTGATTTCTATTCATGGAGTTTAATTGTCTTGATGTTGTGATGGCATGGTTTGTTATTCATGAATGTTTATTGGTTTAATGGATTGTTGATCAATGGATTATTTGTGGTAATTAAATGCTATCATGATGTTCATGTATGTATTGCTTGGAGTGAGACGAAAACGACCCTCTATAGTATTAGGAAGGCATGAATAGACATTGAGTTTGGGTTTGACCGAAAGGATATTTGAATTCAATGAGGGGAACCAATCCATTCGTTGGCCTTAGTACACAAAAAGGGAGAGTTTAATCTAACTAGTACCTAGATGGAAGGGGTTAATGTTGGGCTTTGATCTTAAGTGCTTTTGGGAGTCTAAAATGGATCAACAACCTTTGTAACCCGAAAGGGAGCTTAGGATACAATCGTGATCACCCTTAGTCTACATCAATTGAGTTGAATTCCTTTTGCACGATAATATGAATCGAGTGTGCTTGGATGTTTCTAATCCCATGTTTTTCCATACTTGAACTTTAGCACCCATTTTCTTTACTTGTCATTTCTCTTATTTGCTATTCTTATTTACTTGCTCCTTGCTTTAGTTGTTAATCATCTCAAAACCCCCCGATCATCTTTACAAAAACGACATGAACATGAGCTCACGTATTTTGCTAGTCCAAACATAACTCCTTTGTAGATTGATAATTTTTCTTGGGATATACTACTACAACGATCGAGTATTCTTGCTCGTGAGTGCTACAAAAATAGGCAAACAATTTTACCGACAGAATTTTCCGTCGGTAATCTGGCAGTTTCTTGTAGTGTGCAACAAGTAGTAATAAATGGATAGATGGGTGAAGATAGATGATCGTTGTGAAATTCACCTAGATTTTAAGTGGATTTTTGTGGCTTTAATTTAATAATTGAGCATGATTTTAATGAAAATACTATTAATTGCTTGATTATTTGGAGAAAGGTATTTTTGTTTATTTTTGCAGAAAAATGGGTGATTTTGATAAAAATGGATTCTACAAGTGAAGAGAAAGATGTGGGAGAAAATGAAGCACGATTTGGAGTTGAAACGAGCAAGAACGGGCCAAAGGAAAAATTGTTATAAATCCCATTTTTGGTGCCATGAGCTAAATTATCCCACATTGATTACTTACCACAAATTCCTCTCACTCTACTACTACATGACCCCACTTGTCCCACATTGAAAACTCACTCAAATTTCTCTCATCCTTACTACTATAAATACCCTCTTCTATGAAAGCCACCATTGACCAATTCTCACCCATTAAATTGAATCATTAGATTCAATAGTTAAGGAGAGCTTTTTAAGATCTCCATAGTTGAGATCCCTCCCCCTTTCGGGGTGAGGGATCCGTCCGAAGTTTAAATATTTTTTCTAGATTAGGATTTTATTGTTTTCCAAGAAGGTGGGGACACCAAGGAAAGGATGATACTCATGGATGTAAAACTTCATTAAGGTGTAATATAATCCTACTTATTATCTTTTTATTTTCTATGTTTTGGATGTTTAAGTGATGTTTAGATTATGGATTAATTTGTGATATTATTTAAATTGCAATCCCGGCTTTGATTAGTTTCATTTATGGATGCTTAATTGTTTAATCTATATGTTTGATTTGTGTGGTTAATTATCTAGTGCATGTGGTTAGAACGAGAGTTCAATTATGTGTTTTAGGAATTAATTTACTCATTTCATCATGTGGGTTATGTGGATTAATGTGGGAAGAGTTGGGGACGACCTCTCATGTTTAGAACTACATAAGTGGACACTAGAGAGGTTAGATCGAAAGGTCAATTAATCTAGTGAGGGGAACCCAACCTTAGTGAATTCATAGTACCTAGAAAGGGAATATTACCTATGATTTAGTACCTTTTAGGAAACTCGTACGTGTAATTAGTACCTATTGGGAGGTGTTCGCTATGGTATCAATCCTATGTGCTACTTTGGGGTCTTTGTAAGGGCCTACATCCTCTTCATCTCGATAGAGAGTTTAGGTGAAAATAGTGATCGCTCTTACTATGATAGCTTAAATTGAGAGGCAATTAGATGTGTTACATGATTGATCCATTTGAATTGCATCATGAAGATTTTCTTTGCATTGAAAATTCCAAAAATATTGTAATTAGTTCTTTTCTTGTTTTTATTATCTCTCTTCTCGGTCGTCCCTAACTAATACGAGACTATAACTTGAAGGCCACGAATCCTAAATTCCCTTGGGTTCGATATTTTGTTGCTTGATCGCCCGGACTATTAACGACCAATCAAATGGCGCCGTTGCCGAGGAATTTAGTTGTATTTGTGACTTCGGGTTTCGTTGAGTGTTAGGATAGGGACATTTTTTATTTGATTTGTTTTTTTGTTTTGTTTTATGGTTGTGTTTGTAGGGACGAAAACGTGGTGCCATGGTATTGGCCTTGAAGAGCAAAGGAGTGGTGCAAATTGAGGTAACGAACATCTTCTCAACTTAAATTCGACTTTGCCTAATTTAAGTTTGGAGGTATGTTCTCTTTGTTACTTGACTTTTCTACGGTTTGAATTAGAAAAATTGCATCAATGAACTCCTACTTGATCATATTGCACCGGCGAACGTTTAAGTCCTTACTCTTTTCTTTGGCACGTATTTTCTCCTTTTTTTTATTATTTTTTTTTGTGCTTTTCTTGCTTTCTTTTGCTTTCCATAAGGAGAAAATCTTTCTTAGCTCTCTTGTGCTTCATTGTGAGGAATTTTGAGGCTATGATGCTTGGTTGGAACTTGTGACTTGATGGATTTTTTTTTGTGTACTTGTTGAGTTGTGGTTTGTGCTTGTTTTGTGTTTCTTTCACTACTACAGGCCCGTGAGATTTTTGAGCCTTAAAATCATGAAATCAAATGGTTTTTCCTTTCTTGTGTGTGCATCATTCTTTTGTGTGCATTCTAGAACTTCCCATTGTGTCTTCTTAAAGCTACATGTGTATGAAGATTGTTGGAAATGATTTAAGGCCATCTTTGTGTTGACAAGTCACTTAGCCAAATTAATCCTACCAAATGAAATTATTTCGTAGTTTGCCCCTTTGAGCTTATTATCCTTATTTCTTTGGCAACCTACAAATTTAACCATTTTTATCCATATTTTATATCCTAATCACCTTTATTGATTAGTAGAGGATTAATGGGGATGAAGTGGTTGAATTGAGCTTACAAGAAAGTTTGGAAAGAGAGAAATTGTGAAAGTGCAAGAAAAGATGGAGAAAAGATGAAAAAGAAAAAATGGAGGTTGTGTGAAAAGAAAATTTGAGTGAAGCTTGTATAAAAGAAGCATAAAGGAGCTCTACTAGAAAAATGGAAAGAGAGCCATTGTAGAAAAGAGAGGAAAAAAAACTCAATAGTGGAAGAAAAAAAAATAAAAATGGTTAGTTAGTGTGTTGGATGGAAAATTATATTTTTCTTGAGGTGAAAAGAGAAAAAGAGAGGATAAGAGTTGAAGTGATCAATAAACTTAAATTCTCTACTAATCTTGAGCTTACTTTTCCTAAATTTTCCTACCCAAGACCAAAGAGCCTACATTACAACCCCATTAAAGACCTTTTTGATTCAATAATTAACACATACAAGTGGTAGAGAGTTTAGACCTTTGGCAAGCATATGGTAATGACATACATTTGAATTGATTTTTGAGAGTATACACTTCTCCCATACACCCCTTGAGTGTGAGAGTGAAAAGAAAAATCTAGAGATGAGTAGTGAAAGTCTCACTTGCTTGCATATTTCCTAAATTTAATTTGTATGCATTTAAATTGATATCTTGTCGCTTGTTTTGATTGAATTGAAATAGCTTTGAAGTGACTCAATCTCATTGATATCTTGATTCAATTCTAGGTGAATTCCCCTCCTCGTTCTTTCTTTTCTTTCGTTGCTCGGGGACGAGCAACACTTTAAGTTTGGGGGTTTGATCGTTGTGAAATTCACCTAGATTTTAAGTGGATTTTTGTGGCTTTAATTTAATAATTGAGCATGATTTTAATGAAAATACTATTAATTGCTTGATTATTTGGAGAAAGGTATTTTTGTTTATTTTTGCAGAAAAATAGGTGATTTTGATAAAAATGGATTCTACAAGTGAAGAGAAAGATGTGGGAGAAAACGAAGCTCGATTTGGAGTTGAAACGAGCAAGAACGGGCCAAAGAAAAAATTGTTATAAATCCCATTTTTGGTGTCATGAGCTAAATTATCCCACATTGATTTCTTACCACAAATTCCTCTCAATCTACTACTACATGACCCCACTTGTCCCACATTGAAAACTCACTCAAATTTATCTCATCCTTACTACTATAAATACCCTCTTCTATGAAAGCCACCATTGACCAATTCTCACCCATTAAATTCCATTAAATTGAATCATTAGATTCAATAGTTAAGGAGAGCTTTTTAAGATCTCCATAGTTGAGATCCCTCCCCCTTTCGGGGTGAGGGATCCGTCCGAAGTTTAAATATTTTTTCTAGATTAGGATTTCATTATTTTCCAAGAAGGTGGGGACACCAAGGAAAGGATGATCCTCATGGATGTAAAACTTCATTAAGGTGTAATATAATCCTACTTATTATCTTTTTATTTTCTATGTTTTGGATGTTTAAGTGATGTTTAGATTATGAATTAATTTGTGATATTATTTAAATTGCAATCCCGGCATTGATTAGTTTCATTTATGGATGCTTAATTGTTTAATCTATATGTTTGATTTGTGTGGTTAATTATCTAGTGCATGTGGTTAGAACGAGAGTTCAATTATGTGTTTTAGGAATTAATTTAATCATTTCATCATGTGGGTTATGTGGATTAATGTGGGAAGAGTTGGAGACGACCTCTCATGTTTAGAACTACATAAGTGGACACTAGAGAGGTTAGATCGAGAGGTCAATTAATCTAGTGAGGGGAACCCAACCTTAGTGAATTCATAGTACCTAGAAAGGGAATATTACCTATGATTTAGTACCTTTTAGGGAACTCGTACGTGTAATTAGTACCTATTGGGAGGTTTTCGCTATGGTATCAATCATATGTGCTACTTTGGGGTCTTTGTAAGGGCCTACATCCTCTTCATCTCGAGAGAGAGTTTAGGTGAAAATAGTGATCGCTCTTACTATGATAGCTTAAATTGGGAGGCAATTAGATGTGTTACATGATTGATCCATTTGAATTGCATCATGAAGATTTCCTTTGCATTGAAAATTCCAAAAATATTGTAATTAGTTTCTTTTCTTGTTTTTATTATCTCTCTTCTCGGTCGTCCCTACCTAATACGAGACTATAACTTGAAGGCCACGAATCCTAAATTCCCTTGGGTTTGATATTTTGTTGCTTGGTCGCCCGGACTATTAACGACCAATCAATAGATCAATCTAAGAAGGTATTAACACTAACTACACTATAGAAAGGGTTTGTTCTAGGTTCATGAACATGCAATGATGAAAGTCATGGATTGGGTACTAAAGGCACTCACATATAAGTTAAGTGCTCATTTACAAGACACAACATATATGTAGACTACAAATTTAATATCAAAAAGGATACTAAGAGTGTCTTCCTATGCTTCCTATTCCTTTTCGAAGTACTAAGGTCCTATAAGAAGATCCTTCGTCTAAGTTCCGTTTTAAGGGCAACTCTTCCTAGTGTCCTATTGTGAAGTTCTAAGCATGCATTAGTCTTTACAAAATCAAGTCATACGTATAATAGAATCAATCCATACAATGAAATTATTCAATTAATTAACCACAACACATAATTAAGTTTACCCTCCAACTAGCATGCAATGGTAAATCAACCACGCAATTCAACATATGAAATGAGAATATTCACAAGAAAATACTTCAATCCAATCAATTCTTCAAAATAATATTCACAAACCTAGAATTCCCTAACTAATCATGATAGCTAGCCTCACTAAGAGACTAGCCTACAATTTGCATCGTCAATTCATTACAATCCTTACAATGCTCCATTTGAGCCAAAGAAAGAGAAAAAATGTAAAATAGAATATGAATTGCTTTCCTTGAATGGTAGAGGTCCTCTTCTTTTACTATGCCCAATTCCTAACCAATTGAAATTCTCCTTCTTAGATTTAGGATGGGTGGAGGATTTATGTTTTAAATTGTGGAAATTGATGAAGATATAGATGGATTTGAGATGGAGATGAATGGAGAGGATATGTGTGAGTATTTGGTGTAAAATGTGTGTAACAGCTCCAAAAATGAATTCCCCCTGTAATTGGCACATAAATGGGATATTTATATCATTAGAATCTTCACTGAATTAATGAGTCAAAGTTGACAAAACTCGACTCGAGCTCATGAACTCGAGTCGAGCTACAACGTGCTTCTCGGCAGTATGAGCTCAAATCGAGTGCTACAAGCCGACGAATAAGGGAGGCCAAGTTGATGTTTCTGATTGCTACAGTCGACGTTCGGTGGTCGACGAGCACATCTCGACAGTGCTGGTGTCAGAGCTCAACTCGAGCTTTGAGTCTGTGTCAAGTTGTGACACAACTTGTCCTTCCTTCTCCGTTTCGACTCCCAACTCTATTTTGCTCCGTTTTTCACCTATATTATACACATTTATGATCATTTTCAAATATTTTCATCTCAACAAAAAAAATCTACATATGAACAAAATACACCACCGAATCTACAATAAACGTACAAATAATACGAAAATAATACTTAAAATAAAATGAAAATCTAAATAAAAATAGCGACGATCACCTTCATGATATCTTTCAAAGTCACAAGATGCCAAAACCGTGCTGGTCCACGTACAATCACAAATCATGATTAAAATACTCCAAATGCTTGTTCAACATCTTGCTGCAAAATTTTTGTGCTTATTATCTCTTAGAAAGGGGATTGTTTTCACAAATGTTGACCATGGTGGATATATTCCATCAGCAAGATAGTATCCCATTGTTTAACTAAGGAGTTAGCTAGAGGCGCATGACCTTCTACAAAATCTATGAATAAAAATGATCTATCCAATACACAGGGCCGGTCCTTTAATTTAAGGGGCCCGGTGCAAATTATTTTTAAATGGCCTTCTATTTTTTTATAAAAAATAATGTATATAAAGTAATAATAAAATTAAAATATAAATATTATTAGTTAAACATATAAAATAAAGTATATAAAAAATAAGTGGCACATTAATCACATCTAGCTCATAAAAAAGAGGATGGCTATTCACACCCCCGAATTTATTAAGTATACCCGATTACTAAATAAATACCAATTTAATTTAATAACACATAAGCATATTACTAAATACACCACATTAAAGTCTTTTTTATCCTTTAATTTAATATCATTAATAAGTCAAAGTATCGCACTACTGTCACCACCCACAACCTTACTCATCCGTAAGCGTCAAGGAAGAACACAATCCACAACTTTACCATGTTTCAGTAAATAGACCAACCTGTTGCTAGAGGTATTGACCTTTGAAAAACCTTTTCTCCTTTTTCATACCCTTCTTTCACATCTCTCCTCAAAGTGGGGTTTCTCTTGGTAATTGTTGGGCCCTTTTGGGTTATAACCCAAATGTTGGTCTTCAATCCTAAGTATTGGGCCCATTCCAATTAATTGGAAGAGGGCCCATAGCCTTACACCCCATCCCATATTAACACCCATTTGTGACCCTTACGGGTAGAACGTGGATTTGAATTCTTGTGTGAGTTCAACGGGAATCAGAGCACTGTGGAGTTCTTCCCTCGACCACCTTCTCCGGCGTAGACGACGAACACGGACGACGATGACGACCTTATCTGCCTAACAGTGGTATCAGAGCGGATTTTGTCGTTCGTTCATCTCCCGAAGCTGCTGACCATCAGCCGCCGGTGGGAGATCGCCGCCGTCCGGCCGCCGCTGGACTTCCTCGCCGGAATCGCGATCTGACCGGATCGGAGCCGCCACCGCCTCCAGCCGCCGGGATCTGAAGGATCGGGGCCGCCACCGCTTCCAGCCGCCTGAAAAGCAACTGGGATCCGCCTGGAGCCGTCCATCGCGAAGCAACACGCCGGCCACCCACAACCGCCGCTGCTGACCGCCTACAGATCGCACCGCCGTCGCCAGCAGTCGCCGGTTGAAGCCGCCGCTGTCCAGATCGCGCCGCCCATCGACAGATCGTGCCGCCCGTTGACAGATCATGCCGCCGCTATCCATTCGCGATCGCTGCTACTTCCGCGCTCAGCCCGTCAACGTCCGCCGCCAGCTTCCAAATCGCGCTGCTGCTACTGCAGATCGGACCTGCTCAGCCCGTCGCCAGCAGCTCGCCGCTCGAAGGTCGCCGGACCTGCTGCTCCAGATCGCGCTCCTCATCCACCGCTGTTCCAGTTTCGGGAGCCGCCTTCAGCTGCTAGGGTTCCGTCAAGCGCCGCCGCTCCTGCCCATCGCCGGAAACGCGACCACCCGAGGTTTAGGACGCCGGCCACCGGAAATGCGACCGCCGCAACACTGCCGGTTTTTAACAACCTGCCCACCGCCGTTGCTGCTGACCCGCGCCACCACCGCTGACCGCCGCCGCTGCCGCCGCCGCCGTTGACCGGCGGCACAAAGGTTCCGGTCAGATTGGAGTGTCCA
This sequence comes from Pogostemon cablin, assembly GCA_023678885.1. Taxonomy (NCBI): domain Eukaryota; kingdom Viridiplantae; phylum Streptophyta; class Magnoliopsida; order Lamiales; family Lamiaceae; genus Pogostemon; species Pogostemon cablin. Next base: position 12,011,517 of record CM042993.1, read on the forward strand.
TTTTGAGGAAGGGAAGTGTCTCTCCTCTTCTCCTTTTATATTGTTCCGAAAAATTTCAGATTTGTTTTGTTATTTTTCCGGATCGTTCCTTTTCTGAAAATTTTCAGATTGTGCCTTCACTAACCCCCAATGTTTCTCACTTTGTGTGTAGGTTGAAACTTGGAGTGGAGGCTGCCCCATTCGTGTTTGGTACGTGAACAAGACTACGAGGGATCCACCCCCGTTAAGTAACGGGCTGGTGGCTCGTAGAGGTGGTACGGTGTTCTCATCGGAGACACCGCTCTGGTGAAATAGCTTGAGCTTTTCTTATTTTATTTTCTTGTCTGATGCCCTGAGGCGGCTGGCCCTCTTATTTGCTCTTGTGTGATGCTCTGAGGCGGCTGTCCCTCTTATTAATGTTCTTGTTTGTTTCTTTTGTGAAACTGTCATCTTAGTCTTTCAATTTCCGCTGCTGAAAATCTATCCTTGTGTGTTATACTGCTCCGTTTCTCGCTTTGTGTGTGATTAGAGTAGTGTCAACCTGGTGTGTGACAGATTGTTGCTCTGTATTTCTGTATTTTCTCCATTCAAAGTGTGTTCTACTCAACTTTAAATACCCATGGCTTCGTCTTCGTTTGGACAAGCACCGTTTGATGGTAAGCGAGACTTCAGTATCTGGAAACAGAAAATAAAGCGCATACTCATTCAACAAAGGGTATTCAAAGTTGTAGATACTCGTATGACAAGGATGATACACCTGCTAAAAAGACTGAGATGAATGAGCTTGCTTTATCTGCGATTATCTTGAATCTTTCTGATCCTGTGCTTAGAAAAGTTGGTGTGCATGAGTCCGCAAAAGTTTTGTGGGAAACGTTGGATAAGCTGTACACTGAAACATCTTTGCCTAGTAAAATGTTTCTTCTGGAAAAATTCTTTCGTTTTAAACTTGATTTAAACAAAGATGTTGAAGAAAATTTGGATATGTTCACGAAGTTGATTCAAGATATTAAGCTAACTGGTGACAAGCATATTGATGAATACACTCCTATTGAGCTTTTAAATGCTATACCTGATTCTTACAATGATGTCAAGTCTGCTATAAAGTATGGCCGTGATGACGTTACTCTTGATATTGTGGCGAATGCCTTAAAAAGCAAAGAGCATGATTTAAAACAAAATAGGGGTGTTAAGAATTCTGGGGAGGTTATGCATGTTAAGGGGAAACCTAACAATCGTAACAAGAACAAGAACAACAGTAAGAACAAGGACAAAAATTCTAATGTGAAATCCCAGAATAATCAGAATGGGGACAAGAAAAAGAAGAAATGCTTTAATTGCCATGAAAGGAGACATTTTTCGAACAAGTGTCCTCATCCTAAGAGGAATAATTCTAATGATCATGCTAATGTTGCCTCTGAATCTGTGAATTATGGTGATGTGTTTGCTATTTCTGATAGTTGTGTGAATTCTGTGCATTCATCTCTGTGTGATAGTGAATGGCTTGTGGATTCCGGTTGCACATTTCATATGACACCTTTTAAACATCTTTTCTCTTCATATAACAATATTTCTCATGGATCTGTGTCTATGGCTAATGAAAGAAGATGTGATGTGCTTGGTGTTGGTGACATTTGCTTGCGTTTTGAAGATGATTCTGTGTTCACTTTGAAAAATGTGCGACATGTGCCTGATTTGTGTAACAACTTGATTTCCTGTGCTGCACTTGAAGATGAGGGGCTTGAGGGTAGGTGGGGAAAGGGTTGCATGTCTATTGTAAAGGGTTCTGTGCCCATCTTTAATGCTGAAAAAAGGAATAACCTTTATGTTTGTTATGCTAAATCTGTTGTTATGTCTGCTAACGCGGTTAAAGAAGATAAAACAAATATTTGGCATGGTAGGTTAGGTCACATGAGTGGAAAAGGTCTTGAAATATTGCATAAAGCTGGTTCTTTTGGTAATGATAAGATTACATGCATTCCTTTCTGTGATTCTTGTGTGCAAGGCAAACATGCGAAGGTGAAATTTCCTGTTTCCCCATACCCTAAGACTTCTTCGTGTAGTGATATACTTGAGTACCTGCATGCTAATGTGTGGGGGCCTTCTAGTGAGCCAACTCAAGGTGGCAATGTGCATTTTCTGTCCATTATTGATGATTTTTCAAGAAAAGTGTGGGTAATTTTGCTTAAAAACAAATCTGATGTTTTTGAAAAGTTCAAAAATTGGAAAACTTTGATTGAAAATCAAATGGGTAAAAAGATTAAGTATCTTAGAACTGATAATGGATTGGAATTTTGCAATAATGCCATGGATGATTTATGTGTCAAATCTGGAATTGTGAGACATAAGTCTGCTCCTTACACTCCCCAACAGAATGGGGTTGCTGAGAGGATGAATAGGACTTTGTTAGAAAGGGTGAGGAGCATGTTGGTGTCTTCTAGACTTTCTAAAAAGTTTTGGGGTGAGGCGCTTATTACCGCAGCATTTTTAATAAACAAATCCCCCTCTGTGCCTTTGAAGGGTAAGTGCCCTGACTATGTGTTCTTTGGTAAAAGTATTGATTATTCTGTGCTACGTGTATTTGGCTGTGCTGCGTTTGTGCGTCAGAAACATGACAAATTGGATCCTAGGAGTAGAAAATGTGTTTTTCTTGGTTATCCTGAGGGTGTTAAAGGTTATAGGCTGTGGGATATCTCTGAACCTGGTTTCAAAATCGTGATTAGTAGGGATGTGATCTTCAATGAATCTGAATTTCCTTGCTTATCTGCTCTTTTGCCAGATGTGGTGCCTTTACATGATCCTACCACTTCTTCGAGTGAGGTGGAGTTGTCTCCTTTGTTATCTGATGTTGAAAACTTGCCTGACACTGTTGTTGATCAAGAACTTGTTACCAATGAACCTGTTATCAATGATGAAAATGTGCATGATATTCCTGAAGATGATGACTATGTGTTGACTAGGGATAGACCTAGAAGGAATATTAGGCCACCTGCTAGGTATGATGATTTTCATATTGATACTCATGCTTGTAATGCGTTTGAAAGTATTGATAATGAACCTAAGACCTATCAAGAAGCTTTAAAATCTGACGACTCTGTGAAATGGTTAAATGCTATGAAAGATGAAATGAAATCATTGCATGTTAATCATACTTTGACTCTGGTTCCAAAACCTGCTCATTGCTCTGTTGTTGATTGCAAGTGGCTTTTCAAAGTGAAACATGAGCCTGAAAATGTTAGATTTAAAGCTAGATTGGTAGCAAAAGGTTTTACTCAAAAGGAAGGGGTTGATTATAATGAAATCTTTGCTCCTGTTGTTAAATTCACCACGATTCGTATAATGCTTGCATTAGTTGCTCATTTTGATTGGGAATTGAAGCAAATGGATGTAAAAATGGCTTTTCTTAATGGTGATTTGGACAAAAAGATTTTCATGAAACAACCTGAGGGTTTTGTGGACCCCAAAAATCCTGATCATGTATGTTATTTGAAGAAATCCTTGTATGGCTTGAAATAATCTCCTAGACAGTGGAATAAGAAGTTTGATCAATGCATGACATCGTTGAAGATTAAGAGAAGCTTGCATGATAATTGCCTTTACTTCAAGATTGATACTTCTGTTCCTGTTTTTCTGCTCATATATGTGGATGATATGCTAATTGTTAGCCCTGATCTTGAGTATGTTGAGCTTGTTCAAAAGAGTCTATGTGATAATTTTGATCTGAAAGATCTTGGAGATGCTAAAAGGATTCTTGGAATGAACATTGATAGAGATAGGAAGAACCATGTTCTCTTGCTTAATCAGATTTCATATTTTGAAAAGATTTTGAGTAAATTATCTATGATGTCTGCTAAAACTGTGAATGTGCCTCTTGCTGCTCACTTTGTGTTAAGTAAGGATCAGTCTCCAAAGACTGATTCTGAAATTGCTGAAATGGAAAAGGTTCCTTATTCCAATGTCATTGGGTCTGTTATGTATCTTATGGTTAGCACTAGACCAGATATTGCATATTCTGTTAGTTGCTTGAGTAGGTATATGGCTAATCCAGGTGCGCCTCATTGGGAGGTTTTGAAATGGCTCTTGAGATACCTCAAGGGCTCCATGGAGGTAAGTTTGCACTTTTCCAAATCTGCAAATGGTGTGAGCCTTGTTGGCTATGTTGATTCCAATTATGCAAATGATAATGATAATAGGAAGTCTACAACTTCTTATGTGTTTACTTTATGTGGCTCTTGCATAAGTTGAAAGTCTCAGTTACAGCATGTGGTTGCTTTATCTACAACTGAATCTGAATACGTGGCTATTACCGATGCTTTAAAGGAAGCTATTTGGCTGCAAGGCCTTCTGAATGAAATAGGTTTTCTTGACAAATGTGCCACTGTGTTTTCTGATAGTATGTCTGCGATTCAGTTGAGTAAAAATCCTGTTTTCCATGATAGAACCAAGCATATAGATGTTAGGTATCATTTCATTCGTGATATTGTGGAAAAAGGTATTGTTAACCTGGAAAAGATTGCATCTGAATTTAATCCTGCTGATATGGGTACTAAATGCTTATCTGTTGAAAAATTTAGGTCTTGCATGAGGACTTTAAATTTTGACTCTCTTGATTGAAGCATGTTGTATGCAGTTTTTTTCCGTGGATGTTGTGTCCACTCTTGAGCTTGTGTGCTCCGTTTATTTTGTCCTTGGGATATTTTAAACATTTTGTGACTGTGTGTCCGTGATCTTTGCTTCGGCTTAGATTTGTGTATCTTTTGTGATACCTTGACTTTTGTGTCAAATTTCTGGATCTTGCATTTGACTTTGTGTCTTTTCGTTTTGCAGGTGTCCGGGGAAAAGTGCAATGATGAATTCCCATTTAGTTATACACGAAGGTGGATGATTTGGGCCAAGGTGGAGATTGTTGGGCCCTTTTGGGTTATGGTCCAAATGTTGGTCTTCAATCCTAAGTATTGGGCCCATTCCAATTAATTGGAAGAGGGCCCATAGCCTTACACCCCATCCCATATTAACACCCATTTGTGACCCTTACGGGTAGAACGTGGATTTGAATTCTTGTGTGAGTTCAACGGGAATCTGAGCACTGTGGAGTTCTTCCCTCGACCACTTTCTCCGGCGTAGACGACGAACACGAACGACGATGACGACCGTATCCGCCTAACAGTAATAAAAATCGATCTTGAAATATTCAACACGAATATTAATAATGCATACTCTATTCACCCTTCTTCCCCCTCGCCGGCGACAACATCAAAGACACCTTGCTTAAAGACACCGTCAGATTTATCCTCATAGTTCAACCTACCCAGTGCTCCATATCCGTTGATTTCACCTAATCTCTTAACTCCAGCAAGTCCTCGAAGCCCTTCGCCGCGTCATGGTGAAAGATGACTGCGAAAATTATAAGGGCGGTGTCGGCTCACCCACATACAGTCATCGTAGCCAATTGGCTCGACTCGTGGTGAGGCTCGATTTGCATACACTTGGGTTGGTAATTTGGAGACTCAGTGCTCCAGTTAATGCGGTGGCTGTTTCATCGGAGTAGCAGATGGTGCATACAATATTTTCAGGGCCATCAATGGCAACTTTCACGAGTTTTTGATTCAGGTGCTATACTGCAGAAGGTGTAGTCTTGTAGATAAGCGCAATTTTGGTATTAATTCCATAATTAATTGTATAAGGATATTTATGTAATTTTGAAGAAGGATATTTTAGTCTTATTCATTTAAGGGGTACGTAAGTAATTCCGTGGGTGCGAATAGTCGTCCCCCATAAAAAATATCTCTAGTGTATATTGTAATATTAAGGATGTCTTGGGTAAGATCATCTCATGGTGAGATAATATTATATATTTTTATTTAATTATCAAATTTTATTAGAATTTTATTAGTTTTCTTTAAATATTGTCACTTTTTATTTATACTATAATTTATTTATGAAATAGTTTTGCACAATTATTACTTTTTACCAATTCAATATCACTTTTTCATTAAAATATATTCACTTTTTATCCGTCTCACAAAAGTGTCTTCGTAAAAAGGTCTCACACAATCTTTGCTTATAGTATTCACATATGAAATTAATTATGAAATTTTTTATTTTTTTATTATTTTTCTCAATAAGTTTAATTGATAAGATAATGTTTAAAACAATAATCGAAGAAATGGAGGAAATGAATTTTTTAGTTAAAGAAAAAATTATATACGTTGTATATATATAATAAAACAATAACTAAAAAGAGAAGAGGAAGAAAGGATATATATATAAGTTCAAGTGATGAGAAATTTTTTAAATTTAAAATAAGAATTGAGAAAGAGGAAGAAGTAATTAACAAAAATAAATAATATATATATTCAATAAAATAGTTAATAACTAAAAGGACAAATCAGTGGATTCGAACTTTGTTAGTTGACATGGAGAACTAGAAGCTCTACCAACCAAGCTAAAGAACACATTAAGATATTTTTCAACTTTAAAATATATAATAATTATATATATATTACATAATAATAAAAAAAATTCGGGAGCCCTCGTTAGAGTGAGGGCCCTGTGCAGCGGCACCCCCGGCATCGCCCCAGGGCCGCCCCTGCCTATACATTTATGTCATTATGCGATCCAGGGTAATCCAAAAAATGCATGCTATATCCACATATCATAAGAAACTATAGCTTTAAGAATTGTAGTTCATTCATTTACATGCCCAACATACATGCCCTTTCATGCTACAGGACAATTTTTCCACTTTCAATGCATACAGTATATAGACATGCACCATTTAACCGGAACTGCTGGTTCGGACCGGCGAACCGCCGGTTTTAACCGGAACCAAAACCGGCGATTCCGGAATCGGTAGAAAATGAACTGAAATCGATAGAACATGGTTTGATTTCGGTTCCCACAACTCTCGAACTGGAACCGCCGGTTCACCGGTTCATGGCTAAAACTGGCGGTTCCTCGATTTTTTTATTTTTTATTTATTTATTTTTTGAACGGCCAAGATCGACTATCCGTTGGAGATCCGACGGCCCAAAAAAAATGACCGTTGGGGCTGTAAATCGGCGGTTCAGGCGGATAAACCATCGGTTCCGGTTAGGCTATTCAGGCGGGCCGGGCGGGAGTTTTTGAATTTTGAAAATTCAAACGTGCGGTCGAGATCGTGTGGCCGTTGAAGATCAACGACTGAGATTGAGGGGAAAACCGGTGGTCCCGGTTTGAACCGACCGTTCCGGTAAATCGGCGGTTCCGCCGGATTTTTTTTTTTTTAAATTCAAGAGTTGAGATTTTTTTTGTGTTCAAAATTTGAAATGGATGGATGAGATCAATTCCAACCATCTATAAATACCCCCCAAGTGTGATCAATTTGGGCACACAACATTCAATCTACTCTAATTCTACTACACTACTTCTTCTATTCTACATTCTTGATTCTACTTACTCTACTCAATACACTTTCTCAATTCAAGTTCTCCTCTCAAGTTTCTTTTTTTAGTTCATATATATCAAACTCAAAAAAAAAAATTAGTTGTAGTCTTTTATTTCAATTCTTTCATTATCACTTTCATTTCAATTCTCTCATTATCATTTTCTATCTTTTCCCACATATACTACTAATTAGTATACTTCTAGTCTCTTAGTTTTAGTTCATAAATCCTATATATTTATCCTTTTTTTAATCTAAAAAAAATGCCTAGAAGAGGTTCTTCTTCATCCGGTGCCTCACCTTCTTCTTCTAGAGGAAAATCCATACCCAACACCTTAAATTGTCCTCCACCACCTCCACGCCAACTTCCACCAACTCTAGAAGATGTTGAACTTGAAAATATTCCTTCGGATGAAGAAATATCCCCTCATTTGTTCAACTTGAATGTTAGGGAGATACTTGGAGATGATTTCCCCTCCGACAACGACAACGATAATACTCAAGGTCAATCACAATAAAGGACGAGTGGACGTCAACCAACCTCGGGTGGTACGGGTACCGGAGATGGAACCGGAGGCTCTAGCGGATGTGGAGGATCGACTCGAAGTTCCCCACAAGTGTTACGTTCTGATATATTTTCCATTCATTTCAAGAAGGAGGCGATTGAGAATTCGAATGAATTCAAAGTTATTTGCAACTATTGTGGCACGAAGTATAAATTCAAGCATGGCGGAGGATATGGAACGTTCATCAAGCACATCAACTCGAAGCATCCGGACAAGATTGGCATCTCAACCGGTCAAACACAAATAGGACGAGGGTTCACGGCCTCTTCCGGAGGAGAAGGTTCATGGCGTCGGGTAACACTCTTTTTAAATTTGATGAATCTAATTATTTGAGATTATACCTTAAACTTATGTCACCAAACATTTGTCATTTAACTTTGCCGATAATGTTTTTTTTCAAGATTGGGTTAATCTCACTTTAAATCCTTAAGCCCCACCTTTGCATCGTAATAAATGTAAACTTGGTGTTGCTAAAGTTGTTAAAGAGTATGGTTGGATTTTAAAACAAATTTTGCAACAATTACCTCATAAAGTGTCTATATGTTCGGATATTTGGAGCAATTTTTGGCAAAAAGCAGATTATATGGGTATTACTTGTCATTGGATTGATAGTTCATGGAATTTGCAAAAAAGATTAATTGCTTATAGATCATTTGATGTTCCTCATACCGCCGTTAATATTGCTCACAAAATTAGTACTATTTTGCAAGAATATGGTTTAGTTACAAAGATTTTTACAATCTCATTTGATAATGCTAGTGCTAATACGGCTAGTTTAGAAAGTCTTATTGATATTTGCAAACCCTCAATTGGTGGTAGATTTTTTCATGTTAGATGTATTTGTCATATATTGAATTTATGTGTTCAAGATGGTATAAGTGCTTTGAAAACACACATTCAACCTATTAAAAGTGTTATATGGTATATAATGAGAAACCCTTCCGTGACTAAAAGGTGGAAAAGATATTGTTAATCTGTGAACATTCACCCAAAAAAATTTCCTTTAGATGTTTCAACTCGTTGGAATTCGACGTATAAAATGTTGTATGACTCTTTTGATTATAAAGATCATATTTGTGCTTTTTACTCACAAGATGCGGGTGGTCAAACACTACACCAAAAACGCTGATAGACATCGGTTAAAAACCGATGCCTATTTCACCAAGCAGCCGATGTTGAAGCCTGTGATGTTAAAAGTAGGCACTGATAGACATCGATTTTTAACCGATGCCTTTTCCCTTGATTAGACATCAGTTGTATCCTTTGACATCAGTTATCCACCAATGTCTTTCAATGGAAAGGCATCGGTTGACGTACATAAGACATCATTTATTCACCGATGTCTTTCCTCAAAAAGACATCGTATAAGAAAAAAGACATCAGTTATAAACCAATGTCTTTCTCGACAAAGACATCGGTTAAGACATATTTAATATCGGTTATTAACCGATGTCTATCCACCTATAAACATCGTAAAGAACAATAAACATCGGTTTTCCAATGATGTCTTTTTAAGAAAAGACATCAGTTTTGTACCAAAACACATCATTCTTCCACCGATGTCTTTTCTAACATAGACATCAGTTTCACACCAATAGACATCGATTTTTAAATGATGTCTTTCATATTTCTATTTTTATTTTTATTTTATTTTACACATAATTTTATATTATTATTAAAATAAGATTAAACACAATTATATTATATAACTCAAAACTTATGATTTTTTACAAGAATTTCAAATACAGAAAATTATCCCTTAATTCTAAAAGAAAAAGAAACCGATCCTAAATAATTAAATCCAAACTTCAATCTTACATAAATAAAACCTAAAATTATAAGCTAAAACCTCATCATGAAGAGGAAGAAAGAGAAGCCCGACTGATAATTTCCAATCCACGTATCTGTGAGACATTACATGAATACACTAAAGTCTCCAAACTTTAAATCTTCTAAGAGAAAAGCATCAAGAAAGCCTCCACCTACCAATTAGAATCAGCAAGCACAAATTAAACCATATGATATGGAAGACTACAATAGAGTTCTCCTATTTGATAGTGTACCTGCTCTCGCATGTCAACATAGGCCTACGGCAATTCTCCCACAGTCTATGAACTTCTGCATCCACATTAAATAAATGATAATCTTAAATACATGAATCTCACGTGAACTATGAAAATAGTCCAACCAAATACATTAATAATTGCATTTAAAGAGAGGGAATATGCCTCACAACTGACTAGAAAAAAGGAATTGTATGCTCAAGAACTATCATATTCTAAAAAAAAAGATCCATGAAAGCAAAAACCCAATTTTCACTTTGCATGTATCTACAAACCCAATTTTAATTCATTGATCATTTCTACCAAACTAATACCTTTATAGTAAGTTTAAATTTTAATATTATAGATTCTTCAATTTCAATAAATACCATGTGTCAGGTTCACTTAATCATTCTATTATGGCCAAAGGGGTCAAAAAGGAACATCTAGATTCTAGATCATTTTCCATGTATAATAGATCAAATCCACAATTTATTTATTTTTTTGAATTAAATAAAATGACATTTAGTTAACTAAAAACTAAAAAGAATGACTTGTTAACTGCTCCTTCCCTAAATTTATTGTTCATCTCCATATATTCGATCTTTTATTCTAATACACAAATATCCTCATGTTATTCGGTATAAAAATCTATTTTTATAGAACCATATATTACATATCTATCTTTGCATAAAATCTGTTCCTTTGGTCAGCAAACACTCACAAATAGCATAGTTTGCAGCTCATCTCACTCGTCAAAAATTTTCACATCCATCATAGAAAATGGATTATAAGTGAAAAACCCCTACTAAATAAAAAAGTGAATCATGAAGGATAGAATATAAAAATTTGTCAAAGAAAGTCTGAGTAATTCTCTTGCCAAACATCCATTGGAAACGTGAGTCTACTTAAGAGATAAGAAAAGGGTCCAAATGACCCTTTGCCCTTATATTATTATAAGGTGTCCGGTAGCCCTAAGCTTAAAAGTTTTATAACACTAATATTCTGAAAAGAGTATCAATATTAAGCTTGAAAAGCAGGAAAATCTATCCATTCAAATCTAATGCCTTCTCTGGTTATCAATTAAGGAATGATTACATTATTTGAGTAAAAGCTCCCTCTGAACTCAGCATGCAGATTTAATTAACAAGGAAGCATAACCATTACAAATTAACAACACTCCCTTCAAAATGGAGCACATATAAACAAATTCAGATACCCATAAAGATATGAAACTTTTGAGTTTTAAAGGGCAACGGCAGCACAAGGCATTATTGATTCAGGTACAAACACATTGACAGCAACTTTATAGTGAAAAGAGTCATATAACAGTTACACATATTAAATCTAGTACCATGGATACAAACTCAAAATGAAGCAGAAATAATAGGTGTTAGAAAGTCACCTGTTTGTGGTTGAGAGCATGGCAGAACATTATAAAGACAAGATGGTCTCTTTTTGATATAATCGAAGCAACAACAGGAATAGTCAATCCCAAGCTAATATGATTGAACTGACAAAGAAAATATAGGCATTAAAAGAAAGGGAGGCCAAGTATAGAAGAGTGGACCATACACAGTGCTACACCTTAGTATCTAAGATACAGAGGCTAACATATATTCCTCAGCCAAATATATCCAAGAACAAGCATAGCATAAGATAATTCTCCATTCAAAGCAAATAACCAGCAACTCACAGCAATACACATAAAAGAGCAAAAACACAGTAGGAACCATAACCCCAAATGCACATTAGTTTCACACTATTAAATTAGTTCATATGTTTGATTATAATATGTATGAGCAGAATTTAGTACAGCCCCAACAACCTAAAACAATCAAATGTAATGAATTCCTTGGAAGATATTATGAGCAGAGTTCCAACATCAAATTTGATAGGGCAAACTACAGCACAACTACACACAAACACCTGACTTAGATCAGTGCAATAGCCTCACAGGCATCCCCGATATTTATGGTCCCTAGTACTACATTATGGTCATGTAATTCACCCAATACGATTGTTTGGGTTGTCCATCAGCAGAATTCTGTCCTAAAACAAACGCTAAGAGTGAAATGATGAGGAAGAAAAATTTTGAGCTAGATCAGATAATCAAATCTCCAGTGAAACCTACAACTAAAATGCAACTCAGCATGTATCTTCTCTTAATATTACCTATAATAGCTTCACCTGAGTTGTATCCAGGAGGTGGTTGTGGAAGCCTTTGAGTTATATGCAATGTATCCCCATTCTCCACATCTGCCATGTTGTTAAGGTAGGCATCATCCATCATCACCCTCACATCTATTCATCAACACCCTAACATCTACAAAACATTGAATAGCATTGAATGATTTATCTCAGCTCTAAGTGAAGCAGAAAAATATCAATAATGCAATGGAAGGTAGGATGCTATGTACAGAAAGAAGATGGTCATCTTTCAAGACACTGAAATGTCAAAACCAAGGAATGATGATGCAATTTGTACTTTGAAGTTTTTAAAGGTCCATAGAACCAACACTATAAAAGGTAGATAACCATGATGTAATTAGCACTCCAAGTAATTAAAGGATAATCCCAATTACTATTAGAGGTGTCCACCATAATTTCTACAGAATGTATTTCTCATAAAATAATGACTAAGTGTTAAATGAAGAAACTTATGAGAAGAAAGGTGGGGTCATACTGGAAGATTCAATAAACAGATTTTTCAGGTGGTCCAGCGCCTCCCTTGCCAGATTACACGTTGTCACTGAACTCAAAACAACACCAATCTGACTACCTTAGCTAGAAATATAATTACACGGCTTGAATTGCATCTAATACTTCTGTACCTTTAATCTATTCTATTAAATCACACCTCACCTTATCATGTTTACCCATAGTATTATAACTATTATTCTAATTCTACATAGTATAAATTTTCAATGATGGGGTGCATCTACAACTGGATGGAAGGTTTAGGTACAACATCGATATGTATGCTGTTGGTGGGAATTTTATAAGAAGAGGCAGCAGAAAGCTGGAATTAAGGAGGGGTCCTCTATGACTATAAAATTGATACTCTCGTTCATCTTTAGGCTATGCAACCTAGGTTTGTTTAAGGTTTAAATTTGAAAAATCTACACCTGAAATTTAATCAAATGTGCAAAAACAAGAAAAATAAATAGTAAATCAAACAAAACATCAATTTGTAAAGCAACATCAATAGTAAGAAGGAATGTCAGACAAAAAATTGCATGATTGAAACTATACCCAGCACTTAATTTAACATAATGTTAAGGAAAAAGCAGAAAATTAGGGGAAAACATCATCTTCTTCAAAAAAAAAAAAAAAGAATGAGTGAGAAAAAGTTATAGAGGTGTTACAGTGCCCTTATGTCTGTAGCAGTGGAATGGCCAACACTCCTGCTGCGAGGAGGTGACCGGTGGACGCGCGCAGGTAGGATTAAGGGTGGACAGTGGAAGGGCTAGGACACTACTGCATTTAGGACTTTAGGCGCCGTCGTTTGAGTTTTAGGGGAAGGGGTCGTCATTCGATTTCGCCGTCGCCTCCGGCTAGAGAAGGAAGCTCGTTGGTCGTCTCTGCCATAACTGGAGTTCACTTTGCGATTTCGTTTCGAGCAGAAGAGGTTCGCACGATGGCGGCTCTGCTTCTTGCTGCTGGAATCGCAGTTTTAAGAACGACGATGACGGCGGGTTGTGGCCTCGTGGGAATCCCTAAATGACGACGGCGGCTCAGCTTCTTGCTGCTGGAATCGCTGTTTCAAGAGGGAAGACTTGGGTTGGAAATTCCTAAATTTTCTAAGTGTCACGGCGGGTTGTGAACGACGAAGACTTGGGTTGGGAATCTCTAAACTTGGGTTGGGCGGGATAATGAAAAGAGTTGGGGGGAAGAGTTTTTAGGATTTGTTTTTTTAAGTTAATACTCCCTCCGTCCCGGGCTAAGAGTCTCATTTGCTTTTGGGCACGTGGATTAAGGAGTATTATTATTTAATGTGTAGTGGGTAGTTGTATTAGTGGGTGTAGGGGCCCCATGTATTAATTGTATTAGTGGGTGTGGGTGGGTCCCATATGTCCAAAAAAGGAAATGAGACTCTTTGGGTGGGACGACCAAAATGGTAAAATGGCCCTCTTAACCTGGGACGGAGGGAGTATTATTTTTTCCAACAAATGTAACAAAAGTAAATTGGCATTACTAGGTTAAGCCTACAAAATGCAAGTTGGGAGAGTCGATCGCAGGCTCGAATAGACATCGCAAGAAAAGACATCGGTTATTAAAAACCGATGTCTATCAACGCACTTTTTTTAAATTCCGAATAGACATCGCTTTAAAGACATCGGTTAATAAAAAAACCGATGTCTATCAGCGTTTTCGCACACTGATAGACATCGATTTAGGAAAAGACATCAGTTTTTCATGAAAAGACATCGGTTTTATGGTAAACCGATGTCTATTTGGTGATGTCTATCAGCGTTTTTGGCTCAGTGAAATCTTGTTTGCTAATCAATGAGACACATGTTATACTTTATGTGATGTTTTACAAATTTTTAATGATGCTAAGGAACAACTATCCGGTGTTTATTATCCTCCTTCAAATTTAGTTGTTGATAATTGTGTTAAAATTGCTGTGTTTTTAGTGCTAATGAAGCACACCCGTTGTTGTCAAATGTTATTCTTTCCATGAAATCTAAGTGGTTAAAATATTTTTTCAAATTCCGAACTTGTGTTTAGTTGCTAAATTGTTGGACCCACGTATTAGAACGGATGGTTTAGAAGAATTGTTAACGCTTTACTATGATTCATTGTATGCTAATTGTGATTCTCCTACTAGACAACAAGCTTCTAATCCTAAAGACATAGTTGCAACTACTTATAATCTACTAAAGGAACTTTTTAAGGAGTATAAAAAACAAAATGGTACGAATGATGATCAATCTAGTGGTGATGATAGTAGTGATAGTGGTGATAATTCTAGGAAATATGATGCTCTTCAAAAATTTTATAGTTTTTATGATGCTAGATCTCAAAAACGTGCACGGGTTATATCTAATCCTTTTCAAGAACTTGATTCTTATTTTACTAACACTTTTGAGTTTGAAACAAGCGGAACTAGTTTTGATATTTTGAAGTGGTGGTCAAGGAGAACAAAATCATTCCCTATTTTATCATTGATTGTAAAAGAGGTTTTTGCATCTCCCGCCTCTACGGTTGCCGTCGAACAAGCATTTAGTATTGGTAATCTCACTTTGGATCCGACATGATCCAATTTAAGTGTGACAAATTTAGAAAATTTGTGTTTGCTTGATGATTGGTCAAAGGCGGAAAGACGGATTCAAAATCAAAGTGAAGACGACCGATCGGATGATGAAATTACGGAATATGGAAGCGAGTTGGATTTGTAGAGTAAACAAAAAAGGCCATCACCATTCATCTCCACCGAGCCAAAGAGGTAAGTTGAGGTAAGTTAAGAGAACTACGTGGGCTTTGATTCCTTTCGAGGATACGTAGGCAACTTAAATTTAAGTTGAACTTGAATTTTCAAGTTTAACCCTAAATTTAAGCTCAAGTCCTTCTTTCCCCGACCCCCCCCCCCCCGCCCCCCTATTATGTTGTTGTATTTTATCTTATAAAGTTTGTATTTTTCAAATTTTTGAATAGTAACAGTAGAGTAGTTGACATGGTTGTAAACTTGTAGTGTTCTCTACACTTTTACATTTGTAAATTGTAATGGTTTAGACTTTAATAATTAAATTTTTTATGTGATCACATTAATTAATATTGTATGATTATTATGAATTTAATATCAACTTTCAAAATTTTATTTGCATTATTGAATATTGCATACATCATGTTTTCAATTTTAATGATATTACACATATTCAAATTCAATATTTCAATTACACATGTTTTACTTATTTAATAAATAAATTACACATTATAACACATGTATAAATATAATAAATCATAAAGAAACAAAAAAAATTTACATAAACCAAAAAATTTACAAAAAAAACAAAACTAAAAAAAAAATCGGAAAACCGGCGGTTCCGAACTGGAACCGGAACCGCCGATTCTCGAACCGAAACCCTATGACCCCGGTTCGATTCCGGTTCCCTCTCTGTTGGAACCGGAACCGGCGGTTTCGAACCGGGGTGCATGTCTAACAGTATATGCTACCTAACATTCCAGGATATCTACGATTCTCACTTTCATTTAATAACCTGATGAGACATCTTCGGTGTTGGGTGATCGCAGGTATTTTTCAGAATAGATAGAAATTATAGCTTTAACAATCTTTTCAAACTATTTATTGTAGTGCTTTCACCAATTCGGACGTATTCGTCGATATAATCCATTGCAACTCCATATGCAAGCATCCTCACAATAGCTGTACTTTTTTGGAGTGAAGAGAATCCAAAAATTTCAGCAGAATTTCATTTTTGAACAAATATATATGACTCATGATCTTCTACATCTTTTTGAATACGAATAAAAAAATACCGCCGCATTCGAAATCTTCTTCGAAATAATTTTAGAGGATAAACAGGCTCTTCTCCAAAATAATGATGAAAGAGCTTATTATGATCAGCTTCTATTCTATTACGAAATATAGATTTATGACCTAGAATGGAGCCTTTTCGCCTCTTTTTGTTGAACATCACCTTTTTCATAAAATTAATACCATCTCTACATCATCTTCGGAATCAGAATCATCAAGAAATACATTTGATAATTTTCTTGAACTCATTTATTAAAGAATTGGAAGGAGTAGTATACTTTTTTTAATTATAAAATTATGATTATTCCATGTTTCAAAAGATATAAAGATCTAAAAGAATTGTGAAGGGAAAATTATAAAATAAATTAGAAAGGAAATATAAACTAGGGGAAGAACAAATGTAATAAATAAGCATTGGCATCATCGGAATCAAAATCATCAAGAAACACATTTGATGATTTTCTTGAACTCATTTCTTAAAGAATTGGAAAGAGTAGTATACTTTTTTTAATTATAAAATTATGATTATTCCATGTTTCAAAAGATATAAAGATCTAAAAGAATTGTGAAGGGATAATTATAAAATAAATTAGAAAGGAAAAATAAAATATGGGGCAGAACAAATGTAATAAATAAGCATTGGGAAGAGAAAAAAATACTCCCTCCGTCCCAGGTTAAAAGGGTCATTTTTCTATTTTAGTCGTCCCACCCAAAGAGACCCCTTTCATTTTTTACACACATGGGACCCACACACCCCCTCTAATACAATTAAAATATGGGACTCACACTCTCACTAATACAACTAGCCACTCCACATTAAATAATAATATTCCTTAATCTACGTGTAAAAAAATAAATGACCCTCATACACCGAGACGGAGGGAGTATAAAGAAATTGTTGGGAGTGGATAGAAATACAGTACTCTAAATTTTAAAGATTTATATTATCTAAATTTCTCTTATAATCTTGGATATGCTTAGTATTGTAGTAATTCCTCTATCATTATCCCAATTAAAATCTCTATGAAAAGAAGTATTCTTATAAAATAATACATTTAAATTAAATAAAAGTCTATTTTAAATGGAGGGTTATACTTTCTCCCCTTAAAAAAATTTCCATTCTCTTATAAATGACTGACTATCCACATATTATATATATATTATATTTAGCTTAACTTAATTTTGAAATTTGAGAATAATAAACGGTTGATATTATAAACATATAATAATCGGTGGATTGTGAATAGTAAATAAATGGGTTTTGAAATAATTTATATATTCCGGTATTAATTTTTGACAAACCCATTTTATAGAACACGATACACGCTCAGTGGATATAAACCTCAGCCCAATTATACAATCCATGTCAGTCCATTATGTATTTTGATCGTTATATCCTTCTTGGACTTATCTCTTTGAAATTAACTCTTGACAAAAATTTGGGTCTCTAGATTTGGGCGAGATCGTGTGAGTAATACTAATCAGTACTCCCTCCGTTACAAAGAACCCTTCACACTTCCTTTGTAATTACAAAGGAAGTGTGAAGGGTTCTTTGGGACGGAGGGAGTAATTACTACTCTTAATTCGTGAAATAGTGAAATAAATTATTATTGAATCAATTAAAATAAAATATTTTAAAGGGTTCAAGTTGCTATCATATTAAAAATTAAAAAATTAATTATAAAAGAAATTAAATACACCTTACACACACATATTAGTTTTATACATATATTTTACATTTTTTCTTATTTTAGTTTTTTTTTTAATTTCATATAAATTATGTCGTGCATATAATTTATAATAGCAAAGACTTGTGTTGGACCGTCTCACAAAATTACTTCCGTCAGAGTGATAAGAGGTCATAACCTTATATTAAAATGTAATACCCAATTGATGAATAGTGATAACAGTAATTATAAATTATTTCATTAACAATTTATAGTATAAATAAAAAGTGTTATTTAAAAATAAATGATAACATCTTTAATAAATAAAATGATAATTAATTACGAAAGTATATTTCACAAACAATATAAAGAATGAATAAAATGTGATAATATTTTCAATAAAAAATAATTTCTAAAAAAAAATAATTTTTTCCATCTAAATGAATTATTTAAAAGCGATTCACTAGAATAATAAATAGTGATTACATTATTAATAAAGTGATATGTGATTTTAAAAAAAGTGATAACCATTTAGTTAAATTATTTTATAAATAAAAAGTTATAACATTTTTAAATAAAGCAATACCCGATCAAGATAAAGTAATAGTAGAATAATTGAACTGTTAGTGAACAAATAATAATAATAATAATAATAATAATAATAATAATTATTATTATTATTATAATATTATTATTATTATAATTATAATAATAGAACAAGTGATTATTTGATAATGAAATTATAATTTACTAAAAAATTTAAAAAATAATATGTAAAAGTTACTTTTTTTTAATATAAAAATACTTATTATTTTTAAAATATTAAAATAATTAATAAAATAATTTATTTTAAAATTTTATAAAATAAATATTATCAAATTAATTAATTAGATGACAACAAGCAAATATAATAAATTGATACTTGATAACAATACCTTTTTTCTTCCTAATTTTTTATTAATTAAATTTAAAATTACTTAATTAAATCATTTGTTAATCTATTTCACGAATTAAATGTATACTCCATATTAGTTTCTGTATATAGATCAGAGAATATTATATTTGAATGAGTAGTGAGTAAAATTTAATTATAACTTTATCTTTAGCCCCTAATTTTAATTTGACTTCGATTACAAATTTAGTGATAATGTAGAAATTTAAAGATTATTATTATTATTATTATTATTATTATTATTATTATTATTTATTTATTTATTTATTTATTTGTGGAGATCAACTTACGAAAAAGCATTATAAACCTTATATGGATGAATCAAAATAATAAAATTAGGCAAAAATTTGTGTGCACCCGGGCGCACGACGCGCATTCCGTGCGTTTTTAAAATTTTATGTTAAATTGTACTATACTCTTTAGCATAAAGATGTGTACCCTTTATTTTCTGAAGAAAGATAAAAAATATTAATAAAAAGTGAATACCCTCTAGAACAAAATGGTGTACCCTTACTAACTAAAGTGTATACCCTTTAGAACAAAACAATGTACTCTTACACATAATACTAAATTCTAAAGGCGCACGGTGTGCCCCGAATGCACGCAAGCCTCACTCATAAAATTATGCGATACAAATGAAGTATTTAATTTTTTTTAATAAAAATTGAAATAAGTAATTTTACTCACAATTGTCATTTTATTTATTTACTTATGTAATCTTAAATATCAAACGCTTTAAAAAAGGCAAAAACTTGTGTGTGCTCAGGCACACAGGAGTACATTCTGTGTGCCTGTAGAATTTTGTGCTAAATTGTATACCCTTTAGTATAAAGATGTGTACTAAAAAATATAATGAAAAGTGTAAACTCTTTAGAACAAAATGGTGTACCCTTAATTAAGTGTATACTCTTTAGAATAAAATAATGTACCCATATCCATAATACTAAATTCTAAAGGTGCACGGCGTGCGCAGGGCACACGCATGCCTCACTCTTAAAATAATTAACCACGTAATTAATTCTATTTTTCATTTTAAACAGAGTAAAGACCAAAAATTAAAAATGAAAATTAGAACATAAAGCTAAGGAATGGGCAAAGCCGGCTTTTCAAATAAAATTATCATGTTTTTTTTTAAATAATTTTATTAAGGGGTAGTTTTGTGTGATACAATTTTATATTTTTGTAATTAATTTTCATTGAAAATATAATTACTTTTCTTTTAAAATATTATCACTTTTCATATATAGTATAAATTATTCATGAAATAGTTTATCATTACTATTTTTCATCATATAAGTATCACTTTCCATTAAAATATTATCACATTTTATTCGTCCCACAAAACTCACTCCATAAGACTGTCTCATATGAATCTTTACCTTTTATTAGAAACAATATTTGCGTGACCATTTTACTTTTGACAAGCACAATCGGTTCACACATTAACCTTTAATGCATGAAAAAATTACACTTCAAAGATATGAATTATTACTCTTTTTAATGAAAAATATATTATTCTTTAATTTTTGATATATTGTGATCTTTTATATTCTTGTTTAATATTACTCATCTTAACAAGAACATAAAAAATTACAATATGTCAGAATTTGAAGAGTAATATTTTTTATTTAGAAAAGTAATAGTTTATCTCTCTAAAATGATTTTCACATACACCGGGTCCATCCTTAATCTATTCATTTTACCATTTTGGGCCGTCAATTCTTCATCTATCAATTTTTCCTTTTTAAGACATATGGGACCCACACCCTCATTAATACAATTAAAATATGAGACACACACCTTTTTCTAATACAACTACACACTATACATAAAATAATAATACTTCTTAATTCACGTGCAAAAAGTAAATGGATAGATTGACGATGGATGGAGGGAGTAGTTCATTTAGATTATTATGACTTTCATTAATCACATATCATTTTTTATTTGTTTCACAAAATGAGTTCCGTGATACATTAATTTTCAAACAAGTATTCCCTCCTTCCCGTGTTAAGCTTTACATTTTTCATTTTGATTTATCTCAAGTTAAGGTTTTACATTTCTTTTTTTTGTCAAATAATTAGGCCCACACAAAAATAATTAATTATTCCATGTAGGGCCCACACACAACATTAATACAACTATCAACTTTACATTAAATATTATTTTTCGGGTTATTCTGTGGTGCACCGGTGCACCTACAGATTTATAAGACAAAAGTAAGGGGGTAGTGGGTAGTTATTAATTTTCTTTTTAATTATTTTATTTTAATGTATGGTGATGATTAAATTAAAAAGTGATCTAAAAGTTGAGATTCTCCAGGTGCACCCCAGTTAAACTCTTATTTCTCTCACCTAATTTACATGCAAAAAACAAGCGTAAACATCAACGTGGGATGGAGGGAGTATTTAACTTAAGGGGCAAACTTGTGTGAAACCGTCTCACGTTGACACCATTTTACGCTTTCATAATTAGTTATCACTTTTTATTAAAAATATTATTATTTTTCTTTTGAAATATTATCACTTTCAATTTATTCATAAATTGTTCATGAAAATTCACTACACCGTTATCATTTTTATTCAATTAAGTACTCTCTCCATCCCACCTAAAGGTTACCGTTTGTTTTTTGTGCGTAAATAAAGTAGTATTATTATATGTGCAGTGAATAGTTGTATTAATTATGAGTAGTGGGCCATATGTTGGCCCTTCTACTAAAAGGGGAAAATTATGATCTTTGAATGAGATACCCAAAATAAATGGGAACCTTTATGTGGAAGGGAGGGAATTGATTTTTTTTTAAAATAATATCAATTTTTATCCGTTTAACCGATATTATCTTTGCCTTAGCTTAATTGTATGAGAACGAGAAAAAATAAAATAAAATAAAATAAAGTAAAGGGTTGTTCAGTTGACTGGATATTGGAAACTAGTTAATATTCGAACAAAGTTGGAATATTATGAAAGAAGTGGTGTTCAAGTGTCCGTTATTATTTAATTACTAATCTAACAAACTTTAATACTATAAAAATTGTCCCACGAGGTTGTGTCTCCTTGTAGTATAATAGAACCCGAATATAGTAAACTTTAGATATGTTTGTTTAGCTAATATATTTGAATTCTAAATAATAATAATAATAATAATTTTAAGGGTGGCGCTATTGCTACCCGAAACTTTACTGTGGGCACTCAAAATCTAAAAAAATTATAGTGAGATTATTATTATGCCCCATCCCTAAAGTTATATCCATACTTATTACAAATCCCACCCAACTAATTCTAAATGGAATCACTTATTCCACACACATGTTTCATCTCTTATTCCACTTTATAAATACATGTCACGTGTAGTGACGGAGCTAGGAATTGAGCTTAGGGAGCCCAGAATAAGACTACAAGATAAAATATTTTTCCTGTCCTGTAAAATCTTTTGTATAGTTTAGCAAAATTGAACTTTTAAATTAATTTTTATTGATTTTTTGAAAGTAAATTGATATTTTTTATAACAAATAAGGTATATTAATGTGCGTAAAAATTATGACATTTTTAAAATTAACTACTTGTTAAATTTATTATTAATACTATTCCTTTTTAGATAAGTATGAAACAAATAAATGAGTAAAGAGTATATGATTTTATAAGACAGAAGAGTATTAGTATACTGAATGATTGAGACTGCGATATAAGTGTTTCCTATGCATGATTGTTTCTCCATAATTAGCTTTCAATAACTTGTGACCGAGAGCTGTGCAAGATGATATTGGAAGAATCCAATTAATTAAGCACATATTTTTCAGAATACTTCAATAAATTCACATGTTTTTATAATGGCTGAATATGAGAATATTAATTGTTCATTTACAGATGACGACGGTGTTCTAGCCTGATTTACTTTTACGGTAAGCGGGTAATGTATGCGGTAGTAATTTTGGGTAGGATTAGCAATTATTTTTGGTGGGTTTAGCCAAGTGAATTGGGAGAAATTAGTTAAAAAGAGTATTAGTGTAAGTTGGGGGATGGGGTATAAAAGTAATTTTATTATCAATTTTTTTAAATTTTGGGTGCTTTAGTAATATTTCGGGCCCTAATTTTAATTAAGATTAAATTGAATTTCAAATTAAAAATATATATATTTATTACTATATAATGCATAATTATTTTAAATATTTTTTAATATATATTATTTTCATAATTTTTTTCTTTACTTATATACTTTTCAAGCATAATTAATTTTACCACACAATATAGTATTCACACCATCATAATTTTGGGTAATTCTTGGGTGACCCGTGGTCACCCATGACCCTCTCACATGAAGGGGTGGGGGCCCACCCCCTGACATGTGGGATCCATCCCCTCATGTGAGAGGGTCATGGGTGACCACGGGTCACCCAAGTGGTCCTCCATAATTTTTTATTTTTTAGAATTCTACTCACAATAACTCTACAAATGGCACTTATAGTCTCACATATCACGAAATATAGTCTCACAAATCATATTTCGTGGGATTGATAATTTTTATCCATTAAGATAATTAGAAAAAGGCGAGGGTTGCGCTGAGATGTTTTTACACCTTTTAAGTTAATTATTATTTTTATTTAAATATTATTATTTTACATTTATATTATAAATTATTCATGAAATAATATTATCACTTTACTTTAACTGAATATCATTTTTCATTATAAAAGTTATTATTTTTTATCCGTTTAATATAAATCTTTAAGTGAAACTGTTTCACACAAGTCTTTGCCTTAGAAAAAAGCAAATATTTGTATAAGACCGTGTCAAAAAAACTCATTTTGTAAGGCAGATAAGAAGTTATAACAAGTTAATAGAAAGTGATAATACATAAAAAAAATGACAGTCTAAGTAACTACTTTAAGAATAATTAATTATATAAATAAAAAATAATAACATGTAATAATAATAATATTGAAAAAATGATAATATCTTTACTAAAAAGTGATAATTAAATTTTTTTTTTTAAGTAAAGAGAGAGTCTCCTTTAAACTCGGTTTACATACTTACCATGTTTTGTAAAATTATTCTATAGTTTTGTTAACCATTTGTAGAGTAATTGAAAAAAGAGAAAATTTCTGATGGAAAATTATAACATCATAAGTAAAAAAAATATATCACAAAAGTTTTGCTCTATTATTAAATAAATAAAAATATATATTTGTTTATATATAAAATTGGAGTCACAATTGCGTGAGATCCTCGTAACAATTTCTTAAATAGGAGTACTAGTTATTACTTTTTATCAAAGATACTATTAGTTTTACTTAAAAGTGTTTATTACTTTTTAATTATACTACAAATTGTTCATGAAGTATTTCATTGCACCATTATTATTTTTCATTAATTTGAATATTACTATTGATTAACATATTATCACTTTTTATCCATCTTCCAATTTTTTTTTCCTAATACGGTTCACATTTATCATAATTTTGAACTCCAATTCTTGAAATCTTAGAGAGTCGGATAATACATTCCATTAGAAATTATCATTAATTTAAAGTTATACATAATGGTAATTATTGAGAACACTCTCGCATGAGACGGGTTATAAAAAAATAGATAATGAGACGAATTAAAATTTATAATATTAATAAATTAATTAATATATATTAATTCTCATAAGACAAAGACTTGTGTGAGATCGTCTCACATAAATCCTTATATGTAAGACAGATAAAAATTGATAACTTATCATAATATATTAAAAGTGGCTAGCATATTGGTTAACATTTTTTCCCATTTTATCCCCCACCTAATTTTTTTATTACATTTTAAACCTTAATTAATTATAAATTATTTATAATTTTAGACTATTTGTATTCATTTAGGTTATCCAAATCACTTAGAGTCTCTTAATCAATTATTATTCCATAAATTACAATAAATTCATAAAATCATTTAATGAATAATATGAAGAGACAAATCATTAAACATTATAAAATGTGAAGTGACCTTGGGATGAAGATGTCAAAAGTGGAGTCCATGAACGGATCCTCTACAATAATTGAGAGCTTCTCGAATGTTTAGTTAGATGAGAAGGGACGTGGCATCACATTGAAGATAGCAACATTAATGTTTTGAGAATTGTTATGGTTTAAAAGTCAATATATGATTTGTGTAGTTGGTTTTTTCTTTTTTCTCTCTCTCTTTCTTAAAGATTCTGAAGGAAAACTGATTTTGTGTAAGCTTTGTTTATGTATCGCCCTTGATTTTTATAAGTTTTTTGTTATGATGAATTAAAAGAAGTCCAGAAATTTGAAGGTAATTGTGGTTTTATGTTGTCTTATATTTTCTTTTTCTTTTTATTTGAATTGTGCACTTTTATCTATACTATTTGATCCACCATTTTATGTACGAATAATTATTATGTGGAATTAACTTTCTTCACTTTTATGTAAGGTGGTCAAGCAATTTTTTACATCACTATATGGTTGCAGTTTTGTTTTCTTTTTTTTTTTCTTTTCTTAAACAAAAGGCTGATCAGAAGCCATGAGAAGTTGGCCAGCTGAGAAGGTTTGACTCCGAGAAAGCTGAGAAACTGAAATAATCTCTCCTACCAGGTTTGAGCGTTCGGCTTGGTGGAGCTTGCTGAACATTTCTTGCTTTTGATTTTTATTTATTTATTTTATTTTTTTGGTGGTAAGAAACATACCCAAATTTTATGGTTTTGATTTATTGGTGCTCGTAAACGCCTTTCCTATTATCATGTAAGTTTTTAAGTTTATTAGGGGAAAGACTTCCCAGAAATTGATAAATTTTATACTGAAAAGTAATACTGAATTAATGAAAAGTGATAATGTTATTTCATGAACAATTTATAATATAAATAAAAAGTGATAATATTTTATAGCGAAAGTAATAATTATTTAAAAAGTGTAAAATGGTCTCACGTGAGACGGTCTCACGCCAGACCTACCCAATTTATTATTATTATTATTATTATTATTATTATTATTATTATTATTATTATTATTATTATTATTATTATTATTATTATTATTGTGAGACGCTACTTATGTGAGACCGTTTGTGAGACGTATTAAATCATGTTTATTATATAGATAAAGTATGTTTAATGATTATTAAAGTATGTTTTTTAAAATATGATGGATGATGAATTAAAGTATAATTTTAGAATATTATAATATGATTTATTATTGACATACTTTAACTACAAATAAGCATATTTTAGCTATATGATAAGTATATTTTAATAATGGGTTAACCCGTCTCACAAAAATTCATTTCACAAGAGATTCTCTCTTCTTCTTCTTCTTCTTCTTATTATTATTATTATTATTATTATCACAAAATATGACATGCATGCGACGTGCAGAACACGTCTTATAAACTAGTATAATAAAAAGTGATAATGCTATTTAATGAATAATTTATTTATAATATAAATGAAAAGTGATAACATTTTATATCGAAAGTAATAATATTTTATGGCAATTATTAGTGTACACCAATTTTATGTTAATAATAGGGTCAACCTTACCCAATTTTTTTTTTCTGACCCGGCATATATAAGGATTTTATAACCCTAATTTCATTCATTCCCTCATTCTCTCCTCACCTTCTCTTCCGCCGCTCTCTCTCTCTTCATGTTCTCACGGCGCTCTCTCTCACCAGCCTCCTCTCTTCTCCATTCTCACGGCGGTGCTTCCCTGAGCCGAGTCAGGAATCGTCGCCTCTGTCGCTGGGCTAGTCATTTTTTGTCGCTTGCGAACCACCCCGCTTGTCAGGCAAATCTTCTCTTCACCTCTTTCTCTCTGTTATAGCGACATTCCCTCTCATGTCTCCCTTCTCCGTTACAGTTGATTTTTTGTTATGATTTTTTTGTTGTGAGGCTAAAATGATTTCTAGAGATGATCTTGATACTATGGGAGAGAACGATAAGAACTTAAAAATTTTAGATTTGGTGGTGGATGAGATGGATTTTTTTTGTGGAGTTTTCTGTTGTAATTTTTTTGTTGTGATTTATGAAGTTGATCGATAGGATTTGAACAATCCTTATATTTTTATTTTGTAAGTTAACTGTATTAGTTGTGATTTTATAATGTATAAGTTTTCCTTAATTATTGTATACAATTCTAGATTTGTTTCTGTTCTAATTTTTTTTTGTTTTAAGGCTCATATGATATCCGGGGGTAATCTGGAGAGAACAACAAAAACTAAACAATTCTAATATTTTTTTCTCTTTTTTTCCTACTAATTTTCTCTCACCTAATATTCACCTGATTCATAGAAGTTTTTAGAATCACGGTATTAGTGTATATGATTGTATGTATAACCGTATTACTTTTTTATAAAGTAATGTATAAAACTAAAAATATTACAAAAAAAACGTAATACACTTATTAAAAAAACTATATACATTATTGAATTACAAAAAATACAACTTCTGATTATATGTATAATTGTATTTTTTTAAAGTAATGCATAAAACTAAAAATATTTAAAAATTTTAAAAGATGTAATACACTTATTAAAAAAATATATACTCCATCCGTCCCACTCAAAGAGTCACTTTTTTTCATTTTGGACGTTCCACCTAAAGAGTCCATTTTCCTTTTTTACACATATGAGTTCCACCACACCCACTAATACAACTAAAATATGAGGCCCACAACCTCACTAATACAACTACCCACTACACATTAAATAATAATACTCCTTAATCCACGTGCAAAAATCAAAAGTTTCTCTTTGGGTGGGACGGAGGGAGTATACATTATTGAATTACAAAAAATACAACTTCTGATAAACAAAGATTTGAATAAGTTTTTAGAATCACGGTATTAGTGTATATGATTATATGTACAATTGTATTACTTTTTTTAAGCAATAACGTATAAATTAAAAATATTACAAAAAAAAAAAAAAACGTAATACACTTATTAAAAAATATATATACTTACAAAAAATACAACTTCTCATAAACAAAGATTTGAAAGTCAGAGTAGAGAGTGAGGGGAGGTGCAAGCTCTGAAAAATGAATATGGCAGAATTTAACCTGACCATCAACTGTAACAAATTGAATTATACACAATAATTAATGAATTTTATAGCCTCTGTTCACCAGCACCACCAGCATAGGAAGAAGAAGAAATGGAAACAGCATATCTATACACCCTCTATGAACACAGCCTAACTTAACTAGGGTTAAGAGGTGAGAGAATCTCATCATCAATTGGAAAAAGAGAAAACAATAATAAGGTCAGTGGTTCCTCCTCTGACCAAAGAAGATGATTTCAAACTCAGATTTGTGGAGGTTGAAGGTGGCGCTGCAGATTTGAGGAGACAGAGGCAGCAGAGGTTGAGATTGAAGAGGATGGAGGTTGCGACATACCTATAATATACTCCTTCCGTCCCGGACGAAGGTCCACATTTGCTTTTTGCACATAGATTAAGGAGTATTATTACTTTATGTATAGTGGGTAGTTGTATTAGTAGTGAATGATGTGCCATATGTGGGTCTCTTTTACTAAAAGGGGAAAATAAGGATCTTTGAATGTGACGCCTAATATAGTAAAATGAAGACCTTTCGGTGAGACAGATGGAGTATTATCTCCCTAATAATATGGATTTCCTAAATTATTAGGAGTCACTAAATCAATATCACGTGATTATGGGAAATATGTTTTTCGATCAATATCACACGGTATTCTGCAACTGTATACTATTACTCCTTTTTACTGTTGTCACCATTATTTACCTTACCTGATCGGAATTGAATAAATCGAAATAATCTTTATATGCTAAAATATGATTTTAAAACTATAGTTGATGTAACATCAACGATAAAGCGTTACTAGATAAGATATTATATTAAAAGTATAAATAATATATATTAAAGTATGTCGTTTTTGTGTAACAATATGTTATTCAATACTTTAACGTATTTATTTATATTGTATTGAACAACATAGCATAACACAAAATCAACACGCTTTAGAATAGACTAAAAATACATTAATTGGATAAAATATTATTTATATTAAAAGTATCTATAATCTATTAAAGTATGTCGTTTTTGTGTTTATATATATCATTGAACAACTTACTTTAACACAAAAACAACATACAATAATATCGACTTTGTAGACTTTTTAATACTTAATCATCAAATCAACAATACATTGAGAATCATATTTTTGCAAAGACTAAAAGTATTTTTAAAGCGACGCAACATTACCTTTAATGCCATGAACATACAATACTTTTAAATTATATTTATCCCATTAAAATATAATTATGCTGACTCTGGAGATGAGAAAGAAAATAAGTATTCCCTGCAACTAATATTGGTTAATCATACAAAGTCCCAATTTTCTATAATCTTGAATATCTTTCAATCAAATTTGTGTGATTATTTTTTTATTTTTTTTATTTTTATATATTCATCTCACGATTCATCAAATATAAGAGACTTCTCACAAAAGACTTTACCTTGTAAAGTGCTCGATAATAAGGATAGTATATTATTTCTTAAATTGTTGTAATCATTCATTTATTTCATCCCATGATTTATGGGATTATTGTTGTAACTTATTCAATAAGATAATGATAATCACAATCACCCGATTATTGGTGATTGGTTTATGGGTGTTACTTCTTTTTGCCAAACCCGACTGTATGCTCCTCTTGTCAATTAGCCAAGAGTAAGCGACTTTCTTTTTAGTTGAATGATAAACGAGCTTTTGCTGTTTTAGACCTTGTTCATTGTGATTTATGAGGCCCTGCGCCTATTGTAGACTCTACTAGTTATCGTTGTTATGTTGCTTTTGTGGATGATTTCTCTCGGTTCACTTGGATCTATCTGATGCATGCAAAGTCTGACTTTTATGCCATACTTGTTAAATTTAATGCATTTGTATGCAATCAATTTTTGGTGACTCTGAAGACCTTTCAGAGTGACACGGGGGGGGGGGGGGGGGTGAGGGGTCTGAATTTTTGAATCATAAAGTGCGTACCTTTTTTATGTTCATGGAATCCATCATCACATCTCTTGCCGCTACACCCCTCAGCAAAATGGCCGTGCGGAACGCAAACACCGACATATATGTGAGACAGGTCTATCAATGATATTTCACGCTTTTGCTCATGTTTCTCTTTAGTTTGATGCTTTTGCAACTGCAGTCCATATCATTAATCGACTTCCTACACATGTACTTGGGAATATCTCTCTATTTGAGGTTCTTTTTGGTACGGCGCCAAACTATGCAAATTTTCGACCATTCGGTTGTCGGATATTTCCTTACCTCCGTGATTATTCACCGCATAAATTGGCTCCCAGAAGCTGCCCTTGCATCTTCATTTGTTACAGCAACATGTACAAAGGGTTCCGATGTTACGTGTAATATCTCGATATTTTTATGTATTTTTAAATCATGATAATTATTTTTTTATTTAAAGACATTAAACTTTTAGTTATTCTAAAAGAGTTTAACTTTAAATCCCATTTTAATTTAAGTTTATAGAATAAAAATGAGCCTAAGCCCAAGTCTAATAATTTCAAGCCCAATTTATTTATAAAAATATCGGGATATTACACTACGATCCTACTACGGGTAGAGTGTTTCTTTCCCGCCATGCTCAGTTTGCCAAAATTATATTTCCATTCTCCAAACAGGGTCGCCATCTTCCGTTGATGATCTTGATATCGCGAGCTTTGAGGACTATTTCAAACATACACCTCTCACTCCTTCACGCACGGCCTCTGTCTCGCCCCCTTGTCGGCCATGCTCCTCCATGCTTATACCTGCACCACTGGTTCCTGCTCCTCCATGCTTATACCTGCACCACTGGTTCCTATTCCCATTGAACCAGAACCTGCTACTCCAGCTTCTCCTCAGACAGATTCTCCACCTCCTCCAGATACTCCCGACAGCTCATCATTGTTAGATTTTCTGCACACAACAATTGCTCCAGTCTCTCGGCACCCTATAATAACTTGTCCACCACTGCTCTTCTTACAGCTTTATCTACAGCATTTGAGCCGCGGGGTTTTAAATCTGCTATGAAGTTCCCTCATTGGCTTACCTCCATGCAGGAAGAGATAGATGCCTTGCACTCTAACAATACCTGGGATTTGGTGCCTCCACCAAACGGTTTTAATATTGTTCGATCAAAATGGGTATTTTGGATGTAGTACCATTCTGATGGATCTATTGAACGCTACAAGGTACGTCTTGTTGCTCAGGGGTTTACACAGGTTCCGAGCACTGATTTCCAACAAACTTTTAGCCCCGTCGTCAAGGATACTATTGTTCGTGTTATTATGGCTCTTGCTGTTCACTACAAATGGGAGCTACATCAACTTGATGTAAAAAATACTTTCCTTAATGGCATTCTCACTAGGCCAGCATATATGGCCCAGCCTCCGGGCTTTATCGACTCTCTATATCCATCTCATGTTTGTCGTCTAAAAAAGGCACTTTATGGTCTGCGTCAGGCTCCTTTAGCCTGTTTCAGCGCTTCAGCACCTTCCTCACTACATTAGGGGTCCGACAGAGCCGCTCGAACTCTTCTCTATTTTCCTACTATAATGGTGCATCAGTGGTCTTTCTTCTTCTATATGTCGATGACATTATCATCACGGGGAGCTCTTCTAGTTTTCTTCAGAAGCTCATACGTCGCATGAATATGGAGTTTACTATCAAAGATCTTGGGAAGCTTAACTATTTCTTGGGCTTGGAAGTCTCTTACACTTCTCAGGGCCTCTTCGTTGGCCAAGCTAAGTATGCTCATGATATATTGGAGTGAGCTCAATTGGTGGAATCTAAGCCGGTTAGCACACCTCTTGCAGCAGGATTCTCATTTACTAGCGATGCCCAACCATTTGATGACCCTACTCTCCATTGATCCATTGTTGGTGCCTTGCAGTATCTCACCATCACTCGTCCGGATCTCTCGTATGCCGTAAGTCAAGTCAGTCAGTTCCTGCATAGACCTTCGATTGATTACTACAGCGCTATCAAAAGAATACTTCGTTATGTAAAAGGGACGTTGCACTTTGGACTTTCCTTCACTGCTCGATCTGAGCTGTCTATCCTAGCTTATTCAGATGCTGATTGGGCACGTTACCCCGAGACCCGACGTTCCACGTTTGAATATTATATATTCCTTGGTGGTAATCTAGTTTCTTGGAGTGCGAAGAAGCAACATACTGTCGTCCTGCCTTCGAGTTGCGTTTTGCCTCACCCCACGCCTCGCTTGACGGGGGTAATAAGGATAATATATTATTTCCTAAATTATTGTAATCATTCATTTATTTCATCCCATAATTTATGGGATTGTTATTGTAACTTATTCTATAAGAAAATGATAATCACAATCACCCGATTATTGGTGATTGCTTTCTCATATATTCTCACTCGATTTAACCATCTCGAAAGGGGTTCAAGTGAATAAACTTTTTAATCTACTAGCATATTCTTTTAAATTAGTTTAGCACATTTTAAATATTTGAAATTTGAAATTATTTTATTAATTTTAAAATTTTGATAAATTGGATCAGTTTTCGTATGGAATGGAATCTAATGTACTATTAATGCCTACCTAGCAATAAAAATGAAATTTTTAGTACATCAGATTGACTTATTTTTTAAAATTATTTGGTTCCATTTCAATTTTTTTTGCTAATACTTAATTGAACTAGACTCACACATGACCCAAGTGAGCACAAGTTGCAGGTTAAAAGGGATTAGAGGAGGGCCACCACTTTATTTTAGTATTTTGTTAATTTTCTTATTAATTAATTATGATACATGTATTGTGTTTTTATTATATATATATATATATAAAAGGAAAATGTGTACTTTATTATTTTTTATTCTAGTTTAATTTTTAGTATATTTTATTTTATTTTTTTAAATAGCTGTTACAAAATTTATATATTATTAAATAAAATTTTATATAATTAAAATATTATACAAAAATACGTTCATAATTTAAAATATAATGATGAATATTCCTTTTAGTTTCAAATTTCTTATAATTTTAATTTTTTATTTTCATTCAATAAAATTTTAATGTTTTAATAATTAATTAAGAAAACTTTTCTTTAAACTAATTTTTGAATGTTTAATATTAAAAATTAAGTTGCAATTTGAGTAATTAAAAGTAGTTATCCGAAAAAAAAATCAACAATTAAGTATTATTTAAGAAAGGGAGGATTACTACTAGGTACACAAAAAAACACTAAATTACTATGAGATACAAACATACTAAAATATTACTAACTACAAAAATATATAGTGATATTCCAATATTACCCCTACAATGTGCTGCACATAAATGTTGTGTGCAGCAAAAGTTCGTGTGCAACAAAGTATGTGCAGTAAAAAAAGTGTGTGCAGTAAAAAAAAGTGTGTGCAGCAAAAAGGTGTGGTGGTCCAGTGGTAGTCCGGCAGAGCTCCGGCGGCGGCGGCGGTCCGGCAGCTTTTCCGGTGATCGGTCGGCGGTCCGACAGTGCTCCGACGACCGACAGCCGGAGCTCCGGCGAGGTCAGATTTTCGGCGGCGGCAGTGATCAGGCGATTTCCGGTGGCGACAGCGGTCGGGCGATTTCTGACGGTGGTCCGGCGGCGACGGTGGTGGTCCGGCGGTGTGTGGGGGTTTAGGGTTTATGGTTTAAAAATATATGGGTTTAAGGTTATATTTGTATTTTACTTAAATATTTTGTATGTGATAATAATTATTTTAAATCAATGTATCTAGTAGTAATTAGGGGTACAAAGTGTGTACCTATTAGTAATCATTTCTTTAAGAAAATTTAATTATTTAAATTATATTATAATTTTGAAATAAAAAATTAAGTATTATTTAAGATAATTGAATCATTTAAATTATAAATTAGGGGTTCACCGACATTCATCAATATCGGAATCGACACTCACCGATATTCACTAATATCAGAATCGACACTTACCGACATTGAAACCGACATTCACCGACACTGGATATATTGGGTATTATTAGTTTGTTGAATAATAGGAGCACAAAAGTCCAAAAAATGTATATTGATTAGATTTGTTACTCCTATAAAAGTTGTTTGTTGTTATTATTGTTAATTTAGTTAAATAAATTGATATTTTTGAAATTGGCCCATAATTATTACTCCTTTAAATAAAAAAATTTAGGATCAATAAATAGTACGTACAAAACGTTCTTAATTATTATTAAACGATACATTCGCTTTAGGAAATTACACATAAATACAAAATTGTATTTTATTTTACCCATAATACACATATCCATCTGAACATCAGTGTGCATCGTTAAGAGAGAATAAAAAAAGCCTGATTAAATAATTATACTAATATACATCGATGTGTTCCTTTTGAGAGAAATAAATTCATGAGAGAGAAACAAAGAATAAACTATTACAATCGCCATTGAAGAGTACATGCTGATGTACACCAATGTGCAATCTGAACAAAAGAAAGAACACGCTATTAAATTTCGATGTACACCCGTGTGCAATATGACCTGATGAATGAACAAGCCATTAAATTCTCCCAAAATAAAAAACACATTAAACTTTCACTTTACTGTATGTTAAAGTGCATTTCGGAGACATTAAATTCCCCCAAAATAAGAAACTCATTAAACTTTCACTTTACTATACATTAGAGTGCAATTCGGTGAGAGAAATGTAGAAGATATTAAATCGCGATTGAAGAAAGAACGCTGATGTACATCAGTGAGCAATCTGGCCAGAGGAAATAACACGCCAATAAATTCCCCCAAAATAAGAAACTCATTAAACTTTCACATTACTGTACATTAGCGTGCAATTCAGAGTGAGGAATAGAAGATAGGGTAGTTCCTGAAATATCTCCTTAATGCGCGATTGATGAGCACAATGGGTAATGCTGAAAAATAAATTAGACCCTCTATATTTATCAGTAATTATATTTAATCAATGTATTTATTAATAATTAATATATACATTTAATCAATGTATTTATTAATAATTAAGCTATACAAACGCGTACAAATGAGTAATAATCTAAAAAATTAATCATTTCAATAGAATTACAAAATATCAAAAGAATTTGCGAGTAATATTTTTTTCTTTTAAAAATGCAAAAGTACCACTCTAAATAATAATTTTTAATGTACTAAAAATAAATTTCGATAAAACTATAATACAAGGTGAACCGGGGTGCAACAAATACTTTACCTACTTTATATTAATAATAATAGAGTTAAGAGAATAATAATAATAATAATAATAATACTCATTTCATCATAACATAATTTACATTGATACTACGAATGCAGAATTTACTAAAAGTTGAATAGTAAACACTTTTGTAAATCGGATCACACGTGAATTTGATTTATTATACTCTTCAATGTGCATAAAAGTTTACGAATAGTAAACGCTTTTTTGAATCGGATCACACGTGAATTTGATTTATTATACTCTTCAATGTGCATAAAAGTTTACTCTTTATAGAGATGACTTATTATTTTTTGAACGAACAATATTACTTTTTAAATTCTTACATCATGATTTACCGATTACTATTTAATACATTAAAAATTACTTCCTCCCTCTCACAAAATCACTTTATCCATCAACCTCAAAAGTTATTTTAATTTCAAATTTGTCACTCCTTTTTTCACACACATACCACTACTTTATACTTTTTTATTATTATCTAAAAATACTACAATACCCTATAAAGTTAATAAAGTTGGTTAAAAAATGTAATTTTTCTTAAATAACGTGGAACAGTAAACGTGAAGCGTATTGTGGAACGGAGGGAGTACTATTTAGTGAGATGAACTATTACTTAATAAATTTAAAATACTACTCTTTAAATTTTGATATATTTTATATTTTACATTTTTATTGAAGTGATTTGAAGAGTTATATTATTAAGAAGAGTAATAAATTAATCTTTCCAAAGAGTTTTTTTTCTTTTTTTAACTGAAGAATAATTTTGTAAAAACAGGATTCATATGTAAATCGGATTCACACCAAAACTCATTTAAATTGAATTATGTACTAAACCAAATGTATTATCATATACTTAATTATAAATTGAATAATAATAGTAATGAATTAATTAATTAATTATAAAAAATATTTACTTTCTTAATATATTTGATATTTTACATTCATTTTTAATTAAAAAAC
The DNA here is from genome assembly GCA_023678885.1 of Pogostemon cablin. NCBI lineage: Eukaryota > Viridiplantae > Streptophyta > Magnoliopsida > Lamiales > Lamiaceae > Pogostemon > Pogostemon cablin. The sequence continues at coordinate 12,047,832 of CM042993.1, forward strand.
TAATAAAAATTCGCTTTATGTATATTTTTTATTAATTTATATATATATATATATATATATATATATATATATATATATATATATATATATATATATATATATATATATTTAATTATAAATGTGTAAGTTTTAAAAAATGGGTGCACGATGCACTAAGTTACTCAAAATAATTTGCCTAATAAAAATATTATACTCTAATAATTGCTTGTATTTTATTTCTTTTTCTCATCCACTGCATCCATCCTTTTTATATTTAAATATTGTAAATCTAAAATCAATTAAATACATGTGCTTGTGTGCAGATATTCTTCGAACATGTGTGATTGGTCGTAAATAGTCGGGATTACCAATTAAAGAATTTATCGAACCACATGGAATTTAGGATTCGTGACCTTCAAGTTATAGTCTCGTATTAGTTAGGAACGACCAAGAAGGGAGGATAATAGAAACAAGAAAAGAACCTAATTACAATATTTTTGGAATTTTCAATGCAAAGGAAGTTTTCATGATGCACTTCAAATGAATCAATCATGTAACACATCTAATTGCCTCCCAATTTAAGCTATTATAGTAAGAGCGATCACAAATTCCACCTAAACTCTCTCTCGAGATGAACAGGATGTAGGCCCTTACAAAGGCCCCAAAATAGCACATAGGATCGATACCATAGTGAACACCTCCCAATAGGTACTAATTACACGTACGAGTTCCCTAAAAGGTACTAAATCATAGGTAATATTATCTTTCTAGGTACTATGAATTCACTAAGGTTGGATTCCCCTCACTAGATTAATTAACCTCTCGATCTAACCTCTCAAGTGTCCATTTATGTCTAAACATGAGAGGTCATCTCCAACTCTTCCCATATTAATTCACATAACCCACATGATGAAAAGATTCAATTAATTCCTAAAACACATAATTGAACTCTCGTTCTAACCACATGCACTAGATAATTAATCACACAAATCAATCATATAGATTAAGCAATTAAGCATCCATAAATGAAACTAATCAAAGCCGGGAACACAATTTAGATAATATCACAAGTTAGTCCATAATTCAAGCATCAATCAAATAACCAAAACATAGAAAATAAAAAGATAATAAGTAGGATTAGATTTCACCTAATGAAGTTTTTACTTCCACCAAGCTCATCATTTCCTTGGTGTCCCCACCTTCTTGGAAAGCATTAAAATCCTAATCTAGAAAAATATTTAAAATTTCGGATCCCTCGTCCCGAGAGGGGGAGGGATCTAAAAAATGGAGGTCTTACTTAAAAGCCCTCTCAACTATTGTATCTTGAAAATAATTCAATTTAATGGAATTTAAATGGGTAGAGAATTGTTCAATGGTGGCTTTCATGGGAGAGGGTATTTATAATAGTAAGGATGAGAGAAATTTGAGTGAATTTTCAATGTGGGACAAGTAGGTTCATGTAGTGGTAGAGTGAGAGGAATTTGTGGTAAGCAATCAATGTGGGATAATTTAGCTCATGGGACCAAAAATGAGATTTATAACAAATTTTCATTTGGCCCGTTCTTGCTCGTTTCAACTCCAAATCGAGCTCCGTTTTCTCCCACATCTTTCCTCTTCACTTGTAGAATCCATTTTATCAAAATCACCCATTTTTCTGCAAAAATAAACAAAAATATCTTTCTCCAAATAATCAACCAATTAATAGTATTTTCATTAAAATCATGCTCAATTATTGAATTAAAGCCACAAAAATCCACTTAAAATCTAGTTGAATTTCACACCAATCAAACCCCCAAACTTAAAGTGTTGCTCGTCCTCGAGCAACGAAAGAAAAGAAAGAACGATGAAGGGAATTCACCTAGAATTGAATCAAGATATCAATGAGATTGAGTCACTTCAAAGCTATTTCAATTCAATCAAAAGAAGCGACAAGACATCAATTTAAATGTATACAAGTTAAGCTTAGGAAATATGCAAGCAAGTGAGACTTCCACTACTCCTTTCTAGATTTTGCTTTTCACTCTCACACTCAAGGAATGTATGGGAGAAGTGTATACTCTCAAAAAGTCAATTCAAATGCATGTCATAACCATATGCTTGCCAAAGGTCTAAACTCTCTACCACTTGTATGTGTTAATCATTGAATCAAAAAGGTTTTTAATGGGATTGTAATGTAGCCTCTTTGGTCTTGGGTAGGAAAACTTTTAGGAAAAGTAAGCTCAAGATTAGTAGAGAATTTAAGTTGATTGATCACTTCAACCCTCATCCTCTCTTTTTCTCTTTTCACCTTAAGAAAAATGTAATCTTCCATCCGACACACTAACAAACCCTTTTTTTTCTTAGCACTATTGAGTTTATTTTCTCTTTTTTTCCCCAAGGGCTCTCTTTCCATTTTTCTAGTAGAACACCTTTATACTTCTTTTATACAAGCTTCACTCAATTTTTTTTTCTTTTCACACAACCTTCATTTTTTTCTTTTTCATCTTTTCTCCCTATTTTCTAGCACTTTCACCATTTTTTCTCTTTCCAAACTCTCTTGTAAGCTCAATTCAACCACTTCATCCCCATTAATCCTCTACTAATCGACAAAGGTGATTAGGATATAAAATATGGATAAATATGGCTAAATTTGTAGGTTGCCAAAGAAATAAGGATAATAAGCTCAAAGGGGCAAACTACGAAATAATTTCATTTGGTAGGATTAATTTGGCTAAGTGACTTGTCAACACAAAGATGGCCTTAAATTATTTCCAACAATCTTTACACACGTGTAGATTCAAGAAGACAGAATGACAAGTTCTAGAATACACACAAAAGAATGATGCACTCAAGAAAGGAAAAACCGTTTAATATTACGATTTAAAGGCTCAAAAAGCTCACGGGTTTTTAGTAGTGAAAGAAATACAAAACAAGCACAAACCATAACTCAACAAGTACATAAGTAAAAATACATCTCGTCTAGGGGTGTCAACGGGCCGGGTAGTTAACTACCCGGACCCGGCCCATTTCTGGAGGGCCTTCTCGGACCCGCCCCGGACCCGTACGGGTCCTATATAATAGGACCCGTGCCCAGACCCATACGGGATGGGTCCGCCCCGCCCCGCCCCATTTTTTTTTAAAATAATTAATCCTAAAATAATTTAAATCATAAATATTAAATATAATTATAATTTAAAAATTATATATATATCATATAGTTATAAATAATTTTTATGTATAAAATATAAAATAATTGTATAATATATATATATTAACATAAAATATAATTATATATATATAATATAAATTAATTATTAATATATTATATACGGGGCGGGGCGGGTCTGAGTTAATGCCCGGACCCGCCCCGTATATGTACGGGTCCGGGCCGGGCCGCCCCGTTTCTCCTACGGGGCAAATCTGGGCCGGCCCAAAACGTGCGGGGCGGGCCGGGTACCCGCGGGCCGGGGGCCCGTTGATACCCCTAATCTCGTCACAAGTTCTAACCAAATATCATAGTCTCAAAATTTCTCACAATGAAGCACAAGAGAGCCAAGAAAGATTTCTCCTAATTGAAAGCAAAAACAAAGAAAGGAGAAAAAGTGTGCCAAAGAAAAGAGTAAGGACTTAAACGTGCGCCGGTGCAATATGCTCAAGTAGGAGTTCATTGATGCAATTTTTTATAATTCAAACCGTAGAAAAGTCAAGTAACAAAGAGAACATACCCCCAAACTTAAATTAGACAAAGTCGAATTTAAGTTGAGAAGATATTTTTTTACCTCAATTTGCACCACTCCTTTGCTCTTCAAGGCCATTACCATGGCACCACACTTTCGTCCCTACAAACACAACCATAAAACAAAAATAAATAAATCAAATAAAAAAATATCCATATCCTAATACTCAACAAAACCCGAAGTCACAAATACAACTAAATTCCCCGGCAACGGCGCTATTTGATTGGTCGTAAATAGTCGGGATGACCAATTAAAGAATTTATCGAACCACGTAGAATTTAGAATTCGTGGCCTTCAAGTTATAGTCTCGTATTAGTTAGAGACGACCGAGAAGGGAGGATAATAGAAACAAGAAAAGAAACTAATTACAATATTTTTGGAATTTTCAATGCAAAGGAAGTTTTCATGATGCACTTCAAATGAATCAATCATGTAACACATCTAATTGCCTCTCAATTTAAGTTATCATAGTAAGAGCAATCACAAATTCCACCTAAACTTTCTCTCGAGATAAAGAGGATGTAGGCCCTTACAAAGGCCCCAAAATAGCACATAGGATCGATACCATAGCGAACACCTCCCAATAGGTACTAATTACACGTACGAATTCCCTAAATGGTACTAAATCATAGGTAATATTCCCTTTTTAGGTACTGTGAATTCACTAAGGTTGGGTTCCCCACACTAGATTAATTAACCTCTCGATCTAACCTCTCTAGTGTCCATTTATGTAGTTCTAAACATGAGAGGTCATCTCCAACTCTTCTCATATTAATTCACATAACCCACATGATGAAAAAATTCAATTAATTCCTAAAACACATAATTGAACTCTCGTTCTAACCACATGCACTAGATAATTAATCACACAAATCAAACATATAGATTAACCAATTAAGCATCCATAAATGAAACTAATCAAAGCCGGGAACACAATTTAGACTATATCACAAATTAGTCTATAATTCAAGCATCAATCAAATAACCAAAACATAGAAAATAAAAAGATAATAAGTAGGATTAGATTTCACCGAATGAAGTTTTTACATCCACCAAGCTCATCCTTTCCTTGGTATCCCCACCTTCTTGGAAAGCATTAAAATCCTAATCTAGAAAAACATTTAAAACTTCGGATCCCTCGCCCCGAAAGGGGGAGGGATCTCAAAAATGGAGGTCTTACTTATAAGCCCTCTCAACTATTGAATCTTGAAAATTATTCAATTTAATGGAATTTAAATGGGTAGAGAATTGTTCAATGGTGGCTTTCATGGAAGAGGATATTTATAGTAGTAAGGATGAGAGAATTTTGAGTGAATTTTCAATGTGGGACAAGTGGGTTCATGTAGTGGTAGAGTGAGAGGAATTTGTGGTAAGCAATCAATGTGGGATAATTTAGCTCATGGGACCAAAAAAGAGATTTATAACAAATTTTCCTTTGGCCCGTTCTTGCTCGTTTCAACTCCAAATCGAGCTCCGTTTTCTCCCACATCTTTTCTTTTCACTTGTAGAATCCATTTTTATCAAAATCACCCATTTTTCTGCAAAAATAAACAAAAATACCTTTCTCCAAATAATCAAGCAATTAATAGTATTTTCATTAAAATCATGCTCAATTATTGAATTAAAACCACAAAAATCCACTTAAAATCTAGGTGAATTTCACACCGATCAATGTGCTTGTGTGCAGATGTTCTTCGAACAGTAAGAACAACAACATAAACGTAAAGATTCAGCGGAAGACTTAACAAGAACGCAATCTAAAAAAGTACAAGTATTTTAATTCAACACCTATGAACTCCGTTCTATGCTAATTGACAATACCTTACAACTTCCAATTACTTATCTGGCCACCACGTGGTCTTAACAGCACTGTATGGACTTCCTCCAAGGCTGTGACGAGATCTCCCGAACTCGATGCTAGAACTTTCTCCCGGATTCCGTGTTACAAGGCTGTGTTTTTAGAACGTGATGGAACACGAAATTAAACAAAAGAGAAATAAAATAACCAGAAGAGTTTCTGGACACGAACTCTCTAATGGCCTCACAAAAACTAACGTGGAGTATCTTGATACATCGATCATCCACTAGAGAATAAATAGCCTAGAGAGAATATCATCAAATCTAAAAAAGATCTTGATCAATTCTAATCCCGTACAATCTTCAATCAATCTTCAATCAAATCTGATTTCATATAATATTAGATCAAATCATCATAAATATGAAATACTTTGACTATTTGACTTTGTGCATTATCTCCATCCTCCGTGTTCCTTGATCCTCAAATTGGGTCATGGGCTTTTCTTTCTTGGTCAAAGAATAATTCACGTTTATAAAATAATATCTTCAAATATATCTTTGACACAAGATATTCAAAGATATCATTGACTAAATCTTGGATGAATCTCCACCTTGATATTCTTTTCCATAAATAATTAAATTAAACTTAACCAAATATAAGTTAATTGATTTAATGCCAACTTAATTAGAAATATATCAAATATATTTCCCAACAAATATCTTAGACACGATTGCCACATTAAATATTTATTTTTTTAAAAAAATTATGTAAGATAATTTTAGAGATTACAAAATTTATATATTATTACATAAGATTTACATAATCAATATGATAAATTCGTGAATAATCACCAAATCGAATGGATCGTGTTTCATTAAGGTTCTTCCAAATTTTTGGATAATTTAATTTTTGAATATATTAATAAGATTTAATTAAAAATAATTAAATTTACAAAAACAAATTACTTATTATATTTCAAATATTTATTATATAATTGATGTGGATATCAAATTAAAGATTATGAAAAGGTGATTAATATGATGTAATTTTTCTTAATAATATATTTGTAACAAGAGAATTATAAATGTTTTTGACAAAAAGTATATTTATGAATAATATAAAAGAAAACAAAAATAATATGATTGGATATATTGAGAGGAGAGAGAAGAAGTATTTATTATATTATTTAACTCTTTTATCGTTAAACGTGATCACTTCCTTTTTCCCCAACCTGCTGCACAGGTAACTCATCATGCCCAATATGATCTAATGGCTAAAAATAACTTGATCTAATCTAATGGTTGATAATGGTTTGGGTCATATATGACATTGGGTCAGCTAAGTAACTCTCCAAATTTTTTAAAATTGATGCATACTTTTTTCAATTTAAAAAATTGATCTTAAATGTATCAAAATTCATTTAGAATCACGAGCTAACCTCTGCATCAAGGAAAATCCACCACCAACTCACCCTATCATTGACCGGTCTTGAAAATAACCGCACCATTATGACTTGTTTATAACCCGAACCATGAAGGCTCGTACCTCAAATGATCTCTACCCATTAAGTACAAAATCAATATATTTTTCGATAAAAAATATAAAATTAAGGATGATTTGTTGATCCCATGGTGTCAAGACCTAAAAGGAATGAATAGACAATGATCGATTTTTCAAAAACATGCTCAAAAATCACTAAAAAAATCCGCTGGAGTAGGTTTGTTGGGGTAGGAGAACCATAGTAGTGTTCATAGAGCTTTAATATGCATATACAGCAAAACCAAAAGTCATGTAATTATAAACAATATTGTTTAAGTGTGACTTTTATAGTGTCAACACTCTAGGGTTTTCATTAGACAAACTACTGGGAGTGATAGATAACTCTAAAGTATTGAAGCAAAAAATAAACAGATTGATAGTAGATCATTTACAACTAGATAATGAAAACCAAATCCTCAAAGTCTAGGTCAATCTGCTTAAGTGATTTGAGAAGCTCAAGACTTCTAGTTTCCAACCTTCTTTACTCCTAGAGTGGATTTGTGGTTGGAAGTTTTCTTTAAGATTTTATGCGGAGACAACGTGATAATATTTTCAATATAGAAATTATATATTTCCTCCATCGCAACAAGCTACACATATTTTTTATAGGTAAATATTAGTTGTAGTAGTTAGTTCCACCAATATTCCAAGATTTTCTTATAACTCCCTCTCCTAATTCTTTCCCAAAGGGAATCGAACTTGGGTCACACACTTTAGTGAAGAGCTCAGTGGTTAGGTGACATGAATTAAGGAGTATTATTATTTAATGTGTAGTGAGTAATTGTATTAGTAGGGTGTGTGGGTCCTATATATTAATTGTATTAGCGGTATGAGTCCATGTGTTTAAAAGAAAAAATGTGAATCATTGGTGTGGACGCAAAAAATTGCAAAATGTATAACTTACTCACGGGTAAAGAGAGTATGATCAAGAAAAACTAAAACTCCCTTTGTCTTAGGAAGCTTTTCACCTTTATTGTAAATATGTAGTTTATGAAAAAAATGCATTTTTAATCAATTCTATTGACTTTTGTAAGTAAACTCGTATTTTTAAGTATAATAAATAAATGATTAAATAAGTTATACTCTCCCCGTCCCTTTCAAAGAGATAATTTTTTTACATAATTGGCAATCCAACTAAAGAGTCCCCTTTTATTTTTTACATACATGAACCCACACACACTCACTAATACAATTAAAATATGGTTTTAACATTTCCACTAATACAAGTACTCACTATACATTAAATAATAATACTCCCTAATTCACGGGTAAAAAGCAAAAGACCCTCTTTGAGTGAGACGAAGAGAGTAAATATTAGGAGAGAGTGACAATTTTAAAAATATAATGTATTGAGAGGTTAATTATTTTTAAACTTTTACTCCTTCCGTCCCGGACAAAGAGATGCATTTACTGTAGCTTTTGTGAGAGCTTTATGCAGTCAAACGTAGCTGTTTGACCGGGACATAGGAGTACATTTTTAGAGGAAGAAATGTGATAAACAAACAAATGAGGAATGTAAAGAGATTCTATTATACGAAACCATTTTGTAGGATAGTCTAGACGTACAATTTTTTGCTCACATTAATAATTATACCAGATTTAAACTCTAGTTCTTTTGATTAGCGCGAAGTATTATAATTCAAATAAATTTTAAATATTTATTATATTGCCTTCATAGAATAATCAATAAATAATAATTAGTTTAAAGTAATCACTTTTGACTGGAATTCGATTCCATTGTAAATTCCAATTAACATGATATATAAAATTGTAAAAAATCTATTGGAAGTCAACCCATTAATTCATTGTCAAAGATTCTTATTATGACTTAATCTATTCCATTATGATATTAATATTTTCTTCATTTATTTGTTTTATTATAATTTTAAAACATTAAAAAAAAACAATACTTTTACACGCTTTTAAAAAAGAGAAAATATCACATTTCATCTCATAAATATGCCTTATTCAACTTTAATCCTTTTTGAATTTGAATTCTCAATTTTGATTTTTTTTTATTTTAGTTCTTTTTCAATTTTTGTCATTTTTACGTAAAATAAAAAAAGGTTGTCGAAATATTGCTGAAAATTTTTTGAGGTCCAATTTTAGTCTTTTATTTATATATTTTATTTTATCAAGATTAGTCGAATTTAAAATCAAAATTTTAACAAATTTACTTTATTTAAAATAGTCCCAAAAATTTTATGATTATTCTGGGGTGGTGCACCCCATGATTTATAGGTATAATAAAGTGGGGCTAGTGGGTGGTTTTATTATTTAAAATATTAATTATATTACTCCCTCCGTCCCACGTATTTTTACCCATTTCATTTTTGGTAAAAATACATAATATTTTATTACTTACTTTTTACAATCCCAATAACTTTAATTACTCCCTCCGTCCCAACTTCAACTTCACACTTTCCGTTTTGGTCCGTCCCAACTTCAACTTCACACTTCCATAAAAGGAAAAGGTACATAACTAATATCCCTCTAACATACTTTAATTTCAAAATTGTCATCACCTTTTTAACACACATAACATACTTTATCATTTATTTATTACTCAAAAATACAAAACTACCCCCAAAAATTACTCAAAAAGCAACTTTTCTTAATTTGTGTGTGTACAGTAAATATGAAGATGAAAATGGGATGGAGGGAGTATTTTTTTTACACTTTATCCATCATTCCCAACAACTTTATTTACTTTTCTTTTTAAATTACTAATTTATCCCTACTTTTTTCTACATTATATATTAAAAAAATAAAACGTCTTAAACTCCGTGCCCATACAAATGGGTAAAAATACCCGGGACGGAGGGAGTATTTTATTTAACAGTGAAGATTAAACTAAAACCTAGTCTAATGATTAAAATCATCAAGATGCACCGGTGCACCCTAGTGGACTCAGATTTTTAATTTATTTGAAATAGTCTCATATATTTTAAATTCTCGCCAAATGGGTCCTTTTAATAATTTTTTGAATTTCATAGGACAGAAACATGGGACCAGATCGATGTTTTTATAAAAGTTATGGAAGAAAATTGATTTAAAATATTTTTTTGAGATGAAATTTGGAGCAAAATTGAAAGGTCGTGGACGAAAATGAATGTCCTAACTATATTGGGACATTTTCAAATAAAGTAAAAAGGTACGAGACGATTTATATTTTAAACTCACATTAGTCCCTTTTAATTTAATTTTTATTTGAAATTCTTTAAAATATATTAAAATTTTTTAAATACATTGATAATTTTAATAATTAATTTTTAAAGAATTTTAAAATACTACTCCCTCCGTCCATCCTCAATGTATCCATTTGCTTTTTGCACGTGGATTAAGGAGTATTATTATTTTATGTGTAGTAGGTAGTTGTATTAATAGAGAGTATGAGTCCCATATTTTATTTGTATTAGTGGAGGGTGTGAGTCCTATAGTCCAAAAAGGAAAATTGATAGATTAAGGAGGGACGACCCAAAATGATAAAATTGATAGATTAACATTGGACGGAGGGAGTATTTTATAATAAAAAAATATAAAATTTGAGGGTGATTTTTTGGTGTACAAGGTGCACCCCATATTTATAGTATAAAATGTGTCAGTGGATAGTTTTTTTTTTAATTAAGCACATTATTATATTTAATGGTGTAGATTATATTAAAAGTTAATCTAACGGTTAAGATTGTCCAGGTACACCACAGTCGGACTCAAAATTTAATTTTTTAAAAAAAGAATAAAAGAAAACTATTTTTTAAAAAATTATAAAATATTAAAAAATGTACTATATGTTTAAATTACACATTTTAAAAATTTTAAAAAAAATAATTGAAGAAAATATTATATATTAAAAAAATTAAGATAATAGGGGGCTGACAATTTTTCTTGGCAATTTTTCTTGACGTAAACCAACTAAGTCTTTCTTGAACTATTCGAATTTTGGTTTGATAAAATATTTATTTGAATGTTTTTGTTAAGCTAAATTAGTCGAGTCGAGTCTAAATATCGTGCTGGAAAAATGGATTTATTACTACCCAATACAAAATATATATTAAAATTACTAATAGATACAATAGTGCAAAAATATTACCGATAGATACAATATATTAAAGTGAAATTCTTAATGTAACCTTTCTTACCAATTTCCCACATTCATCGCTGAACATCAAGTAAGAGAAATAAACATCTTTCCTCACCCAAATAAAGAAATGTATTCACATTATCTACGTCAATTTTCTTCACCTATTTTTTCTCCACCACCCATTTTTTCTCCACCACGCCCATTTTCCCCTCTTCTTCTACAATTACGATGGGATTATTACAGTAGGAAAGAGCAATGAATTAATTCCACCAGCCCATTACATGGAATGCTTAAATTTAGGTCTTTCCTTCGTAAATCTAATTAAATTTTTGTGGGGTTGGATCTAAAAACATCTTTTTTGGAGAATATAGTGAAGAAGATGATGATCGTCTTTCTTCCTTGAACCACAACCGATGGATAGGTTCCGGATTGAACCACTGTCAATGTATAAATCAACTTCTGAATATTAATATAGGATTTCTCAAAACAAATATATTGAACTTAAATATTTTTAAATATTTCTGATACATCGTTCTTATCGTGGTAATATTTGATATATTCTGCTAATTTCTTAATTAATTTCTGAATATCAAATATTTCTAAATATTTGAATACTATATAGTGAAAAATTAATATTTGATTCATACTGTTAATTTTTTAAATAATTTCTGAATACCAAAATGATTCTTAAATAATTTTAATAATTTTTTAATACCAAATTGATTCTTAAATAATTTTTGAATACCAATAGTCTAATTCATCGATCCATCCTGTTCATATTTTAAATAATTCTTGAATACAAAATGATACTTAAATATTTTTTTAATACAAAAATAATCTAATTTATCGTCCTGATTTTTTTTAATTTCTTACATAATTTTTGAATACAAAATTCTTCTTAAATTTCTTATTTAAAATCTGAATACCAAAATAATTTTTAAATAATTTCTGAATACTAAAAGAATATAATTCATTGCTTCGCTCCAAAAAAACATCAATGAGTTTTAAATACATAAATTCTGGATAATAAGAAACATTAACATATTTTAAAGGTTTGATATTATAGTCAACTTTCAACCTATTTTTAAGGGAGAAAATCATGGAAGATAATTATTTCTATATTTTATTAATTACTACCCTCTTTAAATTTCTTTTTGAACACAAATAAAATAAGGTTAAAAAGGACATTTTATTCATTATTAATGTAGTGATATACAATTTTTTTGAGATAATGTATCTACTAGTAATAATCATGTATAAATTGTACCTAATGGTAATGGACCCTCGAAAAATTATCGAGCCGATCGAGCATGTCAGTATTTGGCTCTAAAACTCACAAGTTGTTAACGAGCTTGCGGTCCTATTCGCAATAAGAGGTTTTCATAAGGATTTAGAATTATAAGTAAACGAGCTCGCTCAGAGACTCTATTTGGATTCGAGCTTGAGCTTTAGTTATTATTAGTGAGTTTTTATTGAATCGAACTAGAACTATTGGCGAACTCATTATTTCCAAACGAGGTGAGCTCAAGTCTAGTGATATTTAGCTTGATTCGACTCATTAACATCTATAGGCTGAGGACTAAGAATCAACGACATAACAGGGGATGGACTCGACAGGTGTTGCTCAAGTTGAGCCACAAGCTCATCTGGTCGAGCTGGTCTTAGTACTCCCGGAAAAAAGTGTTGTTTTTTGAAAACTTATGTTGTCCATTGAAATTCCTTAATGATAAATATTTTGATACATTTCTTATTTTCTTAGCTTTTCAAAATATATAATTAAATTTTCAAAATTCTTGATATTTAAAAAAAAAATTAAACAAAACAAATTTATAATTGAACGAGATTATTCATACCCCCAATTATTTTTTTATTGTACCTCATTATTTAAATAAATCCAATTAAAATGAAAAAAAAGAGGAAAATTTGGGCAATTCGATACCGTTTCATGTAGTTATAAAAAATTGAGTTCATCAATTTGATGAAATTGGAGATCCATGATTTCATCAATTTGATGTAATTAGATCAAGTCGAAGGTTATTTCCAAAGAAAATCATGAAATGATTCAAATGAACGATGTTGAATTTTGTTCAATTTTTACAAGTGATGAAATATTTTTTCAACCCAAGAATTTATTCCCAAATCCCCACATGCCACAACAAAGTCCTTTCCGTAAAATTTTAATGGAATTATAATTAAACACGAACTATTAAAATCTGAACTACTTCATCCTCCGCCTCAGGCATCAGAGGCTCTGAATCTCTACCGAAGTTTACCTGCAACGATGAGCTAATATTTTCCACATTTATTAATTCCAATGTTATTTTAGTCATTTTTCATTTAATCATAAAATTATTTTCACTTTTTAAAATAGTTATCACTTTCGCTATAAATCTTTATCACTTTTGCTATAAAATGTTATCACTTTTTATTTATACTATAAATTGTTCATAAAAGAGCATTATCATTTTTCATTAATTTATTATCACTTTCCTTCATAAAAGTTATCACTTTCTGGCTGTTTCAAATAAGGGCTTGAGACGGCCTCACACATGTTTTTTCAATAATAATAATAATAATAATAATAATAATAATAATAATAATAATAATAGATAATAATTTTTTTAAAAGTAAAAATTAATTGATTAGAAATAAAAGTTAATTTGCTAGCTTCATGTCGCTAGTTATTGCGTTAATAAGGCCGCTAGTTATTTGCCTTAAAAGGTTAGCCCTTGTTTTTCTTTAATTTTTATTTATTTATTTATTTTTATTTTATGTTAATGATAGAATCCGTTAAACATAAGAAAATTTGTGAGATGGTACCTACCCAATATTTAAATATATTTTACTTTCTTTTAAATCTTCACATGATTTTGTTGTATTCCTTGATCAAAAGAGCTATATTTCATTTATCTTCACGAGCCATCTTCATTATCAGAATTATCGACCTTGTTGACAAGAAAGACTACAGATTTTCCTTTCTATTGGTCATATCCACAGACTACAATTGAGTTCAAACGCTATAAGATCACCCAGAAGTTCGTCCAACCTACTTTACGAAAATTTTCAAGAACAGTAACGAGTCCTCCAGACTATTCATTGTTCAGCAAACTTTTCACCAAGAATGTGATATTGATTTGTGAAAGTTGTAAAGCGAGTGTAGTACTGAATTTCATATTGTCTCATTTTTATCCCATCATATTCAGTTAGTAGAATTTGGAGCTTTGAATCACACACAAAGCCATTTCTTTCAAAGTGAAGCTAAAGAATTTTCCTTGGCTTCTTTACATTTGACTATCAAGTCTCTGCAAATCTTATAAAGTTCTGATAGACTAAAGTGTCTTGATGTTGTCCATCCTTTGGCCTGTTGGATGCGTTTTGCAACAATGCTTAAAAGTGTGAGTCTTTTTTGCAATTTCTTAAAAATGATGATTAATTTGCAATAGGAGTAAAGTTCGTGGTTTTCTTGCAATTAACTTTTTTTTATACTAAAAATTATTTATGAAAGATCAACACTTGTGAGGGACCGCCTCACATGAGATCATTATTTTCGTTTTTTAAAATAGTTATTACTTTTTATCAAAGATATTATTGTTTCATTAAAAGTGTTATCACTTTTTATTTATACTATAAATATTGTTCATGAAATAATTCACTAAACACTATTAATTAAAAGTACTTCACACATCCCAACTTTAACTTTACACTTTTTGTTTTACTCCGTCCCAACTTCAAGTGCATACTTTCAAGTAAATGACACTCAACTACTATAGTATACTTTAATTTCAACTTATTCTCTTCTTTCCACACATAACATACTTTACAATTTATTTATTACTGAAAAATAAAACACTACCCTCAAAAAGTGACTATTCTTAATTTTGCGTATCTACAATAAATGAGAAGATAAAAATGGAACGAAATGAGTATTACTTTTTATTAAAATATTATTACTTCATTTCACAAAAGTCTTCTCGTAAGGATCTCACACAAATGTTCGCTTTTACAAAATAATTTACTTGAATGACTGTTACTTTTTATCAATCTAATTACATTTTTTTGTCTCTCTACGTCTAGTGTTTCATGGTAGACAACCGGTAAGCTGGTTTAAAAAACAAATAATAATAATAATAATAAATAAATAAATAAAACCAGTGTTAATTTATTGTCACAATAAATAAACATGGCTACACATATCCATTACAAAGCCAATAAACTAAATCTTGTAAAGTAATACATCTCCGGTGCATGAAGACCGCGTGCAGCGTGGATATATGCTGTCTTAGGTTCCTTTTACTATAAATAGCAATGGAGCTAGCTACATCTTTTCAAATACATATATCCCATATTACACATCTATAAATATGGCATCAATCAAAACAACATTTCTTCTTATAATTAGTGTCATATTTCTTAGCATGGCCATCGCATGGTGCTCCCAAGTTGAAAATGAGCACAATAATGAAGGCATAAAGAAGATCAAATGGGTGGAAAATAAAGAGAAGATGATGATGAATGTTGGGAGGAAATTATACAGAAAGAAATATTCAAGAAAATACAAGGCAAGGTTTAATGATGTCAAAGCAACCACCCCTGGTCACAGTCCAGGCATAGGACATCATGGATAGATCTATGAATAACTCTCTGTATGTTAATGTGAGTGTGTGTTTTTTGGAGAAGACAACTATTGAAAAAATATATTAAAAGGGGGTGGGGGGTTGTTTGTTATGTGTTGTGTACTAGATTATGCTGTTGGTCGTTGCCTTTTCAATTGCTGTTCCACTTCCCCATAATTTTTTTTTTATTTTTTATTTTTATTTTAAAGCCAAACACTTCCCCATCTTTTTTATTTGAGTTAATTTCCTATGAACCGGGTTTACAGTGTAAATCGAATTTTCGGTGTAAACTTTGTAGTTTTTTCTTAATTTAAACCTTAACAATACATAAAATATAATAGGATTGAAAGGAGGACCACATTATTTACACCATATATTTGGTTTACACAAGTGTTTGCCCTTTAATTTTGCACGAAACGGAAGAGTTTTGTGACTTGAGTGAGGAAAGTAATTGGACAAGCGCATTGCAAGGAAAGTAATTTTTCACATAGTTTTAGTTTACGTTATAATCATTCAAATATAAAATATTTAACTGTGTTAAATATAAATTTGTAAAGGCTAATGTATTTTTCTTAAAAAATAAATTTTAGAATAATATAATATTGTGATCGACCTTTATCCCTCAACAATTCATCAAATATTTCTAAATACTTCCACAAAAATATAGTCTTTGCAAATTACTTTGTTTGTGCTTTCACTTTTATTGAATAATATCTTAAGACCTTTCTTATTCATAGATCTCGATACTGCGACGTATAATTGACCATGAATGAAAACAAAACTTTTTATGAATGACTCAGTTGTTGCTAGTGATTGACCTTTGACTCTTGTTGATTGTTATTGCATAAGAAACAATAAGTGAAAACGACCTTCGTTGAGATTTGAACCGTAGTCTAACTTCTATTGATGTCAATATGAGACTTGGTATAAATACTACATTGCCTACATTATTGCAATAAGATGAATAAAACCAAGATATTATTGCAAAATTATTTGGCTTAATCTTCAAAATCAAACATATAAATAAAAAAGGGTCACTTACTATTAGATACATAAAATAATGCATAATTGCGTTTATACATACTTAAAGCACTAATACTCATAACTACACAATTATGATTGTGATACCATAAATACCTCTATGTGTTTGCACAATTTATTTACACAAATTTGTTTTGCACAATTTGGTTTGCACAATTTTGTTTTGCACAATTTTGTTTTGCATAATTTGTTTTGCACAATTTTGTTTTGCACATTTTAAGTTCCGGCAAAGGTCCGGCAGTCGGCGGCGGTCCGACGACTTGCCGACGGCGGTTCGGCAGTGAGTGGGTGGGTGAGGGGTAGGGTTTGTGGTTTAAAAGTGTATGGAATTATAAGGTTATATTTGGTATTTTACTTTAATATTTTGTATGTGAGAGTAATTATTTAAATTAATTATATCTCATAGTAATTTAGGGTAAAAGTGTGTAGCTATTAGAGATTTTCCAATCAAAAAATAGGGAATTGAGAGGATAATAAATATATTATGATATCTAAATTTTTAATTAATGAAAACAAGAATGAATAAGAGACATAACAAATACAGTATAACCCAGAACCAACAGGAAAAAAATATGTGCTTCGAAATAGGATGCATACAAAGAGAAATACGTGGGTAAAGAAGAAATTCGCTAAAATTATACAAAAGGGATATCATTTCAATAGTTTTACAACAAAGGGAAAAAAAAATTCGTATGATAATTTTGAATAGCTCAATGATAATAAAATGTGTAGTCCATATTGCAAAAGCGCAAGCTTGGATTTTCTGAGTCATTTTGGTATATCATCTTCAGTGTCACTGCATGTAGTCCCACTTTGTAACCACCCAATTTGTTGGTGTGATACTTTTGCAAATTTCCTCTTCAAACTTTCAATTTTTTTTTCTCTCTAAAGATCCTAATCAAATATATAAAACTTTTATAGTAAATTATTCTGTGCATTTGGGTACACCGTGCATTCACTTTTAAAAACTTACACTTATAAATAAAAATATAGAATACACTAATGAATAAAAATATATACACTTTGTTAGTAAATTTTATGTAATATTTTTTTATGAAAAAACTAAATGTAGAAAAACTATACAATTATTTAAAAACACATATACACTATTAAATAAAAATATATACAAATATGGATACATGTGTGCACCTAGGTCACAGGATTCCGACTAAACCCTTAATCACAAACGAACATATAATCGAACAACTAATAAAGCGGAACAAAGAAATTTAATAGAAATTACCTACCCAAATAAATAAGGGGCGAAAAAGACAAAACATATCTGCTATTAGATGATACAACATTGATATCCCTGATATTAGATGAAATTATTTAGTGTAAATCTCGTATGAGACCGTCTCACGTAAGTTTTTAATTATGTGAAATGGATAAAAAATGATCATCATTAATGAAAAATGATATTCAATCGATGAAAAATGGTAATGGTGCAGTGAACTATTTTATGAACAATTTATAATATAAATAAAAAGTGATAACATTTTATAATAAAAGTAATAATATTTATAAACCCTAAGATGCACCTATAATACGACGTGAATTTACTTAAATTGAAATGTTTGGTTTGGGTTTAATCTACCCTATATACACCTACAAATATACCCTTAAAAAGACACACGTAGTCTTAGGCAATGTTTTATGAACAATTTATAGCATAAATAAAAAATTATACTCCCTCCGTCCCACGTATTTTTACCTACTTTCCATTTTGGGGTGTCCCACGTATTTTTACCCATTCCATTTTTGGCAAAAATACATAATATTTTATTACCTACTTTTTACAATCCCAACAACTTTAATTACTTTTTTACACTTTATTCATCATTCCCAATAACTTTATTCACTTTTTCTTTTTAAATTACTAATTTATCCCTACTTTCTCTTACATTATATATTAAAAAAATAAAACGTCTTAATCTCCGTGCCCGTACAAACGGATAAAAATACCCGGGACGGAGGGAGTAATATTTTACAGTGAAAGTAATAATATTTTATAACGATCACTTTTTATCATTCTCACATAAGGGCTTACGTGAGACGATCTCACACAAGTCTTTGTCAATTATTTAAGGCCATGGATATCCACGCCTCTTTTTTTTACTTCATACACCTTTTTCTCACTACACACACCATGTTCAAAATAATAAACATCATATTAATAAATACACCTAGCTTAAAAAGACACACGTACCCTTACTATATATTCCGGTTTAATCTTCCAATTTTAGATTTAATAAATCTTCTTAAATTTACCCTATATACACCTACAAACCCTATTAACATTTACCTACCCCTACTATATATTATTATCTCTTCTCAATTAATATTTTTTTTTCTTTCTCTTTCCTCCTTTTCTCTTCTCTCACCTCAATTAATATTTCCTCTGTCCCGCCCAAAAGGGTTGTTTTTGTTTTTTGGCACGTGGATTAATGAGTATTATTATTTAATATGTAGTGGGTAGTTGTATTAGTGGGAATATGAGTCTCATATTTTAATTGTATTAGAGGGGGTGTGTGGGTCTCATGTGTGTAAAAAATGAAAGGAGACCCTTTGAGTGGGACGGCCAAAATGGCAAAAAGGAACCATTTGAGTGGGATGGAGGGAGTACTTGATTTGACATAAAGTTTAAACATACCCTACTTAAACCTAAAACAAATATAACAAACATAAAATAACATTATTCACTTATTCATTAAATCACTTTAAACCCAAAACAAACATCCCCAAAGTATACACCTACCCAAATTCTTAAAACATCGCTCCAATATCCACTTCACTCATACACCCACCCACTAACTTCATTCAATAACTTCATCCATCCAAACTCATACCCTTACCTCTTTCACCCAAATTCTCCTTAGAATAGGAAAAGAAAGAGAAAGAGAACAAGAGAAAAACATTCATCTTACCTTGCATGTTAGACAACAAGAAACATCACAATAAGTGAAAGAAATGTTTTTCAACGATTAATAGTTATGTGCTTCAATGTTTTTGCAATCAAATTCATAAATGAAATGTTTGAGAAATTTAGGGCTGTAGTGCTTATTTGAGTTATTATATTGGTAAATTTTTGTCTAAACCCATGAACTAGGTTATTTTGAACCAAAATATGATCGTTTAGTTGTTGTGTGATTGTGTTTGGCATGAAAAAATTGTGGAAATTGTTTGGCCCTTGTTGGACGCCGAAGAAGGCTCTATTCGACCTAAACTGGATGCTGGAAAGGCCTCTGTTGGACGAGAGTTTATGGATTGTTCTTCCAATGTTGGACAAAAATTATACTTCAAATTATTCGGCATTGGTCGAAAAATCTGAAAAACTTTCATTCTTGGTTGGTCGAGAGTTCCACGATATCAACTCAATATAAGTACTTAAAAATAACATTTAAATCAGTAAAAATGTTTTAAATAACACACTTTAAACTTCTTTGCTACTTTTTCATCCAACATTAGACTTTTTTATGCTTTTTTGGAGTTGGAATGGATTGGAGTAGGGTTCTTCGCTCACTCTTTAGTAAAATAAAAATAAAAATAAAGGGGGGGGTGGGGGGGGGGGGGGGGGGGGTAAATGAAAGCTGAAGGGGATTAAGAGATGTGTAGTGTTATATTTTTTGATGTGGTGGTGTATTTTGTGGTGGGTGTATTAAGTTTTAGGCAATTGAATTAGAGTGAGAATGCGATAGAAAGCAAATTAGGGTTCACTGTCGATGGGGTCGGACTTAGTTCCACTATCCATAATCTAACCTTATTAAATTTAATTATGTTTTTGTTTAGGTCCTTAATTAGTACTCCATCCGTCCCGTTCTTATAGTTACGTTTGCTTTTTGCACGTGGATTAATGAGTATAATATTTTAATGTGTATTGAGGTGAGAGAAATAATATTTTAATGTAAAGTGGATATGTTTATTAGTGTGATGTGTGGGGTTATGGAGAGAGAAAAAGTTAATTTGTGTGGGTCCCATATGCTAAAAAAGGAAACGTAACCATTGGGGTGGGACGCCCAAAATGGTAATGCGTAACTATTAGGACGGGACGGATGGACTATTTGATTTGGGTTTAAGTAGATTTAATAAATCTGGATTTTAAATTTGGATTTATTAAACCTTTTATGTATGTTTGTTTTGAGTTTAAAGTATGGAGGATTTAAAATTTATGTCACATCGAAAAATAAAAAATTAAATGTAAAAAATTAGTAAGAAAGTATAATGTGTTAGATGGATGATGTCAGCCTCCTAAGTGTCAGTTTTTTTTTTTTAATAAATTGATGAATAAAATGGAAAGGACAACAAATTTGATTTAAAAAACAAAACAAAAAAAACTGCAATGGCAGATGTTTGGCGTGGAAACAAAACCAAAGGCATTAAATAAATTTCTATCTCCATTGACTAATGAGTAGCTTACCTAGACCTATAGTATAGGTGTGATATAATAAACCAGATCTTTAAATCTTAACTAGAACAGAGTTAAGATTTAATAAATTTGTTCCTGGAGGATTAAACTGCAATCAAACATTGCCTTAAGGTTTTGTTTCTTTCCTTTTTGGTATTAGTAAGTGAAGTATTTAAGTAGTTGATTAGGGTTTATGGAGGATTATCACATTATTATTGAATTAAGGATCTTGGAGGCTTTTGGTAAAACGGAGTTTTCCATTTGATTGGGCAATCAGTGTTTATCGTTTGATTGTTTTATAAATATTTTTCTGTTCTTATCAATTGGTCCGACCTGCTGGATCTCGTTCCCTTCGAGATGGTGATAGTTAACCTGTTCCATTGAAGAGAGATTGGATAAACTAGAGGCAGATCAGGCCGAGATGAAGGAGATATTGGGGACGCAAAAGGAGATATTGGAGACGCATAGTGCGTAATTGGCTGAGATCACAACGTCCTTGGCTTCGTTGTCAAAAACAATTCTGTAGTCGTCGTCGGAGGGACAATTGGCAATGGAACTAGCTAGGGATGTTGAGGATAATCTTTCTATGTAAGATGGAGGACAAATGTTATGTTGTGATAGCAACCCCGTGCAACTAGTGACCAATTTTTCTCAATCGGTTATAAAAATTTATTGTATAGCAGTTAGCAATAACCAAATAGGGTTCATTGGCAATTCTTTCAAGCCTTTAGACCGCACCAGTGCGTAGGGGTCGACCAGTGGTTTTTCTAAGCCGACTGCACACCTCCTAGGGGCAAATTTAGGGCTGTCCGGGCATTCTATTGCCTGTTCCAGATTTACTCGGCCTTTGCCGTGAGTCTTGAAGGACTTGAAAGTGAAAGGGTTGTACTTTAGGTGTAAGAAACCCTTTACACTTGGGATTGACTCCCATTCAAACTAGCGCTGGGGAAAAATACCGAAATTTCGGTATATCGCCCTTACCATAACGAAAAATACCGATTTTACCGAAATTTTAGGTATGCCGAAATTTTTGGTAAGGTATGATACCGTATTGAAAATTTTGGTACGATAAAGGTATATAAATGATCAATACCGCGGTATTTTGGTATATGCCGAAATACAGTAAAATATTCAATTTTTTAGTAATATGATACGATATTACCATATTAGATGATACATACAATTATAATTATTATTTATGTATTATAATGTTTAATTAAATTATATATATACACTATTTTATTAAAGATTAAATCTAAAATCCTACTGTATATTTCTTCATAATTATAAATTATTGATAAAGTTCATTGACTAATTTCATGATATTAGTACTTCTTTTTTAATTAAGTATTCTATCTTATATGAAAATTTAAAAGTGTTGATTTTAATATAAGTTCCATATATTTTTGTGTAGATCTCTTAGATACTATTTATTTAATGACAAATACTTGTGTAAAACGAGTTTAGATATATTAATTATGTAAACTCGATTACTGTTTAGTACATAAAAAATTACTATTTAGCACATAAATTGTTACTTTTTAAATTAAAAAATTACTCTTCAAATTCTTTTAAATCACGATGTATCGATTACTTTAAGTACATAAAAATTACTTTTTAGAGATACGAATTATTACTCTATAGTGTAAAAATTATTACTCTTCAAAGACTAATTTTTTTTATATTAAAGAGTAATAAGGCTTACATGTAAACCCAATTTTCATGAGACTTACTCTTATTTAATTTGGTCGTTTGTAGATTGTCGTATATTTTTAAATTTGTTATTTATTAGAGTTTGTTTTATAGCTATCTTTCACTTTTCTAGTACATGTTTTTATTAGATTTATTGAATTTTAGATGTATAACGGCATAGCAAACTATCTAATAGGATGGTATATACTGATATTTTAGGTATGATATGGCATATCGAAATATTGGTAAGTAGAAGGTATACTATTTTCTTACACCGAAATATTGGTATACCGAACTAAGGTATACCGAAAGTTTAGGTAATGTAACAATATGATTTTTTATATACCGAAAATTTTGGTACGGCATGTGGTATGACCAAAAATCTTCGGTATGCCATACCGCCCACCCCTAATTCAAACAATTGAGGATGTTGTTGGCTGAGGAGGACGAGGAGTTGGACCTCTACCAGTATGAGTATTGTGAGGTGACAGGAAAAAAGTTAATCGATGAACATGAAGAGCTTTTTGAGGAGGGACGGGTTTTCATGTTTACTCTATGGCGGTTACTTGACTGCAACCTTGAGGACAAGGTTGTTGCGAAAGAGGATGAAATTGATAGAAAGTAAAATTAGTTTTCAATGTCGACAGGGGCGGGCTTAGGTCCAATCCGTGGGCTGACCTTATTTATTTTAATTATATTTATATTTAGGATTTGAGCTCATTGTTCTTGAGTTGAACTTATTTATTTTAATTATATTTTTGTTTAGGTCCTTAGGGTTTTGTTTCTTTCTTTTTTGGTATTGGTAGGTAGAAGTATTTAAGTAGTTTATTAGTATTTATGGAGGATTATTACATTATTATTGAATTAAGAAGTCTTGAAGCTTTTGGGCAAATAGAATTTTTCATTTAATAGGGCAAATGGTGTTTATTGTTTGATTGTTTTTATTCTTATTTTCTATTCTTATTAGAATGTGAGATTCATTAAGGGAATTAAATGGTATTTAGTCTTGGTATTTTTATAAATAAAAAAAATTAGGTGTATGAAAAAAAAGAAGTGCGAACATCCACAGCCATTATTTAATCCTTCAAAAACATGTCTAACCAAGGTACACAATAACATTAACGATATCCACACCTATAAAGTACATGACCTAAATGTTCAACCCAATGCTTTTATAATTGGAATGAAGATCGAACAAGTATCCCCAACAGTTTGCGGTTGGATTGGTAAGACCGACGCTTCAACCGAAAAAATAAAAATTACATATTTTTAATAATATTTCATTATTTTATTTATGATTTTACTGTTTACATTAACACATTTATTATTTAATGTCATAAAAATCAACATCTATAAAAATATAAAATAAAAAAGATCATCATCTACATTCAATATCAATAATACCTGCATAATCAACCAGCAAAATACATCATTTATAAATAGATAAATGCTACTAGTAGGCATCAAGACATATAGCAAACAAAATAGTGCAATACCATCTAGCATAAATACTTAAATATCAACCAACGCATAATCTAAAATAAACCAATCAAGATAGAATCTAAAACAACATCATAGTCCATAATTAAGTACCAAATTTTAATATCAAGTTCTAAATTGACAAATTAAAGAAAGATCATTTATTAATTTTCTTCATATATTTCATCTCCATCATAATCATCCAACTCTTGAGTCATACTTGCCAATCACTTTCATGGAGATCTTCAAATGGATTCATTAGTTGCACTTCATTTTCAACTTTATCTAAATCTATAAAAAGAGGAAATGACTTTAAAAGACAAAAATAACCATAATTTTTAGCTTGTTAAACATATTAACAAAAACATAAAGAGATATCTTCTTAGGGAGCAATTATTGGAATGTCATCTTTACCATAAAACATGTTATTCAACTATTGGAATGCCATCTTCTGGAGCAATTATTGGTGAATGACTTTTTTTTTCATCTTCTACAACCCAAAAGTCAGTTTTGTCAATGCTTTCATAATCAATGAGATCATTACAAATCCTTTTATCTCAAGCCTTGCATATAGTAAAAAATATAAATAAAAACAAAATAAGATTTATAAGTTAGAATCTAAAACCTCGAAGAATATAGTTTTAAATTAAAAGAACTAGTATATTTTCTTGCAAACGTAAGTTGTAATGAATGAAGACAAGGTCGTTCAATGTAGGATGTTCCAATTTATTTCTCTTCTTAGTATGTATTCTTTCAAATTTTGACCATTTCCTTTCACATCCATAAGAAGAAGTTTGACTTAAAATCTTAAAGGCAAGGTTTTGTAAATTTGGAGCATCACATCCAAAGAATTTCCACCATTCATCTATAAAAGAATAAAAAAATAAATAAATTAGTGACAAAAAAATATTAGTGCTAATCAAAGTAAAAACTAAGAATGCAAATTCGACATATGTAATTATAAACATTTATCGGGTTGCATAGTCTTTGATGATTCAAGAACAATTGGACGACTGAAGCTTCCTAATTTATATCTTTAAAAATACTCACTTCATCAATACACTTCCTCTAAATAGTCTTGTCTCTAATAAGGGTGGTAACCATCTCAATTAAACCATCTATTGTTTCTTTCTTATTGCACATGTTCTCATTTTCATATGCAAAAGTAGGGTTCAAAAGATAATTTGTAACATGAAAGTCTCGTTTGAGTAGTCTGTCCCACCTTGCCTTTATAATACTCATACAAGGCTTGTACAATCTTTTCTTATTTTTAAAGACTTCCTTTATTGCTTCTTGTCACGATACATTCCATCATAAACATAACTAATAGAAGGTTTTCTATCAGTATCCATTATACGCAACATGCGTATAAGTGGAGGAACAACACTTACTACAACAACAACAAAATCACTCAAAAATTAGAATCAAGAACCACTGCTAGGACTGTACTTGCTTTTTTATCTTTAAAATATCTAGAATCCCTGAATGTCTCACTAGTTAAAAAAAGAGTTTTATCGATTTAAGACCTGAATTATATATTAACTATCGCTATAGGACCTAAAATATTTCTTTTATCAATTCGGGACCTGATTTATTTAAAACTATCGGTATAGGGCTTGGAATTTTAATACCGTCATCTCATCATTTAATGGAGATAAAAGTGTCAGAGTAATTGCCATGTCAGCAGCACAAATGGATTATCTTCTCTCCCAAGAGTCGGCCCGGCAACCTGCTCCGACCTCTTCCTTATGCCTCCACCGCGGATGGTTAATAAATCCATCACGGAATTTAGAGGGGTGGGTGATGGGAGGACCTCTAATACGGCGGCGTTTCAGAGGGCAGTGGAGTTGGGAGGACTTCCAATATACAACGCGTTTCGTAGGATAGTGGAGTACCTGGGGAGATTCCAGGGAAGGGGTGGGCCCAATTGAACGTCCCAAAGGGGGGTGGCTCACCGGAAGCTTCAACCTCACCAGCAATTTCATGTTGTTCCTTGAAAATGGCGTTGTAATTCTGGGATATCAGATGACTAATTAATCTCAATTAATTAATGTTAATTTTGATAGTAGGACCCTGAAGAATGGCCCAAGGCGTTTCTCCTTCAGAATCATATAGATCTGAATTCCGTTATGGATTTGGCCCTCTGCGGCGAAAGAGGCCGGAGTAGATGGACGGCCGACAGTTGGGGAAGAAGAGAATTCATTTGTGCTGCTGACGTGGCAAATATTCAGACACTTATGTTTCCGTTAAATAATGAGATTACGGTGTTAACATCCCAAACCCTATATCAATAGTTTTAAATAAATCAGGTCTCGAATCGATATATAAAACTCCTTAAAAAAAACTTGCACATCATGTTGTAGTTCAAGAATGCTCTTCAATGCAATGAATGTTGTAGCAAAATAAGTTGGTCTTGGACGTATAATAGTATCTTTCTTTCCATCCTTCTCTTTTTCTCAACCAAGCAAGCAAAAAATCATGATTATAAACAAACTTGGTTACTAATGATGCCTTTTTTGCAAGATCACAAACAAGTTTAATTTTATCAATATCTCCATGAAGCAAATTCAAACAATGTGCAGTACAAGGTGACCACTTATTGGAAGGATACTTATCATTCTACAAGACACCAACAGCTTTATAATTAGCTCCATTATCAGTCATAAAATGAACAATATTACTGGTTCAAACCCAATTAACCTACTCAACACCTTGTAGCCAGTAATATCGTTCATTTTGTGATTGATAATGGAGCTAACTATAAAGCTGGTGGTGTCTTATCAAATGATAAGTATCCTTCCATCATGTAGTCAACTTGTGCTATACATTATTCGAATTTGTTTCTTAGAGATATTGGTAAAATAAAGAGAAGGATGGATAAAAACTATACGTCCAGGACCACCTCATTTTGCTACAACATTCTTTGCTTTTTTAGCATTCTTGAATATCAACATGATTTGCAAGCTTTTGTTACTAGTAAGACATTCAAGATTGTAGATTTTTTACAAATAGAAAAGCAAGTGCAATCCTAGCATTGGTTCTTGATTCTAATTTTTAGAGTGATTGTACTATTGTAGTAAGTGTTGTTGTTGCTCCACTTATACAGGTATTGCGTATAATGGATATTGATAGAAGGCTTTCTATTGGTTTTGTTTATGAGGAAATGCATCATTCCAAGAAGGCAATAAAGAAAGTATCTAAGAATAAGAAAAGATTACACAAACTTTTTACGAGTATTATTAAGGAAAGGTGGGACAAACAATTATTAGAGACAAAGACTATTTAGAAGAAGTGTATTGATGAAGTGAGCATATTTTAAGACAAATTAGGAAGCTTTTTTCTTCCAATTGTTCTTGAATCATCAAGGACTATGCAACCCGATAAAATTTGTATTATTATATATGTTGAATTTGCACTCTTAGTTTTTACTTTGAATAGCACTAATGTATTTTGTAACTAATTCATTTTTTTTTATTCTTTTGTAGATGAATGGTGGAAAATCTTTGGATGTGATCCTCCAAAAGATTTTAAGTCAAATTTATTCTTCTTCGGAACGTGAAAGGAATTGGATTGTATTTGAAAGAATATATACTAGAAGATAAATAAATTAGAACATTTTAGATTGAGCGACCTTGTCTTTATTCATTACGACTTACGTTTGCAAGAAAGGTACTAATTCTTTTAATTTTAAATTGTATTCTTCGAGGTTTTAGATTCTAACTTATTAAGTCTATTTTTATTTTTATTTATCTTTTACTGTATGTGAGACTTGAGTAAAAAGGATTTGCAATGATCCCATTGATTATGAAAGCATTAACAAACCGGTTGATTATGAAAGCATTGACAAACTGACTTTTGAGTTATAGAAGATGAAGTAGAAAATTCTTCACCAACATTAGATATTGATGAGTTGAATAACATGCTTTACGGTGAGGATGGCATTACAATAATTGCTCCCGAAGAAGGTATCTCTTCATGTTTTTGTGAACATGTTTAACAAGCTAAAAATTATGGTCTTTCTTTTTCTCTTCTTTTATTTTCTTAGTTAGTAGTTAAATACATTTTAATGATGAAATTGCTTTTGTCTTCTAAAGCCACTTCCTCTTTTTATGGATTTGAATAAAGTTTGAAATAAAGTGCAACTAATGAATTCAATAGAAGATCTCTATGAAAGTGATGATAGTGGTGCAAGAATGGCTCAAGAGCTTAATGATGATTATGACGGAGATGAAAGATATAAAGGGATATGATCAATAATTTTTTTTATTTTGTCAATTTAGAACTTGATTTTAAAATTTAGGACTTAATTATGGACTTTAATGTTGTTTTAGATATTTATGCTGGAATGGTGGATGATATTTCACTATTTTGTTGTTTGTATCTTGATGCCTACTGCTTATATATGATATTTTTACTGGTTGATTGTGCAGGTGCTATTTGTATTGAATATAGATTATGATTTTTTTTTATTTTTTATAGGTGTTGATTTTCATTTTTACATTAAATAATAAATGGCATTGGCTATTCACACACACCAAATTACTCTATACACCCATTATATCTACACAAACAAAAATTATATATACACACACTTGTAAAAGACTAAATTGCCCTTAATGTAATATACCCAATTCCCCCCCCCCCCCCCCTCAACTCCCACATTTAACATAACATTAAACATACACCTACCATCCCAAACACCCACTTCACTTCACTAACGTTGAAACAAAAAAGAAAGAGAGAAAAAGAGAAAAAGAGGAGAAGCAAACCAGCTCGCACTTCCACGATCTTCCATCAAACATCATAAAATGTCGAGTGGAGTGTCTCATTCCTTAGCAATGTTATTAGTAAGTGATCCCCCTTTCAATTTGTGTTTTTAAATTCTAGGGTTTCGTATTGTGGATGAAATTATGCCAAATATGTTGAGTTTTGTTATGGGAAATATTGTGGGTAGCAAAATATTTGTTTAAGTTGGGGAAATCAATTTGGGTAGTGCTTATAAATGGACAAATTGACATTGGAAAGAGACGAGCGTCGGCCGGCCCTGGTCTGTTTCGATCGAGACGTATAGATCCTGTTCATGGATTAACGAAAATCACTTTACCCTCTATTCGACCATCCATAACAGATTGCTAATTTTTCGGCCATCTCTTGTCGACAGCTAGGCAAGCTATTCTACCACACTCCGTCGACAGCCAGGGGAGGTGTTCGACCACTCTCCATCGAACAGAGAAGAAAATGTCGACCATCATCGTTCGAACGGAAACTCATATTACAACCTAATAAACACTTAAGCTTATCCACTAAGTACAAATTCTCAATTGTCATATTTTAGATGATGCATCAATTGGAAAAATGGATCACTTAAGTTTCATCTTCAGCTACAAAATTACGATAGCCACATCATCCAAAGTGAAACTAATCCCACCTCACATCTCTAAATATTTCATCCTAGTTTTAACTCACAGTGTTCTAGAAACCCATAGAGCTAGGAATAACTACAAATACTGAATCTTATCTGATTATTAAGGCAGCTAGCAAATTAACATATAAAATTAAATTAATCAACTATTATGGGTTGTAAAAACAATAATAACAAAGCCATTGAAACAAAAATTTATGACGACAACCATCAAGTCATCACATTTCATCAACAATTAGATTTATAAAATATCATTTACAAATACTTACAGGAGGCCTCAATCAATAGAATGTGGGAATTTGGCAAACCACAAAGAATCGCAATTTTAGATGGATTTGCAAGTCCTTTTTCAATGATGATGATCTAGTGCTGTGAGTACATATTTGATATCTTGCATAAGCATATGAAGATAGTTGAGTAACCTTCATATATCTAAGTAGATAAATTATTTTCTACTTTGTAAGAATAAATATTGCATTAATAAAGAACAACACCTGAAACCCAATTTTCCCTGGAAGAGATCAAGAGAATGTAATGGTTCCTCTCCATATCCCAAAGAACCTCTACAAAACACAGTTGAATTACAGAATGCTCGAGTCAGAAGCAGCTTTTAATTCTTCATTTATAGAAATGTTAATCCATTTGAATACAAAAAAAGAACAAAGAATACATTAGTTTACATTAATTGTCTTTATGTGTCATGATTTGTGAAAAGATAAGATCTTAAGGATGAATTAATCAATTGGTGATTGGCTGATATCAAGGATATATACGTGATACCTGGAGCCGAATGAAAATGCAGATTCTCCTAAGAATGAGATATATAAAAGAATTTATCAATCATGGAGCAATTTTGAGTCAAATTAATAAGTTCCATTGATTTAAATGATGGAGAAAATTATCATAATTACCCTTGACTAATTTTAGATATGAGAAAATCTGTCTCTTTATAATTACCGAGTAATTATTATACACTTATGCATTACTTCATGCTTCAGATGTCAAAGTCTGTTTAAGCATCAGTTTTCTTTTATTCTCAATTTCTATTAAACAATTCTCAAGTTCGAATACAAATAAGCATAGCAGAAAAATTTCTAAGTCATAAACTATCAGTTAAAATATTATATGCTGCTTCACTAACTCAAAAAAGGGTGAAATTTTGGTTGACTGTTAGCAAGGTTAATTTCATAACAAAGGCCAATCAAGAAAAAACATGAAGATGATAGATATAATAGTGGAAAGTTGGAAACATATGGATGAAGAGGTTGAATTGATCCACCTTTTGGAATCAACAGATAGGCCTGATTCAATCTTAATCTGCTTTCCAGACTGCACAAAGTGCAGATTCTGCAGCTTTGACATAATAAAACTCAATGATTTTGTGATGAGACTTATGTGGAGTGTCACGATTCTGCAACCCAAAAGAAATAATTAGTGGAGTGGCTCTATAAAATAAATGTGAATTAGAAGTTAACAATTAAGCTGGCACTTAAGCTAGCTCCTTGATTTCACCATAAGCACTAAATATTTCAGATTTCTTAGTTTGAAAAAGAGGAATCGAGGTTGTAAACCACAAGAGTACCCTGATTTATCTGATGGATTTTCCTGACAAACGTATACATGAAAACAATTCAGAGAATATGATTTACTGTTTACGTGAGCAACGGAAAGGCAACAACTGGGCAGGTTTGAACAGTCAGATTTGCAATCACCTTAGGTAATGACAAATGAATATCAAGCTTTCGACGCCTCAATGGTTTTGAAGAGTTTTCATTGCATTGTCAGACGCTCTTATATTATAATATGAGATCATAACAAACCCTCTATGCTTGCATGCTGTATACAGGGTGTGAATGTCTCCATATTGCTGCACTTACAAAATATGAGGATTAAGTATTCACCAATAAGAAAGTTTCTAGAGCATTCTTCAATTACAATTTGATGCACCAAAGGGAGATAAACTTGCCTCGAGAAGTGTTCTCAATTCAGAATCTTCAACATTGCTATTAATATTTCTGACGAAGATCGTTCTAGAAGGGTACCCTCAAAAGGGTGTTCCCATCATTGGCCCCCACAAGATATTCCAAGCATATTGTTAAAATTGAAATCATAAACTTCAGAATTTATCAGTGAGAAGCCATCTTCTCCAAGTTCCAGTCCTCCAACATTGCTAAATAGGTCTAGATCCTCCATATCTTCTAAAGCAAGAAGAATATCGAGTGTACCCACTACTACAAATAATCTTTTGTAATTACTATGGTATCTAATAAAAACGGACCTTGCTACGTAAGTGTGATGCCATTCTTTCAGTAATATAAGTAACTTATTTTGGTTTTAGTAACAACTTCCAATTAATATTAATAATTTATATGCTTCCACGGTCATGCTTCCAATTAAGAATGTCTTCACGTGAAGTAATTCAATAACAAACAGAGATTTAATAATTCAAAATATTAGGCCGCCTATTTCTAGCTTTAAAGAATTTAAACAATTTTCATTAGTTGGTTAAGTGACCTGTTTACATGGGAAATGTATCCATGACATTTCATTCCACATTTAAAATAAAGGATAGAAGAATAGGAAAAGTCAACAAAGAAATAAGCAATTTCCTCGTTTCATAAGCTACAATTGTCAAGAATCAAATAAAGATTGTTCTGAAAAGTACCAAAGCAGATACCCAAGGCCCGTTAAATTCTTCATCACAAAATACATCAACAATCCTGAAGGATCTTTCTTCACGTCCTTAAGAATGAAGTGAATCCAAAAGAAGAACATACTGTGTGCCAAAACTTCCAAAAATAAATAACAGTATATGAAAGGGAAGTCGAGAGACATGGTGGCCTTCGTATAAACCTGAGAGCATGTCAAATAGATAATTAAAGAACATCCTTGTTAAAATCCAACACAAGCTTGATCTTGCAAGATTACCCTTTTCCAGAAACAGTAACATGTAACAGATCTTTACTAATAGTTTCATACTCAATAAATAACAAATATGATTGCTAAGCCCGTCCAATTACAGTATAATATTCCAGTTGTCTTTAATTAATAACATCATTTCAGTACTGTAGTAAGAACCACATAGAAATATATGTGCAACTAAGAGTGATGATATTAACTTAACAAAGTAATTAGATTCAGTAACGAATTCCGGAAGAAACAAACAATTAGTCAACAAACGCCAAACATACGCCCCTCAGTCCTATTTCAAAATCCACACCTAAGTTGTAAAAATTACTCCTATATATAGCTATAAACCTTATAATCCTCTACACACCCATCTTCTATACATCATATCTCCTCAATTAATAATTTTTCTCTCTTTATCTCCTCTCTCATCTCTTTCTATACATAAATTAATAACTTCTTACATGTTGATTCGACATAAAGTTAGAACCTACCCTATCAAAAACTCAAAACAAACATACTCCCCTCAGTCCCATTTCAATGGTTACATACTTCTAATTTGAGCATCCCATACAAAACAATTAATATATCTCTCCATGGGGCACACACACAACACTAATACAACTTATTTATTCTTCTTTCTCTACGAGTATTAAACTCAAATATACATCGGTAAATCTAGTATTCAGACAAAATTGGGGAAGGCAACGAGTCCAAACAAATAGATTTATGATCTTCGAAACCGAAAAGGGCTTTGTTACACATGTTCACAAGAAAAGGTCACCAAAATTCTTTAAACAGCCACATATAAAAAACAGTGACGGATGCAAACACAAAAGTAGCAAATGGGATGGTAAATAAATAAGTTATAAAGCCTCAATTTCATAATATTTTAAGGATCCTGAAAAAAAGTGAAATTAATTGGGACTAACCATCTTGAAGGGGGTGCTGATCTGGGTTAAACTAGAACAAATTTACAATATTATCAGGCGAACTATCTGCCCAAGAAACCGGAGTGCTTTTGTTGCTTCTCTTAAGCACCTGTTCTTTTCATCCCTGGACCAGTGCTGACACATAATAATAATGATATAATAATTAAGATTTAAAATAAATAAAGAGATATCATCATTAGGCAATGCATCCATGCATTCCTGCCCCCATATCTTTCCAGAACGATAAAAGAAAAAAGAACGATAAGAGAAAAATGAAAGAAAACGATACGAGCATGTTTGAAAATTCACCTCTCCAATTGCATTAAGCTTCTCACGAACACCTCTCAATAACTCTTCTGCATCTCCATCCCATTTATAAATCTCAAGTTCTCTTCCTCCTAAAAGAGCCTTGGACACCTAGTCATAGAATTTTAAGCTGACATACTAATGCAGAAGATATAATAAACTACAACTTTGTATGGTTAACATGCGTAAAAAATAAAGAAAGCATGAATGCTTATGCATTAACATCTAAAATCAGCACCTAAATATATATATGAAGATGGCATGGGATTCTGCACAACACACAACCGAAATAAGGCTTGCAAAAATCAACAGGTTACAGATGACATCAAATGATACAAAGTTTCCAAAATGTCTTTGATTTTCAGGTCTTTAATTTTTTACCATTCCACAATTTCACCAAGAAAACAGTTGGTGAACTTAAAGTACAGCTTTGAAATTTTTCACCAGATTCAGGTACCAGGATGGCAGGATGCCACCTGACCTTAGGGTGATAGCATCATAAGTTTATTTTGAAAATGATCATTTATTTGTAGGAGAAATCAGAAAAAAACAGAAACAAAACCAAGTGTAGGCATCATCACTTTCGTCTATCATCTATTGCTGATCAACGAAAAAATAAAAACTTTGAAATAGAACTAAGTAAGAACAAAGCTTCTTACTTGCCTCACAGCAGTTATTAAATAACATTCAGTACATTGCATTAGAAATTTAGATAACTTTCAATTGCCAAGTTTTGTATTTGTATCACCGAAGGGGACAGTTTGCTCAATGCAAAACTGAGTTCTTAAAACATAAAAAGTCAGTATAATACTTGAACACGAGAAAAATTCATCACGAGTTACAAGATCCTTGCCTTAACATAAAGTTAGACATCAAGTATGATCGTTCCTTCTGGTCCTCAATGTTGCTAAAAGTAGCATAAACCAGTCACACCCTTATTATTATAACTTGAATATATCATTAAAAGTATTTTAGGATCAGGAATATTTACTAACAAGTAACATGCAATAATCTATAGTGACATGGCTACGGTCCAGGTCCAAATTACACTGATGAGAGGAATATTCCACTCATTGAAAACTAGATATATTTGTAAGCTGAAAGGAAGCCAAACATGCATAATCAGAAGCCAATCATCATGATCCAGAATGAGCTTAATCAAAGAGTATCATTAAAAAAAAAAAAAGGGCATAGTTGTTATGTAAAGAAACAATATAATCAAACAGATAAAACCTCGTTTACCTTTCTAGCTATTACTTGTCCGCCAGCTATGTGTGCAAAATAAATGTTGTAAAAGTGGCTGAGAAATAAAGGAGGGCTACACACCGCAAGCTCCTCCAAATATTGAACATACGTGACTCCAGGATTACTCGGTTGTGGAATAACGTTACCCTGCTCACTTAACCATTCTAAATCCCGGGATATACAAGATGACCTTTCCAATCCAGTCTTTCTAAAGTAAACATCTACACGAACAAGGATCCCATGATGAGCACCATGATCCATTTCAAACCTCAATTTAAATTTAGGCTGTCCAATCACAACTTTGGATAATGGGTTTGAAATGCACATAAGTAAAATCAAGACTTCAAATCATTCCAATTTGATTGAATGGCAAAATTACTTAGAAACAATCATGCTCCCTAAATAATCCCTAGAATCTCTGCTAGAAACTTTGCAAACAAAACATTCCAAGAATCAAAAGGAACCAAAAAGACATACCACATAAGAGGCTAATGTGATTCCATGAATGTGATTGATGCAAAGCCCAGAAATTTTATCGGTAGAAATTTTATTGGTAAAAAATAGAAAATAGTGCTGTGCGAATTAAACAAATGTAGCCAAGAACACACAATAAATATATACTTGTTGAAAGTAGATTTGGAGAGAGAAATGTAGCAAGAATCAAGAAATAACATACAAGAAACATCAGTGGACTCATCAACAATTCGCTCAACTGTGGTGAAAACCAGCTTGCTATCCACCAGATACTTCAAGAACCCCTCCATGCTAGGTTGCCACGTGTTCCCACCTCCTACATCCTCACCTTCCATCCCATTCTCACTCTCACCACTAACTGCAGAAGTATTGTCAATGGGTTTTCCACTGTTCCTCAGTTTCATTGCAACGAACCTCATCTCCTCCGTGATGCCATTTTTCTCACCCGGGTACTGCTTCCTGTACCGCCGCCGCCGCCGTCGGCGGTTCACTGGTGGAGGTGTAAGCCCATTTTCGACCACTGACCCTGTTCCTTCTTCCCCTTGTGCAAATTCTTCAGTAGAATTATACTCTTCTTCGGTTTCGTACTCACTTTCTGCCTCTGATACCAAGGAGCTCGGACCAGATTTTATGCATTGCAACAACAAAGGTTGGTTTCTGCGGATTCTTCCATTTCTTGATACCTTCATACTGTTGGTTAGTTCAGTAAAGATTTTCGGTGAATAACGAGACGTAATCAATGACTGAGGCGTTGTGTACTTCAGAAAATTCAAAGAAGCTGAGGGGTTATGACTGGAGAAGGCGGCCATTTTTTGCTATCTAGCCTGTTCATCTAGGTTTTTCTCATAGTCTTGGCATTCCGCAAGCACAATGGTTCAAATAAGAAAGCAAGATTTTTTTTTTAATTAATTTTGGATGTGGCTATTTTTGTTAAATGTAACCCCATAAATTTAAATGATTAAGATATCCTTATTTCTTAAGATATAAACACCCTTATATAAATTATTGTATATATACCCCATTTGTAATTTTACAAAAATCGACACATTTAAAATATTCAAATTAAACTTATTTTGGTAAATACACACCCCATATAATTAAACAAAACAACATATTTGTTCTTTCTTCTCCGACACACATTTTTCCTTTTCTTCTCCAACACACAGTTTTCCTTTATTGGATACTCCTTCGTGAATTGCTTAGAGCCATACCTCCAATTCTGAGCACTGGAAATACATTAAATCAAACAAATAAACTAGTCATAAAGCATGTAATCCAACTAAAATAATATGATTAGACAAAAATAAAGAACTGCAACTCAAAATTTAGCATTCTGCATTGGTAATAACAGGCCTTCTAATAATTCCATTGACCATAACAATCAGGTGGGTCCGCGAGAGATCCCTCCCATTGCAATCGACCTCCATGTTGAAATCCTTTTCGGTGGCTGCTAATCTCATACACCCAATTTCGGAATAAAATTAAACAACTTCTTTTTCTGGTTCTTACTATTCTTTACTCATAGGGATGGTGTTGGAGAAGCAGTACACGTGACCCGAATTCGATTCGTTTCTGCCACTCGCGTCCTTCAATGATGGAAACGTGGAAGACAGCGCCGTTTCGTTCATCCTCATCAGCCCATGTGGACCTTTTTCCCACCGGAGCTCTTTTGGAATACTTTGCTGATCAACCAATCTTTCTGCACAAAATCATTCATCAATATTTCAGATTCAATTCAATCCATTATGGAAAAATTAAATTGAAATTGAAATACCTTAAGCTGGTTTATCATGGAAGAATTTTCCATCAAATCTTTATTCATGACAGACCCTTTCTCTCCCTTGGAAGCTCTCCCCTTGTAGAAAATAGGGTTTTCTTCATTCCGACGAGGATTTTCCCCGAAAAATCTCATCTTTTCTGGTGGCTTTCTAATAGCAGGCGACGGTGGCTCTGTTCGTTCTTAATCCTGTGGGATACTTCTAGATGATTTTTTATTAAAAAGAGCGCAGCTGCGATAAATCTAGAAATACACATATTGAAAATCAAAGAAAATTTCTTGAACGGAGAAAAGAAACGTGTTAATCGATCATCGTCACAAATTGAATTGCAGAGATAAGCTTAAGTTACTGTAGTAACGTCAATTGATGGAGTAGCAAATACTTAATTAGGATATGTATAATTTAATTTTAAAAGTACAGAAAAATTTTAGAGATGTGTATGTAATTATAACTAAAAAGGGTATACGTGGGTTTCTAGGTGGTGCGTATATAATAAAATTGAGATTTAAACGATTAAAATGGAGCGTGTATTCAATAAAAAAATGTATGTATTTAAAAGTACTCATTCCTGAATTTCTATATGCACCCCACATCAACCAAAGAAAGAGGTATGGCTTATCGGAGAATTTGACACACGGTTAACACACCGGCGATCGAATTCAAGGAATACGAGATTTGAATTTCAATCTGTTAACACACCGGCGATCGAATTCACGGAATCCGAGATCTGAATTTCAAACGGTTCAGTAGTTACATCCAAACAGTTAAATTAATAATTAAAATAATTAATCTTAATTAGCTGATTCGCCTTGATTTACACGGATCACATACATATGGTCTTAGATGGTCTTCGTGCATTTGGCCATTTATTTTTTTTCTTCATTTACGCAAGGGTATACAGGTGTGTGCGTATATGTATTTATATAATTATATTTAAATATATTTGTGGTCATATTTTAGTTTTACAAAGTCTCTTGTGAGACATTATTTATATGAGACGGTTTGTGAGACGTGTTAAAGTATTTCTATTATTTAGATAAAGTATGTTTAATAGTTTTTAAAGTATGTTTTCTAAAGTATATTGAATCATGCATTAAAATATGATTTTAGTGAGTTATAACATAATTTATTATTGATATACTTTAACTACAAATAAGTATACTTTATCTATACATTAAGCATACTTTAGTGATGAGTCAACCCGTCTCACGCCCATCTCACAAGAGAGTTACTCTTTTAGTTTTTCTGGGCACAAACAAGAATTAAGCATACCATGACTACAATTTATGTGGGCATTTCATGTGTTATGCATACAAAGTAGATTGAAGGTGGTCTTTCGTTCTTCCTTTTAGTGTTCTTTTCTTCTTTCTGTGGCATTCTGGGTTGGAAGATGAACAAGATTGATTTTAATTAAGAGAGTAAAATTGGGTTTTGTTTAATTAGAAGGTAAAATTGTCTAAAATGGGGTATATTTAATCATTTATGTACATATCTTTTAATTTTACTGGGGTACATTTAATATTTGGGGTACGTTTAGTAAAATTGGGGGTGCAAATAACTGCCCCCATTAATTTTTTTATTTAAATTAAAAGGACATGCATAAAAAAATAAAAGTAAAACCTTCGAACAAACAACGTAAATTTCAATCCGATCAATTTAATATGTAGGTAATTATTCTTCGTATTGGGTCCAAACATATTCAATTAAATCCTATCGAAGCAGGAGATGTTTTTGCTTATCTCGTTGTTGAACACCTCTCTAACGTAGTCATTGAATGCTCTGGTTGATCTTGATTTACTTGTAGAGGCGAAATGGCCACATTTGAAACGTCGGACCAATCAATCGCTACATTTCCTTCATTTTAGATTATCATGTTGAGTGAAGATTTACTTCCAATTTTCAGCTTTTGACTATTCTTCTGTAGATAAGGTTTTTCTAACACTTCGGAGCATGTATTTAATTTTCTGCCTAAACCTCTCCCTCTATAGCCACATTTGGAACGTCAGACCAATTGATTGTTGCATTTCCTTTAATTTAGATTATAATGTTGTGCAATATAATACTCCCTCCGGCCATGTAAAAGTATCCATTTACTTTTTATACGTGAATTAAGAAAGTATTATTATTATACTCCATGCGTCTCATTTCAATCTTTAATTTTATCAATTTAGGCGTCTCATTTCAATATTTACCTTTCCTTTTTTGGTTGATGGGACCCACATAAAATAATTAATATATTTCAGTGGGACACATCCACAACACTAATACAACTACCAACTTTATATTAAATACTATATATATTCACTAACTACACATTAAAATACTATATTTCTTAATATTCGCGCAAAAAAGAAACGTCAATAATGAAACGGGATGGAGGGAGTATTTGTAATGGGTATGTGTATTAGAGGGAAGTAGTGGGTCCTTTTACTAAAAAGGAAAAATTGATACCTTTGGATTGGTCGCTCAAAATAGTAAAATTGATATCTTTGGGTTGGTCGTAGGGAGTACAAGTTAGCATTATATCCTTTAAGTTATTATTGCACCAGAATCGAGTCGGTCCGTTAATCATTGCCTAACAAGTTTGAAGCACTGCAAAGGCTCATTCGACATCCTTCCTATCAGCCTCTTGCAGTCGTTTGAAATGTTGCCTCTTCGAATCTTGATTATATGGAAAGCTTTTCACAAAACAGCCCATTGTAGATATATTTCATCAGTAAGATAATATCATTTATTATATTACTTACCATTGATCATAAAATTATTGAATGGAGCATGTCCTTACTGAGTATTTGTAAACAACGAAGACTAATTAAGCACGTTTATCCATACTACTCCAAAGTATGAATGCCATATCCATAAATCTACAAAGGCAACAGCTTCGAGCATGATAGTTGGAACGCCATGATTACTGCGTGTGAATTGATTATTTCAAATTGTCGGACAATTCCTTCATTCCCGTTGCATGCAATCAAGACATTCCATTATTCTAGGAAATCTCTTTCTTTCTTCGTGCATTTGTAACAACTGTTGACAATTCAGGGCATTAGACGTTCTCAAGTAGTATCCACTAAATAGTTTGATCACACACTGATAAAACTTAAAGAGACATTTTATGGCGGTTGTTTCAGCAACACATATATACTCATTCCAATGGTCAGCAGATCCACCATATACCAACATATGGCCACCGTGCACTTTTTTAGTGGAGGAAAACTTTTTTTCCCA
Source organism: Pogostemon cablin (assembly GCA_023678885.1). NCBI lineage: Eukaryota > Viridiplantae > Streptophyta > Magnoliopsida > Lamiales > Lamiaceae > Pogostemon > Pogostemon cablin. The sequence goes on from CM042993.1 coordinate 12,088,467, forward strand.
GTTGTATCTACCCTCCACTAGAAATACTCATCGTGAGACTCTAGTGCATCAACTATGCGCAAGAATAACTCTCTCGACATACAAAAACAGCGACGAAATATCTCGCTTCCGTATATCGAATCTTCAAAGAAGTAGTTGAGGTAGAGTCTTGCATGCCGCGCGCGCCTCACGATTTCAGTCCAAGTTCTTCACTTTTTGGCACAACCGTAAAAAGTCCCAACACCGACAATTAACTCTTGTTATTTTTTTAGCAACAGCTGTATTTCTTTCTCTATCATGTCATCAAACATGTACTTAAGAAAACTATAACTTTCAGAAGATGATGACTGTGAAGAAGAAAACATGTTTGAGAAAAGAAAAGAAATTGAAGGATAAAGAGTTTCCAAGAGTGTTATGTTCTCAAGTAGGAGTTCCAACAATCCGATTACATCCTTTAAATAGAGTAGAGTTCCACAACGGCTAGTTTCATAACAGATAGTTTATAACGGATAGTTTATATTGGCTAGTTTTCAAAATGAAAAGAAATACATTGACAAGTTTTCATACAAAATGAAATACAATATAACTAACATTACAACAGTGAAAAATACGACTTATTCTACAAATTTACAACCTCATTTCCTTCTTGATTTGATCCACAATGTGGAGATGGATAGTAGTTGATCCTCTATCATTTGCGATGTATCTTTCATGAGTATTTTATTATTTTTTAGCTCAGACGAGGCTAGTAATTCCTTCGATCTTTTTCTTATTTAGTTCTGCAAAGTCCCAAAGCCTTTTCTCAATAGTGTCATCTCTTTCTCCTGCAAATGTGGTTGATTTTCCTTTATCCTTCCCAATTCACCTTGCTACATTCCTCCCCATTGGGCGAGGGGGTTTTGTCCTGGCTTCGTCTCCAGTTTTCAAGACAGTGTTTGAAGATACCACATACTCTCCAGTCGCCGAGACTCTTGACTTTTTTGTTTCGCGAAAATCACAATCTGGATTAATGAACTTCGGACTGTCTTTTAATACTTTTCAAGCTTTGATTTGTAAAAAATAAAAACCATATTTCATTTTAAATTGAACCTTCGTTTTATCTTCAATATCAGCATCACTGCAACCACTCCCTTAGGCCTTCTTCTCCTATTGTAATAGCAATTGAACCATTTTGCATGTTTCTATAGTGTGTAGTAATATGACTTCAATTTAGTGACAGCCTAAATATCATTTCATCTGAATGGTTATTGTTATAAGCCTTGGCGATCCGTTTCCACATTTGGTTCGACTTTTGATTGTTTCCGCCAATGGAGTCCATGTTGATATCGAGCCAACAACTTGCGAGAAGAGCATTTTCATCAAAAGAGTAAGATTTTTTAGCAGCAGGAGCCGTTGGTGGAATTTGGACAACCTCAAATTCCACAACGAGATTTACATAATCAAGTGCTATTGGAGATAATTGAAAAAAAAAAGACGAATGCTAAGAGTTTGGAGATGCAGTGTCTCTATCTGTATCTGGAGAACTTATGCAGATGGTTGGACAAAATTCGTATTGAGGATGAGGAGGCATGTTGGGATTTTGATACATGAAGAATGATGCGCCAAATGAATTAAGAGAATTGGGTTGTGGGAAACTACCTTCTGGAAAATTCGGAAGATTAGTAGGAAAATTTTGGGGTAGAAATTTTAAATTTTGAGGATGCATGGAAGTTGGAACGTAGACAAAACTTCATATTTGGAGGCGTTGAATTTTTTCCGAAGTTTGAAAATTGAACTTGAAATGCATCTATATCTTTATCCATTTTTTTATTTTATTTTTTTATGAAAGAAAAAATATTTAGTTATAAATTTAAAGTTGAGATTGAAAATAGAAGATAATGTAGGAAAAGAAATGAAGTGGAAGATATATTTATAGTGATATTTAAATAAAAAAAATGAAACAACGGTAATAAAAACATGGCTAATTATCCTGTGCACCCACTTAGAAACTTATACATTTATAAATAAAAATGTATACGCTTATGAATAAAAAAGTATAAGCTTTGTTAGCGAATTTTTTGTAAGTTTTTTTAATGAAAAATTGAGTGTAAAAAAACTTTATAAATATTAAGAAACGTGTATACAATATTGAATAAAATGTTATACACATATGGGTGCAATTGTACATCCTGATGCATAAGATATCAACTCTAAAAACATTCACATTGAATTGTCATTTCTTTACTTTAATTTGTATTTAGAAATTTAAATAAAAATTGAAAGTCTCTCTCTCTCTCTCAAACCACAATATTATTTGTGTTTAAATTTTTTTAAATAATTAATAGTAATACTCACTATGTCCCATCCATAAGTCCCTATTTACTTTTTGCACGTGAAATAAGGAGTATTATTATTTTATGTGTAGTAAGTAGTTGTAATAGTAGTGAGTGGTGGGCCATATGTAGGGCTCTTTTACTGAAAAAGAAAAATGTGGATCTTTGAATGGGGCAACCAATTTAGTAAAGTTGGGAACTTTCGGTGGGTTGGAGGAAGTAATAAGTAAAATAGGGGTGGCAGGTGGCTAACAGCATGGCCCCACTCAACATTTCAATCCACTCGCGCGTCAATGTAACTCTCTTTCCTGTTGTGTGGTGCTTTAACTCCCCTCTTTCCCCACTCTCCCTCACCTAAAAAAAACTAGGTTTTTTCTACAATACCCACACAAAAAACCACACACATCCCCAATGGTAAAAACCTATACACCAAGGTTTTTCTGCATTCCATGTCATAAAAAAAACTCCATCCATTAGTGAGGGCCTTATGAAGAAGGTTAAAACTTGCGTGTTCCCTTGCCCTTGAATCCCATATTTTTCTAAAGTTGTACATTTAATGTTACTATAACAATTAGTACAAGAACTTTTATCCTTAATATTCTGAGAAAAATTTAGTTTGTGTTTGGATTGGGGGATTTGGAACATCAAATCAGCGGATTCATAAATGCATGATTTTAAATGAATGAATTTTAAATCCTAAATTTGAATTTGATATATTTTTTTAGTTATTTCGGAAGGATTTTCAAATCTTTAATCAAATCATGTTATTTGAAATCCTTCCTATGACTAAAAAATATTTTAATATTAATATCTATTAACTATTTATAAAAAAGCTAAACTTTAGAATATGCCAATTCACAGGTTGCCAGTTAAAGTATAAGGATACGTTTCATGTTCATTCTCTCAGTATGGGTATATGGATGTCAATTTTGCCCGTCGGGTCGAGTTATCCGCGGGTATCCGGGATGATGGGCACAATTAGGTTAGACTTTGTTGGGTAACATGTCAGAAAATACGCAAACCTGATAAAAAAATATGCGGCTAAAGGGTAGGGTAGACATGTACCCCGGTTCGGAACCGCCAGTTCCGGTTCCGAACCGGCGGTTTTGGTTCCAATGGAGAGGGAACCGAAACCGAACCGGGGGTCTTAAGGTTTCGGTTCTCAAATCGGCAATTTCGGTTCCGGTTCGGAATCGCCGATTTTATGGTTTTTTTAAGTGCAATTTATTTATTAAATAACTAAATAAGTAAAACATGTGTAATTGAAATATTGAATTTGAGTATGTGTAATTTCATTAAAATTGAAAACATGATGTATGCAATATTCAATAATGCAAATAAAAATTTGAAAGTTGATATTAAATTCATAATCATACAATATTAATTAATGTGATCACATTGTAATTTAAATATTAAAGTCTAAACCATTACAATTTACAAATATAGAACACTACAAGTTTACAACCATGTCAACTAATCTATTTTTACTATATAAAAATTTGAAAAATACAAACTTTATAAGGTAAAATACAACAACATAATAGAGTGGGAAAAAAAAAAGACTTGAGCTTAAATTTAGGGTTAAACTTGAAAATTCAAGTTCAACTTAAATTTAAGTTGCCTACGTATCCTCGAAAGGAATCAAAGCCCACGTAGTTCTCTTAACTTACCTCAACTTACCTCTTTGGCTCGATGGATTTGAATGGTGATGGCCTTTTTTGTTTACTCTACCAGTCTACATCGCTTCCATATTCCGTAATGTCATCATCCGTACGGTCTTCTTCATTTTGATTTTGAATCCGTCTTTCCGCCTTTGACCAATCATCAAGCAAACATAAATTTTTTAAATTTATCACACTTAAATTGGATCGTGTCGGATCCAAAGTGAGATTACCAAGACTAAATGCTTGTTCGACGGCGACCGTAGAGGCGGGAGATGCAAAAATCTCTCTTACAATCAATGATAAAATAGGGAATGATTTTGTTCTCCTTGACCACCACTTCAAAATATCAAAACTAGTTCCTCTTGTATCAAACTCAAAAGTGTTAGTAAAATAAGAATCAAGTTCTTGAAAAGGATTAGATATAACCCGTGCACGTTTTTGAGATCTAGCATCATAAAAACTATAAAATTTTTGAAGAGCATCATATTTTCTAGAATTATCAGCACTATCACTACTATCATCACCACTAGATTGATCATCATTCATACCATTTTGTTTTTTATACTCCTTAAAAAGTTCCTTTAGTAGATTATAAGTAGTTGCCACTATGTCTTTAGGATTAGGAGCTTGTTGTCTAGTAGGAGAATCACAATTAGCATACAATGAATCATAGTAAAGCGTTAACAATTCTTCTAAACCATCCGTTCTAATACGTGGGTCTAACAATTTAGCAACTAAACAGAAGTCCGGAATTTGAAAAAAATATTTTAACCACTTAGATTTCATGGAAATAATAGCATTTGACAACAACGGGTGTGCTTCATTAAGACTAAAAACCATAGCAATTTTAACACAATTATCAACAACTAAATTTGAAGTAGGATAATAAACACCGGATAGTTATTCCTGTTGGATTGTATACTAAAAGTCTAGCTTTTTGTATGAACAATGTTATAACAATTAATTTGAAATGAGAATCATATGATCAAATGATTGCATCTTATAATTTATTTATATGTTCGATGCAATAGTCCACTTACTTTATACTGTAGATAATATGTTGTGCGACAACACACGGAAAATTAAATTATCGATTTCCTTATAAAGTATAAACAGATGCTCACAATCGAGATAGACGGGGACTCTCTATCGGGATGGTTGTAGTGTGGTTTGGTATTAGCTTGTCTTGGCTATAGAATCACATTAGTGCACTTGTGTGTATTGAGCAGGACCGCTTGAGATCGTTCGATTTATACTGACTTATAGGAGAACTTGATCTCAGTTATTATGGATGTTCGTGCTCTTAATCCCTATACAATAATCTCGATACATAGGGCATTATGTATTTCTTTGATTCATCAATGGGTGAGATTTACATGCAATTAAATCAATAAACTCGGTGAGTTGGGAAGTAGTGATATTTCTATGGTGTGCTGTTGATTGTAGAAGGAATCCGTGTCCGTCATAGGTTGATGATGTCCCCTTGAAGAGTTCATAAGGATTATCATGTAAACCCTGCAGGTGGAATTTATTCCGGCATGATAATGAAGTTGAGTGGTACTACTCTTGGATGAGATATTAATTAATTGAGTTGTCAGTAACTTAAATTAATTAATGGACATTGTATATCTTAAACATGGGGAGACTAACGGGCTCATAATAAGAAGGAGCCAAAACGTAATTTTGGGATTGGTATGGTAGTGCAGTAATAATATTTTAGTGGAATATATTATTATTATTGGACTTAAGTATAAGCTTTGGGCTAAGCTTGGATACTTAAGCCCAATGGAGGCCCAACCCAATTTCTCCTCCTAGTCCCTACTGTAGCCCATGTATATAAGTCACCTCAACTTATCTGGAACCCTAATCTAATTCATTATTCACGTGTGATGAGGGTTGAGAGCAAATTGAGTAGGTCTCGTAGATCGTCGCCCACACGACGTCGAGATCGGACTTGGGACATACAGCAGAAGACCGGAAGGTCGTTTGCTGCTGCAGTTCGTCATGTTCCAAAATTCATATAAAATCTTAAAATTCTTCGATTTTGATGTATTATATACTGATGGCCCACTCGGAAATCGTTACCAAGAGATTGAAGAGAGGATCGTCTGAGTATAAAGATCACTCAATTCCGACATCAGAAGAGGAACTTATGGCTATTCTCGTGGGACTGCGCAGACTGCCAGCGAGAATTCAACCTCTACATCAACCCTTGGTGAAAGGTAATGCGTTTTATATTTACTTGCTTCCGCTGCTTGTTAGAAATTCATGGAACCCTAACGGATCACGTTAACCAAACGATCGAATGCCAACAATTGGTATCAGAGCTTCGGTTTCGTGGTGAAGCGTGACACGTTAGACTAGGGTTTATGTGATTAATTTTTCGGAATTAGGATCACATGTTTAGGGTTTTGGTTTTATTGCGCAAACCATGAATATCCCTATGTAATATATACCCTATATCATATCTATTTGTCCATGGATGTGTGTGAGAGGATTCAACGAAAACTGTTCGTCAATTTCACATGCAAAGAAGAAAGAGAGGGCAAAAATAGAATCACGCTTTTGAGAGAAAATCCAGCGTAGTGATATTGCAGAGGCAATAACCAGAGTTTCAACGGTCGGATTGATCTGTAATTTGGTCAGCACGTTCAGAACTTGTGGATGTATATTCTGAACGGTGGAGATCGAATTTGGAGCTTTTTCTTGCTGGGAGTACGCTGAAAACAGAAGCAGATATTTGGGCGATTCTGTTTTGCGCAGTCGAGGGAAAAGTGCCGTTTCTGACAAAATAATCGTTGGATCGAGCTGTAATTTGGTCAACATGTTCAGACCTTGTGGATGTACATTCTGAATGGTGGAGATCGAATTTGGAGCTTTTTCTTGCTGGGAGTACGCTGAAAACAGAAGCAGATATTTGGGCGATTCTGTTTTGCGCAGTCGAGAGAAAAGAGCCGTTCCTCACAAAATAACCATTGGATCGATCTGTAATTTGGACAGCATGTTCAAGACTTACAGTAGTAGATTCTGGACGGTGGAGATTGGATTCTGAGGTTCTTTCAGTTTTGAACTACGAACGACAGTTGGTGTAGTTTGGTGTTGCGCGTTTGGCTGAACTTGGTTCCATGCAAGTAGGCCCTTGGACGAGCGACAGTCCGGGCGAGGGGCACTCGTCAAGGCACTTGGGGTGCTCCCTGACATGATTGGCGGTGGGATATGACGATGGACGTCTTGGGGCACAAGCAATCCTACTTGTTGCGTAAGGCATCGATTCCACAGTAGGAGTGTCGGACAAGACATTAAAATTTAGAGGTGTTTTTATTCCTAATATATATAACTGTCATAATTGATTTAATTGTCTATTATTGTTATATATATATATATATATATATATATATATATATATATATATATATATATATATATATATATATATATATGGATGCCTGATCTCTATGATTTATTGTCTTATATAGAAGCATGCTAGATTGCGTATTATATTTGGTATATTATATTTGGTATATTATATGCATGTATTGCTAGAGTGTTGGATAAGACATCCAATTTTAAGAAAACTAATTCCTAATATATAACTACCATAATAGATTGTATATTATTGTTATATATGGATGTCGAATTAATTCCTAATATATGACTGCTATAATTGATTTAATAATCTATTATTGTCATATATGAATGTCGAATTAATTCCTAATATATAACTGCTATAATTGATTGTCTATTATTGTTATATATGGATGTTGAATTGATTCATAATATATAACTGACATAATTGATTTAATTATCTATTATTGTTATATATGGTTGCTCGTCGATATCGATGATTTTGATAATCTAGACGATATGACGATCGATATCGATAGTTTCAGAATTTTGATAATCTTGATGTTTTTCGAATACTTGATAATCTAGTCGATATCGATGATTTTGATAATCTGGACGACATCGAGGGTCGATATCGATGGTTTCGAAAATTGGACAATCTGGAAATTTTGAAAATTTGATAGTCTGGAAGTCTTTGCTGATATTCGTGCCTGGTGGCGAACAATCGAATTCGCTGATATATAATTGTTAATGATTGATTTAATTATTGATTATTGTTATATATGTATGCATGACTCTCTGTGATTTACTGCCTTATGTGCCGTAATAGAAGCATGCTAGCGTGCGTATTTTATTCTAAATATCATATGCATGTAAAAACCCTCGGTGTTAAATTACCAAGTGGGAGAGGGGATTGGTAAATATTCCCGCGGCCTCCATTATTGGTTTGTAAGTGATGTGAGTAAACTTGCGTGTTGGCAATAGGCCTTCCTCCCTAACGGATGAGTTTATTCACGGATCACTGGTACAGACTTCATTACATAATTATTATTTGTAATGTGGTACATGAACTTGCGTGTTGGCAATAGGCCTTCCTCCCTAACGGATGAGTTTATGTGGGGCTCACTGGTACAAACTTATAATTGATGATTGTAGGAAGCTATCCGAGCGCGTGTGTACTTCTCCAACTGTAAGGCACACAAGCTCGCGCAGTGGACTTGGGATCAAATAATGGTGTACACTTAGGTGTAAATAATTAGTATCCTCCCCAACGGAGTCACTGCTATTATTTGCATGGCTAAAGAGGAACCGACTATTAATTATTTTGTCATAAAGTTAGGTTGACAAATGAAATTAATAGGTAAAACCTTCTCTTGTAAATGTTTGGGTTTGTAAACGTCCACACTAACGTGGCTTGCAGACTCATGGTGCTTGAGATGTCGGTGAATTTTATTTTTATATAGTTTTGAGGGAATCAATATAAAAGGATAAAATTCGAAGATTTGATCGGTATATTTATTTATGATTCTCTGTAATTTCAAATGGTTTTATCTCGCTTATTGTTAACTAAAAGAAATTATATTTACTGGTCCAAAATTAGATGATTAGAAAAGAATCTTGGTTTTGATTTTACTGCTTAAGAAAATAAAAATGTGTTCTCCCTTAAAGATGTTCATGATGCCTATTAAAGTCTCTAGTGGATAGGTGAGAAGTTCATAGAAATATGATGGCCTCATGTAACTCTTCGGATACTTGAGTAAGTTAAAAGGCGGTAGGTCATAATTGAAGTTGATGAATGAATTAGATACATGGAATAGAAGTTGAAGGGGAAACCTAAGTCAATTTTATTCTCCATAATTTCCTAGATGTTTTGAGTAAGTTCCTCCTGAATTACAAGAGGTTGTATATGGTGGGAAACTTCTGACAAAACATGTGGTAAAGAAAATCTAATTTCATAAAAAGAGTGAACAAGGATAGAATCTTACTTGCTAGTCGTTGAAGCATTATTAGTGATGGCACCTACTTATACATTGTGTAGATACCGGAATCACTAAATGTTTATTACTAAGTGAGGATAAGATTTTTTTATACATGGATAATACTATGAGAGTAGTGGCTGTTGCAGTGGGAGTTGTTTATTTATCTTACGATATGAATAAACGTTTGATTTTATGAAATTGTCTTTACGTACATTTTTATAGAAATAATTTGATTTCGGTTTCTATGCATTAATAGATGGATACTCCATTTCATTTAAATGACATGGTCATTATAATGAATGATAGAGTTGTAATCTGTTATGGTACGTTGGTGAACAATTTGTACACTCTTAAATCATGTTTATCCCCTGGATGCGACAAATAGTAATTAATAATGAGTCTTCTAATCTAGTAGGAGAAAGGTACCTTCAGAAATGAATTTCCCACCTTAATGGTGTGACGAATAGAAGGAATAGCACTCTTATGGTAGTGATTAGATAGATGATGAATTATTTGGAATTACTAAATTCATTTTATGGATATGCCCTAGGAACAGTAATTCGTAAGAATGTTTTTCTGTTTGTGGGATATCCTAGAAAAATAAAGGATGATTTATTTAGTCCACAAGATCGAAGAGTGATTGTTAACATAAACACTAGATTTTTGGAAAAAGGACTATGTAATAAATCAAATACCCATGTATAAGTTGTTCTAAAGGAAGTGAGAGGAAAACACAAAGTATTAGTACCAAGTGTACAAGAGGATATACCACAAGGTAAACTGCGACGCGTGTCACATCTGATACACAATTGCGTGTAGTGTCTTCTCGTAGTGGGAGGGTTGTTCTAAATCCTGATAGATATATATTTTGGGAGAGTCGTGAGGCTTGGTCCCTAGTAAACATGGAGTTAACCCACGAATACGACGAAGAACTACAAGATAGAAATGCGAAATCTTAACAAATTACAATAAATGTTGAAATAGAATCAATAGATTCTAAATAAGATTTGGATGATTGTAGAACCACGGATGGTGTGAAAACCATTGGAAGTGGTCATACAAAATAAAAGAGGATCATACGGTAAGGTGAAAACCTTAGAAGTAAAGCTTGTTGGGAAAAGGTATACTCAGAAAGAAAGGGTTCGATTATGAGAAAACCTGTTCGCCAGTAGCTATGCTTATGTTGATCCGGACTCTTTTATCTGTTGCTACTATATGAAATATGAGGGATAGCAAATAGATGTCAAGACAGCTTTCCTGATTGGAAATCTTGAGAAAAACATCTATGTGAAGCAACCAGAGTGATTCATTGCAAAGAGCTAAGAGCATTGTGATAGGAAGCTTAAAAGTATCCATCAATGGACTAAAACAAGCTTCAAGGTCATGAAACATCCGTTTTGATGAGGAAATTCAGGCAAATAGATTTATTCAATACGCGGATGTATCTTGTGTATTGAAAAGAGTGACGGAAATATGGTGGTATTTCTTGTATTATACGTAGATGATATATTGCTCATTGGAGACAATGAAAGAGTATTGTCGGGCGTATGTGTATGGATAATAAAGCGGTATGAAATGAAGGACTTAAGAAGAGCAAAAATATCCTTTTGATCACGGTAATACGGATCACAAGAAAGGATATTATGCTTGTCTCAAGCTTCATGAATTGATACGATCCTTACTTGTTTTAGCAAGTGACTTTATCTAAGAAAATATGTCTTGAGACACAAAAGGAAGATAAAGGTGATGAAAGCGGTTCCTTATGCTTCGGCGAATAAAGAAGCTTAATCTTAGGAATGCTATGCGCGAGAATGGATATCTATTTTGCTGAACGCATGAACAATGGGTATCAACGTAACCCGGAACAAGAATGATGAACTGTGGTAAGACATATATGAAGTGCCTGAGAAGGACTGGAAATTATATGTAAGCTTACTGGGCAAATTCACTGCTTCTTGTAGATTACGTAGATTCGGATTTTTTAGTCAGATTGGACGGCAGTAAATCTACCTCAAGGTTATGTGTTTAATTTTAGGAAGTTGAGTCATAATGTGGAGGAGTGTTATATAGAAATATATTTCAGACTCCGGACTCCATCATGGAAAGATGATAAATTGGAGCCTATGAGGCAGCCAAAGTATCTGTATGACTCTAGAAACTTCAAGATGGACTTCGAAGTGTTTCTAAGTTTGCCCAAGGATATCACAATTTATATTGATGATATTGGTGCAGTTGCAAACTTGAAGGAATCACGAGCCCATAAGGCAATTAAACACATGGAGTGCAAGTACCACCTGTTACGAGAAATCGTATGATGAGGGGAAGGTTGTTGTCGCCTAGATTGCATCGGATGATGACCTAGTAAATCCATTTACAAGGATATTAAGGCGAGAGCTTTTAATGGTCGTGTAGTGGGAGTGGGAATCAGATGTATGGCGGAAGACATGACAGCATAGTCTTTTAGTATAAGTGGGAGATTGTTGGATTGTATACTAAAAATCTAGCTTTTTGTATGAACAATGTTATAACAATTAATTTGAAATGAGAATCATATGATCAAATGATTGCATCTTATAATTTATTTATATGTTCGATGCAATAGTCCACTTACTTTATACTGTAGATAATATGTTGTGCGACAACACACGGAAGATCATATTATCGGTTTCCTTATAAAGTATAAACAGATGCTCACAATCGAGATAGACGGGGACTCTCTATCGGGATGGTTGTAGTGTGGTTTGGTATTAGCTTGTCTTGGCTATAGAATCACATTAGTGCACTTGTGTGTATTGAGCAGGACCGCTTGAGATCGTTCGATTTATACTGACTTATAGGAGAACTTGATCTCAGTTATTATGGATGTTCGTGCTCTTAATCCCTATACAATAACCTCGACACATAGGGCAGTATGTATTTCTTTGATTCATCAATGGGTGAGATTTACATGCAATTAAATCAATAAACTCGGTGAGTTGGGAAGTAGTGCTATTTCTATGGTGTGCTGTTGATTGTAGAAGGAATCCGTGTCCGTCATAGGTTGATGATGTCCCCTTGAGGAGCTCATAAGGATTATCATGTAAACCCTGCAGGTGGAATTTATTCCGGCATGATAATGAAGTTGAGTGGTACTACTCTTGGATGAGATATTAATTAATTGAGTTGTCAGTAACTTAAATTAATTAATGGACATTGTATATCTTAAACATGGGGAGACTAACGGGCTCATAATAAGAAGGAGCCCAAAAAGTAATTGTGGAATTGGTATGGTAGTGCAGTAATAATATTTTAGTGGAATATATTATTATTATTGGACTTAAGTATAAGCTTTGAGCTAAGCTTGGATACTTAAGCCCAATGGAGGCCCAACCCAATTTCTCCTCCTGGTCCCTGCTGTAGCCCATGTATATAAGTCACCTCATCTTATCTGGAACCTTAATCTAATTCATTATTTACGTGTGATGAGGGTTGAGAGCAGATTGAGTAGGTCTCGTAGATCGGCGCCCACACGACGTCGAGATCGGACTTGGGACATACAGCAGAAGACCGGAAGGTCGTTTGCTGCTGCAGTTCATCATGTTCCAAAATTCATATAAAATCGTATAGTTCTTCGATTTTGATGTATTATATACTGATGGAAAGCTTCGAAGAGAGGATCGTCTGAGTACAAAGATCACTCAATTCCGACATCAGAAGAGGAACTTATGGCTATTCTCGTGGGACTGTGCAGACTGCCAGCGAGAATTCAACCTCTACATCAACCCTTGGTGAAAGGTAATGCGTTTCATGTTTACTTGCTTCCGCTGCTTGTTAGAAATTCATGGAACCCTAACGGGTCACGTTAACCAAACAATCGAATGCCAATAATTCCGTATCATTAAAAATTTGCAAAACATCATATAAAGTATAACATGTGTCCCATTGATTAGCAAATAAGACTTGACCACCCGCGTCTTGTGAGTAAAAAGCACAAATATGATCTTTATAATCAAAAGAGTCATGTAACATTTTATACGTCGAATTCCAACGAGTTGAAACATCTAAAGGAAATTTTTTTGGGTGAATATTCACATAGTGACAATATCTTTTCCACCTTTTAGTCACGGAAGGGTTTCTCATTAAATACCATAAAACACTTTTAATAGGTTGAATGTGTGCTTTCAAAGCACTTATACCATCTTGAACACATAAATTCAATATATGACAAATACATCTAACATGAAAAAATCTACCACCAATTGAGGGTTTGCAAATATCAATAAGACTTTCTAAACTAGCCGTATTAGCACTAGCATTACCAAATGAGATTGTAAAAATCTTTGTAACTAAACCATATTCTTGCAAAATAGTACTAATTTTGTGAGCAATATTAACGGCGGTATGAGGAACATCAAATGATCTATAAGCAATTAATCTTTTTTGTATATTCCATGAACTATCAATCCAATGACAAGTAATACACATATAATCCGCTTTTTGCCAAAAATTGCTCCAAATATCTGAACATATAGACACTTTATGAGGTAATTGTTGCAAAATTTATTTTAAAACCAAACCATACTCTTTAACAACTTTAGCAATACCAAGTTTACATTTATTACGATTCAAAGGTAGGGCTTGAGGATTTAAAGTGAGATTAACTCAATCTTGAAAACAAACATTATTCGCAAAGTTAAATGACAAATATTTGGTGCACATAAGTTTAAGGTATAATCTCAAATAATTAAATTCATCAAATTTAAAAAGAGTGTTACCCGACGCCGATGACCTTGTCCTCCGGAAGACGCCGTGAACCCTCATCTTATTTGTGTTTGACCGGTTGAGATGCCAATCTTGTCCGGATGCTTCGAGTTGATGTGCTTGATTAACGTTCCATATCCTCCGCCATGCTTGAATTTATACTTCGTGCCACAATAGTTGCAAATAACTTTGAATTCATTCGAATTCTCAATCGTCTCCTTCTTGAAATGAATGGAAAATATATCGGAACGTAACACTTGTGGGGAACTTCGAGTCGATCCTCCACCTCCGCCTCAGCTAGAGCCTCAGGATCCATCTCCGGTACCCGTACCACCCGACGTTGGTTGACTTTCACTCGCCCTTTGTTGTGATTGACCTTGAGTATTATCGTCGTCGTCGTCGGAGGGAAAATCATCTCCAAGTATATCCCTAAAATTCAAGTTGAACAAATGAGGGGACATTTCTTCATCCGAAGGAATATTTTCAAGTTCAACATCTTTTAGAGTTGGTGAGAGTTGACGTGGTCCACGTGGAGGTGGTGGAGGACAATTTAAGATGTTGGGTATGGATTTTCCTCTAGAAGAAGAAGGTGAGGCACCGGATGAAGAAGAACCTCTTCTAGATATTTTTTTTTTGAGATTGAAAAAATGATGAATATATATGATTTATGAACTAAAACTAAAAGACTATAAGTATACTAATTAGTAGTATATGTGGGAAAGAATAGAAAATGATAATGAGAGAATTGAAATGAAATTGATAATGAGAGAATTGAAATAAAAGACTACAACTATTTTTTTTTTTGAGTTTGATATATATGAACTAAAAAAAGAAACTTGAGAGTTGAGAACTTGAATTGAGAAAGTGTATTGTGTAGAGTAGAAGTAGAATTAAATCAACTATTAAGAATGTAGAATAGTAGAAGTAGAGTATAGATTGAATGTTGTGTGCACAAATTGATCACACTTGGGGGGGTATTTATAGAGGATTGGAATTGATCTCATCCATCCATTTCAAATTTTGAACACAAAAAAAATCTCAGCCCTTGAAAAAAAAAAAATAAATACGGCGGAACCGCCGATTTACCGGGACCGCCGGTTTAAACCGGGACCGCCAGTTCCAAAATCAATCTCAGCCGTTGATCTTCAACAGCCACACAATCTCGGCTGCACGTTTAAATTTCAAAATTCAAATTTTCTAGCCCGGCCCGCCTGAAATCACCGATTTAAACCGGCTAAACTTGAACCAGCGGTTTACCCGCCTGAACTGCTGGTTTGCAGCCCAACGGTCATTTTTTTTTGGCCGTTGGATCTCCAACGGATACACGATCTTGGCCGTTCAAAAAAAAATTTAAAAAATAGAGGAACCGGCGGTTTGAACCGTGAACCAGCGAACCGGCGATTCGAACCGGCGGTTCCGATTCGAGAGTAGTAGGAACCAAAACCGAATCGTGTTCTACCAGTTTCGGTTCATTTTTTTCCAATTCCAGAACTGGCGGTTCCGGTTCTGGTTAAAACCGCAGGTTTAACAGTTCGAACCGCGATTCCGGTTAATTGGTGCATGTCTAGGGTAGGGTACGAGTTTCCTTTTATACCCAATTATCCAATATTATATAAAATACATATTATATATATATATATATATATATATGTATATATATATATATCACTAATATAAAGTGCTTGCCAAAAATAAAATTTTAGAATTGTGTATGTGGCGGCGCCACGTTTCTTCTTGAAAAATTTTGTGTATGTGGCGTCGCCATGTTCGTTCTTGGAAAAATTTTGTACGTGTCGCTTCCATGTTGTTCCTGCAATTAATGTTTTATTTAAAGTAATATATTTTAATAATTTCAAAATATTTTGTAATCTTGCAATTAATACTTTTATTTTAAGTAATTCTTTTTATGTAGATCTAATATTTTAATCATTTTCTAATAAAACTAATATTAAGTAATAATATTATTTTAAGTTAATTTTCTATAATAGTTTATAATTTTAGGAAAATCTATTAAATAAAATATCTTTTATTTTTTATGGATTATTTTAAATAATTTTAATCATAAAATAAAGAGGAAATATATTATCAAGGTTTGATATTTTAATTCTAATAATAATAAAGGGGGAATGTATTATCAAGGTTTAATATTGGATTTACTATCTACTACAAATTATACTCTTATATTACTGTTAGATACAATGCGCTGAAAATATTATTGATAGATACAATATATTAAGATAAGATACCCAATATATCCCTCCGTAAAAATATACTGTGAAGATAAGTTTTTCTGAATACAAATATATTAAACATTAATATTTTTGAATACATAAATTTTGAATAATATATAACATTATATACAGAACGTAACAAGTTTAAATATATTGGCCATAAATATTTCTGAATACATATATTTTGGACAACAATAAACATCATAGATAATTTTTTTAAGGGAGTAAATCACGAAAATAATTTTTTCTGAATACAAATATATTAAATATTAATATTACTGAATACATAAGTCTTGAATAATATATTGGAAGATAATTCTTTTTTAATACAAATATATTAAATATTAATATTTTTGAATACATAAGTTTTGAATAATACATGACATTATAATATAACATATTTTAATATATTGAACATAAATGTTTCTAAATATATATATTTTAACATTAATAAATGTCATAGATTTTAATTTATTGAACACAAATATGTTGAGCATAAATCATTTTGAATACAACATTTATTTGAATATCATGTGCGACTCTTTTTTATTAGATTAACTAATCCCAGCCTATTTCCTATTTTTATGGAGAAATTAATGATTAATTAATTTATGAATACAATAAATCTTATAATAAGGTTAAAAAGGGCATTTGACGGGTTAATTTGTAGTGGATAGTATTTTAATTTGGATAATGTACCTACTTGTAATATAGATAGATAAATTATACCTATAAGTAATGCACCCTTTAATATTTTAATTCTAATAATATTATTATTTTAAGTAATTTTCGTATAAAAATTTATAAGAGGGAGTGTATTTCTTGATACTATAATTAATGTATTAAAAATTAAAATATAATATATAATTCACTTTGATTTTAGTATAATAAAAATGAAAATATAATTTTATTATCATATCCTTTGAAATTAATAAAAAGATTTATGCTCACAATCTATTATTCACATGCTCCAAATTTATAATATGAAATAGTATTTATGATGAGTGTGTAAATTCACAAGTTTGGCATCATGTTTTGTGCTAGTTTTGGAGAGTTTTAAGTTGGAAATAGGTTGAAAACCTATATATATTGTGAATTAGCATGAATCAGGTGTTAGTGGAGCTATTTAAGTGATTTTCATAGCAAAAACGGAGTGGAAGTGCCAAGAATCGAAGAGACGAAATCGAGACCACGTGAACTACCAAGGAAAGAGTAGGGTTCGACCTGGTTGGAGGAGGGTTCGACCTCTCCAGCAGGTCGAACCAGCATTGCGAAACAACAGAAGGAGGGTTCGACCACGACTCAAGGGGTTCGACCTGTTTGATCAGGTCGAACCATGGTCGAACCAGTTCGCGAGAAGATGGATTCGACCACGACGATGGGGTTCGACCTGACAGTTGGTCGAACCAGGAGCGGAAATTGTCCAGTGGTGAGGTTCGACCTGGGGTTCGACCAAGACCCGAGAGGTTCGACCTGTACAAGAGGTCGAACCAGTGCAGAATACTTCCAGTAGCAGGGTTCGACCTGTGGTTCGACCTATGGCCAGTGGTTCGACCTGTTTGACGAGGTCGAACCTAAGTGCGGAAACTTACCTTATCCGGATTTTCGAGGCCAAAATACGTGGGATCACTTGAAAAGCCCATTCCATGCCCTAGAGACGTGATTACAAGTATAAAAGGAGGCTCATGCAGACCAAAAACAGACACACTCATCCATCATCATCATCAACGCGAGACAAGAGAAGAGATTGGTGATCCATCCGGAGGGCTGTGACAGAGCTTCCCTGGAGGTTCAAGTAAGATTGGTCCATCTAACCATGATTGTTCCTAGATCAATCATGGGCTAGAGCCACTTCGGTAGTTCTAGGGTTATGAAAGTTTCATGAGTTGATTTGTATTTCATGTGTATACTCCGTACAACACTACTTGTGGTTTAGTTTATATAAGATTGTGCTTTATTAATCCATACTCATAGTTGTTTTGTGCATCAATAATCGTTGTGTAGAGTCTGAATACATAACATGGTTATTGATTGAGTGCGTTCACTAATGAGCAGGGTTTATTATTATAATTCTAAGTGAAGGGATTCCGAGGTTTTATTAGAACCGTCTTATATGAATATTTGCTAATTGAATTAAATTCGGGTTAACAAGTAGGATTAAGAGTATAACTTTATAGTACCTAAAAAGGGAGATCAAATCGGGTTAGAGTACTAAGTGCACGGGAAATAATTGATTATGATAGTACCTAGAAAGGGGGGTAAAATATACATCTTGCTCTGAGGATACTCACACGTGTCAAAAGCTTATCTATTTGTGTCTATAGAATAGATTTGCATGGTCTAGCAATGCGTCCATAAACCACAAGGTAGAGTTGGACATCGACACATGAAAGTATGAATTAACGAATGAAACTGGATGACCTGACGAACTACCTACTATCTTACTTGATCGCAACTCAATTATCTTTTATTCTTGTTATTATTTCTCATTCTTTCAATTATTAGTTGTTACTTAACACCAAAACTATTATATTTCCAAAATAGTCATAATCTACTAGAACGTAATTAAATTGATATTTACCCATCCCGTGGATTCGATATTTAACTTGGTCACCTTCGAAACTACAATTGATATCCTTCATACTTGGGGATTAAAATTGTGTGTTGAGAAAACACCCATCAAGTTTTTGGCGCCGCTGCCGGGGATGGTTTAAAATATCTTTTTGTTATTTCTAGTTTATTAGGGCTATTTTTCTTATTTTGCTGTTTTAATTCTAGTTCTTTTTAGGTGCATGCTCACGAGATCAAAGAAAGGTGAACTTGAACCCTATAATCCTGAGATCGGAGCATCGTCAAGAAAGAAGAAGAAGAAGAAGAAGAAGAAGAGTAAGGCAAAGAATATTGATCCAACTGAAGCTCTGAATTTTGGAGTTGAAGTTGACGAGCAGATTTCGCAGACGATTAAAGCTACAACTGAAGTTAATTCGGGAGTAGAAACAGTCAACATGGCAGCGAATT
This sequence comes from Pogostemon cablin, assembly GCA_023678885.1. Lineage (NCBI taxonomy): Eukaryota > Viridiplantae > Streptophyta > Magnoliopsida > Lamiales > Lamiaceae > Pogostemon > Pogostemon cablin. The sequence goes on from CM042993.1 coordinate 12,107,735, forward strand.
CGGATAATCTAGCCATCCGAGAGGTTTTCAGAAACAATGGGGATGGAAATTTTGGGCTTCTAGGAGCGAGGGGAACGAATGCAGCTTTCGATCTTCATCCCGCTCTTATTAGCATGATAGAAAGGAACTCCTTTTCAGGGGGGTCTTTCGAGGATCCGCAGCAGCATCTGAACAAGTTCTTGGGCTACACAAGTACTCAAAAAGACGCAGGAGAACATGAAGATGCTAGGAAGATCCTCTTGTTCAAATTCTCGCTTACTGAAAAGGCGAGAGATTGGTACGACACTATCAACGCAGCTGAGTGCACCACTTGGGAGCAACTGAAGTTAAGGTTCTTGGAGAGGTACATGCCACCTTCAAAGGTGTTTAAGATGAAGCAAGACATTAACCAATTTGCTATCGGTGGAGGTGAAAAATTTCATGAAGCATGGGATAGATTCAAGGACATGCTTAGGAAGTGTCCTCAACATAGGCTATCTAAAGCTCAATATATCAGTATATTCTACAATGGATTGGACTGTGATTCACGAGTGTTATTGGATGCTTCTTCTAATAGAGCATTACTTACAAAGTCATCCGTAAAGGCCGAGAAGTTGTTTGAAGATATTTCGATGAATTCGAGGGATTGGCCAACTGATAGAGTTAGAGGTACTTATGTCCTTGGGAAGGTAGCTCAGGTTGAACAAGCAATGGTGAAAACAAGTAGAGAGGATGAGATCGTCTCTAGCTTGTCCAATATCAACAAGCTACTTGAATCCCAACAGAAGCAAATCAGCGAATTATCTCAGCGCGTACCAATCATGCAGTAGGAGTTGAAGAATGAGAGACCAATCCAAGAGGAGTTGGAAGAGGCACACTATGCCATGGGTCAGAGTATTCAAGGGACTAGGTATCCAGATCAAGGAAACCGGAACTACCAAGGGAACTATCGAGGAAACTTTAATAATTGTGGTCCCCCGGGTGGTTATCAACAGCCTAGGAGGCCGGAGTTCTCATGGAGAAATCCGAATAATGCGATCCAACCTCCGATGGGTGTTGATTCGGGTGCTAAAGTGGAAGAAGGGAAACCAGGTCTTGAGGATACTGTGAACAGGTATATGACCAAGAATGATGAAAGAGTGAACCGCCTTGAGGCCAAACTTGAAAAGAAAATCGATGCAAACCATGAGGTTATATCTAAGCAGGTGAAAGACCTTACATTGCTAATGGGGGAGATGACAGGAAGTGTTAACAAGCTTACTCAAACTCTTAAGAAAGGGAAGTTCCCGTCTCAAAGTATTGAGAATCCAAGGTCCTGCAACGCCATCACATTGAGGTCGGGAACGCAATACGAGGGACCTATGAGGCCAGAATCAAATTTGGATATGTCTAGGGCCAGGTTCGACCATGGTTCGACCAATATTGAAGGTTGAACCATACCGGAGAGGTCGAACCAACACACTGGACACGATCAGGAGGCATTACAGCATCGGTTCGACCAAAATGCAGGTGGTTCGACTTGTGATGGTTGTTTTCTCAACACACAATTTTAATCCCCAAGTATGAAGGATATCAATTGTAGTTTCGAAGGTGACCAAGTGATTAGCCATAATATAGTGGGCATGACCAATTAAAGAAATTATCGAACCACAGGGAGGAAGGTACTAGAGTTTAAGCGATCTCAAGTTTATCGTGATTTTATAAGGACGACGGAAGAGAGGATAGGAGCAAATGAATGCAATTATGCTAAAGCAAGAAATAAAGATAAAATGAATGCAAAGATAAGATGGTTCCAAATGATGCAAGGATGAGATTAACAACAATCATGGCATAGATAATTAAGTAATTATGCAATTAATTCTAATCTCTCATGGACAAGGTATAGAAGCGATCACTAATTCCACCTAAACTCTCTCTCGAGATGGATAGGATGTAGGCCCTCAACAAGGCTCCCAAATGCACATAGGATCGAGACAATAGCAAACACCTCCCACTAGGTACTAATTACTCTATGAGTTCCCTAATTAGGTACTAAATCATAAGCAATATTCCCTTTTAAGGTACTATGAATTCACTAATTGTTTGGGTCTCCTCATTTAATCAACCAACCTCTCGATTAAGCTAATCAAATGTTCTATCAAAGGGTTCTAAATCTAGAAGGATATCTCTATCTCATTCTAAATTAATGCACATGAAGTGTATGATGAAATGATTCAATGAACTATCTTAAACACATAATTGATTTCTCAATCTAATCACATGCCCATGACAATTAATCACACAAATCATCATATACATCAAGCAATCAACAATCAATGATAGAAATAACACAAAGCCCATTCAAGATTAAAATCAATTTGCATAAAAACTAAATTATCCAACACCAATCATGGAGCTAATCTCACAAAGGAGATTAGCCTCTCATATCCATAAGAAAATTAACATAGACATTAAGATCCTTACAAAACATGATCAATCTATAAAGAAATGCACAAAAATTAGAATTAGATTCCCCCTTTGAAGTGCTTCAATGGAGATCTCCTTCTTCTTCTTGTGATCTCACTCTCCCTTGCTTCCTTGATCACTTGGATGGTGAATTTGATGGAGGGGATCAAGTGTAGATGGGTGGATGAAGAATGGATGAAGATGATGGTGGAAAATGGAAGAAATGGTGTGTGAGGTGTGTGTGGAAGGGGTGGAAATCGGATTTTTTTTATAAAATCTGAATGGAGGGGTATTTATACTCCTTGGGAGGCTTCTAGAAGGATTCTGATTTTTTTCTGATCCCTGACACGACACGAGTCGTGTGGCGCAACACGGCCATGAGGTGCCCGTGTTGCGTGAACTGATGCTCCCGCACGGCCATCGCTTACAGGCCCGTGTTGGCTACACGGGTCGTGTGCTGCAACACGAGTCGAGCTCCGCAACACGGCCAAGTGGTGGTCGTGTTGGATGAATAGATGTTGCCGCACGACCATTCTGGACAGGCCCGTGTTAGCTACACGAGTCGTGCACTGCGACACGGCTCGTGCCACCGACACGACCAGTCGTGTTGCTGCTGCCCTGATTCCTTCACTGTTTTGGCTCGTTCTCCCTCGTTTCAACTCCAAATTGAGATCCGCTTTTTCCTACATCTTCCTTATCCTATTTAGCATCAAATAAAAGGTGAAAATAGTAGGTTTAAGCTCATTCACACATATTTCCATGAAAACACAAAACACAACCAAATAACACATAAAATACGGATAAAAATATACGAAAACACATATAAAAAGACACTAAAATCTAGGTGAAAATATCACTCATCACACCCCCAAACTTAAAGTGTTGTGCGTCCCCGCACAACGAAAATGATAAACCAAGGAGAGTGATTTTCACCTAGGAAAAGACTAAACGAACATAAGTAACAACACATCATTAGCAACAAGAATTACAAATTATGCTAAGGCATCCTACAACATTAAACTCATAACATGAAAAATTAACAAGTTCAATCTAAAGAGAATAAAAGTGTAATATAGTCCCTTTTAGTCCAAGCCTCACATAGGTTATAAATTTCACTCAACACTCTTTAAAGTAGGTAAATCAACACTCATCAATCGATTGGCTCGACTCGCTATAAGCTTGCTCGTGGACTACATTCACAAACCACCAAAGTTTTCATTAGTGATCAAAAAGGTCTTTCATTAAGGATGTAATGATAGGCTCTTTGGTAGGGTATGGAAGATATGGATAATAGTGACTAAGCAAGTGTAAGTAATCGAAGAGATGGCCAATTTCTCCAACTTCTCCACTTTTCTTTCTTCCTTTCTCAACTTTGGTAATCACAAGCACTAATCATCAACATTCCTTTGGATTGAGCTTCTTATGATGCATGCTTCCTTTCTTTGAATTTTTATTTCCTTGAGCATCTTGTTGTTGCTTTACTCATTTTTCTTGTTTTGAGGTTGCATGTTCATTCTTTTTTATGCTCTTTTTCATCCTTTTTCTTGCTTGTTTACCATTTCCTTTTTCTTTTTCTTCCTTATCAAACCTTTCTAGTTACCATCTCCTCAATCACCCACACAAATGGTATATATGTAAGGCTTAAGTGGGTAATCATGGCTTGTAATGTGCTATATTCACAATAAAAAGGCTTAAAGGCTCAAAATGGTTAACTAGGGATGATGTACATGGTAGGAAAATATATGGCAATGACTATGAATAACAAGGATGGCCTAAGATCATTTCACTAATCTCCACAAATCGGGCTCGTTCCTATAGTCCTTGAGCAAGTTCTAGCTTATCAAACACAACCAATCCACTCATGAAGAAAAACCATGTATGCACGGTTGAGGCTCAAATTCTCACAAGCTTATGCATTGGACCTTAAGAACTTATTACACCACATTCATCTCAAAATTGAACAAGTTAAGTAAAACATGCCACAATTCGAAAGTGTAGAGATTCTTAATCATAACTTTTCATCACTTACTACCACAACATATCACCACTCATGTTCAAAAATGACTCACAACATCCCAAAACAAACCACCAAACATACCAAGACAAAAATAAGAAAACACACAAAACATAAAATAAAGACTCAACAAACAATAAACAAAACAAAAACACATAACATGCAAGAATAAAAATCACTATCATTAAACAATGAAGCACACATTCAAATCATCCATAAACAATGTAAGCTCACAATCATCCCAACCTTTGATTGAAAAGAAAATCCTAACTAATGAAAATAAACATCCCAAAAAAACATAACACATGAAGTAGCATGCTAATCACATCAATACAAATCAAATCAAATTATGCTAAGCACATAAAAGTGGTAGGGTGTAGAATGAACTCCCCCAATAAGCATTTGATAGTGGAAGTTGTTAGCTCCGAGCTCAATTCGTGCTTCCAATACCCTTCATACATGCTCAACAAAACCATTAGCTCAACAATTTCATTAAAAATATGGACTATCATGCACTTCAACACGACCAATCATACCAAAATCAAACCAAACTCATGAGAAAAATTTTAAAATTTTAGCTCAAAAATACGAAAAGTATATGCTTTCAAGACAAAGTATGTCACACCACGCCATATCCCCCCAAACTTAAATTGAAACAAGAGTTTCGAGGTAAGTTTGCAAAAAGTTGTGTGACTTACTATCACATTTCAAATCAAGCACTCTTCGTGTCTTCAATACGCGTATTCCTCACAAGCACAATCAACCTACATGCCAAAAATGCAAGAAATAACAAATCCACAATCCTTATTGAAAGCATTAAATAAAGCAATAAAGATAATGATGGGTTGCCTCCCATCGAGCGCTAAGTTTAACGTCTTCAAGCCGGACGATAGTCTTTAGCTCATGGTGGTCTTGAATAGTCCTTAGGCACTATCATAGGTTTCTTCTTGAAGTAGTGCCTTGTGCTCTCCCGTTCAACCACTAGAACGGTTCCCTTCTTGTTAAATAGCTCAAGCAATTGTTCTCCGAAGGCGTTCTTTACAAGAAATGGCCCTTTCCACTTGTTCCACTTCTTCCATGGAGCTCTATGTGAATTTTGAACTTCAACCACATCCCCCGGTAAGAATTCGGGCATAGACAAGTGTTGGTGCCCTCTTGCAACCTTTTTCCTACAATCACCAAATAAATTTTTATCAATGAAATCATGGAAGTTCTTAAGAGAATTTGAAATTTCAATAGAATGAGAAGGTTTTGGCTTGTGGGGAGTAGAATCCATGATCTTAGTTTCCGGAGGTTTCCTTTCTTCCATAATGGCATGAATCTCTTTTTGATTTTGAATCTTGACTTTCTCTACCATCTCTTCAAGAGACTCGACAAATCTATCGAATTCCCCCTTCAACTCTTCTTTCAACTCTTTAGCTTTCACCCACTTAGGCATCCTTTCTCTTCTTTCCTTTATAACCTCATTAACCCCCAAACTAGTCTTGTTCCGATCCTTAATAGAGGAAGAAGGCTTGTTGTTCTCAACGGTGGATACAACTTGACTAACTTGGTGCTCAATGGAATCCAATCTAGCACCGAATGCTACTATTGCACTTGTCACCATGTCACACCAATTTCCGATTCGATCCATCCACATTTCATTAAACTTACTATCCTTCTCTATGCGATCCATAACCATTTCAAACATCTTTTCTCCAAACATTGCTATGTGGTCACTTTGGGTGGAATAAGAGGTGTTGGAGTCTTGAAAATTTCCCCATAGATGTGGTTGATTTCCTTCTTGATGACTAGAAAAATTTCCTTGAAAAACATCTTCCACACCTTGAGGGTATACTTGATGACTCATTTGATGAGGAACTCCAAAATCTCCATAACCTTGTTGTAGGAATTGCATATCTTGTACTCCATAATCCGGTTGCAAATTAGGTTCACCATTTGGCATTTGAAATCCTTGAAAATTTCCTTGTGTGTTCATAGCGGAATGAACACTTCTATTCACCATATCTCGAAGAGTATCCATGTAGCTCATATTTTTGGGGTTGCTCTCCTTCTTCTTCCTTCTCAAGGTATGCACCTATAAAAGAAAGAAAAATTAGAACAAAATTTTCCAAAGCAAATATAAGATGCAAAAATAAAAAAAAATATCCTTATTAAGACCACTCTAAACATTCCTTCGTCAAACTACTAGCGACCGTTACCTCCCCGGCAGCGGCGCCATTTGATTAGCCATAATATAGTGGGCATGACCAATTAAAGAAATTATCGAACCACAGGGAGGAAGGTACTAGAGTTTAAGCGATCTCAAGTTTATCGTGATTTTATAAGGACGACGGAAGAGAGGATAGGAGCAAATGAATGCAATTATGCTAAAGCAAGAAATAAAGATAAAATGAATGCAAAGATAAGATGGTTCCAAATGATGCAAGGATGAGATTAACAACAATCATGGCATAGATAATTAAGTAATTATGCAATTAATTCTAATCTCTCATGGACAAGGTATAGAAGCGATCACTAATTCCACCTAAACTCTCTCTCGAGATGGATAGGATGTAGGCCCTCAACAAGGCTCCCAAATGCACATAGGATCGAGACAATAGCAAACACCTCCCACTAGGTACTAATTACTCTATGAGTTCCCTAATTAGGTACTAAATCATAAGCAATATTCCCTTTTAAGGTACTATGAATTCACTAATTGTTTGGGTCTCCTCATTTAATCAACCAACCTCTCGATTAAGCTAATCAAATGTTCTATCAAAGGGTTCTAAATCTAGAAGGATATCTCTATCTCATTCTAAATTAATGCACATGAAGTGTATGATGAAATGATTCAATGAACTATCTTAAACACATAATTGATTTCTCAATCTAATCACATGCCCATGACAATTAATCACACAAATTATCATATACATCAAGCAATCAACAATCAATGATAGAAATAACACAAAGCCCATTCAAGATTAAAATCAATTTGCATAAAAACTAAATTATCCAACACCAATCATGGAGCTAATCTCACAAAGGAGATTAGCCTCTCATATCCATAAGAAAATTAACATAGACATTAAGATCCTTACAAAACATGATCAATCTATAAAGAAATGCACAAAAATTAGAATTAGATTCCCCCTTTGAAGTGCTTCAATGGAGATCTCCTTCTTCTTCTTGTGATCTCACTCTCCCTTGCTTCCTTGATCACTTGGATGGTGAATTTGATGGAGGGGATCAAGTGTAGATGGGTGGATGAAGAATGGATGAAGATGATGGTGGAAAATGGAAGAAATGGTGTGTGAGGTGTGTGTGGAAGGGGTGGAAATCGGATTTTTTTTATAAAATCTGAATGGAGGGGTATTTATACTCCTTGGGAGGCTTCTAGAAGGATTCTGATTTTTTTCTGATCCCTGACACGACACGAGTCGTGTGGCGCAACACGGCCATGAGGTGCCCGTGTTGCGTGAACTGATGCTCCCGCACGGCCATCGCTTACAGGCCCGTGTTGGCTACACGGGTCGTGTGCTGCAACACGAGTCGAGCTCCGCAACACGGCCAAGTGGTGGTCGTGTTGGATGAATAGATGTTGCCGCACGACCATTCTGGACAGGCCCGTGTTAGCTACACGAGTCGTGCACTGCGACACGGCTCGTGCCACCGACACGACCAGTCGTGTTGCTGCTGCCCTGATTCCTTCACTGTTTTGGCTCGTTCTCCCTCGTTTCAACTCCAAATTGAGATCCGCTTTTTCCTACATCTTCCTTATCCTATTTAGCATCAAATAAAAGGTGAAAATAGTAGGTTTAAGCTCATTCACACATATTTCCATGAAAACACAAAACACAACCAAATAACACATAAAATACGGATAAAAATATACGAAAACACATATAAAAAGACACTAAAATCTAGGTGAAAATATCACTCATCACCAAGTTAAATATCGAATCCATGGGATGGGTAAATATCACTTTAGTTACGTTCTAGCAATTATGACTATGTTGGAAATTATATTTGTTGGTTTGTAAACTAAGTAATAATTAAAATAGCAAATAAATAACAAGAACAAGAAAATAGTAGTTGTGATCAAATAAGATGATAGGTAGTTCGTCAGGCCATCCAGTTTCATTCGTTAATTTATACTTTCATGTGTCGATGTCCGACTCTGCCTTGTGGTTTATGGACGCATCGCTAGACCATGCAAATCTATTCTATAGATACGAATAGATAAGCTTTTGACACGTGTGAGTATCCTCAAAGCAAGATTTATACTTTACCCCCTTTCTAGGTACTATCATAATCAATTATTTCCCGTGCACTTAGTACTCTAACCCGATTTGATCTCCCTTTTTAGGTACTATAAAGTTATACTCTTAATCCTACTTGTTAACCCGAATTCAATTCAATTAGCAAATATTCATATAAGACGGTTCTAATAAAACCTCGGAATCCCTTCACTTAGAATTATAACAATAAACCCTGCTCATTAGTGAACGCACTCAATCAATAACCATGTTATGTATTCAGACTCTACACAACGATTATTGATGCACAAAACAACTATGAGTATGGATTAATAAAGAACAATCTTATATAAACTAAACCACAAGTAGTGTTGTACGGAGTATACACATGAAATACAAATCAACTCATGAAACTTTCATAACCCTAGAAGTGGCTCTAGCCCATGATTGATCTAGGAACAATCATGGTTAGATGGACCAATCTTACTTGAACCTCCAGGGAAGCTCTGTTACAGCCCTCTGGATGGATCTCCAATCTCTTCTCTTATCTCGCGTTGATGATGATGATAGACGAGTGTGTTTTTGGTCTGCATGAGCCTTCTTTTATACTTGTAATCACGTCTCTAGGGCTTGGAATGGGCTTTTCAAGTGATCCCACGCGTTTTGGCCTCAAAAATCCAGATAAGGTAAGTTTCCGCATGTAGGATCGACCTCGTCAAACAGGTCGAACCACTAGCCACAGTTCGAACCACAGGTCGAACCTTGCTACTGGAAGTATTCTGCACTGGTTCGACCTCTTGTACAGGTCGAACATCTCAGGTCTTGGTCGAACCCCAGGTCAAACCTCACCACTGGATAATTTCCGCTCCTGGTTCGACCAACTGTCAGGTCGAACCCCATCGTCGTGGTCAAACCCATCTTCTTGCAAACTGGTTCGACCATGGTTTGACCTGATCAAACAGATTGAACCCCTTGAGTCGTGGTCGAATCCTCCTTCTGCTATTTCGCAATGCTGGTTTGACCTGCTGGAGAGGTCGAACCCTCCTACAACCAGGTCGAACCCTACTCTTTCCTTGGCGGTTTGCGTGGTCTCGACTTCGTCTCTTCGATTCTTGGCACTTCCACTCCGTCTTTGCTATGAAAATCACTTAAATAGCTCCACTAACACCTGATTCATGCTAATTCACAATATATATAGGTTTTTCACCTATTTCCACCTCAAAACTCTCCAAAACTAGCACAAAACATGATGCCAAACTTGTGAATTTACACACTCATCAAACCCCCAAACTTACATGTTGCTCGTCCCGAGGCAACCAAATCAAACCACAGGAGTTGTGTATAATTCACCAAGATCAAGTACAACACATACCACACATGCAACTTCATTAAATCAAACAAGTATTAATTGCTTCATATATATCACTCATGCAAAACCAATCCAATCACACACCATTCGGAGTACTAAGTAATCTAGCTCACAAGATAAGTATTTATTCTCTTTCACTCAAGTGCGTGAGGCACTATATAGGCTAGTATAAACACTCATATCAATCCATATTCACGCGTAACCATAAGCTTGGCAAAGGTCTCAAAAATCAACTTATAATCAACTCTTCACTAGGATATCAAAGGACTTGTTTTTGGGTTGTAATGTTGGCTCTTTGGAAAAAGGTAGGAAAATTTAGGTAAAGTGACTTAAGACACTAGTAGAGAGTTACCTTGGAGGTTCTTGATTTCTTCTTCTTACAGCAATATCTCCTCCAATTTCTCTTCTTCTTCTCATGGATTTTCCTTCTTTTCCGTGCATCAACATCATCTCTTTAGACAATTCGGGTACCAATTTTAGGCACTACCCTTCTTTTATCAATCAGCTGCTCTTAAGCTTAAAACTTCATGTATAAAAATAATTGGGGTACCAGTTTCGGGCACTACCCCTAAACAAGATTTAACCATATTCTTTTTATCCAACCATATTCTATCTTCCTCTTCTTCTTGCAACACTTGCTCACCTCCACTCTCTCTACCAATGAATAGGTTAATCAAAGCTCAAGTAAAAGTTTATAAGGTTATTTACTTTAGCTACCAAAGAAAAGGCTTTTAATGGCTCAACGGGGCACCCAAAGGTTAATAAGACCATAAGGAAAGATAAATTTGGCTAAGTAGCTTAATCACAAAATAATGGCCTAAGATCATCTCCTAGCAATTTATCAATCATAAGTCTCACACAAGACTCCAAGCCAAGTTCTAGAATACGTTCATATGAATGATCCTCTCTAGAATAAAATAATCATGATCAAGCATGATTAAAAAGGCTCAAATCCTCACATAGGTAATTAGAATCCTAAGTACTCCTCATAGCACATAATTAAGATCAATTCCACAAGAACTCAATATACTTATCAACTAAACATGCTTTTCATCAATAGAAATTAACACATGAACATATGAATGCACAAAATCAATAAGCTTATACCCAATCAATCATACAAGTATCTATCAAGCGATATCACTTATACATTCCACTCACGCATGAATCACAACCCGACCTAAAAAGATAAAAAGAAGAATAAGGGATTCAAGATGAATCGGAGGAAACCAAAGAAAACCTGAAAAACTACTCCTCCGGAGCATCATCATCCTCATCATCATCATCCTCATCATCAAGTCTCCGCTCTAAAATCCGGTGTAGATCACCGATGTGGCTATCCAAGTAATCAACTCAATCACCCAACCTACCAACTTTCTCATTCAAAGCCATATACCTCTCATTCAGCGTAGCATAGTTGGCGTTGGCGAGTGCGAGCTGTCGGTTTGTCTCCTGCTGGCTAGCAACGATCGCGACCAGCTGCTCATGAATAAGGCGGAGCTGCTCCCGTGTATCATTTGGGACAGCCCGCTGCTGACGAAGTGCTGGCTCATACTGAGGTGCGTCGTGCTGCATCGGCATCTCTTCATCCTGCTGCTCCTCCTCGGGCTGCTCTTTCTCCTCAGGCTGCTGTGGTGGACGGAACTCTCCTTGATCAACAATCTGCTATAACTCCGCCATCCTACCATCCGCACACATCTGCGATACAGTCCTCCAATCACCACCCGATCTCACTGCCACGGATAAGGCGTTATGTCCAAGAGAATCCATCAACTTGTTCCTCGCCACCCGAATAGTTGTCAAGTTGCTCACATCAAAAGGGAACATGAAATTGAAGGGCTTGAGTCCCCTCGTGAAGAACCAATCTCCATCTCGGAAATAGGCAAATCCTCCCTTCACGCATGTAAACATCGTCAAATTGGGCTCTCCTCTAACTGGTGTAATGCCGGTGAAATCCAAGTGATAATGCTCAGCCACGATCGTCAGTAACCCTCCAATATTCACCTTTTAAAACCCAATGGTCCTGAATCGATGTAGCTGTGTAATGAAATACGCTCCAACATTGAACTGCACCCCATTTAGCATACACCACAAGGCGTAAAGCTCTTCTCTAGACACAACACTCCCCTCTGAGCGGGCGAACAACGTGTTGCTCAAGACACGATCCATGTACCTGAAAACTGGATTCTTTATCGAAGAAGCACGAGCCTGCCTAATCTTATAATCTCCAATCTCCCCTGTGATCTCTCTCCAAAACCTATTAGCGTTGAACGCACCATTCTCCAAGCGAGAGATTCCCAAAGGCGTCTCAAACAGCTCATTAAAATCCTCAGATGTCCATCTCCTACTCACTCCACCAAGCTGAAACGTACACTGATACGGGTACCCAAGCGGGTCCTTCACCATCTCGAATGAGCAAACTACTTCCACTGTAACATGGAAATACGTCGGCTTCTTTAACTCCATAAACCTCCGGATACCCACTTGATCGAACATCCAGAAAATGTCATTCCCTATTCTCATTATCCTCATCGCCTTATCATCTTGGTATCGAGTACGAGCTATCTTGTCTGAGACTTCTTCCCACTTTTCTTTAATCTCATCCCAGTTTTGCATTTGAATTTTGAAATTCTCGGGTAAACGATCTTGTAGCCTCAGCTTCCTGGTCACTGTGTCCACATTCGAAGGCCTGTCTTACCTCTTCTTCGATCTTGCTTCCTCTGCCTTACCTTTACCTTTACTTGATCCTTGTCCCTTTTCTGAAAACAACTATTTCAACACAATCAACAAAACAAGAACACAAGTATTTGACTAGCATATCCTATACTCTACTCAAGACTTCAAGCATCCATGCTCAATCAACTCCAACTAATCTCAACATCACTTGCTCATTCATCATGCTCAAAACATCATCAATCACACTACCTTTAATCTTCAAATCATAAACAACAAGCATGCATCAACCAATTCAAGTTATTCAACAAGAATTTCAACAATTGAACTTCATGAACAACTCCAACTATCAACAATTCAAACCTAATTAACATGCTCATTCCTCTAGATGCATCATATCCTTGATCGATCCACATACAAACTCAAGTTCTATCCCTAATCATGCAATCTCAATCCAACAATCATGAATTCATATGAATCAATTCAAAAATATCAATTATCACCATGAATTTCAACCAAAATCAACATCAATCAACTTACCCAAAACATATTTCTTGCAATAAACTTCAATCCTAAGGTAATTGAGTTGAAAGAACGTACCTTTAGTCTTGCCCATGGTTAACAATCGATAATTTGCACACAACACTCAAAAACGCGACTGAAGCCCTAATTCGCGACAAAAATCGCCCAAATCCACCCCCAATTCAAGAATTAAGAGTGTAATGTTGTATAATCGGTGCAAAATCAAATGTAATTGACGAATTTGTGCAAGGGTGTTAAGGTTCGGGGAAGGTTCAAGGTTTGGTGAACAAAAAGAATGATCGAACCCCTTTAAAAAAACAACTTAAAACGCGTACCTGACTGGGTTCGACCTGCTGAACAGGTCAAACCTCGAGCGACTAGGTCGAACCTACCTTCTGGACAAACTTACCTTTTGGGTTCGAACTAGGTTCGACCTTCGGAACAGGTCGAACCATGAATGTCGTGGTCGAGCCTATCACCTGAAAATAGAGTGCTCTGAACGGACTGGTTCGACCTTAGGTTCGACCTTCTAAATAGGTCGAACCATAACGGCTCAGGTTGAACCACCATATTGTAAATTTTAAGTCACCGGGTTCGACTTTGGTTCGACCTGTTAGACAGGTCGAACCTAGAATGATCAGGTCGAACCACCTCACTGGATGATTTTCTGCGTCGGTTCGACTTCCTCTGCTCGGTTCGACCTCCTTGCACTGGTCGAACCTACCCTGGATTTGGTCGAACCACCCTTCAAAGCTTCTAAACTGAGTGTTCTTCAATCCCTACACACTTCAAACTTCAATACGAATCATTATGTACTAGCTAGAGCATAACTTCATCAAAAATTGTTCCACAAAATATTATTCATGAGTAACTCCGTAAAATAAAACACAACCAAAACTCACTAAACATTAGGCAAGTTGTAAAAAATCATCACATCAAAATCGATTAAAATTTTAAATATGGCACAAAAACCAACTCCCCTAACAAACATCACAAAGAAAAGATTATACTATCGGTGCTTATCAAGGTAAGTACATCACACCCCCCCAAACTTAGTAGAAACTAAAGTTGAAACTAAGTTTGCAAAGAGATGTAATTGCCGAAAAGTAAGCACTTCAAATATAAAAATTTCTTACTCACATGAATGAAATAAAGCATTAAAACGGGAGGGAAAGCCCCCAACAGGTGCTCATGTTTAACGTCGGAGAGTCACGACGGTACCAAATCAGATTAAGGTATCCACAAAGATGACACAAACATCATTCGGCGACCTATAATGCTTCAAGTGATGTCCATTCGCCGCAAAAATGTATTCATCCTTGTCAATGAGCTCAAAACTCCCCCCACCTAAGGCTCGATGAATCATGAATGGTCCCGTCCACTTTGACTTCAACTTGCCTGCAAAAAGTTTTAAACAAGAGTTAAAGAGTAATACCTCGTCTCCTTGCTTGAACTCCTTATACGAGATCTTCGAATCATGCCATCTTTTAATCCTTTCCTTGTAGATCTCTGAATTCTTGTACGCACGACTCCGAAACTCATCCAAAAGATTGATGTGAGTAATCCTCAACTCCTTCACATCCTTGAGAGTCAAATTCAATCTTCGCAAAGCCCAAAACGCTTTGTGTTGAATCTCTATAGGTAAGTGGCATGGCTTCCCATAGACAATCTGATATGGTGACATATCTAAAACGTCTTGTACGCGGTCTGGAACCCCCACACTACATCATCGAGCTTCAAAGCCCAATCCTTTCTATTAGTTCCGACCACCTTCTCCAAAATCTGTTTGACTTGACGGTTAGAGACCTCCTCTTGCCCATTCGCTTGAGGATGATAGGGTGTAGTAACCCTATACTTAACACCATACCCTTTAAGCACCTTCTCAAGAAATTTATTCACGAAATGCGTATCTCCATCACTAACAAGTGCTCTAGGGACTCCAAAACGGGCAAAGATATGCTTCTTCAAGAAAGATATAACAGTTTTCGAATCATTTAAGCGAGTAGGAATCGCTTCCACCTACTTAGAAACATAATCCACCGCAAGTAGAATGTAGAGAAATCCATTAGATGGGGGAAAAGGCCCCATAAAATTGATACCCCACACATCAAAAATCTCGACTACTATGCTTGTCTGAAGCGGCATCTCGTCTCTCCTACCGATATTCCCCATGCGTTGACATCTATCACAAGTTGCCACATAGGTCTCACAATCCTTGAACAACGTAGGCCAATAAAGAGCGGACTGAAGTACCTTGGCTGCTGTCTTTTGAGCGCCGAAGTGCCCCCCGTTAGGTTGTGCATGGCAAAACTCGAGAACACTCTCCATCTCCATCTCGGGCACACACCTACGGATGATAGAATCCGTGCAAATCTTGTACACAAACGGATCATACCATATGAAAGTCTCAACATCTCTCTTGAATTTAGCAAGTTGATATCGGTTGAGATCCTTTGAAATTTCTCCCACAGCAATATAATTAACATAATCCGCATACCATGGATCAACTCCCTGCGCAACCACCACACACGCTCGCTCAGCCCCTTCAACAAACACGGCCACGATCTTTTCATCCGGGAACATTTCCTCAATATACTCGAAAGAATTATCACAATGTTCCCTAGTCTCCAACCTCGAAAGGTGATCCGCCAACACATTATCAGAACCTTTCTTATCCCGGATCTCCATGTCAAACTCTTGAAGTAGAAAATCCACCTTATTATCCTAGGTTTCATCTCCTTCTTCTCCATCAAGTACCGAATCGCTGAATGATCCGTGTACACAATAGTCTTCATGCCAACCAAATACTGACGAAACTTATCGAATGCGTACACAACAGCCAAAAACTCCTTTTCAGTCACCGTGTAATTCTTTTGTGCCGCATCGAAAGTCTTACTCGCGTAGTAAATGACGCAGAACTTCTTCTCCTTTAGCTGCCCAAGCACCACTCCAAGTGCTACATCACTTGCATCACACATTAATACAAACGGTTGAGTCCAATCCGGTGTGATCAAGATAGGTGCAGTGATAAGCGCCTCCTTCAAAACTTGAAAAGCTGTTAGACATTCATCATCAAACACAAAAGGAACTTCCTTTTCAAGTAAGTGAGATAAGGGCTTAGAGTATTTTGAGAAGTCTTTTATGAATCTCCTGTAAAAACCGGCGTGTCCAAGGAAGGACCACACTCCTCTTTCATTGGTCGGTGGTGGAAGCTTCTCAATTGCCACCACTTTAGCACGATCTACTTGCAATCCTTTGGCAGAAACATGATGCCCAAGAACAATCCCATCCTTCACCATGAAGTGGCACTTCTCCCAATTCAAGACAAGATTAGTCACTTGGCATCTCTTCAAAACAGTAGTTAGGTTAGACAAACAAATATCAAAGGAGGAACCAAAAACAGAAAAATCATCCATGAACACCTCCATGATCTTCTCTATCAACCCATCGAATATTGCCATCATGCATCTCTAAAAAGTACAGGCGCATTACATAACCCAAATGGCATTTTTTGAAAAGCAAAGGTCCCGTAGGGGCAAGTAAAAGTGGTCTTTTCTTGATCCTCGGGGGCAATCATGATTTGGTTGTACCCCGAGTATCCATCCAAGAAACAATAAAACTCATACCCTGCAAGACGATCTAACATTTGATCCATGAAAGGAAGAGGAAAATGATCCTTACACGTGTTCTCATTCAACTTCGTATAATCAACACATGTACGCCATTCCGTAGGAATCCTTGTGGCTATCGCTTCTCCATCCTCAGCTTTTACTACAGTCATACCCCCCTTTTTAGCAACTACATGAAATGGACTCACATGGGGACTATCACTAATAGGATATATGATTCCAGCATCCAACCACGTAAGGATTTGCTTCCTAATCACCTCTTGAATCGCGGGATTAACCCTCCGCTGATTCTGAACACTTGCCTTTGCCTCGTCTAACAATCTTATCCTATGCATACAATACGAAGGACTAATTCCTTTCAAATCCTCAAGAGACCAACCAATCGCAGATTTATACTTCCTAAGAACAGTCAATAACTCCTCAAGTTGATCATCATCAAGAGAAGAAGATACAATTACTGGATATTTTTCATTGTCACCAAGAAAGGCGTACTTCAAGTGTTCCGGCAAAAGTTTCAACTCCTCTTTCCTCACTTCCATCGGAGATCTTTCGTTATCCAACGACAAGTACTTTCTCGTCCACTTGACTTCTTCCACCTTAGTTCTTTCTGATTCAAACCTGTCATCACCCAAAGCAAGTAAGTTTTTAAGAAATTTAATACATACCTCGTTGGAGAGTCCGTCGAACTCCGTAGTGGGATAAGTAAGATACTCCATCAAACATGTCTCAAGAGGATCCTTTGACAGGATCAGAGACATATCCTCTTTCTCAATCTCCTCCACCACGTCAATACTTATCCTCTTTTACAATCTCCTCCACCACGTCAATACTATAACACTGCGACTCCATGGGCATCTTCATTGCTTTGTCCAAGTTGAAAAGAACTTCTTCTTTGTCCATCCACAATCTAAGCTCTCTTTTCTGAACATCAATCATAGCTCCAGCAGTAGCAAGGAATGGTCTCCCCAAGATTAAGGGGATATTATCCTTGTCTTCTTCCATCTCTAGCACAAGGAAGTCCACAGGAAAGACTAGCTTCTCCACTTTGACGAGAACGTCTTCAATTATACCTTTTGGAAACGTCATCGACCTGTCCGCCAACTGGAGAACCACTGTTGTAGGGATCAACTCCCCCAAACCAAGCCTCTGAAAGATGAAAAAAGGCATCAAATTGATGCTCGCCCCTAGATCGCACAAAGCTCGCAGTGCCGTCCCCTTTCCAATCTCACATAGAATAGTGAAGCTCCCCGGATCCTTCATCTTTTGTGGCAGCTTCCTTTGAATGATTGAGCTGCAATTTTCAGATAAATTCACCATTTCAATTCTGGTTAAGCTCCGCTTCTTCAACAATATGTTTTTAAGAAATCGGGCATAGTACGGCATCTCGATGATTGCCTCTGAGAAAGGAATGCTCAAGCTTATCTTGTTTATTATCTCTGAAAACTTCTTGAACTTCTCTCTTCAACAATATGTCTTTCATAAACCTGTAAGGAAACGGCAGAGGTATCTTTGTTTTGGGAATCCCCCATTCATCACAATCAACCTTCTCCGTTTTCTCCTTTTTGGCTCTCAATCGCTTGGCTCTCTCCCACTTTTTCTCAGCTATTATCTCTGTACTTTGCTCATTTCAAACCTCTAGAGTAGCATCAACATCATCGAGAGTGTTTGGAGTAGCAACAAGTAATTTCTGGAGGGGTTCGACCAGGGTTCGACCTGTGGAACAGGTCGAACCATGTACGTACTAGTCAAACCTTGCTTCTGGACAATGGCTCTCTTTTTGAATTTGAGGTTCGACCTGTTGAGTAGGTCAAACCACGGGCATCTAGGTCGAACCGGCCTACTGTACTCCTTCCACCTTCCGGTTCGACCAAGGTTCAACCTGTTGGATAGGTCGAACCCCGTCCGTCGTGGTCGAACCGTTGCTGTGACAAAATAAAGTGCTCCAAGTGATGTGGTTCGACCTGGGTTCGACCTGTTGGATAGGTCGAACCATGATTGATTTGGTCGAACTGGTGTTTTGGAAAAATAGAGTGATCCGAGTTGTCGGGTTCGACCAAGGTTCGACCTGTAGGCCAGGTCGAACCATCTGCAGTTTGGTCGAACCTATGCTGCAATCTCTCCTGATCGTGTCCAGTGTGTTGGTTCGACCTTCAATGTTGGTCGAACCAGGGTCGAACCTGGCCCTTGACATATCCAAATTTGACTCCGTCTTATAGGTCCCTCGTATTGCGTTCCCGACCTCAATGTGATGGCATTGCAGGACCTTGGATTCTCAATACTTTGAGACGGGAACTTTCCTTTCTCAAGAGTTTGAGTAAACTTGTTAACACTTCCTGCCATCTTCCCCATCAGCAATGTAAGGTCTTTCACCTGCTTAGATATAACCTCATGGTTTGCATCAATTTTCTTTTCAGGTTTGGCCTCAAGGCGGTTCACTCTTTTATCATTCTTGGTCATATACCTGTTCATAGTTATCCTCAAGACCCGGTTTCCCTTCTTCCACCTAAGCACCCGGATCAACACCCATCGGAGGTTAAATCGCATTATTCGGATTGCTCCATGAGAACTCCAGCCTCCTAGGCTGTTGATAACCACCCGGGGGATCACGATTATTAAAGTTTCCTCGATAGTTCCCTTGGTAGTTCCGGTTTCCTTGATCTGGATACCTAGTCCCTTGAATACTCTGACCCATGACATAGTGTGCCTCTTCCAACTCCTCTTGGATTGGTCCCTCATTCTTTAACTCCTGTTGCATGATTGGTACGCGCTGAGATAATTCGCTGATTTGCTTCTATTGGGATTCAAGTAACTTGTTGATATTGGACAATCTAGAGACGATCTCATCCTCTCTACTTGTTTTCACCATTGCTTGTTCAACCTGATCTACATTCCCAATGACATAAGTACCTCTAACTCTATCAGTTGGCCATTCCCTCGAATTCATCGAAATATCTTCAAACAACTTCTCGGCCTCTACAGATGACTTTGTAAGCAATGCTCTATTAGAAGAAGCATCCAATAACACTCGAGAATCACAGTCCAATCCGTTGTAGAATATAATGATATATTGAGCTTTAGATAGCCCATGTTGAGGACACTTCCTAAGCATGTCCTTGAATCTATCCCATGCTTCATGAAATTTCTCACCTCTACCGATAGCAAATTGGTTAATGTATTGCTTCATCTTAAACACCTTTGAAGGTGGCATGTACCTCTCCAAGAACCTTAACTTCAGTTGCTCCCAAGTGGTGCACTCAGCTGCGTTGATAGTGTCGTACCAATCTCTCGCCTTTTCACTAAGCGAGAATTTGAACAACAGGATCTTCCTAGCATCTTCATGTTCTCCTGCGTCTTTTTGAGTACTTGCGTAGCCCAAGAACTTGTTCAGATGCTGCTGCGGATCCTCGAAAGACCCCCTAAAAAGGAGTTCCTTTCTATCATGCTAATAAGAGCGGGATGAAGATCGAAAGCTGCATTCATTCCCTTCGCTCCTAGAAGCCCAAAATTTCCAGCTCCATTGTTTCTGAAAACCTCTCGGATGGTTAGATTATCCGGATTCGCTGCCATGTTGACTGTCCTTACTCCCGAATTAACTTCAGTTGTAGCTTCAATCGTCTGAGAATTCTACTCGTCAACTTCAACTCCAAAATTCAGAGCTTCAGTTGGATCAATTGTCTTTGCCTTGCTCTTCTTCTTCTTCTTCTTTCTTGACGATGCTCCGATTTCAGGATTGTAGGGTTCAAGTTCACCTTTCTTTGATCTCGTGAGCATGCACCTAAAAAGAACTAGAATTAAAACAGCAAAACAAGATAGAATAGCCCTAATAAACTAGAAATAACAAAAAGATATTTTACGCCGTCCCCGGCAACGGCGCCAAAAACTTGATGGTTGTTTTCTCAACAAATAATTTTAATCCCCAAGTATGAAGGATATCAATTGTAGTTTCGAAGGTGACCAAGTTAAATATCGAATCCACGGGACGGGTAAATATCACTTTAGTTACGTTCTAGCAATTATGACTATGTTGGAAATTATATTTGTTGGTTTGTAAACTATGTAATAATTAAAATAGCAAATAAATAACAAGAACAAGAAAATAGTAGTTGTGATCAAATAAGATGATAGGTAGTTCGTCAGTCCATCCAGTTTCATTCGTTAATTTATACTTTCATGTGTCGATGTCCGACTCTGCCTTGTGGTTTATGGACCCATCGCTAGACCATGCAAATCTATTCTATAGACACGAAGAGATAAGCTTTTGACACGTGTGAGTATCCTCAGAGCAAGATGTATACTTTACCCCCCTTTCTAGGTACTATCATAATCAATTATTTTCCATGCACTTTGTACTCTAACCCGATTTGATCTCCCTTTTTAGGTACTATAAAGTTATACTCTTAATCCTACTTGTTAACCCGAATTCAATTCAATTAGCAAATATTCATATAAGACGGTTCTAATAAAACCTTGGAATCCCTTCACTTAGAATTATAACAATAAACCCTGCTCATTAGTGAACGCACTCAATCAATAACCATGTTATGTATTCAGACTCTACACAACGATTATTATGCACAAAATAACTATGAGTATGGATTAATAAAACACAATCTTATATAAACTAAACCACAAGTAGTGTTGTACGGAGTATACACATGAAATATAAATCAACTCATGAAACTTTCATAGCCCTAGAACTACCGAAGTGGCTCTAGCCCATGATTGATCTAGGAACAATCATGGTTAAATGGGCCAATCTTACTTGAACCTCCAGGGAAGCTCTGTTACAGCCCTCTGGATGGATCTCCAATCTCTTCTCTTGTCTCGCGTTGATGATGATGATGGACGAGTGTGTTTTTGGTCTGTATGAGCCTTCTTTTATACTTGTAATCACGTCTCTAGGGCTTGGAATGGGATTTTCAAGTGATCCCACGCATTTTGGCCTAAAAAATCCAGATAAGGTAAGTTTCCGCACGTAGGTTCGACCTCATCAAACAGGTTGAACCACTAGCCACAGGTCGAACCACAGGTCGAACCTTGCTACTGGAAGTATTCTGCACTGGTTCGACCTCTTGTACAGGTCGAACCTCTCAGGTCTTGGTCGAACCCCAGGTCGAACCTCACCACTGGACAATTTCTGCTCCTGGTTCCACCAACTGTCAGGTCAAACCCTATTGTCGTGGTCGAACCCATCTTCTCGCAAACTGGTTCGACCATGGTTCGACCTGATCAAACAGGTCGAACCCCTTGAGTCGTGGTCAAACCCTCCTTCTGCTGTTTCGCAATGCTGGTTCGACCTGCTGGAGAGGTCGAACCCTCCTACAACCAGGTCGAACCCTACTCTTTCCTTGGCGGTTCACGTGGTCTCGACTTCGTCTCTTCGATTCTTGGCACTTTCACTCCGTCTTTGCTATGAAAATAACTTAAATAGCTCCACTAACACCTGATTCATGCTAATTCACAATATATATAGGTTTTCCACCTATTTCCACCTCAAAACTCTCTAAAACTAGCACAAAACATGATGCCAAACTTGTGAATTTACACACTCATCATTCGACCTGGCATACAGGTCGAACCTGACAACTCGGAGCACTCTGTTTTTCCAGAACACGGTTCGCCAAATCAATCATGGTTTGACCTATCCAACAGGTCGAACCCAGGTCGAACCGTACAACTTGGAGCACTCTGTTTTGTCACAGTAATGGTTCGACCACGACGGACATGGTTCGACCTATCAAACAGGTCGAACCTTGGTCGAACCGGAGGGCGGAAGGAGTACAGTAGGCTGGTTCGACCTAGGTGCCCGTGGTTCGACCTACTCAATAGGTCGAACCCAGGTCGAACCTCAAATTCAAAAAGATAGCCATTGTCCAGAAGGTAGGTTCGACCAGTACGTACTTGGTTTGACCTGTTCCACAGGTCGAACCCTGGTCGAACCCCTCCAGAAATTACCTGTTGCTACTCCGAACACTCTCGATGATGTTGATTCTACTCCAGTGGTTCGAAATGAGCAAAGTACAGAGATAATAGCTGAGAAAAAGTGGGAGAGAGCCAAGCGATTAAGAGTCGAAAAGGAGAAAGCGGAGAAGGTTGATCGTGATGAATGGAGGATTCCCAAAACAAAGATACCTCCGCCGTTTCCTTACAGGTTTGTGAAGAAGGGATTGAAAGAGAAGTTCAAGAAGTTTTCAGAGATAATGAACAAAATAAGCTTGAGCATCCCTTTCTCAGAAGCAATAATTGAGATGCCGTACTATGCCCGATTTCTTAAAGACATATTGATGAAGAAGCGGAGTTTAACCGGAATTGAAACAGTGAATTTATCTGAGAATTGTAGCTCAATTATTCAAAGGAAGCTGCCGCAAAAGATGAAGGATCCGGGGAGCTTCACTATTCTATGTGAGATCGGAAAGGGGCCGGCATGGCGAGCTTTGTGCGATCTAGGGGCAAGCAATAATTTAATGCCTTTGTCCATCTTTCAGAGGCTTGGTTTGGGGGAGTTGACCCCTATAACAGTGGTTCTCCAATTGGCGGACAGGTCGATGACGTTTTCAAAAGGTATAATTGAGGACGTTCTCATCAAAGTGGAGAAGCTAGTCTTTCCTGTGGACTTTCTTGTACTAGAGATGGAAGAAGACAAGGATAATATCCCCTTAATCTTGGGGAGACCATTCCTTGCTACTGCTGGAGCTATGATTGATGTTCAGAAAGGAGAGCTTAGATTACGGATGGACAAGGAAGAAGTTCTTTTCAACTTGGACAAAGCAATGAAGATGCCCATGGAGTTTCAGTGTCATAGCATTGACGTAGAGGAGGAGATTGTGAATGATGATATGTCCCTGATCTTGTCTAAGGATCCTCTTGAGACGTGCTTGATGGAGTCTCCAACTTATCCCACTACGGAGCTTGACGGACTCTCCAACGAGGTATGTATTGATTATCTTGAGAACTTACTTGCTTTGGGTGATGCTAGGTATGCATTGGAGAAAGCTAAGAAGGAAGAAGCGAAAGGGTCTAGGAAGTACTTGCCGTTGGAGAGAGGGCACTCCGATGGAAGAAAGGAAAGAGGAGCTAAAACCGTTACCGGAACACTTGACGTATACTTATCTTGGTGACAATGAAAAAGATCCATCAGGTGATTCGGAATTCAAGAGGAAGATTGACCCGGAGGAGTCTACACGGCCATGGGAAGAAGGTAATTCTAATGATCATATTTTTGTGAACGAGAAAGGTGCCGTGCTAACTGTAGACAAAGGAAGAGAAGATGATGCCTACTTGAAGCCTCCTAACTTACCACCGGATACTAACAAATTTGAGAGTCCTTACTCTTATTCTTTTCCTGACTTTGATCTTGATGGAGATAGGAGTTATTCCAAAATTGAGTGAAAGATTGACAGGAATGAGAAAGGAGATTCTACTGATCGTATGGTGCCTAAGAAAGGTAAGGTGGTAAGTGTGGATGATAAGAGGGGGAGAAAGTATTGGAAGGTGAGGATGCGACATGATCATCCTCTGATCAAGTAGTCCTCTGAGTTGGTACCGTCGTGACTCTCCGACGTTAAATATGAGCGCCTGTTGGGGGCTTTCCCTTCCATTTTATTATTTTATTTCTTTCGTGTGAGTAAGAAATTTTTATATGTGAAGTGCTTACTTATCGGCAATTACATCTCTTTGCAAACTTAGTTTCAACGATAGTTTCTACTAAGTTTGGGGGGGTGTGATGTACTTACCTCAATAAGCACCGATAGTATAATCTTTTCTTTGTGATGTTTGTTAGGGGAGTTGGTTTTTGTACCATATTTAAAATTTTAATCGATTTTGATGTGACAATTTTTTTACAACTTGCCTAATGTTTAGTGGGTTTTGGTTGTGTTTCTTTTACGGAGTTACTCATGAATAATATTTTGTGGAACAATTTTTGATGAAGTTGGGCTCTAGTTGGTACCTAATAATTCGTATGAAGTTTGAAGTGTGTAGGGATTGAAGAACACTCAATTTTGAAGCTTAGAAGGGTGGTTCGACTTAAGCCGATATGGTTTGACCTGTTCCAGTAGGTCGAACCCAAGCCGAACCGAAGGAGAAGGTGTTCAGAAGGGTGGTTCAACCACGATGAAGATGGTTTGACCTGTTCCAGTAGGTCGAACCCAAGCCGAACCAAGCCAGGAAAGTGTGTTCTTAATTCCGTCCTTTTATGATGCATGAGTTGGATTATTGAGGAGCTTGTATGATTTGATTTGGTATATGGGCTGGTGAATTTCTGTGCATTCATATGTCATGTGTTAATTTCTATTGATGAAAATGATGTTTAGTTGATAAGTATGTAGAGTTCTTGTGAAATTGATCTTAATTATGTGCTATGAGGAGTACTTAGGATTCTATTTACCTATGTGAGGATTTGAGCCTTTTTAATCATGCTTGATCATGATTTATTCTTGAGAGGATCATCCATATGAACGTATTCTAGAACTTGGCTTGGAGTCTTGTGTGAGACTTATGATTGATAATTTGCTAGGACATGATCTTAGGCCATTATTTTGTGATTAAGCTACTTAGCCAAATTTTGTCCTTCCTAATGATCTTATTAACCTTTGGATGCTCGTTGAGCCGTTAAAAGCCTTTTCTTTGGTAGCCAAGGTAAATAACCTTATAAACATTTACTTGAGCTTTGATTACCCTATTCATTGGTAGAGAGAGTTGAGGTGAGTAAGTGTTGCAAGAAGAAAAAGGAAGATAGAATATGGTTGGATGAAAAGAATATGGTTAAATTTTGTTTAGGGGTAGTGCCCGAAACTGGTACCCCGATTGTTTTTATACATGGTGCATGAAGCTTAGCAGCTGATGGCCTATACATGAGAAGAAGGGTAGTGCCTAAAACCGGTACCCGAGCTGTCCAACGAAGAGATGATGTTGATGCACGGAAAGAAGGAAAATCTATGAGAAGAAGAAGAGAAATTGGAGGAGATATTGCTGTAAGAAGAAGAAATCAAGAACCTCCAAGGTAACTCTCTACTAGTGTCTTAAGTCACTTTACCTAAATTTTCTTACCTTTTTCCAAAGAGCCAACATTACAACCCAAAAACAAGTCCTTTGTGATCCTAGTGAAGAGTTGATTATAAGTTGATTTTTGAGACCTTTGCCAAGCTTATGGTTACGCGTGAATATGGATTGATATGAGTATTTATATTAACCTATATAGTGCCTCGCGCACTTGAGTGAAAGAGAATAAATACTTATCTTGTGAGCTAGATTACTTAGTACTCCAAATGGTGTGTGATTGGATTGATTTTGCATGAGTGATATATATGAAGCAATAAATACTTGTTTGATTTGATGAAGTTGCATGTGTGATGTGTGTTGTACTTGATCTTGGTGAATTATACACGACTCCTGTGGTTTGATTTGGTTGCCTCGGGACGAGCAACATGTAAGTTTGGGGGTTTGATGAGTGTGTAAATTCACAAGTTTGGCATCATGTTTTGTGCTAGTTTTGGAGAGTTTTGAGGTGGAAATAGGTTGAAAACCTATATATATTGTGAATTAGCATGAATCAGGTGTTAGTGGAGCTATTTAAGTGGTTTTCATAGCAAAAACGGAGTGAAAGTGCCAAGAATCAAAGAGACGAAGTCGAGACCACGCGGATCGCCAAGGAAAGAGTAGGGTTCGACCTGGTTGGAGGAGGGTTCGACCTCTCTAGCAGGTTGAACCAGCATTGCGAAACAGCAGAAGAAGGGTTCAACCACGACTCAAGGGGTTCGACCTATTTGATCAGGTCGAACCATGGTCGAACCAGTTCGCGAGAAGATGGGTTCGACCACGACGATGGGGTTCGACCTGACAGTTGGTCGAACCAGGAGCGAAAATTGTCCAGTGGTAAGGTTCGACCTGGGGTTCGACCAAGACCCGAGAGGTTCGACCTGTACAAGAGGTCGAACCAATGCAGAATACTTCCAGTAGCAGGGTTCGACCTGTGGTTCGACCTGTGGCCAGTGGTTCGACCTGTTTGACGAGGTCGAACCTAAGTGCAGAAACTTACCTTATCTGGATTTTTGAGGTCAAAATGCATGGGATCACTTGAAAAGCCCATTTCATGCCCTAGAGACGTGATTACAAGTATAAAAGGAGGCTCATGCAGACCAAAAATAGACACACTCGTCCATCATCATCATCAACGCGAGACAAGAGAAGAGATTGGTGATCCATCCGAAGGGTTGTGACAGAGCTTCCTTGGAGGTTCAAGTAAGATTGGTCCATCTAACCATGATTGTTCCTAGATCAATCATGGGCTAGAGCCACTTCGGTAGTTCTAGGGTTATGAAAGTTTCATGAGTTGATTTGTATTTCATGTGTATACTCCGTACAACACTACTTGTGGTTTAGTTTATATAAGATTGTGCTTTATTAATCCATACTCATAGTCGTTTTGTGCATCAATAATCATTGTGTAGAGTCTGAATGCATAACATGGTTATTGATTGAGTGCGTTCACTGTTGAGCAGGGTTTTATGTTATAATTCTAAGTGAAGGGATTCCGAGGTTTTATTAGAACCGTCTTATATAAATATTTGCTAATTGAATTGAATTCGGGTTAACAAGTAGGATTAAGAGTATAACTTTATAGTACCTAAAAAGGGAGATCAAATCGAGTTAGAGTACTAAGTGCACGGGAAATAATTGATTATGATAGTACCTAGAAAGGGAGGTAAAGTATACATCTTGCTCTGAGGATACTCACACGTGTCAAAAGCTTATCTATTTGTGTCTATAGAATAGATTTGCATGGTCTAGCGATGCGTCCATAAACCACAAGATAGAGTCGGACATCGACACACGAAAGTATGAATTAACGAATGAAACTGGATGACCTGACGAACTACCTACTATCTTACTTGATCACAACTCACTTATCTTTTATTCTTGTTATTATTTCTTGTTCTTTCAATTATTAGTTGTTACTTAACACCAAAACTATTATATTTCCAAAATAGTCATAATCTACTAGAACATAATTAAATTGATATTTACCCATCCCGTGGATTCGATATTTAACTTGGTCACCTTCGAAACTACAATTGATATCCTTCATACTTGGGGATTAAAATTGTGTGTTGAGAAAACACCCATCAATTTACTAGGGGTGCTCACGGTGCGGTTTTCTCCGAAAAATTCAAATCACTTTGATATAGGCGGTCGATTTTTCAATTATATATAAATGTGGCGGTAAAATTAACTATACTATTTTAATCGGTTGTGGTTGGTTATTTTGCGGTTTGGCAGTTTTTAATTAGTATAAGTGTTGGTGTTTGTTAACATAGCATGAAATTTAAATTGACTAAACTAATCTCATATATATTTTGATTGAAAGAGTATAAATAAAAAGAATAAAATAATTAGAATATACGATACATAACAATAATAATTATTGAAGATCTAATATATTGTATGAGATTAAATATTAAAGAGCTACAATATATATTTCAACTAAAAACTTAGATTAAAAAAATCATGTCTAAAACATATATATGTATGGATTAAGTTAATGCTTACCTTCTGGGCACACTCCGCACCCTAATCAGAGTCCCAATACGCAACAAGAGACAAATCTCCAAGGGCAGGTATAAGAATGCCTTGGCCTCACGCCCCTTTGAGGTAACGAACAACTTGCAATGCCGCATCCATGTGTGAATGTCGTGGTGAGGATAAAAACTGACTTAGGACATTGATTTTATATTGTATATCCTGCCTTTTCACAGAAAGCTAAAACAACTCCTCAATCAAACGACGATAATATAAGACATCCATGGTTGGACCATTATCAACTTGATCGTAACATGTGTTCTGTTCCGTAGGAAATGAACTGGACCGACAACCCTCCACGTCATAATTTCTCAAAATATCAAGTGTATATTTACGTTGACTTAAAATAAAACCCTTTGCCGAATGTGCAACTTCAATGACCAAAAAATATTTTAAGGACCCCAAATCTTTTATGCTTAAATTATGATCAAGATATGTCTTAATTTCTTAAATATAGTTAGAACAGTAGCTCTCTCTACTTGTTCTTTGACTAGCTATATGATCTCTGGTCTGCTTCGATGAGCTAGTGATCGAAAAGGCTGCCTGCCATAACATTCCATTAGGGCTCTGAAAAAGATCTTAGTGATAATCCCACCCATCGTGACCTACGACCAATCTTCTCTTATTTAGGAGGGATTTTGAGGTGTAGTCTTTAAAAATCCATAAGAAGAAGTGAAGCTTAAAAGGAAGAGTCCATATCCAATTCCTTTATTAGGAAGTGTAGGACCCGAAAGAGAATAGTGGTATCATTACATGCAAGGATGGCGTCATCTACATATATCAACGCAACTACGTAAACATTAACTTGCTTGTGAATAAAAAGTTAATGGTCAGCTTTGGATTATCAAAAACTGCACAAAAAGGCTTGAGTGGACTTGTGATACCAATTTCTTGATGCTTGTCTCAAGCCAGAAAGTGATTTGCGTAACTTACAAATTCGTGGTTCTCCTTCTTAGAAAAACCTTGTGGAATTTTCATATAGACATACTCAACCAAATCACCCTGCAAAAAGGCATTGTTCATATCTAACTGATGTATGAACCGATTATGCTTGACTGCAACTACCAATAAGCTTCAAACAGTAACAAGTTTTATAACAGGGACAAGCGTTTCTAGATGGTCAATGCCTTCTACTTGTGTGAAACTAGCAACTAGGCGTGCTTTAAAACACTTAACTTCACCTAATTGGTATATACTTTACTTTATAGACCTATTTGGAGTCAATAACACGTTTGCCCGGAAGTAAGTGCTTCAACTCCCAAGTTCTATTTTCTTTCAAAGCTTTGATTTCTTGTTTCATTGCTTCTTGCCAATGAGGTATTTTAGATAATTGTGAGAAAAACTTTAGCTCATCATATTTATTAATGATCTTTAAGAAACATTTGTGAGTATAAGAGAATTTATCATAAGCTACATAGTTACTGAGAGGGTGTACCGTTGAATCCTACATCAGATGTATTTTGTGTATGGTCTATTGAGCTCGGCAAGTCGACTTCATATTCTTGTAAGTGATGCGGCTGCCGCTTATATCTGTGACTTTTTCGCATAGACCTAACTTCATCAATCACATCATTAACATTATCAACCATGTTTTTGATTTTGATATTTAAAGAGATATTTTCCGTTGTTTGCTTATGAAGCACTATGTAAAAGCTCCTCATCACATTCAGTAGTGGTATTCCATTCCTTTTCTCTCACATTATCTACTTTAAATTTGTAAGGAAAAATATCTTCAAAAAACTTCACGTCATGTGAAGTGTAAAATCTTTTACTTGAAATATCATATACCTTGTGAGAGAAAAACAACGGATGTGATAATATATCATATATCATATGTGATAATATATCATATACTTCAAATTACTTTTTTTTTCGGGCTTAATGTAATATATATACATTATTTTATTATTATTTTTTATTTATGGCAAGCAATTTATGCATGAGAATACCATCTCATTATATATATATATATACATATATATATATATATATATATAGATGTGATAATACTTTTTCTAAATTTAATTTAATTAGATGCTAAATTAGCAGTAATAACATTTAACAGTAACTTGCAATTTATTTATAATTCAAAGACAATAACAAAAATATAATAATCTTGTTAACATTTATTAACTGTTATAATAAAATATATAATCACTAAATTGAAAAAGAAAAGCTGAAAAAATATGTACATAGATTATTATTTTTAGAAAAAAAGTACGACTTTATTTATATATAGATAAAAATTTTAATTTAATTTTTAATATTCATTATATAAACATAGAAAATATGTAGATTTAAAAAATTTGAGTTACAATGTATTAAAAGAGGGGAAAATAAAAAAGTTAATTGATTGTTGCAAATCAAATGCTCTACTTTCTTGTGTCATAGCTGTTTTTTTCCTCTCTTTAAATTTAAGAATTTTACATATCACTATATATAAAAGTAAAACTACATGGCTAATTCTTAATTAATTAATATTTACAATAATAAAACTCATATAGTCCAAATAGGCTTATGATTCGTTTGATAGGTGAGATGGGATAAAAAAAGTATATATATTAAGTATGTATTATGTATATAGAGATATAGTAATAATATGGATTGATGTTGTTATTTGATAGGATAGAGAATATGTGAGATTAATAAAAATTAAAGTGTTTGGGAGGTGATATAATTTATTAAGTTATGTAATAAAATTACCTATACACCCTTTCTATATATATTTCTAATTTTTTTATATATTACTCCATATTACTTGAAAAATATGGATTTATGTTAGATACTTTCTCTCACTTCATCACTTTATTCTTTGTAGGGCATGATTGGAAACTGTTGAATATAGATCTGTGTGATCGAATATGATATAGCTTATAAGGATCTATGTGATCCGAGGTGAAATTGTTATTCTAAAAATGGATATGTGTGGTTCGAGGTGAAGTTGTTGTTCTAGAAGTGGATTTGTGTGACTTAAAATTTATTTATTGTTTTTGTCATGCCCAATTTTCAATAAATAGAAAGAGAGATTTATTCGCAATTCTTTGATAATATTAACCTTCAATGTGGGCATGAACCATAAAATAAAATTAATAAAATACAATAAATTGCAAAAATATTTCATTTAAGATTATATAAAAATATTTCGCGCAGCGCATTAATTAAAAAGCTCAACTCAACGCATCCGCCCCCGGTATATCGTCGAAACCTTAACTTGAAAAGGGTTTGGAGTGAAAAGGTGAGTGTTTGAAATACACTCTGTGGATTAACTAAAATTGATTGCACAAAAATAAATATGTATGTCAAATATACCATAAGATGTAACACATGCCAATTTTAATAAAATAACTTGCACATTATCATTCGATAACTCATTGAAAATATTTTAGACCAAACCGTCGTCCGATAGCTTGTGTTAGTTGGTCTGTGTGCACCGGGTCATCACCCCAGTACGATGTTAGCATACTTTGAAATATATTTTAATACTAAGCTGACGTACCCAGTAACTTGTGTTAGTTGGACTGTGCAGACCGAGTCGTCACCCCGTACGATGTTAGTAGAAAAATATTTTATCATCGAACTAAAAGCACACATGACACATAACATAACATATAAGTAACACATATCACATCTTAACATAGCAATCATGACATAAAATGTAGCACTCGGTGAAGAGTAAAAGTTACCCCACCTGCTATGTATTTGAAAAAGTAGAATATTAAAATATGAAATTGGAAATCATTATAGTTTTCCTCAACTGAAGTTGTCTTCTTTCTGTTGAATAAAGAGTATATGTGTGTAGAGAAATTAAAGAAAGGAGTATATATATACTTGCTTGTAAACTAAACTTGGAGCCCAAGTATTAAAATCCTTATCCAAAACTTAGTATTATTATAATACAAACTTGGAGGCCAAGTTTAGATAATAAAATATTTATCAAAAATCACATGCCTATTCCCAATAGGCATAGCTCTTACTACTTGTTTGGCTACGTTTATATATATAGAATATTTATTAAAATTGGGTACCATATATATATTACTAATAAAACACATACTAATATCCTTTACTACATGTTCGCCTCTTATTTATATTATTATTATTATAAATAAATTTGTAATAGTCAATAAGTAAGATATAATATATTAAAATACAAAATATAATGTTATTTAAAAGTAAAATTTACGAAAATATAAATTATGAAATACTGGGGTGTTACACTTTATTTTGATTAAATGATAATATTTTTATCGTAAATGAATTGTGAAGCATATGTAATTGCCCTTGCTGCATACATGCATAATCATGAAAAGTGTTTTCCCTAAAATTAATAAGATACTAATGGTGTGTGCGACCACTATATGTGCACTCATTTAGGGTTCAGAAAAATCATTCCCAACACTTTATTCAGGATCGGAAAAATTGTTCCCAACACTTTGTATGTCCATTGAGCTCATTTGGAGTGCATATCATAAGTGTATCATCGTGGGGATCCCACAACGTGAACAATTTACAAAATAAAAGAGACCAACTGGAAAGTTTAGGAAATAGGCAATAGAAAACTAAATGCATTTTCATGCACTGGCATGCATGATTTTTTACTTACAGAGATTTTTTTCTCACTAGTTTATGCATTGTAGGTGAGCTTGTTGATGATTAAGTTTTGTGATGTGATGAGTGGATGTACATAGACAACGACATGTTAGGCTAGGCAGTGGGTTTATTTTGTTTCCGCTGATGTTTTGTTATGTAATATCATAATATTGTCACAAGTTTGGGTGGTTTGAAGTGTTGTCAGAAACCAGTTACGTATATTGAAAGCTGCAGTTCATCTTCATTCACTTTCTCTCCCAATTTCTTTATTCTCATTCATCTATCAAATTACTCATCAACAACAATCAATTTTTCTCTCCAATTTTCTGCAACAATAATTCTCTAAAAATAGAGTTCCAACCATTGAATATCAATGTTATGTCGGTGAAAGACTTGAAGGGTTGAAAATGATGTTTTGATCATGTCTTACAATACAACTTTTACACATTTTTCTCACCTTCTATCCTCGTTGGAGTCTGCAAAAATATTGCATTAGAATTTGAAGTTTCTCACCTCCAATTCTCTCCAGAAATGGCAAAAACTTTCGGATATGTGTTAGGTTGAATTGAATTAAAAAATTTCACAATAGAATCATCGATTCTTTATAGATTTTGCAAATTAATGAAAGAATGTGTGATAACGGTAGCGAATGAAGTGGGCAAGAAAGTGAGAGGACAAAGCCAGATATCTGACAGAAATCCACAAATAATATTTTTTATGGCTAAAGTAGTATTTTGAACTTCTTATATAGAACACTGTTTGAGTACGTATTATTAATACCACGAGCTCCACCATATTATTTATGTAAAGAGGAATAATATTTAAGAACGAGCCAAGTGTGTTTTATCGGGCCCCCAAATAATGAGTTTGGACTACCAAACAAGAGAATAAGGGGTATTATGTATGCAGGCAGCCCATAAGGGCTATAAAATGCAGCATTAATGAATAAAGTCCGAATAAAATTAATGAGTATAGCCATTTTTTAATTAAAAAGAATCGACAATAATAATAATAAAATAGAAAAGGCTCAACATAATTAGAAACCCTATCCACTGCTTTCTCTAATCATCGTCTGCTTCCACTGTTCCTCTCTTCCAATCCATCCAGAAGCCAGCTGTCGTCGGGGAACCACCACTAGCTGCTGGAATCATGAACACCGCCGTTCCATCGCAGATCTGTTTCTCCACTGCAGGGAACCACATCTCCGCCTTCAAATCCCATCAGCCACTAAAGCCATCACTGGTCAGATCTATTGCTACTCGTCGCTGCCAGAGTGCCGTCACTTGTTAGATCTGTTGCTGCTCATCACCGCCAGAGTCAAGTATCGCTGCTCGTAGCCGCCCATGCCATCAGTGCCACTTTCTTTGCCATAAAATTTTCCCATCAATCCACTCAATCCACAGACGTCTCCGCCACCAGGGAAGCCGTGGTGCCAATCCAAATGTGCTGCTGCTTCTCTTTTCAGCTTTTCTCTTTCAATTTAGTAAGTATATATTTTATTACAAAAAATAATACTCCATGTTCATATTTTGTGACACGCTATGAAATATAACAAAAAAGTGAAAAGAGGAGAGCAAGAGAAGAAAAAAAAGAGAACAAAGAAACCATTAGATGGTGGGAAATCCATTAGGCTTGTTGCCTTCCCAAACCAAAGGTGTTGCTTTTGGAGTGGATGTTCTGCTTCTCTTCTAAAAAAATGAGAAGAACTTCTACTACTCTCCAAAGATGAACGACTACACTTCTCAAAGAAGATGAGAAGAACTTCTTATGCCCGACCACGCCAGATGCCTGCATCAGTCGCATAGCCTCCGCCCTCTGCCTCTTGAAGTAATGTCGCTGCTACGACATAAGCTTAAGCATAAAACAAATGAGGTGATTAACTTCCTACATTATGGATGAGGACAAAATTAGATGGTGACTTGTGAGGCAAATGTTCAATTAGACATTATTTATATTTGTTGACAAGTAGGATGGTTAGGTGAAATGTTTTAGCTTCCATTACACGATTCAAAATTCAAATTGCTGCAAAAATTGAATGCACTTTGCATGCTAATATTCTACTATAGCCTTGGCCAGACAGGTAGCAGCCTAAATAATTAAAGGTGCATAGAAAATATAAACAGTAATGATACTTTAGAGATTTTACTTTTGAATAGATATAACTTTTACTTTATATAAAAGTGAACAAATACATACTATATCAGCGCGTGAGACATACCAACCAATAACAAAAGGAGTTCCTTTTCAACCAAACCAACCAAACTGATATTCACTCGATGTTTCAATATTTAAAAATAAAAATGGACGGAAAAACTTATCTTTCTATATATAGCAGACTTTTCTGCTTTTATATATATATATATATATATATATATATATATATATATATATTTCACCCCTATGCTTCATTTACTTTTAGGGGAAAGGATAATCCACAAGGGTTTACTCTAAACCCTATCCTAAGGTTAACCCTCTCTATCCTTTTTCTTTGTGGATGTTTACTTTCAGTGTTTAAATTTAGAAATTTACAAAATTACCCATGATTTACTGTACAACATCATCACTTTCAAAGTTTCTTTCTCTCTCTATTGTACAAGGCACCATCTCTCATAACTTTTTTCTCTCTCTACTGTAAATCACCTCGTCTCTCTAAATCACCTCATCTCTCATCTATCTAATGGCTTCTTTTTTACTGTCATTTTAATGATTAGTGATTAAGCACTGCTCCACATTCAAAGACAACTGTCCTAACACGAATTAATTTTATGAGCATCTCTCCCATTTTTAAAATTAATCTACAATCTCTTTCCTCCAATCCAATTGAATAAATCACAGATTTTTTGAGAATATTTACAATCTCTTTCCTCCAGTCCAATTGAATATTTTTCAAGAATATTTCCTATTCCAAGGATCAATCTGCAAAGAAATTCCGACACAAGAAATTTGAATTTTACCCTCTCATTATATATGTAGGTAAAATCTATTTTTGTGTGGGTATTGTATTTTACCCACACATAAAATAAGTGTAAACATGTGTCACTATAATTGTGTTAATAAATATTTTTACTTACACATATAAATTGTGTAGGTAAATTTTTAGCTTTTATCTACACATGTATGTGTAGGAAAATATTTACTTTATGTGTGAGCATTTTGTGAGAATTGCGTATCGTCTAATTACTTGATTTATCTTATCTCTTTTTTTCCTTGTATGATTCGAACTCGTACATACGGACGAGTGAAAGAAAGGTTTAGTCATTTGGCTATATAAATATGACAAAAACTTGTGTGCTCCCCCGGGCACGCCGTGCGCCCATACCCTTTAGTATTAAATTGTATACCTTTAGTATAAAGACGTGTACCCTTTATTTTCTTAAAAAATAAAAAATATTAATAAAATATGTATACCATTTAGAATAAAATGATGTACCCTTATTAATTAAAATACATACCCTTTAGAACAAAATAGTGTACCCTTACACACTTTGTGCACCTGGAGACACAAAAAATCAACTATATAAATATTTCATTTAACTTTTTAATAATTATATATAGGGTAGTTAACAAAATTAGCCATTTTCAAAAAGCCAACTAAAAATGCCAGCAAAAAAATAACTTTACTAACAAAAATAGCTATTTTTATTATGTATGGACCAAAATACCCTTCTTTTTCAATTTTTTATAAAATATCATTTAAACCAACAAATACATCCATTATAACTTCCGTTTTCAATATTTACTTCCTACTCAAAATAGACATAGTCCATTACGACCATATCAGGCCCATCATGCTTCCGCACATTAATTAAACAACATTA
Organism: Pogostemon cablin; assembly: GCA_023678885.1. Classification (NCBI taxonomy): domain Eukaryota; kingdom Viridiplantae; phylum Streptophyta; class Magnoliopsida; order Lamiales; family Lamiaceae; genus Pogostemon; species Pogostemon cablin. The sequence continues at coordinate 12,144,595 of CM042993.1, forward strand.
ATCTTATAATTAACCAACTTAAAACAGTAATAGTACCTTTTTTTACCGTTAATCCACCGGGTATCCCAGAGGTTTTACAGCTGCTCCTCACAGCCAACCACATGCCCCGCAATGTAATGGTTCAATCCTGTTCCCTCAGTGGACCTCAGCACAATCCTGGTTCATTTCCTACGCCGGGTATACATGATGCTGCTACTGTTTCTTATCGGAAAGTATGAAGATTAAGGTAGTAGAAGAAATGGAAGGTTATATATTTTGGGCAGTAGCCCAAGATTATATATTTATGAAATGGAAAGATTTATTACACACTCATAGCACTCAGACAAGAGGAGAAGACTCCTCTAGCTACATATGGTAGCTGAAACAGAAACACTCATACAAAGAAAAGAAAGAAAATTACAATGTTTATTGAATGAAAGAAAACAGAGGGGAATGGTTGATGCCTTCTGCTTCCTCATACTCTATTTATAGAGGCTTGTGGACTTGAAATTCGGATTTCAAAGTCTCATAACTTCTTGTGACATTACTGCTTACGTCACATTTCTTGGGTGCATTCAGTAGCTGGCTGCATTGGATGCTCTCTTTATCAGCTGGCTTGGTCCACTTCTTCTGGCACCTTTTACTGCAAGATCACATGTCTTTGTTTCCTTGTGGGGTCATTTGGCTCTTGCTTTTTTGGAGAGTCATTTATCCCCTATGGTATCCGAAGGGTCCTTCGGGTCTTGGTTATTTTGAAGAGGTTTTACCCTCTTCTTTCCACGTGTCTTGGTTTTTGCTGGGAACGGTCCAGAATTCCTGTTTCTTTCTATGCTCAATTGCACTTCTTTCCCAAACTCTGTTTCAGTCTGGATGGGGCACATGGTGCATATCCTCTCCTACCACCTTCCTTGGTGGATCATACTATAAAATTTTCGATGAGTTTTCCTACTCATCGGTAGCTTGTTTTCCCTGAGCAGATTTCTCTTTTTTTCGAAACAGTCTTCCGCATACTTTGTCTTTTTTCCTGTTTATGTGTTTAACAGGAAAGATCTGTTCTAAGTGTGGTCTTCAAATTTTAATGGAAACTTGACTTCGATCATTGCCTGGAAGTAGATGTACAAATCCCTCGCTCTTCGTGTAGAAATTTGATCATCTGAGTAGGTTGAAACCAGGACTGGTTCCTTCCCCGAAGGCTCTTTGATGCTATTCGCAGCCTTAATATCTAGCCTTCGTAGCTTGATATAATGAAAGGCCTCATGATGGCCTTTTCCAACTGGTTCTAGAGCTGCACTAATGAAATATAGCTCCAATGGTTCTCCCCTGGTCAAAGTATTGTTATTTGACCATACCTTGAACACAGGATCCCCTATCCACTTTTGTAATTTTGAGATTTCAGGAAAGCTGGGTGCCATGGTGTATACTGAGGCTAATGCCCCAAAACTGAACCATTATTTGACGTCTTTTGGATTCGACCCAGGCCTCATCCAAACTCGGGGATATTCTCCAAACACATCTATCCGACACTTCTCCAGACGGATTCCTTGTCGTGTGTTCAATTTCTCCCAACTGGCCTGGTATTCCTGCCAATGAGAAAAATCAGCTAAGTTAACACCAACCTTAGCCCTCTTTAACCCCAGAGGTGCTGGGTTGACTCGTCGACTCTAGATGTGACTCCAGAGCCTCAATTTTTTCTTGGACCAGTTCTTTCTTTGGAAGTTCTGATCCAGAACTCATGCTAGGGGTACTTGAATCCCCTGCTCCGAGTTTAGGGCCCCGTTCCCAAATGCACTCCTTTTGCCGACTGTTCATGACTACCCAGAGTACAGGAACTTTTATTATCTCGAATAGACCCGCATGGCTGCAGATACAATCTCGTATTAGATTATACACTTTGGTCTCATCTTCTCGTTATAATTTTTTGGCAAGATTAACATTCATTGCCAGAGTCTCGTAATCCTTTTGGAGCACCGTAAGGAGGTCCATCAGGTGCTTGGATCTCATTAGGATGGAGTCTATTTCACCTCCTTCCATCTTTCGTCAGGAAATCTACCAAAATATTTTCAACATATTTAATAATGACAATATTAAAATCATAATATTGGCATTCAGCTTGCCATCTTAAAAGTCTACCCTTTTCTGGTTTTGATTCAATTTTATTTTTTAGAAAGACTTTGACACTCGTGTTATTGATTTTAAGAATGAATTTCTTCGTAAGAAGAAATAACGGACATTTTTAACGCTTTCCGCACTGTAAATAATCCCTTCTCATTGATGTGCAATGTCTTTACCTCATTCTCCGCAAAGAGTCCGCTGCAGTATCTGTTCACCTTTTGCGTGTCCCCAAGTGTAGGGAATCAGTTGCAGATAAGCATGTGACCAAGTCTATTATTGAACCCAAATGATAATTCTAGATTTATTATTTAATCTATTTATGACTATTCTATTATAAGACAAATCTGGGTATTTTTAGAGAATTACCTAAATTAAAGATGTAGAAAATAAGTACTAAAAATAACAAAATAGCAAATAAAATAAATATGGAAGTGTTCAAGAGAGAAGATAGGTAGCACTAGGTAATCCAGTTAAATTGGTCAAATCAAGCCACTAGACAATCGGTTAGAATTCCTGCTGATTTTATGAAAGCATCACACAATTATGTTAAATTCCTTTGGTAAAGTAAACTTAATACATAAACCTGGTTCAAACTCTCAGATTCAGAAGAATAACTCCTACTCCCTTCTAGGCACTTAAAAAATAAAACTTCAATTCCCACTTAACAATCTAAGAAACTAAATCTAGTAATTAATAGATATATTAAGCGCCCAATATTAATTAATCTATTGAATAAAGGTTATATGGTTAAGTCCCATTTACCCATAACAGATATACAAATATAATTACTTTATGACACAAGCAATAATCATAAACATGCAAAGGTAATTGGCATCTTCATGAATAAGGACAGATCATATAAGACAAAAATATCAATCTCAATTCAAACATTAATACTGAAATAAGAATACTGCAGAAATCCATAACCTAGTCTAGGTCATCAATTCAAACCAATTCAACCTTCAAAACTTAGCACTATCCAAGAAGTACTAGCCCATGGTGTTACAAGCAACACCCGTGATTAGGTATGAAAATAATCCCATAGGTCTATTATTCAAAATAAAGAAAGGAAGAATAAGAAAAACCCTAGTTATGGTGTGATCCTCCGTTCTTCCTCTGTGATTATGAACCTTCTTGTTCACCTTCTCAAGTAAGCAACACTAATGAACTCTCCGGGATGGGTGGATGAGATGTTGCAGTGAAAGAGTATGGAAAAGTATGTAGGGTTGTGAAGAGTTATAGAGAGTTAGGGTTTGGAACACCCCAAGGGCTCCTTTTATAGTTGAGGACTGATAATTCCCGAATTTTGACTCAAAAGTGGGTTTTTCACGTCAAAAACACAAACAGGCCCAGAAAATAATGAAAAACGACGACTGGGCCTCACTGGGCAGTGGCACGAGTCATACCAGGATCGACACGGGTCGTGCCACCCATTGGTTGTGGCATTTCTCGATAGCTGGGTGCATGGGCGCTGGCTGGGTGGACGGCACGAGTCATGCCAAAAGTGGCACGGGTCGTGCCATCCATCGGCAGCCTGCGCCAACCTCACGATTTTACTCATAACTTCTTCATCCGATCTCTGATTGAGGTAATTTTTATGCTCACGCAATCCTCTTTTCCTTGAATTTCCAACCATAGAAAGAACTCCAGAAAATTCTCCCATTTGAGTATGGCACAAGCCATGCAAAGTATGGCACGAGTGGTACTCTTCCGGGGCGTGCTGGGCGGTCGTGCACATCTCGTGCTGCATGTGGCCACCATGAGTGGGCGGCACAACTAGGCTCTGTGGTCAGCACGAGTCGTGCCGTGCTGTACCAAAAATCTCTCTCGTCCGCTTTCGACCCCTACTTCCAATTTTGCTCTTTTTATCCCCGTTTTCCACCTAAAAATATAAAATAACACATCACAAGCATCTGTAACATAAATATATGCAATTCAACCACAAGATGCTCAAATACGGATATAAATACCACAAAATTGTGCTAAATCGGACTCTATAACATGCAAATTTTCATACTAAACAAATCTCTCAAACTTAAGATGTTGTTCGTCCCCGAACGATGAAATCGAACAAAGAAGAAAGATAGTCTGTAAAATCTAAGGGAAAACAAGGGATATGACATCTAGGCCATTCAAAATACAATTGTCATTAACTCCGGTCATGCAACTCTCATTACATGCAATAATTCATTCATAGCATACAAGTTAAGACAATTGCTACCAATTAAAATGCTCCATCAACTTATTCTCACGGGAAGTATATCACTCGCACTCAAGTGTAAAAGATATACACTTATAGGGTATGGTGTTTACGCTCATATTCAATTCAAGTGCAGCGTAACCATAAGCTTGTCAAATGTCTCAAACTCTCCACCACTTAAAAGTATGAATCGACAATGGGATAAAAAAGGACTTTTAATAGGAAATATTAGCTCTTTGGTTAAGGTAGGAAATATATGGATAAGTGACTCAAAACTCAGATCAATCAAGTCGCGGTCCATCATGATCTTTCATTCTTCTTCATCACTTCAATTAAGCACATCATCATCCTCAACTCTTCAATTTTTCTCTTCCATGCGCAACATATACACATTTTTCCCTTTTTTCTTCTCTTCTTTTTTCTTTTTTTTCTTGAGGTACCAATTTTGGGCACTACCTCATACATCCTCCATAGGGTACCAGTTTCAGGCACTACCCTAGGGTGCTTATTTCGTGGAGTACTAGATTTAAGCACTACTCCATGAATTTCCTTCAAATGCATTTTTAAGCTTAATCACTGTTACAACACCCATTTCATTCCTCCCCAATCTGTTATCAGGCTCCATCAACTCACTTTAAAAAGCCATTAATTCTCCTTCATGACGGACAATCAAGGCTCAAAAGAATTCAGATTACTCAAAGTGTTTATTTCTCGTAGGTTGCCAAATAATGAGGTTTTAAGGCTCAACGGGGCTAACTACGGATAAATAATCATATGGGTAGAGAATTATTTGGCTAAGTGACTCATAATAATCAAGGATGACCTTAAATCATCTCCCATCATCTAACATAACATGTAGTCTCAAACAAGACAAAAGGCAAGTTTTAGAATACATGCACAAGAATGATACTCACCAGAAAAAAAATATAATGTGTTTATGTATATGAATAAGGCTCAAAATCTCACATGGGTTTAACAAGTAATAGAGCACTCTTCATTGTAAGTAATATCCCACAAGTACACATAGAACTTCATATCACAATATAACTTAAGCACACTCCCTTCACTAATTTCAAGAGCATATGAATTTCTGGCAGAAATCTAACAAATAAAATCCATACTAAGCACACAACCAGAAACTCAAACTATAACACCTCAACTACTCAAGAATCAACATCATTTATCACATAAAAAAATTATAATAAGAAAACAAATGCACCTGATTTATCTCCTCCACATCTTGCAAGTTTCTCGAGTTATTCAACTCGGTCAGGCGTAGGCCTCAGATAGAACTCACTTTTTTTTGCTACTCCGATATCCTTCATAATCATTAAAGCTCAAATACATCTCATCACACATTAGAACTCATCAGTAAAATCATAGGGGAAACTCAAAGATTCAACCAAAAATTAAGCACATCTAATCTAGGAAACACACACAAGATAAACAAGACACTTGGAAAGTCGCAAAAAAATTCAAAAAATCGAAATAAATTCCGAAATTTCTAAAAAAATCGACCTCCAAGCATCACACACAAGTGAAGAAAACTTACCTTGGTGCTTCAAGACATTGGGATGCACGTCCACCCCCAAACTTAATTCAAACTAAGTGAGAAACTAAGTTTGTAAAAAGTGTATACCATAGACGAAGAAGCATCAAATAAAATTTCCTACACCAAATAAACACATAAAAGCAATAAAACAAGAGGGTAAGCCCCCAACAGGCACTCATATTTAACGTCGAAGAGTCACGACAGAATGCAGAATATGTAGACTACGGAATAAGAGGGTGATCTTCTTTCATCTTCATCTTCCAATACTTTCTCCCCCTCTTATCATCCACACTTACCTCTTCACTTTTCTTAGGCACCATATGATCAGTAGAATCTCCTTTCTCAAGCTTTCTCATCTCATTCCTGTCAATCTTCCACTCAATTTCAGAATCATTCTTATCACAATTAATATCAAACTCAGGATAAAATTGATCACAAAACAAAGAAAGAGAGAAAGGACTTTCAAATTTGTGGGTATCCGGTGGTTAGTTAGGAGGCTTCAAGTAGGCATCATCTCCTCTTCCTTTATCTACATACTTCTTCTCAACCTTAACTACGACATTCTCCTCCACCTTTAAAGGTGTTGTTTCTCTTGCACTTGCAATCTGGAGGCTCTCAGTAGTCGGCTTAAGATTTCTTGCTAAATCCCTGCAATAAGATTTTTGTAAGTATTCAATGTATCCATTAGAAAGCTCATCATACCTATCATCAAAATCAGTAGAAATAAGAGCTAGAAGTTCACTTTGACATTTTTCAACAGGATCCCTCGACAGGATCAAATGCAAGTTCTCCTCCGCAGCTCCTTCTACTTCTTTGATGCTTCTACACTCTTGCATATCAGTAGGCCACTTTATGACTCTCTCAAGTGAAAAGACGACTTCTTCATCATTAACTTGCAACTTCAGTTCCCCTTTTTCACATCAATGTTTGCTCCTACAGTCGCAGGAATGGCCTTCCCAAAATTAGACGAACTCTGTCATCTTTTTCTTCTTCCATGTCTAGCACAATAAAGTCCACTGGAAATATGAACTTTCCCACTTTCACTAAGACATCTTCAACTACCCCCCTTGGGTAGGTCAGGGATCTATCAGCAAGCTGCAATGTTACTGATGTCGGCTTCAGCTCCCCCAAACCAAGCTTCTTGAATACGAAATATCGCATCAAATAAATGCTAGCCCCCAAATCACATAAGGCTCTCTTAGCTTGTCCCATGTCCAATCTCACAAGGTATGGTGAAGCTTCCCGGATCTTTCAACTTCGTAGGAAGTGTCTTTTTTATCACTGAACATCAACTCTCTATCTTATTCACTGACTCATCTCCGGTCAAACTCCTCTTCTTAGACATGATATCTTTTAAGAACCTTGCATAGTTGGCATCTCTTCTAAGGCTTCAGCGAAAGGAATATTAATGTGGATCTTCTTGAACATCTCCACAAACTTCTTAAACTTTTCATCTAATGCTTCTTCAAAAATTGCTGTGGAAACGGAATTAGATTTTTTGTCTTTGGAATCCCCCATATATCTCTCTCAAATTCCACTTCTTCTTTCTCTTTTCTTGCTGCCTTAGCTATCTGCATTTTTTCAATCTAACTTCAGGTTCTTTCGAATTTTCATCAGTTTCAGGCACATGGAAATCATTCTGGACGAGATCAGCAGTACAAGGATCGAGATAAAATTCTAACATTTCCACCAGAGATGGGCGCGAGTCATGCCGGCAGTCTTGCCACTCAGAATTAGTAGATTTTATGCCTCTGCACGAGTCATGCCGACAAACTGATGGGTCATGTCGGCCACCCTTAGTGGTCGTGCCACCCACAGTGGCTTCCATTACCTGGCACGATGCGTGTGGCGCGCTGATTTTAGGGTAGCACGAGTCGTGTCCAGGGTGGTATGAGTCGTGCCGTGTGTCAGCGCCGACGTGCTTATTTTTGTCCAATTTTTTGGCCTTCGTTTCATGTCCAGCTCAATCTGATGGCATTGTTGGACCTTTGTACTGCGTTCCACTCCTCACGGTGATAGCCATAACTTGCTCATTTGGATTCGTCACGTTTGGGATGGAAACTTACCTTGTTGCTCTAATCTTCCAACTGCAGCTTGCAACTTTCCAATAGCAATATCAGTTTCTTTCTGCTTGCTTTCAGCTTGCTCTTTAGTTGTCATCATCAGCTTGACCATCAAGTTTAACTGTTCTCCTTGCTGCTTCATCCACAGTTTTATCTCATCATCTATGGATACTCTTCCTTCAACAGGCTTATGGGTTGGATCTATACCGAAAGGAGGTGCTACTGCATTACTCGGGTTTCCATAAGATAGATTCTCATTCCTTCTCTGATTGTTGAAGTTGGAATTTCCTTGGTCATTCCTTCTCCATTGCTGATGACTAGGTCTGAAGTTCTGTCTATTTCTGTAATCCCTTTGAAAAATTCTGACCCATAGCATAATTCACTTCTTCCATCTGATCTTCATCTCCAACCATCATACCTTCCTCTCCTCTGTTTCCTAGTCCGAGATGATCCATCTTCTTATGCAGCTCACTAAGTTTACTCTTTAATTCTGACATCTCACTTCTGTTGACCTGAACTTCTACTTTAGCCACTTTATCAAAAACGGCTCCTCCTTCTGATCTCTATGTCGGCCAATCATATGTGTTAGATGCCATCTCCTCAAATATCTATTCTGCTTCATCTGTTGACTTTTTAAAGATCGATCCACCAGCTGTTGCGTCCACCAATACTCTTGATTCACTCCTTAGGCCTTGATAGAAGAAGCCTAAGTAGGTGTCTTTAGTAAATTCGTGTTGTGGACCACAACGCAACAGCTCCTTGAACCTTTCCCAAGCCTCATAGAAACTCTCCAAGGCTCCTTGTTTAAACAGTGTGATCTTTTGCTTCACCTTAAAACTCTTGGAGGGAGGGAAGTATTTATTCAAGAACATGTCAGCCAATTGCTCCCATGTAGTACAACATCCTGCAGGAAGGTTGTTGTGCCACTCCTTGGCTCTTTTCGTTAGTGAAAATGGGAAAAGCCGCATCCTGATAACATTCTCCGGAATATTCCTATGCTTCTGCGTCCTCGCATACTCATCAAATAACTGCAGATGAGTAGTAGGATTCTCCAAAGGATTACCACTAAACTGCTGTGCCTGTACCATTCGGATCAGTCCAAACGGTAACTCAAAATTCTCCACAGAGATTGCAGGTCCATTCAATCCAGCGTTCATGTTATGCTTCAGCTTATACTGGTCCCGCATGGGAGTCGGGGCCCCTTGAGTTTCTTCAGCCATCTCTACTGTCTCAGTCTCTTCAGCCAAATCAACTTTCTCTTCTTTAGACGAATTGAAAGTATCCGACTCCGAGCTAGGAATAGGTGTAGCTGGCTGCTTTTTCTTCTTTCTGTTCAGTCTGACAAGTGCTTCAAGTTCTTGGTTGAGTGGTTCAATTGGAATTCCACTTGACCGAGTGATCATACACCTGTTCTCACACAACTGATTATAGTAGTTTGGATCTAAATAAAATAAAAATAAAAATAAAAACAATTAAAAATTTGACGTCCAAAATTAAAATAAATCATAAAAGAATTAAATAGTAAAGCCTAGGGAATTATCCCCGGCAACGGCGCCATTTGCTTGTTCACCTTTTTGCGTGCCCCAAGTATAGGGAATCAGTTGCAGATAAGTGTGTGGCTAAGTCTATTATCGAACCCAAAGGATAATTCTAGACTTACTATTTAATCTATTTATGACTATTCTATTATAAGACAAATCTGGGTATTTTTAGAGAATTACCTAAATTAAAGATGCATAAAATAAGTATTAAAAATAACAAAATAACAAATAAAATAAATATGGAAGTGTTCAAGAGAGAAAATAGATAGCACTAGGTAATCCAGTTAAATTGGTCAAATCAAGTCACTAGACAATCGGTTAGAATTCCTGCAGATTTTATGAAAGCATCACACAATTATGTTAAATCTTTTTGGTAAAGTAAACTTAACATATAAATCTAGTTCAAACCCTCAGATGCAGAAGAATAACTCCTACTCCCTTCTAGGTACTTAAGAAATAAACTTCAATTCACACTTAACAATCTATGAAACCAAATCTGGTAATTAATAGATATATTAAGCATCCAATATTAATTAATCTAATGAATAAAGGTTATATGGTTAACTCCCCTTTTCCCATAACATATAGACAAATATAATTACTTTATGACACAAGCAATAATCATAAACATGCAAAGGTAATTGGCATCTTCATGAATAAGGACAGCTCATATAAGATAAAAATATCAATCTCAATTCAAAACATTAATACTGAAATAAGAATACTGCATAAATCCATAACCTAGTCTAGGTCATCAATTCAAACCAATTCAACCTTCAAAATCTAGCACTATCTAAGAAGTACTAGCCCATGGTGTTACAAGCAACACCCGTGGTTAGGTATGAAAACAATCTTATAAGTCTATTATTCAAAATAAAGAAGGGAAGAATAAGAAAATCCCTAGTTATGTTGTGATCCTCCATTCTTTTCTCCGTGATTATAAACCTTCTTGTTCTCCTTCTCAAGTAAGCAACACTGATGAACTCTCCGGGATGGGTGGATGGGATGGTGCAGTGGTATGGAAAAGTATGTATGGTTGTGAAGAGTTATGGAGAGTTAGGGTTTGGAACACCCCAAGGGCTCCTTTTATAGTTGAGAACTGATAATTCCCGAATTTGACTCAAAAGTGGGCTTTTTCACGTCAAAAATAAAAACGGGCCAAGAAAACAACAAAAAATGACAACTGGGCCTTGTTAGGCTATGGCACGAGTCGTGCCAGGGTCGGTGATGAGTGATATTTTCACCTAAATTTTAATGTATTTTTATGTGTATTTTCATGTTATTTTATCCGTATTTGTGTTCTATTTGGTTGTGTTTTGTATTTTTATGGAAATGTGTGTGAATGAGCTTAAATGTATGATTTTCAGATAAAAAGAGATTCCAGACGCAAAGAGGAAGACGTAGGAAAAAGTGGATGTCAGTTCGGAGTTGAAACGAGGAAGAATGGGCCAAATTGGAAGAAGGAAAAATAGGACTGCAAGGACACGGACCATGTACTAAATACGGCCCTGTAAGAAGTGGCCGTGCTCCATCGTCAGAAGCCCCCTACACGGCCACCCTTGTGGCCGTGTGCAGAAAATGGGCCGTGTGCAGGAACACGGGCCGTGTACCAAACACAGCCCTGTAAGCGAAAGCCGTGTACTGACACTCGAAACACCTATACGGCCACCCCTGTGGCCGTGTACCGCACATGAGCCGTGTAGGTGCTGGAATCAGAAAAAAATCAGAATCATTCTAGAAGCTTCCCAAGGGGTATAAATACCCCATACTTCAATGTTTCACCAGATTTTCGTGGGTTTGAGGCTGCACACACCTCAATTTTACACCAACATCTTTATCCATTCACCATCCATTGGATCTACCTTCATCCCACCATCAAAAACTTCATCCAATTGAGGAAAAGAAGCAAGGAAGAGAGGGAGATTGCAAGGGGAAGAAGAAGATCACCATTGGACGCATCCAAGGGAGTTTTCATCCAACTTTTGTATTGAAACCTTATTGTTCATCATGTTTTGTAAGGATCTTAATGTCTATGTTAATTTCCTTGTTAATATGGTAGGCTAATCTCCTTTGTGAGATTAGCAACATGAGAGTTGTAGATAATTTTAGGATTAGTGTATTTGAATTCATATGTTGATTGGATCTAGGATTTTCTATCATTGATTGTTAATTACTTGATTTGTATTGTTGATTTGTGTGGTTTATTGTCATGAACATGTGATTAGATTGAGAAATCAATTATATGTTTAGGATAGTTCATTGAATCATTTCATCAAACACTTCATGTGCATTATAAATTGTAAAGAGATTGAGAAATCCTTTAGAATTTAGAACCCTTTGATAGAACATGTGATTGGTTTGATCGAGAGGTTGATTAATTGTGTGAAGGGACTCTCATTTCAAGCTTAGTACCTAGCTTGAATTGTTTGAGTGAGAACCAATCCGTTGAGCTATTCAATATTCATATCATATCCATCTCGAGAGGGAGTTTAGGTGAATTTAGTGTTGGCCCTTAATTCTATATCCATGATACATATGAATTTGATACCTAATTCCTAGAATTACCACTTCTTGATTGTTGTTAATCTCACTTTTACTTAACTTGGAAATCCACCCTTCATCTATCTATCTTGTTTGTTGATCATTGCTTGCTTGCTTGCTTTGATTGATTTTATTTACTTGTTTCAACAACCTCTATTGATGATTCGTCTCTATAAAATTACAACAAATGTGAGATCGCTTAAGCACTAGTACCTACCTCCTGTGGTTCGATAAATTCTTGAATTGGTCAACCCTACTACAGGTTATGGCTAATCAGTCTGAACGGGTCATGCCACTGATGAGTGTTTTCTCAACACACAATTTTAATCCCCAAGTATGAAGGATATCAATTGTAGTTTCGAAGGTGACCAAGTTAAATATCGAATCCACGGGACGGGTAAATATCACTTTAGTTACGTTCTAACAATTATGACTATGTTGAGAATTATATTTGTAGGTTTGTAAACTAAGTAATAATTAAATAGCAAATAAATAACAAGAATAAGAGATAGTAGTTGTGATCAAATAAGATGATAGGTAGTTCGTCAGGCCATCCAGTTTCATTCGTTAATTCATACTTTCGTGTGTCGATGTCCGACTCTGCCTTGTGATTTATGGACGCATCGCTAGACCATGCAAATCTATTCTATAGACACAAATAGATAAGCTTTTGACACGTATCAGTATCCTCAGAGCAAGATGTATACTTTACCTCCCTTTCTAGGTACTATCATAATCAATTATTTCCCGTGCACTTAGTACTCTAACCCGATTTGATCTCCCTTTTTAGGTACTATTAAGTTATACTCTTAATCCTACTTGTTAACCCGAATTGAATTCAATTAGCAAATATTCATATAAGACGGTTCTAATAAAATCTCAGAATCCCTTCACTTAGAATTATAACAATAAACCCTGCTCATTAGTGAACTCACTCAATCAATAACCATGTTATGCATTCAGACTCTACACAACGATTATTGATGCACAAAACGACTATGAGTATAGATTAAAAACGTGCAATCTTATATAAACTAAACCACAAGTAGTGTTGTACGGAGTATACACACGAAATACAAATCAACTAATGAAACCTTCATAACCCTAGAACTACCGAAGTGGCTCTAGCCCATGATTGATCTAAGAACAATCATGGTTAGATGGACCAATCTTACTTGAACCTCCAGGGAAGCTCTGTCACAGCCCTCCGGATGGATCACCAATCTCTTCTCTTGTCTCGCGTTGATGATGATGGACGAGTGTGTCTATTTTTGGTCTGCATGAGCCTTCTTTTATACTTGTAATCACGTCTCTAGGGCTTGGAATGAGCTTTTCAAGTGATCCCACGCATTTTGGCCTCGAAAATCTGGATAAGGTAAGTTTCCGCATGTAGGTTCGACCTCGTCAAACAGGTCGAACCACTGGCCATAGGTCGAACCTGATGCGCGTTTTCTTTGCACGCAAAATTAATCCCCAAGTATTAAGGATATCAATTGCAGCTTAAGCAAGCGACCAAGTGAATATCGAACCCAAAGGACGGCGTATTATCAATTTAATTATTATCTAAATTAATTAAGACAAGTTGGCAATTAAGTTTGAGGTTTAGGATGATTAAACTAATAGACAAGTAATTAAAATAACAAATAAAATAAATATCACTTGAAGAATACGAAAGTGGATCAAGTAGGAGAATAGGTAGCTCTAGGATAATCCAGTTTCACTACTTAACTTCTCTTCCATGTGTCAATGTCCGACTCTGCCTTGTGGAATATGGATGCATCACTAAATCATGCATATCTACTCTATAGACACAAGTAAACATGCGTGTAACACGTGTGAATAACCTCGGAGCAAGAGATATAATTTCACCCCCCTTTCTAGGTACTATCAGTATCAATTATTTCCCCCTAGAATTGCTACTCTAACCCGATATGATCTCCCTTTATAGGTACTATAAAATTATCCTCTTTATCCTACTTATTAACCCGAATTCAATTCAATTAATAAGTATTCATATAAGATAGTTCTAATGAAGCTTCGGAGTCCCCTCACTTAGAATCATAACATGGAATCCTACTCAGCAGTGAACGCACTCAATCAATAACCAAGATATGTATTCAGACTCTACATAACAGTTAATGATGCACAAAACGACCGTGAGTATGAATTAAAAAAGGCACAATCATATATAAAATAAATCCACAAGTAGTGTTGTACGGAGTGTACACAGGGAAGTTCAATTAACTAGATAAAACCTTCACAACCCTAGTTCTACCAAAAAGGCTCTAGCCCATGGTGTTGTAGGAAACACACATGGGTGTTGGATAGATCTTACCCGGATGTCCGGAAAATACGAGATAAATTAGGAAACGAATAAACCCTAGATGTGGGCGTCGTCGCGTCCTTTTCCGTCTTGAATTCTCCTCTTGATTCCACAAACGAATCTTCAAAGTGATGGATGGATGGAGAAAAAGATGATGGTTGGAGGGTGATCCCCCCTTGTGGGGTGTTGTATGTTGTGGCCTCTCTTCTCCTCTCTTGTATCTCTATGATTTTTTCCTTTTTTTATGATGTGATCTACACCCCTTTTTATACTTGTGAGCTCTCCTTGTAGGTCTTGAAAAGTACCCAAATTTAGGCATATGTCAAATTTGGTAAGAGACATGCGTTAAATTTGGTAAAAGAGATCCGGATAAATAAGGTAGTTTTTGGAAATTCTCAGAAATTCTCGCCAACAGCTGCGCGACTTCACGATTCTGAGCATAACTTCCTCGTCCGACCTCCAATTTGAGTGATTTTTGTGCTCACATGATCCTCTTTTTCTCAGCTCGCGCGACGTCACTACTTTGCTCATAACTTTCTCGTTCGGAATCTGATTGGGATGTTCTTTACACCTAAACGACCCTCTCTTCAGTGGCTTTCCAACCATATATCACACCAATAGTTTCGAGCTCCAAAATAATACAGAATAATTATGAAATTTGGATGTGCGTTTTCAGCATTCTTGCACAAATTGCACATTTTCTCCAACTTTGCACTTTTCATCCTTTTTCCACCTAAAACACAATAAAACATCTCAAGTGCACATAATTCTCACATATATCGAATATAAGACACCTGTGCTCATATAAGACTGCAATATCAATAAAAAAAGTGTAAAATTGGATATTAAAACACGCTTATTTTCACTCTCATCAATCCCCCAAACTTACCCGTTGCTCGTCCCGAGGCAACAAAATAAAGATAAAGAGAAAGAGAGTATGAAAATTAGTGGGAAAACAAGGACTATGATCAACACCCATTCAAAATACAATTGTCATCAACTTAGGTCATGCAACTCTTATCACGTGTAATAATCAATTCAAAGCATACAAGTTAAGACAATCACCACCAATTCAAATGCTCCATTGACATGTTCTCACGGAAAGTATATATCACTCGCACTCAAGTGTAAAAGATGTACACTTATGGGTTAAGGTGTTTACGCTCAGATTCAATTCAAGTGCATGCGTAACCATAAGCTTGCCAAACGTCTCAAGCTCTTCACCACTAAAAGTATGATTCGACAATGGGATCAAAAAGGACTTTTCTTTTGGATGTAATGTTGGCTCTTTGGTAAGGGTAGGAAACATATGGATAAAGTGACTCAATTAGTAGAGAATTAAAACCGGAGATCTTATGTACTGCAGATTTTTACACTTCAAGGCTATCCAGCTTCATGCTCTTCTAATTTTCTTTTCTCTCCTTTCCTTCAAGATCAACATACTTTTTCTTGTCTCAAGCACATCCTTTTTCTCTCGAGGTACCAGTTTCGGGCACTACCTCACGCATCCTCCATAGGGTACTAGATTTAAGCACTACCCTAGGGTTTTTGATTCCATGGAGTACTAGATTTAAGCACTACTCCATGCTTCTCCTTAGATACATTATCATAATCCATCACTATTAATTTCAACACCAATTTCATTCCTTCCCAAATTGTTATCAAGCACCATTAACACACTTTGACAGCATTTAATTCTCCACTAAATATAGGAATTTAAGGCTCAAATAGGATATCAAAGTGGCTATTTTCGTAGGTTGCCAAAGAAATAAGGCTTTTAGGCTCAACGGGGATAACTACGGATATATAATTATTTGGTAGGAAATTATTTGGCTAAGTGACTCATAAATTCAAGGATGGCCTAAAATCATCTCTCATCATCTAACACACATGTAGTTTCAAGTAAGACAAGAGGCAAGTTCTAGAATACATACACAAGAACAATACTCACCAGAAAAGATATATCATGTGATTATATACATGATCAATGAGGCTCAAAATCTCACATGGGTTTTTAACAAGTAACAGAGCACTTTTCATGGTAAGCAATATCCCACAAGTACACATAGAACTTCATACCACAATATAACTCAAGTACACTTCCTTCATCAATTTCAAGAGCATATGAATTTCAAAGATAATTTTAACAATATAAGCTTGTTGGATTGTATACTAAAAGTCTAGCTTTAGTATGAACAATGTTACAACAATATTTGAAATGAGAATCATATGATCAAATGATTGCATCTTATAATTTATTTATATGCATGATGCAATAGTCCACTTACTTTATACTGTAGATAATATGTTGTGCAACAACACGCGGAAGATCATATTATCGGTTTCCTTATAAAGTATAAACAGATGCTCACAACTGAGATAGACGGGGACTCTCTATCGGTATGGTTGTAGTGTAGTTTGGTATTAGCTTGTCTTGGCTATAGAATCATATTAGTGCACTTGTGTGTATTGAGCAGGACCGCCTGAGATCGTTCTTCTTATACTGACTATATAGTAGAACTTGATCTCTGTTATTATGGAAGTTCGTGCTCTTAATCCCTATACAATAACCTCGACATTAGGGCAGTATGTATTTCTTTGATTCATCAATGGGTGAGATTTAAAAGTATTAAATCAACAAACTCGGTGAGTTGGGAAATAGTGTTGTATCTATGGTGTGCTGTTGATTGTAGAAGGAATCCATGTCCGACATAGGTTGATGATGTCCCCTTGAGGAGCTCATAAGGTTTATCATGTAAATCTTGCAAGTGGATTAATTTCCGGCATGATAATAAGGTTGAGTGGTACTACTCTCGGATGAGATATTAATTAATTTGAGTTGTCAGTAACTTAATTAATTAATGGATATTGTATTTCTTAAACATGGGGAGACCATCGGGCATATAATAAGAAGGAGCCCAGAATATAATTTTGGGATTGGACGGGTAGTGCAGTAATAATATTTTAGTGGACTATATTATTATTATTGGATTTAATTAAAAGCTTTGGGCTAAGCTTGGTTAATTAAATTCAATTGAGGCCCAGCCCAATTTCTCCTCCTGGTCCCTGCTGTAGCCCAACTATATAAGTCATCTCAGCTCCTGTTAACCCTAAGTGAGTGCCTCATTTGACAGTTAGAAAAGAACAGGAGCAGATTGAGAGAATCCTGCGGATTGTTGCCCACACAACACCAGGATTCGACTTGGGACATACAGCAGAAGATTGAGAGGTGGTTCTCTGCAACAGTTCATCCTCTACATCAACCCAGAAGTACGGTAAACAAGTTTATATTCGCTTCTGCTGATTGTTTGCCTGATTTCCTTAACGGATCACGTTGAACCACACGATCCAATTTCCAACAATTGGTATCAGAGCATTGGTTTCGTGGTGAGACTTGAAACGTTGGTTAGGGTTTTTGTGATTATATGATTATTTGGAATGATTTGGATATAATCGCTTGTTGTTGTGTGTTCTCGTATTTCTATTATCATCGAAAGAAAGGGCATGAGATTAGGGATTATATTTATTTGAATTTTCTTTGTGCTTGTCGATGGTTTTTGTTATATATTGAGAACGCCTATACATCACACACACAACCCACGACTGTATGATGTTGGTGGCTGCTGGAACAAGTACGAAAGATTAAAGCGTGTATTTATTGATGGATTAATACCCTGGATTCAACACACACTGCTGGTAACCCATCTCTTTTCAATCAAACTGGTCATTCCATACACACACCATCTCTTTGCTGTACGTCGACCCCGAAAAAGTCAAAAAATCAGGCTGAACACGACGGTGGCTGAAAGGCAGAACAAGACGACGGTTGAATCAGACTGGTGGGTTCAGACGACCACTACGGTTCGATGGTGGGTTGCAGGGGAGTCAGTTCCAAGACCAGCGATGGGCAGCCTTGGCAACGGCTTGTGATTGTTGAAGGCTGTAGTGTGAGACGGAGGCTGTTGCACGTTGTGCGGTGGTGGCTGGACGAAGAAAGGAAGCAAAGGGCTATGACCACATCAATGTTGTGATGCGGCTGCGGGGTGTTGATTCTAGTCGATGGCTGCAGCGGCGTGATAATCCATCATTTTGGATGGCGTCGCGATGGGCTTATGAGGACGACGCTGCTGACTGAATTTCCAGGCGAGTGTCCTGGCGATTCCAGGTGAGCTCCTGGCAGTTACGATCGGGCCTTCTTCTTCTCCGATCACGGCCAGTAGCAAACGACTTGAACCGGTGGGCTTCCTTCGGCGTGTGCAGCTTTGTCACTGGACGGTGTGCCTCCTGCTGGTCAGCGTGGTGATGGCGATCATCTTGATTGATCGTGGCTTAGGCTGTGTCGGCGGCTTCTGAGCGGCTAGTCATCGGCGCTGATGATTGTTATCCACGGCAAGACTTGGGTCGTCCGGACAGGCAGTTGAGGGCGATCTTCTTCACGGAGGCTGGAGCGGCGACTCCAGTTGGCGACGATGATAGCATGGCAGTGGTCGGCGGCAGCGCTGATGGGCAGGAGGCGGTGAATGCTCGGCGCCGGTGATAGCTTCGCGATGTCTTCTTGACTATGCCAGGCGAGAAATAGGGCAGCAGGGGATGTTGGGCTGATGGGCTCAATTTTATTGAGTTGTTTTATGGGCCCAATTTTTCTAAAATGCTATAGGGCTGCCTACCAGTTGGGTCTTTTTTTTTAATTAAATGTTTTGGGCTGTGGTTATGGGCCTAATTTTAATTAAATGGTAATGGGCTGCTGGGTTAATGCTAGTTTTAATTAATTGTGGGAATAATGTTGGGCCGTATTTAAATATTGGGCTAGACCTTAATGCAGAAATTGGCAGGGTAAATGGGCTTAATTATTTAATTAATGGGCTGCTCATTTTATGCTAATAATGTTTGGGTCAGCTGGGCCTATTTAATTGATCCAATATTTTATGCAATTAATTAATGTTATATAACTGATTAATTGATTTAATTATCAATTATTGTTGTATATATGAAAGGCATGTTCTATGTGATTTATTTATTTAAATTGTTGTTAATAGAAGCATGTCTAGGATGTATATTTTATTTCTGAATATTATATACATGTGGAAAAACCCTCGGTATTAAATAACTAAGTGGGAGAGGGAATTGGTAATAAATTCCCGCGGCCTCCATTATTGGTTTGTTAGCAATGTGAATAGACTTGCGCGTCGGCATTAGAGCCTTCCTCCCCATCGGATGAGTTTATTCATGGATTGCTGGAACAGACTTCATTAAATAATTACGTTTGTAATATGATGCATATGAACTTGTGCGTTGGCTTAGACCTTCCTCCCTATCGGATGAGTATATATGCGGTCCACTGGTACAAACTTGTAATTGATGACTGTAGGAAGTTATCCGAGCGCATGTGTACTTCTCTATCTGTAAGGCACGTAAGCTTGGGCCGCGGACTTGGGGTCAAATAATGGTGTACACTTAGATGTAAATAATAAGTATCCTCCCCATCGGAGTCACTGCTTTTATTTGCATGGCTAAAGAGGAACCGACTATTAATTATTTTGTCATAAAGTTAGGTTGACAAATGAAATTAATGGGTAAAACCTTCTCTTGTAAATGTTCGGGTTTGTAAACGTCCACACTATCGTGCCTTGCAGACTCACGGTGCTTGAGATGTCGGTGAATTTTATTTTATATTGTTTGAGGGAATCAATATAAAAGAATAAAATTCGAAGATTTGATCGGTAAGTTTATTTGTGATTCTCTGAATTTCGAATGGTTTTATTTCACTAATTGTTAACTAAAAGAAATTATATTTACTTGTCCAAATTAGTTGATTAGAAAAGAATCTTGGTTTTGAAAATTACTGCTTAAGAAAATACATGTGTATTCTCACAAAGGACGTCTCATGATGCCTATTAAAGTCTCTAGTGAAGAGATGAGAGGTTCATAGAAATATGATGGTCTCATGTAACTCTTCGGATACTAGAGTAAATTAAAAGGCAGAAGATCATGGTTGAATTGATGAATGAATTGGAAGAGCTTTGAATAGAAATTGAAAGGGAAACCTAAATCAATTTATTCTTCACAATTTGCCTGGATATTTTGAGCAAGTTCTACCTGAAATACGAGAGGTTGTATATGGTGGGAAACTTCTAACAAAACATATGGCAAAAGAAAGCCTTTTTCATCATGATGTGAACAAGTTTAATATCTTATTTACTAATGGTTTAAACATGATTAGTGATGGCATCTACTGACACGAAGTAAGTAGATACTGGAATCACTAAATATTTATCACTGAGTAAGGATAAGATTGTTAATAACATGGGTAAAACTACAAAGATAGTGGCTATTGCAGTGGGAGTTGTTTATTTATCTCATGATAAGAATAAACGATTGATTATGAGAAATTGTCTTTACGTACGTTTCATAGAAAGAATTTAATTTCGGTTTCTATGCATTAACGAATGGATACTTCATTTCATTTAAATGACATGGTCATAGTAATGAGGAATGAGGCTATAATCCGTTAAAGTACGTTGGTAGATAAAAAGTATACTCTTGAATCATGTACATCCCACAGATGCAATAAATAGTAATTAAATAATGCATCTTCTAATATAAGTAAGAGAAAGGAACCTTCGGAAATGAACTAAACATACATTTGGCGTCTATGACTAATTCATTTTACTTGAGTAGGATTCAAAAGTTGATAGCCGATAGACCGTAAGATTTATCTGAAGTGAAAACTATCGGACTTGCGAGTCTTGCTTGGAAGTAAAAATGATTAACTGCCTTTTCAAGGTTTTGGGGTGTAGAGCCAAAGATATATATGTTGTTATTAGTTCATTCTGATTCAAGCGAACCTAATATTATCCAGGCGAGAGGTGGTTATGAATATTCGAAGATTATTCTGGAAACCAATATATTTATATGATGCACTGCATGTTTAAGTTCTTTGATTAATTCAAGAATTGTAAGGCTGGTACAGTGAAGCGTCATGGAAAATATATTAAGTCATTACGATTCAATCATGATGGCGAATACCTCTTGGGATAGTTAGGAGCTATTGATCAGAAGTTGAGATTAAATCTCAAGTTGACTACACCGGGTATGCCCCAAACTGAATGGTGTGGTGGATAGAAGGAATAAAGCTCTTATGGTTATGATTAGATAGATGATGAATTATTTGGAATAATTAAAATTCATTTTATGGATATGCCCTAGAAATAGTAATTTGTAAAACATTTTTCTGTTTGTGGGACATCCTAGAAAAATGAAGTGTGATTTATTTAGTCTAAAAGATTGAAGGGTGATTGTTAATACAATCACTAGATTTTTGGATAAGGACTATGTAATAAATCACAAACCCAGGTGTAAATTGTTCTAAAGGAAGTGAGAGGAAAACACAAAGTGTAAGTACCAAGTGTACAAGAGGATATACCACAAGGTAAACTGCAACGCGTGTCACGTCTGATACACAATTACATGTAGTGCCTTGTCGTAGTGGGAGGGTTGTATGACAAACCATAAATATATGTTTTGGGAGAGTCGTGAGACTTGATCCCTAGTGAACATGGTATTGTCCCACGGATACGACGTAACACTACAAGATGAAAATGCGGAATCTTAGCAAGATACAATGAATGTTGAAATAGAATCTACGGATTCTATATTAAGTTTGGGAACTTGAAGGATCACTAAATAGTGTAAAAGCCATTGGAAGTGGTCATAGGAAATAAAAGAGGATCATACGGTAAGGTGAAAATCCTTGGAAGCAAAGCTTGTTGCGAAAAGGTGTACTCAGAAAGAAATGGTTCGATTATGAGGAAACATGTTCGCTGGTAGCTATGCTTATGTTGATCCGGATTCTTTTATTGCTGCTATGAGGAACAGCAAATAGATGTCAAAGACAACTTTCCTGATTGGAAGTCTTGAGGAAAACATCTATGTGAAGCAACCAGAGTGATTCATTGCAAAGTACTAATAGCATTTTGATAGTAAGCTTAAAATTATTCAGCGATGGACTAAAGCAAGCTTTAAGATAGTGAAGCATCTGTTTTGATTAGGTAATCCAGTGGCATGGATTTAAATCAATGAGCGGATGAGTCTTGTGTGTTGTAAAGAGTGACGGAAACGTGGTGGTATTTTTTGTACTATACGTAGATAGTATCTTGCTCATTGGAGACAATGAAAGAGTATTATCGGGCGTAAGAGTACGGTTAATAAAGCGGTAGAGATGAAGGACTTAAGAAAGGAAAAATATATCCTTTTGATCACGGTAATATGGATCACAGAAAGGACATTATGCTTATCTCAAGTTTCATAAATAATACAGTCCATACTCGTTTAGCATGTGAATTTATCTAAGTGAATGTGTCTTTGAGACACAAGAAGAAGATAAATATGATGAAAGCGTTTCTTATGCTTCGGTGAATAAGAAGCTTAATCTAAGGAATGCTATGAACGATGTTGGATACCTGTTTTGCTGAATGCATGAACAGTGGGTATCAACGTAACCCGGAACAAGAATGATGAACTGTGGTAAGACATTTATAAAGTGCCTGAGAAGGACTGGAAATTATATGTGGACTTACTGGACAGATTCATTGCTTCTTGTGGATTACGTAGATTCGGATTTTTTAGTCAAATTGGACGGTAGTAAATTCTCCTCAAAGGTTATGTGTTTAATTTTAGTAAGTAGAGTCATAATTTGGAGGAGTGTTATATAGAAATATATTTCAAACTCCGGACTCCATCATGGAAAGATGATAAATTGGAGCCTATGAGGCAGCCAAAGTATCTATATGACTCTAGAGACTTCATGATGGACTTTGAAGTGTTTCTAAGTTTGCCCAAGGTAATCACAATTTACATTGATAATATTGGTGCAGTTGCAAACTTGAAGGAATCACGAGTCCATAAGGCAATTAAACACATGGAGCGCGAGTACCACCTGTTACGAGAAATCGTATGATGAGGGGAAGGTTGTTGTCACCTAGATTGCATCGGATGATGACCTAGTAAACCATTTACAAGGACCTTAAGGCGAGAGCTTTTAATGGTCGTGTAAGTGGGAGTAGGAATCAGATGTATGGCAGAAGACATGACAGCATAGTCTTTTAGTATAAGTGGGAGATTGTTGGATTGTGTACTAAAAGTCTAGCTTTAGTATGAACAATGTTACAACAATATTTGAAATGAGAATCATATGATCAAATGATTGCATCTTATAATTTATTTATATGCATGATGCAATAGTCCACTTACTTTATACTGTAGATAATATGTTGTGCGACAACACGTGGAAGATCATATTATCGGTTTCCTTATAAAGTATAAACAGATGCTCACAACTGAGATATGCGGGGACTATCTATCGGTATGGTTGTAGTGTGGTTTGGTATTAGCTTGTCTTGGCTATAGAATCACATTAGTGCACTTGTGTGTATTGAGCAGGACCGCCTGAGATCGTTCTTCTTATACTGACTATATAGTAGAACTTGATCTCTGTTATTATGGAAGTTCGTGCTCTTAATCCCTATACAATAACCTCGACACGTAGGGCAATATGTATTTCTTTGATTCATCAATGGGTGAGATTTAAAAGTATTAAATCAACAAACTCTGTGAGTTGGGAAATAGTGTTGTATCTATGGTGTGCTGTTGATTGTAGAAGGAATCCATGTCCGACATAGGTTGATGATGTCCCCTTGAGGAGCTCATAAGGTTTATCATGTAAATCTTGCAAGTGGATTAATTTCCGGCATGATAATAAGATTGAGTGGTACTACTCTCGGATGAGATATTAATTAATTTGAGTTGTCAGTAACTTAATTAATTAATGGACATTGTATTTCTTAAACATGGGGAGACCATCGGGCTTATAATAAGAAGGAGCCCATAACATAATTTTGGGATTGGACGGGTAGTGCAGTAATAATATTTTAGTGGATTATATTATTATTATTGGATTTAATTAAAAGCTTTGGGCTAAGCTTGGTTAATTAAATTCAATTGAGGCCCAGCCCAATTTCTCCTCCTGGTCCCTGCTGTAGCCCAACTATATAAGTCATCTCAGCTCCTGTTAACCCTAAGTGAGTGCCTCATTTGACAGTTAGAAAAGAACAGGAGCAGATTGAGAGAATCCTGCGGATTGTTGCCCACACAACAGCAGGATTCGACTTGGGACATACAGCAGAAGATTGAGAGGTGGTTCTCTGCAACAGTTCATCCTCTACATCAACCCAGAAGTACGGTAAACAAGTTTATATTCACTTCCGCTGATTGTTTACCTAATTTCCTTAACGGATCACGTTGAACCACATGATCCAATTGCCAACAAAGCTCACATGGATCACCACCATAAACACAATCCTTCCACTCCTATGAATTAAAAGCACATATAAAAATTAGAAAAAAGGAAACGAGGGCACCTGATTTTTCTTCAACGTACGCACGAGCTCCTCGAGTCAAAGCCTCAATGTAGAACTCGTCTTGCCTCTCTTTTACCTTTTTCTATCATCAAAGCTCAAGCACACTCCATCATCACATATTCATCAATAATAAAATAGGAGAACTATAAGAAAGAATTAATTGACTATCTAACCGACTCCACACACTAGAAACACCACTGAACACTAGGCGAATTGCAAAAAATCGACACATTAAAACCGATTAAAGTTTCAATATACCGCAAAAAATCAACTCCCCTAGCAAACATTACAAAGAAAATATTATATTCTTGGTGCTTTAATGAGGTAAGAACATCACACCCCCCAAACTTAGTAAAAACGTAAGTTGAAACTAAGTTTGAAAAGAGATGTAATTTCCGAATAATAAGCACGCCAAATATAAAAATTTCTTACTCACACAAAATAAATAAAGCAATAAAATGGAAGGGCAAGCCCCAACAGGTGCTCATGTTTAACGTCGTAAAGTCACGATGGTAGAGGACGGTCTTCTCGCATCCTTACCTTCAAATACTTTCTTTCCCTCTTCTTGTCTACACTCAACACCTCACCTTTCTTGGTCACAAGTATATGATCCTTGGAATTACCTTCTTCCCATGGCAGTCTAGACACCCCCTAGTCAATCTTCCACTTAAATTCAGAATCATCTGCCTTAGAAAAATCAAGATTAAACAAGTTAGAAACCATATCAATGCTCTTGCACGATTGAGTCTCCATGTGCATCTTCATTGCATGATCAAGAGAGAAAATCACATCTTCATTATCCATTCGCAGTCTAAGCTTTCCTTCCTTAACATCTATCATAGCTCCAGCTGTGGCAAGGAACGGTCGTCCCAAAATAAGGGGAATGTCACCCTTATCATCTTCCATCTCAAGTACAAGAAAATCCACGGGAAAAACTAACTTATCCACTCTCACTAAAACATCTTCAATTAAACCTTCGGACAAGTCATGGATCTATCCGTCAATTGAAGAGCAATATTCGTGGGTTTAAGATCCCCCAAACCAAGCCTTTTAAATATGGACAAAGGCATCAAGTTAACGCTTGCCCCCAAATCACACAAGGCTTTATGTGCCGACCCTTTTCCAATGTCACAAAGAATGGTGAAGCTTCCCGGATCCTTTAACTTTGCAAGCAGCTTCCTTTGAAGGATCGAGCTGCAATTCTCTGATAGGTTCACCGTCTCCACTCCATTCAAGCTTCTCTTATTTGATATAATATTCTTGAGGAATCGGGCATAGTATGGCATCTCCATGATTGCTTCAGAGAAAGGAATGTTCAAACTTACTTTGCTCATGACATCGTGAAACCTCTTGAACTTTTCTTCCAATCCCTTCTCGGCCAATCTCGAAGGAAACGGAGGAGGTATCTTGGTCTTTGGTCTTCCCCATTCATCACGTTCAACCTCCTTCGCTTTATCCTTCTCGGCTCTCAATCTCTTTGCTCTCTCCCACTTTTTCTCAGCTATTATCTCTGTACTTTGCTCATTCCGAACCACTGGAGTAGCATCAACATCATCGAGAGTGTTCGGAGTAGCAACAGGTAATTTTTGGAGAGGTTCGACCAGGGTTCGACCTGTGGAACAGGTTGAACCAGGCACGTACTGGTCGAACCTACCTTCTGGACAACGGCTCTCTTTTTGAATTTGAGGTTCGACCTGGGTTTGACCTGTTTGAGAGGTCGAACCAGGTACGTAATGGTCGAGCCTACCTTCTGTATAGTTTATATCCTCCAGTTCGACCTGGGTTCGACCTGCTGGGTAGGTCGAACAACGGGCACCTAGGTCGAACTGACCTACTGTATAGTTTCTATCCTCCGGTTCGACCAAGGTTCAACCTGTTGGATAGGTCGAACCATGTCCGTCGTGGTCGAACCGTTGCTGCGACAAAACAGAGTACTCCGGATGAAGAGGTTCGACCATGGTTCGACCTGTATGCCAAGTCGAACCCTCTGGGTGTTGGTCGAACTGAGGATTTTTAAAAACAGAGTGCTCTGCATGATGAGGTTCGACCATGGTTCGACCTGAATGCCAGGTCGAACCTTCTGGGTGTTGGTCGAACCGAGGATTAGTCATGTCCAAATTTGATCCCGGCCTCATTGGTCCCTCGTACTGCGTTCCAAACCTTAACATGATGGTTTTTTCTTCTAATTTTTGTGTCAATTGATTCACGTTCGCGGTCATCTGCCCTATAATCAAAGTAAGCTCCTTCATCTGCTTAGATAAATCTGCATGATCAACATTCATTCTAGCTTCGATGTGGTCAATCCTTGCATCGTTCTCATCTATGTATCGATTGAAGGTATCTTCATCACTCTCCACTTCGTGCCGCTTTATACTAGGCCCCCTTAGTATCAACTCTGTAATATGCCTCTGCTGGAACTCTAGTAGCTTGTTGATGTTAGCTAGACTAGAGACGATCTCATCATCCCTATTCGGCTTCACTTGATATTCAACCTGAGCCACCTTGCCAAGTACATATGATCCTCTATCTCTCTCTATTGGCCAGTCACGTGAATTCATAGAGATGTCTTCAAATAACTTTTCCGCTTCAAGTGCTGTCTGTGATAACAGAGCTCCTCCTGATGATGTATCAATAAAAATACGCGACTCACAATCCAATCCATAGTAGAAGATGCTTATGTATTCAGCCTTAGACATTCCATTCTGTGAACACCTCCTGAGCATGTCTTTAAACATGTCCCACGCCTCATAAAATTTCTCACCCTGATTCATAACAAATCGGGTGATCTCTTGCCTCATCCTTAAGATCCTTGAGGGTGGCATGTATCTCTCCAAGAACTTCTGTTGCAGTTGGTCCCATGTATTGCAATCTGTGGCATCAAGAGTCTCATACCAAGCTTCCGCCTTATCAATCAAAGAGAACTTGAATAAGGCGATCTGCCTAGCATTATCATTAGCTCCAGCTCCCTTCTGAGTGTTTGCATAACCAAGAAATTTTCGGAGATGCTGATATGGATCTTCAAAACAACCTCCAGAAAAGGGATTCTTCTCTACCATGTTAATAAGAGCGGGAATTATCTCAAAATCATCATCTTCCCCCCTTGCTCCTATCAACCCCATGTTGACATTCCCAAAGTTCGTGAAAATTTCACGAATGGAAATATTATCCGGATTCTGCCTTGCTCCGGCCATGTTCAGCTCAATGTGTTATTTGCTCCTTTCCTTCCTCTCCTTTTTTCAAGCGCACAAGTAACTCGAAAAAATTCAAGGTTAGATAGAAATAAATAATCACAAATAAGAAAAAAATCTTAATCAACTAGAAATAATAAAATAAAAAATAACCGCCGTCCCCGGCAACGGCGCCAAGAACTTGATGCGCGTTTTCTTTGCACGCAAAATTAATCCCCAAGTATTAAGGATATCAATTGCAGCTTAAGCAAGCGACCAAATGAATATCGAACCCAAAGAACGGCGTATTATCAATTTAATTATTATCTAAATTAATTAAGACAAGTTGGCAATTAAGTTTGAGGTTTAGGATGATTAAACTAATAGACAAGTAATTAAAATAACAAATAAAATAAATATCACTTGAAGAATACGAAAGTGGATCAAGTAGGAGAATAGGTAGCTCTAGGATAATCCAGTTTCACTACTTAACTTCTCTTTCATGTGTCAATGTCCGACTCTGCCTTGTGGAATATGGACGCATCACTAAACCATGCATATCTACTCTATAGACACAAGTAAACATGCGTGTAACACGTGTGAATAACCTCGGAGCAAGAGATATAATTTCACCCCCCTTTCTAGGTACTATCAGTATCAATTATTTTCTCCTAGAATTGGTACTCTAACCCGATATGATCTCCCTTTATAGGTACTATAAAATTATCCTCTTTATCCTACTTATTAACCCGAATTCAATTCAATTAATAAGTATTCATATAAGATAGTTCTAATGAAGCTTCGGAGTCCCCTCACTTAGAATCATAACATGGAATCCTGCTCAGCAGTGCACGCACTCAATCAATAACCAAGATATGTATTCAGACTCTACATAACAGTTAATGATGCACAAAACGACCGTGAGTATGAATTAAAAAAGGCACAATCATATATAAAATAAATCCACAAGTAGTGTTGTACGGAGTGTACATATGGAAGTTCAATTAACTAGATAAAACCTTCACAACCCTAGTTCTACCAAAAAGGCTCTAGCCCATGATGTTGTAGGAAACACACATGGGTGTTGGATAGATCTTACCCGGATGTCCGGAAAATACAAGATAAATTAGGAAATGAATAAACCCTAGATGTGGGCGTCGTCGCGTCCTTCTCCGTCTTGAATTCTCCTCTTG
Organism: Pogostemon cablin; assembly: GCA_023678885.1. Lineage (NCBI taxonomy): Eukaryota > Viridiplantae > Streptophyta > Magnoliopsida > Lamiales > Lamiaceae > Pogostemon > Pogostemon cablin. The sequence goes on from CM042993.1 coordinate 12,173,681, forward strand.
GTTCTCCTCTTGATTCCACAAACGAATCTTCAAAGTGATGGATGGATGGAGGAAAAGATGATGGTTGGGGGGTGATCCCCCCTTGTGGGGTGTTGTATGTTGTGGTCTCTCTTCTCCTCTCTTGTATCTCTATGATTTTTTCCTTTTTTTATGATGTGATCTACACCCCTTTTTATACTTGTGAGCTCTCCTTGTAGGTCTTGAAAAGTACTCAAATTTAGGCATATGTCAAATTTGGTAAGAGACATGCATTAAATTTGGTAAAAGAGATCCGGATAAATAAGATAGTTTTCGGAAATTCTCAGAAATTCTCGCCAACAGCTGCGCGACTTCACGATTCTGAGCATAACTTCCTCGTCCGACCTCCAATTTGAGTGATTTTTATGCTCACATGATCCTCTTTTTCTTGGATTTCTCTGAATATAAAGATATTACCAAAACTCCAAGAATTGAATCTGTAACAAGCCACGGAATGTAGCACATCAGTTCTGTTCGGCACAGCTCGCGCGACGTCACTACTTTGCTCATAACTTTCTCGTTCGGAATCTGATTGGGATGTTCTTTACACCTAAACGACCCTCTCTTCAGTGGCTTTCCAACCATATATCACACCAATAGTTTCGAGCTCCAAAACAATACAGAATAATTATGAAAATTGGATATGCGTTTTCAGCATTCTTGCACAAATTGCACCTTTTCTCCAACTTTGCACTTTTCATCCTTTTTCCACCTAAAACACAATAAAACACCTCAAGTGCACATAACTCTCACATATATCGAATATAAGACACCTGTGCTCATATAAGACTACAATATCAATCAAAAAAGTGTTAAATTGGATATTAAAACACGCTTATTTTCACTCTCATCAGAACCACAGGTCGAACCCTGCCACTGGAAGTATTGTGCGCTGGTTCGACCTCTTGTATAGGTCGAACTTCTCAGGTCTTTGTCGAACCCCAGGTCGAACCTCACCACTGGACAATTTCTGCTCCTGGTTCGACCAACTGTCAGGTCGAACCACATCGTCGTGGTCGAACCCATCTTCTCGCAAACTGGTTCAACCATGGTTCGACCTGATCAAATAGGTCGAACCCCTTGAGTCGTGGTCGAACCCTCCTTCTGCTATTTCGTAATGCTGGTTCGACCTGCTGGAGAGGTCGAACCCTCCTCCAACCAGGTCGAACCCTACTCTTTCCTTGGCGGTTCGCGTGGTCTCGACTTCGTCTCTTCGATTCTTGGCACTTTACCTCCATTTTTGTAATGAAAACCACTTAAATAGCTCCACTAACACCTGATTCATGCTAATTCACAATATATACAGGTTTTCAACCTATTTCCACATCAAAACTCTCCAAAACTAGCACAAAAAATGATGCCAAACTTGTGAATTTACACACTCATCAAACCCCCAAACTTACATGTTGCTCGTCCCGAGGCAACCAAATCAAACCACAGGAGTCGTGTATAATTCATCAAGATCAAGTACAACACACATCACACATGCAACTTCATTAAATCAAACAAGTATTTATTGCTTCATATATATCACTCATGCAAAACCAATCCAATCACACACCATTCGGAGTACTAAGTAATCTAGCTCACAAGATAAGTATTTATTCTCTTTCACTCAAGTGCGTGAGGCACTATGTAGGTTAATATAAACACTCATATCAATCCATATTCACGCGTAACCATAAGCTTGGCAAAGGTCTCAAAAATCAACTTATAATCAACTCTTCACTAGGATCACAAAGGACTTGTTTTTGGGTTGTAATGTTGGCTCTTTGGAAAAAGGTAGGAAAATTTAGGTAAAGTGACTTAAGACACTAGTAGAGAGTTACCTTGGAGGTTCTTGATTTCTTCTTCTTACAGCAATATCTCCTCCAATGTCTCCTCTTCTTTTCATGCATTTTCCTTCTTTTCCATGCATCAACATCATCTCTTTAGACAATTTGGGTACCACTTTTAGGCACTACCCTTCTTCTCATGTATAAGCCATCAGCTGCTAAGCTTCATGCACCATGTATAAAAACCATTGGGGTACCAGTTTCAGGCACTACCCCTAAACAAGATTTAACCATATTCTTTTCATCCAACCATATTCTATCTTCCTCTTTCTTCTTGCAACACTTACTCACCTCAACTCTCTCTACCAATGAATAGGGTAATCAAAGCTCAAGTAAAGGTTTATAAGGTTATTTACTTTGGCTACCAAAGAAAAGGCTTTTAACAGCTCAACGAAGCATCCAAAGGTTAATAAGATCATTAGGAAGGACAAAATTTGGCTAAGTAGCTTAATCACAAAATAATGGCCTAAGATCATGTCCTAGCAATTTATCAATCATAAGTCTCACACAAGACTCCAAACCAAGTTCTAGAATACGTTCATATGGATGATCCTCTCAAGAATAAAACAATCATGATCAATCATGATTAAAAAGGCTCAAATCCTCACATAGGTAAATAGAATCCTAAGTACTCCTCATAGCACATAATTAAGATCAATTCCACAAGAACTCTACATACTTATCAAATTAAACATGCTTTTCATCAATAGAAATTAACACATGAACATATGAATGCACAAAATCAATAAGCTTATACCCAATCAATCATACAAGCTTCCTAACAATCCCAACTCATGCATCATAGAAGGACAGAATTAAGAACACACTTTCCTGGCTTGGTTCGACCTTGGGTTCGTGCTGTTGAATAGGTCGAACCATGACTAATGAGGTCGAACCACCTCTCTGGACAATTTTCTGCGTGGGTTCGACTTTTAGCACTAGTCGAACCTATCCTGGCTTTGGTCGAACCACCCTTCTAAGCTTCAAAACTGAGTGTTCTTCAATCCCTACACACTTCAAACTTCAATACGAATCATTAGGTACCAACTAGAGCACAACTTCATCAAAAATTGTTCCACAAAATATTATTCATGAGTAACTCTGCAATCACCCAAAATACGAAACAACAAAACACCACGGAACATTAGAAAAGTTGTAAAAAATCGTCACGTCAAAATCGATTAAAATTTTAAATATGGCGCAAAAACCAATTCCCCTAACAAACATCACAAAGAAAAGATTATACTATCAGTGCTTATTGAGGTAAGTACATCACACCCCCCCAAACTTAGTAGAAACTATAGTTGAAACTAAATTTACAAAGAGATGTAATTGCCGATAAGTAAGTACTTCAAATATAAAAATTTCTTACTCACACGAATGAAATAAAATAATAAAACGGAAGGGAAAGCCCCCAACAGGTGCTCATGTTTAACATCGGAGAGTCATGACGGTACCAACTCAGAAGACTACTTGATCAGAGGATGATCATGTCGCATCCTCACCTTCCAATACTTTCTTCCCCTCTTATCATCCATACTTACCACCTTACCCTTCTTATGCACCATACTATCAGTCGAATCTCCTTTCTCAAACTTTCTCTTCTCATTCCTGTCAATCTTCCACTCAATTTTGGAATAACACCTATCTCCATCAAGATCAAAGTCAGGATAAGAACAAGAGTATGGACTTTCAAATTTGTTAGTATCCAGTAGTAAGTTAGGAGGCTACAAGTAGGCATCATCTTCTCTTCTTTTGTCTACAGTCAGCACGGCACCTTTCTCGCTCACAAAAATTTGATCATTAGAATTACCTTCTTCCCATGGCCGTGTAGACTCCTCCGGGTCAATCTTCCTCATGAATTCCGAATCACCTGATGGATTTTTTTCATTGTCACCAAGATAAGCATACGTCAAGTGTTCCGGTAACGGTTTCAGCTCCTCTTTCCTTTCTTCCATCGGAGTGCTCTCTCTCTCCAACGGCAAGTACTTCCTAGACCCTTTCGCTTCTTCAGCCTTAGCGTTCTCCAATACATACCTAGCATCACCCAAAGCAAGTAAGTTCTTAAGATAATCAATACATACCTCGTTGGAGAATCCGTCAAGCTCCGTAGTGGGATAAGTTGGAGACTCCATCAAGCATGTCTCAAGAGGATCCTTTGACAGGATCAGAGACATATCCTCCTTCAAAATCTCCTCCACTACGTCAATGCTATGACACTGAGACTCCATGGGCATCTTCATTGCTTTGTCTAATTTGAAAAGAACTTCTTCCTTGTCCATCTGCAATCTAAGCTCTTCTTTCTGAACATCAATCATAGCTCCAGCAGTAGCAAGAAAAGGTCTCCCCAAGATTAAAGGGATATTATCATTGTCATCATCCATCTCTAGCACAAGAAAGTCCACAGGAAAGACTAGCTTCTCCACTTTGACGAGAACGTCTTCAATTATACCTTTAGGAAACGTCATCGACCTGTCCGCCAATTGGAGAACCACTGTTGTAGGGGTCAACTCCCCCAAACCAAGCCTCTGAAAGATGAACAAAGGCATCAAATTGATGCTTGCCCCTAGATCACACAAAGCTCGTCGTGCCGGCCCCTTTCCTATCTCATATATAATAGTGAAGCTCCCCAGATCCTTCATCTTTTGCGGCAGCTTCCTTTGAATAATTGAGCTGGAATTCTAAGATAAATTCACCGTTTTATTCCGGTTAAACTCCGCTTCTTCAACAATATGTCTTTAAGGAATCGGGCATAATACGACATCTCAATTATTGCTTTCGAGAAAGAAATGTTCAAGCTTATTTTGTTCATGATCTCTGAGAACTTCTTTAACTTTTCTTCCAATCCCTTCTTCACAAACCTGTAAGGAAACGGTGGAGGTATCTTTATTTTGGGAATCCCCAATTCATCACGATCAATCTTCTCCGCTTTCTCCTTTTCAGCTCTCAATCGCTTGGCTCTCTCCCACTTTTTCTCAGCTATTATCTTTGTACTTTACTCATTTCGAACCGTTGGAGTAGCATCAACATCATCGAGAGTGTTTGGAGTACCAACAGGCAGTTTCTGGAGGGGTTCGACCTGTGGAACAGGTCGAACCAGGCACGTACTGGTCGAACCTTGCTTCTGGACAACGGCTCTCTTTTTGAATTTGAGGTTCGACCTGGGTTCAACCTGTGGAGTAGGTCGAACCACGGGCACCTAGGTCGAACCAGCCTACTGTACTCCTTCCGCCTTCCGGTTCGACCAAGGTTCGACCTGTTGGATAGGTCGAACCCCGTCTGTCGTGGTCGAACCGTTGCTATGATAAAACAGAGTGCTCCAAGTTGTGCGATTCGACCTTGGTTTGACCTGTTGGATAGGTCAAACCATGATTTATTTCGTCAAACTGGTGTTCTGGAAAAACAGAGTGCTCCGAGTTTTCGGGTTCGACCAAGGTTCGACCTGTATGCCAGGTCGAACCATCTGCAGTTTGGTCAAACCAATGCTGCAATGTCTCCTGATCGTGTCCAGTGCGTTGGTTCGACCTCTCCGGTATGGTTCGACCTTCAATATTAGTCGAACCAGGGTCGAACCTGGCCCTAGACATATCCAAATTTGATTCTGGCCTTATAGGTCCCTCGTATTGCGTTCCCGACCTCAATATGATGGCGTTGCAGGACCTTGGATTCTCAATACTTTGAGACGGGAACTTCCCTTTCTCAAGAGTTTGAGTAAGCTTGTTAACACTTCCTGCCATCTCCCCCATCAGCAATGTAAGGTCTTTCACCTGCTTAGATATAATCTCATGGTTTGCATCGATTTTCTTTTCAATTTTGGCCTCAAGGCGGTTCACTCTTTCATCATTCTTGGCCATATACCTGTTCACAGTATCCTCAAGACCCGGTTTCCCTTCTTCCACTTTAGCACCGGGATCAACACCCATCGGAGGTTGGATCACATTATTCGAATTGCTCCATGAGAACTCCGGCCTCCTAGGCTATTGATAACCACCCGGGGGACCACGATTATTAAAGTTTCCTCGATAGTTCCCTTGGTAGTTCTGGTTTCCTTGATCTGGATACCTAGTCCCTTGAATACTCTGACCCATGGCATAGTGTGCCTCTTCCAACTCCTCTTGGATTGGTCCCTCATTCTTCAACTCCTGCTGCATGATTGGTACGCTCTGAGATAATTCGCTAATTTGCTTCTGTTGGGATTCAAGTAGCTTGTTGATATTGGACAAGCTAGAGACGATCTCATCCTCTCTACTTGTTTTCACCATTGCTTGTTCAACCTGAGCTACCTTCCCAAGGACATAAGTACCTCTAATTCTATCAGTTGGCCAATCCCTCGAATTCATCGAAATATCTTCAAACAACTTCTCGGCCTCTACGGATGACTTTATAAGCAATGCTCCATTAGAAGAAGTATCCAATAACACTCGTGAATCACAGTCCAATCCATTATAGAATATACTGATATATTGAGCTTTAGATAGCCCATGTTGAGGACACTTCTTAAGCATGTCCTTGAATCTATCCCATGCTTCATGAAATTTCTCACCTCCACAGATAGAAAATTGGTTAATATCTTGCTTCATCTTAAACACCTTTGAAGGTGGCATGTACCTCTCCAAGAATCTTAACTGTAGTTGCTCCCAAGTGGTGCACTCAGCTACGTTGATAGTGTCGTACCAATCTCTCGCCTTTTCAGTAAGCGAGAATTTGAACAATAGGATCTTCCTAGCATCTTCATGTTTTCCTGCGTCTTTTTGAGTACTTGCGTAGCCCAAGAACTTGTTCAGATGCTGCTGCGGATCCTCGAAAGACCCTCCTGAAAAGAAGTTCCTTTCTATCATGCTAATAAGAGCGGGATGAAGATCGAAAGCTGCATTCGTTCCTCTCACTTCTAGAAGCCCAATATTTCCAGCCCCATTGTTTCTGAAAACCTCTCGGATGGCTAGATTATCCAGATTCACTGCCATGTTGATTATCTCTACTCCCAAATTAACTTCAGTTGTAGCTTCAATCGTCTGCGAATTCTGCTCGTCAACTTCAACTCCAAAATTCAGAGCTTCAGTTGGATCAATAGTCTTTGCCTTGCTCTTCTTCTTCTTCTTCTTTCTTGACGATGCTCCGATTTCAGGATTATAGGGTTCAAGTTCACCTTTCTTTGATCTCGGGAGCATACACCTAAAAAGAACTAGAATTAAAACAGCAAAACAAGATAGAATAGCCCTAATAAACTAGAAATAACAAAAAGATATTTTACGCAGTCCCCGGCAACGGCGCCAAGAACTTGATGGGTGTTTTCTCAACACACAATTTTAATCCCCAAGTATGAAGGATATCAATTGTAGTTTCGAAGGTGACCAAGTTAAATATCGAATCCATGGGACGGGTAAATATCGCTTTAGTTACGTTCTAGCAATTATGACTATGTTGAGAATTATATTTGTAGGTTTGCAAACTAAGTAATAATTAAATAGCAAATAAATAACAAGAATAAGAGATAGTAGTTGTGATCAAATAAGATGATAGGTAATTTGTCAGGCCATCCAGTTTCATTCGTTAATTCATACTTTCATGTGTCGATGTCCGACTCTGCCTTGTGGTTTATGGACGCATCGCTAGACCATGCAAATCTATTCTATAGACACAAATAGATAAGCTTTTGACACGTGTGAGTATCCTCAGAGCAAGATGTATACTTTACCTCCCTTTCTAGGTACTATCATAATCAATTATTTCCTGTGCACTTAGTACTCTAACCCGATTTGATCTCCCTTTTTAGGTACTATTAAGTTATACTCTTAATCCTACTTGTTAACCCGAATTCAATTCAATTAGCAAATATTCATATAAGACGGTTCTAATAAAACCTCGGAATCCCTTCACTTAGAATTATAACAATAAACCCTACTCATTAGCGAACGCACTCAATCAATAACCATGTTATGCATTCAGACTCTACACAACGATTATTGATGCACAAAATGACTATGAGTATGGATTAAAAACATGCAATCTTAAATAAACTAAACCACAAGTAGTGTTGTACGGAGTATACACACGAAATACAAATCAACTCATGAAACCTTCATAACTCTAGAACTACCGAAGTGGCTCTAGCCCATGATTGATCTAAGAACAATCATGGTTAGATGGACCAATCTTACTTGAACCTCCAGGGAAGCTCTGTCACAGCCCTCCGGATGGATCACCAATCTCTTCTCTTGTCTCGCGTTGATGATGATGGACGAGTGTGTCTGTTTTTGGTCTGCATGAGCCTTCTTTTATACTTGTAATCACGTCTCTAGGGCTTGGAATGGGCTTTTCAAGTGATCCCACGCATTTTGGCCTCGAAAATCTGGATAAGGTAAGTTTTCGCACGTAGGTTCGACCTCGTCAAATAGGTCGAACCACTGGCCACAGGTCGAACCCTCCTTCTGCTGTTTTGCAATGCTGGTTCAACCTGCTGGAGAGGTCGAACCCTCATCCAACCAGGTCGAACCCTACTCTTTCCTTGGCGGTTCGTGTGATCTCGACTTCGTCTCTTCGATTCTTGGCACTTCCACTCCGTTTTTGCTATGAAAACCACTTAAATAGCTCCACTAACACCTGATTCATGCTAATTCACAATATATACAGGTTTTCAACCTATTTCCACATCAAAACTCTCCAAAACTAGCACAAAACATGATGCCAAACTTGTGAATTTACACACTCATCAGCCACCCATTTGTTGTGGCAATTCTCGGCAGCTGGGCGCATGGGCGCTGGCTGGGTTGACGGCACGAGTCGTGCCACCCATCGGCAGCCTACGCGACCTCACAATTTTGTTAATAACTTCTTCATCTGATCTCCGATTGAGGTGATATTTGCGCTCACACGATCCTATCTTCCTTAGCTTTTCAACCATATAAAAAACTCATGAAAATTCGCCCATTTGTGTATGGCACGAGTTATGCAAAGTATGGCACGAGTGGTGCTCCTCCAGGGCACATTGGGCGGTCGTGCACATCTCGTGCTACATGTGGCCGACATGAGTTGGGGGCACGACTGGGCTCTGTGGTCGGCACGAGTCGTGCTGTGCTGTACCAAAAATCTCTCTCACCTGGTTTCGACGCCGACTTCCGATTTTGCTCTTTTTACCCCCATTTTCCACCTAAAAACATAAAATATCACCTCACAAGCATCTGTAACACAAATATATGCAATTTAACCATAATATTCTCAAATATGGATATAAATACCACAAAACAATGCTAAATCGAACTCTAAAACATGTAAATTTTTGCATTAAACAGTATCTGCATGACACTTCTCCTTCTGGTGTGGACTTGGTAAGAACTACCGCCCACCAATGATCATTGGCATCTGTATATAGCACTAGGTCATCCTCGTCATTTGGAATGGTTAACTTTGGACCTTTTTGCAAACCTGCTTTAGTTGTTTAACCATCTCTCGGTGTGATTCCTCCCATTTGAATCTCGCATATTTCTTTAATAGAGGGCTGAACACCTTCTTGTATTGTACTAGATTGTTGATGAACATTCCAGCAAAGTTGACAACTCCTAGGAAGCTCTGGAGTTGTTTCTTGTCCTTGAGATCTTCAGGAAATCCTTGAACCTTTTCTACAATGTGTGGTTGTAGAATAATCCCGGACTCATCAATCTCTGCTCCAAGAAACTCGATCTGTCTTGTTTTAATCACTGCCTTCTTTTCAGAAAGCACTAATCCTTCCTTGTGACATACCTCTGAAAATACTTCCAGATTCGCTAAATGCTCCTTCATGTTTTTTGAGGCTATGAGGATGTCATCCACATAAACAAACATGAATGAGAAATAATCTTTGAAAAGATTATCCATCTTTCTTTGGTATATCTGGGGAGCATTCGCCAAGCCCATAGGCATGACATTCAAGATATAATGGCCTTGTGTGTGGAGAAGGCTGTAAACTTCTTGTTTCCTTCTTCCATCATAATCTGGTAGAACCCAGATTTGCAATCGAATTTTGAGAATATCTTGGCATTCTTGATACAGTTGACCAAGTATTCTCTACTTGGTCTGTAGTATCCATCGAACTCCAAGATGTTGTTGATCACAAGTCTCGGCTTCCCCCGCTTGACTTCTCCATGATTTCGAACGAGAAATCCTGGGCTACTGTATGGAGATACTCCTGGTGATATTAACTTAAGATCCAGATGTTCCTTAAGTATTTAATGCATATCCTTATGATCCTCTGGTTTATCAGGATAGGCTTGTATCTCACGAACTCATGCTCCTTTCCTTCTTTCACTTTGAGTGAGACTTTGAGCTCGTTTTTATCCCACCAGGCTAGAGAATCCTCATTGAAGTTCCTCTGTATCTTCTTCTTGACATCCTCTAAAGATATTTGTTCTTCGATTGTGACATCTCTCTGTGGGTTTTCTCCCAAGCTTGCTTTGAGAAGGTGGATTGTATTTTCTTTTAGTTTCTCCATCTTTCATCCTCATTTAGTCTCGATTCTCATCTAAAGGACTGCTTCTCCATATCTTTTTCGATCGTTCATCTTTAGATGGCTAAGTTTTCCTTCATTATCACCACGCTTGCTACAAAATCTGATTGGTATTTTTCTTTAGAATGCATTATGCAGTCTTGGTGCGATGATCTTATGTTCATAAAGAGTTGTGAAAATAAGCCTTCTTGTTGTGTTTTCTTGGGTAAAATGCTTGAATGTCTGTAGAAAATTATTTCCTAATAGAATATCCACTCCTATGTCATGAAAATATATCAGTGGAGTCTTCACCTTGTACCATGGGGTACGATCCGCTCCACCGATCATGATTACTGCTTGCTTGATTCCTCTTTAAAGGATTAGCACCCTCTGAGAGAAATCTCTTCCTAGTACGGATGGCAAGTCTTCGCCTGAGCCTTTAGGAAAGACTCATTCCTTTGTTGTGCAGATACCGGCTCCTAAATCAATATATATCGCAAAATACTCCGCACGATGCTCCTTATATATCATCCGATGGTGATATATATCGAGAATGGACTTGTGGTCATGGGTAGATCAGAGCTTATAAAAAGCCTCTTTTGGTGAACTTTGTATCTTTTCCCTTTGACCGTAAACTCCATTCCATTTTGTAATCATTCCCAAGGTTTGTGATCCTCGAGAAACTCCAATCCCAGCCCTAGTTGTTCTGGGAATCTTCCTGCAACACCCTCGATTATTAGCTCAAGATCACCAAGTTTGAGTTGTCCTTGGTATCTCCCAGTTGTTGGTTGTTGAAGATAATACAGGACATCACAAGGAATAAAGTTTTCCTTTTTAGTGATATCGAACATTACTTCGACTTCTCTCCATCCTTTTGGGCATTTTAGTTCACCTTTGGTTGTGAACTTCTCTGGTTCCTGGATTACCTCCACTATTGGTTTCTTTCCCCATCTCTCACTTATCATTCTATCTTCTTGGAAAGAAATCCTACTCTGCTCGAATCTGAGGCTGTCTTGCCTGCTCCAGACCAGCTTATCCCTGATTCGCAAATCCATGTCATGGATTGGTGGTAACTCCATTATTTTTGGCATGGTTGCACATGCAACACTTTCAAACACTTCTAGTATCTCAATGTACTCCTTCATTTGGAATAGATCCGAATGATGAGTGTTGGAGAGAGCATATGAGATACTGTAGGTGATAGAGTACGGCCGATTCCCTTCTTTCATCAAATCTTTATTCTTGAAGTCTTGATGAAGGGTGAGTACTCTATTGAAATCTTTATCTGCCAGATTATAAGCAATCCTTGGATAGATATAGGATGCCATCTTGCCTACGTACAGGTTTCCTGAGATTCCTCCCAGGCATGCCTCTCTTGTATTCTTGATCATCTTATCAAAGATTGTAATATCGACTGGTGTATCGATACCTTCTTTGAATGTTGCTTTGATAAGGATCCGAATAGCTCCGATATAGATCCAAGACATGGTCTTGGCAACTTCTCTCTGGAGTTTACTGAGTTCCTTCTTGATCTCATCAACAGGAACTAGTTGCATTTCCATTACATTTCTCGTGAGCTCCATGGGGATGGTAATTTACCCTTCGGCCACCTTGTATATAATGTTGTGCTTTTTTCTTTTGAAGCTGAGGAACTGCTCTAATCGTCCCACGGTGAACCCATCGTATAGATCGAGTCTTGGATTCTCTCTTATGATTCTCATAAGAGTCTTATGAGATATAGATGTTTGGGAAAAGAATCCAGACATATCCTCTTGCATCTCCTGTCTAAGGTTTTCTTCTTCACTCTGACTCATCTTCAGATGATTCATCTTGGTTGAAGAATTCTTCTTTGTAGATGCTTTCGTCTGAGGGTATATCTTCAAACTGATATACCTGTACCAGATCTTGGAAGTAAACAACTTCCTCCATTTCTGGTATGGTTTCGAACTGTCACACTCCCCGCTTCTGGTTTTCTGGGTAATCTGGTGAGATATGCCCCCAGGCTCCACACGTGTAGCAGTTGCAATCCTTGAATCTTTCATTGGCTCATGTGGGTGCTCTTCGGAATATCTTTCTCGTGGGAGTTCTTCGTGTACTCCTCTAGTTTGATCCTAAGGATGAAACTTGACTTCTTGAACTCCATCTTGTTGGTCCAAACCTTTGCCCTGATTTATAGCTTTGGGCCTTCTGTTTAGACCAAAAGGATCTCAATCTTCTGGACCTCCATCTTTCTCTTCTTTGAGTGTAAGGATGATTTTTCTTTATCCTTTTCTGCTTCCTTGGGCTTCTTCTAATGATAGTTGGAAGATCATTGCTTTCACAGCATAAGGGTACTGTCTTGTTTATTCCCCTTAATCTCTTGTAGTTTTTGTGTAGGGATGCCTGATGACACCACTCTGCAATCTTGTCTTTGAGGAAAGACATTCTCCTTGCTATTGAATCCAGCTCACATGGTTCATATTCTCTGATCAACATTTCTCTCCATGGGCTTGAAATCTTGGCAAAGAATAGGTGGAATACTTCCTCCTCCTTGATCTTCGATTTTCATCTATACTCTGTGAAGAGTTTGATGTACTCATATACGTGACAGATGTCAAGTAACTCCAGGCTGTATAGGGCATTCCTATACTTCTTCTTCTTCTTTTCTTCTTCCATTCCTTCGAAGTAGCCTACTCCAATAAAGTGGATCTTGAAGATTTTGGCCATACGACCAATAATATTGCCAAGATCTTCATCTTCCATGGCCTCTTTCTTGACTTCATCCGAGTGTTCCTCCCAGGCGCATTTTACTGATCTTTCTAGGCTCATAGTTAGGAATCTTATGAACCCCTCTTTATCCAGTTCTAGTGCACCTCCTGTAATTTTTATTGCATTTGTCCACTCATCAATCAAGGCTTCTCTGTTCTTGAAGTGTAGAGTGTCGAGGTTTAGGATCAACTCATATGGATTTATCGGTTCAAGGTGAGACTGACAATATGGGGTGTTGTGTAGGTTAGATCTTTGAACTTGGTTTGCTCCTGTTGACAATCCCAATGCTTCATCTTGAAATTTTTTTGGTTTTGGGATGTCTCTTCTTGTCTTGCTTCATGGACTCCATGTGATCCAGAAGTTTCTTCATTTTGGCTCAGATCCGGTCGGGTCTGAGGAGCCTGAGATTGTTGATGAGAGTTCGAAGTTTCTCCCTTATTCATTTTCAGATCTACAATAGTTAGTCATTGGAAGGACTCATATAGATCTTGTAGATCTTCAAGATTCACTCTTTCCATCTGGGGATATGAATTCTCCTCGAAGGATAGCGATCATCTTTTCACTTTTCGTCTTCGGTCTTGTGACCTCCGTCGTCTTTCCCTTATGGTGTAAAAGGGATTCTATTTCGAAGGTTGGTGGCAACCTTCCTTCTGGCCTTTTCCCTATCACCTTGGTTTCCAGGGACTCTACTTGCTTTATCAACTTTTTGATGAGGTCGAGTTGTTTGTTCTGCAACGTCTCCACCTTATCTATCTTGAGGCTGATCTCAAATCTTGGACATGTTTTGGCAATATAATCCAAATAATTTCACCGTCTTCTGTAATTCTCTAAGATCTTGATTTAACTTAGAGTTATCTGTCTCGATCTCTTTCCACTCTGTCATTTTCACCTCCATGAAAAGTGGTAGGGTTTGCAGATCTCTCTTGGACCTTGATTAGGCCGTTTTCTCCATTGTTCGTGTCCAAGGACACGTCCATGGATCTATGTGAAACTATGGAGTTCCACTATGTTCCTTGATACTTCATTGGAGTATTTTAATTCCATCTGGCGGCTTTCCTCCGGGTGTTCTTCCTCGGTGTAATTGGCACGAGTCTCTGCCCATTTCCATCCTCGTTTGAGACCTTTCCATAATCGGTTGTTGGCATCAAACTTCTTTTCTACTTGTTGTCTATACAAAATATTGTAGTATTGTTATATAGATTTGCTCGTTTCATCATATCCAACGGGCCAGAAGGCGCTGTTGTTGCAGTTTTGAACAGGGCTCATAGTCCTGTCACTATCGGATGTCGAACTTTCGTTCAAATCCATATTTCTTTGAAACTCTCCTCTCGTTAAGTGATATAAGTTTATAATAATTTTTCTATTCATAAATAAATAAACCTAGGGCTCTGATACCATTTTGAAGCGTGAAGATTATGAAGAAAATTGATATAAAATGAAGTATGGAGGTTAGTATATTAATTAAGATATATGGTCAAGTAGTGTTTTAAAAGACATGTTGTTAAAGACATGTTGTAAAAGGGCTTGGACCATTTGACCAACCTTATGGATATTTTGGGGATTTTTTTGAAAGTTTGGCTATTTTTGTTAGTTTTTTGTTTCCTTGATAAAATTATTTTTTGCATTTGAATATGTGGCTACTTTTTCACATTACCCTTATATATATATATATATATATATATATATATATATATATTTACAAATAAGCTATTTTATCTGAATATTATTATAATTTAATAATATTTTCTAAGTAATATAAGTTTTAATTTGTATTTTTAATTAATTAATTAATTAATTATCATCAAATATAATGTCATATCATCACATGTGATTTTTTTAACCACACATAAATTATGTGCAGCTAAATAATACTCCCTCCATTCCACAATACCCTTCACACTTTCTATATTTGGATGTCCCACAATACTCTTCACACCCCCTTTTTAGCAAAAAATAATTACTAATACATCCCACACTTACCTAACAATTACAAAATTGTCATCTACATTAACATCCCTAATTTAACTGAGTTTATGATTAGGGCCCCCTCTTAATAACATAATTAATAACCATAATCTACATTAGTTGGTCCAAAAACATTTGGATCACATCTCATCTCCTCATTTCACTCTTCTCTCTCTCTCTCTCTCTCCTCCTCTACGCTGTAAAGAAACCCTAGTCCCTTTTCTTACGATGCTCAATCTTTTGATGCCCCTTCTCCTGCCCCTTCTCCTGCTTCTATTTTCACTTGATTTAACATTTTTCTTGTAATCGCGATGTTCCTAAACCATCTCTGTTCAATTCATCTCTTCTTCAACCAGATATTACTTCTGAGCTTGAAATCATAGATCTATGGTCAGGATCTGAGTATTTTTGAAGCGAGATGGAGGTTGGGGTTGACTCCATGCCCTCAGTGGTCGGGATCTGAATGTCGGGATCTGAATATTTTTGGATCTGAGTATTATTATTGGTGCAGTGGTATGTATGTTCTTAAAATATAAGTTAACTTAAGTGTTTTAATCAATATTCTGAAAATCGGACCGGACCGACGGTTCAATCGGTTGGACCAGGAACCGGGCCTGGAATCAGTCCGGAAGTCCTATAAAACCATTTTTGGAGTTGAATTGGGTAGAACCGGGTTGAACCGGTCAAAACCGATTGAACTGTTCAACCGGTTTCAGTATTTTTTTATTTTTTTAATTTTTTATATATATTTTTTAACTTTTATGATATTTCACTTTTATTTATTTTTATTTTAAAACATAATATTTACATTTTGAATTAAATTATGAATTATAATATTGAGTGGGTATATTATAAACTATGTATGAAGTATAAATTATGAACTATAGATATTTTTATTCAATTATATTTTGATTTTAAATTGTATTTTAAAATTTTAAAAATAATTTAGGTGATTATATATTTTTATAATTGGTAATTTTATCAAATATAATTGAAAATATGTAAAATTAAATTTTCTGGTTGAACCGTCGATTGAACCGATCCGACCGGTTGAACCTCGAATCGTTGCCTCTTTTGGTTCGTTCTCCGGTCTGATTTTCTAATCACTAGTTTTAATGTTAAAATAAGCAATGGTTCATCATATGTGTGATATTGTTAAAATTTTATGTCAGCTTCCAAAGATCATGGAACTGGTTGGGCTTGAATACATAGGATGCTTTGTCTACTGTTACCTTCTTTTCAAGGTAACAAAGTCTTATTCTGTCTTTGTTGATTAACAATAACAATCATCATGGTTCGGGCCCTTAAAATTTCTTGAATATGTATGATATGCATTTTCACCTTCATCTTGGTAGGGTCATAATCGAAGCAAATCTATCCCATTTTATACCATGACATCAGTCTTTAAATGATGTCCATGTTATCATGTTTATCTAATTGAGTATAATTAAAGATTTTGAATCATCTAGGAGTCTGAGAGGTTTGATTTAATTAATTTAATTTTATGGGTGCAGTCAGGTATAAAGGAGTTGTCATCAGATATCGAAGAAATAAAGAAAAGAATTCTATTGTTGTTTATGTAATTTTATTGTATTTCTGTAATTTTTATGCAATTTCTAGTAATTTTTTAAGTTACAGGTTTTTTTTAAAATTAATTTCTGGGTTTCAAAAAATTTTAATATTTCTGCGATTTTTTATTTATTATTTTTGGTAGATTAGGTTTTGGATTAACTTTATCATTAAAATTAATCCAAATTATATACCCAACTGCATTGACAGTTTTATCCCTCAAAAAGTGAGTTGAAAAGGTCAAAAAGTAACTTTTCTTAAAGAATGTTGAACAATAAATGTGAAGCTAATACGGGACGGAGGGAGTATATTATTAGTCACACAATTATATCACGTGTGAGTATTCTTAATATTTAAATTAATCCGTAAAATTAAAATATTATTATTGATATTTAGTGACACATTTTAAGTGTCACAATGGACTTGTTACATTACCCACACATAAAAATATTGTGTCACAATTTAGCCACATATCTTATGTGTGGGCATTGATAAAATTTCTTGTAGTCGATATAAAAATTGCATCAAGAGATTGGTGCTACAGATGCTCCTTCTCCACTATCGACCTCAAGTCCACCACGACGGACCTCGGCGACGTGCGTGATGAGGGCGATGGAAGGGATGGACGTGCAGAGGATAAACATGGTGGGGTTCAGCTACAGTTGCCGGAGGTGGTGGAAAGGGTGGTGATTGGGTGTGCTGGGAGAAGAAGGACATGGATGAACCCTTTTCTCTAATACCAATATAAGGACAAAGCAAGAATTTGAGACATTAACCCAAGGGATAAAAATCATCCGCTAAAAATGAGAGAATTAAAATAAACCATCCACATCAGATTTTAGCCCAGGCCAAACAGGGCTCGGAGGTTAACCTTCTCTTTTAAACTGTAAAGTAAGCACACGGTTGTGAGGGATTACTAAGGGTTAACTAAGGGAAAACCCCCTTTAACCCTTAAAGTAAACGAATTTCTAGGGTTTAAGGTTCAGAGTTTAATTGTAATTTTACTCTTGTGGTTTAGGGTGTATTTCACTTTTAGGGTTTAGAATTTAGGGTAAAATTGTAATTTTATCCTTATGGTTTAGGATATATTTCACCCTTAGGACATGACTGGTATGTAGGAATGAGAATGGAATGGAATCGTTATTCCTATTTCTATTCCTATTCCTACGATTGATATAATTTTTAATAAGGAATCCCGATTCCATAAGGAATATGAATTCCTTATTTTAAGGAATGGGCATTCCTCCTACCCCATGGTATTGCTCATTACATTCCTTGCTTTCCTTATATATTATAACTATAAATAATATTCTATTAATTTATACAATATATATATAATTACAAAAAATATAAATATGTTAATATTTTTCATTTTAAATGTAATACTTATTAAAAACCTTGGCATTAAATTATTTATTTATAACAAAAAATTAAATCATTTAAAATAAAAAAAAATCAATATTTTTATATACTCATTTAGTTAAAAAAAAATATAAAATTAAATTAAATTCTTATAATTTTTAATATAAATATATATAATTATTTCAATATTTATTTAAAATAAAATTAGTAAATTATATATAAAAATTAATATTATTAATTAAATTGAATATATTCATGTAATATAAATATATATATAATATTTTTTAATAATTATTAAAATATATAAAATCTACATTAAGTTTTATTAATTTAATATTTTATATAATATTATAAAAATACAATTAATGATTTTGAAACTAATTAAGGAATACAATTTCTATTACTTGAGTTATTTCTAAATGGTACTAATCATGATAAAAATAATTTTTACTAATTCCTTTCCTATTTCTATTCCATTTCTAAGTTCATTCAATTCCTCCATAATTCCATGCAGTCATATCAATCTAGTCATTAGTGTTTAGCGATTTAAGGTTTAATTGTAATTTCACTCTTGTGGTTTATGATATATTTAACCTATAGGATTTCGGGTATAATGGTCTTTTAAATATAATAAAAAAATTAAAAAAATGAAAACAAAAGATAACATCAATTGAGGAGAGGACCACAGTTTAATTAAAGGGGACCACATGTTAATTAATTAGAGGGAGTGGGGACCACAGATTCTACCTAAAACATGATAGAGAAGGTTCTACACTAGTTGTTCCCTTTTTATAAATCATAATTTATCAGCCACTTGTATACTTTTTTTTTAGAAAATAAAATATTCAGGTGGTGTGATTTAGTTTTGACTTTTTGATTCGATTAAATATATTTTATTGAGTTTATTTCAAATTTAATTATATTGGGTTAACCTTAATACCCTGAAGGGTATTATAGGTAATTTATTAATAAGGTGGGCAAAAAAGATGTAAATAAGAAATGTGGGTAAAAAAGAGATAGTAAAAATCACAATGGGCAATAGGTGTCATCATTCGTAAAATCGAATGAGATCACCTATTTCACAATAGTGTTTCATCTCCTACTCCACGTATCAGATATTTGCCACATATCATGATCAATGCCTAAAATATCTTCATGTGTATTATATAAAAATAATTAACAATTTATTTATAAAATATATAAATTCAAATAAATAAATAATTAATTATATTTATAGTATATATTATGACTAATATAAAACAACAATTTATTTAAATATAAAAAAGTAAATAATTATAATATAAATTCTTTTGTGCAATGCACGGATGGATAAAATCTAGTTTATTATAATGCAAAATTAAATATGAAACATAACTTATATTATTATAACATTAATAATATATTAATTATTATTTTCTTTAAAAAAATTTCATATATTATACAAGACAAATTCTCTTGTGAGACATTATTTACATGAGACGGTTTGTGAGACGTGTTAAAGTATATCTATTATTTAGATAAAATATATTTTCTAAAGTATGCTGGATTTTACCTTAATGTATGATTTTAGTGTATTATAATTTGATTTATTAATGACATACTTTAATTGCAAATAAGCATACTTTATCTATACAATAAGCATACTATAGTGATGGGTCGACCCGTCTCACATCCGTCTCACAAATGTCTCACAAGAGAGTTACTCATTATACAATTATTATAAATCAACATAAAGGATAATTCAAAAACTTATTCATAATAACCCAAATCATTATAAAGAGTAATCCAATTAATAAAAAAAAGTAACCTAAAAAGTGTTTGACAAAAGATAATAAAATTAAACAAATCAACATAAAGAGTAATCCAAAAATATGTTTATAGTAATCCAAATCATTATAAAGAGTAACTCAAATAATAGAAAATAGTAACCTATTAGATGTTGACAAAATAAAATAATTAATAAACAAATCAATATGGAAAGTAATTCAAAATCTTGTAAATTTTAGTTACCCAACTCGTTATAAAGAGTAACTCAATTAATGAAATAAAGTAACCTCATGAACCAACTCGTTATAAATAGTAACTCAATTAATGAAATAAAGTAACCTCATGAATTAACAGCAAAATTTTCAATACATGATTAAATTAATACAATAGAATAATCTAATTATTTTATAGAAATTTTGTACAGTCAGGAACAACTCGTTATGCTTATATGAACAATCACCACAAAGAATCCAACATCGTGATGTCAACCTCTTCATTTCAACCCAAACTCAAATGTCTCTCTTTCTTTCACTCACCATATTGTATGTATTAAATCAAACTCCTAAAACACCAACAATGGTCAAATATGCATGAATAATGGTTTACTCTACAACACTATCAATCATACCACATATCCTTTCTGTAAAGGATTTCAATCGCAATTTCATCATAAGCCATTGTCGCCTTCTCTGCCGTATCAAAAATCCCAACCAAATTCTTGCCTGCAATACCGAATTTCGTATCTCTGCCATCCAATTACCCGATGATCGCTTCCTAACCCCACGGAACCTCTTACCTTCCAGTAAGAAAATTTATGCAATATTAAACCTGATTGATCTTGTGATCTTGTGTACTGATGAGTAAAAGCGAAGCAAATAATAAATTAAAAAAAGAGATAAATTTGTTTCTTGGGCAATTTTAACCTCATAACTCGTGGATGAACAGTATTGTATCCATGATTGTCTTTTCAAGTAGAGAAAAAACACAAAATTGGAAGAAAAATATAAAGGGACTACATAAGCACCAAATTTAATAGGTGAATCGGATGAACCTCTTACCTTCCCGTCCCTTTCCACGCTCCGGCGCATTTGCTTACTCTCTCTCTCTCTTAAAATCCTCCATTCTAACTTCATTTGCATACCTTTTTATTCTGCAAAATTTTACTTCTAATCTCTTACTTTCACTTTCATCGTTTGAAGAATCGATTGTATCGTTACCAGTGATCGTGAATCATACAAAATGAGAGAAAGAAGAGAGAGAAAAAAGTATGTGTATGTGGAGAGAGAAAAGTGATTTGAGAGAAAGGGGGAGACGGAAGCGTATGTGTACGTGGAGATAGTGGAGAGAGAAATGAGAGTATGTGTACGTGGAGAGAGAAATGGGAGGGAGAAGCAGTGGAGTCCATTGACAAGATCACATCACATGGGTATGTGTAGATACCGTATTTAAAATAATTTAACCCAATTTCAATAAAAGATCCAGTTCCACCAATTTTGAAAAAAAAGCATAACCCACCCTAGTGTGTGTCGATGAATAAAAGTTAAAGTATATTTTTAAAGTGTTATAATATAATTCATTAAAAACATACTTTAACTACCAATAAGCATATTTTACTTATGAGTTGATATCCGGTGCAAGCGTGCATTCATATGTGTATTACTTTTATTCAATATTGTATACATATTTCTTAATAATTGTATACTTTTTTTACATTCAATTTTTCATTTAAAAATTAGCACCTATATGTGTATAACTTTTTATAAAATAGTGTATACTCCTACATGTTTCTTAATATTGTATACTTTTTTACACTTAAATTTTCATTAACAAAACTAACAGAAAATTCGCTAACAAAGTGTATACATTTTTGTTCATAAGTGTATATATTGTTGTTCATAATTGTATACATTTCTGAAAATGGGTGCACCGTATCTTAGGACGTACACAGGTGCACATAAAAATTAGTCTTTACTTATATAACTAATAACTACTCCCTCCGTCCCAGCGGAGTTTTCATATTTACTGTTATAAAAAATTTCACTGTTCATTTCTTTGACTTGTTAAACTTACTTTCTTAAGAGCAAAATTATACATTCAAACATAAATTACAAAGGGATTAACTTTATAATTAAAGTTAATCTCATTGCAAGAACAACCCTGCCTAATCCTCCTCCAACAGACATTAACTCAACAAACATAATTTAATAAAAAAAAATGAAAACACCAAATCATAGAACAAAATTAAATCATAGAACCAAATCAAAAAACTAAAGCAAAAAATCATTATTTTACATCTTGGGTATCAGAGACAAAATGGGTATGGTGGAATATGGTTTAAGATTTTATTTTTTTACACTTACTTTCTCCCCCAAAAAGCTTTTCTACTTCAAATTTAAAACTCGCTGGAAGCAATACCCAATCTGGAAACAAGATAATGGTAGCTGTGTGGGTTTGATCTTTGACAACAGGATGTGTAAACACTACACGCTTGATGTTGAGGATCATCTGTAACTATTATTTCAGAATCGAAATGGGCTTGGTTGACTCCGGGACCACGATGCGGCGGAGACTACTCTCATACGGTGAGGAGCGATGGACCAGCGTGGCTAGAGTGGACGCAGATCTAACCGATGTGGGTAGAGTTGATGCATATCTAACCGATGGCGGCTGGAGTCAGATCTGACTTAGTAGTGGGGGAAACAATTACGGTTATGGCGGTTGGAGTCAGATCCTGTGGCCACCATCCGGTGAGACTCCAGCAGCGCATAAACGGCCACGGTATGATGGCTGCAATATAATAGGATCAGACGGCGCATCCGGCCAGGGTGGTGGGGAAAAAAGACGATGGGTTATAAATGACGGTTGGAGCCGGATCCGGTGTTGCATCATCCGGCGAGGGTGGTGGGGTTAAGATCTAAGTGAGAGAGAGAGAGAGAGAAAGAAAGAGAGAGAAAGAGAGAGAGAGAGAGAGAGAGAGAAATGTGGATCTAAAGTTGAAGATGATAATGGGCAGGTTGAATCTGTTAGGTTTTTAGTGTTTTGTTTTGATTTGGGTTGGGTTAGGATAATTTTGTTAAGTTAAATATGTTTAGGTATATATTTAGTATTTTAAATGTATAAAGATATGATGACATTTTTGAAAATAAGAGATCATGCTAGGGTATTTTGTTGTGTTTTTTTTCCATTTATGGGGTGTGAAACTGTATTGGGACGGACAAATGAGGAAATGTAAAAACCGTGTTGGGACAGAGGAAGTATATATTTTAATAATAGATCGACTTGTCTCACAATCTATCTTACATATACTCGTCTTATAAGAGAATATCCCTTATTGTATCATTATCAACCTTATTGAAAATGAGACATTATTGAAAATGTGTTGTCTCACAAAAGACAGGAAAAGAGAAATAGCTTCAATAAAAAGCTGAAATAAATGTGAAGAAAATATCATCTCTACTGTACAGACATTTTGGGTATGTGGAGGTGCCTAACTGAAATTTACACAGAATTCTTTTTGTTTCAGTTCTGCCTTTTATTGAATTGTGGTTTATTACACTTAGCCCCACTGATTTTCGTGAATTTATTATGCTACCTTTTTAAATTGGCTTAATAACTTTTCATATTTCCTTTCAGGTTTCTTCGTTGAACCTGCTTACTGCAAGAGTTTCGCGTTCAAGGTATTGTTTCTTATTATTTTTAATTTATACTTTCTCTTTTTCTTTTCTCCTATTTGAATTGGAATTATTGATTAACTATCGTGGTATTTTATTTTATTTATATTTATTTATATTTTATGTTCCATGGGTGGGGAGTCGAAGGATTTATTCGAGTTGGGGTATAAACTCGAAGTACCAAATTCGGAGAAATGAATGCGTATCTGTGTGTAATTTTTTAGTAGTTAGTGTTTGTGAATGTAACTTGAGTGTGTGGGTACGTATCTGGTGTTTTTTTTAATAAATACATTTAGATTATGGAATTAGGTTATTTCTATTATTGATACACTGAATTTTAGAAGTTTTTTGGGATGTATGTATTCATCTTTTGTAAAAATTAGACCATCCAGTGCTTGTGCTTTGTTGCCTTTTAGGATCTGCTAATGCCTCATAGGCCAATTTACGATTTTCTAGTAATATGCAAATTGGCTGGTTGCCTAAGTAGTTTTTTTTAATAGGGGGAAAATGGTGGGTTGGTTGTTTAAATATTCTATGATCTATGATGACGAATTATTGATTGTCTGCATGTGATAACTCTTCTTAGTGTAGAAAGCTTTAATGAGAAGCATTTTGGCTGTACATAATGATTTCATATCGCAACTACTGGTCTTGCAAAAAAGGTGTGAAGTGATGTTGAAAGTGCAAATCTTACTTCCATGTCAAATGAGTTATTTAATTCACAGGTTTTATCTGTTAGTAAGAGGAACTTTTTCTCATTTTTTGGTAGAAGATTCAGCCCGAGTCAATCCTTGGAGTTTAGAAATTTCTTTAAGGATGGATCCTTGACTCTCCTACATATTCTTAGATACTAAAGAGGCATATAGATCATCTTTCATTCACTAAGATCATGTCTTGTAAATGGACATTTCTATAACTTGGAATGCTGGAAGTGAAACTTGATCAATGAATGAATGATAGAGTTTAAGAAATTAACGCAATTGAAGCTGACATCCTGACACACTCGTGCAAGTGCATTTTGTCTTTTAGGACTCAAGTCCTAATTTTGATCTGATTTATTAACAGTGTTGACATAGTTGTTAAAGGCGTGCCTTAGGCGAGGCGGCCCAAAATGCCTGGGTTTTGTGATTTTTGGGGGGCTTTGGCCAATGTTAAAAAACCCTCGCCTTATGCACCTTTACGCGCCTTTTGTGAGAGGAAAAAGGCATACCTCTGGTACAACAAGCTTCTAATGGGATTTTTCTTAAAGTTGTTACTTTAGAAACACAACTTTATAAGTTAAATGACACTTTTATTTATATATATATAATAGTTAGATTTTGGTGTTTGGTACTTCATTTCATTTCAAATTTGAAATTCAAAAGCTAGGGTTTTGAGAGAGGAGAGCTCCCAGCCTCTTCTCTGCTGCCAGCCGCCACCGGCAAGGTTTTTTTTCCTGTTATTTCTCTTTTTTTTTTCAGTTCTGATTTTCATTTTCTAACTTTAAAAAATAAAAATCAGTAATTTTTGTTTTTGAATAAAACCTTACAAGAAGTTTGATATGAGATTTTTGGCTAAAACTTACATATTTTATTCATAAAATTTCAATCTTAGTTATGAACTTATGATGTTTAGACTTCAATAAAACTATAAAGTTTCAAATTTTCATGTAAAATTATTTATTATACATCAATATTGATTAATTAATTATTAATAATTATTTATTGGTCATCTTTGCAAGGATTTTTAGAGTTTGTTTGTGTTTTTTACTTATTTTTGTTTAAATTTCAGTTTAGTACAAGTACACCACACAAGTATAATTTAATAAATTAAAGATGGATGAGAGAGGTAGTGGGAGTGGATCAAAGTTGAATCCAGGGAAGGACCTGGCTTGGAAGTACTTTGAACCACTGGATCCTAAAAAATATGACTTGAAGTGCAATTTTTGTGGAGCGCGTGTATAGGGGAGGCGTATATCGATCAAAACAACATCTTGCGGGGGGCTTTCGGAATGCTATGGCTTGTGAAAAGGTTCCAAAACATGTAAGAGAAGAGATTAAACATTACATAGAGAAGAAGGAGTCGGAAAAGATAGATCATCAAGTTAAAAACTCTTTTGGACATTTTGAAGAATGTGAAATAGATGGTATTGGAATTGATAGTAGTACTCCAGAGCCAAATAATTCATCAAGGGCCTCATCCTTTCATTCTTCCTTTGTATCATCATCCAATTCAAGCAAAAGGAAATGGCAAGAGCCGCAAGGCTTAATGGATAAATTTGTGCAAAAGAGTGGATCGGTTGGAGAGAACAAAGGGAAAGAGAGGCAAACTACTATTAATGAAGCATACAAGAAAGAGATGAGGGAGAAGGCGTGTATGAGCATTACCAAATGGATGTATCAAGCGGTAATACCATTTAATGCTGTTAATTATGATTGTTCTAAAGAAATGATAGATGATATCTCTCGACACGGGCCAGGTTTGAAACCACCTTCATATCATGAGGTACGAGTTCCTTATTTGAAGAAATAGGTTGAGAATGTTCAGAATGACTATGTCCAGACATGTCGAGTCGAGTGGAAAAAATATAGTTGTACATTGATGATGGATGGATGGACCGACAAAAGATAAAGAACTTTGATTAATTTTTTAGTAAACTCTCCTAAAGGTTCATTCTTTATTGAGTCCGTGGATGTCTCTGAGTATGCGAAGACAGGACAAAAGATGTTTGAGTTGATGGATAAGTTCGTAGATCGTATTGGGGAGGAAAATGTTGTCCAAGTTGTTACAGATAATGCAAGTAACATGAAGCTAACTAGTAAGGAGTCATTTATATATATAGATATATATATATATATATATATATATATATATATATATATATATATATATATATATATATATATATATATATATATATAAATTTGATTTGTTGAGCTTGAGCATGATTTGAAGTTTGAACTTATTTATTTGTATAATTCTATTCGTATTTTACTTTCGTAGGACAACTTCTAATGGAGAAAAGGCCACACATATATTGGACTCCTTGTGCTGCTCATTGTATTGATCTAATATTAGAAGACATTGGACAATTGCCTGAATTTAAGTCAACCTTGAAGAAAGCAATGAGTATTACCTCATTCATTTATACCCGCCCCAGAGTTGTGCATATGTTTAGACAATTCACAGATAATATGGAGCTTTGTCGAGCTGGTGTTACTAGATTTGCTACTGCCTATCTCACTCTAGAAAAAATGCTAAAGCTAAGGGAAAAAATGAGAATTATGTTCGTTTCGGAGGAGTTGGTAAAGAGTAAATGGTCAAGTGAGGTTGAAGGTAAGAACGCAACAAAGATCATCTTGTGCACTAGATTTTAGAAGAGTGTCATTTACATTGTGAAGATTTACAGTCCTTTAGTCCACGTGTTGAGAATTGTTGATGGTGAAAGCAGACCAGCAATGGGTTATATATACGAGGCTATGGATAGGGCGAAGGAGACAATCATGAAGACTTTCACAAATGAGACGAGATATAAAAAGATTTTTGAAATCACTGATAGGAGATGGGATTTTCAACTCCACCAACCTTTGCATGGTGCAGCTTATGTCTTGAATCTTGAATTCTTTAATGATAAAAGCGGTTCACCTGATGGAGAAGTGTGCGATGGTTTTGTTGTAGCAGTGGAAAGAATGGTTAGAGATGTAGAGATTCAAGACAAGATCAGTCAAGAGCTTGAGTCTTATCGGGAAGAAAAATGTGCATTTGGTAGTAGTATGGCAATTCGACAAAGAAAAATATTGTCTCCAGTTGCTTGGTGGAAAACATTTGGTTCATCCACTCCAAATTTGAAAAATTTTGTCATTAGAGTGCTGAGTTTGACTTGTAGTTCATCCGATTGTGAGCGAAAGTGGAGCATTTTTGAGAATGTAAGTTCTATTTACATTGTTTTAATTTTTATAATATTTTTTCCTTTTAAATGATTGATATGTCATAGAAAATATATGCTCTACCTTTGAAATTTGTAGGTTCATTCAAAAAGAAGAAATAGACTAGAGCAACAACTCATGAATGACTTGGTTTATGTGAAGTATAATCAAGCATTGTAACACTGGTATGAAACACGTGACACCATTAATCCCATCACTTTGAAGGAGGTAGATGATTGTAATGAATGGCTAACGGGCATAGCCGATGAAGATGGGTATGGTGAAAATGATTTTGTGTTTCAAGATGATAATTTGACTTGGGATATGGTTGATAAGGCTAGTGGAGCTCAAGAGCCACTACACTACACTAGAAAGAATAAAACCACAAGTGCTACTACTTCAACTTCAAAGGCTAAAGGGAAAGACATAACGGACAAAGGAAAAGGTGTGAAAGGCTCCTCCTTAAGGCTTGAAGATGAAGATACCGGTTCTGAGTTTGGCGAGGATGGTGAAGAGGAAGATTTTAATGAATATAATGATCAATTTGATGAGGGGAATGAAGATTAACCACAAACCATGACTATTATAATTTTTAGCTCATTGAGTCTTTTGACATTATAATTTTAATGGTTTCTACTTATTTGCTTGAATTATGAAGTTGATTATGACATTATGTATGAGTTTTAAATTTGTCATTATTGTTATTTATGAGTTGTTATGTGTTATTAATTGATATTTTATGATTTTGATCTTTATTTAGTTGGACAATTATATGTAAAGTTGGATATATTAATGTATATATGGTGTAGGGTATTTTGTACCTCAGGTGCACGCCTTAGGCGCGCCTTGCGCCTCAGGCTCCAACAAGACCTTTGCGCCTTGGTGCGCCTTTCGCCTTTAACAACTATGAGTGTCTAATGAAAATTGTACTTATTTGAGAACCTATTCTAGTGGCATTTTTTATGAGAAATCCTTGAACAAGTTGCAAAAGGGCATTAATTGGGGAATAGTATTTTAATAAAAGAAAAATTATGAAACATAGTCAATACATTATTGTGGAATAGGGGATTCAAGCAGATATAAAACATGCACAACCATCTTCTCTGAGTGTGTTCTTGCTCACTTCAAAGCTCTTTCTCTCTCTCTGCATGTGCGAACACATAGGCAAATAGGCTAAGCAGACATTAATTTGAGGGCGATTCGAAAGGGGGATTTTCTGCATTTCATCGGTCATCCACTTGAAGATTGCTTTACTGCATGGAGATTACAGTGGGTCTCAATTCATTTTTCAATTGATTGATTTTGATGCTCGGAGTTAATGGTACAGCTGGTCTACTTTTGATAAAATGTTCGATACTTGGCCTTTAATTTACTGCATTTTTTTTAGTGATTCAGACCATTTCTCTTGCCTTTTACTTGGTCGATTGGCTCTTTTTGTGTCAATTTTGCAATGGGCTTTTCTGGATTTCCGTAAATGGTGTGTTAATTTCTGAAATCTTCCATCTGTTTCAATGCCCTGTTCTTTCTCTGGTTCAAGTTGTCTGATGCGACTTGAACAACTGTGTCCGTAAAGATTCGCACCATTGTTGCTTTGTTTTCTGATTAAGTGGCTTGCAAACGGATTTGCTATGGTTTTGGTATTAGTAGCTTCCTCTTCATCATATTTTCTGTTGCTCTACTTAATCTTTAATATCAGAATTTAGGCTATCATTCTTACTTTGAATCTGCCGATTGAATTTTGAGTTCTACTTCGATTCTAAGTTTTGTATGCATTTGATATTTTATCTTCACTCTTGTCACTTGAAAGGTTTTCTACCTAGCTTGGTCTTCATCCTTTCAAACTACTATATTAGCTTTATGTAATTTGATTAATCTTACTCTGCTTGGCGACTGGCAAGGTATCTCAGCACCTCTTTGCTTTCATTTGTAACTGGTAAGTGTAATTGGTGGTTTCTGAGAACCTTTGAGTTCATCAGCTTATTTATTTTCTGATGAGGTTGCTTTTACTTTACTTATCTGTAACATAACATCACACTTTTAAGTACAGGTCCTGTCAACAATCACAATAAAAGTGTTCAAAGTGATTGTTGTCTTGTTTAGATTGCAACCAATTTATGTGATTGATTGGATTTTATTTCTGGATCTTTGTAGCCCATACACAGAAGTTTTCATCCTTGGATTAACATCCTTTTTGTTGAGGTTTCCTTTGTGTTTCCCTTGAACCTTCTTGGGATGGTTAAGCTAACAACTTTTGGTCCTCATCATGTTTCTATGTAATCAAAGCTGCTGCTTGTTATCTGAATGAGAACGTAATGAAGTTTATAAATAAATTATGATGTTATTTTGTAGTTTAGTTTTACATGTCTTACTTTGGAGCAGATTTACAGTTAGGGTTATGAGTTCATTATATGTGTCTACTCCTTTTAAAGCCATGGTCCTAGTTTAACATTGTTATTCCAAAACGAATTAGTAATGCTTCTCTTTACCAATCTATCATTAGATTAATTAATGGTTGTTACAAGTTTTGCAAGTTTTGCAGAATTTTCAGCTTTGAGAAGTTACATTTATTAAATTCATGTCTCTACTAAGGGGATGGAGGTGTCCTGCATAACTTTTGTAGGGATTATGATTGGTTTATTTGGGAATACCTAGAGGAATATTAGAATCATTGATGCATAACTATTTTAATGATTACTGTAGCAGTTATTTGTACGGGTTTGCAATTAAATGATAAATGGCGACAATAGTGAAATTAAATTGACTTCTTATTCTTGTTTTCAGATCCAGACTATTTTCGCTTATTAGCTTTGAGGGTTGTGATGATCTTGGAAAGTTGTTGGAGCCTCAAGATTGTGTTGTCCATATTCTCCCTGTAATTCTAAACTTCTCACAGGTACATTTAATGCTGCATACCTGCTTTAGTTATGATTTCTCAACCTTCTTATTTTGTGATTGGTCGTCTCTTTTGAACTATTATATTTGCTTGATTAGATTTTTCCTTGCTTTTTTCGGATAAGTTATCAAAAACTTACACTTCTTATGTGGTTCACTACATGGAAAAAGGTAAATCACTGATGGTTTCAGAACTCTTTTCTAACATACAATCGAACATCTTTGCAATACTCCCGTCTCCATCTTTTGAGCTTGCTGAATTAATTAGATCCCCATAGAACTCTTATAGCATTTGCAAAATGACTTGAGATATGCGAAATCCAAATGTATTTAATTAAGTAAACTATCTGTAGAATGCAGTCACCCGACTTTTATTAGTCATTAGAACTACCATCACAGCTTACAACATAAATATACTGATACGACTCGTGGTGTGGAGGAGCCACAAGGGCCGAAACCCTTGATGGTCTATCGCCGCAGGAAACGAACGGATTGATCATGATTAGAGATTTCCTTATATAACTATTACTTATTATTTCTGTTAATTAGTTGGGCCTGGTGTAGCAGGCCTTAGGGTTTCATTGTTTACTCTATATTTATACCGCGATGTACCTATTAGATTTATCATTGACATTATTAGATTTTGGTAGCAGCTTTGGCTAATTTGGCAAACGTTTATCGTTTGATTATTTTGAGTGCTAACAATTTGGTGCGGCGAACGTGGAATCTCACCCGTGATGATGATGACCCGCGAGCAACGAGTTGATGAGATCGAAGGCAAGCAGGCTGCCATGGCTGAGGATTTTACGCAGATGAAGGCTGATCAGGCCAACATCATGGCCCAGTTGCAGGAGATCACTAAATCGATTGCCAGCCTAACCGCTTCCGTGGCGGGGCTCTCGGTCACCTAAGCCCGCGCCGCTGCCGTTACGATGCACGCTGAGCAGCGCTGCGAACGCGGCGAAGGGGGCGGTTGGATAGCAGCCGACTGACAACGCGTCGTCCGCGATCCACCAGGCGCCGATCGCGACGCGCACAGCGAGGAAGGCGGCTGAACAGCAGGCTGCCGACGATACGCAGGCCACGGATCCTCCAGCGACGGTCGAGGCCGCCGCTCCAGGGATGGACCGGTCCCCTGCGCCACCGGTTCTTCCTTCTTTTGACAGATCTGACCCCATCGGTTGGTTGGCTAGGGCCAACCAACAATTCAAGATTTGCCACACGCCGTCTGAAACCAAATTGGAGGCGGCCATGGTTGCGATGGAGGATTCCACCCTCTATTGGTTTACATGGTGACGATCCAGGAATCCGGGAAGTCTTGGGAGGAGTTTTCAGAGGCATTAGTGAACCGCTATGACTCCCGTTTCACCGGCAGTCCCTTTGAACGGCTGTCAGCACTTCGGCAAACTGGGTCGGTGGAGGAGTTTGTGTCGGTTTTCATGCAGTTGGCGAGCCAAGCGCCTGGTCTAAGCGATCAGCAGTACCTGGGATACTTCATGGCGGGGTTGACTGAGAAGGTGCGCAATTCCTTGCGCCTCCATCAACCGACCGAGTTAACTTTGGACAAGGCATTGGAGTTGGCAAGACTCGTAGAAATCAGCCTTGGGGGACCTTGTTTGGAACGTCCGGCGAGACCGCCGGGTGGTTCGTGGAGCCGCATGCTGCCACCCGGTCGAGCCTCACTTCCGGCAGCTTCGGCGTTCACACCTGGTCCTCGGTACAATAGCTCGCCGGGCGGGTTCAGTAGCTCCCCGGCGTTATCCTCAGCCTCATTAGCACCGAGACCGGCGGGTCGCGGCCCGCCCGTGAGGGCTGCCTCGTCGGGCCAGCCGACGGGTCCTTCCCGGTTCACTAGAATGACCCCCAGGAGATGAATGACCTCCGTGCTAGGGGCCTTTGCTATAGCTGCAAGAAGACATGGGCTCCGGGGCATCAGTGCCCCATGCTTCGGCAGCTGAACGTGGTTATTGCCGAGGAGGACGAGGCAGTCGACATGACGTGCCTTGAGGTTAACGAAGAGATTGGGGGCAGGGAGAAGGTGATCCGGTCGTGACCACTGATGGAGCGGAGGAAGATGATGTGGTCTTACCTATTTACTCTATGGCTGGAATTTCAAGTCCACGCACCATGCGTTTTTGTGGGAAACTGCGGGGTCAACCAATATCCATACTCGTGGATAGTGGAGCCAGCCACAATTTCATCTCTAACTCCATTATTAACAGAGTTAAATTGTTACCTGACAGGTCCACTTGCTTTGGTGTGCAATTGGGGGATGGTCGACGACAAGAGTCGGAGGGACTTTGCCGCGGTATGGAGGCCTTAGTCGGGAACTTCCTTATAGTGGCTGATTATCACGTATTCCCGTTGGGGAGCGTAGATGTTATCTTGGGCGTTGCTTGGTTAGCCACATTAGGAGATGTGACGACTAATTGGGTAGAAATGACTATGTCCTTTCAGTCGAAATGAGGTAGGGTAAGGTTGTCAGGGGACCCGGCGTTGTGTCGCAGTCCCATTGGTGTTCGTGAGCTAGTGAAAATCCAGGATTGGGAGCTGTGTGTAATGGTTTTGGAAGTTGGCCCTCCGAGGGTGTCGGATCAGTCGCAGGGTGTGGCGTGGGAAGGTGAGTTGGGGGACCTGCTCCAACAGTTTGAAGAAGTGTTTGGCGATCCGGAAGGGCTACCCCCAACCAGGTCGACAGAGCACCACATCGATCTGTTGCCTGGCACCGGTCCGTTTCTGTCAGGCCATATCGCTACAGTTATGCGCAAAAAGACGATATAGAAAGATTGGTGTCTGATATGTTGTTGGCACAGATTATACATCCTAGCTCGAGTCCGTTTTCTAGCCCTGTACTCCTTGTTAAGAAAAAGGACGGAAGCTGGAGGTTTTGTGTCGATTACCGGGAGCTGAATAAAGCCACTGTATTGAACAAATACCCCATTCCGGTCATCCAGGAGATGTTGGATGAGTTGGCTGGAGCCGAGGTATTTTCAAAGATTGACCTTCGATCGGGCTGCCATCAAATTCGAGTAGCCCCAGAAGATATCCCGAAGACAGCTTTTCGCACTCACAGCGGCCATTACGAGTTCTTGGTGATGCCGTTTGGATTAACTAATGCGCCGGCAACGTTTCAGTCAGCAATGAATGACTTATTTCGACCCTTTCTGAGGAAGTTCGTCCTGGTTTTCTTCGACGATATCCTGGTCTACAGTCAGTCGTGGCAGCAGCACAAGGAACACCTACGAGAGGTTCTTCAAATTTTGAAGGACAACAAGTACAAGTCGAATCGCAAGAAGTGTTCCTTTGGCGGTTTGAAGGTGGAGTACCTCGGGCATATTATCTCGGCAGCTGGAGTAGAGATGGATCCAGTTTAGATCCAAGCAGTGGTGGATTGGCCTCGACCTCGCTGTGTGCGAGAGGTGAGAGGGTTTTTAGGTTTAACTGGGTATTATCGCCGATTTGTTGCAGGATATGGACTGATTGCGCGACCTCTGACGGCTCTTCTCAAGAAATCCGCTCCTCCGGATTTCGCTTGGTCAGAAGCAGCGGAGGGAGCCTTCGAGGCGCTAAAATCAGCATTAACGACGGCACCCGTGCTCGCCATGCCCGACTTCACAAAGAGGTTTGTGGTGGAGTGTGATGCATCGGGGTCGGGTGTGGGAGCAGTGCTGATGCAGGAAGGTCGACCAATTGCTTATTTTAGTAAGTCGCTGGCAGACTGGACGATTTCTAAATCAGCATATGAAAGGGAAGATGGGGCTAGTTCAGGCAGTTCAGCATTGGAGGCCATATTTGGTGGGGCGACAGTTCACTGCCCGCACGGATCACAGTAGCTTGAAGCATTTGTTGTCTCAGAAAATCGCGACCCCTTCACAACAACTTTGGGTTGCTAAACTGCTCGGCTATGATTTTGTGATCGAATACAAGTCCGGCGTGACTAATTCAGCTGCAGACGCACTGTCGCGTCGAGAGAAGGGAGGCGACTTGTTAGCACTCAGTGCGCCATATTGGGGTGAGTTGGCGGATGTAATGTCCGAACAGTCGCGGGACCCGTTCATCCAAGGTGTGATGAGAGATTTGCAG
This sequence comes from Pogostemon cablin, assembly GCA_023678885.1. Taxonomy (NCBI): domain Eukaryota; kingdom Viridiplantae; phylum Streptophyta; class Magnoliopsida; order Lamiales; family Lamiaceae; genus Pogostemon; species Pogostemon cablin. The sequence goes on from CM042993.1 coordinate 12,207,954, forward strand.
AGAGATTCTACCAGCCGTGTGGGGTTTTCCATGGTGGATGGGAAGCTTTACTATAGAGGGCGGATCGTGTTGGCGGCTGATTCAGAGTGGATAGCTAAGCTGCTCAGTGAGTTTCACAGCACGCCCACTGGCGGTCATGCTGGCGCCTTGCGTACCTACCGACGCTTGGCTGCCAATGTGTATTGGCGTGGAATGTTCGCCGCTGTTAAGAAGTTTGTCGCCCAATGCTTAGTTTGCCAGAGGGCCAAGTATGAGGCTATGTCCCTCGCGGGGCTGTTACAGCCGCTGCCATTCCGGCTCAAGTCTGGGAGGACCTGTCCATGGATTTCATCACCTCATTGCCCAGCTCTCATGGCTTCACGACCATTATGGTGGTTGTGGATCGACTCTCAAAGTACGGGCACTTTATCGCCTTGAAAGGGAAATTGTCGGCTCGAGGGGTGGCCGAGGTTTTTATTCGCGAGGCGGTGCGCCTCCATGGAATCCCGGCAACGATTGTCAGTGATCGTGATCCTGTATTCGTGAGTCAGTTCTGGAAGGAACTATTTCAACTGTCTAGAACTCAGTTGAAGTACAACACCGCCTACCATCCGGAGACGGATGGTCAAACGGAGGTATTGAATCGTGTTTTGGAGACCTATTTACGTTGTTTTGCAGGCGAGCAACCGCGGAAATGGGTGATTTGGCTTCCTTGTGCGGAATATTGGTATAACACATCCTACCAATCGGCCGCCCAATCCACTCCGTTCGAGGTGGTGTATGGTCGACCACGGCCATCCCTCCGGCGATATCTCCCTGGTGAGTGCAAGGTGCTAGCGGTGGCGGAGGTTCTTGAAAACAGGGCCGTAATGCTAGCAAGGTTGAAGGAAAATTTGGTTATAGCACGTGATCGCATGGTTCGTTCGGCCAATCGTCATTGTCGTGACGTTAATTTTCAAGTAGGGGATAAGGTTTTTCTTGAGGTTCGGGCTCACAGGCAGCTGTCCTTGGCAAGTGGAGGACATCATAAGCTATCCGCCAAGTTCTACGGGCCGTTCGAGATTACTGCTAGAGTGGGGCCGGCTGCTTATCGGCTCGAGCTTCCTTCCAGCAGTCGCATCCACCCAGTCTTTCATGTCTCACTCCTCAAGCGAGTCATAGGCGACCACCCAGTTGAGGCCATCTTACCGGTTTCAATTGAGCTACCTACGGCGGCGGTGTTCGAACCGGAGAGAGTGATGGCTCGACAAGTTATGCAAGAAGGCGGGAAGGAGGTGGAACAACTCTTGGTGAAATGGAACGTGCTGCCAGAGGATGATGCAAGGTGGATGAATCAGGAGGAGTTCCGGTGTCAATTTCCTTGGTTCGACCTTGGGGACAAGGTCGTTTTTGATGGGGAGGAAATTGATACGACTCGTGGTGTGGAGGAGCCACAAGGGCCGAAACCCTTGATGGTCTATCGCCGTAGGAAACAAACGGATTGATCATGATTAGAGATTTCCTTATATAACTATTACTTATTATTGCTGTTAATTATTTGGGTCTGGTGTAGCAGGCCTTAGGGTTTCATTGTTTACTCTATATTTATACCGCGATGTACCTATTGGATTTATCATTGAACATTATTGGATTTTGGTAGCCGCTTTGGCTAATTTGGCAAACGTTTATCGTTTGATTATTTTGAGTGCTAACATATACTTTCCATGTAAAGTTAAAAAATAAAGGGTTTCATTGTTTACTCTATATTTATACCGCGATGTACCTATTGGATTTATCATTGAACATTATTGGATTTTGGTAGCCGCTTTGGCTAATTTGGCAAACGTTTATCGTTTGATTATTTTGAGTGCTAACATATACTTTCCATGTAAAGTTAAAAAATAAGTTAATAAATGTAGAGCTCTCCAGTGGAGAGGGAGAAACATATAGCAGAAAACATGAACTGTTAAAGCTTGAAAAAATCAGGGGTTGTAAATCAAGCGTTGCACAAAGAAGTAAGAGCATTGGTCGTATAAAATGCAACCCCATTGAAGGTCCGAAGTTTATGATCAATAGCATCTGATTTTTCAAGTCTTTTCGTGCGAGTCCAATGATAAATTTTGAAATATCTCAGTAGTTTCTATAACAGAAAAAGTAAAGGAATGCATGTTCTAACCAGAAATTTGTTCATCAATAAAATAATCTCATGCCAAACACTGAAAACACACCTAATTTTTATAGAAACAAGGTAAAAGCAGTTTAAACTTAAAACCCAATCTTACCATAAGTATTTCCAAGATCTAACCGCTACTCCATAACTATGGAATTATATGTTCTATCAAACAGCGTCGGAACACTTCTGAAAAAGCTAAATATATTTCAGAACAAGTCAAGAATGTAGAGTACATCAGAAAGCCAAAAGATGGCTCAAACAATAAAAAGCTATCTACCAATACTCACCTACTACTATAATGTAAAGTAAGCATGTCTAGTAACTCAGTTTTAGTTCTTTCAACACTACTAACGGAGCTCCTCTTATTGTCAAATAGCTTCTGAACACTTCAAATATTTTACTCTGTATATGTATTATTTCTCCATTCCATTGCAACTACAATCCGAGTCATGCAGTCATGCTACAATGCTTTACCCACACATAAAAGCATAAGCAACAAGAAAAACCCCACAATATAATTCTAGTACCTAAAAAGCCATTGAACAAAATAAAACAAAAATGCTAAATAATGATTATCACATTTGTACTGCTACGTACCAAAGATAGATATGACAAATGTTGAAAAAAGTTTGCAGGTCAATCAACTTTAACCTACTTGGTAGATATTTATTTCCACACTCATACGACCACACATAGAGAAGAGAGTTGGAGAAATGGATGGAAAAAAAAAAGATTTACACGAGGATTTGTATCAATGAAAGTATAGATTTGGGAATATTTGGGTCAACTTGTAGATTATACATGGTTTTCCTAGTGTCATGGCTCAAGGACCTCAATGGGTGTGAGTTTTTAAATTGGCATGTTCCAGAATACAGCTTTTGTACAACTAACTCGACTTAATTTGTGATTCTACATTCTATTATTAATTGACTTGATTCTACATTCTATTATTAAGACAGGGGTGCGCATTCAATCTGATGAAGTGTCTATTTTGAAATGATAATCCAATTTATCGCTAGAGTAATAGTAAGCAGAAGAATCAGCAGACCTTAGCAATTAGCATAATATTTTGTAATAGTTTGCATGAAAAAAATTGCACTTCCTCTGTCCCTTGGTACTTACGCACATGTGTGTTGGCACATGGATTAAGATAGTTGTTTTCTAGGTGTATTATGTAAGCTACGCTATGGAAATTTTAGTCTTCTTCTTCTTACGAAATATGTTTGTATGAGCATATGAATCTTTTTTCGTGCTTCATACTCAAATGCGATTGGGCATTGTCAATGTTTTCATGTTTTTTTTTGTCACTCTTTCAGGTTAAATGGCTAAATAAACAAAAAAGCAAACTGTGGCCATTTATTGAAGATGTAAGCTTCTCTTTTTTTAATGCAATGAAGCTGGTGTTACTTATCTGTTCCCTTCCATATCTTGCTTCTTATTTGGAAGATGAAGAAGATTTTAATATTTTATAGTTCAGACAAAAAAAAAAGAAAGTAAAAGCCTGTAATTTTGGATATACCTATTTCGTTGCCCTTTTTAGCTTCTACCTTGAGAGTTAATTGTGTGAGAAGATTGAGTGCCTACAGGTTGTAAGGAAAATGTACATTTGGAGGGTAGGGTATGTCTTGGTACACACTAGTAATTTTTACTTGTTCGTCATGCTATAGCACTTAAGGTCTTGAAGAGTGGTAAGCTTACATTCTTAGAAATTAAAGATCGATGAAATCTTTTTTTTTTTTTAACAGGAATACTCGAGTTCTTTTCTTTGTCACCCAAGTTCCTTTTGATTATGAATTCAAGTTTTTCTATCCATGTGTATAATCTCCTGATTAATAATAATCCTTTCTGTCAGTCTTTAAATCTTGAATATAGTACAAGGCTCAAATCTTTTGTCAAAAGATTTTTTTTTTAATTCATTTCTTTCCATTTCTATACATAGTGTAATATATGATCTAAATAGTTTTAGTAAGTTTTCACGTTGTCCTCTTTCAATATTTTTTTTTATTCTAGGGCATTAATCAAATAAGGTCAAATTTCTTGAAAATTTTCATGAATTTTTAATGAAACTGTTGCACCATTGTTGGAAGAATATAGTCCTGTAGGGATTACTTCCTTGAAATTCAGCAAATTGTCTCTTGGAACTGTCTCCTTCAAAAATGAAGGTTGCAACACCTTTAAGACAACTTAAGATTGTTAGTATCATATTTACATTTTGCTATTCAATTTATTAGTTTTATGTTCTGTTTCATGCTTTATAAAACTTCCGAGAACTCAAATCTGGTTGTGTTTTCGCAGCGTTTGCAATTTGATTCTCTTTATGGAAATTTTTATTGGATAATTTCATTACTTTAATCAATCTTTTTTCTCATCTAGCTTCGTAAATTTTTTACTAATGGGGTTTGCTATTAATGCATTTTGATTAGAAGTAAATCTATTGTGCAATATTGGCCCTAATAAAAGAGAGGACATATTCAAACCTTGATATAAAATGGGAAATGTTTCATATTTTAACTCACTAAATTATGCAACTGTTATTTCTATTATTCAAAGCTATGTTAAGGAAGGTCATATGTTTGTGTTTCTTTGCTGCAATCTCCTGTGTGTGTTTTCAATAGTATTCTGGTAGAGTAATTTAAGAATAATATTTTATGATTGGGGTACCATGACCATTTATCCTGCATTATCTATTCCCTCAAAACAATTCAACTTAATATGATGCTTTGAGTTTACAATATGGTACCAAATTATTTTCATGCTGTATTTCATAATATCTTCATCCCTTTTTTTCTGTGAACCATACACTGAACTTTTCCTAGTATGATGTCTACTGATTTTGTGTCTTGAGAAATTTAGACAATTTTTTTTATCCAAGCAACTCTACAGTAGTTCATAAGTTGGTTTTATTAATTCTGTAAGTGTAGATTTTTTGGGGGATAAGAATTTGTTGCTTATGCTGGTTGAGCCTAAATATTTCTGAATTGTTTTCCATTTATCTGGATATTGAACCTTGCACTATGAATTTTCTTGTGTGTTGGCCAACGCCTTATTGTGTGCATAATGGTTTTGAGTCGTGTAGGGATTCGGGTTTAGAAACTTAAAGAAGGTAAAGTCATAACGGGACCGGAAAGGGTACTCAGATTACATAAACTGAACGCTAAACTCAATTCCAGACACATTCAGGAGATCGTCTCTAAGCTCTCATCTGATAACGCCAGAGCAAGCATGAGAGGTAAGTCAACAATCAAGATCCAAATAAAATTTCCTTATCCAACTGTTTTCATATTTCTTTTGTGGATTAATATCTGAAAAACTGGTAGAAATTTATTTCTTAGATGGGTTCTTGACTTTTCTCGGCTTGGGAAAGCAAATGGGTTTCAAGATTTTTATGCATTTTATCATAATGTTGGAAAAACCCAAGTTTAATTATTGTCTTATAATTCAATATGTCATATTTCATTCTTGGATGGGTTCAATGTATTTGTCAAGGGTAATCTGAAATGCTTAAACCAAATGAAATTAGTGGATATTCTTTGATGTTAACGGTGAGTTCATGTTCTTATAACTAAGATCTTACTGCATTCAGCAATTAATATTAATGACTGGATTGTATTATATACAAATTAAGGTTGAAGGGTCACATGATTATATGAATACACACACAATTGTAACATCTTCTGCACATACTTAATTTGTGGTTTTTTTTATTTTTTATTTATTTATTTATAAAATTATTAGTATTATATAAAAAAAAATCTTCCCATTACAATTAAATATTCTATTAATATCAACACTGTAAGGCCATTTTGTTTCAAACTTTTTCAAGGGATACTATACATTTTGAAGAGTTGCATAATTAATACTCTTTAGAGTTTTGATTGAGGTATTTGATTTGTTGTCTTAGAATATCAAAGCACTAGAAATTGTGAATAAATTATATCTAACATTGCAGTGTAGTTATTATATAAGTAGAGCCAGAGATGAAAATTGAATATCTAATCTAAAGCATAAAAATAAGTGAATATGGTATAAGAAAAACCTTTAAGTAACATGTTGTGGTACACTCCCTATGATTGTTCAATTGAATGGTTGCTTTAAAGGCCAAACTGAGTAGTATCTCTTTGACTAATCCTCTCTCATGTTCATAGCAACTAAGAATTTTTTTTTTTCGTGAATATAGAGTCTAAATAAATGAAGCACGAGATCTCGCTTTATACTTGCATGAATTCGATCCTCCTGTGTTTAAATTATTGTCAATATGTGTGAAACTGAAGAAGTCCATATGAATTCTCATAAGTTATTCTTTCAAGGTTGGACAGTCTGTTGGCTACTCTAATAAGCAGCATTAATTGATATTTGATGCTATGAAACACAACTGCTGTCTTATATACCATGCTAATTATTATTTAAATGTATAAACATCAACATGTGGATATCACCAGATTTAAATTAAAAAAAAAAAAACTATTTATGTATTGCTATATATGGAATGTGACATGACTTTTTAAATGCATGAAGGTTTTTATTATACCTTATTCACTTATATTTATGCTTTAGATTAGATATTCAATTTACATCTCTGGCTCTACTTATATAACTACACTGGAATGTAAAAACTATTAATGCTGCATAAACATCAATTCACCCATATATGGATTGTAACATGATTTTTTACTGATCTGTAAATAAATGCATGAGATCAATTTCACCCATATATGGAGAGTGATGTATGATTTGTATCTCAACCTCAATGTCATGAAAGATGCATTCCAAAGTGAAAGAAGTGCCTCTTCCTCCAAATCCAGGCACCTCATAAAGTTGAGCCATGGCCCACACGAACCTTCCATCACTGCCCAATATGTTTTTGATGGATGGATTGATGTCTTTAATAAGTGAAAAGTGGAACCATTATCTGTTTGATAGAGCAAATGAAAGGTTTGAGTGGTTGCTTTCTTTTTATTCTACTTATATATAGTAGAATGTCATGCTAATATTGTAATATTTGAGCCTCCAAAAAACATGGAAGCCATAACCGTTTTTAGAGATTAGTGGAAGCAAAGTTTTCATAGCAATATAAATTTAATATTAAATTTGATCTTCTGATCTTTAGTCTGAACCTTCCTGCAATTCCATTATTTTATTCTTATTTCTACCTAAAGGCAAGGCATTCTGATTGTGTTACCTGACATGTTGACTATTAATTAAAAGGCAATGTTATCAGTATCATTATCAGCTTCAAGAATGGTGCCATACATTTTGGCGGGAATTTGCATCTTCTAACTATCCTGATTTTATATATTTATAGATAGATTAGTCGTATCCGTATCCATACTTCTATAGCGTCAAAAGTTCAGTGCAAATTGTCTTTGTCGCTGACAGAGGTAGATTTATGCTCATCTTTGACGGTGTTTCCAATTGTCTTTGTGACATCTGTACTGCATTGATAAAGGAAATCAGGGCAATATATTGTTCGTGGTTGAATCAATTTGACAAACACTGGGTGATGTAATTTTAATTTATTGAACAATTCTGGATATTCCCTTGTTCTCAGCTGCTACAGTTGCTGAGGTTGTTGTTGGGTGTAAACTTATTTTAACATCTTGGTTGTGTATGAGGTTGTTTTTGGGTGTAAACTTATTTTAAAATCTTGGTTGTGTAGAATTAGAACGCCAAATAAAAATATGACAAATTTCAGCTTAAAAAGTACAACTTGATTGTCTGAAAGATTTAATAAATCATGAGTCTCAGAATGCATGGATGAGGACTAATTGCTGAATCTTGTATCTTCGCTTATGTAAAGAGATCCTTAATTCAGGTAGTTTAGGTAACAATGTTTCAGAGTTTTTTGATTATTTATCATAGATCTGGTTGTACTGACTGTGAAGCTTGGAGTGTGGATTTTAGTACCAGAATAGTGTAGACTTTGTGATACTGTGTTTGTGAGTTTGTTTCGGTGTAGGCTGCGTTGACTGTGGCATTTAAATTTAATTTCATGAACTTCTTGAATTTTGCTACTGGGGGGTTGGATTGGATAGATTACTATTTCTAAGTGTGTTTACCTTTGTATTTAAATGCTTATTTTCTTATTTATTCCAATGTTCAGCAAAGTTTCGTCTTTTTGCATATCCAATGAGCTTTTTGCATATCCAATGAAGCTCATATAGGGTGAAGGATCTTGCATTCAGAGGTGGACTTAGAAATTAGTTCTGGAGTGCAAGTCTATATGATGATATTTTAAACGTTTAGAGTTAACAGGGAAGGACAATGCTCAGATGTAAACTATAATTAGGAAAAAACGACTATATATTCTTGAAAACATGCATTTAAAGATTTCTATATTAAATGTGATGTTTTAGTTATCACTTGCGCTTAATGTGCTAAGTAACCGACGGTAAAGGACAATATCGTCTCATAGACTCTGTTACTAAGCATTGTTAAAACAAAAACACCAATTTTAGCTGGCGCTGTGCTACAATGATTTTGTTGACAGCAAAACTTTTTCTTTTAATCTGAGTGTTCTCTGTTGTTCGTTATAACATCGTGATTGTCTTGCAGCGATTGCTCCCTGAACTTAAACTACTTTGAAATAGAGGATCAGTAACACTGGAGCAGGGCCTTCCTCAAAAGTGAAAATGGGTGCATCCCAAGCTTCAGAATCCGCCAAGCGCAAACGTGGAATGTTTCAGAAGGATTTGCTGCATATGATGTATGGTTTCGGTGATGATCCTAATCCACTTCCCGAGACAGTTACACTTGTTGAGGATATCGTTGTGGAATATGATACAGATATGGTCGACAAAGCTCAAGACGTTGGATCCAAAAGAGGGAAGCTATTGACTGAGGATTTCCTCTTTCTGATTCGGAAAGATTTGCTGAAACTTAATTGTTGCACAGAGTTGCTGTCAATGAATGAAGAACTAAAGCAAACAAGGAAAGCCTTTGAGGTGGATGAAGAGAAACTGGCTTCCATTGATTGAAGATAGCAAATGGCTATTCTGTTGAAGAAGTTAAAGATGCTTTGATAAAAGAAAAAATGTTTCAATCTTAAATCGTTCTTGATGAGATGACTGTTACTTTAGTATTATATTAGCCTATAACTATTTGGTAGAGTTTACAAGTTTGATTTTAAAAACAGAAATTTACTTGTAATTCTTAACAAAATTTATTAGTTAGGAAAATAACAAATTATTTTGCACACAATCATATTTTTGACCACATCTTCATATTTTTGAATTACACAATCACATAGTGTAATGTAAAAAAATAAAAGTAAAATAAGGTGGTAAAGTTTAATTAAAAAATATACTCTATATACATATATGAAAGACTTTACCTTTAAGAAGAAATATATACTACTATACGAGATCATTTAACTATTATTCTTATTTTTTATAATTAAATAATTCGTGTTATATAATGATTTAACATTAATTAGGAAGTTTTTTTTTTCTTTTATAGTTAGACAATTTCTTTCATCAATGTAAAGAATTTGCAACAAATTATAACATTTGAATTTTGATAATGTGACATATAACAAAATCATGTAAAAAAATTAATTATATATATATATATATTCTAATTTTTTGAAAGAATCTTGACTTGTATTTTTTTTAAATTTTATCTTATAACATACTCCCTCCGTCCCGGAGAAGTTGGTATAATTTTTTTTGGGCACGGAGATTAAGGAGTATAATAATTTAATGTAAAGTGAAGTAAAGTGAAGTGAGAGAAATAATATTTAATGTGTAGTGGGTAGTTGTATTAGAGGTGATATGTGGGGTCCATGAGAATAGATTAATTGTTTTGTGTGGGTCCCATGTATTAAAAGAAAATGTGTCAACTTTAGTGGGACAAACCAAAAAGGAAAGTGTGTCAATTTCTATGGGATGGAGGGAGTAATATAATTGAAAATTATTTATTACTCCTTCGATCTCTCTAAAAAAATGTGCAACCACGTATGAGCAATTTGGTCTCCTTACTGTATATTTATATAGTTGATAGTATTTCATTTTTTATTATATTTAAGTGCAATTATGATCAAATTATGTACATTCTAGTAATAAATATTTAATTTTATTGTTTGTTTAAAATAAATATCAATTATAAAAAAATGTCAATTTATTGATACTAATTAATTTATTTATATTGAAAGATTTATTTATTAATTTCAATTAATAATAATAAAGTAAATAAGTTATAATAATTGAATAGGAAAAAAATAGAAATACTATACTTTATTTTAGAGCGTTCAAGAGACTGGCATGTTAGCGAAAAAAAACTTTGATGTATATATATATAAAAGAAAAAATACTTTGCTATACTATACTTTATTTGAAAATTTGATCATTATTATTAAAAATAAAAAATATATTATTTAAAAAAGAAAATATCCCATAAGAAAGTTAATTAAAAGTAAATAAGAAAAATATTAAAAAAGGTATTAAAAAATTAAAAAAATTACACGTCACCTTGGAGCATTCTGGAAACACGACACGTCAGCTACAAAAGTTTATGTTATAATATACTTAAAATATATATATTAGTTAGATTGTGACATTAAATTTTTTTAGAATTATACGACAGTTAATTTTTTTATTTAAACAATACTATGATACGAAAATTTAAAAAAAAAAGTTTTTAAAAAATGAAGATTAATGTGCTGTAATATTAATTTTTATATAAATTATATAATGAAATTATTTAAATCCTTTATTACTCCTTATAACTAAAACTATACACACACTTCTCACCCATCATTTATTTTATTTTATTTTTTCAGCCACCCAACATATTAAAAACACATACACACCAATTCCACTAAAACATCCTTCCACTCCTTTGAACACCCCGATTTTTTTTTTTTAAACATAATTTTTTTTAGTCACTCCCACACACAAATCTAGCATAATGGTAGACAATAATAGGGCAAAGATCATAATGATACGTGTTTTTATATATTTTAATTAGGGATGACAACGAGTAGGGTACCCGCTTATTTTGGGATATTCGTATCCATATCCGATTAAAAAATAACTACCCGTATCCATATCAGTCCCGTTTTAAAAATGAATTATGTGACGGGTGGTGTACAAGGCTCAGGAATAAATTCACCGTCGTATGGCTGACCGACAATTACTAGAGATTCCGGCTTCATGCAGACGGGTTTTTGGGGTTAGATCACCCTCGCGGGATCGCAACCCTTTGTCCCGGCCATTATAGCACGTGTGTCGCCCAGGGCATAAGGGGCATGATGACTTGACGTCATCCTCATCTTCCTCCGGCTTATCACCGACAGTCTGTTAAGGGGCAAGATAACTCCAAGTATCGGACCTACTTAGGCTTTTCAACCTTGTTGGATATTGGGCTCTTTCATATATTTGGAAACTCAACCCAACAAATCTCCCCCTTTCCGATTATGTGGAGAGACTAGCCATTCCGGCTATCACACGACATACCTCGAGCTTCTCTCTAGGCAGTGCCTTCGTCATCATGTCAACACCATTATCATCCGTATGAATCTTTTCAAGCTCAAGCAACCTATCATTGATGACATCCCTCATCCAATAATATCTCACATGAATATGCTTCGATCTTGAATGAAATGCAGCATTTTGCTGAGATGGATAGCACTCTGGCTATCACAAAATACTACAGATCTCTCTTGCTTCAGTCCAATCTCCTCCATAAACCTTTTGAATCATAACACCTCTTTACATGCTTTCATTGTAGCGATATACTATGATACTGTTGTGGAGAGTGCAACACACTTTTGCAATCTTGATTGCCATGACACAGCGCCACCTGAAAATGTTACTAGGTAAGCTGAAATTGACTTTCTGGTGTCCACATCTGATCCCATATCTGAGTCTGTATAGCCAACTAACTCGGGTTTTCGACCTCCAAAGGTGAGTCTCAAACTAGATGTACCTCTTAGATATCTCATTATTCACTTCACAACATTCCAATACTCCTTTCCCTAATTAGACATATAACGGCTAACAACACCAACTGCATGAGCTATGTCTTGCCTCGTACACACCATTGCATACATCAAACTTCCCATGGCTAAAGCATATGAGACTCTTCTCATTGCTTCCTTCTCTTCATCGGTTGAAGGACTATGATGAGCACCAAACTTAAAATGTATGGCAAGAGGAGAACTAACCACTTTAGCTTTGCTCATATTGAATTTCTCAAGCACTTTCTCGATATACTTCTCCGATGACAAGTGCAGCTTCTTGTTTTCTCTATCTTGAATGATGTTAATACCAAGAATTTTCTTTGCTGGCCTCAAATCCTTCATGGCAAAGGGTTTGCTCAACTCCTTTTTCAACCTGTCAATTCTTGAAATATTCCTACCAACAATCAATATATCATCAACATACAATAATATAATAAAATCATAATCTGAGAACTTCTGAACAAACATACAATGATCAGAAATGATATTCTGGTAGCCTTGCTCCCCCATAACTGACTCAAATTTCTGATATCATAATGTAGGTGCTTGCTTCAAACCGTAGAGACTTTTCTTCAGCTTGCACACATGGTTTTCTTTTCCCTTTACCTTGAAACCTTCAGATTGCACCATGTACATCTCTTTATCTAGCTCACCATAAAAAAAAGCGGTTTTGACATCCATCTGCTCAATCTCCAAATCAAGGATAGCTGCCAAATCAAACACAAAACGGATGGAAGACATATTAACAACTGGAGAGAAAATTTCTTCAAAATCAACTCCTGCTTTCTGACTGAAACCTTTAACAACCAATCTAGTTTTGAATCGTGGCTTTGAGGTATGCTTATTTTGTTTTATCATGTATACCCACTTGTTCTTCAAAGCATGGTAGTTTCACCAGATCAAATGTGTCATTTTCATGCAAGGACTTCATCTCATCTTGCATTCCTTCCAACCATTCATTCTTGTGTTCTCCATGAATTGCTTCTCCATAGCATTAAGGCTCTCCCTCATCGGTCAAGAGCACATACTGATCAGGAGTATACATCCTAGAAGGTACACTAGCTCTACTGCTTCTTCTAGGTGGTTCTTGAACCTTCTGTTCTGGAACATCATGTGGTTGTGGCTGATCGGTATCCTCTTCATCATGCAAAGGATGATTGACATGCTTGTCATTACCAAAATCAGGCTGATCCTGATTCTCCTCTTAGGCTTCTACTTGACCTTGACCATGAAGAACAATTTCCGAGTCAATCAAGTCATCACTAGGTGTAGAAACTGAGCTATCCGTCTTCTCAATATCTCTTATGGCTTGATCCTCAGCAAACACAACATTCCGACTTCTGACAAGCTTCTTCTACACGGGATCATAAAGTTTGTAATCAAACTCGTCTTGGCCATAACCAAGAAACACACACTGTCGAGTCTTCATATCCAATTTAGACCTCTCATCTTTGGGAATATGCACAAATGTCTTACGTCTAAAGACCCACAAATAATTATAGAAAACATCCTTTCCCGACCGAACTCTATCTGGAACATCAAAGTCTAAAGGAATACATGGAGTAAGATTTAAGACATGTACCACAGTACTCAGAGCCTCACCCCAGAATGATGAAGACAATCATGCTTCAGATAGAAGACATCTTACTCTCTCGACCAATGTTCTGTTCATCCTTTCTACGAGCCCATTCAACTGAGGAGTCTTTTGATTTCGAATACCTTGCTCCCTGCAACACTCATAAAAAAGACCAATGTATTTCCCTCCATTATCCGATCTGATGCATTTCAACTTCTTCCCAGTTTGTCTCTCAACTAAGGCATGAAAGTTTTTGAATGCATCGAGCACCTGGTCTTATGGCTTCAATGTGTAGATCCAGGTCTTTCTTGAATGGTCATTTATAAAAGTAACAAAATATAAAGCACCACCAAGAGTTCTTGTTTTCATAGGACCACAAATATCAGAATAAATTAAATTGAGTATACCTGATGCTCTGGAATGAGTTGAGGTCTTGAAAGCAACTCGAGTTTATTTTCCTGCCAAACAGTGAGAGCACTTCTTCAAATATGCATTCTTCAAATCTAGAATGAGATTTCCCTTCTCTAAAATCTTCAATCCCTTTTCACTGATATGACTGAGTCTGCTATGCCACAACTCAACTATCCCCTCATTCTTAACTGCATTAATAGAGCTATCAAGTAGCTTTGCTTGCATCAAGTACAACGAGGAATGTTTTTTGACCTCTAGCAACAACTAAAGTGCCTCTTGTAAGCTTCCACTGACCATTGAAGAACACACTGCAGAAACCTTCACTATTAAGTCTCCCAACAGATATCAAGTTCAACCAAAGATCAGACACATGCTTCACATTTCTCAAAAATGGTCTAGCACCATTACTAGTCTGCAAACATACATCTCCAACCCCAATGGCTTTAGCTAAGCCATCATCACTCTTTCATAACATTTTCATAGTCACCTGACATGTAGGATGTGAATATCTCTCTACGAGATGTTGCATGTATGGATGCACCACTATCAACCACCCAACTACTCTCACGATATGCAAGATTGACAACTTCATAATCATGAAAGATGAGAAAATCACCTGTTGCAGTAGACACTCAATTATCATCTTTCATTTCATCATTCTTCATTTCTTTCTCGTTTTCTTTCTTGCCATCTTGCTTGAGTTTTCTGCAATGCCTTGCTATGTGTTCTGGAGTTTTACAATTACAATGCTCAACCTTGTTGTATCTGTTGGATTTACTCCTCCTGCCTTTTTGCTTGCCTGTTGGACCTCTACTTTTACTTCTCCCCATTTTCTATGTAAACAAAACCTCTGATTGCTGAAAAGAGCCCTGCGATTTTCTCCTTGTTTCTTCATTCAAAATGCTGCCTTTAACCAAATTCATTGTAATGGTACCATCGGGGGCTGAATTAGACAAAGATGTCATGAATGTCTCCTATGAATCCGGCAATGTACCAAGAAGCCATAAGCCCTGTACTTCATCTTCAAACTTGATATTCATTTCTGACAGTTGATTAATAATGCCCTGGAAATTTCAAGTGATCCGTCATAGGAGTGCTATCTTTGAATTTAAGATTCATCAACTGCTTTATTAAAAATAATTTGTTGTTCCCAGTTTTTCTAGCATACAGTTGATCCAACGTTGTCCACAATGTCCGTGCATTTGTTTCTCCACTCACATGGTTAAACACATTATCATCCATGCATTTGTTTCTCCACTCACATGGTTCAACACATTATCATCCACTTACTGCCTAATGTAACCACACACTAGACGATGCAATAATTTCCATTGATCATTTATTTTACCATCAGGTTTTTTAGCATCAAATACAGGCACATAATTATCTTTCACATAGAGAAGATCCCCTATCTTGCCTTTCCACACATGATAATTAGAACCATTGAGATTCACCATTTTATTAGTATTGGTTTCCATAATCACCACAAGGCACAGAATAGCAACTTGCTCTGACATGATAATTAGAACCATTGAGATTCACCATTTTATTAGTATTGATTTCCATATTTACCACAAGGCACAGAGCAGCAACTTGCTCTGATACCACTTATTGGGTTTATCTGCCTAGGGAGCCGGGCCTACTCAATCCAATAGCATGATATTATCCGCTGCCGCCCATTGGCCTGCACGATTTTATTCTCTGGGCTCACACCCAAAAGGCCTCATGCTAGGGAGAGTCCATCCCTCATTTATAAATCCATCGTCATCCCCACTTCTAACCGATGTAGGACTTTGGTTGACACCCAACTAATATTTCCCTTTCAAACAAAGTCTCGCAGCTAGATTATCCAGTTTGAGGTCCGGACATCCCACCATTCGCCCAGTTAGGTTTAGAGTCTGGTTCTGATACTACTTGTTGGGATTTTTCTGCCCAGGGAGCCGGACCCACTCAATCCAATAGCATGATATTATCCGCTTTGGGCTGCCCATTGGCCTGTACAATTTTACAACTCTGGGCTTTCGCCCAAAAGGCCTCATGCTAGGGAGAGTCCATCCCTCATTTATAAATCCATCGCCATCTCCACTTCTAACCGATATGAGACTTTGGTTGACATTCAACCAACACTTGTCCCATACCCATTTATCAATACCCACGGGTACTCATACCCATTTAATATTCATTTATTTTATATATATTTGTATTTTTTTATTATTTAAATAAATATAATAATAAAAATTATATTATTATTATTTAAATATAAGAATAAATATAATATAAATTCTATTATTTTAAATAAATATGCTTAAATAAAAATTATAACTATTAATTAAATATATAAATATCTTATAATATATACATTATATATATGTTAAATTATATATATATATATATATATATATATATATATATATATATATATATACGGGGTACCCCGGGTATTGAGGCACTACCCATACCCATCCCAAACACTAATGGAATTTTTTACAACTACCCGTACCCCTTCCAAACCCTTTACGACTACCGTACCCTTCCCATTAGGGTTCGGGTAGACTGAGTACCCAGAAATATCCGTCCCATTGCCATCCCTAATTTTAACAGTTTTAAATATGTGTTTGTATTTTATTTATTTATTTTTTGCTGAAATCATGAAATAATCGACTAATCAAGACTAAATTGCATGAGTTTTTTAACCACTGCTGGTGACATAAATCACTCTGGTCTACCATTAGCGGTCAGAAAACTCTATAATTTTCGACCATTGTTTTATGTATTATCGAAAACTGGTGGTTGAATTTTTTTTATCATTTCCTTCCATCAACGGTCAAATAATAGCATTTGTAGGCATGAACTCGTGATTTATATTCAGGATTCACTTGTTCCGCCTACACGATGTAATGCTATCTCCAGATATAACTAAATGAGTAGAGATGTTTATATGGAAGAAGACTTTTGGGACTTGTTTGAAAAATATGAATGGTTTTCAAACATGAAATTTTTGACCACTAGTGGACAACTTTCGACAATATTTTTGACATCCAGTGATTGAAATTTTGGTAAATTTTTTACTACTATTGGTCGAACAATATAGGGTTTTTCATCTAGAAGTTGTCGAACAGTACCATTTTCCTACAAAAATTTCGTCATATTTTGATCTTTTTCTCTAATAGTTGTACAATCAATTATAAAGATAGAATTTAATATGCGAGCACAACGTCATTACATAAATATGAATCCACAATTACTAATTAAAATATATTATAATTACCAGCAAAAGACAAATGTGATAACAAGTGCATACATAAATCCAGACGAACAATCCCTAAACATTCTAATGTATCACTCGACGTGCTGAAGTAGATTGACCTAGTACATCTGGAGGAGAAGGGTCGCTAGTCGATGGTCCAACTTGATCATGAACTAATCTAGAGTAGGCACTGGTCATGATACGCATCGCCTCTTCCGCTGAAATAGGGGGATCCATGTCTCCACCTCACAAATAAAGGCGCCATCAGATTAGTGGTAGTGGAGGATCATTTGATACGATCCACCCTATGTCCATGAGGCTCATCCATTCTAGATTGGGGTTGCATGGATGGATCATCCATAATTGGATGGCCTTTTTGCCTGTACCATCTGCATCATCCTATATAAAAATTTTTAAATAAACATATACTACTATTCAATTGGTTTTCAAACCCAAAAAAAATCCAAACAAACATGTATTAGGTAATGGTCAGTATTGTTTAAGTTTTGAACTACCCTATTGCATTAAGTTCAGTAATTGAGAATCCGATTATAAAAATTAGTGAGACAAGAACATAGAATTTAAATACGAATTTAAAATTTTTAGAAGACTACTAAAATCTATTTTGAAATCTTCAAGGTAGAAAGTGGAGATGTAATCGAATCAAGTCGAGTCAAATACTATTAAGTTTGAGTATCATTTGTTAAGAAATAATCGAGCTCGAGCTCAAACTAGTCGAGAAAAAAATATATTGAACTCGAGATCGAACTGAGATTGTTTGATAAGGCTCGCGAATGTGTTCACGAGCCTACATAAAGGTAACTTTTCATTAATTTTTTTCATGAACATATAAATATTTTTGTTCGTATACATTAACCTTATATTTTGTTGATAAACATTTAATGTTATTCATAAATGTTAATAAAAAACCAGCAAAAGATAATAGTAATAAAAGTTAAAAAGACATTTAAATATTTAAATAATCACTTAAACTATTATCATATTTGTGTTTTTAATATAAATATTTAATTATTAAATAATAAATAAATAAATAATAATATACTACTTAAATATAATAATAAAATTTACGAATGCGTTCGCGAGCCATTAACGAGTCCGTTAACGAATATATTCGCTAGTTTTTGAGTCGAATACCATTAGTCTTGAGTTTAGTTTGATAAACTATTCGAGCTCAAATTTTGAGCTTGGTTTGGCTGAATAAGGTTAACGAACGAGTTCGACGAATATTTTAACAACAGCAAGGACATAATATGTACATAACCCCACACACCAGCTGCTTACATTCATAATGCAAGAATTATAGATGTTAAGCCAGAATGCAAGCTTCTGCTGATGGCTTTGCCCATCTAACTTCACTAATGCTAGCTTATCTAGGAGAATCCTGAGAATGTTGTCCATGATAACTAATCCATGTTTTTGTCAATCACCATGATAATTTATGTGCATTGCAGACCAAATTGTCTTATTTACCTTAGTTTACATATCAGAAATGATGCGTTCGTTTTGCGATTGAGATCAACTGAATGAGCTTTTATTACATGAATATGTTTGTAGGTTCCAATGCCCCTCCTCTTCATTTCAAGGGAATTGCAATAAGGATCTCGAAAGCTTGATTCCTTGGTGGCTGCTTTCGTACCTAAGGAAGACTAACATTCTGCATCCATCGTCTTCCATTTTGATAAGCTCAATCTCACAATGATGTTGATGAGGCAGTTCAAGATGTCCTCAGATAATTTATTTGCCTCACTTTCGAAATCCAAAACTCGACCACTCGAATAACCCGAAGAGCTCTTTAGTGCTTGCCCTACAATCTTATATCGGCGGGAGAAGCTCGTAAGAGTATGAATTCAATAATACTAATAGATTAAATAGGGATATCATGTATTTTGATGAAATTCTATCTAAATATTACTATTATTATGTTGAGATGTTATTGAAATGGAAGTATTATAGTTACGAACATCATGCGTTGCATTGAAAAGCTCACGGTCAACCACCAATTGGTGAAAATTGATATTATGTTCGACCAATAGTGGTCGAAAAATGACTTGAAAATCATCCTACACTTGTTGATATCACTTAGTGTTTGGCCATCACTGGTCGAACACCAAGGAGAGTGTTCGACCAGTATCGGACGATTTTCACAATGATTTTCGTTCAGCTTCTGTCAAACAGTAGCTAACTTTTCAGCTAGATTTGGTCAAACGTGTTGTCTGTATTGCTACCCTGTCACGGCAGATGGCAGGGTAGCGACAATGATAGGAAATCAGAGGAGAGCGAGATAATGCTCTTTTGTAGAAAAGGTGGAAGGTCTGAGTTATCACGACATGGACTACGAGATGCTGAGCTTCGAGGATATCATGGAAAAGGGAGAGACCTATGAAACACCAACAGAAGTGGAAAAACCACCGGAGGAGGATAAAAGGAATAAGGAGCCCGAACCGATCCTGGTAATCACTGGAGAAAAAGAAGCAGAGGAGCAAGGGGAAGAAATGCTTGTGGCAACAACATGAGAGCATCATGATCCAGTTGTTAAAGGATGGGAAGAAAAATAAGCAACGACAGGGATGTCGAGGCGAAAACAAATAACGTCGGATGAAGATCCGAGGATAAAATTGAGAGAGGGAGCCTCGGCGGCAGGAAAGACAGAGGTGATACAACTGGACCCAAAGAATGCTGATATCAAGGTCAAGATTGGAACAGAGTGGAAAAGCGAATTCAAGGAAGAGCTAACCCAGCTACTGAAGGAGAACTTGAATGTGTTCGTCTGGAACTCGAATGAAACACCCGGAGTACACCCGAAGTACGCCTGTCACAAGTTGAATACTGACCCCAACATCCCGCATTCCACCAGAAAAAGAGGAAATTCAGCCCAGAGAAGAATGTGGCCATGGAATTGAAAGTTCATAAACTACTAGCGAGCGGAAGAATCAGCGAATGCAAATAACCGATAAGAGTACAAAATTCAGTTATGCTCAAAAGAAAGAGGGATCATGGAGGCTATGCATCGACTTCACCGATCTAAACAAGGCGTGTCTGAAAGATAGTTATCCTCTTTCGTCAATTGACCAGATGGTCGATGCCACGACAAAACATGAGATGATGAGCTTTATGGATGCATTTTCGGGGTACCACCAGATCCCTATGAACCTGGATGATAAGGCAAATACGGCTTTCTTTTGCAGGAACGGAGTTTATGAATGGAACAACATGCCATTTGGTCTGAGGAATGCGAGGGCTACTTATCAAAGATTGGTCAACAAAATGTTCGAGGGAGAAATTGGAAAAATAGTCGAGGTCTACTTGGATGATACCGTGGTGAAGACCCTGAAAAGGAGGGATCATTTCGACCATCTCAGAAAGGTTTTTAGAATCTTCCGACACTATGGAATAAAAATAAACCCGAAGAATGTACGTTCGGAGTGAGCAAGGGGAGTTTTCTCGAATATTTGGTCAGCTCCAGGGGGATCGAGATGAACCCAAAAAAGGTGGAGGCTATCCTAAAGATGGATTCACCGAGGCACATGAAAGAGGTCCAGAACCTGACGGGTAAGTTGGTCGCTTTGAACAGGTTCATGTCGAAAGCATCAGATAAATGTAAACCCTTCTTCGACGTCATCAAAAAAACTAAGTTCGAATGGACAGAAGAGTGCGGAAAGGCATTCCACGTCATCAAAAGAAAGCTATCGGACCCCAAGATTCTCTCCAATCCCTCACCGGGCGAGACGTTGCAGCTGTACCTAGCGGTGTCAGGAACAACAATCAGTTCAGTATTGGTCAAAACGGAGGAAAAGAATAAAAACCAGTATACTTTGTAAGTCAATCCTTGAGGGACACAGAACTCAGATATCCAGTAATGGAGAAGGTGGCGTATGCTCTCGTTATGAGCTCGAGAAAGCTGAGACCATACTTCATGGAGCATACTATCGAGGTATTAACAATGTTCCCTTTGATGCAGGTACTCCAAAGGCCGGACGCCCCAGGACGACTGTTAAAATGGTCCGTTGAAATGGGGCAGTTCGACATAGCGTACCTACCAAGGAATGCAGTCAAGGGGCAAGTCACGGCGGACTACATAGTGGAACTGACTTTCCCTGCACCAGCCGAGGATGAAAAGAGAAAACCTTGGATCATGCATATGGATGGTTCGGCAAAGGCAATAGCATCGGGTGCAGGAATCATCATCCGAACGCCGTCCGGAGAAACCTTTTCAATCGCGATCCGGTTCGGTTCCTTGGCTACTAACTGCTGGATTGTATACTAAAAGTCTAGCTTTTTGTATGAACAATGTTTAAACAATTAATTTGAAATGAGAATCATATGATCAAATGATTGCGTCTTATAATTTATTTATATGTTTGATGCAATAGTCCACTTACTTTATACTGTAGATAATATATTGTGCGACAACACGCGAAAGATCATATTGTCAGTTTTCTTATAAAGTATAAACAGATGCTCACAACTGAGATAGACGGGGACTCTCTATCGGGATGGTTGTAGTGTGGTTTGGTATTAGCTTGTCTTGGCTATAGAATCACATTAGTACACTTTGCATGCATTGAGCAGGACCGCTTGAGATCGTTCGACTTATACTAACTTATAGGAGAACTTGATCTCTGTTATTATGGATGTTTGTGCTCTTAATCCCTGTACAATAACCTCGACACGTAGGGCAGTATGTATTTCTTTGATTCATCAGTGGGTGAGATTTACATGTATTAAATTAACAAACTCGGTGAGTTGGGAAGTAGTGTTGTCTCTTGGTATGCTGTTGATTGTAGAAGGAATCCGTGTCCGTTATAGGTTGATGATGTCCTCTTGAGGAGCTCATAAGGATTATCATGTAAACCCAGCTGGTGAATTTATTCCGGCATGATAATGAGATTGAGTGGTACTACTCTTGGATGAGATATTAATTAATTGAATTGTCATTAACTTAATTAATTAATGGACATTGTATATCTTAAATATGGGGAGACTAACGGGCTCATAATAAGAATGAGCACATAACGTAATTATGGGATTAGAACGGTAGTGCAGTAATAATATTTTAGTGGTATATATTATTATTGGACTTAAGTATAAGCTTTGGGCTAAGCTTGGATACTTAAGCCCAATGGAGGCCCAAATCTAATTTCTCCTCCTGGTCCCTGCTGTAGCCCATATATAAGTCATCTCAGCTGTCCGGAAATCCAAATCTATGGGATTAATCACGCATAACACTGTGAGAAGGGTGAGGGAACAGCAGATTGAGAAGATCTCAAGGATTGTCGCCCACATGACGTCGAGATTGGACTTGGGAATACAGCAGAAGACTGGAAGGTTGTTTGCTGCTGCTGTCCGCCACCTTCTACGATTTTTATAAAACTTTACAGACTTTAGAACAGGACAATTAATATACTGACGGAATACTGAAGAGAGGATCATTTTGGCGTATAGATCACTCAATTCCGACATCGGATGAGAGAGTTATGCCCAAAACGGTGAGGCTGCGCAGGCTGATGGCGAGAATTCATCGTCTTCAACATACCCTGGTAAAAGGTAATGCATTTCTTGTTTACTTGCTTCCGCTACTTGTTAAAACATATGAAACTCTAATAGTTCATGTTAACCAAATGATCAAATGCCAACAATTGGTATCAGAGCTTCGATTTCATGGTGAATCGTGAAACGTTAGGCTAAGGTTTATGTGTGTACATGATGTTAGGGGTTTTAGAATTTGTTTTCTTGTTGGATACCCTAACTGTACACGGCACACGTATTGCACCATCGATGTGACTATACCAACGTCGGAATGGTGAGCGATGAAAGACGCTCATAGCGCTGGGCTATTTTTGACCGGCAAAGGTTGCGTGAATGATGGTGTGTTCGTTGAAAGCATGGTGAACGCCAATCCTGGCGGGACTTGGCGGCATGGCTGGATGGCGGACAGGGGCTGGAAATTGCTGGGCAGGTCACGGCGAGTATGCGTGGTTGCCGACACAAGCATCCGGACTTCCAACAGGTGGTGACGGCGACAGCATGCGGTGGCAGGGCTCAGCCGATTCCAGATACTTATTCACGATGTTTCCAGCAAATGACAGCGATAGGAAGATGGCGTGTGATGCAAGGCAAACCTGATGCTGGCTGTGGCAAGTGCTCATCGCTAAGCACGGCGACGAAGCAGGTGGCTGTCAATATGTTTGCAGCGCGATGGAGATAGTGTTCCAAGCGAGTCTTGTTGTTGTTCCTTGGCCTGAACTATTTTCGATCGAGTCCCCACCAGGTTTCGATTGGATCAGCATTGGGCCTGCAGATTTTTTGGGTGAGTCAGCTATATTCCGGAATGAGTCTGGGTAACTTCTGAGTGAGTCTTCTGGGTGACCCGATCGGGTCTGCAGGTGGCAGGATGGGCTGGGTGTTCGGTAGCCTGCACAGGTGGAAGCTGTTTGGCGAGCTGCTAGACGAGCACATAGCGAGCAGAAACAGACGCTGTTGGACGATTGGAGTTCTGATCATGCTGTCGTACATAGCGAAACTCCGATAATGTTGTGGCAAAACAGCTTAGTGCCGGGGCAAATTTTGCTGGGCAGGAAGCTACTTGGCTCCGGTTGGATTTTGGAGTGGCTGAAAGACGGCTGAATGAAACTTAAGAGCTTCTTCTGGCTGCCAGTAGTGGTGGTCTATGCGAGAGGCATGACCTGCCAGAGATGGTGACACCAAGTGGATGGTAGTGGCATGCGGATCGGCGGGCATGACACCCGTTTGGCACGCACGGAGGCTTCTTATCGTTGCACGATGGCGGGCAGGATAGGCTGCGCGATGACTATGGTTGTACACACGTTGCGGCACGATCAGAAAATAGTGCCTGCACGACTTCTGGTTGCTTCAAGCACGAGTCGTGCCATGGTATAATTTGGCGTGGCTGGCATCGGCAAGGCGTGTGAGGCCGCAACATGGGGCTGCACGACTCGTGCTGGTGCCTGGCACGAGTTTTGCCAGCCTGTAAAGTGGTCAGCAAAGTCGTTTTGCTAGTAACGTGATAGTCAGGGCGATGAAATGTGACGGGCAGGGTGCCGGAGTGGTGGACCAGGCTGTGGGGCAAGTAATCTGGAGGAAAATTCGTGAACCCCGCATAGTCGCAGTTGC
Organism: Pogostemon cablin; assembly: GCA_023678885.1. Classification (NCBI taxonomy): domain Eukaryota; kingdom Viridiplantae; phylum Streptophyta; class Magnoliopsida; order Lamiales; family Lamiaceae; genus Pogostemon; species Pogostemon cablin. The sequence continues at coordinate 12,232,429 of CM042993.1, forward strand.
TCAATTACGTGATTGGTGGCGAACAATCGAATTCGCCAATATATATAACTGTTTATAATCGATTTAATTATTTGATTATTATTATATATGTATGCATGTTTCTCCTTGATTTACTGCCTTATTTACCATAATAGGAGCATGCTAGGTTGTGTATATTATTTGGAATATTATATGCATGTAAAATCCCTCGGTGTTAAATAACTAAGTGGGAGAGGGGATTGGTAATTAATTCCCACGGCCTCCATTATTGGTTTGTAAGTGATGTGAGTAAACTTGCGTGTTGGCAATAGGTCTTCCTCCCTAACGGATGAGTTTATTCACAAATCACTGGTACAGACTTTATTAAATAATTATTGTTTGTAATGTGGCACATGAACTTACATGTTGGCAATAGGCCTTCCTCCCTAACGGATGAATTTATGTGTAGTTCACTGGTACAAACATATAATTGATGATTGTAGGAAGTTATCCGAGCGCGTGTGTACTTCTCCAACTGTAAGGCACATAAGCTCGCGCAATGGACTTGGAATCAAATAATGGTGTACATTTAGGTATAAATAAATAGTATCCTCCCTAATGGAGTCACTGCTATTATTTACATGGCTAAAGAGGAACCGACTATTAATTATTTTGTCATGAGGTTAGGTTGACGAATGAAATTAATGGATAAAACCTTCTCTTGTAAATGTTCAGGTTTGTAAACGTCCACACTAACGTGGCTTGCTGACTCACGGTGCTTGAGATGTCGGTGAATATTAAATTTATATTATTTTGAGGGAATCAATATAAATGGATAAAATTCAAAGATTTGATCGGTGTATTTATTTATGATTCTCTGAATTTTCAAAAGAGTTTTATCTCGCTTATTGTTTACTGAAAGAAATTATATTTACTGATCCAAAATTAGATGATTAGAAAAGAATTTTGGTTTTGAATTTTACTGCTTAAGAAAATATAAATATGTGTTCTCACTAAGGATATCCCATGATGCCTTTTAAAGTCTCTAGTGGAGAGGTGAGAGGTTCATAGAAATATGATGGTCTCATGCGACTCTTCAGATACTTGAGTAAGTTAGATAGACGGGAGGTCATGATTGAATTGATGAATGAATTGGAAATGCTCGGAGTAGATATTGAAGGAAAACCTTGATCAATTTAATTCTCCGTAATTTGCCTGGATGTTTTGAGCAAGTTCTACCTAAAATAGGAGAGGTAGTATATGGTGGGGAATTTCTGACAAAACATGAGGCAAAGGAAATCCAATTTCATCAAGATGTGAACAAGGTTGGTATCTCATTCACTAGTTGTTGAAGCATGATTAGGGATGACATCTACTGACACATTGTGTGTAGATACCAGAGTCACTAAAAGCCTACAACTAAATGATGATGAGATTGTAATATACATGGGCAATACTATGAGTGTAGTGGTTATTGCAGTGGGAGTTGTTTATTTATCTTACGATATGAATAAACGTTTGGTTTTGAGAAATTGTCTTTACGTACGTTTTTTATAGAAAGAATTTGATTTTAGTTTCTATGCATTTACGGATGGATACTCCATTTCATTTAAATGACATGGTCATAATGATGAGGGATGGAGCTATAATCTGTTGTTGTACGTTGGTGGACAATTTGTACTCTTAAATCATGTTTATCCCACGGATGCAACAAATAGTAATTAATAACGCGTCTCCTAATCCTAATAGGAGTTTGACTCTTTTGGAAAAGATTAGATAGATGATGAGTTATTTGGAATTACTAAATTCATTTTATGGTTAAGCCCTAGAAAATAGCATGTTGTATAACCATTGTTTGTTTGTTTGTGGCATATCCTAGAAAAATGGAGGGTTATGATTTAGTTAGTCCAAAAGATCGAAGGGTGATTGTTAACACAAACACTAGATTTTTGGAATAGGACTATGTATTAAATCACATACCCATTTATAAGTCGTTCTAAAGGAAGTGAGAGGGAAAATACAAAGTATTAGTACCAAGTGTACAAGAGCATATACCACAAGGTAAACTGCAATGCTTGTCACGTCTGATACACAATTGCGTATAGTGCCTTGTCGTAGTGGGAGGGTTGTTCGTCAACCTGTAAGATATATGTTTTGGGAGAGTCGTGAGACTTGATCCCCAGTAAACATGGAATGGACCCACGGATACGACGAAGCACTACAAGATCGAACTGCGGAATATTAGCAAAGTGCAATGAAAGTTAAAATAGAATCGATAAATTCTAAATTAGATCTGGCTGCTTACAGAACCACGGATGGTGTGAAAGCCATTGGAAGTGGCTCTGTAAAATAAAAGAGGATCATAGGATAAGGTGAAAACCTTGGAAGCAAAGCTTGTTGCGAAAAGGTATACTCAGAAAGAAAGGCTTCGATTATGAGAAAACCTGTTCGCCGGTAGCTATGCCTATGTTGATCCGGTCTCTTTTATCTGTTGCTACTCATATGAAATATGAGGGATAGCAAATAGATGTTAACACAGCTTTCCTGATTGAAAGTCTTGAGTAAAACATCTATGTGAAGCAACCAGAGTGATTCTTTGCAAAGGGCTAAGAGCATTGTGATAGTAAGCTTAAAAGTGTCCATCGATGGACTAAAGCAAGCTTCAAGATCATGAAACATCCATTTTGATGAGAAAATCCAAGCATATGGATTTATTCAATGCGCGGATGTATCTTGTGTATTGAAAAAAATGATCGAAATGTGGTGGTATTTCTTGTACTGTATGTAGATGATATATTGCTCATTGGAGACAATGAAAGAGTGTTGTCGGGCGTATGGGTATGGTTGATAAAGCGGTATGAGATGAAGGACTTAAGAGGAGCAAAAATTTCCTTTTAATCACGGTAATACGGATCATAAAAAAGGATGTTACGCTTGTCTCAAGCTTCATGAGATGATATGATCCTTATTTATTTTAGCATGTGACTTTATCTAATGAAATGTGTCTTCAGACACAAAAAGAAGATAAAGGTGATGAAAGCGGTTCCTTATGCTTTGGCGAATAAGGAAGCTTAATATAAGGAATGCTATGCACAAGTATAGATAATTGTTTTGCCGAAGGCATGAACAGTGGGTATCAAGGTAACCCGAAATAAGAATGATGAACTGTGATAAGACATATACTTATGTACCTGAAAAAGGGCCAAAAATTATATGTGGACTTACCGAACAGATTCACTGCTTCTTAAGGGTTATATAGATTCAGATTTTTCAAATCGGATAGGGACGACAGTAAATCCACCTCAAAGGTTATGTGTTTTATTTTAGGAAGTAGAGTCATAATGTGGAGGAGTGTTATATAGAAATATATTTTAGACTCCGGAATCCATCATGGAAAGATGAAAAATTAGAGCCTATGAGGCAGCCAAAGTAACTATATGACTCTAGAAACTTCATGATGGACTTTGAAGTGTTTCTAAGTTTGCCCAAGGTTATCATAATTTATTTTGATGATAATGGTGCAGTTGCAAACTTGAAGGAATCACGAGCCCATAAGGCAATTAAACATATGGAGTGTGAGTACCACCTGTTACGAGAAATCGTATGATGAGGGGAAGGTTGTTGTCGCCTAAATTGCATCGGATGATAACCTAGTAAATTCAATTACAAGGACCTTAAAGAAAGAGCTTTTGATGGTCGTGAAGTGGGAGTGGGAATCAAATGTATGGCGGAAGACATGACAGCATAGTCTTTTAGTATAAGTGGGAGATTGTTGGATTGTATACTAAAAGTCTAGCTTTTTGTATGAACAATGTTTAAACAATTAATTTGAAATGAGAATCATATGATCAAATGATTGCGTCTTATAATTTATTTATATGTTCGATGCAATAGTCCACTTACTTTATACTGTAGATAATATATTGTGCGACAACACGCGGAAGATCATATTGTCGGTTTTCTTATAAAGTATAAACAGATGCTCACAACCGAGATAGACGCGAAATCTCTATCGGGATGGTTGTAGTGTAGTTTGGTATTAGCTTGTCTTGTCTATAGAATCACATTGGTGCACTTTGCGTGTATTGAGCAGGCCCGCTTGAGATCGTTCGACTTATAATGACTTATAGGAGAACTTGATCTCTGTTATTATGGATGTTCATGCTCTTAATCCCTATACAATAACCTCGACACGTAAGGGTGTATGTATTTCTTTGATTCATCAATGGGTGAGATTTACATGTATTAAATCAACAAACTCGATGAGTTAGGAAGTAGTATTGTCTCTATGGTGTGCTGTTGATTGTAGAAGGAATCTGTATCCGTTATAGGTTGATGATGTCCCCTTGAAGAGTTCATAAGGATTATCATGTAAACCCAGATGGTGGATTTTTTCCGGCATGATAATGAGGTTGAGTGGTACTCTTGGATGAGATATTAATTAATGGAGTTGTCAGTAACTTAATTAATTAATGGGCATTGTATATCTTAAACATAGGAGACTAACGGGCTCATAATAAGAAGGAGCCCATAACGTAATTATGAGATTAGAACGGTAGTGCAGTAATAATATTTTAGTGGTATATATTATTATTATTGGACTTAAGTATAAACTTTGGGCTAAGCTTGGATACTTAAGCCCAATGGAGGCCCAACTCTAATTTCTCCTCCTGGTCCCTGCTGTAGCCCATATATAAGTCATCTCAACTGTCCGGAAACCCAAATCTATGAGATTAATTACGCCTAACATTGTGAGGAGGGTGAGGGAACAACAGATTGAGAAGATCTCGAGGATCGTTGCCCACACGACGTCGAGATTGGACTTGGGAATACAGCAGAAGACTGGAAGGTTGTTTGCTGCTGCTGTCCGCCACCTTCTAAGATTTTTATAAAATGTTACAGACTTCAGAACAGGACTTGTGATGTACTGACAGAAAGCCACTGAAGAGAGGATCATTTTGGCATGTAGATCACTCGATTCCGACATCGGATGAGAGAGTTATGCCCAAAACGGTGAAGCTGCACAGGCTGGTGGCGAGAATTCATCGTCTTCAACATACTCTGGATAAAGGTAATACGTTTCTTGTTTACATGCTTCCGTTGCTTGTTAGAAATGTATGGAACCCTAACGGTTCATATTAACCAAATGATCGAATGCCAACACTAACAATGAGGCAGAATACGAGGCCCTACTGAATGGTTTAAAAATGGCGCTGGCCATGGGAGCAGGCGAGCTGATGATATACAGCGACTCACAGTTGGTGGTGAACCAGGTGAAAGGAGAGTACGAGGCCAAGGATGAACACATGAGCCTTTATAGAGGACTGACTATAGGCTTACTGCAGAAATTCAAACATGTGTTTTTGGAATGCATTGACAGGAAAGACAACATGGGAGCCGACGTGTTGGCTAAGCTGGCCACGGCTTCGAATGCTGAGGACCTAAATAACATCAATATTGTGAGGCAAGAGAACCCGTCAAACACCGCCGTGTGGGTCCTGAATGAACAACCAACAGAAGAGTCATGGATGACCCCAATCAGGGCATATTTGGAAGAAGGAAGAGTACCCTCGGATAAGGACAAGGCTCGGCAGATCAAGCTTCGATCGGCGAGATACGTCCTAATAGAAGGGAAGCTATATAAGAGAGGTTATTCATCGCCGCTTCTGAAATGCCTAACTTTTGAGGAAGCGAGCTATGTGCTAGCAGAGATACATGAAGGCATATGCGGAAACCACACAGGCAGGATCGCTCAGCATACAAAGTGATCAGGCAGAGTTACTTCTGGCCGATGCTAAAAAAAGACACCACCCAATACGCGAGAGCTTACGCGATTTGCCAGAGGCTGGCTATGATAGTCAGAGCACCCTTGGAACAGCTGACCTCGGTGTTCAGTCCATGGCCCTTCGCGAAATGGGGGATTGATTTGATCGGACCGCTGCCTACTGGGAAAGGTGGAAATAAATTTGCCATTGTAGCAGTAGATTATTTCACAAAATGGGTAAAGGCTGAATCCCTCTCGACGATAATCGAGGCTTGGGTTGAGAAGTTCATCTGGAAAAATATAATATGCCGGTTTGGGATACCGATTACCATAGTGACCTACAATGGCAAGCAGTTTGATAACGACAAACTGAGAAATTTTTGTGAAGACTACGTCATTAAGAAATGGTCCTCCACGCCATACCACTCACAATCCAATGGGCAAGTCGAGGCAGTGAACAAGATCATCAAACACACACTAAAAGCCAAGTTGGAAAAGTTAGATGGGAAATGGCCAGAAGAACTGCCGGGAGTTCTGTGGTCCTACAGGACGACGACGAGAACATCCACCAATGAGACCACTTTCTCAATGGCCTTCGGTGCTAAGACGGTGATACCAGTGGAAATAAGAGAGCCCAGCCCTAGGGTCTCTCTCCACCAAGAAGGAACAAATGATGAATTGATCCAAGAGAGTCTAGACCTATTGGAGGAAAAGAGATTGAATGCGGAGTTGCATAATGCAGTCTACAAGCAGAGAGCGGGGATATTTTATAACTCCAAGATAAAACTGAGGAGGTTCAAAGGTGGAGAACTGGTGCTACGAAAAATTGGGGGCCCAACGGCACTAGGTAGCGGCAAAAACTGAGAAGGCCCCTACGTAATCAAGAGATTCTGGAAGGAGGAGCATATGAGTTGGAAGAAGTGGATGGCAAAAAGATACCGCACCCATGGAATGCGCAACATTTGAAGAAATATTATCAATAAAGTAGAAAGAAGGCGAGATGAATGAGATTGGTGACATGACTTTTTACAACTTTTTATCAAGGCATTAGGCCATACTATATGGAAATGAAATTTGTATGGAAATTTTTTTAATGATATATGGTTAAGGATATCAATGTGTTTATCATAAAAGAAGGAAATGTGTTTATTTATTGGGACATCACGGTCTTATGAATATCAGCAAGTTTATGTATGGTTAAAGGGATCAGTATGCTCATCACAAATGGTAATAAATAATCATGTGTCGGGATACCATGGCTTCGGGAAATACTAAAATGTGAACATTATCTGGTAAATTGATAAAGAATACTGCAAGCATAAAAAAAGGGATATCGAAGGGAATAACCAAAAAAGGGGAACGAAAAGGCAAGGCAGAGTCAAACTGGGAATACAGGGCGAAAATGTCGAATTCGAGAAAACAAAAATACCGAGGCATCAGACTAGGAAGTCAAAGCCAAGGTATCAGATATCAAAACTAAAAAAGCTAGTTGAAGGAACCTCGGTATAAGAGAAATGGTATCACCTCGGGCGTAAATTGGAATAACGAAGCCGAAATGAAGGGGCAACGACGGACCTCGGAAAGGCGTCGAAAGGCGGCACAGACATGTGTATAGCGGATAGGCACAAGGGTCGAAACATTAGATTTAGAATAAAGAGAACTCTCCTAATGGATGGACTGGAGGATTGGGATATCGGAATAAGAATAAAGAAAGACAGCTTCGGAACATCGCCCGAAATAGAGCGAAGGCATCGGAAGGCACCAAAGCCAAAGGGTAATACAGGTAAAGAATCAGAGTCTTAGGATCGGGGTGGAACCTCAGAATTGCAGAGGTCAATAGTGCACAAATAGGAGGTACATCAAATAAAAGCGCAAGCATCTACGCAGAAGATTAATAAACAAACAAAGACACATAGAGTATGAAGGACGTACATCGAGACACACTAACAAATACATATCAATGATAAACAACTGGCAGTTATTGAATAGTAATACCAAAAGAGCAGTCAGTGTTTAAAACCTACAAACCATCGCAGGGGTAAAATTCGAAACAACATCAGAATCGGGATAAAATAGAATTAACCGGCGAAAGAGGGAGGTGGAGAACATCAGTCTTTCTTACGACTGCTGAAGGAATGGAATATACTCACCATCTTGTCCTCCATTTCTTTTAACTGAGATTCTGCACGAAGGGCCCTCTCTTCTGCCGAGCTGGGATGAGTAATACGCTGCTCCAGGGCTCGGATGCGAGCCTCGGCTTCAGCCAATCTGGCACGCGCCTTAGCAGTCTCAACTCTCGCGGCATCTCTGGCAGTCACTGCCTCAGTCAGACTTACCTCCACAGATTCGAGAGCAGCCCGCCCCACATCAACCTCAAAATTCGAGACCTCCAACCTTTCTCTCTGATGCATGACAATTGAGGTCAGCTCAGAATTCTTGATCTCTAAAGCATTCAGCCTCTCCTCGAAGCTAGCGGAAGACCCCTCGGAATGACCAATAAGCCGATTAGCGAATAAACGATATTGGTCCATAAAGTGAAAAAAAGAGGTGAGGGAAGCGACAGCAACTCCAGCCATCACAGCTAAACCGGAAGAATCTTGCGAATGAGAATTAGGGACAATGGTCGGCAAAGCTTGATGAGGGGTCCAATGAGAGGCGCCTGCAATAAAGCCCTGAGTCCCTAGCTCCCAAAACTCGCGCACGGGCCCTCTCGGTGGCTAACCTGGCAGTTTCAACATCGGCATCGGTAGGACCAGTTGCTGCGGCAGCACCTGTAAGGTTTGGAACGGGAAGAGGAACTATAGAAACAGCGTGAGAGGTAGAAGGGGCAGAACTAACATTAACTCTGGAAGTAGACCTAACCCTCGGCCCAACCATTATATCGTAATCCTCGGCTTCAGAACAGCTACCCTCCCCAACTTCGGGAGCTTCTGCCAGCCCAAGATCCTCCTCGGGATCCTCCTCCTCTAAATCTTCCTCAGGATCTTCCTCGGGATCCTCCTCTGGTTCTTCCTCAAGAACCACTCTGACCTCGGGCTCGACGAGAGGAGGATCTGTAAAAAGACACCATGGGTGAGAATGCAACAAACACGGAAAGGATAATGAAGCACGAATAGAGATAATTATCTCCCTTAGTCTAATAGCGAAAAGGTTGAACTCACCAACGGAAGGAGGTGGACAAGGCACGTAGCTAATTCCAGTTGGCCGAGAAGAGAAAAAGAAGTAGATTCGAAACTGGGAATGGAAGAAACACCAGAGGGGCAACGAGTGAACGATGCAAGCATTGACGAGGAGGCGACATATGGGGCAGAACCCTATTTTCGGTAAGCTGCACAGTTAACAGATCTTCACCAAGTTTTGTATTCTCGAACCCAACGGACAGGTCATCCATCTCTCCATCTTCGTCGGGAGATGGAGAACGACCAGAATAATCGGGATCAGCTTCATCATCCAAAAATTAGTACACATACTTGTACGAATTCAAGGATAAAATAGCTACAGAACCTGTCGATCCCACCGGAGATAAGGCATTCTGGAGTTCACCTACAAAAAAGAAAGAAAAGTCGGACATGTGATAAAGAGAACAGAAACAGAATAAGAGAAGGGATTACCAGTTGTGGCACCACGACCGAGAGTAGACAACTCGGTTGAGACTAGGAAAGTCTCAGAAAGCAATGGAGAAACACGGTAAGTATTCCCCCCACGAGATAAAATCTCATAAACACGGCGAAAATCATCACTCAGCCTTTCAAGGGGGTGCCGGGGGGGCTGCACGATGTAAATGCCAGAGAAGAACATCAAAAATCGAAGATGATAGTCCAAAACTCAAAAGATGAGGAGGAATCATACACTTATCCAATGGAAGAAAGCAGACGGAAAAAGACATGGAAGCACCATTGACGCGCAAACCAACGAGAAAAAGAGAATAATAAAATGCGATACGACTGGAAAGGGGATCAGAAATAGGAACTCCATCCAAGGGAAGCTCGAAGGTGACATTGGGATTGCCGTACCGCCGATGGAGTTCTGCTAGGCGCTCTGGGGATAACCTGGAGGCCGGCACCCAATCGAGTCGCTGGGCTATTCCTCGGAGTGTTGCCCCCAAATCACCGATATCCCGATGACCAGGAAGGTAGTCCCTCACGTTCAGAGGGAGTATAGTGCCCAAATCTATGTCGACAAATATCGCGATACCACTAGCACCCGCAGTCGGCACGGAGGGGACCGGTTGCCTGCTTGGAGAGGGAATAGAAGCTTGGTTGCCACTTGAAGAGGAAGAAGTGGACAAATCCCTCAGATTGGGATGAGGCATCCTGCGGAGGCGATTGGAGCTATGAATAACGGGTTGCACGCGGCGCTCCGGCATACCATCGGAGGTGTTCACCTCTTGAACATCAGGCAAAGGAGGAGTACCTTCACCAGACATTTTTTACTAGAATAAAGGATTTGAGAATTAGGGTTTGGTGAAAAGACAGGCAGAGGAAAGCGAGATTTTTCAGAATGCACAAAGATAGCAAAATTTTGAGGAATCGCAAAGATATCAGGGGAATTAGGGTAAAGGAAACACAGGAATATAGGGGAAGGATACGAGAGATTTGAATTTTGAAAAACCAAAATGGTAAATGTCTGACAAGGTGAGGGGTGGCACGTATCATCATTGGAAATTATGAAGCAAAAATGGCCAAGATCCAATGGCTGGGATGAAGAGACCTTACAACTCCCAAGGAAAATAGAGGATCCAGATTAAGCCACGCAACACCTGGCAAAAGACGTGACAACCCACGACAGAAAAGCGGCGGTTATGTTTGAAATTAGAGGTAAATTACCAAAGTACCCTCACTAGATCCACTAACAAGGAAGAGAAGGCATTTCATTCATGAATAAGTGAGTTACAATGGAAGCGGAAATAATTCAGAGTCCTATCAACCGATAAATAAAAGGAACACGAGAAAGATACAGAATAAACTCCTAACAAGGAAACTACACCCTATCCAACACCAGGGGCTCGGTGATACTTTATTGATCAGCTAGGAAGGTCTCAGAATTGACCACCTCTGTAGACTGTAACTCCTCACTTCTCAGCACCATGTCTTCGGAAGCACCCAAGGGAGCCTCGGAGGTCGTTGGCCTCGACGAAGTATCGATGTCCATGGTACGATCTAAGGTAAGATCGATCTCCAGAATCGGTGAAATTGTAAGAGCTATAGCAGCCTCGGTAGGCAGAGCTTCGGAGGCATCGACAGAAGTGACCTGACCGGGGGTATGTACACCACTGAGGTTGGGAAGCTCAGTCTCAGAGGGATCTCTTGAGTAGGTTCCCTTACAGATTCAACAGGGAGCACGGTGGATAGATCCTCAACCCCAGAATCAACCATGACGAGATTTAAGACATCATTGGCAAACTCTTCATTGGATCCACCCTCCTCGGACTCTTCAGTGGACTCCTTAGGAACATCAGCGATGAATTCAAAATACTCACCGAGCACCCCAAAATCAATGTCGCCCCTCAAAGTTTCACCATGAGGCATTTTTTCTCGCTAATGGCTTGATGAAGAATGTCACACATATCATCAAGGCAATCGAGATAGGGTTTTCAAGTGGAGACTTGAGCAAAATCCGAGGCGCAAGAGCAAAATAGTGAATTTTGGTTTTCGGAAGGATAACTTCTCTATAGTACAGATTGTCGGCTTTTGACAAAAGGAATGCATCCTTTGCACGCTTCATCTTGGCTAAGGCCCTATCGTGTTCTCCTAAGACCTCAGCAACAATACCCTCGGATGCCTTGATCTGCTGAGCATGAGAAACCTCGGACGCTTCCTTTTCTTGCCGTACCTTTTCGAGTTCCTGTTCGGAAGATATCTGGATGGCATGAAAGTTATCCTGAACTCAAGATAGCTCGGCTTGGAACTGATTCTCCTTTGCCACAATCTCTTCCTATGCTTAACCTCCTAAGCCGCGATCTTGTCTGGAAGCACTTTGCTCTGAAGTTCCAAAGCACTCCTCTCGTACTCGAATTTGGCTAACAGGCTGTCATACCGAGCACGGAAGATATCAAAGGTACCTTGGAGCTCGGCTCTCTTGTCTTACTCAACCCTCAACTGTCCCCTGATTAGAGCCTTAGCCGTACCTGCTTCGAATACTTTTCTCTCATAATCCCTCATCTTTTGAGTCAGCAAAGTAACTTCATCTTGCAAACGGGAGTCACTTCTTTCCAGCTCAGAAATACGATGTAAGGCATTAACAAAATAGAGTGCTAATCGACCTACATGGCCAGAAATACTGTGAAGGGAATTTTTGGCAGACATATTCTCTATACGCTCGAGGAGTTCTCGGGTACATCCTTTAAAAGGAAAGGTAGCAGCACGAGCCAAACACGCCGGAGTGTCAAAATCGAACAGAAGCTCATAAGTTCGGAGGAAGGTTTTCCTAAACTCATCTAAGTGGCCATACTTCTGTAAAAGCTCCTGATCAACCATAGGGTCTAGGGGGAGGAACGGGGTAGCATCGTCCGACAAGGGCAGAGCAGAAGGGTACCCTCAGAGGAAGGACCGCCATGAGACCAAAACCGTAAGGGAGTCTTCCCCCGATAATATCGCCACATCTCAGAAGGGAAACAACGAGACGCTAGATCATAGGAAGTACCACCGAAGGTCTGCTGAGCCACAGATGGAATGGCACCACGCGATGGGCCGAAGGCAAAAAAAGGAGATCAGGCAAACGTATCTGGAGATGTGGAAGAGCTGATATCGCAAACTTCAACGGTCTCCTGAGGAGCTGCAGAGGGACTGACGACAACAGCACCGGCATCATCATCCCTGGTCCTCTTCAAATGATGCGTAATAAGAGCAGTGCTGTCGTGAGTACCCTCTTCAAAAGTTTCGTCCATCAACTTATATTTTCGCTTCGGAGCAACAGACTTATGGGCTGCGGTCTCAGACCCCCTTTTCTTGGAGTTTGAGACTCAAGGGGCTTTCTTAAAAACCTTCTCCTGAGGACCCGCAGCAGACCCCCGGATGAGATCGGCGTCCAACCTCCTGGAGATTGATGAGAGTGAAAATAAGCGTGTTTTATTGTCCAATTTAACACCTTCTTGATTGGAATTATTGTCATATATTAGCACAATGGTCTTATATTCAATATATATGAGAATAAGGTGCACTTGAGGTGTTTTGTTATGTTTTAGGTGGAAAAAGGATCAAAAGTGCAAGGTTGGAGAAAAGGTGCAATTTGTGCAAGGATGCTGAAAAACGCACGTTCAACTTTCATAATTTTTCTGTATTGTTGTGGAGATAAAAACTGTTGATATAATACATAGTTGGAAAGCCACTGAAGAGAGGGTCATTTTGGTATGAAGAACACCCCAATCGAATTCCAAACGAGAGAGTTATGATCAAATTGGTGACGTCGCGCAAGCTGTTCCTGTTAAGAACGTCTGTCCACTTTGAAGGACTTGTTACATATTCAAATTTTTGTGTTTCTATAAGTTCTTTATATGGATAAAAAGCCAAGGAAGAGAGAATCGCGTGAGCATAAGAATCACTCAAATCAGAGCTCGGATGTGGAAGTTATACACGAAACGGTGAGACTGTGCAAGTCAATTCGACCTAATGTGCTGGTCGAATTGAGGTCAAATCGGACGGCAAAAGAGTCAATTCGACCACGACACCTCAATTTGACCTGCTGTGCTGGTTGAATTGAGTACTTGAAGCTTCTAGTAGGTCAATTCGACCTCCAATTCGACCTGGAGGAGAGAATTCGACCTAGCTCCTTGGTCGAATTGACGTACGAAAACTTACCATATCCGTATTTTTATACTCTCAATGCGTGTGATCACTCAAAAAGCCCATTTCAAGGCCTATAAGGAGAGCTTACAATATAAAAGGGGGTGTAGATCACACCACAGGGGGAGAATACAATAGATTAGAGGAAGAGAGGCCACAACCATACTACACCCCACAAGGGGGGATCACCCCCCCAACCATCATCCACATCCTTTCCTCCATCCATCCATCACTTTGAAGATTCGTTTGTGGAATCAAGAGGAGAACCAAGAGGAGGATTCAAGATAGAGAAGGACGCGACGACTCCCATATCTAGGGTTTATTTCGTTTTCTAATTTATCTTATAATTTTCCAAACATCCGGGTAAGATCTATCCAACACCCATGATTGTTCTTCTTAACATAATGGGCTAGAACTATTTTGGTAGATCTAGGATTTTGAAGGTTTCTATGAATTAATTGAACTTTCGTGTGTAAACTTCATACAACACTACTTGTGGATTTATTTTATATATGATTGTGCTTTCTTAATCCATATTCACGGTCGTTTTGTGCATCTTCAATTGGTATATAGAGTCTGAATATATATATCTTGGTTGTAGATTGAGTGTGTTCACCGCTGAATAAGATTTGTTATAATTCTAAGTGAGGGGACTTCAAAGCTTCATTAGAACTATCATATACGAATACTTATTAATTGAATTAAATTCGGGTTATTAAGTAGGATAAAGAGGATAATTTTATAGTACCTATAAAGGGAGATCATATCGGGTTAGAGTACCAATTGGCCAGGGAAATAATTGATACTGATAGTACCTAGAAAGGGGGGGTGAAATTATATCTCTTGCTCCGAGGTTATTCACACGTGTTACACGCATGTTTACTTGTGTCTATAGAGTAGATATGCATGGTTTAGTGATGCATCCATATTCCACAAGGCAGAGTCGGACATCAACACACGGAAGGAAAATTAATGAGTGAACTGAATTATCCTAGAGCTACCTATTCTCTCTCTTGATCCACTTTCATATTCTTCTAGTGTTATTTATTTTATTTGTTATTTTAATTTAATTGTTTAGTAGTTTTTAATTAAATCCATCAACTTTATTGCCTTCGTCTTAATTAATTTAGTAAATAATTAAATTGATAATAAATCGTCCCTTGGGTTCGATATTCACTTGGTCGCTTGCTAAGCTACAATTGATATCCTTAATACTTGAGGATTAATTTTGCGTGCAAAGAAAACGCGCATCAGAGATGAGATCCGAAACTTCTCCAATCCTAACGGATATAAGAGGCTGCACGGCAAGAGGGATTCCGGAGGCCTTCGGAGAAGATGTCTGGGAAGCTTTCTTTTTTCCTTTAGAGAGTGCAACCCGCTGGCGAGCCGAGGGAGAATGCTCATGCGAGCAGTGTCGGGCATAAGACGCTTCCCTTCCCCTAAACGTAGCGAAAAAAGAGGAAGGAAGATTAATACAAGAGGAAGAACTATACAACAAGCCCTCCAGTTGAGGAAATAATCATAGATAGACTACATGGCATGGCTATAGATGTGGTAGTAAAGCCGATTTTAAAAAGGTTTTTCCCTCGGAGAACGCGCTGGTAACTAGGTCTCTTATCGGAGAGTTTGCGAACATGATGGAAAGCTTTTTGAAATCCGACCGACAGTATCTCGAGGGCACACGTATCCCCTACTGCACAGAGTAAAAGAAGGAAGTGTTAGAATGTCCCATATAACATAAAAGAGAGCTGACAGAAACATATACGCACTAAGGATAGGCTTGAAGAAAGAACTTCTGGGGAGCACGGTGGGATTCTGAGGGTCCCCAAGATCATATACAGAGTCCCCCCTCCAAGACCCGCAAACCCAGAATCAAGAATTCTTCCACCCTTTAACAGAACTGGGCAGAGAAGCAACAAGATTGGTGTGGCGCGGTACCAAATAATAATATTCCCTTCGTCCTGTTATTCGGGGTGAGACAGTACAGGAAGTTGATCTCGACAGTAGTCAAGAAGGAGTACTTTCTTTTTCGAAAGAGGACCAAAATCCCCATTAATGCCGCCCAACCATTGGGAGCCAGTTGAGAGGGGCTATACCCCAAAATTCAAAGATATCCCGAATGCAGGGATGGAGAGGAAACCTAAGACTGAGTTCAAGTTGCAATTCATAAGCTGCCACGACGTTCGGCAGAGCATAACACATACGTGCATCGGGAGAAGGAAGATAGAAGTCGATATCTTCCCCACACTAGAATTTGCCAAGAGCAATAACAGGGCTCTTCCGTAACCAAGAGTTGTCAAGGGTTGAAGGAACCTCAAAAGCAGAAAAAGGGGTATCATCATCCCACAATGGAAGTTTTCTGAGATGGCCCAGCAATCCGGGACCAGCATCGGTAATTGCGGGATTGGGCTCCAATGTAAAAGCAGAAACAAAGTCGATAACTCGTTGATTAAAGGTAATCTGAAAGGGAGACGGAGGACTCGAACGCTCCTCCGGAGACGAGGAGGATCTGGGAAGAGAAGAGGACCCCTCGCAAGCCATATCGCGATAGATGTAAAGGGAAATAAAACGCAAAAACAGGGAAAGGAGAAAACCCTAAGCTACAACGACGACAGGTTCAGAGACATGAAAGAAAAAGAGCCTGGAAGAAAAAAGGAAAAAGGAGAGGATAATAATACCTGGAAGATGAAGGAGAACTCACTGAATAAAAGGAGTGCCAACAACCTGCAGAATCAAAAGGAGAAAAAAGGGAAAGCAGGGGAAGGGGAAACTGGCAAAAGAAATTCGAAATTCAAATTTCAAATCGATAGTTACACCCCAAATACCAGATATACCCCCCACCGGAAAGAAAATATCTTAAAAATAGCTCAAAAAACCTGAGAACACAGGAACATATCAAAACGAGGACAGCGATTGAGAATTACGAGAAGCCGAGATGGAAGGAACCTTAATATCATAGGCACCGAAGCATGAGGGATATAACCCATGAAGTACAATTCGACCCTGAACAATCTCAAGTCATGAAATTATTCAGGCTCGAGGGGCTAATATTATGGGTATTATATTCCCCATGCTTGTTAGGCCCATTAAAGCCCAACAACTTCTACTATATTTGAAGAGGAAGGCTCAATCCCTCGACGGCCCAAACGGTGGACAGAAATGAGAAGGGAATTAAGGCAGCCCAAAAAGGATCACGACAGTCCGAAGGCCCAGCCCAATAAAGAATAAAGGCGAGCCCGCCTAACAAGGCCGAAGCCAGAAAACGCCCTCGGCAGAAAACCACGGCGTTCATCCTTCCTCTAGCCGAGAGCTCGGATGAACATCCCAACACCGAAAGCCAACCTACCCGAAGACCAAAGAGGGCCACGAGGAGGGGACAGTAAAGAACAGACACCATAATGAAAGAGAACAAGTACTGCAGGCTAGAAGACAACACTAACGGGAAGAAGAGGTATCTTGAGCAGCAATTCTAACTAGGAGACAATGATTGACTGGCGCACCCGACTCCAACAACCAATGGGATGTCAGCAAAGGACGGAGGCACCCTGCGAATCCCTGCAGTGCAACAAACGGAGTTCAGACTCCTCCTGCAGAGGGTCGGCGTACCAAACGTCTTCATTAAAGATGGCTTGTCTTTATCTAGATGGCGCAAGACGATTGGCTCAGATTTAGGGTTTTAGGACAATATAAATAGCCTCTCTCACAGGAGAGAGGCAGGACACTGATACTCACTTGAGACATTACACTTGTAAGAAATTAGGAGGAAAGAGTGTTGTTCTAAAGGGGGAGTAATAAAATTGGTTAAGTTCTTTGGTGGAATCGAATCTCTACCGGTTGTGATCCCTTTATTTGTAGCTTATATGTTTGATTGTGTTCATTCTTGGTTCCATTATTAAATATCCTGATCTCCTTAAACATTAATTAACGAGCCAAGAACAGCCATCAACACTCCCAATCATCAAATTTATCAATATGCATTATGAATATCAAGGTCCCAACTTCAAGGGTTATTAAGAGAAATGGTAAGTCTTGTGTGAGACCGTCTTACGTGAGACCATTTTATACTTTTTAAAATAGTTATCATTTATACTATAAATTGTTCATGAAATAACATTAATATCACTTTTCATTAGTTGAATGGCAAAAGCTCCTGTGCACCCGGGCGCACGGAACACTTTCCGTGCGTCTTTAGAAATTTGTGCTAAATTGTATACCTTTTAGTATACAGATGTGTACCCTTTATTTTCTAAAGAAAAATCTGGGCGCACGAACAACACTCCGTGCGCCTTTAGAATTTTGTGTTAAATTGTATACCCTTTAGTATAAAAATGTGTACCCTTTATTTTCTAAAGAAAAAAAAATATTAATGAAAAGTGTATACCCTTTAGAACAAAATTGTGTACCTTTTAGTAATTAAAGTGTATACCCTTTAGACCAAATTAATGTACCCTTACCCATAATACAAAATTTCTAAAGGCGCACGGAATGTGTTCCGTGCGCCCGGGTGCACGCAAGCCTCACTCTAGTTGAATATCATTTTTTGTCTGTCTCACGTAAATCCTAATCGTGAGACAATCTCACACAAGTTTTTGCCTAACTTAAAAAATCCAAATCCTAAATTCCATTATACATCCTTTTTCATCCCAATATAACATGATGCAATATCTATCTTATGTTTCATTTCTACACAAATATATGCATACCTCGTCATAATATACCATGATGCAATATCTATATTATATTTCTACACCGATATACATATGCATACCTCTATTTGTACATGTGCAAATTTAGATTAGGATAATTTATACTTCATATTTATACTTAATTAAATACACTACAAAGTAACGTGTAATGCAGATATTTAGAATTAATAAATAAAACAGACTCACATGACCATCTTAAAAGATAATCAAGAATTTCATTTTTCATATTCTCAAGAACATATCAAGACCTGTTTAAAAAAAAAAAAAGAACAAATCAAGACACAAATTCTATGTTGTTATCGTTTGAACCTCATATATCAATTCCATGAAATAATGACATCATTTATAATGATTAAAGACTAATATCCACATCACATAAAACCCTATTAAACACCTTAGAAGAAGAAAATAGCACTTCAAATGGGCCACACACAGCTTCAAGCAATCTATGAACCTTGAACACCCCAACCTTCAACCTAATTTTTGCATCCTCTCACTTCCAATGTGAACGTAACTTTCAGCTAACCAACAAAGGTAAACCCATACATATAATTATAAATATAACTATGTCTATCATGCATAATCGACCACTAGCCATCGATATTTTAACAGCACAGTCGACCATCATCGGTTGACCAACACACTACACAGTCGACCAGTGGTGGTTGACGGCCCTCAGCTGGGTTCGACCAGTGATGGTCGACGGCCTTTATTTCCATTCAATCGATAATGGTCGAAATTTAACCCAAAATTCGACTGACCAGGGTCGACCCAAGAAGCGATTTGCAAAAAAATTAACCATCGAAAAATTATCATCCAACGAAATTTACATGATAGATGATGTCCTAATACTACAAATCTTCAAATAATGCATTACCCATGAAGTTTTACTCAATTCAACCTAAAATTTATCAATTGAAGCAACTTGAATAAAAAAACCCTAACTATTTAAATATAGAAAAATAAGAGAATGAAGGAAATATACTTAGATTGATTATCCTCTCGTTTTCATCCGTCATTGATTATACTTGGATTACTTGGATTGATTCTTTCTCTTTTCTCTCTTCCTCTCTTCTCTTCTTCCTCTTTTTTGTTCTTTCTTCCCTCTCTCCCTCGGTAGCTTTTTTTTTTCCTATTCTTTTCTCTTTACTTTGTTAGTATTGTGCTTTTCTCGTTACTTTGTTAGTATTGTGGAGATGATGTGTGTGTATGTGTACGTGTAATGTTTGGGGATTGTATTAAATAAAATTTTTATTTTAAAGATTTAGATGTATGTGCATGTGTAGTGTTTGGGGATTGTATTAAATAATTTTTAATTTAAAGATTTAGATATTTGGGTATGTGTATTAAGTAATTTTTATTTTTTATATAAAGGGGTAAAGTTATAGAAGTTGTGTGGGTATATATATAATTTGAAGTGGTGTATTCAATAATGGGCATTCGCTAAAACAATGTGTGTGGATGGTACTGCGCTTATATTTTTTAATACGGTAAAACCATTTGGATAGAATCTATCCAGATAGAAAAATTAAATACTATTGGATAATTACTATTCAAAACCCTTCTCTTTTCTAATATTTTTTTTATTAATGATTAATGTTTCACTGTAATAATTATCTCTAACTCCCTTATACTTATTATGTTTATCTCTTTCCTATAATTATTCCCATAATAACTTACATTATTTTCAATAAAATATAATTGAATCTTTGTGTTTTACGGGGAAAATATTATGATAGAAGAATAAGATTTAATTCAAAAATGATAAATAATAAGTACACATAACAAATATATATATGTATATCGAATATTATATGATGTATATTTTAATATGTATAATTTTTAAGTAAATAAAATAAAATAATAAATAAATATTAAGTTTATTTAATAATTAGAAATTAAATGTTATGCATTTTAAAATTTTAAAATAATACTATATTAACATGCATTTTATTAAATACTAATTTATATTAAATTTAACCTCTAATACTTTATAAAAATCTTAAAATTTTATGGCGTATCTAATAATTAATTATATAAATCAGGTGAGCTAGATCACTTGGCCACTAAGATCCTCATTAAGATGAGTGACTCAAGTTCGATTCTCCTAAAAAACGAATAGGTGAGGAGTAATAATTATATATTTCAATTAAATATTAATCTATTATTAAAAAATCATAATATATAGTAATTAAAAAATATATAGCTAATAATTTTATTGTTGTTCTCCATCACTTATATATGGATATGAATTTTGAATACTTCAAAATCAAATGATGTTCTTATGTTTTATTCTTAATAACTTCAATTATTTATACTCGTTTATATGGGCTTCAAGATTCTAAGGCCCGACCCCCTGTGTCATGTATTTTTTATTTGTCTGTGTTATGTACTTTTCTTTTAATTTGGTTCAATAGTATTGAATAGTTAAAATAATTAACAATAATTTTATTGATATTGTATCTTAAAATTCGTTATATGGTATATTTGTATTTTATTCTTTAATGTGTAAAAATTAATTTTTTAAGTAATAAATTATTATGAAAAATGCAAACACTTGTGTGGATCGACTTCACATTTTAATCCTATTTATAATTATTACCCTTTACATAAAAAATTACATTTTAGAGACAAATTATTACTTTTTTAAATAAAAAAAAATTATAAGTCCTAATTTAGGTTAAAACTTGCGTGCCCCTGGGGAGATCGTGCCCTCAAATCCCATGATTTTTAATACTACTTGTACTCATAATAATATTTAACTTTTTTTTTAAATAAAAAACGATAATCCTTTTATGTAAGAACGTATACTCTTCATTTTTTAGAATAAAAAAATAATTTTCTTACTCACACATTTATACTATTTACATTCCAGTCAACCTTTTAATTAAAAACTTTACACCCTTATTAATTAAAATGTATATCATTTAAAATAAAATGTTATACCTTTATGCACCTTATGCATCCAGAGACACGAGAGACGAACTTTTTAATTTATCAATTAATTTTCAGTACATGAAAAATTATTCTTTAAATATATAATCTCTTCAAAATAAAACTATTATTCTTCATAGAATAATTTTTTATATACTAAATAATAATTTTATAAAAATAAGTTTCATTTGTAAACCCAACTCACAAGACTCCTTTTATAAAATATATTTTTTATCAAATAAAAATATAAAAAACTTGCAATATAACATAATCTAATTTTCTATTAAAATTTAAGTTTATATTAATTTTCGAATAAATAAAATTATATATATATATATATATATATATTAATCTTAATCTTTCTTAATATATTAAAAGTGACATGCAAATGAGAAACTTTTTTTCCCTAAATTATCCCTACTATATTTCAGAATTTACATGTTTCAATCTTATTAAATTTAATAAATTATTATCATGAATTTAATTTTTTGTTAATTAATTTGAATTTAATTATGAGTCTTCAAAAGTCACACATCACTCCAACTTCTTAATTAATTTGAATTTAATTATGATCAGGCTTTTGAAATTCATACATCACTCCAATTTCTACGTGTGCATCACATATATAAATTAAGAAATGAGCAATCTTAATATATTAAAAGTGACATTCAAATGAGAAATTTTTTTTTTTCCTAAATTATCCCTACTATATTTCAGAATTTACATGTTTCAATCTTATTAAATTTAATAAATTATTATCATGAATTTAATTTTTTTGTTAATTAATTTGAATTTAACTATGAGTATTCAAAAGTTTCACATCACTCCAACTTCTTAATTAATTTGGATTTAATTATGATCAGGCTTTTGAAATTCATACACCACTCCAATTTCTACATGTGCATCACATATCTATATCTATATCTATATATATAATAGCCCCTAATGGGCACTTTGTGTTTCCCGCTTCTCAACCGATTTCTTAAGTACTTATTTCTGCCCTTATGTAGGTATTTTTACTCTACCTCTGCCCTTATTTCTATCTTAATTTATTTATTTATTTCTGTACACATGATTGTGCATTGCGGACTTCTCTGTTGCAACACTCCGAGATCTGGCGACGAAGAAGAGGCCGCTCTCCCCCGGTAAGATAAAGCTTTTTCATCTGTTAATTCTTTGAGATTGTGGGTAGGCGCCGAAGGAGAAAATAATCGATGAAATCATTCCAGAATAGTTTAATAGATTGAAGAAATTGGTGGGCCGTTGATTCATCATTGTTTGATTAGGTTTGTAAACACCTTCTCTCTTCCCTCTTCTCTCTTCTCTCTCATATAATATCTCTCTTCCCTCTTCTCTCTCATATAAGATAAGTCATAGTATATATAATTACGAAAAAAATCAGCGAAAAAAATTGAATTTTGTTTTATTTTTTCTCTCTTTCCTCACATAAGATGAAACCCTCTTTCTGGATTTTAGCCCTATCTTCCATTGCTGATACCATTTTGTCGAATGAAGCGCTCAATTTACTTCATCGTCTTCCATTGTATAGTATGTCTATAATATATCTATTAATTACATCTTCTTTTTTTCGTTTTCTTCTCGAGAGTCGCATAATTTAATTCAATTTTAGAAAACATTTGTCGCATTCTTCTCAAGATTAATGCTTTGACACAATTACAATCTTCAGTTTCAAAGCTTCTCAGGGCACATCTCATGTTCATTGCACAAATTATTAAGTTCTTCATTTCAATATACATGCCAAAATATCCTGTAATGCTCACAACGATGATGACACCAGGAAATTTTTAATGATATTTTTTTTATATAATTTCCTAAATTAATTAATATTCCATTGCTGCTAATTTCTATGTTGTTAATGATTTCATAAATCACGGGATATCGAAAAAACACTTCATAACCACAGAAAAATCAATGGCTATTTTTCATCTTTGAAGTGGAATTCAAAAGTTACAGAGGAGTATGTTAAATTTCTTTATCTTCTGTAAATTCTTTGCCATTCTTTTTAATGTGATTATGTATTTGTTTGGTTATTAATTTATTGGCATGTGAGACCTTACTTGGTTTGATTTTCTTTTACTCTTTCTGTTTAAGATTGCACCTGTCCTTTGTAAAATACAAAAGAGATGTGAAATCTGAAAGAAGATAGAGGGAGTAGAATTTATGTTGTGAATTGTGATCCTAATTGAGGATGGATTGTGTTGTGCATGTAAATTAAGAAGGAAAAGGAATAAGAAAATATTAGAGAAATTAATGATCTTAAACTGTACGTAGCAATGTTAAAAGTGTGAATCGGCATGATTGATGAAGCATATATATAAGTGATCATATATATGTTCTTCCTTTTTACGCTATAAGTAATAACATTCTTGAGTGGAAGTATGAATGCGGGAGCATAAATGTAAGTTATTACTAAAAATGAAATGAGGTACGTACATTATTGAAAGAACGACTTCACACTTACATAGCAGGGTCCGTTTTTACTAGATATCTTAGTAGTTACAAAAGATTATTTACAATAGTATGTACACTTGATATTCTTCTTGCTTTGGCAATGGAATTTCTGTATTAAAACAATGTATTACACGTTGCTAATGTTCAAAGTTTTATGTTTTTAGTTTTTATTCAGAAAGCAGCAGAATTTTAACATTGTTTTAATGGAGATGTTTATATTTTGTGCATTAAGATGATTCAAATTTACATTTTCTTTTGATAAACTTGATTAGAGATAAATGTCAGGTTAATTGTTTTCACTTAAGTATTGAGGGTGAATAAACTTAATGGTTACGAAACTGAGGTTTTACATCCTTTTCTTGCTTTTGATTGATTCACTTTAATAGATAGAAAAAAAATTAATGGACTAATTAATTTGTCTCTTCTCAAATGCTAAAATGCAGTTCTCATTCGGTGTCTTTGGCATGGTGTGTGACTCTGTTGGGGTAGGATGCATGCCCTCTATGTATGTAATATAGTGAGGAAATCACTACATTTCTTCCAACCTTGGGCCTGCTTGATCCATGTAGGGATGCAACACTAGCGTTTTTGGGGTATTTAAAGATTAGATATTGAGTTATGGTTTATGGACTATGAATGAATATGTGGCTGTTAGTAAGTGAAAATATTCTGGTGCTAAGTGTCCTAGGTTTTTGGAGTATTTAAAGATTAGAGATTCTGTTTACTATGCTTTTAGAAAGATTAGTGGTTACTTATATCTTTGTCTTTTCATTAGTATTTTGTTAAAATTTTACTGCTGGGAATTGTTGATTCTTTAAGTCATAGAATTATACGGCTCTTTTGAAAAACTTATTACTTATGAGCAATATCATATGAACATGATGGAGTTTTCATTAAAAGTTTTGCTATATATATCTCCAATTCTTTGTGTATATGAGATTTAATTGCAGTTTCTTACATCTTTTTTAAATATGTGCTATTCATAGATCTATAAATTCTTTGTGTATATTAATTGCAGTTGCTTGCCTTTTTTTAATATATTGTTCATTATCTATTGAAATCCTCTTTTTTATTTTTTCGTCATTCTTCTGCAGATAGCTGAATGAAAAGTCTCGATGGGCCATGGGTTAAATTGCACCCAGACCAGTGAATTTGAAAAATTTGACAGCAAGATGCACAAGGAAGGGCCTGATCTGGCACCCTTGGTAATTTTTTATTTTTTTTATATTCTGTTGTATATTCTGATCTTTCGAGGAACGGGATCTGCAAAGGAACAACGAACTCTTCTACTTGATATTTGAAAGGTTATGAGCCTTGCTTAGAGTCTACTCTTGATTGTTTATTTCAGTGTGGGTTGGGATTTCTATTTTATGTGTGTGGACCGAAGGTGTGTTTACTTTGTATAGTTTTATGTGCATAGGGAAAATCGGTTTAATGAAAAATTGTGATAGAGGAAAAAAATTATTTAGACTATTAATAAGATGTTAATTGTGTTCTCTTTTGCCTTTAAAATGTGGTGTTCTCCTGATCATGATCAGATAACGAAATAGTGTGTGGACCTATAACTTCCCAATGTGCACATTTTTCTTTTCGCTTATCGATTTTATGATATCTGTAAATAAATTTTAATTGGGATCATTCATCTGAGCCTTTTCATATCCTTTTACGTATTTTCTAATTTCACGACAAATAATTTCTCACTTAAATGCAGTAGAGTTTCAGTATTTTTGAATATAGATGTTTATATATTTTGTGCAGCAGGGTGGTGATTATTCAAATTTACATATTGTTTTGATAGCCTTGATTAGAGATAAATTGAAAATATTGTATCTTTCATCTCTAATCTTGGTTTAGAAATATTAATTGTGAAACAACCCACTTTATCATAAAAACGTAAACAACATTTTAAGAGAAATTTTTAGATCTATTATGATTAATTATAATAGACTGACACATTTTACGGAAATATAAAACTTGTTTGCAGTGGAATTTAAAAGTCAAAAGAACAATAATTAAAAATGAACCATATTTCATAGCATAGTTAAAATGAGAACTTTCTTTCAAAAATAAATGATCATGAAATTAAACATTAAGCACTTTATTTGAAGTAAAGGTAAATACATTAAAAGATTCTCATTAAATTGAATCACCTCTGATGAAATAATAATTAGGAAGCTCTTACTATTAAATAACTATTAAATGAGTTTATCATGATAAACATGTTAATGTATATAAACTATGAAACAATAAAGCCAAACAAATATCAAATAATTACTTTATCACCCATCGTTTCTCTCTATACTCCATCTCCTTTAATCTGTAAAATGTTTATATGATGGGATGAGCAAACCACAGCTCAGTGCGAAAACATTTGTCTACATTATATGACTTACATATAAACATCAATAAATCACAACTAACACGTAAATCTTATTTGTGAACATGTCTGTGAATGATCGATCATGAAGTACGGCGAGCATTACCCAAACTTAAAACCCCGACACTTGAAAGTGCCCTGACTTAAATGAAAGTACTAGTACGGTGGGGCTTCCAAGGATATTTTACAATCCAAGTATTCCCGAAGACCTTTTTATCAGTCCCGGACCCATATCACGGTCCTTGGCTACATGTCTATGAATAGTATTACGAATACTCTATGTCCGTGGACAGTACTACGAGTAATACTCTATGACTGTGATGCAAGCAGTAACTTATCAACGTAAACACATAAGCACATACGATAGACAAAGTTTAGATTTTCCCACCTGGAATGAATGTCGATGATGAATGGATGCACTTGAATGTGTATGATGATCTGCGTCTTGTAATAAGTTTCGTCTATCATAAAACTATATTTATCTCAAATTAATATGCAAACTTAAAATAAAAATAACATAATGAGTTTAAATCTTTAGAATATATTGGAAGTGATACTTCAATATTTGCAACGAGAGAGACTAAACAGAATTTACTAGGAATGGTTTTATTAAATATCAATGTATAGATAATTTATAATTAATAAAATAAAAATAAGATCAGTTCGAAATTTAATAAATATGTAATCTTTTATGATTGAAAGAACATATCTAAATTTAATAAAATAATAAGGTGTACAACTATATGTTTTGGATTTTCAAAGTGATTGTAGTAAAACCTGAAATTTTTCATATGCACCGATAATAATTTAATATATTTAAATTTAAACAATGAAATCATATGAAAATCAATTGAAATATAATATGTCTAGTAATATAAAACTTATCCAAAATTTATAATTTTTACAGTGAATATGATTTTCATATTTTAAAAGATTAAGATAAGATATTGATGAAAGAATTTAAGCAGTGATAGAATATTTATAATAAATATTATATAACACCTATAAACTTGAAAATTATACAATAGACTTAGAAATATTAAAATATATGACATATATGAAAATAAAAATATTTGGATTCGTGAAAGTATTTATTTCATAATTTCAAATCAGAAAGAAGAAGTTGGGATTAATAAGATATTGATGTGATATAAAATCAATGTAAAATTATACATATTCTAAAAATTATTAGAAATATTATTGTGAGCTTAAAATTACGTAGGATATGACATATAACAAAATCATAATAATTTGAGGTCATTTAAAAGGGTTTTGAGATAGTAAAATTGAAAACAGAATGCATAACAGTTCATGTACCGAAATCAGTATATATCTAATTTAAAATCATTGACTCATTTCTTCTATAGAAGATTTTTACTGTGAATCTCCAAACTTGTAATATGAAACATATAAAAATATAATAATATTTGAAGATCTTTAAATATTTTATTTGTACTTTCAAATCATAGTGAGTTTATGATCTAAACTGAATGTACTAATATTGTTAAATTTGTATTAAATACTAAAGTACTCCAAATAATATGAAATTTTTATAGGTTACCAGAAATACCATAAAGTATAATATATACGAAAATAAGGATTTTTAGAGCTCTTTAAATATGCTTTATAATTTCTAAATAGAAAACATAATATATTTGATACCATGATCAGAAACATTGAAAATTTAATATAAAATAATATAATCGTCCTTTCGGATTGAAATTTTTACAGAACAACAAAACTTTCATGATACATGACATATTAAAAATTCAGATCGTTTGAAAAGGTATAAGTATATAATTCGAATTTTCTATTCACGTATCCATAAAATTTCAGATTCTGCAGGCATATGTATAAAATTCGTATAAAATAAAATATGAGTCCAAATATCATGAAATTTTAAATACAAATCAAAAACTCAATTTAGACAACATATTAAAATTTTGTAGTCATTGAAAATAAATAGATACAACTTTGAAATTTTAGAAATTGATTACCTTGAATGTGTGAATATGGTTGAAATCTGAAAATATCATTTCCACGAATGATTGATGGTTGAAATAATTTGGTTTTGTAGCTATGTTTTGAACAGGAGGGAGAGATCGAATAAAAAGTTTATTTCTACTCTTTCTTAAACCCTAACTATTACGGAGATGGAGAGAAATGAAATTTAAAAGAATCGACCCTTTCTCTTTTATATATAAATAAATTGGGCTATTCCATTTTGGACTTGGGCTTAGGCTCATTTTAAGTTTATTAACGTGAAGTGAAAAAGATTTAAAGTTAAACCCTTATAAAATAACTAAAAGTTTAAATGGCTTTAAATACAAATATTTATCATGATTTAAAAATATATAAAAATATTGGGATATTACAAATTGTTTTAATGATTTTTAATTTTTTTTGGTCCTTCCCTTCCCTATTTTATAGGTAAAAGTATAGATCTGAATTTTATTCTTCCAAAATTACAATTTTCGGAAGTGTTAAATCATATATGATAATGGTATTGGGTCAATATTATTCTACACTTTTTATTATTGATTGGTAAATGATTTTTTTAGCTACCTTACACAGCTGAGAACAAATTATAGCATATTATGCTTAATGAGAGAACTTCAATTTTATGTAATATACATGTATTTATGTTCAGTTTAAGCTAAAGTAGCATATAGGTGTTTTAAGATTTTTTTTTAATCAAAAAATTTTTTAGAGAATTACATATAGTACGCTTTACTGGCTTCATCAGAAGTTCTGTGATTTTATTACATTGGAATACAATCAGTAACGTGGCCCTTAAGAAATTAATAAATTATTACATCTGATCAATGACAGCTTCTATATTTCTTAAATGTGGTGGAGCCACTGCCCTGTTACGCCTTTCTTGGTGGATATGGTTTGTCGCCGTTAATTTCAAATATATGTTATTAGTTTGTTTGTTAATTCATATAATTAAAAGGATTATTAATTCAGTTTGTTTATGTTCAATGGTCGAATATGCACGCATAAGAAGAACATGTTGCGAGAATCCTAATGCGATGATTTGATATGTGCAGGGAGAATTCATTCTGTCTAATTGATTTATTTCGTTTGTGAGTTCTGTCATTTGATGAATCTGTTTATTGATTCCTACTTACAAATTGAACTTATGTGTCTTACATGCTCAAATTATCATTTTCATCCAAAAATATACGGATCCCATTTGTTTGGTTTACGTGATCAGCATGTAATGGTGTTGGTTTTAGTTCAATTAGCTTAATTATGCTCCATTTTGTTTTCCTTCAAATTTTGTAATTAAGACTGCATATGGTTGACAAATAACCATGCCAATCTGCTGTTGGTATCTCTCCAAGGTCCTCATGATCAATTTTTGATAGCTTTTATATCTTGGTCTAGGCTATGTGTGCAAGTGAGTCAAGCTCTTGCCAAGTAGACTCAAGGATTTAATGGAGCAAATATCATGGAAAATTGTCAGAGGGCTTGCAAATATACCATAAGAGAAAATCTTGAGAAAGTTTGTCATTTTCTTTCCTGATAAATTCTCAATTCTCTGGCAAATAATTATCTATATATATGTTTTTAACTACGTGGGCTTGACAGCCTTATTTATTGATAGTCAATAAAGTTGATTGGTGTATATTTTTTAATTTGATTTGGTTAATTAAATTAAATTAAAAAGAATAAACTGATTCCCGCTGCTGTTAACTGAATGTCTATATTCTGTTGTACAAGTATTACCTACATCTATATTTGCTAAACTTACAATGTTAAATTTTTATATCTAAGTCTAGAGGCCTTATTTCATTATGGAATTGCATTTTTTTTTGTTAAAATACTTTACGTCATCTAAATTTGATTAGACTAAATGAATGTTATGGATCGATTTTGAGCATAGATTGTGAATCCAATTTATGCTCTACTTTGTTACATTTGTTTCCTTATTTGTAAAAGGTGAAAATCAAGATTAATATTACATATTTGGTTGTTCCCTTGATCTTTAATAATTATAGAATCTACACCAAGTTAGGAGCACGAAAATTTATGCTCTACTTTGTTAAAATTGTTTCCTTATATGTAAAAGATGAAATAAAGGAAATTAATCTTGCATATGTGGTAGTTGCCTTTTCTCTCGATCTTTAAGAATTATACAATCTGTAGTAAGTTAGGAGTATAATCAAATCAAGCCAACTTTAAAGCTCAAACTCGAGTTAAGGTTTATTTATTTATTTTATTATTTTGATAGTAAATCAATTTTTATAATTAATTTGAAATACAAGGGGTACTTCAACCCTTACAAATATAGATGAAATGATATATGTATCAAAGAGACTCCTAATTAATTAAGCATTTTGTTAGGCCTTTTTTTACGACCAACCAAGACTATACCTTAAGTTAAGTTTAATCGAATGTGAAGAGCTCACTAATACAACAGTTGTCATGTAAGCCGTAGTGAAAATAAAATGTAGGGGTTGGTTTCAGTATGTGATAAGAAGTACTCTATCTATCCCATAATAATATTTTATGTTTGCTTTATGCACAGGAATTAAGGAGTATTATATTTTTAATTTGTAGTGTATTTTAATGTAAATTGAGTAGTTGTATTAGTATTGTGTGTGAGCCTCATAAAGATATATTAATTGTTTTGTGTGAGTCGCATTTTTATTTCCATGTATATCTTCTCTGCTTTCAAGTATCTCAAGTGATTTCTTTCTCTGATTACCCGATAATCACACCGGATCTTCTGCGTCATTTTCATGTATTATCTTCTGTGTCACACGTTAAGTGATTAACACGTAAGAGGGGAAAATAAATCCAACCATTGTCCCTGGAGTTTAAGGATTAGGGTATAGTTTCTCTGTCCTACGTGTCGCCCATCTAACGGTGTAGCACAGGAGATGATGTACCAAATGACACAGAGAATCCGAGCCGCCCGATAATAGGTTTTCTATGAATTTGATTCATATCTTTCTGCATATATAAAAGTAAGAATATCCGTGACACTCCATATAAGTCTCACCACAAATTCATAATGTTTTATGATGTTAGAGATGCAGAATCTGCACTTTGTGTAATGACATGAGCAACATTGCTGGAAAGTAGATTAAGATTGAATCGGACCCATCTGTTGACTCAAAAGGTGAATCACTTCAACCTCTTCATCTATATGTTACCACTGTTATTTCTATCATTTTCATGTTCTTTCTTGATTAGCCTCTATCTCTAAAATTAAGATTGCTACCAGTCAACTTAAATTTAACATTTTTTTAATGTTGGTCAAAGCAGTATGTATAATTTGGTTGGTGATGAAGCATAACACATAAGAAGTTTTCGAATCCGTTATAGGTCGCCACCAATTTGGATAGCATCTGACCCCATTTGGGTTGATAGGTTTGTTCTTTATCATATTATAGTAAGAATGTTTTTGTTCTTATTTTTGTCTTTTTAATATATAAGCTTTCTCCCTTCTCTATTTTCTTCCATGAATGGAAGATTAAGTGACAATGATGGTCTAAAAGTATCATGTTTTAATGTAAACATTGGATATAAAGTTTCCACTTCCCCTGCAATTGTCTTATTTATTAATTGTTATGCTCTGAGCCCATATTGTCTATAAGCACATGGTACCAAGATACAAATGACAAAGATTATATATAAAATATGAAATCACACTTCATTATGCCCATCAAACTTTGCTTCAAGATTTGAGGGTGTCCTTTAATAGCTCAAGCTTGGATGTTTTTCTACAATTAAACTATGATTTTTGAGGCGATTTTGTCTTATGAGTTCTGATTTCACTCATAATATAGTATTTCAAGTATCATTGAACTGCAAAGTCACTGCAAAAGGCTTTTTGGAAGCTATTTCACATGCATGCCAATACAAGTTGTTCATCTTTCATTCATCTTCGACATGATTATCTGTTCAGTTAAAATTTGACTGAATGTACATATTTTTTTTCGGAAAAGAGGATTCTTGGTTTCCTCAATAGATATGTCCTGATAAAAGTCTTCATCACATGGTACATTGCCATGTAGGTAAAAGTAAAAAAAAAGAAGAGCTGAGTATTTTCCTTAAAACATTCATTGTGCTTTCTCACTGTCTCCATATGATGCCCAGACAAAAATTAAGTCTAAGGGCAAACAATACTAAGTTAATTTTTACTAATAAATTATTTAATGATATTATTTGGTTTGTTTATTAATATTTCAGTACTTTCGACAGAGTACCTATGTTTGGGTTCCTGGACAACCCAAAAATCTTGAGGCTTACATTTTAAAGGATAAGGTACTACTTCACTTATCTGAACTACTATAATTTCTCTATTAAAAGCCAGTGAGATGTGCATACTTGATTTATAAAAAATAGAAAAAATAAAAATAAAAAAACTTCAGTGAGAAAGGAATGTTTGATCTTGCAAGATAATATGGTATTATATTTTTTTGCAAGATATTTTTGCTAGATTTCCTACCATCCACATTTCTTTCTTCCATTCTATATAGAAATTTTGCAAGATGATGTGGCATTATGTTTTTGTCCAAAGAATATTTGATATATTTTTTGCCCAGGTGCAAAACAGGAAGGTCAATATATGGAATGAAACATCTAAATTGTTCCATCGTCTGTCTCTTATCATTTTATTTTTGTTTGTTAGATAAACACAACTTGGTGTACACAATTAAATTTTATGGTTGATGTTATTGTTACTACTAATAATTGTCATTTTGTATCACCAATATGCTTATATTATATATGTGAAATGCCTAAGCGAGATTAGTTCTATGCTATAATAAAAAATCATAGGCTTCTGCCATTATTGAGCTTAAATATCGTTTAGTTGTCCAAGTCTGTTATGGAATTGAAATTTTTATGTTGAATGTTGTTAAAATTTTTCACCATTTTTATGCAATGGGCCACCAATTTTTTTTTTATCATCCTCATCAGAATTAGTCTTGCTTTGAAGTTGGTTTTTTTATTGTGATAGTTGTTATGGTGTTGCATATGCTTTATCTGGGTTACTGAAAAGTTGGCTCAACTAATTTACAGTGCCTTGCTAAAAATATATATTACTTGAAAGATTTCTCCCAAGATTTCTCAAATGTAACTATATGCGTATATTGCCAGCTTTCTTTGATTTTTTAAAGAATGTTCAACTAAATGATTTGTTGATTCTGCCCTACCAAACATTAGATTGTACTGGTGTGCTAAGATTCCTCCCTTTTGATTTTTTAATTTTTAGTTTAAGAGAAGAGAAATATCTTCTTTTTTTGTGTAGGATATTACATAACATAGTTAGCTGTTGCTTTTTTTGTAGCACAATTTACATATTTTAGACATTAAGTTCAACATCAAGGGGGTTGCTGTAACAATACATTCATAAATGTTTTATATTTTTATAATCTCTATTCTTATATTTTTATAAAACTACGTAGAACCAGTGATATATTTTTCCTATGTATTTCTGTTTTTATGTTCTCTTCTCCTACTTGATGATATGACATTTTAAATATAATTTTCTCAATCCTATGGAAATTAGATTATTTCATAAGTTTTTTAAAAAAGCCCTAATATCTCTTTAATTTATTAAATTGGGTATGATATATAAGTCCCATATTAGTGGTTAAGTTTGATAATATTCTCATGTTGTATTTGCTTTGACATATGATGGATAAACTAATGCCTTGGGGAATTATATAAATAACGTGTTCTTAAATTTAGCGGTTGGTGGTGCATTTGTCATATCTTACCTATCTCACTAAATGAGAAAGCTTTGGTGGAATATATATATATATGTGTTTCCTCTTAAACAAATTATGTCATTGATAAACTATTTGAACATTCCATTGATTTGGGTTATTTTTCCTATATATCTCGCTTAGTTATTCTAATTACCATAAGGTTTTTGACCCTCATTACCTGGGATGGAGGGAGTATGATACTTAGGCGATGAGTTCAGTAAAAGAAGGAAATGGGAAAACTACATTAGCAAATGGTGATGGTGCAAATGATGTTGGCAAGATTCAAGAAGCTGATATTGGTGTTGGCATCTGTGGATGTGAAGCAGTGCAGATTGGTAAAAAAAATATCTTTTGCATCTATAATTTTATGCCTCCTGATATTTACTACATTATTTTTCAGAATTATGACGATTGCTCTATTTATTGCATCACTATATAAAGGGAGAAAATGTAATAAAGCTTCTGAATCCTTTTACTTTGAGAAAAGAGTATGGTATACTTACCACTATTAGTTACAGTTATTAAAATGGAATCTTACACACCTCTTAGCTTTTGTTTTTATTTTGAAAATTGGTGCCACGGCTTTCAGTACTTTTCTCTTTAACTATTATTGTCTTTATGTGTCCTATTAAAACTACACCACTTTTGAAGTAAAAAGAATGTTTAATTACTACTGATTAGTTTCGAAATTTGCCATGTCCAATTATGATATTTACATAAAGTGATTTATTATTATTCTCAAGCCATGCTTTCTATCGGTTTCTATATAAAATTACTATTTTACTCGAAGTTGTTATCTTGATTTGAGGGCAAGTATTGTGCGTGTGAGGGCGTCTCACGAAATCCATTCTGCGATAAGAATGATAAGTATATATTCTTAATAGAAAAATAATAACCAGCTTTACTCTAAAAACGAAAATTGATAACCAATTGTACCCTGAAAAAGATAATTGATACCCATCTCAAGATGTCATGATATCATGCAAGTTTTTGTGCATATTTATACATAGATATAATTATCATATCACTTTTTGTGTAGGCTGAACTTAGAACTTATGTACAGAATAATATGTGGAACCTGACTATCCAAAATTGATATACAAGAAGAAGTGAAGATGGCTATGACCATAGCAACTCTATAATAATTATTCCACGTAATGTATGCAAAGGATTTTATAGGTTAGCTCTGTCTTTTTCTCTTTTTTTTGTGGTAATGTCTATTCGTGAATTTTTTGCCTTCGTAAATTTTAACCATCTAAATTTATAATTAAAGATGGGATAATACATTATTTTGTGTCTAATAATATAATAATAATTGGAATGAGTATATATATTTATGAAATGTTGTGATAGCTGTATTAGATTGATTAATTATTAGTGCTCATATAATTTTAATATTATAAAAGTTTATTGCAGATATTACGGCTCTTTATGGGTAATAGGCTGAGATGTGGAAAAATGTATTTTTTTTTCATTTCAATGAATGACAAGGTGGTATTGTTCTTGGAATTATTTCATTGTTATGTTGTTCCATATTATTTATTTAAGTTTTGTATGATCAATTGTACTTCATTTTACGAAGTTTCAATATCAAAACAGTTCTACAAATTTTATTTGAAAAAGATGACGTGAGGCAAAGAAAATTTATATTTTGCTCTTTGCAGGAATTATGTTTTAGGGAAGTATTTAGAAATGTGAAAATTTTTGTTATGGACTAATTTGAGATTAGATAAATATTTTAAACCCTCCCAAGATAGGGTTTTAAGGGAAGTGTTTAGAAATGTAGGGAATAATATTAAATTAGATAAATATTATACTCCATTAGTCTCAATATAAGGTATACATTTCCTTTTTTTACGAGTGTGGCTCACACAAAAAAATATATTTTTACATGGGGTGTACACATATCACTAATACATTTACCTCATATATATATATATATATATATATATATATATATATATATATATATATATATATATATATATAGTATTAAAATAATCTCTTAATTTCCGTTCAACAAATATTACAAAATATTTCATCTCTTAATTTATGTAAAAACAAATGTATACTTACTTAAGGACAGAAGGAATATCTTTTTAAATTGCATTGTTATACCTATTAGTGTGCAACTGGACAGTTTCTATAGTACATAAAAATAACAAGTACTATTTTGGAAGTGGGTACGTAGGATTTATTTGAAAGGTTTTATAACATATGCATTGGTGATGTTATAACATTTACATATTGTAGAGATAATGTGTTGATATTTAGAATTCATGATAACAATGAATTTAACAGAAAAATAAAAGGTGGACTCACTACATTAATGATCGTATTTTGTTTATAAATTATATTGTTCAAAAGATTAATCCTTTTTGTTAATATTATTTAATTAAAGTAAAGTTTTGGTTTATAATTTTATAAATTCAGTCAACCCTTTTGTAATTAAAATTTATAAACATATAGGGCCGAAACATAAAAGAAATACATAATTTTATCAAATTGATATTAAACAAATTCGACGAATATAAAGAGATTAACACATATGAATAACTTCGTTCCCAAAACTCAACGTCTTAAGGGTAAAATAAATAAATATTCAAAGAAAATAAAATTTAATTTATAATATGCAATCTTCAAATTTAGGTAATCAGTACTCTTTACGATTATACATCTTTGTAAATTGATCCTATAAATTTATTCGTCTTTTGAATAGTTAGTATCAATTTAAAAAATTTATTTATTAAATACAATTCCGTGCATCGCACGGGTCGAAACGCTAGTATAAATTAAGAAATGAGCAATGCAAAAAATCTCGTGACTTTTCTGACGTTTTTTTTTCAGAAAAAAATTTGTGGGTGAAGATGGAAGCAGCAAGAGGTGCAAACATTCCACTTAATTACGTTGAAGACATTACACCAAGCCAAAACAAGTTATGTTTCTAATGATTTCCATCACGTCTTACACATTAGTTAATAATAATCCCAGTATCACACTTTTCATTTATTTTTCATCATGTTTTGTGTGGTTACAGATTGTAAGGCAGTACTTGGCTATTCGATTTTTTTGTCTTCTATCAGTAGTTTATCAACGTGCACATATTTCTATTGCAATGTTGATCTTTATCTTAATTAACTGCAACTAATTTTTTTATCATTTCATTTTCTTTATTGATTTCCGATTTTAAGTTTTGCTAATTCTTCTTTCCTTTAGCTCCATCTCTATTTATTATCTCATATAATATCCGATTATCAATGACAGATAAAACAAAAACTGAAGGATTATGGCGTAGAAGGTGTTGAAAACATCACGTTGGTTACATGAAGGGTTTGTGGTTTTGCATTTATTGAGTTCTTCACTCATAATGAAGCCATGTTATTAACTTATAAAAGACTCCAAAAGCCTGATGTAGTGTTGAAGGTGTAAACATGCAACAAGGGATTGAATGATGATAACACACAAGTATTGTTGTTATGAAAAAATGTGGCGAGTTTTTGGAAGAACTTGGAGGAAGATACATGAGGCTCAACTACATGATGGAAAGCTGGAAATTTCAGTGGATAATTTTTTTGGTACTTATTTGTTTGGAAGTAATTTTGAAAAGTCAATGCTATACTGCTGAGGCTAAAAAAAATAAAAATTAAAAATGCTATACTGCTGAGGCTACCCTGTTATTATTCATGAATGTTGTGAAGTTTTCAACTCTATCTCTTGGAGTTGGCTCTTACATAATAATGAGAAAGCTAAGTGCTTTGTGTATTTTTTTTTTTATACAATAATTGGTAAGTGAAATGGATATATATATCAAACAAAGTTGCCAAAAGATCGACTTTTTAATTTTCATTAATTAAGTCTTTAAAAACTAATTTAGGATTTCTTTTTTCTTTTTGGATAATTATGACTCACAAAACATTCAATTTAACATTCAAAAGATATCTGATTTTCTTTTATTATTGATTCCCTTGCAAGCATAGAGGGTGAGATTATCTTGAGAAAGATCCAAGTTTCCAAAGGGTCCAATTTTCTTCGAGACAAGTAGATGTAAATTTATATTAGAATTCTAGAGTTAATAAATTCTCATAATTAGAACCTTAAATTCAGAATCTTTCCCTTATCCCATGCTCTACTTTCCTCTTTAGAACTTTAAATTCCACTGTTTCAATATTCAAGAATACAAGATGATAATAGAAACAAAAGGAAAAGGAAAAAAAAAATATAATAGACCAATACATTTCTACATGAATCAAACTCTTGCTCTCAAACCTCCTATTTTGCCCCTTACTATGTTTGTATTTACTTTCTTAACATTATTACTTAAATCAATAAATTATTATAATTTTTTGAATCTAATATGCATTAATGATTAGTATAATTTATTAGAAACCCTTTCGAATTCTATATTCCATTGAATCTCTATATCAATTTAATACTATCTTGATTTTAATACATGGTTTTTGGTCTTTAAGTATTAAATTATGAGTTAAATTCTTATTAAGAATTCAATGTTAAGATCTTAATAAATTGTGAAATTTTGGTGGAAAAACTATGATCATAAATTGTTATTTCCATGTAGATTGAAAATAAAAATAATTCCTTTTTATTAGATTCCTTTCGATTTTTTTTTTATGAAGAATTGCACTCCATGTGTGCTCAATAAAAATTGTTTACTAAATTTAATAAATTAAAATTTGAACTCTTATAATTCTAAGTCCCTTGAGTTTCTCTCGGTGAGTTTGTGAATATCTTCCCATCTTATCAATATATTTATTTATGCAAAATAAAAAATAGGATTGTTGGGTTGTCATGTTGTATTTGTACTTTTTTGAAATAGATTAATGAACCCAAAATTCCCAAGTTGTTTAACAAATGAATGTTTAGGAAAATGGTGGAAGTTTTGTTTGTTTATTCACGTTGTTTACTTGAAGGATTTTTTTTTATGTACTTATTTAGAATTTTATTTTATGAAGCTATATGCATGATTACCATTACATAACTGTTTGCCTTTGCTCTCTTTTGCAGAGTACTATTTTACATTCCTGCCATATCGAAGAATCGTGCAGGACTGAAGGGGAAGATTGGAAGTACAAATTCTATTGTTATGGTGTACCTTGCCGTAGGGGGCCCCACCGCTCCTGCCTAGGGGATTGGTGGAACAAATCCTATTGTTGACAAAATCGTTCATGCATACCATGGCGGCTTTAACAAAGCAATTCAAAATTATTCTCATGTTTCTTTAGTTGCTCTTATGACTTCCCAATCTGTAATTAAGTGTTTGTGAAATGAATTACCTGAATTTGATTGAGAAATTAAAAATAATGTTTTCCTATATTTTTCTTCATTACATCCCATCTTACAGTGATTGGCTTATTAATCTTATAATCTCTGTGTATACAGATATATTCTTCCAAGGAATATAAAGTGTTGCAAATAATAGAGATTATAAGGTAAATAGGATATATAGTTAGCTATAAAGTGTTGCTTAATGCTATCTCTTCCATGAAAATAGTCGATTTGCCTTGTAATGTTTAAAATAAAATTAATAGTCAAACTTATTGTTTTAATTTTTTGGGCTTTGGCAGTATTTTAGTCCTTTTGCTATTTAGCTTAGTACTTAAAAGTTTTTTTTATTTTTATATAAAGCTCAAATCTCCTGCATACCATTCGACTCAATGCAGATGTCTGTTTTTCTTTTTTTTAATCCAATCTTAAGATACTCCAAAATGTGATTACTTATAATATATTGGTGAATACATTTAGCAAGCAAGAAATGGTTACTTAAAGTATATCGGTGGATACTTTTTGCAAGCAATAAATGATGCAAGTCAGCAAGAAGTTTGAACTTATATGAAGCAAATTAGTATTCAACCCAACATTGTGTTATGATGTCCCACATCGGTTCCACATGCAAGTGTAGAAGGGCATATAAATGAGGGTCAACCCTTCACCTTCAGCCATGGTTTTAGGTGAAGTTAGGGCTCCCTAGCTTATGTGCCTAACAATTTGGTCCGACCTGTTGGATCCGGACAGGCTACGGGAAGGGGCTACTCGATGTGTGGGCCCAGGGGTTACCACCCGGATGTGGGCCCAGGGAGTTGCCACCCGGAGTTGTGGGCCCTAGGTATAGTGGTTGCCACCCAGAGTGTGCAAGTATTTGATCCCACTGTAGAGAGGGCCTTTAATCATGATATCATCAAATATTTGAGTTTTATTAATGGATGGTACAAGAATGGTAGTTTTGATGAAGCCTGCAGTTAATGTAGTGAAGAAATTTTGCTTAATGTTTTGGTTTCTGTTTCTTCGCTACTTATATATAATTAATTTCAGTTCATATATATCATTATGTACTTTGAAATTAGGAATTTTGATGATTTTGAAAATTTAAGCAAGCAAAATGAATGAGATCTTAAAGTTTAGATAACTTGTATATGTAATGAATGCAAGAAGGCCAGACCACGAGCTGCTTCAATTAAAAAAAAAAATTCTGAGCCTGATATCCCACGGGAGTGATTGAATACCACCTAAACAAGCAAAACTCAACAAATTCATTATGGAGAACTAATTAAACTGTAGAATACACTACAAAAAAAGTATTTTTTAGCAATCGAATTTAGCAACGGAATTCAATCCGTTGGTAATTAGCAACGGATTAACAACAAAAATGACATTTTTATTTTAGCAACGGAATACCAACGGATTTATTCTCTATTTTAGCAACGGAATTCAATCCGTTGCTAATTACCAACGAATTAGCAAGGGAACCATTATATAAATTACCAACGGAATTATTAGCAACAGATTACCAACGGAATTATTTAGCAACGGAATTGATTTTTCGTTGCTAAAAATTTAGCAACCACCACTTTACCAACGGAATTTTACCAACGGATTCTGTTGCTAATCCATTGGTAAGCCAATTTAACAACGGAATTAAGGCTTTTAGCAACGGAATATTCCCTTGTTAAAAAACAGTTTTTTTGTAGTGATAATGTCTTTCTCCACCATAAATGGCATATAACTACCATATCATAATATATAAAAGTGGCAATACACAAGAGTGGCAAGGTCTTGAAAAATATTTTTAGACAGTTTTGTCCTTATATATTTTATTACTACCTCTGTTCCACCGAAATGTTTCCATTTTACTATATTGAGCGTCTAATTCAAAGGTCCTCATTTTTCACTTTTAGTAAAAGGGAACCACATATGGCACACCACTCACTACTAATATAACTACCCACTACACATAAAATAATAATACTCCTTAATTCAAGTGCAAAAAGAAAATAGAGACCTTTGCTCGGGACGGAGGAAATATTTACAATGTTATTCTAATAGGTTAATTGCAAAAAATAATCACGAACTTTACTCATATTGAAAACTAATCCCCACTTTTGAAAAATTGCAAAAAAATCACCACCTTTAAGCATTATTGCAAAATGCACCCAAAAAAACTCCTACTATTCTAATTCATTACTAATTAAGAATTGAATTGATGTTATTCAATGATTTATTGATATACATAAGTTTAAAAGTGATTACTATAATGAATATTCACTTAAATTGCTTATTAAGTATATTATGTTAAAAGGGGCTTTTCACAAGAACAAAATAGTGAAATAAAAAATAATTAGACAAAAAATTACCTTACAAACTATGACGTGCATGCTTATGAAATCTAGTATATTAAAAGTATGAAGGAAACTTTTTTTTTCCAATATTGTCCTCCCACTATTTTAAGATTTCCTTTTATTAACCTTATCAAATACAAATAGCAAAATATTAAATTTAGTAATTTAATATATATTCATTAATATCAAAATTGATTTGAAAACTCTTCAAATTCAAAATACATTTGAACTTCTTAATATCAATAATCAATAACATCGGCCCTGCGTTTCCTCCAGTGGCTGCCACCCCTCTCCAATTAAGAACCACTCCACGTTACATCTTCCCCAATATTCAATTTTTAATTTTTAAATATCCAATCTTAATTACCCTACATATTATTTCGTATTCCTCAATTTATGTTTGTGTATTTCTTCATCTTCAGACCTGACAAGTCTCATCTTGTGCAGAAGAAGACTGTGGGCGATGGAGATGTCGTATCATCAGCGGCAGATGTGGGTCTTAGATGAGTTTGCGATTGCCGTGATGATTTTTCGGCATCTTGTAATGTTACTTTTCTTTCTCTCTTCCGCTCGATTTTCTTTTTGAATCATATAAATTTTATGGATTACAACTAGGTTTGTTGTTCTTTGATGATTGTTGTCTCTGGTTTTTTTCTTAGTGACAGTTTTTATGTTTTTCTAATACTCCATATTAACTCTGATTTTGGTTTATATAATCTGTGGTTTACTAACTGATGAAGTTTCCCCTTTTCTGGGGAGGGTGGGTACCACTTTCACAAGACGTGCTTTGGAGTGCGCATTTTGTTGGTGCTGAAGAATTTTCATTTTATTAATTCATAGTGTTTTTAATTTATTGGATCACATTCAATTTATATTGCCCCTAAAATATTATCTTTTGTTTCAAGAAGATGGACATGCGAAGTTGGCCTGCCTCAAATTTGGAAAATATGGAAAAGATCCTATTGTAGAATCAGTATTTTACAGACTTCTCCCTTATTTTATGAATGCTATAGATATATATTTTGAAGTGGGTGTATGTCCTACTTTTTGTTCTTTACTTATAGTTGGCCTTTGGGGTTTAAAGTATACTCTTACAATGAGAGAGAGGCAGAGGGACAAACTAAGCATGAATGTTTACGAA
Organism: Pogostemon cablin; assembly: GCA_023678885.1. Classification (NCBI taxonomy): domain Eukaryota; kingdom Viridiplantae; phylum Streptophyta; class Magnoliopsida; order Lamiales; family Lamiaceae; genus Pogostemon; species Pogostemon cablin. Next base: position 12,274,926 of record CM042993.1, read on the forward strand.
AACAGTAACTTCATGAGCAAGAACAATTCAAAAGTTAGTGTAAAAGTCTAACTCTTAACATTTTGTTGTTGGGAGTACTTTTTATTCTAAAAAATTCTGATGTAATCTGTCTTTGTGTTTTATATTTAGATGTGCCTCTTGGAATCGCATATAGGTATTGGGATGGTATTGGCCATCGACAAGCAATTCAGGCATATATCACTTGGATTGTGGAAAAGAATGTATCATTTACTTGATAGAGGTTAACAACACGACTGTCTTGCCATGCAAGCAAACGGTAATTTTAGTGGCTTCATCCTTAATTTTGTTTGTCCACAAATTGTTTATTTCTGACTTTCAATCAGAACAATGTGATTATTGAGTAAAACATGCTAGGTTATTAGGAACTTTGGCTGCAAGCAATTTATCCTCCATAAATATCTCTTTTTTTGTGTTTAATCTTTTTTCAGGTCCTCTGTTATGCATATAACTCGGACAATATATAAATTATCCACAATAGTGAGAGGAAAGAAGCTTACCTTTGGAATTTTCTTGACCTACCTCTATAGAAAATGTTCTCATAAAGCCGATTCTTTAATATTGGCCTCTTATATTTTTTTTCTTTTAACCAATCGTTATCTCTTTTTTTTGCATCACTATGACTTCCTTAGATAATTAGATTTTTTTATTATTTTATTTAAATTACAATGGTTTCAGTTATATATAACCACTGTGTTGTACAGTTTCGCATAAAGCAACAAAGCTTAAATTTTTACATGACTTGACAAATGCTTTACCTGATTGAGCCAATAGATGAAATTGCTATCTAGAAGTTGCAGACATATGAGGAAAAGAAATTTGTTGACATTAGCAAGGAAGATCTGGAGCTTGGTAAGTGGAGCATTTTTTTTGTGGTCAATTACAAAATTTTGAAGCAGACCCATCCCTTAAAAAGAGGCATAGTGTGTGTGTGTATCAGATCATTTCTGTGATAATCTTCTAGAGAAAATATCTGAGATTGGATGGAAAGGTATGTTACGTGCCAGGAAGTTCAGCTTTTGAACTCGGAATCGCAACTTTAATCTTTCTTTCCATAGCTCAATTCATCCCAATTATATTAATCAAGAATTCTCTGTTCTTATTCATTGTTTGTTGATTGTCAGGTGTTCTGTGTGATATGTGGGGGAAATGCAATATCTTTTGTGTCCTTTCTTCTAATTCTTGTTTCTCTCTCCTCTAATTTTAGGCCTACCCTGATCTAGGCTACATCAGATTCCTCATCTAAAGGTATATAATTCCTTTTTGTCCTTTAGGCCTTCAAAATTTTTTTATCTTTCTTTTATTTATTGCTTGTTCACAATTTTGCATGTGTCCCCAAGTGTAGGGAATCAGTTGTAGTTCCACGTGTGACCAAATAAAAATAATATCGTACTCAAAGGAAAATTATAGATCTACTATTTAATCTAATTATGACTATTCTAATTTAAGACAAATCTGATTTTTTAAAGAGATTTACCTAAATTAACTATGCAGAAAATAATAACTAAAAATAATAAAATAGCAAATAATTAAATATGGAAAGTATTCAAGAGAGAAGATAGACAGCACTAGGAAATCCAGTTAAGTTGGTTAAATCAAATCACTAGACAATCAGTTAGAATCCCTGCAGTTCTTATGAAAGCAATCACTTAATTATTTTAAATCTCTTTTCTAAAGTAAACTTAACACATAAATCTGGTTTAACTCCTCAGATGCAAAAGAACAATTCATACTCCCTCTCTAGGTACTTCATGTGAAATTCCATTAAAGGTTGGTACACTAGACTTCCCTTTATAGGTACTTAAGAATTAATCCCCAATTCCCACCTAATAATCTAAGAAACCAAATCCTCTAGAATGGTAATTAATAGATATATTAAGTGTCATATATTAATTATTCTAATGAATAAAGGTTATATGTTTAGATCTCCTTTACCCATAATAGGTTGACAAATATAATTCTTATATAACGCAAGCAATAAGCATAAGCATGCAAAAGACATTGACATACATATGAATAAGGACAGATCATATAAGACAAAAATATAAGTCTCAAATTAAAGTATTAATAAAGGAATAAGTATACTGCAGGTATCCAACCTTAAGTCTAGATCATCAATTCAAAATAACTTAACCTTCAAACCTAGCGCAATCCAAGGAGTACTAGCCCATGGTATTACAGGCAACACACATGATTAGGTATGAAAACATATTATCCAAAATTAAGAAAAAAAGAATAAGAATAATCCTCAATATGGTGTAATTCTCCACTCTCTCCTCCGTGATTCTGAACCTCCTCGTTCTCCTTCTCAAGTAAGCAATACTGGCGAACTCTCCGGGATGGATGGATGGGATGGTGATTTATGAAAAGATGTGAAGAGCTAGGGTTTGGAACACCCCAAGGTCTCCTTTTATACTTCAGTACTGATCCTTCATGAATTCTGACTTAAAAGTGGACTTTTTCACGCTAAAAATACGAACGGGCAGAGAAAATGACGAAAACTCAAAACTGGGCAACACTGAAAATTGGAACGAGTCGTGCCAAATCTGGCATGAGTCGTGCGGACGCCTGACATGCGGATTCCCTGGGCAGATCTTGATGACACAATGCGTGCGTCTCGGCAGCACCCGACGCTCGTGCCCGGTAGCTCTCGGCATTGCTTGCGGCACGACCTGGCGTGCCGCACACCTGCTGGCCGGCACGAGTCGTACCGGCGCTTCCTTCTCTAGACTTCGTTTCGACTTCGTTTTCGACTTCCATTTTTGCTCTTTTTACCTTGTTTTCCTCCTACAAACATAAAATAACACTCACACGCATCTGAAATACAAATTTATACAATTCAACCACAAGATGCTCAAATATGAATATAAATCCAACATAATGGTGCTAAATCGGACTCTAAACCACGCAGATTTTCACACTAATCAAACCCCCAAGCTTAAGATATTGTTCGTCCCCGAACAATGAAAAAGAACAAAGAAGAAGAAAGTTAGTGTGTAAATCTAAGGGAAAACAAGGAATATGACAACTAGGCCATTCAAAAGACAATCGTCATCAACTCTGGTCATGCACTCTCATCACATGCAATAATCCATTCATAGCATACAAGTTAAGACAATCACCACCAATTAAAATATTCCATCAACTTATTCTCACGGGAAGTATATCACTCGTACTCAAGTGTAAAAGATATACACTTATAGGGTATGGTGTTTATGCTCAAATTCAATTCAAGTGCATGCGTAACTATAATCTTGACAAACGTCTCAAACTCTTCACCACTTAAAATATAATTCGACAATGGGATCAAAAAGGACTTTTATTAGGATGTAATGTTGGCTCTTTGGTTAGGGTAGGAAATATATGGACAAAGTAACTTAATTAGTAGAGAATTAAAATCGGAAATCTTTTGTACTGCAGATTTTTACACTTCAAGGCTATCCAGCTTCATGCTCTTCTAATTTTCTTTTTATCTCATTTCCTTCAAGCGTCAACATACTTTTTTCCTTTCTTTTCTTTCTCTTTTCTCGAGGTACCAGTTTCGGGCACTATCTCTAAGATCTCGGGGTACTAATTTCAGGCACTACCCCTTAGCAATTTATTTTTCAGCTCATACTTTTCAGCTCATAACCACTTGTACAACTCCAAATAATTTATTCCTTCCAAACTCCATGAAAATCAACTCACACACTTTGACAGCATTTAATTCTCCACTAAATATAGGAATTTAAGGCTTAAATAAGATATCAAAGTGGTTATCTTCGTAGGTTGTCAAAGAAATAAGGATTTTAGGCTCAAAAGGGCTAACTACGGATATATAATTATTTGGTAGGAAATTATTTGGCAAAGTGACTCATAAAAATCAAAGATGACCTAAAATCATCTCCCATTATCTAACATAACACGCGGACTCAAGTAAGACAAGATGCAAGTTCTAGAATACACACACAAGAATGATACTCACCAGAAAGAAATATCATGTGTTTATGTACATGATCTAAAGGCTCAAAATCTCACATGAGTTTTCAAGTAACAGAGCACTCTTCATGGTAAGCAATGTCTCACAAGTACATATAGAAATTCATACCACTATGTAACTTAAGTGCAATTCCTTCATCAATTTCAAGAGCATATGAATTTCTGGCAAAAATCTAACAAATAAGATCATAATAAGCACACAAACAGAAACCCAAACATAAGTACCTCAACATAATATCCCCCACAAATATTCAACAATACAAATCAAGATAAGAATGATACGTGGAAGAGATAAATACATCAAAACAACCCTATCAAACCATCACTCCACTCAAAGCCTAAACAGAAAATAGAAATAAGGTGAAGAGATAGAATGACACAACCTCAACAGACAAGGCTATTTAAAACAGGGCTTTAACCTCCATCAGTCACCTCTCTCTCGGCGCTCTCAAACTTCATCCCTCAAGCTTTGGATCTCTCTTTGTATCTCCCTTCGAGAACACCTGACCTCTCGGAATAACGCTCGAAATTGTTGGTCATTCGAGTGCCTAATGGAGTCAAACTGATCATTGACGTATCGAAACATCTCTCCCCACGAATCCTGCATACCTGAAACATAATAAGAATGGAAGTCAGGGGGCACGGGACCAGCAGAAGTGCTAGGTCCTCCGTACTGAGCTCCAGATAGAGCTGTAGATGTCCCCGGTGCAAGTGGATCCTGTGCTACTCCGGATGGACCGCCCTGATAAAATCCACTAGCAGGATGATGTGAGTCATATGTCCCAAAAAGCTCTGGTGCATCATCCTCATTCAGCATCATCTCATCCTCATCCTCAACATAAGCATAAGCAGCTTCGTTCTGAACTTGGAGATTTGCTGCTCTCTCATTGTGCTCTCTGATAACCTTCTTCCAATCTCTATTTTTAGATAAGACAGATGAGACATGGGTGTGCAAATAAGACTTGCAAAGAAAGTTGGCATCATCCTCCAATGTAGTCAGCTGCTCAAATGGAAGTGGTATAGAGAGGTTTCCATGCTTATAGAAAAGCTGGCCAGCTCGCTCATCTAAAATACGTGCATTCTTCAAAGCTCGCATGTTTATGTCTGGCTTTTTCTCAACGAGCTTCATCCCATCAATTCACAATACTTTCATCTCAGTTATCTGGGTAATAATAACACCCATCATCACTGATCGAGTCTCTCCATCTTTGAAGTGGAAGAGCTGCTCCATAACAAGTGCGGCCAAGTCAAACAGCTTCTACTCACACATGCACCAGAGGATATAAAGCTCCTCCAACCTAACTTGGCCCTCCTCATGCCTAGCGAAGATGGTATATGAGAGGACTCTTTTAATGTACCTGAGAGCCGGGCTGACAATGCACGTGGACTTAGACTCTCTAGGTACGAAGGCTTCATTCTTGCCCGAGATCTTGCTCCAGAATGCATCCCTATCAAATGCAGCATAAATCTCATAAGTAGCATCATACGGAGATCCAAATCCCATGTTCAGCTCCTTTCTAGTCATTGTCTCTTTCCTCCCTCTCAACATGAAAGTGCATCCACTGGGCAACATATCATCAGCCTCTCGATAAATATCATATGACAGGTAGAACTCCATCGTCAATGCATACGTAGTAGGCCTCCGAGCATTCATAAACTTTAGTATCCACACTCTCTCAAAGAGGGTATCCACATCCCACTTTATACCAAGTCTGACCAAAGTATTCTCATCATGATAGCATATACGCACTATCCTACGCTCCAAGTGACTGTAGTCCTCTATATGATCCTTCCATTTGGGATAATAAATCCCAAGGTGTCGAGGACTAGTTTTGTTCTTTCTAATCCGAGCTATCTCTTTTTGCTTTTGCTCATCCGTCCATCCATCCCCCATTATTTCCTAGAAAAGTTACAAGTAAGACACAAGCAATAATTCCAAACACACAAATAATACATCTTTACTTGACTCCAATTTAAACTAACTAAGAAATATAAAATCACACTCCACTTTAAGCTAACATGCCACATATGTATTCTTGATTCCTAGTTAAACCATGCCAAAACAAACAATGAACAACACATGAAAGTACTATTCACGTTTGTAAGCTACTAGGAACAAGAAAATATGCAAATCAAGTCCAACATGTCAATTTAAACTAAAAAATAGCATGCTTTTTCAAGAAAAATTCAAAATAAAATCCTAACATGCTTGTACTAGTTTCAACCATCATTAATCAACAAATACCACCAATTTAGAACATAATGGTATCAACTAACCAACACAAAACCACCAATCAAGTAAACAATTTCGAATTTTAAAGCAAACAGTATGCTCACAACGTGTTTGACAAAATGCCTCAAAAAAAAGTACTTCTAAATTCAAAATCTCCACTTGATTCAAGTTAACCATGCTCCAAATATACACATACTTGAAAATCAAAGCAAAAGGATGAAGAAAACATACCTTATTCAAAGAAGAATCAAAATTTTGAACTTTGATAACTTTTCCCAAATTTTGCTTAAAAACTCTAATTTCTCCCCTTTTAATCCTCAATCCAAGTATGAAAAGTGTTTAAAGTGTGTGGGAAGTGTAGTGGTGGAGTAGGATGGTAATTTCTGGATAGAAAAATCGACAAAAACTCAAAGATGACACGAAACCCGTTCGCGACAGTGGAGAAAAATGCCAAACTGTTCGAAAATTCAAATTTTAAACACTGACCTAGACCTGGAACGAACTTGGCACGACTCGTGTAGAACTATGGCACGAGCCATGAGGCATTACCTGGCACATCCTCAGCGCACTTCTGCTCCGCCCGGCACGACTTGTGCTGGTATTCCTCAGCAGCTCGTGCTGCACTTCCTCGGTGGTCGTGCCAGCCATCCAGCGCTCCTCCTGCCAACTTTCTTGGCATGACTCGTGTAATGGGATGGCACGAGTCGTGCAACTTTGCAACGTACACTTGGGCACTTTTTCGAACTTTTTCACCTACTTCTTCGAATTTTCATCCAATTCAAGCTCAAATACACTTAATTTATAAGTATTATCATCAGGAAAACTCAAAAATTCAATAAAAAATTAATCACACCAAATTTAGGAAAAATAAATATGACAAAACAAAACACTTGGATAATTGCAAAAAAATTCGAACATTCGAAATAAATTTCAAAAATTCTAAAAAAAATCAACCTCCAAGCATCACACACAAGTGAAAGAAAACTTACCTCGGTGCTTCAAGACATTGGAATGCACGTCCAACCCCCTAAACTTAGTTCAAACTAAGTGAGAAATTAAGTTTGCAAAAAGTGAAAACCATAGACGAAGAAGGACCTAATAAAATTTTCTACACCAAACAAAAACGTTAAAGCAATAAAACAGGAGGGTAAGCCCCCAACAAGCGCTCATATTTAACGTCGGAGAGTCATTACAAAATGCTCTTATTTAACATCGTTGAGCTCGACGGAAAGCATAACTACTTGAGGTAATCAACAAAAAGGACTTCCTTATCCCGTGACGACCTATAATGCTTCATCCGATGCCCATTAGCCAAGAAACTATTTCCATCCTTATCCAACAGCTCATATGTACCTCCACCAATAGCTCTATGTACCATGAATGGCTCCATCCACTTAGACTTTAACTTTCCAAGAAAAAGTCTTAAGTCTAGTATTAAACAACAAGACTTCATCCTTCTCACAGAACTCCTTAAAACGAATCTTTTCATCATGCCACTTCTTTACTTTCTCCTTGCTGATCCGTGAGTTCTCATAAGCTCTATTCCTAAAGTCTTCAAGTCTATTCATCTGAGTCATCCGCAGGCCACCCGCTTCTTTCATATCCAAATTCAATTTTCTCACTGCCCAAAATGCCTTATGTTCAATCTCCACAGGAAGATGACATGATTTTCCATAGACAATTTAGAACAGAGACATCTCCAAGACAGTCTTGTAAGCAGTTCTGAATGCCCACAATAAATCATCTAGCTTCATAGCCCAATCCTTCCTACTCACGTTCACTGTCTTCTCCAAACCTGCTTAATCCGGTGATTGGAGACCTCAGCTTACCCATTCGACTGTGGGTGATAAGGTGTTGCCACCCTATGCCAAACACAATAATCTTTCAATACCTTCTCCATGAGCTTGTTAATAAAATGGGTTCCCTCATCGCTAACTAGTACTCTAGGCACTCCAAATCGCGAAAAGATATGCTTCTTAAAAAATGCTTGCACAACTCTGGCATCATTCGTCTAGGTTGGAATTGCTTCCACCCACTTAGACACATAATCAATAGCCAAAAGTATGTAGAGATATCCATTGGATGAGGGAAAGGGACCCATAAAGTCTATCCCCCACACATCAAAATCTCTACTACATAACTATTCCGCAAAGGCATTTCATCTCTCTTAGAGATGCTTCCAACTCTTTGACACTTATCACAGCTTGCAACATATGACTCACAAGATTTGAAAAGGAATGGCCAAAACAAACCTGATTGTAAAACCTTCGCAGCTGTCTTCTCGGCACCGAAATGGCCCCTAGTTGGTTGTGCATGATAATGATTTAGCACACTTTTCCATTCCTCTTCCAGAACACACCGCCAGATGATAGAGTCTGTGCATATCTTATAGATGACAGGCTCGTCCCAAATATATTTCTGCACATCTCTCATGAACTTCAAATGTTGATGTCGACTTAAATTATATGGCTTAGCTCCACTAAGTTAAAATAATCAGCATACCAAGGAGCTTTCGATTTTGTAGCCAAAGCGAATGCCTGGTGAATCTCCACATCTAGAATCTCCTCATCCGGGAACACCTCTTTGATAATCTCTTTCTCATCTTCACAATGCTCCCTTGTCTCCAACCTAGAGAGGTGCTCAGCCACCACATTCTCACTCCCCTTCTTATCTCTTATCTCCATGTCAAATTCCTGCAATAGTAGGATCCATCTAATAATCCTAGGCTTGGCATCCTTCTTCTCCATCAGATATCGGATCGCAGAATGATCCGTATACACCACAGTTTTCATCCCCACCAGATACGCTCTAAACTTGTCAAAAGCATACACCATAGCTAAAAATTCCTTTTCAGTTACAGTGTAGTTCTTTTGAGCTGCATCAAATGTCTTGCTTGCGTAGTAGATGGCTCGAAACCTATTCTCCCTCATCTGTCCCAAAGCTACTCCTAAAGCAACATCACTCGCATCGCACATAAGTACGAAGGGTTGAGTTTAATCCGGAGTAATTAGGATAGGGGCAAACGTCAATGCCTCTTTCAAAACCTGAAAACACTTCAAACATTCGTCATCAAATTTGAAAGGGACATCTTTTTCTAATAAATGAGATATAGGCTTAAAGTATTTAGAAAAATCTTTTATGAATCTGCGGTAGAATCCTACATATCCAAGGAACGACCACACTCCCCTCTCATTTATCGGTGGAGGTAATTTTTCAATTTCCGCCACCTTAGCTCTATCAACCTGCAACCCCTTAGATGATACATGATAACCTAAGACAATGCCATCCTTAACCATAAAGTGACACTTCTCCCAATTCAAAACAAGGTTAGTATCCTGGCATCTCTTCAAAACAATAGCAAGGTTAGATAAGCAAACATCAAAAGAAGATCCAACGACAAAAAAATTATCCATAAAAACTTCCATGATATTTTCTATCAACCCTTCAAATATAGTCATCATACCGTTTGAAAAGTCGCAGGCCATTACAAAGACCAAAAGGCAATATCTTAAAAGCAAAAATACCATAAGGACATGTAAATGCGGTATTTTCCTGATCCTCGGGTGCAATCATGATCTGATTATACCCGGAATAGCCATCCAAAAAGCAATAGAACTCATAACCTGCTAACCTATCAAACATCTGGTCCATGAAAGGTAAAGGAAAATGTTCCTTGCGTGTGTTCTCATTCAGTTTTCTATAATCAATATACACACGCCAACCTGTAGTGGTCCTAGTAGCAAGGGTCTCCCCACTATCAGATATAATAACAGTCATACCCCCCTTCTTAGCCACTAAATGCAAAGGACTAACATATGGACTATCACTAATCGCATATATAATTCCAGCATTTAACCACTTTAAAACCTCTTTTCTAACCACCTCTTGCATCGCAGGATTTAATCTCCTCTGATACTGCACACAACTTTTACTTTCATTTTCTAATCTTATTTTATACATGCATATAGATGGACTAATACCCTTCAGATCATCAATAGACCAACCAATAGCAGATTTATGTTCTCTTAAAACAACTAATAACCTATCAAGCTCACTTTCAGATAAGGAAGAAGATACAATTACCGGAAAAGTTTCATTCTCCCCCAAATATGCATACATGAGATGATCAGGCAGCGGCTTCAGTTCCTTCTTCTTCTCCACCGGTTCTGCTCCTTCAGGTTCAAGTGGCAGATATGGCCTCTTCCACTTAGCTTCCTCCACTCTTGCTACGTCCTTCTTCGAGTCCCTGTTCTCATTCAATGCAAGTAAGCTTTCAAGAAATTCAGAAGCTAGTTCATTAGACATATCATCAAGATCATCTAATTCAGTAGTAGGTAAAGTAAGAGATGCGCTTATGCAAGTTTCAAGTGGATCCTTAGACAGGATGAAAGGTAAGCACTCCTCAATAATCTCCTCCACTACTTCAATGCTCTTGCAATCTTCATTCTCCGAAGGCCACCTCATAGCTTTCTCCAAAGAAAAGACTATTTCTTCAACATTGACTCTCAATCTGATTTTCCCTTTCTGAACATCAATCAAAGCTCCTGCAGTTGCTAAGAACGGTCTCCCAAGAATCAAAGGAAATTTGTCTTCATCAACCTCTTCCATTCCATGTCAAGCACAAGGAAGTCCACTGGAAAAATCAACTTCTCAACTTTCACCAAGACATCCTCAATCACCCCCTAGGGTATGTTATGGATCTATCAGCCAGCTGCAGTGCTACTGATGTCGACTTTGCATCCTCCAAACCAAGCTTCTTGAATACTGTATAAGGCATCAAATTAATGCTAGCCCCCAAATGACATAGGGCTCTCTTTGATTCCCCTCGTCCAATCTCACATGGTATGGTGAAGCTACCTGGATCTTTAAGCTTCGCTGGAAGCTTCTTTTGAATCACTGAACCGCAACTTTCTGTCAACTTAATTGTCTCAGCTCCTGTTAGACTCCTCTTCTTAGACATTATGTCCTTCAAGAACCTTGCATAGTTGGACATCTCCTCTAAGGCTTCTGCAAAAGGAATATTGATATGGATTTTCTTGAATATCTCCAAAATTTTTTGAAACTTCTCATCCAATCCTTTCTTAAAGAATTGTTGTGGAAACGGGATTGGATGCTTTATCTTTGGAATGCCCCAAATATCCTTCTCAAACTCCTCTTCTTTTTCTTTTTCAGCTCTTTCTGCTTTAGCTTTTTGCCACTTTTTTAACTTAATTTCAGGTTTTTTTTACTTTTCTACAGTTTTAGGGACCTGGGGATCATTCTGAATGAGTTCAGCAGTGCGAGGATCGAGACAAATTTCTAACATTTTAGTCGAAAGTGGGCACGAGTCATGCCAGATAGGCGCACGAGTCGTGTCAGCGTCGTGCCTACCAGAATCGGTGGATTTTTTCGCCTACGCACGAGTCATGCCGACAGTTTGCTGGGTCATGCCGACCATTCTCCTCGGTCATGCCACCCAGTGTTGCCTCCGTCGGCTGGCACGATACGCGCACTCTGCTGATTTCAGGGCCGCACGAGTCTTGCTGTGACTGGCACGAGTCGTGCAACGTGTCAGCGTCTGTGTTCTCATTCTCGTCTGATTTTTCCATCTCCTTTTTTACTCCAGCCTATTTCGATGGCATTTTTGGGCCCGCGTACTGCGTTCCACTCCTCAGGGTGATAGCCATTACTTGTAATTTTGGATTCGTCACTATTTGAGATGGAAACTTACCTTGTTGCTCCAATCGCCCAACTGCAGCATGTAACTGTCCAAGAGAAACATCAGATTCTTTCTACTTCCTTTCAGATTACTCATTAGTAGATATCATCAACTTGACCATCAAGTTTAACTGCTCCCCTTGCTGCGTTATCTGATCTCCATGCTGCTTCATCTGCTCCCCTTGTTGCTTCATAAAGTCTCCTTGCTGTTTCAACAACAGTTTTAACTCATCATCCACGGGTGCTTTCCCTTCAGCTGGTTTATGTGCTGGATCAATTCCTGGAGGAGGCTCAACTGCATTATTCGGGTTAGCATAAGACAGATTATCATTCATTTTTTTAATTATTGAAGTTGGAATTTCCTTGGTAACCCCCTTGTTAATTCTGACGGTTGTTTCCCTGATCATTCCTTCCCCACTGCAGATTACTAGGCCTGAAATTCTGTCTATTTCAATAATCCCCTTGCAAGTTCTGACCCATAGCATAATTCGCATCCTCCATCTGATTTTCATCTCCTTCATTACCAGCTTCTTCTCCTTTGTTTCCTAGTGCCATGCGATCCATCTTCTTATGCAACTCACTGAGTTGACTCTTGAGTTCTGACATCTCACTGCTATTGAGCTTAACTTCTACCTCAGCCACTTTATCAAAAACAGCTCCATCTTATCTCTCCATAGGCCAATCATACGTGTTAGCTGCCATCTCCTCAAATATCTCTTCTGCTTCTTCTGCTGACTTTTTTAAGACCGATCCACCAGCTGTTGCGTCCACCAACACTCTTGATTCACTCCTTAGGCCTTGATAGAAGAAGCCTAAATAAGTGTCTTTTGTAAATCCATGTTGTGGACCACAACACAACAGGTCCTTGAGCCTTTCCCACGCTTCATAGAAACTTTCCAAGGCTCCTTGTTTGAATTGTGTTATCTTTTGCTTCACCTTAAAGCTCTTGGAAGGAGGGAAGTACTTGTTCAAGAACTTATCTGCCAATTGCTCCCATGTAGTACAACATCCTGCAGGAAGGTTGTTGTACCACTCTTTGGCTTTTCCAGTTAGTGAGAATGGGAAAAGCCTCATTCTGATAGCATCCTCCGGGACATTCCTATGATTCTGCATCCTTGCATACTCATCAAATAATTACAGATGCTCACTAGGACTCTCCAAAGGATTACTACTGAACTGCTGTGCTTGTACCATCGGGATCAGTCCAAACGGTAGCTCAAAACTCTCTGCAGTGATTGTGGGTCCATTCAATCCAGCATTCGTGGTATGCTTCAGCTTATACTGGTCCCGCATGGGAGGCGCGGCCATTTGTTCATCGTCAGCCATCTCTACCATTTCAGTCTCTTCAACTTTCTCCTCTTCTGATGAATAGTAAGTATCCGACTCCGAGCTAAGAATAGGTGTGGCTAGATTCTTTCTCTTCTTTCTGTTCAGTCTGACAAGTGCTTCAAGTTCTAGGTTGAGTGGTTCAATTGGGAGTCCACTGGACCTAGTTATCATACACATGTTCTCATGCAGCTAATCAGAATAGTTTGGATGCAACTAAAAATATCAAAATAAAAGCAAATAAATTTAACGTCCAAGAATAAAATAAATCACAAAAAATAATCAAATAAATAAATCTGAAAACTATCCCCGGCAGCGGCACCATTTGCTTGTTCATAATTTTGCATGTATCCCCAAGTGTAGGGAATCAGTTGTAGTTCCACGTGTGACCAAGTAAAAATAATATCGTACCCAAGGGATAATTATAGATATACTATTTAATCTAATTATGACTATTCTAATTTAAGACAAATCTGGTTTTTTAAAGAGATTTACTTAAATTGACTATGCAGAAAATAATAACTAAAAATAATAAAATAGCAAATAATTAAATATGAAAAGTATTCAACAGAGAAGTTAGACAGCACTAGGAAGTCCAGTTAAGTTGGTCAAATCAAATCACTAGACAATCAGTTAGAATCCCTGCAGTTCTTATGAAAGCAATCACTTAATTATGTTAAATTCCTTTTTTAAAGTACACATAAATCTGGTTTAACCCCTCAGATGCAGAAGAACAATTCCTACTCACTCTCTTGGTACTTCATGTAAAATTCCATTAAAGGCTAGTAAACTAGACTTCCCTTTATAGGTACTTATGAATTAATCCCCAATTCCCACCTAATAATCTAAGAAACCAAATCCTCTAGAATGGTAATTAATAGATATATTAAGTGTCATATATTAATTATTCTAATGAATAAATGTTATATGTTTAGATCCCCTTTACCCATAATAGGTTGACAAATATAATTCTTATATAATGCAAGCAATAAGCATAAGCATGAAAAAGGCATTGACATACATATGAATAAGGACATATCATATAAGACAAAAATATAAGTCTCAAATTAAAGCATTAATAAAGGAATAAGTATACTGATGGTATCCAATCTTAAGTCTAGATCATCAATTCAAAACAACTTAACCTTCAAACCTAGCGCTATCCAAGGAGTACTAGCCCATTGTGTTATAGGCAACACACATGGTTAGGTATGAAAATATATTATCCAAAATTAAGAAAGAAAGAATAAGAATAACCCTCAACATGGTGCGATTCTCCACTCTCTCCTCCGTGATTCTGAACCTCCTCGTTCTCCTTCTCAAGTAAGCAATACTAGTGAACTCTCCGGGATGGGTGGATTGGATGGTAATTTATGAAAAAATATGAAGAGTTAGGGTTTGGAACGCCCCAAGGACTCCTTTTATAGTTCATTACTGATCCTTCATGAATTCTGACTTAAAAGTGAGCTTTTTCACGTTAAAAATACGAACGAGCCGAAAAACGACGAAAACTCAAAACTGGGCCACGTTGGAAATTGGCACAAGTCGTGCCAAATCTGGCACGAGTCATGCGGATGCCTGACATGCGGATTCCCTCGGCAGATCTCGGCGATACGACGAGTGCGTCTCGGCAGCACCCGACGCTCGTGCCCGGCAGCTCTCGGCGGGCGCGCTCGACAGTGCTTGCGGCACGACCTGGCATGCCGTACGGCATGAACTACACCTGCTGGCCAGCACGAGTCGTGTCGGTGCTTCCTTCTCCCAACTTTGTTCTGACTTCATTTTCGACTTCCATTTTTGCTCTTTTTACCTCGTTTTTTACCTAAAAACACAAAATAACACCTCACACGCATCTGAAATATAAATTCATATAATTCAACCACAAGATGCTCAAATACGGATACAAATCCCACATAATGGTGCTAAATCGGACTCTAAAACTCGTAGATTTTCACACTAATCATTTATTTTTTAAAATTTTCTATCATGTTGTAACTTAAAGAGTATTAGCTTATGAATACACATCGTATTAAATATTTACCCTACTCTTATACAAAACAGAGAATGGGAAGAGGCAAAAGAAAGAGAGAACAAACAAGAATATAATCTTTTGTACCTGATACATCATTTGAGTTAGTTACTGCATACTTACTCTTGATATTTGTTGGTTGGATGTTATCTACCATTACTAAAACTTCTGTTTTCAACTTATACCCCATCATTTTTTGCCCACTGGAAGTTTTTTTTCATTTCAATAGGTTGAGCCTAGTACCTTGAGGATTTATATATTGTGTTCAGTCATTTTCAGGTGTCTCACTTACAATCATACACTCACTTATTCATGCACAAGGCCCTTGATAAAAATATCTTGCACCAATTTCATTTAAGTTGATTAGATGTTGTACATAGGTTTTGTAAAAACAAATGTTTACTGAATTCATTGACTTACGAGATTTTTGCAGTCAAATAATGAAATATCAATGCTAAAAGATAGATGTCAGAAGGTCTTATTGGAAATTATGCCTATCTTTCTATTTTAAATCATGTAGTTGCTACCTCTATTTTATTTGAGCATTCATTGTTACTATTTCACGTTTAAGAAAAGTCACTAGATTGTTACATTATTGACTTTGAGAGTGTAATTTAGTAAATTTTAGGGTGTAACAAAGATTAATAAATAAGTTGTTCTAGAAAATAGGAATTCTCAAATCTAATTACTTATGTTTGTCTCTCGGTGTTTCATCTATGATGATTACTATATCAACTAAGGGGAGCTTATGTTGTTTACTCAAACGTCCATGCTAGGTAGGGGCAGAATGAATACAGGCATAAAGTTTTCAAGAAGGTATGCAATCTTCTCGAGATATTTTGTTATAACTCGACTGATGAATCACACGTATGTATTATTACTAGAGTGGACAAGGATGTTGTAAGGTAATCATTATATAAACATAGGTTCATCTGAAGGCAAAATTACAGCTATGTAGGAAAAATACAAAGCAAATGAATGCAGTTGAAAGAAGCATTCAAAATACCATTTGAATGAATTAAGCTATTCACTGCTGCATCTCAAAATGTAAGAGATTGAGAGGGGTTATGAAGTCATGAAGATAGTGTATTAAAAAATAAAGGGAATGGTCTAATAATACATATATTAGAATGCTTATACTTTCACATGTGCAGTTACAAGACCTTGTGACTTTGTTGTCGGAGCTTTGAAACTTAATGTACACACCAATTATAGAGCAACATATATTTCAAAAAGTTACATGTAAACTTAATGCTTCAAGGATGAGATAACCAAGCCTAACTTAATTTATGTGGATCAAATTAATAATGTATTTTGTCTTATTGTTAGATATTGCTCAAACAAATTTTAATTATCATTCCTTCAAATTGTTGTCCTCAAGGCTCAATCTCAATCATCTCCCTGTTCTCTCTCTTCTAAGTGTATACCATTTATTATATGAGTGCTATCCACGTGTATCATGTATGATACAATAAATACTACTGCACTTTTGAAATTTATCACAATATAATAATTAAAACATTAGCTAATTCACTAATTTACTTTCAAATAAATTTTGGCTGGATATTCAAATATGCATTATTTTTTAGATATAAATTATATAAAAGAAATTATAATACTTTGTATGACGTGCATGTAACGTGCAATGCACGTTTTATACACTATATATATATATATATATATATATATATATATATATATATATATATATATATATATATATATATATTTCAAACCAAATTATATATAGAGTTAAAGATATATAATAATATGAAACTCTAACATCAACCATATGAGAAAATATAATTAAAACTACATAAAATTGAAATTTAAGTTGAATCGGATCGGACTAGATTGAATTGAATATATATATATATATACTCCTTCCATCCCCTTTAAAGAAAGTCTTTTTTTAATTTTGGTCGTCCCACCCAAAGAGTCCCCTTTCCTTTTTTACACACATGGAACACACATACACCCACTAATACAACTAAAATATGGGACTCACACTCCCACTAATACAACTACCCACTACACATTAAATAATAATACTCCTTAATTCACGTGCCAAAAAGCAAAAGACCCTCTTAACAAGGGACGGAGGGAGTATATATATTATTTTTTAGTATTTTATTTTATAATGTTTCCCTTTTAATTTAGTATATTTTTAATTATAATATTTAAAATTTATATTAAATTAGTAATTATGGCACCGAATTGACATGCTAGGGTTGGTCTTGCGTGAGACCGTCTCACGTGAGACCGTTTTTCACTTTTTAAAATAGTTATCACTTTCGCTATAAAACGATATCACTTTCGCTATAAAATGTTATCACTTTTTATTTGTTCATGAAATAGCATCATCATTTTTTATTAATTTATTATCACTTTTCTGTATAAAAGTTGTCACTTTCTGACCGTCTCACGTAAGACCTTACGTGAGATGGTGTCACACAAGTCTTTGCCTACTATATATAAAGTAAAAATTATGAATTATAAATATTTTTATTTAAAATTATTTTTTTAAATTCGAAAAGTGATTATACATTTTTTTTTAAATCGGTTCAGTCAATTAAGTTTCAAATTATTGTCTCCACCAATTCAATCTCCAGTTCAATTATAAAAACACTGATTCTATGTTATTTCAATGATAAATTCATTAGTTTTTTCTAAGAATATAACAGTGATTTTGGAACCGGATCGACCGGTTTAATCAGGAATCGGTCCGAATAATCATTAAAAACCGTTTTAGACATAAAATTGGAAAAAAGCAGAGTTCAGACCGATCAAAATCGAAAAAACTGGTTGAACTGGCAGAATCGAGAATTGCCGAATTTTATTTTTATTTTTTATTTTTTATTTTTTATAATAATGAGTGATGACCGTATTTTCAAGAGATTTTGTCTATTTTTAAATTTAAAAATAATTTATATTTGAGTAGGTCTTGCGTGAGACCGTCTCACGTGAGACCATTTTTTACTTTTTAAAATAGTTATCACTTTCGCTATAAAATGTTATCACTTTTTATTTATATTATAAATTGTTCATGAAATAACATTATCACTTTTCATTAATTTATTATCACTTTCCTATATAAAAGTTAACACTTTCTGGCCATCTCACATAAGCCCTTACATGAGACGGTCTCACCCAAGTATTTGCTTTTATATTTTAGGTGGAAAGCACCCGGAAATAATAAAATAATTAATGCAGGATGAACTTTTTTAGTTGGGAAGCAAAAAATCAATTCTTAATTAATGAAAATTAATTATTTTTTTTACTTTTAAGTGTTTATATTCATATATGTACATGTTAAGATGAAATCATGTATAAAATAAATAATATTATTAAAATAAGTCATTTTAGTTTTTCGATTGAACCGTCGGTTCGATCATTCGACTTGTTGAACTTTGAATCATTGGGGACATCAGTTCAATCTTCAGTTCGATTATAACAATATCGAAATATAGTACGAGTTTATACTTGATTATGTACCTATTATATTTATAATATTTTTTCATACGAATTCAATATTAATTAAAAAGAAGAGTTAAAACGAGTTAAATTAGAAATGGGTATTCGACACACATTCGTCTCACATAAATGAGGTCCCACAAGAGAGTTTTTTATATTTTGGGAAAGTTTTGCGTGAAATTATCTCACATGAGATCATTTTACACTTTTTTAAATTAATTATCATTTTTGCTATATAATATTATCACTTTTCATTTATACTATAAATTGTTAATTAATGAAATAACAATATCAATTTTTATCTATCACACATAAGTTGCTTATAGTGTAATGTAATACACTATGAACTAGTTATCTTTTGTATTTAAAAAATTATACTGTGAATTTAAATATGGCAAAAGTTCATGTGCCCCCGGGACACGGAGGGATACTCCGTGTCCCCATGTGAACACAACTCTCCCCCTCAAATTTTATTTAAACCTATGTATTGCTGGGGAGTTTAAATTGCAAAGGGGCATGGAAATTGTAAAGGCGCACGGAATGTGTTCTGTGCGCTCGGATGCACGGGAGCCTCACTCTTTAAATAATCAAAGACTTGTGTGAGATTGTCTCATGTAAGCCCTTACGTGAGAAGTGAATTTAATGGATATTTCTGTGTAAATATTCTTGTATATTATTATATGCATAATTGAATAAAATGTTATATAAAATATTTAAATGAATTTAATGGATAAATAATTTACATTAGTAAATATTAATATTATATAATAGTATTTTTTTTTTGAGAAATTTTATATAATAACTTAATTTATATAAAAATTAAATATAGTTATTTAATAAAAAATATTTAAAGAAACGACATCTCAAATATTATTCTTTGCGAGATTAATTATTCTTTTTTTAATATATATAGAATTAATAATCACATGATTAATGTAATCAAAATGATTATAAATTACAAAATTTATATTACATTAAATATAAATATTTTATGAAATAACAAAATTAATTGAAAGAAATATGTCATTAATACTTCTCATTATTAATTCTTAAACTTGCAGAAATAATAAATTATTTAGCATTGGAGAATGTTCCAAACTTAAAATAAGGAGGGAAGGGTATTTTTGTAACCTCAAAATTACTTAACCCTCAATCTTCATGAAAACTACAAAAATACCTAATTCTATCAAGCAAAATTCTAGCTATTTATCACTTCCATTTTTAATAAAACCTTCGCTAATTCTAACTTCAACTTTTACTTTCTTTGGGAGCAACATTTGCTCTTGCACATAAAGATGTAGGCACAAACCCTTGCAAAATGAAGGATCATAGGCTTCTCTATGAATATGATCAGTGCTCAACAATTTGACAAAACTTTTAGAGTAACTCTTATCTACTTTTGATACAAAATTCTTTTTGTACTACTGCACAAGAATATGTATATATATAGCCACTGCTGCAAATTAAAATTATGCTGGAATAGATACCCTGAAAATAATATTTTAGGTTAACACTTGTAACAACAAATTTTTTGTATTTATAATAAAATAAATACAAATTAATTACAATAATAATCCAGAAGGATTAAACTTGATAATTAAGGAAGCGATCTCTATCAATCCTCTGATTCTTCTCTCGAACCAACATGGACTTTGACTTTGACTGGTTGTGTTGACGGCGCTGACAGTGTTGACTGCGCTGACTTTGACTTTGTTGACTGGAGTGTACGCTGACTGTGTTGACAGCGTGTGTGGAGTTAACTTGTGTGTTGAGTCGGATCTTCAATTGAAGCTTGTCCGAGCTCGAATTTAGAACTTTGTAACGTTTATCCAGAGGCGTCGAGCCTTTGTTTGGATTAAACGTATTTGATGTGAAAACACTCGATCTGGGGGGCTCAGCATCTTAATCCCGGGTCGTATGCTGTTCTTGTCTCGAAGAACACTGAAGAACTTAGTTTATTAAGAACGCTCGATTTGGGGGGCTCCGCACCTTAATCCCGAATCGTTTGTCGTTCTTGACTTGAAGATGCTTGAAGTATTCAAGGGAGCACTGCTCGTATTCTTGATCTCTTCAGAGCTTTTGTCTTCAGATGTTTGAGTGTCTGTCCCTGGAATGAATGGAGGAGACCCCTTTATATAGGTGAGAGGTGAAGACCCCCTCATAAATGTCCTGCATTCTGATTGGTCCAGAGTTATTTGGGCCATATCCTGCGGGCTTGGGCCTCCACTTGTTTGGGCTGTAATCAGGCCTATTTTATTTGGGTCTGATTTAATTTGTATGGGCTTGTTTGACTTCAGTCAGACCTCCTTTAATTTGGGGCTTATTTGACTTGGGCCAGGCCTCATTTAATTTAAGCTCCATTTAATTTGTTGGGCCCAAATTATTTATTAATTTACTTTAGGAATTAATTTATTTAAATTCCAAAATAAATTAATATTTAATTAATAAAATCCACATGTC
Organism: Pogostemon cablin; assembly: GCA_023678885.1. Taxonomy (NCBI): domain Eukaryota; kingdom Viridiplantae; phylum Streptophyta; class Magnoliopsida; order Lamiales; family Lamiaceae; genus Pogostemon; species Pogostemon cablin. The sequence continues at coordinate 12,296,141 of CM042993.1, forward strand.
GCCATTTAATTGGACCGTAAATTTTAACTGCTTACAAATGGGCCCTTGCGATTTATTTCACGGACGCCATGTCTTGTTGTGAAGGAATCGCAAAAGTCCCTTTTATTTTCAGCATTTATAATTTGGGCTTTTGCAATTAAAAAAATTACTTTTTCCAAAAAAACTTTTTTTCTTGGCCCAATTTTAAGTGGCCCAATTTATTTTCTTATGCCCAACTCCAAAAGAGAATATGGAATAAATTTGTTTCTTGTCCACCAAGATAAGAGAATATGAGACATGTTTGTTTCTTGTTCACCAAGATAAGAGAATATGGGACATTTTTGTTTCTTGTTCACCAAGATAAGAAAATATGGGACATTTTTGTTTCTTGTTCGCCAAGATAATTTCCATAATTTGCTGCAGGCTCTTCACTATATAAGAAGGCTCAAGGTCTTTGATTTTTTTGCCATTTAAACTTTTTTTCTTGGCCCAATTTTAAGTGGCCCAATTTATTTTCTTATGCCCAACTCGAAAAGAGAATATGTAATAAATTTGTTTCTTGTCTACCAAGATAAGAGAATATGGGACATGTTTGTTTCTTGTTCACCAATATAAGAGAATATGTGATATTTTTGTTTCTTGTTCACCAAGATAATTTCCATAATTTGCTGCAGCCTCTTCACTATATAAGAAGGCCCAAGGTCTTTGATTTTTTTCACCAATCGAGTGTAAGATATTTATAGCTCTTCTTTTCTTTTCTCCAATTTTCTTCACAGGTAGCATAAATTTTTTTACTTCTTTGTAGACTTCTTCCTGCTGAGATATCAAGGGAGAATACCTTTCATACTAGAAAGGTAATCACTCATCACACTTCTTTTTTTTTTGCTATATATTCGTGTTCTTTCGGTCAAGCTTCGTCCTTCTTCTTTTTCGAAGAAATGTCCACGAACCTAGTCCCTTAACGGTTGCCCTTTTAACGTTTGTCCCTTAGCAGTTGTCCCTTTAACCTGTCCCTCCATGGTTGTCCCTCGATTGCCGGTTTCAATTGTTCCTCGGTTGTTCCTTTAATGGAATTAGAGTTTGTCCCTTGGTGGTGGAATTGCCGTCGTAATGACACAAGTAGCCTGCCTGGTACATGGGAACCTTGCCAACTTGTCGCGTGCACTGCCCTCGTCGCTCGTCGACCACCAGCGGCTATCATTCCTTTTCTAGCATGAGCTCTGGCGGCGATCTCCGGCTCTATGGGTGGTGAAGAGAGACGACAATGGAAAGTGTGCGTGACCTTATGTTCGCGTCCCTACCGGCTGGGCGTCGCTGCGACTTCTGGACGAGTGCGAAGCAGGCGAGGTCGTACCTTTCTCGTCGCAACAACGCGCAACGGTGCACCATCGAAGGGCCAACGGCCAATCGTGACAGCTCGTGATTGATTCTCCAATGGCGAGTGCAGCCGTGATGTGGGAACGCGCGTACGAAGGAGGGGTTCCGTCAGCAGTGAGGTGTGATAATGGTGGTGCGGATCCAGGTGCGAGCAATGATGGATGAGTCTAATTCCGGCGTGAAACATGGTACTGCCGATGATGGGAATCGGATCTGGCACAGCTTGGCGAGGATGAGGGCGTTCATCCCATCTGGGTGAAGCTAAATTGGTTGTTCGAATCGATCGCTGGCTGAAAATTAGTCGAAGGGTGACGTTGTAACTTGGAGACATTGCGACTGGGACGCCGTGAACAGCAAAGTGAGGAGATGATGCGGCTGGAGAGAAGCAACACGCAACGGAAAGATTGGGCGGCGACCGATGCGCCTTGACGGTGCTGGCGTCGAGGCGGATCTGGTGGCGGCTGCAGCGCGCGATGGCGCGGTGGTCGAGAGTGGTGGCTGAGTGGGTTTGCGACTTCCAGTGGTGTGCTCTTCGGCTGGATTTGCAATGATCAGAGCGGCGATCTGTTGTGGGGCGGCAGCAATCGATCCGGCGAGAGGCGACGACAGCTACGCGTCGGTGGGGGCGGCGAGATGTAGCGAGGATTTCTCTGGCGGCAGTTGCGCACGCAACGGATCGGCGATCGGGGGACCGGCAGTGTGGCGGATGGTGGTACGTTGACGATGGCGTGGCATTGTGGCTCGGATCTTTGATGAACAAATGGCGGTGATGGGAGGATCACAGCGGTGGAGTCGCGATTTTCGTCGGCGAGCAGCGACAGGAAACATGTCGGTAATCCGTGGCATGATAAGGCTCCGACGTGAACATTGATAGGGAGCTTTCTTGATTCTGGAAGAAGGAACCCCGTCAATCTTTTGGGAGAAAATTGCTTTCCTCCAATTTTGACCCCAACTTCCTAATTTTGACTTTTAAATGGGCCTAACGACCATGACACATGTATTGGGCTCAAAGATTGAACATTTTTATGGCCCAAATATTTCATGAGAAGGCCTTGTATGTTATTCATCAAGCCTGTTTTAGGCTTCCACAAAAAAAGAAAAATTGCTGACGAAAGCCTTTTATTAATTAACCAAGAATTATATCCAGCAACCCCACTTTGACTAATGTCTCTCTACTTTGCCGTTTTTTTTAACTCCCACTTAGCTTGATGGATTTAATCCTATTTGGGCCTATTGTTTAACTCACTAGTCAATTTGGGCTTTGTCAATTTGCGCTTGAGATCCACCATTTTAATCTGGGCCCCTTTATCTGTATTGGATTAATTATTTACAAATAAGTCACGTGGGCTTATGTTCATGCTAGTTTCGATCCTATTATTTAGTAAATAAGCCGTGTGGGCTTATGTTCATACCAACTTGCTTTGGAATTAATTCTCATTACTTTTGAGCTCCATGCATTCAAGCTTGTACCAACAATTTGAGCCGCTCCTCTTAAATTTAATTCATGTAATTTGGGCTTAGTTTATCAAGCTCAAATATGAATTAATTTAATTGCTCCTTTTAATATTTAGACCCTTCTCATCATACGTTTAATTTATAATTTTGAATTTAATAATTAATTGACCCATGAATTTATTTTGGGCCTTTTAATTAATTAAATCAAAGAAATATAAATTAATTTGAACCACTTTTGCTGATATATTCTCTCATATTTCCTTGCAGTTAATTCAACTTCAAGATGGTTTACTTTGCTGGTATGGTCATAGACTCCAATAAGCGCCAATTGGTGATTCTTGACAATAAGAGCTCACCATCCGATGGAGCAACTTATCTTCCGATTGAGAGACCCTTAATGGGTGCACCTATAGACAAAATTCCTTGCGAGAATAGCGAACCTGATCTAAAGACTTGGACTGAAGATCTGAACTTGGGTGAAACCGAAGTTGTAATTTTGAAGGCGATTAACCATACCGAAGATGAAAACCTTGACCCTTTGCCCACATTAGGGCGCTAAATAATTGATGATCATGCAGCGTGGGGCAATTCGGTGAATTTTCCTAGAGAATTCCGTTATACTCCTGGCTATTAGGAATGGACTGAAGTTGTCCTAAGCAGATATCATGACGATCTTGCAAGAATAAAGATTTATGACCCAATTTTTGCATCCTTATTCACATATGACTGCAACCAAGAGATCATCAAAGCTTTCTGTGAGGCGTGGTGCCCTGTTACCAACACTTTGCTCACTTCTTTTGGAGAAATGTCAATTTCTCTATGGGATTTGTACAACTGGACGGGCTTGCCACTAGCTGGTCATTTATATGAAGAGGTTATGCCCGACAAACCTGAACTCTTCAATGATCATGACCTCAATGGCTTACGTATTCCATCTAGTTGTCAGCACTTACTGCACGCCTACCATAGACTTCGCAGTCTTGATGGTACTGACTCTGTTTCACTCACTCGATGGGTAAAATTTTGGTTTTGTCGGCCTATAACATACAAGAAACCTCATATACGTGTAGAGAAGAGTAGGAAGAACCGCCGCAAGAAAACACACAACCCAAATGAGATTATTGGTGATCATAAGAAATGGACCTCTGCAGAAACAGGACCCTTCAAAATGCTCGGTATTGATGTTATGCACCCAGATGAGACATATCTGGCTGCTTATCTGGCTTGCTGGCTTTGCTCTTTCGTACTCCCTACCGATGAAGTAGATTTAATACGTCCTGGAACCTTTAAGGTAGCGAGCTTGATGGCTACAGGAAGGTCAGTTGGACTTGTCGTCCCAGTCTTGACGAGTATCTATAGAGGCCTGAACAAAATTTCAAATGATCCTAGACCCTCTGAGCTAAAGTCAACATTTCCCATACACTTTGTGTACACCTGGTTGGCTCATTATTTCAATACTCATTATCCAAATCCACATGAACTGAAGATCCCTTTAATGGTAACATATTCAGGTGAGAATGGAGCAAAATTCTTTACTCCAACTAATGCTCGCAAAAGACTTCAAAATGGAAGTAATGCTTCCTTGCTTTGTAATGTTCGTCGAATAAATAATCCAAGGGAGTATATTGATATTGATCAAGCATCTTGGCGTGATTGGGGCTTCTTCATTGTTATTCGTATGAGTTATTTCACTCTACGACAGAATGGGAGATTTTTTATTGAACCTTACGGCCCACATCGATTCAGCCGTCAATTTGGCTTTTATCAAGAAGATACTCCAGGGAAACTGAGAACAGACCTTCGAGAGTCTACTTTAGAGCAAGGGTTTCAGCTTTGGAGGCGATGTATCTTACGCAATTCTTGCTCTAAAGCGAATTTTCCATGCGCCCCCACAGAGTTCAGAAACTTCTGCTCACCAAAGTATGCTGAGTGGTCCTCTCAAATTCATGGGACTTATTTTATAGATCATATGGCGGATCTAATCAGAATTGTTCCGAGCCACACCGTAGAGGAAGAAGTTGACATTATTGGTAATTCGGATAATGCCAAGATTGATGAAGCAACTGTATCGTTAGAAGCCCCACCTCCTCAGAAGGTGATTGTTGGAACGTCAGGTGTAGCAAAAAAAAGAAAATGTGGTCTCTCTTATTCAAATGAGAGTAGCACAGACCGAAAACTTGAAGAGGACCAAAAGAGGCGAATCTCCTGTGCACGTCCTGATAACTCAAACCAAGGTTTTCAATCCCCTTTTTAATTATGAATCCCATACTTCCATACATATAACTATTTTCTAATATCCTTTTTTTCTTTTGTAGCATCTGGATGCTGTATTTGGCTCTGATTATGACGAACTTGAGGAAGAAGGATCAGCTTCCGCTGCAGCCCTTAAAGGCTTAGTAGATGATGTATTTCAAAATCAAATTTCTCCTATTGTGCCCGAGTCTCATCCTCCAATTACTACAATGGAAGCTCCAGAAATTACAACATTTAACTTTGATGCCGAGATCACGGATGCTAGGAAACTAGTTAATATGAAAGTGTGGAAAAGCTTTCAAGATAAGTTGAAGAGGACTTCTGTCAGCTCCTTATCTTCTATGCGGAATGAGGGACTCAAAATGGTGAATAATTTCAAGAGCGCTCCAGAGATTGACGGATCTGCTTTAGAAGCATCATTTGACTTCTTATTTACTAAAGCTGATGCGTATGATGCCGTGAAGATAAAACTTGCTGATGGACTGTCCAGGAGAGAAGTTAATAAGCGCCTGACCGATGCAAGGAAGCGTGCTGATGAACACAAAGGCAAAGAAGCTGTAGATATCAAGCAATTGCAAGAATCCGGGACTAGGTTGAAGCAGATTGCGGAAGAAATTGAGACCCTGTTGAAGGAGAAGGAAACAGTATCTCGAAAGGTTGAACGTCTTCGTGAATCCGTTCAAAATGCAAAGCTTGGAGCCCAAACTGCTGCCAGAGACATTGGTGTACTAAAGAAAACACCTATCCTAGAAGGTTCCATTGCTGATGAATTAAGGACTGTTACACAAGCTTTGGAGGCCGCTCGAGATGAGTTATCCAGTATGAATATTTTTTATTAGTTTGTATTGAAACCATTTCATTTCAATGTCTTTTTTTGAACTGTAATGATATTATCAATAAAATCCATATTCTCTCTTATCTTTTTTTTTCCTCTTCTTATTCATCACTGCATCTTTGGGTTTGCTTTACTGCTTTTAGGATGTTTACCTGCTGCCTTTATATCTTAGTTTGCTTTTTACTTCACAAATTTGATACAAACAAACGAAAACATGACTGAACTTAACAAATGTTAAGCTGCCTACGTATCTCTTTAAAGAGAATCAAGTCATAACGTAGTTCAAAGGGACATGGTTTTGATTGGGGTGCCGTGCACAGTTTATACTCATGCGGGCCAGGAGTTTGTCGTACACATTTTATACTCATGCGGACCAGGAGTTTGTCGTACACATTTTATACTCATGCGGACCAGGAGTTTGTCGTACACAGTTTATACTCATGCGGACCAGGAGTTTATCGTACACAGTTTATACTCATGCGGACCAGGAGTTTGTCGTACACAGTTTATACTCATGCGGGCCAGGAGTTTGTCGTACACAGTTTATACTCATGCGGACCAGGAGTTTGTCGTACACAGTTTATACTCATGCGGACCAGGAGTAACATGCAGTTTAGGCTCATGCGTCACGGAGCATTGTGTTTGAATTTGCTGACAACTTATAATCATGTCAATGAGTCTTGAATTTGAACTTGTAGACAGTTTATACTCGTGTCAAGGAGCCTTGCATTATTTGTGTCAGATAGTTTAGACTCATATCAAGGAGTATCATGTGGACAGTTTTAGCTCGTATCAAGGAGCGTTGTATCTTGTAGTTGTTTTACGCGTAATAGCGTTTCAAGAATTTCTCATTTATGGGGCCAATGTTTATGCCATCTTCTGATATCAACTTGTAGGCGCCATTTGTGTATACTTCCTTTACAACATGAGGGCCATCCCATTTTTGGAGAAACTTATTTCCAACCCGATGTGTGACCACAATAGGTCTTCTTACGGTAAGCACCAAGTCGCCAACTTGAAAAGAACGTATCTTCACCCTTTTGTTGAATGTTCTGGATAAGCGAGATTGATATCACTCAAGTCTTTGTTGTGCCTCTAACCTCTTCTCATCTAGAGCTTCTAATTCTTGAAGGCACAACTTTGCATTTTCTTCTTCGGTTAAGCCTTCTTGTATGGCCATCCTTAAAGAAGGAATTTGTTTCTCGAGAGGTACCACAGCTTCAACACCATAAACCAAAGAATACGGAGTAGCCTGAGTAGGAGTTCTATAGGTGGTGCGGTACGCCCATAAAGCTTCATTTATTCTTTCATGCCAATCTCTTTTAGACTTGGAGACCACCTTCTTCAACAGACTGCACAGGGTTTTGTTGAATGCTTCAGCTAGACCATTGGCAGCTGCATTATACATTGACGACTTCCTTTGTTTGAAGTTGAACTTCTCACACAACTTATCGATCCAGCTGTTGCTGAATGGCTTTCCATTATCGGTGATGATATAGCGGGGAACACCATATCTGTAAATGATGTTGATCCGAATGAAATCAGCAACAGTTTCCTTCTTTACTTCCCTCAAAGGCACAGCTTCAGCCCATTTGGAAAAGTAATCGGTGGCAGCAAGGATATAGAGATGACCACCAGAAGATTTTGTGAGAGACCCCACCACATCTAATCCCCAATCATCGAAAGGCCATGAAGCAACTGTCGGGTGCAAAGGCTCCGGAGGTTGATGGATCAAGTTCCCATGAAATTGGCAAGCCTGACATTTTTGTGCATACTCCATGCAATCTTTCACCATTGTTGGCCAATAATAGCCCATTCTTTTGACTCTGAAGTGTAGCTTCGGCCCAGACTGATGAGCACCGCAAATTCCGGAATGAGCCTCCTCCATTGCTTGAACAGACTCTTCTTTACTTAGGCATCTCAAGAAAATTCCATCAAATGATATTCTATACATTGTGCCTTTGAAGTAAATAAATCGAGGTGCCCGATGCTGAATATCAACCCTTTGACGTGGCTCATTTGGCAATTTATCATACTTGATATAATCGATGAGTGGTTGACGCCAATCCTCTTCTTCAATTTCGAAGACCTCCACCAAATGATTTTCAACTTCTTCATAATCATCATCCTTGAAGATTGGTGGTACAACCCAACTTTTGCACACTGAAATTTGAACTTGCGCCTCCGGCATAGCTATATTTGATGCTAGCTTGGCGAGGGCGTCATATTACTTATTCTCTCTTCTAGGTAAATGCTCGATATCAACATCACCAAGCCAGTTCATCAGCTTTTGAGCATACTTGTGGTATGGGAACAACTCAAACTTCCTTACTTCATACACCCCAAGTAGTTGGTTTATCACAAGTAATGAATCACCATACACTTTAAGGTGTAATTGCTTTATATCGACGGCCATCTCTAAACCAAGTATGAGTGCTTGATACTCGGCTATATTGTTAGAGCAGTTTTCTGTTAAGGAAAATGAGAATGGCAAAACTTCACCACTGGATGTTACGAATACGACTCCAGCACCGGCCCCTTCCCTATGAGATGCTCCATCAAAATACATTTTCCAAGGAGAAGCTATCTCCACAGCGAAAGCATCTTCATCAGGGAGTTCATCAGACAGTTCCCATTCTGCAGGCATTGGATGATCAGCTAGAAAATCTGCCAACGCTTGTCCTTTTACGGCCTTCTGAGGGACATATACAATCTCAAACTGTTGAAGTTGGAGATACTACCTGGCAAGCCGATCTGAGAGTACTGGTTTTGACATAACGAACTTTAGTGGGTTAGCTTTTGAAACTAGCCGAACTGTATGAGCTTGGAAGTAATGTTTCAACTTCTGAATCATGAAGATAAGGGCCAAGCAGATCTTCTCAATTGGTGAATATTTTAACTCGTTTGGAGTCATGGTTCTAGTCAAATAGTAAAGGGCAGTTTCTTTGCCATCATCATTCTCTTGTGCGAGTAAAGCTCCAACAGAACGTTCTTGAGCAGCTAGGTAGAGAATTAACGGACGTCCAGGTATTGGTGCACGCAATACTGGTGCCTTCATCAAGTACTCTTTAATGCTATTGAAAGCATTATTGCAAGCTTCATCCCATTCAAATATACTGCCTTTCTTCATGAGATGACTAAACGGTTGACATCGACCGGCCAAGTTTGATATGAATCTTCTCAAGTATACCAATTTTCCTTGCAGACTTTTGAGTTCATGGATGTTTCGAGCCACATGCATCTTCATGATTGCATCAATCTTCGCCTTCTCAATCTCGATTCCTCGACGGCGAACAATAAATCCAAGAAATTTTTCGGATGTAACCCCAAATGCACACTTGAGTGGATTCATCTTGAGTTGATGCTCCCTTAAACGCTCAAACACTCGCCTTAAATCATGGAGATGATTTTTCTTTTTCTTTGATTTCACCACAATATCATCAACGTAGCATTCGACGATCTTATGAAGCATGTCATCAAATATCTTCTGCATGGCTCGTTGATAAGTAGCACCAGCATTCTTTAAGCCAAATGGCATCACATTATAGCAATATATTCCTTTCGGAGTACGAAAGGCTATTTTCTCATGGTCTTCGGGAGCCAGACCAATCTGGTTGTAGCCAGATGATCCATCCATAAACGAAAGGACCTCATGCCCCGTTGTTGCATCTATCATGAGTTCAGCAATCGGTAGTGGGAAGTCATCTTTCGGACACGCCATGTTCAAATCTCGAAAATCAACACATACTCTGATTTGCCCATTTTTCTTTCTCACTGGCACGATGTTAGAAATCCATGTAGGATACTTGACTTCTCTAATCTTGTCTGCTTCAAGAAGCTTATTAACTTCATCTTCAATTAATGGAATTAACTTTGGTCGAAATCGACGCTGCATTTCCTTAATTGGCCGAGTTCCCTTTTTGATGGACAAATGATGCACTGCGATCTTTGGATCCAAGCCTGGCATTTCTTTATGCGACCATGCAAAGACATCCCGAAATTCTCGTAAAAGGCTGATATATTATTCTTCTTCCTCATTACTTAGCAGGGTACTTATGTAAGTAGGACGTGAGTCGCTTTCGTCACCTAAGTTGATTTCTTTCAACTCATCAACAGTGGCTTTCACACCCTCCTCAAATTGCGGAGGGGCATCCTCGGCATCCACTTCCTCCACTTGAGAATCCTCAAGAGCAGTGATATGGTTGGTGGAAGCTACACTTTCTTTATCATCATCATTGTCTTCTTTAGTAAAGACAATTGTCTGCATCTTAGCCTTCAACTCTCTTCCACATGAGACTGTCAAGATATTTCGCCTCTTCATACGAGAAGGGATTCGACTTCGGAGTTTTGGGAAGCTAGGAGACTTGAAATTATTTTTCTTCCCAATCTTGTTCCTTTCACACGGTCCGAGCCTTTCGAAGACACTTCCAAGCCTTTCAAAGACAGAACTCCTCTTGATTTTCCTTCCACTTTCATCAAAAAGGTCTTCTGTGGATGAAACTTCTCCTTCTGTGATATAATTTGTGTTTGCTCTTCTGATTGCTATGCGGACTGGCTTTTGAGGGACATATCCCAAACCTGGCTTAGCATTCTTGACAGTGTGGCCACTATTTTTCAACGTTTTCTGAGTAGCATTGAGCCCATGTTCAGATGAGATGACAGTCTCTTGAGGCAATTTGCTAATCACCGATTTCTCCTTTGGTTCATACCCAGCCTTCTTGAGGAGTTTGAAAGCTTGCGGGCCATATGACTTAGATATTTCTGCTTCAAATACTTCACCATGCTCGGTTTTTGCTCCTTCAATAGGACGTACGAATCCTTTGAGTGGTGGAGAAGAAGTCTTACCTTCATCAATTTTTGTTAAAGGCAATGTTAATTCTTCCAGGGCCTCAAGCTCTTTGCCTTTGTTCTTCTTGAGAGTGGTGGATGATGTGCTACCTTCCTCTTTTATTTGTTTACTGCCCCCATTATCTTGTGCTGGGGCTTCTTCTCGGTTCACTTTCTTTGTATTCTTGAAGAAGTATTTAGCATCAGCAAAGTAAGATTCAGCTTCAGTAAACGGCTTATCATCTCCGAATACCCTTTTCACACTGTTGCCTTCACTATACTTGAAACACTGGTGTAATGTAGAAGGGACAACACCATTCTCGTGCAGCCATGGACGCCCCAAAAGCATGTTGTATGAAGTTTTTGCATCTATGACATGGAAGAGCACCGTTGATCTCATCTCATCAATCATCAAATCAAGAACAATCATGCCGAGAGTCCTTTGCCCTTCATGATTGAACCCTTGGATCATCAATCGGCTATGATTGAGTTCATCCACTGGTATCTCTAACTTCTTCAACATCCTTAAAGACAGGATGTTTACTGCTGAGCCTCCGTCAACAAGTATACGCTTTACTTGCAGCCCTTGCGTATAACCGGTTACAAATAGAGGTCGGTTGTGAGGCTGTGAACCCAACAACATGTCTTCATCTGTGAAGGTCACCTTCATAGAATAAGCTTTTTCCTTGTTCTCAACTTGTTCATCTTCATTGCCCTCCTCACTCACCGCATGACAAAAGCCTTCATTATGAACTTCTTTTATGGAAGCAAAATTTGCGACCGCTTCATCCTCCAACACAATCTTTCCCTCCTTGGCCAACTGCATGATCTTTTCCTTGAAGATGAAGCAATCATGAATGGGATGGCCCACCAATCTATGGTACTTGCAATATTTTGGGTCATTGGTTCGATTTGCTTCCTCTGGATGTTTCATTTCGGGGAGTTCGATGAGTTTGTCTTTCATCAGATCATCAAATATGCCAGAAACATCAGAGTTCAGAAATGGATACTCCTTTTCTTGCATCTCCTTCAGGGTCAACCTTCTTTGCCCCCACTCTTGGGTAACTTGTTTTCCTTTATCTTTCTTGTCATCTCCATTCTTTCGAATCTTGATTGTAGCAGTGTTTATGGCCATTGATTCTTTATTGGAGTTTCTTGCATAAGGCTTGCCCCCTTTCTTGGCTTCTTGTCTGTCTCTGGACTTGTAAGAATCCGACACTGGTGAGTGTTTGATTCCACTGGCTGCCATGCTCAATTCCATATCATGAGCTCTCGTAGCCAACTCCTCGAAAGTCTTTGGCTGAATCCCTTTGAGTATGTAGAGTAAATTCCACTCCATCCCTTGGATGCACATTTCGATAGCAGACTCTCCGGATAATCGGTCTTTGCAATTTAAACTCAAGTTTCTCCATCGATTGATATAATCAATCACAGGCTCGTCCTTCAATTGGCGAGTATTAGTTAGCTCAGTCATGCTAACGGTTCTCCTCGTGCTGTAGAAACGATTGAGGAATTCATATTCCATTTGTGCCCAACTGTCGATGGACTCAGGCTGCAAGTCGATATACCAATCAAAGGTATTTTCTTTGAGAGAGCGAACGAATTGCCTCACCATATAGTCTTCATAAGTACCAGCATCATTGCACGTCTCAATGAAATGTGCCACATGCTGTCTGGGGTTTCCTTTGCCGTCAAATTGCTGGAATTTAGGAGGCTGATAACCAGGTGGCAACCTTAAGTTATTCACTCTTTTTGTGTAAGGCTTAACATAAGTGACGGTAGGCTTGGCATTCTCTTCAAACCTTTCTTTTATTGTTCCAAGTATAATATCTTTGAGTTGATCCACTTGGAGCATTCCATCAGCCGAAAGTTGCACTCCTCTTTCAGTTTGCTTTTTTTCAGTAGTTTGGCATTTTGTGAACTCTTCCACCTCACTCTCGTCCACAATTCCTTTTCCGTTTGCACGGCTAGTCTCCGCAATGTCTCTTTTTTCCATCAATTGGGAGATCTTGGTGTCATGAGCTTCTATATGTTTCGTGAGCCCTTCGATAGCTTTCATCATATTTGCTAATTGCTCCTCAATAGTTGTAGTGCCGGCCATCATTACCGGGGCTGCAATTGAGTCCGATGAAGAGCTTGAGGATGAACGAGGGTGTGAGCATGCAGAATCTTCATCACTATACTCTTTCATGGGTAGCTATTTTCTTGAAGCCATTTCAACCGAAAGGTTAGAGCCGGAGGAGGCCTCTGACTGAGCTTTCATTGACATACTCCTTGTAACAACAGCAACTTGTTCACTCAACGAGGCGGAGAGCTTGGAGGCAGAAGTCCTTCCCACTGTGATCTTGACATGAGTCATGTTGTATCTTTGAACTTGTAGAGAGAAGAGATGAGAGGTAGAGATGGTCCCACCGGGCATGCCAAAATTTGTAACAACAAATTTTTTGTATTTATAATAAAATAAATACAAATTAATTACAATAATAATCCAGAAGGATTAAACTTGATAATTAAGGAAGCGATCTCTATCAATCCTCTGATTCTTCTCTCGAACCAACGTGGACTTTGACTTTGACTGGTTGTGTTGACGGCGCTGACTGTGTTGACTGCGCTGACTTTGACTTTGTTGACTGGAGTGTACGCTGACTGTGTTGACAGCGTGTGTGGAGTTAACTTGTGTGTTGAGTCGGATCTTCAATTGAAGCTTGTCCGAGCTCGAATTTAGAACTTTGTAACGTTTATCCAGAGGCGTCGGGCCTTTGTTTGGATTAAACGTATTTGATGTGAAAACACTCGATCTGGGGGGATCAGCACCTTAATCCCTGGTCGTATGCTGTTCTTGTCTCGAAGAACACTGAAGAACTTAGTTTATGAAGAACGCTCGATTTGGGGGGCTCCGCACCTTAATCCCGAATCGTTTGTCGTTCTTGACTTGAAGATGCTTGAAGTATTCAAGGGAGCACTGCTCGTATTCTTAATCTCTTCAGAGCTTTTGTCTTCAGATGTTTGAGTGTCTGTCCCTGGAATGAATGGAGGAAACCCCTTTATATAGGTGAGAGGTGAAGACCCCCTCATAAATGTCCTGCATTCTGATTGGTCCAGAGTTATTTGGGCCATATCCTGCGGGCTTGGGCCTCCACTTGTTTGGGCTGTAATCAGGCCTATTTTATTTGGGTCTGATTTAATTTGTATGGGCTTGTTTGACTTCAGTCAGACCTCCTTTAATTTGGGGCTTATTTGACTTGGGTCAGACTTCATTTAATTTAAGCTCCATTTAATTTGTTGGTCCCAAATTATTTATTAATTTACTTTAGGAATTAATTTATTTAAATTTCAAAATAAATTAATATTTAATTAATAAAATCCACATGTCGCCATTTAATTGGACCGTAAATTTTAACTGCTTACAACACTAATGCTTTCAGCAACAATTACTTTAAATTACTATCTTAGGCCCTCAATATGTGAGGCTCACACACTTTTTAAATCCATCATTAGCTAATGGACTAAAGCCCACACATTTTAATTTCCAATGTTAAATAATAAGCTAAAATTAATTTAGCATTAATAACCCAATGCTCAAGCTATCCTTGATCCTAGTATATATAACTTAAAAGTAGTATCCATACATATTATTTCAAAACAAAACAACAAATTAAGCTATAAATTATTGCAATTATAATGGTATGTGTTTATGATTCAGTATACATGAAATTGAGAAGTGTTGAAACATAAAAGTAAAACTCTCTACTTATCGATATACAAGGTATCTGAAACTAAAATTGTATGGCATGACTTGTACTATTGTAGAAGGATGATCTTTATCATTTCTCTCAAGGCAATTGAGGGCTTGGTTTTTGAGCTCGTCCGGTAGCTGCAGGCAAATCCAGTCGAGCAACGCGTCCATGTCCTTGGCAAAGTCGAGAAGATACCAATCGAGAAGCTTAGGAACTACTAACTTGTCTGATGTTGAAATGCCAACTGCTGCTTGTAGGTAATCCCTTTTGGCTCTTTCCAACTCACTCTCGATTTGTGCTGCACTGTACACCCTCACCTGCCATCAAGATACCCATCAAACTCTGTTTACAAATACTTCTCATATTGAATTCAAGATACTTTATTAGTAAATAAAGTATTCAATTGAAATATAAAGAGTGCTAATGTTTTAGTAATTGCACAAACAAACGAGAAAATCATACACCCTCCTTCCGCCGGCAATGGACACATTTTGCCATTTTGGGCATCGGCTCCAAAGAATCTCATTTTCTTTATACACATAAGACCCACACACACCCACTAATACAATTAAATTATAAAGCTCACACACCCACTGATACAACTACACACTACACACTAAATAATAATAATATTCCTTATTCCAAAATATTCCTTATTTCACGTGCAAAAAGCAAATGTCATTTTTACCACAGACGGAGGGGTATGTAATGGGACGGAAGGTGTAATAAAAGCAGATCTCATTTACCCAAATACCATAATCAGGTAGAAGGTAGTGGGATGGTGCTTGTCAAATCAGCTTTTAGGTAATTGTATAAAACATTTGGCAGAGTTTGAAAACAAAACATCACCTAATACACGTATACACGTGTAGTTCAGTTGGATTGTCTTAGTTTAAATGTTGCTAACATGACAGATTCAGTTAGCTTATGGATCATGATTACAAAATAATTTCTTGTGTTTTAAGAACAGCAAGGGATCACAATCCCCTTCATTGAACTTTTCACCGTAATTGAAATGAAATACGAAATGAGATATTTCTACTTGGAGCAACACTAGTGTAAGACCGTCCACCATTTTAGTTTTTCTTAATAAGTAATCATTGTAATTAAGAAGTATTACTTTTCATTTATACTACAAAATGTTTGTGACTAGAACAATTATCACTTTTTTATTAAAACGTTACCAGTTCTTATCCGACTCACAGAAATCACTTTCATGAGACATCTCACACGTGTTCGCCTTCTCCTTAAATTGGGACCAAGACTGAATGTTAACAAATTTGCTATGTCTTTGGAATTAGCATCTTAAGACACTGAGGGCTATCAATTGATGTTTTTCAAGAGATTTTCAGTCAAATATAAGTATTCCTGATAGTATCACTTTTTTATTAAAGACACATATGAGATGGTTTCACACAAGACTCACTCGTCACAAAAAGTAGAGTAAAGCAAGAAACACGATGAACTTACAGCAGGGGAGGACCAGCTTCCACAAGAGAGTGCAAACGTGACTAGTGGTTCTGACCACTCCAAACCAAGTGCTCTGCAGATGGCCCTCTCATCATTCTTTGCTGATTTTGAGCAAGTCTGTATGAAAACAATTAGCTGTTAGTTTTCTCGGCTCGTCACAAAACATTAACAAAGCATGGGCGACGTTACTCACGTATTTTAAGTGATATGGAAGCCTCAAGATAAGGTGCTCAATTGTGAGAGCATTCAGCACATATCCACCAACCTTTATAGTTGCCTGTATCAACACTCTTGTTACTTTATTCATCAGTTGCAACATGATATTGATATATATCAACACAATTCAACAATGTTTTTAGACTTAAATGGTAATAATTAGCATTACAAGTTAGGAAGCATTGCCTTTTGCATTTGTACCACGATCATGTCGGGATTGTCGGGTATTCCATGCTCCAAGAATGCCTGAAAAGCAAGTACGAACGAATCTATCATTTTAGCAACAGCAAGGACATTATATGTAGCATAACCAACTGCTTACATTCATAATGCAGGAATTATAGATGTTAATCCAGAATGCAAGCTTCTGCTGATGGCTTAGCCCATCTAACTTCACCAATGCTAGCTTATCTAGTAGAATCCTGAAAATGTTGTCCATGATAACTAATCCATGTTTTAATCAATCACCATGATCAATTTGTGTGCGTTGCAGAGCTAAGTGTCTTATTTACCTTAGTCTACGTATCAGAAACGATGCGTTCGTTTTGCGATTGAGATCAACTGAATGAGCTTCTATTACATGAACATGTTTGTAGGTTCCAATGTCCCTCCTCTTCATTTCAAGGGAATTGCAATAAGGATCTCGAAAGCTTGATTCCTCTGTGGCTGCTTTCGTGCCAAAGGATGACAAACATTCTGCATCCATCGTTTTCCGTTTTGATGAGCTCAATCTAACAATGATGTGGATGAGGCAGTTCAAGATGTCCTCAGACATCTTATTCGCCTCACTTTCGACATCCAAAACTCGATCATCTGAAGAACCCGAAGAGCTCTCCTGTGCTTGCTCTACAATCCTACACTGCACAAAATTGGCTTCATAAGAAACGAGACGACCAAAATCGAGATGCGTATCACTTACTACTGAGAGTAGGGAAACACCTGCATCTTTGGAGAATTTGCATTCTTGATTAACAACTGCCTCTTGATGGGGGTGGCTACCCCCAAAGATTTCTTCTCCAAATTGCCACTGCTCTCATTCTCTCCACCTACGACATGTTCTACTTCCAAACTCTGCTCAGTTTGAGGTTGTTTCCTGATAGACATGATTTCAGAACAATGGACAGATCCATCATACACTGCCGACCACAACTTTCTAGAAGAAGCAGAAGATGATCCAGAATTGACTTCACTCTGTGATGATGACCTCGAGTGTCTAATTTTGGACCATAAATTATCTCTAGAGGGTGTCAAATCCTCTGAGCTCTTTCTAGATGATGCATACACAGCTTCTTGATATAACCCTTGTCTGAAATTCACAATCTTTTCTTCAAGCCTAACTACCTCCTCTTCCAACACTGCCACTTCAGCTAGAAGCTCCAGTGTCTATTCAACATAATTTGGCAAATTGTCATAAATGGACCAACTAACTAACCAAGAAACAGAGAACCCATTTGATTAAAGCTCTAAATTCTTACATATTGAGGGAGATAAGGAGGAAGACGAGGTAGAGTTCCTAAAGGTCTATTGAAAGCCCTTTGTAAAGCTCTGTGTACATTCTCTTCATGTCTCAGCTTCTTCTTTAGATTTTCAACCTACCATTTTTTCAAGAAAAACATAATTAGAGGAAATTAAGCTGAAATGAAACATTATTATTATCTAGGAAATTCATATTACACACATCTTGTAATAAGGCCAACTTTCTCTCTCTTGCTGACTGCCTCTTATTCCCCATGGTTTTCTCTGCAGGATTCCATTTATTTCCTTCCAATTCCATCTTCTTTCCCTGCAAATTCAATCCACAGATTTAAGAGGAAGATTCATTCCTTGGATTTCTTGAAAGATCTAACAATTAAGTAAAATGAAATTACATTTCAATGAACTCTCCCCAGATTGTTCATCAGACAAGAGTAGTTTCAGTTAGTGTAAGAGAGAGAGAGAGATTTAATGTTAGACTTACATTTTGAGGATGCAAAGCTGATTTCTTGGAATTAAAATTACTCCCAATTCTTCTATTCATCTGTTCTTACTACACCATCACGATCTGCTTCAAGTAAATAACTAAACAAATAAATTCTTCCCAATCTATAAAGTAGCAAAATGTCTTGTATCTCAAAAATGGTTGTATAAACTTATCTGTATATATGGTCTAAAAAAAAAAAAACTAATCAAGAGAGAGTGGGAGTGACAGCCACACTTGATTAAGAAAGAAGTTTTACTTTGAGAGTAAGAGAGAGAGAGAGAGAGCGGGAAAGCTGAATGATGAAACAGTGAAAGGAGAGGAAAGAATCAGTTTTTTCAATTATTTTGATAAGCGTGGAGAGAGCATAGAGCAAGGTATCTTTTGTAGTTTAATGATCAACTCCAGCTTCTGTAAATAATAAATTAACCATAGTCATTTATGATTAATGTAGGTTTCATAAAAATAAACAAAACCTTGGAGAGTGTGAGAGGAAAGGAGTAGTAAACAGCAAAAGACCCAAAAACAGGCAACTGATCGAGTGAGGATAAAAACTGATCAAGAAGAGGGGGAGAGAGAGAGTTGAGTGAGAATACGCATAATCAGCATATTTGTAGGACCAAGATTTAGCGGTTACTGGAAACTGGATTAGCATATGAAATAAATAAAGTTGAAAAAAGTGATGATAAGATGGTGAGAGGGGGGTGGGGGTGGGGGTGGGGGTGGCGGGGGGTAGGGGGTGGGTTGGGTTGGTGCGTGTGGTAGAGGTACAAGGTACTACAACCTGCTTTCATGATGATTGAACGTGCACCCTTCTACTCTGCTCCTTTTATTACTGCTTCTTTCTTAAACAAATCAGTATAAAAATAAGTATTCAATTCCTGTCCCAAAGCTTTTTCGCATTTCCTTTCATTACTACTCTCCTTGCTGAAGACAGCAGATTTTTTTTACCCATCAAACGAACCAAATAGTTACTAAAATTATTCGAGTCTTGAATTCGTTCATTAATATTAACGAGTCAAGCTAAATTTGAATTTTGAGCTCAAATAGTCTATCAAACCAAATTCAAGTGTAAGGATGTTCGGCTAAAGCTCGCGAATATTTTCGTTAATAGCTTGCAAACGCGTTTGTAAATTCCATAATTATTTTTTAGTATTATATATTATTATTAATATTCAATAATTAAATATTTTATATTAAACCACACAAATATGATAATAATTTAAGTGATTATTTAAATATTTAAATATTTTTTTAACGTTTATTATTATATTTTGGGATAGTTACTACTAGGTACATTGGAATCTCTTTAATTACTATGAAATACAAACATACAAAAATATAACTACTAACTGCATATATATATAGTGATATTCTAATATTACCCTTACAATATGCTGCACATAAATGTTTATGTGCAGCATAAAAGTTCGTGTGCATTAAAAAAGTATGTGCAGTAAAAAAGTATGTGCAGTAAATGTTATGTGCAGTAAAAAAGTGTGTACAGCAAAAAAAGTAGATTTGATAGCGGTGATCCGACGGTGGTCCCGCGGTGTGTGGGTGAGGGGTTTAGGATTTGTGGTTTAAAAATGAATTGGATTATAATGAATTAAGGTTATATTTGGTATTTTACAGTATTTTGTATGTGAGAGTAATTTTTTTAAATCAATGTCTCTCATAATAATTATGGGTACAAAGTGTGTACATATGAGTAATTTATATTTTGTTAGTTTGTTTATTTAATATTATGAATAACATTAGATGTTTATAAACTAAACGTTCTTTTAATATCTACGAACAAAAATATTTAAATGTTCATGAAAAAGTTACTTTATGTGTTTTCGTGAACATGTTCGCGAGCATTAACGAACAGTTTGAATTCGAGCTCGAGTTCAATTTTTTTTCTTAACGAGTTTGAGTTCGGCTCGAGTTCGATAATTCCTTAACAAACGATACTCAAGCATAGTAGTTTTCGACTCGACTCGATTCAAATACATTCCTACCTATTAATTAATTTATGCTTTCTTTTTATTCATCTCAACATTCATGCCCGTTTCAAAAAGTATAAAAATATATCTTAATATTATCCACTTTTTACGCTTATCATAACAAATTATCACATATTTTTCATTAAATTATCTATAACTAATGCTCCCTCCGTCCCACAAAACGCTTCATGTTTACTGTTACACATTGTTTAAAAAAATTCTCCTTTTGACTTATTTTGTTGACTTTAGAGAGTATTATAGTGTTTTTAAGTAATAAAAAATATTAAAGTAATGGTATGTTTGTGAAAAATGAATGACCACTTTGAAGTTAAAGTAACTTTTGAGGTTGTTGGATAAAGTGATTTTTTTTTCTTTTTGATACGAAGGGTTTTATGGGACAAACAAATGGAGAAAGTGTGAAGGGTGTTTGGGACGGAAGGAGTACTTATTTTTTGCTCACATTCCAACAACTTTACATATAAAAAGTAATTTTTTTAACCACTGTGCACAAAATACGTGCATTAATTCCCGTGACGGAGGGAGTGAACACTTTCTTAAAAAATAGTGTATCCCACCATTAGGGGTTTACTGTTGCACATTGTTTGAAAAAAATTCTCCTTTTGACTTATTTTGTTAACTTTAGAGAGTATTGTAGTGTTTTTAAGTAATAAAAAAAATTAAAGTAATGGTATGTTTGTGAAAATGAATGACCACTTTGAAGTTAAAGTTGGATAAAGTGATGTTTTTTTTCTTTTTGGTACGAAGGGTTTTATGGGACAAACAAATAGAGAAAGTGTGAAGGGTTTTGGGGACGGAAGGAGTACTTATTTTTTGCCCACATTCCAACAACTTTACACATAAAAAGTATTTTTTTAACTACCGCGCACAAAATACATGCATTAATTCCCGTGACGGAGGGAGTGTACACTTTCTTAAAAAATAGTGTACCCCACCATTAGGGGCCCTTATCGCTCCTGTCTTTGGAATTAATGGAGGAGATAAATCATAGGATGTGTCTCAAGTAACTTATAAAGAGGGCTCACTGTTTGACTGTGTTTATAAGAAGTCAAATTCATGCCAAAAATAAAATTCGAACTCTCACTCTGCAGCTATTAGCTCAATTAAAGGTTTTTCCACTCTTCCCCTACCACTTGAGTTATTTCCTGTGTGCAGAGTATAAATTTTCTTATTTGACCGAGGAGGTATCCACATACACAATTCATACTCTAAAAGGTTTTACAAAATCATAATTCATGTTATCCATTTACATTATAAAAAGTAAGATTAAATTTGTAAAAACACGACTATTCACTATACATAAACTACTTTTTCCATTTCATGATAATAGTTATATTTATTTTTTTATCGGAGATTAAAGAACATAGTATTTTATGTAGTTTATTGAAAAATATAATATTTTAGTGTATGGTGAGTAGTTATACTAATATTGTATATGTGACCGATGAATATACTCCCTCCGTCCCCTTGATACATATCCATTTTGTCATTTTGGTCCGTCCCATTACAAAATATCCATTTCATTTTTTAGATTGATGTGACCACACATGGCCCCACACTCAACACTAATACAACTACCCGCTACATTTTAAAATATTATTTCTCTCACCTCAAAATACATTAAATTATTATATTCCTTAATCTATGTGCAAAAAGTAAATAGCTACGTTTCAAGGGGACGGAGGGAGTATATATTAGTAATTGACTTGTGTGAGTCTCATCTACTGAAAAGTGAAATGACACTCTCTCTATCCCGAATAAATGTTCACCTTTACTATAAATACGGAGTAAGAAAAATTATTTTTTTACTAACTTTATTAACTTTGAAGGGTTATGTGTTATTTTTAGGTAATAAATAAATGGCTTTATTAAGAGATTATTTATTTTTAAACTTTTAGTATCTTAGGTGGTAAAGAGTTTATTGGGACGAATTAATGTTGAAAGAGTGAAAAGCTTGTTGGGATAGAGGGAAAACTAACTAATTCACGAGCAAAAAATAAATGATACATTTTAGCTGGAAGGAGGAAGTATATTATTTTAAAGTATTCCCCTCATTTCATAATGAAGTTTACAATTATTGCAGATATGAAGTGCTAGAAAAATTGCTTTTAGACTTACTTTTAGAGTTAGTTTGATATTTTTATATAATAAATACATTATAAAATAAGTTATGTGAGTTATAAAAGAGTGATAAATTTAAAATTAAGATATATTATGTGGTTGTCAGATTATGTACTATTTCCTTATTTAGGGTGTAAACTTGTTTGTGGGACGAACAAAAATAGATATAAATTTATTTATGGAACGAAGAGAAGAGTAAAATATTAACATTCTCATAATATCAAAATATTAAAAAATGTCATTCACTTATTATATCTTATAACAAAAAGTAAACTATTTTACTCACTTTTTCCATTAAATTATTCAAAGTATTCATATTTTATCTTACATTTTAAATTTGAAAGGATTTTTTTTCTTAATCCAAATATCCGCATAAGCACTAAAAAATTCCCAGAACTGAAGTAGTATTAAATATAAGGTTAATATGTAAAACTCTCCCTTTTCAAACTTAAAAAAAAAAAAAAAAAATAATAATAATAATAATAAAAAATTGTCAAACCATTTTAAAAAATAATTAAAATTGCCCACATTTCATGAATAAGGAACATATTGCTCCTAATTTATTTAAATTAAACTAATACTATTTTAAATAATTTTAAACACCACCAAACAAACAAATTTTATCAAATATACCATCAAAAGGACCAAAACATCCTAAGTGTTCATACTGCCTCTATACACTTATTAACACAAAATTCATCATTATTTTAAGCTTCAAAATTGTAGTAAAATCTGAATTATATATTTATGAATGAAATTTTTATTGTAAAATTATATTACTTAATCAGAGGAGAATTTCAAATATATATAGATCCAAAAGAAAGTTCAAAATCTAAGTGTAGCAGGACTGTAAGCCGTATTCGAGAGGAGAACTCAAAATATTTTAAGATTTTGAGAAGTAGAAAAAAGTCAACTAATTGAGATAAGGTTATTCAAAAGGCGAAAATCGGAGAAAGGGTGTGAAAAACACATAAAACTGCATTCTAACTCCACGAGTTGGATAAGGGCGGAATATCAAGAGCATTTTGTAGATGCAGAACTGATATTTTTCAAGAGGGTTCAAAGAAACGAAGTTGCAGTACTCATCAGCTTCAGTGAGATGCATGGATGTGTCCCCTAACACGAAGAGTGGAAAAAGCGACCCAACCAAGGTTTGAGGGAGATTCACAAGTCATATCTCTTCTATTGAAAATCACCTTGATGGAGTGGAAGGATATCGATACAAATACCTTTATAATAAGTCATGATCTTATAAAAATACAAAAGACAATACAATACTTTTGTGAATACAATTGAACTAAGTCAAATCTAGTAGTAGAAATTCAATTTCAAATGAAAAAGGTCATAAAGGTGAAGAAGCAATAACTTGAGTTTATCAAGAATGTTCAAGCCTAAGTAAAATCCCTGGAAGCCAAAACAACACTAGCAGGGAAGAAATCAGGAGGATGACTGCCACCAACCTATGGAAAAGAGCCCCTTTTACATCAAAAGGAAAAAACCATGAAGGCCACCAGACTAAAGACAATGAGTGCTAAGATGATTGTTGTCCTTCGAGGATAACCTATATTCTCAAATGGAGAGAGCAAGTCTTGATGAGTTACAAGATTTATATGAGTCATTTAAGAGACTAAGTCTTGTAGATTTAAAGATAAATGATTAGTGTAAAAATTAGCGTGTTTTAGAGTCCGATTTAACACCGTTTTATGAAATTTACGTATTTGAGCATCTTTTGGTTAAATTGCATATATTTGTGTTAAAGATGCATGTGAGGTGTTATTTCGTATTTTTAATTAGGTGGAAAAAGATAGCAAAATGAGCAAAATCGAAAGTTGAGATCAAAACTGAAAAAACTGAAGCTGGAACGACTCGTGCCATCCAAGCTGAGGAAGGCGTGCCGCTCATTTGTGCTCACTCGTGCCGGAAACTACAGAGCACGGGCATCGAGTGCTGTCGAGAGCCGCCCAATCTGCCGAGAACGCACGCACCCGTGCCCAAGAATCCCGCAAGCAAGTGGTCGGCATGAGTCATGCCAGAACGACTCGTGCCGTATATTGAACGACTTGTGCCGATTTTTGTCCAGGTCCAGTTTTGTCGTTTTATTATTTTCTTAGTCGTTCGTGTTTTTTACGTGAAAAAAACCCACTTTTGAGTCAGAATCCGAGTTTACCAGACCTTAACTATAAAAGAGAAACTTTTGGAATTTAATTCATATCTCTTCACATCCTTTCCCTGCCACAATTCCGAAATCAAGATCCACCATCTCATCCACTCATCCCACACTTGGAGAGTTCGTTAGTGTTTGCTTACTTGAGAAGGAGAATGGATAATATTCAGAACCACGGAGGGAAGAATAGAGAATCAAGCCAAAATTAGTGTTTTTCTTGTTCTTTCTTTCTTACTTTTGAATTATAGACTTATAGATAAGTTTTCATACATAGACATAGGTGTTACTTGTAACATCATGGGCTATTACTTTTCTAAATAGTTCTAGGATTTTGAAGGTTTGGATTGGAGTGAATTGATGATCTAGGCTAGGTTATGGATTTATGCATATGGTTATTCCTTTATTAATACTTTGATTCAAACTTATATTTTCTTCTTTTATGATCCGTCCTCATTCATATTTATGCCATTATCTTATGCATGTCTACGATTGTTGCTTCTGTCATATAGGGTTTATATTTGTCTATCTATTATGAGTACAGGGGATCAAACCACATAACCTTTATTCATTAGAATAATTAATATTGGACATTTAATATACTCCCTCCATCCCACAAAAGTTTGCATGCCTCTTCTGGCACGGAGATTAAGAAAAGTAATAACTTTTAGGGGTAATATGGTATTTTTAGTAATAAATAAATGATAAAGTATATTAGGTGTGTTAGGTAAGATTGGTTTTTTTTTTAAATAAAGTGTATGGAGAAGGGTGAGTGTGTTTGACTTTGTGCATTTTTAGGAATGTGCAAACTTTTTTGGGACAATTCAAAATGGAAAGTGTGTCATCTGAAATTGAACGGAGGGAGTGTCTATTAATTACTGGTCTATAGGATTTGGTTTCTTAGATTGTTAAGTGGGAATTGAAGTTTATTTCTTAAGTACCTATAAAGGAAAATCTAGTGATCTAGCCTTTAATGGAATTTAGCATGAAGCACCTAGAAAGGAAGTAAGAATTATTCTTCTGCATGTGAGGAGTTAAACTAGATTTATGTGTTAAGTTTACTTGAAAAATATGGTTTATTTATAGCAAGGAGTGTATATTTGTGGGATGAAAAAGAGGAGGAGATTAATGTGAAAATGGGTACTATAAGATTGGCATTCAACAGATTATGGAATTGTCTTGCACCAAGAATATGTCAAGCTATTATTTGAAAGCTATTACATGGGAGGCTACCAATAAGGGACAAGCTCAACCGAATTGGTATCATTTCAAATCCAGATGATATGCGTTGTTCATGGGGTTGTAATGAACTTGAAGATGTCTCTCATCTATTCTTCACTAGTGATATGGCTTGGAAGATTTGGCAACAAATCATGTTTGGTTAGGTGAAAAATTTGTACTTCATGTATACCCTACCATCAATTTTCTTCAACACGGAGAGAGCTTGGGATGCAAGAAAGCAGTTCTTATTGCCTCTACAATATGGGTCACGGTGACTTGGACGATGTGGAGGTATAGGAATAACTTGGTATTCAATGGGCACTCATTGAATTTAAAGAAATTATTCTATGAGGTTAAAGCAAGATCTTGGTCATGGTTATCATCTAAGCTAGTGGAATTTCGAAATATCAGTGCCTTGGAGTGGTATAAATGCCCACGAAATTACTGTCATTAATTAACAAATTCTGTTGTTTTTAATTGCTAAATGTTGTGGAATGTTTGTAATATATCATGGTTGTGATGTTTGGTGGTGTAAGGGTGAAGCACCCCTTGTGCTTTTGTATCATTTTTCTCCATTGAATAAAATCTTTGCTTGATCAAAAAAAAAAAAAACTTGAAAAAGAGATTTAGCATATTTAAGTGATTGCTTTCATAATATCTGCAGGAATTCTAACTGATTGTCTAGTAATTTAATTTGACTAATTTAAACTGGATTTCTTAGAGATATCTTGTCTTCTCTATTGAAACACTTGTGTTATTTTCTACTTGCTATTTTATTATTTTTAATATTTATTTTTACTCTCATTAGTTTAATTAATTCCTTTAAAAAATCAGATATTTATCTTATATTAGAATTGTCATAAATATGATTAAATAGAGGGTCTAAAGCTATCTTGTGGGTTCGATATTAAACTTGGTCACACGCTGAGCTACAACGAATTCCTTATACTTGAGGATACACTTTTAGCGCACAATCAGTGAACAATAAACTCAGGAGATATGTTGGAAGCAGCACTTGGGGCTTCTCAACAACAATCCTAGGCTCTTCCCACATAACAAGGTTTGAGTTAAGATAAATTATTAATTTTATCGAGATTATTAATTTAACGAGTATTATTTTATGGAGGTTTTACTGTTGCTATAAATGTATATATGTGGGTATTAAAATGATCCCTCCATCCTACATATTTTTACTTGGTTTTCATTTTGAAATGTCACAGTATTTTTACACGTTTCCATTAATGGTAAAATTGTATTATACATTTAACTTATTTTTTATATTTTGTTTATCAATCTCAACAATTTTATTTATTTTTTTCACTTTATTCATTATTTTCAACAATATTATTTACTTTTTCTCTCAAAATTTACCAATTTATTTCTACTTTTTCTTACATTACATATTAAAAAAATAATACTTCTTAATCTTCGTGTCCGTACAAATCGATAAAAATAATCGGGATGGAGGAAGTATTTGAGTTAAAAAGTTTTATGTCTTTTTATTTTAAGATATTTTTATTAGGAAAACTCTTTTATGAGACGGATATACGTACGTGAGACGAGTTGTCAGATGAGACGATCCATTTTTAAAGTATGATTATTATATAAGTAAAGTATGTTTATATGAATTTAAATTATACTTGTAATGAATCATATTATAACACTCCATAATCATACTTTAATGCATTATTTACCATACTTTAGAAAAATATATTTTAACAATCAATAAACATAGTTTACCTATATAACAAACATATTTAACACATCTCACACATCATCTCACATTAGTATTGTCTTATAAAATACTATCTTTTTTGAATAGATCGCGGCTATTCACCCATCTTGTTACTAAATACACTCGTTTATATTTACACACACCAAAATTATAAATACATACATGCAAAAGACATTACTACCCTTGTAGCTTAATATGACTAGGGGTGGGCGGTATGGTATACCGAAGATTTTTGATCATACCAAATACTGTACCAAAATTTTCGGTATATAAAAAATCATACCGCCACCTTACCTAAACTTTCGGTATACCATAGTTCGGTATACCGATATTTTGGTATAGAAAAATAGTATATCTTCTACTTACCAATATTTCGGTATATCGTATCATACCTAAAATATCGGTATATACCGTCCTATTAGATAGTTTGTTATGTCATTATGCACTTAAAATTCAATAAATCTAACTAAAAACTGTACTAAAAAAGTGAAAGATAGCTATAAAATAAATTTTAATAGATAACAAATTCATAATAAAAAATATACAACAATTCACAAAACGATCATATTAAATAAGAGTGAGTCTCATGTAAATCGGGTTTACATGTAAACCCTGTTTTTTAAAATTACTCTTTAAGATATAAAAAATTACTCTTTGAAGAGTAATAATTCATATCTCTAAAAAGTAATTTTTCATATACTAAAAAATAATCTATAAACAATGATTTACAATAATTTGAAGAGTAATTTTTTAATTTAGAAGAGTAACAATTTATGTTCTAAAGAGTAATTTTTTATATACTAAAGAGTAATAGAGTTTATATAATTAAACGTAAACCCGATTTACATAAGTGTTTATCATTAAATAAATAGTACCCAAGATATCTACACAAGAACCATATGAAACTTATATTAAAATCAACACTTTTAAATTTTCATATAGGATAGAACTACATAACTAAAAAAGAAGTACAAGATATCATAAAAGCCAATCAACTTTATCACCCATTTATTATTATGAAATTTATAGTAGGATTTTGAATTTAATCTTTTAATTAAATAGTGTATATACATAATTTAATTAAAAATTATAAAATATAAATAATAATTATAATTGCATATATCATGTAGTATGTATACCGTATCATATTACCCAAAAATTGAATATTTTACGGTATTTCGGTATATACCAAAATACCGAGGTATTGATAATTTATATACCTTTATCATACCAAAATTTTCAATATTGTATCATACCTTACCAAAAATTTTGGCATACCTAAAATTTTGACAAAATCGGTATTTTTTGATATGATAAGGGCGGTATACCAAAATTTTGGTATTTTTTCCCAGCCCTAAATATGACCACATGCTAAAAAAAACTAAATTCAACATAAACTATTTAGGAGATACACCCCTAAAACTCATGATACATGCTCTCTCCACCTCCAACGGTGGAAGAAGAGGAGAAAATAAAAAAACAAGAGAAAAGAAGAGTGTAGTTTGTCATCATATCATCCACATCCAATAAGAGGGAAAAAGAAAAGAAGAAGATTATCATCAACATCTAAGACTAGGGTTTAATTTTAGGAGTCAAATGATATGAGTATATAGGCCAAATATATTGTTTTGTGTAATTAAAAATGAGGTGGGCAGAATGAACGATGGTTTCATGGGGAAATAAAAATGGATAATAAGTGAAATGCACAAAACGAAGGCATGTCGTTCGATCTTGATCAGACGCAAATTTCCTTCTTATTCAATCAGCACTGGATGAATTTTTCCATTTTGTTCGACCACTAGACGAATTTTTCCATTCTGTTCGACCAATCCTAATTGAACAGAATGGAAAAATTCATCCGGTGCTGGTCAAACATTTCTTAGTTCATCGACCCTGGTTGGTCGAACGATCTAGCGTCGGGATAAAAATAAAACATGAATGACTGCATTTTATCTGTTGAAATATATAATATTACACATCTTAAAGGTTTTGGGTTTATCCTCTTCCGACATTATACTACATTTTGGGTGTATGAAAGGATTTATAAGGTAGGAAAAATTAAGTTTTTTTTAAAACAAATTTTCCTTAGTTCTTGAAAAGGATAGTTGGTGTATGGGGTTGGTGTGTGTTTTGATTTGTGAAGATGTGAGGTGTGTGTATATATGATTTGTGGAATTATTAATGTGAAGATGTGAAGTGTGTGTATGTATGTATGATTTGTGGAGTTGGGTTGTAATTTAAGGAATTTAAGTTTTTTGGGCATTTTAATAATTTGTTATATAATTGTATCATTTAAAAAATAGGATTATTACTGATAGGTACACATATGTATAGCCCAATACTAATAAATATAATGATTGAATATAATTATTGATAAATACATAACTTCTTTTTTTTTCCAGCATTACCCTTATTTACAACGATTAAAATTCAATGTTTGCATGTAATAATAGTTTCACTTGAACATTAATATGCACTAAATCAAATAAAAACAATGGGTGAAAGATTTAAGGAGAGAATTAAGAATAGTTATAACAACTCATTCTTTAATTTAATCATGTATTTTTTGTTTCTCCTTCAAGGATGCACACTAATGTATATTTGTAGGGTTTTTCAATTTGATCGCATATTTCCTGTTTCTTTCTCAAGAATGCAGCGTATTTTCTGTTTCTCTCTCAAGAATGCACACTAATGTACATTAGTAGGGTTCTTCAATATAATCGCGTATTTTCTGTTTCTCTCTTAATAATGCACACAAATGTACATTCGTACAATATTATATTTTGGCTAAATATAGTGTGCACCCGGGTGCACACGAAGCTTCGTGTGCACTCACATACAAATATAAATAAAAACATATACAATTATGAGTAAAAATGTATACAATTTAACACTTAATTTTTTTAATGAAAAATTGAATGTAAAAAATATACAATTATTAAAATACATGTATACACTATTGAATAAAAAGTTATACACATATGAATGTTAGTTTTTTTAATGAAAAACTTATTGTGAAAAAAGTATACAATTATTACAAAACATGTATACAAAAGAGAATAACATGTATACAAAATAGAATAAAAGGTTGGGTGCAAGGTTACACCCGGGTGCACCTAATATACACTCTTATATTTTATCGCGTGGGTTAAAAAAATACTTTATTTATCAGTATTTTTTTGAAGTGAATGTATCGTTTAGTAATACTTAAATACGTTTTATACCTACTAATTACTGATCCTTAAAAAATCAAATGAGTGTATGTTAGTAAAATGGAGGGTATGAATAGCCAATGACTTTTGAATATTTGAGATTATTCATTTGAGTTAAAAGTTATTTAATTCTTTTTATTTCAAGATATTTTTATGAGTATCGCATTTTAAGTTTGTTCATTAAAGAGTGAATGAATACTTAATTATGTACTCTCTCCATTCTGTCGAGATCTTTTTATGC
This sequence comes from Pogostemon cablin, assembly GCA_023678885.1. Lineage (NCBI taxonomy): Eukaryota > Viridiplantae > Streptophyta > Magnoliopsida > Lamiales > Lamiaceae > Pogostemon > Pogostemon cablin. The sequence goes on from CM042993.1 coordinate 12,326,944, forward strand.
ATAGATTAAGGAGTATTATTATTTTATGTGTAGTGTGTAGTTGTATTAGTATTGAGTGATGGCCACATATGGGGCCTTTTTACTAAAAGTGGGAAAAGTGAATATTTGAATGGGATGCCCAATATAGTAAAATAGAGACCTTTCGGTGAGACGGAGGGAGTACATATTTTTATTAAAGATTTTATTATATAATATACATATTATTCATGAAATAATTTAATGAAGATTATTATTTTAGCAAATACTTGTGTTCAATCAGTTGTATATATACATGTAACTGTGTATATTTTTATTAATTCATGAAATAATTTAATTAAAAGATTATTATTTTAGCTAATACTTGTGTCCAGTCAGTTGTATACATGCAATTGTGTATATTTTTAATTATAATGTAATATTACTCTTTCATATAAAGGATGATTTGTTATTCTATAAAAAAATAATATTCCCTTCATTCCATAATAAAGTTTACAATTACTATAAATACAATGTTTGAGAAAAGTTATATTTTTATTGTTCTTAGGTAGACATGTATCCTAATTCAAAACCATCGGTTCCGATTCCTGAAAATGAGGAACTGAAACCGAACTAGGGGTAGGAGGGTTTCGGTTCGATTTTGGAACAGCTGGTTTCGATATTTTTTTTAATTTTTTTTCAGCATTCAAACCGTAAAAAAATAAAAATTAAAAATGGAGGAACTATCGGTTAGAAGCGGAACCGCTGGTTCCGGTTCCATGAATGAAGAACTGGAAATGAACCGAAATATATTCGGGTTCGGTTTCATTTTAATCGATTTTAGAACTGCCGATTTCAATTCCAGTTATTTTGTGCATATCTATCATTAGAAGTAGTTTGATATTTTTAAATAATAAATAAATGGTAAAATTAATTATTTGAGTTGAAATTTGGGAGGTGATGGTAATTTTACAAACAAAATATGTATGGGGTTATTAAGTATGTCATTTTTTTTTTTTAAAATATAAACTTACGGTAGGAACAAATTAGTAAATGTTTTAGTTGTTTATGAAACGTTGATAGTATTCCTATTTCCTGTACATGAAAACTTGAAAAAGAGCAAACACTATATATTTTAAGAATTTGCACTTTACATTCCAAAGAATTTATTTTGAAAAGCACACTATACATTAAATGATATATCATCACTTGATCGAATACTTATTTAAACCGAATTTAAATTTTTTATAATGATAAAATTACACTTCAAATTATTGTAAAACCTAATTTATTAATTACTTTTTAATACATGAAAAATTACTATTTAGATAAATAAATTATTACTCTTCTAAATAAAAAAAATATTACTCTTCAAAAAGTAAATTTGCAAAAACAGGGTTAACGTGTGAACTTGATTCATATCAGACGGATCTATTATTATTATGTACTCCCTTCCTCCGTCTTAAAAAAATCTCATTTGTTTTTTTTAAAAGTAGATTAAGAAGTATTATTATTTAATGTGTAGTGTGTAATTGTACATATTAGTAGGGTATGTGGGCTCTATATTTTAATTTTATTAGTGAGTGTGTATGGGGTCCCATATATTTAGAGAGGGAGATAAGACCCTTTGAAACAAATGCCCAAAATAAAAAAATAATAATAAAAAACTCTTTAAACCAGACAGAAGAAGTATTATTTTTGTTATAATAATAATAATAACATCAATAAATGAATAAATAAATAAATAAAAAAAAGCATAAGACACACCTTTGATGGAGTTGTCTTGCTATATTCTACGTGTTGTGGTCCACCCAACACCACTTTGGACCACATGTTAGGGAACCCACTCCGCCCAAAAGCAAAGGAAAATGAATTATTAAAAGAAAATTTACCAGTGTTATCCAAATCCCAAACACCAATTTCACATTCCTATACAATAGTTCACGTTTATTATTCTAATTATTTAAGATAAAATATACTCTTGAACAATCCAAAATTATTATTTTACCATACGGCCAATCCTATAGCATCCATTTGACAATTTCCCTTTTCAATATAAGAGTAACACACATCTAATACATTTTTTAATATAACTACTCACTACACAAAAAATAATAACATCCATTAATTCACATGCAAAAAAACAAATAATTACCTTTACATTGACTAGAGAGAGTATTATTGACAAAATTTATTGATTTTTTTAAAATATTTTAATAATTTTTTAGTAATAAATATTACCTCCATCCATCACAAACGTATTTGTTTTCTTTATGCATGTGGATTAAGGAGTATTATTATTTTATATAAAGTAGCCCCCAGGGCATAGCTCAAGTGGTAGAGGAGAGGGTGGAAAGGCCTTCCAGCTGAGTTTGGTTGCTGAAGGATGGGGGTTCAAATCCTGCCTTTGGCATGGATTTGACCCCTTGCAAGCACAAGTTTAACAGTGAGCCCTCCCTATAAGCCACTTGATACACATCCTGCGATTTACCTCCTCTACCAATCCCCAGAGCAGGGGCGGTGGGGGCCCCTAATGGTGGGGTACACCATTTTATATAATGTAAGTAATTGTATTGATGGGGAATGATTGGGAGTGGCGGGCCCTTTTACTAAATAAAAAAAATTGATACTTTAAGAATTGACTACCCAAAATGGCAAAATTGATAATTTAGTGATGCACGGAGGGAATATAAAATTTAAGTTATGTTATGTGTATTAAGTAAGAGAATAATTTTTAAAATAAAATATTTTTTAGTTATTAATAAAGGCTAAAACTTGTGTGCCTCGGGGACACCGTGTGCCCAGATACTTAATATTAAATGATATACTATTTAGTATAAGCACGTTTACCCTTTATTTCCAGAAAAAATAAAAATAAAAAATTAATGAAATTCTTTAGAACAAAATATTGTACCCTTATTAATTAAAGTGTATATTTTTTAGAATGAAATGTTGTATCCTTATTAATTAAAGTGTGTACTCTTTAGAACAAAATATTATACTCTTACACACCTATCTTATGCACCTGGGGACATAAGAGACCAACTCATTAATAAATGTATTATTTGTACTTTGAATATAATACATTTATATTAAAAATATGGTTATTATGTGGTGCATCAGGTATACCGGTACCCCGAGAGTTTATAAGCTTAATTATAGGGTATAGTTATTTTTGTTATTTAAAATTTTAATTATTTATTATAATCCAAATTAGGTGGTTATTGATGAGTTATTTGATGTAACAAATATATTAAAACATCCTAGTTTAACTCTAAAAAATAATCTGTTTCAAAAGAATCCGTTGAATTTTCATTAACTGAAATTAGACCGATCCTTTTGTGGTTAAAAAGTAAGTATTATTTTTTCATGATTAGTTACTGTTTTACATTAAAAAAATTTATTACTTTTAATATATACTATCGTTTATGGCTAATTATCCATCCATCGGGTGCACTGTAAACTATTTTCAGAAATTTATACATTTATGTATAAAAATGTATACACTAATAATAAAAATCTATATACTTTGTTAGTAAATTTTCTGTAAGTTTTTTGATGAAAAACTGAATATAAAAAAATTATACAATTATTAAGTAACATAACTATACAATTATTAAAAAATATATATATAATATTGAAAAAAGTATTATACATATACAAGCGTGCATCCAAGTGCACATGATATCAACTCTTTATTTATAAAATAATTTAATTAATTGGATACTTGTTATTGAATAAGTATTAATTATCATTAAAAATATTGACACTTTATTATACATGATATAATTCAATTAGATATGATAGGGTGATTTGATTTAATATTAAATGAAGCTTATCTCTACCGACTTAAACTTTTAAACTTTTAGTTTAAGTTGGAAAAATTAAATAAAATAAATATCCACAAGGGTTGGAATAAATTTATCTACCTGCACATAAAGGACTTAATTAAGTGTCTATCAAATTAAAATTTTAGTAGTCATTTAACAGTAATCCGTTTGAAAGAGTGTCTTTTACTTTTGTGCACATTAATTAAGGAGTATTATTATTTAGTGTGTAGTGGACATTTGTATTAGTGGGTGTGTGGGCCTCATATTTTAATTATATTAGTGGGTGTGTGCGGATCCCATATGTAAAAAAAGAAAATGACCGTCTTTGGAGCGGATGACCAAAATAGAAAAATACCCTCTTTCAAGCGGACAAAATAAGTATAAAATAATACTCATCTTTCCACTCGCTTAAATTCTGGTCATTAACATAATAGACTTGATTAAGTATTAAATTATATCCGTCTCTTCCAATTTAAATTTTATCAGGTTATCACTTTTATCAATCATGTATCACTTTTTATAAAAAATGTTATACATCAATCATGTATAGGGATGTCAATTTAGACCCGACCTGCAGGTATCCGCCAGGCCTACACGATTTGGGCCGATCCAGACCTGCGCCCGAACTAGAAACGGGACGGGCCGGATTTGGATATTACTTTAGCACCGCGGGTACCCGACCCGTCCGTACTAAATATAAATATTATATTATTTATTTTTTATAATCATTTAAAATTCTATACTTTACTACTAATTTTATGGTTATTATTATCATTTGATTTTTTTTTTTTGACAAAATTATTATTTGAAGCTATGGAGAATGATGTAGTGCAGAGAGTTACTGATTTATGAGTAGAGAATAATTAAAATTCCAGCCACATAGTAAGTCTTAAAAAAAATTAATAAAAAAAGGAAGGAGAGCGGATAGGGGCAAGGTAGACCCGCCTTCGATCGGGTCTGGGTATAGGGCTGTGTAATAAGATCTGTACAGGTCTGGGGCGGGTTCAAGGCGAGTAATTCTAAAACGGGTCAGTCCGGGTAGTTAAGTACCCGTCCCAGACCCGACCTGTTAACATCATTAATCATGTATCACATTTTATTAAAAATATTATAACATCTTATTCGTCTCACTCAAAGTTTTATTAAAATTCATGGCAAAGCCTACACGTAAGGGACTTGATTAAATATTAAATGATATTCCTCTTTACAGACTTAAACTTTTAGTCATTTAACAAGACAGTACAGGACCGTAATCACTTTTCATGAGGAAGTTGATTAAATATTAAATAATACACATCTCTATAAACTTAAACTTTAGTCATTTAACAAGATCGTATGTGGCCATTTTCACTTTTTATCATTTTGTATCATTTTTTAAATATATTATAACGTATTATTCGTATGACTCAAAGTTTTAATTAAAATTTTACATGCAATGCTTTAGGAATATTAAAATGAGGAATCTATCTCAATGTGAGAGAGCATTCTACAGTGATTTGAAGTGTATGCATGTGAGAGAGTGTGTTAGAGGGACAAGTGACTTGAAGCGTATGCATAGAGTGTTAGAGGAACTTAAAAGTATTAGTAAATGACATTTCTCTCAATCAATTTGAATTTTTAGATAATTAAATCATCATTTAATAGGATTATTATCACTCTTCTTAATACATCACCTTTTTAATAAAAATATTACTCCCTCTATCCCATAAAAGTTGACACACTTTCCTTTTTGGTTTGTCACATTAAATATTATTTCTCTCACTTCACTTTACTTCACTTTACATTAAATTATTATATTCCTTAATCTCCGTGCCCAAAAAAAATTATACCAACTTTAATGGGACGGAGGGAGTATAATTTTTTTTTCAGTTTCGGGCTCGGATTCTCTGTGTCATTTGGTGCATCATCTTTTGTGTCACACCATTACATTGACGACACATAGGAGAGAGAAACTATACCCTAATCCTTAAACCCTAGGGGCAATGGTTGGATTTGTTTCCTTATCTTACATGTCAATCACATTACTTGTGGCACAGAAGATAATGCACCAAATGACACAGAGAATCCGAGGCGGTTTCGCTCAAGGTTAACTACTCCTTTAATCTCGGATGTGCTTCATGTATTTTTCTACGCATAATTTAATAAAAAAATTACCTTTTTAATGTATAAAATAAGAAAAAAAATATTTTAATTAATTTAATGAAAAAAATTGTGTAAATTAATTGTTAGGATATATTAAAAAAAATGGGTATTATATTGAGATGTGTGTAAAGTAAAAATTATTATAGTGTATATTTTATCACTTTTAGAGGGGAAAAAGTATATATGTGGGACAAATAAAAAAGAAACAAAGACTTGTACGAGACTCTTTCACGTAAGCTCTTACGTGAGACAGATAAAAAGTAATACCTTTTATATTTAAAAGTGATACCCAATTAATGAAAACTGATAAGGAAAATTTTAAAAAATAGTCATTTATTTAATTAAAAATTAACAATATCAACAACAAACAATTTTTATAACAAATCTAATTAGGGAGCGGCTATTTGCACCCCGAAAATGCTAAACACACCCAGTAAATATTTAAATTTAAAAATTATTGATTAATATGTCAAAATTACCCTCTATCAAAGGGTTTACATTTCCTCACTCTCTCACCCCGTCGAACTCTCCGCCTCTTTTCTTTCAGGCACAATTTTTTTTTGCAGCTTGCAGTTTCAATTTGAGTTGTACATAAAATACCATTAATTCAAAGTACATTAATTCAAAGTATAAACGCCATAATCAAATTAGCAAAAAGATTGAAAAAAGAACACTAAATAAATAAATCCCATCAAATTTCGTTTCTTACCATCTTTCCTTATCTTCCACCCTCCCAAAATCAGTTTCAGAATTTAGGTCTCGATATGTGTTCAGTTTGATTTGATTTTGACTTAATACATATTAAATGTCGTCCACGGAGCAATTGATGAGTAGCGGCGGCGGGCCGAAGTAGGTCCAAATGCAATCGGAGTTGGGGTCTCCGTAGATGGTCTCGTCGTTTCTGTCGTTCCAGCAGCAAAATTTACCAGGGAAAGATTTGACTCGTAAAGAAAGAGGCGGAGAGTTCTGCAGGAAGAGAGTGAGGAAATGAAAACATTTTGATTAAGGGTATTTTTAACATATTATTTAATAATTTTTAATTTTAAACATTTTAGGGGTGCGTTTAGTATTTTTGGGAGTGCAAATAGCCGCCCCCATCTTATTAATATGTACTTTTTGGATTTTAATGCTCCTACTATTCAACTAATAATACACAATGTGCCTCATGTTGGTATGAATGCCGATGAGTGTCCTATGTCGATATGGATGTCGGTTTCGATTCCGGTGTCGGTGAGTGTCGGTCACCATACCAGCGACTGACAACCGGGTGGCGGCGGCAGGAGGGGGGAGTGAAGAAGGGTGGGGACCGGAGATTGTTTGGGATGAGGATATTTTGGACCTTTTAGAATGTAATTTATTAGAATTGTTATAAAAGTTGTTTGATGTTGGCATTGTTGTTGTTTGGGTGTATTTTGGACATTAATAACAATTGAAACTTAAAATATTATACTATGATACTATCTTTCATTCTATGAACCTGAGGGAGCATAACAGTGCACTTTTAGAACCTCCACCTCTTGAACTTACGATTATTGAGTCTAGTTGAATACTATGATCAACACACAGAATACTGAAGCTAATGTGGAGTACATATGAGATACCTATATATGCTGGATTGATATGATGTATTGCAAAACCAACAAAAGGCAGTTGACATAGGACAATAGTGAATGCTATGAAGGAATGATTGAGAAGGAAACAACCTAGTGTGGTCGCTTTCCATGCTGCAAGCCAGCTCTACTGTAGTAGTGGGAAATGTGGGAATGGAAGCAAAAAGTCACCTTTGCCCCTTGGTCCCCCAATTCTAGGATTTATTACGCACTCTCTCTTCACACTAATATGAATGATTGGATGCCATCCCACCACCACCCTCTCTCATCTTCCGTCGACATCGCCGGTGTCCCCTCTCTCTCTCTCTCTCACACACATAGACACACACCTGTGGTGAATGCGATATCAACGCTGCATCTTCCCACATTATTAACTACTACCACCAAAGTATAATTCTCTCTGTCATGTTATCTTTTACACGTATGTACGGACACGTAAATTAAGAAAAAAAAATTAGCCGTATAATACAATTTGGAGTTAATTATTTTGTTAATTTAATGAAAAAAAATGTATAAAGTTGTTAACTCATTATTAAGAAAACGTAAAAAGTATATGATATTTTATTTATTTATTTAATTTTGCATGAGTAGTGAGATGTTCGACGGGTTGGATCGAGCCCTAGGGCTAGTGCGCATGCTGCTAGGCCAGACAACGAACCGTTGAGCCATCATGCTGCTTGTATCTAGATTTTGCCAGAAAATTTATTTATACAATTTTATTTGTAAAGAGCTTTGTTACCAAATACTTATAATGCATTTCTTTTTCACTTCAAGACCATTATGGGAAATCTCTTTTTTATATACATAGGATATAAGAAACAAAATAAAACATAGTAAAAAACGAAATAAAATGATAGCAATAAAAACAGTGATGTGTTGTCTTCCATTCAACTCTAAATTTAACGTAATCAAATTGGACAGAATTATATCTCATTAGAATATTGGTCATCCTTGCCGTAATATTTTAAAATTTGTGCATATTCCTCAATTAGTCATGTGTAGTTAGTAATTAATAGTCTTGTCTGCATCTTCTACACATGGCTTGAGATCACCAAAAGAGGTCATTTCATTAACCTTTCACTCTTGAGCATCATAGATCTCCAACTTCTCCTCCGATTATATTTATTTCATTCGGATTTGTGAAGAATCAATAGGTAAAATGAAATTTATATAAATAATACTTCCACCATCCCATTTATGTTTGTTCTCGCATGGAAATTAAAAAAGTGAGAACTTTTAATGATATTTTTTAAGTGTGTTAGATGTGTTAGATAAGAGTGATTTTTTTGTAAATAAAGTATATAACTAAGAATGATTATGTTTTGACTTTATGCTTTGTTAAGTAGGTGCAAACTTTTGTAGTACAACCTAAAATCACTACAAGAAAAAATGCATTTAAACACATTTAAAAGTGTTGTTATAGGTAATATATTAACACATTTTACCTATAACTACGTTGATTTTTGTGTGGTCCATTCTGCTGTGGGTATAGGTAGTACCCCTAATACCACACTTTAAGGTGTAAAGAATTATGACATAATAACACACTTATATATATTAATACACTTTGAAGTGTGAAGAAAAGTAACTTATTAAGACACTTTTAAATGTTACAATATAGTAATATTAAATAAAATAAAATTAAAAAGAGATTTCTCTTAGATTCGAACATGTGTCACCGTATCACCTGATGGGATCTCTATATTAAGTCAGAAACCATTAAACCATAAATAATTTTTGTGATTTTTTTATAAAAATAGTATATATACATAGAATACATAATTAATTTTTAATATTTAAATTTTATAATATTAATTTTATATTATCAATTTAATAGGTATAATAAATTAAATTTAGAATTATTTATTAATTATAATTCAAATTTAATATTTTTAAAATAAATTAATAGTAATATAAAAATATATATATAAATAATTATTTTAAAATATTTAGCATTTTTATATATTTATTATTATCTTAAATTTTAACGTCAAATATTTTTTTTAAAATAAAAAAAAATTTATTTTTTAATCATTAGATTAATTAAAATAATTATTATTTTAAAATAAATATAACCTTAAATTAAATTAACAATAAAAAATTATCAATTTAAGTAAATAAAATGTAAAAAATTATTAATTTAATTTTCTTAATTTTAAAATTTTAATTTAACTTTATAATGAAATAATTTATATTTCATATTTTAATGAGGAAACAAAAATTTTTAAAAAAATTATTTTAATGATTAGTAATCTTTATAATACGTTTGTGATAATAAAATACTATTTATATATATACTTTTAAGTGTTTCTAGAGAGTACATATAATGACACTTTTTTGTGTGTTAAAAAATGTATAACAAAAGTGTAGTAATAGATAAGTGTTGTTTCTGAAGTGTGGTGATAGGGCAAATATCAATACATCGATTTGTTAAGTGTCTTTATAGATCATATATTAACACCCTTAAAAACATAATGTATCAATACAATACCTATTATTACATCGACTTTAAAATGACATTAAAATATGTGTGGTAATAAGAATTTTTTCTTGTAGTGAATGGAAAGTGTGTCTAAAACAAACGGAGGGAGGGAGTATCATAAAATTCATTGCAACTTAAAATTTAAAGATGAGAATTGGAGTACTCATTTTTCATGCAACTATGCATAAATTTTTAATGATTCTTCTTTCTTTTATTGATTTTTAAGTTGTGTAAACTTCTAATAATTATTCTTATAAACAATTTGCTGTTAATTAAATTGATAAAGAAATAACTTTTGCTTTTGCACAAACTTTATAATATCTCAATTTGAATTCATAAAAAAAAATATGTTTTACACTTTTTTTAGTCATGGAAATTGAAAATTATTTGGAAATACTCCTAAATTTTTATGCTAGCAAGTTATATTTTTATATTACACTATTTTGTTCTCAATTCATACCATAAACACATATGTATAATTTAAGATAAATGAGTTTTTGAAATGATTACGTAACAAAGAAAAGAGATGTGTTAGATAATTTAATAAAATAAAATGTATGATTTGATCAAATAAGTGCAAAAATGTAAAATTATAAGAGTGTTAATATTATGAGTTATTGCCATTTTTGGAACGTACAAATTATTTTGGAACGGATAAAAAAAGTGTGCATGCAAAAAAGGATGGAGATGACATTATTTAGTGTTCGAATGTAAATAACGGTTAACTCCCCCTAGAAATTTCGTCTAGCTCCGCCCCTACAACTATGTGACGCTGCACGTGCGACTATACATGCAATTATGTATTAATTATATTGGCATTTTTCAAAATCAATTATTATTTGGAGAAATTGTGAAAAATGCCAAATTTTATACTTCCTCCGTCCACTGAAAAGTACGCGTTTTGTCATTTTGATTCATCCCAATACAAAGTGTGGATTTTCTTTTTTGGTAAATGGGACCTACACATATTAATTATTTCTCTCCATGGGCGCACACATCACCCTTACGCACCTACTGACTTTACATTAAAATATTATTTCTCTCGTCTCAAAACACATTAAAATATTATATCTCTTAATTTACTTCCAAAAAATAAATGTCCACCTTTCAATGGGACAGAGGTAGTGTATAGTTGAATTTTAAAATTGTCACCCGCAATAATTTTTTTTTTAGGAAAAATGTCACCTTTCGACTTTTTCACATCTCTTCATTATATAATTAATATAGTCGCATGTAGAGTCGCACATATAGTCGCGTAAAAAATCAAACATATTTAGTAAAAAACAAGTTTGTGTATGGTTGTATATATAATCGCATTAAAAAAATTCTACATGGAGTCGCATGCATAATTTCAGGCATAATCGCACAAAGGGTCACATTTAAACATTGTACATGAAGTCACAAATATAGTTGCAAGTTTAGTTGCATGTATAGTGGTATGAGATGCTGGATGAAAATTGTATGTAGGGTCGTAGACATAATTACCGATGTAGTCACAAGAGAGGTCGCAGCCTAGGGATAATTATGTCGAATTTTTTTTTTAAAAAAAGTGACACCTATATATATACTCCCTCCGTCCCGGCGTAAGAGGGTCATTTGCTTTTTTGCACTTAGATTAAAGAGTATTATTATTTAATGTATAATGGGTAGTTGTATTAGTGGGAGTGTGGGTCTCATATTTTAATTGTATTTGAGGGATGTGTGGGTCCCATGTGTATAAAAAAGGAAAGGGGACTCTTTGGGTGGGACGACCAAAATGGAAAAATAACCCTCTTAGCCTGGGACGGAGGGAGTATATATATATATATATAGATGTCATTTTTTCAAAATAAATTATTAAAAGTGGTATTTTTCATGATGTTTCTATTAGAGTATTTTTCACAACTTTTCAAAATAGATACTCCCTCCGTCCCGAAAAAAAGTACGTGCTTCCTTTGTAAACTTTCTTCGGGACGGAGGTAGTAGATAAAAGACTAAAAATGAACCCCTAATATTTTCCAATGATGTTCCTACATATTTTTTCCTCTTTTCCGAGTACTTACTTACATGTGAAATAAATTCAAACATTCTTGAAATTTTGATAATATTAGTATATGCCAAGTTACCGAAATACAATAAAAATGTCTAAATTTCCATATACACTTAAAAACTTTAGTATCTTTATTCACACTGTTATCGTATTGAAATACCATACCGAAGTTATCATATCAAAATTTATTAAAAATTTCAGTATTTTTTCCTCACATAACTGTTGTGATACCACCCTACGAAGAAGATTCAAGAAGCCAAAACCATCAAGAGTCCAATCGAGTTCTACAAACGCAAATGTTCAAGAAAAAGCTACAATGGATACACATACCAAATTGTTGAATAACCAAGTGGGCTAGTCCATTTGGCCACCGGGTTCCTCACACAAGTGAGTGACCCGAGTTCGATTCCCATTGAGAACGAATAGGATGAGAGTTATAAGGAGACTTGGGAGAATAAGGGTGTATGGAAACTTGGTGAACTAACTACTAACAACTAACTTTGTCCGATAAAAAAAAAAAAAAAACCAAATTGTTGAATAAAAAACACAACTACATTCCTCGGAGACAGATCTGGAAATTTGTTTCAAAATGTGGAAAAAAATTTCATGCTATGATAGTACATATATTGTGTTATAAGTAGAGGAAAAAAACATTAAAAAAAATCTAATGGGAAGTGGAAAATTGTCGAGATCCTAAATCCATACTTGCCTCCACCGAAAGAAAATGAACCGTGTCGGAGGAAGCAGTGAGTCGAGAATGAGGCTAGTTGTTTGTCCAGTCCTGGGGATGTGGATATCGAACTATTCTAAAAGACGACGAAGAAAAAAGTGTAGAAGACTTACAGCATCTCGGTTTCCTTTAGGCTGGCTATTCTGGCGTTATCACGGTCTTGCTTAAATGTCCAATACAAAGGACTATAAAACAAGCTGCACAAACCAAATGGAACTACCATCATCGTCAGAAGCCCTCTTGACAATGCGAATGCCTCTCTCGCTGACCCTAAAACCGGATCAACGGACTTGGCATCATAGCCGTACATCTTTTCTGAAAGAATTCCAACTATGGGAGCAGCAAAGGACGAAAATGATACTTCAAAAGCACGGTCGAATGCATAAATCATGGTCCGATGTTTGGCAGGGACTACCTCAGCAAACATTGGGCCGTTTGTAGCAGTAGCACACCAGCTGATAGTAAGCCCCATGAAGAAAAGTGTGGTGGCATATGTATAATAACTGCCCACTTCTTGGGGAATTACTCTGAGAAGGAAGAGTGAGAATGGGATGCCCATGAAAGAACTGAACTGTGCACACATAACCCTACCAGAGTGAGGGTATTTACGACACATTCTATCTGCTATTACTCCGCCGAGAAAAGATCCCAGTGCACATCCAGCAGCAAAGAGACCAACCAAGGTTGCTGCTCCATTGTGGTCAAAACCTGCAGTCAAGTATTTTTGAACACAAATGAAGTGTTGCTTTATTCCCATTTCAATGTTGGAGAAAAGAAAGGAATTACAAACTTCAAAGAAACATAATGCAAACAGCAGAATATAGACTCCGTAGTAAAGCATACCTATTAGCTCAAACCACAGAGTTATGAAAACGATGGCCGTCCAAGGCACGGAACCTACAAGACCCTGTAAAACAATGAATTGGAAGGTTGGCACCTTTAAGATGGTTTTCATGGCTGTCCAGGATTCCAACCATATTGCCGCAGAACTTGTGCTTCTATTTTCGATCAAATTCTCCCTAAAACAAATCACTGAATTACCAAGCAGTAGGTGAAAACGTGGAAGAAAAAAATGGAATAGGATTTTACTAGTATGTCTCGTTCAAGTGGCAGCTGTAATTTTACTCCTGTCTATGGGAAGTTCCATTTTTGGTCATGTCCGAATAAAAGATTTAAATTTAATGATGTATCATTCAATTAGCCTCAAAATTAACTTTTAATTCATAAGTACTAGAAAATCTTATCCAGTCAAATTCAGTTTTCAGCGACTATAGGACTCATTACTATAGATGTAGGATCACAAGAAGTACATGTAGGGTACCAAAAGATAGATATCAAATACAAGAGCAAGGTAATCCAATTTGGGCTTAAACAACACAGCAATTTTGGTTTGTACCATATTTAAGGTGCTTACTGAGATTAGAAAACACAGAATTAATGATAGCTACTAACGTACCTATCAGACATCTTGTTTGTATCATGAGCGCCTGTTGTTCTTCTAGGGTCAATAACAAACTGATATACAAGAAATGCAATCAAACAACTCAATGTTCCCATAATTATGAAGGCACATCGCCATCCTGGTATGCCCCAGAAATCATGACCAGCCATAACTGTAGCAATAGCTCCACCTCCTATACCACCTACCGTACCAACAAGATTCAAAAAGCCAAACCCAGCACCTCTAACACCATCTGTATAGCTATCCGCAACGAAAGACTGAAGTGCTGGTATCACAATTGCCAATCCAAGGCCATTTATTGCTCTCCAAAATGCAACTTGAAAGAAATACTTACTTGCCCCAACAGCTGCTGTAGACAAGGCCCAGCAGAGAATGCCAATGGTAAGAACAACAGGACGGTCGTAATTGATAGCCAATATACCTGCCAATGGGGATGCCATTCCCTGCACAAAGTTTCGTATGAAGGTGAGATACCCAAGATCTGATGGCCCAGCAGCAAATGCTTCACTGACTTCTTTATAAACAGCTGGAAGGAGATTCTCATCAGCGCGCTCCATTATTGCAGCCATGTTGATAATAATTAAAGAGAGAGAGATCCACATAAATGTTTTGCTTCTGTAATAAATGTGTAAATAACCCGAATGGGCCATATCAGATGAAATTTCATACTAGAAGTCTTTTAGAGCATCCAAATACAATAAGGGAACAAGAATCGTGAACATTTGCGAATTCAGTTAATATTTTCACATTTGAATATTTTATATGATGATGGAATGTGAAAAAATATTATCTGAATTAGGAAATTAAACTGAAGTAACATAAAATCAATAAATTACGAGCACAACAATTACAGATACATGTAACAGGACATAAGTGATCAATTACAACAAGGGAACAAGAGCTGTCAACATTTGTTCTTGTTGTCTGACTAATGCTTCTATTAATAGATTATAGACATTTTAAATAATAATAGAATGTATAAATGTTATCGGAACTAGTAAATTAAATTTTAGAATTAAGATCCATAAATTACTAGCACAACAATTAGAGATGCATGTCACTACAAAAACTATGTTAGCAATGTTTTACTATTCCAGCAGTTGCTTTTAGTGACTTTTTTCCATTTACAATTTTATTTTGAGTGTTCTTCTGACAACATAATCATCAGTAGTACCACTCATGAACAATTCTGTCAAAAACAACAATTTCTGTACTCATAGGTTAAGAGAAGTTAATAAATATATACCCTCGAGCCTAGCTCATCTAGAATCCAGCTCCAAATTGAATTTCAAATTCTAAAATGTACAGTTTAAAGAAGTAGAAGAGCTTAATATAATAAAAAAAATAGGAATAATGAACTGGGGAAAAAAGAAGAATAAGGAGAAGAAAGTTGGAAGAAAGAAACAAATAATGAGAGGTAAGAAAAAAATAATGTAAACAGATTTTTTTTTTCACTTATCCTTTCTTCGTTCAATACCCTCAACTCTATCAATTGGAAAGAAGAATAAAAGTTAATAATATAAACTGGATTGAATATAAAATTAACACAGGGTTCTCAGAAAGATTCCAGGTGAATCCTCTGCCCAAGCATTACCCAAAACACAATTCTGAAGTTTAATCGTTGATACTTCATATCATTTACTAAATTGAATTTACAGACTTATGTCTTAGAGGAAATTGACAGTCATTCGACCTAAAATAATAGCATCAGTAGATGTAATTTAACATAAATTTGACAATTTCATCAGTTTGTACTTTGTTGTCTCCCTGCATAAATGTGATCCTTAACATAGATGGATGAATGAAGTAAATTAAGGTGTATGGATAGTTAAGAGTCCCAAATAAAAAAGGATAATTGAGAAACAGAACCATCTTTATTTAATTCGTTCTCAAATAAATAACCATGAAACTGATTACTACACCCTTCAACTTTAGATATTGATTATTTGTTGGACCTTGTGAATGATCAATTCTTTGGGATCCTTCAGTTTAAATTATTGGCACTAATAGTTCATAAATCTAACTCCTTATTTTACCATAACTGCAAACGAGAAGCGAAAGTGCAGGCCTGTGGACATGGGGTTGCTAATGTAACTGGAGGAGTGTACAAAGACCCAGTTCAGATTAATTTTGTCATATGTAACCTAAATAATAGCATTTCATAGATTTCTTACTCTCTGCCAATATTACTTACTCTTCTTATTAAAAAAAACTACACAGAGGTTTCATTTCATCACTAAAAGAAAGACACAGTGGCAGGATATAGTCCCTAAAAAGACAATAAAATATGATTGCTCTAGGCTGTTTCAAAAATTCTACATTTGGACTAGAACAGATACTAGAGAGAGGAACACTCACTTCTTGGTGCTCCCACTATTCTGCAATCCAGATGTCAACCTGGTGCAGACCAACAAACATTCGCCTATAATAAGAAACATTTACTTTTGGCAGTATTCACTAAAAGAAATTACATAAATAGAAACACAAATAAGCTTCGCAGCAGCAACCTACCGGCCACTAAACATATCCAAATATCCAGACATCAAAACTTTTGCATTATCCCTGGCCTGAAATTCATAAAATTCATATCAAGTCCTAAAAACAGTGAATTTAGAGAGATGTCACAATATATAATCATTGAAAGAAAATCATTATTTGCATTTTGCACACAGCACACACAAAAAATCAGTTTTCATCATTAATGATATGAGACATGTAGAATCAAGGAACAGTATTTCTACAAGAGCAAACAAGTATTATGTTACACACTTTCCAGAATCCTACCTCAAACAAGTCAACAAACCACCAAAACACAACACCTTTGTTCTATTGTGGTAAGGTGGGAAGATCAGTCCTCTAACACAGAGCAAAATTGTGGGAGAAAATGGAAAGACAGCTACAGTAGTACCAGCAAGAAATTAGAATTACTGTTTTTCAATAGGTGAAATATTACTAAATATATGATCAATTTACCTCATTTATTTTAATTAAGATGAATTGTTAAAGAGGGGAGAAGAATCTTCGTTTTTGGCAGTAATATAAAGGGTAGATTTCTATTCTATGCGGACTAAATAAATACATAAACACATATCTACATGAATAAATATTAAGTATTTACACATGCATGAGTTTGAGGGCACGCCTATACCTATGTCCCCGAGCATACCATGCACCATAGACATTCTACTCAGTTTTGGATTAAGGGATTTCAAATGAAAGTTTCTGAATAGAATTTCGAAAAGGAAAACAGTTAAAACAAAGAGAAATGGATTTCAAATCCATATCAATCCAAACCAATTGATAGACTACTAAGGATCTCAAATCCATCTTCAAACCCTTCAATCTAGATGCAACTAAAATATATTTGTTCCTGGAAGGTGACATGTTTCACCAATCTACAATCGCCATGTCAGTCTGAATGCCTTGTACTGAAGATTATTTTGAGTTAAAAAAAAAAATAACAGACATCTGAGAGCAGATATGTGCACTGAGCAACAAAATCACAGTGTGGAACTATTGCAGCAGGGATTAAGTGAACACAGAAATTTCGACATCATGCTATCGATTTGCAATCACCAAATACAACTTTGGATAACTATACATGATACATCAGAAAGTAATCAAAAAGAGCAAAGGAGAAAAAGTCAAACTCCATATCACAATATATGATCATTGAAAAAGTATCAGTATTTGCACCTACCATAGCACACCCAGAATATCAGTTTTGCATCATTAATGAAATAAGACGTAGAATCAAGGAACAATTATTTATACAAGAGCAAACTAGTATTATGTTATACAGTTTCCAGCATTCTCCCTCAAACAAGTCAACAAACCACGAAAAACAATAACTTTGTTCCGTTGCTGTAAGGGGGGAAGATCAGTCCTCTACATGTGCATATTTCAACAAAGAGCAAAATTGTGGGAGAAAAGGGCAAGACTGCTACAGTAGTACCAGCAAGAAATTAGAATGACTGTTTTCAATAGGTAAAATCTTACTAAATATATGATCAATTTTCCGAATTTATTTTAATTAACATTAACTGTTAAGAGGGAAGATGAATCTTCATTTTGGCAGTAATATAAAAGGTAGATTTCTATTCTATGCTGACTAAATACATAATAAATACATGTATACATGAATAAATATAAATATTCACACATGTATATGAGTTCGAGGGCACTTCTATATCTATGTCCCTGAACTAATTATGCACTATAGACATTCTACTCAGGTTTGGATTAAGGGATTTCAAATGAAAGTTTTTGAATATAATATCGACAAGGAAAACAGTTTAACAAGAGCAATGGATTTCAAATCCATAACAATATAAACCAATTGATTGGCTACTAAGCATTTCAAATCCATATTCAAATCCTTCAATCCAGATGCAACTAAAATATAAATTTGCTCCTGGAAGGTTACACGTTTCGCCAATCTAAGATCGCCAAGTCCATCTGAATGCCTTATACTGTATATTATTTTGAATATAAAAAAAAATTAAAAATGACTGACATCTGAGAGCAGATATGTGCACTGGGTAACAAAATCACAGTGGGGAACTATTGCATCAGGGATTAAGTTAGCAAAAAATTTCGACATCATACTATCGATTCGCCATCACCAAACAGAACATTGGATAACTATACATCAGAAAGTAATCAAAAGAAAAAAAGTCAACCTCCATATCAGAATCAGCATCGACTCCAGGAGGAAAGCCCCGGATCAAATCAGGGGCATTAAAATTTGAATCAGCTGCCAAAATCAAGTCACGATCGAAGTCAACGAAATTCAACCCCTCAATATCCAAAGGCTCACCAGACTCTGCACAAATCTTTCAGCCATCAACACAAAGAAAAAGGAAATACAAAGCGATTCAAAACAAATACACAATAAAATCAATGTCCAATACGAAATCAGCATAGATGTTTTAAAGTGTTAAAGTAACTTACGATCAGCGGGAATGAGAGTATCATACAAGTAGCAGCGATCGGGCGAGGAGGAGAATGCATGAAATGGAAAAATGTAGGAAAAAATTACCAGAGTGGCTAGTCGTATCATTGCGAGTTCAAGTGAGGGTGATTGGTGAATGGCAGAGGAAGGAGCTCGCCAAGAGTTGGAGTTTGGGCTTTGCTGGTAGTGGTAGCAGTGGATGAAAATGTAGGGCGCTTTTTGTCATGAAATTCGCTTACGTGCAAAATTTGATGAAAAAGACTTAGATGACATCACTTTTTCAGGAAAATTTACAAAAAAAATTGCTACACACTTTTTTTTTATGTAAAATAGTACACTAATTTCTCATTACACACGTCATCTACAAAATAATTAACATTATAAATTTTGGCAAATTCTTAGTGATACTGATCATGTATAACAAAAATCATAACTATCGTTAGATATCCACTAAAATATATGAATGATTGGATGAAAAACACGTAATAACTGCATAATACTTGAATAGACGGTTACTTATATCATCTTTACCGTTTAATTAATTATCTATTTAAAGTTTTAATTATCTATTTAAATTTTTTTATATTTTTAATGAAAAAGTTCAATTTTATATAAATCTTGCATCAGATTATTTAATGAAATAAATTTTGTGATACAAATAAAAAATATTAATAATCTTAATAATAAAAAGTGATATTTAATTTAAAAGAAATTATATTTATTTAATTAAACTATATTGTAGATAAATTATTACAAATAATAGTAAAATAATTTTTTAGTAAGAAGTTGTATTAAATAAAAAAATTAAAAATATTCCACTTCTTTTTATTTTTTATTTTATAAGCATAAATATTTTTAGAATAATAAAATATTAAATAAATTAAAAATATAAAAATAAAAAATCTTAACAAAATCCGTAATTTCAACCGCATCATTTTCAAAATTTAAAGAGAAATGATGATGTGGCAAATAAAATATTTATTTAAAAAATAATATAAAATTAATTATCTGTAATAACCGGTGAAGTTTTTGGTCATACGTGACCCAGGTCACCCAAGTAATCCTCATAAATTTATAATTATAAATACGCTTATTTTGAAAAGAGGCAAGGGTGGATAAGTTGCATCAATTTTGAAATTTACAACTACCTTCCTTCACGTTCAGTGGGTGTTTTACTATTTCATTTAATTTTTTTTAATTTACGGTTACTACTATTTTTTTTCTCGTTTTATTCTTTTTTTTGTTTATTTTTTTATTTATTTAATTTTAGGGATATAATTATAATTTTCACCCTTGTGGTTTAGGGGTATTTAAATCTTAAAGTTTAGGATTTAGAGTATAATTGTAATTTTATCCTTGTGGTTTAGAGTATAATTTATCCCTAGGGTTTAGAGTTTAGGGTACAATTATAATTTTACCCTTGTGGTTTAACGTATAATTTATCCCTAGGGTTTAGGGTACAATTGTAATTTTACCCTTATAGTTTAGGGTATAATAGTCATTTAAGTATAATAATAAATTTAAAAATAAAATAAAATACAACATTAATGAAGGAGTAGAAATTAATTAAGAAGGATGGGGACTAGATGTTCCACCAATTCATTTGGTGGCCCTAGTTGTACCCAAGCCCTACTCTTAAAAAGATATATACCACGTTCAGTTTCAAACTTTACATTTGTTTTTCGCGTAGATTAAGGAATATAGTATTTTAATATGTAGTGAGGTGAGAGAAATAATATTTTAATGTGGACAAAGTCTCTTGTGAGACGTTAGTTATTTGAGACGGTTTGTGAGACGTGTTAAAAGTATGTCTATTATATAGATAAAGTTTGTTTAATGGTTGTTAAAGTATGTTTTCTAAATTATGATGAATGGTGAATTAAAGTATGATTTTAAGGTGTTATAATATGATTTATTATTGACATATTTTAACTATAAATAAACATATTTTACCTATATAATAAGCATACTTTAATAATTGGTCGACCTATCTCATACCCGTCTCACAAAAAAATCGTCTCATAAGAGAGTGTCTCTTTAATGTGAAATGAGTAGGTATATTATTGTGATGTGTGGGCACATGAAGAGAAAAATAATTAATTTGTGTTGGTCTCATTTACTAAAATCGAAAATATAAAGATTGAAATGGTTCGCCCAAATTAAAAATATGTAAAGATTGAAATGGGACGGAGGGAATATGCCCCTAAGTTATTCACCCAAATTAATTTGAACATTACTCAAATATACTTTAACTTTATACATCCACCCCGCTAACTTCATTCCCCCAACCCAGGCTCTCCCCCTGCTGACCTGGTAATTTGGATAATAAGAACATTACAATGAGTGATAGAAATTTTTTTCGACGAATTATAGGTACGAAATTATAGGCATATTGTGGTGTTACCATAGTGCTTGATTGTATTTGTGGTGTATGAGGCAAATCAAGTCTGGTATGATTCAACCAATTATTAATTGCGTATTCAACTGTCTTGGAAAATTCTTATAATCTTCTAAATAATGTTGTACCTGGTTGTTAAAGAGCTTTGCACTATCAGCTAATACAACTAAATTTCAAGAAGAAATAAAAGCATCACATTTATCCTTAGGGTGAATGCATTGCTTGTAATTCGCCGTGATATTCTTATTAATGAGCCATCGACAAAGAAAGTTACTAGTACTCTGGATACAACCTCAACTGCATTAATTAATGTCTTCTCTTAATCGGTGTCAACCAATAAGCATAAATCATCCATTAAACCTTCAACGTATTACACGTCTATGTTTAGTTGTCTTCTTTTTCTTACTCTAGCAACACATATCATCATATCAATTGAAGTCAACCCGAATAATCTCCATTAGAGCTAATCTATATACACTTATCTTGTATGTGCAATCTATCAGCAACATTTTCGAAAAAAAAAGCACTAAGGAGATCAACGCTCCTAAGATGAGCAAATGGCAAATCTTTTACATCTCCACTATTTTCTATAAAGAAAATAGTATTCGTGTTTTACTAACTTCTCAAATAGATACCACATTTGAGTTATTCTGGCATGTTTTGCAACTTTATATATATTTGACCCTAAAATAGTGGAGAGTAATTTAAATAACCACAAATAATGAAAAATGTGTATTAAATTTTGGGATGCACCTTTACACCTCAAAGTTTAAATTTAGTATTCCTTCCTTCCCATCTAAATAGTCTATTTTTTTTCTATTTTGGATGTTCCACCTAAAGATTTTTTTTTTTACTCATATGAGACCTACAAACATCCACTAATGCATTTAAAATATGGGGCTCACACTCCCACTCATACAACTACTCACTACACATTAAATAATGAGTGTATATTGGGTGCACTAGGGTGCAAGGGTGCACCCATATGTGTATACCTTTTTATTCTATTTTGTATACAAATTATTCTATTTTGTATACGTGTTTTATAATAATTGTATACTTTTTCACATTAATTTTTCATTAAAAAAATTAACATCAATATGTGTATAACATTTTATTGAATATTATATACAATTTTTCATTAAAAAAATTAACAATTAAATTGTATACATTTTTACTCTTAATTGTATATGTTTTTGTTTATATTTGTATGTGGATGCACCCTATCTTTAGGTGCACCCGGGTGCACACTATAAATTGTCTTAAATAATACTCCCTCCATTCGTTGATAAGGTACCCATTTTGCAATTTTAGCCATTAACTATAAAGGTATTCATTTTCTCTTTTTAGTAAAAGAGCCAACACCTACTAACCACCCCACACACCACTAATACAACTACCCATTTTATATAAAATAAAAATACTCCTTACGCGTGCAAAAAGCAAATGGATTCGTTAATAGCGGACTAAGGGAATAATATTTCTTAATTCACGTGCAAAAAACAAAATATCCTCATTGAGTGGGACAGAGAAATTATATATTTATAATTATACATTTTATTTTTAATTTTTGTAAATTTAAATATAAGGATGAAATTCAATTAATTTAAGATTTAAAAACTAAAGTCTTACGAGTACAGTTACACAAACCGATACACGTGTGCAGCATAGTATTTTGAAATCCACTTCATCATACATCTCAAGTCTCAATTTCACACAAAAATTGATCTCTTAAGAAAATCAATCAATTATAAAATTTTGACAAGAATTATGATGAGTGATATTTTCACCTAGATTTTAGTGTCTTTTTATATGTGTTTCCGTATATTTTTATCCGTATTTTATGTGTTATTTGGTTGTGTTTTGTGTTTTTATGGAAATGTGTGTGAATGAGCTTAAACCTACTATTTTCACTTTTTATTTGATGCTAAATAGGATAATGAAGATGTAGGAAAAAGCGGAACTCAATTTGGAGTTGAAACGAGGGAGAACGAGCCAAAACAGTGAAGGAATCAGGGCAGCAGCAACACGACTGGCCGTGTCGGTGGCACGAGCCGTGTCGCAGTACACGACTCGTGTAGCTAACACGGGCCTGTCCAGAATGGTCGTGCGGCAACATCTATTCATCCAACACGACCACCACTTGGCCGTGTTGCGGAGCTCGACTCGTGTTGCAGCACACGACCCGTGTAGCCAACACGGGCCTGTAAGCGATGGCCGTGCGGGAGCATCAGTTCACGCAACACGGGCACCTTATGGCTTTGTTGCGCCACACGACTCGTGTCGTGTCAGGGATCAGAAAAAAATCAGAATCCTTCTAGAAGCCTCCCAAGGAGTATAAATACCCCTCCATTCAGATTTTATGAAAAAAGAGATCCGAAATTCTACTGTTCCCACACACCTCACACACCATTCCTTTGATTTCACACCATATCCTCCATCCCATTCATCCATTTTGAGATCTACATCATCTCTCCATAATTTCCTCCATCCAAATCAAGTGAAGAAGCAAGGAAGCTTGGGTGATCACCAAAGGAAGAAGGGAGATTCAATTGGATCCATTTCCAAGGGAGTTTTCATTCCAATTTTGTGTTAATCCTTTAGTTTATCATGATTTGTAAGAATTATAATGTCTATGTTATGGATCTTATGAAGATTGTAGGCTAATCTCCCTTGTGATATTAGCAACATGAAGGTTGTTGGTTAATTTGTGGATCTATGTAATTAAATTCATATGTTGATGGGGATATTTGATTTTCTATCATTGGTGCTTATATATCTTGAGATTTATGATGTTTTGTGTGTTTGATTGTTCTAATTATATGATTAGATTGAGAAATCAATTATGTGCTTAGGATAGTCAAGTGAATCATTTCATCAAACACCTCATGTGCATTATAAATGGTAAAGTGATTGAGAAGTCCTTTATTATTTAGAACCCTTTGATGGAACATGTGATTAGTTAGATTGAGAAGTCAATTGATTATATGAAGGGATTCTATAATTGAACTTAGTACCTACTTGGAATAGTTTAATTTAGAACCAACCTTTGAGCTATTTAGAGATTGTGCAAATGATCTACATCCTAATCATTTCGAGAGGAAGTTTAGGTGGTATAAGTGTTGGCCCTTAGTCTTAACCATTGATATATATGAGTTTAATGCATGAATCCATAAGTTACCACTTCATTAGTGTTGTTAATCTCACTTCTACTTAATTTGGAAAACCACTCATTCATCATCTTTATCTTGTCATTTGATTATTGCTTGTCTACTTTCATTTAATTACTTGTTTCCCAAACCATCCATCTATGATTCGTCTCTATAAAATCGTGATAAACGTGATATCGCTTAAGTGCTAGCATCGACCTCCCTGTGGTTCGATAAATTCTTGAATTGGTCAACCCGCCTACAAGTTATGGCTAATCAAATGGCGCCGTTGCCGGGGAGGTAACGGTTGCTAGTAGCTTAAAGAAGGAACGTTTAAAGCGATCTTACTAGAGACATTATTTCATTTTCTTGTATTTATTACTTGTATTTGCTTTGTGAAAATTTGTTCTAATTTCTCTTGTCTTGAAGGTGTATGCAAACGAGGTCAAAAGGGAAGCAAGTCGAACCAATTGATCTAGAGCTTGAAAACACTTTGAGGAGAAAGAGAAGAGAGAACAAAACCAAAAATAGTAATTCAATGGAGAATTATCAAGGTGACAATCGTGTTGGGATAGAGCATGATGGGGAAGGAGGACACAATATGAACGTGCATGACAACGCACATCAATTCAATGAGAATCCTCCTCAACAAGCCTATCAAAATCATGGAGCTATAAACAATCAAGCTTATATTCAACAACTTGTGCAACAAGCGATGATTCAACAAGGTTTTCAACAACTTTATCCTCCTCAACAACAAGCTTATGTGCCACCACCTCCATCTCCGGTTCAACATGGAGTTCAAAATGATCAACGGGTGATCCGGGATTTCTTCATGCCGAGGGCACTTCCACAAATGATGGGACCACCAATTCATGCCAACAATTTTGAGTTTAAAATGGGCTTGATTTCATTGGTGAGAGAGCAACAGTTTGGTGGAGCTCCGAATGAAGATCCTAACGCTCATCTAGCTCAATTTGTGGAGATTGCCAACACAGTAAAGATGAACGGAGTGAGCGAGGATTGCATAAAGATGAGGTTATTCCCATTTTCCTTGAGGGATAGGGCAAGAACATGGCTCTCCACCATTACTCCCGGTACGTGCAACACTTGGGACGAGCTAGCACAATTGTTTTTAAACAAGTACTTCCCACCGTCAAAGACGCTTCAAATGAAGAGCTTGATCACGCAATTCAAGCAAATGCCTCAAGAGAGCTTTTATGAAGCGTGGGAAAGGTTCAAAGAAATGCTACGCAAGTGTCCACAACATGGTTTCCCGGAGAATCAACAAGTTGGATTTTTCTATCAAGGACTTGTGAACGGACAAAGAGTGCTTGTTGATGCCTCGGCAGGAGGATCCGTACTAGGTGTAACTCCAGAAAGGGCTATTCGAATTTTTGATGAGATTGCTACAAATGTTTATCAATGGCCATCGGAGAGAGTTTGTGGAAGCTATGGTTTTGAAAGCTATGATAAAGGACAACAGTTTAGTGTGAAAAGTGTAAGTATTGAACCAAGTATGCCAAGCATGGAAAAGATAGTGGCGGAAGTTGTTAAACAAATGAGCTTGAATCAAAGTATGAACAATCAAGGAATGAATATGGTTGAGGGGCTACAAGTCGAGCAAGGTGTGCTACCTCCGAATGCTGTGAATGGTGAACAATGGACCAACTCTATGCCACGCGTTGAGGATGTGTCTTATATGCAAGGAAGAAATTATCAAGGTAATTATCAAAACAATTACCAAGGTAATTTCAATCAAAATCAAGGAAGTTATCCACAAAGGCAAGGAGGATTCAATGCTCAGAGTAGTGGAAGTTCGCATTCACAACAACAACCAAGTCAAGGAGCATTCAATGGCCAAGGAAGCGGAAGTTCTTATCCACAACAACCAAGGAGGCAAGATAATTTTTCTTATGCAAACCCAAATAATGCGGTTGCTTATCCTCCGGGGTATCATCCGGGAGCTAAAGCGCCAAATAATGAAGGAAAGGCGACTAACGAAGAACTTATTGAAAAATTGATTGCTTCCAACAAAAATCAAGAGGAAATGATTGAAAGAAAATTCAAGGCTTTTGAGGAAGTAAATGATAGAAGACTCAAAGCATTGGAGTATTCATTTGGTCAAATGGCGAGCTCAATGAGTGCTCAACAAAAAGGAAAGTTTCCAGCCACAACTGAGGTTAATCCGAAAGCTCAATGTTTATTTGTTGAAACGGAAAAGGAAAGAAAGGTTGAAGAAGGGTTGGTGGAAAGCAAGGTTGTTGAAGAAATGAAAGAAGAGCAAAAGCCTAAATGGATACCTAAGTGGAAAAGGGTGCAAGAGGAAAAAAAAGTTGAAGAAAAGGGTAAAGAAGAGGAGTAAAAACGTGATTATTGGGGTATTCCGATCACTCCATTCCCTATTCCCTATCCACAAATGTTTGTAAAAGAGGAGAAGAAAAAGGAGTTTGAGGAGTATGTGAAAGAGCTCAAGAAAAAGTATGAGAAAAAAAGGAAAGAAGAGCAACCCGAAGCAAGTGGATCAATGCAAAAAGGGGGGCCTACAAAAGTTGGTGATCCGGGGAAGTTCATTATCCCTTGTGATTTTGAAAAGAAAGGTACCCTTGATGCATTGTGTGACTTGGGGGCAAGCGTTAACGTGATGTCTCATGCCACGTTCAAAGACCTTGCAATTGGAAAGCTAAAGCCTACTACTATCCGTCTTGAAGTTGTCAATGGTGAGGTTGTGAAGCCACTAGGAATTGTTGAAGACGTGGAGGTAAAGGTGAAGGGGCTAGCTTTCCCGGTCGACTTCATGATTTTGGAAGTGAAGGCGGACCCCAAAGTTCCACTCATTTTGGGAAGGCCTTTTCTAGCTACGAGAAGAGCAAGAATTGATGTTGGTAGAGAAGAGTTATCCTTGAGCTCAAAAGAAAAGAGTGTCACGTTCATGTGCAAGAAGGAAAAAGGAGCCAAGTCTCACTTAAAGCCTCCGGATGATTTTGATGATCATGATTCTCTTCTCTTTGACAATTTAAATTCATTTCTTCATGATTATATGAAATTGTCAAATGCTAACTTGTCTTCTTGTGAAGTTGATAGAAAGAAAGCTCCGAACCTCGATTGGAAAATTGACAAAGGAGAAAGAGGAAGTCCACTAGAATCACTTCTTGATGACGATTTGATGCTAGTGAGCAAGAATGGAGAGGTTGAGCTAGTGGACAAGAAGAAGGCTAAGCTAATGTTTAAAGTGAGGATGCGAGGAGAAAGTGGGATGGACCATCCTTTGGTCCAATGATCGTAAAATTTCGTCCGGCTTGAAGACGTTAAACTTAGCGCTAAATGGGAGGCAACCCATTCTTGTGTTATTTTGATGCTTTTTGTTGTTTATTTTGGTCTTGTAGGTGGATTGTGCTCGTGAGAAAAAGCATGTTGAAGAAAGGAGAAGAGCTTCATGGATTTGAGTAAAAATGTCTCCATTTGTTGCAAACTTAATTCTCGACTCTTGTCTCGAGTCAAGTTTGGGGGAAAAGTGCATGGTGAACATAGCTTGAATCGTGTGGATGCGTTTACTTCTCCACAAGATGATCATCAATGGAAACTACAAGGGTCCACTTGAGTGTGCTTGATATGATAATATTGATGATGATAGGTCTTCTTGTAAAATTCACTCAATTTTAAAATTTTCTCATGAGTTTGGTTGGATTTTGGTATGATTGGTGGTGTTGAAATGCATGATAGTCCATATTTGTTAAATGCAATTGTTGAGCTAATGGTGTGGTATGAGTTTTGAGTATGAATGAAGGGTATTGGAAGCACGAATGGAGCTTGGAGCGAACGCTTTCCTTACCAAACGCTTATTGAGGGAGTACTCTACACCTTATCATTTTTAATTGATTTTGATTTGAATTGAATGGATTAGCATGTTACTTCATGTGTTATATTTTTGGGATGTTTATTTTCGTAATTTAGGATTTCCTTTTCAATAAAAGTTGGGATGATTGTGAGCTTACATTGATTATGGATGTTATGAATGTGTGCTTCATAGTTTTATGAAGGTGATTTTTGTTTTTGCATGTTATGTGTTTTTGTTTTGTTTCTTGTTTGTTGAGTCTTTATTTTATGTTTTGTGTGTTTTCTTATTTTTGTCTTGGTATGTTTGGTGGTTTGTTTTGGGATGTTGTGAGTCATTTTTGAACATGAGTGGTGATATGTTGTGATAGTAAGTGATGACAAGTTATGATTAAGAATCTCTACACTTTCGAATTGTGACATGTTTTACTTAACTTGTTCAATTTGGAGATGGATGTGGTGTAATAAGTTCCTTAAGGTTCGAGCATAAGCTTGTGAGAATTTGAGCCTCAACCGTGCATACATGGTATTTTTCTTCATGAGTGGATTGGTTGTGTTTGATAAGTTAGAACTTGCTCAAGGACTATATGAACGAGCCCGATTAGTGGAGATTAGTGAAATGATCTAAGGCCATCTTTGTTATTCATAGTCATTGCCATATATTTTCCTACCATGAACATCATCCCTAGTTAACCACTTTGAGCCTATAAGCCTTTTTATTGTGAATATAGCACATTACAAGCCTTGATTACCCTCTTAAACCTTATATACATACCCTTTGTGTGGGTGATTGAGGAGATGGTAGCTAGTAAGGTTTGATGAGATAAAAAAAAAAGAAAAAGGAAATGGTAAACAAGTAAGAAAAAGGATGAAAGAGCATAAACAAGAGTGAACATGCAACCTCAAAACAAGAAAAATGAGTAAAGCAACAACAAGATGCTCAAGGAAATAAAAATTCAAAGAAGGAAGCATGATTTATAAAGAAGCTCAATTCAAGGAAGTTGATGATTAGTGCTTGTGATTACCAAAGTTGAGAAGGGAAGAAAGATAAGTGAAAGTATGGAAGAAAGTAGTTACTTCTTCGATTGCTTACACATGATTAGTCACTATTACCCATATTCTTCCTACCCTACCAAAGAGCCTATCATTACATCCGAATTAAAGACCTTTTTTATCACTAATTGAAACTTTAGTGGTTTGTGAATGTAGTCCACGAGCAAGCTTATGGCGAATCGAGCCAATCGGTTAATGAGTGATGATTTACCTTACTTTAAAGAGTGTTGAGTGATATTTATAACCTATGTGAGGCTTGGACCAAAAAGAGACTATATTACACTAATATTCTCTTGTGATTGAATTTGTTAATTCTTCATGTCATGAATGTAATGTTGTAGGTTAGCTTAGCATGATTTGAAATTTTTGTTGCTAATGATGTGTTCTTACTTGTATTCGTTTAGTCTTTTTACTAGGTGAAAGCTTCTCCCTCAGTCTATCATTTTCATTGTTCGGGGACGAACAATACTTTAAGTTTGGGGGTGTGATGAGTGATATTTTCACCTAGATTTTAGTGTCTTTTTATATGTGTTTCCGTATATTTTTATCCGTATTTTATGTGTTATTTGGTTGTGTTTTGTGTTTTTATGGAAATGTGTGTGAATGAGCTTAAACCTACTATTTTCACTTTTTATTTGTTGCTAAATAGGATAAGGAAGATGTAGGAAAAAGCGGAACTCAATTTGGAGTTGAAACGAGGGAGAACGAGCCAAAACAGTGAAGGAATCAGGGCAGCAGCAACACGACTGGCCGTGTCGGTGGCACGAGCCGTGTCGCAGTACACGACTCGTGTAGCTAACACGGGCCTGTCCAGAATGGTCGTGCGGCAACATCTATTCATCCAACACGACCACCACTTGGCCGTGTTGCGGAGCTCGACTCGTGTTGCAGCACACGACCCGTGTAGCCAACACGGGCCTGTAAGCGATGGCCGTGCGGGAGCATCAGTTCACGCAACACGGGCACCTTATGGCCGTGTTGCGCCACACGACTCGTGTCGTGTCAGGGATCAGAAAAAAATCAGAATCCTTCTAGAAGCCTCCCAAGGAGTATAAATACCCCTCCATTCAGATTTTATGAAAAAAGAGATCCGAAATTCTACTGTTCCCACACACCTCACACACCATTCCTTTGATTTCACACCATATCCTCCATCCCATTCATCCATTTTGAGATCTACATCATCTCTCCATAATTTCCTCCATCCAAATCAAGTGAAGAAGCAAGGAAGCTTGGGTGATCACCAAAGGAAGAAGGGAGATTCAATTGGATCCATTTCCAATGGAGTTTTCATTCCAATTTTGTGTTAATCCTTTAGTTTATCATGATTTGTAAGAATTATAATGTCTATGTTATGGATCTTATGAAGATTGTAGGCTAATCTCCCTTGTGAGATTAGCAACATGAAGGTTGTTGGTTAATTTGTGGATCTATGTAATTAAATTCATATGTTGATGGGGATATTTGATTTTCTATCATTGGTGCTTATATATCTTGAGATTTATGATGTTTTGTGTGTTTGATTGTTCTAATTATATGATTAGATTGAGAAATCAATTATGTGCTTAGGATAATCAAGTGAATCATTTCATCAAACACCTCATGTGCATTATAAATGGTAAAGTGATTGAGAAGTCCTTTATTATTTAGAACCCTTTGATGGAACATGTGATTAGTTAGATTGAGAAGTCAATTGATTATATGAAGGGATTCTATAATTGAACTTAGTACCTACTTGGAATAGTTTAATTTAGAACCAACCTTTGAGCTATTTAGAGATTGTGCAAATGATCTACATCCTAATCATTTCGAGAGGAAGTTTAGGTGGTATAAGTGTTGGCCCTTAGTCTTAACCATTGATATATATGAGTTTAATGCATGAATCCATAAGTTACCACTTCATTAGTGTTGTTAATCTCACTTCTACTTAATTTGGAAAACCACTCATTCATCATCTTTATCTTGTCATTTGATTATTGCTTGTCTACTTTCATTTAATTACTTGTTTCCCAAACCATCCATCTATGATTCGTCTCTATAAAATCATGATAAACGTGATATTGCTTAAGTGCTAGCATCGACCTCCCTGTGGTTCGATAAATTCTTGAATTGGTCAACCCGACTACAAGTTATGGCTAATCAAATTAGAAGCAACATTTTCTTAGCAAAAACACAAATAGAAGAGAAAAGGATTGCTAAAAATAAATAATAAATAAATAAAAATGGAACAATGTAAATTTAACCACGTGAAGATTTCATGGGCTAGAAACAATATAAACTCATTACATCAAAAACACAATCTGGCCTGAGGAGCATGAAAACAAATCTAGAATACACACCGTGATATTTGATCATTAACCTTAGACTAAGAAAGTTATAACCACCGGAAAATCGAAGAAACCCAGGAGAATGTAAAAGAATGTAACTGGACATATAAACAAGGGTGTGAAGGGTGACATTTCTCCTCCCTATAAAAATTTACAAGAGAAAATAATCATCTTAATAGCAATAAACTTGAGGTGATATGTTAATAGTTTGAAACTTCCCCACTTCTTAGTGAATGTGGAATTAGGCAGAGCCTCAGCCGAAAGGTGAAGGAACTGGACCAGCAATTGCATCTGATCTTTTAATGCTACCCATTCCACATATGATGCAACCAGGCGTCGACAAAGCTGAGAATTTGGCACCACAGAGGTCACACACATCATACCCGATTGTAGATAGACGGCTCAGCGTAGCAGCACAGAACTGGGATGGATCTTCAAGGGGATCGATTGACTTGTTGGTCATCCCCCTCTGTACACACATGTCAACTAGGCTTCTCAACTCGTCTTGCTTCCCTGGAGGTGCTTTAGACAAGAGTAACTCAAGCATTTGTTTTGAATACGCAAAATTCTGCACATCCATGTTTCTTTTGATGGCAGTTCTAATGCAATTTATCCTGTGCTTAGCGAGAAGAGGTAATGAACCCAAGTGACGTGATAACCTAGCCATCTCATCCTTTGCGCTGATTGCACTAGAACCTTGAACTTTTTGCAATCTGCTTATTTCCTGCAGTGACATTTAGTAAAATTTGAGGTGTTGGTCGTGAATTCTCTTTATCATTCACTAATATTAGATTAACAATAGAAGCTACTGTCATATTTTAGGTACAAAGCTAGAATAGAGACCCATTTATTTGGTAGGGAATTTTGCAATATTTAAAGGTTAATGAAGTATTCAAACCAGGAACCTAGTGACTAGAATCAAGATCAAAAATTAACTTTCACAATATTGTATACTTTTACTTGGCCAACAACGATAAGACTAAACATGCAAAATAATAATTTATTGTTCGACTGAGAGCAGCAGAAAACTCTAGTTTAAGGGATTAAATACAGATGCGTGATTTATCAAAAAGACACAAAATAAAAATGCGTTACATCATGTCTAATTAAAAACATCTGTCAGAACAGATATATACAAAGAACAGTGTAAAAACAAGTAGAAAAATTAAATTGCTCCTTTGCCCAAATTCATGTCTAATACGAAGAAACTATAATGGAATTGCATTGTAGATAATCTGACCCTAGTAAAAAGATTATCAGATTACTAAAACTGGATTAAATTGCTACAAAAGCAATGCATTCAGACAGTCACAATAAGTGGGGCATAGTATACAGCACATTTTGCTGTGATTGAAGTCAGTTGCCAGCAAGAAATTGTTAGTAGCAACTAAAATTCAAATTTGAGTTTCTTTAATTTCAAGAGCCGTGGTATAATCAAAACACCCCATTAGCATCGATCTGCTTATATTCATATTATTCGTCTTACTTTTAATTGGTAAGAATATATAGCCACACAGCTACTTCATATTGTTGTGAGAGATGATTGGACAAAATCCATCACAAGGTAAAATTTTATTGCAAACTTGCCCTCATATAATTACAGCTGGCCTTCATAACATGTCATATGAGTGACATAGGACCAATGAATCAGCCTAATCTTCAATTTGATCTATCCTTTGTGATTGTATTAAATGTTTCAACTAGCATCACTTACTAGGTTGTGTTTACGTGCAAACTGCATACAATGAATTCTGCTAGCAAAAAGTATATATCTGTACCTGAAGAAGGGTAACTGCAATCTTGTATTGGGCACAAATAGTAGCTTGAGCCTTGATGTCAGCTCCACGGGATTGATCCTTGGCTAAAGCTAAGAATGCCTCGTCAAAACAGGACAATGCATCTGACAGTTGATTTTGCTCCAAGTGAGCAAGTCCGGTCTTGAAACAAATTGCAGCACCTGCACCTCGGGGAACCTAGAACACAATGAAACCAAAACAAGTTAACTTACCCAGTCACCACATTTTTTACTACAGCACTCTACTCCTCCCACAGCAAAGCCCCCTCCCCCACAAAAAACACATCCAA
Organism: Pogostemon cablin; assembly: GCA_023678885.1. Lineage (NCBI taxonomy): Eukaryota > Viridiplantae > Streptophyta > Magnoliopsida > Lamiales > Lamiaceae > Pogostemon > Pogostemon cablin. The sequence goes on from CM042993.1 coordinate 12,360,984, forward strand.
CCCCCCCCCCCCCCCCCTCCTAATTATCAGAAGTTCTTAAACACAACAATTTCTGCTTGATTAACGAGCTACTAGTTGAAAAATAAATTCCAATTGGGAAAGGGATAGGCATCATACTTGAAATAAAAAGTCCAGCTAGGATGCACAACCATATGCATCCCTTTATTAATGTATATTTGGGGTATCCACACACATACACAGGAATGAAGAATTAAAGATAATTATGATGAAATTCAACTTTACCTATGATATTATTTACAAGATTGCAAAAATAAATTGGGAAGTTTCCATTACCAATCCAAATTATTCCCAAAGGATTTACCCAACCCAAGCAACAAATCCCAGCACCCACCCCCAATGATCACAATCGTCAGGTATTGATCGCACAAAGGGACATTGGGAGGATGAACCTACTTAGGTTGATGAGTTTTATTTTCGAACTACATTTCCAACTTTCAACATTGAGGACAAGGTTGTTTTTAATGAGGGAATTGATGCAAAATGATTTTATCAGCCAAGGGGAAGGACATGGGCTATTGTGTGCTGAATGACAAGGCCCATCTTCGCCTAACTTGTTTTTAATTAAGTTTAACTTTTATTTAAGTCTTTTTTTTTCTTGTTGGCCAAACATGGGCTTGCCATGTCTTGGTCTGTAAGGTTTCCATAGTTGGAATCTATACTTCACAATTTTCTGTTCTTTACCCATGGTAGGTTTTCATACCTTGGCCCATAGGGTTTTAAGATTATTCATTGAACTCGGATATGGCTTGGACAGGAATTCTTCCTCTGTTCTATCTTTAATAATATCAGTACATATTTGGTGCCTACTCTTACTGCGATCTATACACAAACGCTCCTGAGACTTTGTTCGCTATGAAAAGAAATCATGAACAGGAGAAAGTTTCCTCAGCAGATGAGCAGAAATAGATGAAATTGGTTTTTCAAGTGATGAACTACTATTCCCTTAAGGAAAAGCTTTTAAGCATGCAGTAACAAGTACTAAGAGTTTCATCTGAACTCTTGCCTGGTACTTAGAACAGCAGATTACTAAAATTTCAATTTAAGAAGAAATTTTCATGGAAATATTAAGTATAAAGACATAGAACAGTTGCATGCAAACTTCACTGCAGTAGAGGACAAGAGAGAATGAAAATAATACCTGCCCAGGACGAACAGCTTTAGGAGGAGAAGCGGAACGTGCAGGAGGTTTCCCAGAAGTTTCTGACCCTGGAGTTTCAAGTGAACTAAGATCAAGGGGCTGACTAGATACTGGAACCTGTGACTGTTGTGATTGAGCAACAGGTTGAGATGAATATTGGGGCGGGATACCGCCATCTGGAAGCCCAACAGTCTCATATTGAACAGGTTGAGGAGCAGCTTGAGGGGGTATACCACCATCAGTTCGACCAATCTCAACTGTAGGTGCATTACCCTGGTTAACTGGAACATTGTTTTGATCCATTCTTGAGAGAAATGTCCCAGGAGGAGGAAGCGATGCTGCAACCTGAAGGGAAGATATTGTATTCTGGAAAAAGTCCTCTGGTATTGGCCTGACGGTAACCCCAGCACCAGACCCTATGGAAGTTGGTTGTGACAGAGGGGGTGGCTGAACCAATGTACTGGTTCCAAAAAGATCAGCAGGAAGAGAAGCTTGACCTGTTGTAGTTCCTGTAGCAGAAGCAGGTTGGGGAACAAGTGTGCTCAGATCAGGTGATGAACCAGTTATGGACTTGGCCCTACTTATTGGCCGACCTAGCTGCTTTGTAGCTTCCTTAATTTTGTTAACGTCTACAGTGGCAGACGCAACTGGCTTCTCTCGGATCCTGATATGCAACTTCCTAGTTTTTGAAGTTTCCTCCTCATCGCTGCTGCTACCATCAACAGCAGAACCATATAGGGATTTCTTAAATTCTTCTTCGGCCTTTGCCTGTGCATCTAAAGCACTGGATCCTGCAAACTGCTGGGAGAGAGTTTCAAGACCATTCAGAGATCCGGGCTTAGATTCACCATCCAATGGCCCTTTGGGCTTTTCTGATATTGTGGCAGCTAGAGATGTCTGTGATCCATTAGCCTTAATACCACCTTCAGCTTTAAATGCTTTTACCAAACTGTCTTCTCTAACTTCAACTACGTTACCTCTTCCTTTGACCAAACCAAGATAAACACCAATATGGTCCGTGACAATGGATGGTATCGTACCATCATCAGTTTTCATGTAAGGCATCACCTCAGCAGCCAGCGCCCACTGAGGTATGTCCTTCAAGCTTGTGGGCGTCTTTATTTCCCAGTTCCCACCACCCCATTCAGGTCCTTTAGGAACCATACTTTCAGCAGCAAAGTTTGCAAAAATGCCTTGAGTCCACCCAGTTGAACGGACTCTCAAAATTCTCTCACAGTATCTCCTTAACTCTGAATCAGAGCCATCTTCCTCTAACTTCTGGCCAAGATACCGTAATGCGCTAGGGTTAAGGTGGCATATAAATAGATCAAGCATACTTTCAAAGTCTGCAATAACTTCAAAAGTTTCCTTAGCACTATCAAACTGACCATATCTGCAATGAAATGTTACAAGCATCATCATACTGTGAGGCATAAAGAGCAAAGCTAGCAATCAATAATCCTAGAAGATAAAAATTTCTGCATACGAAGATTCAAAAAAAAATATTGAAGATCCTTAAATATCTTACAAGCCAATGGAATAAGAGGACAGAAATGATGTAAAGTCAAGATACCGTTCCTTTATATGTAGAATTTTCTAAGATAATTCAACACACAACTGCAAGTGTTTCATCTTAATAGCCATTTTAAGAGGACATAAATACAAGATGAATATCAAAACTCAAACATCAACTAATTCTTCAACCAATGATGCTGAATTTTTCATTTCTACCAAGAAAGATATAGCTACATACTTGATACATGCATATCCCAGCTCGCGGAAACGATGGAACAGGTGTGAGGTTGGAGGACACCGAGGGTAATCTCTAGATCGCAGAAACTCATCTTTCAATGCAGATAAAGCAGCAGAAAAGCGGAGTGCTTTGATTGCGTATATTCCTCTTGATATCTGAGTTAGAGAAGTAAAAAGTTAATTAGGAATGAGATTTATTGAAATCGATATACAAATTAGAAAAGTACCTGAGTGAATTGCAGTCCTGATTGTGACAATGATACGGCAAGATCACCACAAACTGGAGAACCACTGGCAAGAATATCAAGTGATCTTGGAGTAATACGTAAGCTATCGAACCTTCAGTCAGACATGACTAAATATGTCAATAATCTGAATGTTAGATAACTTTTAAAATAAAACTTATTCATTAGTATAAAATAATAACCTTGATGTTATTTGGTAAAGGACCTCTGACAAATCAAGCTTCTGTTCAAAATGTTGCTGCATTGTCGCAAATCCAATGAGAAGAGGTTCAAGAAGTCCAACAAGACAATTCTTGATCTCAAATTTCTTCTTTTGCCTAATATTTATTTCAGTTGTGTTTGCAAGCAGCAACCGGTCATTTAGAGCTCCAAGAAGCACTGTAGCAGGCACTCAATTGAAAACTCAGAAAAAAAATTAATAATAAAATGTAACTTAGATAATAAGACATCCTATTAAATTAGGATTTCCTCTGAAGACCCCAATTTGGGGTAAAAAAGTTATTTACCTGCATTAGGCATGCTGATTGAAAGAATGGTCCTAACTTTTCCATCCCAACCCAGCACATTAACAGAAGTAGCAGTAGAAAAGAGAAGTGCCGGTCCAAGCCACAACATGGATCTAAAGTAATAAATGGTCAAGGGCTCTCATGTAATGAAAGACATAAATACTACAGACCACTCTGGAAGCTAGTGTGTGGGAAGAGGGTGCAAGGGTGGAGAGAGACAGATGTGTGTATGCATATATATTTTCACAAACGCATATATTACACACACACACGCACACATATATTTAGAGAGAGAGAAAGATCAGGAGGTATTAAGGATATTGGAGGAAGCCCTTTATCAAACTTTGAAGAACTACTAGCTAGTACATCTAAATCAGCAGTAACTATGAGCACCCGTTGAGTGGTCAATATACCAGCAACAAAGCCCCTGAGAGTTTCTTGCCATTGTACCTAAATAAACAAGACAGCTTGAAAATATAGCAGCACCTCACAAAAATTCGAAAGTAAATTATAAGTAATCTATTTGAATTAAAAAAACAAATAATTTAATTATTTAGAATGAAAGAGGTCAGTATACAAGTAGTAGGTTATAACTAGATAAGGCCAATTATATTTCTTATCTGAGATGCTTAAGATTCAATTTCTGGTTTTTACTGCATCTACCAATTTGATATCTTTCCATATACATTATAGCTCTTTATTCTCTTATGAGTTTTGAACTGTCGGGCAACATCCCAATCCTTCTATTTCAGAGCAACCTAATAGAATTCAAAGTTACCAACAAATATATCTCCATGAAGAAATTGGTACATGGTGAAATTAAGAATATTCTCTATTTACATATAAAAAAGAATATTCTCCATTTACATATTTCTGTGCCATACCAATATGCTCAAGCAATGCAATGACAATAGTCTCTTTGGATCTTGCAAGCTAAGGATGAAAGGTGCATACTTTAATGGACAAAATCATCCTCAGACTCAACATTAGAACCTGGGTTATTACCTGAAGCACAATCTCGTTGACTTTCAATTTAATGAATTTTCGCCCTTCAGCTTTTGTTGAGATGTAATGACCATCTGCACTAGGAAGACGGTATCCTAGGATAAGTTTTCCCAAAGCAATCTGATCCCCATTACAAGCAAACAAAACAGTTGACTCTACAAAACAAAGATCTCTAGATTAGATTCAGTCAATTGGTTCAGGTTTATATAATAATAAAGAGTTCTTAAGTGCACCTAGTGGTGAAGAAAAGATCCGATCAACTTCACTCTCAAACATAAACTGCATAGGACCCTTAAAAGAAGTAACTTCTGTTTCCAGAGACTGACTCTCAAGAGCAGTTCCATTTTTTTCAAAGGATTCTTGTGAGACAGCTCCTGGCAACATGTACAAGGAAAGTGCAGTCTTGTCCTCGTCAAGAATAACGAACTGGTGTTCTTTAAGACCAACAAAGGCTGCATCCACACCTAAAGAATTTGCAGAAAATGAATTGACGTGATCACTTGCAATACACTTAAGTAAAATAATAATGTACAAAGACAGTACAGACCTTTAACTGTGGTAACTTTACTATTTGCAAATTGAGGATCTGTGTTTTCCCAGTACAATACTACCTCATTTGAATTTGCACCACCACTTATTTCATAGACCACGAGGAATATGTGCTGCTTTTTACTATATATGATGTATTTTGAATGGATTTCTACATTTCCAGGAATCTAAAGCAGAAAATGAGGATCATTAATCATACACAACTGGTGACAAAACAATCACTAGTTAATAAAAAACATAACTAAATTACCGAAGTGTAAAGCTTTCTGTAGACATTTTCACTTCCTGAAGTGAGATTATAAGCCATGAGGTTCCCCCCTTCAATATAAAAAGCCCTGACAGGATAATGAAGAACTCGATTCTCTTTACTGAAGAAATTTAGTTCTAGGTGAAAAGGCTGCCAAATTGAATAAAATTAGTCTCAAATCTCTATGGTACTATATATGCATGCCATTTGGGCAATAACTGTGCAAGTGCAACTACCTGACAAATAGGAAAGTCTCCCAAACGATGTTTAGTATCCAAAATAGTAATTAGAGGTAATCGGGATATTGGAGCACTCTTTGTGTGGCCTTCCATGAAATGCTGGAACAATCAGTACAAGATGAATTCAACAACACTCGCAAAAAATGATATAAGGAAGCAACTATCAATTTATGAAATAAATTTAGAGTAGCTCTCTTGGTATCAAGTCATCGAAATTTCATAAGTCTACGTAAGTTCACATGTCAGATTTTTTTTTTTTGTTTGTTTGAAAAGAAACAGAATTGTTATCCCAAAAAAAGTACAAAGAAGTTCTTAAATAGTTTGTGATTAATTTCCCAAAGGCTAACTCTATACTTAATTCTTCCCCAAACAACTTCGATCAAAGCATTCATTGAAAATCATCCTATTTCCAATTCCATAACTCAGATTTAATTAGAAATTGGCAATATGCTTTGTAAGAGTTGTTTATGGTTTGTGCAAGGGATTTATTTCTAGTTTAATTAAGCCCCTGTTTACTTATTACAAAAACAATCAATTTGATAGGCTGAGGTATACATAAGTGCACCTTCAGTTTTATTTGTTAAAAAACAAGGTATCCTATTCATATCAAAAAAGTAAGGGGCCAACAGCATCTAAGTTTTCAAATTGGTTAGTAATGAAATAAATTTGCAAGAAATACCAAAAAAATAATAACACAATATTAATAATATAAACAGTTAATAGGCACCCTGTAACTGCAGAAGTTATACATTTGCTCCACATTTGTAATAGATAGATATATAAACATCTGCCAGAATTTAGAATTTAATTTGAGAGCTCTTACTATGCTTCTACAACTGCAACATAAGTTGTTAATCAGGTTGATATCAACCATCAACCAGTTTTTATTGTTATCTGAATAGAGGACGTGGATTTTTTTTTTAAAATTTATAGAAGTCACATGCTCTCCAATTTACCTATAAGTAAAATATAAAACTACTAGAGCTTCAAAAAGAGATACGATTAGAACTAAAGCAACAAATATTTTTTATACATATATGCTAATAAATAGAGTACTTTTTTATTTGCAAAGAAAAGAGTAATTTCTGATAAACTAGAAAATAAAAAGTAGTCTTTCAAAAAAAAAAATAATAATAATAATAAAATAAACAAACTAAACAATGCACATGAATTATTTATCTCAAGGACCCATCAACCAACTTCCAATGATCTACTCCAACTTAACTAAATATTATTAAGAATGCTAAAGTTTTCATATTAGTTAACACTTAGCACCAACTATGACCACCAGATGTTGCCTGTTTTTTGTACTTTCATAAATTTTAACTCAGCAAAACATGGTTTCACAACAGGCCGTTGCTGTGCAAGCAGAATAATTCTGAAGCACCACAATACTAGTAAAAAACTCATTATTCTGAAGTTTAAAATGACTTTTAGGTCTATCTACAGCAGAGAATATTGTGCTCTAGATATTTAAATAATGAAAATTTTAAATAAAACAGCATTACACGGAAAACTTACACTATAAAGAAAAGCCTTCCGCGCTATGTCTGAGATTGTAAGCTGACTTTGGCTGAAAAAAGAATTGTAGGTGCCAATAATGCCAAATCCACAAACATAATAGCGTATACTGCATAGTCTGTCTAACTTACCAAATTCTTTTAACCTTAGGGTCCATACTTACGAAAACAATTAACCTTTTTATTAGGGGGAGAGGGGAGTGGCTATACTGGGCCAATGATATATGTCAACAAAATAACACTACCAGTCTAACTCCATCCATGAAAGATGGGCTCGAGAATTAAAGAAATCTGAATATTTGAATCCAAAAAGTACTAAATGTGAGTGGACGCGATTCTTATAAAATAGGAGTGATTTCCAAAATGGGTGTAGAACTACCTTTGGTGGACAGAGGAAATACTATATTTACTAACCTAAATAGCGGAAAATTATGAATTCTCTAATAAAGCATGGACATACTACTGGGGTTAAAAGACTTTAGGGCAAACAGAAAGATTAAGGAAAGAATAGATCTTTAACCAGCTTCCATGCTCACCCTTTCATATGGTGCTCTTGCAATTGGGCTTGCAGTTGGTGATCAGCTAGTATACCAGATGAACCAAGGGATGCAAGTTTTTCCTTCAAGACAGACGCTGCATGAAAAATCATATCTAGCGATAATAAGTAAACAGTGTCATTAGCTTTTCCCACTACAAAGATATAAATACCATCTAAATTTTGAAAATATATCATAATTTGCAGTATTTCCTAGAAATGTCTGAATTTGAAATAGCACAAAACTATAGGATTTTCAAAAATTATTCTACTCCTCAACACAAACAAATTGACCAGCTCAACTCAGTTGAAATTTCACATACAACAGTCACAGATTAGAAGTCAACCTTCATAAAGCTTAATAAATCATGAGCAGAAGTAATTCCTAGAAATGTCGAAATTCGATACACAAGTATAGAGATTTTGAACATTAGTCTACTTCTTTACCAAAAGAAAAAAAGCTAAAAAAAAAAAGACCAGACCAACTCATATGAGATTTCACATATAAGCATCGGTGACAGATTAAAAAAACATTCGCAGCCACAGTTCAAAAAAGGAGCCAAAGTTAAAATGAAATTACTGCCCAAGTCCTCACTTGAACTAACTTGATAAAAATGGAATTTAGTTAGAATTAAATATAAAATGCAGTGACACCATATAAAAACCAATGACCAAAACCATAAATACAAGGGTGCTGGGGCATCTGCTATAAGTCACTCAAGTAAATAATCACGAAGCATAAGAATGCAACTATAAATCACCAGATGATCCCCTTGCACTTTGCAAAACGGCAAAGAGTTGTTTTCGCCCCTCTCTAGTGTAAGCAGCTCGATTCTTCCAGTTGTCTACCCCAGCCATACCCTACCAAGAATCACACAATCTATTTATTTACTTATTGTTAAAGTATCCAAGTATTCAACCTACAAATGATGAGGATACTTACTGCAAAAAGTAATGTAGCTAGATTGAACTTTGGATGCACTTCCAATCCCCTAACTCGTGGAAGAGGATAAACAGCTTCTCCACCTTGCTGAGATAGAATGCGAGGGATATCGATAGATTCAATAGCTACAAAACAAGACATTAGATCATGTGGAACTCAAAAGATCATGTGGAAGGACAAGAATCTAGTTGCAACTCATCAAACCATCAAACCATCAAAACAAGACAAAAAGATAAGAATCCAAATAATTAATTGATAACATCAAGATGCAACTCATCAAACCATATTTTTATTTCATCATCAATATTTAAATTCCAAACATTAGATCATGTGGAATGACTAGATAAAAAAATGTTCTATTAACTTTTCAAGTGCACAGCTCCATAGTAAAACCTCAGAAACATACCAAAGATGGACTGAGGAAGTTGGATGTTTAGCATGTAGATATAAATAAACCTTTGGGTTTTAACATCCACACGTATAAGAGGAAACAGAAACTAAAGTATTAAAGATGGCACTACATTTTCTTCATAGGGATAAACTGGAAAATTAACTGATAAGAAGAAAATAAATGAAAGAAGAGAGCAGCTTTTCTAAAGACATGGTAAAACAAGAAAAATTCGAGAAAAAAGAAGAAAGAAGACTATTAAAGGAAGCATAGATAACTGAAAAATCTTCCAAACTGAACAGGCAGGGAAAATAAGCAGCTTTTAAAACATATGGTTTCCTTATCTACAGCTTTGGAAATATATTCTTTGCTTCAATTTGCAACTCTTTTCAGCAAGAAAAAAATGCCTTTTTATCTGAAAGGGCATTCAAATGTAAATTTTGATGGAAAAAATTATGCAGGAAATTATACAATACTTGCTGAATTAGAAGGCATCATATTCAGTGACAACCCACTAAAATAGCATCACAGAACATCATTGCACAGCATTGTAATCTACAAAGGACGTATCTAGAGAGCTTACTCACCAGCAGGCTCAAAAAAATTTGCTTGTGTGGGTGGCTTGTTGGGATTCACATTTACACGTGTTCTCCACACTTGAATACTTCCATCTTTTGACAAAGTGACAAGCAACCGCAACATTGGGAGCCAAGAAACTGATATGATTGGTTGTGAACCCACTTGTGTACTAGGCATTTCATGTCAAGCATGAATGTCAACAGTTAGCATAACCAACCAAAAAACATTGTTCACAGACTGAATCTCACATATTCATAGAGTAATAAATTGGAAGTAAGATGGAACATGCTAATGCTATAAAAAAAGAAAAGGAAAAACATGAATGAAATAGTGACTGCCCAGCATAACATATAAGTTTAACTTACATTCCGATCATCAGAGGTCTTTCAGTGGAAACATCCCATGCCAAAACAGTACCTCGTCTGTCACCAACAAATATCCATTCCAGTGTAGGATGAAAAGCAAATGCTCCAGCACCCTGTAGCCTGATGGTGTTATCAACTGCAAAGGCTTCAATAAATTAATAATCCATTTAAAGAAAATGCACATGCCATTGCCATTTATTCAGAAGAAAGGGAGAAAATATGGACATTGAGGTGAATTTCAACTCTTACGCTGTAGAGTGTAGTGAACAGCATATGTATGGATATTGTACGCTCGAATCAAACCATCTTGATAAGCCACATACTGTTGTTAGAAGGTAAAACAATAAGATATCAACCCTTAGTAAACGCATAGGTACTATGGGACACAAGCAAGTATTACTAATTGACAGTCTTTGGCATGTTAGTTTCATATTGATTTTCGATTTCAAACTCTTACCAAAACAGGAAGGCGAGGATGGCAAGCAAGATTGACTATAGGTTTCTTCAGGTCGGTTTTTATTTTGGTGGGTGCTTTCCCACCTACCACAGTTCCAACAACTTGACCCACAAAAAGAAAAAAAAAAATTAGTGCAGTGTAAATAAATCAGCCAATGCGATCATATAGTAGTAACTTTGACCATAATAAGGGGGGCTTTCAAACTTCTCTAATCAGTTTGAAATTAAAAAATCCAGCGTAACAGCCTATTGGGAGAGGGATGCATAAAGAACAATAATGTTTATTGTTTTTGATAAATAAACTAATACCTGTATTAAAAATCACTAAATATGTAAAAGTTAAAATTTCCTCACACTCTACACTTCCACGGTAGACAAGTAGTGAAAACCACAAAGTAGTTCTTCGAATACAAAATCGACAAAAGGTTTGGGAGGCAATGGTGGTTACTTCCATAAGAGAATTTCTTAGAACATAGTCACTAACAGCACACACTACAGAAATGGTATAATTGTACAAAACCCCTAGAGTCCTCCTTGGATATTGCACTGCTGGGCATCAGCATTTTGAGCAAATAATGAATACCATTATACCTGTCTGACACCTCACAGTTGATTATGGACAATATAGACAGGGCCTACCCACATTTTGCTACATCACTTGGACAATTTACCATGATGCCACAAGAAAACAGTGAAAACCTTCAATTAACACCAGATGAGGGCTACAGTCATGCATAAGAATGAACATTCCCAGAAAACCGTATAATCAGTTAAAGTTGATTTGCTGCTAAGATATTAATGTAGTTCATAGAATAATCGATAAACATGGATGGTATTAATCTTACTATATAGTGCCAATACCAACAATTATACATGCAGAGATAGAAAAATCTCCTTATTAATTTAGTAAGCCAGAGATAAAGGAACTCATCAAATTGGATCAACCTGTTACACTCATCTTCTTATGGAAACCAAAAAACACAACAGGCTGAAGAGGAGTCAAGGCAAGATGGACTTCTGTGTCGATCGATATCTGCTCTGTCCTCTTCTCAGGAGAATGTAAAACACAAGTTTGTTCACTATCAAAGTCACAGGAGCGGATTGTACAATCCTGCATGTAAAACAGAAACCATATACAAGAGAGGGAAGATCATATTTAGTATTTACAATTATCATTACCTGGATTGTGATGTTCTCAGGCAAAAAAAGAAACACAACATATGAAGAAATGTATTTAAAAAGATTTTAACATCGTTGAAGCTCTAAATCAGTGAGAATGAAAAGAATGCTTACGAGAGAAGTAAAAGATATGCCATCATACAAATGCCAAACATCAACACAAAAGAGAGAATAGTTTATTATCACAACCAGGCAACAACAATCCAACGAAAAATAAAAACAATTATGAATCACTTAAGCAAATTCATTTGGTGGCAGAAAAGAGGAACTTAAGTTTGTTAGATTATTGGAAGTTCAGCATCTAAGCAATGATGTAGTAGATGAAAAAAAACCCACACACATCTGAAGAAAAGAAAGGACACCCCTAAAATTTGAATTTTGACAAGGAAACCTCTTACACCCCGTAATTTATTTACTAGTTATTATAAATATTTAAAAAGTTGGCCCTTCCTAGAATTTAAAATCTATAGTAACACTCTTTAATTCCACTTATTTAACCTTGTTAAGCCCATGTTTTCAACCCCAAACTTTAGAAAATTAAGGAAATTTCTTGTAGCAATTACTCCACATCCTTCCTTAACTAGACTTTTGCATACTTGGACAAAACTTTAGAAAAGTTTTGAGCTTAATTTATGTGCAAAATAGAATCCTTCTTTAAAAATGCAATAACCTTCCCTATCACATTGTGGTACCCCAATTTTCCTAAATTATTGCATCCATTCTTTTAAGTACCATAAATAAAGGCCAAATCTAATTATGAATATCTTTTACAGTGTACTCAACTATAAGGATAAAACTCTTAATTCTGCAAATATTTCAATTAGTAGGACCAGGATTTGACAAAAAGATGAAATGCACTCAGTCTTATGTTAAGACAAGTGCAGTGGCAAGTTATGGTTTTTGAGTGCGTCGTTATTCATCATATAATAATTGCTTATGTTTTCCTAAATACACAATCGTAATACAAACTACTCCCATCCTTAACAATTTCGATGCACCTCCATTTTCAACATGTAACGTATTGTGAGTTCTTCATATAGTGTTAACTATAATACTTCAATTAAGGTAGCCAACAAGGCATTTTAGCCTAAGTAAACAAAGCTGGTTAATTCAATAAACTCCCTGCAAACGAACCTCGAGTACAGCAACCAGCGAATGGCCAGCGGTGGGGCTATACGCCATGCGAACAACAGGTGAACCAATGTCAACGGACGCGATCTTACTTCCGGTATACGCATCGAACTCTGTAAGCAAACCTTGACTTCAAATTGCTTCTTTTTTTGGTCAGATTTCCAACTAGAATAAAAATAAAAGGGAGAAAACATACCGATTATGTGAGTTCCGACGGCGGCGGAGACGAGTGCCTGTGTGTGGTGGAATGCGGCAGCGTGCGGCTGTAAGGGTTTAGAGCTCCGACCCGCATGTCGGAGGTCCAGATGGTGCACCGTGGCCCACTCCATTGCAAAATAATCACAGCTATTGTTCAATAGAATTGCAGAAATGGATCCGACGAAAATGAATACATGCAAATTATGGAGTAGAGATCACAGTGAAAAGGATTGGATCGGTTGACATAGAAGGATCTCCGATCAGGAGATTGAAGATTAAGGATAGTCGGGGATTCGGGCGTTCAGATGGGCTAATTTAATGGAGTAATTAATTTTAATGTGATTCTGGGTGTCTGGCCCTATGTTTCAAAACAGAACTTTCGGTAGTATTTTTTAGAAAATTTAATTATTTAATTTAATTTAATTTAATTTAATGTCGGTGATTAAATTAAAATTGGAGCCTTACTTTAGCTGACAAGGATAACACATAATCAGATGAATTTTGATTGTTGGATCAATTCTCTTCTAATTTAAGTAGTTGGATAATAGAAATTTATTATTTTATTCAAAGGTTACCTGCTTTACAAGTCTATCATTGTAAAAGACGTAGAAGGTGCAATTTCAATACGGCGCGGCTATTTAAACCCCCAATTATATTAAACATACTCTATAAATATGTTAAACTAAAATATTCATATTTGTTAAGTAAATATCCTTAATGCTTAAGAATTAATTCTCAGGTTATAACTTTGGGGATTTTTGGCTTCTGTAAAATATGAGCCATAATTAACTCACCCCCTACAATTACATAATTCCCTTCCCACTATTCTCGATTGATGCTTCGCTCTCAAATTCCCACTTACTATGGAAATGCCCAATTCATTGTGCGCATCCGTCGAATGGACGAAGGTTGTCGTAGGCAACCTCAAGCCAGTCCTGCCCCCAATCACAATCGCCTGTCCGAGCGCAAAACCCCATCACTCATTAGTTTCCATGCAGATTCTCGATTAGTTGGAGAGGAATTGATCAATCTGCAAATCAAGAACTGTTCAATTTAATTTCCTCTACAACCTTATCTTGAGTGCAGTAGGGTGGAGTGGAGATGAGACATGAAAACAGAACGGGGTTGATTTGGATAGAACACCGGGTATCCACTCTATTATTTCTCTCATCACTCTCTCTCCAACGCACACTGCGTGTGGGGGGAATACTGCAGCATTCTGATGCGCGTTTTCTTTGCACGCAAAATTAATCCCCAAGTATTAAGGTATCAATTGCAGATTAAGCAAACAACCAAGTTAAATATTGAACCCAAAGGACGGCGTATTATCAATTTAATTATTAACTAAATTAATTAAGACGAAAGACAATTAAGTTTGAGGTTTGATTATCAACAACTAAACAATTAATAAAAATAACAAATAAAATAAATAACACTGGAAGAATACGAAAGTGGCTCAAGAATGGAGAATAGATAGCTCTAGGGTAATCCAGTTTTACTACTTAACTTCTCTCTCAAGTGCAGGCCGACTAGGTCTTATGGACTATGGACGCATCACTAAACCATGCAAATCTACTCTATAGACACAAGTAAATATGTATGTAATACGTGTGAATAACCTTAGAGCAAAAGATATAATTTCACCCCCCTTTCTAGGTACTATTATTATCAATTATTTCCCACGTCAGGAATCTAACCCGATATGATCCCCTTTATAGGTACTATAAAATTAACCTCTTTATCCTGCTTATTAACTCGAATTCAATTCAATTAATAAACTTTCATATATGATAGTTCTAATGAAGCTTCGGAGTCCCCTCACTTAGAATCATAACATGGAATCATGTTTAGCAGTGAACGTGCTCAATCAACAACCAAGATATATATTCAGACTCTATATAATAGTTGAAGATGCACAAAACGACTGTGAATATGAATTAAAAACTGATAAGTCGTATTTTAGCATGATTATTTGGAGGAAATTCAAGTTTATTTGATTGAATTATATGTTCTTTATGTGCTAATATTGACTTATCTTGTCTTTGGGAGATAAATGCTTAAATGTTATAAATTGATGTGGAAATAGGTTGTTTTGTGGAAGAAAACATTTCTGCCAGTTAAACCAACACTGAACCCTTCAGTGCCGGGATAAAAATCGATTTTGTCCCGCAACTTCGCCCATAGTCCCTTTTAGTCCCAGAAAAGTTAAAGTTGCCAAAATAGTCCCGTAACTCTATAAATTTGCGCCGAAATGGTCCTTTTTGCTGAAAAAAGGCAGAATTTGCTATATTCAAGCCAAGTATTAACAACACCCCTTTTTACAACACACCTTTCACAACACAGCCTCTATACTTCAATTTTCTGTCAAATTCCATTATATTTTCACATTTCAATATGGTATCAGAGCCCTACGTTTATTTATTTATGAATGGAAAAATATTATAAACTTATCACTTAACGAGAGGAGAGTTTCAAAGATATGAATCTGAACGAAAATTCGATATTCGAGAGTGACAGGACTATTAGCCCTGTTCAAAGCTGGAGTAATAGGGACTTCTGGCCTTTTAGATATGATGAAACAAGTAGCTCTATACAGCAATATTATAATGTGTTGTGTAGACAATATGCGGAAAAGAAATATGAGGACGTCGATCGATTCTGGGATAGTCTCGATCGAAGGTGGAAACTGGCAGATGCCCGTGCTAACCACACCAAAAAGGAACATCTGGAGGAAGGCCGCTAGATGGAGATACGATACTCCCAAGAAGTATAAAGAAACATAGTGGAACTCCGAAGTTTCACCGAGATCCATGGACGTGTCCCCAGGCACAAACAATGGAGAAGATGACCAAATCAGGGTCTGAGAGAGATCTACAAGCCATATCACTTTACTTATTGAACCAGATGATGGAGTGGAAAGAGATCGAGGCAGATAACTCTAAGATGAACCAAGATCTTAGAGAATTACAGAAGACGGTGAAATTCTTCGGAGAATATTGCCAAAACATGTCCAAGACGATATTTAGGATCAATCTCAAAATGGATAAGGTGGAAACGTTACAGAACAAACAACTCGACCTCATCCGGAAGCTGAACAAACAAGTAGAGTTCCTGGAAACCAAGGTGATGGGAAGAAGGCCAGGAGGAAGGTTGCCACCAACCTTCGGAATATAACCCCTTTTACACCAAAAGGGGAAGACGACAGAGGTCACAAGGCCAAAGTCGGAGAGTGAAAAGATGATCACAATCCTTCGAGGAGAATATACATCCCCAGATGGAAAGAGCGAATCTTGAAGATCTGTAAGATCTATATGAGTCCTTCAGGGACTAACCATTGTAGATCTAAAGATGAATGTTGGAGAGACTTCAGGCTCTCAACAACAGTTGCGGGCTCCTCAGACACAACATGATCCGAGTCAAAATGAAGGAATTTCAGGATCATATGGAGTCCATGAAGTAAGACAAGAAGAGACATCCCAACATCAAGAAAACTTCAAGATGAAGGCAATGGGATTGTCAATAGGGGCAAGCCGAGTTTGAGTATCTACTCACCCCATATGGTCAGTCTCACCTCGAACCAATAAATCCATACGGGTTGATCATAATCCTCGATAATCTGGACTTCAAGAACAAAGAGACTCTGATCGACGAATGGACAAATACAATGAAGATTGCAGGAGGTGCATTAGAGCTGTATAAAGAAGGGTTCATAAGATTCTTAACTATGAGCCTAGAAGGATCAGTAAAGTGCGCCTCAGAGGAGCTCTCAGACAAAGTCAAGAAGGAGGCCATGGAAGGCGAAGACCTAGGCAATATTGTTGATCGCATGCCTAAGATCTTCAAGATCCACTTCATCAGGGTAGGTTATTTCGAAGGAATGGAGGGAGAAAAGAAGAAGAAGTATAGGAATGCCCTATACAACATGGAACTACTTGACATTTGTCACGTAGACGAGTACATCAAACTCTTCACAGAGTATAGATGGAAATCGAAGATCAAGGAAGAGGAAGTATTCCACCTATTCTTTGCCAAGATTCCAAGCCCATGGAGAGAAATGCTGATCAAAGAATATGAACCATGCGAGCTGGATTCAATAGCAACGAGGATGTCTTTTCTCAAAGCCAAGATTGCGGAGTGGTGTCATCAAGCATCGCTACACAAGAACTACAAGAGATTAAGGGGAATCAACAAGATAGTCCCCTTATGCTGCGAAAGCAATGATCTTTCAACTACCATTGGAAGAAACCCAAGAAAGCAGAAAATGATGAAGAAACATTATCCTTACACCCAAATGAGCAGATGATGAAGGTTCAGAAGACCAAGATCCTTTTGGTCTAAACAGAAGGCCCGAAGCTATAAATCAAGGCAGAGATCTAGACCATCAAGATGGAGTTCAAGAAGTCAAGTTTCATCCTCAGGGTCAAACCAGAGGAGCATAGGAAGAACTCCCACAAGAAAGATATTTCGAAGAGCGGCCACATGAGTCAATGAAAGATTTAAGGATTGTAACTGCTACTCGTGTGGAGCAAAGGGGCATATCTCACCGGATTGCCCAGAGAACCAGAAACGAGAAGTGCGACAGTTCGAAACAACTCTAGGAATGACGGAAGCTATTTACTTCCAAGACCTAGTACAGGTATATCAGTTTGAAGATATACCTTCAGAAGAAAGCATCTACGAAGAAGAATACCTCAGTCTAAACGATTCTTCTGAAGGTGAGTCAGAGTGAAGAAGAAAACTTCAGACAGGAGATGCAAGAGGACATGTCGATTTCCAGACATCCATTTCTCATAGGACCCTTATGAGAATCATGAAGGAGGATCCAAGACTCAATCTATACGATGGATTTACCATAGGACGACTAGAGGGGTTCCTCAACTTCAAAAAGAGAAAGCATAACATCATATATAAGGTGACCGAAGGGGAAATTGCCATCCCAATTGAGCTCACGAGTAATGTGATGGAAATGCAACTAGTCCCTGTTGATAAAATCAAGAGGGAGCTCAGTAAACTCGAGGAATAAATACCTAAAACTATGTCTTGAATCCACATCGGAGCAATTTGGATCCTCATCAAAGCAACTTTCAAAGAAGGTATCAATACACCAATCGATATTGCAATCTTTGATAAGAGGATCAAAAATACGAGAGAAGCAGGCCTAGGAGGAATCTCAGGGAACCTGTACACAGGCAAGGTGGCATCCTACATATACCCAAGCATTGCCTATAATCTGGCAGATAAAGACTTCAGTAGGGCACTCACCCTTCATCAAGATTTCAAAAACAAAGACTTGATGAAAGAAGGAAATAAGCCTTACTCGATCACATACAGTATCTCGTATGCTCTATCCAACACACATCATTCGAATCTATTCCAAATGAAGGAGTATATTGAGATACCAGAAGTATTCGAGAGGGTTGTATGTGCAACTAGGCCAGAAATAATGGAGTTACCGCCAATCCACAATATGGATTTGCGAATCAAAGATAAACAAGTCTGCAGCAGGCAAGATAGGCTCAGATTCGACCAGATGAGGATTTCTTTCCAATAAGATAAAATGATTAGTGAAAAATAGGGAAAGTAGCCGATCGTGGAGGTGATCCAGGAGCCGAAAAAGTTCACAACTAAAGGTGAACTGAAATGCCCAGAAGGATGGAGAGGAGTCGAAGTAATATTCGATATCACTAAAAAGAAAAACTATATTCTTTATGATGTCCTGTATTATCTTCAACAACCAACAACTAGGAGATACCAAGGACAGCACAAGCTTGGTGATCTTGAGCTAATAATCGAAGGTGTTGCAGGAAGATTCCCAGAACAACTAGTGCTGGGGTTGGAGTTTCTCAAGGATCACAAACCTTGGGAACGACTACAAGATAGAATGGAATTCACAGTCAAAGGGAAAAGATGCAATGTTCACTAGCAGAAGCTCAGGGTTATAAGCTCTGATCCACCTATGGCCACAAGTCCATTTTCAATATATATTACCATCGGGATGATATATAAGGAGCACTGTGCAGAATATTTTGTGGCATATATTGATTCCAGAGCCGGTATCTGCACAACAAAAGAAGGAGTCTTTTCTAAAGGCTCTGGCAAAGACTTGCCAACTGTACTAGGAAAAACTTTTTCACAGAGGGTGCTAATCCTTAAAAGAGGAATCAAGTAAGCGGAGATCATGATCGAAGGAGCAGATCGTACCCCATGGTACAAGGTAAAAACTCCACCAATATATTTTCATGATACCAAAGCGGATATTCTATTAGGAAATAATTTTCTACAGACATTCAAGCGTTTTACCCAAGAAAACTCAACAAGAAGGCTTTTTTTCACAACCCTTTGTGAACATAAGATCATCGCACCAAGACTGCGTAATGTATTTTAAAGAAAAATGCCAATCAGATTTCACAGCAAGCGTGGTGATAATGAAGGAAAACTTAGCCATCCAAAGATGAATGATTGAAGGAAATATGGCGAAGCAGTGATCGAAGGAAATATGGTGAAGCAGTCCTTCAAATAAGAACCAAGACTAGAGGAGGATGGAAGATGGAGAAGCTAAAAGAAAATACAATCCATCTTCTCAAAGCAAGCTTGGGAGATAGCCTACAGAGAGACGTCACAATCGAAGAACAAACATCTTTGGAGGACGTAAAAAAGAAGATACAGAGGAACTTCAATGAGGATCCTCTAGCCTGGTGGGACAAAAACGAGCTCAAAGCTTCACTCAAAGCAAAATAAGGAAAGGAACATGAGTTCGTGAGATACAAGCCTATCCTGATGAACCAAGAAGATCGAAAGGATATGCAGCTAATACTTAAGGAACATTTAGACCTTAAGTTGATATCACCAGGAGTATCTCCATACAGCAGTCCAGGATTTCTGGTTTGAAATCATGGAGAAGTCAACCGAGGGAAGCCGAGACTTGTGATCATCTATAAAGGGATCAACAACATCTTGGAGTTCGATGGATACTACATACCAAGTAGGGAACACTTGGTCAACTATATCAAGAATGCCAAGGTATTCTCAAAGTTCGATTGCAAATCTAGGTTCTACCAGATTATGATGGAAGAAGGAAGCAAGAAGTTCACAGCCTTCTCCACACCATAAGGCCATTATATCTGGAATGTCATGCCTATGGGCTTGGCGAATGCACCCCAGATATACCAAAGGAAGATGGATAATCTTTTCAAAGATTATTTCTCATTCATGTTTGTTTATGTGGATGACATCCTCATAGCCTCAAAGAACATGAAGGAGCATTTGGCGCATTTGGAAGTATTTTCAGAGGTATGCCATAAGGATGGATTGATGCTTTCTGAAAAGAAGGTAGTAATAGCAACAAGACAGATCGAGTTCCTTGGAGTCGAGATCGATGAGCCCGGAATCATTCTACAACCACACATTGTAGAGAAGGTTCAGGGATTTCCTGAAGATCTTAAAGACAAGAAGCAGCTCCAATGTTTCTTAGGAGTTGTCAACTTCACTGGAATGTTCATCAACAATCTAGCACAATACAAGAAGGTGTTTAGTCCTCCATTGAAGAAAGATGCCGAATTCAAATGGGAGGAATCATACCGAGAAATGGTTAAGCAATTGAAGGAGGTTTGCAAAAGGTTCCCAAAGTTAGCCATTCCAAACGATGAGGATGATTTGGTGCTATATACAGATGCCAGTGACTATTGATGGGCTACAGTTCTAACTAAGTCCACACCAGAAGGAGAAGTGCCATGCAGATACTGTAGCGGACTCTTTGCGGAGAATAAAACAAAGAGATGGCACATCAATGAAAAGGGGTCCTTTGCAGTACGAAAGGCGTTAAAAAATAGCCGCTATTTCTTCTCGCGAAGAAATTTATCCTTAAAATTGATAACACGAGCGTCAAAGCCTTTTTGAAAAATAAAATTGAATCTAAACCAAAAAAGGCTAGACTTTGAAGATGGCAAGTTGAATGTTTTGGCAGATTTTCTTATGAGAGATGGAGGGAGCTGAAATAGACTCTATCCTGACTATTTCAAGGCACCTAATGGACAACCTGGAGTTGCTCCAAAGGGAATTCGAGAATCTGGCACTCAATGCAACGCGTGCTGGAAAACTACAAGTAAGTGATTGGACCAAAGTGTCTATCGCATACGAGTTTGTATTCGCAATAATGCGAGTCTCTTTGAGTCTTTACGAGAGCCACTCCTTCGGGCTATTGATAGCAATAGCAATCGACAAAAGAAGAAAAGTCAAGAATGGGGCTCTAAACCCGGAGTAAGGGATTCAAGTACCATTAGCATGAGTCCTAGATTGGAACTTCCAAAAGAAGAACTGGTCCAAGGAGAAATCGAGACTCTAGAGTCACATCTAGAGTCGACGAGTCAACCCAGCACCTCTGGGGTTAAAGAGGGAGATATCAACCTTAGGCATATGATTGGCACTGCTAAGGTTGGTATTAACTTAGCTGATTTTTCTTATTGACAGGAATACCAAGCCAGTTGGGAAAAATTAAATACCAGACAAGGAATCCGACCAGAAAAATACCGGGTGGATATATCTGGGGAATATCCTCGAGTTTGGATACGAGAAGGCTCAAATCCAAATGATGTAAAGCAGTGGTATGATTTTGGGGCACTAGCCTCAATTTATACTATTGCACCAAGCTTCCCAGAACTTTCAAAACTGCCAGATTGGCTGGGAAAAACAGTTTTCAAGACATGGAAAAATAACTCGACTCTATCCAGAGGAGATGTATTGGAGCTTTACTTTACAAGTGCGGCTCCAGAACCAGTTGGAAAAGGCAATCACGAGGCCTTTCATTTCATCAAGCTAAGAAGACCTGATATTTCAGCATCAAACAAAGTCAAAAAGTCTTCTGGAAAGGAACCAGTCTTGGTTTCAACATTTTCTGAAGAACAAATCTTTACGCGATGAGCGGGGTTTGTATGCCTGCATCTAGGCAATGATTCAGGTGAAGTTCCCATTCAAGTTCGAACACAAGTCTTTGAATGGGTCTTTTCTATTAAATACTTTAACAGGGAAGAAGATAATATTTGCTGAGAAGGTCTTCGCCGAAAAATAAAACCTTCTTTAGAAGAACAAGATCCCGGTGAGTAAAAAAACTCATCGAAGATATTATGACATGGCCCATTTTGGGCAATGAACAAACAAAATATGCACAAGCTATACCACCTAAATAGAATCAGAGTTTGGAAAAGGAACATAGGGATGATCAGAATTGCTGAAACACCTCCAGCAAAAGAGACATGAGGAAAGAAGAGGGTAAAATCTCTTCAAATTACCTAAAAGCCAGGAGAATCATCAGGCACCAAAGAAGACAAATGACTCTTCAAAAAAGCAAGAGCCATATGACTTTTCTGAAAGGTAAGGGACATGTGATCGACAAGAAGGAAGGCCCACAAGAAGGCATCCAATAAAGAAAATGGACCAACCAGCCACTAAAAACTGGCATCCAATGACGTAAGTGCTGACACAAGAATGATAATGTAATTAAGCAGTGATGTCATAAAAGATTGGGAGGCTTTGAAATTCGAATTTCAAGTCCGAGGGCCTATATAAATTAGAGTTTTGAGGAAGCAGAAGGCATCGACCATTCCCCTCTGTTTTCTCTCTAAATAAATATTGTATTAGCTTTTTTTCTTTTCTTGTATGAGTGTTTCTATTCCAGCTACCATAGGTAGGTAGAGGAGTCTTCTCCTCTTGTTCAAGTAGTATGAGTGTGTAATAATATTTCCATTCAATAAATAAATAATCCTGGGCTTCTGCCCATAAGTAACCTTCCATTTTCTACAACCTTAAATCTCCATGTTTTCCAACGAAAAACAGTAGCAGCATCCTGTACACCCGGTGTAGGAAATGAACTAGGGTTGTGCCGAGGTCCGCTGAAGGAACGGGGTTCGAACCATCACTCTGCGGGGCGCCTGGTTGGTTGTGAGGAGCATCTGTAAAATCTCCCGAATACCCGATGGATTAACGGTAAAAAAAGGTACTATTACTATTTTAAGTTGGTTAATTACAAGATTAAGGTTGTTTAATTATTATACGGAAGCATGCTGGGCCTGATATGGTTGTAATGGACTAGGTCTATTTTGAAAATGGAAAGAATAATGAAAGTTTGGGGTAAAATTGAGTATATAGAGGCTTAAAATGATTTTATTTTTGAAAATCTGGAAATAGAAAAAGGTGAGGTGGCTTCTTAGCAAAAATTTTCGAAGCTTCTAAAATTTGGGACTGTTTACAAGCATTTCAATATATATATATATATATATATATATATATATATATATATATATATATATATATATATATATATATATATATATATATATATATATATATATATATATAAGCAAACTTAATTTCTATTTTTATCTTCAATTTTAATCTTGATCGTCTATTACTTTTGATCTCAATCATAGATTCTATTTATGCTAATAATAATTTATTTATTTATTAATAAACAATATAAATTTGATAAATATGAAAAATATTATTTGCATATATTCTACTAATTGTCAATCAATATACTAATTTTCATAATATCAAATCTTTCAATGCTATCTTTGGTAAGTTTTCACATTTTTTCCTACGTTGTTGATTGCTTTCAATCACGATCGTTTATTATTTCAAATCATTCTATATAAAACTTTTCATTACCTAATCAAATCCTTACTCTTTCTTCTTCTTCTTTTTTCTTCTCTATTTCACTTTCATACTATTTTTAATCTACTTTAATTTATTTTATCTTTTATATTTTACTTTGATTTGATCTAATGTGCAGGTTCAATCATTTTGAGGTATCATTCTTCTTTTTTTATTTTTTGTTATCTTTATTTTATCTTTTATACTTTTATTTGATCTTATTTTTATGTTCAATCATTCTCATATTTGATCTTATGTGCATGTTCAACCATTCTCTTTTGAAGTATCATTCTTCTTTTTTAGTTTTTGTTTTCTTATTTTCGTTTTTCTATGATTTTTGTATTTTTTTTAATTCTATAAACCTTATTTATATGCTTTAATTTATTTGATTTTTTATACTTTTATTTGATCTTATTTCCAGGTTTAATCATTCCTTTTGATGTATCATCCTTTTTTTATTATGGGCGTGGGTGGAATGGGGTGGCGGGGGGTTTGGGGGTGGGTAAGGGGTAGGGCTGGGTGGTAAAACTTTTATTATTTAAATATTAAAATCTAAAATTTTATAAAAAAAATTCTTTTTGGGGGCTGGGGGGTGAGTAGGGGTAGGTTTTCATTCCTTATTTGTTGTTTGATCCATAGTTTCTTACATGAGTGTGAAGGACAAGAAATAACATATTTTTTGAAATATAGGTGATAGAAACAGGCTAAATCAGGCTTTGCCTTTAGTTTAAATTTTGTCAACTAAGGTGGTAATTGTATATACTTTGCATGTGTTTGTTGGGATTAGTCATTAGTTTCATATGTCTCAGCTATAGATTGACAAAGATCATGTAGAGTTGTGTTGTTTGTTATGTTTAATAGTACAACATTAGATATTTGAGCAATTTGGGGAGGTTGGGAATGACTACATAGACCTTTTTTGTTAATTAAAATTTCGATCTCAGGTATCGTGTTCAACATATAAAAAGAGAGAAGGCAAACATAGTGAAAGCCAATTTTGGAAAATTATCTTTTGATTTCCTCAGCTGCTTTTGCCATTTCTGGAAAAAAAAGAAACAAAAGGTTGGTATGTTTCTGTGAAAGACTTTTGCTCTTTGTTATAGAATTTCATTATGGTATTATATGATTTGCTTAAACTCTGCTTGTGAAGCATGTTTTGATAATTTGAATGAAGAACCAAAAAAGTTGAAGGGATGATATGTGAGCAGGGAATTTTTATTTTTAATGTAATGAGATTACTCTTTTGGATCAATTGGGTTACTCTTTGGAATAAATAGGATTACTCATTGATTTGAGACTCTGATTTCTTAAAAAGAAGCCATGTACTATGATCAATATTTCGACCTTCTTGCACAGAACAATATGGCCATTTTGTGTGTTGTTCATGAAAATTTTGACATTCTACTATGTTAAGTTTTAGTCATCTAAGAGCTTGCACATATTAAGATTTATAAGTTAAACCTCATAAAAAGTACTTTATCTATCATGCTTATTCAATTCATTCACAATGTTCAGTTGCTCCTAATTGATTTTTACTCAATTTATTATTTTTCAATTCTTTTGTAGGTTAGAGTTGGTTTCCTTGTTGCTAATGGCGAAATACTTACCACTTCAGCGCACCCTTGTATGCTACATTACAAGAGTCATCAAATCCGCTTATTGCTGACTTTGCTCAAGTTGCTCCTATTTTAACCGGCTATACATCAAAAACTCAGAATTTGAATATAAGTTTCAAAGATTTTATTGAAGGTGAGACTCCAATTGCCAGCGTAAGAGTAATTATCAAACAACGAGTCGAGTATGCTCTCGAAGGTGTACGCAAAGGTAATGCCTCAGTCGGCATCCGCGGCTCTAATACCATCTTTTCCATGGTATATGAAGTACCATGGAAAAGACAGAGATTTCATCAACGAGTCGCTAGGCTTGCTGTGCAGAGACTTCGAGAGGCAGCTGAAAAGATAAAGATAGAGCTTTCATCAACATGTTGATTTGTATATGTTCTATTTTGTTTGGTCAACTAGATTACTTTTTTTATATTAATTTGGTTACTCTTTTTTAATGAATTGGGTTACTCTTTGTAAATAATTAGTTTACTATTTGATTTGATACTCTATTTTTAAAAAAAATGAAGTCTTGTATTGTGAAGAATTAAATTGTATTTTTCATATTAATTGGTTACTCTTTATAAATAATTAGGTTACTTTTTATAAAGAACTAGGTTACTCTTTAATTTGATACTTTTTTTTTAAAAATGAAATCATGTACTGTCAAGAATTAAAGTGTATGTTTTCATTTTAATTGAGTTAGTCTTTATAAGGAATTAGGTTACTCTTTAATTTATACTTTAATTTTTTAAAAATGAAGTCATGTCTTGTCAAGAATTAAATTGTACATGTATTGCAAAGAATTAAATTGTACTATACTTTTATACTTTTATATTATTTGGGTTATTCTTTGTGAGTAATTAGATTACTCTTTATAAAGAATTAGATTACCCTTTGATTAGATACTCTAATATTTAATAAATAAAGTTATGTATTATAAAAAATTAAATTGTATTTAATCTGTAAGTTGATTGATTATTATAGAAATAATTAGATTACTCTTTTGAATTTATTGAATCACTTTTTAAATTAGTTAATCACTTTTTGACTTAGAGATTTAAATCTTGAAAATAAAGCATGTTTTGTAATTTCAATGAACAATTTTACTTTAGTAATTACAGACTTTCTTCTAGAGTATAAAGAATAATTCACTCCTTTATAATAATAATTGCAAAAAAAAGAAAAGTGAGACATGAGAATGCTCAGTGTATTTGCATAAAGTCAAGATTTGATTTTTAAGCCAGAAAGATAATTAGATGTCATAGAACAAAATCGTAGTATAACTCTTTAGAATCATATTAACCAACCACACTTATCACAAAATGAGCATACATGTATGCAGCAATCAAAATCACGTTTCAAGCATGGAGATCATGAGTAAAGCCAAACTCTAGATAAGGTAAACATCTAATATCATTAAATGAAAATGACAATCCAATTCAGCCATAGCCATTGTCCATATTTCACTTTGATGAAAACAACAAATCTATAAACAAAACATTGATTCGTCTGCATTTCAGACACTAAATCAACACAACCTACCATGTGGATTCCAATTGAACTATCAATAAGAGGATTCTAGTAAGACCTTTGACCTGTCAAATTGCAAGCCAAGGGTACTCCATCTTAACTTACACAGAAAAATAGAAGCAGATACAGATTTGCACGCATCTTTTCTAGGTAATTCACCCAATTCCTCTACAAACTTCCACTTGGGAGAACTCTCATCACTCTGAATAACATTAACCTCAAAACAAGCATTATTTGGAACTTTCTCTTCTGATACCAAAACCTTCCCCCTTCTTTCACTGAAGCAAATAAATTCTCAATGGGACCATAAATAGAGTTGTGGTTTGTTCGATTTGTAGGTTGAGGATCATTAAACTCTCCCTTATCCACTGGCATTGCTCCCAATCTGCAGCCCACGCTGCGCATCAACAATAACATCTCACGCTACAGAACGAGCATAAACGAGGAACCCCCAATTCTTCAATCCCCAATTATGTGTCCGTCATTGAGTCGGCGAAAGCAAAGATCTATTTGCAAAGCGTGCCCACGACAGAGGCCGTCGACGCCTGAGGGGGAACACAGTGTATCAACGGTGGCAAAAAACTTCTATCGTGATTCCATCAAATCTACTGAAGGAAGAGATGATGAAGAGAGGGAGAGGGGAGGACAACGAAGGTGGAAAGAGAGGAGAGACGCCTTCTGTCTTAAAGATTTGGGAGAACCCGTTAAATCTACAAAAGGAAGAGATGATGAAGAGAGGGAGAGGGGGGAACAACGAAGGAAGATTTGAGAGAGCCTTCAAGATTTCATTAGCGTGATTTGGGATCCGGTTCCATGAAATTTTCATGGGACCGGTTCCATCCTAGTGGCTCTCTAAAAATAATGACAAAGACTTGTGTTGAGACCGTCATGTAAGAATTTACTTGATACTGACAAAAAATGATAACTTTTATAATGAAAAATGATATTAAATAAATGAAAAATGATAATGATTTTTCATGAATAATTATAATTAAATGAAAAGTGATAATATTTTATAGCGAAAGTGATAACGTTTTATAGTGAAAGTGATAATTATTTTAAAAAATATTAAATGGTCTGACGCGAGACGGTCTTACACAAGACCTACCCAAAATAATAATAATTTAAATTAAATGAGATATTATCCATTTAATAAATAGACGCACTCATTAACCATTTGTTACGGATAAAAAATGATAATAATTTTTTTAAAAAAAGTTAAAAGAAGTATTCGCCCATGAGACTAATTCATGAAATAATTCTTTAAACAAATAAAAAGTGATATTTAATAAAAAAAAGTAATAACTGTCAATTAAAATATTTCTTGCATTAATAATTTATAGGAAATATGAAAAGTGGTAATAGTTTAATTGTAAGTCATTCTTGATCATGGAAAAATGATAATTATCAAGTAATTAAACTATTTGATAAACAATTAGTAAAATTGATAAAAGTGATAATATTTTCAATTATAAGTCATACATAATGAAGAAAAAATGATAACCCTCGATTGAATTATTTAATGGATTATTAATTTTTAATAGGAAAGATGAAAAGTGATAATATTTTGATAGTAAATGACTCTTGATTATAGAAAAGTGATAATATTTTGATAGTAAATGACTCTTTATCCTAGGAAAGTGATAATTGTCCAACTCTAAACTATTTGATAAGCAATTAGTATGACAAATAAAAAGTGATCCTAATAAAAAGTGATGTCAAATAAAAGAAAAGTTATAAGCATTGATTGAATTATTTTATAATGTTAACAATTTATAAACAAATAAAAAGTGATAGTATTTTTAATAAGTAGTGATATTAATTAAGAAAAAATGATATCCAATTGGGAAAATGTACTTAATTTTATTTAATATAAATTTTATAAATCATTTATCTTACATTTAATTTTAAAAATAAATAATATTTTTCATCTCATAATTATCATGATACTCTAATAATTTATATGTAGTATATATTAAAATAATAGATAGTGAATTTAATAGTTAAAATTTTTTATTTAAAAAATAATTAATTTAAATAAAAAATAAAAAGTAACGAGTTAAAAATAATTAATGAAATCAAATTTTGATAACTAGGGAGATGAATCGGTACTAATATTATTTATCCATATAGCAGCAGACTTTTTTTTTATATAATGGGGAGATAGATCCGTCTCACTTAAGAGGATCCGTGAGGCAGTCTCACCCAAAATCCACCCATTTTCTAATTAATCAATGAATTGTATATATTTTAGAAATGGAATAACTAAGTATATATATTTGATTAAGTATGCATAATCTACTTGAAGCTATTAATAAGATGTTTATTATTATTTGTTGATGATAATTTATGTATAGAATAATAAATTTAAAGTTTTTATATTTATTTGTTAAAGTAATTAGAGTATGTAAGATTTTTGGGAGATTACTACTAGGTACAACAAAAATCCTTAATTATTATGAGATACAAACATATAAAAATATTACTACTAACTACAAAAATATATAGTGATATTCCAATATTACCCCTACAGTGTGATGCACATAAATGTTGTGTGCAACAAAAATTCGTGTGCAGCAAAGTGTGTGCAGTAAAAAAAGTGTGTGCAGCAAAAAAGTGTGGTGGTCCGGCAGAGCTCCGGCGGCGGCGGTCCGGCAACTTTTCTGGTGGCTGGCCGGCGGAGCTCCGACGAGGTCAGTTTTCCGGCAGCAGCGGCGGTTTTCGGCAGTCGGCGATCGGCGATCGGCCGCCTGCGGTCCAGCGGCGGCGGAGGCCGGCCGGCGGCGACGATGGTGGTCCGGCGGTGGGTGGGGTTAGGATTTGTGGTTTAAAAGTGTATGGGTTTAGGGTTATATTTGGTATTTTACTTAAATATTTTGTATGTGATAGTAATTATTTTAAATCAATATATCTAATAGTAATTTGGGGTACAAAGTGTGTACTTATTAGTAACTTTTACAAGATTTTTAAAAAAATTTTTTTTTTATAAATTCTGAAAATTATATTGGACAAAATATAAGGAGAAGTTAACTTTGAGTCGTCAAATATAAATTAAATATTAATGTAATATAATGTAAGACTAATTATATACCATACACAAAAATACTTTTTGTATAAGATTATATGTTATTTACATTCCAATATTGAGTGATTGATTCTTAATATATATATATAAAAGAGTGAGGCTCTTGTGTGTCCAGACACACGGATCTAATTATGTGCGTCCGTATCGACCCATAAGAAAATGGGTCATATATAAATTAAAAATTAAATTTCAAAATACATTCTTCACCTTCTAGTGTGTGATTTCAGCGCTAGCAATGGAGGTATGATAATCTGGGCGATTCTGTTGGCATTCGATCATTTTGTTAACGTGAACCGTTAGGGTCCCATACAATTCTATATCAGCTAAAGCATGAATATAAAATCGTATTACCTTTCATCAGGGTATGTTGAAGACGAATAGCTGCAGAAACAACCTCTTAATCTTCTGTTGTATTCTCAAGTTCAGTCTTGATGTCGTGTGGGTGACGATCTTTAAGACACTCTCAATCTGGTTCCTCTCCCTCTTTCTCACATGTATTAGGCGCATGATTAGGGTTTCAGGATGGTTGAAATAACTTATATATGGGCTACAACAAGGACCAGGAGGAGAAATTAGAGTTGGGCCTCCATTGGGCTTAAGTATCCAAGTTTAACCCAAAACTTAAGTCCAATAATAATAATATAGTCCACTAAAGTATTATTGCTGCACTACTACTCTAATCCCATATTACGTTATGGGATCCTTCTTATTATGAGCCCGTTAGTCTCCCGCGTTTAAGATATACAATGTCTATTACTTAATTAAGTTACTGACAACTCCATTAATTAATATCTCATCCAAGAGTAGTACCATTCAACTTTGTTATTATGCCAGAATAAATCCACCTGCAGGGTTTACATGATAATCTTTATGAGCTCCTAAAGGGGACATCATCAGCCTATTTAATAGGACACGGATTTCTTCTACAATCAGCAGCACACCATAGAGACAACACTATTTTCCAACTCACCGAGTTTATTGATTTAACAAATAAATCTCACCCATAGATGAATCAAAGAGATAAATACTGGCTTACGTGTCGAGGTTATCGTATAGGGATTAAGAGCACGAACATCCATAATAACTGAGATCAAGTTCTCCTATATAGTCAGTATAAATCGAACGATCTCAAGCGGTCCTGCTCAATACACATAAAATGCACTAATGTGATTTTATAGTCAAGACAAACTAATACCAAATCACACTACAACCATCCCGATAAATTATCCCCATGTATCTCGGTTGTGAGCATCTGTTTATACTTTATAAGGAGCCGATAATATGATCTTTCGTGCGACGCCGCACACCATATTATCTACAGTATAAAGTAAGTGGACTTTTGCAATATAAATAAATTATAATATGCAAAACGTTTGATCATATGATTCTCATTTCTAATAAATTGTTAAAACATTATTCCTATAAAAAGCTAGACTTTTAGTATACAATCTAACAATCTCCCACTTATACTAAAAGACTACGCTGCCATATCTGCTGACACGCATCTAATCCCCATTCCTTCTACATGCCCATCAAACGCTTTCGCTGGAAGGCTCTTAGTAAAGGATCAGCTAGGTTATCCTCCGATGCAATCTTAGCGACAACAACCTCCCCTCTTTTAACGATATCTCGTATCAGGTGGTTGATGCGCATTTTTTTTGCACGCAAAATTAATCCTCAAATATTAAGGATAACAATTGCAGCTTAAGCAAGTGACCAAGTTAAATATCGAATCAAAGGGACGGCGTATTATTAATTTAATTATTTACTAAATTAATTAAGACGTAAAGCAATAAAAGTTGTAGAATTATTTATCAACTACTAACAAATAATTAAAATAATAAATAAAATAAATTAAGCACTAGAAGAATACGAAAGTGAACCAAGAATGGAGAATAGGTAGCTCTAGGATAATCCAGTTTCACTCATTAATTTCCTTTTCGTGTATCAATGTCCGACTCTGCCTTGTGGATTATGGACGCATCACTAAACCATGCAAATATACTTTATAGACATAAGTAAATATGCGTGTAACACATGTGAATAACCTCGGAGTAAGAGATATAATTTCACCCCCCTTTCTAGGTACTATCAGTATCAATTATTTCCCAAGTCTAGAATCTAACCCAATATGATCTCCCTTTATAGGTACTAAAATTACCCTCTTTATCCTGTTTACTAACTCGAATTCAATTCAATTAATAAACATTCATATATGACAGTTCTAATGAAACTTTGGAGTCCCCTCACTTAGAATCATAACATGGAATCATGTTCAGTAGTGAACGCGCTCAATCAACAACCAAGATATATATTCAGACTCTATATAACAGTTAAAGATGCACAAAACGACTGTGAATATGAATTAAAAAATGCATAATTATATATAAATTAATTCCACAAGTAGTGTTGTACGGAGTATACACACGAAAGTTCAATTAATTCATAAAAACTTTCAAAATCCTTGATCTACCAAAATGGTTCTAGCCCATTATGTTGCGAAGAACAATCATGGGTGTTGGATAGATCTTACCCATATATCTTGAAAATCACAAGATAAATTAGAAAACAAATAAAATCCTAGATGTGAGCGTCATCGCGTCATTCTCTGTCTTGAATCCTCCTCTTAGTTCTCCTCTTGATTCAACAGACGAATCTTCAAAGTAATGGATGGATGGAGGATATGATGTGGATGATGGTTGGGGGTGATCCTCCCTTAGGATGAATGTGTTTTTTTAACCCTTCTAATGACGTTCTTTTATACTTTTAAACTCTCCTAACGGACCTTGGATGAGCTTTTTACAATGAAAACATGTAGATACACGCACTGGAGTGTAAATACCGCTCAGATCTAAAATATCGTGACCTAGCTCGACCAAAGTGGTTCTGATCGAGCTGGAAGGCTTTGGTCAAGCTATGGTCAAGCTTCGTGTCTGTAATCTGAAGCTCTTCTAGCTCGACTTGACTGCTGTAGCTCGACTAAAGTGGCTTGGTCGAGTTACGGTTGAGCTGCATGTGCAGTCTCACTATTTCGTGTATAAATTTTACATCCAAACTCTGATTTTAGTGATTCTTATGCTCCAGCAATCCTCTTTTCCTTGGCTTTCTAATAATATAAAGAACTCACAGAAACTTCAATATTTGAAGGTGTAACAAGTCATGCAAAATGGCACAGTCATGCTGAATAGGAATAACTTGCGCGATGTCACCATTTTGATCATAACTTTCTCGTTTGGACTTCGATTGAAGTATTCTTTACGCTGAAATGATACTCTCTTCTGTGGCTTTCCAACTATATATTACACTTCCAGTTTGAGCTCCAGAAGAATACAGAAAAATTACACAAGTTGGACATGCGTTTTTTAGCATTCTTGCACAAGTTGCACTTTTTCTCCAACTTTGCACTTTTGATCCCTTTTTTCACCTAAAACATAATAAAATACCTCAAATGTACCTTTTTCTCATATATATTTAATATAAGGCATTTGTACTAATATATAATAACAACTCTCATCAAAAAGGTGTTAATTTAGATACTAAAACACGCTTATTTTCACTCTCATCAGTGGTACTTGCGCTCAATGTTTTTACTCGCCTCATGGGCTCATGGTTCCTTTGAGTTTTCTATTGTACCACTGTTATCACAATAAATTATGATCCCTTTGGGCAAATCAGGAATTACATCTAAGTCCATTAAGAAGTTCCTGAGCCATACTGCTTCCTTAGCTGCCTCAGAGACTGCTACATATTCAGCTTCCATAGTAGAGTCCGCAACGCATTTCTGCTTTACACTCCTCCATATTATGGCTCCTCCTCCGAGTAAACCCATAATCCGAGGTGGATTTACTAGCATCCCTATCTGACTGAAAATCCAAATTTGTATAACCCAAAGGCAACAAAGTATCTACCCGGTAAATCAACATATAATCCCTAGTCCTTCACAGGTACTTCAAAATATGTTTTACCGCAGCTCAATGCCCTTTTCCTGGGTTACTTTGGTACCTACTGACCATGTCCACGGCATAACAGATATCCGATCTCGTACATTGCATACATGAGGCTTTCTACTGCCGAAGCATAAGGAACCGTCTTCATCTCATCTATTTCCTTTTGTGTCTTTGGACACATTTCCTTAGTTAGAGGTATTCCATGTTTAAAAGGTAGAAAATCTTTCTTGGAGTCTTGCATGTTAAAACGAGCCAGGATTGTATCAATGTATGAAGCTTAGGACAAGCACAACATTCTTTTCTTGCGATCCCTTATCAATTTGATCCCTAGAATGTGCTCGGCTTTCCCTAAGTCCGTCATCTCAAACTGCTTAGAAAGCCATACCCTTACGCCCGAAAATACCTTTACATTGTTTCCAATGAGCATAATATCATCCATGTAAAGTACAAGAAATACCACTACATTTCCATCACACTTCTTGTACACACAAGATTTATTCGGATATTTGAATAAATCCATGTGCCTGGATTACTTCATCAAAATGGATGTTCCATGACCTTGAAGCTTGTTTCAATCCATAAATGGACCATTAAGCTTACACACAAGATGCTCTTCCCCTTTTTCAATGAATCTACCTAGTTGTTTCATATAGATGGTTTCCTCAAGACTTCCATTTAGGAAAGCTGTCTTAACATCCATTTGCCATACCTCATAATACATATGAGCGTCAATAGATAAAAGAATCCGGATTGACTTAAGCATGGCCACGGGCGAGAAGGTTTCCTCATAATCGATTCCCTCTTTCTGAGTATATCCTTTCGCAACGAGCCTTGCCTTGAAGGTTTCCACCTTACCGTTAGATCCTCTTTTTCTTTTGTAGACCCACTTGCATCCAATAGCTTTTACACCATTGGGTGGTTCTACAAGCTCCCAAACTTGATTAGAATACATAGATTCTATTTCACATTTCATTACTTTTTGCCATGATTGAGCATCTTTATCATGTAGTGCTTCATCGTAATTCCATGAGTCGATCTCATGTTTACCGAGGACCAACTCTGATGACTCTCCCAAGCCCATGAATCTATCCTGTTGTCTCACGACCCTCCCACTACGATGATGCACCACAGGCATTTGTGTCTCATATGTGACATGCGGTGCATTGTCTTATGGTATATACTCTTGTACATTTGGTATTATATTTGGTGTTTTCCCTCTTACTTCTTCTAGAACATTTTTACTCATGGGTTCGTGATCCATTATATAATCCTCTTCCGAAAATTTGGCATTCGTGCTAACGATCACCTTTTGATCTTTTGGACTATAAAACAAACCACCTTTTGTTCCTCTAAGAAATCCTAAAAATAAACAAACATCAGTATGTGATTCTAACTTATCCATGTCTGACTTTAACACATGTGCAGGAGCACCCCAAATCTGAATGTGTTTCAGACTAGGCTTGTACCCAATCCACAGTTTGGTGGGTGTGGAGGTTACCGAATTACAAGGTACTAAATTCAGAATGTAGCGGCTGTTTCTAAGGCGTATCCCCAAAATGAATTTGGTAATTCTGAATAACTCATCATTGATCTTACCATTTCCGTAAGAGTCTTATTCCTTCTTTTTGCTACACCATTCTGCTGGGATGTGCCCAATGTAGACAATTAGGATTCAATCCCGACCTCTGATTAATAATTCTTAAACTCTTCCAAGAAGTATTCGCCACCACAATCAGATCGTAGTGTCTTGATACATTTTCCAAGTTGCTTCTCCACATCAGTCTTGTACTCTTTGAATTTATCAAAGCACTCAGACTTGCGGCGCATCAAATAAATGTATCCATATCTAGAATAATCGCCAATGAAAGTGATGAAATATTCATAACCACCTCTCGCCTGAACATACATAGGACCACATAAATCAGAATGAACCAATTCCAACAGATCTTTAGCTCCATACCCCTTTGCCTTAAAAGGCCTTTTGGTCATTTTCCCTTCCAAGCAGGATTCACAAATTAGATAATTTTCCACTACTAATGAACTCAGAGGTCCATCAGTTATCAACCTTTGAATCCTACTCAAGTTAATATGACCTAGTCTTAGATGCCAAAGATATGTTTGGTTTATTTTCGAAGGTTCTTTTCTCTTATTAATAGATGTATTATTCAATTCAATTTGTTGCACTGTGGGAGATATTGGATTAAGAGTATACAAATTATCTATCAACTTACCATCACAGATAACAAGTCCATTTTTCCTTAAAACAACCTTGTCATTAAAAGAAATTGAATATCCATCCATAAATAATTTAGAAATCAAAATTAAATTCTTTTTAAAATGAGGTACGTAAAGACAATTCCCCAAACACAAGAGTTTTATTCTTATTGAAAGATAAATACGTCTCCAACTACAATAGCCACTACTCTCGTAGCATTCCCCATGAGTATAAAAATCTCCCCATCACTAAGCTATCGGGTTTGGTGGAACCCCATTCTTGTTCCCCTTCAGAAGAGGATAGTTTGTCTTGTAGTGTCCTGACTGCTTGCATTTGAAGCACTTGACTTTAGACTTCTTCACCACACCACCCTTTGCCTTCACTTGGTTCATCGATGCTGAATTTCCTTACTTTCTCTTATTCCTCCACCTCTGGCTTGGGATAAGCAACATTTTCAGTAACGTGAACCTGAGGAGCTCGACGAAATAGTCCTTCCACCGCCATAAGTTCTGTCAGAAGCTCTGCCAATGTGTACAAATGTTTGTTCATACCGTAGTTCAGGAGAAAGTGCTCAAA
The DNA here is from genome assembly GCA_023678885.1 of Pogostemon cablin. NCBI lineage: Eukaryota > Viridiplantae > Streptophyta > Magnoliopsida > Lamiales > Lamiaceae > Pogostemon > Pogostemon cablin. Next base: position 12,397,581 of record CM042993.1, read on the forward strand.
ACTCTTAGGCAAGCTTTGGAGTATGATATCGACTTGGGTTTTCCCATCGATTTCAGCTCCAAGGACCTCCAACTCATTAAGTTGGCCAATCATTCTAAGGACATGATCCCTCATGGGAGTGCCCTCACCCATTTTGGTGTTCATTAGCACAGCCATGCCCTCTGACCTAGCAGGTCGACTCTGGTGTCCGAAGAGTTCCCTAAGATTCTGCAATATATCATAGGCAGTGCTCATAACTTGACGCTGATGTTGAAGCACATTTGACATGGAAATCAAAATGTAGCACTTCGCCATCTTATCAGCCTTAATCCACCTATTATAAGCAGCTCTTTCCTCTTCACTAGAGTCATCAGTAGGTTCCACAAGACATTCCTCAGAAAGTATAAAGATATAATCTTCAGCAGTTAAAACAATGTCCATGTTTCGTTTTCACTCAAAGTAATTTGTGCTAGTAAGTTTATATTCTTTAAGTATAACAGCAAGTGGATTAAAAGTCATTTGAAAATCCTGAGAATCATAAATAAATAGACAGATCAAACACTTCGAATTTACCAATTTATATTGATTACCTCAAAACAATATAAAATAAAATTTCACTGACATCTCAAGCACCGTGAATTTGCATGCCACGATAGTGTGGACGTATACAAACCCGAACATTTACAAGAGAAGATTTTACCCATTAATTTCATTCGTCAAACTAACTTTATGGCAAAACTAGTATTGAACACGTGCATTGCACGAGAATGATGCTATCATTTTTAATTTTATTTATTATCTTATAATATTAATTTATAATTATTAATAATTTTATTAATTTATTATTTTATTTATAAACATTGAAATCTGATTCATTTTTATTATATATGAAAAATATAAATGAAATTATACAATAATAATTATTTTAATATAATTGCTCAATAATTATAAATAATTATAGAAGTTGAAAAAAATATAAAATTATAAATGTAATATTAAAATTGAATTATTATATTTAATTTGACGTATATCAATTATATTAAATTTAATTATTTAATAATATAAGTATATAGTTAATATAGATTTATAGGAATAGTAATTTTGAGTAATTATATATATTTTGCCCTAATTGGATAAAATTATTTTATTACTTTCATTATCACTTGAAAAATATCGGATTAATTTGATAATAATTAACACAATAATTACTTAAAAGTGGTAAATAATTAATAATTAGAATTTGAAATATAAATTAGATTTTTAGGATGAAACACTAAATTTATAATAAATAAGAGCAAAATATGAGAAAACTTCAATCAACTAAAATATAATTCTATTAGTAGTTGTTTATTTGAGCAATTAGAGAATCCGCCGTATCTTCTTCATCGTTGTTAGAATTATCACTGTTGGATGAACCATCTTCAGAAGTTAATACGATGGGATAATCTATGTGGGTGCCTTTTGAAAGCTTTTTTCAACCGAAAATGGAATCTTGGATTGTTTCCCAAAAACCTGAAAATCAATTGATCTCCCACCAAAATGCCTATTAGTGGATCTATTAATTTCCATCCTGAAGTAAAGCATGACTTCCTAGGTACTGAATTTGTGCAACACTTATATTTTACTATTATAAGTTTATTTTGTTAGGGTATATACAAATTCACAAAATTGTAAGTTGAACCCAAAATACTCATGATGCAGTAGGGTAGATCCTTAAGAAAAAAAGAAGAAGAAGAAGTTAGTACATAACGGATGATCAACGTGTTATTAAGAAAAATAATTAAATATATACAAACCATTCGATCATGAGTATATTCTTCTGTGATATTAAATATGTGTATGTGTGTGTGTGTGTGTATATATATATATATATATATATATATATATATTTGAGTATATCCTTAAATATATATTATTCCATGGAAGATAAATAATAGTTAATTTGTTTATATTTTTATATAAAATAATTATTCAATTTTTAAGATTCATGTTTTTATAATTTATCTTTTTTATTATCTCGATATATATATATATACATCATATTTTTATTTATATAAGTATTTATTATTTGAGAAATTGTAATAATTCATAAAATATAATAATATTATTTATCCAAATTTTAATAAAATGATTAATATTTTAGAATAAATTATTAAAGTGTGATTGCATAAGAAATTTATAATTGATTGCAGTAATCAATTAATTAAAATACTATAATTAATAATCAATAAATTAGAAATACTATAATTAATAAGCAATCAGTGTACAATAAATATTTAATTCCTTTAAATCAGATAAGTTAATATCCCTTAAAATTAGCTAAATTAGCAAAAAGGTGATTGCATAAAAATGAATTAAAATCCATAATTTATTTAAAAAACTCTCAAATACATGTCTTTAGAGGAAATTCATAATCCTTTATATAAAACTTATATCAAAATAAAATTAACTCAAAAATTTGCTAAATTTAATCAATCAACGATAAAATTGGTGAATATATAATAAATTTCGAATTAATAACAATGTATAATCTACCTTAATAACAAAAAAAGTGCATTACAATGATTAATGCATTTTAATTAAAAGTGCAGAAATGAAAACAATTATTAATAAAAATAATAAAAAGCAAATTGTTTCACTCATCCTTCTCAATCTTAACTTTCATAATCTTTAGTTTTTGGGCTGTTGAGGAACCTACTTCTACGGAGAATCCATTGTCTTCATCAACATCAATTTGTGTGTTCAATAATAACGCATGCTTAGTAGATTTACCTTCATTTTTTCCTCCATGGATATTATCATATAAAGAATAATAAGAAAATAAATACATACGAAAATATTGCAGGAGATCCGTGTATCAAATTATTAGCTAGTTAGTATATAGCTTTTATATTTGTTCATCAAAATTTCTTGTTAATAATTTCCCTTTCTATCATGGAATGTATCAAAGGAATATATAAGAACACTGACCTCAGCTGCACTGATTTTAACTGGTCGAGACACGTAGTCCTCCAAATCAACTTCATCACTTAGATTCATTTTAGCTGTACAAACCTGCAAGGAATGATCATTTACTTTATGTGGAACATAGAAAAGAATAAAGATGAATAAAAAATAGTTCATAGGACAGAGAAAATTATCTTACACTTGGTAGTGATTTTTTTTCATTTAAAAAAAATGATGAATATATTTTGTGGTTGAATTGTTGGAAAAAAATAAAAAAGAAAAGGAGAATTCTATGAAAAAAAGTGCAATGATCGTATTTGACATGACACTCCTGAAATTGCGTGTCATTCGATATGATTTTTTTTGTTGAAAACTGTAAAAGGAAAAAAATATATGCATAATAGAAACACACACTTGAACATCTAAGGTTATCTTGGTATAAGATTTCTTCCTTCTTGTATTCAACTTTTTTCATCTCTACTTCTTTATCAGTGGAGCAATGTTCTTCTACTACTTCCATTATATCTTACACTTTTACTCTTTAATAGGAAAATTTGTAATAGGTGTGAGTATCAGGTGCTTTTGAATAACATATTTTTTTTATATAAAAAAGGAGCAGTACCTGAAAACAAAGGCTCTTCTGCCGTCTGTCAGGCAAAGGAAACTCAATTTTATGATCAAGTCTTCATGGACAAAGAAGGACAGGATCCCATGTGTCAACTCTATTAGTTGCCATAATAACCTTAACATTAATTGTTTGATCAAATCCATCCATCTCCAAATATGAGTATATTTCCTCATGATCTTTTAAAGGATATTTATTCAAAAATTATTCCTCTTGACGTTCTCAACATACCTGATTAAGCAATTCCATCAGAATTCGCTGAACCTCTCGATCAGCTCCAATTTGAGCATCAATTCTAGTTATAGCTATTACATCTACCTCATCAATGAATACAATAGCAGATGCATTTTCTTTTGCAAGCCGAAAAATATCTCGTTCCATTAGGGGCCTCTGGAGATATCATATACAACAATTAACAATCAGATCACCTTTTATGGATACAGTACATAGAGAATAACACACACACACACACACACACACATACACACACACGCACACCGTCTCCCCAAGTCCAACAACCGAACATCAAAATGTATATAATTGATAAGTAATAATTATTTCCTTCTTTGCCTTTTTTGGTTTTTCGTGTTGTTTACTATTTGAAATTCATATATTTATTTATTTTTAGGGACATAACCCAAATTGCACAATGTTAGAAAACATACATCTTTTTACCTACCTCTACATATAACATATATTTTGGCCACTTTATATATACATAAACTACCTCTAAGCATTACACATCAGAGTGACAAACTCTATAAATGCATAAGCACACAACTAATTACATGGATGATGACAGAATATGAAGGTGTCATAATAAGTTTAAGAGTACCCTTCACGAATGTATATCTAACCTATGGCATGGAGGGTATCAATTGAAAGACCACATAAACAGAAATTCAAAGGCATAAAAAAACACCAATATATATACTCATTCTTCTAGAATTATATTAGAATTTTGAATTGTCATATTCTTCTACAAAATACATACACATATATTCTACCAGCTGCCCTATGACGATTTCAACAGCTTATTCGTATTACTAAAAATAGACCCACATTTTAAAACGCCACATAATTATGAACCATTTGACTTTTTAATATATATACACGAAATAGGTATCTAAACATTTATATGTACTGATTTGCAATCAAAAGGTTAATTCTGCCACTAACCAATTATTTGGAAAAGAGTTTAAGCTACCACTGCCCATTTTTTCAAAAGAAAAATGATAATAATAATAATAAATTAATTATTATAAAATTTTTATATTCTGAAAAATATGGCACACACCCATATCACATATCTACTCACACACATACACAACAGAATATGGTGAGGCCAAACTTAAAGATCATGCATACTAATTTACGTCAACTCAAAAAGATCCAACATAATCCATTATTCGTCAAAGAGGTAGAACCACATGTACGAAGTTGTAAAAATATTCAGACCTAAGATTTAAAAAAAGAAACCTGTCGAGATATAGAAAGCATAACCAATAATCACAGTATCAAATTACTAAAAATATACCCACTAGAAATTGCTCTCAAATCATCATTCTATATGTATTTCTCCAATGATACAGATTTAGTGTTTGAAAGTAATCATTGATAATAGTTTGGGGATTAGTATAAGGAAGATAACAAACCATGCTCCAGAAAAGCAAAGCATCTCCTTTAAGCAGTTTAACGCACAATCCAGTAACCATTTTGACCCCACAGCTACAGTTGTCAGTACCAGCCTAATATTAATTAGATTTGGAGCATCAAAACGCAGATGAGATATAAGTCACTGAGGTAGAAAAGCTGAAGGTAGAAAATTATAATTGAAATAACACATTAGGAAAGGCACAAACAAACTTATTGTGTCAGATAAGAAGTCGTGGTGCGGCCTGTAAAGCTAATCCTTCCCATATCTGCGCCAAGGCAGATGTTAGCCTTGATATTAAAATCTCTGGCTTGTGTGTCTGATTAAGAAACTGAAGAAGAATGCATACAAATTGTCAACCCTAATTTAATTCTGTATTTTGATAGCAGTAGGAGCATTTTCAAGAAAGAGTTCGATTTCTGCAAAGCAAGAAACAGAGCCCAGTGGAAAGATCCTGATATATCGCCAACCTGTTTATTCAAAAGTGCACACATCAGGAAGAAAGGCTTAGAGTCTAAAAGGAGAAACTAACTATTGATAAACAGTGGATTGAAGATTGCAGTAAGTATTTTAAATAAATAAATAGAACAGGAAAAGAAATAACCTTTGTATTCTTATATAAATCAAAAGATGTGAGTGCCTAAAAAAATTTACCACATGTGGTGGTTGGAGAGTCAGGGTACATACTTTTGAATCATGGAGAAGACATCCCACTGGCTGTTGTTGCAACAGTAGGGCCACCGATATCATTCTCCAACGCATTCAAGGCCAACTCAAAGGGAGGCTCATTTTCTATTTTTTTCAGACTGCGATAATTTTGACCACATGTTAACATGCTAAGAAAATATTTAATCCATTCAATGCCCAATTAAGGAGTAATTCTATGAAAGTACCAAGTTTTATGATTCCAGTACTTTAGCTGAGAATGAAAAGTAGCGAATTGTTCTTTCATGAGATCGGTGCGTAATTTCACGACATTTTCTCTGACATTTTCTCAAAGTAGCCGATATTGATACTATAATTCACCAATAAAAAAAGTAAATCAGAACAATGGTAGATCCCCATAAAACAGACAAATGGATAAAAAGAGAAGGAAGAACCCTAGCAGCGGCGGCGTTCTGCAGGCCTCTGATTCCCAATTTTTGCCTCATTCCAATATTCCGATATTATACCAGATCGACGATCAACGAGTTTTGACATAGATTTTACACAAATCGAGAATAAAATCATGTTCACGAGGTTTCCTATTTTTCTCAAAACTCCCCGATATGCGATTTCTCCAAATAGACTATATTGATCCTATAATTCACCAAAATAAATAAATAAATAAGTAAATCAGAATAATGGTAGATCCCCATAAAACAGACTGATGGATAGAAAGAGAAGGATGAACCTTAGCAGCAGCGGCATTCTGCAGGCCTCCGATTCTTGGTCTTCGTCTAATTCCAGTATTCCAATACTATCCAAGATCGACGATCAATGAATTTTGACACAGATTTTACACAAATCAAGAACAAAATCACGTTCCCCATGGTCTCCGATTGATCTCAATATATGCAAATGGCGAAAGTATTTTAAGAGAGTGAGGAGGAATAGTCGAAGTGAAGAAAGAGAAAAATAAGGGTAAACCTGAAAATCGAAGAAAAATAACACCTACAATAAAAAGAGAACCAAGAAAACAAATAAAAAAAGGAAGGTGCATGGAAAAATATGGTGGTGCCATGTCACCAAGCTAGAAAGTTAGACATACCACGTCATCAATAGAGAACTGCTATTTAGATGCCTTTAGATAATTAATATTCGTTTCCTCTATATCCATGCAAATAACAGTAGTGACTCCGATGGGGAGGATATTTATTATTTGCACCTAAGTGCTCACCATTATTTTATTCTAAGTCCATTGCCCAAGCTTGTGGCCCTTCAGATGGAGAAGATTACACGCACTCAGATAACTTTCTAAAATCATCATAGAGAAGTTTGTATCAGTGATCCGTGAATAAACTCATCCGATGGGGAGGAAGACACTATAGCCAAAGCGCAAGTTTTTTCACATCACTTACAAATCAATAATGGAGGCCACGTGAATTATTAACCAATCCTCTCTCCCACTTAGTTATTTAATAACGAGTGTTTTTACATTCATATAATATACAATAATAAAATACGCAACCTAGCATGCTTCTATTACAGCAATTTAAAGTAGTAAATCACTTAGAACATGCATTACATATATAACAATAATCAGATAATTAAATCAAATACTTCAGTTATATATCACGATGAAAAATGTAGTCATTGCACGTCAAATGTGACGATCCGCCAGGTTACACTACACGTCGGCAAGACTCGTGCCATGCACCAGCACGGGTCGTGCCGCTCCCATGTAGCCAATGCACGTCACGCATCCGCCATGCTTGTGTCACTCGTGCCTTCACTCGCTAGTCGTGCCGCTCACCCTCGTCGGTTGAGCCGTCGTGAGGCACAACTCGTGCCGCCAAGCCACTATCACTACCGCAGGTCTCATGTCGCTTGCATGCACCATCGCTGATGCCGCGCTTCTGGTGGCACTACTCATGCCAGCCAGTGGCACGACTCGTGCCGACTTCCAGTGCCGTCTGCCTTGCGTGCCAAGACACCACCCGTTAGTAACATAGGGGCCTCCAGTGTGTCTACCGGTACCGTTCAAGCCGCCTGCATGCATCGCCAATCTTACCCTTGTGCCGGCAGATAGCATCCTTCATGCTGCCACCCCACGCTATTCGTACGCCGTCGATGTACCACATGTCAGTTGTCGATGGGTAGACGTGCACCACCAATCATCCCTACTAGTCCATACATCATCATGCATCTGCGCCGAGAGCACCCGCATGGAGGTCCTACCGTACATGCCTTCATCGTGCTTGCCGTGCATGAGCGACCGTGTCACTGGATGGCCTGCCGAACGCCACTAAGTTTTTGCCGTCCGACCATCGCTAGTCTTGCGGGACTTCAACGTGCCACCACCGTACATCGACCGTGCATCTGACTGGACACATCGTACAGCCCCACATTCATGCCGCCTGCTATAGCTGACCACGTCGCGAGTTTGTCGCCATCCACTGCCGACAGCTGCCTCTTCTGCCGTGATCCATTGTCTCCCATCGGCAGTGCAACGTGTGTGCCATTGTGTACAAGGTAGGGTGTCCAACAAGATATCATGACATGCTAAACTCTAATTCACGTATGTCACATAAACTCTAGCCTAACGTGTCACGTTTAGCCATGAAACCAAAGCTCTAATACCAATTTTTGGCATTCGATCATTTGGTTAACGTGAACCATTAGGGTTCCATGCGATTCTATATCAGTGGAAGCAAGAATATAAAATTATATTACCTTTCACCAGGGTATGTTGAAGAAGAACAGTTATAGAAACAACCTCTTGATCTTCTGCTATATTCCTAAGTCCAGTCTTGACGTCGTGTGGGTGACGATCTTCAAGACACTCTCAATCTAGTTCCTCTCCCTCTTTCTCACGTGTATTAGGTGCAGGATTAGGATTTTCGGACAGCTGAGATGACTTATTTATGGGCTACAACAGGGACTAGGAGGAGAAATTAGAGTTGGGCCTCCATTGGGCTTAAGTATCCAAGTTTAGCCCAAAACTTATACTTAAGTCCAATAATAATAACACAGTCCGCTAAAGTATTATTACTGCATTGTAAGATTTATTAAAAAGTCTCAAAGAATACCATATAATATTAAAATTGGGTGTCGATCAAAGAATTGAAGAGAAGTAAAATGGGGGGAGTTTTGTTGAGAACTAAGGAGCAGAGAAATTTTTATCAATACAATTCCATCAGTTACATGGAGACAATAGTTAAGTTTTTTTAATCAGCTAATTAATACTTATGAATGGTGAAGCCATTAACAAGGTCATAGAAAATGACTGGAAAACAAAAATGAGAAGACGACAAGGATGGGATGAAAGGGAGGAGGAATTTAAATTATAATATATGGAATTTACAAGAGGATGTTCTTGTTATTTTACATTGTATTATTTTAATTCTAAATTTTATGGGGCATACTTAGTATTTTCGGGGTCCAATAGTCATACATTTCATATACTAACTCGAATTTTAATTAATTTAAACTTAAATTGATTTGACTTGAATATTAATATTTCATTACTTATAATTAGTGTATAACTTGAATTTTGATTTGAGTACATATTTATCTTTACTCGAATTTTCAATGACTCGAAATCACTCATTTATTAAATTGAATATATTGATCCGAAATTTTTTAATTCAAAATTTAACTCAAAATAAAATTTTCAATTACCCGAAATTTACTTAGGAATTAACTCGAAAGAATATTTACTCAAATTTTATTTAACTAGAATTGCTATTTTTTACTCGAAAATTTAATTTAAAGTAAACTCAAAATTTTTTATTAATTTTCCGCTCGAATTAATTAACTCATATTTTTAACTAGAAATATTATTTATTACCTGACACATTAACTCAAGAAAAACTCGAAATAATATTGACTCAATTTTTAATTTAACTCAACTTTGTCTCAAATACTATACTGACTCAACATATTTAACTCAACTATAATTAGGTTTTGACCCGATATCATTTATTCGAAATTAATTAAAAATAACTCAAATTTCATCATAATTAATAGCTCGAATTTCATTAACTTGAATACGTATTTTTACTTGAATATGTTGACTCGAAATCCGTTGACCTATAATTTTTTACTCAAATTATTATATCCATAAAAGTAAATTAAAAAAAAAAAACAGCATGTGAATTAGGAGACCTGTTAAGCGAACTGGGAATTAAGTATGGGTGGTGCCCACAGTCCTATGAAATTAAAAAAGAAAAGCACGTTCTATACTAGTTATTGCCTTTTTTAAAAAAAATTGTGGAAATCGGATTTTTTAACGCACACATGTCAAATGATGATGCCTCATTCTTTTTTCTCTTTTTTTTTTCTCTCCACTCATCTTTCTCTCCTCTTTCCCTTACGTGACCTCATCTTTCTCTCTCACCATACTTGTTTATCCCCACCATTCTCTCTCCATATGCACAACTCACATTGATCTCCAATTCTCTCTGCTGGTGGAAGGTGAATCCTCCTTTTTGACAACAACCTCATTACTATTCTTCTTCTTCTTTGCAAAGAAGTTGAGCTTACTCAACACAAGAATCGACACTGAAATAAGAACCTGAAACTCTGGGTAAGGTAATAGGAAACAAAGGTAGGAGTCGGGACTCCGAATACCCCGGAGTATTCACCGGAGATGGATGCAAATAGAACCCTTTTCCTTGATTGCCTTGTCCTCTGCCACCATGTTCAAGTTACTACCACCGCGATTAAACAGGTTGGGTATGAGAGGTGTAATCGGGCTAAGAGCAAGCAATGAAAAATCAAGAATGCTCACAAAAAGAATCTCCAATGTTCAGAGTCTTTAGGAGCTCGAGGCGAAACCCAGGATGAGGCCGGGAGATAGGGACTGATCTTGAAGTTTTTAGGTTGTTCTGGCATTTGTAGAACTTGGAAGCAGATATATCATTTCTCTTCATTGGCGGAATAAGGCTTTGGATGGGTTTGGGGTGGGAAGCGGTCTCCATGGAGCTGATGAGCATTTGCACGACCTGCTTGAAGGAAGTGGTGTTGACTTGGACGTAGGTGGTGGAGTAGGGGTTATTTGGGTTAGATCTTGTGATGGGTATGGTGGGTGCGAAGGAACGGTAGCGCATGGTATTGTTGGTGGTAGCGTTGTTGGTTGAACGAGTGGAGTGAGAGGATGTGTTTTGAGTTTCTAAGAGAAGCGATGAGTTGTCCATGAATGATATGTGTATGTTCCGTAGGTTATAGAGAGATGAGTTGTATTATTACTCTGTAATGGAGAAGAAGTGTTTTAACAGTAGGAGGGAGAGAGAGAGAGAGAGAGAGAGAGAGAGAGAGAGAGAGAGAGAGAGAGAGAGAAGAGAAATAGTTGTAAGAAAGATATTTTAATACGTTGGTAACTTTCTTGGGATGGTAAGAAACATTTACTCATAACTTGTCACTTTTTATTCACTGGATGTATGCTCAACTTTATCACTTTTAATAACCGTAACTTTCATGTTAATTTTTTATTGGATTGGTATGTTTTTCTTTCATTCAGTTAAACAAAAGTGATCTCGTTAAACATAATTAGTGGGGTATAGGTAAATATTTAATAGGTTATTCTTTTCTATTAATTTTATCATTCTTTATAATGATTTGGGTTACTATAAACAAACTTTTGGATTATTCTTTATGTTGATTTGTTTAATTATAATCTATTTCAACAAAAACTTTCTAGATTACTCTTTTTTATTAATTGTGTTGTGATAGGGTGTCACGGCCCAGTTTTCAATAACTAGAAAGGGAGATTTTGTTCGCAATTCTTTGATAATATTAACCTTCAGTGCGGGCGTGAACCATAAAATAAAGTTAATAAAATATCATAAACAGTGAAAATTATATAAAAGTATATCATAAGAATTTGTATAAAGAGATTTTGGCGCAGCATATTAATAAAAAGCTCTCACGCAACGCATCCGCCCCTGGTACGCCGTCGCAGCCTCAACCTGAAAAGAATTTGGAGTGGAAGGGGTGAACGTGTGAAATACACTCAGTGGGTTAACTTAAATGATTGCACAGTTAAAAATAAATATGCATGCCAAATATACCATAAGATGTAACATATGCCAATTTTAATAAATTACTTTTGCACATTGTCGTTTGATAACTCATTGAAAATATTTTAGACTGAACCGTCGTCCGATAATTTGTGTTAGTTAGTCTGTGCGCACCGGACCGTCACCCCAGTATGATGTTAGCATACTTTGAAATATATTTTAGTACTGAACTGACATAGCTAGTAACTTGTGTTAGTTGGTCTGTGCACACCGAGTCGTCACCCAGTACGATATTAATAGAAAAATATTTGTCATCGAACTAAAAGCACACATGGCACATAACATGACATATTAGTAACACATATCATATCTTAACATAGCAATCATGACATAAAATGTAGCACTCGGTAAAGAGTGTGAAAGTTACCCCCACCTTGATCTTTCTTCGAAATTGTAGAGTGGACTAGGCTTGCTCTTCGATCTCAGAAATTCTTGAAATTGATTTACTAATTTTATTACAAATATAAAATAAAGATTTTTTTCACTTAAATAAGAATAATAGTTAAATTTAACTTTAATATAAAAATATTAAATTTTAAATATATAATTATAATTATGATATTAATATAAAATAAATAAAATAATAATAAAAAAGAACATGTGCATAGCTACTGCAGTCGACCATGTGGTGTTTAAATAGAAATTTCTATTTATTTAATATTATTAATAATTTATAAATTGTAATCAAGTCCCTGCATTATATTAAATTCTTATTTAAACTTACCATAAACTTTAAACTTATTACAAAATGACCCAACTTGAGTTATACAACTCCGTTTGAAATTCTAAAAACACCGTTGGAATTCTTGTGAGATGAGGATCAAATCAGTACCAATTTTGTATCAAAATATTGAAGTTTAGAAAATATGAAATTATACCATGAAGTGGGTTTCTTTGTAAATCCTTCGTTTTACATCAAAACTCAAAAATAATTATACCTTTGTGATCCTTGTGAGGAGAGCTTCAAAATGGACTATAATATCAAAGCTAACTCGCACCGAAACAAAATCTACCATTAAAGGGGTTGAAACTTTGACGGAGCTTTTCTAGCTCAAAATGACATCTATTTTATAAAAGAATTATATATATGGAATCTACGCTTCGAGACGAACATTTTGATATATAATACGAAAAGAATAAATCACAAAGTGAATTGATCACTTGTAAAGCCGTGTGTGTGTGAATGTTTATATATAAGCTTGTGTATATGTATACATATATGTATGAATGTGTTGGTTGTCTATATATATACATACTAAACTTGGTGGCAAAGTTTGATCTCATCACTCACACACATCAGTATCCTTATCCAAAATTTTTAATTCTTATCGAACACACCCACTTGTTCATTCCCACTTGCACACTTGCACACAATTAAATATTATTACTATTATTATAATTATATAATATATAATAATTAAAATATAATATATGTAAGTAAAAATATAATTTTATAAAATATAAATTTATGAAAATATAGATTATGAAATATTGGGGTGTTACATAGGGCCCACTCTAATTGGGCTCACGAATAAACAGTGATCCTACCAGACAGGCTGCCAGGCCCATGATGTCGACATTAGACATTCTCCCCGGAGGCTCTGTCCTAGAGCGGCTCGGAGCTCGGCCACCGAGCTTGGGAGAGGATACTCCTTCAGGGCTTTGGTGGGCCAAGTCCCACCATCCAATAGTGGCTTAGGCTGACAGCCTAGGGATATGCCTAGATATTCCTTATGCTACCCAGCAGAAGATTTATCCAAGGAACTAGTTGTAATAGCATCGTGAGGCTAGAGCCTTTAATGCTCTATAATGTTTGTAATAAATACAGATGTGACCCGCCATTAATGCCTGACATGACATTAATGGCATAAGAGAGAGATTGTACATATAAATACCCGTACCCCGTATTTAGAATGGGGGACAGACTATTCATGATACAAGAGAACTCAATCAATAAGAACAAGAATGTTTTTCCCTCCCAGAGAAACAGAGTTAGGAGAAATTCTGGAGCCATTTACGTCACCTTATTATGTGAGATTAGTTGAGTTGATTACCTTACAACAACCACATTAGAATACCATTAAGAAAGGGATAATTAAACTCGCTCTCTACATTTGGCGCTAGAAGATGGGAACCTCTGAGGTCGCACTCAGTGATTTCACCGAAATCTTTTTGTGTTAGCCTGCTTGGTGACCCCTATTTTTTTAGAGTCATGGCAAACAGACATGTGGAGAACACACCGGGTTGGACAGGAGATAAAATAAATCAGTATCGCGTGGCTCCGGATCCACCTCGAACTGTCGAAAAGGAAATTCCAACCTAGGAAATTAGAGTGGATGAAGAGAAAGAGGAAGTCAACTTCCTTAAAAAATATTTTGAATTGCTTAAAAGAGTAAAAAGGAAACAACCGATAGGTCCTACAAATACCAACTGAAGATTGAGTTTTGACTAGAAAGAGCAAGCTGAGGAGCAATTTCCTGGTAATACTTCCGCTAGGAGATCTATCACGATACAATGGGACTGTCAGGAACACGTAAAGAGCCACGAAAGGCTCACGAAGTCGTCGATGAGTGCTGCGACAAGTGGCCGCTAAGCGAGATCGATCACTAACGCGCCCGCCACGCGCATGTCAGGCAGGGTGAGTGCCAAAGACCGCCTCGGGCCTCAACCCGCCAAATCGCAGTGAGAGAAAACTGTGGTTGATTTCCTTCTTGATTTCTAGAAAATTTGTTTTGAAAAACATCTTGCACACTTTGAAGGTATACTTGTTGATGCATTTGATGAGGGACTCCAAAATCTTCATAACCTTGTTGGAATTGCATATTAGGAACTTGTACTCCAAAATGTGGTTGCAAGTTAGGCTCACAATTTGGCATTTGAAATCCTTGAAAATTTCCTTGTGTATTCATAGTGTGATGATCACTTCTATTCCCCATATCTCGAAGAATATCCATGTAGCTCATATTTTTGTGCTTGTTCTCCTTCTTCTTCCTTCTCAAGGTATGCACCTACAAGAGAAAGAAAAATTTGAACAAAAATTTCCAAAGCAAATATAAGATGCAAAAAAAATATCGTTATTAAGACCACTCTAAATAATCATTCGTCAAACTTCTAGCGACCGTTACCTCTCCAGCAACGGCGCCATTTGATTGATCGTATATAGTCGGGATGACCAATTAAAGAATTTATCGAATCACAGGGAGGAAGGTACTAGAGTTTAAGCGATCTCAAGTTTATCGTGATTTTATAAGGACGACGGAATGGAATGGAGGATAAGCGTGCAAATGAACGCACTTAAACTAATGCAAGAAATAAGATAAAAGCAAAGATAAATGATGGGTTCAAATGATGCAAGGATGGGATTAGCAACAATCATGGCATAGATAATATAGTAATCATGCAATTAATTGTAATCTATCATGGACATAGTATAGAAGCGATCACTAATTCCACCTAAACTCTCTCTCAAGATGGATAGGATGTAAACCCTCAACAAGGCTCCCAAAAGCACATAGGATCGAGACCAAAATGAACACCTCCCAATAGGTACTAATTACTCTACAAGCTCCCTAATTAGGTACTAAATTATAGGCAATATTCCCTTTTAAGGTACTATGAATTCACTAATGGTTTGAGTCCCCTCATCTAATCAACCAATCTCTCGATCAAGCTAATCAAATGTTCTATCAAAAGGTTCTAAATCTAGAAGGATATCTCTATCTCATTCTAAATTAATGCACATGAAGTGTATGATGAAATAATTCAATGAACTATCCTAAACACATAATTGATTTCTCAATCTAATCACATGCCCATGACAATTAATCACACATATCATCATATACATCAAGCAATCAACATTCAATGATAGAAATACACAAAGCCCATTCAAGATTAAAATCAAATTGCATAAAAACTAAATTATCCAACACCAATCATGGAGCTAATCTCACAACGGAGATTAGCCTATCATAGTCTTAGAGAAAACAACATAGACAATTGAATCTACAAATTCTATGATCAAACTATAAAGAAGTTCACAAAAAATTAGAATTAGATTTCCCTTTGAAGTCCTTCAATGGAGATCTCCTTCTTCTTCTTACAATCTTCACTCTCCCTTGCTTCCTTGATCACTTGGATGGAGAATTTGATGCAAAAGATCAAGTGTAGATGGATAGAATCAAGGATGGGTAAATGGGATGAAGGGTAGATGGAATAGAGAGGAAAGAGTATGAAAAATAGTGTGAATTATGTGTAGATTGGATCCAGGAACGATTTCTGCGTAATTTTTACGCCAAATGATGTATTTGTGGGCCTGGAACCTTCTGGAAGACGTACAGGTCCAAAAACTAACTTTTGACTGAACATGGGTCGTGTTCGGTACACGGGTCGTGCTCGGTGGGCGTGCTCGGTACTCGGGTCGAGTAGGTGCAGCACAGTCTCACCATTTTGCGCATAACTTCCACATCCGAAATCCGATTTGAATGATTCTTGCGCTCACGTGATCCTCTCTTCCTTGGAATTTTATTCATATAAAGATCTGACAAAAAGTTCAACATTTGAAAGTGTAATAAGTCATGCAATTAGCACACTATTTTAATTATAACTTTCTCGTTTGGACTCCGGATTGAGCTCCATTTTTTCCTATGTCTTCCTTTTCGTGTCTAGAATCCATTTTTACCTGAAAAATCATACATTTAAGTTCATTTTCATATATTTCTATAAAAACATAAAATGCAACCAAATAACACATAAATACGGATAAAATAATACGAAAACACATATAAAAAGACACTAAAATCTAGGTGAAAATATCACTCATCAATAACCTAGACGTGTTCGCTTGTAAACTAGCCAATATATCGGGAATATATCTAAAGCACATCTGTCACCGACTCAATTTGGACTCCAAATACCGCTCGGTGGAACAGAAGAAACGAAAGTATAGTCCAGAAAAAAATGAGGTCATCGAGATGGAGGCGCGAAAGCTCCTTGCGAATCACCTAGTAAGGGAGGCCTTGTACCCATCTTGGGTGGCCAACCCAGTGCTCGTTCAGAAAGCCAACAAATCCTGGGAGCTGTGCATTAACTTCACAGACTTTAACAAGGCATGCCCCAAGGATAGCTTCCCGCTGCCACACATTGCCCAAATGGTAGATGCGACGGCAGGGCATGAATTGATGAGTTTTATGGATGCATACTCGGGATATCACCGATTCCAATGTATCCAAACAACGTGGAAAAAATAGCATTCTACACTAAGAGAAATCTGTAATAGTGTTCAAGAATGGAGAGGGCAATGAAATATAAGCTCAAGAGAGTTGAATTTCTAAAGCCATGCTCAAAGGACGCTACGAAGGCCGTCGCTTGCCACAAGTACTTAATGGAAGAAGAAGCACAACGATTAAAATTTGATGGCAAGGACGAAAGATATCCGTGACCATTCAGATGATTTCTTCATATTTCGTCCAGCTTGAAGACGTTAAACTTAGCGCTGGATGGGAGGCACCCCATTGTTTACTTTATTGCTTTCATTTAGTAGCTTTGATTTAATTTTCTTGCATTTTGGTCTTATAGGTGGATTGTGCTCATGAGAAAATGCGTATGGAAGATAGGGGAAGTGCTTCATGGATTCGTGTAAGAATGTTTCACCACTTGATGCAAACTTAATTCGAAACTCTTGTTCCAATTTAAATTTGGGGGGATAATGCGTTGTGGACATCCGTGAATGATTTTGATGCATGTGCTTCCCCACAAGAAGATCTTGATGGAAACTACAAGGGTAAGTCTCACCACTTTTTGTAAACTTAATTCTCAACTTGTTTCAATTTAAGTTTAGGGGGAGAGTGCGTGGTGTGACTCACCATTTGAGAGTGCTTATTATGTGGATTGAGAGATGTTCTTGTAAATTTTGGTCAATTTTAAAATTTTTCTCATGAGTTTGGTATGATTTTGGGTTCGATTGGTTGTGTTGAAGTGCATGTTAGTCTATATTCTTATTGAAATTGTTAAGCTAATAGTTTTCATGAGTTGTTGAGCATAAATGAAGTATAGTGGTAGCACGAATTGAGCCCGGAAATCAAGTCGAGATTCGTTGATCATGCAATCCGGAATCCCGTGCCAACCATTTCCACTACCTAATGCCTATTAAGGAAGTTCACTTTACATCTCATCACTTCTATATGCTTAACATGACTTGATATTGATTTGGATTGTTGTTTTTTTGCATGCTTCTTTATGTGTTATGTTTGTGGGGAGTTTACTTTTATAATTTAGGATTTCCTTTTTAATCAAAGATGGGGATTTTTGTGAGCTTACTTGGTTATGGATGTTATGAATGTGTGCTTAATTCTCTATTGATGGATGGAATTTTTGTTTTAACATGTTATGTGTTTTTGGTTGTTTTTTGCGTGGTATGTCTTTATTTTATGTTTTGTTTGTATTTTTATTTTTGTTTAGGGTTACTTGGTGGTTTGTTTTGGAATGTCGTGAGTCATTTTTTAATGTGAGTGATGACATGTTGTTGTGATAAGTGATGACAAATTATGATTAAGAATCTCTACGCTTTGAAATTGTGAAATGTTTTATTTAACTTGTTCAATTTAGAGATGAATGTGGTATAATAAGTTCCTTAAGGTCCGAGCATAAGCTTGTGAGCATTTGAGCCTCAACCATGCATATATGGTGTTTCTTCATGAGTGGACCGGTTGAGTTTGATAAGCTAGAATTTGCTCAAGGACTATGGGAATGAGCCCGATTAGTGGAGGTTAGTGATATGATTTAAGGTTATCCTTGTTATTTGAAGTCATTGCCATATATTTTCTTACCTTATACATCATCCTTAGTTAGCCACTTTGAGCCTATAAGCCTATTTCTTGTGAATTTAGCACATTACAAGCCTTGATTGCCCACGAAAGCCTATATATAACTACCTTTTTGTGTAAGAAATTGAGGAGATTGTGACTAGAAAGGTTTGATAAGAAAGCAAAAGAAGCAAGGAAATGGTAAACAAGCAAAGAAAAATGATGAAAAGAGCACAAACAAGAATGGACATGCAACCTCAAAACAAGAAAATTAGCAAAGCAACAACAATATGCTCAAGTACTCAAAAGTCCAAAGAAGGAAGTGTTGGCATTCGATCGTTTGGTTAATGTGAATCGTTAGGGTTCCATACGATTCTATATAGTGGAAGCACGAACATAAAATCATATTACCTTTCACCAGGATATGTTGAAGAAGAGAAATTCTCGCCGGCAGCATGCGCAGCCTCACGATTTTGGGCATAACTTCCTCATCCAATCTCCGATTTAAGTGATTTTTGCGCCAAAATGATACTCTCTTCAGTGGCTTTCAAACTGTGTATCACACAATAATTTTTGAGTTCCACATAAATACAGAATAATCATGGAAGATGATAATCAGGTTGCTGAAATGACCTCTCCGATCTTCTGTTGTATTACCAAGTCCAATCTTGACGTCGTGTGGGCGACGATCTTCAAGATCCTCTCAATATGCTGTTCTCTCCCTCTATCTCACGTGTATTAGGCATTAGAATAGGTTTAGAACAGCTGAGATGACTTATATATAGGCTACAGTAGGGGCCAGGAGGAGAAATTAGAGTCGGACCTCCATTGGGCTTAAGTAGCTTCTTCTTATTATGAGCCTGATAGTCTCCCCGCGTTTAAGATATAAAATGCCCATTAATTAATTAAGTTACTGACAACTTCATTAATTAATATCTCATCCGAGAGTAGTACCACTCAACCTCATTATCATGCCGGAATAAATCCACATGCTGGGTTTACATGATAATCCTTGGGGACATCATTAACCTATTTAATAGGACGCGTATTCCTTCTACAATTAATAGCATACCATAGAGACAACACTATTTTCCAACTCACCGAGTTTGTTGATTTAATTACATGTAAATCTCACCCATTGATGAATCAAAGAAATACATACTGCCTTACGTGTCGAAGTTATTGTAAAGGGATTAAGAGCACGAACATCCATAATAACTGAGATCAAGTTCTCCTATATAGTCAGTATAAGTTGAATGATCTCAAGCGGTCATGCTCAATACACACAAAGTGCACAAATGTGATTCTATAGGCAAGATAAATTAATACCAAATCACAATACAACCATCCCGATAGAGAGTCTCTGTCTATCTCGGTTGTGAGCATATGTTTATACTTTATAAGGAAACTGATAATATGATCTTTCACGTGTTGTCGCACAATATATTATCTACAGTATAAATTAAGTGGACTATTGCATCAGACATATAAATAAATTATAACACGCAATCATTTGATCAATGATTCTCATTGCAAATATTGTTAAAATATTGTTCATACTAAAGCTAGACTTTTAGTATACAATCCAACAATCTCCCATTTACACTAAAAGACTATGATGTCATGTCTACTGCCATACATCTGACTTCCACTCCTACTACATGACCATCAAAAGCTTTCGCCTTAAGGTCCTTTTAAAATGATTTACTAGGTTATCATCCGATGCAATCTTGGCGTCTACAACCTTCCCCTCATCATACGATTTCTCGTATCAGGTGGTACTTGCTCTCAATGTGTTTAATTGCCTTATGGGCTCGTGATTCATTCAAGTTTGCAACTACACCATTATTATCACAATAAATTGTGATAACCTTGGGCAAACTCAGAAACTACATCCAAGTCCATCATTAAGTTTCTAGAGTCATATAGATACTTTGGCTGCCTTAGAGGCTCCAACTTATCATCTTTCCATGGTGGAGTCCGAAATATATTTCTATATGACACTCCTCCACATTATGGCTCTACTTCTTAAAATTAAACACATAACCTTGAGGTGGATTTACTGTAGTCCCTATCTGATTTTGAAAAATCTGAATCTATATAACCTACAAGAAGCAATGAATCCATCCAGTGAACCCACATATTATTTCTAGTCCTTTTCAGGCACATAGATATATGTCTTACCACAGTTCAACATTTTTATTCCGGATTACCTTGATACCCACTGACCATGTCAATGGCAAAATAGATATCAATTCTCATGCATAGAAATCCTTAGATTAAGCTTTATTATTCGTCGAAGCATAAGGAACCGTCTTCATCTGCTTTATCTTCTTTTATGTCCTAAGACACATTTTCTTAGATAAAGTCACATGCTAAAATAAGTAAGGATTGTATCATTTCATGAAGTTTGAGATGAGCACAACATTCTATCTTGTGATCTGTATCACCATGATCGTAAGAATATATTTAGCTTCTCTTAAGTCTTTCAATTCATACTGCCTTATGAACCATACCCATACGCCTGACAATAGTCTTTTATTGTCTCCAATGAGCAAGATACTATCTACGTATAGTACAAGAAATACCACCATATTTCCGTCACTCTTTTCAATACACAAGGCCCATCCGAACATTGATTAAATCCATATGGCTGAATTTCCTCATCAAAACGGATTCTCCATGATCTTGAAGATTGCTTTAGTCCATCGATGGATAATTTTAAGCTTACACACAAAATGCTCTTAGCCCTTTGCAATAAATCACTCTGGTTGCTTCACATAAATGTTTCCCTCAAGAATTCCAATCACGAAAGCTGTCTTGACATCTATTTTCTATACCTCATAATTCAATATGAGCAGCAATAAGTAAAAGAATCTGGATCGACTTAAACTTAGCTACCGGCAAAAAGGTTTTCTCATACTTAACTCACCCTTATTTCTGAGTGTACCATTTCGCAACAAGCCTTGTTTCAAAGTATCACCTTACCGTCTGATCCTCTTTTATTTTGTAGAGCCACTTCCAATGGCTTTCACACTATTTTGCGGTTCTACAAGCATCCAGATCTAATTTAAAATCCATAGATTCTATTTCAGAAATCATTGCACTTTGCTAAGTTCCGCATTTTCTATCTTGTAGTGCTTCGTCATATCCATGGGCCGATTTCATGTTTACTAGGGACCAAGTCTTACGACGCTCCCAAAACATAAATCTTTCAGGTTGTAAAACAACCTTCCCACTACGACAAAGCGCTACACACAATTATGTATCATACGTGTCATGCGATGCAGTTTACTTGTGGTATATCCTCTTGAACAAATGGTACTATGCTTTGTGTTTTTCCCTCTCACATTCTTTAGAACAATTTATACATGAGTTTGTGATTTATTACATTGTTCTTTTCCAAAAATGTAGTGTTTGTGTTAACAATCACCCTATGATCTTTTGGACTATCAAATAAAACATCCTTCATTTTTCTAGGATATCCCACAAACAGATAAACATCCTTACAGCATGTTGTTTCTAGGGCATACCTATAAAATGAATTTAGTAATTCCAAATAACTCATCATCTATCTAACAATTTCCATAAGAGTCATATTCCTTCTTTTCACCACACCAATCGGTTGGGGTCTGCCTGGTGTTGACAACTTGGGATTCAATCACAATCTCTGATAAATGGCTTCCAAATTATCCTAAGAGGTACTCGCCACTACGATTAAATCGTAATAACTTGATACATTTTCGATGACCCTTCACCGCAGGAGCCATGCATTTTTGAATTAATCATAGTACTTAGAGTTGTGGTGCATCAAAATTATATCTAACCACCTCTCGTAGGGATAATCTTAGGACCGCATAAATCAGAATGAATCAATTCCAACATGTCTTTGGCTCTACACCCCTTTGCCTTGAAAAAGCAATCATGACCTAGTCTCAGATGCCAAAAGGTATGTTTGGTTCATATTTGAATGTTTCTTTCTCTTATTAGATTAGAAGACGCGTTATCATTACTATTTGTTGCTTCCGTGGGATAATCATGATTTAAGAGTGTCCAAATTGTCCATCAACGTACTACAATAGATTATAGCTCCATCCTTCATTATAATGACTATGTCATTCAAATGAAATAGAGTATTTATCCATAGAAACATAGATCAGAAATCAAATTCTTTCTATGAAAACGTACGTAAAGACAATTTCTCAAAATCAAACGTTTATTCCTATCAAAAATAAATAAACGTTTTCCACTACAACAGCCACTACTTTCGTAGCTTATCCATGTACTCAATAATCTCATCATCACTTAGTTACACGCTTTTAGTTATTCTGGGATCTACACACTATGTGTTAGTAGACACCATCACTAATCATGCTTCAACAACTAGTGAATGAGAACTAACCTTGTTCACTCCTTGATGAAAATGGATTTCCTTCGCCACATGTTTTGTTAGAAGTCTCCTACCAAATACAAACTTTTGTAATTCAGGTGGAACTTGCTCAAAACATCTAGGCAAACAATGAAGAATAAATTGACCTAAGTTTCCCCTTCAATTTGTACTCCAAGTATTTCCAATTCATTCATCAAGTTAACCATGACCTCTTGCCTTTCTAACTTACTAAGTATCTGAGAGTCGCATGAGACCAACATATTTCAATGAACCTCTCACCTCTCCACTAGAGACTTAAACGGGCACTAGAGGGCATCCTTAGTGAGAACACATACGTTTTCCTAAGCAGTAAGAATTAAAATCAAGATTCTTTTCTAATAATCTAATTTTGGACCAGTAAATATAATTTTTTTTAGTAAACAATAAGCGAGATAAAACTATTTAAAAATACAGAGAATCACGTAAATAAATACACCGATCAAATACTTCGAATTTATCCATTTATATTGATTCCCTCAAAATAATATAAAATAAAATTCACCTAAATCTCAAGCACCGTGAGTCTGCATGCCACAATAGTGTGGACGTATATAAACCCGAACATTTACAAGAGAAGGTTTTACCCATTAATTTCATTCGTCAACCTGACTTTATGACAAAATAATTAATAGTCGGTTCCTCTTTAGCCATGCAAATAACATCAGTGACTCTGATGGGGAGGATACTTATTATTTGCACCTAAGTGTACACTATTATTTGATCCCAAGTCCATTGTGCAAGCTTGTGTGCCTTACAGATGGAGAAGTACACACGCACTAGGATAACTTCCTACAATCATCATAAAGAAGTTCGTACCAACAATCCGTGAACAAACTCATCCGATGGGGAGGAAGACACTATAGCCAACACGCAAGTTTATTCACATCACTTACAAACCAATAATGGAGGTCGTGGCAATTATTTACCAATCTCCTCTCCCACTTAGTTATTTAACACCGAGGGTTTTGCATGTATATAATATTCCATAATAAAATACGCAACTTAGCATGCTTCTATTACAGCACATAAGGCAGTAAATCATAGAGAATCATACATACATATATAACAATAATCAGATAATTAAATTAATTATGGCAGTTATATATCAGCGAATTCGATTATTCGCCACTAAGCACGAATGTAGGTAAAGACTTCCAGATTATCAAATTTTCAAAAATATCGATATCGACCATCGAAATCGTCCAGATTATCAAAATCATCGATATCGACCAGATTATCAAATTTTTAAAACTATCGATATCGACCGTCGATATCGTCCAAATTATTGAAATCATTGATATCGACCAGATTATCAAAATCGTCGATATCGACCAGATTATCAAAATCATCGATATCGACATGCAACCATACTCACTTGTCCGCTTTCAATGGTTCCAACTTATTAGAGGGAAATGGAACCCTTGAAAGCGGACGGAGGGAGTATATAACAATAATAGATAATTAAATCAATTATATCAGTTATATAATACGAATTAAATCGCCACTAAATAAGAAAGTCTTGTTCGACACTCCAGCTGCTGAACCGATGCCTTACTCAACAAGCAGGATTACTTGCGCCCTAAGTTGTTCATCAACACAAGCTACCTTGACTCGGAACACGTCGCCGTCGAGTCCACGGTCGCCACCAGTCATGCCGGTCATCGGCACGACTCGTGCACGAGCTTTCGGTGGCCCTCGCACCTGCTGGTTGTGATCGTATCGCGTCTCGTGATGAATCACCATGCCACGTCGTTGCGACACATTACCGCTAGCAGCACCACCACTCGCGCATGTCGATGCACGTAAGGACTCGACTCGAGCCAGAGGCTTGATCCTAGCAGCACCATTTGTGCTGATCATTGTTTTGCATGTTCGTCGATCTCGCCACCGTCGCACACACGTCTCCCGCATGCCCGATGAATGCCAACAATGCACGGCGCTCTGCACAACTTGTGCACCCGACTTGCACGTCGGCACGACTCATACCAAGCAGTGGCACGACTCATGCCGTGCATCATGCAACTGTCGCATGCCAAAGTCCACCGCCAGTCATGCCTTCCACACCTGCCAATTGTGCTGTCTAAGGCCGCCAGTTCCCTCGCCAGTCGGCACGTCTCGTGCCGACACCAGCATCAACCAGCGTCGCTCGTGCCGCACATGTCCAGCGCCGCTTCGCTGAGGCGCTTGCCTCGTGCTTCCAACTGCAAGAAGACCTACCAGGCGGCACGACTCGTGTCGTTCCTCACCGCTTGTTACGCCGTCGCCGCCGTGTGCCACCATCGGTGCCGCAGTCATGAGCCCTTAAACGTATAGAGTATTCAACAATAAATAATAATTTCTAAACCTTAAACCACGTTTGACACATAAACCCTAGCCTAACGTGTCATATTTAGTCACAAAACTGAAGATCTGATACCAATTGTTGGCGTTCAATTATTTGGTTAACGTGAACCGTTAGGGTTCCATACGATTCTATATCAACGAAAGCAAGAACATAAAATCATATTACCTTTCACCAGGATATGTTGAAAAAGAGAAATTCATGTGCAGCTTCACGATTTTGGGAATAACTTTCTCATCCAATCTCCGATTTGAGTAATTTTTACACCAAAATAATCCTCTCTTCCGTGTCTTTCAAACGATATATCACACGAATAGTTTTGAATTCCACACAAATACAGAATAATTATAGAAGTTGACGATCAGGTTGCTAAAACCACCTCTCCCATCTTCTGTTGTATTCCCAAGTCCAATCTTGACGTCGTGTGGGCGACGATCTTCAAGATCCTCTCAATCTGCTGTTCTCTCCCTCTATCTCACATGTATTAGGCATTAGAATAGGTTTAGAACAGCTGAGATGACTTATATATAGGCTACAGCAGGGACCAGGAGGAGAAATTAGAGTCGGGCCTCCATTGGGCTTAAGTATCCAAGTTTAGCCCAAAACTTATACTTAAATCCAATAATAATAATAATATATTCCACTAAAATATTATTACTGCACTACCACTCTAATCCCAAATTACGTTATGGGCTCCTTCTTATTATGAGCCGTTAGTCTCCCCGCGTTTGAGATATACAATGCACCTTAATTAATTAAGTTACTGACAACTCCATTAATTAATATCTCATCCGAGAGTAGTACCACTCAACCTCATTATCATGTCGAAATAAATCCACCTGCAGGGTTTACATGATAATCCTTATGAGCTCCTCAAGTGGACATCATCAACCTATTTAATAGGACACAGATTCCTTCTACAATCAACAACACACCAAAAAGAGACATCACTATTTCCCAATTCACCGAGTTTGTTGATTTAATTATATGTAAATCTCACCCATTGATGAATCAAAGAAATACATACTGCCTTAGGTGTCGAGGTTATTGTATAGGGATTAAGAGCACGAACATCCATAATAACTGAGATCAAGTTCTCCTATATAGTCAGTATAAGTTGAACGATCTCAAGCGATCTTGCTCAATACACACAAAGTGCACTAATGTGATTTTATAGTCAAGACAAACTAATATCAATCACACTACAATCATCCCGATAGAGAGCCCCCGTCTATCTCGGTTGTGAGTATCTGTTTATACTTTATAAGAAAATTGATAATATGATCTTCCACGTGTTGTCGCACAACATATTATCTACAGTATAAAGTAAGTGGACTATTGCATCGGACATATAAATAAATTATAAGATGTAATAATTTGATCAATGATTCTCATTTCAAATATTGTTAAAACATTGTTTATACTAAAGTTGACTTTTAGTATATAATCCAACAGGATGCATGAATTAGAATAAGCTAAAAATCTAAGGAAAGTTGATGATTAGTACTTGAGATCGACAAAGATAAGAAAGGAAGAAAGAGAGTGTGAAGAAGTTGAGGAAGTTAATCATCTCTTCGATTACTTACACTTGATTAGTCATTCTTTTCCATATTCTTCCTACCCAACCAAAGAGCCTATCATTACATCCTTAATTAAAGACCTTTTTTATCACTAATTAAAACTTTGGTGGTTTGTGAATGTATTCCACGAGCAAGCTTATCGCGAGTCGAGCCAATCGGTTAATGAGTGTTGATTTACCTCACTTTAAAGAGTGTTGAGTGAAATTGATATCCGATGTGAGGCTTGGACCGGAAGGGACTATATTACTCCTTATTCTCTTTAAATTGAACTTGTTAATTTCTCATGTTATGAGTTTAATGTAGTAGGATAACTTAGCATAGTTTGTAGTTCCTATTATTATCGATGTGTTATTGCTTATGTTCATTAGGTCTTTTCCTAGGTGAAAATCTATCCTCTTGGTTTATCATTTTTTTTGCTCGGGGACGAGCAATACTTTAAGTTTGGGGTGTGATTAGAGATATTTTCACCTAGATTTTAGTGTCTTTTTTATGTATTTTCATATTATTTTATCCATATTTATGTGTATCTTGGTTGTGTTTTGTGTTTTTATGAAAATGTGTAAAAATGAGTTTAAATATATGATTTTCAGGTAAAAATAAATTTTAGATGCGAAAAGGAAGATGTGAAAAAAAATGAATTTCAATTCGGAGTTGCAACGAGGGAGAACAAGCCGAAACGAAAGAAGAAGAACAGGAGGAGCACAAACACGACCTGTGTGCATGCACACGAGCCGTGTGCACGTACACGACCAATGTGCAGAACATGCCCCTATAAGCCAAGGTCGTGCGCCAGCACTTGAAACACCTACACGGCCATAGGCATGGCCATGTGCGGAACACGAGCATTGTGCATGCACACGAACTGTGTGCACGCACACCGGTCATGTCAGTGCAAAAATCTGAGAAAATATCAGCAGCCTTCAAGAAGCTCCCAAGGGGTATAAATAACCCCAATTTCAACATTTGAGCATAGATTCGAAGGGATTCAGCTCTGCACACACATCACACACCATTTTCTTCATTTTACACCATCTCTTTCATCCATTCTTCATCTATATCATCTACCTTCAACCTACAATCCAATCCACCATCCAAGTAGTTAGAGAAGTAAGGGGGAGTGGAGATTGCAAGAAAAGGAAGAGAAGCACCATTGAAGCTATTCATGGGAGTTTTAATTTCAATTTTTTGTAGACTTCTTTGTAGTTCAATCATGTGTTTTGGAGATACAATTGTATATGTTGTTTTCTTTAAGATTATGAAAGGTCAAACTCCTTTTGTGAGATTAGCAATATGAATTGTGTTGGATAATTTTAGGTATTTCGCAATTGAATAATTATGTTGATTGAGTTTATCGATTTTCTATCATTGATGCTCTAGATCTTGATATTTATGATGATTTGTGTGGTGTGTTGTTTTAAACATGTGATTAGATTGAGAAGTCAATTATGTGTTTAGGATAGTTCATTGAATCATTTCATCATACACCTCATGTGCATTATAAATTTTAAAGAGATAGAGATGTACTTTAGGATTTAGAACCCTTTGATAGAACATTCGGTTGGTTAGATCGAGAGGTCAATTGATCGGGTGAGGGGACTCTCATATTAAACTTAGTACCTAGTTGGAATTATTTGATTGAGAACCAATCCTTTGAGCTATTTTGAGACCCTTGTAAGGATCTACATCCTATCCATCTCGAGAGGGAGTTTAGGTGGAATCAATGTTTGCCCTTAGTTATCAACCCATGATATATATGAATTCGTTGCATGATACCTAGATTTTCCATGCTTTAAGTGTTGCTAGTCTCATTCTCTATCTACTTGGCTTATTCATCCATCTTCCATTCATCTATCCCTTTATTTATCTTGTCATTTAATTGTTTAATTATCATTTCTTGATTAATCCTACCCCTTTATGATCATTATATAAAACTATGACAAATACGAGATCGCTTAAACTCTAGCACGTTCCTCCCTTGGGTTCGATAAATTCTTTAATTGGTCATCCCAACTATTAACGACCAATCAGAGAGAGAATGTCAAAAAAAAATAATCATGGAAAGGGAGAAGGTCTATACACTTAGCTCAATTAATAATAGCAACAAGGAGGAAGTCATGGAGGAGAGAGAGAAGGTCAGAAAAAATGAGGGGATTCAGGGATAGTTGTGAAAAGAGGTGTTTGAGTTGCAACGTAAGATGGTCAAGAGAGATATAAGTGGCGACAGTGTATTGTGTAAGTAAGAGAGAGAAGGAGAGTGACGTACGTGTGATAGTGTGAGAGAGAAGGTGGGGATTGTATTTTAGAAGAAGAAAGGAGAGCACTTTACGTATTTTTAGGAGAAAGATATTGTCTACAGGATTCAATCCTACCTACTCCGTCTCACAAATGTTTGCACCCCTCCTCCAGCACGGATATTAAGAAAAGTGATACTCTCTTCGTCCCGGAGAAGTTATCATATTTTTTTGGCACAGAGATTAAGGTGTATAATAATTTAATGTAAAGTGAAATAAGAGAAATAATATTTAATGTGTAGTGGGTAAGTGTATTAGAGGTGTATGTGTCCCTATGAGAACAAATTAATTGTTTTGTGTGGGCCCCGTGTATTAAAAAGAAAATGTGTCAACTTCTATGGGACAAACCAAAAATGAAAGTGTATCAACTTCTATGGGATAGAGGGAGTAATTTTTAAGGGTATCGTGATTTTTTTTTTGTTAATAAAAAAAACAGATGATAAAGTATGTTAGGTGTGTTAGGTAGGAGAGGTTTTTTTTTTGTAAATAAAATGTATAGAAAATGGTGATTGTGTTTGATCTTTTAGTTTTTTAGGGAGGTGCAAACTTTTGTGGGATAACCCAAAAATAAAAAATGTGTCATATGAAATAGGATTGAGGGAGTATATTGTTTAGGACCGGTTCTATGGAAGTGTCTCTCTTAAAGTTAATAGTTTATCGCTCATTTAAAAAAAAAAAACAAAGACTTGTGAGACTGTCTCACGTAAGGGCTTACGTGAGACGGATAAAAAGTAATAAAAAATTATATTCAAATCTCAATTAATGAAAAGTGATAATGCTATTTCATGAACAGTTTATAATATAAATGAAAAGTGATAACATTTTATTGCGAAAGTGATAACTAATTACAAAAGCATAAAATTGTCTAACCTTGAAATGATCTCATACAAGACTTGCCTAAAAAAGGGGAAATTATTTATTTTTTGGTTCGAATATTTAAATTTGTCCATAGCCTCCTATAATTAATTTAAATTATTACTCCCTCTGTTCCATCCATAAGTCTTCATTTGCTTTTAGCACATGGATTAAGGAGTATTATTATTTTATTTGTAGTGGATAGTTGTATTAGTAGTGAGTAATGGGTAATATGTGGGGCCCTTTTACTAAATGAAGAAAATGAAAACTTTTGAATGAAACACCCTCTATATTGTAAAATGAGGACCTTTTAATAGGACGGAGGAGTATTAGTTATTTTAATACTTCCTCCGTTCCCTTGAAACATAGTATTCATTTATTTTTTACACGTAAATTAAGGAGTATAATAAATTAATGTGTAATAATGTGAGAAAAATAATATTTTAATGTGTAATGAGTAATTGTATTAGTGTATAGTGTATGGCACAATTTGTAACTAAAAATAGGGGTTTTTTGCGTGCATATTGCAACAATATTTAGAGGTGGTAATTTTTTTTTTACAATTTCTTAAAAGTATAAATTAATTTGCAATATGAGTAAAATTCATGCTTTTGTTGCAATTAACCCAAGAATATACTCCCTCCATCCGTCCCGAAAATGGTCTTTTACTTTTGTGCACGTTGATTAAGAAATATCATTATTTAATGTGTATTGAGTAATTGTATTAGTGGGAGTATGAGCCCCATATTTTAATTGTATTAGTGGGTGTGTGTGTGGGTCTCATGTGTGTAAAAAAATAAATGAACCTCTTTAGGGCTAACAACCAAAATGGAAAAAAAAACCCTCTTTCGAGGGGACGGAAGGAAATTAAGAATTCAACTTTTTTTCAAATATTAATATTTAAGTAATTTAAAGTTTAGTACTATATTTTTTAACTTTATCAAAATTCGCATTTATTCATGAATATATGTTGTTCAAAGCCAATGATAACGATTTACGAGTCTCTAAAATCAAATGAGCATCCACTTAATCTCGTTGAATATCAACACTTAGCAAGGTAAAATTTTTGCCAATGGATCTGTATCAATACCCACTTTTTGTCACAATTTGTTCATAGGTACAGTACCATGCTCAAGTTCTTAAAACATAAAACTTTGAGGGTACTCAGTGGTTAAACTAAGCAATAATCGGTAGAAAATCAAGGAATTTCTTCCCCCAAAAACTCATTATACTCCAAGCAAAGCCAAACAAGCTTGAATTGTACTCCACCGATCCAACTATCACTCTTCTTCTTCAGAAGCCTCCTTCAGCCACTGCATAAAATAAAATATCTCATGTATCAGAAATGGTTCATTACACTAGTCTAGGGCACTTTTCACTGCACATCACTCATGGGTGTCTAAAATACGGTGAAAACTGCGCACCATGTTTAGGATCCAAGAGATTTGCACTGAATTCTTATGCCACTATGGTTTAGTATCTTACATGTCATTTACGAGGAGTGACACATAGCAAGGATGAGAAATCTAAACCCTTGTTACAATGTTCAAGCTTTGGCCTAAGATTTAGATTCTCCTCTCTCTTATGCGTCTTTCAAACAACGAGTTTTTCCAACAAAGTTTAAGCTTTGGGTTAGGGTTTAAATTATCTTCTCTCTCTTAATGCTACACCACAATTGTGCAGGAAAATACGAGCCCCACAGGTTGACACAAGCTTTTGAGTCGATTCTCAAGGGATTTATTTCTTTTCTTAATAAGAAGATAATCTGAATTCTCTTACAAGCACAACAGTAAACAGATCATGACTACCCACCTGGATGAATGCCTCCGCCTGTTTCAGGAATATTTTATCCTTATCACCTGCGCCTTCTTTTTCTGCCTCCCATTTAAGTATAGCCGCTTCTTGCACAATATCTTTATTGTATAGGATATTCAGAATCTGGAAACAGAATTTAGATTACTCACAACTTACATAAGCAATAAACCATGAGTCACCTCAAATGGATACCCAGCATCTAGATATCAAAGTGGAGATTCAGGAAAATGTTAATTTATCCTATAATTTAAAATCTATATCTCGGAGTGAACAAATTTTATGTAGTGAAGTAAACTAAATGAACCAAGTTACCTGCATGAAAAGCTCAGAATATTCTGTACAGGACTCTAAACAGATTTCTTCAAATCTCTGGATCACCTCAAACTGTAATGATTCAGGAAAATGAACAGTAAAGTTTACCACAAAACAATACAATACAAATACTAATCACTTAAAAGTGGTAATCATTTGTACAATTTGCCAACCTCTTCATCTATGCCACGAAGGTAATTTTTCAGAAGCTTGTTCCATTTCGCAATCACACTGGTGACATTTTTTACAAGTTCACCTGAAAGAAAGCAATTAAATTTTCCTACAACATTTTGTAGAGCAAATGACTGCAAAACTTGAAGACCCAAAACGTTAAAGAATTCAGATTCTCCAAAATATTGAATTAATATATATATATATATATATATATATATATATCACAGAAAAATTCCAGAGTTTATTAATTAGTAAATGATCCATACAAGTAATTATCTAATTTGGGTAACAAAGATCACTTATCACTCTTTAAGCAGGTATCTTTATGTACTTTGAGAATGTCATGACACCCAAATTATTAAACAGTCAACAAAGATATAGCATAAGATTTTGTGCTCAAGCTTTAGGCACAAATTCGAAAACAGGGCTATAATAAATTTCAAAAACATATAATGATGACTAAAATGAAAAAAGATGCAGAAAGGTTGATACTCTGAGGGCAATTTGTTAGGCAAATAAGCTAGAGAGTCCTAAACACAAAGCCAAGGTCGAAGGCAAAAGGTTGACCCCCACTACCAGGTAAGGGAAAACAAGTTGTTTGACATGAGATATGTTTAAAATATGAAGCATAACGTGCAGAAACCATGGAGATGACTACAAAGCTGGATTGAGAAAAAGTAAAGAAAAGCCAGTTCATGCATGAGAACAGTGACAATGACAAACGGATATGAGCATAATTGCACTGGAGATGACTAGATGAGCAACCACAACAGTTTTTAAGCAGCAGTGAAGCACTGATTTGAAGATTCGAGGATATCAATATGCTCCTTGATTTCTTTATAATTTTTCACCTAGTCTCGTTTCAAACATTACTTAAGCCAAGTTTTATCAACAGTAGCATATGACACACTGCATTTTCACCACTCATGTCTGATTGACAAAGCTTTACTAATATCTAGTACCCACTACATATAAGATCACTAAGCCTTTCACCATAAAGAGAATGACATTGGAAATAGCAACAGGCAACTGCTTGTAAAAGATGATAAAGCAGAAAGTTCCAAAATGTTACACTACGAAACTAATGTGAAGATATGCTCTGTAGACAAGATTATATGCAGATTTGTCGCAACTAAATATTGGATCCCAAATAGTATTCAGCATTCTTCATTTTCAGAAAATTAATAGTTAGTTCCAGCAAGTATAAATTTCCCTCACAGAACTTTTGTTGGAAAAGAGCAACCATCAGATTAATTGCCAACTTCCCGTGGAATACAATGCCTTGAAATTTAATTTTTCACCAATTGGGAAAAGACAATTTACATCACTTATATCAATTCTCAAAGACAATGAGGAATAGTAAAAATATCTGAGAAAAGAGTCGGACTATGCAAGAAACAGAACTTCTTCCAGTATATCCAATCTGTAAGAGGTCTACTTCAGATTGATTACATTAGCTAAAACATCTGAGAATTAGAACAAGTTTAATTCACATGAGCTTGTGAAAATAGCCTCAATACACACATATCACCCAATTTGTTCGAAAATTTTTCCTTTTCAACATAAAAATTTAATAGCTTATAGATGTGAAAAGGAGGAAAATAACTTGCTAAAAATCAAAATATTACCAGATGACCCATGTGGAGTATCTACCGCCAACTTCATCATTGCATGGAATAATGCACTAGCACAATCAGCAAACTCTCGATTGCATGACAATCTGAAACATACACTGACAAGTAATCAACTTTATACGATATGACATGAAGAATGGCTCAGACAATAAATAAGTTGTATTAATGTTTACAGAGCTTCATAAGAAGGAACTACGGCTGTAGAGTTATGAATTTATGAAACTAGAACCACAGAAGATGTCTAATCAGAGATGAGTTTATAAATGTTCAGACTAGATTAAATAAAAAAGTCAAAATAAGAAAATATAGTTCTAGATCTTTTGTTTAACGTGATGAAAAATATTATGATTTTACATTTCATTAAAAAATATAAATGTAACAACTCTCAATCAGTGAAAAAATATTTGAGTTTAGCAATATGATTATCTTCATTGGTCTATTCATGTTCGCAGAACAAGACAATCCTTGTTTTATAGCAAACAAATGAATTTATCACCAATAAGCTAAAAAGGTGAAAATATCTCACAGGTACAACAGGATCAGATAGGGATGGAAGTGAAGGCAACATCATACCGCAGTGAATTTACCTCTATTATTACATCGTCTACTTTTACATTTTCATCTACAACCCTTAAGAATGTTGCTTCAACCTGCAACAAGAATGAGATTAGCATTATAAAAACACTCAAGCAAACTAAGCATCATTGTGAGCATGCACCTCTCTTTCAAAGTGGGTCTTTTCAACTTTGATATCTTCATCAGAATCAAAAAGCAAAGGATCCAGCTCTACTGAAGGTGGAACTTCATTAGATATTATTTCAAGAAGTCGGTCTGCAGGTATTGGCGCTATCGAGTGCCTCCATTCTTCTCCATGACCACCCTCACCCACCGACCAGATGAAACCAACCCCACCAGTGCCAACCTGGTCAATTAGTTATTAATTAAAAAGAATATACAGACAATCCTCCAATACAGGTTCATAGCCCAAGGTATGGGCCATGCGCCTCAGGCACAAATATGGTACTTTGCAACTTTAATAATGATGGGTATGAGCATCATCTAAATTCCAATTTATATGTTAGATATTAAACAAACAATAATCTTCCAAGATGAAATCGCCTATTTGGATCATATTCCACATATCAAATATTCAACAGGTAAACTTAAACAGTTTTACTCTCTTAAGGGTTAAGCAACAACACTACAACAGCTTCAATAAAACCCATTTATTGTTGGGATGTAGAAGCAAGAGAATTCCAAGAAAACGGATGAATTATGAAGAGAGCACGCTTCAAAAACTGCAAGTTGTATACATTAGAGAGCACTAATTATTACACATGGATATGTTAGCTGTAACATCGCTTGTCAATTAAATCTTGAAAAGGTAGTAATTTTTGGTCTTTTTGATCCTTACTAGTAGGCTTATGCAATGATCTGTAAACTTCAACTCTAGACATATCAATCATTTTCCTTAAACAAAAGGCAAAGGAAAATAATGGATCTGGGATCAATTAATTTTTATTAAAAAGACAGAATTCTAAGGCCCACTTCAGCTGCTTGCACTTGTTTAACTGGAAGAGAACAAAATCAGTTAAAAGAAAATGGACCTCAGATGCAGCCTGTATTTGTGAATCAGATGACTCAGTCATCAATTCTTCCTCCAACTTTTGTGGAGCATTAGATAGTGCTGCATATAAAAGAAACTACACTAAGAAACTAGATAGACAAATAAAATTATTTATATAACAACAAATACTGCTGATAAATACTTGAATCTCCCTGCATGCAAACAGAACAATTTATCTAGAAGAAAAGGCTAGGCATGATATTTCAAAAGCCATGTTAGGATATAAAGATGCCTTTCTAAAGACAAAAATACCGCGCTATTTCTAAATGCTCTCATATATTAATTCCAAAAAACAGAAAGAATAGTGTTACCCATATATTTAGGAAATATAAATCCCAACGTGCAAAAGGTTTCAAAAGTTACATGCAAATTCTATGTTCCCACTGCTGTTATCAGCATATTCCAGTTCTTCATCACTGTCTTGTTTAACAGGTTGTGGAAGTAGAGAAACCTTTGAGTAACTAGGCACGACAAAATTTTGTCCAATAATGACCTGCAGAGCTTTAACGTATGAAAAAACACAAGATAGAATGAACATATCACATACCAGGACAATAAATCTTCATATGCTATTTGATTTAAAGCTATGCCAGATTGGAGATACAACAATACTGAAAACTCAGAGAATCATTTTTAAAGACTCTAGTCACAACTCACAACACAGCTTAGTTATGTATTTGAGAAAATAATCCAAGTAATCATCCCAGAAGCTATAGAGTGTCAACATTAACATTTTTCCCGAGTACATGAAATGGCTCTGCATATTTAAATCAACAAACACAAATGTGAAACCATTAATGATGTTAAAGATGAAGTAAGTCTTCCACTTTTAAAAAGTGATTTTAAATTGGAACAGCCTCACAGGAAATTAGTAATACCTCCCAGCTAGAAAATGGAGAAAAGTAACAATATCATACCATAACAACCTACTTTAAACCCTATATGCATTTATGTGGTCATAAGATAATCTGACGAAAAGAAACAGATTTACTCTATCCTTTTCTTTTCCAATCACTGTCACAAAAAACATACTCATAGAATTGTCAACCAGATAAAAGATAAATAAGGATCAAATGATTAGCATGTAAGACTGCAAGAAAAGAAAAGAACAGATGGCATCTGAAGAAAAGGATATTAGGATAATCAATATAGTAAGCAATTTAATGAATGAATACATATGGATACCTTGAAAGATAAAACAACACCAGCTTCAAGAACTGCTCCATGTTTCACGATCACCCCGTCACAAAGTATTGCATGCTTTAACTTGCAGCCATCTTCAATGGTAACATTATTCCAAATGTAGCACCCATCAATTGAAACATTTGATCCAATCGTGCAACCATCACCAATGACAGAATTTGACACTTCTGTGTAGTTCCCAATAGTGGTGCCACCACCAATAACAGTAAAAGGGCCAACCTTTGCAGAACGTGATAGCACTGTATCTGTCAAATTAAGATAAGAACATCATTGGATTGTCAAAAGGAAGCGTCTGTTAACACTCAGAATTCAAACGAAAGATTCGTTTGCCAAATAGCCAAAAGCGGCTCCCAGATTCAATATATGATTGATGATAATGTAAGATAGTTCATCACAAGGTTTAAATAGCAAAACCCTAAGCCCAAATACACGGGCCCAACTAGTTAATTAAAATAATTAAGCACTAAAGGACTAATCCCCGCCTTGCCGACGCCGGCGCCGGCGCCGATAAACCAGCAGCGGCCCCGGCGGCCCAGGCGAGAATTCCACCCTCTCCGCACATTGCTCCATAACAATTCCCTTCCCCTTAAAATCAACCTTGTCCTCAAGGTTGAACCAGGGAAACTGACGCTGGAAATCCTCCAAATCCACCCATTTGGCCTCGTCCACCGGTAGCGTCTCCCATTTCACCAACATCTGATCAACCTCCTTGCCTCAAACTGTCACCCGACGCCGTGCCATCACTTTCTTCGACTCAAATATTGGCGCCTTTGGCAATTCCAGAGTCACTGGCAATTCCGCGTCCACTGGGTGGTCGCCCACCACTCGCTTAAGCTGGGACACATGAAAAACTGGATGTATGCGACTACCAGGTGGGAGCTCTAGTCGGTAGGCAGCTGGCCCCACCCTCGCCTCAATCACGAACGGCCCATAGAACTTGGAAGTTAGTTTGTGATGTTTGGTACCCGCCAAGGATAGTTGCCGATGCGCCCTCACCTTTAAGAACACTTGATCTCCAACCTCGAAATTGACATCCCTACGATGCCGATTGGCAAAATGAACCATTCGCCCCCTTGCAACCTCCAAATTCGCCCGCAGTCTCGCCAACATCACCGTTCTACTCTCGAGCACCTCCGCCACCGCCGCTACCTTACACTCGCCAGGTAAATAATGTCGCAAGGACGGGGGCGGCCGACCATACACAACCTCGAATGGGCTAACCTGCGCTGCCGTCTGAAAGGCCGTGTTATACCAATATTCCGCCCAAGGTAACCAAATAATCCACTTGTGCGGCTGCTCACATGCGAAGCAACGCAAATATATTTCCAATACCCAATTTAAAATCTCTGTTTGCCCGTCAGTTTTCGGATGATATGCAGAGCTGAATTTGAGCTGAGTTCCAGATAAGTGAAACAACTCTTTCCAGAAGGAGCTAACAAACAGGGGGTCACGATCACTCACGATGGTCCCTGGAATACCATGCAGCTGCACAATCTCCTTCATGAAGGTCTCGGCCACACTCCGAGCCGTCATCTTCCCTTTCATAGCTATGAAATACCCATATTTCGACAGCCGATCAACCACTACCATAATCGTCGAGTACCCCTGAGAATTTGGCAACGCGGTAATAAAATCCATATACAGATCTTCCCATATCAACTCCGGAATTGGCAGTGATTTTAATAGCCCCGCCGGAGACATTGCCTCATATTTAGCTTTCTGGCAAATTAGGCAGCTTGCGACATACTCCCTCACAGCGCGGAACATGCCACGCCAATACACACTGGCGGCGAGGCATCGATACGTCCGCAGGGCCCCGGCATGACCCCCAGTAGGCGTGTCGTGGAATTCTCGCAGCAGCCTCGGTATCCACTCAGATCCGGCCGCTAACACTATCCTCCCCTTAAAAACAGCTTCCCCCCAGCCACCGTGAACCCCACTCGACTTGATGGGTCCCTTTGCAAATCCTTTACCACACCTTGGATAAATTCATCTGTCGACTGCTCGGATAATATATCCGCCATCTCACCCCAATCATGACCGCTGAGTGCTAACAAAATTCCTTCTCCCTCGCAGCGCGATAGCGCATCGGCCGCTGAATTGGCCGCGCCCCGATTGTACTCAATTTCAAAATCATAACCCAACAATTTCGCCACCCAGATCTATTGTGAAGGTGTCGCAATTTTCTGAGATAACAAGTATTTCAAACTGCGGTGATCCGTTCGAACGGTAAACTGGCGTCCCACCAGGTACGGGCGCTAGTGCTGGACCGCCAAAACCATCACCTTTTCTAGATCGGAGGGATGCAGAAGTCGCAACCAGTTGCGAATTTCCTCATTGAGTCCGGTCATAAAGTAACTGAGGTAGTGCTCATCACTGAGCCCCGACACTTGGCTCGCTAGTTGCACAAACACTGACACATACTCTTCCACCGACTCCGTTTGTCGGGCTGAAGACAGACGTTCAAACGGACTCCCCCTAAACCGAGAGTCGAAATGGCTAATAAGGGCCTCCGCGAATTCGCTCCAGGTCATATTAGGTTTCCTGGTTTGGATCCACAAAAACCAATACAGAGCCGTGTCCTCCATGGCCACCATGGCGGCAGATAATTTCACTTCTTCCGGTGTCTGATGCGATTTAAACTGCTGGTTGGCTCTCGCAAGCCAACCGATCGGATCCGTGCCCTCGAATGGCGGAAGGGTCGGTGGGGCCGGTGACTTCGCCTCCACCGCCCCGGAAGTGATCCCCGACTCCTCGGCGGCTGACCGTGTCGTCTCTGTTGCAGGCGGAACTGCCCTCGAGGTAGACCCCCCGGTGCCTGCACCCGACGCCGTACGCAGGGCCGAATCCGACAACACCGACATTGACGTGGCGAGCCCCGACATGGTGGTAGCGATCTCCTTCAACTGCCTCGCCATCTCCGCTTGCTCAGTCTTCATCCTTTCCTGTTCCTCCGACATCCTTCCCAACTTCTCGACGATCTCCTCTTGCCCCTTCTCCAAGTCGTCAATCTTTTGTTCACTTCGTGTAATCGTCATCGCGGGTGAGAGATCCGGCAGGTCGGACCAATTGTTAACACTCAGAATTCAAACGAAAGATTCGTTTGCCAAATAGCCAAAAGCGGCTCCCAGATTCAATATATGATTGATGATAATGTAAGATAGTTTATCACAAGGTTTAAATAGCAAAACCCTAAGCCCAAAGACACGGGCCCAACTAGTTAATTAAAATAATTAAGCACTAAAGGACTAATCCCCGTCTTGCCGACGCCGGCGCCGATAAACCAGCAGCGGCCCCGGCGGCCCAGGCGAGAATTCCTCCCTCTCCGCACATTGCTCCATAACAGCGTCAGAATCATGATAGGACGAAACCTGTAGGTGTTTATTAAAGTAAAGTAGAGAAGAACCTTTAAGTCTACACAACCAATGAAAAAATAGCTGACATAGAACGACATTCAGATAATAGCTTGATGGATAAATACTGTTATTTGAAAATAACTTGGTTTCATAGCCAGCAAGAAAGCATAAGTAATATATCAAGAAAGAAAAAGTTAGAGAAACTAACAAGGCTCTGCCAGTCAAACCAAGTCTGTAAAAGAAGACACAAGATTTACTCGAATAATAAAAAAACAAGCTCCTTGCATTGATACAAAAAAAAAAAAAAAAACAAACAAACATTATTAGACTCAGATACATATTTAAGATAAAACAGCAGTTTCATCACTTCACAATGTCATGAGAGCACAAATTTTATGACATCATATGCTCCATTGGTTTCCTTAAGACAAAAAACCATGAGATAGCCCATTATACTACAAGTTTGCATACTAATATGATGTTTCCTATATGAATGTTCATATTCCAAGTTTGATATGTATTGTCTTTTCCAAAACTGCCCAAGCAACACCGAATTGAACCACCATTACTAATATATATATATTTGCATAAACCAAGGTTAATTATATTTTAGAAAACCACACCATTGTAACATTACAATTTCAATTTTCTATAAAAATTGTACCGCCTAATTTTATATATACCCACAACCCACATATACACTATTTTAGAGGATGTGGAGACCAGATTACCATAAGTAAAATAGTTTTAACTCTTAAAAATGTATGATCCTAGCTGCCTTGCCAAGTTCGGTCTAAGAACCAAGCAAGAAGTGAATTGGTATCGCAAACCCAGGTTCTAATCTCTAGCCTTCTCAAATAATGATTCGTTTATTTATTAGATTAAAATCATTCTACAATCATGTGGGTATTTTGTTTGAAGTTTTCTGTCAGGTTTCTGTATTTACAAATTACTTTTGCTCACATGCTTTCTTTATTATACGAAACATAGCTTTGGATGGTAATTGTTATTACAGTTTTCTTGCAAATAAATGAAACACAAAAAGATAATTTGATTTATGAAGACTTTACTAGTTGAAAATGACTTTGCAATTTGATTATGTAATGTTTGTATTTTAAAACGGAGCACTTGAACTTCTAATGATATTATTATACCATTAATAAAAATATTCTTACTTTTGCTGATCAAAAATAAAAAATAAAAAAAAAATCAAAGATTCTAGCAACATGTGTTATTGAAACCACAAAACCACCAAAATGGACCACAAAAGCCGCATGATGAAATTTAGATGAAAAACCCTGATTTAAAATTAAATAATTAACCAAATTGCACATAGCAAGGCAATTTTTAAATTTAGTCGAAATAACCGCCAGACCACACCACAACCACCCTTAGTATTTTATCATTGGAACCATCTAGAAACCCATAAAATCATATTATTACATACTCCCCCCGTCTCATCTTAATGGTTACATATTTCCAATTTGGGCGTCTCATTCTAATGGTTATATTTTCCTTTTTGGTATATGGGACCCACACAAAACAATTCAAATATCTCCATGGGACCCACCTACAACACTAATACAACTACCCACTATACATTACAATATTAATTCTCTCACCTCAATACACATTAAAATGTTATATTCCTTAATCCCCGTACAAAAATCAAATGTAACTATTAGGACGGGACGGAGGGAGTATATATATACAGCTGATTGAATTTGACAAAAGATAAACGTATTCCCCGGCCTGTTTAATTAGAATATTTTTTCAGGAATAGAAAACATTCTTCCATAACTTCATAGCTATGCAGTCATAAGACTACAATACCCAAAATAAAGTGTATGTGAAACGCAAGAAAAGGGTAAACGAGTGGATTGCTGGTGAAGGAAAAGATGAAGAAGCTTTGAAAAGAAGAAATTGATTGGAAACATTATTTGATTTTGATATTTTCTTTATTTATGTTTATGATTATTTCCTTAATTGTTATTTCCTTTTTGGTGGACTTAGGGTTTAGTTTTTTAAATATTGCGCTATCATGCTGAGATGAAAATCATGATTTGAGACGTTAGCAGCAGAGGCATTATCCCAACGCAGCGAAGTGCACTCCTTAACAATCATGGTTGTTACTGCAGCAACCGCTTGAATTTGGGAGCAGATTGCTAAAGCGACAATGGAAGATGAAGAATTTGGGATCATTTTGCAAGGATTAATTGATGGAAAAAGGGGAAACACTTATTTTAGCTTCCGTAATGGATGTTTGCTTCGAAATGGTTTAATTTGGGTACCGAAGAAACCTATCTGTGAACAGCTGGTGCGGGAGTTCCACGAGTCGGCCTTTAGGGGACATTCTGGTGTTTTGCGTACTACTAAACGCCTTAAACAGTTGTTCCAATGGGACGGCCTTAAGCAGCAAATAGCAAAATTTGTTCGTGCTTGTGATGTTTGTCATAGAAACAAGGCTGATAGTCGTCGTCCAGCTAGGCTGTTGTCTTCCCTACCAATTCCAACACAGGTATGGAGAGATTTCCACAGACTTTATCACCGGGCTTCCACAATTAAGAGAAAGAATGCAATTATGGTGGTAGTGGATCGCATATCAAAGTATTCAAATTTCATTGCGATTAGACACCCCAACACTGCTAAGGAAATTGTAAATATCTTTTTAGGAAAAATCATCCGGCTACATGTTGTACCCACGACGATTGTGTCAGATCAAGGTAGAATTTTACTTAGTAAATTTAGGCGAGAACTCTTCAAGCTACAAGGGACTCAGTTTCGGATGAGTTTCTCATACCATCCTCAAACCAATGGACAAATTGAGGTCATCAATTGGTCTCTCGAATAATACTTATGGTGTCATAGCTCCGATAATTATCAATTCTTGCTGCATAACTTGAATGAATTTCATGGATGAAAATTTTGTAACCCATAATCTGAGCACGGAAAATAATTATTAGATAAAATATTAAAGACAATGTAAGGCGAAAATGCACACATTTTTAAAAGAAAATGGAGATTACGTAATTTGGCAGAATGGGTTGTCATTCTATACTTGAACTCTTAGCAGTTTATACTGAAGAGTAATAGACAGATGAGAGAAAATGCACCCAAAACTCAGAAGATGTAAGAAATTACTTACGACACAACTAAATAATGGTCAAGTGTCACACTTGAAGAGAAACTTAGCACAAAATCTAAGAAAAGACGATAAATTTTGCAGAAACGATTGGCAACCCATAAGAATAAGCACACAAAACACCATTTAACAATTGTCAGAAGATTCTGAAGAGTCATCAAGACAAACCAGACTTCAAACAACTGGCCAACACCTTTGGCAGCAGCCAAACT
Source organism: Pogostemon cablin (assembly GCA_023678885.1). NCBI lineage: Eukaryota > Viridiplantae > Streptophyta > Magnoliopsida > Lamiales > Lamiaceae > Pogostemon > Pogostemon cablin. Next base: position 12,441,281 of record CM042993.1, read on the forward strand.
AAGCACAAGAAGCAAACAAAAATTGTACTACAATGGCCACAACATAAAGCAATAAATAAAACAAGAGACAACAACTGTGACAACTAGTAAACTACCTATGACTATTAAAAAAACCAAACATGCCTCATCAATACATTTGTCTTAGATATTAAGTTTATTGGAAACTATCCTGATCTTTTTCATGGTTTCCATTTAGCTAATAAGTGGTCATAAGTATCAAATCACAAAGGGGCAAAGCATCAAATTAGCCTATCAACTTGGATTGTGGGGTCAAATAAGCCCCACATCTATATTTTTGTCAACCATACCCTTAATTTATTTTAATTGAAACAACTATGACCTTATTTTCTTAAAATTAAAAGATAAGCCATTCTATTAAAAAAGACAACAGTTTTTGCAAAAAAGTGGCTTCTTTAGGCGATGTCGTGCGCCTCGATTTCAATCAAACACTTTCTTGCAGTATTCCATTAATCCATATACAGTGTGCATATCCCTGAGTGAATTTGGCATAAGAACATCAAGGCATGTTGATGATTTCACAATCTGACTCTGCACATCTTTACTAATAAAAATTACTGTGAATTGAGCATTTAGCCATTTAAACCTAAAACTTTAATGAGACCAACCTAACTTAATACCATCTTCTCCTTGCATTTCGATCAGGTATATTATCAAGCATCTGTGGTGCATCCTCAAAACTCCCACTCTCAGGTGTGAAACTTCAAAAGATCACTATATACCCATTGATTTGGTTCCTCAAAGAGTTTGATCAGAATATGTGCTCCATGACTATTGGACGAGCTAATTTCAATATCATCTTCCATCTCAATCACCATTAATTAAAAAATAATTAAACTAATTTCTCTTCAGATCTTCAAATATCCATAATATACATGCACAATGTGTTACTTGTACATGTGATTTTATGCAAATTGTAGGATTCAACAGGGCAAAATTTCTGCATTCGCAGACAAATTTGTACAGCGGTGCATGAAGCACTTAGTGGCCAAGCACAAGATCAATACCATAGCCTAGTGAAAACCCGGCAAACCTATAAGAGTCGACATATCCCCCGCCGTCTCTAACGCCATAAAGATGTTTCTTTAGAGCTACAACACAATTCCAAATCTCCATTTTTGAACTCCATGTCTTGAAATTCTCCAAAAAAATAAAATAAAATAAAATACAGAGAAGTCCTCATCCAACTCAACCTTCAGCGGAATATATTAAAGACTAGCCAATCCTATGATACATAACGTTGTTATCTTATTTTATTTTAACGGAGGTGTTGTGCTAAAGTTTTGGGAGATGGGAGTCATAATTGATCAAATTAAAATATATAAAGGATTTGGTCAAACAAAAATATAGATAAGGGGCTTATTTGATCCCACGGTATATAATAAGGGGCTTAGTTGACCCTTTGCCCAATCACAAAGTGATCTTTCCAAAATAAATGAAACACAGCTCCAAAGGTCAATAACTTAACTTCAAGCCTAACAACACAAAGGCGAAAATGACAGAAGTCTACAAATCCTAACAGATTTAAAGGACTCAACTGAAAATGAAATTGATATAACAAATTAGAAACTTGCTGACAGTTTTCTCATTTGTTTTAATATTCTAATGAGAATAAAAGAAGCAGAAAAATGGTTCTCTGATAAGAAAACAGCCAAGTAAGAGGAGTAATTTCCAGTAATAATGAGAAGCTTCAGGATTTGGTTTAATAAAGAAACATATAACCTTACATGTGCTGCTGTGCAGCAATAAATGAATCAAGAGCAGATTGTATCTGAATGCAATGATTGGAATACACTTTTAGAAAGACAATAATAAAATGAATGGGGTAAAATAAAATAAAAAAATTGGCAACCATGTAAGCTAAAGTATTAAGACAGCAGACACAAAAGAACTGCCAGGATTAGTAAGGAAAACAATTGTCATGAACATTAAAAATGAGTCTAAAGATTAAAGAAAATAATGAATTCCACATCTAGAGGCTGCAAAAATGTGCAAAATCATTTCTTAAGACACAAGTCAGAGATAGAACTGTGTAAATTACACGTCAGATCCCTTTGTACACACTAGATATAACAGATTGATGTGATATGGCGACATTAGTTCCAGAGATCAGGACAGAAAATATTTCTGCGTATCTCTCGCATACTTATTCATATATGCTTGAAAATGGATGCAAATGCACATGTGGAGCACAGTAATTGTGAGACAATTGATAGTTACATCATTATGAAGCATTTCTTCATCTTGGAGATTGAATGCTGAGATAAAATATTATGTGATTGAATTAGATTCTCTAAGTAATCAAAAGATGTTGTTTTATTTTTTACATCATCAACAAGTAGCCCCTTGACAAAATGACGACGCAAATGCTGATAGTCAAAATTGTCCGTGAAGAGACTGAGAACCTCAGGCGAGCATATATCAATATAACAATCCTGTGGAAAACATGGACAGCTCTTAGTATCATATTTACACTATTCTAGTTGATAATCTAAACAAGGGATAAAAGAAATCTGGAGCAAAACTATAAAAAGTATTGAAGCCAATAAACATCAGTGCATGTATCAGGTCAATATTTTTATATTAAGGCATTCATCTCATAGATTTGCAACAGCGCTTGTATGCACATATCAAAAGTATAAAATGTGTAAACCTACCATTATGAGAAAAATAGGCTTCTTCAATACACTATGAAATATGAAATATTTATTAGATCCATTGAAACAAGACCTAGATTCAAGAACCAAAATAAGATTCACTCTATAACAGCAAAGATGCATGATGTAGCTTTGAATTTTGGAAACTTTATCAAGGTGAGGGCAGTATCATACCAAGCAAGCCAGTTCATTTTCTCAGCCATGTTATTCACTAAACTCAACAGCTAAAAGCATATATCTGCAGTTGTTGCATTAATTCTATTACACGTAGACCTCGGCAGCCTGAATCTCTAAATCAAATCCACAACAGACTATTGCAGACGATATAGTCTGTCATTTGCTCTTAACTTGGCCTCTTATTTAATATATTACTACCTAATATAACAAGTGAAAATTTCTCATAGCTTTCCCATACTCTTTCTCATAGCTTCATTTCACTGATGATACTCTCTCTAGTTCACTATACATTCTTACATAAATTATTACCAACCAAACTAAGTAGAGAAGAGTCCATTCTATATTAAGGAAGAGCTAAACTACACTGCCTACACCAAGTCCAATTTGGACAGAGAGCATATTCAAACCCAAATATCTTACAGACTATAAAAGATGGCACTTCTTGGCCGCCAAACACAACTTAAGCTAGTTACATCCGTATTTCTCTCACCCTCAAGAAGTACCACACCATCTAAATCTAAAGATATAAAAGTGATGAAAGAAAAGTGAAAATCAGCAGACCATATTTCTTAAGAAAATATGATCAACATAATTTTTTTAAAGGTTATAATTTACATGGTGCTTCTTTATTGTAATTTAACAAGCTTAAGTACTTGACACCTTCAACAACTAATCATTTCTGCATCAATTGTGATCTAGAGCACTGAAAATAGAGAGTGTACGCACACATGGACAGAGTTGTATCAGTTCAAATATTTCAGAGACAGAACATGCTGTTTCTCAACTATGTCTGTCATAATAAACAAGAGATCCGGAGAACTGACAACTAAATAGAAGAAAACTGTCCTTAATTACTGATTTATTAGATTGAGATAATGAAATGCTTCTTAACTATTTTTCAAACAGTGTTTCGCAGTTCATATTGTTGCATGCATAAAGATAAAGTCTAACAAGTTAACAAAGGCAGGAACCTGCTTGTCATTATGAAGACATATAGAAGAATTATCAGTCAATAATGTTTTGTCCAAAGTGACGGTCCCTTTTGAAGTTTCAGCCTTATCCTCGTAATACAGGAGTTCTTTTGTCTCGGGATCAATTGACATAAACAGCTCCTCTGTACCAAGACGCGATTGATGAGTTACTGGAGATGCCTTTGACTGTTTTATTACAATAGTCATTACAGCGTTCTTATCCTTTTTTCTTATGTCTTTGTGTTCTTTAAGCACCTATTTTAGTGACATGTTGCTTATGGTGTCCCCACTAACAAGAATGAAATCTCCACAAATCTTCAAAGAACAAAACATAGTCAACTTTATTAATGTTGAATTTAACACGGCAAAAGACTATACATCTGCATAAAACTATTGACCTAATAAAAGAGTAATAAAATAACTACAAATGTATATCCATCGATTGCATCAAAACCATGTAAATAATAACCCAATCTCCTTTATTATGAATAGATAAACTATGAATCAACAAGAATTTGCACGAACACAATGATAAGGAACTGACAAGTAACACAGAGAAAATTAATTTCTAAGCAAGTCAAACCAAGCAGAAATTTAGTTAAAAAAATAAACGACAAACCAATATAAGAATTTTACAGAGAATACCATACAAAAAAATAGTTTAAGGCTCAGAAGCTAACCAAATTGAAATTAGAAGATCAACTCACCACATGCCTTTCATATATCAATCGCAGAGCATCCCCAGCACTTGTAGCATTGTATGATTCTATTGTGGTCACATAAAAGTTAGGTTGGCCAAACCAGCCAGATTTCTCCAGATAATCAATCACTTGCTTGGAATGAGCACAGCAAAACACAAAAACTTCCTCAACTCCAGCAGATTCAAGCCACGTTAAAGTATAGTCAATCATAGGAGCATTAACCAGTGGCAACAATACCTTATTAACAAAAAATAATAATAATAATAATAATAATAATAACTGAAGATTAATCTACCTGGTCACAACACACTGCGTGCGAATAAAGCGTAAAACACACACAGAATCTAAGATAAGCTACATAAATGTTGCGCAATACAGTTAGGCAATCAATTAGAATGACATACTTTAGGGCGTTCGAGAGTGATTGGGCGGAAGAGAGTAGCAAAACTATCGGCCAACAGAATGGCTTGCAAGGGGACACGGGAGAGTTCCTCCTCAGCATCGTCTCCTCCACCTCCTCCTGCTCTACCGCCTTTCTTCGCCACCATTCTGCCGCAGGTTACACGGAAAAGCTTGAGTATGAAACCTCAGTATGTTTTTAAAACCCTTCACTTTTATATTGATCGACGGCCCTATCAACCTTGGATTTTCAAGTTTATATAACCTTATAAATTTTCCACAGATTTTTTGTTGGATGCAAATAAATTAAGAGGTACCCCTCCGTCCCAGAAAAGTTGGTATAATTTTTTTTGGACACAGAGATTAAGGAGTATAATAATTTAATGTAAAATAAAGTGAGAGAAATAATATTTAATGTGTAGAGGGTAGTTGTATTAGAGGTGATATGTGGGGCCCATGAGAATAGATTAATTATTTTGTGTGGGTCCCATGTATTAAAAAGAAAATGTGTCAACTTTAGTGGGACAAACCAAAAAGGAAAGTGTGTCAACTCCTATTGGACGGAGAGAGTAATATCTTGGGAGACGGGTCATAAGAAAAACGGGTCATGAGATGGGTCAGTTCAGTATATATCTACAGTTAATTAATATAGGGGCGGCTATTTACACCCCCAAAAATGTTAAACATACCCCACAAAAAATTTAGTCTAAAATACCACTTAGTAATAGGACTTAAATACCCTTAAATCCTAATTGTTGTTTAAACTTTGAATCTCCATATCTCAATTCCTAATTGTTGGCTACATTAAAGCACTCGTCTGAGAATTAAAAGCCACTGAGTTGAATCATAACTCACCGTAATGAGCCCAAGTCGAAGAACATAACCAAAGCATATAAGGATATGCTGCCGAAAAACCAAAATTACATAACTCAAAAGAAAATAAGTGAAATGGGTGACAAAATTTTCAAGTAATGATCTTATCTTTATCTAAGTTATCAAATATCACCCACTATGTTTCTCCTGACCTTTTGGTTCCAAAAATCAGCAGTGACTTTTCTTCTCCATAAGAAAAGTTGTTTTCTTCCGTATTTAATTAACAAATCAATTACTACAATACTTCATTCTGCGAATCCATGCCAATCCATCTTTTCAGTCTCATTAGTTGCCCGCTCCTTTATTCAATTGAAATTTTCTCAACGGTAACCAAACCCTAATCAATTTTATTATTTGTCTCGTCTTCCTCCACCATTAGCTCTGTTGTTACTGGAATCTATAACTTGTTATTATGTAAAAGTATGGTGGTTTTGCATTGGTAATCGGCGTAGTTATTAGATCTGACAGGCTTTTTTTTTCTTTCACATGCCGGATTAGATTTCAATTCGATTTCTGGTCTATTGAATTGAGAGGTGGGTTTATGCATTTATATATCTAAACCCATATCACATTATTGAAAGAATTGATTTGATTGGAAAGTTTGTCTTTTGATTCGGTGGATTTATTTTTGCAGTTGTTTTTAATAATAATAATTAGTAGGGTTTAATTAGTAGATGGGGTATGTTTAGCATTTTCGGGGGTTCGAATAGCCGGTCCCATTAATATAATATAATACAATTATTATAATTAGTCAACTCCTTATCTTTAGTAATTCCTAAATTTATGGGATGAATAATGACTAATTAATGTTTATTTATTTTGAGTAGTTCCTAAATTTATGGGATAAATTCAAATCATTAAATTTTATTGCGTGACCATTTTTTTACTCCAATGAATCGTCATTGCAAATCATAAACCATCCTCATAAACGCTTGTGTACATTACATGTGTTATAATATGTCGTGGATACGTTATAGTATGTAATTTTGTGTTATTTTGTCTTACATGTAAGGATTTCGGTGGTGTTATAGTATGTCATTTTCGTATTATTGTGTGTAATGTAAGTGCTATAGTATGTCGCTAAAAGTATATTATATTTTTTATAGTATGTCAAATGTGCATTAGAGTATGTAATTTTTGTGTTATTGTATATTTATGTCATAGTAAAAGTGTATTTCATATGTCTCATAATACGTCATTTTCGTATTATAGTATGTTCTAATCTTAAAGTGCATTACATATGTCTCATAGTATGTTACTTTCATGTGAAATAATATACTACAACATAAAAATAACATACTATAGCATTCACATGGTAAAATCACATTTATTTATGTCTAATAAGTTTTATGGAGTCTTACTTTTAGGTGCAATATATATCCTATTATTACTAGGAGATACAAACCTAAATTTTAATTATTATAAGATACTCCCTCTGTCCCATTTTAATATTTACGTTTCTGTTTTGCGCGTCTCATTTCAATGCTTACGTTTTCCTTTTTAGGAATATGTGACCAATATAAAAAAATTAATATATCATCCAACACTGATATACATATCCACTTCACATCAAATATTATATTTTTTCACCCATTATCTATTAAAATATAATACTTTTCAATCAACGTGCAAAAAGCAAACGTAAACATTGAAATGGGACGAAGGGAGTACAAAATTACACAATAGAATACCTATATTGCCCTCTTAATTACTAACGTGCCTTCATAATTTATTTATCTTTCTGTTTATCATCAATCCCTTAATTAGCGGGATTTGTCATCAATCCCTTAATTAGTGGGATTTGTTATCAATCAATTAATTTGCACAATATCCAATATACGTTTAGATTTACTATAGAATCGTGACGCTAATCTCAATTCACGATTGAATCATTTTTTATCATTTTTTTATGAATTGTGTATGTTTGTGCATTAAATGTAGTGACACAGTTTGCATAACTAATTAAATGTTTTGCACAATGTATTATATTTTTGAACAACCAATATATAAATCTGCACAATGCAAAATATGTACATAAGAATACATAGATTATATATTGTGAAAATTTCATCCTTAATTATATATTGTGCAATCCCACTAATTAAGGGATTGATGACATATCGTAGTGATTGTAGTGAATTATATAACAATTATATGGTTGCACAACCCTTTAAAATGTCTACACAATTTATTAGGTTATTGTACAATAAATGTATAATTGTGCACTATCATCGGTATCTTTCCACGCTCTCTCATCATCTTAACCCTACCTCACCTGAAATCGAGGAAGCAGCGGCGAACCAACCAAATCACCATCGCCACAGGAAGAGATATTTCTGGTCGTCATTCGGATTAGATGAAGAGGGAGAAAGGTGATTTCATAAATGAACAGTGAACCTTTCATCATAGGTCGAGCTGAAGCATCATCGATAGACGCCATCTATGATCGCTCTATCTCGATTTATCTAGAAGAGGCAGATTTTTCTCCCACAAGATCGATACAATACAAAAATCAAATTCCCATGTGCGATGTAATGCGGGACAAAACATTGAAAGGCAGATGATAGTTCTGGTATATGAACAATAATTTGAAGAGAAAAAAGAGAAAGAGAAGAAAAAAATCATGATACAGAAAAAAAAAACTATACACAGTAGCCTGTGAAATCAATGCATTCTTAATTACCTTTTCTTTTGGAGTTTTGGAGGAGAGAGAACAATCGGTTCCAAGAAACGTGGTTGGATAATATATTAATTAATTTATAATTTAATAGAAGTAATGTTATATTAGGTATATCAATACAATTTCTTGCATCTAATAGTAATATATTTGAATTATCTCATAGTAATAATAGCTAATACGGTGTATTGGAGAGTAAATAATCCTAAATTCTAACATATCACAGCGAACAAATGATATACTTTAATACAAAAATAACATACTAAGCATTCACATGGTAAAATCACACTCTTGTCTCTCTAACAAACTATGACATACTACAGCGATTAAATGATATATTATAACATAAAACTAACATACTACAACATTCAACTCATATAATGACATTTTACATATAATAACAAGCAAATAACAACCTTATATCAATTCATAATATATAATAAGAATGAAAGATGAACTCATCGCGGTGAAGCTTCCAATCGACGGTGGGCGACAGCTTGTGCACGACTGGGCTTCAGATCTGCTGTGTGGAACTTCGGCATAGAGGTGGCCCTGAGGAGAGGCGAAGAGGGCGACCGCCCTGGGCCCCTAAATTATTAGGGCCCCAAATTTTATATGGAGTATATATATATATATATACACATTCCCGCGTAATACGCGGATGAATTATTATAACCAATAAAAAAATATAATTAAAGATGATATTTAATTTATAGATATACATAATTTAAATATATACATGAATAATAATAATTTTAATAATAAAAATAAAAGTAGTATTACCAACCAATCAAAAAATATGATTAAAGGTTTTAATTTGAAGATATACATGAATAATAATAATAATAATATATAATAAGTTGGATATATTTTCTTGATTATCTATTCCTAACTAATCAAAAAAATATGATTAAAATAGTATTTAATTTATAGATATACATGATTTAAAGATATACATGAATATAATAATAATAATAATAATAATAATAATAAAATTAAAAGTAGAAAGATTATACTCCCTCCGTCCCTCCGATAAGTGTCCATTTTACTATTTTGGTCCGTCCCAATACAAAGTGTCAATTTTCTTTTTGGGTTGATGTGACACAACACAATAATATTATTATACTCAACCACTGGTTGATGGGCCCATACTCAACATTAATACAATTACCCACTACACATTAAAATATTATTTCTCTCACCTCATTATACTTTAAAATATTACACTCCTTAATCCACGTGTCCAAAAACAAACAGTCACTTATCGAGGGGATGGAGGGAGTATATGTAATATTAAAATAAAAAAATAAAAAATATACGACAATTAACCACATCGCGACTCCTCATACTTTTAAAAAGTAATTTATAGCAGCGTATTCATAATTAGTATGTATAATATATATATATATATATATATATAGGAATAATAATAATAATTGGTATAATTATATTTAATAAAATAATAATTATATTATATTATTAGAGTTTTCATAAAATTTAGCCCATCAATTTATTGGACTTGAAAAGGGACTATATTTAGATAATAGAAGGAAGACCTATATTTAGCCCATCAATTTTCTAAATTGTTAAAAACTTTTTTGCGTTCAACTATGTAAAAAGAAAGACTAAATGGATTAGCAATTTTATGTATTGAAAAAAATATGTTGGAACAAATTAATTATGATGATATTATCGATGAATTCGCTTCTCAAAAAACGAAGTCATTTTAAATAATGATAATATATACTATATCAATAAGGGCCTAATTTCTTTGTTTGTCCCGGGCCTAAAAAATATCAGGACCGATACTGCTCCGGCAAGGGATGAATCGGGGTGGGCTCACGACACGGCGGTGGGGTGCGATAGATTCGAATGTGTGGGGTATTTTCTACGACAGATATGCACGGCTTTGACGAAGAAAATCAGAGTTCGCACTTCTGTTTATCTTCTTCCAGATGAGAATGGAGGGAGATTAGGAATTTGTGAAGACTTGCACTTTCTCTTTCTCTTCTTCCAGAAGTTTCTCTTATTCCAGACGATGGACTGAGGAATGTAATGAATTTGACAAATCTTTTCTCTCTCATCAATGGATGGAGGGATGAATTGAATTTGGAAAGACACTCTCTCTCTCCTAAATCTAAACTGATTGTGCAAATTTTAAGGGATTATAAAGTTAATTTATTAATTAATAAATTTGGATTAAATTACAGTTGGGTATATGTCTCAGACCGTCTTACCTAAATGGATGTCTCGCAAGAAAATTTGTCATAAATTAAATATGTGCACAGGAAAAAGTAAATTGGATGTAAATAAATAGAGTAGTTAAAAAATCCGTAAATCATGAGCCGACTTAATTTACCCTACAATAATTAGGGTTAAGGTAGAGTAATTTGAGCTTGTTTAATATTCGAGATTTTTTTTTTGCCCAATCAATTAGTTAGTGGACTAATAGGGTTGGCCCGCAGGCTAGCCCATAAAGTTGGAAATTATTTGGAATTATTATAAAGGGCGGCTATTTGCACCTCGAATTTACTAAATATACCCCAAAAATAATTTAAATTAAAATATTTTAATTAATGTGATATAAATACCCTTATGTAATAATATATTCATAAATACATTACTAAATGTACCCCAAAATTACTAAACGTACCCCACTTTAATTATAATTACAGAGAAATGACGATGTTCATTGTTACTTGTCAAACTCTTGATGTTTGTTCATCTGTGATTTTCATTTTCGTTTTCTTAACCTTTTTATGGCGTGATTGCTATGATAAGATGTGATATGTATTACTTATATGTCATGTTATGTGTCATGTGTGCTTTTAGTTCGATGACAAATATTTTCCTACTAACATCGTATTGGGTGACGACTCGGTGCGTATAGACCAACTAACACAAGTTACTGGCTACGTCAGTTCAGTATTAAAATGTATTTCAAAGTATACTAATATCATACTGGGGTGATGACCCGGTGCGCACAGACCAGCTAACACAAGTTATCGGATGACAGTTCGATCTAAAATATTTTCAATGAGTTATCGAACGATAATGTGTAAAACTGTTTTATTAAATTGATATATTTTACATTTTATGATATATTTGGCATACATATTTATTTTTAACTGTGCAATAATTTTTAGTTAACCCCACTGAGTGTATTTCAGACATTGACCCCTTATTGATTTTCAGATTAAGGTTCGAAAGAAGAAGTGGCCCGTGAGGATAAACCAAGATCTTTTCCTTAAATGTTGTAATAGCTTAGAAGATATTTAGTAGAACTTTATTTCAGATATATCATCTGAATGCACTTATTTTGGATATTTCAGTCTACTTGGGAAAGTAGATGCTAGTATGTAAAACAATCTCTGCCAATATTATCGCTTTGGGAATTTTATATTATTTCCTCTGTGCATTCTCGACCTCTTTTATTTTCCAGAATTTACATATTTAGTAGCGTCCCAACCCCTTAGCGAAATATCGGGGCGTTACAGGTGGTATCAGAGCGGTCTATCTAAGACTTGCTCAAGTACCTAACTTAAAATTTTATACCGGGGCGTTATACTTAACTCGAATTATTGACTTAAAATTTAATTTAACTATAAATTAATACTTCTTTACTCATCTCATTACCTCATACATAACTCGAATATCAATATTAATTCAAATTTATTTAACTCAAATAATTAACTCTAACCTTTGACTCGAATTATTTTACTCAATATTTTTACTTTCGATACTAACTTGATTTTTTATTGACTCAACATATTTAACTCGAATATCAATATTTCATTACCTGAATTACTTAACTCAAAAATGAAAAATTTAGAGTAAATCTCGTTAATCAAATTAGATTGACACGAATTATTTAACTCGAATATTAATACTTCCTCTGTCCCATTCAAAGAGGGTCTTTTATTTTTTTGCACGTGGATTAATGAGTATAATTATTTAATGTGCAGTGTATAATTATACTAGTGAGAGCGTGACCCCATATTTTAATGGTATTAGTGGGTGTGTGTGGGTCCTATATATGTAAAAAATAAAATGAGACTCTTTGAGTGAGATGCCCAAAATGGAAAAAAATGATCTCTTTGAAGGGGACAGGGGGAGTATTTGGTTACTAGAAATATGACTCAAATTTTTTTAACTCAAATCCATTTAATATACAGGTGTGGCTATTTAAACCCCCAAAAGTTCTAAATACACTCCCATAATATAAATAAAATATTAAAATTATTATAATATACTCTTTACACTCCGTTATTTGACTATTATATCCTTTCTAAAGCAAGTATAATACTTTCCATATTGACGTTGAAGAAAACTTCAGTTTAGATCTCTTGGAATTAGATTGAAGAAAAATGAATTAATAAAAATTTTATCAATGTTTATAGATGTGATGCTACTCATGGTATACCTTAGAATTTAAAATTTTTAAGTTTTTGTTTGAGGATTTTGTACACTGGATTATACTATATATTGTCTTTTCTATAATTTTATAAATTAATTATTAATAATGAATTTGTAAGATTTATTGAAAAGTCCCAAAGAATACCACACAAGATTAAAATTGAGTATCGATCAAAGAATTGAAGAGGAGTAAAATGAGGGGAGTTTTGTTGAGAACTAAAAAGCAAAGGAATTTTTATCAATACAATTTCATCAGTTACGTGGAGACAATAGTTAAGTTTTTTTAATTAGCTAATTAATGTTTATGAATTGTAAAACTATTAACAAGATTATAGAAAATGACTAGAAAACGCAAATGAGAAGACGACAAGGATGGCAAGAAAGGGAGGGAGAATTTAAGTTTTTATATATAGCTTGTATAAGAGGATATTTTCATTATTTTACATTGTATTATTATAATTTAAAATTTTATGGGGTGTACTTAGTATTTTCGGGGGGTCCAAATAGTCATACATTTAATGTACTAACTCAAATTTTAATTAACTTAAATTGATTTGACTTGAATATTAAAATTTCATTACTCATAATTATTGTATAACTCAAATTTTGATTTGAGTCATATTTATCTTTACTCGAATTTTCAATGACTCGAAATTAAACACATTTGTTAAATTGAATATATTGATTCAAAAAAATTTTATCCAAAATTTAACTCGAAATAAAATTTTCAATTACCCAAAATTTACTTAGGAATTAACTCGAAAAATATCGGCTCAAATTTTATTTAACTCGAAATGCTATTTTTTACTCGAAAATTTAATTCAAAGTAAACTCAAAGTTATTGACTCAATAATTTTTTACTCGAATTTTTTTATCAATATTTCGCTCAAATTAATTGACTCATATTTCTAACTAGAAATACTATTTATTACCCGACACATTAACTAAAGAAAAACTTGAAACAATATTGACTCAATTTTTAGTTTAACTCAACTTTAACACAAATACTATACTGACTCAACATATTTAACTCAACTCCAATCAGGTTTTAACTCGATATCATGTACTCGAAATTAATAAAAAAACTAACTCAAATTTCATCATAATTAGTCATTCAAATCACATTAACTCGAATATGTTGGCTCAAAATCTGTTGCCAATAATTTTTTTACTCAAATTATTTACTCGAAATTTTTTGAATTGAATATTTGAATCAAATGTATTTTGAACATGATTGTGAAGATTTTAATGTGGAAACAAGTACTGCAAATTCACCAGACATGTGGAATGATATATGTTCAGTTGGTGTGGCATGGAAGTATGTGGGTATCACTACTAGCAACCCCAAATAAAACTAATCAGTAATTCACATGTCTTATAATTAAACCCAAGGTGATGGGTCACTGATGACGTGATACTCCCAAATTACCATTCTCTCCCACCAATAAAAACATCCCCCACTTTATTTATTAAAATATCTTGAAAGCATCATGGAAGCAAAATACATGTTTGACAGAGAAATGATTAAGGGTTCATCTAATAAAACTAACTTGAATTAGCGGATGCTATTAACTCCTATAAAATAAAATTGTGAATAAGTTGAATGGGGTATACTAGGCATTATTCAATAAATTAGACGAATACTATTAGATGGTAAAAACTACTGGACTAGTACATGAAAATATATTTTAAATAACCAAGCTGCTCCCTTTTTCTTTTGGTGAAATAATTTTCTTATTTATAAAAAAAATGTTCAACGTAAATTATGCAACACATGTACATATATGCTCTACCCCGAAATTGTTAGCTATGTATTCTTACACGACTTTGATATTTGAAACATATTAACAGAAAGGTTTAAAAAGCAATGAAGTATTCACCAGAAAATTGAACCTACACGTTCAAATCATCTCTATTATCATAAATGAAAATAGTGAGTAGTGTACCCTTTACCACCATGAAAAATAGATTGTTTGATACCTCTGTAGGCGCAATAAGTTGGTTTCAATGAAATCCTATGTCAACCAGAACTTAAAACGAAGAAGAACTAGTTTGTTCCCTTTTCTTTTTTCTTCAAAAGTGGTGTGTTTAAGATTGAACGTGCAGAAAACATAATGAGAAGAGAGTATAAATATATAACTTGAAATCTCACGTTCTACTACTAACAAAAATGAATCTAACGAGAGGTGTAGCATCATACGATGGTTGGAGATATTTAAAGGAGTGAGAGAAATGCGAGATAATCATGGTTTTTGTTGGCAGGAGATGGGATAGCACTAGTATTTGAATTTCAAAAGTTATCTCCAATGGATATATTTAATGTAGAAAGATATATATATTTCCTATATAGTATCATACTTAAAATAATAAGATCAAATTAATAATTTAAATACTTAAAAAATAACGGCTGTGACAGCGAGTTCTCAAGGTTTTGGGCATAACTTATTTATTCGAACTCCAATTTAGGTGATCCGCATGCCACAACTACCCTCTCTTCCGTGGTTATCCATACAATCTCCAAAACAAATATTGATTAAAACTATTTATTAGATTCATAAACCCTAAATCCAGATTTAACCAACTTAAACTCAAAACAAACATTTGGGTTTAGATTATTTAATGTCATAATTATCTTTTCAATTCATAATGAGGGTACATTATACATACTAATTCACAAGCTCGTATAAGAGAGTATTAGTTGATATGAGAGAACATATGAAGGAGAAATTGAAAAAATATATTAATTGATGAAAGATAATATATAATAAGTAGATGTAAGTAAGAATAAATAAAGTTTGTAAGTGAATATAGGGTAAATTTATTAAACATGCAATAAACATAAGGGGTCAGCTATTCACGCCCTCGAAAATACTAAACATACATCATAAATGATTTAGACTAAAATATTCCCCAATTAATAAGACTAAAATATTCTTTGGATCGGCTATTTGAACCAAAATTTCTAAACGTACCCTATGAATATTTAAATTAAAATATCCTTAATTAATAAAATATAAATACTCTTATAAAAATTTTAATTCACACCTCAAATTTCTAAGTCTACATCATAAACCCTAATTTAAAAACTCTAATTATACGTCTTAATTCATTTTTAATTCAATTTTTATTTGAGAATAAAGAGAATAAAAAAAAATCCACCACATCATCAACAATTCTCAACAAAAGACCAGTTGTAATTATAGTTGAATGAACAAATTGATCGAGAAATTATAGTTTAGAAGAATCATATAAATTGATCCAATGTTCCAGAGTTTCTTAGTTTACAATCTATTAACAGCAATAAAAAGGCTTAAGAAACTCTTTATAATAGGTAAGATGGCCGAATATCAACGAACATATCTGATTCGATAGGTCAGTCATACAACAACTTATAATGTGAAGTGGTAGGAACAACCTATTATGTGGCGCCGGAGGTGTTCATGGGGAGAAATTATAATAAAAAGGAGAATGTGTGGAGTACCAGTATGATTTTATACATAATGCTAGCCGAAATACCACTTTTTTATGGAGAAGGAGCGGCAGAGACTTTCGACGCGGTGCCGCAGGCGAATCTGAGATTTTCGATGAAGATTTTCCGATCTGTTTCGCCGGAGGCTAAAGATTTGTTAAGGAAGATGATTTGCAGGGATGCTTTTGAGTAGGTATCATTGCACCGAAATTATTACAGCAGAATTTCTTAATTAATTAATTTATTATTTGTTAATTGATTTCTTCTGATGTCAATTTAGGATGTTAATTTCAGGGCATCTATGGATTATCAATGGAGGAGAGACGTCATTAGTGGAGGATTTATCTTGAATCGCTTTTTATAAATATCCAATTGCAGTTGGTGAATTATGTGGAGGAGCCTTGATAAAGATGGACAGTCATTGTTCACTGCAGCAATTCTACTCATGATATGTAATAATCAAAAGGGTAAAAATGTATAATTTTAGGGTATGTTTAGTGAATTTAGGGGTGCTAATAGCGGCCCCTAAACATAGCAATTAGGAGCATCTCCAACAAATTCTTTAAATACAAAATTTTAGTTAATATAAAGAGTAAACCATAAAAAATTCAATCCAAAACGCTCTCTAACATAACTTTTGAGTTTAACCTTTTTGTTTCACTCTTCAAATTTAGAGAGCCAACAAAATTCTTTAAAATTGAATTCATTAATTGGTTTACCATTTTCAATACTAATTTTATGGGAATCTATGAAATGTGCAATTAATAAATTTTTACATAATTATATGATTTGATGATTAAAATATGTAAATAAAAAATATGGGAAATTAAGCAAATAAAGAGTGGAATTTAAAGAGTGTGTTGGAGGGTCTTAATAAAATAAAAGTTAAAATCAATAGATGCTCTTTATTTTACATAAAAATATGAAGATGCTCTTTGAGTTGCTCTAAGGTTTTTTCTTTAAGCAAGACATAACCATTAAGTTAACTAACTATACAATGCTATAAGGTTAATGCCATAGTATCCGCCCGATTGAAAGAAAGCCCCTTATTAATAAAAGGGTTAATTGCAAAAAAAAAATAATCACAAACCTTACTCTTATTATTGCAAATTAGAGTTAGTTTCTTGTAATCGGGTTTACATCATAAATCTTTGTAAATCCTATGATCCCCTTTAATTTAAATATCCTAACAATACATAAGGTATACTTATAAGATTGGAAGGGGGACCACAAGATTCATTGTGAACCCGATTTACACAAGTGTTTGTGTACAAATTAATCCTCAACTTTGAAAAATTGTAAATTAATCAATACCTTTAAACATTGTTGCAAAACACACCTAATTTTTTTAAAAAATCCAACTTTTAGTCACAATTTGGGTGCGTTTTGCAACAATACTTAAATATGAGGATTAATTTGCAATTTTTAAAAGTGTAGATTAATTTGCAATACGAGTAAAGTTCGTGATTTCTCTTGTAATTAACCCTTAATAAAATACTAAATAGTTTTCATCCGTTCTATTTCTAATCTCCGCCTATTTTTTATAGGCAAAGACTTGTGTGAGGCCGTTTTACTTAAAGACTTACGTTAGACGAATAAAAAATAATAACATTATTGTCATTTTCACTATAAAATATTATCACTTTTTATTTATACTATAAATTATTTATAAAATAATTTATTGCACCATTATCACTCTTCATCAATTGAATATTACTTTTCATTAATGATTTCCTCACTTTTATCGGTGTCGTGTCTCAATACTTACCCTTTCTTATATTCCGCGTATTTTTCTTGAACAAACATCAATTGCTCTCTTTTGGTTGATTAGTGATAACGTTAAATTGTACTAGGCTTAAATAAAAAAATAAAGACACATCATTAAATTAAATATTAAATATAATATTTAAAAAGAATGAATTTGGGGCGTGAACTCTACCCAAGATAATAAAGTTGGGATTTAAAATAAAAGGCCCACACAGTCGCATGGACTTCAACTGTACACCCTGGACCACTCTGCCCTACATTCATCATCTTTAATTATATCTCACATCTTATTTAAATAGACGTCAAACTCCCAATTTTACCAGAGAATTAATGCGTAATTAATTTTAAATTAATTAAAAAAATGTGAATAATTAATTTGGCGTGCACTGTTGTTTTCCCCTTGTAGGCAAAGGCACCAATCTCCCCTTCTTCACAGATCCCTTTTACTGCTCTCTCTCTCTCTCTCTCTCACTCACACTGAATGCATTCAGCTGTTGAGCTGTAGGTGGAGGCGGAGGAGAGAGAAACAGTGCCATCGCCGTTGGAGTTGTTGTTGTTGAAGTTAAAATGGGAGCATGCACTTCCAAGCCCAAACCCTCTCCAGAGCCCAATGTTTATTCGTCGAGTGAAATCCGAACCTCCGGTGCACCGGAAAATCCGGATGCGTCGGGAAATGATAATGATGAGAGAGATTCCGTGGAGAAGAGAAGAAATGAGGAGAATTCCGAGACTGGTAAGAAATCGCCGTTTTTCCCTTTCTACAGCCCTAGCCCAGCTCACTATTTTTTCTCGAAGAAGTCTCCGGCGAGATCTCCTGCAGCGGGGACTGGGACGCCCCGGAGGTTTTTCAAGCGACCGTTTCCTCCGCCTTCTCCGGCGAAGCACATTAAGGCGGTGCTGGCGCGACGGCATGGCTCCGTGAAGCCGAATGAATCGGCCATACCGGAGGGTAAGGAGGTTCCAGAAGCGGCGGGTTTGGACAAGAGTTTCGGGTTCGCGAAGAAGTTTTATGATAAGTATGAAGTAGGGGAGGAAGTGGGGAGAGGACATTTTGGGTATACCTGTAAGGCCAAGTTCAAGAAAGGTGAGCTCAAGGGCCAGGAACTTGCAGTGAAGGTCATTCCAAAAACTAAGGTTTGTAAATCTTCTCTGTGTATTATCGATCTGGAGCTTGATCTTCATGCTAATTTTTGGCTTATAACTTATAATATAAGGGTAGTTGTTGGTTTAAAGAATGTCTGATCCGTTGAGGATAAAGATCTACCTTCAATTGAATTATATGAATTTTGATAGAAGGCTTGTTTTATTCCTGAGGTTATGAATTGGAGATCCGAGGTTTGTTCTGCTTCCAAGGTTTTTTATATTTTGGTTTATTACATACATGATACTGGCTCTTTGAGTGTTTAGAGTACTTGGCTTACGAGTTTTTTTCTTTTTCTTTGCACGTTGCTATGCTTTGAAGTTGAATCCAGAATGACAATCTTTTATCCTTCTAAGTATTTCTGAACTATTGATATGTTTTGTTGGATGAGAATTTGATTTGTAAATCGTATCATTGCCCACAATGTATTTCTGTAAAACCTTCTATTGGAATCTATTTTCTAACATGACCAATTCATTCAATCAATTATGTAAACCGTGTCTCCCGAAATCACAATAATAAGAACAGTGGGTCTGTTTTGCAAACCTTCATGCTAAATCATGGAAGTAACTAATTCTGTTATGTAACCATATGAGTGTTATGCTGACAATTATTATTTGTTTCCACGCAAAGTAATTTTATATATTTTTGTTATCTCGTATGAAATTGTTTTTTAATTGTATTAATGTTTTCTTTGTCTAGATGACCACTGCTATTGCTATTGAAGATGTACGAAAGGAGGTGAAAATATTGAGAGCTTTGACGGGGCATAGCAATTTAATACAATTTTATGATGCTTATGAAGATAGTGAAAATGTTTACATTATGATGGAGTAAGTGTTGATTGTTGATCTTTGTCATGGCTTGTTTTGTTTCTTTTTCGGAAGGGTTTTCAATTGATTTTTTTCCTGATTTATTACAGAATGATCTCTCTGGAACAGTTTCTTACTTGTAGACTTCATATCTCAGGTTATGTGAAGGTGGCGAGCTTTTGGATAGGATACTTTCGAGGTACTTGTTGGTTTTATTTTATAGAAATTAACTTACAAATCAAATTGATTTTTTATTTTTTAAGCTAATGGAACTATGCATTCCATATCATAATATAATAAATTCAGGTTTTTCTTAACAGGGGCGGAAAGTATTCAGAAGTAGATGCCAAGACTGTAATGATACAAATACTAAATGTTGTTGCATTCTGCCATCTCCAAGGGGTGGTGCACCGGGATCTTAAACCCGAGGTAGGTGTTTGTAGGGGTATACTTTTTATTCAAAGAGGTTATTAATCTGGTTTGTGGCCATAGTGAAATCCCTTGGTTGTGTTATTTAGTATAAGCTGAATTTGAACGGATTCTCATTACATTTAATAACTCATGAGAGCATGTCGATTTCTAATAGAATATGTTCATTTATGATCTATTCATCATGAATGAGAAATTGTTGTAGAATATGCACACACTCACAAGCTAAGAGAGTGAGTAAAATAGAGTTTGTACGATAAATTTATTTTTTGAGGAACACATCTAAAGTTCCCTAAACTATCAACTTTTAATTTCGCTAGGTCCTTGAACAATATGTATATAGTTTTTAAAGCCTTTAACTATGAAGATTTTATTTCAAATGGTCCTTAAAAATGTCATTTTCAGGAAATTTTCTTGTCATCCTATCACTTATGTCACAAGTATCACTTATGTCACAAGTTGACTTTTTCTTATTATAATTACATTCAAATGTGTTTTTCACTTGTTTCTTAAGTGATCTATTATATGATGACATTTGGAAGATATTCTTAAAACAAACACATCTAGTAGTTAATCCAATTGTGGTTTGTATATGATTTAAAGATGCCGTTAAATTAACTCGAAAATTTTTAATAAACGACGCTTGAGGGATCCTTTAAATATAATTTCAATATTTTAAGGACTCATTAATTTTTTATTTTTTTAAAGTATCTATTGAAATATATTTTAATAGTCTAACTGTCTAACGACCTTTATTTTTCTTACTTTATTTGTTAAATAGTTAGTCTAGTTGAATATAAATGATACTAAGCTTAAAAAGTTTTTTGAAAAGAAACTTATTTCAATGTTCAGTTATAGCATGCTTAACTATTGCTTGTTACATACGCAGAATTTCTTGTTTACAACCAAGGAAGAAAACTCACTATTGAAGGCCATAGATTTTGGTTTATCAGACTTTGTTAAACCTGGTACGTCTCATTTGTCTCAGTCATTCCAGTTTTTGCTTTGATGAACTTTAAAATAAGTAAACATGATGTTGGCAATTTTTTTTTTCCAGATGAAAGGCTTAATGACATTGTTGGCAGTGCCTATTACGTAGCACCAGAAGTTTTACATCGAGCATACAGTACTGAGGCAGATGTTTGGAGTGTTGGTGTAATAGCATATATCTTGCTCTGTGGTAGCCGCCCATTTTGGGCACGGACCGAGTCTGGCATCTTTCGTGCTGTTGTAAAAGCTGAACCAACTTATGAAGAGCAACCTTGGCCAACTCTATCTGCTGATGCTAAAGATTTTGTTAAACGTCTTCTAAACAAGGATCCAAGGAAAAGAATGACTGCAGCTCAAGCCCTTTGTGAGTCTTAGTAATAGAAACATGAGAGAATGATTTTTCTTTAATATATTTAAGTTTTATTATTATCTGCTTCAGGTCATCCATGGATCAGAAATACTCATGATGCAAAGGTGCCGTTGGATATATTAATATTTAAGCTCATGAAAGCATATATGCGTTCATCACCTCTCCGCAAAGCTGCTTTACGGGTGTGTTATGTAATAATTTTTATACCCCTTCATCTTAATTTTGTGTTAATCCATTCATGAGGAAAATGTATAAGTGGCCATAGAACACATGAATTATACTTTTGGTGAAATTTGGATCTGTTAAGCAGTCATGCTTACAGAATGAAGCTTCTTATCTTCTCTGATTCTTATAGATTGTCTTTTTTTAAAAAGTTAGAACAGTGCCTTTTGATTTGTTTGTTTTTTGAATTATTTAAATGAGCTCTTTGTGATGGCTGTGGATGTAGAAACTATTACTATTGTACTTTAAATTTCATGCCATTGGTTTAATGTTTATACTGCCCCATCATGTGTGTTGAATTGTATGCTAAACTAGCTTCAGCTTTTGAGCATCAATTATTGGCCCTTGGGAATTTGTACCAGCCATTTATCCCTTAAGGATAAGGATGGTAAGCTTACTTTTCTAATGAAAATTAAGATGAATTGGAAGCTGGTAATTCGTTGGTTCAGAATGAATGTTAAATCAGACTATAGCATATGTGACCTGTGGTGATCTTTCGTAGGAAGGAAGTAATAAATTGACAAGTTGTAACAATATCAATGCTAACTATTCAATTAAGGAATTTGTACACGTTTATCACAACTCAATGTAGGAATTTGGTTCCACAATGTGATTGCTTATCTTTGAAGTGAAGAAATTGATTTTATTGTTGGAAGTGATGATGTTTCACTTTATTTCGGTATCTGTCCCTTGGTGCATGATGGTACAGCTTTTAATTGGTCTTCTGCTTAACTGGTTTTCTCTTTTGACTGACATGTCCTGGGTTCGATTTTGCAGGCTCTATCTAAAACGCTGACAGTTGATGAGCTTTTCTATTTGAAGGAGCAATTTGCTCAATTGGGGCCTAACAAAAATGGCACCATAAATTTAGACAGTATCAAAGTGGTAAGTATTTTATAGTTTTATAAAATTGTAACTATTGGCCATTTGAATCAGTATTTGGTCACTTGTTCTGTTTATTTATTTTAACCAGGCCTTGAAGAAGAATGCAACTGATGCCATGAACGAGTCCCGGATTTACGACTTCCTTTCTTCGGTGAGTACTGTGAATGTTTCTAATTAACAAGTTTTACTGTACAAAACCATTTCAATTTATGATTTACATCTTGTCCTGCCATGTCAGCTCAATGCACTACAATACAGAAGAATGGATTTTGAAGAGTTCTGTGCTGCTGCATCGAGTGTCTACCAGTTGGAAGCTCTCGATCGATGGGAACAACATGCTCGTTGCGCCTACGAAATCTTTGACAAGGATGGGAACAGGACTATCATGATTGAGGAATTAGCTTCGGTATGGTATTCTAACACTGCACAAGTTTGTTATAAAAACATGGATATCGGGTGAGCATATGATGATTCATCTGATTCAATGTGTTTTCTCTTTCTCCCGAATGAATGTCTCAGGAACTCGGCCTCAGCCCTTCCGTTCCAGTTCACGCTGTTCTCCACGATTGGATTCGGCACACTGATGGAAAGCTCAGTTTCCTCGGATATGTGAAGTTGCTGCACGGCGTCTCCACCCGATCTCTTGCTAAACTACATTGACTCCATTGGGAATATTATGAATCCTTAATTCTTACCATACCGTGTCCTTGATGATTGATGCAATAGACAGGAAGAAGTAGAGGGTCATCCTGCAAGGTGGGATTGGGTCAAGGTGGGAGTGACATCCGTAATTGGTTGGTGGCCAACAAAGAAGAGCATTCAAAGCATATATTCACCAATGTAAAGTCTGTAATTAAGGTGTTTTGTGTGTGTATGTGTGTGAGTGTGAGTGTGAGTGTGTGCGCGTGTCAGTGCTCGATTAAAGCTGAGAACATAGGTAGTGCTGAACTGTAAACATTTATTCATACTAATTAAGGCATATCGGGCATCATCCTTTATTTATTCATAGTTTCAGATATGCTATTACTATCTCATTAGTCCTTACTCTCTAGATGCCCCCCACCTTTTTTCTTTCTCCACGTATATTAATAAAAAAATAAAAAATTTGGTGTACGAAGTAAGATAAAACAGTGTTTTTATAATCGGATCGGAGAGCGAACCTGTGTCCTCAACAGTTCGAGGTTCAATCGGTCCAACCGGCTGTTTAACTGGAAAAATGAAAATTAAAAATTTTTAATATATTTTATTATATATAGTTATACATATATATGATGTATATTACTCAATGGGCTTCACAAATTAATTATGTGAGGCCCAATAATGTTAGTAGCCCTAATTTAGGCCCATGAGTAGGTATATTGATGTGAATAACACAGCCTGTGATTTGATTGAATAACCTACCACCACCGACGCCTCACTCTTTCTCAATTTCTCTCTCCAATTTCCCTTTTTCCCACACAAACTTTTGCACTTTGTCAATTCCGCCGTAGCTCCCCAATCTACTCTCTACTTCAAGTCCAAACTGTGGACGTTCCACTCAAATCTAGAGATGAACGGAAGATCATGAATTTAAAGCAGGTGGAGAGGACGTGGAAGGAGATGAAACGACAGAGATTGCCTTTCGATTTTGTCTCTAGGTTGATGCGGGCTCTCACCATTCTCGTCGCTGTGTTTCTCACAGGATGGCCAACGGATTTGCGGCGAAGAATGCCCAGCGGCGCCGTTCACGGTGGTTGTTGGCTTGAGTACGAAGAGGGCAGGCTTATTTTCTTCTGCTTTCTCAACCTTCAATGGGAGGACCCGCCCGGTTGCCGGTTTGACCGGTTGACCGTTTATTCCAATTTTGACCGGTCCAAATTGATTTTTTCCGGGTTAATTGCTAAAACGGTTTTATACGGTACACGGATCGGTCTCGGCTCTGATTTTAGATTGAACCGATAGAATCAGCCGGTCCGGTCCGGTTTTAAAAATACTGCATATATATGATAAAATGAATGATGTTTTGAGTATATAATGTAAAACTCATAAAAGTTGGTTGTTACTATTGCTATCCAAAAATTACACCCGAATTTTTTAAAATATGATAGTGAAATTCCTATTATGCCCCATCTTTAAATTTACACCTATACTATTTCTAATCAATCTATTTTGCTTAGTCCATCTAAGACATTTATTAAACTCACTCAAAATTATTATTTCATGTACCAAACTTTAAAAGACGGCATTATTGCCACTCGAAATTATATTAAGGGCACCCGAATCTAAAAAACAAATTGATATTGTAATGTCTATTATACCTCTTCAAAATTTACAACCAATCTATTTTGTTAAGCCCATCCCCACATCATTACTAAATATACTCAAAATAATTTCTTCAGACACCAAATCTTAAATCGTGAAAATATACCTGGAGAAAATTTAAAAGAAGAAAGAGAAAAAAATAAAGAACAAGATAAAAAAACAACAAAGAAGATAGTTGATGTAGATTGTTGGAGTAATTAAATTATAATCCAACAAGTCCTCAGTGCTGTCCTACTGGCCATGGCTAGAAAAGATGAGCAACCATTATATCTCTATCTCAATAATGTCCACATTGCGATTATTTGTGAAGTGATTATTGATTGATAAACATGGTTTAACTTTTTTTACTTTTAGAAGTGTATTGATTGTAATTTCAGGTGTTTTTGTAAAAATAATGTTGTTATTGGAGTTGTTGTGATGGGATGCAACTGAAATGAATTTCTGTTATCAATTAATATGTTTGTTTTGAAGAAATGTATTTATCGTGCAGCATAACCGATGTTCTCATGTATTTATTATATATTTTTTCCGTATATTTCCTAACTCCATGAGCATGTTGTGTGTATAATTTCATCCAATTTGATTTATCTTGATTAGTTAAATGCAAGTCATTGAATCTACATGGTTGATGGTTTACTAAAATGCTTTAAGAGAATTAGGAATTGAATTTCGTTAAGAAATAATTGAAACACACTCTATGAGTTATCTCAAAACACTGCTTTCATTTCTTTTGTTTTCTTTATGAACGACTAGATTTTTGAATTTTCTTATTAGTATGTAATATCCTGACAAGGGGCTTCAAGAATTTCAACAATACTATGGGCTTCACCCCCTCAAACTTCACTAAGCTCTCTGTGGTAACCAACTCATCTCATTCTTTCGGGTCCAAGTTAATTTCTATACCCTTGCAATAATTTTTTGATTTTCTTTTCCTACAACATAACAAAGTGCAAGTAGAATGAGTTATAAGGTTGATAATCAGGGTAGAACTATGATTAACACGAGTTTATGTTTGTGTTCGATTTTTTTCATTGAAGTAGTGATTCTTGATGTGTCTTCTTTTGTTGGGTTTAAGGATTCAAGCTAAATGTTAAGTTCAGGCGGATTGGGTTGGGATGGAATGTGGATTCAAAATATGAGAAAAAGAAAATGGAGATCCATTTTCTTTTCATGGTGCAACATTGTCATCTTTAAATAATATATGTATGCTTCCCATTCTTTTTTAAATAGAAGTAATATATTTTACAACAATTGGAATCGTATTTGCAGTAGAGGGCCTTTTCATTAGTTCGAATGATATGAACATGGAGTCTTGAGTTTGTGATGGGATAGTATTTGTCTTGAGTTGGAATATAGTCTTTTATTTTGATTTTGAGTTATAATTTGGGTGATGGATAATTTATCTTTAAAATGAAGTCAAATAATGGTTCTCCATCAATTTTTCAGCACCTAAACTGGTTCTTTTCCATATAGTTTGATTTTGCAGATAGTGTGATTTCATTATTTTATTGTAATTTTTCGCCTTTTAGATGGGTAGAGAATGTAGTAGAGCACGCGACAACAAAGAGTAAAATAAGTTTCAATAAAAGTGAAAATGAGACTGGAATTTAATGTTTTATTTCTTTTAGATTAAACATTTTTAAAATTTATTTCATATTTTCATGACTGATACACACCTCTATTAAATGAAATTGTGATATCTGTTTATGAATATCTTTTTTTGTGCAGACAATGTATAGAAACTCACTATGCAAGAAATCCGTGAAATTGTTCTGCTGGTCGGATTCCAACGCACAAAGAAGTGATGTTGTTGAATCTGGGAGATAATTTATTAAAAACTTTTAACTAATGATATCTGTTTCTGGTGTTGATTAGAGCACTTTTAATGTTTCAATTCCTCTTTTTTTTTTTTCCTTTTCAAATTTCTTTCATACACACAAAATCAAAATTATTATGCAAGGAAGTCAAAGAGCTTATGACTTACACTTTTTAGGAAAATATAATTAAATTACCTTGCAGCGACGCATGGGTAAGTCTTTAAATGCAACCGTATAAATTGAATAACCTTATGTCTTATGTGCAACCGTATAAATTGAATAACCTTATATCTTATGTTTGTACTCTTTTACTTTTATGTTTCATAAAATTAACACATGAAATGTATGACTTTGATTTCGAGATTTATTACCAAAATATCTCAGTCACTGTGTTCTTCAGCAGTCTACGAAAACTCAAGCACATCGTCAAGTTCCATCAATATTCACTGAAGTACAAGGTCCATGCTAAATTGGGGAAGCTCTCAAATAATACCGTGATCGAGAAGCGTTATTTCTACGTGAATCTATTTCCGGCCAACGACGATTGCTATTAGTATATATGGTTTTCTTATATTGTTAAAATATTAATATTTTTTCTTAATATATTATTTAACATTTATAAACATATAGGACATAGGAACATACAATATTTAAATAATTTTATTAAATTTATAAAAAATAAATTCGAGAAATATAAGGAAATCAACAAATTTGAATAGTTTCGTTGCCAAAACTCAACATCTTAAGGATAAAAAAAACTTTCCATTTGTAATATGTAATATCCAATTTTAGAATATCAGCAAATATTTACCTTTATGCAACTTTGTAAATCAGTCCTATAATTTTTTTCATCTTTAAATAATTAGTATTAAAGTAAAAAAAATTACTGTTAAAAACATAAACTAATTCTAAATTATTAGAACCCTAATTCCTCAATAAAAAAATAAATTCGAAAATTTTAGTTTTCTCTTCTCACCCTCAAATTCTAATTCTCTCTCGTGTCCACATCTTTTCAATTAAATAATCCTTAAGAAATTCTTTTTTTCTTTTTTCTTTTTCATGGAAGCTTACGTATTGGTTATTCCTTTTGGGGGGTTATCACATGAATATTTTTTGGCTTTTCTGTTAATTAGTTTGAATAATGTCCAAGTGCAAATCATTGATATTCAACGAGATTGAGAATTTACGTTGTTTGTTTAAATGTTTAAGCTAAATTTTATTACTTCAATGCAGAATATATGGAGGCCATTATTGAATTTAAAAAGATCTCAATTTGTTAAATTAGTCTTAATAATATCATTGGGTGGACTTAGAAAAATAAATTGAGTGTATTAAATAATAATATTAGGTGTAAAATAGAGTTTAGGGAATAATAGACATTTCACTCTCATATTTTTTAAAAAATTCGAGTGCCCTTAATAAAGTTTCGGATGACAATATTGTCACCCAACTTTAAATCCTAAAACACATTTGAAGAAAATTAAGAAGAAGAAAGAGAAGAACAAAAATTAAAGATCCAAAACAATTAGTTAGATGTAAATTATTACCATCGTTTTCCACTTCATAAGATCTTCGACAAAATTGAGTACATCAAATAGAGATATTGAAGACATCAAATTACAAACTAAAACTCTTGGCGTGAGGAACTTGAATTCACATGTACAACCATCATCATCATAAATTATAAATATTTTCACAGCAAATGTCATTCTACGCATCAATCCTACATATCTCATATATTCTAATCAATAAAACTATATATTCATCAATGGCACCCTAAATAGGCCTGCCCATCATGTCAACCGCCACCTCTACCAAGTAACGCTTTGCCGACTAATCCATCCCTTCTCAAGCTCATATTACCACCACTGCTAGCACGCATGCCAATTGCTACATCGTCAACTAATTAACTAGGATATTTTTTTGGTTAAAATCATGTTGTTTGCGAGATAAATAAAATTGTAGGAATTCGCATTTTAGAAAATGAAATTGGGGATTTTAAATTTTAATAAAAAATAATTTTATTTATATGAAATGATTAAGTCGGATTTTTAATTTACACCAATGTCTAATTCTTTCTGCTCTTTTTATGTTCTTCTTCACTTTCTTTTAAATTTTCTCCATTTCTTTATCTTTTTTTTCTTTAAATTTTCTCCAGGTGTGTTTTAGTATTTATGGTTTAATATATAGAGTAATATTTTTTGGTGTACTTACTAATGTTTTTGGGTGGACTTAGCAAAAGAAGTTAGTTTAAGTTATTATATATGGGTGTAAATTTAGTGCTATTTTGGGGTGCACCTGGTGCACTGGTGCACCATAAATTTTGTAGTTAAGAACATGTAGTTAATTATTTTTTATTTTTAATTAATTAATATAATTAATAGTTGAGATTGTATTAAACTGTAATCTAACGATTAAAATCGTTCAGGTGCACCGGTGTCACATGTGTATCAAAGTTAAACTCATAAATTTAAAGGTAGATTATAATAGGAATTTCACCATTATTTTTTAGGGATTCGGGTGGTCTAAATAATGTTTCGGGTGACAATAGCGCCCCAATAAAGTATTCCCTCCCTCCCTGTTATATTTCATATTTCTCCTTTTTAATTAGTTACTCAAAGTATTTCATATTTGAGTAAGGCGTGCGTGTGCCCGGGCGTATGCGTGCGCACGCCGTGCGCCTTTAGAATTTAGTATTATGGATAAGGGTACATTATTTTATTTTAAAGGGTATACACTTTAATTAATAAGGGTACATCATTTTATTTTAAAGGGTATACACTTTTCATTAATATTTTTTATTTTTCTTCAGAAAATAAAGAGTACACATCTTTATACTAAAGGGTATACAATTTAACACAAAATTCTAAAGGCACACGGAGTGTGTCCCGTGTGCCCTCAGTGCGCCTGGGCGCACGCAAGTTTTTGCCTTCATATTTTACTTTTACCAAAAACAATAAAAAATACGTTATATTAAAAAGATGGAGTATTTTTTATACATTTCCCAACATAATACTTATTTTTTTTTACACATCTTAATAATTTTACACATTTTTTCATTAAATTAGCTAAAATATATTTTTTCTTTCTTATTTTATACATTAAAAAATAAAAATTTCTTAAATATTGCACACAAAAATACGTGAATAAATTTGAGGTACAGGGGAAGTACTGTTGATATTTTACTTTTACCAAAAACAATAAAAATATGTTATATTAAAAAGATGGAGTATTTTTTATACATTTCCCAACATAATACTTATTTTTTTTACACATCTTAATAATTTTACACATTTTTTCATTAAATTAGCTAAAATACATTTTTTCTTTCTTATTTTATACATTAAAAAAATAAAAATTTCTTAAATATTGCACACAAAAATACGTGAATAAATTTGAGGTACAGGGAAGTACTGTTGTATTAAGTGTAAAAAGTACTACTGGTAATTTTATGGTATTGTGTTATGAGATATATGACTTGCTATTTATTAAGCGTAACAGATAAAAGTTGAATTGTGAAGTAAATATCGGAAAAGATTTAATATTTTATGAGTAGATTTGAAACGTTGTTCTATTACTCTTTGCTCATATCGTTTAATATTTAAGTTTCAATTTATCCTACATCTCAAATCAAAGTCTCATTTTGTATTTTTTTTTTTAAAATTAAGATTTACATTAATATATTAAAAATTTTATGTAAGATTATTATGGCATAATGCTATTAATAATTAAATATATAAATTATTTATTATGATCAAATATCTTAAATAAAGATATTGTTTAAATAAATAATATCTATGAGATAAATAAGATCATATATATTTATGGATAAAATCACATTGATAGTATGTAAATTGATAAAGATCCCTATTTAGATCTGATCCTCTCTCCACCTTTAAAAAGAGACACGGTTTTATGAATTTACTATCACATAAAGTTTTACGATACTGTGCCCTAAATAAAGGGGATGAGGAGAGAGAAATCAGTTTTCGACGTAATTAACAGGAACATAAAGTCAGGGCCGGACCTGAAAATTTAGGGGCCGTGGTAAAATAAAAAATGAGGCCCCTCAATTTTTTTATTTTATTTTTTATATTAATAAATTTTATAATAAAAATATAACTTATAAAATATGAAAAGGAAAAAAAATTATCAAAAAAATTATAAAATGAAAAATAATTTACCTTTCATATCTTTGATACATTAACCATATAAATGAATAGTATTAAAATGAATTAGTAAAATGGAGAATTGAGGAATAGAATGTTAAATTAGATATTTTAAATTACTAATTTTGCAAGAAATATAAATTTGGTGTTTTTTTTATAATTTATTATGTGTAAATATTGTTAGTTTTTTAAGAAAAAATAAAAATGTACAGCATGTAATAATTTTGTATTTTTTAGGGGATAAATGATAAATATCATTAATCATTGATTCAATAAAAATAATAATTATTAGTTTGATCCAATAATATTAAATAATTTGGTAGCATTATTACATTAAATAAATTAAAAGCCCAATTTGTAAATAGTTAGTTTGGTCTAAAATTTAATCAAACTTAATAAATAAATATATATTGGGCCTAAATTTTAATCAACACAAGAAATAAATATATAGAGATATTAAAAAAAAGGCCGCGACTATCCACACACACCATTTTCATGGATACGCTCACCTTTATTAATATTTAATATAAAATATCAAAAATACCCTTCATAATAAATTAGTAAATTACACTCATACACACACATCATACTCATTATTAATTAAAACTTATTCATACACTCACCTATGCACCAAACATTTTAAGATATTTCTATACACTCCCACTTCAACAAAATTTTCATACACTCCTTCCACCTCTTTTGAACTTAAAAAAAAATCTAGCTCACAAAAATATCTTTGGGATATAACCACACACATATGTAGCATAATGGTGGACAAAGGTAGCTCAAAGATCATAGTGGTACGTGTTGTTATGTGTTTTAACCGATTAAAATATAATTTTGTGCTTCTTTTTTTTTTTGAAAATTGCAAAAAAATCGTCCAACCAGGACTGAACGGGACAGAAAATTTCGGCCATCACTGGACGACAGAAACACTACATTGTCGACCAGTAGTGGTTGAAGTTTTACACAATTTTCGATCGTCGACTATAGGTTGAATTTTCGACCGTCGTCCGCCGAAATAATTTTTGTCCAATACTGGTCGACATTTATATAAATTTTTGGCCACTACTAAATGAATTTTTGGATAAATTTCAGCCAGTACTGGACGAAATTGTAGACTATTTTCGTCCTTTCATGGTCGAACAATAGCATTTTTAGGTATAAACTGATACTTATATTATTTATTTTGTTTTTTAGGATTCACTTATTCCATCTATACAATGTAGTGCTATCTCCAAATGTGACGAATTGAGTAAAGATGTTTATATGGATGAAGACTTCACGGACTTGTTTGAAACACGAGAATGGTTTCAAACACGAGAACAATTAGTATCCTGGGTTCGTGCCATGAGTAAAAAAAATCAGATGGTGTTGGTGGTGGCGCGATCTGATAATGGTGGCGATCATAAGAGAGCGAGGGTATTTTTGGGTTGTGAATATGGTGGTCTTTATCGAGAGTTCAAGGGTAAGAAAAATCGATATAAGGAGGTAGATTCAGAAAAGGAAGTTGTTGTTGAGAAGAAAGTACCAAAAAGAGAAACAAGTACGAAAAGTTTAATTGTCCATTTTTGTTTAGGGGACAAGAAATAGAGTTAAATGGGCCATGGGAATTGGAGGTTCTTAGTGGTTTTCATAATCATTTCATAGCAAATTATCTCGAGGGTCATGCCTACGTGGGGAGATTGATAAAGGAGGAGGAGAAGTATGTCATTGAGATGTCTATGCAGGATGTTCGTCCGAAGAACATGTTGGAGATGCTGAAAATAAAATTTCCAAGTAACAAGTCTACAATTAGGTGTTTGTACAATTGTAGACAAAAATACAGATTGGAGGAACGTGGTGGGAAGTCACAGTTGCAGTATGTGGTGAGCAAGTTGGAGGAACACAAATATTATTTCCACCACCGAAAATACAGGGGTAGTTGTGAAGTTAGAGATTTATTATTTGCCCATCCTCGAAGCGTTGATCTATTGCGTGCATTTTCACAAGTTTTGTTGATGAATTGTACATATAAAACCAACATATACAGGTTACTTTTGATGGAGATTGTTGGTGTGACATCTACGGGCTTGACATTTTGTGTAGCCATTGTTTTTCTGGAGAAAAAAAAAAGAGGATAACTACACTTGGGCCCTCAGAACTTTAAAGTCTCTAATGGATGATTCATGCTTGCCTTCGTTGATTGTGACTGATAAAGAGAAAGCTCTAATGAAAGCCATAGGAAGTGTGTTTTCGAGTAGTAAATACTTCCTTTGTCGGTGGCATATCAATAAGAACATCATCGCTAATTGTAGAAAATACTTTCATACGAATGATAAGTGGGAAGATTTTATGTTGGCTTGGAATTTGTTGGTGCGTGTTGACAATGTCGTTCTTTTTGAGCAGAGGGTACTAAGGTTGAGGAAAGAATTCAAGCATGTTCCAACAGCAGTCGAGTATATATGTAAGCATTGGGTCGATCCATACAAAGATAGATGGGCTTCATTTAGTACAAATTCCATCAAACATTTTGGGAATACCACAACTAGCCGGTATGCAAAGACTTACTACTCGTATATTAATTATTTTGATTTTTTCATGCAATGTACACCTTGGAAGTCTAAATCTTCAATTTTATGTTTGATACAGTGTTGAAGGTCAACATTCTGCATTAAAAAGGCAACTTCAAATAAGTCAATGTAATTTTAAAAAATATTGGGGAGAATTCCACACGCTAATGGAGGCCCCACATACTGCTATCAAGCATTCATTTGAAAAGAGCATAAACTTGATCCAACACAAATTTAGGGTTGCCACATATCGAGAGCTACGTGGCCTCATCTCGACTGTCACCCTACAGCTCATCTATGATGAGATTTCGGGCCTTGGAGAAGGAGTGTTGGAGGTCACTCTATGTGGATGTGTAATGCGAGACACTTTGGGGTTGCCATGTGCTCATGAGTAGAGATGTTAAACGGGCCAGCCCTAACCCATTAGGGCTGGCCCTAACGGGTTTCGGGCTAATCGGGCTTCGGGCTTCGGGCTAAATCGGGTCTGTTTAAACGGGCTATGAAAAGGTGAACCTAAACCTAACCCTAACGGGCTACAGGTTAAACGGGCCAGGCTCGCGGGTTGTACGATAAAAAATATTTAAAAATTATAAATTATAATTTATTATAAATAATATAAAAAATTCAAAATTAACTAATACATTATTTAAAATTTGAGAGAATTAAGATTAATACATGCAAAATATTGTTAAAAGATATAAATTAAAAGAATTTGTGATAATAAATTAATCTTAATATATTTATTCAAGTATTATTTTATTTATTAGAGAAAATTTTGGATTAGAGTAAGAAAAAAGATGAGAAAGAGATGAAAATTAAAAGATGGTTAGAGTTTGTCCAACGATGGGTTGGGAGTAGGGTGATATTGGGTGGTCGATGTATAGATTATGGGTGTTAAAATTAATTAAACATAATAATAATAATAATTTCCAACCCTACGGGCCGGCCCGGTTAGCCCACGGGCCAACCCTATTAGCCCACGGGTTAATCAGTTCGGGCCAAAAAGCCCGGATATTAAACGGACTCAAATTTTTTGGCCCTAACCCTAATTTTTTTCAGGTTAATCGGTTCGGGCCCACGGTTTACGAGCTTATTAACAACTCTACTCATGAGTTGTCGGAGTATGTTAGTAAGGGCTTGCCTATCCCCTTAGAAAAGATTAATGATTTCTGGAGAAAATTAGACATGGAGCCACGTAATATAGGAGAAAATAAGCGGGAAATGTTAGACACGCTGTGGAGAGCTTTATTTGAAGGGGCCAATCAGAAATATGGAGAGTTAGACTATACAAGAGCGGAGTTGATGTATCGACGTGTGTATGAGGCGGTGAAATATGTCAATCCCTAAACACTAAACATATAGTCTGTGTAGATCGTGAATAATACAATCAATAATAAAGATAGAGCGTAGGCCTGAATCTTATCAGCATCATCCGACTCCGTGTACTGCATGAAAGTAGTCTTAAGCCAATCAAGCTTCACAGTTTTTCCATTAGCACCACAGAGTCCCTTCTTTACTACCTTCTCATCTACACACAATAATTTGCAAATCTTACCCCTGGATAAAGGCCTATTCGCACGCTTAGTCACAACTGGCTTCCCAGTGATCGAAAAACCTGTGAGGCAATGTACATTATCGAGCGTGATAGTCATCTCGTCGAAGGGCATGTGAAAGGAATTCGTCTCAGGATGCCACCGCTCTATGAATGCTAGGATAAGATTTTTGTTTGGGCTACGATAAGAAATCATTTTTGTCGCCTCAAACCCAGAATTCTTAATTAATCCCAATGGGTTGTTCTGCTCAGTCGAATCATACTTCCATTCTAGAAACTTACCCACCTGACTGTGGACTTTAATTACTTTTCGCTCAAGGCCCTTCCAGATATTGTAAGCCACATGCCGCTTCCATTTGACCAACAACTCTTCATTATATCCATCCTCATCAACTTCATCCCCATGCCCATGATCTGCATCCTCCTCAACTTCATCTCCATGCCTATGATCTGCATCCTCCTCAACTTTATCTCCATGCCCATGATCTGCATCCTCCTCAACTTCATCCCTATGCCCATGATCTTGCTGATTAACATCCATTTCCTCTCTTCCCTCATATTCAGTCAACTCCTCATTATATGGTTTGGGATTAGGTACTGGTTCCGGTTCAATTGGCTGCACATTATGTACTTGTTGATGTTCTAATTCTCGTTGCTTTTTATTTGATGCAGTTGGGCGATCACGTCGCTTATAAAAAATACCTATAAGCATATAATATATTGTTAATACGACAAAAACGATAAAGAAAAGAACAAAACATTAATGTCACTGAAAGCAACTTAACAAGAGTAAAAAAACATGAAGACAAAGACTAGTAGACCATTCATCTTAACATATTAATCATTTATGCAGAATATGATTGTTGAGAGTGAAATTTAACGTATTTTAGGTCTCACATTACACCGTTTTTGATAGAATGTGGTCATGATTTTGTATAAAATGACATGTTTTTCATATCTTGCATAATTAAGATGCTACTAAGGTGTTTTGTTGAGTTTTGAAGGGTAAAACATGATCAAAAGTTCAAAGTTGGAATGAGGAGTGAAAGTGAGAAGGAATGCTGAAAAATACAGTCCATGTTGCACAAATTTCTGTATTCTTATAGAAGTCCAAATTGATCATATGATATATGGTTAGAAAGCCACAGAAGAGAGGGTCGTTTTGACATAAAGAACACCCCAATTGAATTCCAAACGAGAAAGTTATGATCAAAGTGCTAACGTCGCACATGCTGTACCGAGGAGCCACTTTGCATGACTTTTTACATATTCAAATATTGGAGTTTCTGAGATTTCTTTATATGGATAGAAAGCCAAGGAAGAGAGGAACGCGTGAGTACAAAAATCACTCAAATCAGAGTCCGTATGAAGAAGTTATACTCAAAACGGTGAGATCGCGCAGTGCAGTTTCTGCAGCTCGGCGGGTAGCTCGCGGCGAGCGGCCCTTCCACGTGCCCAAAAGCTGCCGAGCTGGGGTCCCTCAGAGCCCACACGATGGCCCCATTCCAACCATATGCTGCTCGGCTGGTTTGGGGGCCGCTCGGCCATGAGCTCGGCTCGAGCAAGGTGCCGAGCGGCCCAAAATCGAGCCCAGACGAGACCTGTTCGATGCAGCAGCGTATATATACCCTCAAGTCACGATTCTGAAGCAGTTTCAATCGCGAAAAAGCCCTACATCAGTCCTAGAAACAATTAGGGAGATCGAGACCCAAATTGGAGAGAACCCATCCATAATCCATCATCAATTCACACCTCCAACACCTCCATATCAGATTTATAACCTGATTTCACCATCCATCCACTTCCAAGAGGGTTCCAAGTGCTAATTGAGGGAGAATCGAGCAATTGGAGAGACGGAGAAGGAACGAAAGACGACGTCTACACTAGGGTTTCATAATTCCTATCTTTCTCTTTCTATTACTTTGATTATTGTTATGAATTGCTTAGCCATGAGTGTTGCTTGTGACCTCATGGGCTAATTTTATATACAGTTCTAGGGTTTGATGGATTGATTTAATTGATTTGGGGATTTAGACCAAAGATTGGGATTTTATGCAGTTGAGCTTTTGATTTTACTTATTTTATTAAGACATGTTAATTTGCTTCGTAACGTCTTCATAATATATTCATGACATCCGCTATAATGCTTGAATTATTGTGTTAGCTTGTGTGCGTTCATGATTGGTATTGTCTATCTGTTAGAGATTAGAGTAGCTCCGCTATAAGCACTTTAATTTCATGAACTGGTTAATCAAATACTTGATTAGTTTAGTGGAACAATGCAATTAGACAATCAAGTAGGAAGTGAATAGAACCTTGTAGTAATTCCAGAAAATATCTTGTTAGTCGAACTTACCATCCGGAGGTATTGTTGTTTGCTGGATTAGTATCTAGGAATAAGGCTTGGTAATATTTGCGCACCTTAGGATTTAAACCAGATTAAACTGTTAGCTTTGAATCGAATCATATTCGGTGGGATAACAGGGATATGTGGTGTATTTTCAGTGAAACTGCATGAATGAACAATCGTAAGTTTAATAACCCAAATTAATTGGTCAATACCTGATACCTTAGAACTGTTTGTTATCTCTTGATTAGACACTTGCTTTTATTTTTCCTTGCTTTTAATTAATTCAGTTATTTAATATTTCGTTATTTAGATTAATTCACAACAAAACATTGGAAATTGGTTACTCAATTCTGATTAATTAGTAATTTATAGAATAAATAAATAATTAGCTGTCTCAGTGGGATCGATAATTTAACTTGGGTGCTTGCTGCTACAATTGATATCCTTACACTTGAGGATTTAATTATAGTGCGCAATAAAAGCCTAACAAGTTTTTGGCGCCGTTGTGCCGGGGACAGTTTTAATTATTTATTTTCTTTTATTACTTAGTTAATTAGAATATTTTCTTTGGGATTTAATTGTTTTACTTTGGATTTTTCTTGAAGTTGCATGCAAACTAGGTCAAAGACGAGAGCACAAGATCTTGAATTTGATCCGGAAATTGAAGCTTCTGCGAGGAAAAGAAGAGTAAAATCAAAGAATACCAAAGCACCTCCTAAAGCAATTTTAGAGGAGGAAGAAGTGCAGATTGAGAATCAGGCTATCCTAGAAGAGGCTGAATCGGAGTTTGAATCAGAATCTGAGACAGAACCTGAAACAGCATCAATGGGAGAAAGAGTCGATGAGGATGACATCGTCATCCGAGAAACATTCAAGTCCACCAATCTAGGAGGTTCAGGCGTAGTTGGAGCCATTCAAGCTGATGAAACGAACGACATAAGGCCAGCCCTGATTCATATGGTGGAGAAAAACCCCTTTGCTGGAGGCGTTTTTGATGAGCCCTATGGCCATCTTAAGCGTTTCAACAGCTACATGGATACAGTGAAAGCTGCTGATGCTACTAATGATAGATGGAAGATGAGGCTTTTTCAGTTTTCATTGGTTGATAAGGCAAGGGAGTGGTATGATAAGCTAAAGGGAGACAGTTGCTCAAACTGGACTGAGTTGCAGCAGTTGTTCGTGGATCGATTTATGCCACCAGGAAAGGTTCTTTTACTGAAACAGGAGATCAATCAATTCAAGCAGCGAAGAGATGAGTCATTTGGAGAGGCTTGGGAAAGGTTTACTGATGCGTTGAGGAGATGCCCTCAGCATGGATTCAAAAAGTCTCAACTCATCAGTGTCTTCTATAATGGCCTTGACAACGAAGCGAGAGTGTTGGTTGATGCTTCTGCTGGAGGAACAATCTTTGGCAAGACATCCAATGCAGTAGAGAAATTGTTTGATGATATCTCTTTGAACTCAAGGGATTGG
Source organism: Pogostemon cablin (assembly GCA_023678885.1). Lineage (NCBI taxonomy): Eukaryota > Viridiplantae > Streptophyta > Magnoliopsida > Lamiales > Lamiaceae > Pogostemon > Pogostemon cablin. The sequence goes on from CM042993.1 coordinate 12,480,469, forward strand.
CCATCTGAGAGGATCCGAGGGACTTATATACTTGGTAAAGTTGCAAAGGTTGAAGAGAAATTTTCTGAAGCTGATAAGAATGATAAGGTTGTCGCTCAATTGGAACAGATGAATAAAAACCTGATTACTCTGATATCAGGTAATAATGGGGGAGGCAACCGAGGGCCTGCAAGTGATGATGTGGTGATGAACCTTCAAGAGGTCGAGGATGCTAATTGGGCTATAGGGCAGAGTCTTCAAGGTTCGAGAGCTCCTCAAAATTGGCAAGGAAATAGGTACCCTCAAGGTAATTCAAATCAAAGGAATAACCAAGGGGGAGGTCCTAATAATCAAGGAGGCAATTGGCATAATCACAGGCATGAGAACTTCTCTTATTCAAATCCGAATAATGCAGTTCCATATCCTCCTAATTTTGATCATGACGCTAAAACTGAAGAAGGAAAGTCTAGTATTGATGATGTGTTGGCCAGGTATATGAAGAAGACTGATGGAGATATTGACAAGATTAATAACTGCATTGTTCTCATGGATTCAAATATGACAAAGCAGCATGAAGAAGTGAACAAGCAGTTGAAGAGTTTGTCATATAACATAGGGCAGATCTCCACTACAGTAAATCAGCAGCAAGTGCAGTTGCAGAAAGGGAAGTTTCCTTCGGATACGGAAATCAACCCGAAGGAGTGCCATGCGATCACTTTGAGATCTGCAAAGCAGTGTAAAGGTACGAAACTAATGCAGGACGTCACAGAATTGATGCAGAATGATACAGAACAAAAGCAGAACGAAACAGGGGTGGAGCAGAACAAAGATGGTGCCGCTCGGCCACCCGCTTGCGGTGAGCTAGATGCCGAGCTGGCTCAACTGCCATCGAGTGGCCCGCCAGCCGGTTCAGAAGGGCTCTCCGATTCAGCTGGAACCCAGCTCGGCTCAGTTGCCCCTCAGCTCGAGCCGAGCGAGCCGGCGAGCCATCCTCCGGGATTTTCTGCACGTCCGACTTCCATGCAGAACCAATCTGATCTGGAAATTTCTGATAAAAAGTGGCAGAGAGCGAAGAAACTGAGAGAAGCTGAACAGGTATTCGAGAGAGACAGTCTGGGACTTCCGATAACAAAGGTACCAATTCCTTTCCCTCAGAGATTCTTGTCGAAGAGCCTTGATGAGAAGTTTCGTAAGTTCGCTGATGTTATGAGGGATGTCCAAGTCACTATTCCTTTCTCGGAAGCATTGGAAGAGATGCCACATTATTCAAGGTTCATCAAGGAACTTATCTCCAGAAAGAGGAAGCTTAACAGTGTGGAGACAGTGAATTTGACAGAGAACTGCAGCTCTATTATTCAGAAAAAACTTCCAGAAAAATTGAAGGATCCAGGGAGCTTCATCATTCCCTGTGAGATTGGAAAAAGACCTCTAGGAGAGCACTGTGTGATTTAGGAGCCAGTATAAATTTGATGTCTTTATCAGTGTTCAAGAAGCTTGATTTGGGGGAGTTGAAACCTGCGTCTGTTGCCCTACAGTTAGCAGATCGATCATTGACATACCCCGAGGGAGTGATTGAAGATGTGCTAGTGAAGGTGTCGAATTTGACTTTTCCTGTGGATTTCCTTGTACTTGACATGGAGGATGAAAAGGATGGTGCGCCTCTGATCTTGGGGCGTCCATTCCTTGCAACTGGAAGGGCTCTGATTGATGTGTTCAAATGAGAGTTGAGGCTTAGGGCTGATGATAAGGAGATTGTCTTTTCTTTGAATAAGGAGATGCAGTGGCCCACGGATCAGCAGCAGTGCAAGTCTGTGGATGTAGTGGACGCAGTGCATGATGAGAACTTTATCCTTTCTGATGCAGAGTTTGAGAATTTGTCTAATGATGCATGTATTGATTATCTTGAGAAGCTATTTTCATTGGGCAATGCTAGTGTGAATCGGAATAAGAGGTCCACTGTTGAAGTGAGGATGAAGCCTACTGCTAAGGAAGAGAAGCAAAAGAGCCAAAGCATTGAGGTGGTAGAGGAGATCGCAGGACCAGACGTATCTCTTACTTTTCCTACTACTAATTCTAATGTGATATTTGATAATCTTTTAGTTGCAGTAAAGATGGATGATCCATATCTGAAGCCTCCGAACATACCTCCGGATTTTTATTCTTATATTGATGTTGAAAATTCTAACTTGTTTGATCCTTGTTTTGCTACACAGGTTGAGCCTACAATTGAGTGGAGGATTGACAAGGACTCAAGACAGTCATGGGAGGAAAAGAATTCAAAGGATCATGTTGGAGTGACAAAGAAGGGTGAGATGATTGGTGAAGTAAATAAGAGAGGAAAGAAGTACCTTAAGGTACGAATGCGAGAGAGCTGTCCTCCGATCCAGTAGTTGAAAAGAGGTATCCCGTCGTGACTCTCCGACGTTAAACATGAGCGCTTGTTGGGGGCTGTCCCTTCCGTTTTATTGCTTTTATATGTCTGTGTTGGTGTAGGAGTTTTATTAGGTGTTGCTTGACTACGGTATATACTTCTTTGCAAACTTAGTTTCTCACTTCGTTTAATCTAAGTTTGGGGGGGTAACGTACATACCTTGTCTTGCAGTGTCGAAATAGAATTTTTACATTGTGTTGTTGCTTGGAGAGTCGATTTTTTGCGGATTCTTAATATTTTTGATTTATTTGAGAATATTGAGGGTACGATTTTTTGCGATTTTTCAGGTTTCGTGTTTTGTGGTGTTTATTGTTTGTTTTGTGTTAATCCTAGTGTCGGTGTAGTCGATTTATGGTTCTCTAGGATGATTTCTGATTTTTTTATGGCACTTGATTATATGTGTGATTGTGTTTGAGAAGCAGTGTGAGATTGTGCTTGGATATTGAGATACTTGAAATTTATTTATATGCATGAAAGATTAGCTATGTAACTTTATTAGGATTGCTCGTTCATTCCTACAGCCATGTGAGATTTTGATCCTTTTGAAATCATGACAAATTGCATGATTCAGTTTATTCTTGTGAGTGTCGTTCATACACACGTATTCTAGAACTTGGCTTTATATCTTGCTTGAAGCTACGTGTTTAATTGAATGATAGGAAATGATCTTAGGCCATCTTTGTTATTTATTAGTCACTAGCCAAATTATTATCCTACCTATTGAAAATATCCGTAGTCAACCCTTTTGAGCATAAAAGCCTTATTTGTTGGAAGCCTACGTGATTAGCCAATTGATCCCTTTTGCTAGCCTTTAAAAAATTCCTACCTAGTAGAGAGTTGAAGGAATCAAGTTGGTGTCTTGTGATGAAGTATATAAGGAGAAATAAGTTGGAAGTGATGAAATTTGTTGAAGAGAGTGGTTAAATTGTTGCATAAATGGGTAGTGCCCGAAACTGGTACCCCATGAAAAGGGTAGTGCCTGAAACTGGTACCCTTATTTGAAAAAGAAAAAAAAAAGAAAAGAAAAGAGGGAAGAAGAAAAAAAATTTCTAGTAAGGATGTGGTGTTCAAAAGTGAAGGAGGAATCAAATTGCAAGAAGCATTGAAGAGCGTTGAAGAAGAAAGAAGAACGTAAAGCTGTTTGTTGAAAAGCTGTAAGTCTTCTTTGATTCTCTACTAGTGATTGAGTCACCTTATCCATATACTCCCTACCTTTACCAAAGAGCCAACATTACAACCTAATGCAAGACCTTTGTGATCCTATTGTTGAAATTATCCCTTTAGTCGAGAGTTGAGATGATTGTCAAGCTTATGGTTACGCGTGTGTTTGAATTGACTTTGAGTGTAAACACCTTACCCTGAAGTGTATATCTCACACTTGAGCGATGAGCGTAAATACTACCCGTGAGAATGGTGGATGAGCATTCCGAAAAAGTGAAGTAGTTGATTTGAATTGTATGTTCTTAGATGGATGGTTGTCTTAGTATTTGAAGTATGATTTTTTAATTGTTATATTTTCTTGGATGTGAAGTTGTGAAATTTTCTCTCAATTACTCTATTGGTTTTATATGTCGTTGCCTCGGGACGAGCAACAGGTAAGTTTGGGGGTTTGTTGAGAGTGGAATTTCACGTATTTTAGGTCTCACATTACACCGTTTTTGATAGAATGTGGCCATGATTTTGTATAAAATGACATGGTTTTCATATCTTGCATAATTAAGATGCTACTAAGGTGTTTTGTTGAGTTTTGAAGGGTAAAACATGATCAAAAGTTCAAAGTTGGAATGAGGAGTGAAAGTGAGAAGGAATGCTGAAAAATACAGTCCATGTTGCACAAATTTCTGTATTCTTATAGAAGTCCAAATTGATCATATGATATATGGTTGGAAAGCCACAGAAGAGAGGGTCGTTTTGACATAAAGAACACCCCAATTGAATTCCAAACGAGAAAGTTATGATCAAAGTGCTAACGTCGCACATGCTGTACCGAGGAGCCACTTTGCATGACTTTTTACATATTCAAATATTGGAGTTTCTGAGAGTTCTTTATATGGATAGAAAGCCAAGGAAGAGAGGAACGCGTGAGTACAAAAATCACTCAAATCAGAGTCCGTATGAAGAAGTTATACTCAAAACGGTGAGATCGCGCAGTGCAGTTTCTGCAGCTCGGCGGGTAGCGAGCGGCGAGCGGCCCTTCCACGTGCCCAAAAGCTGCCGAGCTGGGGTCCCTCAGAGCCCACACGATGGCCCCATTCCAACCATATGCTGCTCGGCTGGTTTGGGGGCCGCTCGGCCATGAGCTCGGCTCGAGCAAGGTGCCGAGCGGCCCAAAATCGGGCCCAGACGAGACCTGTTCGATGCAGCAGCGTATATATACCCTCAAGTCACGATTCTGAAGCAGTTTCGATCGCGAAAAAGCCCTACATCAGTTCTAGAAACAATTAGGGAGATCGAGACCCAAATTGGAGAGAACCCATCCATAATCCATCATCAATTCACACCTCCAACACCTCCATATCAGATTTATAACCTGATTTCACCATCCATCCACTTCCAAGAGGGTTCCAAGTGCTAATTGAGGGAGAATCGAGCAATTGGAGAGACGGAGAAGGAACGAAAGACTACGTCTACACTAGGGTTTCATAATTCCTATCTTTCTCTTTCTATTACTTTGATTATTGTTATGAATTGCTTAGCCATGAGTGTTGCTTGTGACCTCATGGGCTAATTTTATATACAGTTCTAGGGTTTGATGGATTGATTTAATTGATTTGGGGATTTAGACCAAAGATTGGGATTTTATGCAGTTGAGCTTTTGATTTTACTTATTTTATTAAGACATGTTAATTTGCTTCGTAACGTCTTCATAATATATTCATGACATCCGCTATAATGCTTGAATTATTGTGTTAGCTTGTGTGCGTTCATGATTGGTATTGTCTATCTGTTAGAGATTAGAGTAGCTCCGCTATAAGCACTTTAATTTCATGAACTGGTTAATCAAATACTTAATTAGTTTAGTGGAACAATGCAATTAGACAATCAAGTAGGAAGTGAATAGAACCTTGTAGTAATTCCAGAAAATATCTTGTTAGTCGAACTTACCATCCGGAGGTATTGTTGTTCGCTGGATTAGTATCTAGGAATAAGGCTTGGTAATATTTGCGCACCTTAGGATTTAAACCAGATTAAACTGTTAGCTTTGAATCGAATCATATTCGGTGGGATAACAGGGATATGTGGTGTATTTTCAGTGAAACTGCATGAATGAACAATCGTAAGTTTAATAACCCAAATTAATTGGTCAATACCTGATACCTTAGAACTGTTTGTTATCTCTTGATTAGACACTTGCTTTTATTTTTCCTTGCTTTTAATTAATTCAGTTATTTAATATTTCGTTATTTAGATTAATTCACAACAAAACATTGAAAATTGGTTACTCAATTCTGATTAATTAGTAATTTATAGAATAAATAAATAATTAGCTGTCTCAGTGGGATCGATAATTTAACTTGGGTGCTTGCTGCTACAATTGATATCCTTACACTTGAGGATTTAATTATAGTGCGCAATAAAAGCCTAACAATGATAAGCACGGCGTTTACAAACTTGTACATTTGCAGGCATCTAAGAGATTCAAGAACCAGCAAGTATATACTAAATACAACATACTCAAAGAACTATCTCTACTACTATCAAAAGGTTAACATCTCTTCAAGTATTAATGAAAACTATGTAATCATGTTCTATTACCAACAAAGGATAGAAAGAAAAATTACTGAATAATCTAGGTGAGGTAATATTCTATTTTGCATAAATAATTGAACATGAATTAATCAACGGAATTGACATATTCTCATCTACACATGTACTTTTGTAATCTCTATCAATTAAAAATTTGATTATTTAACCCATTAAATTCAACCTCACTATCAACAAAATCCAGACATATTCCTCAGTGTTTCGCGTTGTCCAAACCTGTATTTTCCTCAGCACACATACACATACCCGACCCCAGCCCAACACCCCACCCCCTTGTAGCATGACATCATCTCCCCAACTTGAACTACATAAATTACAATTAATAAATGTATTAACCCTAAACTGCTGATTAAAAAGGGTATTGATGAATTTACTTTTCTTACAGCAGAATACATTAATTCCTACCATGTTTTTCAAGATATAATTTAATGTAAAAGTCTAACTAGTTGTCCCTTATTAGCAATATAATTATATTCCCACAACCCCTTCCCTCTCTATTTCCTTTCTCACCAACAAACTTCGACCACAAACACCAGTGGCGGTCGCTAGACCGTCGACCAGTGGTGGACGACTGAGAAGCTAGGTTGTCGACCAGTGGCAGACGACTGAGAAGCTATGCCGTCGACCAGTGGCGGACGACCGAGGAGCTAGGCCATCGACCAGCAGTGGACGACCGAGAAGCTAGGCCGTCGACCAGCAGTGGACAACTGAGAAGCTATGCCGTCGACCACTAGTGGTCGATCGAAAGCTATAATTTTGCCAGACTAGTGTCGACAAGTGCTTTCCATTTACCGCCATTTTTCAATTCGAAATACAAAACCCAAATAAAATTAACATGCATATATGTAATCCTAACCCTACAAATCAACAATTAAACCAATACCCATGAAGAATAATTATCAATTCTACCTAAAATTAAACTAAAATATACACAAGACCAAAAAAATTTCAAATAAGATATAAGTGTAAAAATAAGGAAAGTAGATTACCTGGACTAAATCGATCATCTATTGAAGTGCTTTAACATAATGAGAGGGGGTTTTCTTCTTTTCTTCCTTCTTTCTCTTTTTCCTTCTTCTTTTCTTCCCTTGGTCGACGGCTAGCAGCGAACTTCTTTCTCTTTTTTTTTCTTCTTTCCTTCCTTTGGTCGACGGGCTAGCAGTTCATCCCCTTGGTCGACGGCTGGCAATGATCTTCTTTCTCTTTTTCCGTGTTCTTTCCTTCCATGGTCGATGGGATTAGTAGCGGCTGTCGGAGTTGTGAAGTGGGTGTGTGGTTAGATTTTGTAATCTATATGGGTGTATGGAAAGTAAAGTGAATATTTAGTTAATTAAAAATTTAAGTGCATAAATGTAAAAGTGGAGTGTGTGTATATATAATTTACCTTGATGTATTCAGTAATAGGCGTATCCGTGAAAATGCTGTGTGTGGATAGCCGCAGCCTAAAAAAAATGGGGTTCCTAAAATTTTGGGGCCATGGCAAGGGCCCATATTGCCACCCCTCAGGCTGGCCATGCATAAAGTCTTCTCGTCATTAAATAATTCTTTTCTTTCTTTCATTTCATACATAATCTTATATAAAAAAAATGTTTATGAAGTAACAAGAAGAGGAGAAATAAAAAGGAAATCAAAGTTTTGCTACTCGACATTCGCCTACATTCGCCGTTATGTAATTGTTCTTACCAGTTCAATTTCTCAAAGACCCACAAGAAGAATCACTGGTAAGGTGGAAAAAGATTTCATTCTGTAATTCATTTTCTTAAATAACTACAAAACATTTTAACATTTATATTTGAACACACGTATTTCTTGGTAAAGTGTTGGATAAAATCTTCCATTTGTTTTTAATTTCATTTTCCATAAATTTAACAAACGTTCAGGCCCACTAATATTTTGGCCCAATTAAGCTTCGTTCAACGGTTCAAGTGCAAACACGCTTTCCCACTCCTAACAAACGGATGAAGGAATTAAGCCTAAGTAGCGTAGAATCTCACGCCTTCATTCCATTTCTTCGCCACTGCCCATCACCCCAACATCATCTGAATCGCCTGTGTTTCAGAAGTCGAAGATTTTTTCACTCTTTGTCGATTAGCTTTATCCATCGAAACATCATGACCGACTCGGAATCAAGGTCCCTCGATATTTATGTTATTTGTTTCACAAGTGGTGGTAATTTTTGGATTTCTATTGCTCATTGTGTATTTGTTGAATGACAAAAAAATTACTTTATTTTGATCATATAATCTGTTCTTTTTGTGGTTAAAGTGAAAATGGGTTAAGTCCCACAATTCAAGAAATTAAGGGAAAATCTAATCTGAATAAGAGCTGAGGGTGGTAATTTCTTACAGGGATTCTGTTTCAGCTCAATTTGGTCTTACTGAAGATGGTATTGCTATCGAAAGTCTTCGGCCGAATTATGCGGAGATTATTATAATTCGTCACGGTGAAACGGAGTGGAATGCTGATCACAGAATTCAGGTAAAATCGTTTTTATTTCAGCTGTAATTTTGTTCGCTGCTTTGATCACTTGAAATGATGAAGTAATGGAAATGCATTGTTAAAATTTCAAGTTGTTGAATTTGGATTCTGATACATAAGCATGTTTTACATAGTCATCAGATCAACATTGTAGATTTAATTGAAAACAGGATTATAAAGAACTGCAGGTGTTAATTGATAGTTAATTCAATCTCCTATCCTTTTAGTGTCTATCATCCTGTGGATTTTCTTATGTTCGGTTATAAAATACACAACCATGTTGAAGAAAATAGATTGAGAAAATAGTATCATAAACAATTGCATGTACTACTGATAGTTAATATAAATGAAATTAATTTAACGTTCACACCATCCCCGCCCCATGAATGATGATGTGGTGCACTTCTCCTCTGATGCAGCTGTTGATAAAATATGTTGTTGGTTTCTTTTACCTGCACTATATAGGGACATCTGGATGTGGAATTAAATGATGTTGGACGACAGCAAGCAGTTGCGGTATGTGTAATTTTCCAACTTATGATCATATCATATACTTACTAATATACTGTGGGCTGAGAGTTGATTAGAACCTTGACATTACTCGCTCAAGGTGGCTAAATAAATTTGTTATTACTTACTTAAGGTGGCTGATCGGCTTTCAAGGGAGTCCAAAATATCTGCAGTATATTCATCTGATCTAAAACGAGCATTTGACACTGCTGAGATAATAGCAAAAAGATGTGGGGTACTTGAGGTATCGATTTAAGATCAACTTTATCTTTAAGTGTTACTACTTTAATATCTTTTAACTCTTTTAGTATCAATAAATTTTTGTGTCAAGCATTGCTATCTCCAATGGTAATTTGTTAGAACACAATAGATTTACCGTGCAAAAAGTGTTAACATTCACTGCTCTACAACATAGATTGTGAAACCAGATTCATTAACTAGAGCAGTATTTAATTGATCTTAATACCTTAGATTTAACCAAAAATATTTCTTAATCATGCCCTGTGGTCCATTTCTTATATAAGTTTTATATCACTTCCTTCTATTATTTTAATATAGCTTGCTTTTGTTGACTTTATGATGTATTATGCTATTTTTCTTATGCTGACTGATTAGAAGTATAAGTCTTCTTTCTATCACTTGGTAGGTCATGAATTTTTTAAAATTTTTAATTCTAACAGTTTTTTTTTTTATGTTCATTTATGTTTCAGGTCTTGATATTGGAATGAATTTTTTGTTATAGTTCTTCCAAAGATGACTTTCAATGAATCAATATGTCTACTGTTCAAGTTTAATCTTGCTTGGTTGTCACCCCTTTCTATTTTCATAATTTTTATATTTTCATGAATGTGTTCACTAAGTAGAGCTCTTATTTCAAATCGAACACATCTGAGTTTTTGAAGAGTTCTTTCAACTTATAGATCCTGAGTAACTTGTGTTGCTCATCAGGTTACTAAAGATGTGGCCATGCGGGAGAGGCATCTTGGAGACCTCCAAGGGGTTATCTTTAACGAAGCTAGGAAGGTTAATCCTGTGGCTCATAAAGCATTTTTATCTAACCGAGAAGACGAAGAAATTCCAGTATGTGCTTTCTTTCTCAGTTGCTCTTTTCTTTGAAATACACCTTTATTAAGCAATGTTGGTGCTCTGTGTTTCCCATCTATAATTCGTGCATAGTGGAACTCTGAAACCCAACATGTTGATTGAAGCTACTTTAGATGAATATTGATTCTTCACTTTATTTTACCAATCTTTGTGTTGCCATGACAATTTTACTTGAAATTTGAAGGTCTCTTCTACGTGAATTCTATTATTATTATCCATGCAATCTACGTTGTAGAGCAGTGAATGTTAACACTTTTTGCACTGTAAATCTATTGTGTTAACACTATTGGATTCACTGCTCAAAGTGTTAACACTTGGATTCAAAACATTATTGGATTAAGGAGCCTGGAGGCTATTGGGCAAACGGAGTTTTCCGTTTGATTGGGCAAGCGGTATCTACCGTTTGATTTTCTTTTCTTTTCTTTTCTTTCTTATTTTTCCATCCTAACAGTTTGCTTCTCTAATTTTTCCATCTTTAGTATTGAGGAGCCGCTTGGTTCAAATTTCGGAATGGTAATTGATAATGATAATGAGAATTATTAATAAGAGTAATGGGAATGAAGTTTATTGAAGGGTTGGAGTAGTCATTGGATCAATGAGAATGATTGAGGAATTTGGATTCATATTACCTCGTACCAAGCATGAGGAATGAGATCAATACCCTTTCATTTTCAATATCCTCCCCAATACCCCCCTTACCAAGCACCCCTGAATTTTTAAATTTGAGTTTGGGCAGCTATGGCTGCCTGAAATTAAAAAAGTGTACTAATTTGCAACAATTTAAAATGTGGTGCATTTATACGATGATACTGAAAAAGTCATGATTAAATTGATGTTGGATTTAAAACCCGTGCATTAATATAGAAGAATTAAGCTAAAAATAAAAGATTTTACATGTCACAAAATGCTTTATAATTTATTTCTGTGATTTGTTTCATGGGGCATTGATTTAAGGAAATAACCCTTAGAAACTTATAGATCTATTGATTTTGTGAAAATTTGTTTTAATATAAGTGCACGCTTATATACACATGCACAAACCTAGTGAACATACATGCACCTATCAGACTATTAAGAATCTTGCTCCATATTTTATGATTTAGACCATCTGGTCATCATAGTAATTTTGTGTCATGAAACTGTGTATTTAAGTTTAGATTTTGTAGACATTAAAGTTCACATAATATTGTGATTCTGCGCACATGCATCTTAAAAACCAATACATCAACTAGTACAAATTTGAACGTCATGTATACAAGCTTTACTTCACTATGTGCGTCTGAAAGTACATAATATATTAATGAGTTGTAATTGGAAATATCTCTTTTAATTGACACATCAAGCAGTTCACTTCCCCTTAGGTGCTTAATATCTTCACCCCTTTACTAAAATCTGGATAATTTCTTTACTCATTAGAACCCATCTTCAGCTGGCCAATTCTCCATCTCATACACCCATAAAATATTACTAATGGAATAGTACTCACATTGGTCCTTTAATTCAACCTCCACTTGCACCCATATAGTTTGACTCAGGCATGAACATGATATAACTTTCATCCCTCGGAGGAAGTGAATCACTGTTTGAAGCATTCTCATTGCTTGTAGAGACCATGTTGAATATAATATTCTTTTATAAGTTTTTTCAAAGGGAGTTTAGACAAAATATCTATATTCTAATGGCAAGTACGAGAAATTCGTTCAAGAGGGTTTTCCCAATTTTCTTTTAAAGTTCAAGTACTAACATTTCTGGATTTTATCTGTGTCAGCAAGTTTAATAGCTAATCTGCAATGCATTCAGGGTGGTGGAGAGAGTTTTAACCAACTATACACACGCTGCACGTTGTGTTTGGACAGGATCGCAAAGAAACACAAAGGTTGGTGGTTTTTAATGTGACATGACACTTGAGTTCATCCTAATTTTCAGTTTGATTCAGGGGAGAGAGTAGTCGTAGTCTCCCATGGAGGTACCATCCGAGCTCTTCTCAAAAGGGCTTCACCACATGCTCGTTTCTCCGGGAGGGTTCTGAATACTTCGATTAATATATTACATGTGTCTGATGAAGATGGATGGAGTATTAAATCATGGGGCGATGTGAGTCACCTCAACCAAAATGGATATCTCCATTCTGGCTTTGGCGGGGACAGAAACTCCGGCTAGTCCCACCACCTGCATGAGGAAGAGATTTAACAAGTATGAAATTTTAAAGGGCCGCTTGATTCGAATTCTTCAATTGGAATGCCAATGTGTATTATTAAGGAGGCCAAGCACAATGGGATTGAAAGTGATTGAGGAGTGGGATAATTGAGGAATTTTGATTCCCATTAGATCAGACATTAACTATATAAATTAATATACTTCAATTCCCATTAACCCAATCTAATATACCAATCAAGACTTAATATGATAAACCAATTTGTTATTCAAATCATGATTATATAGAGTTTTTTTTTAGAGGGTTCTAGCCCATGTGCCATTAATCATTACATATATTTATATTATTAAATATCTTAACTAAAGATATAATCTAATTAAATAAAGTTTCTGGGACGAATATGATCATAATGCCGATACTAGGGCTGGGGAAAAATACCGAAATTTTGGTATACCGCCCTTATCATAACGAAAAATACCGATTTTACCAAAATTTTAGGTATGCCGAAATTTTTGGTAAGGTATGATACCGTATTGAAAATTTTGGTATGATAAAGGTATATAAATAATCAATACCGCGGTATTTTGGTATATGCCGAAATACCGTAAAATATTCAATTTTTTGAGTTATATGATACGATATTACCATATTAGATGATACATACAATTATAATTATTATTTATGTATTATAATTTTTAATTAAATTATATATATACACTATTTTATTAAAGATTAAATCTAAAATCCTACTGTATATTTCTTCATAATTATAAATTATTGATAAAGATCATTGACTTACATGATATTAGTACTTATTTTTTAATTAAGTAATTCTATGTATATGAATATATTTTTGTGTAGATATCTTAGGTACTATTTATTTAATGACAAACACTTTGTAAAACGGGTTTAGATATATTAATTATGTAAACTCGGTTACTGTTTAGTACATAAAAAATTACTCTTTAGCACATGAATTGTTACTTTTTAAATTAAAAAATTACTCTTCAAATTCTTGAAATCTCGATGTATGGATTACTTTAAGTACATGAAAAATTACTTTTTAGAGATACGAATTATTACTCTATTGTGTAAAAATTATTACTCTTCAAAGAGTTGTTTTTTATATATTAAAGAGTAATATTAAAAAATAAGGCTTACCTGTAAACCCGGTTTTCATGAGACTTACTCTTATTTAATTTGGTCGTTTGTAGATTGTCGTATATTTTTGAATTTGTTATTTATTAGAGTATGTTTTATAGTTATCTTTCACTTTTCTAGTACATGGTTTTTATAAGATTTATTGAATTTTAGATGTATAACGGTATAGCAAACTATGTAATAGGATGATATATACCGATATTTTAGGTATGGTATGGCATACCGAAATATTGGTAAGCAGAAGGTATACTATTTTCTTATACCGAAATATTGGTATACCGAACTAAGGTATACCGAAAGTTTAGGTAAGGTAACAATATGATTTTTTAAATACCGAAAATTTCGGTACGGTATATGGTATGACCAAAAATCTTCGGTATGCCATACCGCCCACCCTAGCTGATACATCATCACAACAATAAAAATTTTCAACATACATATCATCCCTCCACTTATAAAAAAATAGTTTTTATCTTTTATATTTCACGAGCAAGTATTTTATGAACTGTCTCACAATGGATAGTGTGATTATTTATATAATGGTATATGACCCAGGAATTCATATTTTGGGGTAAGCAATTATTAAAGTTGCATATAAAGTGCAAAATATAACATTCAAAATTTAGTGTATGAACATGACAATATATGTTTTCTACATTAAATCCATGATTGATTAGGTGTCTCAAATGCTCTATTTGCAAAAATTGAATTTTGATTTTCAAAATACACATCTAGATTTTCAAAGTCGATCTTATATACTCTAAAATTCACATACTTTTTATGCATTCTTTCAACTCAATTAATATTCTTTTACTCATTCTCTTTAGAGTGAGGCTCCTGTGCACCCGGGCGCACGGAGCAGATTCTGTGCGCCTTTACAATTTTCATGCCCTTTTACAATTTAAACCCCTAGCAATACATAGGTTTAAATAGGATTGGAGGGAGGGTTGTGTTCACATGGGGACACGGAGCATCTTTCCGTGTCCCCGGGCGCACGGGAGCTTTTGCCTTCTCTTTATCTCATCTCTCACGTCAATTAATACGTTTCTATCAAATATCACTAAACACTTCTTGCATATACAATTGTTTTCAATCCCCACATAACAAACATAGCTAAAATATTTTATTGACAATATATATGCGCCTTATTCTAAATTTAAAATTGAATGAACAACTTAAAATATCAAATATCTTATGAAAGTAAATTACGAACCTAATAAATAAATTAATTTTAATGTAAATGTGGTAAGAAAAGAATTGTTCTCTACTCATAATTAAGTTCATTTAAATTAATTAATAAATTAATTTGACAATTAATTACATATCATATAAATTACCATCAATATGAAAAATTGGTTTTACTAGTTAAAAGAATAAAAACAATTATCAAGCATGCAGCAACAACTATTCAATAATGATTAAATATTAAACTATTAAAATTATATAGAATAGCATGAAAAACATCAAAGCTAATACTATATATCTATAAATGTTTTATTACTGTATACATATATACAGGGGGATGTTTCATTTTGGGGGTACAGTTGTACCCATGAGGCATTAACCTTAATAGATCCGCTACGGAGTATATGCATCTTTATTCGTTTAGATAAACTACCCATATTAAATTCATGGGTTAATTAAAAACGGATCTACGGAGTATATGTATCTTTATTAGTTTAGATAAACTACCCATATTAAATTCATGAGTTAATTAAAAAAAAAACTATGAACTTTATTTCTATTATAAATTAATTTTTATTTTTGAAAAATTATAAAAAAACACTATCTTTAAGTATTGTTGTAAAAAAAACCCAAAAAAATTAAATTTTTATTGAAAAATTGGATTTTTTTTGCAACAATATTTAAAGGTGGTGGTTTTTTTTTTTGCAATTTCTCAAAAGTGAGAATTAATTTGTAATAAGAGTAAAGTTCGTAGTTTTTTTTTTTTTCAATTAACCCTAAATTCATCTTGTTTAATTTTTTTTATGATACCCGTACTCCTTCATGTCCACATGCTGGTTTTCTGTACATATTTTGGTTTTTCGTACATATTTAATGTACATTTATTTTATATATATTTATATTTAGCTAATTATACTGTGCACCTGGATGCACCTTATCTCCACTTTCAAAAACGTATACAAATATAAACAAAAATATATACAATTATGAACAAAACCGTATACAATTTAACTGTTAGTTTTTTAATGAAAAATTGAGTGTAAAAAGATATACAATTATTAAAGAACATGCATAGACTATTGAATAAAAAGTTATACACATATAGATGTTAGTTTTTTTAATGAAAAATTTAGTGTAAAAAAAGTATACAATTATTAAGAAATACGTATATAAAATAGAATAACATGTATACAAAATAGAATAAAAAGTTATACACATATAGGTGCACCTTTGCACTCGAGTGCACCTAATATCAACTCTTTATATTTTTACTATTTATATTAATATTTTAATAAAAATTATACCCATTAATTAAATATGACATAAATACTATATTATACATTCTATTATTTATAAATAATAAATATGATTAAATAAAACCTACAACCGTTAAATAACTACATAATTTATCTCATAGATATGACATAATATATATTAATTTTATTTTTTATATAAACGGAATTCTTGTGGGTACTTGAGATGTACTCGTTCCAAATTCGTTGAGAATTACCTGTACTCATTTCAATAAGGTTCAGATTGACCGGCTAATTGGATATACTCGTCCTGTTGCTAGTATCACAGTGAGATTTTTTTTCTTGATTAGTCATTTCTTATCTTTTACATTAGAGCAAGTATTGTATGAAATTGTCTGACGATAAGATAATTTCACTTTTTTTTTAACTAATTATAAATTTTCATTAAAAATGTTACTTCATCTATTTGATGAATAAGTCGATCTCTTGTAAATTTGGATGCATTATATTTTATTTTAACTATTCATTTTAATTAATAAAATATACTACTCCCTCCGTCCCACATATTTTTACCCACTTTCCATTTTGGGGTGTCCCCCGTATTTTTACCCATTCCATTTTTGGCAAAAATACATAATATTTTATTACCTACTTTTTATAATCCCAACAACTTTAATTACCTTTTTATACTTTATTCATCATTCCCAATAACTTTATTCACTTTTTCTTTTTAAATTACTAATTTATCCCTACTTTCTCTTACATTATATATTAAAAAAATAAAACTTCTTAATCTCCGTGCCCGTACAAACGGGTAAAAATACCCGGGACGGAGGGAGTATTATTTTTTCATTGAAATTGTTTGTTGAAATATCAAGGCTATTAATGTTTGACTTAGAAAATTATTACATTTTTTTTAGACAATCAAGGATATTAATTTTTATACTAAAGAATATTACATTCAATTAACAAGGGTATTACATCTCTGGATCAAATCTTGTTGCGTGAAACTTGATTAGTGAACCCAAACGCACAACAATTTTTATTTTCCTCGATGAATGGTTCATTAAATAATTAAAGGGTCCTTTACTATTAGGTATTTTTATACACCACTATTACTAATAGATACATTATGTCAAAAATATTACTAATCAATACATTATTAATGAGTGAAATATCCTTCTTACCCTTAAATTAATTGTATTAAAAAATAATTTAAAAGAGTAGAATCTTTATTTTTATATTAAAAATAAAAATCATCCCATGATTTACTCCCTAAAAATCGGTGGAAGTTTAATATAATTAATAAATTCCCTAAGATTTCTCATTCGAAATTTGATTGAAAGCCCAAGGAATATTTGTTGATTAAAATCCCATGGACTCCCCCTCATGTTGGCGTGTGTTCAGAAATTCATACACTGTGATATTCAATATATAATATATTTGTGTTTAGAAATTCATATATGTAAATGTTTAAGATATTTGTGTTCAGGGATTTACATCGTTCAAAAATACTTTGATTTAATTATGTGAGTAAAACCCTCATTTCTGAATACATCGTTATTGAATACTCCCTCTGTCCATCCTCAATGTATCCATTTGTTTTTTGCACTAGTTGTATTAGTAGGGGGTGTGAGTTCCATATTTTATTTGTATTAGTGGAGGGTGTTGGCCCTATAGTCCAAAAAGAAAAATGGATAGATTAAGGATGGACGATCAAAAATGATAAAATAGATAGATTGATAGTGGACGGAGGGAGTATTAAATATTTTGAATACTTACTGATTTTGAATACAAAAATATTTTAATGAATGAATCTCAAATATATTTAATGAATATTTTATATAACATGATCAATGTCCTTAATGAATAGAGCAAGTGTACTCTATCGTTGTGTAGTGATTGTGATCAAGTAACAAAATGTAGAGCCCAAAGGAGAATGAGAGTATATTCGTACTCTTAACAAGTTTGGCTTTATAAGGACGATCGATAGACTAGCTACACTATGGGAAATGATTTTCTATGCTCATGAAAATGCATTGATGAATATCAAAGATTGGATATTGTAAGCTTTCACAAATTCCACTAAGTGCTCCTTTATAAGATACAACATAGATGCAGACTACAAATGTAATCTAAAAAAGGCTCATAGGAGAGTTTTCTTATGCTTCCTATTCCCTTTCGAGATACTAAGGTCCTATAGGAAGATCTATCACTAAGTTTAAGTTCCATTTTAAGTGTAACTCTTTCTAGTGTCCTAATGTGAGGTTCTAAGTATGCACTAATCTTTACAAACTCAAATTATACTTATAATAGAGTCAATTCATACAACAAAATATATTATTTTATTATTTATTTTTAATATTAAATCAATTGAAAAATAATGATTATATATATATATTTATTTTAATTCAAGTCTCGACATTTATAGGACCGAACCTGACTTCATTATATGAAAAGTATAAATAAAGTCACAAGCTCTAAGCAATTCTAAAGAAATATAGTTAAAAATAAATAAATCCTTATCAGAAATAGTAAGAATCACATGACCAAACCATTTATTTTTTCCTTGGAAAATTGTTTGGATACACCTAAAATTTGGTAAAGGTCATATGACGAGGTTACTGATCTTTACATGCTATTCCAAGATGCCATTTTTAGTTGAATATTTTGAGTGGCATAATAATGACAACTATTATTGACCCGTGAACTCGTATACCTCCTCTCTCATGGATAATGAAAAAAGGTGTGGGAAAATGTGTTAGATCCGTGATTGTTTGTTCTTTAATAAATTAGAATGTGTACTAGTCCAGTGTATAAATAGCATTTTCACCTAATTTTAAAGAGTCATAATTTTTTTTCTCCAATAAATTCTTTAAAATTTATTTTTCAATGTTAATTTATTACATTATTTTTTCTTTTATTAATTGTTTAAACTACTTCTATTGGATTAAAACACTAATAATTAAATAATATTTAATGAAGTCACTAATAATTAAATAGCATTTAATGAAGTAATAAATTATGAAGAGTGATTTGTACTCTTCAAATTTAAAGAATGAAGATGACTCTTTAAATCAAAAAGTTAAAATAAAGAGTGTAGCGGAACTTGTTTTTCTTGTACTCCGTATTTCTCTTTAAAATATGCATATTCTTCATTTTAGATAAACTTTTGGAGATGCTCCTACTTTTGAATAGGGGGTAATTTAGAGATATATATAACGGTTTGTGAGAGGGTTAGTAAATTGTAATTATATACTCCCTTTGTCCAATACACTTTTCATACCTTCTTTGTAAATACAAAGAAGGCGTGAATACTCTGCTGGTACGGAGGGAGTATATATATATAAATAAAGGGGTAAATACTAAAGTATATGTTTATTGATAATTAAAATATATTTATCTGTCTCTTGAAACTCTTCACATGAGAGAGTCACACACAATTTTTCCTTAATAATAATAATAATAATAATAATAATAATAATAACTTTTTAAAAAAATTACATTTCATGTCTCATATTCAATTTTAGTTTTGGTCCTACTTTTACGTAGTTAAATATTGAAATTAGGGGTTGCTTAGTACGAATTTCTCAATCAAAATGATAATGGATATATTATTAAGGAGTCAATGAAAATGTGAATGATGGGTGGAGAGTAGTTATTGAATCAATGAGAATGATTGAGGAATTTTGATTCACACTACACCGACCAAGCATCAATAATGAAAATCAATATAAATTTATTCCCATTACCCCGCTACCCCAAACCAAGCACACCCTTAGTTTTCCTAAACAAGGAACATTCTTGGTAAATTTGTAAAGTTATGAGATCAATAGACTACCAATATCTAACAATCAAAAACAAATTCTTACAGAATTCAATTTAAATTCTTGAAATAATGTAAAAAAATGAACAGTTGAAATTCATCATTTTTTTTTTGTTTGACCAAAAAACAAAATTTCCAAAAGTTGTATATGGTAATGGTCCTAACCCCTCTAGATGGAATGAAATTTACTGCCGCACATCTTTTTTGTAGGGAATGAAAATCCACATCAAAAGAAGACTTTAGTATAATATGGGGCTATAAATTGGGTGGATATCCATGTATGCTGAATTTCATATCAAGAATCAATAAAACCATACTCTTATCAATAATGGAGAGAAGGGTTTTGTTTTTTACCCTTTATTTAATAACAATTCTTCAGTTCCTATTAAGCCCAAATGCAGCAGCTGTTCAAACCAAAGGAAGAATGGTGACTGTGTTGAGTATTGATGGAGGTGGTGTTAGAGGCATCATTCCAGCTACAATTTTAAGCCATCTGGAATCCAAATTACAGGTACTGGTGATCTCTAGATTATGCAGTCATATAGACATGGACGCCGGTTCCAAACTGCCGGTTTCGGTTCCAAAAATTAGGAATTGGAATCAAACCGGTCCCAGGACAGTTTCAGTTTGGTTTTGGAACGGTCGTTCTAGTTTTTTTTTTTTTCACCCTTTAACCGCCGTAATAAAAAAAAAGTAACCGCCAATTTCGGTTCCATGAAATGATGAACCGGAATCGAACCAGAATATATTCGATTTTGGCTCCATTTGACCGCTTTCGATTTCCCGAACCGCCAGCTCCAATCATTTTATGCATGTTTATATAATGCAGTTGTGGATGTATATTTATGTGACAAAAATTTGGCAGGAAATAGATGGTGTAGAAGCAAGAATTGTGGATTATTTTGATGTAATAGCAGGGACAAGCACTGGGGGTCTGATTACTACCATGCTCACTGCCCCTACACCACACCCCCATAATCGACCTTTGTATTCCGCTAAGGATATTATCGCTTTTTATCTGGATCACTCCCCCAAAATATTTCCCGAAAGCAGGTAATGATATTATTGGAATTTGAAAGGTACAATGAGAGCATATATATATTTTTTAAAATATACAAATGAATGAGTAATTTTTTATTTTTCATTATCAATAATATGGATCAACATGACTTTGTTCTCTTTACACTCAACTAATACCTATATCAAGCTTCGTAATTTGTTATTCAAAAATACTCCCTCCATACCAACTTAATCTTCACAGTTACTATAGACACGTAGTTTATTAGACAATAAATAAATAAATTATAAAATATGTTATTTATATTATTATGTGCTAATTAATGATAAATTTGTAACTAAAATGTATTTTTAAGGGTGAGATTAATAATGTGAAATTTTCTTTTTTGGATAGTGAAATTTAATGTGAAATCAATAAAACTAAAATTATGAAATTTAACTTGAAACTATAATTGATTGAGCTTGACACTTGACGTCATAGTATATCCATTTGTATGAACTATGAAGACTCCAAATTGGTTTCTTTCTTCAAGTCAACTAATCAAGAAGGTTGGACCTAGATTTAGGGGTTAATGCATGACAATGTTTGTTTTCGATTTATTATTTTAGGTTTAGTTTACTAGGTTTAGGTTTGATTAATAAATATTCATATATCCATTAATAAACCACAATAGCCTTATCTTATTATCTTCTTTCATTTATTCTTTTACATCAATTAATACCCTCTTAAACATTAATTTAACTAAATTTAACTAAAGTTTAAATTTATAACATCAAAATTTAAAACAAACGTAGAATATCATTTTCAATTCATTGCTTTATTGCTAAACCCAATCTAAAATACCGTTGATGCATTGTTATACTCCTCACATTCGCCCACAAGAGTATTATTTTTTTTATAAGTAAATTAAAAATTATTATCCTTTAATGTGTAAGTAGTTATTCTAGTAAAATGTGTGAATCTCATATTTTTAAAAAAACAAATGAATTACTTTGAAATGAACGCCCAAAATAACAAAATAAAACACTTGTTCGCTAACTAAGGAAGTATAACTATTTTACATTTTGTCCATGTGCATTTACAGCTTATTAATTGGGATTTCACTTTGTAATTTAAAAGTTTGTTTATATTGATCGGAGTATTTAGTCAGCTTTCAATTCCTTATTTTACTTTATCATACCTATAATATATAATATATACTCATTTTAAATATATTTTTTGATTTAAACATACAGAATTACTCATACTTTATTTCTTTTTCATTTTTCAATCATCCAATCAATATTATAATATTATAAAGTCATCGAGTTTACAAAATTTTAACTTATCATAACTCTTCAAACCAAACATATTTAATATAAAAATTAACTTTTTTACTTACATAAACTACTGTCAAAATCCAAACATATAATTTATTAGATAAGTTACATGTGCATGAAGAAATAATGTTCAAGTTAAGTCTAGTGAGGAGGGAATAACTTTTGAAAGTGTGAAGTTGAATTTACACTTTTATTGTTATTTTCCCTCTGTTTTAAATATAGATATCCAGCAATGTGAAATGTAACATGAACATGTAATAAAATATAGATAGGGCTATATATATATATATTTTGTTTTAAGTAGGATTTCTAAGCATCCTTTATAAATAAACAAAAATTTATGTGAGATCATTTTACCTGGATGCCCACTTTTCCAGCTTGTCAAGGTGTTAATTCCTTCATCCCAATTTCAATTTCAAGTTTATTGTTATCACACACTATTAAAAGTCACTTTCTATGTTTTCTTAATACGTACTCCCTCCATTCAATTTCAGATAACACACTTTTTATTTTAGGTTTCCATAAAAGTTTATACATTCCTTAAAAAGCAAAAAATAAAAAACAATCATCATTCCACATACACTTTATTTACAAAAAACCACCCTTAATTATTTAACACACCTAATATACTTTATTATTTATTTATTACTAAAAAATACCATAATACCCCCTAAAAGTTTTTACTTTTCTTAATCTTCATGCGGAAGAGGCATGCAAACTTTTGTGGAATGGAGAGAGTATCTAATTTGTCATTTTGTTCTGTCCCACTACAAAGTATTCGTTTCTTTTTTGGGTTGATGTGACCCACAAAATAATTATTTTACTCAACCCATTACACGGGGTCCACACTCAACACTAATATAACTACCCACTATACAATAAAATATTATGTTCTTTAATCCACTATACATTAAATTATTATACTCATTAATTTAAATTCATTTCAGTCTACTATACATGAAAATAAATGAATACATTTTTAACGGGATGGAGGGAGTGCTTTTTAATTTAATTTTAGTAATTTTGTGTAATAACTAAACTATAAAATATGCTATATACGTCTATTTAAAATGAATGAAAATTTTGAAGTTAAAGTTCATTAAGTATATATATTTTTTAAATTTTTTTATTTATGGGCGTGTGGACTTTAGTTTGAGACGAATAAAAAGAATAGTGTTGAGTTAAGTCTAGTGCGGAGGGAATGTTTTTTAGTATTCCCCGCCAATGCAAATGTCCCCTTATTTGTTTTTTCACATTAATTAAAAAATATTATTATTTTATATGTAGTGAAAAATTATATTAATAATAAATGGTGATCCATATTTAAAGTACTTTTACTAAAAAAAGGAAATGAATATCTTTGAGCTGGATGTCTAAAATAATAAAATGTGTGTTTGCACTGGTCAGAGAAAGTAAAAGTTATAACTTTTTCTCCTATAATATGAAGGATTAGTTTAAAAGGACTTATAATTTTTTTAATAAAATATAACTTTTTATTAAAAATATTATCACATTTTTTCATCTCACATAAATATATTCTATAACACGATAATATATCCACACGCCTGCGTGAGAGATGTAATTAATTATTAACCATCACACCAAGATTCTTCACCATCAAATTTAAGACCAAAATTTAACGTGAGACATTATCACTTTTTTTTAATCGATTTTACTAATTGATTGAAATAGTTTAATTAGAGTGTTATCTGCACTTTTAATCAATTAATTATTATTTTTATATTGAAAATATTATCACCTTATTATTTTTATTTGCATTCTATAAAACGATATCTGAATTAAACTGGTTGCTTTTTTATGTTAGTCGGAATAATTTTGTGAGAAGGATTACGAATATTTTCGGTGGGCCAAAGTACGACGGCAAGTACTTGCAATCGCTGGTAAAGGGAGTGTTGCATAATCTGACCGTTAGCCAAACGCTCACGAACGTGCTCATTCCCACATTTGATATCAAACGCCTTCAACCTATCATCTTCACCACCAAAGATGTAAGAATTTTAATACAATTAGCAATACTTAAAAAAACAATATGCAGGATATGTTTACGGCAAAGTTTACCCGATATTTTAATACATGAAAAATACTCTTTAAAGTGATGAATTATTGTCTTTTAAAATGAAAAATTATATTTTTAGTCAAATTATAATATGTCGGTGATTTTTTATACTTCAGTCGAGATGAGTAATATTTTTCATTAACACTACAAGAAAATGGTGATTTAGCTGCCAAATATTTCATCGCTAAAGTAGTGTTATAACAATATTAATATTCTTTCTATCCCAAATAATCCTTTGTACTTTCTATATTTCTCCGTACCATAAAATCATTCACACCCAAATAAAGGAAACAAATAAAAGTTATGTAAATTTCAAATTTGTTACTCTCACATAATATACATATCATTATTTATTTATTTATTTATTTATTTATTTTATTACTTAAAAATACCACATTACCTTCTAAAGTCAGTAAAGTTGATCGAAAAATAATTTTTTTTAAACAACATGGAACAAGAAATATAAATGGTTCTTGGGGAGTAGTTCATTACTCTAAATTTTCATATATTAGAGAGTAATTTTAGTAAAGAATGTACAGTGCAACGAGTTCACAAGTGAGAAATGTTTATAATGATGATGATAATTAATGGAGTATTGTGCATTTATTGGATATATTATACTAGGCACGGGCAAATTTGTCGAAGAATGCTCTGCTTTCAGACGTGTGCTTGGGCACCTCTGCAGCTCCGACTTATTTCCCGCCTCATTATTTTGAGACGAAAGACGTCGACGGAAAGATACGCACCTTCGATCTTGTTGACGGAGGGGTTGCTGCAAATAATCCTGTGAGTCTATTTTCCAAAACCCTTGCTATATACTTCATAATGTTATCACATTCATACTTTGGTTAACAAAACATGGATGAACTCAAATGAGATCACCTATTTCATTTCCGTATTTCATCTCCTATTCCCTGTTAGATACTACTTCGTCTTAGAAAGGAATTCACGGGGATGCATGGTAAATACATAAAATTTGATTTTTCTCGCGATTTTTTATACTACGTACTCTCAGTCATGTTCGTTTCTGGTTTTAAAATTCCCCTGGTTTGGAATTCAAAATCCACACTCAGGTTTTAAAAACAACACCTCTATATACCTATACACATTCCCTCTCCTCAATTAATACACTTTTTCACTTTATCTCTCCTCTCTCTTCTATTTTTTTTACATAAATTAATACAATATCCTTACACATCGATTTGACATAAAGTTAAAATATATCATATTAAAAATTCAAAACAAAAATAACTATTCATGGTTTTCAAACTCCAAAAAATCTCAAAACAAACATCACCTGGTGTATAGTTTTCTCTATCGCGATGAAACTGTATGAGTAGCCCCTAGAATGGAAAAGATTTAACTCACTATAAGAAAAGTAACCAATAATGACGGAGATATGTCATTATTATTTTTCTAGCTAAAGATCTTTAATTACATATATTTATAATAATGACAAGATTTCCATTATTATTGACTATTTTTCTTGTAGCAACCGATATTACGGCATTACGTATATATATGTAGTTCAAACTTTCATTTATTTGTTTAGATTTTTCTTCTCTTATGTGTCATCAGTAAAATCAAGCCACAAAAAATTTAAGTGCATGGTGTGTTGTTGTAATAGGATAGACCCTAACAGCTATAACACATGTTTGGAAAGAAATATTGGTGGGAAAGTCTGAAGTGGAAAGCAAGGAAGCAATGGATAGCCACAGATTAGTAGTGCTTTCTTTGGGAACAGGGATAGCCAAACAAGAACACAAGTATAATGCTGCAGATGCTGCAAGATGGGGGTTGTTAGGATGGGTGTACAACAAAGGAGCTTCACCTTTGATTGATGTCTTTGGAGATGCTAGCTCTGACATGGTTGACATTCATGTTTCCACCATTTTTCAATCACTGCTCAATGAACAGAATTACCTACGAATTCAGGTAATTTATCTACATTTCGAATTCTCTATATCATTATATAAGATGCATAATCTCTTATATCACCTTCCTCTATCTTTTAGAAATATACGTTTGCCTTTTACACATAGTTTAAAGAAGTGGAATACTTGTATGAGACCGTCTTATGTGAAACTGTTTTTTTCGTTTTCTTAAATAGTTATCACTTTCAGAAAATATATTGTCACTTTTAATTTAAAATATCACTCCCTCCGTCCCGCTAAGCTAGCTCTTCACATTTCCTTTGTAAAAGGTGAAGAGCTTAGCGGGATGGAGAGAATATCATTTTTTATTCATACTATGAATTGATCATTAAATAATTCACTATACCACCATCACTTTTCACTAACCTCACTTTTTATTAAAATATCATCACTTCTTATTCATCTCACTATTATGATCAAACATTTGATTTATTTATTTATTTATTTATTACCATTCTTGTGATGAAAAGGAGGATGATTTAGCTGGAGATACATCATCACTTGATATTTCAACCATCAAGAATATGCAAACCCTTATGCAGGTTGGTGAAACCTTGCTAAAGAAGCGGGTGAGTAGAGTGAACTTAGAGACAGGGAGATCTGAGCCGGTTCAAGGAGAGGGAACCAATGAACAAGCTCTAGCCCGATTTGCCAAGCTGCTATCAGACGAAAGAAAGCTTCGGAAAAAGAATTAGCAGTATCTTTATACTTTCATATATAAATACTTTGGATAGTGATTGGTATTACACAATTGAAGTCAATAATAAGATTGAAAATAAAGTTAGTACAAGTTTATGAGGAACACAAATGTATTATTGATTCATTAATTATATTAGGGATGCCAATTTGCATTGGTTGTGTGGTTTAGCCCACAACCTACTTTTTGGTGGGCTCAAGTGGGTCGGGCAATTCGTAGAGCAGGCTAGTGATAAGGCGGGACATAGGTTTTTTTTAGTTTCGGGTCAAGGGGGTTATTCACTGCTAACCACGTGGGTTAATAATAAACCATGTAATATATTAAGAAATATTCTAATTGATCAATCATGGATGACATTATTTACTTACACATAAG
The DNA here is from genome assembly GCA_023678885.1 of Pogostemon cablin. NCBI lineage: Eukaryota > Viridiplantae > Streptophyta > Magnoliopsida > Lamiales > Lamiaceae > Pogostemon > Pogostemon cablin. The sequence continues at coordinate 12,507,736 of CM042993.1, forward strand.
CTCTTTTTATGTGTTTCGACCTAAACCCAAATACCATATAGCTCGAGAAATGTATCAAAAGTTGTTAAAGGCTATCTCTAATCAAGAACAACCCCAACTAGAAAGCTAAAATTAGATTACTTCCATAAACAAGAACATCATTGCCAAAAAGACATACTCTATTAAGAGGTTAATGCCAATTAACAAGTACAAACTAGAAAGCTGTCATCGTCGGGGTGCCAGTCTTCGTCGCCGGAGAAGATGGAGGCTGAGTGGTGGTGGAGGTGCTCCAGTGCTCATATTCCCATTCTCTACTCACGCATAATAGAATTACAGCCACACCCACTTAGGGTTCACAAATTAGGGAGATAAGGGAGGAGGGTGTAAGGCTATGGGCCAATGGCCCAATACTTTGAGAATTGAAGACCAGCATATGAGCCAATAGGCCCAACGGGCTCAAAAAATCTTCACCTTGGCCCAAATTATCCACCTTTGTGTTCATCTATATAGGAATTCATCATCACACATTTTCCCAGACACCTGCAAAACGAAAAACACAAAGTTAGATGCAAGATCCAGAAATTTGACAAACACAAAGTAAGTCAAAAGAAATTGACACACAGTCACAAAATTTCACATTATCATAAAGATAAAAGAACAAAGCACAAAGCTCTCAAGATAACACAAAGTTCACAGAGTGTAATAACATAGATTAGAACTCACAGTTCTCACGACACACAAGCAATTCACATAGAAACATATGATCACAAAGATCATGAATACACAATTCATAACATTTATCACCAAGAATAGAATACAAATTCTAGAGACACATAGTCTAAACACAAAGAAAAACAAGCTAGCATTCACATATAACGTCATATATACACTTCACAAAGAAACACACACAGTGATTAGTAAGCAAACGTTACAAAAACATAAGATTCACACACAACATGCTCCAACTCACTAAGAGAAACAAATAAGCATGTAAACAAGGTACAAAAGTATAAAAATAACACATAATAATTATGCACATACTCCACCTCAATAGGAGCAGCCATGAACATTACAAGTTTAACATACAAACATGCACAAAATATAGAAAACAAATTTCAACAAATTTTTCACACAAAGAAAACACATAGTTTTAAAAAGAAACCACACAAGAAAAATAAATTTTCAGAAAAAATAAAATTTTCAAAACATGCATAATTAATAAACCATTTAAACACACAAATTAAAGGCTAAATAATTCACACAAGCACAACTAGTAAACTTCACCATAACTTTCAGTTTCAGTCACAATATTGGCTTGTTCACTAGATTTATTCTTCTTGGGGTGGGGACATTTGTTAGCATAATAGCCACGCTCATTACAATTATAGAATTTACAATTTTTAGCCTTAACTTATTATTATGCTTTCCCTTGACAAACATAACATCCCCACAATTTTTATCACCCCCATTGTGATTTAAATCATACTCTTTGCTTTTTAAGACATTAACCACCACATCATGAGTAACATCATCACGACCATACTTAATATCAGATTTGACATCACAATAAGATTCAGAAATAGCATTTAACAAGACAATAGGGGAATACTCATCAATGTGCTTATCACAAGATTGCTTAGTATCAATAATAAGCTTTGTAAAAGTGTCCACGTTTTCATCAATGTCCTTAATCAAATCCAATTTCAAACTGAAATTTTTTCAAGCAAAGAACATTCTACTAGGCAAAGATGACACATTGAACAATTCATCCAACTTTTTTCATATCTTTTCAGCAGACTCAAATTGACCCACATTTCTTAACACAGAGTCAGAGAGATTTAAAGTAATGGATGATAATGCAAGCTCATTCATATCAGATTTCTGTTCTTCAGTTACAATAGCAGCATGTGTTCCATCATTGGTCTTATAGACACGTTGTTGAACCAAAACACATTTTATTTTTTATTTCCAAATTTTGAAATCAGTTTTACCATCAATAGGAGTCACGCCAAAGGAAATGGAAGCCATTTTTTAAGCACAAACCACAATATACTATATACTAAAGGAGGGTTTTGAATTTATTATATGGCATCATGTGAGTAATTTAGGTGATGTGTCATTTTTATAGATTTTTGAATTTTTTTAAATAATAAACTTGCTTAGGAAGGAAGATAATGTAGTTACTTTATTTTAAATAACCAATCAAAATATTTCATTTTTCTTTATCTTATTTAAAAATTTACCTAAAACTTTAAGTGTTTTAAATTTTTTATTTTTAAATAGAATTTATATAAAATTATATCAAATTAATTGTCTTTTCATGATCTTTAATTTGACATCCATATTACTAATAATATATGATTGGAGAAATAGATTTTTAAATTTAATAACAATTTTTATATTGTAAAATATTCTTTAATAAAATATATTAATAAATAAAATATTTTTAGAAGAGTAAGAAATTATTTAATAGATTTAATCTATTTATCCTTAGAATTTTAAGTTTAATAAATTTAGTTTATTATAGAATTCTAAATGAGGAATTTCATGAAAAAATAAATCTTAGTTTAATATTAATTAATTTTCATAATTTTTTTATTGTTAATTATTTATTTTATATTTATTTTATTATTTTTAATAATTAATTTTAATTATACAATAATTTATAATTATTATATACATTTATTGATTTTATTTATTAAATGATAATAGTTAGGGATGATAATGAAATGGGCATTTTAAGTATCTATTCTATCCAAATCTTAATAGGGCACGTATGGGTAATTGTAAACGGGTTTGAGACGGATACAAATAGTTGTGAAAATCACATTAGGGTTTTGAACGAGTACGGATAATACCGCAATACCCTCGGGTACTATAAAAAAAGATATTAAACCAATGATTGTGCTATTTTATGAACAACTTATGGTATAAATGACAGTGATAACAATTTATATCGAAATTAATAATATTTTATGGCGAAAGTGATAAGTATTATAAAAAGTGTAAAATGATTTCACGTGAAGCGGTTTCATGCCAGACCTATCATATTACATATTAATGAATAAAAGAATTTATAAAGTTTGTTAATAATTTTTTTCCAGATTTTTACTTAATTTTTTAATAAATTACTGAATATAAAAAAATATATACAAATGTATATACCCTAAACTCTAAAACCCTAAACCCTAAATTTAGGGTTTATGGTTTTAGAGTTTAGGGTTTAGGGTTCTTAATAAATATTAAGAAATACATATATACATTAGTATTGAATAAAATTAATATAGATGGGTGTAAGCGTGTATTCGAATGCATGAGATAATTCATTATTATTTTAAATATTCGTTTTGTCATTTTGATCTTTCCCATTACAAAGTACTATTAATTTCTTTTTATATAAATGAGATATATATACAAAATTATATTAAAGATATGGGTGCACAACATGTCCCGAGAACACACAAATTTTTGCCTTATTATAATCCTTATTCTACCAATAAAGTTAGATATTTTTATTAAGGTTAGGTCTTGCGTGAGACCATCTCAAATGAGGTCATTTTTCACTTTTTAAAATAGTTATCATTCTCGCTATAAAACATTATCACTTTGGCTATAAAATGTTATCACTTTTTATTTATACTATAAACTGTTCATGAAATAGTATTATCACATTTCATTAGTTTACTATCACTTTCCTATATAAAAGTTATCACTTTCTAACCGTTTCACATAAGCCCTTATGTGAGCCGGTCTCACGCAAGTCTTTGTCTTTTATTAATGAAATGATAACTTTTAATATTTTTCAATTTCATTAATATGTTTTAAAAATAATATTTTAATAATCCCGCGTAACGTGTTACGCGGGTTTCGTACTAGTAAGAATAAACAGACAATCAAGATTATCAAATAGCCGAAGCAGCTCACACCAGGATAACAAATATCACTTTAAAATATCACAAAGAGAGGACCAGCCACCTTAGAGCATCACAAAGGAGGACCAACCACCTCAGAGTATCACAGAGATAAACTCAGAACAAATCAGTATCAGAACTGAACAAATCAAAAAATGGGATCGATCCGAAAAATAATAAAACAAATCTTAAATTTTTTTGGAAACAACAGAACGAATCTATTAGAGGGAAGATGAGAGACACTTTCCTACCACCAAGGGTCAGAACTGATCTGACCAGAACATACAGTGGCGGTGGCTGGCGGCTGATCTGAACGCAAACGGTCAGAGACGGGAGCCCTACCTGAAACCCTAACGGCGGCTGTCCAGGCAGCGGCTTATAGCGGTGGTGGCGTGTCAGTAGAGGCAGACGGTGGCTGGTTTAATCGGAACATCGACAGACAGCGAATGGCAGCTGAACTAACTGGAACAACAGATGGCAGAGTGGACGATGGACTGAACTGATCAGAAAACCGCTAGAAACTTTCCTATCACCAAAGGATGGCAAACTGAACTAATCAGAAAATTCCATCGACAGACGGTGATGGCAATCAATGGATGACGGATGTTGACGAACAGTGGCGACCAATGATAGACGACCGACCCGCTCTGATATGATCAGAATCCTAAATACGAACGGCGACTGATCTGAACACGAACGGAGGTTGATGGGAAGAAATTATAGCGCCAAAAAAAGAGAACCCTAGCCAAAGTACGGCGGATAGCGACCTACCACCAATAGATGGTGGATGAAGTACGACGAAAGACCGACCCGCTCTGATACCACTGTTAGGTGGAGGCGGTCGTCATCGTCGGAGTGCCGATCTTCATCGCCGGAGAAGATAGAGGCTGAACGATAGAGGTGCTTCGGTGCTCATATTCCCGTTCTCTACTCACACAGAATAGAATTGCAGCCACACCCAATTAGGGTTCACAAATTGGGGAGATAAGGGAGGAGGGTGTAAGGCTATGGGCCAATGGCCCAATACTTTGAGATTTGAAGACCAACATTTGGGCCAATAGGCCGATGGGCCCAACAAATCTCTACCTTGGCCTAAATCATCCACCTTTATGTTCATCTATGTAGGAATTCAGCACCTTTTTTATGAGAGTAAAAATAAGCGTGTTTTAGTGTCCAATTTAACATATTTTTTATGAAAATTGTTGTTATATACTAGCACAAGTGTCTTATAGTTGATATATGTGAGAAAAAGGTGCGTTTGAGGTGTTTTATTATTTTTTAGGTGGAAAAAGGATCAAAAGTGCAAAGTTGAAGAAAATGTGTAACTTGTGCAAGAATACTAAAAAATACACGTCCAATTTGTATAATTTTTCTGTATGTTGTGTGGGCTCAAAACTAGAAGTGTGATATATGATTGGAAAGCCACAGAAGAGAGGGTTGTTTTAGCGTAAGAAACACCTCAATTGGAATCCAAACGAGAAATTTAAGATCAAAATGGTGATGCCGCGCAAGCTATTCCTGCTCAGCACGGTTGTGTCACGTTGCATGACTTGTTACACCTTCAAATATTAGATTAGTTAGAACAAGATTTTCAAAAGTAAATATAAGTAAAGAAATAAAATAAAAAAATATCTCTATTAAGATCACTCGACGATCCTTCTTCAAGCTACTAGCAATCGTTACCTCCCCGGCAACGGTGCCATTTGATTAGCCATAACTTGTAGTCGGTTGACCAATTCAAGAATTTATTGAACCACAGGGAGGAAGGCGCTAGAGCTTAAGCGATATCACATTTTCATGATTTTATAGAGACGAATCATCAAGGGGTTGGTGATCAAACAAGTAATGAAATAGTAATCAATACAAGTAAACAAGCAATGATCAAACAAACATGATAAATGGATTAAAAGTGGTTTACCAAATTAAGCAAAAGTGAGATTAACAATAATTAAGAAGTGAAAATCCTAGGATACATGCATCAAATTCATATGAATCATGAGCTTAAGACTAAGGGCCAACACTACGTTCACCTAAACTCCCTCTCGAGATGGATAGGATATGGAATAAAGATCAGTGGATTGGTTCTCACTCAAATAATTTCAACTAGATACTGAGCTTGAAATGAGAGTCCCTTCATACGATTAATCAATCTCTCGATCAAACCAATCGGATGTCCTATCAAAGGGTTCTAAATCCTAAAGGACATCTCTATCTCTTTAAGATCTATAATGAACATGATGTGTATGACAAAGTGATTTAATTAATTATCCTAAATATGCAATTGACTTCTCAATCTAATCACATGTTTAAAATATCAAACCACACAAATCATCATAAACATCAAGATCTCAAGCATCAATGATAGAAAATCAATTAACCCAATCAATATATAAATTTAAATACACAAATCCCAAAATTATCCAACAACTCTCATGTTGCTAATCTCACAAGGGAGATTAGCCTACCATATTCAAAAGAAAATCAACATAGACATTAAGATCCTTACAAAACATGATGAACTATAAGGTTTCTATATAAAAGTTGGATGAAAACTCCCTTGGATGTCTCCAATGGTGATCTTCTTCTTCCCCTTGCAATTTTCATCTCTTCCTTTCTTCTTTTCCTCAATTGGATGAAGGTTTTGATGGTGGGATGATGGTAGATGGAATGGATGGTGAATGGATGAAGATGATGGTGTGAAATGGAGGAAACAGTGTGTGATTTAGGTGTAGGAGTGAAACCCTTGTGTGGAATATTCAATCTCTCTTCAAATGTTGAACTTGAGGCTATTTATACCCTCTCCAAGTTGGGCCACGAATTTAACATCAAATGGGCTTTTTAAATACACTTACACATATTGGCAGGTGAAAATCCAGATTTTAGCCCAAAAAATATGCAACTCGAGTTGGCCTTACCCAACTTGAGTTGCAACTCGAGTCGAGTTATGTGTGTGTAACTCGTGTAAACTTGGCTCGACTCGTGTTGGCAACTCATACATCCGCCTGTTCGGTCGTGTTGCGAGGCTCTAAAACTAAAAATCCCTCGGAACCCAGCTCGACTTGAGTTGGCAAGTCGTGTTGTGACTTGCAACTCGAGTAAGCACTCTGCATAATTTTGAACTCCTGCTCTGCCCCTTACTCGACTCGGGTTGGAAGTCGAGTTGGACTTTGCAACTCGAGTTAGCTCACTGGATAATTTCTGGACCCTAACTCGACTTTATCTCAACTCGAGTTGCAAGTCGAGTTGCACCTTGCAACTCGAGTTGGGTCCAGGCAGCCCGTTTCTTGCTCATTTCAGCTCCCATTTCTATTTTTACTCCGTTTTCACCTGTTTTACATACGTTAAAGCTCATTCACACATATTTCCATGAGAACACATAACACAACCAAATAATACATAAAATATGGATAAAATACTATGAAAACGGACAAAAAAAGATACTAAAATCTAGGTGAAAATATCACTCATCACACCCCCAAACTTAAAGCGTTGTTCGTCCCCGAACAAAGAAAATATAAACCAAGAGGAGTGATTTTCACCTAGAAAAAAACTTAACGAACATAAGTAAAAACACATCAATAGCAATAAGAACTACAAATCATGCTAAGTCATCTTACAACATTAAACTCATGACATGCAAAAAATATTAACAAGTTCAATTTCAAGAGAACAAAAGTGTAATATAGTCCCTTTTAGTCTAAGCCTCTCATCGGTTATAGAGTTCTCTCAACACTCTATAAAGTAGGGTAAATCAACACTCATTAACCGATTGGCTCGACTCACTATAAGCTTACTCGTGGACTATATTTACAAACCTCCAAAGTTTCAATTAGTAATCAAAAAGGTCTTTAATTAGGATGTAATGATAGGCTCTTTGGTAGGGTAGGAAGAATATAGGTAATAGTGACTAATCATGTGTAAGTAATCGAAGAGATGACCAATTTCTCTAACTTCTCCACTTCTCTTTCTTCCTTTCTATTCTTTATTGATCACAAGCACTATTCAACAACTTTCCTTGGATTTCTTGAGCTTCTTATAAATCATGTTTCCTTCTTTGGACTTTTAATCTCTTGAGCATTTTGTTGTTTTGCTCATTTTCTTGTTTTAAGGTTGCATGTCCATTCTTGTTCGTGCTCTTTTCATCATTTTTTTTGCTTGTTACCATTTCCTTTCTTTTCTTGTACAATTCTCATCAAACCTTTCTAAACCACCTCTCCTCAATTACTCACACAAAAGGGTAATTATATAAGGCTCAAATGGATAATCAAGGCTTGTAATGTGCTAAATTCACAAGAAATAGGCTTAAAGGCTCAAAGTGGTTGACTAGGGATAATGTTTATGGTAGGGAAACATATGGCAATGACTTCAAATAACAAGGATGGCCTTAGATCATTTCACTAATCTCCACTAATCGGGCTCGTTCCTATAGTCCTTGAGCAAGTTCTAGCTTATCAAACGCAATCGATCCACTCATAAAAGGAAATACTATGTATGCATGGTTGAGGCTCAACTACTCACAAGCTTGTGCTCGGACCTTAAGGGACTTATTACACCATATTCATCTCAAAATTGAACAAGTTACGTAAAACATATCACAATTCGAAAGTGTAGAGATTCTTAATCATAACTTGTCATCACTTATCACAACAACATGTCATCACTTATATTAAAAAATGACTCACAATATCCCAAAACAAACCACCAAAATAATCCCTAAACAAAAATAAAAAATACACACAAAACACATAAGAAAAGACTCACCAAACAAGAAACAATCAAAAACACATAACATGCAAGAATAAAAATCCCATCATCATATGAAAATAAAGCACACATTCATATCATCCATAATCAATTAAGCTCACAAACATCCCAACCTTGATTGAAAATTAAACCTCTCAAAAATATAACAAATGAAGTAGCATTCTAATCACATCAATCCAAATTAAATCAAATTATGCTAAGCACATAAAAGTGTAGGGTGTAGAATGAACTCCCTCAATAGGTATTTGGTAGTAGAAGTTTTTGGCTCCGAGCTCAATTCATGCTTCCAATACCCTTCATACATGCTCAACAAAACCATTAGCTCAACAATTTCATTAAAAATATGGATCATCATGCACTTCAACACAACCAATCATACCAATATCAAACCAAAACTCATGAGAAAATTTTTAAAATTGACCCAATTTTACAAGAATCACACTCAAGTGGTGAGTCATACCACACACTCTCCCCCAAACTTAAATAGAACCAAGAGGTGAGAATTAAGTTTGCAAAAAGTGGTGGGACTTACCCTTGTAGTTTCTACCAACGATCTTCTTGTGGAGAAGCATACGCATCCACATGACTCAAGCTATGTCCACCACACACTAGCCCCCCAAACTTAACTCGAGACAAGAGTCGAGAATTAAGTTTGCAACAAGTGGTCAACATGTCTCTCGAATCCATGAAGCATTTCTCTTTCTTTAATAAGCATTTTCTCACAAGTATAATCCACCTACAAGACCAAAACTCAACAACAAAACGAACATCAAAATACTAAAAGAATGGGTTGCCTCCCATTAAGCACTAAGTTTAACATCTTCAAGTTGGATGGAATTTCATAAGCATTGGACCAAATGTTGGTCCATCACACCCTCTTCTCGCATCCTCACTTTAAACATTTGTTTAGCCCTCTTCTTGTCCACTAATTCCACTTCACCATTATTGCTCACGAGCATCAAATCATCATCAAGAAGAGCTTCTAATGGACTTCCTCTTTCTCCTTTGTCAAATTTTTAATCGAGCTCCGATGCTTTCTTCCTATCAAAATCACAAGAAGACAAGTTAGAATTTGACATTTTTATATAATCATGAAGAAATGAATTTAAATTGTCAAAGAGAATAGAGTCATGATCCATGAAATCATCTAGAGGCTTCAAGTGAGATTTGGTTCCTTTTTCTTTGTTATACAAGAATGTGACACTCTCTCCTTTTGAGCTCAAAGACAACTCTTCTCTTCCAACATCAATCATTGCTCTTCCCGTAGCTAGAAATGGTCTTCCCAAAATGAGTGGAACTCGAGGGTCCGCCTTTACTTCCAATACCATGAAATGAACCGGGAAAGCTAGCCCCTTCACTTTCACTTTCACGTCTTCAACTACCCCTAATGGCTTAACAACATCTCCATTCACAACCTCAAGATGGATAGTAGTAGGCTTGAGCTCTCCAATTTCAAGGCTCTTGAAAGTTGCATGAGACATCACATTGACGCTCTCCCCCAAGTCACACAATGCGTCAAGAGTGCCTTTTCCTTCAAAATCATAGGAATTATGAACTTCCCCGGATCACCAACTTTTGTAGGCCCTCCTTTTTGCACCGATTCACGTACTTCGGGTTGCTCTTCTTTCTATTTCTCCTCATACTTCTTCTTTAGATTCTTCACATGTTCCTCAAACTCCTTTTTCTTCTCCTCTTTTGCAAATATTTGTGGATAGAGAATAGGGAATAGAGTGATTGGAATACCCTAATAATCACGTTTGTACTCCTCTTCTTTGGCCTTCTTCTCCACTTTCTTTTCCTCTTGCACCCTTTTCCACTTAGGTATCCATTTAGGCCCATTCTCTTCTTTCTTACTTACTTCTTCCATTTCTCCAACAATCTTACTTTCCACCAACCCTTCTTCAATCTTTCGTTCCTCTTTCATATCAACCAATGAACATTGAGCTTTAGGATTAACCTCAGGTGTGGCCGGAAACTTTCCTTTTTGTTGAGCACTCAAAGTACTTGCAATTTGTCCCACATTATACTCCAAAGCTTTGAGCCTCTTTTTATTTTCTTCTTCTTCTTCCTTTTTCAATGCTTCATCTCGAGCTTTGTTAGATGCAATCATCTGTTCAAGTAGATCATCTATAGATGCCTTCCCTTCACTGTTTGGTGCCTTGGTCCATGGTTGATATCCCGGAGGATAAGCAACCGCATTGCTCGGATTAGAGTAGGAGAAGTTTCCTTGCCTTTGTTGTTGTGGGTATGAGCTTCCACTACCTTGACTATTAAAGTCTCCTTGCTTTGGTTGATAGTTCCCTTGACTTTGGTTGAAACTACCTTGGAAATTATTTTGGTAATTCCCTTGGTAGTTTCTTCCTTGCATGTATGACACATCTTCCACACGTGGCATAGAGTTGGCCCATTGTTCTCCACTCACAATATTTGGAGGAAACACACCTTGCTCAACTTGTACGCCTTCAACTATATTTGCTCCTTGGCTCACACTTTGATTCAAGCTCATTTGTCTCAAAACTTCCGTCGCTATCGCTTCAACACTTGGCACATTCGGATTACCACTAGCACTCTTGATACTAAATTATTGCCCTTGATCAAAATTCTCAAAACCATAGCATCCACTTACCCTCTCTGATGGCCATTGGTACACATTTGTAGCAATCAGCTCATCGAATATCCTTATAGCCCTTTCCAGAGTCACACCAAGTACGGATCCACCCGCTGAAGTATCAACAAGAACTCTTTGCCCATTTACCAATCCTTGATAGAAAAATCCGACTTGTTGATTCTCCGAGAATCCATATTGTGGACACTTCCGGAGCGTATCCTTAAACCTTTCCCACACTTCATAAAATCTCTCTTGAGGCATTTGCTTGAATTGAGTGATCAAGCTCTTCATTTGAAGCGTCTTAGAAGGGGGAAAAGTACTTGTTCAAGAATATTTGTGCAATTTCATCCCAAGTGTTACACGTACCCAGTGTAATGGTAGATAGCCATGTTCGAGCTCTATCCCTCAAAGAAAATAGAAACAACCTCATCCGGATACAATCCTCACTCACCCTATTCATCTTCACGGTATTGGAAATATCAATAAATTGAGCTAGATGAGTATTAGGATCTTCGTTCGGGGTTTCACCAAATTGTTGATCTCTCACCATAGAAATCAAGCCCGCTTTAATTTCAAAGTTGTTGGCATTGATTGGTGGACCCATCATATGTGGCATTGCCCTCGGCATAAAAAAATCCCGAATCACCCTTTGATCATTATGTACTCCATGTTGCACCGGAGGTGGTGGAGGTGGCACATACGCTTGTTGAGGATGGGCATAAGCTTGTGGAAATCCTTGTTGAAGTAAATCTTGTTGCACCATTTGTTGAAGCAATGCTTGGTTGTTGAAAGCTCCACGATTTTGATGAGCTTGTTGAAGAGAATTAATATTGACTTGAGGTGCGTTGTCTTGCACGTTCACATGTTGTCCTTCTTCCCCATCATGCTCTATCTCCATATGATTATCTCCTTGAAAATTCTCCATTAGATCACTCTTTTTGGTTTTGTTCTCCTTTCTTCTTCTTCGACAAGTATGCTCAATTTCTAAATCAATATGTTCAACTTGTTTCCCTTTTGACCTTGTTTGCATACACCTTCAAAATAAGAGACGTTAGAACAAGAATTTATCGAACCACAGGGAGGAAGGCGCTAGAGCTTAAGCGATATCACGTTTTTCATGATTTTATAGAGACGAATCATCAAGGGGTTGGTGATCAAACAAGTAATTAACTAGTAATCAATGCAAGTAAACAAGCAATGATCAAACAAACAAGATAAATAAATTAAAAGTGGTTTACCAAATTAAGCAAAAGTGAGATTAACAACAATTAAGAAGTGGAAATCCTAGGACACATGCATCAAATTCATATGAATTATGGGCTTAACACTAAGGGCCAACACTATGTTCACCTAAACTCTCTCTCGAGATGGATAGGATATGGAATAAAGATTAATGGATTGGTTCTCACTCAAATAATTCCAACTAGGTACTAAGCTTGAAATGAGAGTCCCTTCACACGATTAATCAACCTCTCGATCAAACCAATCGAATGTCCTATCAAAGGGTTCTAAATCCTAAAGGATATCTCTATCTCTTTAAGATCTATAATGTTACATGATGTGTATGACAAAGTGATTCAATTAATTATCCTAAATATGCAATTGACTTCTCAATCTAATCATATGTTTAAAACAACAAACCACACAAATTATCATAAACATCAAGATCTCAAGCATCAATGATAGAAAATCAATTAACTCAATCAACATATGAATTTAAATACACAAATCCCAAAATTATCCAACAACTCTCATGTTGCTAATCTCACAAGGGAGATTAGCCTACCATATTAAAAAGAAAATCAACATAGACATTAAGATCCTTACAAAACATGATGAACAATAAGGTTTCAATACAAAAGTTGGATGAAAACTCCCTTGGATGTCTCCAATGGTGATCTTCTTTTTCCCCTTGCAATTCTCCTCTCTTCCTTGCTTCTTTTCCTCAATTGGATGAAGGTTTTGATGGTAGGATGATGGTAGATGGAATGGATGAAGATGATGGTGTGGAATGGAGGAAATGATGTGTGATCTAGGTGTAGGAGTGAAACCCTTGTGTGGAATATTCAATCTCTCTTCAAATGTTGAACTTGAGGCTATTTATACCCTCTCCAAATTGGACCAAAAATTTAACATCAAATGGGCTTATTACACACACTAACACATATTGGCAGGTGAAAATCTAAATTTTGGCCCAAAAAATATGCAACTCGAGTTGGCCTTACCCAACTCGAGTTGCAACTCGAGTTAGCCTTACCCAACTCGAGTTGCAACTCGAGTCGAGTTACGTGTGTATAACTCGAGTAATCCTGGCTCGACCCGTGTTGGCAACTCGTGCATCCGCCTGTTCAGTCATGTTGCGAGGCTCAAAAATTAAAAATCCCTTGGAATCTAGTTTGACTCGAGTTGGCAAGTCATGTTGTGACTTGCAACTCGAGTAAACACTCTGCATGATTTTGAACTCCTGTTCTGCCCCTTACTCGACTCGAATTGCAAGTCGAGTTGGACCTTGCAACTCGAGTTGGCTCGCTGGACAATTTTTGGACCCTAACTTGACTTTATCTCAACTCAAGTTGCAAGACGAGTTGCACCTTGCAACTCGAGTTGGGTCCCGGTAGCCCGTTTCATGCTCCTTTCAGCTTCCGTCTCTATTTTTGCTCTATTTTCACCTATTTTACATACGTTTAAGCTCATTTACACACATTTCCCTGAGAACACATAATACAACCAAATAATACATAAAGTACGGATAAAATACTACGAAAACGGATATAAAAAGACACTAAAGTCTAGGTGAAAATATCACTCATTATCCACAAGGGGGGATCACCCCCCAACTATCATCCACATCCTTCCCTCCATCCATCCATTACTGTGAAGATTCGTCTATGGAATCAAGATGAGTACCAAGAGGAGGATTCAAGACGGAGAAGGACACGATGACGCCCACATCTAGGGTTTTTATCATTTCCTAATTTATCTTGTATTTTCCAGACATATGAGAAAGATCTATCCAACTCCAATGATTGTTCTTCGCAACATTATGAGTTAGAACTGTTTTGGTAGATCTAGGATTTTGAAGGTTTTATGAATTAATTAAACTCTCTTGTGTGTCCTCCGTACAACACTACTTGTGGATTAATTTTGTATATGATTGTGCTTTCTTAATCCATATTCACAGTCGTTTTGTGCATCTTCAATTGATATATAGAGTCTGAATATATATCTTGGTTATAGATTGAGTGCATTCACCGCTAAACATGATTCTACGTTATGATATTAAGTGAGAGGACTCCGAAGCTTCATTAGAACTATCATATATGAATGTTTATTAATTGAATTGAATCCGGGTTAGCAAGAAGGATAAAGATGGTAATTTTATAGTACCTATAAAGGGAGATCATATCGGGTTAGATTCCATATGTGGGAAATAATTGATGCTGATAGTACCTAGAAAGGGGAGTGAAATTACGTCTCTTGTTCCAAGGTTATTCACATGTATTACACGCATATTTACTTGTGTCTATAGAGTAGATTTGCATTGTTTAGTGACGTGTCCATAGTTCACAAGGCAGAGTCGGCCTGCACTTGAGAGGGAAGTTAAGTAGTAAATCTGGATTACCCTAGAGCTACATATTCTCCATTCTTGAGCCACTTTTGTATTCTTCCAGGGTTATTTATTTTATTTATTATTTTAAATTAATAGTTTATTAGTGAATAATTTAATTCTCAAACGTTATTGTCTTTCATCTTAATTAATTTAGTAAATAATTAAATTGATAACACGCCATCCTTTAGGTTCGATATTTAACTTGGTCGCTTGTTTAAGCTGCAACTGATATTCTTAATACTTGGGGATTAATTTTGTGTGCAAAAAAAACGCTCATCAAGTTTTTGGCGCCATTGCCAAGGACGACAGTTATTATTGATTTTATTATTTCTAGTTTGATTAAGACTTTTATTTGTGATTATTTGTTTTATCTAACCTTAAATTTTTCTGAAGTACTTATGCACTAAGACAAAGAGAGGAAAGAAAGGAATGAATAACACACAGTACTAAACATGGCTGGAGCAAGGCAGAATCCGGATAATGTTGCCATACGTGAAATTTTCACGAACTATGGATTTGGCAACATGGGGTTGATAGGAGCAAGGGGGGAAGATGATGATTTTAAGATACATTCCACTTTTATAAACATGGTAGAGAAGAATCCCTTTTCTGGAGGTTGCTTTGAAGATCAATATCAGCATCTCAAAAGATTCCTTGGTTATGCAACACTCAAAAGGGTGCTGGAGCTCATGACAATGCTAGGCGGATCGCCCTATTCAAGTTCTCTTTGATTGATAGGGCAGAAGATTGGTTTGAGTCTCTTGATGCCACAGATTGCACTACATGGGACCAACTACAGCAGAAGTTCTTAGAAAGATACATGCCACCCTCTAAGGTGTTTAGAATGAAGCAGGACATCACCCAATTTGTTATGAATCAGGTAGAAAAATTTTATAAGGCGTGGGATAGGTTTAAAGATATGCTCAGGAGGTGTCCACAACATGGAATGTCTAAGGCTCAGTACATAAGCATCTTCTACTATGGATTGGATTGTGAGTCGCGTATTCTTATTGATGCATCACTAGGAGGAGCGCTATTGTTTAAGATAGTACTTGAAGCAGAAAATTTATTTGAAGACATCTCTATGAGTTCACGTGACTGGCCTACAGAATGAGTAAGAGGTTCTTATGTATTGGGTAAGGTGACACAGGTTGAACGTCAACTGGGGAAGCCGAATAGGGATGATGAGATCATCTCTAGTCTAGATAACATCAACAAACTACTAGAATCCCAGCAGAAGCAGATTACAGAGTTGGCACAAAGAGGGCCTCGTATGCAGCAGCAGCAAAAAGTAAAGGCTAGTATTGAAGTTACCTTCAATCGATACATGGCTAAGAATGATGCAAGAGTGGATAGACTTGAGGCTACTAAGAATTCTACCAATGCAGATTTATCTAAGCAGCTGAATGACCTTACTTTATTGATGGGGCAGATAGTCGGGAATGTGAATCAGCTGATGCAGACGTTGGAGAAAGGAAAGTTCCCATCTCAAGACATAATGAACCCAAAAAAGTGCAGAAGCCATCACGTTGAGGTCCGGAACACAGTATGAGGGATCAATGATGCCAAAAATAGATTCTAGAGCTTAAGGAAGTTGGTTTGACTCGGTTTGACCAAGACCCTTGGTCGAACAACCCATAATAAGTCGAACCAGGCACCTAGAAATGTTTCGGAGATCGCCGATGGCTGGTTTGATCTCGATTTTGACCAAGAGCTTGGTCAAACCAGCTCCTAAGATAGTCGAATGAAAAGCCATGGAAGAGAGGATTATTTTCGCATAAAAATAACCCCAATCGGTGGTCGAATTCGAAAGTTATGCTCAAAACTGTGAGACTGCATAATCACACCCAGTAGGTCCGTTCGACCAGCCGTTCGGGTCGAACAATATATCAATGAAGATGCCCATAGAGACTCAATCATGAAAGAGCATAGTTATGGTTTTTAACTTGTCTAATCTTGATTTTAATAGGACATATGATTCTGAAATTAAGTGGAAGATTGACAAGGAGGAGTCTGGAGTCTAGACAGCCATGAGACGAAGGAAATTCTAAGGATCATATTTTTGTGACTAAGAAAGGTGAGGTGCTGAGTGTAGACAAGAAGAGGGAAAGGAAGTATTTGAAGATGAGGATGCGAGAAGACCGCCCTTGATCAAGTAGTCTAAAAGGCTGCATACCGTCGTGACTCTCCGACGTTAAACATGAGTGCCTGTTGGGGGCTTGCTCTTCCGTTTTATTACTTTATTTCTTTTGTGTGAGTGAGGAGCTATTATATTTAAGGTGTTCACGCTTAGACAATTACATCTCTTTTCAAACTTAGTTTCGACTTACGTTTTTACTAAGTTTGGGGGGGTGTGATGTACTTACCTCATCTTATGAGCACCAAGTGTTTAATATTTCTTTTTGTTGGTTGTTTGTTTGTTAGGGGGTTATTTTTTGCAGAATATTAATATTTTAACCGGTGTTGATATGTCGATTTTTTGCAACTTACCTAATGTTTAGTGTGTTGGTGTGTCTAGTGTGTGTAATCAATTAGATAGTCAATTGAGTCTTTTTTATAGTTTTTTTATTTTTTTATTGATGAATCCTGTAATGATGAGTGTGTTTGAGCTTTGATGATAGAAAAGGTAAAAGTGGAGGAAAGATGAGTTCTACGTTGAGGCTTTGATCTGACCGAGTTGAACAACTCGAGGAGCTCTTGCATACGTTGAAGAAAAATCAGGTGCCCTAATTTTCTTATTCATATTTTAATGTGTGCTTTTAATTCATAGGAGTGGAAGGATTGATATCTTGGTTTTGGTGATCCATGTGAGCTTATATTTTTAAATTGTGCCTAAAATTCATATGCATTTGAAATTGATGAAGGAAGTGTACTTGAGTTTTATGGTGGTATGAAGTTCTATGTGTACTTTTGGGATATTACTTACCATGAAAAGTGCTCTGTTACTTGTTAAAAATCCATGTGAGATTTTGAGCCTCGTTAATCATGTTACATAATCACATGATGTCTGTTTCTGGTGAGTATCGTTCTTGTGCGTGTATTCTAAAACTTGCCTCTTGTCTCACTTTAAACTACATGTTTTTTGTATATAATGGGAGATGATTTTAGGCCATCCAAGAACTTATAAGTCACTTAGCCAAATAATTTCTTATCGAATGATGTTTATCCGTAGTTAGCTCCGTTGAGCCTAAAAATCTCATTCTTTGGCAGCCTACGAAAAATAACCACTTTGAGCATCTGAATTTTTTGAGCCTTGGTTGTCCATCATGAAAAGAATTAATAGCTTTTCAAAGTGTGTTCATGGAGTTTGATAACAGTTTGGGAAGGAATGAAATTGGTATGGAAACATTGATTGAGCTTGAAATTGCATCTAAGGAGAATCATGGAGTAGTGCTCGAATCTAGTGCTCCGTGAAATAAAATACCATAGGGTAGTGCTTACATCTAGTACCCTATGGAGTATGTGCGAGGTAGTGCCCGAAACTGGTACCTCGAGAGAAAATAAAAAGAGAGAAGAAAGAAAAAAAATATTGTGCCTGAAGGTGAAGAAGGAATGAAAATCGTCAGGCATTGAAAAGAAAGAGAGGATGAAAGTTGAAGTGATCAATCAGCTTTAGTTCTCCACTATTTGAGTCATATTGTCCATATATTTCCTACATTAACTAAAGAGCCAACATTACATCCAAAAGAAAAGTCCTTTTGGATCCCATTGTCGAATCATACTTTTAGTAGTGGAGAGTTTGAGACTTTTGGCAAGCTTATGGTTACGCATGCACTTGAATTGAATCTGAGCGTAAATACCTTAACCCATAAGTGTACATCTTTTATACTTGAGTACAAGTGATATATATACTTCCCATGAAAACATGTCAATAAAGCATTTGAATTGGTGGTAATTGTCTTATTTTGTATACTATGAATTGATTATTACATGTAATGAAAGTTGCATGACCTAAGTTGAGGACAATTGTATTTTGAAGAGGGTATTGGTCATAGTCCTTGTTTTCCTGCTAATTTTCTTACTCTCTCTCTTTATTTTGTTGCCTTGGGACAAGCAATTGGTAAGTTTGGGGGATTGATGAGAGTAAAAATAAGTGTGTTTTAGTGTCCAATTTAACATCTTTTTGATGAAAATTATTGTTATATACTAGCACAATTATCTCATAGTTGATATATGTGAGAAAAAGGTGCGTTTGGGGTGTTTTATTGTGTTTTAGGTGGAAAAATGATAAAAAGTGCAAAGTTGGAGAAAAGGTGTAACTTGTGCAAGAATGCTGAAAAATGTACGTCCAACTTGTGTAATTTTTTTGTATTCGTGTGTAGCTCAAAACTATAAGTATGATACATGAATGAAAAGACACAGAAGAGAGGATCATTTTGGCGTAATAAACACTTCAATTGGAATCCAAACGAGAAAGTTAAGATTAAAATGGTGACGCCGTGCAAGCTATTCCTGCTCAGCACGGTTTTATCACTTTGCATGATATGTTACACCTTTATATATTAGATTTTTGTGAGTTCTCCACATGGATAGAAAGCCAAGCAAGAGAGGATCGCGTGACCGCAAGAATCACACAAATTGGAGTTTGGATGTGGAAGTTATACGCAAAACGGTGAGACTGCACAAGCTAGTTTGACATCACTGATCTGGTTCGACCACTGGTTTGGGTCTAACCAGGAACTTGAAAGTTTGCTACAGAGTGGTTCGACCTCCCTGATCTGGTTTGACCAAGCCCAAAGGTCGAACCAGCATGCGGGACAGCTCCAGATCTGTATTTTTACACCCCAGTGTGTGTATTTTTCGTGTTTTTAAAGAAAAGCCAATCCAAGGTCCATAAGGAGAGCTTACAAGTATAAAAGGGGATGTAGATCACACCAAGGAAAAACCGCAACACAATCTTCCTACACCCCACAAGGGGGGATCATCACCCAACTATCATCCACATTCTTCCCTCCATCCATCCATCACTGTGAAGATTCGTCTGTGGAATCAAGAGGAGAACCAAGAGGAGGATTCAAGACGGAGAAGGACACGACGATGTCCACATCTAGGGTTTTTATCGTTTCCTAATTTATCTTATATTTTCAAGACATATGGGTAAGATCTATCCAACTCCCATGATTGTTCTTCCAACATCATGAGTTAGAACCGTTTTGGTAGATCTAGGGTTTTGAAGGTTTTATGAATTAATTAAACTCTCTTGTGTGTCCTCCGTACAACACTACTTGTGGATTAATTTTATATATGATTGTGCTTTCTTAATCCATATTCACGGTCGTTTTGTGCATCTTCAATTGATATATAGAGTCTGAATATATATCTTAGTTTTAGATTGAGTGCATTCACCGCTGAACAGGATTTCATGTTATGATATTAAGTGAGGGGACTCCGAAACTTCATTAGAATTATCATATATGAATATTTATTAATTGAATTGAATTTGGGTTAGTAAGCAGAGTAAAGAGGGTAATTTTATACTATAAATGGAGATCATATCGGGTTAGATTCCATACGTGGAAAATAATTGATGCTGATAGTACCTAGAAAGGGGGGTAAAATTACGTCTCTTGCTCCAAGTTTATTCATATGTGTTATACGCATATTTACTTGTGTCTATAGAGTAGATTTGCATTGTTTAGTTTTGCATTGTTTAGTGATGCGTTCATAGTCTATAAGTAGAGACGGCCTGCACTTGAGAGGGAAGTTAAGTAGTAAAACTGGATTACCTTAGAGCTACCTATTCTCCATTCTTGAGCCACTTTCGTATTCTTCCAGTGTTATTTATTTTATCTGTTATTTTAAATTAATTGTTTATTAGTTAATAATTTAATCCTCAAACGTTATTACCTTTCATCTTAATTAATTTAGTAAATAATTAAATTAATAATACATCGTTCTTTGGGTTCGATATTTAACTTGGTCGCTTGCTTAAGCTGCAACTGATATCCTTAATACTTGGGGATTAATTTTGCGTGCAAAGAAAACGTGAATCACTTTTCCCAGATACCTACAAAACGAGAAACACAAAATTAGATTCTAGATCCAGAAATTTGACAAACACAAAGTAAGTCAAAAGAAATTGACACACAGTCATAAAATTTCACATTATCACAAAGATAAAAGAACAAAACACAAAGCTCTCAAGATAACACAAAGTTCACAGAGTGTAATCACATAGATTAGAACTCACAGTTCTCATGACACACAAGCAATTCACATAGAAATATAGGATCACAAACATGAATTCAAAATTCATAACATATATCACCAAGAATAGAAATCAAATTCTAGAGACACATAGTCTAAACACAAAGAAAAACAAGCTAGCATTCACATATAACGTCACATAGACACTCCACAAAGAAGCACATACAGTAATTAGTAATCAAACGTTACAAAAATATAAGATTCACACAAAACATGCTCCACCTCACTAAAAGAAACAAATAAGCATGTAAACAAGGCACAAAAGCATAAAAATAACACGTAATAATTATGCACATACTCTACCTCACTAAGAGCAGCCATGAACATTACAAGTTTGATATACAAACATGCACAAAACATAGATAACAAATTTCAACAAATTTTTCACACAAAGAAAACACATATATTTAAAGAGAAACCACTAAAGAAACTAAATTTTCAGAAAAAATAAAATTTTAAAACATGCAGAATTAATAAGCCATTTAAACACACAAATTAAAGGCTAAAGTAATTAACACAAGCACAACTAGT
This sequence comes from Pogostemon cablin, assembly GCA_023678885.1. Lineage (NCBI taxonomy): Eukaryota > Viridiplantae > Streptophyta > Magnoliopsida > Lamiales > Lamiaceae > Pogostemon > Pogostemon cablin. The sequence continues at coordinate 12,529,346 of CM042993.1, forward strand.
AAACTTTACTATAACTCTCATTTCTATCACAATATTGGATTGTTCACTAGATTTATCCTTCTTGGGGCGGGGACATTTGTTAGCATAATGGCCACATTTGTTACAATTATAGAATTTACGATTTTTAGCCTTAAACTTATTATTATGCTTTCCCTTGACAAATATAACACCCCCTAAAATTTTTTTCACCCCATTGTGATTTAAATCATGCTCTTTGCTTTTTAAGCCATTAACCACCACATCAAGAGTAACATCATCGTGATCATACTTAATATCATATTTGACAGCACAATAAGATTCAGAAATAACATTTAATAAGATAATGGGGGAATACTCATCAATGTGCTTATCACAAGATTACTTGATATCAATAATAAGCTTTGTAAAAGTATCCAAGTTTTCATCAATGTCCTTATTCAAATCCAATTTAAAATTGAAAATTTTTCAAGCAAGAACATTCTACTAGGCAAAGATGACACATTGAACAATTCATCCAACTTTTTCCACGTCTTTTCAGCAGACTCAAATTGACCAACCTTTCTTAACACCGAGTCGGAGAGATTTAAAGTAATGGATGATAATGCAAGCTCATTCATATCAGATTTCTATTCTTCAGTTACAGTCAATCAATGGCCTTATAGACACATTGCTGAACAAAAACACATTTCATTTTTTGTTTTCAAATTTTGAAATCAGTTTTACCATCAAAAGAAGTCATGCCAAAGGAATTAGAAGCCATTTTTTAAGCACAAACCAATATAGGGAATAAACAGACAATCAAGATTATCAAATAGCGGAAGCAGTTCACACCAGGATAACAAATATCACTTTAAAATATCACAAAGAGAGGACCAGCTACCTCAAAGCATCACAAAGGAGGACCAACCGCCTCAGGGTATCACAGAGATATATCAAGTTAGAAACTTAGAACAAATCAATATCAGAACAGAACAAATCAGAAACGATCCAAAAAAAATAAAACGAATCAAGGGTCAGAACTGATTTGACCAGAACGTACAGCGGTGGCGGCTAGCGGCTGATCTGAACGCAAATGGTCAGCAGATGGTCAGCCCTAACAACGATTGGCCAGGCGATGGGAGCCCTACTTAAAATCCTAACGGCGGCTGTCCAGGCAGCGGCGTACAGTGGCAGTGGCATTCCAGCAGAGACGGACGGCGGCTGGTATAATTGGAACACCGACGATCGGCGAACGGCGGCTGAAATGACTTGAACAGTAGGCGACAAAGAAGACGATAGACTAAACCGATCAGAAACTACTAAAAACTTCCCTATCACCAAAGGACGATGAACTGAATTGAACAAAAAATACCGCCCACGCACGGTGGACGGCGATCAGAGGACGACGGACATTGACAGACGTCGATGGATAGCAGCGGCCAACGACGAACGACCGACCCGATCTGATCTGACCAAAATATTGAACACGAATGGTGGTTGATCTAAACAGGGCCTGATTTAAACACGAACGGAAGCCGATGGGAAGAAATTATAGCGCTAAAAAAGGAAAACCTTACCAACGTATTGCTAATGGCGACCAACCATCGACGAATGATGGACGGAGTACGACTGGCGACCGACCCGCTCTGATACCACTGTTAGGTAGAGGCGATCATCATCAATGGAGCGCCGGTCTTCGTCGCCAGAGAAGATGGAGGCTGAACGGTGGAGGTGCTCATATTCCTATTCTATACTCACGAGGAATAGAATTGCAGCCACACCCACTTAGGGTTCACAAATTGGGGAGATAAGGGGGGAGGGTGTAAGGCTATGGGCTAATGGCCCAATACTTTGAGATTTGAAGACCAACATTTGGGCAAATAGGCCCAACGGGCCCAACAAATCTCCACCTTGGCCCAAATCATCCACCTTTGTATTCATCTGTGTAGGAATTCATCATCGTACCTTTTTCCGGACACCTGTAAAATGAAAAATACAAAGTTAGGTGCAAGATCCAGAAATTTGACAAATACAAATTAAGTCAAAGAAATTAACACACAGTCACAAAATTTCACATTATCACAAAGATAAAAGAAACAAAGTAAAAAGCTCTCAAGATAACACAAAGTTCACAGAGTATAATCACATAGATTAGAACTCACAATTCTCACGACACATAAACAACTCACATAGAATCATAGGATCACAAAGGTCATGAATACAAAATTCATAACACTTATCACCAAGAATAGAATACAAATTCTAGAGACACATAGTCTAAACACAAAGAAAAACAAGCTAGCATTCACTTATAACGTCACATAGACACTCCATAAAGAAGCACACACATTAATTAGTAATCAAACGTTACAAAAATATAAGATTATACAAAACATGCTCCACCTCACTAAGAGAAACAAATAAGCATTTAAACAAGGCACAAAAGCATTAAAATAACACACAATAATTATGCACATACTCCATCTCACTAAGAGCAGACATGAATATTACAAGTTTGACATACAAACATGCACAAAACATAGAAAATAAATTTCAACAAATTTTTCACACAAAGAAAACACATAGTTTTAAAGAGAAACCATACAAGAAAAATAAATTTTCAGAAAAAACAAAATTTTCAAAACATGCAGAATTAATAAGCCATTTAAACACACAAATTAAAGGCTAAAGTAATTCACACAAGCACAACTAGTAAACTTCACCATAACTCTCAGTTTCAGTTATAATATTGGCTTGTTCACTAGATTTATCCTTCTTGGGGTGGGGACATTTGTTAGCATAATGGCCATGCTCGTCACAATTATAGAATTTACGATTTTTAGCCTTATTATTATTCTTTCCCTTGACAAACATAACACCCCCACAAATTTTATCAACCCCATTGTGATTTAAATCATGCTCTTTGCTTTATAAGATATTAACGATCACATCAAGAGTAACATCATCACGACCATACTTAATAGCAGATTTGACATCACAATAAGATTCATGAATAACATTTAACTAGACAATGGGGGAATAATCATCAATGTTCTTATCACAAGATTGCTTAATAACAATAATAAGCTTTGTAAACGTGTCCAAGTTTTCATCAATGTCCTTATTCAAATCCAATTTCAAACTGAAAATTTTTTCAAGTAAGAACATTCTACTAGGCAAAGATGACACATTGAACAACTCATCCAACTTTTTCCATATCTTTTCAGCAAACTCAAATTGACCAACATTCCTTAACACAGAGTCAGAGAGATTTAAAGTAATGGATGATAATACAAGCTCATTCATATCAGAATTCTGTTCTTCAGTTACAGTAGCAGCATGCGTTCCATCAATGGCCTTATAGACACGTTGTTGAACCAAAACACATTTCATTTTTTGTTTCTAAATTTTGAAATTATTTTTACCATCAAAAGGAGTCATGCGAAAGGAATTAGAAGCCATTTTTTAAGCACAAACAACAATAAGGAGTAAACAAACAATCAAGAGTATCAAATAGTGAAAGCAGTTCATACCAGGATAACAAATATCACTTTAAAATATCACAAAGAGAGGACCAACCGCCTCAAAGCATCATAAAGGTTGACCAACTGCCTCACGGTATCATAGAGATATATCAAGTTAGAAACTCTGAACAAATCAGTATCAGAACTGAACAAATCAGAAAATGGGACAGATCCAAAAAATAATAAAACAAATCTGAAATTTTTTTGAAAACAATAGAATGAATCTATTAGAGGGAAGAGTAGAGACACTTCCCTATCACCAAGGGTTTGAACTGATCTGAGCAGAATGTACAGAGGCAGCGGCCGGCGACTGAATTGAACACGAACGGTCAGCAATGGGAGACCTACCTGAAACCCTAACAGCGGCTGGCCAGGCAATGGGAGCCTTACCTGAAACACTAATGGCGACTGTCAGGCGGCGGCGTACATCGGCGGTGGTGTGTCAGTTGAGGCAGACAGCGACTGGTATAATCGGAACACCGATGGACGACAGCTAAACTGACCAAAACAGTAGGCGGCAGAGAGGACGATGATGTGAACTGATCATAAACCGCCAAAAAATTCCCTATCACCAAAGGATGGCAAACTGAACTGATCAGAAAATACCACTAACGGACGACGGATGACGATCAGAGGATGACAAACATCGACGGACAGCGGCGGCCAGTGAATGATGAACGGTCGACCTACTCTGATCTGATCGGAATCTTGAACACGAATGGTGGCTTATCTGAACACGAACGACGATCGATGGAAAGAAATTCTAGCGCCGAAAAAGGAGAACCCTAGCAAACATACGGTGGATGGCAACCTACAACCGACGGATGGTGGATGGAGTACGATGGACGACCGACCCGCTCTGATACCACTGTTAGGTGGAGGTGGTCGTCATCGTCGGAGCTTCAATCTTCGTCGTCGGGGAAGATGGAGGCTGAACGATGGAGGTGCTCCGGTGCTCAAATTCCTATTCTCTACTCACGCAGAATAGAATTACAGCCACACCCACTTAGGGTTCACAAATTGGGGAGATAAGGGAGGAGGGTGTAAGGTTATGGGCCAATGGCCCAATACTTTGAGATTTGAAGACCAACATTTGGGCCAATAGGCCCAACGGGCCCAACAATGCTCACATATGGATCTAAATAACTACTATCAAACTCAGAAGAAATATGAAATAATCACTGCGAAAGTTTTCTAATATGTATGTATGCACATTTTCACAAGCAATTGATCAGCAGATGTAATTTTTTAATCTTCACTCATCTTCTATTGTGTCATCATCTTGTTTATCATCACTACTCTCGAAAGGATTGTATACTTCACTTGATTCACTTTACTTGATTTTGTACAATTATTATTTACTCATAAATTTGGATGGTTAAGGCTCTCTTTTATAGGCAGAGGCTTATTAAAATAGTTTTTTCTTAAATAAAAAAAAGACGTAGAAATACGCATTAGATAGTGTAAACCTATGTTAGGGCTTCTTCCTTATGTTGGCTCGACTCAAGCTGGAAGACACGACCTTCGGCTTGATCGAGTTAGTTGCAGGGCATGTTGACCTAACTTTTTGGAAGAATGTGGATTCTAGCTTAAGTCGAGCCACCTGACTCAAATCAGTCGAGCTATTTGTTTCAACTCAAGTTATGTCTTTCTCAGGGTAGAACAGTATATCTGGACATTTTGAATCACTTTGGCACCTAGCTCAAGCCAAGCTAGCTACTTGAGTAGGTTGAGTTGCATGTTTCTTCGCCATTTTTGACTTGACTTCTGATTCTGCTATTTCCAGCCTTGATTTCCACATAAAACACAATAAAACACCCAAAATTAATGCACCAATTTCTCAAATATACGATAAGTAACTAGACTTGTGCTAAATATGACAATAATCCTCACCAAAAAAGTGTCAAATGAGACAGTAATATATGCAAAATTTCACTCTCAACATCTTTGTGTGAAGAAGGGAGGAACGATGAGTAATTTTGAGGAAAGATGGATGGTGAATGGGGATGGAAGTGGACGTGGGGAAAGACTCTATTTGTTATAAAATTTTTTGCGTTAAATGATTTACTAATAATTATGAACAAGTACATTTGAAAGAAAGATATGTGGTATTTATCACACTACAGATGCATATGGAGGATTAATAAACCTAAGAGACGAAGTTGAAGAATTTAAACTACTTGGAATAAATTGGCATTACCAAAATTCCGGATTTGCTCATAAAGAGTATTATGGAAGAAGATTCCTTACCTCAAACAATTAGCAAAAAAGAATAATTATTCCTCTTATCTAAATTTGTAATGTATTTTCTACAAGGAGTCTACGAAAATAATTTGTTTGAGCGTGGGCATTCGTACAGTGCTTGGATGGGGGCTGGCTTGTGGTGAAAACAATCTTATCCTCTAATCCTTCAATCAACCTTTTTCATTTTAACTCATTCCTAATCAATAAAAAGAAAGGTAGTTGTTACGCTATTTCTTTACACACTGAATAATCCCCAAGTATTAAGGATATCGGTTGTAGCTCAGCAGGTAAGCAAGTTAAAATATTGAATTATAAGGACGGAGTATTACTAATTTAATTATAAACTAATTTATCAAGACAAGTTTGGCAATTTTAAAGTGAAGTATCAAATTATTATTCTAAAAAAGAAAAATTAAAATTGCAATTAAAAATAAATTAGCACTAAGAAGTATACTAATGTGACTCAAGAATGGAGAATAGGTAGCTGTAGGGTAAATTCAGTTATACTACTTAATTTCCCTCTCAAGTGTACCAGTCACTCATACATACGTCTTGCTTAATTGCGTCGAAGTGCAACCCTTTATTGAGTAAGTGAAATCCTTATTTAATTAATCCAAACATATTTGGGAAATGGTTTCTAATTATTTGTGTTTGATTTGCTCCTTAAGCATGTACGTAGAGCTTCATCCAAATCACTCACCGGAGCAAATCGACAATCTACTCCAAGATGAGTTCCACGAATGGTACAAACAACATGTAAGAACAAATCCTTTTATATAGTTCTACAACAATTCGTCACATTTTATTAGTTCTCAATGTTTAATTTGTTGTCAATCACTAGGTTAAAAATCCAGCAAATGGGATACAAAATCTATTCATGAAATCACTAACTGAAGGTTCGTTAAACTTGGTGACAACTTAGATTGGATACTACATTAATGGTTATATTTTTCACACAATACACTATGGAAAAGGTTTAAAGTCCTGAAACAGTGGAATATGCATTAAAGGAAGTGTCTATGATGAAGATAAGAGTGATTACTACAGTGTACTTGATGAGGTTGTGCCAATACAGTAAATTAGAATGTATGCAAAATACATGGTCTTATTCAATTATACTTGGTACGATCTATCCCCACGGAGAACAAGAACTAATCTTAAAAACCAAGGATAGTCGAGATACACAGCGGAAGAAAACTGGCCAAGTATGATTCTTTTGTACTCGCAACACAAGCTGCTCAGGTTTATTATTATCAGTATCCTAATGATATCAATGATTGGCGTGTTGTAATAAAGATCAAAGTCAGGGCACTAGTAGATGTCGTTTTCAGACACCTATTGAGCCTCCTTTACAAGAGACAGTGGATATGATTATGCCATCCATCTCCGATGGTCTCCCACATACATTGGTAGTTGAAAAAGAGGTGCTGATCGAGATTGCAACGAGTTTGCAGCATCTGATGAAGAATACTTTGACATAAAATCTGGGTATGATTCTTACGAGCTAGGAAATGATACCAAGTCGATTGAGGATGACAACACGAGTGATGAGGATTATTCATAGTCATGTTAATAATTAACTTTTAAGTAAAGAAATAACTTTATGTGCATACGTATTTAACATGAATTCTGATTATTTCTTAACATATATTAACTCAAATATTTTTTTCAATAGCAGATGGATCAACCTAGGGGCGAACACAAGCTGAACAAGGGTATAAAGGATCTCGAGTGAGGAGGCATGAGGTTGTTACTCCCCACCACCTGAAGAGGAGCATCACGAACAGCAAGAGGCTAGAGAACCTCCACCACGATCAGCTCCTATAGCACCTCCACCACTAGCTCCTACAGCACCTCTACCACCAGCTTGTATAACATCATCCTCACGTGGAGGGAGTTTTTCTCAAGGAGTTGGGCCTTCCAGAGCACCAACCAATCGGATGAAGTTTGAGTTGTTTATGGATGAGTAAGTATTTTAAGTTTTCACTGTGTTTTGTGCTTTAAATCTCCTTAATAAATGTGTTTTTTTTTATCTCAATGCAGCATAAAGAAGGCACACGGGGCATCTGGATTATTGCCAGAATGATCGAAAGGATGGATACACATGGTCACAGGTATCAGAAGACAAGCAGTATGAATATTGAGATTAGTTCATTGTGAGGAACTAACTCCATTTAATTCCAATCTTTGTTAAATTTAATGAAAACTAACATTTTGTGCGTTAATCTTTCCAATAAAGTACATATTGATGGGTTGATGCTGACGCTTGGGGCATAAAGCTCGCATTCTACGATAAGGCCCAACGTCGATACAAGAACATCATTGCCGGATTGAAGAGGATCTTCGTGAATGATGACCCGAGGCCAAACTATGTACCACTGAAAGTTTTGAGGTTGCTGGTACAGCATTGGACGAGCCCCGAAGCTCGTACTATGGCAGAGAGGAATAAGTCCAATTGGAGGCACGTGCAGAGGTGGGTGATCGAGTCACTTGCCATACGCGCGGCTCCAAATTAGCTACAAAGTGGGCTCATCAGCTAGTGAGTACAATTTAAACTTTTTACTAAAAAAAGTTGTTAGTGAATTATAAATATTATTTCTTTATACGGTAACTAATGATCCAAATCCAACTCTACATTTTTCAGCAGCTATAGGGTTCCATATCTACGGTGTACGGCATAGCGAAGATTCTTCATAGGAGGAATGATGAAAATGCCCCTACCTACAAACGCCCCCTCCAGATGCTTGTAAGTATTTTTATAAATGGTATCAAATCATTGTAAGTTATAAAATATTTACTTATAAATTCCATTTTGTGATTACGGGACCATGTGGACGATGTCGTATAAACTGGGTCAGGGTAGTGAATATGCCCATGGTGCCATATCTTCCTGATCCTCCAGCACCTTAACGTGCATCCAATAGTCAACGAGGGTCTGCATCCGAGAGCCATTGAGGATTTGCATCCGAGAGTTGCCGACATAATACATCATTTGAAGATGATCATGACATGAATGATTGATTTGAACACTTTTCATTTAAGAGTTTTAGAATTAACAATATTTTACTTGAATTTTATGTGAACATATGTAATTAGTATATATATTTACTATAAGTATAAATATATATGATAATAAATAAATAAATATATATACATAAATATATAATAACTAAGATGGAGGTAGTCCATCAAATCCAAATTTTAACATATGTGGGGCCTACCCTTAATCTCACCTCCATTTCTCCTATATTTACCTCCCACTTGCAATTATCAGCGAAGTCGCCATTGGTTTTATTTAAAAAAAAATTCGTTTTTTTTTTGTTATTTTTTCTTTGTTTTATTTTTATTTTAATTTTAGAGGTATAATTGTAATTTTAATTTATGATTTAGAATATATTTTACCCTTAATGTTTACTCCCTCCATTCCATCCAAAAGTTTATTTTTACTTTTTACACGTGGATTAAAGAGTATTATTATTTATTGTATAGTGGGTAGTTGTATTAGTGGGAGTGTAGACCCCATATTTTAATTGTATTAGTGGGTGTGTGTGGGTCTCATATGTGTAAAAAGGAAAAATGAACTCTTTGGGTGGGACGCCCAAAATGAAAAAAATGGACTCTTTGGGTTGGACGGAGGGAGTACTTATTATTTTATACTTAGGGGTTAAGATTATTTTTATGGGTATAATTATAATTTTACCATTGTGGTTTAGGGTATGTTCACCCATAGGGTTTAAGGTTTAGAGTGTTTAAGGTTTAGAGTATAATTGTAATTTCACTTTTGTGGTTTAGGGTATATTTCACCCATATAGTTTAGGGCTTAGGGTATAATTGTAATTTCACCCTTGTGGTTTAGGGTATATTTTACCCCTAGTGTTTAGGGTTTAGGGTATAATTGTAATTTTATCCATAGGATTTAGGGTATAATTATAATTTCACCCTTATGATTTAGAATATATTTTACCCTTAGGGTTTAAGATTTAGGGCATGATTATACTTTCACCCTTGTGGTAGGGTATATTTTATTCATAAGATTTAGGGTATAATAGTCATTTAAGTATAGTAAATTTTAAAAAAATACTCACTCCGTCCGCTTCTAAGGTATCTATTTTACTATTTTTGGCGTCCATTTCAAAGGTATTCCCCTATTTAATAAAAAAGTACACAATATGACTCACTACTCCCCTCTAATATAATTACACACTTTACCTATAATAATATTCCTTAATCCACGTGCAAAAAATAAATGAATACCTTAGAATCAGACGGAGGGAGTAATAAAAACAACATTAATAAAGAAAGTTAAATTAATTAAGAATGGTGGGGACCACAGGTTCCACCAATTCATTTGGTGGGACTGTTCCACGCAAGTTAAACTCATGTATGAAATACTTCCTTCGACCACTTATAATTTACTTTTTGTTCGTGAATTAAAGAGTATTGTTATTATACGAGTAGTGAGTAATTGCATTAGAGGATGTGGTGGGCCATGTGAGGGTCTCTTTTACTAAAAATCTAAAATGAATACCTTTGAAATGACCCCTAAAATGATAAAATGGGGAGTACCTTTTTAAGAACAATTAATTTATTAAAATAAAATAAAAGTGATAATATTATTTAGGGTAGGTCTTGCGTGAGACCGTCTCAAGTGAGACCATTTTACACTTTTTTAAATAATTATCACTTTTGTTATAAAATGTTGTCACTTTCGCTATAAAATGTTATCACTTTTCATTTATACTATAAATTATTCATAAAATAGAATTTTTATTTTTCAATAATTTAGTATCACTTTTTATTATAAAAATTATCACTTTCTATCCGTCTCACTTAAGCCCTTACGTGAGAGGGCTTACGTGAGACGGTCTCACACAAGTCTTTGCCTATTATTTAATAAAAATAGTAATTAATTAGAAAACGTTAAACGTATCATCATGGACAATCTCTCACACAAATATTGCTATTATTATTATTATTATTATTTTAAAATGTATATTTGGGTGGGGGTGGGCAAAGACAAAATGTCCATATTCATCAATGATAGATGAGTGACCACATGTGTGTTCATACCGCCGACTCTCGTCTTGATGAAAATTACTAAATCAGGATTTGTAGAGTATATGTATATGTGTGTGTCATGGCCATACAAACTCACATTAACTTTTATTAACTTAAACCGACTCATTGTCAACTACTCATACCCTCTTCCCCCATTATTCCTCCATCATTTGATAATCTCCCATCTCCTTTTCACTCATCATCTCTATATATAATCTCCATCTCCTCCTCTTAAACACAAACAATTAAGATGAGAAATATGGCCACATCTTCGTCAAAAGGCATCGCCGCCATTGTGGGCGTGGGGCCGAAGCTAGGCCATTCCATCGCGCGTAAATTCGCTCATGAAGGCTACACTGTGGCCATCCTCGCCCGCGACCTCGCCAGGCTGTCGAGGTTCGCGGACAAGATCGCTCGGGAAGAAAAGGCGCAGGTGTTCGCCATCCGAATCGACTGTTCGGATTCGCGGAGCATCAAGGAGGCCTTCGAGGGAGTGCTCTCGCTGGGATTCGTGGAAGTGCTCGTCTACAACGCGAGCTACCCTGTAACGTGGACCCCCACCAGCCTCACCGATATCCCCCTCGATCAGTTCCAGAAGTCGCTTGCCGTTTCCTCCGTCGGCGCCTTCCACTGCGCCCAACAAGTAATACTTCTTCTCCCAATTTCATTTTCACGTCGAATAATGAGAATGAAATGATATTGAAAATGAAATGATGTTGAATGATGAAATGATTGCTTTCATTCATCATTGGACCCATCAATGTTTATTGTTATTATTTTTATTTCGAAATTTGAACCAAGGACACGAATATTATTGATAATCAGGTGCTGCCGGGGATGGTGGAAAGAGGGAAGGGGACTATACTCTTCACAGGCTGTTCCGCGTCGCTCAATGGCTTTGCCGGTTACTCTGATTTGTGTATGATTAGATTAAATTAAATTAAATTAAATTAAATTAGATTAAACTAAATAATACTTCCAACAGCTTTTAATTCTTTCGTTTCATGATTTAATTATTTAATATATTTATGTGATGTGATATGTAGGTTGTGGGAAATTTGCTCTGAGAGGGTTATCACAATGTCTAGCACGAGAATACCAGGCTTTGGGTGTACACGTAGCTCATGTCATCATTGACGGTCTCATCTCTGCCTCTCTGCCTAGGTTTGTCTTTTCTCCTTTATATCTTTTTCATTCCCAACATTTCTATTTTATTTTATTTTATATGATACGACCGACCATAGACATGCACAAATGAACCGGAACCGGCGGTTCGAACCGGGGAACCGCCGATTTTAACCAGAACCGGAACCGCCGGTTCCTAAACCGGCAAAAAAAAAAACCGGAACCGGCTAAGGAAGGTTCGGTTCCGGTTCCTCATATTTGGGAAAAAAACCGGCGGTTCCGGTTCTAACCGCCGGTTTTTTAATTTTTTTTAATTTTTTACGCTTAAAATCCAAAAAAAAAATAAAAAAATAAAACCGGAACCGGCGGTTCCGAACCGGAACCGGAACCGGCGGTTCCGGAACCGAAAGCTTCGTACCCCGGTTCGGTTCCGGTTCCCCCTATCTTGGAACCAGAACCGCCGGTTCCGAACCGGGGTGCATGTCTAACCGACCATAGTTTTGCATCACCGCTTATACCAATTTAATATTTGTATAATTATTTTTTAGGGAAAATAAATTTTTTTGTCCGTTAACTTTGCCCAATTTTGAATTTAGCCCATAAGTTTTTCACATTTTGAAAATCGTTCATTATATTTGCAGAATTTTGAAAACCGTCCATTATATTTGAAAATTTTGAAAATCGTCCATCATGTTTATCAAGTTCAACAAAATCGTCCGTTTCAACAGGTCATTAGCAGGTTATTCTAAAAAATAAAAATAAAAAATATGTAATATATATATATACTATTTAAAAAAAATAGCCTCCACTAAGAATTTATATTATACTCTCTCCGTCCTCCCGAAAGAGGGCATTTTATTTTTGTGCACGTTGATTAAGAAGTATTGTTATTTAATGTGTAGTGGGTAGTTGTATTAGTCCCATATTTTAATTGTATTAGTGGGTGGGTGTGGATCTCATGTGTGTAAAAAAGGAAGTGACCTTCTTTGGAACGGACGACGAAAATGAAAAAAAGACCCTCTTTCGATGGACGGAGGAAGTATCAATATTTAGTCAAATTTGCTCCACTTTAGTAATGAGATTAATATTGTTTGTTTGGTATACGGAAGTGAAAAATGAAAAGTGAGATAAAATTGGTTAAATAAAAATATGATATAGGTTAATTGGGGTGAAAATATTCAAATGACCTGCCATAGCAGGTCAAAGGACCAAAATATTGAATTTTATGAAGTTAATAGACTAATTTCAAAATTGTTATAAAATTAACAGACTAATTTCAAAATTAAAAAAGTTAATGGACTAATTTCAAAATGAATGAAAGTTAGCGGACGAAAAAAATTTTTTCCCTATTTTTTATTTCACTCCAAAACTTTACTCCATATATTGAGTTGCTAAGTCCATTTTGAAGGAGATAATACTTTGTATTAAAAGATATACTCCTCCCTCCATGTATTGATAATGTATCCATAAGATATACTCCTCCCTCCACATATTGATAATATATCCATTTTTTTAGCCTTAGGTGTAAGGAATATTATTTTATATAAAATGGGTGTTTATATTAATAGTGGGTGATTAGTATGTGAGAGATCTCATTTATTAAAAATTGAAAATGCATAGAATATTTTTAAAGTAAACTATCAAAATGACAAAATAATATTTCGATTAAGGAGTGAGTACATTTTAATTAGTTAAAAAGATTATTTTCTATAATGGAAAGGTAGTTGAAATATAAAGAGTACTCTTTCCATCACATCCCAATTGTTGCGTTTATTTTTTGTGCGAAAATTAAGGAATATAATATTATTTTAATGCTTAGTAAGTTGAAAGATATAATATTTTCATATATAGTGGATAGTTATATTAGTGTTGTGTTTGACCCGATGAAGATATACTAAATATTTTGTGTGGGTCTTATACACCAAAAAAGGAAATGTAACTATTATAGTGGGACTATCAAATTGAAAATATGTAATCATTATTGTAGGACGGATGGAATATTAAAGTTTGTAAAAAAAATACTCATTCCGTCCCACAACTAGGTATATTTTTTTTCATTTTGGTCCGTCCCAAAACAAAGTATACATTTCATTTTTTGGTTGATGGGACCCACACAAAACAATTATTATAAACACATGTGTCCCACCCACTACATTAATACAACTACCCACTACATATTAAAATATATTTTCTCTCACTTCATTACATATTAAAATATTATACTCCTTAATCTACGTGCAAAAAGCAAACGTATACCTTGTTCCGGAATGGAGGAAGTATTTTTTTCCTAAAAAATCAAGGATATAAGTTCGTACAATAAACACTATAAAATTCAAGAGTTGATACTCGGTGCACCCGGGTGCAAGGGTACACCCATATTTGTATATTTTTTTATTTTATTTTGTATACATGTTTCTTAATAATTGTATACTTTTTTCAAACTCAAATTTTCATTAAAAAACTAGCATCCATATGTGTATAACTTTTTATTTAATAGTGTATACATATTTTTTAATAGTTGTAGTATCTTTTTACACTCAATTTTTCATTAAAAAAACTAACAAATAAATTGTATATATTTTTATTCATAATTGTATATATTTTTGTTCATAATTGTATACGATTTGAAAATGGGTGCACCGTATCTTGGGTTGCATCCAGTGCACAATAAGTGCACAATAGTATTAGCCAAAATTCAATACTAACGGTATAAAATAGGATTTGGGCGAATGAAACTAGCTCCGGGTGCTGCCTCCATATGTGTATAAATTTTTATTTAATAGTGTATACTCTCTCCGTCCCGCATTAGATGTTTGTTTTTTGCTCGGAGATTAAAAGATATAGTAATATTTTAATGTATAATGAGGTGAGAGAAATAATATTTAATGTAAAGTGAGTAGTTGTATTAGTGTTGTGTGTGGGTCCTACATGAAATAATTAATTATTTTGTGTGAGCCTAATTTGATAAAAAAGGAAATGTAAACCTTAACTTGGATAACCCAAAATAGAAAGTGTAAACCTTAACGCGGGACAGAGGGAGTATATGTTTTCCTAATAATTGTATTTTTTTTTACATTCAGTTTTTCATAAAAAAATACTAATAGAAAATTCAATTACAAAGTAGTATATACATTTTTATTCATTAATGTATAATATATTTTTATTTATAAGTATACGTTTCTAAAAGTGGGTGTACAAAATAATTTATTATCATACTAATAATTTTGTATGGTGATACATTGTTCTATTCCCACCGTTTTTGAAATTTGTTTACACTTTCTATTTTGAATCGTCTCATGTATTTCTGTACATTCCATTAACACTAAAAATACACTAATATATCTTACTTATTTTTTTATTTTATTCATCAATCCCAACAACTTTATTTACTTTTTTT
Organism: Pogostemon cablin; assembly: GCA_023678885.1. Taxonomy (NCBI): domain Eukaryota; kingdom Viridiplantae; phylum Streptophyta; class Magnoliopsida; order Lamiales; family Lamiaceae; genus Pogostemon; species Pogostemon cablin. The sequence goes on from CM042993.1 coordinate 12,544,652, forward strand.
ACACTTTATTCATCATTCTCACAACTTTATTACTTTTTCTTTTTAAATTATCAACTAATTACCCCTATTTTTTCTTACATTATATATTTAAAAAATAATATTTCTTAATATGTGTATCGGTAAAAATGAGTATAATACCCGAAATAGAGGAAGTATAAAATTTTCATTAACATGGTATAATACTGAGGTAATTGCCAAAAATATCCAAAATGAATAGGCAAAAATCATTGTCATCCATAAAGTAAATTATATAACTTCAATACTCAATTGTCCATTTTTGGACAAAAATACCCACATCCTGTTGGAATGCTATGTATTGTCGGAGTTTCGACACCGAATTCGACATCATCGGATATCGGATTCGGTGTTAGGGATGTCGAATTTGGTGTCGAACCCCAACATAGCATTCCGATAGGGTGGTCGGATGTTGAATTCGGTGTTAGAACCCCGATATAGAATTATGACATGATGGGGGTATTTTGGTCCAAAAATGGACAATTGGATATGAAATGTATACAAATTAATTAATGGATGGCAATGATTTCCAACCTAAAAAATCGGTTAAATGGGCTAGCCTCCTATAATACTTTATATATATGTATTAATATTTTATAATTGTATTACTCCATCCGTCTCATCCATAAGTTACCATTTGTTTTTTGTACGTGGATTAAGGGATACTATTATTTTATGTGCATTGGATAGTTGTATAAGTAATCAGTGGTGGGCCATATGTGAGACTTTTTTATTGAAAGGGGAAAATGAGGACCTTTGAAGGGGGACACCCAATATAGTAAAATTGATACCTTTAGGTAGGACGAACCCAAAATTAAGTTCGGATCAGATAATATCTAATTGTAGTAGATCCATTTAAGTTATGTCTACAAAATTTTGTGTTTATATATATAGGAGTATATATATGATACTCCCTCCGTCCCACGGAAAAGTACTCATTTTACTAAATTGGACGTATCATTCAAAGGTCTTCATTTTCTCTTTTAGTAAAAGGGTCCCACATATAACCCACTACTCACTACTAATACAACTACCCACAACACATAAAATAATAATACTTCTTAATCCACATGCAAAAAGTAAATGGAGACCTATGACCGGGACGAAGGGAGTATGATATTCTTATATGACAAGATATTTTGTGGAACTGGCACTACAAAAAAAGTATTTTTTAGCAACGCAATTTACCAATAGAATTCAATCCTTTGGTATTTACCAACGAAATTCAATCCTTTGATATTTATCAATGGATTAGCAACCAAAATGACATTTTTCTTTTAGCAATGGAATGCCAATGGATTTATTCTCTATTTTAGCAACGGAATTCAATCCGTTGGTAATTACCAAAGGATTACCAAGGGAATCCTTATATAAATTAGCAACGGAATACCAACGGACGGTATTGATTTTTCGTTGCTAAAAATTTACCAACCACCACTTTAGTAATGGATTCCATTGCTAATCATCTGGTAAGCCAATTTAACAATGGAATTAAGGCTTTTACCAACGGAATATTCATTTGCTAAAAAATAGTTTTTTTGTGTGGATGCACCGAATGCACCTGGTTTTGATCCTAATATATTTATTAATACGGTTACATTAGTGAATAAAAATTAGGGTAGGTCTAGCGCGAGACCGTCTCATGTGAGATAATTTTACACTTTTTAAAATAGTTATCACTTTCGCTATAAAATATTATCATTTTCACTATAAAATGTTATCACTTTTCATTTACACTATAAATTGTTCATAAAATAACATTATCACTTTTTATTAATTTAGTATCACTTTTCAGTATAAAAGTTATCACTTTCTAACCGTCGTACTTAAACCCTTACGTGAGATGATCTCACACACGTATTTGCCTCAAAATCAAAGTAGTTTGTTATGAAAATGTATAGTTATAACATACATTAGAAAATGCATGTGATAGTGTATAATTTGATATTATAAAAAATAATATATTCATTAAAATAATACATATACATTATCATTATGTATATATGATATAGTATATATTTTCTTGATAAAAAAATGATAAATATTTTATCATATACTCCATATATTAATATTTTTGTGTTTTCTGCAACTTCAATGTATTGAATGAATAAGTAGAGAAATAGAAAAACATAAGGTATTTTTGTGTTTTCTGCAACTACAATGTATTGAATGAATAAGTAGAGAAATAGAAAAACATAAATTCTAAAAAAGTAGTGTATTTTATAAGCTCCATGAGGAAAGATTAATTTTACTCATCCAACTAATGAAAAAGAAATAAATAAATTTGATATAGAAGAATCTGAATGGTGTGATGATTAGTACTGTTGTATCACAATTCCAGTTATATAGTTATATACAGCTAGCAAAGCAGTCAATATATATGGGTTCAAAGTAACTTGTCTGCCTGCCTACCACTTTTAAAGATTCCTGATGAGATCCCCAGAATCTCACTACTTTTACCCCTAGCCACTTGCCACTCATTTTCACATAATTCACGTTTATTTTTCTACTTAATTAGCTTCGGATTTGTTTGTAACATTTTTGTAAGGCAAATAATATTCCCTACGTCTTCCCGCTAGGACACATTTTGTTATTTTGGGCGTCTATTCAAATAGTTTAATTTTTCTTTATATATACATGGGACATGAACCACACATTCCCTACTAATACAAATAAAATATGACTCCACAAGACCACACTTAATATTACAACTATCAACTGCATATTAAATAATATTCCTTAATTCATATGAAAAATCTACTAACAAATAGAGTATAAAAGAGATGAGAAATTATACCATTGAAAAAAGAAAAAAAAAATAGAGCAATAACAGAATTTTCTTACCCCACAATCCACATGTCAATCCTATAATAAGTCATATTCCCTCCTACCCCTCTTAAGTAACTATTTTGCTATTTTGATCCGTCCTAATACAAAGTGTTTATTTCTTTTTTGGGTTAATACAACACATACAATAATATTATTATACTCAACACAAATACAACAACTCACTATATATTAAAATATTATTTCTCTTATTTCATTACACTTGAAAATATTATACTCAACCACCTGAAAAAGCAAACAAACACTTATAAGGTAAGGGAGAGAGGGAGTATAATCCACCACGTTATTCACTCACAACCCACAATTTCCTTCAAAATATTCTATTTTAACTTCCCACGCAGCCATAAAATTCATGGGTTCTTTGCAGTTCTCTGACAATTTCTTGCCGCAAATATCACTCATTCATTACTAAACTACACTCAATTTCAAATTTGCACCCGTAAATTAAATAAAAGGTGCTCACTTTTTCGTTCGTCTTATACATACATAAAAAAATAATTATTTAATATTATATCTTCATATTTTAAAATTATCGATTCTTTTCTACTCACATAATTTGTTTTACAATGAGCAGGCTTATTGTGATCCAAATTTATAAGATATATTCAAGAATATACATTTTATTCTTAAAGGTATGGGGTATATTATAATTAATAAGATTTTTTTTTATTGAAAGTCGCGGTTGAAATACAAACGGTATTATTTTTTAACTAAAAAAATTATTTTTATTTTTTTAAAGTTAAGGATATTAATTTTATTCTAAAAAATATTACATTTAATAGAGTTTTTGGTTGTTTTTTATTTATTTATTATTCTTTTATAAGTATTGATTGATTCTGCAAAATTAACAAGTAAAATCCAAAAATTATCTTTCTTAGTATCCTTAAAAAATTAACTATGTAAATAAAATAGAGGGAGCATAATTTTATGAATAAAATTTGCGTGCCCTCGAGTGCCTTACACCCAGATTTGAGGAATTTATAAAGTTGTAGCTATGTACATTTTAGTATAAAAATGTGTACCCTTTATCTTTAGAAAAAAATAAAATATTTTTTATTCAAATATTAATAAGATTCAAATTTCAATCAATTCTTTCGCCGAGCGTACAAGATACCAACTCTAATTTTATATTTTCTATATTTTTACAATTATAATCCTAAATTCTAATACACCACCACTGCGTGCACACGGATCTAGGTTTTTTTGTCCAAGTTCGTTGCTATGAAAGTTTTATGGGAGGATTACTACTAGGTACACAAAAAAACCTTTAATTACTATGGGATACAAACATACAAAAGTATTACTACTAACTACAAAAATATATAGTGATATTTTAATATTACCCCTACAAATGTGCTGCACATAAATGTTGTGTTCAGCAAGTGTTCGTGTGCAGTAGAAAAAAGTGTGTGTAGCAAAAAAATGTGGTGGTCCGGCGACGGTCAACGGCCGGTCAACATCGGTGGGAGGGTGGGTGAGGGGTAGGGTTAGTGGTTTAAAAGTGTATGTGATTATAATGTTATAATTGGTATTTTACTTTAATATTTTGCATTAAATAATAATTATTTTAAATCAATGTATCTAGTAGTAATTAGGGGTACAAAGTGTGTACCTATTAGTAATTAATCCAAGTTTTATACTTATGTATTAAATGCTACTCCCTCCGTCCCATAGAAGTTGACACACTTTCCTTTTTTGTTTATCCCACTAAAGTTGACACATTTCCTTTTTAATACATGGGACCCACACAAAAAATAATTAATCTATTCTCATGGGCTCCACATATCACCTCTAATACAACTATCAACTACACATTAAATATTATTTCCCTCACTTCACTTTACTTCACTTTACATTAAATTATTATACTCATTAATCTCCGTACCCAAAAAAATTATATCAACTTCTCCGGGACGAAGGGAGTATATTCTTAAGTATAACAACGAATATTCTTGATTTTTTATAATTAACATTTTTAATTAAAAAAATCCTATAAATTAAAAAAATATACTCTTTAAAATAAACGGTAATGTCCTTAAACAACTTATATAATCGGATGTATAATAATATATATCATGTAATAAATAAATAATCCCACACGGTCACACCCTACAAAATACACCCATCGCTCAAAAACCCCAATGCAATGCCCAAACCTAACTCCCGACACACTATACCCTACAATCAATAAAGAGAACCATTCACATCGGCTACCCTAAAACCACCACCACCAACTTGAGTTTGCACTCCTTTCACAAAATAAATAAATAAATAAATAATAATAATATAATTGCAATTGGGAAGAACCTTCAAGAATAGTTTTTAATTTCGATATATTTGTTTGATTTTCATTTCATATGAATATATAACGTACATTCGCATTTAAAAATATAAACATTTAGTAATTATTAATAAAGTGAATATTAAAATATAAATTATTTCATATCTTTTTACTTATTAAAAAATATTCTAAAATAATTAGAGCATTCATTTTCGTCCCAAAACTTTCAAATTTGCTTCAATTTCATCCAAATATATATATTTTTTAGGAATTTTGTCTCATAATTTTGTAAAAGCACCTATTCAGATACATCCCTTGAAATTAGAAAGATTGAATATTTTTAAGTAAAAAATACAATTTTTGTGAGAAATTTAAATGCTATTTTGGAAAAATTAAATTATTTTAGACTATTTTGAACAAAGTAAATATGTATGGGACAATTTTTAGTTTACACTAATAATAAAGGGGACAATTTTGATTTTAATCTCAATTAAAGTGTATCGTGTTTATAATTTGATTATCCAACCCTCATATGAAATCCTGACTAGAAGGAACGTCTTAAGATTTTTTTATTCATCTTATTATTTATAATTCTTTAGTGATAAAATCACGTGAGATCATTTTTATGTATATATTTTTAATAATTATTACTTTACTTTTTATTAAAGAGTATAATTTTTTATTTATACTACGAATTGTTCATAAAATAATTTATTTCGCCACTATCACTTTTAATTAATTCGAGTATCTCTTTTTGTTTAAATGTTATCTGTTCTTATTCTGTCTTTCAAAATATTCGGGAAAATATCAATTTTGGTCATTTAGAATAGGCCAGATCCAATTTCAGTCTTAAGGATTAATAATTTCTCAAAAGTGGTCCGGTGTCCAAATTAGCCTTTTGAGTCCACTTTAGGTCATTTTCTCGCTGGAATTTACTAACTCTCGCCGGAAAATCACCGGATTCCGGCGAAAAAAGACCAAAAGTGAACTAAAAGGACTAATTTCGGACACCAAATGACCACTTTTGAGAAATTACTAATTCTTAAAACTGAAATTGAATTTCGTCAATCCTAAAGGACCAAAATTGATATTTACCCAAAATCTACCGTTATACAATTGTTTGCATTTTTTTTAAATGTCTATTTGTAAAATGTAAAGTGTATTGATATGCATTTTATTTTCACACTTTGAATGTGTAAATATGCACTACATCATTACACTTAACTTATGCCACACAAGAATAGACCACACATAACATCAATGATAGCTATTAATTTGTGAATCACAGACATAAAATAATATGAATATTTCTACAATTTTAAAAGTAAAATTATACTCTAAAAATTGGAAAAGACAAATGCTTGTAAGAAACTATCTTATAAAATAAGTTATGTGAAGATGAATAAAAATTATAACATATTTTAATAATATAAAGTAATATATTATGAAAAGTGACAACCGTCCATGATATTTTATGAAAAAAATTATAAATAAAAAGTAATAATATTTTTAATAAAAATAATAATTGTCTTTAATGTAAAATGATAACTAATCAATCCAAAAAAATTAAAACAGTCCCACTATGTCGATCTGCAAATATTACTCTAAAACAATTATATGATTTTATTGGTAAAATAATATATACTCCTGTTAACCATTAAATTTCATTAAACTTAGAAGTAAAATGGATTAATGGACCACAATGTTGAATTATTATATTAACTATATATAACTAAATCTTTAAAAGATGAAATATTACATAAACTCCAAATTTTCACAGAAGCATCACACGTGATTCCACAAAATTCATTGCCTTTCACTAGTGGCTCTTTCTGTCTTGCATGCTATCAAATACTCCCTATCAGTCTTATTGATGATGAATAAGAGGAAAATACACACACATTGGTGCTTATTCATATGACCAACAAATTATGAGTTTTAGCACACACAGAATATCGATATTCGATATCACTGATTAAAAATGTTATTTTTTTATATTTTTTATGGATTACCTGTTAAATATTTTAATTGAATAATTATTATTTTCATATGATTTTTATCCATTTAAAAAATCATTTCTTAAAATGATCTCACATTGGATTTAACATATATCTATGTACGTAATAGTTTAATCATGCAGTCCATCACTTCATCCTTATAGTTCATAATCTATCAAAATGCATAATTGTTTTTTCAATCATTTAAAGAAAGGCATATTTCATTTAAGACATCTAGACCCAATATTAATTCGGTTTTGACATTGGCCGCAATCAGATCAGGACCGTTAGTGGCGTCAACCTCACAGCAGCATCGATGGTGTCCATCTCCGTCTCCGTCATCGTCTTCTGTTGGGGATTACTTCCAACACGGAGGCGGGGGCAGAGGCGGAAACAGTAATTCGATGGACCCCGACATTCTGGCTCAAACCTACTGGCAATTGCATGTTCAGGACAGATCCATATGGACCCAAGAAATCGACCTCCGACCCGGTGGCCCCACCCTCTTTTGAGATTCACCCCCACCCCTCCCTTCATTCCCCTACTTTCTTTATTCTTCCATTTCCTTCATTTATTGCTCAACTACACTTCTAGAACAATTCACTTTTATGAAATTTATTATTGTCTTGTAAGGGATATGATATGGTGTACCCACCATTAGGGGCCCCCACCGCCCCTGCCCTGGGAATTGGTGAATGAGATAAATCGTAGGATATGCCTCAAGTGGCTTATAGAGAGGGCTCACTGTTAAACTTGTTAAACTTGTGCTTGTGATATGAATAATACTTTTGGCATACGAGTCAATGTTGCAATAGGCGTTTTAACTTTTTAAATATTTTTAAATTTTATTTTACAATAAATAAATTAAGTAAAATTTAATCGATTGTGTCAAATTGATAGACTTGCGTGCAATTTCAATTTGAGAGGGTATTGTTTTAGCTATTGTATGAAATTTATTATAAGTGGAATTAGATTTTAAGTAGGTAATTTTGTATGAACCAAGTTAACATAGTTGTTTATGTGAATTTTATTGAGTTATGTTCTATCATATTATTACAGGTTCAATGTTTATTCATAAGGTTTAAGAATATTTAAAAATATAATGGTCTTTATAATAATTTTTAGATAGGAAGAGTTTAATGAAAAATGATTCACACATGATGCACTCTTTGAAGTATTACTTAATTATTATATACATGCCATATGGATCTTCTGTGTCATTTTTGTGTATCATCTCATGTGTCATTAATTGTATGATCAACATGTAATCAAAGATTTCATCAAATCATTATTCCAAGATTTATATTTTCTTATTTAGAGTATATAATTTCTATCTATTTCCTTTGTATCCTCCATCTAATAATGTGATATAAAAGATGTTACACCAAAATAACATAAATATTTCCAACCGATATACATGACAAACTATTACATCGGTCCTATTGTATAACAAAAAATCTAACTTATTTATATAAGAAAAATAATTGTTACGTAGATATTTATTATGTTTTAGTGAATCCTTTGTGTTTACTTTGAAATATTCCATGAATTTTTTCTTATTTGTCACCAATTTTTGCAATAAAATTATTAAATAAAAAATTGTTGACCCAAACCAATAGAGCAAGCCTTATAGAGCCATTAGTAAATGGCCAGAAGCTAAACAATTCATGTTGAATGATTTGATACAATCGATTAATGAGCTCAGGCTAAATAACGTGGGACGACGTTAAGTCTTGAATATAATTAAATTTTAAAAAAATATTTAGAGGAATTTTATTGTGAGATGGGTTTATGTCAGACAGATAGTGAGACGGGTTGACCCGTTGTTAAAGTATAGTTGTTATATAGATAAAATATATTTATTACTAGTAGTTAAAGTATGTCTGTAGTGAATCATACTATAACACTTTAAAAGCATACTTTAATTAATTATTCATCATACTTTAACTACAAATTAACATACTTTACATATGTAGCAAACATACTTTAACAACGGGTCGACCCGTCTCACAACCCGTCTCACGTAATTATCGCCGCACAAGAGACTTTGTCATTTATTTATTTATAAACTGTAATTTAAAACTTTAAATATTTATAAATTTAATGTAAAATTTGTATCATATCATTATTTCAATATGAGCACGAAATATAAAATATAATCGAACTGGTGGCTAGTTCTATTAATTTATGGGCTAGCCCTATATAGCCCAATCCTTAATAATTAAGGAAAATAAAATTTTGGGTTAAATGGGCCTCGAAATGCTAGAACGTCCTGACTTTACATTTTTATTTAACATTTCTAAGGTGATGACTATGAAAGACTAAACTTTTCACGATCTTTAGTAACATTTTTTTTTCATAAAAATAATTTAACTTTTGAAAAATCTTAATCACAAATTAATTATAAAATAAAACCGTATTGAACGTGCTCAACATTGGAAGATTGAAATTGAAGATATTAATTTACCTTTTTAAAATTTTAATTATCAAATTAAATTCATTAAAAATAATATACTCTATTTTCGTCTCTTAAAAACATATTTATTTTTTCATTTTAATCCGTCTCTTTAAAATATATTTATTTTTCCATTTTGATAGTCATGGATAACAAAGTATCTATTTCTTTTCTAATAAAGATGCCCCACGTCCTATAACCAAACACCACCTCCAGAATTGCTAGACAAACCCTAATAATTTATAGAATTAAAATATAAGTATGTGAGAAGACGTAAATATCCTTTTATAAATAATCACTAAATCTAAAAAAGAAAAATGTGTTCAACGTTTGTGATTGAACAGTTGAGTAACTTTTTCTCACTGTTCGCTTCCTACAACCGAAGTACCGAACAGATACGTGTGTTCGGTTGTAATGATCAAACACCCTTTCTTCTCTCTTCTTTTTTTTTTCTCATTATTCGCTCCCTACAACCGAACATATACGTGTGTTTTGTTGTAATGATCAAACACCTTTCTTCTTCTTCTTTTTTTTCCAGCCGAATATATATCCAAAATCAAAATGCTCTACTAAGTACACCCGGTGTAGTTCACCTCTTCTCGATGAATTGGCGTAATAAAAAAGTTACGGAATTGCATCTTTGTCTTTTCTTGAGGATGCCCGTGATGTTCCATCTTTGTTTTCACTTGAATATTTCTCTCCGTGAATCTGCGGATGCTCAGGCTTTGGAATGACTCCTCCTCATCTGGCAGTAGTATGAATTCTCTTTCCGCAAATCAAACACAGGAGTTATATTCCATCAAAACACATCTGGCAGTAGTATGATTTTGATATTATAATTTTATAATATAAACCAAACATTACCACTACTATTAGACCATAAGCAGCACACCCGATTGTTGAATGAAATTTACATTCAGATCAGTAGCACATCCAATTGTATCGGTCTGATGATTAATCTGCAGCAATTCTGCTACTAAGAAGTTGCTGTGAATCAATCAGAAGACAACAAGTTGATGGAGATCAAATTATTTTCAATTCAACATTCAATTCCAAAATTTCCAATTTCAAATCCTAAAATTCAGTTTTCTAAAGAAAAATCCTCTAACTTCGGGAAAATGGACGTCCATCACCGCCGGAGACTTACAGGTGGTTGCGGTTGATAGAAGATGTTCTTCCCTCTCCTTTCTCTTCTAAAGAGCCGCGACACATCCACAATGCAGTTCCTGTACTTTTTCAACACTCTTACACGTTTTCTTTTCTTTTCTTTTCTTTTTTTATTTTGTATTTAATTAAAAGGGTAAAGTTGTCTTTGTATGGGGGTGTACTTAGTAATTTAAATATGTAAATTTTAATTTTAATGGTGTACGTTTAGTAATCGGGGTTCGTCTAGCAATTCCAGGGGTTCAAATAGCCGCCCCTATGATATAACTTTAATTTAAAAATTGGTAGGTATTATGTGAGACCGTCTCACGGATCCTAACTCGTGAGACGAATTATCCATTAACTAAATAAATTATATTTTAAATCAAATTAATAATGGCAAAAGGGCCGTGTTTGGGGACGCCAAACAATTTCAATTTGTAATGTGCGGCCCACGCGAAGCAAACAATCTCAATTTGTAATGTGCAGTTCGGGGATTAACAATTAAATTTAAAACATTTTTTTAATGATATTATAATTTTAATTATCAAACTATTATTTTAATGAAAAATATTATAAATTATTTTTATTATTAGTAATTAATTATTAGATAGTTCAACTATTCTATTGCCACTTTATTTTGATCAGATATCACTTTATATTAAAAATATTATAACTTTTTATTTATTTTACGAAATTATTAATAAAATAATTTAATTTAAACGATTATCACTTTTTCTTTATCATGGAGTATCATATTTATTAAAAATATTATCACTTTTACTATTCCGGCAAATTGTTCATGAAGTAATAATAATTCAATTAGACGGATATCACTTGTCTTTGACTAGGGATCATTTTTTATTAAATATATTATCACGTTTTATCATTCCATAAATTATTCGTGAAATACACTTTCGTAATTAGTCATCACTTTAATTTAAAAATATTATCACTTTTCTTTTAAAATATTATCACTTTTTTTATGCTATAAAATTTTATGAAATAGTTCACAATACCATTATCACTTTTTATTAATTCAGTATCACTTTTATAAAAGATATCTAATTAATAATGAGTAATAATTAATTAAATAAAAAATTTTATAATTAATTTATTGAATGAATAAAAAGTGATAATATTTATAATAAAATAAGATGTTTGATTATAAACCTTTAAAAATAAAAAATAAAAAAATATAAATTTTAATAATTAATATAATTATTTATTACACGAATTATACACCTGACAGGTGACAACAATGGGCGGCCGCTTATTTATTGCTTATTTCTTATCGTAAACGTTATTAATATTTTAAGATAACCAAACAAGGTCAATTCATGGATAATCCGTCTCACATAAAAAGATCCGTGAGACGTTCTCATCCAAATTTTTTCCTTTAAAAAACAAGAGGGACTAGGGAACAATCGGGTGTACTAATTGAATTGGTACACCCTTGGTCTCCACTCTTCTTAATTAATTCCTGCTCCTTCATTAATGTTGTTTTTTATTTTATTTTTAAATTTATTTATTTAAATGACTATTATACCCTAAACCCTAAGATCACAAGGGTAAAAATACAATTATACCTAGGGATGGCAGTTTCGCGGGTTTTCCCGGGTATCCGACCCCACCAAACCCTATTGGTACGGGTTCGGGTACCTATAATCGGGTTTGGGATGAGTTTGGAAAAAAAATCCTATTAGGATTCGGGTAGGGTTCGGATTCACCCTCCTCGGATACCCGCTACCGGGATAAATAATCAGATATGGGTAGCGGGTAACCGCATATACCCGTCCCATTTAATTCTTAAATGTATGTGTTTTATAGAGGGTTCGAACACTTAACCTCATATTTAAAAAAATACCCCTTCACTGTTTAGACACAAGTAATGCTTGTTGCATGATTTAATATTTAAATAAATTTACAAATCATTAGTCTAACCTATCATTTTATTTTATTTGTATGTTATTTGAAGTTTGAATTGAAGATCTTAAAACTAGTGTGATGATTTTATGTCATGTTTTAATTATTGTTTAACGTTGAGACCAAGAATGTTTAATGTTGTAAACACATTAATTTATTTAAAAATGTTTGAGACTTGAAATTTAATATTTTAAGTTTAAAAAAAATATAAGTTTGACGGGTTCGGATACCAGCGGATAGGAACAATCGAGTATGGAATGGATACGGGTATTGCAAGTAGTATTTTAAACGGTAATGGGACGGATACAGGTAGTAATATTTTTATCGGATACGGGTTCGGGTACCCCAAAAAAATGCAGGTACCCTACCCATTGCCATCCCTAATTATACCCTAAACCTAAACCCTAGGAATAAATTATACCCTAAACCATAAGGGTAAAATTACAATTATACCCTAAACCCTAAATCCTAGGGGATAAATTATACCCTAAACCACAAGGGTAAAATTACAATTATAGCCTAAACCCTAAACCTTAGGGGATAAATTATACCATAAACCACAAGGGTAAAATTACAATTATACCCTAAATCCTAGGAATAAATTATACCCTAAACCATAAGGGTAAAATTACAATTATATCCCTAAAATTAAATAATAATAATAAAAAAAAGTAACAGCAACAGTTTAATATAAAAAAAAGGAAAACACACACTGAAGGTGATGTGAGGAGGTCGTACCGGGATTGTACCAAAATGGAGATCGTATACAAGTCATTGTCTTTAAAAAATGAGATACTTACTATCAATTACAAAATAAAAAACGTATTTACTGTAAGATACGAGCTCAAAATTTAATTATTATGAGATATATAAAATTAAAAAATATAATATCTTTCTTACCCCTAAGTATTTTTCCAAAATTAAATTTATAGTGAGATTTATTCCCTTATCCAAGCTATTTTTAGATACAAAATATATATTTATAAAAAATTCACTTTTTGTTGTATATTATTAATTTAACGTATTCATCCTCAGATTAAGTAATAATTTTAAACTCTTAAATAATTAAAAAATGATAGTATTTAAGTGTATAACAACTACAAGCTCAACTATCAATATCTTTTCAGCTCACCAACATGCTCCAGATGGTAAATTGGAGTTGGTAATTCGATGTAACTAAAATGGCCTGAAATGACAGCATGGAAAGATTGGGTTAGGGCTTTGTTCTAAAATTAAAGGAACAACGAATCTACACAAATTTTTTTTGAAGAGTTATAAAGCACTGACTGAGAAAAGAAGGCAGATCAAGAAGGAGGCGAAGAGGGAGAACCATAAACCTTGAATCACGTGCATTGCGAAGCCGAGCAAGTTCCTTCTCCTTCCAAAGGCGACACCATTACCAGCAAGTGCAACGAGGATTAGGACAAAAGGTGAAGATTGGAGGGACTGTAATGAGACTTTTTGAAATTGTGAATAGAGAGGTGAGCAGCCATTACCAGCAAGTGGAGTGGTTACCTCAGAGGATGGTTACTTTCTTTTAAAATCATAAAAAAAAAGAAATGGAAGGGGTTACCTATGAGATTCTATCTGAGGTTCTTTGTAAGCCTTGAAGAGTAGGAGAAACCGCCACTAAATCAGTCTGAAATCTTGAATTCAACATTTCCTTCTACAAACTCAAAGTCCACTCATGATCTCCACATTGTTCATGTACACTAATAATGGAGTTCCACGAATATATATCATTCTCAATCATGTTTTCAAAAACAACCACTTCATCCTCAAGCTGCCTGCATTTCCCGAATATATCAATAAGTGCATTCAAAACACCTATTCACGAATCATAGCCCATTTTTAAGGCCAATCCATGGACTAGCCTTTCATTGTAAAGCTCTACAGCCAATGCTAGAGCTGATAATGCCCCAGTAACAGTGAACTTGTTTGGAATGGCCCCATCTCAACCATCCTCCTAAAAATCACTAAGGTCTTTCCAAACTCTCCAATCTGCGCTTACCTCGTTAATTATCGCATTCCAAAGAACAATATCATCTTTCACAGGCAATCTTTCAAACACTTGCAATGCATCATCCATCAGATCAAACCCTAAGTAATAATGTACCAAAGTGTAACAACAAATTTTGTATTTATTATGAAATAAATACAAATTGGGTACAAAGATAATCCAGAAGAATTTAATTTGAAAGATAATATAAGCGAGTTACAATCTCCAATCAATCCTCTAATTCTTCAAACCAATTTGGCTTGACTTTGACTTGTTGACTTTGACTTTGACTTGAGTGTGTTGACTACACTGACTATTTTGACTGCGTATGTTGAGTTGAGTTGAGTCGGATCTTCAATTGAAGCTTGTCCGGACTCGGATATAACGTTAATTTGGAGGGATCGAGCCTTTGTTCGAATTAAACATTATCCTTGAAGCTTATAACTTTAATCCGGAGGATCGAGCCTTATTTCGGATTAAAACGCTATTCTTGAAACTTATAACGTTAATCCGGAGGGGTCGAGCCTTTGTTCGAACTAAAATGCTATTCTTGAAGCTTTCCACGAAGAAACACCGAAGAACTTGATTTGAAGAACGCCGGATCAGAGTGGTTTCGAACCTTTATCTCGGATCACAAGCCGTTTTTGGCTTGAAGATGCTTGAAGATCTCAAGGGAGCACTGCTCGTATTCTTGATCTCTTCAGAAGCATCTACGTCTTTAGATGTTTTAGTGTATTTCGAGTGAATGGAGGAGGGCTCCTTATATAGGTGAAGGTAGAGGATGCTCCACAAATAACTCACAATCTGATTGGTCAATAACAGATTTGACATGATTATGCGGGCTTGGGCCTTTCCATATATAACACAGTTTGATTGGTCATTACTTGATTTGACCTGATTCTGGAACCTTACAGGCTTTATTTGACTTGGGCTTGTTTGACTTGAGTTAGACTTTACTTAATTTAAACCCCTTTTAGTTTGTTGGGTATTAAATTAATTATCAATTATTTATTAATCTATTTTAAGAATTAATTTATTTAAATTCCAAAATAAATTAAAATTGATATTTACTCATAAAATCCACATGTCGCCATTTGATTGGACCGTGAATTTTAATTGCTTACAAATGCCCCCTTGCGATTTATTCACGGACGCCACGTCTTGTTGTGAAGGAATCGCAAAAAGTCTTCAATCTCAAAATTTTGCTTCAACTTGGGCTTTCAAATGATGATTGACCAGCGTGAAGTATAATTGAGAAGTTATTTTACCCAACCAGTAAAGAAACCTCTCTTTGGCCCAATCTTTTGTTCTTTTTTTTTTAACTGGCCCAATTAGTTCTTGTTTCTTTTCATAATCATAAAAGAAGATAAATATGACAACGATTTGATTCTTATTCACCAAGACGGTTGCAAATCTACTCAAAAGCTTTAATATAGTAAAGAATCTCTTAAATTTTTTGTAGAGATTACACCCATACAAATAATTTCCATAAATACTTGTAGGATTCATCACTATATAATAGGGACTCATGACCTGTGTTTCTTCATCACGGAATACGATATCCCTTTAGCTCTTGATTTTTTTTTGTCTTTTCTTCTTTTTTTTAAGGAAAAATAATTCCTCTTTTTTTTGTTTCTTCATGGCAGATGGCGGCATCTCTTTGTCGAGTGAACGAGCAATGATGTTTCAAACCCGCAGCAGTGTTACAAACCTGCAAGGATGACGGCAACAAAAGTTTTCAAATCGGCAATAGCAGTGTCTCAAACCGGTATTACAAACCCGTGATGACCACAATGACGGTGTTACAAACCCGCGATGACCACAATGGTGGTGTTACAAACCCATAAGGATGACAGCAATAGCAGTGTTTCAAACCTGCGACGATAGTGGTGTTACAAACCCGCAATGACCACAATGGCGGTGTTACAATGGCGGTGTTATAAATCCGCGATGACCACAATGGCGGTGTTACAAACCCGCAAGGATGACAACAATAGCAGTGTTTCAAACTAGTGTTTCAAACCTGCGACGACAACGGTGTTACAAACCCACGATGACCACAATGGCGGTGTTACAAACCCGCACGGCTGAGGTGTACAAACCCTCGAACTGCAGCAGCGGTGCTTCAAACCTGCTTAGATGACAGAGGCGTAGTGTTTCAGACTCGCGCGGTGTTATCGAGTTGCGAAGATGATGGCTGAGGTATTACAAACCCTCGAATGACAATGGTGGTGATACCTCAATTGCAACAACAGTGGTGTTTCAAACCCATAATGGAAACAACAGCGGTGTTTCAAACCCATAATGAAAACAATAGCGGTGTTTCAAAGCCGCGAAGAATTATGGCAGCGGCCGCGGTGTTTACAAACCCGTGCTCACCCATGAAGAAGGTGATGTAGCCGAATGGTGTTCCAAACCCGTCGCTAATTCGCGGTTTCAATACGGTGACAAGCCGTCAGTGAATGGCGGCATGCAGATTCGGCGCTGGCAGCAAGTGGAGTTCTTGATTTTGGTCGATAGCTCAGTGTCGGGCTGGATGGAGAACTTGGCGACATGGCTGGTGGTGGTCACTGGGAGACCAAATGTGGTAGTGCGGCGGATCTGCCTACCGTGATGGTGGTTGCTCGGTGTTGGAGTGAAGAGCCAATTGTGATAGTGTATATTTTTGGCAATAGCAGCGCACGACTCTCGCTTGAGAGATCGGTGGCTGTCAGACGTGGGTGGCGAATGGTCAAAATTTTCCAGTAGAGACGTCTCGCGGTGGCTCGTTCGCGCAGAGATTGCGTCTCCGGCGGTGTGTTGATGGTGAGCGCGACTTTGGGATTCTGCCGTGACGTTGGAACAAGGGGCTCCGGCGGCACTGGTGATGAACAGCGAGTTCATGGGCATCGGTGAGAAAGCTTCGATCGGACAGATTCACCCTGGAGAGTGACGAAAATTTCTCGTGATTTTTCCATGGGAGAGGAGAATTTCCCTTTTCCTTTTTCTTCAATTCACGTGACTGTGCGTGATGAGAATGAAATTTTCCTTTGAGAGAGAAAGCATTCACATTAACTTTCCAATTTGCTCTCAACTCCACCATACGTGACATCCTTCTGCCTAATTCCAAAATTAAATCAGGCCATTAATTATTTTTTTCTTTTTTTTTCACGTGACTTGATGGAAGAAATCAGGAAGTTTTCTTTTGTCATTGGAGAACCCGCGTTACTTCCACATGGGAGGATTAATTGATTTTATCAATTTTGACTTTCCATTTTGGACTTGAATTATTGAATCTCACCTTGGGCTGGTTTTAATTCTCCTCACCTTTGGGCCCAATTTTAACTTCCATTTAGTCCACTTACTTCAATCAACAACTTGGGCTTTATTATCAACTTGCCTTCAACTCTTCTTGGTCTTGTTGGGTTGACAATACAATGAGTCTTATAATCACATTAAATTTACATCCCACACAATAAGCCAACCATCTAGGCTAAGTCATCCCACTAATACAATTACCCACTATACATTAAATAATAATACTCCTTAATCCACGTGCAAAAAAGCAAAATGCACTGTACCCTTGGTGTGGGATAGAGGGAGTAGTTTATAATCCAATTCGAATTTTCTGCTAAACCCATTTTTCCTCCCATTTTATTTCAAAAATACTCAAGATGCACCTAAGAATTTTGGAATTCTCCATCCAATTTTATGTTCAACCATTGTCTTTTCCTTGTCAACTTTTGCTTCTAAAACTCCCTCGTATTCTTTATTGCTTGCCTCACAGACTTGATGCGAACAGATCGAGACATGACTGAACTTAGCAGAGTACTAAGCTGCCTACGTACCTCTTTGTAGAGGATCAAGTCATTACGTAGTTCAAAGGGACATGATTTAGTTTTGAATGGAGGGTGTCGTACATAGTTTATACTCATGCGGGCTAGGAGTGACTACTCTTTTACCACTTTATACAAAGTAGGGTATTTAATGCTTTAACCACTTAAAATACCTGAGTGGGGTGAATTAATAGTTTAACCACGTATAATTACCTTTGGTAGGTGTCTTGCATAGTTTATACTCATGCGGACCAAGAGTTCATCGTACACAGTTTATATTCATGCAGACAAGGAGTAACATGTAGTTTAGGCTCGTGCGTCAAGGAGCGTTGTAGTTGTATTTGTTTTACGTATAATAGTGTTTCAAGAATTTCTCATTTATGGGGCCAATATTCACGCCATCTTCTGAGATCAATTTGTAGGCACCATTTGTGTAGGCTTCCTTCAATACATAAGGGCCATCCCATTTAGATAAAAATTTATTTCCAATACGATGAGTGACTATTATAGGCCTTCTCACAGTAAGCACCAAATCACCAACTTGAAAAGAACGTATCTTCACTTTTTGTTGAACGTTCTCGAAAGGCAAGATTGATAACACTCAAGTCTTTGTTGTGCTTCCAACCTCTTTTCATCTAATGCTTCCAATTCTTGAAGGCGCAACTTTGCATTTTCTTCTTCAGTCGGCCTTCTTGTATGGCTATACTCAAAGAGGAAATTTGTTTTTCGAGAGGTACTACAGCCTCAACACCATTTACCAAAGAATACGGAGTGGCTTGAGTAGGTGTTCTATAAGTGGTGCGGTATGCCCATAAAACTTCATTGATTCTTTCATGCCAATCTCTTTTTGATTTGGATACTACTTTCTTTAGCAGACTGCACAAGGATATATTGAAAGCTTCGGCAAGACCATTGACAGCTGCATTGTACATTGACGACTTTCTTTGCTTGAAGTCAAACTTCTCACATAGCTTATCAATCCAACTGTTGCTGAACTGCTTTCCATTATCAGTGATGATATAGCGCGGCACACCGTATCTATAAATGATGTTGATCCGAATGAAATCTGCAACATTTTCTTTATTTACTTCCAATAAAGGCATAGCTTCGGCACACTTTGAGAAATAATTAGTTGCAACAAGAATGTAGAGATGCCCACCAGAAGACTTCGTAAGTGGCCCCACCACATCTAAACCTCAAGCATCAAAAGGCCATGAAGCGACTGTCGGGTGCAAAGACTCCGGAGGTTGATGAATCAAATTCCCATGGAATTGGCAAGCTTGACATCTTTGTGCATATTCCATGCAGTCGTTCACCATTGTGGTCCAATAATAACCCATTCTCTTGATTTTGAAATGCAGCTTTGGCCCAGACTTATGAGCACCGCAAATTCCGGAATGAGCTTCTTCCATTGCTTGAGCAACTTCTTCCTTACCCAGGCATCTCAAGAAAAAATCCATCAAATGATCTTCTATATAATGTGCCTTTGAAATAAATGAATCGAGGCGCTCGATGCCGAATATCAACCCTTTGATGTGGATCATTTGGCAACTTATCATACTTCAGATAATCCACGAGTGGTTGGTGCCAATCTTCTTCTTCGATTTCAAAAACTTCCACCACATGATTTTCAACTTCTTCATAATCATCCTCTTCGAAGATTGGTGGTATAACCCAACTTTTACACACCGGTATTTGAATCTGTGCCTTTGGCATAGCTATTGTTGATGCTAGCTTTGCGAGGGCATCAGCTTGCTTATTCTCTCTTCTAGACAGATGCTTAATATCAACATCACCAAGATAATCCATAAGCTTCTGAGCATACTTGAAGTATGGGAACAACTCATGCTTCTTCACTTTAGACACTCCAAGTAGTTGGTTTATCACAAGTAATGAATCACCATACACCCTAAGGTGTAGCTGCTTTATATTGACGGCCATCTCTAAACCAAGTATGAGTGCTTGATACTCAGCTACATTGTTGGAGTAATTTTCCGTTAAGAAAAATGAGAAGGGTAAAACTTCACCACTGGATGTTACAAATACGATTCCTGCATCGGCTCCTCTATGAGATGCTCCATCGAAATACATCTTCCAAGGAGAAACTATTTACACAGCGAAAGCATCTTCATCGAGGAGTTCATCAGACAGTTCCCATTCAGCAGGCATTGGATGATCAGCTAGAAAATTTGCCAATACTTGTCCTTTTACGGCCTTTTGGGGAACGTACACGATCTCGAACTATTGAAGTTGGAAATACCATCTTGCAAGCTGATCAGAAAATACTGGCTTTGATATGACAAACTTTAGTGGGTTGGCTTTCGAAACCAAACGGACTGTATGAGCTTGAAAGTAATGCTTCAACTTTTGAATCACGAAGATAAGAGATAAGCATATTTTCTCAGTAGGTGAATACTTCAACTCGTTTGGAATCATGGTTCTACTTAGATAGTAAAGAGCTATTTCTTTGCCATCATCATTTTCTTATGCAAGCAAAGCTCCAATAGAACGCTCTTGAGCAGCTAGATAAATGATTAAGGGACGTTCCGGTATTGGAACACCCAACACTGGCGCCTTCATCAAGTATTCTTTAATGCTATTAAAAGCATTATTCCAAGCTTCATCCTATTCGAATATGCTGCCTTTCTTCATGAGATGACTAAACGGTTGGCATCGACCAGCCAAGTTTGATATGAATCTTCTCAAGTATGCCAACTTTCCTTGCAAACTCTTGAGCTCATGTATTTCCGAGGCACATGCATCTTCATGATTGTATCAATCTTTGCTTTCTTAATTTCGATTCCTCTACGACAAACAATAAATCCAAGAAACTTTCCAGATGTAACTCCAAATGCACACTTGAGTGGATTCATCTTGAGTTGATGCTCTTCGAATACTCGCCTTAGATCATGGAGATGATCTTCTTTTCCTTTGATTTCACCACAATATCATCAACATAGCATTCGACAATCTTATGAAGCATGTCATCAAATATCTTTTACATGGCTCGTTGATAAGTGGCACCAACATTCTTCAAGCTAAATGGCATGACATTGTAGCAATATATTCCTTTCAGAGTACGAAAGGCTGTCTTCTCTTGATCCTTAGGAGCCAGACCAATTTGATTATAACCAGATGACCCATCCATGAATGAAAGGACCTCATGCCCCGTCGTTGCATCGATCATGACTTCAGGAATTGGTAGTGGAAAGTCATCTTTTGGACATGTCATGTTCAAATCTCGAAAATCAACACATACTCTGAGTTGCCTATTCTTCTTTCTTACCAGCACGATGTTAGAAATCCATGTAGGATATTTGACTTCTCGGATCTTGCCTGTTTCAAGAAGCTTATTAATCTCGTCCTCAATCAAGGAATTAACTCTGGTCGAAATTGACGATGTATTTATTTTACTGGTCGAGTTCCCTTTTTAATGGACAAGTGGTGCACTGCTATTTTTGGATCCAAACCTGGCTTAGCATTCTTGAAAGTAGGACCACTATTTTTCAACATTTTCTGAGTAGCATTAAGCCCATGTTCTGGAGGGTTGATGGTCTCTTGATGCGACTTACTCGTCACTGGCTTTTCTTTTGGTTCATAACCAGCCTCATAAGGAGTTTGTAAGCTTGCAGACTATATGCCTTGGCTATTTCTGCTTCAAACACTTCACCATGTTCAGTCTTGGATCCTTCAACATGACGTATGAATCCTTTGAGTGGTGGAGAAGAAGGCTTACTAGCATCAATTTTTGTTAAAGGCAACGTTAACTCTTCCGAGGTCTCAAGCCATTTGCCTTTGTTCTCCTTGATAGTGGCAGATGATGTGCTGCCTTCTTCTTTTATTTGTTTATTGCCCCCATCGTCTTGTGATGGGGCTTCTTCACGTTTCACTTCCTTTGTACTCTTGAAGAAATATTTAACATCTGCAAAGTAAGCTTCAGCTTCAGTAAACGACTTATTGTCGCCAAACACCCTTTTTCACGTTGGCACCTTTACTATATTTGAAGCACTGGTGTAATGTGGAAGGAATCACACCATTCTCATGTAGCCATGGGTGCCCTAAAAGCATGTTGTACGAAGTTTTTGCATCAATAACATGGAAGAGGACTGTTGATTTGATCTCATCATTTAGCAAATCAAGAACTATTGTGCCGAGAGTTCTTTGCCCCTCATGGTTGAACCCTTGAATCATCAATCGGCTATGATTGAGTTCATCCACCATTATTTCTAGCTTTTTCAACATTCTCAAGGATAGAATGTTCACTGTTGAACCTCCATCAACAAGTATGCGATTCGCTCGCATCCCTTTAGTATAGCCAGTCACAAATAGTAGTCGATTATGAGATTGCGAACCCAACAACATATCTTCATCCGTGAATGTCACCTTCATGGAGTAAGCTTTACCCTTAGTTTCAGATTTTTGCTTTCATTGTCCTCCTCGTTCACTACATGACATGAGCCTTCATCATGACTTTTCTTTACAGAAGTGAAGTTCGTGGCTGCCTCATCTTCTAACACGATTTTTCCTTTCTTGGCTAACTGCATGATCTTTTCCTTGAGGACGAAACAATCATGAATTGGGTGACCCACCAACCTATGACACTTGCAGTATTTTGGGTCATTAGTTCAGCCGGCTTCTTCTGGACGTTTCATTTCAGGAAGGTCAAGGAGTTTATTGTTTATTAGATCATCAAATATGCCAGAAATATCTGAGTTCAGAAATGGATACTCTTTTTCTTGCATCTCTTTCAGAGTCAATCTTCTTTGCCCCCATTCTTGGGCAACTTGTTTACCTTTATCTTTTTTATCATCTCCATTCTTTCGAATTTTGACCGTCATAATATTTGTGGCCATTGATTCTTTGTTGGAATTTCTAGCATAGGGCTTGCTCATTTTTTGAAATCTTATTTATCTTTGGACTTGTAGGAGTCCAACATTGGTGAATGTTTGATTCCACTAGCAGCCATGCTTAATTTCATGTCATGGGTCCTAGTAGCCAACTCTTCGAAAGTCTTAGGTTGAATTCCTTTGAGTATATAAAGGAGATTCAATTCCATCCCTTGGATACACATCTCAATAGCGGACTCTTCAGATAATCGGTCCTTGCAGTTTAAACTTAAATTCCTCCATCGATTGATATAATCAATCACAGGCTCTTCCTTTAATTGATGAGTATTAGTTAACTCAGTCATGCTAACAGTTCTCCTTCTGCTATAGAAACAGTTAAGGAACTCATGCTCCATTTGTGCCCAACTATCAATGGATTCAGCTTGCAAGTCGATATACCAATCAAAGGCATTTTCTTTGAGAGAGCGAACGAACTGCCTCACCATATGGTCTCCATAAGGACCAACGTCATGGCAAGTCTCAATGAAGTGTGCTATGTGTTGCCTTGGGTTTCCCTTGCCATCAAATTGTTAGAACTTGAGCGGTTGGTAGCCAGCTGGCAACTTTAAGTTGTCCACTCTTTTCGTGAATGGCTTGACATAAGTGACAGTGGGCTTAGAATTCTTTTCAAACCTTTCTTTTATTGTTCCAAGTATAATATCCTTCAATTGATCGACTTGAAGCATTCCATCAGCTAAAAGCTGCAATGCTCCTTGAGTTTGTCCCTTTTCAATGTCTAGCGCCTTGTGATCTCTTCCACCTAACTATCGTCCATGACTCCTTTTCCGTTTGCACGGCTAGTCTCCGCGATGTCTCTTTTTTCCATCAATTGGGAGATTTTCGAATCTTGAGCTTCTATGTGTTTTGTGAGCCCTTCGATAGCTTTCATCATACTTGCTAACTGTTCCTTAATAGTTGAAGCGCCAGCCATCATTACTGGAGCAGCAATTGAGCCAGATGATGAGCTTGAAGATGAGTGTGAGCATGCAGAATCTTAATCACTATCTTCTTTAAGAGGTAGTTTTTTCCTCGAAGCCTCCTCAACCTTCGGTTGGATCCAGATGAGGCTTCTGACCAGCTTTTTCTGACATGCTCCTCGTAACAACAACAACATATTCATTCAATGACTCTAAGAACTTAGAAGCAACAGTCCTTCCTATAGTAATCTTGACAGGAGTCATTTTGTACTTTGTAGAGAGAAGAGATGAGACGTAGAGATGGTCCCACTGGGCATGCCAAAATTTGTAACAACAAATTTTGTATTTATTATGAAATAAATACAAATTGGGTACAAAGATAATCCAAAATGATTTAATTTGAAAGATAATGTAAGCGGGTTACAATCTCCAATCAATCATCTGATTCTTCTCTCGAACCAATTTGGATTGACTTTGACTTTGACTTGAGTGTGTTGACTACACTGACTATTTTGACTGAGTATGTTGAGTTGAGTTGAGTCGGATCTTCAATTGAAGCTTGTCCAAACTCGGATATAATGTTAATTCAGAAGAGTCGAGCCTTTATTCGAATTAAAAGTTATTCTTGAAGCTTATAACGTTAATTCGGAGGGATCGAGTCTTTGTTCGGATTAAAATACTATTCTTGAAACTTATAACGTTAATCCGGAGGGGTCGAGCCTTTGTTCGGATTAAAACACTATTCTTGAAGCTTTCCACGAAGAAATGCCGAAGAACTTGATTTGAAGAACGCCGGATCAGAGTGGTTTAGAACCTTTATCTCAGATCGTAAGTCATTTTTGGCTTGAAGATGCTTGAAGATCTCAAGGGAGCATTGCTCGTATTCTTGATCTCTTCATAAGCGTCTTCGTCTTCAGATGTTTTAGTGTGTTTCGAGTGAATGGAGGATGGCTCCTTATATAGGTGAAGGTAGAGGATGTCTTATAAATAACTCGCAATCTGATTGGTCAATGACAGATTTGACCTGATTCTGCGGGCTTGGGCCTTTCCATATATAACACAGTTTGATTGGTCATTACTTGATTTGACCTGATTCTGGAACCTTCCAGACATTATTTGACTTGGGCTTATTTGACTTGAATTAGACTTTACTTAATTTAAACCCCTTTTAGTTTGTTGGGTATTAAATTAATTATGAATTATTTATTAATCTATTTTAGGAATTAATTTATTTAAATTCCAAAATAAATTAAAATTGATATTTACTCATAAAATCCACGTGTCTTCATTTGATTGGACCGTGAATTTTAATTGCTTATACAAAGCACTCCTTATAAACGGATCAAAACTTAGCATAAATTTAAACAACAACCCATGAATATTTTTTAAATCAACAATATTTGAACAAGCTTTAACCGCGAAAGGTAGAGTAAATTTATAAGGGGCTACACCAAACATCAGTATTTTACAGTAGAATTCGAATGCTTCAAACGTCAGGTCTCCTGCTCTAACAGAATAATTATAAATAAAGACGCTGTGAACTGGGGTTGATTCATTAAAAATAGATACAACATCAACGATGACGACGTTGTACTCGGAGTACATATTGATAAGGCTTGTAGCAGAAAGATGAGAAATAAGATGGCCTTGACGACCATGAGCGAATGCACTTTCCTCCCTTTGGAGAGCTTTGGATGTTTAGCACATGATTGAAGTAAACCGATAAAAGTTCGGAGATTTTGCAACTCGCTTGGTTTTGAAGAAAATTCACGGAAGAACTTGAAATAGGTAATATGTAAACAATATACTAAGAACATAAGTTTCATCGTGAGGCTTTCAGTAATTAGAACTATTCAAGAATGACCGAAAATGCATCTGAAATCACTGTTTTCGCCGGGTCGATGAAGGCGGAGGAGAGAGACGGCCCACAGCCCTTCTCTTGTAAAGATGTTATCACAGGTTTTTAGCATAAGCCTAATTGATTCAATTTTATGAGTTGGGCTATATCTAACCAATAATTTATTTTGAAGCACGTGGTTGGGTGAAGGTACGAATGTAAATCATCCGAACGCAGAACTGTTCAAATTTATTTGAAATATTATCATGCTTCAAAATATGAGCTTGTTTGATAAGATAGCAAATCGAGCTCAAGTAGTTTGATAATTTTATATTTATTTTATCAATTTTCATTTATCAAGTTCGAGCTCGAGCCGAGCTTTTAATATTTTTGAACACAAAAGTATATTCAAGTTTGTTTGATATTTTTATCGTATCGAGCACAAATGAGCTTTTAACAAACAATCTAGAGTTGAGTATCGAATAATTTGATTTGATTTTCACTCCTAAGTGAAGGTGGATAGAGGCGGCCCATTGGGCCTTCCATTGCAAAGATGTTATCATTGGCTTTTATCATAAGCCAAATTCATTCAATTTTATATGTTGGGCTATAACTAACCAATAATTTATTTTGAAGCATAGTGTTGGGTGAAGGGCAGAAGAGAGGTGACCCACTGAGCCTTCCGTTGTAAAGATGTTACCTTGGGCCTATAACAGAAGCCCAAATGATTCAGTCTTATATATTGGGTTATAATTTATAACTAAACAATAATTTATTGGGCGACGCTATTGCCACCCAAGATTTTACTGAAGGCACCTGTATTGAAGACAAAAAAATATATGAAAATTCAATTATGTCCTTATTTACTTTTTTAAACCCTTACCCATTTATTACACTAAAAAAACACATTTTTCTTTGTATACTCACCCACCACTACACCTAAAACACACACTCACACCAAAAATATATACTCACTCACACACACACCACACGCACTGCACAAAAGAGAGAGAATAGAAGCAGTGAATCTCAATTTCACACCCAAAACATTAATTTTTTATACGAAATAAACCAAATAATTGATTAAAAGTATTTACACTACATTTTTTTTTTCAAAATCATGCTTTGTATTATAAAGTTTGAATTATTAAAAGTATTTTTACACTACATTTTTTTCAAAATCATGCTTTGTATTATAAAGTTTGTGGGTTGGTGAAATTGTGTAGTTAATTGAAATGGATTAATAAAATTACAGATGTAATTTGAATTTAAAAAATAATACTTTATAGCATAAATTAGAGTTGTATATTGTTTGGGAATTGAAAATTGTGGGTTTAAAATCCTAAAACTGCTCTACCGAAAATAATGTTAAATTTCTGCTAGAGATTGTTGAAAAGTAAAAAAAAATTCATTCATGTGATGCCGAAATTTTTGTTGAAATTTTTTTTGGAATGTTGCTGAATATTTGAGGGAGTTTAGTGGGCCTTAATAAAGTCTATAAATGATTAGTTCAAGCTAAACTAATACAGTAATATTGGGCCTATATATCAGAGTAAAATTGAGGCCTATAAGTCCAAATAGGATCCAATTATATAACTCAATGACTCCTAACTCTTTCAAGGATTGCCGATTTTTTCACCTAAAATTTTGGCTAGTACATGTCAAAATTCATGAATTTCTTCAGCAAACTAGATATGAAATTTTCTACAAATTTTTAACAAAAATAAATAAAAAAATCACATAATACTTAAATTTTTAGGAAAAAAATAATGCAAAACTTATCATTTTCACTTGGTGATTATCTTCATGCTCCATAATACTAAGAAATAATCTCTTTCAAGCCCTAAACCATAAATTGGGATTTTAAAATTTTAAAGTATGAGTCACATTATTTTTTGTTGGATGAAAAGAAATCTTTTGAGAATTAAAATATTTTTGTATAAATTCAATAAATTTGTAAGTATTATGGGGATGAGTGAGGTTTAGTGTTACTTCTTTCAAAACTTTTTTTCTTTCTTCTTCTCCTTTATTCCTCTCCTTTCTTCCTTCTTGTATCACTTATGTGTGTGATTAGTGTGTGTTTTTTTTGTGAATGAGTATTTTTAGTGTGTATTTTAGGTATAGTGGTGGGTGAGTGTACAAAATAAAATATATTTTTTAAGTAGTATAATAATGGGTAAGGGTTTAAAAAAGTAAGTGAGAATATAATTGAATTTTCACATTTTTTGTCTTCAATACGGGTGCCTTCAGCAAAATTTCGTGCGCAATAGTGCCACCCTAATTTATTTTGAAGCACAGAGCTGGGTGAGGTGGAGTAGAGAGGCGGCTCACTGGGCCTTCAGTTCTTAAGATGTTATGATGGGCCTTTAGTAGAAACCCAATAAATTAGTTTTATATGGTGGGCTAAACTACCCAGTACGTTTTCAGAAACGTCCTAGGTGGACGAAGGCAGGGAAGAGAGACATGCATATTTGGCCTTAAGTTGTAAAGAAGTAACCATGGGTGTTTTGCAAAAGCCTAATTGTTTAATTTTATTTGTTGGGCTACAACTACACAATACAATTTTTTAGAGTATTTAACTCAATTTTTTGTACTTATTTATATAAATAAAAATTTTAAGAACATAATTACTTTTTTTATTCAAATATCACTTTATATAAATAAAGATTATCATTTTAATTTATGTTATTAATTGTTCATGATTCAATTAATTATTATCACTTTACTTTATAATATTATCTCTGTATATTGAAAATGTTATGAATTCTATCAAATTTTATTTATATAAATTTCATCTAACCATCACATTCACCAACCATAACTTGACAAGTTAAAACACTACAAGAGGAACTTTGTCGAATAAACTCTAAGTCCGACGACTCTCTTTGTAGGTATTCTCCAAATTTTTTCGCGCGCTAGAAATGAAGTCTCACAATTTCTATTTATAGACGTGAATCGTGCTGCATCCTTCAAATAATTGGTCCACTAGAAGATATAGAAACCACCCATGATCAGTAAATAACCAACCCACTACTTTGTGTAGTTATCTTCAACTTCTAGAATCTTCTGGACTTCTAGAACTTTTCAGATTGCTCTCAAGGCTTGTGGGTCCCTTTCTGCACATTCTTTATTAAATTGCCACAACACTAAAAGCAACATCAAGCACAACACAACACGAACATTTTAGAGGTTAAATAATAAATGGTAGAGGATCAGTGTGATTCCAGATGTGACGACACTGATCTCAACACTACACATCAACAATCTTCCCCAATCACATCTATCCGCAACCACACAACCTGATGCAAAGAAACATAGCAGAACAAGATATCCATATAGTACATCAGATGTTAGTTCGACAGTTATGTAAAATAACTAAGCACTTCAGAGCATAATTACCAAAGTGGTAATAAAGCAATCTGCATATTCTACCAATAAGATCAAAGCTTAGTTCAGAGTTAAAAGAATAAAACCTCATAACTACTAAGAATCCAACAAAAATATACAACCTAGTTTGAATAAGTTCAGAGCGATATACAAACTGAAAGAAAACTAAGTATCCAACAAATCCAACAGGAAATAGAAATATTAGTTTAACAAATCAGAAATCAAATAGTTAGAGGGTTAGTAAGAGTTAGAGCAACAACATCAACAGTCTTTCGTTCTTCATCATCTGCTCTCCCCCTTACTAAATGAACTCCCCTAAGTGGCAGTATCATCAGCAACATTAGTACCATCACCAGCACCTCTAACATTTTCTCCTTCAGGTTCTCCAGTAATGTCTTCTCGCAACTCCCCCTGAGCTTGAGCTTTCAACAGCAACATCATTTTGGGCAGCAGCATCAGGTACCTCTCCCCCCGTGGGTGTGGATAGCAAACCAGTCCAGAACTGAGCTATTTGTTCTAGCTAGTCCATTTGTCTATTCAAAGCAGAGGCATAGAGTCTGAGATGAGACATTTGGCGTGCGAGTACAGTGACGAGTGTGTAAATTCACGCGATTCAAGCCCAAATTCGTGTAATAATAGTGTGTTAGATGGTTGTAATTCGATATGAATCGATATACATGGTGAAAAGTTACAGATTAGGCGTCTTGAAGGCTATTTGAGTTGATTTTCGAAGGAAAACGAGTTGAAAGTGATCGAATCCTGAAAAAGGGAGATTTACAGGTGGATTCGACCAAACAGGTGCACAGTTTGACTAAGAAAGAGATAGTTCGACCAACAGCTGTGGTCGAACAGATGGAGAAAAAGTGCCGAAAGTACCGTTCGACCACGATGTTACCATTCGACCAAGCCATTTGGTCGAACTGTGGTCGAACCAGAAGCCTGAATAGAAGCACCTGCATTTCAACCAGGGAGTATACAATTCGACTAGGATACTAGTCGAATTTGGAACCTGCAGCCATGTTACAGAGCGATTCGACCAGGAGTTCGACCAGCCGTGGATGATTCGACCTGGCCTGTTGGTCAAACTGACGTGCAGAAACTTACCATATTCATATTTTTACATCTTCAATGCATGTGTTCGCTTAAGAAGCCCATCTAAGGCCCGTAAGGAGAGTATACAAGTATAAAGGAAGAGCTTTCACAGGAGACACACATCATTCATCATATCCACCACCGAAACCCTACTATTATCTCAAGGAGTCGTGAAGAGAGGTTCGTCTGGCGAGTCAAGTAAGATCATACCAATTGACCAAAATTGTTCCTAGATAAATCATGGGCTAGAGCCGCTCCGGTAGTTCTAGGGTTATGAAAGTTTTATGAGTTAATTGAATTTTCATGTGTAAACTCCATACAACACTACTTGTGGTTTATTTTATAAAAGATTGCACTTTTCAAATTCATACTCACAGTCGTTTTGTGCATCATTAACTGTTATGTAGAGTCTAAATACATATCTTGGTTATTGATTGAGTGTGTTCACTGCTGAGCAGGATTATATGCTATAATTCTAAGTGAAGGGATTCCGAAGTCTTATTAGAACTATCTTATATAAATACTTGTTAATTGAATCTTATTCGGGTTAATAAGTAAGATAAAGAGTATAACTTCATAGTACCTATAAAGAGAGATCATATCGGGTTAGAGTACTAAGTGCAAAGGAAATAATTTATACTGATAGCACCTAGAAAGGGGGTGAATTATATCTCTTGCTCCGAGAAAATTTACACGTGTCATATGCATGTTTACTTGTGTCTATAGAGTGAACTTGTATGGTTTAGTGATGCATCCATAGACTACAAGGCAGAGTCGGACATCAACACATGGAAAGGAAATTAATAAGTAAAAATGGATGACCCGAAGAACTACCTAATTTCTTACTTGATCACAGTCGTATTTTCTCTATTGGTTATTTACTTTATTTTGCTATTTAAAATATCTGTTATTTAGCTACTAAATCACCACAATAATTTGTCAACGTAGTCTCAATGATCTAGGATATAATTGAATTGATAATAATCCATTTTACGGGTTCGATAATCACTTGGTCGCCCATCAAAACTACAATTGATATCCTTACACTTGAGGATTAATTTTGTGTGTTGAGAAAACGCTCATCAAGTTCTTGGCGCCGTTGCCGGGGACGGCATTAATTATTAATTTATTATTTCTAGTTTAATAGAGATTATATAATTCTTGTCTTTAATTTCTAGCACTTATTTTTCTTAGGTGTATGCTCACTAGATCGAAGGTAGGTGAATTAGAGCCTTATAATTCGGAGATTAGAGCATCGTCGAGGAAGAAAAAGAAGAACAAGAACAAGAACATAGACCCAACTGAGGCTCTTAATTTAGGAGTTGAAGTTGACGTGCTGAATTCGCAAATGATTGAAGCTACAACCGAAGTTAACTTGGAAGCAGAAACAGTCAACATGGCTACGAATCCTGATACAATTGCCATCCATGAAGTCTTTAAGAATAACAGAGGAGACAATGCGGGCTGTTAGGAGTAAGAGGGACCGGAGCCAATTTTGATTTACACCCTGCTCTTATCAGCATGATTGAAAAGAATCCTTTCTCTGGGGGAACCTTTGAAGATCCTCAACAACATCTAAATAAGTTCCTTGGGTATGCAAGTACACAAAAAGATGTAGGAGCTCATGAGGATGCGAGGAAAATCATATTGTTTAAGTTCTTGCTGAATGAAAAATCGAGAGATTGGTACGATAATCTTGATGCTGCTAAATGTGATACATGGGAGAAGTTGAAAGTGAAATTCTTGGAGTGATACATGCCACCTTCAAAGGTGTTCAAGATGAAGCAAGAAATCAATCAATTTGCTATCCATGGTAATGAGAAGTTTCATGAAGCTTGGGACAGATTCAAGGACATGCTTCGAAAGTGTCCACAGTATGGGCTATCTAAAGCTCCAATATATCAGTATTTTCTATAACGGGTTGGATTGTGATTCTCATGTGTTACTTGATGCTTCTTCCAATGGAGCATTGCTTATGAAGTCACCCATTGAGGTCGAGAAGCTTTTTGAGGATATTTCGATGAATTCAAGAGATTGGCTGACTGATAGAGTGAGAGACAGTTATGTCCTTGGTAAAGTAGCACAGGTTGAACATATTATGGTGAAGTCGGGAAGAGATGATGAGATCGTCACTAGCTTGGCTAATATCAACAAGTTACTCGAGTCTCAGCAAAAGCAGATTACGGATATATCTCAGAGAGTACCAATGATACAGCAGGATGGTGGCTATGAAGGAGCTAGCCAAGAGAAGATCGAGGAGGCAAGCTATGCCATGGGTCAAAGTATTCAGGGAACTAGGTACCCAAATCAAGGAAATCAAAATTATCAGGGGAATTACAATAATCGTGGTCCCCCGGGTAATTACCAACAACCAAGATGGCCGGAGTTTTCATGGAGCAATCTGAATAATGCGGTGCAATCTCCTATTGGTGTTGATCCAGGAGCTAAGGTGGAAGAAGGAAAGCCGAGTTTTGATGATACGGTGAACAGGTACATGGCGAGGAATGATGCAAGAGTAGATCGTTTTGAGGTGAAATTTGGAAAGAAGATTGATGCTAATCATGAGGATTTGTCTAAGGAGTTAAGGATCTTACATTGTTGATGGGGAAAATGGCAGGAAACATGAACAAATTAACTCAAAATATTGAGAAGGGGAAGTTCCCGTCTTAAAGTATTGAGAATCCAAAGTCTTGTCACGCCATTACATTGAGGTCTGGAATGCAGTATGAGGGACTAATGAGGCCGGAATCAAAGTTTGAAATGACAAGAGCCTAATTCAACCCTGATTTGACCAACATTAATGGTCGAACTACACAGGGGAGGTCGAACCAGGCACCTGTGCGACATTCGGAAATTGCTAAAGAGCAGTTCGACCAAAAATAGTCAGTTAGACCAAAAGCTCTGGTTGAACTCAGGTCGAACCACACTGTCCAGAATGCTCTATTTTGTTTAATGCTTGATTCGACCACGATCACTATGGTTCGACCAATCCCGTTGGTTAAATTGTGGTCGAACTGGCCTGTAAGGAAGAGAATGAACTTTCAAGTTTTCAGTTCGACCACTATTTACCCAGTTCAACCAGCAACCCTGGTCGAACCCAGGTTGAACCGTACTGTTCTGTACTATTTTCTGCATTAAATGCTCCGCATGATGTTGATGTTACTCCAGTACCTTTCAAAGAGCTGAATACAGAGATTACAGCGGAAAAGAAGTGGGAAAGAGCCAAGAGATTGAGAGCCGAAAAGGATAAAGCGGAGAAGGTTGAACGTGATGAATGGGGGATTCCCAAAACAAAGATACCTTCACCGT
The DNA here is from genome assembly GCA_023678885.1 of Pogostemon cablin. Lineage (NCBI taxonomy): Eukaryota > Viridiplantae > Streptophyta > Magnoliopsida > Lamiales > Lamiaceae > Pogostemon > Pogostemon cablin. The sequence goes on from CM042993.1 coordinate 12,578,558, forward strand.
TTCCTTACAAGCTAGTCAAGAAAGGATTGGAAAAGAAGTTCAAGAAGTTTTCAGATATCATAAACATAATAAGCTTGCACATTTCTTTCTCTGAAGTGATATTGGAGATGCCATATTATGCCCGTTTTCTGAAGGATATACTTTTGAAGAAGAGAAGCTTGAACGGAATTGAAACAGTGAATTTGTCTGAGAATTGCAGCTCGATCACTTAGAGAAAGCTGCTAGCTAAGTTGAAGGATCCGAGAAGCTTCACTATATTGTGTGAGATTGGAAAGGGGCCGGAACGTAGAGCCTTGTGTGATCTTGGGGCAAGCATCAATTTGATGCCATTGTCTATATTTCAAAGGCTTGGTTTGGGGGAGTTAACTCCTATAACAGTTGCTCTACAACTAGCGGATAGGCCTATAACTTTTCCGAAGGGTGTTATTGAAGACGTTCTTGTTAAAGTAGAGAAGCTAGTCTTTCCTGTGGATTTTCTTGTGCTTGAGATGGAAGATGACAAGGATAATGTCCCTCTTGTCTTAGGGAGACCTTTCCTCGTTACTGCAGGACCTATAATAGATGTGCCGAAGGGTGAGTTACGACTGCGGATGGATAAAGAAGTGGTCTTATTTAACCTTGACAAAGCAATGAAGATGCCAATAGAGATGCAATATCACAGTATTGATGTGGTGGAGGAAATCATGAAGTAAGATATGTCCTTGATCCTGTCGAAGGATCCTCTTGAGACATGCTTGGCAGAATCTCTTACTTTTCCCACTACGGAGCTAGATGAATTCTCCAATGAGGTATGTATTGAATTTCTTGAAAACTTGCTTGCTTTGAGTGATGAAAGGTATGAATCGGAGAGGACAAAGGTTGAAGAGGTCAAGTGGACTAGGAAGTACTTACCATTGGATAGAGAGAGCGCACCTCAAGAAGAGAAAAAAGAGGAGTTGAAACCGCTACCGGAGCACTTGAAGTATGCCTACCTAGGTGACAATGAAAAATATCTGGTAATTGTATCTTCTTCCCTTGATGATGATCAACTTGAGGAATTGTTAGATGTGCTTAGAAAGTACAAGTCTCCGATTGGTTGGTCTCTTGATGATTTAAAAGGTATTAGTCTGTCATATTGCATTCATAGAATAAGATTATTAGATGAGGCCAAGAGTAGTATTCAGAATCAGTGGAGGGTGAATCCCGCTATTCAAGAAGTGATTAGGAAGCAAATCCTGACGTGGCTCAATGCAGGAATTATTTATCCAATTAGTGATAGTACCATGTAAGTCCATTGCATGTTGTAGCTAAGAAGGGGGGCATGACTTTTGTGAAAGCTGATGATGGTGAGACTTTAGCCACTAGGATTCCTTCGGGGTGGCGTGTGTGTACGAATTACAGGAAACTGAATGAAAATAAATGCAAGGACCATTTTCCCCTTCCTTTCATGGATCAAATGCTTGATTGTCTTACATGGTATGAGTTTTATTATTTCTTGGATGGGTACCCGATTTATAATCAGATCATGATTGCACTCGATGATCAAGAAAAGACTACTTTTACTTGCTCTTATGGAACTTTTATCTTTAGAAAGATGCCTTTTGAATTATGTAATGCACCTGCTTTATTTCAACATTGAAAGATGGCCATATTTGATGAGTTGATAGAGAAAATCATGGAGGTGTTTATGGATGATTTTTCTGTGTTTAGTTCCTCATTTGATATTTGTTTATCTAACCTTGCTACTGTTTTGAAGAGATGCCAAGAAACTAATCTTGTCTTAAATTGGGAGAAGTGTCACTTCATGGTGAGAGATAGGATTGTTCTTTGCCATCATATTTCGGCCAAGAGATTACAGGTGGATAGAGCAAAGGTGGTGGCGATTGAGAAGCTTCCACCATCTACTAATGAAAAGGGAGTGCGGTCCTTTATTGGACATGCTGGTTTTTATAGAAGATTCATCAAAGACTTCTCGAAATACTCCAAGCCCTCATCTCATTTACTTGAAAAGGATGTTCGAATGTCTAACAGCTTTTCAGGTTTTGAAAGAGACGCTTATTACTGCACCTATCTTGATCACACCAGATTGGACTCAGCCGTTTGTACTTATGTGTGATACGAGTGATTTAGCACTTGGAGTGGTGCTTGGGCAGTTGAGGGATAAGAAGTTTTGCACCATTTACTATGTGAGTAAAACTTTTGATGCTATACAAAAGAACTACACGGTGACTGAAAATAAATTTCTAGCTGTGGTGTACGCATTCAATAAGTTTCGAAAGTATTTGGTTAGCATAAAGACTATAGTATATATGGATCATTCTGCGATCCGATACTTGATGGAGAAGAAGAAAACGAAGCCAAGAATCATTAGTTGGATCCTTCTTCTGGAGGAATTTGATATGGAGATCCGATATAAGAAGGGTATGAAATGGCGGATCACCTATCAAGGTTGGAGATAAGGGAGCACTGTGATGATTCTTTCGATTATATAGAAGAGATGTTCCCTGATGAGAAGATAATGGCAGTGTTTGTTGAAAAAGCAGAGAGAGCATATGTGGTGGCTGCCCAAGGGATGGATCCATGGTATGCGGATTATGTGAATTACATTGCCGTAGGAGAAATCCCAAGAGATCTCAATCGGTATCAACTTGCAAAATTCAAGAGGGATGTTGAGACTTTTATTTGGTATGATCCGTTTGTCTACAAGATATGTACAGATTCCATAGTCTGTAGGTGTGTGCCTGAGATGGAGATGGAGAGCGTTCTTGATTTTTGCCATGCACAACCTAACGGGGGCACTTCGAAGCTCAAAAGACGGCAACAAAGGTACTTCAATCTGTCCTTTATTGGCATACTTTATTTAAAGATTGTGAAACCTATGTGGCGACATGCGATAGATGTCAAAGGATAGGGAACATAAGTAGGAGTGATGAGATGCCACTTCTGCTGAGCATTGTTGTTGAGATCTTCGATGTATGGGGAATCGATTTTATGGGGCCTTTTCCCCCATCTAATGGATTTCTCTACATCCTATTAGCAGTGGATTATGTTTCGAAGTGGGTGGAAGCCATTCCCACTCGCGTGAATGATTCAAGGACGGTGTTGTCTTTCTTAAAGAAACATATCTTTGCCCGCTATGGAGTTCCTAAAGCACTTGTGAGTGATGGAGGATCTCACTTCATCAATAAACTTCTTGAAAAGGTGCTTAGGGATTATGGAGTTAAGCATAGGGTTACTACACCCTATCACCCTCAAGCAAATGGGCAAGCTGAAGTCTCCAACCTACAAGTGAAACAAATATTGGAGAATGTAGTCGGAACCAATAGGAAGGTTGGGCTATGAAGCTCGATGATGTTTTGTGGGGGTTCCGGGCTGCTTATAAGATGGTGTTGGATATGTCACCGTATCAAATTGTGTATGGGAAGCCGTGCCATTTACCCGTAGAGATTCAGCACAAAGCTTTTTGGGCATTGAGGAGTTTGAACTTGTCTTTAAAGGATCAAAAGGAGTTGAGGATGACTCATATAAATAAATTGGTTGAGTTCAGAAATCGAGCTTACAAGAACTCAGAGATCTATAAGGAAAGAATGAAGAAATGGCATAACTCAAAGATCTCTTACTAGGAGTTCAAACAAGGTGATGAGGTATTACTTTATAACTCTCGTTTGAAGCTTTTCGCAGGAAAATTAAAATCAAAGTGGACGGGGCCGTTCATTATCCACTGAGCCTACGGAGGGGGGAGTTTTGAGCTTATGGACAAATACGAAGACATTATAGCAGCGAATGGGCATCGATTGAAGCATTACAAATCACTGGATGATTCTTGCATCGTCTTTGTGGATATCTTATACTAGATTGCTACCATCGTGACTTTACGATGTTAAACAAGAGCGCCGGTTGGGGCTTTTCCTTTCATTTTATTGCTTTATTTTCATTGGTGTGAGTAAGAAATTTTTATATTTGAAGTGCTTACTTGTCGGCAATTACATCTCTTTGCAAACTTAGTTTCTTCTACTAAGTTTGGGGGGTGTGATGTACTTACCTCATTGAAGCATTGATAGTATAATCTTTTCTTTGTAACATTTGCTAGGGGAGTTGATTTTTTTGCAGTATATTAAAAACTTTAACCGGTGTTGATGTATCAATTTTTTGCAATTTGCCTAATGTTTAGTGGTGTTTTGTGTTATTTTTGAGTGTCGTATGCGGAGTTACACATAAATATTGAGTTTAAGATTGATTCTCGGGCTAAGTTTTACTCCGTTTTGGTACCTAATGTTCGTTTTTGAGCTTGAAGTGTGCAGGGATGAAGAAAATTCTACTTTAGAGCATCAGGTGTCCGATTCGACCAAGGGTGCAGGTCGAACTGAAGAGCTCCGGTCAAACTGGTGATCAGAGACTTTGTTACAGGTCGATTCGACCACACAGGGGGTGATTCGACCAAGGTGAAGGTCGAACTGGAGATCAGAGAATTTTGTACAGGCTGATTCGACCAAGAGGGGTTTGGTTTGACCAAAGCTTAGGTCGAACCAAGGTCGAATCGTGGACCTGAAAGTTTGAACAGGTGAGTTCGAACACGACATTGTGGTTTGACCAAATCGGATAGTCAAATCGAGGTCGAACTGAGATGCTGAAAGCCTCTAAAAACGTGGTTCGACCACGACAAGCCCGTTTGACCACTCCAGTAGGTTGAATTGTACCAGGTACGTCAGTTTTTAAACATGTTCTTCACCCCCATTCGATCACTTTGCATACCACCTTCAATCGAATTCATCCCGAATCGAAAGCCCTTTCTTCTAATCTTCGATTTCACTCAATTTCGCTCAAATTAAACCACGTTCCACACTCTTTTCACTCAATTCATCGTGATTTTGGAACAATCTAGTTGCGAAACTAGAGTTTTGTCGTGTTTTTGAAAGATTGTCACACTTGTTCATTCTTTAGCCATGGTCGGTTCAAATGGTACGTTTTCTCAACTCTATTACCCTAGGGTTGAAGTTCTAATTGTTGATTACAAGTGGGTAAGTTGATTGAACTAGTTTATCTATTAATTCATGGTGTAATTTGAAGTTTTTATATCCAATTTTATATGAATAGTCGATGGGTTTGGTTTTGATTGATCAATTGTTGTTAAACCTTGATGTTTATATGAAGTTAGAAGTAATTTGAGTAGTGTGAGATGAAGCATGATGGATTTTGAGTGAATTGATTGAATTGTTAAGCATGCTTGTGGTTGATAGCATCATTGGTTATTCGTATTGCATAATTGATGTTGGAATGGAGTTGAATAAGCATGAGAATTGAAGTATTGAATTATGGGAGGAACATGCTTGTTTGGAGTGACTATGCATTGAAAAATTTGAAGTCTTGAGTAGAGTTGAATGCTAGTTGAGTATGAATTAGCTTGGTTTGCCTTTCTTGTTTGTGGTAGTTAAGTATTTTTTTCAGGAAAATGAAAGGAAGACGAGGTTCGTTCCAAAAAGAGGCAAGATAGGCCGTCTTTTGAAGATGCAGTAACAAAGAAGCTAAGGCTTCAGGAGAGGTTGCCTATGAATTTTAAGATTCGTATGAACGATTGGAAGGAGATAAAGGAAAAATAGGGTGATATGTCTGACAAGATTGCTAGAACGAGGTATCAGGATGATGAGGCGATGGTACAATGCACATCCGAGATGATATCTTATGGATGTTTGATCAAGTGGGGATTCGTCGCTTTATGGAGATGAAGAAGCCAACATACTTTCATGTGACTATTGAGGTGCTATGTTCGATGACGTTTAAGAAGGATTTGAGCCATCTCCTGTATGACTGCACGTTCCAGCTTGGAGGTGAGATGAGGACGTGGTCGGCTGAGAAGTTTAATGCGCTGTTTCAGACTCCGAGAGCGATCTCTAGGAATGAGAATGGATTCTTCAACATGAATAACTTCTGGAGAGAGATTTCTGGGGAGGATATGGATTTCAAGACTAGTAGTGATCGTGCTTCATTGATTCGGAATCATGTGCTCTGATATATGGATCAAGTGATGAGCAACACACTGTTTACTTGATCTGAGGGGAGCTTTGTGTCGAGGGGAGAGTTGTATGCCCTCTGGTGTATGCTCAATGGAGTGAGGTACAATGTGGGATCTTACCTTATTCATCAGTTATACATATTCAGGAGCTCTCCATTTCAGAGGTTAATATCGAAGGTTTGCTTACTACTGTGGCTGAGTATTATCACATAGACTTCACTGGTATCACACCCATTCTTGAGGATCCAAACTTGGTTATGAGTACGTGTGTGAAGGGTGGATTTGGTCATCTTTGTGATGGAGATTGGTTCTACACAAGGGGATCTAAGCCCTTTACTTTCATGTTTCTATTTGATGTGAGTGAGCTGACTACTATACGGACTGAGGTTAACAAGTTGATGAACACATTGGCGCATGATGCTCTTTTCATCACTTGCTTAACGAAAGGTGATTGGAGGACTGTAGCTCAGATGTACGTTGAGGGGATGAATGAGGAGCTTCAGAGGATTGTAGATGAAGGGCGATTTCAGCCTCGGCTACAGCCACAGCAGCAGCATGAGCATGGAGCGGATCAGGTGGATCCAGAGATGGAAGTTCCACAGCAGCACGAGATGCCACCACGACCCATTCCAGTAGTGCTACAACAGCAGTGGGCTGGTCCTGATGCTTATTATCAGGAGCAGTTTCAATTGATTCATGAACATTTTGCCATGCTGAATGCAAAACAGCAGGAAACAAATCGGCAGCTGGCATTGGCGAATGCGAACTATGCAGCACTGGATGCGAGGTACAACATATTATAGAACAATTATGTGGAGATGGATATGAGACTAGGGAAAATGCATTCCGATGAGCGTGTATTAGATAGGAAGATTAATGCTGTTCATAGAGATGTGGATTGGTTGCGTATTGAGATGAGTGACGGTGATGATGAAAAGGATGCGAGCGATGATGATGCTCCGAAGGAGTAGGTTGCATCAGGTTTTTGTTCTTTGTCTGTTTCATCTCATCTCACTTCTCTTTTTCTCTTTACAAGATGGGTACTTGTGGTGTGAGTGGCATGTACGTATGTTAGATTGAGATGTGAGGATTGATACTTGAGGGTAGAATTTGTTGGAGATACTTGTATGGATTGTCATGATATGTGGTCTCTTGGCATTAGTATGTTGCATTCATATGTTACATGTGTTAATTTTTATTTATGAGAAGCATGTACAACTTGATAAGTATGTAGAGTTCATTGTGAAATTGATCTTGATTATATGCTATGAGGAGTACCTAGGATTCTATTTTACCCATTTAAGAATTTGAGCAATTTGAATCATGCTAGTTCATGACAGTTTATTCTTGAGAGAATCATTCATATGACCGTATTCTAGAACTTGGCTTGGAGTCTTGTGTAAAACTTATGATTGATGAGTTGCTAGGACATGATCTTAGGCCATTATTGTTTAATTGAGTCACTTAGCCAAAATTTTATCTTACCTTATAATATATGTATCATTGGAAGCCCTTTTGAGCTTTAAAAAGCTTTTTCTTTGGTAAGCCTTGATAAAAAAACCTTATTTAACCTTTACTTGAGCCTTGTTGAATACCTTATTCATTATTAGAGAGTTAAAGTGAATAAGTACTAGCAAGAATGAATAAGGTAGAAGATTGGTTGAGAAACATGAAAAAGATAAAGTATGGTAAATCTTGTTTAGGGGTAGTGCCTGAAACTGGTACCCCGACTGCTATGAAGGGTAGTGCCCAAAATTGGTACCCTTGCTCAATGAAGAAAGATGATGTTGATGCTAAGGAAAAGAAGGAGAATTCAAACCATGAAGAGCATGAGAAGAAATTGGAGAAAAAGATGAAGCGGTATGACGAAAAGTAAAACCCTAAGGTAATTCTCTACTAGTGAATTAATCACTTTACCTAAATTTTTCTACCTTTACCAAAAAGCCAACATTACAACCCAAAAGCAAGTCATTTGTGATCCTAGTAATGAATTGGTTGTAAGTTGATTTTTGAGACCCTTGCCAAGCTTATGGTTACGCGGAGGTATGAATTGAATATGAGTGTATATTAACCTATTAAAGTGTACACTTTTACACTAGAGAGTGAGAGTAAATACTTATCTTGTGAGCTAGATGACTTCGTACTCCAAATTGAGTTATAATTGAGTAATGCTTTACATGAATGATATATATGATGCAAGTGATACTTGTTTTGATTGATGGAATTGCATGTGTGAATATGAATTGGATTGAATGTGGGAGCTGAGTGAATTTTACACTACTCTATAGTTTGATTGCGTTGCCTCGGGATGAGCAACATGTAAGTTTGGGGGTTGGTTGCGCACTGAGATGAGTGACGGTGATGATGAAGAGGATGCGAGCGATGATGATGCTCAGGAGGAGTAGGTTGCATCAGGTTTTTGTTCTTTGTCTGTTTCATCTCATTACCCTTCTCTTTTTCTCTTTACAGGATGGGTACTTGTGGTGTGAGTGGCATGTACGTATGTTAGATTGAGATGTGAGGATTGATACTTGAGGGTGGAATTGATTGGAGATACTTGTATGGATTGTCATGATATGTGGGCTCTTGGCATTAGTATATCGCATTCATGCAGTAGCTTGCTCTTCAATGTACCTACGATGCACAGTAACAGAAACTAGCTCTCCCGATTGAGCAGGAGCATCTGTGCGTACATTGGTGTTGCCAGCATCAGGAGCAACATTCTGTGTTCCAGGTTAAGGTACATGAGCAGGAGCAGGGTTCACATAGGGTAGATCAACAATGCGGTTACCTTCAAGAAGTAGTTTAGCAATACCTAACACTAGAGCATTCAGAGACAGAAAATCACCCTTACCCTTTTTAATACCTTGATCCGACAGCAAGAGATGGATCAGGGCAGGGTATGGTAACTTGCCAACCTTGGAAATGTTTACACCATAACTGATCAAGTTCTTATAAATAACTTCACCAAGGTTAAAAGGCAGGTTCTTCCCTATCTTATAAATCAGCACGACATGCTCAGTAGTAACTCTAGTGATATTTGAGGTAGGCAACCAATTGTAGACACATATCTTGTGCAAGACAGCATGTAAACTTGTAAGTCTTGGACTGAACAACCTCTTAGGCCAACTAGTAATCAGACCACCAGTAATTATAGAAACAATCTCATCCATATCATCAATATTATCATCACTTTCAGCATGAACGGTCCCTAACAACGCATTTATCTTTTAAAGAGAAAAATCATAAATATTTTTCCTAAAATAAATATTTCCAAACTTAGGACTAGTACTCTTAATCATGCTTGAACTAATATTTGCATAAAACTTACAAATCCAATTACTACAGAAAGTACTAGACTACCTGAGAGATTTGAGCAAATGTCTTTCTTCGAAGAATTGAGTGAGATTATGTGTGACAAGGTCTGCATCTTTCATTTTCCTTTCATGAATGATATATTTCTTAGCAAATTTCTTGTATCTGGCCTTACCATCATCAAAGTAGAATCGGTTTGTTCCAAAGTTCTAAAGATCATAGTCAGATTCATCATCTTCATTAGGATCAGCATCATCAGCTGGTTCATAATCATCATCATCAGCATATTCTGAAGCAGCTTCATCATCGGGTGCAGGAGCATCTTCATCAGATTCATCAGAGGTAGTACTTCTCAGAATCCTCGGGTGTACTTTCATCATCATCAGACAATAAATTAGGGTCAGGATCATATGGATCTGCATCTGCATCAGCAAGTTTATCAGTGTCAACATCAGCTGCAATATCATCAATTAGCTGGTCCAGATCATCTTCAGCTTCTTCTTCAGGTGTTGCAACATCAGAGATAACTTTCTTGCCTCGTCTCTTTTTTTCAGGGCTTTGCAGAATTCAGCCATCGTGGGGTTCTCTCCTGGAACATCCACATCCATCCGAGCAGAGTCATCATCAGAATCAGATAAGAAAATGAGAGATTTCCCTTCGGTAGTATTGGGTACATCGATGAGTGTGTTAATTCACGAATCTTACGCTTGAATTTGTGCTACTATAAAGTTTTGAAGGATGAAATCAGTTGTAAAACAATATATATTGTATGAAGTTACGAATAAGGTGTTGTTGGAGCCATTTGAGTGGTTTTTTGAAGGAAATCGGAGTGGAAGTGTTGAAAACTGAAGAAAGAAAGTCGAAGCCATCCATTTGGGCGAAGCAGGAGTACAATTTGACCAGAAGGAGGTCAATTCGACCAGGCCTACTGGTCGAATTGGCAGCACAACACGAGTAGAAGGTGGATTCGACCACGACAGGAGAATTTGACCTGGGCATCAGGTCGAATCGAGGTCGAATTGATTGGTAGAGATGCCAATTAGACCTCGTCACTTCAATTCGACCAGGACAACTGGTCGAATCAAGCACCTGGGACTTACAGTAGGTCAATTTGACTTCCAATTCGACCTGGAGGGGAGAATTTGACCTGTTGGTGAGGTCGAATTGAGCCTCGAAAACTTACCATATCCGTATTTTTACACTCTCAATGCGTGTGATCACTTAAAAAGTCCATTCTAGGTCCGGGAGGCGAGATTACAAGTATAAAAGAAGGCTTATGCAGCAGTATAGAGGGACACCAACATACATCAAGACGTGGAGACGTAGAGTTAAGAGAAGAGCGATCATCCATCATCCGGAGGGGCTGCAAGAGAGGTTCCGCTGGAGATTCAAGTAAGATCGGTCCAACTAACCATGATTGTTCTTAGATCAGTCATAGGCTAGAGCTGCTTCGGTAGTTCTAGGGTTATGAAGGTTTCATGAGTTAATTTGTCTTTCATGTCTAAACTTCGTACAACACTATTTGTGGTTTATTTTATATGAGATTGCGCATTTTTAATCCATAATCATGGTCGTTTTGTGCATCAATAATTGTTGTGTAGAGTCTGAATACATAACTTGGTTATTAGTTGAGTGCGTTCACTGCTGAGCAGGGTTTTATGTTATAATTCTATGTGAAGGGATTCCAAAGTCTTATTAGAACTATCTTATATGAATACTTGTTAATTGAATCATATTCGGGTTAATAAGTAGGATAAAGAGTATAATTTCATAGTACCTATAAAGGGAGATCATATCGGGTTAGAGTACTAAGTGCACGAGAAATAATTGATACTAATAGTACCTAGAAAGTGGGGTGAATTATATCTCTTGCTCCGAGGATATTCACACGTGTCATACGCATATTTACTTGTGTTTATAAAGTGAATTTTCATGGTTTAGTGATGTGTCCATTAACCACAAGGCAGAGTCGGACACCGTCACATGGAAGATGAATTAATAAGTGAAACTGGATTACCTGAAAAACTACCTACTATCTTACTTGATCACAACTCACTTACCTCTTCTTCTTGTTATTTTTACTTGATATTTTAATTACTTTTGTTACTTAATTACAAAATTACAACCATTATAATTTCCAACATAGTCTTAGTTTACTAGAGTATAATTAAATTGATATTTATCCGCCCCTTAGGTTCGATATATAACTTGGTCACATTCGAAACTACGATTAATATCCTTCATACTTAAGGATTAATTGTGTGTTGAGAAAATACCCATCAAGTTTCTGGCGCCATTGCCGGGGATGGTATAAAATATCTTTTTTATTATTTCTAGTTTTATTAGGGCTATTTTAATTCGTGTTCTGTGTTATAACTCTTAATCTTTTCAGGTGTATGCATACTAGATCAAAGGTTGGAAAGTTAGCATCATTTAATCCGGAGATCGGAGCATCAACAAAGAAGGAGAGTAAGATTCAAAGCAAGAAAGAAGATCCAACTGAAGCTCTTAACCTTGGAGTTGAAGTTGACGTGCTAAATTCGCAAACGATTGAAGTTGCAATCGAAGTTAATTTGGAAGCAGAGACAGTCAATATGGCAGCAAATCCAGACAATCTGGCCATCCATGAAGTCTTCAAGAATAACGGGGCTGGACACTCTGGGCTTCTAGGAGCAAGGGGGCTAATGCAGACTTCGATCTTCACCCCGCTCTTATTAGCATGATAGAAAGGAACTCCTTTGCAGGAGGGACTTTTGAGGATCCGCAGCATCATCTAAACAAGTTCTTGGGCTATGCAAGTACTCAAAAAGATGCAGGAGAACATGAAGATGCACAGAAGATCCTCTTGTTTAAATTTTTAGTTACTGAAAAGGCAAGAGATTGGTACGACACTATTAATGCATTTGAATGCACTACTTGGGAGCAATTGAAGTTGAAGTTCTTGGAAAGATACATGCCACCTTCAAAGGTGTTCAAGATAAAGCAAGACATTAACCAATTTGCTATCGGTGGTGGAGAGAAGTCTCATGAAGCTTGGGACAGATTCAATGGCATGCTCGTAAGTGTCCACAACATGGGCTATCTAAAGCTCAATATATCAGCATATTCCACAATGTATTAGACTGTGATTCACGTGTGTTATTAGATGCTTCTTCCAATGGAGCATTGCTTACTAAGTCATCCGTAGAGGCCGAGAAACTTTTTGAAGATATTTCGATAAACTCAAGAGATTGGCCAACTGATAGAGTGAGAGGCACTTACGTCCTTGGAAAAGTAGCTAAGGTTGAACATGCTATGGTGAAAACAAGTGGAAAAGATGAAACGCCTCTAGCTTGTCCAATATCAGCAAGCTACTTGAGTCCTAACAAAAGAAAATTAGTGATATATCTCAGCGCGTACCAATCATGCAGAAGGAAGTTATGAATGATGGAACGATCCAAGAGGAGATGGAAGAAGCAAACTACGCTATGGGTCAAAGTATTCAAGGAACAAGGTATCAAAACTAGGGCAACTGGAATTATCAAGGGAACTACAACAATCTTGGTCCCCCAGGTAATTATCAATAGCCTAGGAGGCCGGAGTTTTCATAGAGTAATCCTAACAATGCAATTCAAGCTTCGATGGGTGTTGATCTAGGTACTTAAGTGGAAGAAGAAAAACCAGGTTTTGAGGATACGGTGAACAGGTACATGGCTAGGAATGACGCTAGAGTGGAGCGTCTTGAGGCCAAGTTAGAGAAGAAGATTGATGCAAACCATGAGGATTTATCCAAGCAAGTGAAGGACCTTACATTGTTGAGGGGGGAGATGGCAGGAAGTGTTAACAAGCTCACTCAAACTATTGAGAAAGGGAAGCCCCCGTCGCAAAGTATTAAGAATCCAAAGTCCTGCAACGCTATCACATTGAGGTCTGGAACACAGTACGAGGGACCTATGAGGCCGAAATTGAAATTGTACACGTCAAGGGCTCAATTCGACCCCAATTCGAATTGAGGTCAAATATACTATTTCAGAGCACTCTGTTTTATTAGAAGGCCGATTCGACCAACAGCCACTCAATTTGACCAGACTTTCAGGTCGAATCGAGGTCAAATCAGAGGGCAGAAATCTTATAGTGTGCCAATTCGGCCTGGGGGACTTCAATTCGACTAGACCTTCAGGTCGAATCCTGGTCGAATCAAGCATACATGGTGTGAATAGAGTTCCAGGTATGCAATTCGACCACTACATACCCAATTCGACCAGAGCACCTAGTCGAATCCAGGTCAAATTATACCGTACTGCACCTGTTTCTTCACCAAATACTCCTCGTGATGTGAACATTACTCCATTGGTTCAGAAAGAGCAAAATACTGAGATCATTGCAGAGAAGAAGTGGGAAAGAGGCAAGAGGTTGAGAGCCAAAAAGGATAAAGCGGAGAAGGTCAAGCGTGATGAATGGGGTATTCCCAAAACAAAGATACCTCCGCCTTTTCCTTATAAGCTGGTTAAGAAGGGATTGGAAGAGAAGTTCAAGAAGTTTTCAGATATCATAAATAAAATAAGCTTGAGTATTCCTTTCTCTGAGGCAATATTGGAGATATCGTACTATGCCCGATTCCTTAAGGATATACTGTTGAAAAAGAGAAGCTTGAATGGAGATGAGATGGTGAACTTGTCTGAAAATTATAGCTCGATTATCTAAAGGAAGCTGCCACAGAAGATGAAGGATCCGGGAAGCTTCACTATCTTGTGTGAGATTGGAAAAGGGCCAGCATGACGAGCCTTGTGTGATCTTGGGCAAGCATCAATTTGATACCATTGTCTATCTTTCAAAGGCTTGGTTTAGGGGAGTTATCTCCTACAACGATTGCTCTATAATTGGCAAATAGGTCGATGATGTTTCTAAAAGGTATTATTGAAGACGTTCTTGTCAAAGTAGAGAAACTAGTCTTTCCTGCGGATTTTCTTGTACTTGAGATGGAAGATGACAAGGGTAATATCCCTCTTATCTTAGGGAGACCTTTTCTTACTACTGCTGGGGCCATGATTGATGTTAAAAAGGGGGTGCTCAGGTTGCGGATGGATAAAGAAGAGGTCCTATTCAACCTTGACAAAGCAATGAAGATGCCTATGGAGTCACAATGCCATAGTATTGACGTGGTGGATGAGATTGTGAAGGAAGATATGTCTTTGATCCTGTCTAAGGACCCTCTTGAGACATGCTTGATTGAGTCTCTTACTTATCCCACTACAGAACTTGACGATCTCTCCAATGAGGTATGTATTGAATATCTTGAAAACTTACTTGCTTTGTGTGATGATAGGTATGAATTGGAAAGAACTAAGGTTGAAGAAGTGAAGTGGACTAGGAAGTACTTGCCGTTGGATAGAGAGAGCACTCCGATGGAAGAAAAAAAAGAGGAGCTGAAACCATTACCGGAACACTTGAAGTATGCCTTTCTTGGTGACAGTAAAAAATATCCAGTAATAGTATCTTCTTCTCTTGATGATGATCAACTTGAGGAGTTGTTAGATGTTCTTAGGAAGTACAAGTCTGCGATTGGGTGGTCTCTGGATGATTTGAAAGGTATTAATCCTTCATATTGCATGCATAGAATAAGGTTGTTAGATGAGGCCAAGAGTAGTATCCAAAATCAGCGGAGGGTGAATCCCATGATTCAAGAAGTGATTAGGAAGCAAATCCTAGTATGGTTGGATGGTGTAATTATTTATCCGATTAGTGATAGTCCCCATTTGAGTCCATTGCATGTTGTAGCTAAGAAGGGGGGCATGACTATTATGAAAGCCGAGGATGGTGAGAAAATAGCCACTAGGATTCCGACGGAATAGCGTGTGTGTACTAATTACAGGAAACTGAATGAAAATACATGCAAAGACCACTTTCCCCTTCCTTTCATAGATCAAATGCTTGATCGTCTCGCAGGGTATGAGTTCTATTATTTCTTGGATGGGTACTCCGGATATAATCAAATCATGATTGCTCCCGAGGATCAGGAAATGACTACTTTTACTTGCCCATACCGGACCTTTGCTTTTAGAAAGATGGCATTTGGATTGTGTAATGCGCCTGCTACTTTTCAGCGCTGCATGATGGCAATTTTTGATGGGTTGATAGAGAAGATTATGGAGGTGTTTATGGATGATTTTTTGTATTTGGTTCCTCCTTTGATATTTGTTTATCTAACCTTTCTACTATGTTGAAGAGATGTCAAGAAACTAATCTTGTCTTGAATTGGGAGAAGTGCAACTTCATGGTGAGAGATGGGATTGTTCTTGGGCATCATGTTTCTGCCAATGGATTGTAGGTGAATAGAGCTAAAGTGGTGGCAAAAGCTTCCACCACCGACCAATGAAAGAGGAGTGCGGTCCTTCTTTGGACATGCTGGATTTTATAGAAGATTTATCAAAGACTTCTCAAAATACTCCAAGCCCTTGTCTTATTTACTTGAAAATGATGTTCCTTTTGTTTTTTATGATGAATGTCTAACAACTTTTCAGGTTTTGAAAGAGGCACTTATTACTGCACCTATCTTGATCACACCGGATTGGACTCAGCCACTTGTACTTATGTGTGATGCAAGTGATGTAGCACTTGGGGTGGTGCTTTGGCAGTTGAGGGAGAAGAAGTTCTGCGCCATCTACTATGCGAGTAAGACTTTTGATACAGCACAAAAGAACTACACTGTGACTGAATAGGAGTTTTTAGCTGTGGTGTATGCATTCAACAAGTTTCGACAGTATTTGGTTGGCATGAAAACTATAGTGTACACGGATCATTCTGCGATTCAGTACTTGATGGAGAAGAAGGAAACGAAGCCAAGAATCATAAGATGGATTCTTCTTCTTCAAGAGTTTGACATAGAGATCTGAGATAAGAAAGGTACGGAGAACGTATTGGCTGATCACTTATCAAGGTTGGAGACAAGGGAGCATTGTGATGATTCTATTGATTATGTTGAGGAGATGTTCCCTGATGAAAAGATTATGGCTGTGTTCGTCGAAGGGGCTGAACAAGCATGTGTGGTTGCTGCACAAAGGATGGATCCATGGTATGTGGATTATGTCAATTACATTGTCGTAGGAGAAATTCCGAGAGATCTCAACCGATATCAACTAGCTAAATTCAAGAGAGATGTTGAGACTTTTATATGGTACGATCCGTTTATTTACAAAATATGCACGGATTCTATCATCCGTAGGTGTGTGCCCAAGATGGAGATGGAGAGTGTTCTCGAGTTTTTCCATACACAACCTAACGGGGTGTACTTCGGAGCTCAAAAGACAGCAGCCAAGGTACTTCAATCCGCTCTCTATTGGCCTACTTTATTTAAAGATTGTGAAATCTATGTGGCGTCATGCGATAGATGTCAACGGATGGGGAATATAATTAGGAGAGATGAGATGCCGCTTCAGCCGAGCATTGTTGTAGAGATCTTTAATGTGTGGGGGATCGATGTTATGGGGCCTTTTTCCCCGTCTAATGGATTTCTCTACATTCTTTTAACTGTGGATTATGTTTCTAAGTGGGTGGAAGCCATTCCTACTCGCTTGAATGATTCAAGAACTGTTATATCTTTCTTGAAGAAGCATATCTTTGCCCGCTATGGAGTTCCTAGAGCATTAGTGAGTGATGGAGTGTCTCACTTCGTCAATAAACTTCTGGAGAAGGTGCTTAAGGATTATGGTGTTAAGCATAGGGTTACTACACCCTATCATCCTCAAGCGAATGGGCAAGCGGAGGTCTCTAACCGTCAAGTGAAGTAAATCTTGGAGAAAGTGGTAGGAACCAATAGAAAGGATTGGGCTATAAAGCTCGATGATGTTTTTTGGGGTTTCGTATCGCTTATAAGACGATGTTAGACATGTCACCATACCAAATTGTCTATGGGAAGCCGTGCCACTTACCCGTGGAGATCCAACACAAAGCTTTTCGGGCTTTAAGAAGCTTGAACTTGTCTCTTAAGGATGTGAGAGAGTTGAGGATGACTCACATTAATCAACTGGATGAGTTTAGAAATCGTGCTTACAAGAATTCTGCGATTTACAAAGATAGGATGAAGAAGTGGCATGATTCTAAGATCTCATACAAGGAGTTCAAGCAAGGTGATGAGGTATTACTTTTTAACTCTCGTTTGAAGCATTTTACAGGGAAATTGAAGTTGAAATGGACGGGTCTGTTCATGATTCATAGAGCCTATGGAGGGGGGAGTTTTGAGCTTATTGACAAAGATGGAGACATTATCGCGGTAAATGGGCATCGATTGAAGCATTATAAGTTGCCGAATGATACTTGCATCGTCTTTGAATATACCTTATAGTGAATTAGTACCATCGTGACTCTCCGACGTTAAATAAGAGCGCCTGTTGGGGGCTTTTCCTCCTATTTTATTGCTTTATTTCTTTTATGTGAGTAAGAAATTTTTATATTTAAGGTGCTTACTAATCGGCAATTACATCTTTTTGCAAACTTAGTTTTAATTTATGTTTTTACTAAGTTTGGAGGGGTGTTATGTTCTTACTTCAATAAGCACCGATAGTATAATCTTTTCTTTGTAACGTTTGTTAGGAGAGTGGATTTTTTGCGGCATATTTAAACTTTAATCAATTTTTATGTGTCAATTTTTTTGCAATTTGCCTAGTGTTCAGTGGTGTTTTACTCCGTGTTTTGTGTCATTTGCGGAGTTACTCATGAATGTTAAGTTTTAGGATTGATTCTTGATGAAGTTATGCTATATTTTGGTACCTAATGTTCGTTTGTTAAGCTTGAAGTGTGTAGGAGATGAAGAAAACTCAATTTTGGAGCAGAGAGCCAATTCGAACAGAGGCCCAGGTCGAATTGAGGTCGAATCGGAGTGTGAAATCTTCCAGTGAACTAATTTGACCACGACAGTTCCAATTCGACCAGCAGCTCAGGTCGAATTGAGGTCGAATTGAGGACCTGAATCTTACAGTGTGTGGATTCGACCTGAGGCATTCCATTTCGACCAGGGGAGCAAGTCAAATCAAGGTCGAATTGAAGGTGAAAGTTGTCCAGAAGGTCAATTCGACCACGATGAATTCAATTCGACCTCTTAGACAGGTCGAATTGAGGTCGAATTAGGCCAGTCAAGTGTGTTCTTAACCCCGATTTTCAAATCATTCGATCACTTTGCACCACCTCCACTCGAATTCACTCTTAGAATCGAAGAACCTTGCCTCTAATCTTCAATCCTACGTATTTTCGCACTGATTAAACCACATTCCACCCCTTATTCCTTCAATTTGTCAATTTTTGAGTGAAATCAGTCGCAAACTAGGGTTTTCTAGTGCAAAAATCTTTGGTTCATTCACTTGTTCGATTTAGCCATGGAAAGAACAAAAGGTATGTTTTCTCAACTCTATTACCCTAGGATTGATTTTCTATGCGTTGATTTTGGTATGGGTAAGTTGATTAAACTTGGTTTTATTGAGAATTCATGGTGATAGTTGAATGTTGTGAAGAATTTCATATGAATACTTGTTTGGTTTGGTTTTATTGTTTAATTAATGTTAGAACCTTGAGTTTTGTGTGAATTGTTGGGTGATTTAGGAGTGTGATTGATGAACATGTTGATTATAAACTGGAATTGTTGAATTTGAGTAGTTCTTTGTGATTGTTCATGTCGAATTACTTGAATTGATGAAGCATACTTGTCGTTGATTATAATTGTTTGATTATTATGCTTGATTTGTGTTGAAATCATGGTGAATAAGCGAGAGGATTGAGTATTGGATGTGAATAGAACAAGTTGGGTTTGGTTGATTATGCATTGAAACTTGAAGTCTTGAGTAGAGTTGGATGCTAGTCAATTACTTGATTTGTTTTCCTTGTTGGTTGTTATTGAAGTACTGTTTTCAGGACAAGGAAAAGACAAGGGAAAGAAAGTTGAAGTTCGATCTAAGAAGAGACAAGATAAGCCTACTCGTGTGGATAATGTGACAAAAAGTTGAGGCTTAAGGAGAGGTTGCCTGCTAACTTTAAGATCCAAATGAATGACTGGGATGAGATTAAGGAGAAATGGGCTGAAGTTTCTGAGAAGATCGCTAGAACAAGGTACCAGGATGATGAGGCCATGCTCACGATGAGGATCCGAGTGGATATCTTGTGGATGTTTGACCAAGTGGGGATCCGTCATTTTATGGAGCTGAAGAAGCCAACATACTTACATGTGACGGCTGAGGTTCTATGTTCGATCACAATTGAGAAGGACCCTATGGGATCTCCTTATGAGTGTACCTTCCAGCTGGGAGGAGTGATAAGGACGTGGTCTGCGGAGGATTTTAATGTGCTATTTCAGACTCCTACAGAGATTGCTCGGGTTGAGAATGGATTCTTCAATGCCAACACTTTTTGGCGAGAGATTTCTAGGGAGGATGGAGACTATAAGACGCATGATGCCCATGCATCGATGATCAAGAATCCTATACTCCGATATATGGATAGGGTGTTGAGCAACACGCTATTTTGCCCGCTCGGAGGGAAGTTGTGTGCCTAGAGGAGAGTTTTACGCTCTATGGTAAATGCTGAATGGGGTGAAGTTCAATGTAGGCTCGTATTTGATCTATCAGCTGAATCAGTTTAGGATCTATGGGTTTCAGAAGGTGAATATTGGTGGATTGCTCACGACTATGGCTGAGCATTATCACATGGATTTCACCGGCATCACACCTGTTCTTGGAGAGCCTGATTGGTATTGTTCGTTTGTGTAAAGTCAGGATTTGCTCACTTTTGAGATGGGGATTGGTTTTATACGAGGGGTCCTAAGCCCTTTACTTTCATGTTCCCCTTCAATGTGAATGATATGACCACTGTTCGTGAGGAAAGGAACATGTTGATGAGCTCATTGGGACACACTGCCTTGTCCGTTACTGTTCGGATGAGAGGAGATTGGAGGACAGTGGCCCGAATGTGTACAGCTGGTATGGTTGAGAAGCTGCAGCAGATTGTTGATCAAGGAGAATTTCGGCCACAGCAGCCACTGCCCCATCAGCCACATGGAGACAAGGAGGAGCATCAGGAGATGGATATCCTGGAGCAGCACGAAAGGGTTTCTCGTCCCATTCTGATGGTGCCTCAGCAGCAGCAGTGGGTAGGTCTGGATGAGTATACACAAGAGTAATTCCGTCTATTGCATGAGCATTTGGCCACGATCAGCGCGAATCAGCAGGAGACAAATAGACAGTTGGCGCTCGCAAATGCCAACTATGCCACGCTTAATGATCGGTATAAGGCCATGGATGAGCGGGTTGGTAGGATGAGTGATCATGTTGACTTGTTAGATAGACACATCAATGATCTGCACCGGATTGTGGAGTGGAGCTTTGATGAGATGAGTGAGGATGATGATGATGAGGATGATGATGCTCCGGAGGAGTAGAGCTGCAGGTTTTTGTGTTCTCTGATTCATCTCATCTCCATTCTTCTTTTTATCTTTACAGGATGAGTGTGCCTTGCATGAGTTGCATGTATTATATTGTCATATTTGATCGTCTTGGATGTGGATTCTGAGGATAGATTGAGATGCATGAGCTGGGATTTGTAGAGATGCTTGTATGATTGATTTGATATATGGGTTTTTGGATTTGTGCATTCATATGTTCATGTGTTAATGTTCATTGATGAGAAGCATGTATAATTTGATAAGTATGTAGAGTTCTTGTGAAATTGATCTTGATTATGTGCTATGAGGAGTACTTAAGATTCTATTTACCCATGTGAGGATTTGAGCCTTTTAATCATGCTTGATCATGATAGTTTATTCTTGAGAGGATCATTCATGTGAACGTATTCTAAAACTTGACTTGGAGTCTTGTGTGAGACTTACGATTGGTGAATTGTTAGGATATGATCTTAGGCCATTCTTGATTATTTGAGTTACTTAGCCAAATTATACCTTCCCATGGATTATGTATATCTTTGGTAGCCCCGTTTGAGCCTTTAAAGAGCTTTTTCTTTGGCAAGCTGAATAAAAGAGCCTTATTTAACCTTTACTTGAGCTTTGTTTAATACCTTATTCATTAGTAGAAAGTTGAGGTGAATAAGTGTTGCGAGAAGAAGAAGGAAGTAGAATGATAGTTAAGTGAAATAGAAGAGGAAGTGTATGGTTAAATCTTGTTTAGGGGTAGTGCCTGAAACTGATACCCCGATTGCTGTTTAAAAAAGAGTAGTGCCTACAACCGGTACTCGAGTTATCAAAAGAAGAATAATGTTGATGCAAGGAAGAGAAGGAAAATTCAAAAGTTGCAAGTACAAAAGAAGAAATTGGAGGAGAATATGTAGCCGAATGAAGAAAGCAAGTACCTCCAAGGTAACTCTCTACTAGTGTTTGAGTCACTTTATCTAAATTTTCCTACCCTTTCCAAAAAGCCAACATTACAACCCAAAAACAAGTCCTTTGTGATCCTAGTAATGAGTTGATTGTGAGTTGATTTTTGAGACCCTTGCTAAGCTTATGGTTGCGCGTGAGTATGGATTGAGTATGAGCATATATATTAACCTTTTAAGTGCAACAAGCACTTGAGTGAGAGAGTAAACACTTATCTTGTGAGCTAGATGACTTAGTACTCCGAATGGTAATATGATTGAGTGATGTTTTGCATGAATGATATATATGATGCAGGAAATACTTGTCTTTAATTGGTGAAATTGCATGTGTAATATGTGTTGTACTTGGTGATTTTGTGAATCATACACGACTCCTGGTTTTTATTGTGTTGCCTCGGGACGAGCAACATGTAAGTTTGGGGGTTTGATGAGTGTGTTAATTCATGAATCTTGCGCTTGGATTTGTGCTATTATGAAGTATTTAAAGGATGAAATCGATATATATTGTATGAAGTCACGAATTAGGTGTTGCTGGAGCCATTTGAGTGGTTTTTCGAAGGAAACGGAGTGGAAGTGTTGAAAACTAAAGAAAGGAAGTCGAAGCCATTCATTTGGGCAAAGCAGAAGTGCAATTCGACCAGAAGAAGGTAAATTTGACTAGGCCTATTGGTCGAATTGGCAGCACAACACGAGCAGAAGGTGGATTCGACCACGACAGGGGAATTCGAACTGGACATCAGGTCGAATCGAGGTCGAATTGATTGGCATAGATGTCAATTCGACCTCGTCAGTTCAATTTGACCAGGGCAGCTGGTCGAATCAAGCACCTGGGACTTACAGTAGGTCGATTCGACCTCTAATTCGACCTGGATGGGAGAATTTGACCTGTTGGTGAGGTCGAATTGAGCCTCGGAAATTTACCATATACGTATTTTTACACCTTCAATGTGTGTGATCACTTAAAAAGCCCATTCCAGGCCCGGGAGGCGAGATTACAAGTATAAAAGAAGGCTTATGCAGCAGTATAAAGGGACAACAACATATATCAAGACGTGGAGACGTAGAGTTCAGAGAAGAGTGATCATCCATCATCTGGAGGGGCTGCAAGAGAGGTTCCACTGGAGATTCAAGTAAAATTGGTCCAACTAACCATGATTGTTCTTAGATCAATCATGGGCTAGAGCCGCTTCGGTAGTTTTAGGGTTATGAAGGTTTCATGAGTTAATTTGTCTTTCGTGCGTAAACTCCGTACAATACTACTTGTGGTTTATTTTATATGAGATTGCGCGTTTTTAATCCATACTCACTGTCGTTTTGTGCATCAATAATTATTGTGTAGAGTTTGAATACATAACTTGGTTATTGGTTGAGTAAGTTCACTGCTGAACAGGGTTTTATGTTATAATTCTAAATGAAGGGATTCTGAAGTCTTATTAGAACTATCTTATATGAATATTTGTTAATTGAATCATATTCGGGTTAATAAGTAGGATAAAGAGTATAATTTCATAGTACCTATAAAGAGAGATCATATCGGGTTAGAGTACTAAGTGCACGAAAAATAATTGATACTGATAGTATCTAGAAAGGGGGATGAATTATATCTCTTACTCCGAGGATATTCACACGTGTCATACGTATATTTACTTGTGTCTATAGAGTGAATTTGCATGGTTTAGTGATGCGTCCATAAACCAAAAGACAGAGTCGGACACCGTCACATGGAAGATGAATTAATAAGTGGAACTGGATTACCTGAAGAACTACCTACTATCTTACTTGATCACAACTTACTTATCTCTTCTTCTTGTTATTTTTACTTGATATTTTAATTACTTTTGTTACTTAATTACAAAATTACAACCATTATAATTTTCAACGTA
Organism: Pogostemon cablin; assembly: GCA_023678885.1. NCBI lineage: Eukaryota > Viridiplantae > Streptophyta > Magnoliopsida > Lamiales > Lamiaceae > Pogostemon > Pogostemon cablin. Next base: position 12,602,090 of record CM042993.1, read on the forward strand.
GTCTTAGTTTACTAGAGTATAATTAAATTGATATTTATTCGTCCCTTGGGTTCGATATATAACTTGGTCACCTTCAAAACTACGATTGATATCCTTCATACTTGAGGATTAATTGTATGTTGAGAAAACGCCCATCATACATCCAGTGAAGCAATCGTTTGACCCTTCTTCTGGATATGGATAGACCAGTGCATGGGCGGATCCTTATGCTTAGGAGCAGTTTTTAGTCACCTTTGACATAATTGGAACAGGCGGTAATGATAAAGGAGAAGACACATGTGGATTTAGCTCAGTATGGATAAGAGAAGCAATAGGTGATGATGTGAATGGTACTTGAATAGGGTTAGATGGTTCAAAAGTCTGTTCAGGTTGTGAATCAGATGGAATTTTAGATGGAGGGGCAGAAGTTTGAGTGGGAATTTCAGATGATGGAGCAGGAATATCGGATTGGACAACAGTAAGAGGAGGTTCAAGCATTGGGACTTCGATTCGAGACATAATAATGCCTGAATCGACGACTTGATCCTGAAGCAAGAGAAGTATAGAGTCGGGAGTACCTTGAGGAAGGACAATTTATCTAGGTACGACTGACTCTATAACAGGTCCAAGCGGTGGTGCAGCATCATCTAGATTCAAATTCTGGACAGCACCAGTCGCGACATTCAAGGTTGATTTTTTATGCAGGCATGCATACACTTTCTATCCTTTAATGGATTTTTATGCACTTTTCAATCTCAAGGAACTTACCACTCTTTGAAAAGATCACATGGTGGTTGTCAGGCCCGTGTGTCTGGTTACTCAGTAATAGTCCAAGAGTGTTCTTATTCCTTTTTTTTTTAAACTAAACAACCTTTAGAAAAGAACACATCGTGGTTGTCAGCCCCGTGTGCCTAGTTACTCAACATGTTTAGACCTTTGATTTTTTAGAACTAGTGTTTTCAACTGTGTATATCCAGAATTGCACCTCAAGATTAAACTAGAATATAGTTAGCAGCAAGAAAATAAGCTTCCAAATCACTAATTTCGACATAAAATGACAAAACTTACAGTAGTGTCGCTTCGAGAGTTGTAACACTCTAAGTAATATTATGCATGACTCATGGAATGCAGAGTCTAAGAGATTTCCTAAGTGAAGAAAACCTCTCGAAATTAAGTGCTTTCATGAATATGTTAGCAAGTTGTTTCTCAGTGGAAATATACTCCAACTTAACTACTTCTTTCTCAACTAAATCTCTAATGAAATGATGTCTTATGCTAATATGTTTAGTGAGTGAGTGTTGTACAGGATTTTTAGAAATGTTTATAGCACTCATGTTATCACAAAAATCACTAAAGCATCTGTCTCAATCACTTGCCCAATCAGCATCGCTGTAGCCAACCAGTGAGCTGTTTGTATCCTTCGAAAACCATAGTCCCATCTCACTTGTCAGCAACATATCGAATGATCCTCTTTACAACTTTCATATGAGATTCCTTAGGATTTGCTTGGTACCTAGCACATACACGGACACTATACATAATGTCAGGTCTGCTCGAAGTTAAGTACAGAAGGCTACCAATCATAGATCTATACAGAGTGTGGTCAATATCTGGGCCATCAAAATCTCTGTACAGTTTCTGTAATATTTCCATAGGTGTCTTCATAGGCTTAGAGTTTTCAAGGACAAATCTTTTCACCAAGTTCCATGCATACTTACTCTGTGAGATGAAGATACCACAATCACTTTGTTTGATTTGGAGCCCTAAAAAATAATTTAGGTCACCAACCATACTCATCTCAAATGTGGTAGTCATCGCCTTCACAAAGCTATCCATCATGGCATGTGATGTTACTCCAAATACAATGTCATCAACATAAATTTGAGCAATCAAAAAGCCATCAGATTCATGCTTAATGAAAAGAGTTCTATCAGCCTCACCTCTAATGAATCCAAACTGAAATAAGAATTCAGTTAATCTACCATACCATGCTCTAGGAGCTTGTTTTAGACCATAAAAGACTTTCTTCAATTTATACACATGATTGATTCGCGTTTTCTTTACATGCAAAATTAATCCCCAAGTATGAAGGATATCAATTGCAGCTTAAGCAAGCGACCAAGTGAATATCGAACCCAAAGGACGACGTATTATCAATTTAATTATTATCTAAATTAATTAAGACGAAAGGCAATAAGATTTGAGGTTTGAATTATTAAACTACTAATAATTAAATTAAATAACAAATAAAATTAAAGATCACTTGAAGAATACGAAAGTGGATTAAGTAGGAGAATATGTAGCCCTAGGATAATCCAGTTTCACGCATTAATTTTTCTTCTGTGTGTTAATGTCCGACTCTGCCTTATGGAATATGGACGCAACACTAAACCATGCATATATACTCTATAGACACAAGTAAATATGCATGTAACACGTGTGAATAACCTCAGAGCAAGAGATATAATTTTATCCCCCTTTCTAGGTACTATCAGTATCAATTATTTCCTTGGCCAATAGGTACTCTAACCTTATATGATCTCCCTTTATAAGTAATATAAAATTATTCTCTTTATCCTACTTAATAACCCGAATTCAATTCAATTAATAAGTATTCATATATGATAGTTCTAATGAAGCTTTGGAGTCCCCTCACTTAGAATCATAACATGGAATCCTGTTCAGTGGTGAACGCACTCAATCTACAACCAAGACATATATTCAGACTCTATATACCAATTGAAGATGCGCAAAACAACTGTGAATATGGATTAAGAAAGCACAATCATATATAAAATAAATCCACAAGTAGTGTTGTACGGACTTTACACACAAAAGTTCAATTAATTCGTAAAAACTTTCAAAACCCTAGTTCTACCAAAAATGCTCTAGCCCATGATGTTACGAAGAACAATCATGGGTGTTGGATAGATCTTATCCGAATGTTAGAAAAATTACAAGATAAATTAAGAAATGAATAAACCCTAGATGCGGGAGTCGTCGCGTCCTTCTCCGTCTTGAATCCTCCTCTTGGTTCTCCTCTTGATTCTACAAATGAATCTTTAAAGTGATGGATTAATGGAGGAAAGGATGTGGATGATGGTTGGGGGGTGATCCCCCTTGTGGGGTGTAGGAAGGATTTGTGGCTCTCTCCAATCCGTATGACTCTATGATAATGTATCTTCTTGGTGTGATCTACATCCCCTTATATACTTGTAAGCTCTCCTTATGGACCTAGGATGAGCTTTTTCTTGGAAAACACGAAAATTCACGAATAGGGGGTGAAAATCTCATAAAAATCTGATCTGCGTGTTTTCGTTCGACCAAAGTGATTCTGGTCGAACGGAGGTCGAACAGATCTCCTCTGGTCGAGCAAGCTTGCGCAGTCTCACCGTTTCATACATAACTTTCACATCTGACCTACAATTTGAGTAATTCTTGTACTCACGCGATCCTCTCTTCCTTGGCTTTCTATCCATATAAAGAACTCTCAGAAAATACAACATTTAAATGTATAACAAGTCACATAAAGTGGCACAACCATTCTGTTCGGCACAGCGTGCGCGACGTTACCACTTTGATCATAACTCTCTCATTTGGATTTCGATTGGGGTGTTCTTTATGCCAAAAAGACCCTCTCTTCTATAGCTTTCCAATCATGTATCACACATCCAATTCATTGCTCCACACAAATACAGAATAATTACACAAGTTGGACGTGCGTTTCAGAGCATCCTTGTACAAATTGCACCTTTTCTCCAACTTGGCACTTTTGACCTCTTTTTCCACCTAAATCACAATAAAACACCTCAAGTGCACATTTTTCTCACATATATTAAATATAAGATACTTGTGCTAATATATGACAACAATACTCATCAAAAAGGTGTTAGATTGAACACTAAACACGCTTATTTTCACTCTCAACAAACCCCCAAACTTACCAGTTGCTTGTCCCGAGGCAACAAAATAAAAATAAAGAGAAAGAGAGTAAGAAAATTAGCGGGAAAACAAGGACTATGACTCATACTATATTCAAAATACAATTGTCCTCAACTTAGGTCATGTAACTCTCATTACATGTAATAATAAATTCAAAGCATACAAATAAGACAATCACCACCAATTCAAATGCTCCATTGACATGTTCTCACGGGAAGTATATATTACTCGTACTCAAGTGTAAAAGATGTACAATTATGGGTTAAGATGTTTACGCTCAAATTCAATTCAAGTGCATGCGTAACCATAAGCTTGCCAAACGTCTCAAACTCTCCACCACTTAATATGATTCGACAATGGGATCAAAAAGTACTTTCATTAGGATGTAATGTTGGCTCTTTGGTAAGGGTAGAAAACATATGGATAAAGTAACTTAATTAGTAGAGAATTAAAATCGGAGATCTTTTGTAATGCAGATTTTTTACACTTCAAGACTATCCAGCTTCATGCTCTTATAATTTTCTTTTCTCTCCTTTCCTTCAAGCTCAACATTTTTTCTTCTTTTCTTTTTTTTCCTTTCTTGAGGTACCAATTTCGGGCACTACCTGTAATATTTCGGGGTACCAGTTTCAGGCACTACCCCTAAGCAACTTATTTTTAAGCTCATAATCACTTGTACAGCTCTAAATATTTTATTCCTTCCAAACTCCATCAAAATCAACTTCACACACTTTGACAGCATTTAATTCTCCACTAAATATAGGAATTTAAGTCTCAAATAGGATATCAAAGTGGCTATCTTAGTAGGTTGCCAAAGAAATAAGGCTTTCAGGCTCAAAAGGGCTAACTACGGATATATAATTATTTGGTAGGAAATTATTTGGCAAAGTGACTCATAATTATTAAAGATGGCCTTAGATCATCTCCCATTATCTAACACACATTTAGTTTCAAGTAAGACAAGAGGCAAGTTCTAGAATACACACACAAGAATGATACTCACCAGAAATAAATATCATGTGATTATGTAACATGATTAACTAGGCTCAAAATCTCACATGAGTTTTTAACAAGTAATAGAGCACTTTTTATGGTAAGTAATATCCCACAAGTACACATAGAACTTCATACCACAATATAACTCAAGTGCACTTCCTTCATCAATTTCAAAAGCATATGAATTCTAAGCACGATTTTGAAAATATCAGCTCACATGGATCACCAAAATCAAACTCAATCCTTTCACTCATACTAATTAAAATCACATATAAAAATTAGAATAAGGAAATAAGGGCACCTGATATTCCTCACAAACACTCATCATCACAGGATTCATCAATAATAAAATGGGTGAACTATAAGAAAGAATCAATTAACTATCTTATCGACTCCACACAATAGAAACAACACTGAACACTAAGCAAATTATAAAAAATTGACACATCAAAACCGATTAAAGTTTCAACATACCGCAAAAAATCAACTTCCCTAGCAAACATTACAAAGAAAAGATTATACTCTTGGTGTTTCAATGAGGTAAGAACATCACACCCCCCAAATTTAGTAGAAACATAAGTCAAAACTAAGTTTGAAAAGAGATGTAATTGCCGATTAGTAAGCACCTTAAATATAAAAATTTCTTACTCACACGAAATAAATAAAGCAATAAAATGGAAGGGCAAGCCCCCAACAGGCGCTCATGTTTAACGTCGGAGAGTCACGACGGATGTAACCTTTGTAGGCTACTTGATCGGAGGACGGTTTTGTCACACCCTCACCTTCAAGTACTTTCTTTCCCTCTTCTTGTCTACACTCAGCACCTCACCTTTCTTGGTAATAAGTATATGATCATTAGAATTTCCTTCTTCCCATGACTGTCTAGACTCCTCCTTGTCAATCTTCCACTTAAATTCAGAATCAACTGTCTTAGAAAAATTAAGATTAAACAAGTTAGAAATCACATCTATGCTCTTGCATGATTGAGTTTCCATGGGCATCTTCATTGCTTGATCAAAAGAGAAAACCACATCTTCATTATCCATCTGCAGTCTAAGCTTCTCGGTACTTAACTTCTTTGCTCTTTCCCACTTTTTCTCAACTATAAGCTCAGTATTCTACTCTTGGGATGACTTTAAGGTATTCTGATCAACAGGTATAGCATTTGGTATCAAAACGGGCATTGAACCAAACTGTTCACCCTCTGCTTGACCAAAAGGGACTGGTCGAGCAGATGTGGTTTGGTCGAGCAACTTGCCTGATCGCGAGCTTTCGTTTTCCATGTGTTGCTCGATCTCCATTAGACTTGGGTAGTAAGGTCGAATGGATGGATTCTGGTCGAGCAAGCTGCTCGATCGCAAGCTCTCATCTTCCATGTGTTGTTCGACCTCCGTTCGACCAAGGTGGTCTGATTGAATGGAAGAGTGCAAGTCAAATGGCGCTTCTGAAAACAGAGCATCGTAATTCTATTTTTTCGAAGTTTGCTCGACCTCCGTTCGACTTGGGTAGCATGGTCGAACGGAAGGCATCTGGTCGAGCAAACTGTCTTGTCACGAGCATCTAATATCATTGCGTTGCTCAACCTCTGTTCGACCATCAGGTCTGATCGAATAGACTTGGTTTGGTTGAGCAACTTCACTGTTCCTTTCTTTCCACTCGTCGGCATCATCGGACCTTCCTACTGCGTCCCGAACCTCAATGTGATGGCATTATTCTCCCACGTTTGTATCAATTGATTCACATTCGTGGCCATTTGCCCCATAATCAAAGTAAGGTCCTTCAACTGCTTAGATAAATATGCATGATCAATATTCATGGTATCCTCAAGACGATCAATCCTTACATCATTCTCAGCCATGTATCGATTGAAGGTATCTTCAACACTCTTCGCTTCGTGTTGCTTCATACTAGGCCCCCTTTATGTCAACTCTGTGATCTGCCTCTGCTGAGACTCTAGTGGCTTGTTGATATTAGCTAGACTAGAGACGATATCATCATCCCTATTCGGCTTCACTTGATGTTCAACCTGTGCCAACTCGCCAAGTACATATGATCCTATTACTCCCTCTACAGGCCAGTCACGTAAATTCATAGAGATGTCTTCAAATAACTTTTCTGCTTCAAGTTCTATTTTAGATAACAACGCTCCTCCTGATGATGCATCAATAAAAATACGCGACTCACAATCCAATTCATAGTAGAAGATGCTTATGTATTCAGCCTTAGACATTTCATGATGTGGACACCTCCTGAGCATGACTTTAAACTTGTCCCACACCTCATAGAACTTCTCATCCTGATTCATCAGAAATTGAGTGATGTCTTACCTCATTCTTAAGATCCTTGAGGGTGGCATGTATCTCTCTAAGAACTTCTACTGCAGTTGGTCCCATGTAATGCAATCTGTGGCATCAAAAGTCTCATACCAAGCTTCCGTCCTATCAATCAATGAAAACTTGAATATGGCAATCCGCCTAGCATTATCATTAGCTCCAGCTCTCTTTTGAGTGTTTGCATAACCAAGGAATCTTCTAAGATGCTGATATGGATCTTCAAAACAACCTCCAGAAAAGGGATTCTTCTCCACCATGTTAATAAGAGCGGGATGTATCTCAAAATCATCATGTTCCCCCCTTGCTCCAATCAACCCCATGTTACCAATTTCATAGTTCGTGAAAATTTCACGTATGGCAATATTATCCAGATTCTGTCTTGCTCCGGCCATGTTTAGCACTGTGTGTTACTTCTTCCTTTCCTTCCTCTCATTTTCCTAGTGCACAAGTACCTCAAAAAAATTCAAGGTTAGTTAGAAATAAATAATCACAAATAAAAGTCTTAATCAAACTAGAAATAATAAACTAATAATAATAGTCATCCCCGGCAACGGCGAGAAGAACTTGATGCGTATTTTCTTTGCACGCAAAATTAATCCCCAAGTATGAAGGATATCAATTGCAGCTTAAGCAAGCGACTAAGTGAATATCGAACCCAAAGGACGACGTATTATCAATTTAATTATTATCTAAATTAATTAAGACGAAAGGCAATAAGATTTGAGATTTGAATTATTAAACTACTAACAATTAAATTAAATAACAAATAAAATAAAAGATCACTTGAAGAATATGAAAGTGGATCAAGTAGGAGAATAGGTAGCCCTAGGATAATCCAGTTTCATGTATTAATTTTCCTTTCGTGTGTTGATGTGCGACTCTGCCTTGTGGAATATGGACGCAGCACTAAACCATGCATATCTACTCTATAGACACAAGTAAACATGCATGTAATACGTGTGAATAATCTCGGAGCAAGAGATATAATTCCACCCCCTTTCTAGGTACTATCAGTATCAATTATTTCCCTGACCAATTGGTACTCTAATCCGATATGATCTCCCTTTATAGGTATTATAAAATTATCCTCTTTATCCTACTTAATAACCCAAATTCAATTCAATTAATAAGTATTCATATATGATAGTTCTACTGAAGCTTCGGAGTCCCCTCACTTAGAATCATAATATGGAATCCTGTTCAGCGGCGAACGCACTCAATCTACAACCAAGATATATATTCAGACTCTATATACCAATTGAAGATGCACAAAAAAACCGTTAATATGGATTAAGAAAGCACAATCATATATAAAATAAATCTACAAGTAGTGTTGCATGGAGTTTACACACGAAAGTTCAGTTAATTCATGAAAACTTTCACAACCTAGTTCAAACAAAAAGGCTCTAGCCCATGATGTTACGAAGAACAATCATGGGTGTTGGATAGATCTTACCCAGATGTCTGGAAAATTACAAGATAAATTAGAAAATGAAATAAACCCTAGATGCGGGAGTCGTCGCGTCTTTTCCGTCTTGAATCCTCCTCTTAGTTCTCCTCTTAATTCCACAAACGAATCTTCAAAGTGATGGATTGATGGAGGAAAAGATATGGATGATGGTTAGGGGGTGATCCCCCTTATGGGGTGTAGGATGGATTTGTGGCTCTCTCCAATCCGTATGACTCTATGATAATGTATCTTCTTGGTGTGATCTACATCCCATTTTATACTTGTAAGCTCTCCTTATGGACCTAGGATGGGCTTTTTATTAGAAAACACAAAAATTCATGACCAGGGGATGAAAATCCTATAAAAATCAGATCTGCGTGTTTCTGTTCGACCAAAGTGATTATGGTCGAACAGAGGTCGAACGGATTTCCTCTGGTCGAGCAAGCTTGTGCAGTCTCACCATTTCACGCATAACTTTCACATTTGAACTCCAATTTGAGTAATTCTTGAGCTCACGCGATCCTCTCTTCCTTAGATTTCTATACATATAAAGAAATCTTAGAAAATCCAACATTTAAATGTATAACAAGTCACGAAAAGTTGCACAGCCATTCTGTTCGGCATAGCGTGCGCGATGTCACCACTTTGATCATAACTCTCTCATTTAGATTCCGATTGGGGTGTTCTTTATGCCAAAACGACCCCTGTAGCTTTCCAACCATGTATTACACATCCAATTCAAAGCTCCAAAAAATACAGAATAATTACACAAGTTGGACGTGCGTTTCAGAGCATCCTTGCACAAATTGCACCTTTTCTCCAACTTGGCACTTTTGACCTCTTTTCCACCTAAATTACAATAAAACACCTCAAGTGCATATTTTTCTCACATATATTAAGTATAAGACACTTGTGCTAATATATGACAACAATACTCATCAAAAAGGTGTTAGATTGGACACTAAAACACGCTTATTTTCACTCTCAGCAATGATCTGGATGAAATGGATCAACAAATCCTTTCAGTTATTCAACAAAAGTTTCTTCATGTAAAATACCATTTAAGAACGCAGCTTTAATATCCATTTGAAATAATTTGATACCAACAAAGCATGCAATAGCTATGAGAAGCCTAATAGACTCTATTCTAGCTACAGGTGCAAATGTTTCATCAAAATCTATTCTTTCAACCTGAGTGTATCCTTGTGCAACTAGCCCAACTTTGTTTCTTACTATGTTACCATATTCATCAGTTTTGTTCTTGAAAATCTACTTTATTCCAATCACTTTAGTGTTTGTAGGCCTAGGTACTAGACTCCAAACATCATTCCTAGTGAATTGTTCAAGTTCTTCTTACATAGCCTCTTATCAACATTCATCCTTTAAAGCTTCAGAAACATTATTGGGTTTAACAGAAGAGAAATAACATTCAGCACATACCTGATTGCATATGTTAGACATGCAAATCGATCGTACTACATCTCTAAATTTACATTTTCTTCTGGTTTGAACACCAACAGAGGACTCACCCAATGATCTGTGATAAAGGGTGATATTTCTTATATTTGTGAGTAAGAGTATTTCTCGGAGTTTTGTGGAGTTGGTTCTCATCTTCTTCTAAATCAAAACTTGATGTTGTCGGCGATGTGATCACATTTGGCTCAACATTGTTCACTGGTTCTGCAATTTCAACCAAATCAGAGATATCATCTTCCATCCTTTTACCTGCAATATTGGATGAATCATCAAATAAAACATTGACATATTCTTGAATAATTCTGGTTCTAAGATAAAAAAAAAAAACTCTGTAAGCTTTGCTATTCATAGAATATCCAAAGAAAAAACCTTTCTCACTCTTAGAATTAAACTTTGAAAGATACTCTCTATCATTCAGAATGTAGCACATGCAACTGAACACATGAAAGTATTTCAGGTTTGGTTTCCTCTTATACAGTAGCTCATAAGAAGTAATAAAACAGCCTGGTCTAAAATGAATCCTATTAGACACATGACATGCAGTATTCAATGCTTCAGCCCAAAATCTTTTAGACACATTCATTGAAGTTGCATGACTCTAACCATTTCTTGCAGTGTTCTATTCTTTCTTTCAGCAATTCCATTCTATTGTGCGATTTTAGGAGATGAAAACTCTTGCATTATGCCTTTCTTTTCACAAAAATCAGCAAACATGTTTTCAAATTCTCTACCATGATCAATTCTAATCCTACATACTTTAAGATTAAAAGCATTTTTGAACCTTTTGACAAGAACTTTGAACACATTAAATGTATCAAATTTTTCTCTTATAAATTCAACCCATGAAAACCTAGAAAAATCATCAACAACAACTAAAGAGTGCCTTTTACCACAAAGACTTTCAGTCTCTATAGGACCCATAAGATCCATGTGAAGTAATTCAAAACACTTTGAAGATGTGCAAAGTGATGTGATTTTGTGCGAGGACCTTACATGTTTACCTTTTTATCATGAACCAATTTCTGTAAATTTTTGTATTTTACATGGCCAAGCTTTTGATGCTAAAGTACACTTTCATCATGTTGTGTGATGTTGCAGTAAATGTTATTACCAATCAAATAATAATTATCAACAGATTGACTACCAATCATCACACAGTCATCAGTTTTATTTAGCACAAGACTTGAATTCTTGTCAAATTTCACATGCAAATTATCATCACATAATTGACTTATGCTTATCAAATTAGCACGTAAACCTTCAACATGAAGCACGTTCTTTAAATTTGGAAAATCTTTAACATTTAAAGTTCATTTACCAACAATGTTACCCTTAGACCCACCACCATAAGTAACTTTACCACAAAACAAAAGTTTCATAATTCTTTAAGTATTCAACATTACTAGTCATATGTCTAGAACAACTACTATCAAAATACCATAGACCAGGTACACATGCTTGTAAAGAAGTGCAGACAACATTACAAAGTACTTTTAGTTTTCTGACCCAAGCAGATTTAGGTGTGTGTGAATACTTGTGTGGTAACACTCCAAGCAACATTTTTCTAGAAAGTATGTCATCTTTAAGTTTGAAACAGTAAGGACGAATATGACCAGGGTTTGAACAGTAATGATAAACAAGGGTCCTACTGCCTTTTCTATCAAGAAACTTTTTGGAAAAATCATTTAAACCAGGTTTCACAAACGTAACAGGATTTTCAAAACTAAAAGGCATGCGTTCTTCATTGTATCCAAGACTAAACTTATCAGTTTTTCCAATAGATAAAGCTTCATTCAAAACAGATGTACCTTTGCTGTACTTTTTGAAGCTTAACGTGGAAGCAGCTAACTGACCTTGGAGTTTAGCAATCACAGCATCTTTCTTAGTAGGATTTACCTCAAGTCTTGTTATAGACTATAGTGTTAATTAAACCATCATTCTCTTGGTTGACAGCTTGCAATTCTTTCAGAAGTTCAGAAATCTTCATCTCTAAAGGTCCTTGTGTAACACCTGCTCTAGAAGAGAAAGCATTAGTACAATTCATATCAGAATCAGAAGTAGACATAAATATGCACGACGTTGTTTCTGATGTTGGCACACCAGACTCAATATCTGAGCCGCTCTCAGAGAAATCCTCCTTCACACATTGTGTGAAGAAAGCAAGTTCTTCTTCATTTGCATCTGGATCTCCTTTAGAATTATATCATCACTCAAACAAGTATTTAGGCTCATCCTTTTCTTCAGAAGAGTATTAGCACATTCATTTGCATAATGACCAAAACCAGTACATTCATCACAAATGAACTTTATCCTAAACTCAGGATCATACCTTAATTTTATTTTTTGAGTGGGTTTATGAACAGGAGTATGGGGGAATGTTCTACCTTAGGTTGAATGTTTGCTTTAAACGTGTTCTTCTTTGTCTAAGATAAGACTCAAATTTCTTAGCAAGTAAAGCAATACTGTCAGTGTCATCAAGAATGTGATGTTGGAGATAGGATCCCCAAGTGGCTGCATCTCATTCACCACCTCATAGAGTCGCTCATTATATGATGAGATTGTCTCGTCTTCCTTCATCCTCAATCTGTCGAATTGCGCATTCAGCATCCTCGCCTTTGCCCTTTTGACACTTCCAGATACTTCCAGTGCTCTTGAAGCCTTTCCCAAGCATCTTTTGATGATGTACAGTTCTGGATCAAGTTGAACATGACTGTATCAACTGATAAGTTGATTGCATTGAGTGTTTTATAGTTCAGCATCGACTGATTGTTCTCCTTAGCGGTCCATTCAAGCTCCTCTTGATGATTTGATCTCCATTTTTGTATGAACTGTGGGAGGTGTCCAGCCTTCCAGAATGGTCTTCCAAGCACGTTCATCCAGGGACTTGATGTAACTTCTCATTCGGCTCTTCTACGAGGCATAATTGCTTCCATCAAGTATGGGAGCACGGTTTATCGATTCAGTGGAGTAATCCATGACACTTCAACACTTAACACCAGGAATCAACACTTAATACCGTTAAGTGTTGCCTCTAATGCCATTTGTCGTTGCGCCCAGCTGTGTAAGTGTGTTTATGTCAGAGATGTTATCCTAAGTGTGGTAACACTTTGTACAACACCGACTCTTATCAAAATGAAACTTGAATATGATATGCAAGTTTATACAGCAGAAAACTTAACGCACAGAATTGTTCAATCTTTCTATAAACTTATAAATAAGTTTGTAGCGGCCTTATTGGGAGTTTTCTCAACACACAATTAATACCCAAGTATGAAGGATATCAATTGCAGCTTAAACAAGCGACCAAAGTATTTATCGAATTCACGGGACGTATTAGTATCAATTTAATTATAATCTAACTTATTAAGACTAGGTTTGCTGTATAGTTGTGATGATTAAGTAACCAATAAACAAATAATTAAAAGAATAATTAAAATAGATAAATAGTAGAGAATAAACAAAAGTGAATAAGTGAGAAATTATGTAGTCCTTCAGGCCATCCAGTTATACTAATTAACTTCCCTTCCGTGTATCAATGTCCGACTATGCCTTATGGAGTATGGACACATCACTAAGCCATGCAAATCTACTCTATAGACACAAGTAAATAAGCATGTGACACGTGTGAATATCCTTGGAGCAAGAGATATAATTCACCCCCCTTTCTTGGTACTATCAGTATCAATTATTTCCCGTGCACTTAGTACTCTAACCCGATATGATCTCCCTTTAAAGGTACTATGAAGTTATTCTTTTTGTCCTACTTATTAATCCAAATTAGATTCAATTAACAAGTATTCGCATAAGATAGTTCTAATGAGACTTCGGAGTCCCCTCACTTAGAATCATAACATAGAATCCTGCTCAGCAGTGAACGCACTCAATCAATAACCAAGATATGTATTCAAACTCTACATAATAATTATCGATGCACAAAACAACTCTGAGTATAAATTAAAAAGGCATTGTCTTATATAAAATAAACCACAAGTAGTGTTGTATGGATTATACATAAGAAAGTTCAATTAACACGTAAAACCTTCATAAACCCTAGAATTACCGAAGCGGTTCTAGCCCATGATTGATCAAAGAACAATCATAATAGTTGGATAGATCTTACCCATAGTCTTGAAAATTACAAGATAAATTAAGATGCAAAATAAACCCTAGGTGCGGGCGCCATCGCGTCTCTCTCCATCTTGAATCTTTACTTAGTTCTAACATGATTCGACAGACGAATCTCTCTCCACTGCTATGTGGATGGTGGTAGGGTTTCGGATGTTGTGTAGGATGAAGGTGGTGAATGATGTATGGTGTCTCTCCCTGCTGCGTAGGGTCTTCCTTTCATACTTGTGAGCTCTCCTTATAGACCTTGGATGGGCTTTTTGAGCAAAAACACGTACTAAAGGTGTAAAAATATGAATCCGGAAGTTTCTTGTGCATCAGTTCGACCAAGGCTCTTGGTCGTGTTGGCGTTTGGATCTTTTGGTTAACGTGAACCATTAGGGTTCCATGCAATTCTACTGCAGCGGAAGCATAAGAGTAGAATCATATTACCTTTTAACAGGTTTGATGTAGAGGTTGAACAATACGAACAAACGACCTTTCGATCTTCTGTTGTATTCCTAAGCCACGTCTTGACATTGTGTGGGCAACGATCTACAAGGCGAACCTCAATCTGCAGTTCTCCTTAAACTCACGATTTTAGGCGTGTTAATTAATTTACTGGATTGCTGAGATTGGCTATTTATAGCTACAATAGGGACCAGGAGGAGAAATTAGGGTTTAGGCCTCCCATTGGGTTTAAGCATCCAAGTTTAGCCCAAAACTTATACTCAAGTCTAATAATAATAAATCAGTCCACTAAAGAAATATTATTGTACTGCCACCCTAATCCCAAATTACGTTATGGACTCCTTCTTCTTATGAGTCCATTAATCTCCCCGTGTTTAAGATTCAATGTCCATTAATTAATTAAGTTACTGACAACTCCATTGATTAATATATTTATCGAGAATATTACCACTCAACCTTATTATCACACCGGAATAAATCCACCTGCAGGGTTTACATGGTAATCATTATGAGCTCATCAAGGGGACATCATCAATGTAATACCCAAAAAATTTCTTATTTTATAATTTGAATTTTACGCATTTTTATAATAATGTGGCAATTATGTGATAATTATTTCTATATTTTATTTATCTTTACATTTTATTTGAGACATCTGTGATGAAAATATGTGAATATATGTGTGTGCATAAATATTTACGTGTATTAATTTAAATAATAATAATAATAATAAGTATTATTATTATAATAATAAATATGTATAAAAGAGAGAAGAGTCAAAGCTGCCAACATTAGCAGCCAAGTTGAATTCATGCATGGCATGTTGAAGTGGCCAAATTGAAATCTACAATTGAATGCATTGCATGCAGCCATTATTAATTATTAAAAAAATTAATTATTGATATTGTCCGCCACCCCACTCCCACTTTGCATGTATATATATGGGAGTTAGGGGTGATGTTCTGCACCCCAAAATCAATCAATCGGCACCAGGAAGAAAGAAAAAGAGGGAGAAAGAGAATGTGCTGGAACAGGATGGAAGGAATTAATTACGGTTATTCACGAGTCTCTAGTCTTACTATTGTCGGAGTTCAGGTAAGTAGAGGTTCAACTACAATGCATAAACATGTTATGTGTGATTTATTTGTGATTAATATGGGATGATTATATCATGAATTATTTGTGATTAAATGTTTGTATTAATGGTTTATGATACATATTTAATTACCCTGATTGCATACCATGCATAATCATGAAAAGTATTTTCCCCAAAATTTATAAAATACTAATGGTGTATGCGGCCACTATATATGCACTGAGTGGCGAAAGGGATGACCTAGGAAGGAACGACGTGGGGAAACCTAGAGTAGGCTACCTAGAGTGGGCCACCGTCTTGAATTATTGTGAGAGAGAGAGAGTGGTGTTCAGTGAGGGGACTTCCGAGCAGTAGGGGGTCAGTTGGTGATGGACCCTAGCGGGCTGTAAGGAAAGGTGGATCCTCAGATTGCATCACGTGGGACTCTGTGGAGGGAGATGATTCTTGGTGGTGGGGCAAGTGACGAGCGACGGGAAGCTTGTTGGGCCACAAGAGGATAGTCCTCACAGAAGTTCCATATTTATATTGTGGAATTGATATATCAAGTGATGACATCATTTTCGGTGCATATCATAAGTGTGTCGTGAGGATCCTGCAACGTGAACAATTTTTAAAATAAAAGCGACCAACTAGAAAGATTAGAAAATAAATGCATTTTCATATACTATCATGCATGATTTCTACTTACTGAGATTTTATCTCACTAGTTTATGCATTGTAGGTAAATCATACATGAGACTGGTGGTTGGAGTTCCGTCAGATCCTGAGAGTTGTATACATGGATGACGACCTGTTAGCCGGGCCGGTGTAATAATGATGAAAAGAAATGAAAGGAATATTTATTTATTATTGTTTATTATTGGTGAGAAAAATTGGGGCGTGACATAATAGTATCAGAGTACGGTCATGGTCCTGTAGACTGTCCATGTATACAATCTTGGAATCTGTGGTACACCACCAGACCAGTAAGTTCTATGATATGTTATATATGTGATTTTGTATGAATATAATTGTGGTTTCATGTATTTCAAATGTGATGACTATAAAATGCTGAAATAGAGTGGGATTAAATTTCGAGGACAAAATTCTTATAAGGTGGGGAGATTGTAATACCCGAAAAATTTCGTATTTTATAATTTGTATTTTACGCATTTTTATAATAATGTGACAATTATGTGATAATTATTTCTATATTTTATTTATCTATACATTTTATTTGAGACATCTGTGATTACAATATGTGAATATATGTGTGCATAAATATTTATGTGTATTAATTTAAATTATAATAATAATAATTATTATTATAATAATAAATATATATATAAAAAAGAGAAGAGTCAAAGCTACCAACATTAGCAGCCAAGTTGAATTCATGCATGGCATGTTGAAGTGGCCAAATTGAAATCTGCAATTGCATGCATTGCATGCGGCCATTATTATTATTAAAAAAATTAATTATTGATATTGTCTGCCACCCCTCCCACTTTGCATGTATATATATGGGAGTTAGGGGAGATGTCCTGCACCCCAAAATCAATCAATCGGCACCAGGAAGAAAGAAAATGAGGGAGAAAGAGAGTGTGCCGGAACGGGACAAAAGGAATTAATTACGATTCTTCACGAGTCTATAGTGTTACAATTGTCGGAGTCCAGGTAAGTAGAGGTTCAACTACAATGCATAAATATGCTATGTGTGATTTATTTGTGATTAATATGGGATGATTATATCATGAATTATTTGGATTAAATGCTGGTATTAATGGTTTATGATGCATATTTAATTGCCCTGGTTGCATACCATGCATAATCATGAAAAGTGTTTTTCCCAAAATTTATAAGATACTAATGGTATGTGCGGCCACTATATATGCATTGAGTGATGAAAGGGGCGACCTAGGAAGGAGCGACCTTTGGGAAACCCAGAGTAGGCTACCTAGAGTGGGCCACCGTCTTGAATTATTGTGAGAGAGAGAGTGGTGTTCAGTGAGGGGACTTCCGAGCAGTAGGGAGTCAGTTGGTGATGGACCCTAGCGGACTATAAAGAAAGGTGGATCCTCGAACTGCATCACGTGGGACTCTGTGGAGGGAGATGATTCTTGGTGGCGGGGCAAGTGACGAGCGATGGGAAGCTTGTTGGGCCACAAGATGATAGTCCTCACAGCAGTTCCATATTTATATTGTGAAATTGATATATCGAGTGATGAGATCATTTCCGGTGCATATCATAAGTGTGTCGTGAGGATCCCGCAACGTAAACAGTTTTCAAAATAAAAGCGACCAACTAGAAAGATTAGAAAATAAATGCATTTTCATATACTATCATGCATGATTTCTACTTACTGAGATTTTATCTCACTAGTTTATGCATTGTAGATAAATCGTACATGAGACTGGTGGTTGGAGTTCCGTCAGATCCTGAGAGTTGTATACATGGATGACGACTTGTTGGCCGGGCCGGTGTAATAATGATGAAAAGAAATGAAAGGAATATTTATTTATTATTGTTTATTATTGGTGAGAAAAATTGGAGCGTGACAATCAACCAGTTCTGTTAGGACACAGATTCCTTCTACAATCAACAATACACCATAAAGACAACACCATCTCCTAACTCACCTAGCATATTGATTTAATTAAATCTCATCCATTGATGAATCAAAAAAATAAATACTGGCCTATGTGTCGAGGTTATTGTATAGGGATTAAGAGTACGAACACCCATAATAACAGAGATCAAGTTCTATTATATAGTCAGTATAAACAAAACGATCTCACAGCGATCCTGCTCAATACACACAAAGTGCACTAGTGTAATTTTATAGTAAAGACAGACTAATGCCAAATTATACTACAACCATACCAATAGATAGTCTCCATCTATCTCGGTTGTGAACATCTTTTTATACTTTATAAGGAGTAGATAATATGATCTTTCGTGTGATGCCGTACACCACATTATATACAGTATAAAGTAAATAAATTTTTGCAACAATATAATTGCAAACGTTTGATCACATGATTTTTATTTCGAATATCTTCATTATATTGTTCATACAAAAAGGTAGACTATTAGTATACAATCCAATAATCTTCTACTTATACTAAAAATTATGCTGCCATATTCACTGCCATACATCTGATTCTCACTCCCACTACATGACCATTAAAAGCTTTCACCTTAAGGTCCTTGTAAAAGGATTTACTAGGTTATCATCTGATGCAATCTAGGCGACAACAAACTTTCCCACATTATACGATTTCTCCTTTCAGGTAGTACTTGCGCTCAATGTGTTTAATTGCCTTATGGGCTCGTGATTCCTTCAAGTTTGCAACTGTACCATTATTATCACAATAAATTGTAATAATCTTAGGCAAACTCAGAATCACATCTAAGTCCATTACAAAGTTTCTAGAATCATATAGATACTTTGGCTGTCGCAAGGCTCCAATTTATCATCTTTTCATGGTGGAGTCCAAAATATATTTCTATATAATACTCCTCCATAGTATGGATCTACTTCCATTAAACATATAACCTTGAGGTGGATTTACTGCCATCCCTATGATTAGAAAACCGAATCTATGTAACCATGAAGAACTAATGAATCAGTCCGGTAAGCACTCCTCCATAGTATGGATATACTTCCATTAAACACATAACCTTGAGGTGGATTTACTGCCATCCTATGATTTGAAAAACCAAATTTATGTAACCTTCAAGAAGTAATGAATCAGTCCGGTAAGCTTACATATTATTTCCAGTCCTCTTCAGGAAATTCAAATATGTCTTACCATAATTCAATAGTCTTGTTCCGGATTATCTTGATACTCACTGACTATGCTATTGGCAATACAGATATCTAATCTCGTGCATAGCATTCCATAGATTAAGCTACCTTATTGCTGAAGCATAGGAACCGTCTTTATCTATTTTATCTTCTTTTGTGTCTTAAGATACAAATATTTAGATAAAGTCACATGCTAAAACGAGTAAGGATTGTATCAATTTATGAAGCTTGAGATAAGCCAACATCCTTTCTTGTGATCATTGTAACCATGATTGCAAGAATATATTTTGCTTCTCTTTAGTCCTTCATTTCATACTGCTTTATTAACCATACCCATACGCCTGACAATACTCTTTCATTGTTTCCAATGAGCAAGATACCATCTACGTACATACAAGAAATACCACCATGTTTTCGTCACTCTTTTCAATACATAAGATCCATCCGAGCATTGATTAAATCCATACGACTGGATTTCCTTATCAAAATGAATGTTTCATGATCTAAAAGCTTGCTTTAGTCCATTGATGGACACTTTTAAGCTTACACTTGAAATGCTATTAGTTCTATGCAATGAATCACTCTAATTGCTTCATTGTAGACCCATTTTCATCCAATGGCTTTTACACCATTTGATGGTTCTACAAGCTCCTAGAGTTGATTTTGAATCCATAAATTCTATTTTAGAAATCGTTGCAACTTACTAAGATTCCGCATTTCGATCTTGTAATGCTTCATCGCAATACCATGGGATGATTTCATGTTTCTTAGGGACCAAATCTCACGACTTTTCTAAAATATAAATCCATCGTGTTGTAAAACAACGCTCCCACTACGATAAGGCACTACATGAAATTGTGTATCAGATGTGACACGCGATGCAGTTTACTTGTGGTATATCCTTTTGTACAATTGGTACTAAAATTTTTATTTCCCTTCTCACACTAGTAAGAACATTTTATGCATGGTTTTGTGATATATTATATAGTCCTTCTCCAAAAATCTAGTGTTCGTGTTAACAATCACTTTCTGATCTTTTAGACTATTTAATAAACCACCCTTTATTTTTTTAGGATATCCCACAAACAAATAAACATCATATGATATGCTATTTCTAGGGCATACCCATATAATAAATTTAATAATTTCAAACAACTCATCATCCATCTAACCTTTTCCATAAGAGTCATTTTCCTTCTTTCCACCACACCCATACAGTTGGGGTATGCCCGGTGTAGATAACTTGGAATTCAATTCCAACTTCTGATTATCAGCTCCTAAACTATCCAAAGAGTTACTCACCACCACGATTAAGTCGTAATGACCACCTCTCGTCGAGATAGTTTTAGGACCGCTTAAATCAGTATGAACCATTTCCAACATATCTTTTCATGGCTCTATTCCCCTTTGCCTTATATAGGCAATTTGATCATTTTCACTTCCAAGTAAGACTCACAAGTTCGATAGTTTCCACTCCCAATAAACCTAACAGTCTATTGGCTATCAACTTTCAAATCGTACTTAAGTAAAATGATCTAGTCTTAGATGCCAAAAGTATGTTTAGTTCATCTCTGAAGGTTCCTTTCTCTTACTAAGATTATAAGATGAATTATTAATTACTAAATTGACTTAGGTTTCCCCTTCAATTTCTACTCCAAGTATTTTCAATTCTTTCATCAAGTTAACCATGACCTCTTGCCTTTCGAAGAATCGCATGAGATTGACCAACATATTTCTATGAACCTCTCACTTCTTCACTATAGACTTAAATAGACATCAGAGGACCATTCATTAGTGAGAACACATATTTATTTTCCTAAGCAGTAAGAATTAAAACCAAGATTCTATTCTAATAATTTATTATGGACCACTAAAATGCTTTCTTTCAGTTAACAATAAGCGAAATAAACTATTCAAAAATTCAGAAAATCAAGTAAATTAATACAATAATCAAACACTTTGAATTTAAATTTTTATATTGATTCCCTCAATAAACAATATAAAATAAATTCATCGACATCTCAAGCACCGTGAATTTGACCTCATCTGCTCGACTAATGTGATGCTGGTCGAGCAACATCTCCAAGTCGAGCAAGCTTTCTGTAAGAATTATGCATTCTGCTCAACTTGACCCCCTCTGCTTAACCAAAGTAATGCTAGTCGAGTAACGCTTGGAAGTCGAGCAATCCTCAAAAATTGCCTCAAAAATCGTGTCTTCCAATTCTGAGCCCTTTTGATCTGTTTTCCTGTACAAATACACTCAAAAAGCCCTTGTATTCTCTGATTCGTGGCTTTTTCGTAAACATTCCGATTTGTCTCAACAAAAGACTCAATCGTACTCAATTTCCACATAAATCACAGCCCAAAATATGTGAATTTACACTCTCATCAAACCCCTAAACTTACGTGTTGCTCGTCCCGAGGCAATGAAAATCAAAAAAATGCAGAGAGTATAATCACGAAATCAAGCACAACCTATCCTAACACATGTAATTATATCAATTCAAAACATGCAATCCATCATACCTTTCATTCACGTAAAAACATCAATCAATCACAATACTTCTATGAGTGCTAAGTCATCTAGCTCACGGGTAAGTGTTTACTCTCTCTCTCAAGTGTAAAAGATGTACACTTTATGGTTAGTATCGACACTCAATTTCAATTTATATACTCGTGTGACCATATAAGTCATCTAGCTCACGGGTAAGTATTTACTCTCTCTCTCTCTCAAGTGTAAAAGATGTACACTTTATGGTTAGTATCGACACTCAATTTCAATTTATATACTCGTGTGACCATAAGCTTGACAAGGGTCTCAAAAATCCATCCATAACTATTTCAATACTAGGATCACAAAGGACTTGCATTTAGGTTGTAACGTTGGCTCTTTGGTAAAGTTAGAAGAATATAGATAAGTAACTAAATGTAGTAGTAAAGAAGTACCTTGGAGATTTGCTTTTAACAGCTTCCTTCTTTTCTCCTTCGTCCTTCTTATGATCACATCAATACACGCTTTCTCTATCTCTACTTGGATCAACATCTCTTGTTCACCGTAGAATACCAATTCCGATGTTCTTCAAGTATAAGGGTACCAGTTTCGGGCACTATCCTTTCTAGCATTAGGGATACCGGTTTCAGGCACTATCCCTTGCAAGATTTAACCTCTCATCTCTTGATTCTTATTACACCAAATCTCTCCTTCCTATTCTTCCTCAAAACTTTATATAGCATTCATTTACCTCCACTCTTTACTAGTAATAGGTGTTCAAAGCTCACAAGGTAAACGACTATTTATCAACGGCTTGCCAAAGAAAAAGCTTAAAGGCTCAAAAGGGCTTCCAATGATAATCATATAATAAGGTAGGATAAATTTGACTAAGTGACTTAATCAACAACAATGGCCTAAGATCATTTTCTAGTATCTATCAATTACAGACTTCAAACAAGACTCCAAGTCAAGTTCTAGAATACGAGTATACAAACAACTCTCAAGAATAAACTATCATGCTTATAGCATAATTAAAAGGCTCAAATCCTCACATGGGTAATAGAATCCTAAGCACTCTTCAAAGCATGCAATCAATATCAATTTTCTATAAACTACAAGTAAAAATAGAACATGCTCGTCATCAACAAATCAACATGCATCAAAATAAGGTACATGTATAACATGAAGAATCCTCATGGCATTAAGCAATCCCAAGCACATCAAATAATCCAACATCAATCATCAATCACCCAAGAATAACATCAATATCAAATACATCCCACCCATATATGAATCATATACTACACCCATAACAATCAAGTCTCCACCTTTAAAATCTGATTCCGGACTCCGCTCGACTAACTGGTGAAGTCGAGCAATGGGTGCAAGTTGAGAAACATGCCCAGTCGCGTCCCTTGTTCTTCTCTGTCTCGCTCGACCATCGTTCAACTTGGATCATTTGGTCGTGCAAACTTGTCAAACTCAAGCAATCTCTCTGTAAGATTTGTGCATTTTGCTTGATTTCCGCTCGACCAAAACACCTTGGTCGAGCAATCCTGTCCAAGTCAAGTAAGCTCTCTGGAAGATTTGCACATTTTGCTCGACCATTACTCGACCAAGTCACTTGATCGAGTAATGTTGTGAAAGTCGAGCAACTCTCCAAATTCTTAAAAATTCTTGTCCTTCTCGTCTTTCCCTACAACAATTAAACTATAGGACAACATCAAGTATTAAGATAGCAATTTCTAAGCTTGAGAGCCTCTTTAAACCATATGAAATCATGTGTAACTCCGCAATGACACTTAAAAACAAAACACCACTAAACACTAGGAAAATTGCAAAAAATTGATACGTCAAAACCAGTTAAAGTTTTAATATACCACAAAAAATCAACTCCCCTAACAAACATTACAAAGAAAAGATTATACTCTCCGTGCTATGATGAGGTAAGTACATCACACCTCCCCAAACTTAGTAGAAACTATAGTGGAAACTAAGTTTGCAAAGAGATGTAATTTCTGAATAATAAGCACATCGAATATAAAAATTTCTTACTCACACCAATGAAAATAAAGCAATAAAATTGAGGAAAAGCCCCCAACAAGCGCTCTTATTTAATATCGGAGAGTCACGATGGTACCAATCTAGTGCAAGGTATATTCAAAGATGATGCAAGCATCATCCAACGACTTTTAATGCTTCAATCGATGCCCATTCGCTGCTATGATGTCTCCGTCTTTGTCCATAAGTTTAAAACTCCCCCCTCCACAGGCTCTATGGATAATGAATGGCCCCGTCCACTTCGATTTCAATTTCCTTGCTAAGAGCTTCAAACGAGAGTTAAAAAGTAATACCTCATCACCTTGCTTGAACTCTTTGTATGAGATCTTTGAATCATGCCATTTCTTCATTCTCTCCTTGTAGATCTTTGAGTTCTTGTAAGCTCGATTCCTGAACTCATCCAATTGATAGATATGAGTCATCCTCAACTCCTTTTGATCCTTTGAAGACATGTTCAAACTCCTCAATGCCTAAAAAGCTCGGTGCTGAATCTCTACGGATAAGTGGCACGGCTTCCCATAGACAATTTGATATTATGACATATCCAACACCATCTTATAAGCAGTCTGGAACCCCCACAAAACATCATCGAGCTTCATAGCCCAATCCTTTCTATTGGTTCCGACTACTTTCTCCAAAATTTACTTCACTTGTCAGTTAGAGACTTCAGCTTGCCTATTTGCTTGAGGGTGATAGGGTGTAGTAACTCTATGCTTGACACCATAATCCTTTAGAACCTTTACAAGAACCTTATTGACGAAGTGAGTACCTCCATCGCTTACTAGTGCTCTAGGAACTCCATAGTGGGCAAAGATATGTTTCTTCAAGAAAGATAAAACAGTCCTTGAATCATTCACGCGAGTGGGAATGTCTTCCACCCACTTAGAAACATAATCCACTGCTAAAAGAATG
Organism: Pogostemon cablin; assembly: GCA_023678885.1. Classification (NCBI taxonomy): domain Eukaryota; kingdom Viridiplantae; phylum Streptophyta; class Magnoliopsida; order Lamiales; family Lamiaceae; genus Pogostemon; species Pogostemon cablin. The sequence goes on from CM042993.1 coordinate 12,627,192, forward strand.
TAGAGAAACCCATTAGATGGGGGAAAAGGCCCCATAAAATCAATCCCCCCATACATCAAAGATCTTAACGACAATGCTCGACTGAAGTGGCATCTCATCTCTCCTACTTATATTCCCTATCCTTTGACATCTATCGCATGCCGCCACATATGTCTCACAATCTTTAAACAAAGTAGGCAAATACAGAGTAGATTGAAGTACCTTCGCTGCTGTCTTTTGAGCTCCGAAGTGCCCCCCGTTAGGTTGTGCATGATAAAAATCAAGAACGCTCTCCATCTCCATCTCGGGCACACACCTACGGACTATGAAATCCGTACAAATATTGTAGACAAACGGATCATACTATATAAAAGTCTCAACATACCTCTTGAATTTTGCAAGTTGATATGGTTGAGATCTCTTAGAATTTCTTCTACGGCAATGTAATTAACATAATCCGCATACCATGGATCCATCCCTTGCGCAGCCATTACGCATGCTCTTTCCGCTCCTTCAACAAATACCGCCATGATCTTCTCATCAGGGAACATCTCTTCTATATAATCAAAAGAATCATCACAGTGCTTCCTTGTCTCCAACCTCGATAGGTGATCTGCCAAAACGTTTTCCGTACCATTCTTATCTCGGATCTCCATATCGAACTCCTGCAGAAAAAGAATCCATCTTATGATTCTTGGCTTTGTTTTCTTCTTCTCCATCAAGTATCGGATCGCAAAATGATCCATATATACTATCGTTTTCATGCCAACTAAATACTGTCGAAACATATTAAATGCATACACCACAGCCAAAAACTCCTTTTCAGTCACCGTGTAGTTCTTTTGTGCAGCATCAAAAGTCTTACTCGCATAGTAAATGGCACAAAACTTCTTATCCCTCAACTGCCCAAGCACCACTCCAAGTGTTAAATCACTCGCATCACACATAAGTACAAGCGGCTGAGTCCAATTCGGTGTGATCAAGATCGGTGCAGTAATAAGCGCTTCTTTCAAAACCTGAAAAGCTGTTAGACACTTTTCATCAAAAGCAAAAGGAACATCCTTTTCAAGTAAATGAGACAAGGGCTTGGAGTATTTCGAGAAGTCTTTTATGAATCTTCTATAAAAATTGGCGTATCCAAGGAAGGGCCGCACTCCTTTTTCATTAGTAGGTGAGGGAAGCTTCTCAATTGCCACCACCTTTGCTCTATCAACATGCAATCCCTTGGCCAAGAACAATCCCATCTCTTATCATGAAGTGGCACTTCTCCCAATTCAAGACAAGATTAGTATCTTGGCATCTCCTCAAAATAATAGCAAGGTTAGATAAACAAATATCAAAGGAGGAACCAAACACAGAAAAATCATCCATAAACACCTCCATGATCTTTTCTATCAACCCATCAAATATGGTCATCATGCAACGCTGAAATGTGGCAGGTGCATTACATAATCCAAAAGACATCTTTCTAAACGCAAAAGTCCCATATGGGCAAGTAAAAGTAGTCTTTTCTTGATCCTCGGGTGCAATCATAATCTAATTATAACCTGAGTACCCGTCCAAGAAATAATAAAACTCATACCCTGCAAGACGATCAAGCATTTGATCCATGAAAGGAAAGGAAAAATGGTCTTTGCATGTATTTTCATTCAGTTTCCTGTAATCCGTGCACTGATAAGTCGTAATTTTACATGATTATTTTGGATGAAATTCAGTTCTTTACGTGTGAGTTGTGAATTATTTAGTGTAATTACGACTTATTTATATTTTTCATAGTTGAACCTTAATTATTTTATTTCTTATTGAAATAGGCCAAAATTGAGATAAATTGTACAGTCGCATAATTTATTTTGTGGGACAGTTAAAATAATTTTAATTACAGGAAAATAAAGAGTTGACCAAGATAATTAAGGAAAAGAAGGATTTGGTGATCAACAATAAATAAAAACTTACCAAATATGAGATATAAGGAATCTGGACACACATTCAAGAAGAAAGGTCAAAGATAAATTAATTCAGGATCTTTATATTAATCTTGAACATCATTCACGCCTCAAGACATCATGATTCAGGCTGCATACATACGCCAGAAGCAGATTAGGAGGCGACGGGAAGAACTCCACCACTTAGAACATTGGTTTAGTCTTTTTAATTTATTTTATTTAATTTCTATTATGTAATTCATTTCTAGTCCAGGGATTGTGAACCTCTGTAGATTAATTTTAATGTTTGATTAGGAATAAAATTACCAACATGTTTTATGAATTTATTTTGTGATTGACTTTGATGTGAGTCTTGAATTTTCAATTGCTTGTTTGGACTACCCCTCTAATAGATGATTGATTTTTCAATAGCTATTTTACATATTGTAATCCGTAATTATTATAATATTGTGAACTAAGTAGCAAAGTGAGGGAATACCTCTTGAAATCACGAAATCTAGGTTGTATAATTCGCTACCCCCATTTTCATAGCCTAGTAGTCCTAATATCTAAATCTTCATGCATTGTCGAGTTCGAATCCATAGGGTCACTCGAGAATAGTTTAATCTAGAGGTCGTACCCTAGGTTATTAATCTTAAGGATATTTCGGGTTAATTTGGTCATACCATTAGCCTAGGAACTTGAGTTTATGAACTTGTTGGGATTTTAGGAATTTGATTCATGTGAATTAGGATACGGGAGGGATCAAATTCTTGGACTAGGTTGTTATTTTATTTTTTCTATTATTTAATTTTATGTTTTTACTATTTTAATTATGTATTTTCATGCTTAGTAGTTGTTAGTAATTTAATCCAATCCCTCCCGGTTACTTTAGAAACACGATTAATTCAACTAAAATTCAATTACTACCTTGGGTTCGACCCGTACTCATCCTACTATATTTTAGTAGATTTATTTGGAAATTTTATAAATATTATTTTTGGGTGCCGGCGACAGCACATCAAATTTTGGCGTCGTTGTCGGGAAGTAATCCCAAAATTTTGTTGAATTTTTTGTGTTTTTATCTTCGTAATTTTCGAATTTTGCCCAGCAGTGCACTGACACTGGACCCTTTAGTGTCAGGTCTACTCTGTTTTTATTTTTCTAATTTTTCGGGATTAATCACTTTCTCCCCTTGTAGGCTTGCTTCTAATGGATCGATATCATGGTTATTATGGTCGGAATGTTCAGCCACATAGAGTTTGTGCAACCACACTCCATTCCACTCATGATTGCCCATCCTTGATTGATAGATTAGCGGTGAGACAAAGAGATGAATATTGGAGTGCTAATCAACAAAGGCATTGGAATGATCAACCATATATCAACACTTACAATCAAGGGTGGCGTAATTCCCATAATTCCCGATATGTGGACCACTCATACAATCAACCTTACGAATATCAAAGGCGAGGCTACTATGAGCAAAGATCCCAATCCTTCAATAATAGTGAATGCTATTATGAGGATGATGGGTATTATGGTGATGAACATAATTCGAAGGCTTCATTGGAGTCCTTGGTGAAATGGATGTAGATTAGTAATTTGATATTTCAACAAGGAACCCAATTGAGTCTTTGGAGTTTGGAGCGCCAATGTAGCCAATTAAGGACTGAGGTTGAACGTATGGTGGCACAACAAAGTGTAAGTCATGAGGAATATACTGTGGATTCTACTCGAGATGAGGAATTAGAGATCAAGGTCGAAATTGAAGAGGGAGATGCTGTAATTTGTGCAGATTTTGAGCAGAATTTTATGACAGCAAAAACTGACACTGAAGCCTTCAGTTTCATGCCTGCTAAAATTCAGAAAAATGAGGTAAAATTGTCCGATTCAATTTCAATTAATTATGATATTTTCTCATCTCAATACAGGTTGCAAAACGTTGTTGATCCCCAAGAAAATGAGGCAATTGATGTGTTTCGTATTGATGAGATTAAAGATCTTTTTCTTGAGGCGATCAAACAATCTTCCATGGAGCTTGACATGTTAAGGCTGACCAAGAACCATATAATTTTGAAGGGAGAGAACACTTCTCGCAAACCAATAAGATCATTATATTGGTTTGAATATTTTACTCCTATTACGTGAAAGGAAAGTGAACGTCGAGCCAACGACGATAAGAAAAGGCGCTTGTTGGGAGGCAACCTAACATAGGTTCTTATTTTTATATTTAATTTTATTTTCTTAATAAATAATCTTGTTCTTTTGGTGTGTGCTTAATTATAGGCTATAGAGTGAAACGATGATGGTGTTGGTGTGAAGAAGAGAAAAAAAATCCCAACATATGGTCAATTCATGAGCTTCATTCGGTGACTTCTTACTACTCTTACACTTGATTTTCCCTTGAATTTTATTGTTGTTTGTTTGCTTGAGCGCAAGCAAAATAATTAGGTGTGGGTAGGTTTGGTGTAAGTGGTATTTGAAGTTGCAAATTTTTTCATGACATGTACATATAGTATTTCATTTTATAATTATATTCTTATACATGTGCATATGTGAAGTTGGTGTTAGATTTATGGTGAGATTGTGCTTTTGATATGTGTTTTTTTCATGACATGTGCATATAGTATTTTATTTTATAATTATATTCTTATACATGTGCATATGTGAAGTTGGTGTTAGATTTATGGTGAGATTGTGCTTTTGATATGTGAAATTTTTGGCATGACAAGAGAGTTGGATTTGATGTGACTATACTTGTGAGTTGTTGGATTTGTCTTGATATTTTTGTAACAAATGTGGAAGAATTTTTTTGTTTGAGAATTCATGGCAAAATTACCCTATTCTTGTGAGCTTTGAGCCTTGAAGAGCTATCATCTATATAAGCTCTATTCATTTCTTGATTGTGTGCAAATTGAACTTGATATGTACATTCTAGAACTTGCTCCTTGAATACATTTTGAGATCATACATTTGAGCATGTGTATTAAATGATAAAGGCATCTAGGCAAACCATATTTCGGCCTTCTTTTTATCTACCCGATCATATTAAATCTTTTAGGAGAGCCACTTTGAGTCTAGCCTTTTCTTTGATGAATGAGCCTATCACTTAGCCATATTCCGTTTCTTTCTTAAACTCTTCCATTTGAACCCTTACTATTTTGCATATTGTGGAATTCATTGAAAAATATTTCTTGTGGTTGAATTGAAGATGAAGGGGATTTGGTGGTTGCAGGAAAAGGAAAAAAAATAGAGAAAGAAAAAAGTTTGGAGTGGAAAAAAGGAAAAAGATCAAGTGAGAACTCCAGAAAAAAAAAGAATTCTGAAATTGAAATGAAAATTGGCAGACGAGCTGCAAATTTTGCAAAATTTTCCAGAACGTATGAACACTGAACCCTTCAGTGTTACCCTATTTTTCGAAAATATGCAAAAAAACAGATGTGGTAGGATGAAAAGCAGAATTTTCATACAAGAAATTAAAGAAGGATGAATGTGGAAAAGTTGAGAATGGCAAGATGTATCCCTTTGATGTACGTTTTACATGAATAACATAATTTGCAAAGTGGTAGATTTAGTCTTTCTAATCACTTTTTATCCAACCTTATCCCAAGCCCCATTACAACTATTTTAAAGTCCCTTTGACATTTGCACAATGCTCATTGAACTTGGTGGAGATTTGATTTGGGAGCAAGCCTATGGTAATGTCTTGTCTTATTTAATTTTGAGTGTTTTGCTACCCATTACATATACTTGAGCATTATTGAGCGAAACCATTGTGAGGCCATGAATTCTTGTATTCTACATAAGTTGCAAATTTTTGTGAAGCATTCTATCACTCATTTGTATTTGGTGCACCTTATTTAATCTCTTTTGAAAGTGTCATTGTTTTGCTATCACTTGCATATGATTGTCATTTTTCCTATACTTTGTTTTGGTCTTATTTTTGCTTGAGGACAAGCAAAGGTTTAGGTGTGGGTAGTTTGATAAGTCGTAATTTTACATGATTATTTTAGATGAAATTCGCTTCTTTACGCGTGAGTTGTGAATTATTTAGTGTAATTACAACTTATTTATATTTTTCATAGTTGAACCTTAATTATTTTATTTCTTATTGAAACAGGCCAAAATTGAGATAAATTATACAGTCACACAATTTATTTTGTGGGACAATTACAATAATTTTAATTACAGGAAAATAAAGAGTTGACCAAGATAATTAAGGAAAAGAAGGATTTGGTGATCAACAATAAATAAAAACTTACCAAAGATGAGATACAAGGAATCTGGACACACATTCAAGAAGGAAGGTCAAAGATAAATTAATTCAGGATCTTTATATTAATCTTGAACATCATTCACGCCTCAAGACTTCATGATCCGGGCTGCATACTCACGCTAGAAGCAGATTAGGAGGCGACGGGAAGTACACCACTTAGAACATTGGTTTAGTCTTTTTAATTTATTTTATTTAATTTCTATTATGTAATTCGTTTCTAGTCCAGGGATTGTGAACCTCCGTAGATTAATTTTAATGTTTGATTAGGAATAAAATTACCAACATGTTTTATGAATTTATTTTGTGATTGACTTTGATGTGAGTCTTAAATTTTCAATTGCTTGTTTGGACTACCCCTCTAATAGGTGATTGATTTTTCAATAGCTATTTTACATATTGTAATCCGTAATTGTTATAATATTGTGAACCAAGTAGCAAAGTGAGGGAGTACCTCTTGAAATCACGAAATCTAGGTTGTATGATTCGCTACCCCCATTTTCATAGCCTAGTACTCCTAATATCTAAATCTTTATGCATTATCGAGTTCGAATCCATAGGGTCATTCGGGAATAGTTTAATCTAGAGGTCGTACCCTAGGTTATTAATCTTAAGAATATTTCGGGTTAATTTGGTCGTACCATTAGCCTAGGGACTTGAGTTTATGAACTTGTTGGGATTTTAGGAATTTGATTCATGTGAATTAGGATACGGGAGGGGATCAAATCCTTGGACTAGGTTGTTATTTTATTTGTTCTATTATTTAATTTTATGTTTTTACTATTTTAATTATTTATTTTCATGTTTAGTAGTTGTTAGTAATTTAATCCAATCCCCCCAGGTTACTTTAGAAACACGATTAATTCAACTAAAATTCAATTACTCCTTTGGATTTGACCCGTACTCATCCTACTATATTTTAGTAGATTTGTTCAAAAATTTTATAAATATTATTTTTGGGTGCCGGCGACAACACATCATACACACACGCCATCCTGTAGGAATCCTAGTGGCTAATGTCTCTCCATCCTCAGCTTTCACAATAGTCATTCCCCCTTCTTAGCTACAACATACAATGGACTCACATGGAGACTATCACTAATGGAGTAAATAATTCCTACATCGAGCCACGTTAGGATTTGCTTCCTAATCACTTCTTGAATTGCGGGATTAATCCTCCGCTGATTCTGTATACTACTCTTGGCCTCATATAACAATCTTATTCTATGCATGCAATATGAAGGACTAATACCTTTTAAATCATCAAGAGACCAACCAATCGCAGACTTATACTTCCTAAGCACATCTAACAATTCCTCAAGTTGATCATCATCAAGAGAAGAAGATACAATTACTGGATATTTTCCATTGTCACCTAGATAGGCATACTTCAAGTGCTCCGTTAGCGGTTTCAACTCCTCTTTCTTCTCTTCTTGAGGTGCGTTCTCTCTATCCAATGGTATGTACTTCCTAGTCCACTTGACCTCTTCAACCTTTGTCCTCTCCGATTGATACCTGTCATCACCTAAAGCAAGTAAATTTTCAAGAAAATCAATACATACCTCGTTGGAGAGTTCATCTAGCTCCGTGGTGAGAAAAGTAAGAGACTCCGCCAAGCATGTCTCAAGAGGATCCTTTGAGAGGATCAAGGACATATCTTTTTTCACAATCTCCTCCACCACGTCTATACTGTGACATTGTGTCTCCATGGGCATCTTCATTGCTTTGTCAAGGTTAAATAAAATCTCTTCTTTATCCATTCTCAACCATAGCTCACCCTTTTGCACATCTATCATAGCTCCCGCAGTAGCAAGGAAAGGTCTGCCTAAGATTAGAGGGATATTATCCTTGTCATCTTCCATCTCAAGCACAAGAAAGTCCACAGGGAAGACAAGCTTCTCTACTTTGACAAGCACATCTTCAATAACCCCCTTCGTAAAAGTCATAGACCTATCCGCTAGTTGTAGAGCCACCTATGTAGGAGTTAACTCCCCCAAACCAAGCCTTTTAAAGATGGACAAAGACATCAAATTAATGCTTGCCCAAAGATCGCACAAGGCTCGTCGTGCCGGCCCCTTTTCAATTTCACACAAGATAGTAAAGCTTCCCGGATCTTTCAACTTAGCTGGCAGCTTTCTCTAAATGATCAAGCTACAATTCTCCGACAAATTCACTATTTCAATTCCGTTCAAGCTTCTCTTCTTTAGAAGTATATCCTTCAGAAAATGGGCATAATACGGCATCTCCAAGATCGCTTTAGAGAAAGGAATATTCAAACTTATCTTGTTTATGATATCTGAAACCTCTTGAAATTTTCTTCCAATCCCTTTTTGACAAGCTTGAAGGGAAACGGTGGAGGTATCTTTGTTTTGGGAATCCCCATTCATCACGTTCAACCTTCTCCGCTTTATCCTTTTTGGCTCTCAATCTCTTGGCTCTTTCCCACTTCTTCTCTATTGTAAGCTCAATATTCGGCCCTTGAGATGGTACTAAGTTGTTCTGATCAACAAGTGTAGCATTCGGTATCGAATTGGACGCGAAATGGGACTGTTCAACCTCCGTTCGACTTGGGTAAGTTGGTCGAGCAACTTGTTCTTGGTCGAACGACGTAGGCGATTACGACCTATGCTCCCTCATGTGTTGCTCGACTTCTGCTCAACTTAGGTGGTCTGGTCAAGCAACCTGGTCCAAATCAAGCAAACCTCCCGATCGAAAGCTACCCGTGGCCAGGTGCTGCTCGACTTCCGCTCGACTGGGGTGGTCTGATCGAGCGAAAAGATGCTGGTCGAGCGGCAAACTTGAAAACAGAGTGTCGTGATTCTATTTTTCTGAAGCTTGCTCGTCCTGAGTTCGACTTGCAAATGTGGTCGAACGGGATTGTGTTGGTCGAGCAACTCTTCTGTTTCCTTTGTTTTTGCTCGCCGGCATCATCGGCCCTTCATACTGCATTAACGATCTCAATGTGATGGCGTGGAAAGACTTTGGATTCTCAATACTTTGAGATGGGAACTTCCCCTTCTCAATAGTTTTAGTCAATTTGTTTACGTTTTCAGCCATCTCTCCCATCAATAATGTAAGGTCTTTCACTTGTGTAGACAAATCCTTATGATTATCATCAATCTTCTTTTCTAACCTAGCCTCTAGATGATCCACTCTTGTATCGTTCCTCGCCATGTATCTGTTCACCGTGTCCTTGAAACTCGACTTCCCTTCTTCTATCTTAGCTCCCGGATCAACATCGATAGGAGGTTGCACTGCATTATTCGGATTGCTCCACGAAAACTCCAGCCTCCTTAGTTGTTGGTAATTACCCGGGGGACCACGATTGTTGTAATTTCCCTGATAATTCCAGTTTTCTTGATTTGGGTATCTAGTTCCTTGAATACTTGACCCATGGCATAGTTTGCCTCCTCGACCTCCTCTTGGCTAGCTCCTTCATAGCCACCATCCTGCTGCATCATTGGTACTCTCTGGGATAAATCCATGATTTCTTTTGCTGAGACTCTAGTAACTTGCAAATATTAGCCAAGCTAGAGACGATCTCATCATCTCTTCCCGACTTCACCATAGTATGCTCAACCTGTGCTACTTTACCAAGGACATAAGTGCCTCTCACTCTATCAGTCAGCCAATCCCTTAAATTCATTGAAATATCCTCGAAAAGCTTCTCGGCCTCAATGGGTGACTTCGTAAGCAATGCTCCATTAGAAGAAGCATCAAGTAACACACGAGAATCGCAATCCAACCCATTGTAGAATATACTGATATATTGAGCTTTAGATAACCCATGATGTGGACAGTTACGAAGCATGTCCTTGAACCTGTCCCATGCTTCATGAAACTTCTCATTACCATGGATACCAAATTGATTGATCTCTTGATTCATCTTCAACACCTTTGAAGGTAGTATGTATCTCTCCAAGAATTTCACTTTCAACTTCTCCCATGTATCACATTCAGCAGCATTGAGATTATAGTACCAATCTCTCATCTTTTCATTCAACGAGAACTTAAACAAAATTATCTTCCTCTCATCCTCATAAGCTCCTGCATCTTTTTGTGTACTTGCATACCCAAGGAACTTATTTAGATGTTGCTGAGGATCTTCAAAGGTTCCCCAGAGAAGGGACTCCTTTCAATCATGGTGATAAGAGCAGGGTGTAAATCGAAATTGGCTCCGGTCCCTCTTGCTCCTAACAACCCAGCATTGCCACATTCGTTGTTCTTAAAGACTTCACGGATGGCAAGTGTATCCGGATTCACTACCATGTTAACTGCCTCTACTTCAAAATTAACTTCGATTGCAGCTTCAATCGTTTGCGAATTCATCACTTCAACTTCAACTCCTAAGTTCAGAGCCTCTGTTGGGTCTATGTTCTTGTTCTTATTCTTCTTCTTCTTCTTTTTCTTCCTTGATGATGCTCCAATCTCTGTATTATAAGGCTCTAATTCACCTGTTTAAATCTCGTGAGCATACACCTAAGAAGAATAAGTGTTAGACATTAAAGACAAGAATAATATAATCTCAATTAAACTAGAAATAATAAACTAATAATTAATGTCGTCCCCGGCAACGGCGCCAAGAACTTGATGAGCGTTTTTTCAACACACAAAATTAATCCTCAGGTATAAGGATATCAATTATAGTCTCGATAGGTGACCAAGTGATTACCGAACCCGAGGGACAGATTATTATCAATTTAGTTATATTCTAATTTACTAAGACTATGTTGGTAAATTTTTTTAGAATAGTTACGAACTAAATAACGAAGAATTTAGATAGCAAATTAAATAAACAAGCAATAGGAAAATACGGTTGTGATCAAGTAAGAAATTAGGTAATTTTTCAGGTCATCCAGTTTCACTCATTAATTTCCTTTCTATGTGTTGATGTCCGACTCTGTCTTGTAGTCTATGGACGCATCACTAAACCATGCAAGTTCACTCTATAGACACAAGCAAATATGTGTATGACACATGTGAATATCCTCTGAGCAAGAGATATAATTCACCCCCTTTCTAGGTACTATCAGTATCAGTTATTTCCCGTGCACTTAGTACTCTAACCCAATATGATCTCCTTTTATAGGTACTATGACGTTATACTCTTTATCTTACTTATTAAGCCAAATAATATTCAATTAACAAGTATCTATATAAGATAGTTCTAATAAGACTTCGGAATCCCTTCACTTAGAATTATAACATATAATCCTGCTCAGCAGTGAACGCACTCAATCAATAACCAAGCTATGTATTCAGACTCTACATAATAGTTAATGATGCACAAAACGATCGTAAGTATGAATTAAAAAGCCACAATCTTATATAAAATAAACCATAAGTAGTGTTGTACGGAGTTTACACATGGAAATTCAATTAACTCATAAAACTTTCATAACCCTAGAACTACCGGAGCGGCTCTAGCCCATGATTGATCTAGAAACAGTCATGGTTAATTGGTATGATCTTACTTGACGCGCCAGACGAACCTCTCTTCATGACTCCTTCGGATGATGGTAGGGTTTCGATGGTGGATGGATGATGAATGATCTATGTCGTCCGTTACTCCTACAAAAGCTCTTCTTTTATACTTGTGGAACCTCCTTACGGGTTTAGGATAGGCTTTTGCTTGAGGCATACGTCAATTTTGGTAAGAAAACTGTGGAATTACAAAAAATATAAGCAGCGAGAATCCACTCGACTACACCTGGACAAGTCGAGCAAGGCTTCCAAATCGAGCAATGGTCGAGCAAACTCTCTGTACATGTTTGCACATTTTACTCGATTTGACCTCATCTGCTTGACTAAAGTTATGCTGGTCGAGCAGCATCTCCAAGTCGAGCAAGCTTTCTGTAAGAATTGTGCATTCTGCTCGACTTGACCCCCTCTGCTCGACCAAAGTAATACTGGTCGAGCAATGCCTGGAAGTCAATTAATCCTTGAAAATTACCTCAAAAATTATGTTGTCTAATTCCGAGCCCTTTCGATCTATTTTCCAGTACAAATGCACTCAAAAAGCCCTTGTATTCTCTGATTCGTGGCTTTTCCGTAAATATTCTGATTTGTCTCAATAAAAGACTCAATCGTATTCAATTTCCACATAAATTACAGCATGAATATGTGAATTTACACTCTCATCAGGCATGCAATTAAATAGCAGTGACTCCGTTGGAGAGGATACATATTAATTGCACCTAAGTGTATACCATTATTTGATATTAAGTACGTTACTCAAGTTTGTGTGTCTTACAGTTAGAGTAGTCCACACGCCCTCAAATAAATTCCTACAATCATCAATTATTAATTTGTACCAGTGATCCGCAAATAAAACTCATCCGTTGGGGAGGAATGCACTATAACTGACTCATAAACTTACTTGCATCACATTATAAATAATAATTATTTCATGAAATTTATTCCAGTGATCCACAAATAAAACTCATCCATTTGAGAGGAAGACACTATAACCGACTCATAAGCTTACTTGCATCACTTAATAAATCAACAATGGAGGTTGTGGGATCAATGACCAATCCCTCTCCCACTTAGTTATTTAACAAAAGGGTTTTTACATGCATACAATATAACAGATATAATTATGCAAATAAGCATGCTATTATTACGGCAAATAAGGCAGTAAATCAAATAGCACATTCAATCCAAATATATAATAATAATTGACAAATAAAAATAATTATTAGCAATCATATATAAGGATAAAGAAATTACCAAATAAAAGGGGTTGACTTAGTCAACAAGTAGGCAATTAAGAAATTAAACACGTCACTTGCACAACAAGGAAAACTTCTTGTGGCCCAAGAATCAAACCCACATGTAGCATGATTGACCACACACTGTACCGGCATGGAAACTACCAATCAGTTGCACGTCAGATAACTTTCAGTCGCTGGGAAAATAAGAAAAAAAGCACTGGTTATCTCAGTCCGTCTAGCCATGTGACAGTCAGTTTCAGCCTTCTCATATCCAGCCAGAAGACCACTTGCAACAGCTCCGGTTCAGCCAGCTGAGTATCCACCAGAAAGTTCACCTTCGCTGGAACTCATTGCCCAGCCACCGGTAATCCCACGACGTCTACCGTCTGCTGCCGAAAAGCTCACCAGCAGTAGCTACTGGTCGTTCCACCAGCCGTTGGCATACCGCCAATAGCCACCTTGGTCATCAGCAAACAACCACCACATGACGCAGCCAAGCCACCCACCGGACGTTCATTTCCAGCCGTAGCTTCCTGCCGGTCATCTTCAACAGCTGGTCAGACCACAGCCCAGTCTACTTCCCAGCCCTACCAGGAACGTTGCGCCATCCACTGTGCCGACATGCTGTTCTGCTGGAAACAAAAGCTCACACTCGGCAACTGTTGGATTGTATACTAAAAGTCTAGTTTTTTCATGAACAATGTTTAAACAATTAATTTGAAATGAGAATCATATGATCAAATGATTACGTGTTATAATTTATTTATATGTTCGATGCAATAATTCACTTACTTTATATTGTAGATAATATGTTGTGCGACAACACGTGGAAGATCATATTATCAGTTTTCTTATAAAGTATAAACAGATGCTCACAACCGAGATACACGGGTACTCTCTATCGGGATAGTTGTATTGTAGTTTGGTATTAGCTTATCTTGGCTATATAATCACATTAGTGCACTTTGTGTGTATTGAGCAGGACCGCTTGAGATCGTTCGACTTATACTGACTTATAGAAGAACTTGATCTCTGTTATTATGTATGTTCATGCTCTTAATCCCTATACAATAACCTCGACACGTAGGACAGTATGTATTTCTTTGATTCATCAATGGTGAGATTTACATGTAATTAAATCAACAAACTCGATGAGTTGGAAAATAGTACTGTCTCTATGGTGTGCTGTTGATTGTAGAAGAAATCTGTATCCGTTATAGGTTGATGATGTCCCCTTGAGGAGCTCATAAAGATTATCATGTAAACCCTGCAGGTGAATTTATTTTGGCATGATAATAAGGTTGAGTGGTACTACTCTAGGATGAGATATTAATTAATGGAGTTGTCAGTAACTTAATTAATTAATGGGCATTGTATATCTTAAACATGGGAAGATAAACGGGCTCATAATAAGAAGGAGCCCATAATATAATTATAGGATTAGAACGGTAGCGCAGTAATAATATTTTAGTGGTATATATTATTATTATTGGACTTAAGTATAAGCTTTGGGCTAAGCTTGATACTTAAGCCCAATGGAGGCCCAACTCTAATTTCTCCTCCTGCTCCCTGTTGTAGCCCATATATAAGTCATCTCAACTGTCCAGAAACCCTAATCTATGAGATTAATCACGCCTAACACTGTGAGAAGGGTGAGGGAACATCAGATTGAGAAGATCTCGAAGATCATCGCCCACACGACGTCGAGATTGGACTTGGGAATACAGTTGAAGACTGGAAGATTATTTGCTGCTGCTGTCTGCCAACTTGCATGATTTTTATAAAATTGTACAGACCTCAGAATACAACATTTGATATACTGACAGAAATCCACGGAAGAGAGGATTTTTTTGGCGTGTAGATCACTCAAATCCGATATCGGATGAGAGAGTTATGCTCAAAACGGTGAGACTGCGCAGCTGTAGACGAGAATACATCTTCTTCTACATACCCTGGTGAAAGGTAATACATTTCTTGGTTTTCTTACTTCCGCTGATTTAGAAATGTATGGAACCCTAACGGTTTATGTTAACCAAATGATCGAACTCCAACAGTAACAACACTACACCGGGCACCACCCAGCAACGCTAATCGCCGGTCGCCGTGATGCTTGCGCCCACCAGTAATCATGTTCCACCGTGCGAATCTGTTGCCAGCCACGCCAATCACCGACGCCAGCCTGTAGCATATTCTCGCTGGCAACCTACTTCCATCGATAGCAGAAAATCCCACAGGAACCAAGCTGCTTCCAGCGATAGCACTGCTCGTCGAAGAAGAACGCTTCTCCAGCCATCGATCGTCGGTGCATATGCTTTAGTGCCGAACATTGACCTCACTAACTCGATTGGCAATCAAGGAGACCTACCCAAAAATAGGAGAAGACCCACTTGAAATCGTGGCATACGGGGCTTCCACCAGCCTCCAGCCTCCGCCAGTTGTGTTGCTGAACCCGTGAACATTGGCAACATTACACGCCATGGAGAGTCAAAGACAGGTTCAGTGCTGCCAATCATGAAGTCAGTCGCACCTGTTAGCGACTGACGTGGCCTTCTGGCAGTTACGCTGTCATGAAAGATGACGCTTCTTGCCACCGCCGCCAATGGACCACGCCAACCCCACCGTGCAGCCTTGCTTCTCTTGTCAATCATCATCGCTGCCTTCCAACATTGCCATCTACCATCCAGTGCAGCTTACATCGTTCATCCGCCATAGCTGCCTGCTGATCAGGCTACAGCAGCGAAGTTCTACCATTCATGACAGTCATGGCCATCACCAGCAATCAATGTTAAGGTGCCCGCTCTATTCCAGCACGCCATAACCAGATTGTGACGGCATCAGCGATTCACCAGTGTTTTGAATCACCAGCCATCACACTGTCAAGCCTTCCTATTCTAGAACGTGATATCCTTGGAACCTCGAACCACATGGGAAAAGAAAATAGGCTACCGGCAGGCTGGAAGCTTATCTTTTTACCGGCGATTACATTGCCAGAACCACTTTCCATTTCCACCGTGATCAGCCGTGTGGTTATTGTGTGTGTGGTGTCGCGCAATTAAGGTTCTCACAAATTCAAGAATAAACCATAAATTCTAGCACCACATTATCCACTCAAACCCTAGATTAACGTGTCACGTTTAGCCTTAGAACTTATGCTCTGATACTAATTGTTGGTGTTTGGATCTTTTGGTTAACGTGAACCGTTAGGGTTCTATGCAATTCTACTGCAGCAGAAGTATAAGAGTAGAATTGTATTACCTTTCACCAAAGTTGATGTAGAGGTTGAACAGCACGAACAAATGACCTTCCGATCTTCTGTTGTATTCCTAAGCCACATCTTGACGTTGTGTGGGCAACGATCTACAAGACGAATTCAATCCGTAGTTCTCCTCCAACTCACGATTTTAGGCGTGTAATTTAATTTACTGGACTACTGAGATTGGCTATTTATAGGCTACAACATGGACCAGGAGGAGAAATTAGGATTTGGGCCTCCCATTGGGCTTAAGCATCCAAGTTTAGCCCAAAACTTTTACTTAAGTCCAATAATAATAATCAATCCACTAAAGAAATATTATTGCACTGCCACCCTAATCCTAAATTACATTATGAGCTCCTTCTTATTATGAGTCCTTTAATCTCCCCGTATTTAAGATTCAATGTCCATTAATTAATTAAGTTACTGACAACTCCATTAATTAATATATTTACCGAGAGTATTACCACTCAACCTTATTATCAGTCTGGAATAAATCCACCTGCAGGGTTTACATGATAATCATTGTGAGCTTCTCAAGGGGACATCATCAACCAGTTCCGTTAGAACACAGATTTCTTCTACAATCAACAGCACACCATAGAGAGAGCACCATCTCCTAACTCACCGAGCATATTAAATTTATAATTAAATCTTACCCATTGATGAATCAAAAAAATAAATATTAGCCTACGTGTCGAGGTTATTGTATATGGATTAAAAGTACGAACATCCATAATAATAGAGATCAAGTTTTATTATATAGTCAGTATAAACCGAACGATCTCACAGCGGTCTTGCTCAATACACACAAAGTGCACAAGTGCAATTTTATAGTCAAGATAGGCTAATACCAAATCATACTACAACCATACCAATAGATAGCCCCCATATATCTCGGTTGTGAACATCATTTATACTTTATAAGGAGCTGATAATATGATCTTCAGTGTGACGCCGCACACCACATTATCTACAGTATAAAGTAAATGGACTTTTGCAATAATATAATTACAAATGTTTGATCACATGACTCTCATTTTGAATATCGTCATTACATTGTTCATACAAAAAGCTAGACTTTTAGTATACAATCCAACAGGCCGAACCACTCACGACCTTATCGAACCGGCATGTAATGCACTGGCAAGTGTCTGGTTTGACTCGAACCACCGATCGAACTAGAAGCTTCGTGGTCAAACCATATTTTGCAAATTCTCAGGCTTTTGGTTCGACCACGGTTCGACCAGCATGCCTGGTCGAACCACATCATCGTGGTCAAACCCCTCTATCCTGGCTTAGCGAATGGCTGGTTCGACAAGAACCAGTGGTCGAACCATTGGCCCCTTGGTCAAACAGGTGCTTTTGTACCCCTTTTTTGATTCCGATCACTTCTATCCTATTTTTCTTCGAAAATCTGCTCAAACGGCCTCACACACACCTGATTCATGACTTTCCACTACATACCTAGAGTTTCCTCGACTTACAATCAAATCATACATCATTTATCACAAGAATCAGAGCTTAAAATACGTGAATTTACACATTCATCCAACCCCCAAACTTACATGTTGCTCATCCCGAGGCAACAAAATCAAACCATAAGAGTAAGTATAAAATTCACGAGGCCACCAAGTCAAGTACAATACATATCTACACATGCAATTCTATCAACTTAAAACAAGTATCATTCGCATCATACATTTCACTCATGTAAAACATCACTCAATTAAATACAACTCGGAGTACTATGTCATCTAGCTCACAAGATAAGTTTTTACTCTCGCTCTCAAGTGTGAAAGATGCACACTTAAACAGGTTAATTTATACGCTCATACTCAATTCATAATTCCCCGTAACCATAAGCTTGGCAAGGGTCTCAAAAATTAACTCATAATCATTTCGTTACTAGGATCACAAAGGACTTATTTTTGGGTTGTAATGTTGGCTTTTTGGTAAGGTAGGAAAATATAGATAAAGTGACTAATTCACTAGTAGTGAATTACCTTGAGATTTTGCTTTTCATCAAACAGCTTCCTCTTCTCCATCTTTATTCTCATGATCTTTGCGATTCTCCATTTCCCTTCTTTTTCTTGGAATCAACATCTTCTTCCTTCAAAGTACAAGGGTACCAATTTCAGGCACTACCCTTCTAAGTAGTTGGGGTACCTGTTTCAGGCACTACCCCTAAACAAGATTTAACCATTTTTTTTTTCTTTTCATATCGCTCAACCAATTTTTTCTTCCTTTTCTCCCTTCTTCACATTCAAACTAGCATATATTCACCTCAACTCTCTACTAATGAATAGGATATTCATCAAGGCTCAAGCAAAGGATAAATAAGACTTTTTAATCACGGCTTGCCAAATAAAAAACTTTTAAAGGCTCAACAGGGCTTCCAATGATTTATACAATATATGGGAAGGTAAAATTTAGCTAAGTGACTCAAATAAACAATAATGGCCTAAGATCATGTCCTAATAACTAATCAATCATAAGTCTCAAACAAGACTCCAACCCAAGTTCTAGAATATGGTCATATGAACGATTCTCACAAGAATAAACTATCATGCATAGATGTAGCATGATTTCATAAGGCTCAAATTCTCACATGGGTAAATAGATTCCTAAGCACTCCTCATAGCATATAATCAAGATCAATCTCATAATGAACTCCACATATTTAACAAGTCATACATGCATCTCATCAACAAAATCAACACATGCAAAATACGAATGCAACATACTAATCAAGAACCCATCATATCAAATCAAGTATCACCATCAATCCAACATCAGAATCAATATCAAATCAGTACAGACCGCTCACGCCACCAAATACCCATCATGTAAAGAGAAAAAGAGAAGAAGGATGAGATAAAGCAAATAAAGATGAAAACCTGGCACCCTTTACTCATCCAGAGCATCATCATCACTATCACCTCGGCACCAATCATCGAAACCTCTCTATAGGGTATCTACCTTCCTATCCAGAGCCTCATAGTTGTCATTCAACTATTCCAATCTCTGATCCAGCACCATATAATTGGCATGCAGCATGTTGTATTTCATATCGAGTGTGGCATAGCTCGTATTAAGCAAGCCAAGCTGGCGGTTTGTCTCCCTCTGATTGTTGCTCAGGTTGACAAAATGCTCATTCATCAACTGAAACTGTTCCCTATGATAAGCATCGGGACCGCCCCAAGACTGTTGCTGCTGTGGCTACTGTGGATGTGGTGGTGGTGGTATCTCACACTGCTGCTATTGTTGTGGTATATCCATCTCAGGATGCTCAAGAGGCTCATCTCCATGCAGGTGCTCTTCCTGCTGAAGCTGCTGCTGTGACTGCTGCGCTTGGTCTACTACCCATTGCAAATCTTGAAACATATCACAGCGTACATCTGAGCCACAGTCCTCCAATCTCCTCTTCTTAAAAAAGTAATGGAAATCGCCTCATGCACCAATGTGTTTATCAATAAATTCCCATCATTCCGGATCAAATTCAATGCTCCCACATCATAAGAAAACATGAAAGAATAGGGATTAGAACCCCTAACAAACATCCAATCTCCAGCCTGGTGTAAAGTAAATCCAGCCTTCACGCATGCACTCATCACAAGATCCAGATTCTCCAGAATAGGTGTAATGCTGGCGAAATCCATGTGGTATGACTCAACAACAGGAGTAAGCAAGCCTCCAATATTCACTCTCTGAAATGTGGAATTCCTAAATTTGTAGAGCTGCTGAATCAAATACGATCCCACATTAAATTGCACTCCATTCAACATGTACCAAAGAGCATACAACTCTCCCCTAGACACGCAACTCCCCTCAGATCGAGCAAACAATGTATTGCCCAAAACTTGGTCCATGTATCTAATCACAGGCTTGCGAATCAAAGCAGCACGAGCATTCTTTGTCTTGAAATCCATGTCCTCACCTGAAATAGCTCTCCAAAAATCATTCGATCTGAAGTTCCCGTCTTCATACCTAGAAATCCCCCTCGAGATATATATATATAGTGCTAGAAATTACTTGTAAATGTGAAGTGACATTCTTCTATGTGTTCACTGTATTTTTAATTTCATAATCTTTATATTCACTAATAATTTTATCAACATGATCATACTTTCCCAAATTAACGTGAGTGAATTAAAAGTAAAGGAGTTTGTTTAGATAAGAGCAAGCAGAATTGAGAGTGACATTAATTTTCGAGACTGATTTAGAAGGCTTCAAAATATCAAATATTAAGAGTCCTAACTGATTAATGTACTATGAATTCATCATTCTTATCAAATTACAAATATATGGGTAATACATACAATAACAACACTAAGAACCTAACCAAGTAGGCTAGCCAACTTGGCCACTGGGCTCCTTACTAAGGTGAGTGACCCAGGTTCGATTTCCTTTAGGAACGAATAGGTGATGAGTAATAAGGAGGCTTGGAGATAGGAGGGTGTATGGGTGCTTGGTGAACTAACTACTAACTATACTAACAACTAATACTCATTATAATATATATTTTATTATTGTTTTATAAATACAATGTTTACATGGATAATAAAAAGAATAAAATCACATTTTCATGATGATTAATTATATTTGAGTGTGAGAGGGTAAGAAGAGAGAGTACTAGTGTAAGAGAAAGAAATTATGGTGAGAAGAAAGAGTACTAGTGTGAGAGAAAAGAAATTAGAAGTGAGAGACAGGAGTCTGACCAAAAACTCCAAGAATTAATTATTTATAGCAACGTATTCGAAATTAGTAAATATAAGATAAGATATATATTAATTTGACTGATGACAAATTGATATCGATATCGATATTTGACCAATCAATATGACAAACTGATATCAATATTGATACCAGTATTTTTTTATATTTCCTCAATATTAGAGAAAAATATATTTTTCTTCAATATCGATATCTGACCAATCAATTTGACAAACTAATATCGATATTGATTCCAGTATTTTTCTATATTTCCTCAATATTAGAGAAAAATATATTTTTCTTCAATATCGATATCTGGCCAATCAATATGACAAATTGATATCAGTATTTTTTGTATATTTCTTCAATATTAGAGAAAAATATATTTTTCCTCAATATCGATATCTGACCATTATAAAATTTATCTCTCCCTCTTTCTCATCTCTCCCTCTCTAGTTCTCATCTCCCTCTCTAGCTCTCATCTCGCAATGGCTGCTCCCTTCACTTAGTGCTTTCGACACTCGCAGGGTGAAGATATTAAAACATTTTCGGCGACATCTCCCTCATGAGATGGAAAATCACCCAATTTTTTTTCCATTTGGGTGACCAAGTTAACACTAGAGAGACTGTTACCTTTCTCTCTCTCTCTCTCTATATATATATATATATATATATATATATATATATATATATATATATATATATATATATATATATATATATATAATTTCCACTAAAGTATATATATACGTATATATACGTGTATATATATGCAATAGACATCAATATGAACGTCATATCAGCGACTGATTCTATACTACCTTGTGAAGCAAAGAAGTTAAAGTCTCCAAGCAGAGAGATGATAAAATATGCATCTCCAGTAACACTTCACTATAGAAACTGACCCTGGCTCACCGGTGCATCCTGTCATTCCATCAGATGGACCTGCTAGAAATTTACAAAACAAAACTGTTCAGTTATCTAAGCTCATTCAGGAAAATAAAGAATTCGACTTAAAAAATGAAAGTGTTGAGTATGCACTAAAGAAAGGAAAATAGGTTTGAGCAATGATTGTACTAATAATGGAAAACCTAAAGATGCAGAAGTGAGGACCTCTTCAGCTCACCATATGAGCACTTTCTTCAGAGACTATCCAAAACGGTGTAGATGTAGTAGTAGCCGAACCAGTTTTTATGCCTAATATTCTATACTTCCTCCATCTCGTTTCAGTGTTTACATTTCTATTTTGCGCGTCTCATTTCAATGTTTACGTTCTCCTTTTTGGAATATGGGGCCCACCTATAACAATTAATATATCATCCAACACTAATACACCTACCCACTTTACATTAAATTTTATATTTTTTCGCCCACTATCTATTAAAATATTATACTTCTTAATCAACATGCAAAAAGTAAACGTAAATATTGAAGCGGGAAGGAGTGAGTGCACCATTATTAAAGTAGACATTCTTTGTTATTTTGATTCAATGCAATCTGCATGACGACAGTGGAGTTTTCAATATTTTGAATGCCAAAAAAGATAGCCCTATGAAGGTTTTCACGCATGCTTCGAGCAAAGCATGCCCAAAAGTATTTGAGGCGGCTTTTCAATTTCAACCAATGCTTCAATTTGAAATGTTTCAAAAATCTGAGATATGGCGTAAAAATTTTGAGAAATCAGAACCAGATGGTGATAATATTGCACTTTATTTCTTTCCAGCAATGACAAGGTACTAATTTTTTTCCCATGTTATTTGTTAAACTTGGTTTTATTATGTGCTTTTGCATTAACTTAATATACATAATTTCCTATGGAAGTGAACCAGGTTATGACATCTTGGTTGAGAAAATAATGAAAAATGAACTTGAATACATCTCTGAATATCGCGCTATGGTCAGTATATATAGGCTCCATAAATTAAACTGATGTGCTTGCGATAGCCAAAACTATAGCCACACATCTCCCAATTTATTTTTTGTAAGTCCTGATTAGCCATTTCGTAGTAGGGATGACTAATTAAAGAATTTATCAAACCACAGGGAGGAAGTACTAGAGCTTAAGCGATATCACGTTTCTTGTAATTTTATAAAGACGAATCATCAAAGGGTTGGTTGTTTAAACAAGTAATTTAAAAGTAATCAAAGCAAGTAACCAAGCAATGATCAAACAAATAAAATAGATAAATGAAGGTTCGTTTTCCAAATTGAACAAAAGTGAGATTAACAACACTAAAGAAGTGGTAATTCTAGGATTTATGCATAAGACTCATATGTGTCAAGGGTAGAAGACTAGGAGCCAACACGAATTCTACCTAAACTTCCTCTCAGAATTGATAGGATGTAGATCCTTTACAAGGTCTCAAAATGGCTCTAAGGTTGATTCTCAATCAAACAAATCCAACTAGGTACTAAGTTCAATTAGGGAGTCCCTTCACACGATCAATTGACCTCTCGATCCAACAAATCACATGTTCTATCAAAGGGTTCTAAGTTCTAAAGGATTTCTCAATCTTTTTACAATTTATAATGCACATGAAGTGTTTGATAAAATGATTCACTCAATTATCCTAAGCACATAATTGATTTCTCAATCTAATCACCTATTTAGAATAATTACACACACAAATCATCATAAACCTCAAGATTTCAAGCATCAATGATAGAAAATCAAATTACCCAATCAACATATGACATTAAATACACAAATCAAAAATTATCCAACAACTTCATGTTGCTAATCTCACAAGGGTGATTAGCCTACCATATTCATAAGGAAATTAACATAGACAATTAAATCCTTACAAATCATGACAAAACTATGAGTTTTAACACAAGGTTTGGATGAAAACTCCCTTGAAATGATTCAATGGTGATCTCCTTCCTTCCCTTTGCAATTCTCCTCTCTTCCTTGTTCTTTTTCTTCAATTAGATGAGAACTTTGATGGTTGGATGAAGATAGATGGAATGGATCGTGAATGGATGAAAGAAATAATGAAAAATTGAGGGAATTGTGTGTGATGTGTGTGAGCAACTGATAATCCACGGAGAGAACTGATCAAATGTTGAAAAATTGGGTATTTATACCACTTAGGAGCTTCTAGAAGAAATATGTTATTTTTCTAATTTTTTACACCTACACAACTCATGTGCTTGCACACGGCCCGAGTTGTGTCAGGGCTTCATGGTCAACTCTCGTTCAAGACTGCACTCGGCTCGAGCGCAGAACACAACTTCAGAGTGGGTGAGTAGGATGTTCAGGTGTTGGCGCACGGCTGCTCTGGGCAGGCCCGTGTTTAGTACATGGCTCGATCACTGAACACGGCTCGAGTACTGCACATGGGCAGTGTTTGTGCTATTTTTTCCCTTCTTCTTCCTTGTTCGATTCCCGACTCTATTTTCGCTCCATTTTCACCTGTTTTTGACATGTTTAAGCTCATTCTCACACATTTCCATAAAAACACATAACACAACTAAATAGTACATAAAAATGGATAAAATACTATAAAAAGGATAAAAAAGACACTAAAATTTAGGTGAAAATATCACTAATCACACTCCCAAACTTAAAGTGTTGTTCGTCCTCGAACAACGAAAATTGTAAACCAAAAGGGGAGATTTTCACCTAGAAAAAGACCTACGAACATAAGCAATAACATATCAAAAGTAATAATAACTGTAAATTATGCTAAGTCATCCTACAACATTAGATTCATGACATGAGGAATTAACAAGTTCAATCAAAAGAGAATAAAGAGTAATATAGTCCCTTTTTGGTCCAAGCCTCAATTAGATATCAATTTTACTCAACACTCTATCAATTAGGTAAAACAACACTCATCAATCGATTGGCTCGACTCGCTATAGACTTGCTCGTGGACTACATTCACAAACCATCAAAGTTTCAATCAATGATCAAAAAGGTCTTTCATAAAGGATGTAATGATAGGCTCTTTGGTATGGTAGGGATAATTTAGGTAAAAGTGACTATTCATGTGCAAGTAATCGAAGAGGTAGCTACTTTATTCCATTTCTCCACTTTTCTTTCTTTTTTTCTTAAACATGCAAATCTCAAACCTAATCATCATCTTTTCCTTGATTTTTAACTCTTTTTTATTGTATGCTCCCTTCTTTGAACTTTTGATTTCTTGAGCATCTTTGTTACTTTGCTCTTTTTCAAATTTCTAAGGTTACATATGCATTCCTGCTTGCGCTCTTTTCATCATTTTTCTTTGCTTATTTACCATTTCTTTTCCTTCTTTTTCTTCCTTATCAAACCTTTCTAGCTACCATCTCCTCAATCACTCACACGACAGGGTAAATATATAAGGCTCATATAGGTAATCACGACTTATAACGTGCTTATATCACAAGAAATAGGCATAAAGGCTCATAATGGTTAACTAGGGGTAATATTCATGGTAGGAAAATATATGGCAATGACTATAAATTACAAGGATGACCTTAAATCATATCATCAATCTCCACTAATCGGGCTCGCTCCTATAGTTCTTGAGAAACCTTTACCTTATCAAATACAACCAATCCGCTTATGAAAAAAAATACCATGTGTGCACGGTTGAGGCTCAAATACTCACAAGTTTATTCTTGGACCTTAAGGAACTTATTACACATTATTCATCTTGCAATTGAACAAATTAAATAAAACATGTCACAATTCGAAAGTATAGAGATTCTTAATCATAGCTTGCCATCACTAATCACCAAAACATGTCATCACTAATATTCAAATATGACTTACGACATCCCGAAACAAACCACCAAATTAACCCTAAACAATAATGGAAAAACATAAAACAAATAACAAAAAGACACACCACATAAGAAACAAAACAAAAACAAAATTCACCATCAAAATAACATGAAACATATATCCCAAATCATCCATAATCAAAAAAATCACAACATCCCAACCTTAATTGAAAAAAAAATCCTAAGTTAAGAAATTTAAACATCCCAACAACATAAAACAAACAAAGTATCAAATCCATAACAATCCAATTCAAACTTGAAATGAGCTAAAGAAGTGTTGAGCACTAAAAGTACTCCCTTCAATTCTCCGGAGGAGGTGGTGGCTGGTACGGTGCCCAAGGGTTGTAGGCATGAGGAGATGCGGGAAATTGGAAGTTGAACATCATAGTGAGCATCTACTCCATGTTGTTTGATTGAGAGCGGGCTTGCTCATCATGGTATTTTCTCCGATGTTGTTCTTCACGAATCTCCCCCATTAGCACTCTTTGTCTCTGTTGCTCCTCATGAAGCTCTCTCATCTGCTCTCCATGTAAGTGTTGTGTCTGTCTAATCCCTCGAACTTCATGCTCAAAGAAGTTCCACCTTGCATCTCCATTCTGGGACCCATAAACTGTTGTTGTTGCTTAAATTCATCCTCTTCTTCCTCAAATACTGGTGGTTCTGGTGCCTGCTCCTCAAACTCAACATGGTGAGGTTGCTCTTCTTCATTCCCTTCCTCCATGGCCACTGGCTTGGCTCTCAGATTTGCTAGCTCCCAATTCTCCTCCACACACATCTGTCGGAGCACCGTCTCCACTCCTTCTCGATTTTCACGATAGAAGACTCTCACAATGGTAGAGTGGTGGGGGCTTGCCATTGCCAAGTTCTCGAGTCTCCGTGGAGTGTAGTGACCTCAGGAGCGGATAGAGGAAATGGTTGCCTTAAGCAATAAGTGTTTCCTATCAATGATAGGAACTCCATCCTGATGAGCTGATGATAGTTGAGCCCTTCACTTTTCATCATATGTGGCATATTTCTCAGATCAATGCCTTGGCCTTGGACTATCATTGTTACTATCCCTCTAATCATCACTCCTTGTGAAGTTTTCCTTTTTGCTACTCTCTCAGCATGATGAACAAAATGAGCTGCCATATTCACTTTAAACTCCTGATATAAACTAAACATGATGTAAAGCTGCTTTTCGCCCACTGCTCCACTCTTGTAATGGCCTAGAATCGTATTCAAAACAATCTTCTCAAGATATCTCATTACAGGATTTTTGATGGTCGTTCCCTTAGAGGCGCTCGTTAGCCTCCTCCACCAAGTTTGTTGATTGAAACCTCATCCTGGCACGAAGCTTTGATGGCCCCTCATTGTTGGGCACCCCATGAATCTATTCAACTCATTTAGAGGTATATCTGAACTCATCTCGTTGTTTAGCTGGAAGGTGATCGATATAGAAAAATTGTTTCTATCTTTTTGACAATGAGTATGCTCAAGAATTCCGCTGTGAGATGTAGATAAGTGGGAGGCCTTTTGTCAAAAAATTCTTCCATCTCCACTCGTCGGAACATGGTTCTCAAATCATCCTCAAATCCAGGCCCAACCATGGTGGCTTGATCTTGAAATCTAGTTGGCTTTACTTTTGGAAAAATAGCTTCCCATCTAAGTGCATATTTGACCCATTCTTCATAGAACTCTACTCCAAACTTCGATGGGTGTATCCCATTTTCCATTAAGTGAGCATCTAAGTTGGCCAATTCAATCTCCGTCTCAATGACGTTGAAGTCCTCGTTGCATCTTCTTGCTCTCCTTTCAGCCATCTACAATATTCAACATACTCAAGTTATATTCAATTTCATCGCAAAGAATGGTAATTAATTAAGCATAAAATCATCACTTGTTATTCAACTAAATGTCGATTCTAGCATGCTTTGACATCACATTATCAAGACAACATAGCTTCAAGCACCATAAACAAAGTTTGATCCTCAAGGATTTTCTAGTTTAATTCAAGCAACTAGCCAACAAAACAAGTTTTACTCAAAATTTTGCTACATGTTAAACATATTAATCCCTTCAATTCTTCATGAATTTCACTTCATAATTTCATCACATATGCACAAATCTTTCAAAAATATCCCATCAATGCTCATCATTCAATTAGAACTTTCAAATTAACTCAAATAGTCACTTAGGCATTTCATCGAACACTTGGCATGCATAATTTTTTTAAAGAGATTTCAAATGAATATCAAATACCATTATGCCCAAATCCTCAACACCTAAGCTACTTCACAACAATTCAATCATCATATGAGCATTATCAATCAATTTGTCACAACACATGTATTCAATTCAATCAAAATCAAAATCCCCAAATTCAACTTCTTATGAACCTGATGAGTGATATTTTCACCTAGATTTTAGTGTCTTTTCATATCCATTTTCGTAGTATTTTATCTGTATTTATGTGTTATTTGATTGTGTTTTATGTTTTTATGGAAATACGTGAGAATGCGCTTAAACATATGTAAAATAGGTGAAAATGAAGTAAAAACAGAAAAGGGAGATGAAACGAAGAAGAAAAACATGACATGACTAAGCACGACTCGTGTGCTGTAGCTCGAGTCGAGTTGGCACAGCACGAGTCGTGTGCCACACACGGACCTGTAAGAGATCGCTGTGCGACAACATCAGAAAATCCTACACGGGCACCCTGCGCCCTTGTGCCGAAACACGAGTCGTGGCCAGAATCAAGACACGAGTCGAGTTACCGACACGACTCGAGCTCCATCTTCCGTCGAGAAATACTGAGAAGACATGACACAACTTGAGCCATGTGCATGCACACGAGTCGTGTTGTGTAAAATTTTGGTAAAAATTCAGAAACCATCTAGAAGCTTCATAATGGGTATAAATACCCAATACTTCAATTTTAGATCAGATTTGGGCGAGGGTTTTACTATTTCACACACCTCACACATCATTTCTCCCATTTTACACCATCATCTTCATCCATTCACCATCTATTGGATCTACATTCATCCCACCATCAAAAACTTCATCCAATTGAGGAAAAGAAGCAAGGAAGAGAGGAAGATTGCAAGGGGAAGAAGAAGATCACCATTGGAAGCATCCAAGGGAGTTTTCATCCAACTTTTGTATTGAATCTTGTTCTTATGAATATGGTAGGCTAATCTCCCTTGTGAGATTAGCAACATGAGAGTTGTTGGATAATTTTGGAGATTTGTGTATTTTAATTCATATGTTGATTGCGTAAATAGATTTTCTATCATTGATGTTTGAGATCTTGAGGTTTATGATGTTTTGTGTGTTTAGTTGTTCTAAATATGTGATTAGATTGAGAAATCAATTATATGCTTAGGATAATTGAGTGAATCATTTCATCAAACACTTCATGTGCATTATAAATTGTAAAGAGATTGAGAAATCCTTTAGAATTTAGAACCCTTTGATAGAACATGTGATTGGTTTGATCGAGAGGTTGATTAATTGTGTGAAGGGACTCTCATTTCAAGCTTAGTACCTAGTTGGAATTGTTTGAGTGAAAACTAATTCGTTGAGCTAATTGAGATTCATATCTTATCCATCTCGAGAGGGAGTTTAGGTGAACTTAGTGTTGGCCCTTAGTCTTATACCCATGATACATATGAATTTGATACATAATTCCTAGAATTACCACTTCTTGATTGTTTTTAATCTCACTTTTACTTAACTTGGAAATCCACCCTTCATCTATCTATTTTGTTTATTGATCATTGCTTGCTTACTTGCTTTGATTGATTTTATTTACTTGTTTCAACAACCTCCTTTGATGATTCATCTCTATAAAATTACAAGAAACGTGAGATCGCTTAAGCTCTAGCGCCTTCCTCCATGTGGTTCGATAAATTCTTGAATTGGTCAACCCGACTACAAGTTATGGCTAATCAGAACCCTAATTCTTGCACCATTCAATCAATTCATCAATTAAAACTTGCAAATTCATGCTCCACAATCTTAGACATGTTTCAAACACACTATAATACAAATCCCATGCATGAGTTTCGAGTTTCAAACCTTTAATTGAAAACTAGGGTAAAGAATTCATACCTTGAATATTCTTGGCATGAATGGTGCGAATTTGATATGAAGGATTGAAGAAACACACTCTAAACTCACTCAACTACACTTTGATGCTTTTTGATGAATTTTTTAATTCAGAAATATGCAAGGCGTGTGGGTGAACACGGGTGGGATGAGCAGGGGCTGTCTGCGCTCGCCCTTTTTTATTTCTGACTTAAGGCGCGACACGGATCGTGTCTGCTACACGGCTGGTGTCTCTGCTCACTACACGGCTCGTATTCAGTACACTGCCATACTATGGCTGTGTAGGTATTTCTGATGCTCACACATGGCCATCTCTACAGGGCCATACGCGGTACACAGGGAGTGTTTCTGTACGCTACATGGGTCGTGTACTGAACACAGCTTCTTCCTGGGCGAGTAGCAGCTTCTGATGCCAGTACACGTTGATAGGGGTTTTCTCAACACACAAATTAATCCTCAAGTATAAGGATATCAATTGTAGTCGCGAAGATGACCAAGTTACAATATCGAACCCACGGGACGAGTAAATATCAATTTTGTGATCTTCTAGTATATTTTAGACTATGTTGGTAATTGTAAAGGTTTAATGGATAGTAACTTCTAATCGAATTAACAAAAGAAATAGCAAAAGTAGAGAGAAGTGAGTTGTGATCGGTAAGAATGATAGGTAGTTCATTGGGTCATCCAGTTTCACTAGCAATTCGTATTTTCGTATGATGGTGTCCGACTCTGCCCTGTGGTTTGTGGACGCATCACTAGACCATGCAAGTTTACTCTATAGACACAAGTAAATATGCGCTTGACACGTGTGAATAACATCGGAGCAAGAGATATGCTTCACCCCCCTTTCTAGGTACTATCATAATCAATTATCTTCTACGTCTAGAATCTAACCCGATTTGATCTCCCTTTTTAGGTACTATAAAGTTATACTCTTCGTACTATTCATCAACCCGAATTCAATTCAATTCATGAATATTCATATAAGACAGTTCTAATAATACTTCGGAATCCCTTCACTTAGAATCATAACAATAAACCCTGCTCAGTAGTGAACGCACTCAATCAATAACCATGTTATGTATTCAGACTCTACACAACGATCATTGATGCACAAAACGACTATGAGTATGGATTAAATATGCAATCTTATATAAAACAAACCACAGGTAGTGTTGTACGGAGTTTTACACACGAAACACGAATTACATCATGAAACTTTCATAACCCTAGAACTACCAAGGTGGTTCTAGTCCATGATTGATCTAGGAACAATCATGGTTAGATTAATCATTCTTACTTGAACCTTCAGTGAACCTCTGTCACAGCCCTCCGAATGGATCACCACCTCTACTCTTTTCTCTCCTACGATTGACGATCAAAAGCTCTCTTTATTCTCTGTATGAGCCTCCTTTTATACTTGTAATCACGTCTCTAGGGCTTGGAATGGGCTTTCTAAGTGATCTCACGCGTTTCGGCCTCGAAAATCCGGATAAGGTAAGTTCTCGCACACAGGTTCGACCACGTCAAGCAGGTCGAACCCCGAGCCACAGGTCGAACCCCAGGTCGAACCCCGCTACTGGAAGAATTCTGCACAGGTTCGACCTTCTGGACAGGTCGAACCACTTAGGTTTTGGTCGAACCCCAGGTCGAACCTCAGCACTGGACAACTCTTGCTCCCGATTCGACCAACGGGCAAGTCGAACCCCAACATCGTGGTCGAATCCTCCTTCTTGCAAACTGGTTCGACCATGGTTCGACCTGATGGCCAGGTCGAACCAACTGAGTCATGGTCGAACCCTTCTCTGTATTGTCCAGCAACGTTGGTTCGACCTGCTGGAGAGGTCGAACCCTCCTCCAGCCAGGTTGAACCCACCTACTTCTTGGGCGGTTCGCGTGGCTTCGACTCCGTCTCTTCGATTCTTGGCTCTTTCACTCCGTTTTTGCTAAGAAAACACTCAAATAGCTCCACTAACATATGATTCATGCTATTTCACAATATATATAGGTTTTCCACCTATTTCCACATCAAAACTCTCCAAAACTAGCACAAAACATAGCGCCAAACTTGTGAATTTACACACTCATCAAACCCCCAAACTTACATGTTGCTCGTCCCGAGGCAACCAATTTAAACCACAGGAGTCGTGTATAATTCAACAAGATCAAGTACAACACATATTACACATGCCACTTCATTGAATCAAACAAGAATTACTTGCATCAAATATGTCACTCATGTAAAATCAATCTAATCACACACCATTCGGAGCACTAAGTAATCTCACTGACAAGATAAGTCTTTACTCTCATTCACTCGTGCGTGAGGCACTATAGGCTAGTATAAACACTCATATCAATTCATATTCACGCGTAACCATAAGCTTGGCAAAGGTCTCAGAAATCAACTTACATTAGATTAACACTAGGATCACAAAGGACTTGTTTCTAGGTTGTAATGTTGGCTCTTTGGAAAGGGTAGGAAAATTTGATCATAGTAACTTAATACACTAGTAGAGAGTTACCTTGGAGGTTCTTGATTTCCCATTCGGCTTCATATACTCCTCCAATTCTTCTCTTGCACTTGCAATTATCAATTTTTCTTCTCTTCCTTGCATCAACATCATTCTTCTTTTAATTGCTCGGGTACCAGTTATAGGCACTACCCTTCTCGAACATCATTCGGCTGTTTCGTAGAAACTTCAAGCCCCATGTATAAGCAATTCGGGGTACCAATTTTAGGCACTATCCCTAACAAGATTTAACCATGCATATTTCTTACCGAACCTCATTCCATCTTCCCTTTGTTCCACACTCATTCACCTTATTCTCTCTACCAATGGATAGGGTATTTTCAAAGCTCAAATAAGGTAATTAAAGCTCATATATCTGGCTTGCCAAAGAAAAAGCTTTTAAAAGGCTCAAACAGGGCTACCAAAGATTTATAAGATCATTAGGAAAGGTGAAATTTGGCTAAGTGACTCAATTAATCAAAAATGGCCTAAGATCATATCCTAATATTTCATCAATTGTAAGTTTCACACAAGACTCCAAGCCAAGTTCTAGAATATGTTCATACGAATGATTCTCTCAAGAATAAACTATCATGATTAATCATGATGAAGGCTCAAATCCTCACATAGGTAATCAATTCCTAATACTCCTCATAGCACATAATCAAAATCAATTCCTCATGAATTCCATATACTTAACAAATTATTCATGCTCTTTCCAAATGAAAATAAACACGTAAACATATGAATGCACATAATCAACACCCATACAGAGCAATGATACAAGATCAACTATATCAAGTACATTCCACTCACACATGAATCACACCCCAATCTGTAAAAATAAAAAGAAAAATGGGAGATAAGATGAATCGGAGAAACCAAAAGAAAACCTGAAACTACTCCTTAGGAGCATCATCATCCTCATCATCATCGTCATCCTCATCCATTCTATTTTCCACAGCTCGGCACAAACTGGTAATGTGTTTGTCCATCATATCGACTCGACTACTCACTCTACCAACACGCTCATCCAAGGCAGAATACCATTCGTTCAGCGTGGCGTAGTTGGCGTTAGCGAGCGCGAGTTGCCTGTTCGTCTCTTGTTGTGTAGCTACCACCGCGATCAGCTGCTCATGAATTAAGCGAAGCTGCTCCCGAGTACCTGGAACTGCTCGCCGCTGCTGCGGTTCTGGAGCATGCTGAGGCGCATCGTGCTGCTCTCCTTCCGGAATCTCCATCTCCGGCTGCTCCTCTACCTGATCCTCCTCTTCAGACTGCTGTGGCTGAGGTGGACGGAACTCTCCTCGATCAACAATCTGCTGTAACTCAGCCATCCTTCCCTCAGCACACATCTGTGCTACCGCTCTCCAATCACCCCCCGACTTTGCTGCCACAGATAAAGCGGTGTGTCCTAGAGAATTCATTAGTCTATTCCTTGCTTCCCGAATAGTTGTCAAGTTGCTCACGTCGAAGGGGAACATAAATTCGAAAGGCTTGACACCTCTCGTGAAAAACCAATCTCCATTTCTAAAATGGGCAAACCCTCCCTTCGCGCACGTGCTCATAATCAAATCGGGTTCTCCTTCTACTGGTGTAACGCCGGTGAGGTCCAAATTGTAATGCTCAGCCAAAATCGTCAATAACCCTCCAATATTCACCTTTTGAAAACCAATGGTCTTGAATCGATTCAGCTGCGCAATAAAATAGGCTCCAACGTTGAACTTCACTCCGTGCAACATACACCACAAGGCATATAACTCTCCTCTAGACACAACACTGCCCTCCGAGCGGGCGAACAACGTGTTGCTTAGGATGCGGTCCATGTACCTCAAGACAGGGTTCTTTATTGCGGAAGCACGAGCCTGTCTAGTCTTGTAATCACGAATCTCCCCCGTGATCTCCCTCCAAAATCGCTTTACACCGAATGCAGCATTTTCTAAACGAGGGATCTCCAAAGGTGTCTCAAACATCTCATTGAAATCCTCAGACGTCCATCTCCTACTCACTCCACCAAGCTGAAACGTACACCGATAGGGGTATCCAAGCGGGTCCTTCTCCATCTCAAACGAACAAACCACTTCCGCTGTAACATGGAAGTACGTCGGCCTCTTCAGCTCCATGAATCTTCGGATCCCTACTTGATCAAACATCCAAAATATATCATCCCCTATTCTCATTATCCTCATCGCTTCATCATCTTGGTAACGAGTGCGAGCTATCTTGTCTGAAACTTCTTCCCACTTCTCTTTAATCTCATCCCAACCTTGCATCCTAATCTTGAAGTTATCAGGCAAACGGTCTTGTAACCTCAGTTTTCTTGTCACTTTGTCCAAGTTTGAAGGCCTGTCATGCCTCTTCTTTGATCTCTCCTCCTCTGCTTTTCCTTTCCCTTTGCTTGATACTTGTCCCTTTCCTGAAAACAAATACTTCAATCCAACCAACAAGACAAGAAAGCAAGTATTGCACTAGCACATCACATACTCTACTCAAGACTTCAAGCATCAATGCATATTCATACAAACTATCATCTCAACACCACTTGCTTATTCAACATTTTCAAAACATCTTCAATTATACCTTCTTTAATCATCAAAACAGAACCAACAAGCATGCATTAAGTAATTCAAGTAATTCAATCAAAAATTCGACATGCTTTCCTCCATAAACTACTTTAATTCTATCAATTTCAACCAAATCAACATGCTCATTCTATGATATATTCTATATCCTTGATTAATTCACATAAAAATCCAAGTTCTATCAATAATCAATCAACAACAATCCAAGAAACAAGAATTCATATGAAACCAATCAAAATATCAACATTCACCATGAAATTCAACCATACTCAACATCAATTCTCTATTACACATCAAATTGCTTACCTAAACCTTCAATCCTAGAGTAATTAAGTTGGAAAAAACGTACCTTGTGACTTGCCCATGGTGAAAAACCGATCGAAAACACAAAACACCCAGAAACCCGAATTCAGCCCTAACTTGCGACGAAATCCGCCCAAATCCGCGACCAAATCGATAATTCAAGGTGTAATGTTGTGTAATCGGTGCGAAATCAAGTGTAATTGAAGAATTTGTGCAAGGGTGTAGAGGTTCGAAGAGGGTTCGAGGTTTGATGTTTCGAAAAAGTGATCGAACCCCTCTGAAAATTCGAACTTAAAACGCGTACCTGGCTTGGTTCGACCTCGGGTTCGACCACCTGTACTGGTCGAACCATGGATGGCGAGGTCGAACCTCTCTTCTGGAAAAACAATCTTCTTGGTTCGACCAGGGGTTCGACTTGCTAAACAGGTCGAACCTTTCATGAATTGGTCGAACCTCTCTTCTGGAAAACAGAGTGCTTACGACTGGCGGGTTCGACCTTAGGTTCGACCCCATGATCAGGTCGAACCACTATAGCTTTGGTCGAACCTCCTCTCTGGACAACTTTCAACGCCGGTTCGACTTCCTCTGCTTTTGTTCGACCTCTGGCTCTGGTCGAACCACTGCTAGACATGGTCGAACCTACCTCCTGATTTCCAAAACTGAGTGTTCTTCATTCCCTACATACTTCAAACTTCAACTCAATCTCATTAGGTATAATCTAGAGCACAACTTCAGAAATTGTTCCACATAATATCATTCATGAGTATCTCCGTATAAGAAAAACACAACCAAAAACCACTGAACATTAGGCAAATTGTAAAAAATCGTCACATCAAAATCGATTAAAATTTCAACATGGCCGCAAAAACCAATTCCCCTAACAAACAATACAAAGAAAAGATTATACTCTTAATGCTTCAATGAGGTAATAACATCACACCCCCCCCAAACTTAGTAAAAACGTAAGTCGAAACTAAGTTTGAAAAGAGATGTAATTGCCTATTGGTAAGCATCTTAAATACAAAAATTTCTTACTCACACGAAAAAATAAAGCAATAAAATGGAAGGGCAAGCCCCCAACAGGCGCTCATGTTTAACGTCGTAGAGTCACGACGGTACCAAATCAGAACAAGGTATCATCAAAAATGACACACGCATCATCCGGCGACCTATAATGCTTCAATCGATGCCCATTCGCCGCGATAATGTCACCATCTTTGTCAATAAGCTCATAACTCCCCCCTCCTAAGGCTCGATGAATCATGAACGGTCCCGTCCACTTAGACTTCAACTTGCCTGCAAAGAGCTTTAAACGAGAGTTAAAAAGTAGTACCTCATCTCCTTGCCTGAACTCCTTGTACGAAATTTTAGAATCATGCCACCTCTTCATTCTTTCCTTATAAATCTCTGAATTCTTGAAAGCACGACTCCTAAACTCATCCAATTGATTCATGTGAGTTAGCCTCAACTCCTTCACATCCCTAAGGGTCAAGTTCAAGCGACGCAAAGCCCAAAACGCTTTGTGTTGGATTTCTACGGGTAAGTGGCACGGCTTCCCATAGACAATTTGATACGGTGACATATCTAATACCGTCTTGTAAGCGGTCCGGAACCCCCATAACACATCATCAAGCTTCATAGCCCAATCTTTTCGATTAGTTCCTACCACTTTCTCCAAAATTTGCTTTACTTGACGGTTGGAGACCTCCGCCTGCCCATTGGCTTGCGGATGATAGGGTGTAGTAACCCTATGCCTAACACCATAATCCCTAAGCACCTTC
The DNA here is from genome assembly GCA_023678885.1 of Pogostemon cablin. Classification (NCBI taxonomy): domain Eukaryota; kingdom Viridiplantae; phylum Streptophyta; class Magnoliopsida; order Lamiales; family Lamiaceae; genus Pogostemon; species Pogostemon cablin. The sequence continues at coordinate 12,664,098 of CM042993.1, forward strand.
TCCAGAAATTTATTGACGAAGTGGGAACCTCCATCACTAACTAATGCTCTCGGAACTCCATAACGGGCAAAAATATGTTTCTTTAGGAAAGATAAAACAACTTTCGAATCATTAACACGAGTAGGAATTGCTTCCACCCACTTCGAAACATAATCCACCGCAAGAAGAATGTAGAGAAACCCATTCGACGGGGGAAAAGGTCCCATAAAATCGATCCCCCATACATCAAATATCTCCACGACTATGCTAGGCTGCAATGGCATCTCATCTCTCCTACCTATATTACCCATGCGCTGGCATCTATCGCAAGACGCCACATAGCTCTCACTATCTCTAAACAAAGTAGGCCAATAAAGAGCGGATTGAAGTACCTTAGCTGCAGTCTTTTGCGCTCCGAAATGCCCCCCATTCGGTTGTGCATGGCAGAACTCCAGCACACTTTCCATTTCCATCTCGGGTACACATCTTCGGACAATAGAATCTGTACAAATCTTATAAACAAACGGATCATACCATATAAATGTCTCAACATCCCTACGAAATTTTGCAAGTTGGTATCGGTTGAGATCCCTTGGAATTTCACCAATGACAATGTAATTAACATAATCCGCGTACCATGGATCCATACCTTGCGCTGCAACCACACATGCTCGCTCGGCCCCTTCAACAGCCACAACCATGATCTTCTCATCAGGGAACATCTCTTCAATATACTCGAAAGAATTATCACAATGCTCCCTAGTCTCCAACCTTGACAAGTGATCGGCCAACACATTTTCTGTTCCTTTCTTATCCCGAATCTCCAAGTCAAACTCCTGCAGTAGTAGAATCCATCGTATAATCCTAGGCTTTGTCTCCTTCTTCTCCATCAAATAACGAATCGCTGAGTGATCCGTATACACAATCGTCTTCATGCCAACCAAATACTGACGAAACTTATCGAATGCATACACAACAGCCAAAAACTCCTTTTCAGTTACCGTGTAATTCTTCTGTGCCGCATCGAAAGTCTTACTCGCGTAGTAAATGGCGCAGAACTTCTTCTCCCTTAGCTGCCCAAGCACCACACCCAATGCTACATCACTTGCATCACACATAAGTACAAACGGTTGCGTCCAGTCCGGTGTGATCAAGATAGGGGCAGTAATAAGCGCCTCCTTCAAAACTTGAAAAGCTGTTAAACACTCATCATTAAACACAAAAGGAATATCCTTTTCAAGTAAATGAGATAAGGGCTTAGAGTATTTTGAGAAGTCTTTAATGAATCTCCTGTAAAAACCGGCGTGTCCAAGGAAGGATCGCACTCCTCTTTCATTGGTCGGTGGTGGAAGCTTCTCAATTGCCACCACCGTAGCACGGTCTACCTGTAATCCCTTGGCGGAAACATAATGCCCAAGAACAATCCCATCTTTCACCATGAAATGGCACTTCTCCCAATTCAAGACAAGATTAGTTTCTTGACACCTTTTCAAAACAACAGCAAGGTTAGACAAACACTTATCAAAAGAAGAACCAAAAAATGAAAAATCGTCCATGAATACTTCCATGATCTTCTCTATCAAACCATCAAAAATCGCCATCATGCATCTCTGAAAAGTAGCAGGCGCATTACACAATCCAAACGGCATTTTCCTAAAAGCAAAAGTCCCGTAGGGGCAAGTAAAAGTAGTCTTTTCTTGATCCTCGGGAGCAATCATGATTTGATTATACCCCGAGTATCCATCCAAGAAACAATAGAACTCATACCCTGCAAGACGATCCAACATTTGATCCATAAATGGAAGAGGGAAGTGGTCCTTACACGTGTTCTCATTCAATTTCCTGTAATCCACACATGTACGCCATCCCGTAGGAATTCTCGTGGCTATCGCTTCTCCATCCTCAGTTTTCACTACAGTCATACCCCCCTTCTTAGCAACTACATGCAATGGACTCACATGGGGACTATCACTAATAGGAAATATAATTCCAGCATCCAACCACGTAAGAATTTGCTTCCTTATCACCTCTTGAATTGCGGGATTCACCCTACGCTGATTCTGAACACTAGCTTTGGCTTCATCCAACAACCTAATCCGATGCATACAATACGAAGGACTAATACCTTTCAAATCATCAAGTGACCACCCTATTGCAGACTGATACTTCCTCAAAATATCTAATAACTCCTCAAGTTGATCATCATTAAGAGAAGAAGATACAATTACCGGATATTGTGCATCATTACCGAGAAAAGCATACTTCAAGTGATCCGGCAATGGTTTCAACTCCTCTTTTCTTTTCTCAACTGGAGTGTTTTCATTATCCAAAGGCAAGTACTTCCTGGTCCATTTGACTTCTTCCACTTTATTTCTCTCCAATGCAAACCTGTCATCACCCAAAGCAAGTAAGTTTTCAAGAAATTCAATACATACCTCGTTAGAAAGTCCGTCAAGCTCCGTAGTGGGATAAGTAAGAGATTCCATCAAACATGTCTCAAGAGGATCCTTTGACAAGATCAAAGACATATCCTCCTTCACAATCTCCTCCACCACGTCAATACTATAACATTGGGACTCCATTGGCATTTTCATCGCTTTGTCCAAGTTGAAAAGTACTTCTTCTTTGTCCATTCTCAACTTCAGTTCTCCTTTCCGAACATCTATCATAGCTCCAGCCGTAGCAAGGAATGGCCTCCCCAAGATTAAAGGAACATTATCCTTGTCATCATCCATTTCTAATACAAGAAAATCCACAGGAAAAACTAGCTTCTCCACCTTTACTAGAACATCTTCAACTATTCCTTTCGGAAACGTCATTGATCTATCTGCCAATTGGAGAGCAACAGTTGTCGGGGTCATCTCCCCCAAACCAAGCTTCTGAAAGATGGACAACGGCATCAAATTGATGCTTGCGCCAAGATCACATAAAGCTTGCCGTGCTGGCCCCTTCCCGATCTCACAAAGAATAGTAAAGCTCCCCGGATCTTTCATCTTTGGTGGCAACTTCTTTTGAATAATTGAGCTACAATTCTCAGATAAGTTTACCGTTTCAACTCCGGTTAAGCTTCGCTTCTTCATCAATATGTCTTTAAGGAACCGAGCATAATATGGCATCTCCATGATTGCCTCTGAAAAAGGGATGTTCAAGCTTATCTTGTTCATTATCTCTGAAAACTTCTTGAACTTCTCTTCCATCCCTTTCTTCACTAGCTTGTAGGGAAACGGTGGAGGTATCTTTGTTTTGGGAATCCCCCATTCATCACGATCAACCTTTTCCGCTTTCTCCTTTTCGGCTCTTAATCGCTTAGCTCTTTCCCATTTTTTCTCAGCTATTATGTCTGTACTTTGCTCATTCCGTACCACTGGAATTGCATCAACATCAAAAGGAACAACAGGTGCATCAAACAACACATCTCGGCGAGGTTCGACTGGGGTTCGACCAGGCTGAAAGGTCAAACCAGGACTGTATTGGTCGAACCTCTCTCCTGGAAGACTGATCTCATTCTGCTCCGGAGGTTCGACTTGGGTTCGACCAACATTAGAGGTCGAACCACTGACCCTTTGGTCGAACCGCTTCACTGTATAATTTCCATCCTTCGGTTCGACCTGGGTTCGACCTGAAGAGTTGGTCGAACCTTCGTGATCGTGGTCGAACCGTTCCTGCGTCAAAACAGAGTGCTCTGGCCGATGAGGTTCGACCAGGGTTCGACCTGTAAAGTTGGTCGAACCCTCCGCGTGTTGGTCGAACCGTTCCTGCGTCAAAACAGAGTGTTCTGGCCGATGAGGTTCGACCTGGGTTCGACCTGAAGAGTTGGTCGAACCCTCTGCGTATTGGTCGAACCGCGGCTTAGAAAATTCCAACTTAGATTCCGGCCTCATCGGTCCCTCGTACTGCGTTCCTGACCTCAGTGTGATGGCATTACACGACTTTGGATTCTCTATACTCTGAGACGGAAACTTACCTTTTCCTACAGTTTGAGTCAATGTGTTCACATTCTCTGCAATTGTACCCATCAACAATGTGAGATCTTTCACTTGAGTGGACAAATCTCTGTGGTGATCATCAATCTTTTTCTCAAGCTTTGCCTCAAGGCGATTCACTCTTTCATCATTCTTTACCATGTACCGGTTCACAGTATCCTCGAACCCAGGCTTTCCTTCTTCCACCTTTTCTCCCGGATCAACACCTATCGGAAGTTGCACTGCATTGTTCGTATTACTCCATGAAAATTCAGGCCTCCTTGGTTGCTGTTGATAACTACCAGATGGACCACGATTATTCAAGTTCCCTCGGTAGTTCCCTTGGTCGTTGTAGTATAGTGGTAAGTATTCCCGCCTGTCACGCGGGTGACCCGGGTTCGATCCCCGGCAGCGGCGCCAAGAACTCGATAGTTCCCTTGGTAGTTCCCTTGGTAGTTCCGGTTTTCTTGATTTGGGTACCTCGTTCCTTGGATACTTTGACCCGTGGCATAATTTGCTTCCTCCAATTCGTCTTGGATGGTTCCATTATTCATCATCTCTTGCTGCAAGATTGGCACTCGTTGGGATATCTCGCTGATCTGCTTCTGTTGAGACTCAAGTAGCTTGTTGATATTAGACAAGCTCGAAACGATCTCATCTTCTCTCTTAGTCTTCACCATTGCTTGTTCAACCTGAGCTACCTTTCCAAGAACATACGTACCTCTAACTCTATCAGTGGGCCAATCCCTCGAATTCATTGATATGTCTTCAAACAATCTCTCGGCCTCAACGGATGACTTTGTAAGTAATGCTCCATTAGAAGAAGCATCAAGTAGCACTCTTGATTCACAGTCCAATCCGTTATAAAATATACTGATATATTGGGCTTTAGATAACCCATGTTGAGGACACTTCCTGAGCATGTCCTTGAATCTATCCCACGCTTCATGAAATTTCTCTCCCCCACTGATAGCAAATTGGTTAATATCTTGCTTCATCTTAAACACCTTCGAAGGTGGCATATACCTCTCCAAGAATCTTAACTTCAATTGCTCCCACGTGGTGCACTCAGCTGCATTAATAGTATCGTACCAATCCCTCGCCTTTTCAGTAAGCGAGAATTTGAACAAAAGGATCTTCCTAGCATCTTCATGTTCTCCTACGTTTTTTTGAGTACTTGCATAGCCCAAGAACTTGTTCAGATGCTGCTGCGGATCCTCGAAAGACCCTCCTGAAAAGGAGTTCCTTTCTATCATGCTAATAAGAGCGGGATGAAGATCGAACGCTGTGTTAGTTCCCCTTGCTCCTAAAAGCTCATAATTTCCAGCCCCATTATTTCTGAAAACCTCACGGATGGCTAGATTATCCGGATTCGCTGCCATGTTGACTGTTACTACTTCCAAATTAACTTCAGTTGTAGCCTCAATCGCTTGCGAAATCTGCTCGTCAACCTCAACTCCAAAATTCAGAGCTTCAGTTGAGTCTATTGCCTTTGCCTTGCTCTTCTTCTTTTTCTTCTTTCTTGATGATGCTCCAATCTCAGGATTATACGGTTCAAGATTACCTTTCTTTGATCTTGTGAGCATACACCTAAAACGAATAAGAAAGAAAACAACAAAACAAGGTAAATAGTCCTAATAAACTAGAAATAATACAAAAAAAAATAGTTTACGCCGTCCCCGGCAGCGGCGCCAAGAACTCGATAGGGGTCTTCTCAACACACAAATTAATCCTCAAGTATAAGGATATCAATTGTAGTCGCGAAGATGACCAAGTTACAATATCGAACCCACGGGACGAGTAAATATCAATTTTGTGATCTTCTAGTATATTTTAGACTATGTTGGTAATTGTAAAGGTTTAATGGATAGTAACTTCTAATCGAATTAACAAAAGAAATAGCAAAAGTAGAGAGAAGTGAGTTGTGATCGGTAAGAATGATAGGTAGTTCATTGGGTCATCCAGTTTCACTAGCAATTCGTATTTTCGTATGATGGTGTCCGACTCTGCCCTGTGGTTTGTGGACGCATCACTAGACCATGCAAGTTTACTCTATAGACACAAGTAAATATGCGCTTGACACGTGTGAATAACATCGGAGCAAGAGATATGCTTCACCCCCCTTTCTAGGTACTATCATAATCAATTATCTTCTACGTCTAGAATCTAACCCGATTTGATCTCCCTTTTTAGGTACTATAAAGTTATACTCTTCGTACTATTCATCAACCCGAATTCAATTCAATTCATGAATATTCATATAAGACAGTTCTAATAATACTTCGGAATCCCTTCACTTAGAATCATAACAATAAACCCTGCTCAGTAGTGAACGCACTCAATCAATAACCATGTTATGTATTCAGACTCTACACAACGATCATTGATGCACAAAACGACTATGAGTATGGATTAAATATGCAATCTTATATAAAACAAACCACAGGTAGTGTTGTACGGAGTTTTACACACGAAACACGAATTACATCATGAAACTTTCATAACCCTAGAACTACCAAGGTGGTTCTAGTCCATGATTGATCTAGGAACAATCATGGTTAGATTAATCATTCTTACTTGAACCTTCAGTGAACCTCTGTCACAGCCCTCCGAATGGATCACCACCTCTACTCTTTTCTCTCCTACGATTGACGATCAAAAGCTCTCTTTATTCTCTGTATGAGCCTCCTTTTATACTTGTAATCACGTCTCTAGGGCTTGGAATGGGCTTTCTAAGTGATCTCACGCGTTTCGGCCTCGAAAATCCGGATAAGGTAAGTTCTCGCACACAGGTTCGACCACGTCAAGCAGGTCGAACCCCGAGCCACAGGTCGAACCCCAGGTCGAACCCCGCTACTGGAAGAATTCTGCACAGGTTCGACCTTCTGGACAGGTCGAACCACTTAGGTTTTGGTCGAACCCCAGGTCGAACCTCAGCACTGGACAACTCTTGCTCCCGATTCGACCAACGGGCAAGTCGAACCCCAACATCGTGGTCGAATCCTCCTTCTTGCAAACTGGTTCGACCATGGTTCGACCTGATGGCCAGGTCGAACCAACTGAGTCATGGTCGAACCCTTCTCTGTATTGTCCAGCAACGTTGGTTCGACCTGCTGGAGAGGTCGAACCCTCCTCCAGCCAGGTCGAACCCACCTACTTCTTGGGCGGTTCGCGTGGCTTCGACTCCGTCTCTTCGATTCTTGGCTCTTTCACTCCGTTTTTGCTAAGAAAACACTCAAATAGCTCCACTAACATATGATTCATGCTATTTCACAATATATATAGGTTTTCCACCTATTTCCACATCAAAACTCTCCAAAACTAGCACAAAACATAGCGCCAAACTTGTGAATTTACACACTCATCACACGTCCACCTCTTACAAGGCTGTGTACTGGACACGACTTGTGTAGCCGCTTCTCTGTTTTTCACTTTTTAAACTTCAAACCTTATTTTCCCCTGTTTTTGTGCTTCCAATATACCCTATTCATGCTCAAAAACTCATCAACATCATTAGCTCAACGTGTTATCAAAATAAGGATTATCATGTACTTCAACACCACCAAACGGATAAAAATCAAATCGAACTCATGAGAAAATTTTCAATTTGACCCCAAAACACAAGGATTATATACAAACATAAAGTGTAACATATCATACCACACCATATCCTCCAAACTTGAATTGAAACAAGAGTTTCGAATTAAGTTTGCAAAAAGTGGTTAGATATATCGTTACACATCAATGAGGCACTCCTTGTATCTTCAACACTCACTCTTCTCAAAAGCACAATCCACCTACAAGGCCAAAAATGTAAAACAAGAAAAGAAAAATATTTACAAACCTAAACTACCAAAAGGATACGAGCTTTCAAGATGTAAAGGTATCCACATATACCAACTCCCTTTAAGAGGGAGAATGGTAATGCTTCACCCTTTGACCATTAACCATAAAAGCACTTCCATCCAATCCTTCAAGCTTTAAAGAGCCATTATCTCTAGCCTCGATCACCAAGTATGGACAGGTCTATTTTGAACGAAGTTTTCCGGGGAACAACTCAAGTCCTGAATTAAACAATAATACCTTATCCCCCGGAATAAACTCTTTCATTTTGATCCTTTCATCGTGTCATCTTTTAAGTTCTCTTTCAAAATCCTTGAACTTGAGTAAGCTTCTTCTCTAAACTCTTCTTATTCAACCAATTGGAGACATCTTTTCTTTTCAAATTCTTTCTCTTCAAAGTTCAGCTTTCTAAGGGCCCATAATGCCTTGTGCTCCAACTCCATGGGCAAGTAACATGCTTTCCCATAAACAAGCTTGTACGGAGAGAAACCAAGAGTAGTTTTATAAGCCGTTCAATAGGCCCAAAGAGAATCGTCGAGCTTAGAAGACTAATCTTTTCTATTTTCATTGACCGTCTTTTGAAGTACAAGCTTTACTTATCTATTCCAAACCTCCGCCAAGCTATTTATTTGAGGGTGATAAGGGTAGAGACCTTATGTTTCACTCCATATCCATTCAAAAGCTTTTCAATAATCTTGTTGATGAAGTGAGATCCCCCATCACTAATCATGGCTCTTGGCACCCCAAATCTAGCAAAGATGCTCTTCTTTAAGACAGCCTTGACCACTAGAGCATCATTTGTTCTTGTCGGGATTTCTTCCACCTATTTAGAGATATAATCCACTGCAAGCAATATGTAAAGGTAGCCAATTGAAGGTGGAAACGGCCCCATAAAGTCCATCCTCCATACATCGAACACCTCAACTTCAAAAATGTTCCGCATGGGCATCTCATTACATTGCCATATACTTCCAATCCTTTGGCACCTATCACATCCCTAGATGTACTCCTTACAATCCTTGAACAAAGTTGGCCAAAACAAACCCGACTGTAGGATCTTTGCCCCCATCTTTTGGAATCCAAAGTGTACTCCACATGGTGAACTATGGTACATCTCCGTGACACTTAACTTCTCCTCTTCTGGGATACACCTCCTTATGATCCCATCCAGACAATTCCTGAATAAAAGAGGGTCATCCCACAAGTACTCCTTGACATCATGATAGAACTTTTTCTTCCTAGACTCGGTAAGATGATCCGACTTGAGGTCACAAGCAAAATAATTCACGAAATCCACATACCATGGCCTTCCGATCTCACACAAAGTGTACATCCTTTGAAAATCAACTTGAAAGATTTCTTGGTCTGGAAATACATCCTTAATAAACTCCATGGTTCCTTCATAAACATTTTCCAATCGTGATAAGTGGTCGGCTATGACATTTTCGACCCCCTTCTTTCATGTATTTCCACATCGAACTTCTGCAACAAAAGAATCCAACGGATTAGTCTTGGTTTTGCATCTTTCTTACTCATCAAATACCTAATGGCGGCATGATCTGTATAAACAATTGTTTTTGTTCCAACTAGGTATGGACGAAATTTTTCAAAGCATAAACCACCGATAAAAACTCTTTTTCCATTGTAGTGTAATTCTTCTGGTTTGCATTGAATGTTTCGATGCATAGTAGATAGCCTAAAACTTCTTCTCCCTCACTTGGCCAAGCACCACTCCCAATGCATTGTCACTTGCATCACAATGGAGCTCAAAAGGCTTTCTCCAATCAGGAGAAACGAATATTGGTAAAGAGATCAAAGCCCCCTTGAGCACCCTAAAAGCATCAAGACATTCATCATTAAATTCAAACAGAGCATCTTTTTCAAGCAATTTACACAAAGGTTTGGCTATCTTAGAAAAATCTTTTATAAAACGTCGATAGAACCCGACGTGGCCAAGGAACGATCTAACCTCTTTTTCATTCTTAGATGGGGGAAGATGTTCAATGGCTACAACCTTCGCCCTATCAACTATCAAACCTTTCTCCGATATATGATTCCCAAGTATGATACCCTCTTGAACCATAAAATGGCATTTTTTTTCAATTCAAGACTAGGTTCTATCTTGACATCACTGCAAAACCATAAAAATATTAGCCAAGCATATATCAAAAGAAGATCCAAAGACGGAAAAGTCATCCATAAAAACCTACATTATATTTTCAATCAATCTCCCAAAGATGGCCATCATACAACATTCAAAGGTAGTGGGGGCATTGCACAACCCAAAGGGTAATTTATAAAAAGCAAAAGTGTCATATGGACAAGTAAAATTTATTTTCTCTTGATCCTCGGGGGCTATCATGATTTGGTTGTACCCCGAGTAACCATCTAGAAAATAATAATACTTGTATCCTGCCAACCTATCAAGCATTTGATCAATAAAAGGTAAAAGGAAATGATCTTTATGAGTATTTTCATTAAGCTTCCTATAATCACAACACACTCTCCAACCCATTTTTACCCTTGTAGCAAGTTCTTTTAACAATGGTTAATCCCCCTTTCTTAGCCACAACATGCAAAGGACTCACATGATGACTATCACTTATGGCATAAACAATATTAGCATCTAACCATTTCAAAACTTCTTTCCTAACCACCTCTTACATAATTGGATTTAAACAACGTTGAGGTTGTATGCATGACTTATCTTCATCTATTAACCTAATGTGATGCATGCATATTGTGGGACTAATTCCTTTCAAATCATCTAGATTCCACCAAATAGCACTCTTATGATTTCTAAGTACCCTTAATAATTTATTAAATTCTGAAGGTGAAAGAGACGATGATACAATTACCGGAAAGATCTTGTTGTCCCCCAAGTATGCATACATAAGGTGATTAGGTAATGGCTTCAATTCTTCTTTTCCCTTTTCAACACTAGACTCTTCACTCTCCATCTCCAATGGAAGGTATTCCCTCTTTCTATAGTACATCATTTTAACTTCATCTTCTTGCATTTCCCTACAAGCATTCAAGTCATGTAAGAATCATTTATATCATCATCTTCTAAACAATATAAAGAAGGAGTAGAATTGAAAGATAAAGTAAGAGAGTGGCTTATGCTTGTCTCAAGAGGATCCTTGGATAAGAAAAATGGCAAGTTCTTTTGAACAATCTCATCAATCAATTCAATCCTTCTACATTCTTCTTTCTCATCCGGATGTCTTATAGCACTTTTTAATGAAAACACCACTTCCTCTTCATTTACTCTCAAAGTTAACTCCCTCTTGTGCACATCAATCAAAGCTCTTCCCATGGCTAAAAATGGACGACCCAAAATTAAAGGAACATTAGCATCTTCATCCATATCAAGCACAATGAAATCCACCGGGAATATGAAATTTCCAACTTTAACAAGCACATTCTCAACTACTCCCTTAGGATAAGTCAAAGACCTATCCGCAAGTTGCAACGTGACGGATGTAGGCTTAACTTCTCCTATACTAAGTTTCTTGAAAATAGACATAGACATCAAATTTATACTAGCACCAAGATCACAAAGAGCCTTATGTACCTCACTTTTTACCATTTCACATGGTATGACAAAACTCCCCGGATCTTTAAGCTTTGGAGGCAACTTCTTTTGAATTATGGCACTACACTCCTCTGTTAAGTTGACGGTATCATTCTCCACTAAGTTTCTCTTTCTTGACATGATGTCTTTCAAAAACTTGGCATAATAAGGCATTTGTCTTAAGGCATCCGCAAAAGGTATGTTGATGTGGATCTTCTTGAAGATCTCCAAAAACTTTGCAAATTTCTCGTCAAGGCCCTTCTTCAAGAATCTATGTGGAAAATGAATGGGCACTTGAGTCTTTGGTATGCCACAACTATCCCTTTCTAACTCCACTTCATCCTCTTTAATTTTCATTGCCTTAATCCGTTGCCACCTCTTTTCAACAACTTCCGGCTCTACCAATTCCGTTTCATCATTCGCTTTAGCTTCAACTTCACTTTCTTTCACAAGCTCTTCTTCAACCAAATCTTTCTCATTCATCTTCTCTTCTATCTTCTCATTTTCCATAGGCATAGAAGGTCCTTCATAATTAGTTCCACTCCTTAAAGTAATTGTCTTGCATTGCTCTTTTGGATTTACAATGGTGGTGGAAGGAAATTTTCCTTTTTCATTCGCACTCAACGAACTGACAATTTGCCCAACCGTGTATTCCAAAGCCTTGAACCTTTTATCATTAGCTTCATCAATCTTTCTTCTTGATTCATCTTGAGCTTTGTTCGATGTAATCAACTTTTCAAGGAGTTCTTTGATCGTTATTTTCCCTTCATTGTTCGGTGCCTTAGCTCCCGGATGATACTTCGGAGGATAAGCAACCGCATTGTTCGAGTTGGAGTAGGAAATATTTTCTTGCCTCCTTTGTTGTGGGTAAGAACTTCCACCACTTTGATTATTGAAACCTCCTCCTTGTCTAGGTAGGTAGTTCCCTTGATTTTGGTTGAAATTACCTTGGTAATTATTTTGGTAATTGCTTTGATAACCTCTCCCTTGCATGTACAAAACATCCTCCACACGTGGCATATACATAGCCCATTGTTCTCCACTCACACTATTCAGAGGAAGTACACCTTGGTCTAATTGCCCTTCAACCATATTAGTTCCTCAGTTCACACCTTGATTCAAGCTCATTTGTCTAACGACCTCCGTCGCTATCATTTCAATACTTGGCATACTTGACTCCACACTAGCACTCTTCACACTAAATTGTTGTCCTTGATCCATGTGCTCAAACCCATAGTATCCACTAACTCTCTCTGATGACCATTGATAAACATTTGTACCAATCTTATAAAAAATCCTTAATAGCCCTTTCCGGAGTCACTTCAAGTATGGATCCATTGGTCGAAGCATCAACAAGTATTCTTTGACCATTCACCATACCTTGGTAGAAAAACCCCACTTGTTGATTTTCCAGAAAACCATGTTGTGGACACTTGCAAGCACATCCTTAAACCTTTCTCACGCTTCATAGAAACTGTCTTGAGGCATTTGCTTGAATTGAGTAATTAAGCTCTTCATTTGAAGTGTCTTAGAAGGTGGAAAGTACTTGTTCAAAAATATTTGTGCAAGCTCATCCCATGTGTTGCACTTACCCGAAGTAATAGTGGAGAGCCATGTTTTAGCACGATCCCTCAATGAGAATGAGAACAACCTCATCTTAATACAATCCTCGCTCACCCCATTCATCTTCACTGTGTTAGCAATCTCAATAAATTGAGCTAGATATGCATTAGGATATTCATTCGGGGTTCTACCAAATTGCTTGTCTCTTACCATATTGATTAGGACTGCCTTAATCTCAAAATTATTGGCGTTAATCGGTGGACCCATCCTTTGTGGCATTGCACTTGGCATAAAGAAATTCCGGATCACCCTCGGATCTACATGAGGCCCTTGATGCACCGGAGGTGGTGGTGGTGGCGCATAAGCTTGTTGAGGAGGGGCATAAGCATGTGGAAAACCTTGTTGAAGCATGGCTTGTTGTACCATTTGTTGAAGTAAAATTTGATTGTTAAGCACTTCAAATTTTGATAAGCTTGTTGAGGAGGGTTAGCATTGAATTGAGGTGCTTGTGCGTTGTCTTGCACATTTTGCACTCTGTCTCCATCATGCTCAACGTCAACACGTTCATCATCTTGATTGTTCTCCATTAGATCACTCTTTTTTAATTTGTTCACTTTTCTCCTTCTTCGAAATGTATGTTCAATCTCCAAGTCAATCGGTTCTACTTGATTTCCCTTGGATCTTGTTTGCATACACCTTCAAAAATAAAAGAAGTTATAATAATATTTTCAAAAGCAAATAAAATAAACACAATTTTTTAAAAAAAAAATGTCTCTAGTAGGATCACTTGAAAAGATCCTTCTTCAAGCTACTAGCAACCGTTGCATCCCCGACAACGGCACCATTTGATTAGCCATTTTATAGTAGGGATGACCAATTAAAGAATTTATCGAACTACAGGGAGGAAGGTACTAGAGCTTAAGCGATATCACGTTTCTTATAATTTTTTAAAGACGATTCATCAAAGGATTGGTTGTTTAAACAAGTAATTTAAAAGCAATAGGTCACTTACTATGGAATACATGAAATAATACATAATTTCTATAAGCTGCATGGCTTAAAGAACTAATACTCATAACTACACAATTATAGATTGTGATACCATAAATACCCCTATGTGTTTGCACAATTTGTATTGCATAATTTTATTTTGCACAATTTTGTTTTTGCTCCGGCTGTGGTCCCGCGGCGGGTGGATGAGGGGTTCAGGTTTTGTGGTTTAAAAGTGTATGGGATTATAATGAATTAAGGTTATATTTGGTATTTTACTTTAATATTTTGTATGTGAGAGTAATTTTTTGAATTCATTGTTTCTCCTAGTAATTTAGGGTAAAAGTGTGTACCTAGGAGTGATTTTTCCAAAAGTAATCAAAGAAAGTAACTAGCAATTATCAAACAAATAAAATAAATAAATAAAGGTTGGTTTTCCAAATTGAACAAAAGTGAGATTAACAACACTAAAGAAGTGGTAATTCTAGGATTCATGCATTAAACTCATATGTGTCAAGGGTAGAAGACTAAGGGCCAACACGAATTCCACCTAAACTTCCTCTCGTAATGGATAGGATGTAGATCCTTTACAAGGTCTCAAAATGGCTCTAAGGTTGGTTCTCAATCAAACAATTCCAACTAGGTACTAAGTTCAATTAGAGAGTCCCTTCACACGATCAATTGACCTCTCGATCCAACAAATCACATGTTCTATCAAAAGGTTCTAAATTCTAAATGATTTCTCAATCTCTTTACAATTTATAATGCACATGAAGTGTTTGATAAAATGATTCACTCAATTATCCTAACCACATAATTGATTTCTCAATCTAATCACCTATTTAGAACAATTAAACACACAAATCATTATAAACAACAAGATTTCAAGCATCAATGATAGAAAAACAAATTACCCAATCAACATATGAATTTAAATACACAAGTCTCAAAATTATCCAACAACTTTCATGTTGCTAATCTCACAAGGGAGATTAGCCTACCATATTCATAAGAAAATTAACATAGACAATTAAATCCTTACAAATCATGACAAAACTATGAGGTTTAATACAAGGTTTGGATGAAAACTCCCTTAAAATGCTTCAATGGTGATCTCCTTTCTTCCCTTTGCAATTCTCTTCTCTTCCTTGTTCCTTTTCTTCAATTGGATGAGAACTTTGATGGTTGGATGAAGATAGATGGAATGGATGGTGAATGGATGAAAGAAATGGCGAAAAATTGAGGGAATTGTGTGTAATGTGTGTGAGCAGCTGATAATCCACGGAGAGAACTGATCAAATGTTGAACAGTTGTGTATTTATACCCCTTGGGAGCTTCTAGAAGAAATCTGTTATTTTTCTGATTTTTTACACCTATACGGCTCATGTGCTTGCACACGGCCCAACTCGTGTCAGGGCTTCTTGGTCACTCTCGCTCAAGATAGCACACGGCTCATGCGTGAAACTCGACTTCAGAATGAGCGAGTAGGATGTTTAGGTGTTGGTGCATGACTGCTCTGGCAGGCTCGTGTTTAGTACACGGTCGAGTATTACATACGGGCTGTGTTTGTGCAGCTTCTTCCTTTCTTCTTTCTTGTTCGATTCTCGACTCCGTTTTCACTCCATTTTTACCTATTTTAACACGTTTAAGCTCATTCTCACACATTTTCATTAAACACATACACAACCAAATAGTACATAAAAACGAATATAAAAAGACACTAAAATCTAGGTGAAAATATCACTAATCAAGTCTCTTTTTGAATCTCTTACTACAGACCCAGTTTGGAATTAATGTACAACCAAGTGCCTTAGGGTGCGATCATACTACAATGTTGTTGCAAACATGAATTTCTTTGGCACATCGAAGTGTCTAGGCTTTTTAACGTCCACAACGGTAAGTCTGTGATGTGATTATAAATATGTAGATAGTATATATATAGGATGTAGTCTAACGCACTTAACAAGGCGTAGTCGTTGGATCCACGGACTCTGTACCATGCTGAGGCTGCACAAATGAATCGTGGTATGAACTTCAATTCAACGCACTACAAGGGCAGAGTTCCAAATTACCACATATTAAGTATATGGTGCTAACTATTTGTCACATGTGGATACCATAAACAATGCTGGCCATGTCTAAGACTGAGGGGTAAATCAATGTGGTATGAAAAAAATTACATTGCAAGAAACAATGGCATTGATAACTTGTGAAGAATATCGGCCAATATTGCAAAATACCTTGCCAAAATATGGAATGGTGCCTTTTTGCAAAGTTGAGGAGAATGGAGTCAGTAAGGTTTATGAGTGCATTCAATTAGACTCTGAAGGTTCTGCAATGGCAAATCTTTGAGCTCTTCAATATACTCTGCTAGAAAGAAAGAAGTTTTTGTTTTCTCTTATCTCGGATAAATTATATATCCCCATAAAATGTTCTGTTCTTTTGAAAAAATTGGAAATATTCATAGAGTTGAACTTGCAATTGCTCAAAACCAATTTTGTTCATGGTTTCAGTAAATCTTTAGTGAAATTTTATGACGAAAGTGTAGGGGTTGAACCTTTAATAATATTATTTTTAAAAAGTTGAGGAGGTAATTTATAAAGATATAGTAATTCCACCCGATTACTAAATGAGAATTTTTGAGTAAAAATCCAATTATATTAAGTTATTGGCAACATAACAGAAGTAAGTTGCTTTAAAAAGACAGTAATATATAGTCTTGTCCACAACTTATTGATATTTATCAACCTGGTAATAGCATAAAGACGCATAATTATGATATAGTATGACATGTGTGCCTCTCTAATTTCATTTATGATATTTTATACTCCCCCGTCCCTCACTAAGAGGGTGGGTCTTTTGTTTTTTTGGCATGTGGATTAAGGAGTATTATTATTTAATGTGTAGTAGGTAATTGTATCAATGGAAGTGTGGGTCCCATATTTTAATTGTATTAGTGGGTGTTTGTGGGTCCCATGTATGTAAAAAATAAAAGGGGACTCTTTTGGTGAGACGCCCAAAATGGAAAAAATACCCTCTTTGAAGGGGACAGAGTGAGTATTTTTATCTCTATCTGGTGTGCGTTGAAGCATTCAGATTGGGTTATGCAGGATGGTTGACAGTCGTGGTTGTTCTATAAGATATATGTAGATTAGAGACTATGTGAGGTGAACTGCATTGGATATGTGGTGCGAAGTTAAAAACACTGCAAAGGTTGAAGGCACTGCATAGTTGATGGCTTTTTGGACTTGAGTATAGTGCATATGAAAGGTGCTACGAAGTCATTGTGCAAACCATTTATAATGATGCAGAGTCAAAGTTGGAAAATATTACAGTGTTGAACTTGAGTCTTCACCTGTAAAAGTTGGAATGGATTTGTCAGTTTTATGACAAAATGAGCTTTTCTCTCTCTATGGGGCAATGGGCACACTATATTGGAAAGGGTGCGGTTATTCGCACCCCCAATTCTACTAAACAAACCCTAGTTTCTAAATGTAACCCCATTAAAATTAAAAATATATACTACATGTTTTACTTAACATACCCCGTTAAAGACCATATTACCCCAACATCTCCTTTGACATATCATCCTTCATTACAAAGTGTTTCTCTAAAATTCCAACTCGCAACTCTCATCACCTTGATAACTCATCTTTACTTTCCCCTTGAAGAACCGCTGGATAGTGTTCGATTCCGACACCGTCGTTGCCTTCGAGCTTGTCGAATGCCCCTGCTACAGCCTTCATATCTCTGCATCATGTTCATCTTCATAATCAAATCCATTATTATTTTTGTGATTTTTCTTCTTTTTTTCAAAAGTTTTTGATCGGCAATGATCAAATTTTAGGTGTGATTTTGAGGCAGTGTGTTTCGAATGTGATGAGAGTGAAAATAAGCATGTTCTAGTGTCCAATTTAACATTTTTTATGGGAATTGTTGTTATATATTAGCACAAATATCTTATATTCAATATATTTGAGAAAAATATGCATTTGAGGTGTTTTATTGTGTTTCAGGTGGAAAAAGGATCAAAAGTACAAAGTTAGAGAAATGCTGAAAAATGCACATTCAATTTCCATAATTTTCTGAGTTTATGTGGAGCTCATAACTGGTAGTGTGATATATGGTTGGAAAGCCATGGAAGATAGGATCTTTTTGGCACAAGAATCGCTCAAATCGGAGTTTGGACGAGGAATTTATGCTCAAAATCGTGAGGTCGCGCAGCTGGCGACGAGAATTTCCGAAAATTAGCCCATTATTCCTATTTCTTGGAGCACAATTAATCTCCTTGTCACATAATCCTCCATGATTCACACATATCTTTTATTTCCTTATTTCATTCCCTTCTCACACCTATATATATTTTACATCATTATTCATGTGAGTAGGCAACACAATCATCCTACACCCCACAAGGGGGATCACACCATCCATCATCCACATCATTTCCTACATCCATCCATCACTGAGAAGATTCATCTGTTGAATCAAGAAGAGAACTAAGAGGAGGATTCAAGATAGAGAAGGACGCGACAACGCCCACATCTAGGGTTTTATTCGTTTCCTAATTTATCTTGTATTTTCTAGACATATGGGTAAGATCTATCCAACACCCATGATTGTTCATTGTAACACCATTTCTAGAGTCTTTTTGGTATATCTAGGGTTTTGAAGGTTTTTATAAATTAATTGAACTTTCGTGTGTATACTCCGTACAATACTACTTGTGGAATTATTATATACATGATTATGCATTTTTGATAGGCTGTCGCCGGCCCAACAAAAATAATATTTAAAATGTTTTCGAACAAACCCACTAGAAATATAGTAGGGTAAGCACGGGTCGAACCCAAGAGAGTAAATAGAAATTCAAATTAAATTTAAGTGTTGATTACATAAAAATAAATGGGGGTTTTTGGATTGGTGACAATTAAAAGTAACAATGTCAATAAATTTTACTCAAGTAATCAAAATGAAGACGATTTAGAAATTAAACAAAGAAGACAAACCTACTTTAGGGTGACGATCCCCTCCCGTTTACTGAATTAATTAATTACAGGAATTAAACATCTTACCTAGTGTGCAAACTCAAATCTCTAGATTGACTGTATGACTAATCAACCCGAATGTTCTTACGATCATCAATTAGGGTACGACCACTAAATTGAACTATTCCCGAGTGACCCTATGGATTCAAACTCGAAAACGCATTAAGACTCCAAACATAGAATTACTAGGCTACGAAAACAGGCTAGGAATCATACAACTTAGATCACATTACATCTAGAGGGAATAATCTTTATTTGCTACTAAATTCAATCCTCACGACAATTACGAATCATGGATCATGAAATAGCAATAAGCATTTAAATAATTAATCTAGATGATCAGACTAAAATAATTATTAAAGTGCTATAAATCAATTCAAAGCACGTAATGGAATAAATTCACACAAAAGATTCAATATAAAAATCCTTAATAATTAAATTAACATTCAACCGGAGGTTCACGAAATCCTAAATTAAAAAAGGGGATTAGCCCCTCATGTTCATGTCAAAATATGAAATAAAATTAAAACCGATGATGTCAATTGTTCTTCACTTCACACTCTAAAAATTCCTTGCAGTCGCCTCTTCTACACTTCTTTCAGAAAAACCGTATCTGTCTTGTGATCAATGAACCTTTCCTATTTATCTTCTTATTCCCCAAGAAATCTAATTGCATTCTTTCCTTATTTTCCTTGATTTCCAGAATCTCTGTGCCGCGTTATCATCATCAATCGCGCACCTAACAGATTTGGAGGAGATTTGGCTGTGAAAGATATGCTGACTGATTTATTTCCATATTTGTTCTGAATTTTTGTTTGACTCCACTGACACTGAAGGGGATTAATATCAATTTATTCCCGTATCTTTAGTCATGGTCCTTTTCAGTCCCTTAACTTTTAAAATTTCTTGATTTAGTCCCGTAACTTAATTTGGGGCCTATATAGTTCCGTATCTTGTGGATATGCTCAGATTTAGTATTAAAAAAAACACAAAAATCGAAGAGAAAAAAAATAAGATAATAAAAAATTAAAAAGTATAATGATACCTTTAAGGAGAATGATTGAACATGCATACAAGATCAAATAAAAGTATAAAAGACAAAACAAATTAGAATAGATTATAAATAATATGAAAGTGGAATCTGTAAAAGAGAAGAAAAAGAAAAAGCATTAGAGAGAGAAAAAAAGAGAGAAAGTAAGAATTTGATTAGGTTGAAAAGATTTATATATAATGATTTTAAATGAATGAACGACCTGAAAGCAATTGAAAAAAAAATTAAAAACAAAAGTAGAAGTTTAGGTTTGTTTTTATATATGTATAGATTTAATAATTAAAAATATAACAAAATTAATTAAAAAAATTAAATAGTATAAATTAAAAATAGAATAGCATCTATTCTTTAGAAGTTAAAGAAAGTTTGAAGAGAATAATTTCTAAAAATTGAACTTAAAATATAAAGAAATTCAAAAGATATAAATACTTATGAATCAAAAGAAATTAAAAATAAAATATAATAAACAATCAAAAAAAATTAAATAAATTAAATAAAAAATATACTAATTTGAAGAAAGCTTCAAGAGTATAATTTCTCTATATATAATTGAATGAATGAATAAAGGGTCTTATTTATAAGTGAAGAGAAAATTAAATTTATTTATTTAACTAAATAAGATTTTGTTTTGATTTGATTATATCCAATATGTAATCAAATCTTAAAGTAAATACATGTATTTATCTACAATAAATTTTAATTAATAATTATTTTTATTGGATCACATTCATATTCAAATCTTATAATAAACGTACATAATTATCTATATTAAATAATAATCAAAATAATTTAGAAAATTTATGGAGATGAAACATTATCAAAATTAAACTCTCCTTTAATATATTAAAGATAAGATAAGATAAGATAAGATTAGATTAGATTAGATTTTTATTTAATCTAATCAATATAAATATTCGAACATTAAAGAAAATTTATAAGAATATTTATGTATATATCACAAAATATTAATTAGTAATGATTAAAATTAAATTTAATTCAATTTCAGGTGAGACACATCATTAAAATTTAAATTTTTTTGTAAATTTAATCATGAAAAAAATTTAATAACATAAAAAAATCAAAAGATTAAAAATTACTAATAAAATTAAAAAAATCGAATTAAAACAAAAAAAATTAAAAAAATACAAAAAATAGTCTAAAGAAAGATCATAAAAAATTTAATTAAAAAAAATAAAAAATTACCATAAAAAAATTATTAACGTAAAAAAATTAAGGATAAAAAATTTACGTACTCATAAAAAAAAACAGAATAAAAACAAAAATTAATCAAAAGAAAATTTAAGAAACAATAAAAAACAACAAAAAATATATAAAAATAAAAATATCACATACATATTCAATTAAAAAAAAGGAAAGTAATAAAAATATATTAAAAAATATATCACATCCATATTCAATCTTTAAAAAAAATTATTTAGGTATCATTAAATTTTAATATTGGTTAAAATATATTCAAAAAAAGAAAAAAAATTCGAACAAATAAAATTTAAAGGAAATAATGGAAAGTAATTAAAAAACTTTAAAAAATATATAAAAAAACTATAATAAAAATAATATATGTTATTAAAAAAAATTATTATAAATAAATACAAATAAGAAAAGAAAAAGAAATTATAACAAAATCAATTAAATAAATTTGTAAAATCACAAAAAAAATTGATAACGTAAAAAAGAAAATACATACTAAATAATTAAGAAAAACATAATTAAAACGAAAAAAAAATTAAATAAAAAAATATAATCAAAATAAAACCATAACAAAATGAATTAATTTTTTTAACTAACCGATAAAAAATAAATTACGTAAAAAATAAAAAATTAATAAATTACATACTAAAAATTAAAGAAAAACAGAACTAAAAGAAAAAAATTAAATAAAAATAAAAAATAATCAAAAGAGAATATAAAAAATAGTAAGTAAAATATAAACAAAAGTAAAATCATAAAAAAAATTAAGCTTTTAACTTCGGTGCACCAATGATACCGGTGCACCTTAACAATATCAGTCGTTGGATTAAACAATAATTCAATCTCAACCATTAATTATATTAAACAATTAAAAATTTAAAATATATAACTCCCCACTAACTTATGTTTTTAGCTTTAAAAATCTCGGGTGCATCGATGCACCAAGTGTACCCCAGAATAGCCCAAAAATTATTTAAATTTTTTTTGTAAAATTAATCATGAAAAATAATGTTCATCGCGTAGAAAAATCATAAGATTATAAAATTATATACTAACAATTAAAAAAGAGGAACGAAAATCAATAAATAAATAATATAAATAAAATTTTAAGAAATATAAACGCAACAACAAAACATAATCAATAATAATAATAAAAAAAAATGAATACCTTTCTTTAGAATTTGAAGAAGGGTAATTCAAGTATTTTATTTGAAAATATATGTTTTTTCTCTCTCTATATTTTCTCCTCCCTCTCTCTAGGTTTTAACCTAGCCACCTATGGTATTCAGTCCTCACCCATGTGGGTTCTCCCCTAATCTGCCTCTCATTTAGAATGGCCCAACGTTCGATTCGGTGCCGTCAAAATTTTTTTGCGATGGTGCTCTTGAGTCGGCACCAGATTTGCGCTCTCAATCGGCAAGTAAAACTGCACCACCTACCTACCCCGCCGCTCATGGTGGCTCTTCCCACCATCCCCGTCAGGGACTCGGCTGTTCAGCCATCTTAGATTCTATCCGCGACGAGTCGGACCCAACTACTATTTTCCCAATCAGTCTCTCAGATGATGTTGTATCACCCCACTATTTCATAATCTATATTTTCGCAAATTTTATTTTTTTAATAAACTATATTTTTATATATATATATTATATATTATATAATAATAGTAATAATATTAAAAATATATGTTTATTAATTTAATGATGTTTGGAAGTGTACAAGTGGTAGTGTGCAAGTGGATGTGTGTGGGCAAGTGGATTAAATTTTTTAATAAAGATGAGCAAAGCAATGACGTTTATGAGTGATGTGTTCAAACTTTACCACCAAATTTTCCACATGTGTGTGTGTATATATATATATATATATATATATATATATATATATATATATATATATATATACCACCATCATCACACACATTACATATACATATATATACACACACACACAAACGTTATGCATATATATATATATACATATATATATATATATATATATATATATATATATATATATATATATATATATATATATATATATATATATATAACCTTCTGCAAGTTTTGAAGATTTTCAATTCTTTGTCAAACCTTATCATGTTATATACGAAAATGTTTGTCTCGAAGCATAGATTCAAAATATGTAATTCTTTTATAAAATAGATATCATTTTGAGCTAGAAAAGCTCCGTCAAAGCTTTCGACCCTTTAATGGCAGATTTTATTTCGGAGTGAGTTAGCTGTGATATTATAGTCTATTTTGAAGCTCTCCTCACGAGGATCACAAATGTATAATTAGTTTTGAGTTTTGACGTAAAATGAGAAAGTTGGAAAGAAACTCACTTCACGGTATAATTTCATATTTTCTAAACTTCAATATTTTGATACAAAATTGGTACTGATGTGATCCTCACCTCACGAGGACTCCAACGGTATTTTTGGATTTTCAAACGGAGTTGTATAACTCAAGTTGGGTCATTTTGTAATAAGTTTAAAGTTTAGGGTAAGCTTAAATAAGAATTTAATATAATGCAGGGACTTGATTACAATTTATAAAAATATATATAATAATAATGAATTTTGAAATTTGAATAGCAAGTCAAATGTAGTTGTCTGCACATTCACGTTTTGTAAATATATATTTATATTTATATTTTTTATTTAATTTAATTCCTTTTAAATATTAATTATAATTTTTATTACTATTATTATGTTTTATTTATTTATTATTTATTTTATTTTATTCATATATATATATTAATTTAACTTTTTATATTAAAAATAATTTTGTTATTATTATTATTTAAGTGAAAAATCTTTATTTTATATTTGTAATAAAATTAGTATATCATTTCAAGAATTTCTGAGATCGAAGAGCAAGTCTAGTCCAGTATACTATTTCCAAGAAAGTTTGAGGTGGGGTAACTTTCACTCTTTACCAAGTGCTACATTTTATGTAATGATTATTATGTTAAGATGTGATATGTGTTACTGATATGTCATGTTATGTGTCATGTGTGTTTTTAGTTCGATGATAAATATTTTCCTACTAACATCGTACGGGGTGACGACTCGGTGTGCACAGACCAACTAACACAAGTTACTGGCTACGTCGGTTCAGTGCTAAAATGTATTTCAAGTATGCTAACATTGTACTGGGGTGATGGCCTGGTGCACATATACCAACTAACACAAGTTATCCGATGACGATTCGGTCTAAAATATTTTCATTGAGTTATCAAACGACAATGTGCAAATTATTTTATTAAATGACATATGTTACATTTTATGATATATTTGGCATGCATATTTATTTTTAACTGTGCAATCATTTAAGTTAACCAACTGAGTGTATTTCAGACATTCACCCCTTTCACTCCAAACTCTTTTCAGGTTGAGGCTGCGACGGCGTACCGGGGTCGGATGCGTTGCGTGAGAGCTTTTTATTTTAATGCGCTGCACGAAATATTTTTATATAATTTCTAATGATATACTTTTATATAATTTTAATTGTTTATGATATTTCATTAATTCTATTTTAGGGTTCACGCCTAATATTTACGAATAAATCTCTCTTTCTATTTATTGAAAAATTGGGGCGTGACAGATGTTGTCACCATATCCATCAATGAATCCTACTATGAGAACAAAGTTATAGCCTGCTCTCCGTTTCTGATACTCCGTTTACTGCTGAATTGCGGCCAAAAACCTTTATCTCATAATGACCTAGTTCATCAATTGAAACTCCTATGGAGCGTTTCAGACTTGTTTACCATTCTGCTTGGCAAAGGGTTCTACAACCTGCTCCTTCCTGATGCAGAATGTCAAAGTAGGATTATGAAAGAGCGTGTCTTTGACTTTGATCTGGGTAAGATTCGAATCCAAAGATGGATTCTTGAGTTTAATCCATACAAAGTTAAATCGAATGTTGCACCAATCTGGGTCAGAATTTTCGAACTACCCTATGAGCTCTGGACAGAACGAGTTCTTAGATCGATTGCCTCTGCTATTGGTACTCCAATTCGCGTTGATGAAAGGGCACTTACAGGTTCGTTGGGTCACTTTGCGAGAGTCCTCGTTGAGTATGATTTTTTTAATAGCATTCTGCCCTTTTCTGTTACTTTGAATGCCTCTTCTGTTTCTTTTGAGGTTTCAATTGGATATGAAAATATCCCATCTTTTTGTATAGTTTGCCATGGTTTTGGTCACTTGGATGCTGAATGCAATAAGAAGCGTTGTTCTAAGGAGAAGAAACCTCCTGCAGACACTGATGGTGTAATAATCACAATTTTTTTTATTTATTATTACTAATTATTATCTGTATTATTATTATTATTATATAAATTAGTAATGTACATGTGCAAGATTGCAAGTTGTAGTTTAGATAAGTTTTATTAGGGATAAGATTTAACTGTAGGAGATATTTTTACCATTATTATATATATGTATATATATGTAAACACCCATTTTCAAACTGTAGAAATTGGAGGAAGAAAACAGGTAACTTCTTCTTCAAATTCATTTAGTAATAATATTTCTTCTTGTCTTTATGTATACAGGTATATAAAGAATAAGGGCTTATACATATATATATATATATATATATATATATATACTCACTCACATACATATATATATAATCACACACTGACCTTTTTCATTTTTCTTTTTTTTTGTACTTTACCTTAACATGTTATATACGACAATGATCGTCTCGATGCGTAGATTTCAAATATATAACTCTTTTATGAAATATATTTCGTATGAGTTAGATAAGCTCAGTCAAAGTTCGTACCCTTTAATGGCATATTTTGTGTTGGTGTGAGTTAGCTTTGATAATATAGGTCATTTTGAAGCTCTCCTCACGAGGATCACAAACATATAATTAGTTTTGAGTTTGGACGTGAAATGGAGAAAATTGGAGGATACCCACTTCGTACAAAAATTTTGTCCCCTTTAAACTTTATTATTTTCATGAAAAATTGGTATGCATGTGATCCTCTTCTTGCGAGGACTCTATACGTACTTTTGAATTTTCAAATGGAGTTGTATAACACAAGTTGGGTCATTTTGTAATAAAGTTAAAGTTTAGGGTAAGTTTAAATAAGAATTTGATATAAAGCAGGGACTTGATTGCAATTTATGAAAATATATATAAATATTTGAAACTTAATGTTGAAAACAAAATGGTTCTGGCATCTGCGCACATGCGCATAACCATTTTAATATTAAATATTATTATAATTATAATTTTTAACTTATATATTAATTAGTAATTATGCTTATTTATTTATTCTATTTTATTATTTAATATATATATTATTTAATTAACTTTTTATATTAAATATTAAATATAATTTTTGTCTATTATTATTTTAGGAGTAGAATCTTTATTTAATATTCATTTTTTAAAATTAATGTCATTCGTATTTATATTTTTATCGTTACAATTTATTACTAAAGTTGAAAAGTATAATTATTAAATTATTAATTATATTTTGATTTTATTATTTTATTTAACGTTAATTATTTATATTTTTTTAAGTTAATAATTAATTTATTTTAATTATATAATAAATTTAGTTTTAGTACTAGAAATTTTATTATTAGAAGTAGAACTCAATTTAGTGTACCTTTGCAGACATACCAGAGAGCGAACAAGCTTAGCAATCCACTTTACACACTTCCAATAAGTTCAAGGTGGGGGTAACTTTCACTCTTTATCGTGTGCTACATTTTATGTCATGATTGCTATGTTAAGATGTGATATGTGTTATTGATATGTCATGTTATGTGTCATGTGTGCTTTTAGTTCGATGACAAATATTTTTCTACTAACACTTGTACGGGGTTACTACTCAGTGCACATGTACCAACTAACACAAGTTATTGGCTATGTCGGTTCAGTACTAAAATATATTTTTAAAGTATGCTATCATCGTACTGGAGTGACGACTCGGCGCACATATACCAACTAACACAAGTTATCGGATGACGGTTTGGTCTAAAATATTTTCATTCAGTTATCGAACGACTATATGAAAAAAATTATTTTATTAAATTGACATAGGTTACATTTTATGGTATATTTGACATGCATATTTATTTTTAACTTTGCAATCATTTAAGTTAACCCACTGAGTGTATTTTAGACACTAACCCCTTACTGATTTTCAGAACAAGGTTTAGAAGATGAAGAGGCTCTTGCAGATGTCCCAAGCCCTTAGAAGACTTTATATTATAACTTATATTTTAGCATTCTGTTAGAACTTTATTTCAGATATATCATCTGAACGTACTTGTTTTAAATATTTCACTCTACTTGGGTGAGTAGACACTAATATGTAATAATATTTATGCAACTTTTACTTTATTAAATTATCACTTTGGGGATTATAATTTTATTTCCACTGTACTTTCTCGATCCCTTTATTATTATATTGGGATATGTATATCTAGTAGCGTCCTACCCCATAGCGTAACCCGGGGCGTTACAGATGGCTTTCAACCTTTCAAGAAAAAGGCTTGGAAGGCTAAACCCCCTCCTCCGCAACAGGCTGGAAATATCGAAACTGATGCTAACAGAACATGTTCGAATGAGAATCGGTCTTCTCCACTTGTTACTACCTCTGTTGCTAATAGGTTTGATGTTCTTCTTGATGAGGGTAACACGGAGGATGCAGAATTGGATTCGTCACATTCGGACAAGATGGATGTGATCCAGCAACATCAGGTTCATCAATCTGCCTCATCCAATTCTCAACCAACCATTCCGCTGGTACTTGACAAGAGGGTTGAGAATTTTACTCAGCAGGTTTCCCTTGCGCCTGATCAGTCTCAATCTGATCCAGTTTCAAGAGAATCTGCTCCTCTTATGAACCAGGTTTCTCATAACACTGCAACAGGTCACATGTCACATTCTACCATTGAGAGTTTTGCAGAACGTCAAGTTGTTGATACTGTTTCTAAACCTTGTTTCCATACCCAAATACCTGCTCTGATCCCAGTGTCCCCGAAGTCGGCCCCAACTTCTACGAGTCTCTCTCCCGACTGGGTATCTTAAAAAATGAGGAAGGCTCAGCTGGCTGATCTTGCTGCTTCCTCTTACACCATCTAACTTCCTATAAATCGTCTTCAGTTATTCCGCTCTTAAACAAGTTCGGTGCACTGAATGATGATGCGGTGGATGAAGCTACAACTAATCAAGAGATTTTTGCTAATACTGAGCAGCCTAATGCTGCTTCTCCAGAGTTTATAAACTCAATCATGGGAATTCTTACAACTCCGGTACCGCGTTCGTTGAACTTTTAGGTTTCTTCTATTGTACCAGCTCTTGAGGTTAATGAAGAGGTCCACGATCTTCATTACACGGATGTCCATGCTTCAAAGACCTCTCCAGTGGAGGCATTGGGTGCAGGTCTCTCAAACCCATATCTTTCGCCTATTATTAACCCTGGAGTCATTCATGTGGATACTCAGTTTAGATATTCGGACTACACTGATCTCACCTCCAGAGGGAAAATGGATGAGTTTCCAATGCTACTAAGTAGTGTCACGGAAAAGAAACGAGGCAGACCCAAGAAGGACTTTTATCAAACAACAATTAAGCCCAACACTCGTCTACAAACAAAGCTCAATACTCCAAAGGTGAATAAACATGAGCTTATGAATATTCCAGCACTCAAGCAGATGCGAAAAGAATTAGATGATATTGATTAGATGTAACCATGGGTCAGATGTTTTGACCTTTTTCAGCCGCTTGTTTGGCTTTTTTCACTGATTTTATCAGTTCGATAAACATCTTTATTATTCTATTCCCCCAACCCCCCTTTTATTTTCTTTTTCTCTTTAATAATACGCCATCTATTAGCTTTAGAATTTGAATAAAGCTTTTGTTCGTCATGATAAATAAATTATGTGTGTAATACGAATTAATAAAGAGTCTTACTCCCTCCGTCCCATAAAAAAATTCACACTTTCTATTTTTATCCATCTCATAAACAAGTTCACACTCCCAAATAAGGAAATACACACAAATCAATAATCTCATAATAAACTTTAATTTCAAAATTGCCACCCCTTTACAACTCACAAAACTTACTTTATAATTTATTTATTACCTAAAACTATCAAACTACCCCAAAAAGCAACTTTTTCTTAAACTCCGTATCTACAGTAACTGTGAACTTCTTTATGGGATGGAGGGAGTATTTATAGGTGGAGAGGGGATAAATATTCTAAATTTAAAAGTAAATATATGTATTTATCTATATTAATTTTTAAATAATAATAATTGATAATATTATATTCAAATCTTAAAATAATATATGTATTTATCTATATTAAAATTTAAATAATAATTAGAATAATTGAAATTTTTATCAATCTGGTGACGACACCTCATCAAAATTAAACTCTCCTTTAGTATATTAAATATATATATATATATATATATATATATATATATATATATATATATATATATATATATATTTAGTTATTTATGAAAAATAAGTTCAAACATTATATAATTAATTAAAATAAAATTATTAAAATATTTTAAATAATTGCTATATATATATATATATATATATATATATATATATATATATATATATATATATATTTATTTAAAAAATTTGTACAATTATTTATTAAGAAAATTATACGTTACTTCAAAGCGTGAGACGATGCGTGTATATATATATATACTAGTTATAACCCGCATATTACGCGGGACATGAAGTTATATAATAAAATAAATTATAATAAAATTAATAGGTATTAATCAAAAGAAATTAAAAAAAAATGAACTAATTAATAAAAAAATAAAAGAAAAAAAAAATTCATAGCGAAGAAAATATTATAAAATAAATTAGTAATGCTATATATTTTAATCTAAAGAAATAGAAATAGATAAACTTAATTTACATATTAAAAAAATACCAAAATAAAAAATAATTTATAAAAAAGTAATGATAAATTATTTTAAAAGAAAAATAAAAATTAAAAGAAGTAAAATTACTGATGAAGAAAAAATATTAAAACGAATTCAATATATGTATTATTAAAAAATAAAAATAAATTTAATATATATTAATTTTTATTAAAAATTATGACCAAATTAATCAAAAATGTATATTTGACTAATAAAAATATTATAATAAAATTAATATATATATTAATAAAATGAAAAAACAACTCACGTTTAAGGAGAATATGTTTAAAAAAATATTATAAAAAAATTAATTAATAGAACTTATAAAAA
The DNA here is from genome assembly GCA_023678885.1 of Pogostemon cablin. Classification (NCBI taxonomy): domain Eukaryota; kingdom Viridiplantae; phylum Streptophyta; class Magnoliopsida; order Lamiales; family Lamiaceae; genus Pogostemon; species Pogostemon cablin. The sequence continues at coordinate 12,694,586 of CM042993.1, forward strand.
GAAAAAAATTATCGCTCATGAAAAAGTTATAACAATTAATATATTTTTAATCAAAAATATAATAAGAGATAAATTTAATATTCACACTAATAAAAATAAAAAATAAGTAAAAGAAATTTTAAAAATATAAAAAAATAATGAAATTAATAAAAAAAACAAAATATTTATATTTAATTTAATCATTAAAGAAATAAATTAAAATAAAATTATTATATAGTCATAAAAAATATTATAAATCAATTTAAAGAAATAAGAAAAGAAAAAAACCATAACAAAATTAATTCAAAAAATGGTAAATTTGACAATTAAAAAAATAAAAAAAGACAAATTTCATTTTTGTACTAATAATTTTTTTTTAGAAAATAGAATTAAAACAAAAAAAATTATAAAAAGAACAAAAGATAATCAAAAGAAATTTTAAAAAAATATAAAATAGACAAAATAATATTAATCAATAGAAATTAAAAAAAAGAAACAGATACATTTCTTTAAAACTTAAAAAAAATTATTTATTATGATGAATAATTACATGTGTCTAATGAATTATAAAAGGAACGAATGAATAAAGAATCGTACTTGTCGGTGGAAAGATTATTAATTTTTTTTAATGTTTGATTTAATTTTATTTAATCTTATCAAATCCGTATTCGAATGTTAAAGTAAATTTTTGTATTTATTATTAAATTTTAATTTTAATTTTAATTAGGGAAAAATTACTATTAGATACACACTTTGTACCCCTAATTACTATTAGATACATTGATTTAACTATCACATACAAAATATTAAAGTTAAATACCAAATATAATTCTAAAACCATACACTTTTAAATCACAAACCCTAAACCACCACCGGACCACCGCCGGCTGGTCGCGGGACCAACGTCGGATCGCCGGTCTGCCATCGAAAAATGTCAGACCGCCGAAGTCGCCGCCTGAAAACTGCTTCGCCGGAGCATTGACGGACCGCCGATCAGCCATCGAAAAAGTTGCAGGTACGCCGCCGCCGTCGCCGGAGCTCTGCTGGACCACCGCCGGACCACCACACTTTTTTGCTGCACACACTTTTATTACTACACACACTTTGCTGCATACGAATTTTTGCTGCACACAACATTTATGTGCAGCACATTGTTGGGGTAATATTGGAATATCATTATATATTTTTGTAGTTAGTAGTACTCCCTCCGTCCGCCCGAAAGGTGGACATTTTGCCATTTTGGGCGTCCGCACCAAAGGTCCACATTTCCCTTTTTAAACACATGGGACCCACACACATCACTAATACAATAAATTTATGGGACTCATACACCCCACTAATACAACTACCAACTACACATTAAATAATAATACTCCTTAATCCACGTGCAAAAAGCAAATATCCACCTTTGAGGCGAATGGAGGAAGTAATATTTTTGTATGTTTGTATCTCATAGTAATTAAGGATTTTTTTTGTACCTAGTAGTAATCCTCTCTTTAATTAATAAATTTCTTATCTTTTAATCAAATAATAAATAATATAAATAATATTAAGTAAATATATAGGATCGAATATTAAAGTAAATTTATGTATTTATCTAAATTTTAATTTTAATTAGTAAATCTCTTTATCTCTAATCAAATAATAAATAATATAAATAATATTAAATAAATACACAGGATATATATATAATTTTAATTATATATATAATTTTAATTATATATATGAATAGATATCACCTACTAAGTAAAATAAATTTATTAATTAAGATATGTTCATAAAATAATTATTAAAACGTAAGAATAATTAAAATTAAATTTTATGTATATAATTGAGAATAATTTTAGATGAATAGCATAAAAAGAATATAGTTAAAAAAAAGAAAATATTATAACAAAATTAATAATATATATTTAATAAAATAATAATATAAAAAGAATTTAAAAAATATATATAACAATAAAGAAGGAAGTTACAAACGTATAAATTTGATTAAAAATTCAAAATAAATAAAAATAAATAAATTTATTATATGTATTAATTAAAATAAATTAAAATATAAACTTAAAAGATAAAAGATATGGAAAGATAGTATATATTTGATTGTTTAATAAAAAAAATATAAAGAAATTAATATAGGTAATCAAAAGAAATTGAAAAAAAAATTAAAAATATGAATCGGTCAATTTAAGAAAAAATCATACAAAAATCAATACATGTATTATTTGAAAGAAATAAAAAAAATTACAAATGCACACCTAAATTTGACTAACAAAATTTAAAATTAATAAATAATAAATAAATTTGACCCGTTTACATATTAATCAAAAGAAATCAATGTATTAATAATGATAAATAAAATATAAAAAAATAAAGAGTTTAGGGTTCAAATAAATGAAATTCATAAACATGAGATTTAAAATTCATAAAAAAAAATTGAGGGTTTCTTTTAAAAAATTCGCAACGAACCAAAAAAAAGGAAAAAATGAATAGCATAAAAAAATTAAAATCAATATACATAATAAATAACATAAATTAATATATACGCATTAATATAAACAAATAAATAAATTATTGTTTTAAACAAATTAGTTTTGTAAAAAAAATTAAGAGAAATTTATAAAGAATAAAAAAAAATTAAAAAAAAAACTATGAATTGATCAACTAAAGAAAATATTATAACAAAATTAATAATAAAAAAATCATATACCATCAATTTTTTAAGATGGTGAGAAACCTTCTAAATAATTTGTGTGTTTGAAGCGAGTAGACATTTATATTTATAGATTTAGGAAAAATTAATTTTGATTTAATCACATCATATTCAAATCTTAAAATAAATACATGTATTTTATCTTCATTAAATTTTAAATTTAAATAATAATTAATATATGATCTACACAAGATATATATGTATATATGAAACTATATCTCCTACTAAATAATATAAATAAATAAATATAATAAATAAAATTAATAATTAAAAAATCAACAAAAATTGTGGAAGTGACACCTCATCAAAATTAAAATATCCTTTAGTATATTAAAGATGTTATCACTTTTATTCGTTCTACGAATTTATGTAATAAATTTAATTGGGCATTTTATCACTTTTCCATGAATACATGTCACTTTATAATAGTAATGTTATCACTTTTTATTTATCGTATATATATTACTCCTTCCGTCCCACTAAAATTGTATTCTTTTTTTGGCACGGAGATTAAGGAGTATAATAATTTAATGGGTAGTGGGTTGAAGATATAATATTTTAATGTGTAGTGGATAGGTGATGAGTGTGTAAATTCACAAGTTTGGCACTATGTTTTGTGCTAGTTTTGGAGAGTTTTGATGTGGAAATAGGTGGAAAACCTATATATATTGTGAATTAGCATGAATCAGGTGTTAGTGGAGCTATTTAAGTGATTTTCTTAGCAAAAACGGAGTGAAAGGGCCAGGAATCGAAGAGACGGAGTCGAAGCCATGCGAACCGCCCAAGAAATAGGAGGGTTCGACCTGGTTGGAGGAGGGTTCAACCTCTCCAGCAGGTCGAACCAGCATTGCTGAGCTTACAGAAGAGGGTTCGACCACGACTCAAGTGGTTCGACCTGTCCATCAGGTCGAACCATGGTCGAACCAGTTCACAGAAAAAAGGATTCGACCACGACGTTTGAGTTCGACTTGCCAGTTGGTCGAATCGGGAGCGGGAATTGTCCAGTGATGAGGTTCGACCTGGGGTTCGACTAAGCCCGGAGTTGTTCGACCTGTTCAAGAGGTCGAACCAGTGCAGAATTCTTCCAGTAGCGGGGTTCGACTTGGGGTTCGACCTGTGGCCAGTTGTTCGACCTGTTTGACGAGGTCGAACCTACGTGCGAGAACTTACCTTATCCGGATTTTCGAGGCCAAAACGCGTGAGATCACTTAGAAAGCCCATTCCAAGCCCTAGAGACGTGATTACAAGTATAAAAGGAGGCTCATACAGAGTATTAAAGGAGCTTTTGATCATCAATCATAAGAGAGACAAGAGTAGAGGTGGTGATCCATCCGGAGGGCTGTGACAGAAGTTCGCTGAAGGTTCAAGTAAGAATGATCAATCTAACCATGATTGTTCCTAGATCAATCATGGGCTAGAACCGCCTTGGTAGTTCTAGGGTTATGAAAGTTTCATGATGTATTTCATATTTTGTGTGTAAAACTCCGTACAACACTACCTGTGGTTTGTTTTATATAAGATTGCATATTTAATCCATACTCATAGTCGTTTTGTGCATCAATGATCGTTGTGTAGAGTCTGAATACATAACATGGTTATTGGTTGAGTGCGTTCACTACTAAGCAGGGTTTATTGTTATAATTCTAAGTGAAGGGATTCCGAAGTCTTATTAGAACCGTCTTATATGAATATTCATTAATTGAATTAAATTCGGGTTGATGAATAGGATGAAGAGTATAACTTTATAGTACCTCATAACTTTATAGTACCTAAAAAGGGAAATCAAATCGGGTTAGATTCTAGACGTAGAAGATAATTGATTATGATAGTACCTAGAAAGGGGGTGAAGTATATCTCTTGCTCCAAGATTATTCACACGTGTCAAGCGCATATTTACTTGTGTCTATAGAGTAAACTTGCATGGTCTAGTGATGCGTCCACAAACCACAGGGCAGAGTCGGACACCATCACATGAAAATACGAATTGCTAGTGAAACTGGATGACCCGACGAACTACCTACTATTCTTCTTGATCACAACTCACTTTTCTCTACTCTTACTATTTCGTTTTGCTATTTCGATTAGAAGTTATTATTCCTTAAACCTTTACAATTACCAAACATAGTCTACAGTATACTAGAATATAACGAAATTGATATTTAACCGTCCCGTGGGTTCGATATTGTAACTTGGTCATCTTCGCGACTACAATTGATATCCTTATACTTGAGGATTAATTTGTGTGTTGAGAAAACCCCTATCAGTAGGTGTACTAGTGGTGTGTGTGAAGTGTGTGTGGGCTCCATGTGAATATGTTAATATTTTTGGGTGGGACCCATAAGCTTAAAAAGGAAATGTAACAACTTATGTGAGATGACCCAAAAAGGAAAATATCACAATTTCTATGGGACGGAGGAAGTAGTATTTATGCATGAAATTGTTAGAATATTCTTATCACATTTTCATCATTATATATCACTTTTTATTAAAAATATTATCACCTATTATATTTTCCGTTAATTGTTCATTAAATAGTTAATTATACAATTATCAAATTTTATTAAAAATATTATTACTTTTATTCATCCTATTAATAAATTAAATAATAAATGATTTAAATAATTATTATTAAAATTTTAAAAAACATTAATTAGAAAAATAATTATTAGAAGAAAAAAAAAGAATAAGTTATGTCTAACCAGAGAAAATTGATAACAGATCAATTGAAATATTAATGTAACTTTTATAATAATAAGTGATATTTGATCAACAAAAAAAATAATCATCCAATTAAATTATTTTATATATAATTTATAAAATAAATAAAAAATTATGGAGTAATATTTTTAATAAAAATAATACTCCTAATAATAAAAGGTAATAATATTTTTTATAATAATAAAATAAAAAAATTACTTGTTCTAATTAAAAGTTTTTATAAAATAATCAATTTTAAAATGATAAAGAAAAAAAAAGGTAAAAAAATACTCCCTCCGTCCGCTTCTAAGGTATCCATTTTACTATTTTTGGTGTCTGCTTCAAATATATCAATTTTTCCTATTTAGAACAAAAGTATATAATATGACCCACCACTTCCCTCTAATACAACTACCCACTTTACATATAATAATAATACTACTTAATCCACGTGCGAAAAGCAAATGAATACTTTAGAATCGAACGGAGAAAGTATTACACTTAATAAATTGTAAAGCGAGAAGCCAGCGCTTAAGGAGTTAAGGTTATTTAATGTGGGGTGGATAGTTGTATTAGTGGGGGTATATGTCATATTTTAATTGTATTAGTAGGTGTGTGTGGATCCCATGAGTATAAAAAAAAATATGACTCTTTGGGTGGGATGCCCAAAATGAAAAAAATGAACTCTTTGGGTGGGATAGATGGAGTAGAAACGTTAAAAAGCCCGTAAATTGTGGACTAGCTCAATTAAACCTAAAATAATTAGGGTTAGGCACAGAAATTTAAACCCGTTTAACATTCTGGTTTTTTCTGCCCGAATCGGTTAACCTGTGGACTAATAGGATTGGCCCGCCAGCCCGTAAGGTTGGGAGTTATTATTGGGAATTATTATATTTAATTTACCTCAATACTCCTAAATATACATCAATCGCCCCCTCCCACCCTACCTCAAGCCCATTGTGAGATAAACTTACATCATCCTTTAATTTTCATTTTTAATTATTTCTCTCACCATAACCCACCATTTTCTCTAATAAATAATAGGGTAAATATATTTTTTTTATCAATTAACTTTCTCTAATTTTGAAATTTGTCCATCAATTTCACACTTTTTGATATTAGTCCATTAAATTTACAAAATTCGACAAAATCGTCTTCTTATAGACTACAGCAAGTTTCTCAACTGGTCATGAGCACTGAGTCATTTTCTTTTTTTTAATGTTGGTAAGAGGATGACATATGGTGCAAGCTGCTGGCATTTACAAGCCACATAAATTAGAAAAGATTAATGAAAGGATTATCCACTTATAACTTCATTATACTACACTAATCATCTCTCTAACTTTGTCTCTCTTCCCCAACAATACCCACATATGAACATGCATATTCTAGGCAAGACAGGTGTTTGATGAATTGCCTCAACGAAATGTACAACCTATAAGTGGTAGATGAGAGGGTGGAAAGACCTTCCAACTGAGCTTGATTGCTGGGTGGGGTTCAAATCATGCCTTTTGTATGGATTTAGCCTCTTGCAAGAACAAGTTAAACAGTGAGCCATCTCTATAAGCTACTTGAGGCACATCCTACGATTTACCTCCTCCACCAATCCCTAGGGCAGGGGCGGTGGGGGCCCCTAATGGTGGGTACACCATGATATTGGGGTACCTAAAACACGGGTTCGTCGACAAGTCCTATGATTTGGGAGAGAAATGTGCCTCTTAAATGAAAAGCCAGATGCATACATGTTATCGATGATCTTGAATGGTTCAACTAGAGGAAATGCTGGCTTTGTTGGGAGCATAGAAGAGATGAGTTCGGAATTAAATTCGGTAGTACAACAGACTTGCTCTCTTGATTGAGTTCAATACAAAAATTTGGATCTTCTCATAATTGAATGCATTCAACGTATAGCCACTCTCTCTCTCGTACCCAAACACACAATAATCTAAAACTATAAATGGCTACCAACGGAAAGACGCTGCCGCGATCGGTGTCGGATTATAGCGAAGTGCAGGCGTCCCGCTACCTGAAGTTCTAAAAAAATCCTTCAAAGTCGTCGATGGTCCGCCTAGTTCTGCCGCTAGAAATCCATTTTTGTTACACGTATTCATGAATCTACCATGTGAATTAATGTGCTTCACAGCAAGCTAGATCAATCCATTTCATGTGTGGGAGATTCATGGATTCGTGAGTTTCTATTTTCCTAGTGTGTGAGCCGGTCCTTTAATTTCGAGGCCCTGTGCAAAATATTTTTGAGACCTTATATTTTTTAAAATACATAAAATAAATATAAACTAAATGTGAATATAATTATACTTTTTAAATAATAAAATAAGGTGTATAATAATAAAAGGCATCAAATTATTATTTTTAAATTTTTTTTTGTAATTAACTAATCAAATAAAAAGAAGTTAAATATTTATGCTAAATTACAATTTATGTTCAATAACTATAACGGATGAAAATTAGAAAAAAAATTGAAAAAGAATAAAAATTGTGAGAAAATTAGAGAAAATAAATACAATTAAAACATAAAGAAAAATATATATATATATATATATATATATATATATATATATATATATATATATTTTCGAATGACCCGTGACACTTTGATGTGACTTTTTCTATGTCACTCAATTAGATAAGTGACACATAGAAGAGATGACTTATCGTATATACTTTAGAGGCAATACATTAGACGTGTATCAATCTATATAGAGATGACACATGACATGTCACGCTAAAATGTCACAGGACACCCCGTGCTTCCCTATAAAATTCGAACTCAAGTGAATGCGAAAAAAATAATTAAGTGATGTCAATTAAGACATTAGGTATTTATATTCATATTTCAATTAAAAAATACATATATTATAAAAAAATAAAAAAATTGGGGGCCCTCGTCGAGGTGGGGCCCTGTGTGGTGGCACCTCCTACACCACCCCAGGGCCACCAATAGAGTGAGTTTCTTTTTTAATGGAATAATCAGACGTGTATAATTTTATTTAATGGACCAATATTTCTCACACATGGATGGCGGAGGGAATACGAACGATGCTAAAGGAGTACAGGTCGGAGTATATTAGTTGAAAGTATATTAGTTTTTGTTTCTTGTGTTTGTTATCCAGCTTTACAAGGGTTGGGGTTCCTATCCTTCACCCCTTACTTATAAACGATAATGTGTACGCATCTGGCTTTTCATTTAAAAAACACATTTCTCTCATCAAATCATAGGATTGGTCGACGAACCCATGTTTTTAGTACCCCGATATCATGTAATTATAGGCTGTACATATTCGTTGAGACAGTTCATCAAACACTTAGCGTACGTAGAACATGCATGTTCATGTGTGGGTTTGGTTGGGGAAGAGGGAGAGAGTAATATAGTGTAATGAAATTGCAAGCTGCTAATCTTTTCATTAATCCTTTCTAATTCACATGGCTTGTAGGCTACTGCAAATTTCATCCTCTAGCCAACATTGAAAAAAAAAAAACACGTAAGCATGACATCAGCATGATCGGTTGAGTAACTTGCTGCAGTCGGTAAGAGGTTGATTTTGTCGAATTTTGTAAATTTAATGGACTAATATCAAAAAGTGTGAAACCGATGGATAAATTTTAAAATTAGAGAAGGTTAATGGATAAAAAAATATATTTACCCTAAATAAAATAATACTTAAATAAATATATTAGAATTAATTTAATTATCATAAATTCTATTAAATGATACATTTTAATAATGTTTTGCATTTGATTTTAATTCTCTAAATTTCTAAATAATGTATGAGTTAATTATAAATTTGTTGTACTTATAACAAATTTAAATTTACAAATTTTTAAATTTTTTTATTGTACATCTCATTTAACTCGAAGCCCGTTAGTGTTAGTATTAAGTTCACCTTTTAGGATACCCGTTTAAACATGTCCGATTAACCCAAAGCCCGATTAGCCCGAAGCTCGTTAGAATTGGCATGTTTAACATCTCTAATAATAAATAAGTAATGAATTAACTAGACAAGCGGTTGACTCGATGATCCTTTGTTACTTTTTTATATTTATTTATTTAATTTTTTGGTTAATTTTTCAATAAAAATACTCATACTAATTTAATTTGAGCGAAACTATGTTTTAAGAGATACTCTCTTATGAGACGGGTCAACCCATTGTTAAAGTATGTTTATTATATAGATAAAGTATGTTAATTTGTAGTTAAAGTATGTTTGTAGTGAATCATACTATAACACTTTAAAAACATACTTAATTCTTTATCTATCATACTTTAAAAAAAATACTTTAACTACTAATAAGCATACTTTACTTATAAAATAAACATACTTTAACAACGGGTCGACCCGTCTTACAAGAAACTTTGTCATGCCTTAATGGGTTTAATGATACGGATTTAAAATAATAACATTATTTTATTAGAATTGTTAAAAAGCCCGAAAACCATGAGCTCGACCAGATTTAATAATAAAAAAAATAGGGTTATGGCCAAGAAATTTAGGCTCATTTAATATTTGGGCTTTTTGGCCCGAACCGATTAACACGTGGATTGATAGGGCTGGCCCGCGGGCTACCCGGGCCGGCCCGTAGGGCTGAGAGTTATTATTATTATGCTTAATTAATTTTAACACTCATAACCTATACAGCAACCACCCCTTCCCACTCTACCCCAACTCATCGTGGAACAAACTCTCGTTATCCTTTAATTTTCATCTCTTTCTTATTCTTTCTCTCACTCTAACCCACCATTTTCTCTAATTAATAAAATAATACTTAAATAAATATATTAGAATTAATTTAATTATCGCAAATACTTTTAATTTATATGTTTTAACAACATTTTGCATGTATTAATTTTAATCCTCTCAAATTTTAAATAATGTAATAGTTAATTTTGAATTTGTTATTATTTATAACTTATTCAAGTTTATAATTTTTTAAATATTTTTTATCATACAACCCACGAGTCCGGCCCGTTTAACCCGTAGTCCGTTAGGGTTAGGTTCCCCTTTTAATAGCCCGTTTAAACAGGCCCGATTAACTCAAAGTCCGATTAGCTCGAAGCTCGTTAGAGTTGGCCCTAATGAGTTAGGATTGACCCGTTTAACATCTCTAATTTTTATTAAAAAAATAATATTAATAATAATTTTATTCGTGCAAGGTCTTTTTGATGGAAAACGACTTTTATATACTCGCGATAAGGTTTTATACTGTGATATATTTTAATAATTATTAAATTATTTAAATAAAAATTTATATATATTTATTATATTGTCCTATTATTTTAAATAATTTTTAATAAGTAAGAAATAAATATTTATTGAAGATAATGTGTGTAATACTTTTTTAATATATTTTAATAGTTATATAAGAGATTATTATAATTTGAAAATTTTTTAGTAAAATTGAGGAATTTGCTGTAGAGCCCAGCAAAAAATAACAATTTATTTTCCTACCCTAAAATCAAATGCATATATTTTTTTTGCCCGAATTTACCAAAAAACCCTTAACACGAAATTTCGAGTTAACTAGGTTGCACCCTTTAAAAAATTAGACAATTATTCGAGAAATCAAATTCTAGTTAAAAGATTCGAGTAAATATATTTGAGTTAAATTTCGAGTAAATTGATTCGAGTTAACAATTTCTAGTAAACTATTGAAATTTATTTAACTCGAAAATTACTATTTATTACTCAAAGTATATAAATCAATATTTAACCAGAAATCTCGTTGACTCAGATTTTAATTAATTCGAAAAATTGACTCAAAATTTTTAATAAATTAACTCGAATATTTTACTAAAAGTTTCACAAGTTCTTTTGACTCAAATTTTTTAACTCAAAATCAATCTTCATTACTAAAAAATCTAATTGACTCAAACTTTTTCTTAACTCGACAATTTATTAACTCGGATTTAACTCAAAAATTTAATTGACTCAAATTTTCTCTTAACTTGAAAATTAAATTAAGGATTCAACTCGAAATTTTATTGGCTTGAATTTATTTGACTCAATATTATTGACTCAAATTTTTTAACTCGAAAATCAATACTACATTACCAGAAAATCTAATTGATTCAAAAATTTTCTTAACTGGAAAATTTATTAACTCAGTCAAACTTTCTCTTAACTCGGAAATTAAATTGAATTATTATTGACTTTAATTAATTATCTAACTCGAAATTGATTCCTTAATCACTCAAATCATTAAGTAAAAATTGTATGCTGACTGAAAAATTATTTAATTTGAAAATTAACTACAATTTTAACTCGAAAATATTGACTCCAAATTTTTTACTCGGATATTTGACTCAAGCTACTCGAATTTTTATTGAATAAAATTTATTTAACCCGAAGTTCAATACTTCATTATACAATTCATTAATTCAAATATTAAATCGGAAATCAATATTGACTAAAAAATTCTTTTAACTCAAAAAATTTTTTTAGGACTTAACTTGAATTATATTGACTTATAATTTAATTTAACTCTAAATTAATGCTTCTTTACTCGTCTAATTAACTCATGCATAACTCGAATATTACCATTAATTCAAAATTTAGTTAACTCAAAATATAACTCTAAACTTTGACTATAACTATTTTACTCGATATTTTTTTACTTTCAATACTAACTTGATTTTTTATTGACTCAACACATTTAATTCGAATATCAATATTTGATTACTTGAATTACTTAACTCAAAAATAAAAATTTGGCATTTCTGGACCCTGATGTTGCTTTCCAGTTCCTCTTTATACTCCCTCCGTCCCGTCAAAAGAGGGTCTTTTGCTTTTTTGCGCGTATATTAAGAAGTATTATTATTTAATGTGTAGTGGATAGTTGTATTAGTAGGAGTGTGGACCCCATATTTTAATTGTATTTGATGGGGTGTGTGGGTCCCATGTGTGTAAAAAAAATGGACCCTATGGGTGGGACAACCAAAATGGCAAAAAGACCACTTTAAATGGGACGGAGGGAGTATATTTTATCAATTTCATTCCAAAATAGGTCTAAAATATGCAAAATTTCATTATTACCCATGAAGTCATAAAATATATGAAAATAAATAATAAACTCCACAAACACTGCTAAAATAATAAAATAATCATATGAAAACGGCATGTGAAAAGTGCTAAATTTCATATTGATCACTTGTTAATCAAATTGGATTGACACGAATTACTTAACTCGAATGTTAATATTTGTTTACTCAAAATTATGACTCAAATTTATTTAACTCAGAATCCATTTAATATACAGGTGTGGCTAACCTTAAAAATTTTTAAATACACTCCCATGGCCTCATAATATTAATAAAATATTAAAATTATTATAATATACTCTTTATACCCTATTATTTGACTATTATATCCTTTCTAAAGTAAGTAAAATACTTTTCATATTGACGTTGAAGAAAACTTTCAGTTTAGATCTTTTGGAATTAGATTGAAAATAAACGATTGAATGAAAATTTTATCAAGGTTTTATAGATGTGATGCTACTCATGGTATACCTTAGAATTTAAAATTTTTTTAGGGTTTTTGTTTGAGGATCTGTACACTGAATATATTATATATCGTCTTTTCTATAATTTTATGAAGTTCATTATTAATAATGACCTCCACAAAAAATTATTTTTAATAAAATTTTAAATTTTAATATTTAATATAATAAAATTTTATTATTTTTATTTATCATATATAAAATTCTATTTTAAAAATAAATTTTGAATTATGAATTTGAAATCCTATCAAAAATTCATAATTTATTCAAATAGTGTAATTCAAATGAATTGATTTAAAATTAAAGGAATTTAAAATCCACTCATTTTCAAATCCATTAGATTTGAAATGACTCAATTCAAACACAACCTAAAAGTATATAATTGTACTAATATACTTTAATTCTCTCAGTGCAATGCATGGATGAGTAACATCTAGTTTAATCAAAAGGTAAACTACTTGGTCATGGTGTGCATACATTCAAATTTCACAATCTTTAATATATTAAAAGTGAGTATAATAATAAAAATATTACTCCCTCCGTCCCACGATTATTTTACACTTACTATAAAGGGTGTCCCACAATTAATGTTACATTTTTATTTTTGGATAATGGGACCCACACAAAATTATTAAATATCTCTATTGGGCACACAACACTCCACTAATACTGTTGGTGCTTGGATCGTTTGGTTAACGTGACCTGTTAGGGATTCATACGTTTCTATCACAGCGGAAGCAATAAATCATAGAAACGATTACCGTTCACCAAGGTATGTTGATGAAGATTGATTCTCGCAGGCAGCATACGCAGTCCCACGAGAATGGCCATAACTTCCTCGTTTGATGTCGGAATTGAGTAATATTTATGTTCAGACAATCCTCTCTTCGACAGCTTTCCGTCAATATATTGATCATCAAATTCTGAGCAATGTACGAATTGTTACAAATTTTGCAAGGTCGCGGACAGCAGCAGCAAACTAACTTCTGATCTTCTGCTGTATGTCTCAAGTCCGATCTCGACGTCGTGTGGGCGACGATCTACGAGACCTCCTCAATCTGCTCTCAACCCTCATCACACGTAAATAATGAATTAGATTAGATTAGGGTTCCAGATAAGTTGTGGTGACTTATATACATGGGCTACAGCAGGGACCAGGAGGAGAAATTGGGTTGGGCCTCCATTGGGCTTAAGTATCCAAGCTTAGCCCAAAGCTTATACTTAAGTCCAATAATAATAATATATTCTACTAAAATATTATTATTGCACTACCGTACCAATCCCAAAATTACGTTTTGGGCTCCTTCTTATTATGAGCCCGTTAGTCTCCCCATGTTTAAGATATACAATGTCCATTAATTAATTTAAGTTACTGACAACTCAATTAATTAATATCTCATCCAAGAGTAATACCACTCAACCTCATTATCATGCCGGAATAAATTCCACCTGCAGGATTTACATGATAATCCTTATGAGCTCCTCAAGGGGACATCATCAACCTATGACGGACATGGATTCCTTCTACAATCAACAGCACACCATAGAGACAGCACTACTTCCCAACTCATCGAGTTTGTTGATTTAATAACATGTAAATCTCACCCATTGATGAATCAAAGAAATACATACTGCCCTACGTGTCGAGGTTATTGTATAGGGATTAAGAGCACGAACTTCCATGATAACTGAGATCAAGTTCTCCTATAAGTCAGTATAAGTCGAACGATCTCAAGCGGTCCTGCTCAATACACACAAGTGCACTAATGTGATTCTATAGCCAAGACAAGCTAATACCAAATCACACTACAACCATCCCGATAGAGAGTCCCCGTCTATCTCGGTTGTGAGCATCAGTTTATACTTTATAAGGAAACCGATAATATGATCTTCCGCGTGTTGTCGCACAACATATTATCTACAGTATAAAGTAAGTGGACTATTGCATCGAACATATAAATAAATTATAAGATGCAATCATTTGATTATATGATTCTCATTTCAAATTAATTGTTATAATATTGTTCATACAAAAAGCTAGACTTTTAGTATACAATCCAACAATCTCCCACTTATACTAAAAGACTATGCTGTCATGTCTTCCACCATACATCTGATTTTCACTCCCACTACACGACCATCAAAAGTTCTCGCCTTAAGGTCCTTGTAAATGGATTTACTAGGTTATCATCCGATGCAATCTAGGTGACAACAACCTTCCCCTCATCATACGATTTCTCGTAACAGGTGGTACTCGCGCTCCATGTGTTTAATTTCCTTATGGGCTCGTGATTCCTTCAAGTTTGCAACTGCACCAATATCATCAATATATATTGTGATATCCTTGGGCAAACTTAGAAACACTTCGAAGTCCATCTTGAAGTTTTTAGAGTCATACAGATACTTTGGCTGCCTCATAGGCTCTAATTTATCATCTTTCCATGATGGAGTCCGGAGTCTGAAATATATTTCTATATAACACTCCTCCACATTATGACTCAACTTCCTAAAATTAAACGCATAACCTTTGAGGTGGATTTACTGTCGTCCCTATCTGATTTGAAAAATTTGAATCTATGTAACCCATAAGAATCAGTGAATCTGTTCGGTAAGCCCACATATAGTTTCTAGTCCTTTTCAGGTACATAAGTATATGTCTTACCATAGTTCAACATTCTTATTTTGGGTTACCTTGATACCCACTGTTCATGCCATCGGCAAAACAGATATCCAATCTCGTGTGTAGCATTCCTTAGATTAAGCTTCCTTATTTGCCGAAGCATAAGGAACCGCTTTCATCTTCTTTATCTACTTTTGTGTCACAAGACACATTCACTTAGATAAATTCACATGCTAAACGAGTAAGGATCGTATCATTATATGAAACTTGAGATAAGCATAAACATCCTTTCTTGTGATCCGTATTACCGTGATCAAAATGATATTTTTGCTCTTCTTAAGTCCTTCATCTCATACCGCTTTATCAACCATACCCATACGCCCGACAATACTATTTCATTGTCTCCAATGAGCAAGATACTATCTACGTATAGTACAAGAAATACCATCACGTTTCCATCACTCTTTTCATTACACAAGACCCATCCGATCATTGATTAGATCCATGTCACTGGATTACCTCATCAAAACGGATGTTTCATGATCTTGAAGCTTGCTTTAGTCCATGAATGGACACTTTTAAGCTTATTATCACAATGCTCTTAGCTTTTTGCAATGAATCACTCTGGTTGCTTCACATAGATGTTTCCCTTAAGACTTCCAATCAGGAAAGTTGTCTCGACATCTATTTGCTATCCCTCATATTTCATATGAGTAGCAACAAATAAAAGAGTCTAGATCAACTTAGGCATAACTATCGGCGAACAGGTTTTCTCATAATCGAACTCTTTCTTTCTGAGTATACCTTTTCGCAACAAGCTTGCTTCCAAGGTTTTCACCTTATTCTATGATCCTCTTTTATTCTTGCATGCCCGCTTTCAATGGCTTTTACGCCATTTAGCGGTTCAACAAGCATCCAGACCTAATTTAAAATCCATCGATTCTATTTTAATATTCATTGAACTTACTAAGATTCCGCATTTTAATTTTGTAGTGCAACGTCGTATCCCTGGGATAATACCATGTTTACTAAGGATCAAGTCTTACGACTTTCCCAAAACATGTATCTCACGGGTTGTCGAATAATCCTCCCACTGCGACAAGGCACTACATGTAATTGTGTATCAGACGTGACACGCATTGCAGTTTACCTTGTGGTATATCCTCTTGTACACTTGGTACTTATACTTTGTGTTTTCTTCTCACTACCTTTAGAACAACTCATACATGGGTTTGTTTTCCAAAAATCTAGTATTTGTGTTAACAATCACCCTTCGATCTTTTAGACTAAATAAATCACCTTCATTTTTATAGCATATCCCACAAACAGACAAACATTCAAATGAATTACTGTTTCTAGGGCTTACCCATAAAATGAATTTAGTAATTCCAAATAATTCATCATCCATCTAATCATTTCCATAAGAGTGCTACACCTTCTATCCACCACACTATTCAGCTGGGGTATGTCCGGTGTAAACAATTTGAGATTTAATCTCAACCTCTGATTAATAGCTCCTAACTATCCTAAGAGGTACTCGTAATGACGATTAAATCATCATTACTTGATATATTTTCCATGATGCTTTACTGTACCAACCTTGCAATTCTTGAATAAATCAAAGAACTTAGACATGCAGTGCATCAAATAAATATATCGGTATCTAGAATAATCTTCGATTATTCATTACCACCTCTCGCTTGGATAATATTATGTCCGCTTGAATCAGAATGAACCAATTTCAACATATATATCTATGGCTCTACACCCCATTACCTTGAAAAGATAATTAATCATTTTTACTTCCAAGAAAGACTCGCAAGTCCGATAGTTTCCACTTCAGATAAACCTTACGGTCCATCTGCTATCAACTTTTGAGGCCTACTCAAGTAAAATGATCTAGTCTTAGACGCCAAATGCATGTTTAGTTCATATCCGAAGGTATCTTTCTCTTACTAAGATTAGAAGATTCATTATTAATTACTATTTGTTGCATCTGTGGAATATACATGATTTAAGAGTATACAAATTGTTCACCAACGTACAATAACAGATTACAACTCTATCCTTCATTATAATGACCATGTCATTTAAATGAAATGGAGTATCCATCTATTAATGCATAGAAACTGAAATCAAATTCTTTCTATGAAAACGTACGTAAAACAATTTCTCATAATCAAACGTCTACTCATATCATTAGATAAATAGACAACTCCCACTGCAATAGCCACTACTCTTGTAGTTTTACCCATGTCATAACAATCTTATCCTCACTTAGTAATAAACATTTAGTGATTCCAGTATCTACACACTTCGTGTCAGTAAATGCCATCACTAATCATGTTTTAAACAACTAGTGAATAAGATATAAAACTTGTTCACATTATGATGAAAATGGCTTTCCTTTGCCACATGTTTTGCTAGAAGTTTTTCACCATATACATCCTATTGTAATTCAGGTGGAACTTACTCAAAAACATCTAGGCAATTCACGAAGAATTAAATTGATCTAGGTTTCCCTTCAATTTATACTCCATGCTTTCCCAATTCATTCATCAAATTAAATCATGATCTTCTGCCTTTTAACTTACTCAAGTATCCGAAGAGTTACATGAGACCATCATATTTCTATGAACCTCTCATCTCTTCACTAGAGACTTTAATAGGCATCATGAGACGTCCCTTGTGAGAACACACATGTATTTTCTTAAGCAGTAAAATTCAAAGCCAAGATTCTTTTCTAATCATCTAATTTGGACAAGTAAATATAATTTCTTTTAGTTAATAATATGTGAGATAAAACCATTTTAAAATCAGAGAATCATAAATTAATTTACCGATCAAAACTTTGAATTTTATCCTTTTATATTGATTCCCTCAAAACAATATAAAAATAAAATTCACCGACATCTCAAGCACCGTGAGTCTGCAAGCCACGTTAGTGTGGACGTTTACAAACCCGAACATTTACAAGAGAAGGTTTTACCCATTAATTTCATTTGTCAACCTAACTTCATGACAAAATAATTAATAGTCGATTCCTCTTTAGCCATGCAAATAATAGCAGTGACTCCGTTGGGGAGGATACTAATTATTTACATCTAAGTGTGCACCATTATTTGATTCCAAGTCCGCTGCCCAAGCTTATGTGCCTTACTGTTGGAGAAGTACACACGCGCTCAGATAACTTTCTACAACCATCAATTATATAAGTTTGTACTAGTGAACCGCATATAAGCTCATCCGTTAGGGAGGAAGACACTATAGCCAACGCGCAAGTCCATATGCATCACATTACAAACAATAATTATTTAAAGAAGTTTGTACCAGTGATCCGTGAATAAACTCATCCGTTAGGGAGGAAGACTCTATTGCCAACGCGCAAGTTTACTCACATCACTTACAAACCAATAATGGAGGCCGTGGGAATTAATTACCAATCCTCTCTCCCACTTAGTTATTTAAGACCGAGGGTTTTTACATGCATATAATATTTCAGAATAAAATATGCAACCTAGCATGCTCATACTTCCAAATATATAACAATAATTGACCAATAAAACAATTATAGCAGTTATATATAAGGAAATAAATTGCCAAAAATAAGTTGACTTGATCAACACTCCAACATACATGCATATAATATACCAAATATAATACGCAATCTAGCATGCTTCTATTTAAGGCAATAAATTATAGAGAATCATGCATACATATATAACAATAATTAATTAATTAATCAATTATAACAGTTATATAACAGCGAATTCGATTGTTCGCCACCAATCACGAATGCGGACAACTGCGATGGGGATCGACCTCCCTGCAGCCTGCTGCACCACTCTGGCACCCTGCCCGATCATATTGTGAAGACTCACGCGGAACCTGATGCAGACCAGTCGAACTTGATGCAAACCCGCTCGAACCTAGTGCAGAGTCGATCGAACCTGATGCAGACCAATCGAACCTAATGTGAATCTGCTCGAACCTGGTGTATCATTGATCGAACCTGATGCAGACCAACCGAACCTGATGCAAATCCGCTCGAACCTGGTGTAGCATCAATCGAA
Organism: Pogostemon cablin; assembly: GCA_023678885.1. Lineage (NCBI taxonomy): Eukaryota > Viridiplantae > Streptophyta > Magnoliopsida > Lamiales > Lamiaceae > Pogostemon > Pogostemon cablin. Next base: position 12,714,183 of record CM042993.1, read on the forward strand.
CCTGATGCAGACCAATCGAACCTGATACAAATCCGCTCGAACCTGGTACAGCATCGATCGAACCTGATGTAGACCAACCGAACCTGATGCAAATCCACTCGAACCTGGTGTAGCATCAATCGAACCTGATGCAGACCAATCGAACCTGGTACAGCATCGATCGAACCTGATGTAGACCAATCGAACCTGATGCAAATCCGCTCGAACCTGGTACAACATCGATCGAACCTGATGTAGACCAATCGAACCTGATGCAAATCCGCTCGAACTGTCGCTCGTCCAAGGGCCTACTTGCACGGAATCAAGTTCAGCCCAACGCGCAACATCAAACTATACCAACTGTCGTTCAGGATTCGCAACCATAGGAACCTGGGAATCCAATCTTCACCGTCCAGAATCTAAGCCTGTGAGTTTTGAACATGCTGTCCGAATTACAGGTCGATCCAACGGTTAGATTATGAGAAACAACTCTTTTTCCTCGACTGCGCAGAACAGAATCGTCCAAAAAACTGCTTCTGTTTTGGCGTATTCCCGACAACACAAAGCTCCAAATATGATCTTCACCGTTCAGAATGTACATCCAAAAATTCAAACGTGCTGACCAAAATTCAGCCTGATCCGACGGTAAAAACTCCGGTTATTGCCTCTGCAATATCATTGCGCTGGATTTTCTCTCAATTCCTTCCTTCCATGTGAAATTGACGAACAATTTTCGTCGAATCCTCTCACACACAACCATCAACGAACAGATATGATATAGGATATATTTCACATAGGGATATTCATGGTTTGCGTAGTAAAACTAAAACCCTAAACATGCGATCCTAATTTCGAAAAATTAATCACATAAACCCTAGCCTAACGTGTCACGCTTCACCACGAAACCGAAGCTCTGATACCAATTGTTGGTGCTTGGATCATTTGGTTAATGTGACCCGTTAGGGATTCATACATTTTTATCACAGCGGAAGCAATAAATCATAGAAACGATTACCATTCACCAAGGTATGTTGATGAAGATTGATTCTCGCAGGCAGCATACGCAGTCCCACGAGAATGGCCATAACTTCCTCGTCTGATGTCGGAATTGAGTGATCTTTATGTTCAGACAATCCTCTCTTCGACAGCTTTCTGTTAGTATATTGATCATCAAATTCTGAGTAATGTATGAATTGTTACAAATTTCGCAAGGTCGCGGACAGCAGCAGCAAACTAACTTCTGATCTTCTGCTGTATGTCCCAAGTCCGATCTCGACGTCGTGTGGGCGACGATCTATGAGACCTCCTCAATCTGCTCTCAACCCTCATCATACGTGAATAATGAATTAGATTAGATTAGGGTTCCAGATAAGTTGAGGTGACTTATATACATGGGCTACAGCAGAGACCAGGAGGAGAAATTGGGTTGGGCCTCCATTGGGCTTAAGTATCCAAGCTTAGCCCAAAGCTTATACTTAAGTCCAATAATAATAATATATTCCACTAAAATATTATTATTGCACTACCGTACCAATTCCAAAATTACGTTTTGGGCTCCTTCTTATTATGAGCCCGTTAATCTCCCCATGTTTAAGATATACAATGTCCATTAATTAATTTAAGTTACTGACAACTCAATTAATTAATATCTCATCCAAGAGTAATACCACTCAACCTCATTATCATGCCGGAATAAATTCCACCTGCAGGATTTACATGATAATCCTTATGAGCTCCTCAAGGGGACATCATCAACCTATGACGGACATGGATTCCTTCTACAATCAACAGCACACCATAGAGACAGCACTACTTCCCAACTCATCGAGTTTGTTGATTTAATAACATGTAAATCTCACCCATTGATGAATCAAAGAAATACATACTGCCCTACGTGTCGAGGTTATTGTATAGGGATTAAGAGCACGAACTTCCATAATAACTGAGATCAAGTTCTCCTATAAGTCAGTATAAGTCGAACGATCTCAAGCGGTCCTGCTCAATACACACAAGTGCACTAATGTGATTCTATAGCCAAGACAAGCTAATACCAAACCACACTACAACCATCCCGATAGAGAGTCCCCGTCTATCTCGGTTGTGAGCATCAATTTATACTTTATAAGGAAACCGATAATATGATCTTCCGCGTGTTGTCGCACAACATATTATCTACAGTATAAAGTAAGTGGACTATTGCATCGAACATATACATAAATTATAAGATGCAATCATTTGATCATATGATTCTCATTTCAAATTAATTGTTATAATATTGTTCATACAAAAAGCTAGACTTTTAGTATACAATCCAACAAATACAACTACCCACTTTATATTAAAATATTATTTCTCTCACCTCACAACACATTAAAATACAATACTCCTTAATCTCCATGCAAACAGTAAACGTAACAACAATTGCGGGAAGGGGGGAGTAGATTATAAAAATAATTATATTAAATTTAAATCATATATTTTTTTAAAATGATAACTTTGCATAAACATAAAAAATTAAATTAAATTAAATTTATCCCTCTCCACCTATATAATAAAAATCTTTATTTATTCATTCACATAAATTATTCACCACAACGAACAAAAGCTATCTTCACTTTTTAAAGAAAAATTTCAATTTATTTTTTTTATTTTTTATTGATTAATTTTTGCTGTTTCTTTTATATTTTTTAAATTCTCTTTTACTTATTATTTTGTTTCTATTTAAACTTCTTTTTGGTTTTTATGTATTTTATTTTTATTTTTTTGGAATTTTTCATGTGAATTTTTGTGAAAACAATCTACTTTTCACATATAATTAAAACTCTTTATTCGTTCTTTATACAAACACATGTAAAGAGCAAAATTTTTTTTCAAGTTCTATTCAAAGTTTGAAGAAAGATATCTATTTTTATTATAATTATGTTTTTTTTTAAATTTTTTTATTATATTTTAATCTTTTGATTTCTTTACATTACTATTTTTTTCATGGTTAATATTATAATTTTTTAAATTAATTTTTTTTATTTCATCGAATTGATTTATATTGATTTTTTTATTAATTAACTTTATTATAAATTTTTTTCTTCAATAATTAAATTAACATATTTTAAATTTTTTTGATTAATGAAATTCTGCAACAAAAATCATAACAAAAATTAAGAAACCAATTCAATAATTTTTTAATTTTTTTTTGAGTAAATCAATTTAACAACGATATTAAGCTTTTACAAATGGAAGCAAATTTATATTTGAATTTATATAAATTGAATTTTACTCTTCAATATAAACTTATATTAAATTAAAATTGAATAAATATTTATATTAAATTTGAAATATATTTTTAAAATTGTTTAATAAATAGTTATATAAAGCTTGAATATATTTTTTAAATTGTAACTTTACAACTCGTGCAATACATGAGATTCATACTAGTTTTTAATAAAGGCGACAACTATTTCTTTAAAAAAAAAATAGCAAAGACGAGTGAAGGGTTTTAACTAGCAAATCCAAGGTTGAAAAGGCCATCGATAAATATAAAAGTAAAGGGTTTTAACTTTTAAGAAACATACTGAGGTTTCATACTCAAGCTTTTCTGTTTAACCGGCGGCAGAATGGTGGCGAAGAAAGGCGGTAGAGCAGGAGGAGGTGGAGGAGACGATGCTGAGGAGGAACTCTCCCGTGTCCCCTTGCAAGCCATTCTGTTGGCCGATAGCTTTGCTACTCTCTTCCGCCCAATCACTCTCGAACGCCCTAAAGTATGTCATTCTAATTGATTGCCTAACTGTATTGCGCAACATTTATGTAGCTTATCTTAGATTCTATGTGTTTTTACGCTTTATTCGCACGCAGTGTGTTGTGACCAGGTAGATTAATCTTCAGTTATTATTATTATTATTATTTGTTAATAAGGTACTGTTGCCACTGGTTAATGCTCCTATGATTGACTATACTTTAACGTGGCTTGAATCTGCTGGAGTTGAGGAAGTTTTTGTGTTTTGCTGTGCTCATTCCAAGCAAGTGATTGATTATCTGGAGAAATCTGGCTGGTTTGGCCAACCTAACTTTTCTGTGACCACAATAGAATCATACAATGCTACAAGTGCTGGGGATGCTCTGCGATTGATATATGAAAGGCATGTGGTGAGTTGATCTTCTAATTTCAATTTGGTTAGCTTCTGAGCCTTAAACTATTTTTTTTGTATGGTATTCTCTGTAAAATTCTTATATTGGTTTGTCGATTATTTTTATAATTAAATTTCTGCTTGGTTTGACTTGCTTAGAAATTAATTTTCTCTGTGTTACTTGTCAGTTCCTTATCATTGTGTTCGTTCAAATTCTTGTGGATTCATAGTTTATCTATTCATAATAAAGGACTTTGGGTTATTATTTACATTTATAGTTATTTTATTACTCTTTTATTATTTTATACAAATGTATAGAATCTTTTACTGTATTGAATTCAACATTAATAAAGTTGACTATGTTTCGTTCTTTGAAGATTCGTGGAGATTTCATTCTTGTTAGCGGGGACATCGTAAGCAACATGTCACTAACACAGGTGCTTAAAGAACACAAAGACAGAAGGAAAAAGGATAAGAATGCTGTAATGACTATGGTAATAAAACAGTCAAAGCCATCTCCAGTAACTCATCAATCGCGTCTTGGTACAGAGGAACTGTTTATGTCAATTGATCCCGAGACAAAAGAACTCCTGTATTATGAGGATAAGGCTGAAACTTCAAAAGGGACCGTCACTTTGGACAAAACGTTATTGATTGATAATTCTTCTATACGTCTTCATAATGACAAGCAGGTTCCTGTCTTTATCTAACTTGTTAGACTTTATCTTTATGCATGCAACAGTATGAACTGCGAAACACTGTTCGAAAAATAGTTAAGAAGCATTTCATTATCTTAATCTAATAAATCAGAAATTAAGCACAGTTTTCTTCTATTTAGTTGTCAGTTCTCTGGATCTCTTGCTTATTATGACAGACATAGTTGAGAAACAGCATGTTCTGTCTTTGAAATATTTGAACTGATACAACTCTGTCCAGCATGTGTAAACTCTCTTTATCTTTATGCATGCAACAGTATGAACTGCGAAACACAGTTTGAAAAATAGTTAAGAAGCATTTCATTATCTTAATCTAATAAATCAGAAATTAAGCACAGTTTTCTTCTATTTAGTTGTCAGTTCTCTGGATCTCTTGCTTATTATGACAGACATAGTTGAGAAACAGCATGTTCTGTCTCTGAAATATTTGAACTGATACAACTCTGTCCATGCATGTGTACACTCTCTCTTTTCAATGCTCTAGATCACAATTGATGCAGAAATGATTAATTGTTGAAGGTGTCAAGTACTAAGCATGTTAATTAATACAATAAAGAAGCACCATATAAATTATAACTTTTAAAAGAAATCTATTGATCATAATTTCTTAAGCAATATGGTCTACTGATTTTCACTTTTCTTTCATCACTTTTACATCTTTTAGATTTAGACGGTGTGGTACTTCTTGAAGGTGAGAGAAATACCTGTAATGGATGCAGCTAGCTTAAGTTGTATTTGGCGGCCAAGAAGTGCCAGCTTTTACAGTCCATAAGATATTTGGGTTTGAATATGCTCTCTGTTCCAATTGGACTTGGAAGCAAACTTAGCATCTGTGGAAGTTATTTTGTTATAGGCAGTGTAGTTTAGCTCCTTCCTTAATATAGAATGGATTCTTCTCTACTTTGTTTGGTTGGCAATAATTTATGTAAGAATGTGTAGTGAACTAGGGAGAGTATCATCTGTGAAATGAAGCTGTATGGGTTTTTCCTTGCCAGGTTTAATTTCTAATCAGTTGAAGCAAATATTCATTAGATTATGGGATGCATTACGAGAAAGAGTATAAGAAAGCTATGAGAAATATTCACTTGTTATATTAGGTAGTAATATACTAAATAAGAGGCCAAGCTAAGAGCAAAGGACAGACTATATCGTCTGCAATAGTCTGTTGTGGTCCTTGTGGATTTGATTTAGAGATTCAGATATTTTATGAGGCTGCAGAGGTCTACCTGTAACAGATATAATGCACAACTGCAGATATATGCTTTTAGCTGTTGAGTTTAGCGAATAACATAGCTGAGTAAATGAATTGGCTTGCACGATACTGCCCACACCTTTAAAAATAAAGTTCCAAAATTCAAAGCTACATCATGCATCTTTGCAGTTACAGAGTGAATCTTATTTTGGTTCTTGAATCTAGGTCTTGTTTCAATGGATCTAGTAGATATTTCGTAGAGTGTATTGGAGAAGCCTATTTTTGCTCATAATGTTAGGTTCATACATGTTATACTTTTGATATGTGCATACAAGCGCTGTTGCAAATCTATGAGATGAATGCTTTAATTAAAAATATTGACCAGATACACGCACTGATGTTTATTGGCTTCAATACTTTTTTTAGTTTCCAGAATTCTTTTATCTCTTGTTTAGATTATCAACTAGAATAGTATAAATATGATACTAAGAGCTGTCCATGTTTTCCGTAGGATTGTTATATTGATATATGCTCGCCTGAGGTTCTCAGTCTCTTCACGGACAATTTTGACTATCAGCATTTGCGTCGTCATTTTCTAAAGGGGCTACTTGTTGATGATGTAAGTAATAAAATGACATCTTTTGAATACTTGGAGAATCTAATTCAGTCACGTACTATTTCTCAGTATTCAAACTCCAAGATGAAGAAATGCTTCATTATGATGCAACTATCAATTGTCCCACGATTACTGTGCTCCACATGTGCATTTGTATCCATTTTCAAGCATATATGAATAAGTATGCGAGAGATACGCAGAAATATTTCTGTCCTGATCTCTGGAACTAATGTCGCCTGATCTCTGGAACTAATGTCGCCATATTACATCAATCTCTTATATCTAGTGCGTATGAAGGGATCTGACGTGTTATTTACACCGTTCTATCTCTGCTTGTGTCTTAAGAAATGATTTTCCAAATTTTTGCAGCCTCTAGATGTGGAATTCATTATTTTCTTCAATCTTTAGACTCATTTTTAATGTTCATGACAATTGTTCTCCTTTCTAATCCTGGCAGTTCTTTTGTGTCTGCTGTCATAATACTTTAGCTTACATGGTTGCCAATTTTTTTTTACCCCATTCATTTTATTCTTGTCTCTCTATAACGTATTCTAATCATTGCATTCAGATACAATATGCTCTTGATTCATTTATTGCTGCACATGTAAGGTTATATGTTTCTTTTTAAACCAAATCCTGAAGCTGCTCATTATTACTGGAAATTGCTCCTCTTCCTTTGCTGTTTTCTTATCAGAGAACCATTTTTTCTGCTTCTTTCATTCTCATTAGAATATTAAAACAAATGAGGCTACTGTCAGCAAGTTTCTAATTTGTTATATCAATTTCATTTTCAGTTGAGTCCTTTAAATCCTTTAGGATTTGTAGACTTCTATCATTTTCGCCTTTTTGTTGTTAGGCTCGAAGTTAAGTTATTGACCTTTGGAGCTGTGTTTCATTTATTTGGGAAAGATCACTTTGTGATTGAGCAAAGGGTCAACTAAGCCCCTTATTATATACTGTGGGATAAAATAAGCCCCTCATCTATATTTTTGTTTGACCAAATCATTTATTTATTTTAATTTGATCAAATATGACTCCCATCTCCCAAAACTTTAGCACAACAACACCTCCGTTAAAATAAATAAAGATAACAACGTTATGTATCATAGGATTGGCTAGTCTTTAATCTATTCCGCTGAAGTTTGAGTTGGATGAGGCCTTCTCTGTATTTGTTTTTCTTTTTTTCTTTTTTTTTTTGTGAGAATTTCAAGACAAGAGTTAAAAAAATGGAGATTTGGAATTGTGTTGTAGCTCTAAAGGAACATCTTTATGGTGTTAGAGACGGCGGGAGATATGTGGACTCTGACAGGTTTGCCGGGTTTTCACTAGGCTGTAGTATTGATCTTGTGCTTGGCCACCCAAAGTGCTTCATGCACCGCTGTACAAATTTGTCTGTGAATGGCGAAGTTTTTCCCTGTTGCATCCTACAATTTGCATAAAATCACATGTACAAGTAACACATTATGCATGTATATTATGGATATTTGAAGATCTGAAGAGAAATTAGTTTAATTAATTTTTAATTAATGATGATTGAGATGGAAGATGATAGTAAAATTAGCTTGTCCAAATAGTTATGGAGCACATATTCCGATCAAACTCTTTAACCGAATCAATGGGTATACAATGGCTCTTTTGAAGTTTTACACCTGAGAGTGGGAGTTTTGAGGATGCACAACAGATGCTTGATAATATACCTGATCGAAATGCAAGGAGAAGATGGTATTAAGCTAGGTTGGTCTCAATAAAGTTTTAGGTGTAAATGGCTAAATGCTCAATTCACAGCAATTTTTATTAGTAAATATTTGCAGAGTCAGATTGTGAAATCATCAACATGCCTTGATGTTCTTATGCCAAACTCACTCAGGGATATGCACACTATATATGAATTAATGGAATACTGCAAGAATCCACCTTTTTGTAATAACTGTTGTCTTTTTTAATAGAATGGCTTATGTTTTTAATTTTAAGAAAATAGGGGCATAGTTGTTCCAATTAAAATAAATTAAGGGTATGGTTGACAAAAATATAGATTATGGGCTTATTTGACCCCCCACAATCCAAGTTGAGGGGCTAATTTGATGCTTTGCCCCTTTGTGATTTGAATACTTATGGCCACTTATTAGCTAAATGGAAACCATGAAAAAGATCAGGACAGTTTCCAATAAACTTAATATATAAGACAAATGGGTTGATGAGGCATGCTTGGTTTTTGTTTTAACAGTCATAGCTGGTAGTTTACTAGTTGTCACAGTTGTTGTCTCTTGTTTTATTTATTGCTTTATGCTATGGCCACTGTAGTACAATTTTTGTTTGCTTCTTGTGCTTAGTTTGGCTTCTGCCAAAGGTGTTGTCCAGTTGTTAGAAGTCAGGTTTGTCTTGGTGACTCTTCTTCTTACAATTGTTAAATGGTATGTTGTCTGCTTATTCTTATGGATTGTCAATCGTTTCTGCAAAATTTATCGTCTTTTCTTAGATTTTGTGCCAAGTTTCTCTTCAAGTGTGACACTTGACCATTATTTAATTATGTCATAAGTAATTTCTTCCATCTTCTGAGTTGTGGGTGCATTTTCTCTCATCTGTATATTACTCTTTAGTATAAACTGCTAAGAATTCAAGTATAGAATGACAACCCATTTTGCCAAATTACATAATCTCCATTTTCTTTTAAAAGATGTGTGCATTTTCACCTTACATTGTCTTTAATATTTTATCTAATAATTATTCTTTGTGCTCAGATTACGGGTTACAAAATTTTCACCCATGAAATTCATTCAAGTTATGCGGCAAGGATTGATAATTATCGGAGCTATGACACTGTTAGTAAAGATATAATGCAGAGGTGGACTTATCCTTTGGTGCCTGACATTAGATTTTCCATGAATTGTCTGACACAGCTTGAACGACAAGGAAATTATCGAGCATCAGGTAACAAAAAAGTCTCTGAAAATCAAATTAAGAAAGCTTTAAAAATAACAACTCTTTCTACAGCTTTTCCTTAAGATTCATTACATTAGCTTGCAATTATATTTTACTTTACTTTTGTCAAGCTGCATGATGAAACCTCAAGTTGAGTAAGTTTAGCAACCTGAGAATTAACTCAGATTTCCCTAGCAATCAGCAAGAATGCTGTAATAATATCTCTCAAAAATTTCGTAATGTCTCAATAATATTTAAAACTAAACCCTAAGTCCACAAAAAAGGAAAATAACAATTAAAGAAATAATCATAAACATAAATAAAGAAAAGATCAAAATCAAATAATGTCTCCAATCAATTTCTTCTTTCCAAATCTCTTGCATCTTTTCTTTCCAAAGCTTCATCATCTTTTCCTTCACCAGCGATCCACTCATTTCTTGAGTAGCACATACATTTAATCAATTTTAGGTATAGTAGTCTCATCATCATGCCCGTTTGCAAAATAAACCTTCTCCTCAAGGAGGAGGGTAGGAAAACAAAGATGAAGGTCCTCAACATTCTCCCCAGTAGCATCATCTACATTGAATCCTGTCCATTGTACTAAAGCCTCCCAAACTGAATTGCTCCCCCCTAACTGTGGTGCGATAATCAAGCACCTGTTGCGGGCTGTACACCGGAACACCCTCGGAAGTATGGAGCGGTAGCGTAGACTGTATGCTATCCACTGGCCCCACCTTGTGCCGTAATAGGGACACATGAAACACTGGATGGATCCTTGAATCATCAAGCAACTTTAAGCAATATGCCACATGTCCTAACATTGCCTCAAATTCCTCAGGTCTTCTTTTTGCATCAGCGTGTTGCTTCATGCCATAGTTGTTAAAGGCGATAGGCGCAAAAAGTCGCAAAGGTCTTGTTGGAGCCTGAGGCGCAAGGTGCACCTGAGGTACAAGCCTCTCTAGAACATATATACATATCCAACTAAACACATAATTGTCCAACTAAATAAAGTTAAAAATAAGAAATATATCAAATAATAATACATAATAACTCGTATATAACATAATCACAAAAAGCAAATAAGCAAAATCCTTTAAGTTTAAGAAAATATCAAATGTCAAAGACTCAAATGATTACCAATGAGATAAAAATCATAATTATCATGGTCTATGGTCCTCCTCATAATCTTCATTCTCTTCTTCACCATAAAATTGATCTTTATATTCTTACTCTTTATGGAAAAAAAAATTCTAAAATTTGAAAATGTATCCGAGGCATAGTTGTTAAAGGTAAAAGGCGCAAAAAGGCGCACAAGCCTTGTTGGAGCCTAAGGCGCGCGCCTGAGGTACAAGCTACTTTAGAACATATGTACATTAATATATCCAAATCAACACATAATTGTCCAACTAAATAAAGGTTTAAATAAAAAAATATCAAATAATAATACATAATAACTCATAAATAAAATAATCACAAATTAAAAACCTGTGTATCATCATGAACTTCAAAATTTAAGTACTCAACACAAATAGACAATTACAAAAGGCAAGTAAGTAGAATCCTTCCAAGTTTAAGAAAATATCAAATGTCAAAGACTCAAATGATTACCAATAAGACAAAAATCATAATTATCAGGGTCTATGGTCCTCGTAATCTTTACTCTCTTCTACGCCATCAAATTGATCATTATATTCATTAGATCCTTACTCTTCATGAAAGATATACCAAAAAAAAAAAAATCCAAAATTTGGAAATGTACCCGAGGCGCGCCTTTTACATAAAAAAAGGCGCAAAAGGCGCACCAAGGCGAGGGTTTTTTTTTTAACATCAACCAAAACCCCAAAAAACCTAGAATTCTAGGCGATCAGGGCCGCGCCTCGCCTAGGGCACGCCCGAGGTGCGCTTTTAACAACTATGACCCGAGGCACGCCCTTTTCATCCAACAAGGCACACTAAGGCGCACAAAGGCGAGGGTTTTTTGAACTTCAACCGAAACCCTAAAAAACCAAGACGCTCATGGCTTCGCCTCGCCTAAGGCGCGCCTTTAACAACTATGCTTCATGCGATTCTGGGCTGACTTTAAATTGAACCTTAGTTCCCGTATAAGAGCATCACGCTCTCTCAACTGAATGTCCACCTCATGCACTATTGTCGCCCCGGGTTCATGGGGCGGGATGTATGTGGGGCCGACCATACACCACCTCAAAAGAGGTCATATCAATCGAATGTTTATGCGTCGTGTTGTACCAATATTCTGCGCATGCTAAATGTTTTTCCCACTCTTTAGGCTTCTGAAAAGAATAGCACCTTAAGTATTGTTTTAGAAACCAATTGACGACCTCAGTTTGTCCATCGGTTTGAGGGTGGTAGAGGAACTCATCCGAAGCTGTCTCTTGTTGGTACACCATGTAACCGAACGATGTTTCCTAAAAAGATACCAGCAATATCCTTAGCAGTGTGGGGGTGTCTACTCACAATGAAAACTTTGATATGCGATCCACTACCACCATAATTGCATCCTTTCCTCTTGATTGTGGAAACCTAGTGATAAAGTTTGTGGAAATCTCACTCCATACCAGTGTTGGAATTGGCAGGGGAGACAATAGCCTAGCTGGACGACGACTATTAGCCTTGTTTCTATGACAAACATCACAAGCACGAACAAATTTTGCTACTTGCTGCTTAAGGCAGTTCCATTGGAACAACTGTTGAAGGCGTTCCGTAGTACGCAAAACACCAGAATGTCCCCTAAAGGCTGACTCGTGGAACACCCACACCAGCTGTTCACGGATAGGTTCCTTAGGTACCTAAATTAAACCATTTCGAAGCAAAAGTCCATTACGGAAGCTAAAATAAGTGTTACACCTTTTTCCATCAATTAATCCTTGCAAAATGGGCCCAAATTCTTCTTCTTCCATTGTCGCTTTAGCAATCTGCTCCCAAGTTCCAGCGATTGTTGCAGTAACAGCCATGACTGTTAAGGAGTGCACTTCGCTGCGTTGGGATAATACCTCTGCTACTGATGTCAAGTCACGATTTTCATCTTGGCGTGATAGCGCAAGATTTAAAATTAAACCCTAAATCCACCAAAAAGGAAAATAACAAATTAACAATTAAGTAAATTATCATACACAACAATAAAAAAAATATCAAAATCAAATAATGTCTCCAATCAATTTCTTCTTTCCAAAGCTTCTTCATCTTTTCCTTCACCAGCAATCCACTCGTTTACCCTTTTCTTGCGTCTCACATACACTTTATCAATTTTGGGTATCATATTCTTATCACCACAAAGCTATGAAGTTATGGAAAAATATTTTCTATTCCTGGAAAAATATTCTACTTAAACAGCCCAGGGAATACATTTATCTTTTGTCAAATTCAATCAGCTGCATTTATATATGTAATAATATGGTTTTATGGGTTTCTAGATGGTTCCAATGAGAAAATACTAAGGTGGTTCTGGTGTAGTCTGGCAATTTCGACTAAATTTAAATTGCCTTGCTATGTGCAATTTGGTTAATTATTTGGTTTTAAGTCAGGGTTTTTCATCTAAAGTTCATCATGCGGTTTTGTGGTCCATTTTGGCGGTTTTGTGGTTTCAATAACACATGTTGCTAGAATCTTTAATAATCTCATTAGAAGTTCAAGTGCTGCACTTAAAAACACAAACATTACATAATCAAATTGCAAAGTCATTTTCAACTAGTAAAGTCTTCATAGATAAACTTATCTTTTTGTATTCCATTTATTAGCAAGAAAACTGTAATATCATATAGCATCCAAAGAAAAATAAAGCATGTGAGCAAAAGTAATTTGTAAATACAGTAACCTGACAGAAAACTTCAAACAAAATACCCACATGATTGTAGAATGATTTTAATCCAATAAATAAACATACCATTATTTGAGAAGGCTAGAGATTAGAACCTGGGTTGCAATACTAATTCACTTCTTGCTTGGTTCTTAGACCGAACTTGGCAAGGCAGCTAGGATCATAAGTTTTTAAGAGTTAAAACTGTTTTACTTATGGTATTCTGGTGACCATATCCTCTAAAATAGTGTTTGTGTGGGTAATGGTTATATATAAAATTAGGCGGTGCAATTTTGATAGAAAATTGAAATTGCAATGTTACAACAGTGTGGTTTCCTAAAATATAATTAACCTTGGTTTATGCAAATATATATACACACACACACACACACACACACACACACACATATACTACTACTACTACTACTACTACTACTACTACTAATGGTGGTTCAATTCGGTGCTGCTCGGGCAGTTTTGGAAAAGACAATACATCTCAAACTTGGAATTTGAACATTCATATTAGTATGCAAACTTGTAGTATATCGGACTATCTGGTGGTTTCAAGGAAACCAATTGAGGCTGGAGCATGTGATGTCTTAAAATTTGTGCTCTCATAACATTGTGAAGTGATGAAACTGCTGTTATAACTTAAATATGTATCTGAGTCTAATAATGTTGTCTTTTATTTTTTATTTTTATTTTTTTGGCACCAATAAAAGGAGCTTGCTTTTTATTAATTGAGTAAATTTTGTGTTGAAGTTTTCTTCTTTTACAGACTTGGTTTGACTGGCAGAGCCTTGTTAATTTCTCTAACCTTTTCTTTCTTGATTAATTACTTATGCTTTTTTGCTGGCTATGAAACCAAGTTGTTTCCAAATAACAGTATATATCCATCAAGCTATTATCTGAATGTCGTTCTCTGTCAGCTATTTTTGTTATTGGTGGGGTAGACTTAAAGGTTCATCTCTTCTTTACTTTAATAAACACCTACAGGTTTCGCCCTATCATGATTGTGGCTCTTCCTTTTGACAATCCAATGATTTTCTTATCTTAATTTGACAGATACAGTGCTATCACGTTCTGCAAAGGTTGGCCCTTTTACTGTTATTGGTGGTGGCACCACTATTGGGAACTACACAAAAGTGTCAAATTCTGTCATTGGTGATGGTTGCACGATTGGATCAAATGTTTCAATTGATGGGTGCTACATTTGGAATAATGTTACCATTGAGGATGGCTGCAAGTTAAAGCATGCAATACTTTGTGACGGGGTGATCATGAAACATGGAGCAGTTCTTGAAGCTGGTGTTGTTTTATCTTTCAAGGTATTCATATGTATTCATTCATTAAATTGCGTTCTGTATTGATTATCCTTTTCTTCAGATGCCATCTGTTCTTTTCTTTTCTTGCAGTCTTACATTCTAATAATTTGATCCTTATTTATCTTTTATCTGGTTGACAATTCCCTATGAGCCTGTTTTTTGTGACAGTGATTGGAAAAGAAAAGGATAGAGTAAATCTGTTTCTTTTCGTCAGTTGTTGATGTTAATCAATTTTCTATGACCAAAATGTAGTCCTTATTTTATGACCACATAAATGCATACAGGGTTTAGAGTAGGTTGTTGAGGTATGAGATTGTTACTTTTCTCCATTTTCCAGCTGGGAGGGATTACTAATTTCCTGTGAGGCTGTTCCAATTTAAAAGCACTTTTTAAAAGTGGAAGACTTCATCTTTAAAGTCATTAATGGTTTCACTTTTGTTTTTGTAGATTTAAATATGCAGAGCCATTTCATGTACTCGGGAAAAATGTTTATGGTGACACCTATAGCTTCTGGGATGATTACTTGTATTATTTTGTCAAATACATAACTGAGCTGTGTTGTGAGTTGTGACAAGAATCTTACAAAAATGACTTTCTGAGTTTTCAGTATTGTTGAATCTCCAATCTGGCATAGCTTTAAATCAAATAGCATATGAAGATTTATTATCCTGGGATGTGATATGTTCATTCTAGCTTGTATTTTCTCATGCGTTAAAGCTCTGCAGGTCATTGTTGGACAAAATTTCGTCGTGCCTGGTTATTCAAAGGTTTCTCTACTTCCACAACCTGTTAAACAAGACAGTGATGAAGAACTGGAATATGCTGATAACAGCAGTGGGAACATAGAATTTGCATGTAACTTTTGAAACCTTTTGCATGTTGGGATTTACATTTCCTAAATATATGGGTAACACTGTTCTTTCTCGTTTTTTGAATTAATATATGAGAGCATTTAGAAATAGCGCAGTATTTATTTCCTAACAGTTTTGTTACATCATTTACTTCTTTTGGGGATCATGGCTTTTGAAATGTCATGCCTAGCCTTTTCTTCTAGATAAATTGTTCTGTTTGCATGCAGGGAGATTCAAGTATTTATCAATTTTGTTATATAAATAATTTTGTGTGCCAATCTAGTCTCTTACTTTAGTTTCTTTCATATGCAGCACTATCTAATGCACCACAACAGTTGGAGGAAGAATTGATGACTGAATCATCTGATTCACAAATACAGGCTGCATCTGAGGTCCATTTTCTTTTAACTGATTTTGTTCTCTTCCAGTAAAACAAGTGCAAGCAGCTGAAGTTGGCCTTAGAATTCGGTCTTTTTAATAAAACTAATGGATCCCAGATCCATAATTTTCCTTTACCTTTTGTTTAAGGAAATTGATTGATATGTCTAGAGTTGAAGTTTACATATCATTGCATAAGCCTACGAGTAAGGATCAAAAAGACCAAAAATTACTACCTTTTCAAGATTCAATTGACAAGCGATGTTACAACTAACATATCCATGTGTAATAGTTAGCGCTGTCTAATGTATATAGCTTGCAGCTTATGAAGTGTGCTCTCTTCATAAGTCGTCTGATTTCTTGGAATTCTCTTACTTCTACATCCCAACAATAAATGGGTTCTATTGAAGCTAGTGTCGTTGCTTAACCCTTAAGAGAGTAGAACTGTTTAAGTTTACCTGCTGAATATTTGATATGTGGAATATGATCCAAATAGGTGATTCCATCTTGGAAGATTATTGTTTATTTAATATCTAACATATAAATTTTGGAAATTAGATGATGCTCATACCCATAGTTATTAAAGTTGCAAAGTGCCATTTTTGTGCCTGAGGCTCAAGGCCCGCACCTTGGGCTATGAACCTGTATTGGAGGATTGTCTGTATATTCTTTTTAACTAATAACTAATTGACCAGGTTGGCACTGGTGGGGTTGGTTTCATCTGGTCGGTGGGTGAGGGTGGTCATGGAGAAGAATGGAGGCACTCAGTAGCGCCAATACCTGCAGACCGACTTCTTGAAATAATAAAAACTGCAACTGATGAATTAGAGATATCTAATGAAGATGGCACTTCTTGTCCACCTTCTGGAGAGCTGGACCGTAGTTCTGTTTATGATTCTGATGAAAATACCAAAGATGACTCGACCCCCTTTAAAAGAGAGGTGCATGCTCACAATGATGCTTAGTATGCTTGAGTGTTTTTATAATGCTAATCTCATTCTTGTTGCAGGTTGAAGCAACATTTCTAAGGGCTGTAGATGAAAATGTGCAAGTAGACCATGTAATATTAGAACTAAATTCACTGCGGTATGATGTTGCCTTCACTTCCATCCCTATCTGATCCTGTTGTAGCTGTGAGATTTTTCACCTTTTTAGCTCATTGGTGATAAATACATTTGTTTGCTATAAACAAGGATTGTCTTGTTCTGCAAACATGAATAGACCAATGAAGATAATCATATTGCTAAGCTCACATATTTTTTCACTGATTGAGAGTTGTTACAGTTATATTTTTTAATGAAATGTCATATCAGAATATTTTTCATCACGTTAAACAAAAGATCTAGAACTATATTTTCTTATTTTAACTTTTTTATTTAATCTAGTCTGAACATTTATAAACTCATCTCTGATTAGACATCTTCTGTGGTTCTAGTTTCATAAATTCATAACTCTACAGCCATAGTTCCTTCTTATGAAACCCTGTAAACTTTAATACAACTTATTTATTGTCTGAGCCATTCTTCATGTCATATCCTATAAAGTTGATTTCTTGTCTGTGTATGTTTCAGATTGGCATACAATCTAACTCAAGCTGATTGTGCTGGTCCATTGTTCCATGCAATGATGAAGTTGGCGGTAGATACTCCACATGGTTCATCTGGTAATATTTTGATTTTTAGCAAGTCATTTTCCTCATTTTCACATCTATAAGCTGTTAAACTTATGTTGAAAAACAAAATTCAAACAAATTAAGTGATATGTGTGTATGGAGGCTATTTTCACAAGCTCATGTGAATTTAAGTCATTCTAATTCTCATATGTTTTAGCTAATGTAATCAATCTGAATTAGACCTGTTACAGATTGGATATACTGGAAGTAGTGCTGTTTCTTGCATAGTCCGACTCTTTTCTCAAATAGTTTTACTATTCCTCATTGTCTTTGAGAATTGATATAAGTGATGTAAATTGTCTTTTCCCGATTGGTGAAAAATTAAATTTCAAGGCATTGTATTCCACTGGCAGTTGGCAATTAATCTGATGATTGCTCTATTCCAACCAAAGTTCTGTGAAGGAAATTTATACTTGCTGGAACTAACTATTAATTTTCTGAAAATGAAGAATGGTGAATACTATTTGGGATCCAATATTTAGTTGAGACAAATCTGCATATAATCTTGTCTACAGAGCATATCTTCACATTAGTTTTATAGTGTTTTTGGAACTTTCTGCTTTATCATCTTTTACATGCAGTTGCCTGTGGCTATTTCCATTGTCATTCTCTTTATGGTGAAAGTCTTAGTGATCTTATATGTAGTGGGTACTAGATATTGATAAAGCTTTGTCAATCAGACATGAGTGGTGAAAGTGCAGTGTGTCATATGCTAGTGTTGATAAAACTTTGCTTAAGTAATGTTTGAAATGAGATTAGGTGAAAAATTATAAAGAAATCAAGGAGCATATTGATATCCTTGAATCTTCAAATCAGTGCTTCACTGCAGCTAAAAAACTGCTGCGGTTGCTCATTTAGTCATCTCCCGTGCAATTATGCTTTTACCCGTTCGTCGTTGTCGCTGTTCTTATGCATGAACTGGCTTTTCTTTACTTTGCCTCAATCCAGCTTCATAGTCATCTCCGTAGTTTCTCCACGTTATGCTTCTAATTTGTAACATATCTCATGTCAAACAACTTGTTTTCCCTTACCTGGTAGTGGGGGTCAACCCTTTACCTTCGACCTTATTTTTGTGGTAACTTTGGACTCCCTAGCTTATTTGCCTTACAGATTGCCCTCAGAGTATCAACCTTTCTGCGTCTTTTGTCATTTTTGTCATCATTATATGTTTTTGAAATTTTGTAATAGCCCTGTTGTCGAATTTGTGCCTAAAGCTTAAGCGCATAATCTTATGCTATATCTTGGTTGACTGTTTAATAATTTGGGGTATGGTGGACATGACATTCTCAATATACATAAAGATACCTGCTTAAAGAGTGATGAGTGATCTTTCTCTACCCAAACTGGATAATCACTTGTTTGGATCATTTAATAATTAATAAACTCTCTGGAATTTTCCTGTGATTTTTTTTAAAACAAAATTTTGGAGAATGTGAATTCTTTAACACTTTGGATCTTCAAGTTTTGCGGTCATTTATTCTACAATGTTTTAAGAAAATTTAATTGCTTTCTTTCAGGTGAACTTGTAAAAAATGTCACTAGAGTGATTACGAAATGGAACAAGCTTCTGAAAAATTACCTTGATAGCATAGATGATGAGGTTGGCACAATGTACAAAAGATTACCACTTTTCGTGATTACTATTGGATTGTTTTGTGGCAAACGTTACTGTTTATTTTCCTGAATCATTACAGGTTGATGTGATCTTGGAATTTGAAGAAATCTGTTCAGAGTCCTGTACAGAATATTCTACGATTTTCATGCAGGTAACTTGGTTCATTTAGATTACTTTACTACATAAAATTTGTTTACAACGAGATATAGGTTTTAAATTATAGGATAAAAGAAGGAAAAAAATCAGCATTTTCCTGAATCTCCACTTTGATATAGATGTTGGATATATAGTATCCATTTGAGGGGACTCATGGTTTACTGCTTATGTAAGTTGTGAGTAATCTGAATTCTGTTTCCAGATTCTGAATATCCTATACAATAAAGATATTGTGCAAGAGGCGGCTATACTTAAATGGGAGGCAGAAAAAGAAGGCGCAGATGAGGAGGATAAAATATACCTGAAACAGGCAGAGACATTCATCCAGGTGGGTAGTCATGATATGTTTAATGTTGTGGCTTGTAAGAGAATTCTGATTATCTTCTCATTAAGAAAAGAAATAAATCCCTTGAGAATCAACTCAAAAGCTTGTGTCAACCTGTGGGGCTCGTATTTTCCTGCACCATTATGGTGTAGCATTAAGAGAGGATAATTTAAACCCTAACCAAAGCTTAAACTTGTGGGAAAAACTTGTTGGTTGAGAGACGCATAAGAGAGGAGAATCTAAATCTTAGGCAAAAGCTTGAACATTGTGAGCAAGGGTTTAGATTTCTCATCCTTGCCATGCATCACTCATCCTAAATATGACATATAAGATACCAAAACCAAAGTGGCATAGGAAATCCGGTGCCAATCTTTTGGAACCTACACATGGTGCGCAGTTTTCTCCGTATTTTAGGCACCCATGAGTGATATGCAGTAAAAAGTGCTCTAGTGCAGTGAATCATTTCGGATACATGACATTTTATTTTATGCAGTGGCTGAAAGAGGCTTCTGAAGAAGAAGAGTGACAGTTGGATTGAACGGGAGGAGTACAATTCAAGCTTGATTGGCTTTCCTAGGAGTATAATGAGTTTTTGGGGAAGATATTCCTTGATTTTCTACCGATTATTGCTTAGTTTAACCACTGAGTACCCACAAAGTTGTATGTTTTAAGCACTTGAGCATGATACTATACCTATGAACAAATTGTGACAAAAAGTGGGTATTGATACTGATCCATTGGCAACAATTTTACCTTGCTATAATGTTGATATTCAACGGTTAAGTGGATACTCATTTGATTTTAGAGACTCTAAATCGTTGTCATTGGCATTGAACAATATATTCATGAATACTAAAGGATAAATGCGAATTTTTATATAAAGTTACTCCCTCCATCTGCTACAAAGGTGGATATTTGTTTTTTGCACGTGGATTAAGGAGTATTATTATTTAAGGTGTAGTTGGTAGTTGTATTAGTGGGGTGTATGAGTCTCATAAATTTATTGTATTAGTAATGTGTGTGGGTCTCTTGTGTTTAAAAAGGTGTGGACCTTTGGTGCGGACGCCCAAAATGGCAAAATGTGAACCTTTCTGGCGGACGGATGGAGTACTAAATTTTAAAGAGTGAGGCTTGCGTGCGCATGGGAACACATTCCGTGCGCCTTTAGAAATTTAGTATTATGGGTAAGGGTACATTGCTTTGGTCTAAAGGGTACATTTTAATTAATAAAAGATACACCATTTTATTTTAAAGGGTATACACTTTTCATTAATATTTTTTTCTTTAGAAAATAAAGGGTACATATTTTTATACTAAAGGGTATACAATTTAATACAAAATTTTAAAGGCGTTCGGAGTGTTGTCCATGCGCCCAGATACACACAATAATTTTCTTTAGAAAATAAAGGGTACACATCTTTATACTAAAGGGTATACGGTTTAACACAAAATTCTAAAGGCGCACGGAATGTGGTCCGTGCGCTCGGGTGCACAGAAGTTTTTGCCAATTTTAAATTACTTAAACATTAATGAAATTATTATTGATAGTTATGCGTATTTATAGTTTAATTATTAATTAATACATCGATCTAATGTAATTATTGATGAAATACATAATTTTTTTATTTTCCAGCATGATCATTATTTAGCGCGATTAATTTTAAACGTATGGGTAAAAGATTTAAGAAGATATTAAAGGATAATTATAACAACAATTTTTTTAATTTAATTGTGTATTTTTTGTTTCTCTCTCAATGATGCACATTAATGTACATTTGTAGAGTTCGTCAATTTAATCTCGTATTTTCAATTTCTCTCTTAAGAATGCACACTAATGTACTTAACAATAGTTTAATTGAACACTAATGTGCAGAAAATCAGATTAAAATAATGGGTGAGAGATTTAAGGATAATTATAACAATTATTTCTTAATTTAATCATGTATTTTCTGTTTCTCTTTCAAGGATGCACACTAATGTACATTCATATGGTTCTTAAATTTAATCACGTATTTTCTACTTCTCTTTCAAGAATGCACACTAATGTATATTAGTAGGTTCTTCAATTTAATCGTGTATTTTATGTTATTCTCTCAAGAATGCAGCATATTTTCTGTTTCTCCCTCAAGAATGCCCATTAATGTACGTTCGTATAAATATTATATTTAATCGCATATTTTTGTTTTTATCTTAGCAATGCATACTAATGTATGGATGGGTAATTTTGTATTTATCAGTTATTTTCTGAAGTGAATGTCTCGCATAGTAATACTTAAAACGTTTTGTAGCTATTAATTACTGACTCGAAAATATATTACTCCCTCCGCCCCAAATTCATCTTCACGTTTACTATAGATACAGATTTTAAGAAAAGTTACTTTTTGACTTACTTTTGGGGGTAATATGGTATTTTGGGTAATAAATACTCCCTCCGTCCCAAGAATACATTCGCACTTTCTATTTTGGTCCGTCCCAAGAATACTTCCACCCCCTAAAAATGGAAACAATACACAATATCAATAACCTTACAATACTATAATATTACAAAAATGCCATTTTTTTACACACAATCTAGTCAAAGTCAACTATATTATACACTTTATTCTACTCAATTACCCAAAATACCTCTTCTTTTTCTTACATCACACCACAAAAAAGTTACTTTTCTTAAACTCCGTGCCAGAGAATACGCGAATGTATTCCTGGGACGGAGGGAGTAAATGATAAAGTATGTTATGTGTGTTAAAAAGGTGGTGGCAAATTTGAAATTAAAGTATGTTATGGGGATATTAGTTAGTAGCTTTTTCCTTTTATGAAAGTGTGAAGTTGAATTTGAGACGGAACAAAACAGAAAGTGTGAAGTTGAAGTTGGACGGAGGGAGTAATAAATTACTCCCTCCGTCTCATAATACTTTTCACGTTTATGGTTTCATGTTGTTTAAGAAAAGTTGTACTTTTTGACCAACTTTATTGATTTTGTAGGGTATTGTAGTATTTTTAAGTAATAAAAATGTATAAAGTAATGAGATGTGTGTGTGAAAAAGGAGTGGCAAATTTGGGACAAACAAATGAGAAAAGTATGAAAGGTTTTATGGGAGGGGGGGAGTATTATTTTTAACATATTAGCTATCTAAATCATATTAATTCATAAAATAAGTAATACTCCCTCCTCCGTCCAACATCAATATATCCGTTTGCTTTTTGCACGTAGTTTAAGAAGTATTATTATTTTATGCGTAGTGGGTAGTTGTATTAGTGGAGTGTGTGGGTCTTATATTTTAATTGTATTAGTGTGTGGGTGGGTCCTATGTGTCTAAAAAGAGAATGGATAGATTAAGAGTGGACGTCCCAAAATGATAAAATTGATAGATTGACAGTGGAATGAGGGAGTAATAATTTAAACTAAGTATACGATATGGTCAAATTTAAATATTTGAACCAAAAAATAAATAATTTACATTTTTTTAATAGGCTATCATGAACTATTAACTTTAAGAGAGGCACTTTCGAACCCGGATCAGATTCTTTGTCATTTTGTTATATCATTTTTTGTGTTAAATTATTAGATGGATGACACATAGGAAAGAGAGAAAAATTATGCCCTAAAAAGAAAAGTTTAAATCTAAGGGGGGCAATGGTTGGATTTCTTTCACCCTCTTATGTATTAATCATATAATGCAGTGTTTTTATAATCGAACCGGAGATCGAACCGGTGACCCTAGCGGTTCACGGTCGAATCGATCGGACCGGTTGGATCGGGCGGTTCAACTGGAAAAACAATAATAATACATTTTTAATAATATTTTGTTTTATTTACCATATAATTTAGATTTTAATTAATTTTATAAATTGGGCTTTAATTAATCTAAGCCTAAATGTGAAGATGGACTAATTTTAACTGGGCCTCCACTTACCCTATCTTCTAATTGGGCTTCAAAATATATGTATTCATATAAACCCTAATATGCTTATCTACAGCCGCTTTCCTTTCATCCTCCACAATCTGCAGAATTAAATATTACAAACTTCTTCAATAATAGAAGAGCGAAAAACGATGTGTCTTCTCATGAGTTCGTTAAAGCCCATGAAACTCCATCGTCATCCGTGCTCTACGCCGCCATCCGTTGTTTCAATCTACCATCCGCATCAGTCAAGTGTAGCACTTCTCTCACTAGAATTCTCTCTACACTCTCTAAATTTCTCCATCTGTCGACTGCCGACGTCCTTCCGACAGACATTTCTACTAATTTCTTCAACCTATGCAAGGATCATCCATGGCTGGAACTTCTCACATATCCAGCAGCCATCGTTTCTCATCCAACAGCCATCGCCCGCCCGCAATATGAATGCAAAAGACTGAAAAAATGAGAACCGGCAGTTTCGATTGGCCGATCTAATCCGGTTATGCCAGTTTTGACCGATTTCTTTGGTTTAACACTATAAGCGGTTTATAATGACATTTCGGACCGGATTCGACATCGGTTCCCGGTTGAATCGGTCGAACCGGCCGGTCCGATCCAGTTTCGACAGCACTGATATAATATGTAGCACAGAAGATGTACGAAAATGACGCAGAAGATTCAGTGTGCATGGATTTCATTCCCCTCTTACATGTCAATCATATAATACGTGGTACAAAAGATGATGTACGAAAATGACGCAGAAGATTCGATGTACATGGAACCGGTCCTAAACAATATTGGTAGGACCGGATCCTTTAGACAATGTCTTCCTCTTAAATAGTATTTTCAAAACTGGATTGGACCGACCGATTCTATCGATTTTACTGGGAATCGGTGGTGGAACCAGTCTGAAAACTACTTAAAACTATTTTGTTTATTGAATCGGGAAAAACCAGTTTGAACCGGTTAGAATCAGGATAACCGGCTAAACCGGCCAAATTGAAAACTTTCAATTTTTTTGTTTTTAAATAAAATTTATAAAATCAAATCTGACGAGAGGAAGAAGAGAAGCAAAGGAGCAGATCAAAACTCATTTTCTTGGAGGAGATGTGAGAGTTCCTTATTTCATTAAAGAGGAAATCTGAGACTGTTTGACTTCCGGCAACGAGTGGAGGTGGGATGTGGGCAATAGACTGGTGGGTGTCGACAGCGATGAACTCGATGGATTCACAACGGTGCTTGGTTGATGGGTGCGGCCGCGGTGCGGCGAACGGAATATCCGACAAGAAGCGGCACTCCAGTGAGGTGCGCAACTGGCGGTGGTTCCACGGTGGGTCAACAGAATGAAATTCCAAATCTATCTTTGGGGACAAAGTTTGAGGGAGAGGAAAAGTTAAATTTTGGAAAGAGAACCCACAATTTTTAATACTGGTTGAACTCATTTTTCACTCTCTAATTATATGTTTTGTTAAATAGGCTTTAAAATTAAATACTAGGCCATCATTTCTAAATAAATTGGGCCAAGTGAAATTATTTAAATTATATGTAACATAATATTTAAAATAATAAAATATTATTAAAAATAGGTAATTTTTGTTTTTCCAGTTGAATTGTCGGTTCGATCGGTCCGATCGGTCGAATCATTAGGGGTCACCGGTTTGATCTCCATTTCAATTTTGAAAACATTGCTCTTAAAAATACGTAAACTGCTCTTCTCTTTCGTCCTAAAATTTGGTCCCTACCTTCTCTCTCACATTATCACACATACGTCACTCCCCTCTCTCACACACACAATACAGTTCGCCACATGTCTCTATCCTGACCATCTTACGTTGCAACTTCAACACCTATTTTCACACCTACCCCTGAACTCCTTCATTTTTTCTGGCTTTCTCTCTCTCCCCCATGACTTCCTCCTTGCTGCTACCATTAATTGAGCCAAGTGTATAGACCTTCTCTCTCACCATGATTTCCTCATTTTTTTATGACATTCTCTTTCTCCCCCCTTCTCTCATCCACCACTACATTTTTCTCTCTCATCCTATTATTTTCTGACATTTTCAAGTTAATTAATGTGCAAGGGATAATGGATGGATAGTGGGTTGATTTATAACATTAAGTTTTTTTTGTCAATTGTTGTACTATTGTGACATATACTGATATATATTGTACTCTTGAATTTTCTCTTTATCTAGAATTCAAATTGACATTAATCAAAAGGAAATTTTCTCTCTCTTATTACTGCACCCTTTAATTTAGAAATTTAGAATTTCAAATCAAGAGGTAACCCAATTTATTATAAAAAGTAATTCAATTCATTGTAAAGAGCCATCTAACTAATAGAAAAAAGTAATTTTGTTCCTCAAACAAAACAAAACATAAACAAACAAATCAACATAAAGGGTAATCCAAAAGTTTGTTCATAGTAACACAAACCATTGTAAAGATTAACCCAATTAATAAAAAAGAATAACTTAGAAAGTTGCTGACGAAACAGAATATAATTAAACAAATCAACATAAATTTTAATCCAAAAACTTGTTCATAGTAACTCAAATCATTATAAAGAGTAATTCAACTAATAGAAAATAGTAACATATAAAATATTTAAAGAAATCACTTATGTTCAATTAAATGAAAGAAAAACACACCAATTCAATAAAAATTACCATGAAAGTGGCAATTATTAAATGTAACAAAGTTGGGTGACATATATCCTATGAATAAATAGTGACAATTTTAAGTAAACGTTTCTTACCAACCCAAGAAAGTTACCAGCTGAGAGCATCTTTATTGATTTGGGTTTAAACTCAACTTTTCTCTTCCACCTCATCTCCTACACACTGCCCAATTAAACTCAACTCACACCCACATTCATTTTCTAATTTAAACTCAACACTTACACTACCTCCCACCCTGAACTCGTCCAAAGCTCCATTCAGCCAATGAAGAGAAGAGATAAATCTGTTTCCACGCTCTATAAATATCAGAACAGCCTCAAAAAGTTCAAGATCAGTTCCTGACTCCCGGCCTCGTCTCGGATTTTACCTCGAGCTCCCCTAGACTCAGAATGCCGGAGATTCTCTCTGCGAGCATTCTGATATCCCGTTGCTTGGCTCAATCCGGTCACGCCTCTCATACTTGACTCGTTTAATTGCGTCTCATACCCGAACCTTTTAATCACGGCGGCAGTAATTTGAACATGGTGGCGGAGGACAAGGCAATCAAGGAAATGGTTTTATTTGCATCCATATCCGGTGAATACTCCGAGGGATTCAGAGCCCGACTTCTGCCCTTGGTTCCTATAACCTTACCCAAAGTTTTGAGTTCTTCTTTCGGTGCTGATTCTTGT
Source organism: Pogostemon cablin (assembly GCA_023678885.1). Lineage (NCBI taxonomy): Eukaryota > Viridiplantae > Streptophyta > Magnoliopsida > Lamiales > Lamiaceae > Pogostemon > Pogostemon cablin. The sequence continues at coordinate 12,741,116 of CM042993.1, forward strand.
GTTGGGTGAGCTCGACTTCTTTGCGAAGAAGAAAAAGAATAGTCAAGAAGGTGTTGTCAAGAAGGAGGATTCACCTTCCACCCACAGAGAATCGGAAATCCGATTCCATGAAATTAAAAGAAAACGAACACTCCACCAAATTTATATATAAATATATATATTAAGGTAAAAATTATCAATATAACCTTTATCACTATCTTTCACGTAATATATTCATCTTCCACCTAAAAATACGTTGAATACCACGTAAACAATTCTCATTCTATTCTTTTCCTCTCGAAACATGTATCTTAATTTCGAAGAATAATGTCACAGTCAACGGTGAAAATCCCCCGCCATTAATGCCTACTTTGTTCACTTCGATTAAAATCCGGCAAACTATTTTCAATGACTCGTATTCATTTTTGCTGAATTTTTTATTTTATTTAATTCGGAATTCAATGAGGGTTAAATTGCTTTGTATTCAATTCTTTATATATTTTTGAATTTTCGTATGCAATTGCTATAAATTAGAAATTTTTTCGTACACGTGGGTTCAATTTACTAAAGTTTTCATCAACAATTTCGGCATTTAATTTGAGTTCAATTACTTCGATTTATGTTTTTCGCATATTCAGATTTTCATGTATTCTGATGTATTCAAAAATATGATGTGTATTTATAAATGCAAATATATGAGTTTTGTGTTTTTCGTGCATTTAGATTTTTTTGTATTGTGATATGTATTCAGAAATATGCTGTGCATTCAAATATAAATATATGAATTTTGTGTTTTACGTAATAGTATGTATTCAAAAATATGATATGTATTAAAAAATGTAAATATACGAGTTCTGTATTTTATGTATATTCAGATTTTTTTATGTATTTGTGATATTCAGCCTATTTAATTCCTAGATAATACATGTATATTCAAATTTTTTTTGTTTATTAATTCCTATATAATATATGTATATTTAGATTTTTTTATTAATTCCTAGATAATATACGAATATTCAGTTTTTTTTTGTTTATTGTGATATGTATTCAGCCTATTTAATTCTTAAATAATAGATTTTAGTAGATTGAATACGAATATATTAAACATAAATAATATACAGATTAAATTGACTTATCTCAACTTATCTTCTATTTTCATGTAGAGATTAATGTTTAATTAATTTTTTAATACAATTAAATTTATAATAGAGTTAAAAGGGGTATTTGATGGGTTAAATTTATAGAGGATATTATTTTAATTTGAATATTGTACCTGCTAGTAATATAGGTAGATAAATTGTACTTATAAGTAATGGACCCTATATTTATTTATTTGATTAGTTTTGTGTGAGATCATTTTACTGTTTTATTTATGTGAGAAGAATAAATTTTACCTAATTGACCACCTCAATTAAGATTATATATATTGCATATCACTAATTTTACGATATGACCTTTGGCACAATGGTTTGATGATAATTTGCACATGATGATTAATGTTAGGTCATCAAAATTAGCAAGAGGTGCACCCCTTTTTAAAAAATAAAAAATAAAAATTTTAATTTAATGACCTAAAAAATATTAAAACTTATAATTTTTTTTAATTTTTTATTTTTAAAATAAAAGTAATAACCTCTCAATCAAATTATTATAAATAATTAGTAATCGTATGAGTTAAAAGCGATAACATTTTAATAAAAGTGATATCTAATAAAATTAATAATTTAAATTTATTTTTTTAATCTAATTACCTATAAAAAAATTATTAAAACTTGTTGAGTTCACAACATGATTTTTTTTTTTTGCTCTTTTATGCACGACTAATTTCATATTCGTAATTTAATTTAATGTGATATTTTTGTTACACTAAAACTAACGTAGAATCGGTTTCACAATCGGTTTCACAATGGAACTGTAGTTAATATTTAGTACAATGAGTGGTCACTTTCTCGAGTAATATTACTATTGTTAATGAACTCTTCCAAGTAGAGTAACCATATTTATATTAAAGGGTAATATTCAATATATTTATAAAAAAAAAATCGGAAAGGTGCACCATACACCTGCTTGAATACTAACATCTCTCTTTGTCAAATAAAATACACGATTTAAAAATTATGCGTTTAACTTCTATTTTGTTTTTTACGCTATTATTTTCAATGAGTTCATAAAGATAATTAATTCATTTAATTTATGATTCTATTTTTTTAAATATAAATTTACTAGTAATTAAAATAAAAATAAAAATAACGCTCATTGCAGGTATGCGGTTCTGCATACTTCTTTCAAAATTTTTATTAAATTCCGCATATACATGATTTTATTGATTTACATGATAAGATTTCATAATTGAATAAAATTTTTAAATAAAAATAAAGTCTCTTGCTACGCATCCACCGAGTACGACGTCCGCTTCAAATGAGGTATGAAAGCATTCATTATTTATAAGATCATTTTCAAATTCAGAATGTATATTTTCATGTTAATGCGAGATTTGAACCATGTAACTATTGAATTTAAATTTGTTTATATGCTCATGTATGCTATAGAAGAAGAACTTGTATATGCCTCTATAGTGTTAGTTCATGATGAGATATTTCCAGAAGACACTATGATTAATTAGCTTTATGGACGAATGTTAAGGATACATTAACGGATACTTAAAATGCACACTATCAACTGGAGCAAGCACTCCGCAACTCAGCAGCCAATTCGAATGATCACGCTCGTGTAGTTCAAGAGTTCCCCGCTCACTCTCCACCCCTATTCAAGGGGAGTGAGGGGCCGGAATATGTAGGAGAATGGTTGAGGGCATTGGAACGAATATTCAAAATAATGAAGTGTACGATTGAACAGCGCATACTATTCGCATCTTACCAACTAGTCGAGGATGCGGATCATTGGTGAGAAGGTTATTAGAAAATAAAGCCGAACGAGCAACAGGAAGCTATCACATGGGAAGAATTAAGAAGGATAGTGCTTGAGAAGTATTACCCGCAATTGCATCGCGAGAAGATAGAGAACGTGTTCTTCCAGCAGAAGCAAGACGTGAATGATGGGGACCAAAATCCAAATACTCAACAAGCTCCTAGACCCTCATGTGCAAAGTGTGGAAGAAATCATGGAGAAAAAGATGGGCGACAAGCGGATTGTCCATGCTTTAGAAGAGGTGGTAAGTTGTTTAGAATTTCGAGGACAAAATTTTTATTAAAAGGGTAGGATATAACATCCCATATTTTCACCCGTATATTCTATTGTGGCCTAATTCTTAAAAGCCCATAAACGAGTCTATTATCCCAGCCCAACTCATTCAACCCTATCGGTTGTACGTGAAAGAATAAGAAGCAGAAATATGATTTCTTACTCCCCAAGAATTATATCGTCATCTTTATTATCCACTAAGGAAAAGATCTTCTCCTCTTATCAACCCCCCTATTTGAGGAAGTTTATTAAATCCTGCAACAAGGTATCTATTAAGAATTGCACAGCCGCAATAAATAAATACATTAGCAACCTTGTTCTTCGATTTTTCTCACCAAATAATTGCTTCCCATGGCTGCAGAAGGAAAGAGGTAGCATACCATTCCTTCTTTCCTTTTCTTTCCCACTTCTTTTTCTTTTCTTTTCTTTTTCTTTCGTTGTTCTTTCTGCGTTCATGTACAAAAACCGAAACCTTCTTTTCTTTTCTGCTTCTAACAATAAACCCTAACCCTATAATCGATAATCTGCAACTCTTATGTAATTCTGCAGATTAGTTCTTTGATAGTAATATGATATTACATTGGTAACAATAGGTCATGTGTTTATAGGTTTTGAAGGTGACTTGGATTGTGACGTTTAATATTCAAAACTTAGACTTCACGTGGTAAAGGTGGGGATTTTCTCATCTTATATATGTTAAATTATTTTATATGTGATAGTTGAAATTAATTGGAATATGTGAATTGATAAATGCAATACAAGTTTGGACCGTAATTGTGCCTTACTCTTATTACAAGTTTAATGGTACCTTACTCTTATGAGAAGTTTGGACCGTAATGGTGCCTTACTCTTATGACAAGTTTGAACCGTAATGGTGCCTTACTCTTATTACAAGTTTGGACCATAATGGTGCCTTACTCTTATCACTAAACGAATCGCGATGTCGTATCTTTATATGAATAATGGACCGAAAGGTGCCTTATTGACATGACAAGATTGTATTATAAGTGAAATTTAATTCTCGCACATGAATTACTTGACTTATGTAAGTATGATTAAAAATTAACTGAGCTTGTGGTTGCTCATCCCTTCAATTACCTCCCTTTCAGGTTAAGTGTGACGATAACGTACGAGTGGGGACGTGTTGGCAAGAAGAGACTTAATAAAATTCCAATAAATTACAGCTTATGTGTCTGCATACTCTGAAGTTTTTATTTGGAAATCGTTTTAAACTTGAAACATCTTGTTTTATGTTATTTAGTATCATTTGAATTAATTGATAACTTGTGATTTTATCATAATAATTTCACATAAGGTTGTCTGTCGGAAGTTGTGACAGTGAGTAGTTGAGTCCAATTTTGTACTAGTTTTCACTCTTCGTTTTGGATTGATAGCATACATGTGATAAATACCTATGTCAGATTGTTTGCATGAGTTACTTAGTGAATTGTTCTAAAACATATTTGCAAAATTGTGGTGGGTATGTGCTTGTGGATTCGTACCACTTTCTTCCAAAATTATGCAGTACTTAGTATTTAATAAGTTGCAATTTAGGATGTTTGCATTAGAAGCAAAGTCTAAATTGTCTACCTTATGTGGTAGTGAAGTAAATACGTGTCTTGCTGATGTTGAGTTGATTCTAAACTTGCCACAAGTTAATTAATTAGTTAGAGTTATATAACTTCACAAACTCATTGTATATATATAATTTTATTAGAATAATAAATTTCTTTAATTTAAGAAAGTAAAGCGTGTATACATATTAATATTATATATATATATATATATATATTATTAAATTAATAATAATAAAATTAAGTCACATTACAAAAACTAAATAAATTCAATTAGTCTCATTATATTAGTAATATGTTAGCACTAAATTATAATCAGTAATTGAACCCGTGCGTTGCACGGGATGTGTTATTTTTAGAACAACTTCACTTAATTTTATAATGCTTGAATCGAATAATATTTATTTAAATTATATCTAACATAATGTTTCAATATTAAAGTCTAATGTAGTTATGGATAAAGCACTTATAAAACCTTGCGAGCCTATTAGGCCTTCCCCATTGATAAACCTTTAAAAGTAGGGTTTTTTTTGTTGAGAATGGCCCATCTTCTCTTCCCTCCAACCTCTCTCATCTCACGTGGATTTAGAGAAACTGTCATCTCTCTCCTCTCTCCTTCTCCATTTCTCTCTCTTCAAAAAACTCAGGTAGTATGCACACTATTTGGGTTAAAACCTCACGTTCTCCAATTAGCAAAAAATCTCAGCTCTTGGGTTTATTCAAAATCCACATGGCCAAAAAATCTCCCCACTGTGGAAGGCCTTAAGTTGATCAATTCGTATAAGTTTACTAATATCTTTTGCAATGAGGTTAAAATGTAGAATTTTAGCAATTTAAAATGCAACAATAAATTTTTTTCCCATATTTTATATATTACTAATTTATAAACATCAATCAATAAATGAAATGTTTTATTGTTAATTAACTCAACCAAACTTTCATTACAAATACTCCCTCCGTCCACTTTCAAGGGTATCATTTTTTCATTTTGGGCGTCCGCCCCCAAGGGTCTCATTTTCTTTTTTATAAATATAGGACCCACACACCCCCACTAATACAACTAAAAGATGGGACCTACATCTCCACTAATACAACTACCCACTACACATTAAATAATAATATTCCTTAATCCACGTGCAAAAAGCAAATGACACCCTTAAAGGCGGATGAAGGGAGTAATTTAAAAGACTCATCTAAAGTTTTGGGTATACAATTATTTAATTATTTTAATGGGTGACTGAGATTTGTTTAAAATTTTTGAATATATTCAAATAATATAGTATTTAATATCATTCAATTTTTAATAAATAATACTATAATTATTTAATTATTTTAATGTGTAGCTGAGATTTGTTAGAGAAATGGATGGTCAGGATTTGGATTAAATTATTTTCTGATTTGAAAAGTTATAATTATAATTTTTTAATTATTTTAATAGGTTGCTGATTGAAAACATTATGCCATAAACCATAAACCCTCTGAAAACCCTTAACTCGAAACCCTCTAAAAATATTATACCATAAACCCTAAAGCTAGGGTGAAAAAAATTGATATACTGAAAATACCGATACAATATCGAAAATATTGGTATGGATTTTTTCATACCGATACCGATACCAAAATTTCGGTATACCGATTTTTGGCATACCGAAATTTTGGTAAAATTTATTCCCATATCGATACCGTACCGATATTGATTCTATACCGATTTTTTGGTAAATACCGATTTATACTAAAATTTGACATACCGTTTCATACCGAAATATCAGTATACCGAAAAAAATCAATATACCGAGTCATACCAATTTTTTTTAATTTTAATTAAAAAATAAAAATAAAATATTCTAACACATTTTATATTACAATTAATGGACATGATAATTATTTAGATGATATTTATAACAACTACTAATTTATTAAAAAATAAGTTTATAAATTTATTTATTATTTCTTACCCTATATTCTAATATTAACTGTAACATATTTTTATTTATAAGTATTAGAGTTTATTTTCACACTTAATAAAAATATATATATATATATATATATATATATATATATATATATATATATATATATATATATGAATAAATGTGTTGCTTGATTACACATATACACAATAATAAATTTTATATATTATTATAAGATAAAAGTATATTTAAATAATATTTTAAAATACATACATAGGTCATTTGTTCTTAAAGTTAGATATATAAATTTTAATAATAAGAAATGTACTAAAAATATATATTATATATAATAATTTTTTTAAAAATAAATACTCCCTCCGTCCCACCGAAAGGTCACCATTTTACTATATTGGGCGTCCCATCTAAATGTCCCAATTTCCTATTTTTAGTAAAAAGGTATAACTAGGGCTTGGGAAAAATATCAAAATTTCGGTATACCGCCCTTATCATATCGAAAAATATCAATTTTATCAAAATTTTAGGTATGCCGAAATTTTTGGTAAGGTATGATACCGTATTAAAAATTTTGGTACGATAAAGATATATAAATTATCAATACCGCGGTATTTCGGTATATACCGAAATAGTGTAAAATATTTAATTTTTGGGTAATATGATACAGTATACCATACTACATGATATATGCAATTACAATTATTATTTATATATTATAATTTTTAATTGAATTATATATATTCACTATTTAATTAAAAGATTAATTAAAATCCTACTGTAAATTTCATAATTATAAATGGGTGATAACGTTGATTAGCTTTCATGATATCTTGTACTTCTTTTTAAATTATGTAGTTCTATCATATATGAACATTTAAAAATGTTGATTTTAATATAAGTTCCATATGGTTCTTGTGTAAATCTATTGGGTATTATTTTTATTTAATGACAAACACTTGTATAAATCGGGTTAACATACATTAATTATATAAACTCTGTTACTCTTTAGTACATAAAAATTACTCTTTAGCACATAAATTGTTACTCTTTTAAATTAAAAAATTATTCTTCAAATTCTTGTAAATCCTGATTTATCGATTACTTTTTAGTACATGAAAAATTACTCTTTAGAGACGTGAATTATTACTCTTCTAAATAAAAATTATTACTCTTCAAAGAGTAATTTTTTATATACTAAAGAGTAATTTTAAAAATATGATTTACATGTAAACCCGATTTACATGAGACTCACTCTTATTTAATTTGGTCGTTTGTGAATTGTCGTATATTTTTCTTATTATGAATTTATTATCTATTAGAATTTGTTTATAGCTATCTTTTAGGTATGATACGGTATACCAAAATATTGATAAATAGAAGGTATACTATTTTTCTATACCGAAATATCAGTATACCGAATTATGGTATACCGAAAGTTTAGGTAAGGTAACTGTATGATTTTTTACATATCGAAAATTTCGGTACAGTATTTGGTATGACCAAAAATCTTCGATATGCCATACCGCCCACCCCTAGGTATAACATGTGGCCTACCACTCACTACTAATACAACTATCCACTACACATAAAATAATAATACTCCTTAATCTACGTGCAAAAAGCAACCGGTGACGTTTGGGCGGGACGGAGGGAGTATAAAAATTTTTGGTATTCACGGTACGATATACCGCTACCGAATACCGAAAATATTTTTCGGTAAATACAAAAAATTTTTAAACATATTATCGTTACCGTACCGAAATTTTTGGTACGGCAACCATACCGTACCGAAAATTTTGATATACCTAAATTTTGATATTTTTCGGTAATTTTTAATACGACAAGCTTGGTAACCGAGTTTTTGATATTTTTTCCCACCCCTACCTAAACCTTTATAATTATTTAATTATTTTAAAGGGTGGCTGGAGTTTGTTTGAGAAATATATGGTCAGGATATGAACTAAATTATTTCCTAATTTGAAAAAAATCATAATTACAATTATTTAATATGTTGATGGTGGCTAAAATTTGTTTCAAAATCTTGAATATATTAAATTAATATATTTATTATTAAATTTTTAATAAATAATATCTTATATCCTGATTTGAAAAAGTCGTAATTATCATTATTTAATTATTTTAATGAGTAGTTGAGATTTGTTTGAGAAATAGATGGTAGGATTTGGACTAAATTATTTCTTGATTTGAAAAAGTTATAATTACAATTATTTAATTATTTTAATGGGTGGCTGATTGAAAATATTATGCCATAAACCCTAAACCCTTAACCCTAAATCCTCTGGAAACATTATACCATAAACCCTAAACCTTTATAATTATTTAACTATTTTAATGAGTGGCTGCAATTTGTTTGAGAAATATATGGTCAGGATTTGAACTAAATTATTTCCTAATTTGAAAAATTCATAATTAAAATTAGAGGTGTGCACGAATATTGGATTTAACCGAAATCATATCGAAACCGCACCGAATTAATCCCGAACCAAAAAAAATCGTTGACCTTTTGACTTTTTTGAACCGAACTGAACTGAATTTTCGTTCGGTACGGACTTGGATAATTTTTATTTTCCCGTACCGAATATTGGATATACCGAACCGAACCAAAAATTATATATAATATATTTATTTTATTATTTATAGTTTATATATGTCATGAATTAATTAATTTTACTCTACTTATTATAATGTAATCATAATTAATAAATTAAAATTAGTTATAATATAATTACAAATAATAATTTAAAAATATATCTAATGCTCTAAATATTTATTTATTACGGTATATTAGAAAATATATATTTCATAAAGTAAAATAAATTTTAAAAAAAATAAGAAATAAATAAAATAATATGTTCAAAATTCAAATTATTATTTCAGAGAATATAATGAATAAAGTAAATGGTATCTCTAAAGTTTAAATTCAGTCGTAATTATTATACTCCTATTTTATATTTATTTAATGAAGATAAAATACAAAAATTAAATGATAATCCATATTTGTGTCTAAAATATTATTATATAGACTTTAATTTAAATATACCTTAAATTTAAAGTTAAAGGTTTAAAAAAATATCTAAAATTATTAATTTTCTCTATCTTAGTACTATTATTTTTTGACAAATTATCTTGTGAGACGTTATTTACGTGAGACAGTTTGTGAAACGTGTTAAAGTATGTCTATTATTTAGATAAAGTATATTTAATGGTTGTTAAAGTATGTTTTCTAAAGTATGCTGAATTATACATTAATGTATGATTTTAGTGTATTATAATTTGATTTATTAATTACATACTTTAATCGAAAATAAACATACTTTATCTACACAACAAGCATACTATAGTGATGGATCGACCCGTCTCACATCCGTCTCACAAGAGAGTTACTCTTATTTTTTAGGGCAACACATGAGGTTGTCTTATGTAAGACTATTTTACATTTTATAAATAATTATCAATTTTTATTAAATATATTATCACTTTTAATTAAAAATTCATCATTATTTGTTTATAATATGAATTATTTATGAAATAATGCAATGCACCACTCTCACTTTTCATCAATTTGAGTACAACTTTTTATTCAAATATTATCTCTTCTTATATGTCTTATGAAACTCTTAATGTGAACCGTGGAGTAGTATTACAGAAGTCTTTTCTTACTTTTTAAAGTATTATTACATTTTATTAAATATATATATATATATATATATATAATTATTATTTTTTATGTAATGTAAATATATGTTAATTATTTTTTAATAATAAAAATTTAACATTATTAAATTTTAATTTACAGCACTTTTATGATTATATTAAAACTTCGAATTTGTTTAATGATTATTTTGGTTGTCCATTGATTTATATTTAGATATGGAAAATTTAGTTTTTTTTTAATTTAATTGATTTTTTTCTAAATATTCATATGTGCAAAACTCCGATTCTCATGAGAAATCGAATCCGATTCGCTCCGCACCGTCAAAATCTATTTTTTCAAAAATTCGTTCCGAATCAATTTTCGGTACGGATTCAATATCGGAATATTATTTTTTTTAAAATACAATCCAAATTTCGGTACGAATTTTTTAAAAATCCGTACTGAATCCGAATCCGCACACCCCTAATTACAATCATTCAATTATTTTAATAGGTGGCCGAAATTTATTTTAAAATTTTGAATATATTTAAATTATATATTTAATATTATTCAATTTATAATAAATAATATCTTATATCCTCATTTGAAAAAGTCATAATTATATTTTTTAATTATATTAATGAGTAACTGAGATTTGTTTGAGAAATAGATGGTCAGAATTTGGACTAAATTATTTTCTGATTTGAAAAAGTTATAATTATAATTATATAATTATTTTAATGGGTGGCTGATTGAAAATATTATCCCTAAACCCTCTTAAACCCTAAACCCTTAACCTTAAACCTTCTGAAAATATTATGCCATAAAACCTAAACCCTTATAATTATTTAATTATTTTAATGGGTAGCTGAAATTCTTTGAGAAATAGATGATCAGGATTATGACTAAATTATTTCTTGATTTGAAAAAGTCATAATTACAAATATTTAATTATTTTAATGGTTGAATGAGATTTGTTTGAAATATTTGAATATATTCAAATAATATATGTAGTATTATTCAACTTTTAATAAATAATACTCCCTCCCCCTCCGTTCCGCTCTAATGGTTATACTTTCTTTGTAAATTATAAAGGAAACGTAACCATTAGGGCGGGACGGAGTGAGTATCTTATTTCCTGATTAAAAAATTAAAAAGTTATAATTATAATTATTTAATTATTTTAATAGGTAATTGATTCAATTTTTAATAAATAATATCTTATTTCCTGATTTGAAAAAGTTGAAAAAGTCACAATTACAATTAATTTTATTTTTATAGGTGGTTGAGATTTATTTGAAAATTTTGCATATATTCAAATAATATATTTAATAGGGTTAATTCCAAAAAAATTCACCACCTTATTAGGTATTTTCAAATCTATCATGACCTTTTATTTTTGTCAATTTAATATACAATCTACTTAATGTTTTCAATTATATATCACAATCTTTTATTTTTGTCAGTTCAATACGTGATCTATTTAATATTTTCAATTCTATCTCAACTTTTATTTTGCAATTTGATACACCACTTATTTTATATTTTCAATTCAATTCAATTTAATTCACTTCTTCTTCTTCTTCTTCTTCTTCTTCTTCTTCTTCTTCTTCTTCTTCTTCTTCTTCTTAGTATTATTATTATTATTATTTAAATTATTTGGATTTGGATTCAATCTTTTTTTTATAACAAATGGTATAATATATTATTATACCGATCTTCGCTTCGTTCTTGGTATAACTTTACTTTTTTTTATTTAATTTATTATTTTTATTTTATAACAAAGTTGTATATATATATAAATTATAAAATGGATGAAAATAAAAATTGAGAAATTAATGAGAGAGTAAATTAAAAATTTTGTTTCATTTTTATTTGTAAGAATATAATTTTTTTTAAACAGTAAAACTATCACAAATTCACAATAGCTATATATTATCAAAGAATTCTCCACTTATTATATATATATATATATATATATATATATATATATATATATATATATATATATATATATATATATATATATATATATATATATATATATTAGAGTTCTTAAAAATATAATTTTTTTAAATATAAAAAATATTAATATAATATAATATAATAATAATAATGGATTGAATTGAAAATATAAAATAAGTAGTATATTAAATTGTAAAAATAAAAGTTGTGATAGAATTGAAAATATTAAATAGATTATGTATTGAATTGACAAAAAGGTTGTGATAGAATTGAAAATATTAAATAGATTATGTATTGAATAGACAAAAATAAAAGGTCGTAATAGATTTGAAAATTCCCAATAAGGTGGTGAATTTTTTAGGAATTAACCCTATTTAATACTCCCTCCGTCCCATAGTTATATTCACCGTTACTGTAAATACAGAGTTTAAGAAAAGTTGTTTTTTGACCAACTTTATTGACTTTTTAGGGGTATTGTGGTATTTTTAGGTAATAAATAAATTATAAAGTAAGTTATGTGTGTTAGGTGGGAGTGATATTTTTGAAATTAAGATAATAAGTGTGGGACAGACGAAAACGGAAAGGGTGAACATAAGTGTGGGACGGATTGAGTATTATTCAATTTTTAATAAATAATATCTTATTTCCTAGTTTGAAAAAATCATAATTATAATTATTTAATTATTTTAATGGGTAGTTAAGATTTGTTTGAGAAATAGATAGTCAAGATTTGGACTAAATTATTTCCTAATTTGAAAAGTTATAATTACAATTATTTAATTATTTTAATGGGTGACTGACTGAAAACATTATGCCATAAACCCTAAACCCTAAATCATAAACATAATCCCTAAACCTTAAACCCTTAATCCTAAACTGTAAACCTTCTGGAAATCTTAAACCCTAACTCCTTGGAAACATTATGCCATAAACTCTAAACCCTTATATTTATTAAAATTATTTTAATAGATGGCTGAAATTTGTTTGAGAAATAGATGGTCATTATTTGGATTAAATTATTTTCTAATTTGATAAAATTATAATTATAATTATTTAATTATTTTAATGGGTGACTAATATTTGTACTTTATAATTTATTTATTACTTAAAAATACAACAATACCCCTAAAAAGTCAATAAAGTAGGTCATTTTTTTTAAACTTCGTATCTATAGTACCGGTGCAAATAAGTTTGGGATGAATAGAGTATTATTCAATTTTTAATAAATAATATCTAATTTTCTAATTTGAAAAAGTCATAATTATAATCATTTAATTATTTTAATGGGTTGCTAAGATTTGTTTGAGAAATAGATGGTTAGGATTTGAAGTAAATTATTTCCTGATTTGAAAAAATCATAATTACAATTATTTAATTGTTCTAATGGGTGGCTGACTTAAAACATTATGCCATAAACCCTAAACCCTAGACCTAAACACTTAAACCTTTAACTCTAAACCCTCTGGAACCCTAAACCCTCTGGAAACATTATGCCAAAAAACCCTAAACCCTTATAATTATTTGAGAGTGACTAGGGTACAACCAGGGGTACCAATTGAATTGGTGCCCCCTTTAGTCCCCACTCTTCTTAATTAATTCCTGCTCATTTATTAATGTTATTTTTTATTTTATTTTTAAATTTATTATATTTAAATGACTTATCTTAAACCCTAAACCCTAAGGATAAATTATACCCTAAACTATAAGGGTAAAATTATAATTATACCCTAAACCCTAGGGATAAATTATACTCTAAACCACAAGGGTAAAATTACAATTATACCCCTAAACCCTAGGGATAAATTATACCATAAATCACAAGGGTAAAATTATAATTATATCCATAAAATTAAATAAATAAAAAATAGAAAAATAATTAAAAAAGGGGAAAAAGTAACAGTAACAGTAAATAAATAAAAAAAACAAAAACACATACTGAAGGTGAAGGAAGGAGGTTTTAAATTTCAAAATTGGTGTCCCCTTCCCACCCTAGTCATTGTCTAATTATTTAAGCTGAGATTTGTATGAAAATTTTGAATATATTCCTATAATATATTTAATATTATTCCATATATTATTCAATTTTCAATAAATAATATCTTATTCCCTGATTTGAAAAAATCATAATTATAATTATTTAATTATTTTAATGGGTGGTTGAGATTTTTTTGAGAAATAGATGGTCAGGATTTGGACTAAATTATTTCCTGATTTGAAAAAGTCATAATTACAATTATTTTATTATTTTAATAGGTGACTGAGATTTGTTTGATAAATAGATGGACATGATTAAATTATGCACTAAATTATAATGCTACAAATTTAGAAAGCTATAAGTACAAATATTTAATTATTTTAATGAGTGGCCGAAAGTTGTTTGAGAAAAAGATTATTGTGTGCCCAATTTGATCTAACTTACTTTAAATAATATGTATGTCACGACCCATTTTTTCCACCAATTAATAAAAATAAATATTCTTTTCATTCCATTTTTTTTAATACAATACAACTTTGAGATTAATCACAAGTAGCTCAACACACTTGCTCAACAGGTCGTCATCCATGTATACAACTCTTAGGATCTGAAGGAACCTCAACTACCAGTGTCATATACAATTTACCTACAATGCATAAACTAATGAGATAAAACTCAGTAAGTAGAAATCATGCATGACAGTACATGGAAATGCATTTGTCAAGGCCATCGCCCTTTTTTTAATCTTTCTAGTTGTTTTCTTTTATTTTGAAAATCATTCACGTTGTGGGATCCCCACGACACACTTATGATATGCACCGAAAATGAGCTCATCACTTGATTTATCAATTTCACAATATAAATATGGAACTGCTATGAGGACTATCATCTCGTGGCCTAACAAGCTTCCTGCCGCTCGTCACTTGTCTCGCCACCAAGAATCATATTCCACCATATAGTCCCACGTGGTGCAGTCCGAGGATCCACCTTTCCTTACAGCCCGTTAGGGTCCATCACCAACTGACCCCATGCTGCTTAGAAGTCCCCTCACTGAACACCACTCTCTTTCTCTCACAATAATTCAAGATGGTGGCCCATTCTAGGTAGCCTACTCTGGGTTTCCCCAGGTCGCTCCTTCCTAGGTCACTCCTTCCGCCACTCAGTGTATATGTTATGGCCGCACACACCATTAGTATCTTATTAATTTTGAGAAAAATACTTTTCATGATTATGCATGATATGCAAGTAGAAGAAACTAAATATGCATCACATATTATTCAGGACACCAATATCAACATTTATCCAAAAATAGAGTAATACCTTCAATCTAAAATTACACATATCTACATATAGGACAATCTCTGATCACATAGACCAACAAATATTAAACAACAATAATATCTCAAATTAAATTTGCAACTTGTTTCACATATTAATTACAAATAACTCATATCGTAATTAAATTAATCACAAATAATTCATAACATAATTATCATATATTAATCACAAATAATTCACACATAACATGTTTATACATTGTAGTTGGACTTCTACTTACCTGAACTCCGATAGTAATATAAACCTCGTGAGGAACCGTAACTAATCTCCGCCACCTGTCGTCTCTAGAATTGTTTGTCATATATGTCAAGTTTATATAGAGTTTGGATGTTTACGTGGCATCTATAAGCATAATTTGTTTATGTGTCAAAATAATAAAAAATTTAATTAGTGACATGTCACATTTATGTTGGAATTAAATATTGTGAAAACTTTTATATGTATTAAATATTATTGCGTTAACCGTGCAATTATCATAAATATGAATTCTATAAATATTATTATTCTCTTTTTTGTTAGATTGACAATAATAATTAATTTAAAAACTATAATATATAATTGCACAACAATTCACTATAAGTATCTTTTTTATGGATTCCTATTAATTAAATTATCATTTCATATAATAATATTAAAAAATATAAAAAATAATTATTGGTGTATATGGATGATTTTGAAATTTATGTATGAATTTTAGAAACAACTAGAATGATTAAATCCAAAACAAGCATAATTTTGTGCATGTATATTTTGATTATATTTTAAAAATAAAGAATTATTAATTTTTAGAGTAAATAATTATTATTTTTTTAAATGATAAATTTTTATTTATCTCAATAAAAATATAAAATTTCATGAAATAGGAAATTTGAAAACATATTTAAGTATTAGTTTAGGGAGGATTAGTACTAAGTACACAAAAACCCTTAATTATTATGAGATACAAACATACAAAAATATTACTACTAACTACAAAAATATATAGTGATATTCCAATATCACCCTACAAATGTGCTGCACATAAATGTTGTGTGCAACAAGTGTTCGTGTGCAGCAAAGTATGTGCAGTAGAAAAAAAGTGTGCGCAGCAAAAAAAGTGTGTGCATCAAAAAAATATGGTGGTTCGGCGGAGCTCCGGCGACATTTTCGACGACCGGTGGCGGCGGCCGTCGACAGATTTTGGCCGGCGGCGGCCGGCGATATTTTTCGACAGTCCGGTGGTGGTCCGGTGGTGGGTGGGGTTTGTGGTTTAAAGGTGTATGTGTTTATGGGTATATTTGATATTTTATTTTAATATTTTGTATATAATAATAATTATTTTAAATCAATGTATATAATAGTAATTAGGGGTACAAAGTGTGTACCTTGGAGTAATTAATCCATTAGTTTACTAACTTAGAGGAATAATAATTTATTATTTAAGTAAATAAAAAAAATATAATGTGCAATGAATTCATAAAATAATTGTTTTTTAAAATTATTCAACTATTAATTTAATTTAATATATGTTTGTCAAAATAATGGTTATTGTATTTTATTAATCGAGTATATTTATATTTTATTTTATGTTATATTTTTTATTTTATTTATGTAAATTGAAAATTTTATATTAATTTAATTTAAAATTGACCTCTTTCACATGTAATTCATGAGACATAATACTATAATATATCATTTGAAATAATAAAATTTAATATATCATGTTGCATGTCCCAAAATAATTTGCATTTTAAAATTAATTATTAATTTAATATATTTTTAAATTTAATGAAACACAGGTATAAATTTATATTTTATTTTATTTTACATTATATTTTTCTTTTACTTATTTAAAAAGAATTATATTAATTTAATTTAAAATTAATGTATTTTCCTGTGCGATGCACGGGGCATAACTGAAAAAGTCATAATTTTAATTATTTAATTGGTGGCTAAGATTTGTTTGAGAAATAGATAATCAAGATTAGATTTATTCTACTTTTATATATAATTAAGATTAAGATAAGATTAAGATTAACATTAACATTATTTTTACTATTATTCTTTTGAATAAAAAATATTACCCATTTCAACAAGAATTTAAAAAATCACTATTTTTTTGTTTTGAAAATCAGATTTAGATTTTCAAAATCCACATCCAATTTTTCAAAATCATCCCTTTATACACCTAAAAATCCTATTAATCTCAAATCAACCCATTTTTTATACGTTTTTTTCTCAATTGATACTTACTTTCTCATTCTCTCACCTCTTCCATCTCTTACTCACATTAATTATTATACTTTTATTCATATCACCACACTTCTTACACATTAATTTGATAAAGTTAAAATTTACCCTACCAATAACTTAGAGCAAACATACACCATTAAACAATGGTTTTCAAACCCCACAAATACAAAACAAAACATATGAATTTGAGGAGAAATATTTTAATTCATAATAGAAATTCATCACTCCATAAATTAATTTTAAGGCCAATTAAAAAAATCAATTTATTTAATTAAATTGACTATACTAACAACAAAAACTTTTATAGCAATTCTACCCAATTTCACCCTAAAAATTCCAAAATATCCCCCACCCCAAATAATCTCCACCCCTCTTACCCCCCCTTCCTCCGTCGCCCCGCCATTGATCAGTACTTTCGTTTGATAGAGCAAGTGTACTTTAGTTGCTGTTAGTGCGTGGTAACCAAGCAATAAAATATATCGAACTCAGAGAAAAAGGTAGTATATCCATATTCAATAAGTGCTTACTCTTGAAGGACATAATCGATGATAGGGATTGGAATTATAATACAATCAACAACTAATTTAATAAAATAACAAGAATCATTAAAAGAACAAATGAGATGGATATTGGATGTAGATAGAACAATCTAAGAAGCATGCAAGACTAGCAACATCATGGTAAGGTCTTCTATGTTCATACTCAAGTGATGTTTGTTCACTGATTTGCATGCACTAAAAATGTATCCCCAAGTATAGGGAATCAATTGCACTTCAGTGTGTGGCCAAGTGTAATATCGAACCCAAATAATAATTTTAGATCTACTATTTAATTCTATTTATGACAAGTCTAGGTGTTTGAAGGAATTAATTAATCTAAGAATGCATAAAATAATTACTTAAAATAATAAAATAGCAAATAGAAAATAAACAAGCGTTCAAGAGAGAAGACAAGATAGCTCTAGGAAATTCAGTTTAAATTGGTCAAATTAAATCATTAGACAATCAGTTATAATTCCTGCAAATTTTATGAAAGCAAACAATTAAATATGTTAAATCTCTTTTGTAAAGTAAACTTAACATATAAATCTGGTTTAAATCCTCAAATGTAGAAGAATAATTCCTACTAGAAGAATAATTCCTACTCCCTTTCTAGGTACTTAAAAATATGAATGTAAAGATGTTTTATCTCAAAATTTCTCTCTCTAAAAATACTCTCTCTTCTCTCTCCTGAAAGCCCTAGTGCACATGGATGCTGCCGTTCCTGGTTTGCACAGGGCTCCTCTGCCGTTCCAGTCTGGTGCTTCACACGGCAGATCGCAATCTTGCGATGGTACTCAGTCTTTGAGGTTTTACCGTCAGCTGCTACTAACCCTTCCAGAACCGCTCCTGCTGACTCTTCTCCGCCATTCCAGTCTGGTGCTTCACACGACAGATCGAAATTTTGCGATGGTACTCAGCCTTCGAGGGTTTCACCTTCAGCTGCTACTAAACCGACCCCTTCCAGAAACTTTTGGGAGGCGGTTAATGGGGGTGCTGTGCCGACTTCCGTCGCGGGCTCCTCTCCACAAGAGGCTAATCGTACGAAAAAAATTCAAGGTGAGGTTGCTGCCTTTTTTAAATCCTTTAGGGAGCCTAACTCCTCGGATATCTTCCCTGCCACCCATACAGAGTCTGGAATCTCAATTCTTATTGAGGATTTGTATTTTCAAAACAGGATGGTTTATGTTCTTTTCTGATTATTGTTAGAATACTTCTGGATAAAGGGCAAAAGCCCCTATCCTCTGTTGAGATAAATCAGAGATTGCAGCTGCTATGAAATACTTCTTCTGTTCATATGATTCCCCTTGGAAGGGGATTTTTTAACACCTTCATTGCTGACCCTATTTGCCGACAGCATGTTTTGAATAAACGATGGTTTGAGATTGAGGCTGGTAAGATTCGTGCCTTGAAATGGACTCCATTTTTCAACCCCTAAAAAGCCATATCTACTGTGGTTCCTGTTTGGATCAGAATTTTTGAGCTTCCATTCGAGCTTTGGACTGAACGGGTGTTGCTCTCTATTGCATCTGCTATAGGCTCCCCAGTTCGTATTGATGAACATGCGTTGGATGCCTCTACGGGGCACTTTGCCCGTGTTTTGGTTAACTTGGATATTCGAGACTCCTTTTCTGATCATGTCTTCATTGAGTATTTTTCACAGTCACTGCCTATTTCAATTGGTTATGAGTACATCCCAGTCTTCTGTGAAGCTTGTCTAACTTTGGGTCATCTTATTTCGGACTGTAAGAAGGGTGCTATGGCCTTTGTTCCACACAAAAGAAAAGTGGATGTGATAACCATTTTCCCCTGCATAAGAAGGCTTGGAAGACTAAGGTGCAGAATCAGCCTCCTGCTGGTTATACTGCACGGACTCCCGAAGCTAACAAGGTTCCAAGCTCGGCCGAGACTACTGATCAGCCTAAAGTTTCAAGAGATGACACTGCAGGTCACATGTCACAATCTACCATGGAAGGTTTTGCAGATCGTCATGTTGTTGATATTGATTCTGAACCTTGTTTCCATACCCAAATTCCTGCCCTAATCCAAGTGTCCCCGAAGTCGACTCCGCCCTCTGTGAGCTTATCTCCCGGCTTGGCATCTACATATGTGAGGAAGACTCAACTGGCTGATTTAGCTGCTTCCTCGGATACAATCAATGCAGCACTACATATTTTGGTTTCTTATAAGTCGTATTCAGATGTGCCACTCTCAAACAAGTTTAGTGCACTGAATAATGATTCTCTCGATGTTGTGGATGAAAATATGGATAGCCAAGACTACATTAATCAGCATACTGATGTTCTCTCAATTGTGGAAAACCCAACAACCCCGGTGCCGTACTCGTTGGATCCTGAGAGAGTTCTTTCTATGGCACCGATTATTGAAGAGGATCATGATTACATGGATGTGCATACGATGTCTAGGACTTCTCCAGTCAGGGAATTGAGCGCAGACCCGTGCCTGTCGCCTTTCATGACTATTAATCCTGGCGTTCAACGGACTCCAAGTATTATTAATGTGGAACCTGAGAGAATGTACTCAGACTACTCAGAGCTCTCTTCGAATGGGAACATGGAGGAATTCCCAACACTGGAAAGCAGTGTTAAACCTAAAAGAGGCAGGCCTCCAGGTAAAAAGTTCTTCCAACCGGTCACCTCTAAGCTCAATACCCGCCTTCAGGCAAAGATCAATCCTCCAAATAAAAATCCGCATGCCTCGATTGATAAGATGCACCTGACTGCAATCATGGAACTAAAAAGACAAGATGAATTTGGCTGATTCTATTCATAGGGTTGTTTGTTTTGGTCTATTTTAAAGTCACCTGTTTGGCTATTTTACTGACGCTGTCATGCTGTTAAACATCTTTATATTCTCATTCTCCCCCCTTTTTTTTAACTTTTAATAAATATCACTTATTGGCCCTTTCTAGGTACTTTATGCAAAATTCTATTGAAAGGTAGAGCATTAGACTTCCCTTTATAGGTACTTAAAAAGTAAACTTCAATTATCACATAACAATCTAAGAAACAAAATCATATAGAATGGTAATTAATAGATATATTAAGTGTCCAATATTAATTATTCTAATAAATAAAGATTATATGGTTAGATCTCATTTACCCATAACAGATAGACAAATATTAACTCTCAATGACACCAACAACAATCATATACTCCCTCCGTCCCAGAAAAGTCTGCACCCCTCTTTCCAGCACGGAGATTAAGAAAGTGATAACTTTTAGGGGTATTATGGTATTTTTTGGTAATAAATATATGATAAAATATATTATGTGTGTTAGGTAGGGGTGGTTTTTTTGTAAATAAGATATATGGGGAAGGGTGATTGTATTTGATATTTTGCTTTTTTAGGAATGTGCAAACTTTTATGGGACAATCCAAAATGGAAAGTGTGTCATCTGAAATGGGATGGAGGGAGTATATGCATAAGACAATGACATACAATGAATGAGGACATATCATATAAGACAAAAATATAAGTCTTAATTCAAAGCATTAATAAAGGAATAAATATAATGGAGAAATCCATAACCTAGTCTAGGTCATCAATTCAATCAAATTCAAACCTTCAACATCCTAAAACTATCCATAAAAATATTGCCCATGGTATTACAAGTTACACACATGGTTAGATATGAAAACAATCTCATAGGTCTATAATTCAAAAGCAAGAAAGAAAGAGTAAGAAAAACCCTAGATATGGTATAGATCTCCTTTCTTTCTTCCGTGGTTCTGAACCTTCTCCGTTCTTCTTCTCAAGTAGGAAACACTGGTGAACTCTCAAATCAGGATGGGTGGACAGTATGGTGGATCTTGATTTCGGTATTGTGGCACGGAAAGGACGTGAAAAATGATGAAGAGTTATGAATAAAATTCTCAAAGTTTCTCTTTTATAATTGAGGATTGATAAATCCAAATTCTAACATAAAAGTGGACTCTTTAACTTCAAAAATACGAATGGGCCGAGAAAATGATGAACCAAAAAAATTGGGCATCGTTGGGCATCGGCATGAGTCGTTCTAGGGGCAGCACGAGTCGTGCCGGACACGTGCATATTGGATTCTTCAGCAGCTTTTGGCATGGGCGTCGACACGATTGCAGGGCTCCCTTGGCAGCTATCGGCATGACTTGACAGGCGTTCTGGGTGCTCTCGCCAGACGTGCCGAGTTTTCTTGGTAGCACTCGATGCTTGTGCCTGCACATGAATGGTACGATTAAGCTGCACGGGTGCTCTCCTAGGCTGGCACTAGTCGTGCCAACTTCATTCCTTCCCGACTTCGCTCCCGATTTCTGTTTTTACTCTTTTTAGCCCCATTTTTCACCTAAATACGAAATAACATCTAACATGCATCTGTAATACAAATATATGCAATTCAACCAAAATATGCTTAAATACGGGTATAAATACCACAAAATGGTGCTAAATCGGACCCCACCCTAAAACACACAGATTTTCACACTAATCAATGTTGAATGTCATGAATTGATCACTGTAGTATCTCACTATGAGCACTAAATGCTCCTTTATAAGACACACATAAATGTAGGCACTTAGCACCCAAATAACCCCAAAATCGCACATAGAAGAGTTTCATTATACTTCTCATTCCCGTATAAAGTAGTAGAGTCTAATAGAGAAGTCATATTACAAGGTCTAAGTTTCGTTTTAAAGACAGCTCTCTCTCTCATGTCCTATTGTAAGAAAGATTTGAAGCATGCATTGGACTTTACAATCTCAAGTCACACTTATAATAGAGCCATTTCATGCTATCAAATGATTCAATTAATCAATCACAACATATAATCAAGTTTACACTCCAATTAATATGAAATGATCAACTAACCACACAATTCATAACATAAAATGAGAATATGCATTCACAATAGAAAGAAATGCAATTCAATCAATTCATCAAACACTTAGAGTGCAATACTTATAATCCAATACCAATCATATTGCTAGCCTCACAAAAGGTCTAGCCTATTACATTCACGATGAATTCATTACAAAACAAAACTCTACATTAGACATGCACGATGGTTCGGAATCGCCGGTTCTGGTTCCCTTAAGTGTGGAACCAAAACCGAACCGGCTATCCTATGGTTTTGGTTTGGTTTTGGAACCGTCGGTTCCGATCTCGAACCGCCGATTTTTGGTTTTTTTTTTCTGTGAAATCGAATTTTTTTTGTTTTTGAAGTTTTAATTTTTTAATAATTCGATTTTTAAGTTTTAAATCAAAGTTTGAAATTTAATTTGCATTTGTAAATTTTTATCTTTTTAAAAACAATCTCATTTGAATTTTGACATTTGAACTTGGAAGTTGGAACTTGGAAGTAGATAAATTATAATATTCTATAAAACATAATAATTTATTAAAAAACATTGATTATTGATAATATAAATTCTAGAATAAGATGATAACATATTAACAATAAATTGTCCATTATCATTACAAATTTACAATTTACAAATGTACAATAAAATTTTACAATTTCAATTTATAACAACACTAAAAATTTCATTATACAAATTACAATCCACAAAATAAAAGGGGGAAAAAGAACTTGAGTTTAAATTTGAAGTTTCAATTTGAATTTTGAATATCAACTTGAAACTTAAATTTAAATTGCCTACGTATCCCCGAAAGGAATCAAAGCCCACGTAGTTCTCGTAACATACCTCTACTTATCTTATCGGATGGTGGTCGGGACTCAGGTGGTGATGTCAATCTCGCTCTCCTTTCGTATTGATGTCTTTATCCGTCACGTAATCATCATCTTTGTGTTGACTTCGATCTTCCGTTTTTGACCAATCATCAAACAAACATAGATTTTCTAAATTTTTAACATCTAAATTGGATCATTGAGGATCCAAAACAAGTCCACCAAGGCTAAATGCTTGTTTGACGGCGACGGTAGAGGCGGGAGCCGCAAAGACCTCTTTTACAATTAATGATAAAATAGGAAAGGATTGAACTCTCCTTGACCACCACCACAAAATATCAAAGTTCTCTTCAAACTCAAATATGTTAGTAAAATAAGAATCAAGTTCTTGAAAAGGATTAGATTGAGCCCTTGTACGTTTTTGAGATCCAGAATCATAAAAGTTATAAAATTTTTCAAAAATTTGATACTTTCTAGAACTATCACCACTTCCACTACTATCATCACCACTAGATTGATCATCACTAGAAGAACTATGTTGCTGTTTGTATTCACTAAAAAATTCTCTTAAGAGTTGATAAGTATTACATACTATGTCTTTAGGATTAGGAGCTTGTCGTCTAGTGTCTAAATCACAATTAGCATACAAATGATCATAATAAAGTGTGAATAATTCTTCCAAATCATCCATTCTAATACGTGGGTCTAAACATTTAGCAAGTAAACACAAGTCCAGAATATTAAAAAAATACTTTAACCATTTTGATTTCATTGAAAGAATAGCATCATGTAAAATTGTATTGGTTTCATTAGCACTAAAAGTAATGACAATTTTAACACAATTATTAACAACAATGTTAGTAGTAGGATAATAACACCGGATAATTCTTCGGTAGCTTCATTAAAAATTTACAAAACTTCACATAAAGTTGTGCATGTATCCCATTGATTAGCAAATAAAGTATGACCGGTAGGTTCAAGTGCATAAAAATTGCATATATGCTCTCTATATTGGAAAGATGCTTGCAACATTTTATAATTTGAATTCCAACGAATAGAAATATCCAAAGGAAATTTTTTAGGATGAATATTAATAGATTGACAATATCTTTTCCATCTTTTTGTCACGAAGGGATTTCTCATTATATACCAAATAGCATCTTTAATAGGACTAATAGGTTCTTTCAACGATTGTAAAGCCTCTTGAACACATAAATTCAAAATATGGCAAATACATCTAACATGAAAAAACCTACCACCAATTGATGGTTTACAAATGTTAATAAGAGTTTCTAAACTAGTCGTATTAGCACTAGCATTATCAAATGAAATTGTAAAATTTTTTGTGGTCAAATTATACTCTTGCAAAATAGTATTAATTTTGTGAGCAATATTTACGGCGGTATGTGGAACATCAAAAGCTCTATAAGCAATTAATCGTTTTTGCATAGTCCATGAACTATCAATCCAATGACAAGTAATACCCATATAATCCGCACATTACCAAGCATTACTCCAAATATTCGAACATATAGAAACTTTATGAGGTAAATTTGTTAAAATTTACTTTAAAACCAATTTATACTCCAAAACAACTTTTATAAGACCATTTGTACATTTATTACGATGCAATGGTGGAGCTTGAGGATTTAAAGTGAGATTGACCCAATTTTGAAAAAAACTATTTTCCGCAAAGTTGAAAGGCAAATGTTTGGTGCACATAAGTTTAAGATAATATCTCAAATAATTTGGCTCATTAAATTTAAAAAGAGCATTACCTCCCGAAAAACCTCCTTCTCCTCTCGACGAAGACCTCGTGAATCCTCTTCCTAATTGTGTGTGATTTGTTGCTATGCCAATCTTATCCGGATGCTTCTTTTGCAAATGCTTAATGAAAGTTCCTCCACCATGCTTGAATTTATAATTGGTGCCACAATAGTTGCAACTTACTTTATAATTTGATGAATTTTCAAGAGCTTGTTTCTTGAAGTGAATGGTGAATATATCCGAACATAGAGTTTGTTGAGAACTTTGACTTGTTGCTCCGGGTGATGCTCCAGGTCCGGGTGATGATCCACCTCTGCCTCCTACTCCGACTCCGGCTCCACTTGCACCTTCTCCACCCGAACTTGGTTGGCTACCTTCCTCATTTTGTTGTCTTTGAATTTGAATATCATCTTCGTCGGACTCGATATTATCTCCAGGTATGTTTCTATAATTTAAATCATAGAAATGAGGGTGGGTAGAAATATTTGGAGAAAAATTAGGATGTAGTGGTGGTGATGGAAATTGTTGATTTGGTGATGGAGCCGGTGGTGGACAATTGTCTACGTTGGCAATATTTTTTCCTCTAGAAGATTGTGAGGAAGAACCGGCACCGGAAGAAGAAGAACCTCTCCTTGGTATTTTTTTTGGATTTTTTTGGTGGTGTAGTAATAGAAGAAGTAAAGTAGTAACTAACAAGTAACTAGTAAGTATGAAATAAGAAGTGAGAATGAAAATTATAAAACTAACACTAATCTAAGAAACTTGGAAGTTGAAAATTTGGAATTGGAACTTGGAACTAAGAGAATGATTTGAACTTATGAAGTAATAAAACTTGAACTTGAAAAAAAAATTAGAGCACAAATTGAGAAAGAGAGAGTAGTATAGAAGAAATGTTGGAAATGGGAGATTCAAAAATGATGTAGAATTGTAGAAAAGTAGAAGAAGTAGAGAAGAGATGTTGTACTGTTGTGAGTTGTGTGCTCAAATGAACCCCAACAATTAAATTAATCCAAGCCATTGAAAAATTAAAAAAATGGCTTCGGTGAACCGCCGGTTCCGAACCGGAGCGGGTTGGGAGCGGTGATGATCTCGGCCGTTAATTTCGAAATAAAAATAAATAAATAAATAAAAACTAAAAAACCGGTAATTTTTTCCGGAACTGGCGGTTTGGTGGAACCGGGGGTTTTAATCGGCGATTTCAATTTTTTGAAATCTAGAACCGGAACTGAACCCTATACTTCACGGTTTTGGTTCCATTTGGCCGGTTCATAAACCGCCGGTTTCGATTCTGGTTCCAGTTAAAATCGGCGATTTTTCAGTTGGAATTGGAGATTTTGGTTAAAACGTGCATGTCTACTCTACATGAGTCATAATAAGAAGAAAATAATAAAATAAAGGTTGATTAATTTCTCTTTGAAGGTGAGCTTCCTCTTCCTTGATCATGCCACAATCTTCAACAAATGTAGATCTTCTTCTTAAATTGGTGAAATTTGATGGATTTGTGTACGGATGCGAGGAAATCAAGTGGATTTGATGGAAGAAAGATGTAAAGATGAAAGATGGATAAAAAAATAGAATTGAGAGAAAATATGTGTGTTCTAAGGTGTAAAATAGGTGTAACTTCTCCCAAATATGATTCATCTTGTCAAATTGATGCTAATTATGCATTTATACATCTGGTGTAACACCCGAGTATTTCATAATCTATATTTTTATAAATTTTACTTTTAAATAAAACTATATGTATTTTAATTATTAAGTATTACACATTTATTTATATAATATAATATAATATAAGGAATTTTATCAATCCAATGCCTGAAAAGTGGGTAAACTATCAATTCGAGGCTTAAATTATATTTTCTACCAATCCGCGGCATGAAATATGTATAACTATCAATTTGGGGCCATAATTTAGGTCTTAAATTGATAAAATATGAGATAATATTTGATAGATTCAGGCCTTAAATTGATAGTTTTACATATTTCAGGCCCTAAATTGATAGAATAAATAATTCAGGCCCCGAATTGATAGTTACTCATTTTTTAGGCCTTGGATTGATAAATTTTTTTTTTATAATATACTCCCTCTGTCCCACAAATGTCTGCACCCCTTTTTCCAGCACGAATATTATGAAAATGATAATTTTTAGGGGTATTATAGTATTTTTTATAATAAATAAATGATAAAGTATGTTAAGTGTGTTAGGTATGAATGATTTATTTGTAAATAAAGTATATGGGGAAGAATGATTGTATTTGACTTTTTGTTTTTTTTAGAAAGGTACAAACTTTTGTGGGACAACCCAAAATGGAAAGTGTGCAATCTGAAATGGGACGGAGGAAGTATATTTAAAAAAATAAACATATATTTGGTTATATATTTTGCCAACGTGCCACATGATCATTGGAAATGTTATGTTGATTAAAGAGCCACGTTTGATAATTTTAATTCAATCAATTGGTCTCCAAGTTTGAATTATTATAATATTAAATTTTGGATAAGGAAAGTATTACTTGGTCTCCAAGTTTATACTTGGCCTCCAAGTAAAGGTTATATATTTAAACTAACTATCACATTTCATACCAAACAATTTATATCAGATGATGAGCGGTGATGGCATGAGAATGAAAAGAGAGAGGAGTTTTCGATTTCTAAGACACACTTGCAAGGTGGGGAATTTGTTTGTCATTTATTTATACTGCTCGTAAGCTACGTTATATGAATATGCATGGATTGATTGCGATATTTCACGGGTAATGAATCGCAATGTCTTACCAAATTTAATGTTCATGTGGAATCGATAAGGGATTCCAAAAAGTTATATGTTTTCATTAGAGGTTCAAGTATGTGAGTATCTCGTATCTTACGTGTATGTATTTAATACTTGATGAATATTATTTCCCACTAAGCTATGGTTTGCTCACCCCTTCCACTCAAAACTCTTTTCAGGTTGAGACTACGATGACGTACCGGGAATGGCTGCGTTGCGTGAAATCTTTTATGAATATGCTTCGCAAAAGCTTTTTGTGTAATTTTTAATGATTTGTAATATTTAATTATTTTATTAAATTGTTCACGCTCCCATTGAAGGTTAATATTATCATAGAATTACGAATAAATCGAAAGTTAATATTTTACAAAGGAAATATCCACTTCCACTTCTTTTTATTGAAAATTGGAGTGTGACACCTGGAACCTCTAGAATCGGTGCTGATTAATTTTCCAATTTTGGACTTTACTCGATTCGAGCAAGTCAGCGGTGATTCTTCGACAGGTATTTGGCAGTGACAGAGCTCTACTCGAGCTTCGGGCTCGACTAATAGGGAGGTCATGTATGTATTTCAGATGTGTATAGCCGATCTTTTGCACGAACTTGATGTCGACATGTGTAACCGAGCTCGACTCGAGCTCGGTGATCGTGTCGAGTTCGAACAGCTTTTGCATATTTTCTCCCGTTTTAGCTCCCGACTTCGTTTTACTCCGTTTTCACCTGTTTTATGCACATTAAGCTTATTTTCACACTTTTATCAATTATAGCACAAATTTTCTATATGAACAATAAACACCACCAAAATATATACAAAACAAATAAAATAATATGAAAATACACCTAAAAAGATATTAAAATTTAGGTAAAAATAACGACGATCAGTCGCCGTCAGCTGGCCGCCGCCCACAATTGCCAGTATGGTCACCGACACTCACCGACATCCTACCGACATGGGACACTCACCAATACTGTCACTGACACCATCATCGATATCCATACCGACATGGGACGCTCATCGACAACCATACTGATATGGGACACATTAGGTATTATTTGTTGAATAGTAAGGGCATTAAAGTCCAAATAGTGTATATTGGTTAGTTTTGTTATAAAAGTTTGTTATAGTTTGGGTGTATTTTGGACACAAATTGAAAATATGTATATATTGTATAGTTATTATATACTTTCTATTTTTTATTAAAAGATATACTCCCTCCGTACCACAAATGTTTGCATCCCTTTTCCGTCGGATATTAAGAACGTTGATAACTTTTAGGGGTATTATAGTATACTCTCTCCGTCCGGATTCAAAGGTGCCATTTGCTTTTGGGCACGGAGATTAAGGAGTATTGTTATTTAATGTGTAGTGGTGAGTTGTATTAGTAGAGGTGGGGTCCCTTTTTTAGTTGTATTAGTGGGTGTGTGTGGATAAAAAAGGAAATGAGACCCTTGGGGGTGGACACCCAAAATGGAAAAATGATACCCTTAAAAGCGAACGGAGGGAGTATTTGGTAATAAATAAATGATAAAGTATATTAGGTGTGTTAGGTAGGGTCGGTTATTTTGTAAATAAATTGTATGGGGAAGGATGGTTGTGTTTGACTTTTTGCTTTTTTAGGAATGTGCAAACTTTTGTAGAATAACCCAAAATAGAAAGTATGTCATCTTAAATAGGACAGAGGAAGTAATACATTTTAACAATATTACACTATTCTAACCGCATGAAAATAATTGATAGCATATTTCTTTTACTATCTCTTTTCTTTCTTCCTAATTTTATTGTCTTCTATTTCGCTATGTAATTTTAGGTAGTGTTTGGATGAGAGGATTTGAGGGAAGGATTTCATGTTTGGATCCATCATTAAATCCACGGATTTATAAATTCAAGATTTCAAATGGATGGATTTCAAATCATTGATTGATGTTGATGTCTTTTTAATTATTTTGGATAGATTTTCAAATTCTTACTCGAACCGTGTCATTTGAAATCCTTCAATTATGTAATAGATATATTAATATATAAAAATATATAAAATTAATAAATTAATTAAAAAAATATACTCACTCCTTCCCGCATTAAGGTTTGCATTTTTCATTTTGTATTGTCCCAAATTAAGGTTTACGTTTCCTTTTTTGTCAAGTTGGGCCCACACAAAATAATTAATTATTTCATATAGGACCCACACACAACACTAATACAACTACCCACTTCACATTAAATATTATTTCTCTCACCACACTACACATTAAAATATTATATCTCTTAATTCACGTGCAAAAAATAAATGTAAACATTAATGTGGGACTGAGAGAGTATATATATTTTTAATTTTAACCCCTACAACCCAGTTTACCCCGACCCACCCACTCAACCCCCTACAACCCCCCCAAACTCCATTTTTTTTATTTTAGATCCACCCACCCCCACCCCACCAACCCCACCCCCCACCCCCACTCACACACAATTTTATTTTATTTTTGTAAAATTTTTAAATATTAATATTTCATAAAATAAAATTTTATTATTTTTTATTTATCATAAATAAAATTCTATATTCCAAATAAAAAATAATTGTTGAATTATGAATTTAAAAATTCTTTCATAAATCCATAATTCACCCAAATAATGTAATTTAAATGAATTGATTTAAAATCCATTCAATTTAAAATTCACTCAAATCCATTCAATTTAAAACCACTCAAATGAAAATGAATGGATTTTCAATTGTATAAATTTTAAATCAATTCATTTGAATTACATTGTTTGGATACTGAATTATGGATTTACCAAAGGATTTTTTAATCCATAATTCAATAATTATTTTTTATTTTTTAATATAAGCAGAAATATAATTTAAACTCTCAAGAAATCTTTAGAGTTGCGTTTTATCATTAATTATATCAGGAAATTTATCACCAAATTCTATACTTCTTTAAATAGGAATTATTTTTCTCTTTTCAATAATATGACCAAGAAATCTTATACTGGTTTGAAATAATAATATTTTTTGTTTTGAAATAACAAGGCCATTTTTTAAAATAATTTTCTTAAACATATTTAAATGTTTAAAATGCATTTCAATATTATTTGAGAAAACAAGTATGTCATTAATATAAACAATAATAAAGTTACTGTAAGGACTAAATATGTCATTTATAATTTGTTGAAATTCAAAAGGGGCATTTTTCAAACCAAATGGCATAACATTTCACTCATAATGTTCTATAGGAACTTTAAAGCAGTTTATATCTATCATTTTCTTTAATCTGAATTTGCCAAAATCCTTATTTTAAATTAAATTTGGAAAATATAAGAGCATGTATTAATCTGTCTAATAAATATTTTTTATTAGTAATAGGGTGTCTTATCAATTTCAAAACTTTATTAAGAGGTTTATAGTTTATGACTAACCTGGGAACTCCTTTTTCTTGTTCTGAGTGTTTATTGACATAAAATGCAGTGCAAGACCATGGTGATTTCGAATGTCTAATTAATTTATTTTCAAGAAGTGATTGAATTTCTTTCTTGCATAATTCTAAATATTCAGAATTCATTTGACAAGGTCTAACTTTTGTAGGAATATTGTTATCATTAAAACCATCTTCATAAGGAAGAGAAATAATATATTTTTTCCGATCCCAAAATAAATTAGGAATATCATGTTCTTCAATCTTCTGTAATAAAAAAAGCTGATTGCAAATCTGTTAGGTATATGTTTTCCAAAGATTTCAAACATGATGTTTATAAACAAATGTTTGCTAGGTGGCAAGCTCATTTAGCTCCTTTTGATTTTGAAATTATTTATAAAAAAGGAGAAGATAATCATTTCCGAGATTTTCTAACCAAAGAATATTTGCATAAATGAATAAATTTAGTCGTGGAAGAGACTCTTATAGAGGATGAGGAGGAAGGGAAAGACCTACAATCATTATAAAACGCAAATCCAAAGATTTTATATTTCTGCTTATATTAAAGACCTTAATAAAGATACTGCTATCCTATATGATAGATTAAAAAAGAATCCTTTACCTTGGTCAAACTCACACACACGATCTGTTAAAAATATTAAAGAAAAAGTAAAAAAAATACTCTGTCTTATGTTACCAAATTGTCAATGGAAGAAATTTGTTGAAACTGATACTTCTGATATAGGTTTTGGAGGAATTTTAAAACAAATTGATGAAAACAAACAATAATATTTAATTAGATTTTATTTAGAATAGTGGAATGAGTCTCAAAAAAATTATTCTACTGTAGCAAAAGAAATTCTTGCTGGAAAATGTTTGGATCACCAGCAACAAAAATTCTTCATAAACAAAAAATATTGAAATTATTATATTAAATATTGAAATCTAAATTTTATAAAATAAAAAAAAATTGGGGCTTTGTGGGGGTGGAAGGGGGTGCGTCCTAGAGTAAGAATGGAAGCAAGCATTGGTTTATACATTCCTTTTAGGCTCGACTTGGTTGGGGGATGAGTGGGGCATATTTGTGTGGGGTGGGCGTGGGATGGGGTAGATATTAATTTTAAAAAAATCTGTTTTATTTATTTATTAAGATTATTTATTATTATTATTATTTATTAATTGCAAAATATTTTTCTTATATCAGAAGGATTTGAAAATTCTTTCAAAACAAATAAAAAAATATCAAATTCAAATCCAAGATTTTAGAACCATTGATTTAAAGTCATATATTTATAAATTTATGGATTTCATTTATCATCCAAACCAGAAGAAGGGATTATATCATTCATATATATATTTTCTTTGATATCAACAATATTACTCCCTCCGTCCAATATCAATATATCAATTTGTTTTTGCATGTAAATTAAGGAGTATTATTATTTTATGTGTAGTAGGTGGTTGTATTAGTGGAGGGTGCGAGTTCAATATTTTATTTATATTAGTGGAGGGTGTAGGTCTCATATATCTAAAAAGAGAAATTGATAGATTAATGGTAGATGGCTCAAAATAGTAAAATAAATGAGGGAGTATTTATTTTAATCTTTACTAATATTTTATAAATAAATTTTGTATTTTATATAAACTTATTTCTCACATTCTTCGAATAAGTTAAAATAGTAACATTTTTATATTCATATATATATATATATATATAGGCAAAGACTTCCCTAGGATCATTTTTTTTAGAAATCGTAGGACTGGATCTTTTAATTGAAAATGGGTCAAATAACTGAAAATAGGTACCACAGTTTCTTCCCAAACTTCAAATTGCGCTATAGTCCCACAATATACCTCCTCCCACGCTTTGCTACGTCGACCATGGCAACCTGCACACTTCTCTCTTCCATCACCGCCTACTTTATCGGCCATTAGAGTTTCTATTGGGCCTTCCCTTCGCCTTTGTCTCCCTCCTCATTTTTGTAGTTGATGTCGTTATTTGGATCTTTGGGTATTTCTCTCTCCCTCTCTATCCTACCTCTTTCTCTCATGAGGAATTCAACTCTTGAGGGTTTGATTTTTGGAAATTTGGTTTTAATTTGAGGGGAATTTTGCAATAAATTAATAATTTTGCTGAGTTGTTTGTATCCGTGTTGTTTGTGTGTGACGGTGATCGGAGAGTTACCACTCTCTCATCAAGGCCCCTTTTTCATTGTGAAGTGGTTCATTAAGCAAAATTCTTGGTAGGATATTACCACATAACTTATCCATCTTTTTTTATTTATTTTGTTATCTTAAATTATTCTTGCTTCAATTTTTTCAACTGCACTCTAGAGGAAGAGTTCATTATAATTAGAAATGGAGTGAGAATATATTATTGTAAAATCCTCAGTTTCTATGGAAGTTTATATAATAGTTCATTATGAATTATTTAGCTCATTAAGATATTGCTTAATGCTCATGTTAAACTCTGAATTCATCGATTTGTAGTAATTTTCTCACCTGATTTTGGATTAGAGATGGGACCAGAATTTTTTGAGGTTTTTGATCTGGTTGTATCTTGAAAAGCCAGTGAAGGATTTGTTATATAGAAATTAAACAATAATTATTGTATTGATGGTTATTGAAGCTGCATGATGGTGGTTAATAATTGATGGTATTAAATAAACTAATCATGGTGTGTTGGTCCGCTCTGCGCGGTGGCTTCGTCGCCGCTTTCGACGGTGGAGAAACCTTCTTATATACGGTTCCTAGACCAGAAATTGACGGTAGGTGAATCTGTGTTGTACATGGCCTTCGGAACGCAGACGGATGTTTCAAAAGAACAATTGTAGGAAATTGCAGAGGGATTGGAGAGATCGGTGGTGAGTTTTATGTTGGTTTTGAAATTGAATGGGGGAAAATTCATTCATGATTTTGATGTTGAGAATGAAAGCTACGTTGTTGCTGTTGCAAGGCAAAGAGATATCGATGTTGTGCTCAATGATGATTCTAACCGAGAAACTATTTATTTGGGTGTGAAGAAGTGGATTAAAGAAAAATGGAGTATAAATAAGTTCAATTTGGGAACCTCAGAGAACACATATGTCGTTTCCATAGTTTATATGAATTGTAGAAAATATCTGTTGGCATACTTAGGCTCAAAGTTTTGGCAAACTGGATCTAATTTCTGCAATTTTATTTTATTATATTAGTTTTTTTATTAGTATAAATAATTAGGTACATGATCATCACATGGCGTATAATACTTGTGTGTTATTCATGATGAATTCAAGATTTATATTAGTTTTTTTATTAGTATAAATAATTAGGTACATGATCATCACATGGCGTATAATACTTGTGTGTTATTCATGATGAATTCAAGATACATCATTTCATTATTCCCAATTTTGCATTAAACACATCTCTTGTATGTTTTGGCGAGGTTACTTGAATTATATATTGTTCAATTTGGTCAACATATTTTAGGTTACTCTTTAAAATTAATTAGGTTACTCTTTAGAATTAATTAGGTCACTCTTAAATTTATTGGATTACTTTTTGATTCGAGACTCTTAATATATATAAGTTAGTGATTGTGGGGGCTACTTGAGGAAAGGTGAAATACGTTTGAATGAAGAAAAAGACACTACTTGGATATTAAAAGTGAATCGAAGATAACTAACGTTGTAGAGAAAGAGATGATAGCCAACCACATCCTAAGACTAGTTCACATGGAGAATTCAGGACTGGTGAAGATGCTTCTTGATGTAAATTTGAGGACTTGGGTCGAATGTACAACTTATTTCATCGTGTCCAAAATAGTATTTTGACAATTAGTGATGTAATGACATCTCACATCAGAGATACAGGTAATCAGCTAGTTATGGATAGATTAATTTAAAGAGGGGTGATATTGTGAATTAGAACGACTTCAAGCTATGGAATTGCCTTTTGATATTTATATTTTGGCATTGCCTAAGTCTCAAGACAGTGTTTTGAGTTTTTGTGTTCTGATGAAGCATTTTAGTAAATTTATGGATATAATATTGTTGTTGTGCAAATGACTTGCTTGTTCATTCAATCATTTTGCATTTTGTTAGGAATTATAGGATTTAAGACCAGCTAAAACGCCTTCTTCTTGGTTTTTGTGGAAATCTCATTAGTTCAGCATTGATTCTTTCCTCCTGAAAATTCTTAATTTGCAATTAATGATTTGATGATTGCAAGTACACAAATTGGCTGAGAAAAAGTCCTAAAATGGAATTTTTAAAATGCTGCGGAATGATGTTACAAGATTCCTGAAGACAATCCTTGTTGGAACTACGCACTACTCTTCTTATTGAATTTAGTAGTCGCTGTCTTCTTCTTTAGACTTGAGTCGCGAACTAGTGTAGTGTAGTGTGTAATTTAGATTGTTTGCATTATCGTGGCTTGTGCTAAAATATTTAGTCTTTAGACTTTTAGTTTACTTCATTGTATTAGTTTAGTTTTGAAAATTTTGTTTATATATTATTCAATTTGGTCAACATCTTTTAAGTTACTCTTTTCTATTAATTGGGTTACTCTTTATAATAAATTGAGTTACTATGAACAAGCTTTTGGATTACTCGTAATGTTGATTTATTTATGTTTTCTTAAGGTTACTCTTTTTATTAATTAAGTTACTCTTTATAATGATTTGGATTACTATGAACAAGTAATTACCTTTTGTTGTTTTGTTTATATTTTATTATGTTTGATCAAAAAGATTATTGTTTATATTAATTGGGTTACTCTTTATAATAAATTGGGTTACTCTTCATAATGAGTTACTCTTTGATTTGATACTCCGATTTTTTGAAAATTAAGTCATGCAATATGAATTAGTACATTATATTAAATTGTATACAATCCGTAATTTTATATATATATCACTTTGTAGAAATAAATAGACCACTCTTTGAAATTAATTGAATTACTCTTTATAATGAATTGGGTAACCAACTTTTAGATTACCATTTATATTGATTTATTAATTTTCTGTTTTGTTTGGTCAATAAGGTTACTTTTTCTATTATTTGGGTTACTTTTATAATGAGTTGGGTTACTTGTGATTTGAGACTCGATTTAAAAAAAATGATGTCACGTATTGTGTGTATGTAATTTGTAAATTAATAGAGTACTTTTAGATTACTCTTTGAAATTAATTGGATCACTCTTTTATTTAAGACTCCTACGTAATTTGATAAAATCATTCCATATAAATAAATAATATATTACTTCTAGAATTATTAATAATATGATTACTTTTTGAAATTAATTAGATTACTCTTTATTAGAATTAATTAGATCACTCTTTGAAATAAATTAAATTACGCTTAATTTGAAAATCTGAATATACAATATATAATACTTTAGAATTAGTACTTGAATAACTGTTATCACCCAAGGTATTTTCTATGATTAAATTACGCAAATACTAATCCATGCAACTAAATCAACCTATGTAATTCTTTACCACCATTTGGGAAAACCTAAAACTAACCATATTCCTTCTCCTGCACTACTTCCAAAAAGTATAGCATAAGGCATCCAATAAATTACTGATAAATATAGCATAATAATTAATAATTCAAGTCATTACTGATAAATTTGCTGACGATCAAACCGGTATGTAATAAGGTCAAATGGACATCCTAATATTTTGTAATTGTAGCTCAAGGCATCCAATAAATTTACCTAATTCAATTATGACATCCATTTTGTTCTTCCATTGAACTCCTCACAAGTGTAGAAACTATAAACTTCTATATTCCAATGCCATTATATGGATTAGGTGAAATAGAAAAGCATGTGATTTTGACATTGCCAAGCATGGTTGATGAAAACGTTGAAGCTAATAAGATAAAGGTCAGCTTGACTTGCATCCTTACTCAAAATTCTTACAAATTCAGCATCGTATCTTCCTCTAATGTCCACGCCCTCAAGGGAATCTCCTACCTTGCAACACTTGTTCTCTGCCTTGTGGGGTGATGGGAGTGAAAATTAGCGTGTTTGAGTGTCTAATTTAACACCTTTTGATAGAAATTCTTGTTATATATTAGCACAAGTGTCTTATATTTATTGTATGTGAGAAAAAGGTACACTTGAGGTATTTTATTGTGTTTTAGGTGGAAAAAGGATGAAAAGTGCAAAGTTGGAGAAAAGGTGCAATTTGTGCAAGAATGCTGAAAACGCATATCCAACTTTCATAATTTTTCTGTGTTGTTGTGGAGATCAAAACATTAAGTGTGATATATGGTTTGAAAGCCACTGAAATAAGGATCGTTTTGGCATCAAGAACACCCCAATCGGAATCCAAACGAGAGAGATATGATCAAAGTGGTAACGTCATGCGAGCTGTGCCGAATAGAACAGCTGTGTTATTTTGTATGGCTTGTTATACCTTCAAATCTTGGAGTTTCTATAATTTCTTTATATGGATAGAAATCCAAGGAAGAGAGAATCGCGTGAGTGCAAGAATCACTCAAATCAGAGATGGGACGAGGAAGTTATGCTTAAAATCGTAAAGTTGCGCAGCTGCCAGCGAGAATTTCCGAGAATTTCCGAAAATTTCCGAGAATTTCCGAAAATTTCCGAAAATTTTCGAAAATTTTTGAAAATTATCTCCTTATCACATAATCCTCCATGATTCACCCATATATATTTATTTCCTTATTTAATTCTATTCTCACACCTATATATATTTCACATCATCATTCATAAATTGGGGGAGAATACAATAGATTAGAGGAAGAGAGGCCACAACCATACTACACCCCACAAGGGGGGATCACCCCCCAACCATCATCCACATTCTTTCCTTCATCCATCTATCACTTTGAAGATTCGTCCGTGGAATCAAGAGGAGAACCAAAAGGAATTTAAGTGACGGAAGATAGAAGGAATGAGGCTTCTACACCAAGGGTTTTCCTAATTCTTTTCTTCTACTTTGTAATTTTTCGGACATATGGGTAAGATCTGTCCAACACCCATGATTGTTCTTTGTAACATCATGGGCTAGAGTCTTTTTGGTAGAACTAGGGTTGTGAAGGTTTTATCTAGTTAATTGAACTTCCATGTGTATACTCCGTATAACACTACTTGTGGATTTATTTTATATAAGACTTTGCTTTTTTAATTCATACTCACAGTTGTTTTGTGCATCATTAACTGTTATGTAGAGTCTGAATACATATCTTGGTTATGGATTGAGTGCGTTCGCTGCTGAGCATGATTCCATGTTATGATTCTAAGTGAGGGGACTCCGAAACTTCATTAGAACTATCATATATGAATGCTTATTAATTGAATTGAATTCGGGTTAGTAAGTAGGATAAAGAGGTTAATTTTATAGTACATATAAAGGGAGATCATATCGGGTTAGAGTACCAATTGGCCAGGAAAATAATTGATACTGATAGTACCTAGAAAGGGTGGTGAAATTATATCTCTTGCTCAGAGATTATTCACACGTGTTACACGCATGTTTACTTGTGTCTATAGAGTAGATATGCATGGTTTAGTGATGCGTCCATATTCCACAAGGCAGAGTCGGACACCAACACACGGAAGGGAAGTTAAATAGTAAAACTGGATTTCCCTAGAGCTACCTATTCTTCTACTTGATCCATTTACTTTCGTATTCTTCGAGTGATATTTTATATTATTTGTTATTTTAATTTAATTGTTCAATAGTTAAAATTCTATCCCAACGTTAATGTCATCTTGTCTTAATTAATTTAGTAAATAATTAAATAGATAATATGTTGTCCTTTGGGTTCGATATTTAACTTGGTCGCTTATGTAAGTTACAATTGATATTCTTAATACTTGGGGATTAATTTTGCGTGCAAAGAAAACGCGCATCAAGGGGCTTCTGAAAAGAACAAAAAAGGCACAAAATATAAATAGCACAAAGCAATTCCTTAGCTAGATTTTGTTCTAATTTACAAGAAATGGGGGAGGAGAGGTATGATTATGTATAGAAAAATCCTGGTGACTTCCACTCCACCGACTCAAACCCAAAGTTCACACCCACAGACTATCGCTCCCATGGTAACATACCCTTAAACTTCTCCTTCATCTACACATTATTGGCTGACAAATTCAATTGAACTTGGAAGATGTCTTCTGCAAAGATCTCAGATACGAATCTTGTTTTCATCTGGTCCACATCTGAATTTCGTGAAAATAAAGACCATTTTAATCTAAAAGTAATCATTCGAGAGAATTGTGATCCAGAAACACCTTTTTACATCAAATTCCTTAACTCCAATTAAAGAAAATATTGAAATTAATTAAATACCTGGAAACTTCTTCCCATAAGAGACCTTTCATACTAGAGTTCCTAAATGCCACATCCATATTCGACCTAATTCTCACGCATAAGCGAAAAGGGAAAGTCATTATTGAGGTGGGAAAACTGTGTTGTTCGAAGATTGAGAGACGATAACGATAGGGCTCGGACAGGTAGCGGAGGGACCCATCATCTCTGGCGACCAGAGCAAAGGTCCTTGATGGCCTTGGCATGGTAGAGGGTTTTGGACTACTCGTGGGAGGATTGCAGTTGGGAGTAGAGGGATTCGAGGTCGTTGAGTTCCTCCTTCACTGCTTCCACATCTTCGTAGAAACGATCGAGATTGATGCCGCCGGTGCCGCTAGATATTTCGATGAATTGTTGGAGGGTATTGTAAGGTGGAGGGTACTGCAGGAGGAGAGAGAGAGAGAAGAAGGCTGAGGATCCGGAAACAACGAGATTTTCTTCTATTGCATCCAGAAAAGAAGGCTGAGGATCTGCGAATTTGATCCTTTGTTGCTATAGGATCCGGTTGTACGAAAAATTGATAGGACTGGTTGTAGGCTA
This sequence comes from Pogostemon cablin, assembly GCA_023678885.1. Lineage (NCBI taxonomy): Eukaryota > Viridiplantae > Streptophyta > Magnoliopsida > Lamiales > Lamiaceae > Pogostemon > Pogostemon cablin. The sequence goes on from CM042993.1 coordinate 12,782,002, forward strand.
GTCATATATATATATATATATATATATATATATATATATATATATATATATATCGTGTTATTTCAACGATATTCATAGTTAGATAAAAAAAATTCTAAATTTTTTATCACCTTTAAATATTTAAGCTACATGTATTATATTATTTTAATAATATCCATATTAACATAAAATATGCATTAGAAAAGCATAAATCTTTAACTAAAACTTGCGCATTAATTTCAATGTTGTAATTTTTTAAATGCAATATATCTTCATAATTCTCAACATTGTATTATCTTAAATGTACTTATATCATTCATCACTTAAAACTTGTCATTTGATAGTTGGATGTAATTTTTTAAATGCAATATATCATCATAATTTTAACCACTATACTATTTTAAATGCACTTATATCATTCATCATAATTCTCTACATATTTTACCTGATGTAAATGATCAATACAATTTTTAGCATGATGTAAATGATTGATGCAATTTTTTGATGATAATAATTCTCAATACTTTCTAATTTAATGAATTAATAATACGTTACAATTATAGATCACTAATTTCTATCTTTAAGATTATATATATATAAGCACCAATGTTTCAAATTTCTAGTGACACAATTTTTCTCCAACCTTGACCAAATGCTTATATTTTGAATTCACATTGATCAATAGATAATTTTATAATATTTAATTGATATAACTAATTAAAAAGATTATTTCAAATAATTTTATTTTGAGAAATATCTTTTTGTACTTGTAGAACAAATCATTTTTTTTACCCTTGCACTCACTTCACTCTTCATGATATTCCATTTTATTTCTCTATCTCACGATCTCTTATTTCATTCATTTTATTCTAATCAATCTTCCATCTCTTACAATTCCTTCTAACTCTCTCTTTTTTCTTCGTTTTCCTGTCAAAATTATATACATAAAATGAATTGATTTCTTCATCATAAATAAAGAAAATATTAACAATAACAGTTTTTTTACAATTCTATAGATAATTATGAATAGCGGAAAATTGAAGGTGAGTTTGATGATGAAAAACTATCTCGTTAAGCAATTTTCCATTCAATAAAAAATCAAACTAATAAAGAACTTCTTTATTTTCTTTTTACAAAGAATCCAAATATGAAAGAATCCAAAATGTGTGATGTCGCCAATGAAGTATTTTTTTGGGATCACAGATTTTACGTCGGCTATAGAAGCTCCTCCGCTACCTCAATCGGCTACTCCCACGTCTGCTCGGCCACCTATCATAATTGGATATTTTTTATCGTATAAATTTTTTTTATCATTAGTAGCATATGTATACTTAAATGTCACAAGCTTCCAATGAAAGATTACACCAAGTTTTTTCTAGAAGTCTTACACAAGCTTATTTCAAAAGCTTCAAGCTTCTTTTTTTAGAAGCTTTACACAAATAAAATTATGTATATTTTTTAAAGTGAAATATGTTTAATCATTTTATTTTAAAAAAGAAATAACTTTACTCTTAAAGTGATTCAATAAAAAATTTACCTAATAATTTATATTAAATTAAAATCATTATTAATTTAGAATTTTTAAATTATCAACAATATATAATTAAATAGAATTTTAATTTAAATATTTTTATTCATTTATAAATATTTTACTTAATAATAAATTGTTATAAAGAATCATTTAAAATAAAAATTATTATTAAATTTGGGAATTTGCAACTTGTACTATATTATACACTAGTACAAAAACTCTTGTAGTTGAAAAAAAATATTTTTATTAAATAATTAAAAATTAAAAGAAATTCTAAATAAATAATCCCTACGTCCCATAAACAAATTCACACTTTCTATTTTTGTTTGTCCCATAAATAAGTCACATCCCCAAATAAAAAAAATACATACAAATCAATAACCCCACAACACACTTTAATTTTAAAATTGCCACCCCTTTACAACTCACATAAGTTCATAACTTATTTTATAATTTATTTATTATCTAAAAATACCAAACTACCCCTAAAAGTAAAGCAAAAATTAAATTTTTTTAAACTCCGTATCTACAATAATCGGGAACTTTTCTTTAGGACGGAGGGAGTATCAAATATTCGATTTGCAGTTGTGCTATAAAAAAAGGTTTATTTATAGGTTGAGAAAAAAAATGAATATGTATTTTTTTAGAATGAGTTTTGTGTGAAGCCGTCTCACGGATCTCATTCCGTGAGATGAATTATCCATTTACTCAAATACTATATTATAATAAATAATATTTTTTAAGAAAAGGCGGGCACTAATTTACTGTTAGCCCTATGCATATTTGCTAATTGCTACTGATCATTTCGTGATAATTATTTATTTCTTCTTTTTATAATAAAATTTTATAATATACTATATTTTATTAATTATTTTTAATTATGAAAAGTTACATAATTTTATTTTATTTTTTATAAAAAAAGTTATCCATTTTATGATCAAATATATATTTTTTAAAATATTATTATTTTAATTCTTCTTACAAATTATTTATAAAATAGTTCAATTTAATTGTTATTACTTTTTATTATAAGTATATTACTTTTTGTAAAAAATGTTTCACTTTTTATCTCTTTTATTAATAGTATAATGGAACGATTATCACTTTTCCTTGAGTATGTATAACTTTTTATTAAAAATATTTTCACTTTTTATTTATACGAATTATTTATAAATAGTTCAATTAAATGATTATCACTTTTTCTTTTATTAGGTATCACTTTTATTTAAAACTAGTATAAAACCCGCGTACTACGTGAGATCATTTAATTATTATTTTTTATAATAAATAATTTGTGTCATATAATTATAAAATATTAATTATTGAGATTTTTCTTATTGTTAGACAATCTATGTCATAATTGTAAAAAATTTACAATAAATTACTCCTTCCGTCCTATTGAAACATACGCGTTTGTTTTTTGCACGTAGATTAAGAGATATAATAATTTGAGTTGATATCCGGTGCACCCATATGTGTATAACTTTTTATTCTATATTGAATAGTATATATTTTTTAATAATTGTATACTTTTTTCATATTCAGTTTTTCATTAAAAAAACAAGTATCCATATGCATATAACTTTTTATCAATAGTGTATACATGGTTTTTAATAAGTATATTTTTTTACACTCAAATTTTCATTAAAAAACTAATAAAAAATTCACTAACAAAGTGTATACATTTTTTTCATAATTGTATATGTTTTTATTCATAAATTGTAGTATATGTTTTTCAAAGTGGGTGCACCTCGTGTGGTGCACCCAGATGCATAGTAGTATTAGCCTAATAATTTAATGTATTATGAGGTGAGAGAAATAATAATTTAATATAAAGTAGGTAGGTGTATTAGTGTGATGTGTGGGCACAAAGAGAGAGAAATAATTAATTTGTGTGGGCCCCTTTTATCAAAAAGGAAAATGCACACTTGTAATAAGATGGACCAAACTGGAAAAATGCGTACGTTTAAGTAAGACGGAGGGAGTATAATTTTTATTTTTCATAATTTGATATTTAGTTTAATTATGTGTAGAAGTTAATATATGAACATATATTATAACTTTTTGAAGGAATTTAAACTAATTACTTTTTTTTCCCTATTGTTACTATAATAATAATATAATACAATTGAAAATATGTCTATTAATACTTTACGTTTTGAGGTATCTCACATATTTATGCATGTTTTATTAATAGTAAAAATACACTATACATCTTACCTATTTTTTACACTTTATTAATTATTCTCAATTATTATATTTATCTTTTCTCTTTAAATTATAAACTCACCATATTTTTTTTTACATTATACATTAAAAATAGTTAATTGCATTAGAATACACAACATTTTTCCTCAATTTAATCACAAACGTTTTTTAATAAAAAAATTAGATGACCTTTTAATTTGTAATTAATTGAAAATAAATAAGAAAAATATTTAAAAATAAAAAAATAAAAAAATTACACGTCACTTCGGAGAGTTCTGGAGACGACACATAGGCAGAAAAAAGTTCTGATATAGTATAATTAAGATATGATCATTTTTTATTAAAAATACTATTGTAATACCCACTAAATAAATAAATATAATATATATATATATATATATATATATATATATATATATATATATATATATATATATATATATATAATATGTATATAATAATAATAATAACAAACAAAATTTGGTTTTTTTAAAACATGCATCAGGCGACTTTCCACCTGAAGTCGTTGCACACCCACACAACTATATATATATATATATATATATTATTTTAACTTTTTATAATAAATATTAATTATAGTAATTATCCATTTGGGGTGTCAAATGATAAAAGGTGATGAAATAGATGACGTTAACTTCAACTTGTGGTCAAGTTCTGTGTATTTGACAAAGATTTCTGAAATCTCACTATTTACTTAGCTAATTCATACTCTGCTATATATATATACTCCATCTCAACTGTAAGATTTTGGAGGATTTACTGTGAGGGAGAGAAGAAGTGAGGTGAGTTAATATGCTTCAATATATATATACATAATTCACGCATACACACAACTCACATATACATACATGTATATTATATATAAGCACACACAACACACGTTATATATATATATATATATATTTATATATATACTTCACTCTCTGATAATATCTTAAGTCATTCCTTATCTCAGTTGTTTTTATCATATTATATACCAAAGTGTTCATTTCGAAAAGTAGATTCCAAATATGTAATTCTTTTATAAAATAGATGTCATTTGAGATAGAAAAACTCCGTCGAAGTTTTAACCCTTTAATAGAATATTTTGTTTCGTTGGGACATAACTTTGATACTATAGGCCATTTTGAAAATCTCCTCACGAGGATCATAGATATATAATTAGTTTTGAGTTTGGACGTGAAATGAAGAAGATGTGAAGAAACCCACTTCGAGTTAAAATTGTGTCCCATTTAAACTTTGTTATTTTCATGAAAAATTGGTATGCATGTGATTCTCGCCTTGAAAGGAGTTCATAAATACTTTCGAATTTTCAATCGGAGTTTTATAATTCAAATTGGGTCATTTTGTAATAAGTTTAAAGTTTAGGGTAAGTTTAAATGAGAATTTAATATAATGTAGGAACTTGATTGCAATTTATAAAAAAATATATATTAATAATAATAAATATAATAAAAATTTTGACACAACTCACAAGTCAGCAGTAAACTACTGCGTATTCTTATTCGTCGAATTTATAATTAAATATATAATATATATTTATATTTATATATTTTTATTTAATTTAATTCTTTTAAATATTAATTATAATTTTACCACTATTATTATTTTAGGTATAAAATCTTTATTTAATATCCGTTTTTAATAAAACTAGTGTCATTTGTATCCATATTTTTAATACTACGATGTATGACAAGAGTCGGAGACTATAATCGATAAATTGTTATTTTTAAAATTTTAAAATATGTAATTCTATTTATTATTTTATTTTAACTCATTTTATTTAACGATTAATTATTTATATTTTTTCTTAAGTTAATAATTAATTTATTTTAACTATATAATAATATTAGAAATTTAGTTAAGTGGTAGGAATTATTATTAGAAGTAGAATTCAGTTTATTATACCCTTACAGGCATACTTGAGACCCAAGAGCAAGTCTAGTTCATCATATTATTTCCCTGAAAGTTCAAGGTGGGGTAACTTTCACTCTTCACCGAGTGCAACTTTTATGTCATGATTGCTATGTTAAAATGTGATATGTGTTACTTATATGTCATGTTATGTGTCATGTGTGCTTTTAGTTCGATGATAAATATTTTTCTACTAACACTTGTAGGGGGTGACGACTCTGTGTACATATAGCAACTAACATAAGTTATCGAGCAAGGTTCGGTACTAAAAATATTCCAAATCTACTAATACTCGTATTGAATGATGATTCGATGCACATATACCAACTAACACAAGTTATCGGATGACGGTTCGGTCTAAAATATTTTCATTTAGTTATCGAACGACAATGGGAATAACTTTATTAAATTGGAATATGTTACATTTTATGGTATATTTGGCATGCATATTTATTTTTAACTGTGCAATCATTTAAGTTAATCCAGAGTGTATTTTAGATGCTCACCCCATATTAATTTTCAGCTCAAGGTTTAGAAGATGAAGAGTCCCCTGCGGTTGTCCCAAGACCTTAGAGGACTTTATATTATGTCTTATATTTTAGTACTTTATTAAGAACTTTATTTCAGATATATCATTTGAACGTACTTATTTTGGATATTTCACTCTACTCGGGTGAATAGACGCTAATATGTAAAATAATCTTTATGCCACTTTTACTTTATTATATTATCGCTTTGGGGATTTTTATTTTATTTCACTGTGCATTCTCGACTCCTTTATTATTATATTAAGAATTGTATGTCTAGTAGTGTCCCAACCCCATAGCGTAATGCGAGGCGTTACAACTATCACTTTTAATTTGTCTTATTAATTATTATTTATTAAATAGTATAATGAAACGGATATCATTTTCATTGAGTACAAATAACTTTTTTTAAAAAAATGTTGTCACCTTTATCCATTTCACGAATTATTCATGAAATATTTCAATTGAAAAGATATCACTTTTCTTTATCTGAATAATTATTTATTGAAAATATTATCACTTTTTATTTATATAAATTATTCTCGAAAATAGTTTAATTAAATGATTATACAATAATTTTTTTTATATCAGACAACACTTTTTATAATCTAATCCACCTTTCTCTATCCTTACTTATTTATTAATGGGTTAATTGCGCCAAAAGTCCCAACATTTTCGCTGATTTCAAATTAGTCCAAACTTTTCAATATTTATAAATAAGTACTCGACCTTTAATCCTTTTTTCAAATCAAGCCACCGGGCAGCGGGAGGCCTGCCCGGTGGCTGACGTGTCATGTCCCCACCCATGTGTTAAATCCACGTATTTAAAAAAAATTAATTGAAAACGACGTTGTTTTCATAAGACTGATACACGTTTGTCTTCTTCTTCTCCTCCGCTAGCGGAGCTGCCCTCTGAGCTGCAATGGAATCAAACGACTCCAATTCCTTGTTCATTTTCCTGCTCGATCTCTCCCTTATAGTCTCCATACTCTCAGTCTCTCATTCACACCCATCGAATTTCTTCAACCTCCGCCTGAGTTTCTTTATCTAGCAGCGGCGAAGGCAATGCCAGCAGAATCAATGCTTCCATAGATTTACTCACCATCGTATTCACAATAATAGTCTTAACCCTCGGCGTTTCCCTCACATAATCAATTTGTTCCAAACTACGATGACGGTGGTGCTGGTGGTGGGTTTGGCTTAGATCTGAAGCTCGATGCGAATCCTTAGCCAATCTTTCCAAAATATATGGCCCTCTCGGCTTTGATGACCTTGAAGCTCGATTTTATCCAAATCGTCGTTGTTTCTTCAATCGAGATGTCCATGGAAGTTCTACAACGCACACTTCTCCGGAAGGTGGATTCCCAACGCTGTTACGATCGAAGACGATTACCACCTCTCCATCACATGGCTTCCCGTCGGCCATCACTGGCGGAACCTTAGGAAGATCTTCAACGTCAACATCGCGGCGCTGCAGAAGCTGGTTCGCAGCAGGGCCACAAAGTAGAGGCTGCGGGGGAAGGAGCCGCCATGGACGTGAGGTTGGTGGTTTTCGGGATGGTGGTGCAGCTGCTGTCGACGAAGACGGTATTCTCCAACGACATAGTTGATCCGACGTCGGGCGCCATGAAAGAACTGCTACAGCTGATCACTAACATCATGGTGCTGGCCGGCTAAACAAATCCTTTCATGAAGCGGTTTGATGTACATGGCATCCGCCGGAAAATCAGCAAGTCATATGAATGGTTGCAGTATCTGATCAGCGAGATGATTCACCGGTGGAGGAGTGGTGGAGATGTCTTGGATGGTCTTTTGGATGTTCACGTATCAGTTTTGGGAGAAGTGGTCTTTTGGATGTGCACATCAGTTTTGGGAGAAGAAAACGACGTCGTATTCATTCTTTATTTTTTTTTTTAAATACGTGGATTTAACACATGGGTGGTGACATGTGATAAACACTGACACGTCAGCCACCGGGCAGACCTCTAGCTGCCCGGGGGCTTGATTTGGAAAAATGATTAAAGGTCGAGTACTTATTTGTAAATATTAAAAAGTTTGGACTAATTTGAAATTCGCGAAAGGAATGAGACTTTTAGCGCAATTAATCCTTTATTTATTTAATTTTAAGAAAAAAAGTTTAGAAATCCATGTGCCTAATTAGAGCCCTGAAAAAAAAAAAAAAAAATTTCTCCCAAAACCTCTGTTTCTTTCGACTCTGTAGAGCTCTATCGCTCCAAATCCCTCATCAGATCGTTTCTTATCGGTTAAGTCGGTTGGGAGTTTTCCGAATTTTTATTCGAATTTGGGGTTTTTTTGAGTGATTGTTTAGGGTTAGGAAGATGAAGAATCATCGACCAACGACTAGGAGCAAGAATAAAAGGACTAGGAGTGATGACAATGCGGAGGTCTCCTCTGAAATTCTTAGGTTTGCTTTATTCTTCTTTTTTTTTTTTAATTATTTATAAATGTAATTTTTATTTATCTTTCTATGCGCTGAAAAATTTTGTTGTTAAATTAACGTGTTAACATAAAAAAGTTCCATGGATTTCATAGCAATATATCATCTTTATGAGAAGAAAGTTGTAATGGTAGTTGTTAGCTGCTGTTTTATTGGTTTAATTTGAGATAAGATTTGCTTAATGTTTCAATCACTTTTTTTGTTCATTTAGTTTTCAATCTGAGTAGTTACTCATTGTATGGATCGGTTTGGTATTTGCTTTTGTTTCTTTGGACCTTATATTGGAAGCTGCATTCACTTCAAATTATGCAGTTATGGGATACAAATTTGTCGTATGGCTCGTATGAGGCACTGTTTAGGAATAGAAGTCGTATGCTAGGAAGAACTTTCTTAAAGTGCATTTTCAATATTTTTTTTCTTAAGTATGAGGCACTGTTTAGGAATAGAAGTCGTATGCTAGGAAGAACTTTCTTAAAGTGCATTTTCAATATTTTTTTCTTAAGTTGATTGTTTGGTTTGGTAAGTATATAAAGATTTTCTGTTCTTAAGTTCTTTTATCCGCAATGTAGGAAAATTCATACAAATGGAGAAGTGACTGCAGATGACGTAAATCAGCTATACATGATCTGGAAGCCTGTTTGTCATGGTTGTCGAGTAAATACGAAAGACAACCCAAATTGCTTTTGTGGACTGATCCCACCTCCTAATGGGAGTCGAAAATCTGGCTTGTGGCAGAAAATGTCTGAAATCATTAATTCCCTTGGTCCCGACCCATCAATTGACCTTCGTGCATCTTCCAGTACACCAGCAGGACTAACTAATCTTGGTGCCACTTGCTATGCCAACAGCATACTGCAATGCCTCTTCATGACTAAATCATTCAGGGAAGGTGTTTTCTGTGTTGAGCCTGAAGTTTTAGCAAGGGAGCCTGTCCTGAGTAACCTTGCAAAACTTTTTGTGCAGCTACATTCTAGTAAGATGGCCTTTGTGGACTCAGCCCCATTCATCCAGACATTGGAACTGGATAATGGTGTTCAGCAGGATAGCCATGAGTTTCTCACCCTGCTCTTCTCGTTGCTTGAGCGACGGTTAAGCCAGTCCAGAGTTCACAAAGCCAGAACAATTATCCAAGACCTTTTCCGTGGAGGTGTCTCACACGTGACCAGGTTAGATGTGTTGCTCTATATTTCTGTCTGTGTATGTGCACAAATATCTTCATAATCATTCTTCTTAGATGAGTTGCTGTATGTTTCTGTGTGTATATGTTCCCAATATTGTCCTAAGCATTCTTCATGTTGCATTAGATTCATGTTTGCCGTAAAGTCTTGGGGGCAACTATAAATTCTAAAACGACTGTAGTGAATGATAATGTGTTACTATCTTTATCATTAGTTTGTTTCTGAAATACATCGTTAATCTTCTTTTTGATAATGATCCAGAGGGATGCATGCAGGAAGAGCTTTCTTGGTGAATTGTACTCTGAAATTAGTTTGTGCTTGATGTCCAACAGATCACTCACTCCTTTTTGTCCCTAGGATTCATTTCATGTTCTCTTCTTATTGTTCTTCTATTTTTGTTATACAATCAGAGTAATTGTGCAATTTTTATTATTTTATTTTTGATGTCTACTTTTCTATCTTCTTTCTCTCTATTTGTCAGAAATCATTACTTATGTTTAGATTTATATAGTCTTCTAATTACTTTTCTTTCATTTGTGAAATGAATGGTCTTGATTATCTGTTTCTTTTGAACTAGGTGCTCAAAATGTGGAAATGAGTCTGAGGCTTCATCAAAAATTGAAGACTTTTATGAGCTTGAGTTAAATGTTAAAGGGTTGAAGAATCTGGATGAGAGTTTGGATGATTACCTTAATGTAGAGGAGCTTCGAGAAGACAATCAGTATTATTGTGGTGCTTGTGCTATGCGAGTTGATGCTACCCGTAGCATTAAGTTGCGGTCTCTGCCTGCTGTCCTAAATTTCCAGCTCAAGCGTTGTGTTTTCCTTCCAAATGTAATTGGCTTGTTTCTCATAGCTTCTGTTTCTATTTTCTCCATGGGGTTATAAGACTCTTTCTCTTTGATTGACATGCATTCTTCTAGTGTGTTCATTTCCAATATTTGATTCATCTTTACTGGCTTAAATTTATTTTCTCTTCTCACCAGCACTCCATTGATTTTTAGTATGCAAATTTTATGATTTGTTTGTGACTCAAACACTTGCTTGAGTTTCAGTAATTGTCATCTAGCTGGAACTGCTAGATGTCCGTTCGATTGAATTGCTTGTATTTTTATAGTTCTAGTAAGTTTCTCATTCATAGATGTTTCCTTTTGTAATTAGGTGGTAGTTTCTTGGTCTATGAGCTTTCTTTAATGGACATTTGTCACCTCTTAGAAAGTAAACCCAAGTTGCTAATGTTTATTGTACTGCTATGTCTTAGTCTCATTGCTTAATATATTCTGTTAAAAGTTAGGCTATTAGGACCTATCAATCATTCAATGCTAATTTTGCTGCTAATAGAATTACATTGTCCTTTCACTTCTGTCAGCTATGTTTATGGGTTAATATGGTTCTATTTGCAGACAACCACAAAGAAAAAGATCACCTCAGTGTTTTGTTTTCCTCAAGAACTCAACATGGCACCAAGGTTGTCGGAGTGTCCACAATCAGTGTTGATGTATGATTTGGCTGCTGTATTGATACACAAAGGCTCTGCTGTCAACAGTGGCCATTATACAGCCCATATAAAGGATGATAACACTGGTGAGTGGTGGGAATTTGATGATGAACAGGTGTCACACTTGGGTCGGCAGCCGTTTGGGCCTATTACATCTATTTCGGGGTCCAAAACTTCGCAAAGTAGTCCTGTTGATTGCTCATTATCTGCCAAAGATGTGAAGGTTCCTGCAAATGGTAATCATGCATATGCTGGCCAGATGCAATCTTCAGAATCAAATGGTGGTGCTGATCATGTACAAACATTTTCATCAAGTGATGCATATATGCTAATGTATGTTCTTAGGCATTCTAATATTGATGGAAAAAAACCTACTAACTCTGATGAATACAAGTTGGGAATAGATAGTTCTTTAATTTCTCCAAAGCTTGATGGTCCCCCATCACATCTTTTGGAGGAGGTGGAAGAGTTGAATTCAGTATACAACGAGTATTGTGAACAATACAAGTCCAAGAAGGAATTTGAGCTGAGTTGTATTACTAATCGGCGACAAGAGGTGCGATCTATCCTTTCTGAAGCTCCAGTTCTGTCTGTTGAGATGCCATACTTTTGGATTTCTACTGAATGGCTTCGTCAATGGGCAGAAAATGTCACTCCACCGTAAGTGAAAATCATCCTCTATCCTTATCTTGTACAGCATTTAGTTTGCTTCATTGGTTTTTGGCAACACTTTGCATTGTTACTGTGTACTCATTTTTCCATTTTTTTAGAAACATAGGACTAATGTTGGTGTCTCTTATTCAATTCATCAGTAAGAGCATCCCCAACACAATCTTAATTTTAAAAATACATTTTGTAACATAAAGAGCATTGTTATTTACGAACTATGTTTTTTACATCATCCAACACTTTTTACAGTTGGCTCTTTTTTTTTCTCTTTCCACCATTAGTTATTACACAATTTTCCATCTATTTTATTTACTTCCATTCAATAATTATGTAATACAAAATAATCTTTTTTGCTTTCTATTTCATATAATTCCGCAAGGAAGAGTGCGGAAAGTATTGAATCATTTGATGCAATCTATTGTAAAGTGTTACTTTGGGCTCTCTAATTTTGGGTAGCGGAACATATCATCTTAATTGCAAAGTTAAAAAAGAGAGTTTGTGGGAAATGTTTTTGTGGGCGACTCTTTAAAATAAAGGTGTCTTTAATTTTAAGAAACTCTTGGAGATACTCTAATATCCTTGTATCACTAGTTGTATACTGAACATTTATTTCCACTAAAATATGGTAGAGTGTCGTAATTTAAATTTTTAGGGGAAATTTAATTCAATGTATTGCTTGCATCTCTAAACTTTTGATTACTGTAAAGCTTAACTTAGGAAGAGTAAACAGCTATAGGAATATCAATTAGAGATATTTGTGATGGTTATCTACCTTTGCACTGAGAGGGTATGCATAGAATAAAAAAATGTAACTTTTGCAGTGCTATTGACAACACTTCGATTCAATGCTCGCATGCCAAAGTGCCAGTTTCAAGGATTAATTACATGAAGCGATTGTCAGCAGAAGCTTGGACCAAATTATTTTCCAAGGTATAATACCACGCACCAAATTATGATGATATCTGATAAAATGTGAGACACTTTCATTTTCTGGCCCTTTTGGTTAATATAATATTCTGCCATAAATTTACAAATCTTATATACTCCCTCCGTCCCATAAAACCCTTCATACTTTTATTTATTTGTACAAATACTCTTGACACCCAAAAAATGAAATTTCCTATCAATCCAATAACTCAAATTATTGTCATCTTCACCTAACACACAACATATTTTTCAATTTTTTATTAATTATTATTATCTAAAAATACCAAATTACCCCCAAAAAGTCAATAAAACAACATTTCCTAAACAGTGTGGTGTAAACGTGAAGGGTGTTTCGGGATGGTGAGAGTGTTGTTGTTGTGTTGTTTTTAATTCCCCCCTTTTTTTGCCTTATGTATTTGCAACTTTTTGAGAGTAATCTCTCTTCTTTGTCTATTCGCATGAGAGTTATTGATATTTGTTTTGAATGCATTGCAGCATTTGTAATTCTTGAGAGTAATTCTGTCTGCTTTCATTATCTGCATTGAGGCTTCGCCTGGGGCCCTGGACTTTATCTTATGGAAGAACTCCTGAGAACTGTACTTTTCATTAAGTCTTAGATATTTTTGAATCTCATTCCTCTCGGCTTGATGTTTCAGATGCTTATTATTTATCTTTCGTTTTTTTTTTGCGCTGTCATATCTGTTTATTAGACGTTTATCTATGCTTGGACCCAACTTGTCAGTAAATTTTATTTTCATAACATGAATTAAAATCATCATATAATTATGTATAGTTATCCTCGTGTATGGAGACCTGAAAAGCCAGGTTAACAATTAAAGTTCTAATAGGATTAGTGTACATGAAAGATATCTAAATATTTCTGGCCTTTTTAAAGTTTTGATAGTGATTGCAGGAAAACTTTTTAGAATCGATCTTACAGGCTTATATAGTTTTATTAGGAGTTTACAAGCCCAGAAAAATAAAGAGAAGTCACTTGTTTTTCTTTAAAATTTTATGATTGATATGTCTATCTTATAAGCTCGTTGAGTTTCTTTTCAATTATTAGGATACATACTGGTAATCACATTATGTTAAATCTGATAATCTCTTATCAGCTTCATATTATGCTTATTGAGCTTTAATTACACAATGTATTTGTCTGGCAAATTATAAAATTGTATTGCTGTTAAAATAATAACTCTCTCATTCTTATATATATATATATATATATATATATATTTTTTTTTTTTAAATACAGACAAGTAATTACCATCAAACTGATATTTTTTAAATACCGACATGTAATAACATCAGACTCAATCTTCCAATATTTTAAAGTAATTTAACTTCTGAAAAGCTCTTGCTTTGTAGAATATGCCTTATTTGACCCAGCAAATTACCATCTAAACTTTTTCTGTGATTTGTAAACTGATTTTCTGATGCTTATAGTTATTTTTCTGACTGAAGAAAAATTAAAAATTTCTTTGTTGTGTATTTTCTTGTTTTGATTAAAGGAATATGATTTTTTGATTAAAGAGTCTAGACTATATTTGCTTTGATATCATGAGTGTTGCATTTTGATATGCAAAAGGCATTTACGAAATAGTATCATAACTAGAAAATAATAAGTTTTCGTCAGTTCCCGTTTTATATTAATAAAAGTATACAAGGAAAGCTGAATTTATTGCTAAATTACAACAGAGGGCCTGGCGACAATTTATATATGCTGTTTATAGTTATTAATATCACTTGAAAGAGATAAATTGAGGGAATAATTTTCTCTTCTATTGACATTGATTTTATAGTGCTTTCTTTCATAATTACAGCCGTCCTACAGCCACCTACAGCCACCCTAGAACATATTTACAGCTAGCTCAATATATGACAACTAGTTTAGTCTACAATTACAGCTGTTAGTCTACAATTACAGCTTATTATGCTCTATTTTTCAACACTCCCCCTCAAGCTGGGCTAAAGATGTCTTCCATTCCCAGCTTGCTTACTAACCACTCAAACTGTCTCTTGAGTAGTCCCTTCGTAAGTAGATCAGCCACTTGTTCCTTAGTATGGACATAATCCACACAAATCACATTATTGTTGATTTTTTCTTTGATGAAATGCTTGTCGACTTCCACATGCTTTGTGCGATCATGAAGTACTGGATTGTGTGCAATCGAAATGGCTGCTTTGTTGTCACAGTACAACTTCATAGGCATTAACTCTATAACCTTCAATTCCAGTAGTAATCTCTTGATCCACAAAACCTCACAGATTCCTTGGGCTAAGGCTCTGAACTCAGCCTCTGCACTGCTTCGAGCTACAACATTCTGTTTCTTGCTGCGCCAGGTGACTAAATTGCCACCCACAAATGAGCAGTATCCCGACGTAGACCTTCTATCAGTTATACTTCCCGCCCAATCTGCATCGGTGTAAGCTTCAACTTGCAAGTGTCCTCGTCTTTTAAATATAAGACCTTTACCCGGTGTTCCCTTCAAATACCTTAGGATCCGGTATACTGCTTCAAAATGATCAGACCCAGGTGAGTGCATGAATTGACTAACTACACTCACCGGAAAGGCTATATCTGGTCGAGTGTGAGATAAATAAATCAGCCTCCCAACGAGTCTCTGATAGCGCTCCTTTTCTTTCACAAATTTTGTTTCTGCTGGTTGCAATTTGACATTAGGCTCCATAGGCGTCTCAGCTGGCTTACATCCTAGCATACCTGTATCACTTAACAAATCAAGGACATATTTGCGTTGATTGACAAATATACCTTCCTTGGATCTTGCAAACTCCATTCCAAGAAAGTATTTCAACACTCCTACGTCCTTGATATCGAACTCTTTTGCAAGCTTCCCTTTAAGCTCCCCAAGCTCTTCATAGTCACTTCCTGTTAAAATGATATCATCAACATAAACAATCAACACGGCAATTTTTCCTTCCTTCGAGTGTTTATAAAACATGGTGTGATCAGCTTGACTTTGAACATAACCAAGACGCTTTACAGCGTTGCAAAAACGTTCAAACCAGGCTCTTGGGGACTGCTTAAGGCCATACAAGGACTTTTTCAGTCTACACACCTTTCCAGCTCCAAACTTTGTTTCAAACCCCGGAGGAGGACTCATAAATACCACTTCATCTAGATCTCCATTTAAGAAGGCATTCTTAACATCAAGCTGATGAAAAGGCCAATTGAGATTGACTGCAAGTGACAGAAGAACTCGAATTGAATTAATTTTTGCAACAGGAGCAAATGTTTCCTGGTAATCAATTCCATATGTCTGTGTAAAGCCTTTCGCTACGAGCCTCGCCTTATATCTCTCTACACTACCATCTGCCTTACTTTTTATTGTGAAGACCCACTTGCACCCTACTATCTTCTGATCCTTGGGTGCTTCAACAATTTCCCAAGTCTCATTCCTTTTTAGGGCATTCATTTCTTCAAACACTGCTACTCTCCAATCTTGATCCTTCAGTGCTTCCTGAATGTTTTTAGGCACAACAAGTTTCGAGATATTAGTAGTAAATGCCTTATGTGTTTTGGACAAATGATCATAGGTTAAGTATCTGGCAATGGGATATTTGGTGCAGGTTCGAGTACCTTTCCTAAGGGCAATGGGAATATCAATGTCATTTTCTTGTGGGACAATTGGGTTTGGATTATCGAGATTGACATTGGAAGGCTTGTGAAAAATAGGTGGAGTATTTTTTGGTGGGTTAGGAAAAGAAGTACCTTGAGTCTCCACAGTTCCGTTGTCCGAGGATTCCGATGAAGCTTGTGCTGGAATGATTAATTTATCTTCACCCTTTTTGGGGACATTTCTCCTAGAATAAACCAAGGGTTCTAGAGTATTTCGATTTTTTTCAATTCGTAGTATTTCCTTCTCCGACAGACCCATTTCACTATTGATAATTGTAGATTCAGGCTCCCCATTTTTGACAGGTTGGTCAATAACCAAATTTGGAAGGGGTTCCCAAAAATTTGGTTCCCCTAGATTCTCCCCCTGAAGCAAATTTTTGGTAAAAAATGGTTTTGTTTCCATAAAAGTGGCATCCATTGTTATGAAAAAATGTTTTGTGAGGGGATTAAAAAATTTGTAGCCTTTGCGATTTGCAGCATAGCCTAGAAAAATACATTTTTCTGCCCTAGGGTCTAACTTTGATCGGGATCTCTTAGGTATGTGAACAAAAGCAGTGCAGCCAAAAATTTTTAGTGGTAAATCCGAATTTATCCGAGATTCCGGAAAAAACTTTTTTAAGCATTCCAATGGTGTTTTGTGCTTTAAGACTCGTGTAGGCATCCTATTAATTAAATATGCTGCAGTTAAAATTGCATCTCCCCACAGGTATTTTGGAACATTCATGTAGAACATTATGGCCCTAGCAACTTCCAGTAAATGCTTATTTTTTCTTTCTGACACCCCATTTTGTTCTGGAGTATCAGGGCAGGTCGATTGATGTAACACACCCTTTTGTTTTAAAAAAATGTTTACATATTGATTGAAATACTCTCTTCCATTATCGGTTCGCAAAATGCTTATTTTTGTTTGAAATTGGTTTTCAATCAAATTGTAAAATTCTTTAAAAATTTTTTCGACCTCATTTTTTTCTTTCATCAAAAATACCCAACAGAGTCGAGTATGATCATCCGTAAAAGTTACAAACCATTTTTTTCCTGATGATGTAGTTACCTTGGAAGGTCCCCACACATCACTGTGAAATAAGTAGAAAGGTTTCGACTCAAGGTATGGTCTAGGAACATATGTTCTACGTTGACTTTTTGCAAGAACACAACATTCACATTGAAAATCTAATGGACTCATTGTTTTAAATAAATCTGGAAGCAAATATTTCATATATGAAAAACTAGGGTGGCCTAAACGACAATGCCAGACCATTATTTGGTCATGAACAGAAAGGGAACTAATACTACTAAGCCCTTGAACAATTTTATTACTAGGTAAGATGTTCTCAAAATAATAAAGATCATTAACCATTCTAGCACTGCCAATCGTCCTCCCCGAGCTCCGGTCCTGAAAAATACAATGAGAGTCACAAAAAATCACGCAACAGTTAGAGTCTTTGGATAGTTTGCTAACTGATAAAAGATTGCAGGTAAGTTTAGGTACATAGAGAACAGACTTAAGGTCTATTTTTTCAGAAATTTGGACCAAACCTTTTCCAACAACAGGTGAAAAACTCCCATCTGCAATCTTAACTTTTCTATTTTCAAGACAAGGTGAGTAAATTTTAAACAAGTTCAATGAGTTGGTCATATGATCAGATGCTCCAGAATCAATTATCCATGGAGCAGAAATTCCAAAAACACAAGAAAAAACATTTATTTCGTTACCCGTATGTGCCACAGAGACATTAGGATTACTGGACGATGGATTAGATTTTAACAGTGCTAGAAGCTGATCCAACTGCTCTTTGGTAATGGCGCTGGTAGTAGTTTCTGCCTCATTTGCGGAGTGAAAAGTCCGACCAGTTTTGTCTCCAATTCTGCCCTTGAAGTTGGCAGGTTTGCCATGGATCTTCCAGCATGTTTCTCGGGTATGACGCGGCTTGTTGCAATAGTCGCACCATACACTTGGTTTCTCCTCCATTTTACGCAAATTGACAGCCCCTTTGCGTATGTTTGGGGCTGTAGAAGCGAGGGCAGAACCTTCAAAAACAGGAGTAGGTCCTTTCTTACCGAGCATAACATTCCTCCGACTCTCCTCCCTCCTAACTTCAGAGAAGACTTCGCTGAGGGATGGCAGCGGCATCCTACCAATGATTCTCCCCCGCACCTCATCGTACTCGACATTGAGACCTGCCAAAAACTTGAAAATACGGCCATTTTCCACTGTTTTATTGTGGTGTTGTCCATCTTCAATATTCTTCCACTCATGAGCATCAAAGAGATCAAGGTCCTGCCAGAGTCTCTTCAAAGAGTTGAAATACTTGGTTACTGTTTCGTCTCCTTGTCGCAGTTCACCAAGTTTGAGTGTTAACTCAAAAATTTGGGAATGATTCCCTAAATCAGAATACATCTGATTTATATTTTCCCACAATTCACTAGCCGTAGGAAAACACATGTAATTTGCACCAATCTCCTCTTCCATGGAGTTTACCAGCCACGTCATTACCATGGAATTTTCAGCATCCCATGTAGCAAACATTGGATCATCTTTCGATGGTTTTTTCTGTTCACCCGTTAGATATCCCATCTTTCCTCGACCCCGAATATACATTCTTACTGATTGGGACCAGCGCAAGAAGTTATCACCATTCAATTTGATGGTGGTGATTTGGACAGGGTGTGAATCAGGGGTTGTTTTTGGTAGATCTTTGGTCACTGAGGACTGCGGAATTGTGGTGGATTCGTTGGAAATTTCTGACATGGTTCTGGCTTAGGGTAGAGGTTAAGGCAAAAAATATGGGCAGGAAAGGGCTGGCTCTGATACCAACTTGAAAGAGATAAATTGAGGGAATAATTTTCTCTTCTATTGACATTGATTTTATAGTGCTTTCTTTCATAATTACAGCCGTCCTACAGCCACCTACAGCCACCCTAGAACATATTTACAGCTAGCTCAATATATGACAACTAGTTTAGTCTACAATTACAGCTGTTAGTCTACAATTACAGCTTATTATGCTCTATTTTTCAACAATATCTTACACTGAACACATCTTTAAATGATGGTGTTTTTGGATTTGAGCAATGGAAGGGGCGCAGGGCCTAGGTATCCTGGTTAATATCTTAGTGGTTTCATGCAAATCATAAAAGCTTAGATGTTACCCCTGATTAAAATGTCATCATCATTCAAAGCCATTGACTAACTTTAACTAAAGCACATTAGTATACTCCTGATTAAAATGTCATCATTGTTCAAAACTTCAAAGCCAACAATCATGTATTGAAACTGGATCCCAGCCAATGAGGCAGAACATTGATTAGGTGACACAATCTATTTCTTTGCTGGTGCAAATTTTAATAATACATGCTTTTCTTTTTATTTTTTCTTCTTTGTAATTGGTTGAACTATCTTTGTTCATGCGATTTTTTTTGGCTACTGCTGGTAAGACCAGATTATTTTTGAACTTCTGAGCTGTGATGTAGTTGAAGGTTATTTCATCATCATTATCATCTTATCATCACCATTTGTTTTGGTCTTTCTAATAGTTTCATGTGTTGTGTTGGTGTATACTGGCTAGTAGTTTGTACTTGTACTGATTATGTTTGTCTGGTTCTATGATAAGTATGGCGGGAGTCCAACATTAGCCAAGGATGACTACTGCACTGATTGCATCTTTGAGATGGGCAGCACTATGACGCGTGCAAATATCTACAGGGATCAGAGATCTTTAATGAAAGAAATTGCTGAGGCTGCACTCTCTGGGGAGCCTCTCCAGGGAATTTTGTACTATATCTCTAAGTTGTGGTATGATATATTGTCTCTCAACTTATTTCCTATTTTTTCATACTTTTCTTTACTTCATGTTACTGGCAGTAATGAGGCTCACTTTTTCTTTTTCTACTATGATCTATTATTTAAAATACTAAAAAAAGTTCCTAGGTTGTGGCAGTGAATTAAGATTGAGAGAGGTATAATAAATTGGATGTGAATTTAAATAAGTCCTAATGTAGATTAAAGTTTATTCGATAAATTTGCTAGGATATTTTCTCTATGCCAAAAACGAAGATTCTTATGCAGATAGTTTACCATTTCAATCATGAAGAAAAGACAATGCGTGTCTTACATAATGTAATATGTTCGCTAAATATGTAGATGTGTATATGCATATGCGCTCATGTATGGTGCAATCCTCTCCAAAAATACAATTGATTTCGTAGTACTCTTAACAATGAATTATGGACAATACTCTTATCAAACTTTTTGTAGGCTGCAGCAGTGGCTTCGGAGGAAAAACATAGACATGCCATGTGAAGCTGATTCTGGACCAACAGCTTCAATTAGGTGTCCCCACGGTGATCTTATGCCTGAACTAGCGCATGGTGCTAAACGTATACTTGTGCCAGAGAGTCTTTGGGAATTTGTACTTCAAACGGCTATGACTGTGAAGCCGGATGACCATGTGGCAACTTTCCCTTCAGACTCTCAACCATGTGCTATATGCAGTGTTGAACTCTCAGAAGCTGCATTCTCTGAAGACAGTTTGAGGTATTCAAGAACATTTACTTTGTTGAATCACTACTATATGGGGGTTTACTTGGAGTTATATGTTGCAGAGAGTTCAAGTTGAAGCAGAGGCAGAATCATGAAACTTTGGCTATGAATAAATCTATAGCTTTTTATCCAGATATCAGATATTATTTATTGCCCTCATCTTGGCTTTCGAAATGGAGAAGCTACGTCAATACTAGTGGAAAGAATGCTTCTTCTTCTGAGCTTGAAACTTTGAACACTGTTTTTGATACGCTACTATGCGAAAAGGTGTACACAATCTTTTCCAGTTTCTTCTGCTACTGTTCAACTTATTGAGTTCAGCAAATATTGTCTTCATGTCTATTAAATTTTTTATTTATATTTTTCCTACTTTCATTATTGAGAACAAGCTTTATAGGCCTATATATGCCTTGGAGGGAATGAACCTTTAAGTCATTTGAGTTTGTTGGCGTTAATGTTTTGGTTTCCTAGCTCATTTGAATAGGATGGAACATTATAAATGTATCTCTCTCTTTATTTAATCATTTCCTTCACTTTTTATTAGCTGTGTGATGTATTTTGACATATTTTTCCTGACTCTTTATAAATATCAGCACTGTAAGCTACTTGAGAGGCCTCCAGAACTCATCTGGAAGCATGAATTTATTGTCCAAAAGTCAGCTACTGTAAGTCTGTTCTACAGTTCAATAGCCTTTCCATGTAGTCCCCCATCCTTGCTCCTAACTTCCAATCTCACTCTTATTTCTATCTTTTCAAATGAATAGAATTCTACCATAGGATACTATAGTCTTCTTCAGGGTTTTCTCTAGTAGTTATCTCATTTACAGCAAGTTTCATAGTTTATCTACACTTCAAATTATATAGTTCCAGAGTTGTGCTTGCATTAATTCCCTATAATTTCTTTCATTTTTGCTTTCTTATAATTTTAGACAGGTGGATTGACACTCATCGTAGAGGAAGATTGGAGATTACTTTGTGAAGATTGGGATGGCTCAGAGTCCAAATGTATTACTGCCAGAATTGAGATTGATAATATGATAGGGTCTTGCAATGAGAAGCCAATTTCTGAGGAGCGTGTAAATATGTATGATGAAGCTAATATGAATCAATCTAAGAGGCCAATTGTTAAGACTTCTCCTCAGGTAAATTAAGAGTCTTAAAAGTTCCATTTTAAATGTTTATGATTTGTAGAATTTATTTGATTTGTGTTCCCCTTGCTTCACTTTATTTTGGTCATCATGGCTGGGTGATATATTCATGTGTAGGTCAATGGAATTTTATTTTCATAAAAATCTGTGGCATGCAGAATGTGATCAATTTCGTGTGTCATGTCTATGGCAATAAAATTAGAAATTGTAACCACAAGATCTATGAATACGCCAAATACGGTGAATTATTTCTAATTGACTGAACCTGTGACTGCAAAAATGCTATTTTCTCTCGTGAATTAATTTAACGAGTTAAATGTATAAATTTTACGTATTACTGTTTCATTTAGTGTCAGTGTAACAATGTTCCAATGTGCCATTTGCAGTTAGCTGGCCACATTTTCTACTCAGTTGTTGCAGATGTACAATTTCTTGTCTTTCTATCTAGGTTTGTGAAGAATGCATTGGTGAAAGGGAATGTTCTGAATTGATGAAGAAACTTAACTATACCAACGAGGATATATGTGTTTGTTTAGTTCGAGGAAAGGAACCTCCAAAATCAATCTTAGAAGCTTCAAGCAGCACATCAGATACAAGTCGCCGTACTTCCAAGCGGTCGAGGAAGGCAGCATATGGAAACTCCGTGAATTTGAATGTTTCTGGATCCACATCTATTTATCAGTTGAAGATGATGATATGGGAATCCTTTGGGGTATGAAATTTATGAAGTATTTATTTTCTTCTCCTTCATGATGTCTGATAATTACATTAGAAACATTTATTAATAGCCTGTATTCATAACTAACGTGAAGTGTTTGACTGCTGTTATTATGGAACTTGGAAGATTGCAAATTGAATTATAAAGTTTCAAAGTTGATTTGAATAGTTACTGTTATTAAATGAATTTATTGATTGAGAGTCTAGCAATAGTTGTTTAGGTTAAATGAAGTTTAGATTGATGCTACTGTGGGCTGCTGAATAGATATATCTGACATCAAGTTTACTGATGTGATCCTTCAAGTCCAAGGCCAGATGTGTTGAATAGAAAGTCTGGCTTGTAGATGTCTGATTGAGTCTGGGTGATGTAAGCAATGTATAATACATGAATTCGTGGTGTCTGGTAAAAAAATTAATCTTAGAGATACCTGTAAGATTCAATCGGAGGGCTATTTTGAACATATTTTCCAATTAGGTTCAAATCTTTATGTGAAGGCAGTGGAGTGGGTACGTGGATTAATCCTTTTCAAGATTGATGTCCAACAATGAATGTAATGGAGATAATTTCTGTACCTGTGGTGAGTGAAAGGGCAAAACATTTTATACTTCTGCATTTGTTGACTCAGATTATGGCTCGAAGTAAAAAGGTCCCCTGCATGAGTGTTATGATACTTGTTATTTCTTACTCTGATATTCCTTTAGAAAGACATAAAAACCAAGCCTAGTTGATTAGGTCCTTCATGGGTGAGGACATATCTAAAAGACTAAAACACATTAAAGGAATCCTGAGTCGCACACTTTGTATCATTTGTTACGATTCTTGATGGTAATAAGGGAGTGTTTGCAGCTGATTTGGAGGGGTTAGAATCACATTTTCTTTTTAAGCTCCGCCTACAGTTTTTAACTCAGCTGTGGTATTTACTGTTTTTTTAAGCAATAGCAAAAAACCTAAATTTCAGTCTTAGAGACTTCTGCAAATTGAATTTCATTTACCTTGTGGTTGGTTTCCCTTTTTTGTTATCTCACAAGTTTATCAAGTTCACTGAAACCTTTTTTAAACCAGATAACTTGGGTATTAATTCTTCACATTACGTGCTCATTTTTTGTTTCATAGGTTGTAAAGGAAAACCAGATACTCCACAAAGGTCACAAGGTTATTGATGGGGAAACAGCTTGTCTTGCTGATGCTAATATCTTTCCTGGAGACATTTTATGGGTGGTTGATTCAAAGATCCATGAGAATCGTGATATTGCTGGTAAGGCATTGTAACACCCCTTGCTTACATGACCTGATCAGCTCCTTGTAGCCTCTTTTATTTTACTAAAATTAGTATTTAAGGCCTTCAACTTTAGGGTAGATGCTTTTAAAGAAAAAAGTTTATAGGCTCTCTCTAATCTGGTAATGTGCAGATGAACTTTCGGGTTCAAATTTGGACCTGCAACAGGCGGAAAAGGGTTTTCGTGGTACACTCCTCACATCAACAATTCCAACTCAGGCTGTCTCTGAAGCTTGTTTAAACTAAT
This sequence comes from Pogostemon cablin, assembly GCA_023678885.1. Lineage (NCBI taxonomy): Eukaryota > Viridiplantae > Streptophyta > Magnoliopsida > Lamiales > Lamiaceae > Pogostemon > Pogostemon cablin. The sequence continues at coordinate 12,806,483 of CM042993.1, forward strand.
GAAGGCCTAACTTTGTTCTTCCCTTTGGATTTTGAATTCTGGAACTTCAAAGACCCTTTGACCATCGTTTTAAAGGTGAGATTGTTTTTTCTACAAGTTTGGTCTTTCTTGATTATCATCCATTGCCTACTACACATTTAATTGTTATTTATGAGAGCATTTCTGTCTTTAATATAAATGGGGGTAGACTTGGTCATCTATACATATACATCTTATATCTGGGGAAGAAGGCATTTTATGTTAATGTGCTTATGCATGTGCCTTTTGGTTCATGAGTTTTATGTTTGATCCCCATCTGATCCCAAGGTGTATGTCTATTGTTTACATGCTTGCATAATTAGTAGTTGAACCATAAACATTTTAAATTGGTTATATGTTCTCAGTGTCAACATAGACATTTAACATCACTTTTTTTTCCGTGGTACTTATCAGAAGTTCAAAACTATTGAGTACCTAGCAATCTTGAATATGATTATGGTCTAGCAGCTTTTTGTATGCTATATGCAGTTTCGATGTTACCAAGGTTGCTCTCAATAGATTGCTTGCCTTTTAAATACATTATGTTGATGAATATCTTTCCAAGTACTCGTATATATGCAAATAAGAATTGCGACTAGTAAGCAGTCCCTTCTCTGCAAAAATTTTTCATCCTCTATTCTCAGATAGGTGACTTCATATACTTGGTACTCTAGACTACTTGAGCTTGTACCAGGCAGTTGAGATGCATAAGAGGCAGATAGAGTTAGTATGGCTCGAATCAATTGTAGACTTACAATTGGTGTAACATTTCATGTATATGCATTTATGAACTTTTTCCCGGTTCTGATTCTTCTCATGCAAGTACCAGCTAACTACTTTATATAATTACCTAAACAATACGCACCGATTCTTTTGATGGTGTTGCCGTTGAAGAACTGCTTCTTTGTAACCCCACTGATCTGTTCGTTCGTCTTCATTTTGCAGCTTTGAAGGAGATGAGGAAGCAGCTTAGGTCACAGCCCCCTCTAATACTAGTATTATCTATTTTCATGTACAGATTTTCTTTAGATTGCTTTGTGTGTAGGATATGACTACGGGAGGTACTTTTGACGGGTTTTTATTGTAGTGCAAGTGTATCCTATCGGTTTTCTTTTGTAGAATATATGATGAAGGCAGGGTTTTGATCTGGATCCCAGTTCTGTGGGAAATTTTGTATATTCTGCTGATGCTTATGATGCTAAAATTGGTGTGGGAATGCCATTTAAATAAATATTTTATGGGGAGTCGTTACATATGCTTATCTTCTTAAGAAATGGATTTACGATTTATTATGTATAATAAATTAAGAGTTAGTCTCCTATAAACTGGGTTTACTGTCTAAATTCTGTGATCTCACTTTAATTTAAACCCTAGCAATACATAGGGTATAATAGGATAGGAGTGAATCCGATTTACACGAGTGTTTGCCATTTATTAATAGTAGTATGTCTTTACAATGTTAGAATTAGCAATTTTAATATCATATGCTTTTCAAATTTTGAAAACTGTATTTTTTAATTAAATTGAGAACTCACTGTATAAAAACCCTACATTAAATTTCATCTACTCAAAAGACGCATTTCTGAATATTTTGAGAAATATAATGCGAGTGTTTATTTGCATTTTCATTCTGGTCATTAGACCTTTCTTTTCAATAACGTTATGTCGTTCATTATGGTTATGTAAGGTTAGAAAGCTTAAATTGGTATGATTGAATGAATAACTCAAGTAATATAATTTGTATTTTTTAATTAATTTCAATCTTATTAATAGTATTTTTATAAGGGTATGTCTTGTGTGAGACTATCTCACGTGAGATTATTTTTTAGTTTTTAAAATAATTATCACTTTCGCTATAAAATGTTATCACTTTTTATTTATTATATAAATTGTTCATGAAATAGTATTATCATTTTTCATTAATTTATTATTACATTCATTCATAAAAGTTATCACTTTCTGATTTACGTGAGACGGTCTTACACAAGTCTTTGCCTTTTTATAATATTACATTTAAAATTTAATTTATATAAAATATTAAATTAATTAAAATTTTAATGAAGATTTTATATATTTTAATAATTATAGAAAAATATTAAATTAAAAATAAAATAAAATATTAATATTTTTAAAATATAAATAAATTTTAAAATACAAATAAAAAAATTTATATATATTAAAAAATATTAAACTATGTATAAAAAATTATATTTATATTTATATTACATGTATATATTCAATTTAATTAATGTATTAATTTTTTATATATAATTTATTAATTTTTATCTTTATATATATAAAAGCAGAATAAATTCAATCATAACCATCCATTTTTAAAACTAATCTCAGTCACCCATTAAAATAATTAAATAATTATAATTATGATATTTTCAAATTAGGAAATAATTTAGTATCTAAAATAATTAAATAATTATAATTATGATTTTTTCAAATTAGGAAATATATAAAAGCAGAATAAATTCAATCCTAACCATCCATTTTTAAAACAAATCTCAGCCACCCATTAAAATAATTAAATAATTATAATTATGATATTTTCAAATTAGGAAATAATTTAGTATCTAAAATAATTAAATAATTATAATTATGATCTTTTCAAATTAGGAAATAAGATTTTATTTATTAAAAAATTAATAATATTAAATAGAACAATCAAATTGCAGGGATGGAAAGACCCAAGACTGCAAAATTAGGTCAAATTATCCATTGACCAATCAAATTGCGAGTTATATATGGGGCTTCCTCACCCTTCACCTATATAAGGAGCCCTCCTCCATTCATTTCAGACACACCGAGAACGATTCTCTAAGAAGATCAAAGACTTCAGAATTTCCTGAATAATTCTTCGAATTCTTCAACGAGAATGCATCTGGGATTTAGGTTCTAAACTGCCTAGATTAAGCGTTCTACAGTAAAAAATTTGAATGGCCTATAATCTGATTCTAAATTGTCCCAATTAAGCGTTTTACAGTAAAAAATTACAGTAAAAAATTTGAACGACTTATAATCTGGGATTCAGGTGCTAAACTGCCCGAATTTAAGCCTGCTTAAGTTAAAGTTCTTCCTATAATCTGGGATTCAGGTGCCTGCTTAAGTTAAAGTTCTTCCTATAATCTGGGATTCAGGTGCTAAACCGTCCGGATTAAGTATTTTTAAGTTGAGCACTCATTAAAATAATTAAATAATTATAATTATGACTTTTTCAAATTAGGAAATTATTATTTATTAAAAAATTAATAATATTAAATATAAATCCAATCCTAGCCATCTATTTTTCAAAACAAATTTCAACCAAAAAAAATTCCAATCATGACCATCTATTTCTCAAACAAATCTCGGCCATCTATTTCTCAAACAAATCTCAGTTATCTATTGTAATAATTAAATTAAATAATTGTAATTATATCTTTTTCAAATTAGGAAATAATTAAATAATTATAATAAATCCAATCCTGGCCTTGATCATCTGTTTCTCAAACAAATTTCAGTCACTCAATAAAATTATTAAATTAAATAATTGTAATTATGACTTTTTTAAATTAGAAAATAATTTAATCCAATATAGAATAAATCCAATTTTGACTATTTATTTATTAAACAAATCTCAGCTACCTCTCAGCCTCCATTAAAATAATTAAATAATTATACTAAATCCAATCATGGCCATTTATTTTTCAAACAAATCTCAGCAACCCAATAAATAATTAAATAAATTTAATTATGATTTATTCAAATTAAAAAATAATATATTATTTATTAAATAATTAATAATACTATTAAATATAAATCCAATCCTAACCATTTATTTTTCAAACAAATCTCAACCATCTATTAAAATAATTAAATAATCATAATCATAACTTTTTCAAATTAGGAAATAATTTATTATTTCCAAAGGATTTAGGGTTTATCTTAAACAAATCTCAACAACCCATTAAAATAATTAAATAATTATAATTATGTCCTTTTCAAATTAGAAAATAAGATTATTTATTAAAAAATTAATAATATTAAATATAACGACCACATACATAATTTTTATAGGTGACGTCTCATGCGACCATGACTATAATTACACTTTCGACTTTATACATAATTTTTTTCAATTGGATCATGTACGCGACTATATATATGTGCGACTATATATTTAATTATATAATAAAGATGGATAAAAAAAGTAAAAAAGTATACTCCCTCCATCCCATGAAAAGAGGATCTTTTACTTTTTTACACGTAGATTAAGGAGTATTATTATAATTTAATGTGTAGTGAGTAGTTGTATTAGTAAAAGTATGGACCCTAAATTTAAATTGTATTAGAGGATGTGTGTGGGTCCCATGTGTATAAAAAAGGAAAAGGGACCTTTTGGGTGGGACGCCCAAAATAGAAAAAATACCTCTTTAAATGGGAGGGATAGAGTATATATATATAGTATTGAGTAACATTTTTCAAAATCAACTATTAAGATGATATTTTACCATTTCTCATTAAATAAATTTTATTTATTTCTTTGAGCGGCATTTTTTATTTCAAACAATGCAAAAATATCACTTCTACTTTTTATTTTTTTATTTCTTTTTAAGATGAGAAAATGAAAGAACTCAAAAGACGTATATTTTCTTAAAATCTGAATACTTACTTTTATTTTTCATATAATTTGATATAAAAAGGGGATAAATGCACAAAATATTACTTCCAAAATTAATCTAACTAGCTAGCTATACTCTTTCGTAACATTAACTAATAATAATAATCATAATACTTTTATTATTTTATTTTTAAATAATAAAATTAATAAGCCCGCAGAATTATGTCAAATCATCCATTCACTTATCAAATTGCGAGTTATATATGGGGCTTCCTCACCCTTCACCTACATAAGGAGCCTTCCTCCATTCATTCTAGACACACCGAGAGCGATTCTCTAAGAAGATCAAGTACAACTCAAGAAAGGAATACATCTGGGATTTAGGTTCTAAACCGCCCGAATTAAGTGTTATCCAATCAAATTTTTCAGTGAACGGCCTATAATCTGGGATTCAGGTGCTAAATAATTAAATTAAATAATTGTGATTATGACTTTTTCAAATTAGAAAATAATTTAGTCTAATCTAGAATAAATCAAATCCTAACCATCTATTTCTTAAACAAATCTCAGCCACCTCTCGGCTCCCATTTAAATAATTAAATAATTATAATAAATCCAATCCTGACAATTTATTTCTCAAACAAATCTCAGCCACCCAATAAATAATTAAATAATTATAATTATGACTTTTTCAAATTAAAAAATAATATATTATTTCTTAAAAAATTAATAATATTAAATGTAAATCTAATCCTAACCATCTATTTTTCAAATAAATCTCAACCACCCATTAAAATAATTAAATAATTATAATTATAGCTTTTTCAAATTAGGAAATAATTTAATGTTTTCAAAGGATTTAGGGTTTAGGGTTTCAGGGTTTTAGGGTTTATCTTAAACAAATCTTAGTCACCCATTAAAATAATTAAATAATTATAACTATGACTTTTTCAAATTAGGAAATAAGATATTATTTATTAAAAAATTAATAATATTAAATATAAATCCAATCCTAACCAATCTATTTTTTAAACAAATCTCAATCACCCATTAAAATAGTTAAATAATTGTAATTATAACCTTTTCCAATTAAGAAATAATTTAATGTTTCAAAGGGCTTAAACCGGGTTTAAGAGTTTATATAACTTTTTTAAAATTAAAAAATAATGTAATGGCTCAAACAAATTTGAGTCACCCATTAAAATAATTAAATAATTATAATTATAACTTTTTCAAATTAAAAAATAAGATATTATTCAAGCAGAATAACTGATCATCTATTTTTTAAACAAATCTCAGATACCCATTAAAATAATTAAATAATTATAATTATGAATTTAGGGCCACCCATTAAAATAATTAAATAATTATAATTATAACCTTTTTCAAAAAATAAGATATTATTAAAGCAGAATAATACAATTTTGACTATCTACTCATCCACCCATTAAAATAATTAAATAATTAAAATTATGAATTTAGGGTTCGGTGTGGTTTTAGGGTTTATGGTTTAGGAATCATATATTTTATAAACAAATTTCAGCTACCCATTAAAATAATTAAATAATTGTAATTATGAATTTAGGGTTTAGGGTTTTAGAGTTTAAGATTTTAGGGTTTACGATTTTTAGGGTTTAGGGTTTTAGGGTTAAAGGGATAATGTTTGCAGAGGGTCAAATCCTGACCATCTATTTCTTAAACAAATTTCAACCACCAATTAAAATAATTAAATAATTATAATTATGATTTTTTAATAAATAAATAATTATTAACCCATAAAAGTAGAATAAATTCAATCATGGCCATCTATTTCTCAAACAAATCTTATTCACCCATTAAAATAATTAAATAATTATAATTATGACTTTTTTAATTTGGAAATACTCCCTTCGTACCACCCAAAGAATGATATTTGCTTAAACACATATGAGATAATTAAAAAAATATAAATAAAGAAATAATACGAAAACAAAATTCAAACCACACCAAAACCGGATGAGAGCAGCTCAAACAAATATTAGCCACCCATTAAAATAATTAAATAATTATATTTATAAATTTAGGGCAGAATAAATCCAACATATTTCTTAAACAAATCTCAGTTATCCTTTAAAATAATTAAATAATTATAATTATGAATTTAGAGTTTAGGGTTTTAGGGTTTAGGATTTAGGGTTTAGGGTTTTATGGTTTAGGGTTTTAGGGTTTAGGGTTTAGAGTTTAAGGTTTAGGGTTTTAGGGTTTATGACCATCTATTTCTCAAACAAATCTCAGTCAGTCATTAAAATAATTAAATATTTATAATTATGACTTTTTCGAATTAGAAAATAAGATATTATTTATTAAAGCTTAATAATACTAATCCAATCTGGACATCTATTTCTTAAACAAATCTCAACCACCCATTAAAATAATTAAATAATTATATTTATGATTTTTTTAATATTTAAATATTAGATTTGATATAATTCAAATAAATATTATTCGGTTCAAACATCATAAAATTAAGTGAAGTTATTCCCCTAAGAATAACACATCCCACGCAACGCACAATATTGATCAAATCCTGACCATCTATCAGCTATCCATTAAAATAATTATTTAATTTAATATTTTCAAAGGGTTTATAATTTAGGGTTTAGGGGTATAGGGTTTTAGGATTTTAATTTGTCATATTAGCAGACTTTAATATTAAAACATTAGATTAGATAAAATAAAAGAAAAATATTATTCGATTCAAACATCATAAAATCAAATAAAGTTTTCGCCCCAAAACTAACACATACCGTGCAACACACGGGTTAGCTACTAGTTTTAAGAATTTAATTTAATTATATTTTTTTTACCGATTTGAGTATATAACAATATTTAATTTTTTTATTGGAAAAACCACTTATAGGTATACATTTTTACCCTAAATTACTATGAGATACAATGAGTTCAAATAATTACTCTCACATACAAAATATTAAAGTAATATAACTTTATAATCCCACATACTTTTAAACCACAAACTCTTAACCCCTCACTCACCCACCCACTGCCGGTCGGTCGTCGGACTACCGCCAGCCGGTCGTCGGACCTCCGCCGCTGCTGCCGGGATGCATTATTTTATGTATCCCACAGTGAATTACCCTTTTTTATTTAGAATTTAAATGTTTTAATATTTTATTTTTTATTTTTCATTAAATAATGCAAATGATTTTAATAAATATTACTACATGTTAAGTAGAAAAATAGTAACACATTTATAATTATATATATAAATAAATGTTGTATATAATTATAATCGTATATGTGTGTGTGAAAGAGAGGGGGTGGTGGGGGAATTAGGGAATGAAATGGGCAATACCATGGGGTGGGATGAATGCCAATTCCCACAAATAAAGGAATACACATTCCTTTGGAATCAGGATTCCTATTGCTAAAAGCATACAAATCACAGGAATGAGAGTAGAATTAGGAATGACGATTCCATTCCCACCCCATTTCATCATACCAATCATGCCCTTAGAACATTTGAATGAGAGACAACATTAAAACCACACAACACTTGCTCATTTATTCGAACGAACAACGCAGCATCCTCCTGTCAATGCTATCTTTCGACTGCTTCATCTCCCTTAGATTCATGTTTTATGGAGTTGAAGGTGGCGGTTCTGCTCCTCATTTCCCTTACATCCATGTTTTATGGAGTTAAAATTGATTTGAAGGGTTTTAGTCGGGAGTAGTTGTGAAGTCGGGTCGGGTTGGGTCTAGGTAGTCGTGCTTGGTGCAATGTGGAGTGATGAATGGGGTGAGGAGACTACTGTAGCCTGTTCGTTTTTTTTTTTTTTTTGCATCACTGTTTCTTTACTTATGCGTTCGTATTTTTAATTTGTTTTTTTTTTCAGGAAACATAGTCTCTATTTGAAAGTTGCCCTATACTGCTTTGGTTACGATCAGTGATTTGATAATGATCATATTTATTATGTACTCTCTCCGTTCCGCATTAACGTTGACGTTTGTTTTTGTACGAAGATTAAGAGATGATATTTTAATGTGTAGTAAGGTGAGAAATAATATTTAATGTAAAGTGAGTAGTTGTATTAGTGTTGTGTGTGGATCTTACATAAAATAATTAATCTTTTGTGTGAGTCCAACTTAAAAAAATAAATAAAATATAAACATTAACTTGGGATCAGGGGCGGATCCAGGAAACTTTTTTCGGGGGTACGACGTAATTATAAAAATATTACTCCCTCCGTAAGTAACATGTGTTTTTTGTATGCATAAATTAAGAAAAATTAATTTTTATATTTAAAGTTGCTTAGACGTGTGTAAAAAATAAGTATTTTAGATAATTTAATGAAAATATGTATAAAGTTATTGAAATATGTATAAAAAATGGATATTATTGAGATGTATTTCTACCATTTTTAGGAAAGTATATTTGTGCTGAAGCGGATAAAAAAAAGTGTGAAGTAATTAGAGGATGGAGGGAGTATTTGATATTCAAAATCGTATAATAATTAAATAACACCCTAAAATTATAATTATTGTTGACACCATCTACTTTTTATTTGTAAAAAGCAATGTAAGACATTATTATTATGAGTTTATAGTGTAAATTTATTAAAAATTATGATAAATTGTTTATAAATTTATATTAATTAAATAATTTGGGATACAAATTAATTAATATATAACTATTTATATATATAAATATATATATAAAAAATTTTAAAAAGAAATTGGGGGTGGGGGTAGGGGCGTTGGGGGGTTTTGGGGGTACAACCGTACCCCCCTGTATCCGCCCCTGCTTGGGATAACCCAAATTAAAAAATGTAAACTTTAGTTGTTTTCTATCTCCTTTTTCTTCCTCTCTTTTCTCTCATTGTTCCCCCGCGTCTTTTTTTTTTCATTTTTCAAATTTTCTCCTCTCCAATGTGTGTTTCGTCTATTGTAAAATTTTTGGATGAGCTTAATGATAGTATGGACTGGACTTAACCAAATAGATTGGTTTGAATTAGTATGAATGTAAATCAGAGATGGATATAATAGATATTTCACTATCAATTATTTTTTAGATTTGAGTGTACTTGTAACATTTAGGGTAGGGTGGCAATAGCACTACCATAATTATTTTATACATTAAAGAATGATGATGAGTAGTTTTTGCTCTCCAAATTTGAGGGAGTGAAAATAATTCCCTCAAATTCTTCTTTGGATTCACCATTAAATATACGAATTTATAAATCAAATGTTTTCAAATGAACTGATTTCAATAATGAATTTGATTTTAATATTTTTTTAGTTGTTTTGGATGAATTTTCAAATCATAACTCAAATCATATTATTTGAAATATTTCCTTTGTGTAATAGATATATTAATATGTGGCTTTTTTTTGAATAAATGTTAATTTATTCGATTATTTCAAAAGGTCAAAGCCCAAATCCACTTACAACTCCACACGAAATTCAACACAAAATATAATTACGACATAGCTAAAAACTAAAGGAATCTAGCTACATGCAATAAAATAGAGTATAGAACTCTATCAACTGTCGGACGAACACCTTCAATCAGCGCTTCACAACGTGCCTTCCAGATGAAGAACACGCATCCATATAGTGCTAGCGCCCGCCGCGCTTTCTCTCGCACATGGACCCGACGATCCTTGTGAAGCCACTTGATACCTGCCATTACCGTAGTCACCATCCTGTTCCAGCCCACATTAGTTCTCATACGATCCCATACCTCCTTTACAAATGGACATTGAAAGAAGAGATGATCTCTCATTTCCAGTCTGCATACACACAAAACACACTCCAACGACTCTTCTACTATTCTCCATCTATCCATAGTGTTCAGCCGATTCCTCACGGCCAGCCACATACGGAAAGAATGTTTCCTCAAAACCCACGTACACCATAATTTCTTATAGACATACCTCACCTGGCCAACATCAGCAACTCTAAAGTAGAGTCTACCCGTCAACAAACGACACCTTTCTGAGCACTCGGTGAGGGTGGCAAATAGTTCTCCTTCTAGCCGAGTACGTATCCTATCTCTCGCCTGCAGAATTTCTTTCCATACGATAGAGGCACTCAGAACTGCCTCTATGTCCCAGCACGACTCTTGGGTAAGATAGACAGAACTAATCCACTTGACCCATAGAGATCTCTTCTCAGAGTGTACATCCCACAATGCTCCACATAAGGCTACATTATTAAGAAGCTCCACACTTCTCAACCCGAGGTCGCCTTGCTCTTTGGGTAGAATGATTTCACTCCATCGAGCAACGCCTCGAGCAGAGCCCCATAGGAAGCTCCTGATCATCCTCTCCACCCTGTCAATCACACTCTTGGGAAGTTTTACCATAGAAGCCCAAAAATTCATCACTCCATATACAACAGAACGAATGAGTTCAAGTCGACCAGCATACGAGATAGGCTGACTGGACCAACCTCAAATCAGGTCCACCACTTTAGTAACAAGTGGCTCAAACGCCGACTCCCTCAATTTCTTGCCTTGTAGTGGGACACCCAAATATCGAACAGGAAAGGTACCTTCTTGAAAAGGCAACACCTCCCTGATCCTCTGTTCTTCATCTGGCAGAACCCCTGCCATAAATATACTGGATTTCGCCTCACTTACTTCTAGACCAGAAACTCCTGCAAAAGTTCTCAGTGCTTTGGCAACCACCTCGGCGGAAGAATGATCACCATAAGCAAAGAGAATCAGATCATTCGCGAAATGCCAAGTGCGTGAGACCAACCCTGGCACAATGTTTAGAGTAAAATTTATACTGATCATGATAAGCAAGTCTTTTAAACATCCTAGAGAAATAATCCATACTTAATACAAAAAGGAGAGATGAGAGGGGATCCCCTTGCCTTAATCCCCTCTTTCCCTCAAAGAAGCCCTCCGGCAAGCCATTCATGAGGATAGAGTAGGAGGTGGTAGTGACACACTCCATAATCCATCCAACCATCTTTGGCGGAAACCGTAGGCCCACAAGGATGTCCCGAAGAAAGTCCCAGTCTACTGTGTTGTATGCCTTTTTGATATCCACTTTAACAGCCATTCGTCTAGCAATACGACCCACAACCCAACCATAATTTTTCACCACCTCCTGCGCTAACATGATACAATCCCTCATCTTTCCACCCTTCACAAAACCAAATTGACTCTCAGATACCAACCCATCCATCACGCCTGCTATACGCCCTACAATGATCCTAGAGATGATATTATAGAACACATTACAACACGAGATGGGGTGAAAATCCCTAACACCAGGGTCGTGAGTGCCCTTTGGTATTAGAGTGATAAACGTGGAATTCATCTACCAAAGTAATCGCCCAGAGTCAAAGAATTCTTGAACAACTGCAACCACATCTCCTCCAACTACCTCCCACACATCCTTAAAGAATGCCGGAGAATAACCATCGGGTCCAGGTGCCTTGCTGATATTCATACTCCAGATGACATTTTTAACTTCCTATGCTGAGATATGGGCAATCATCTCAATGCCCTGTTCATCTGTCAGTATGGTACCCCACTCAAAAATCGAGGGATCACACTCCTCCATCTGAATAGAAGAACCCAATAAGTCTTTGTAGAAAGTAAGAAACTCTTCCACTACCTCGTCACGGGAAGAGGTGTGCCCGAATTCAGTGCGGATGGAGGTGATATAATTTTGGGTTCTATGAGACTTAACCATCCAATGAAAGAATCTGGTCGTCTTATCCTGATTCCTCAAATACTCTCCACGGGCAAGCTGGTTGAGGAACAAGTGCTCTACATTCGTTAGAAAATCAGCTTATTTTGCAGCCTCACGCACCCTTCCCCATAACTCAGCGTTGTCTGGGTCTCCATGACTTGCCACCTAAAGCTTAGCGACGTCATTACGAGCCCTTTCTGTCCTCTCCGCAATATGACTAAAATCCCTCTTACCTAACAATTTAAGTTTAGGTTTGAGGATCTTTAGCTTGTGGCATACAATGAACTGACGATTTCCCACAACCTTAGAATTCCACAAACCTTGCACCACCTCAAGAAAGCCCTCACTCGTACTCCACATGTTCAAGTACCTAAACGGGCGAATCCTTTCCACCTCGCAGTGAAAGACAGATGCCAGCATAGGACTATGATCAGATGTGGTACCCATCTCCAAGAATTCTGCTTCAACAACCCCTGAATCCACCGTCCAAAGTCCATTGACAAGCACCCTATCAATACGACTCCAATACGTGCCATTAGTCCAAGTAAAGAAAAGCCCCTTGGAACTGGCATTCTCTAATCCCAACTGAACACAACACTCTTCGAAATCAACTCTGTGCCAGTTTGTATTGGAGGGACTTTCCACAGAACGTTCATCCGACCGTCTAACACTGTTGAAATCACCCATCAGAAGCCAGAGGGAATCAACACTCAGGCCAGCCATAACGAGGTGATCCCATAACCTCCAGCGATCCAAAATACCATTATGACCATAGACAACACTGATATATAATTCCCTGCGAGATAATAAGTAACGAACCATACCAGAAATACACTACTCATGCTTAACCACAGACTCCAACACAACATGTGAAGGGTCCCATGCAATAATTATACGAACACCAACAACAATATCAATATTTTGAGCAATATTCCAACCAGGCACAATACGACTCATAACATCCCCAACATTATCAATATTTAATTTAGTTTCAACAAGTCCCAAAATACACACTTTATTACTCCGTACTAACCTGCAAACTGCATGTTGTGACGGAGCATTCACAAGTCCCAACATATTCCAGGTGAGAATTTTCATCTACGGGATGGGTCCGGAGGCTTTCCTCCGGAATAAATATTCTTCTTCACAGAAGCAGAAGGCTCCTGTATAACAACTCCAGATGTACGTTTCTTAGTTCCACCACCTTGATGATGACGAGGAGGTGGAGAATGATCACTCTCCTCTTCCGACGAAGAACTCACCACTGAAGGCTCATGACTCTTATAAGGCCCTCTAGATTTATCAATTTGCATCGGAGCTTTGTCTTCACGTCCATGTCGAGGCGGACCCTCCGATTCTTCAAACACTTGATAACACCCCAAAGATGGGACAATACTCTGTGTTTTTGTCTGAGCAATCGACTCAACCTCCACCTTTTTTTTCTTACTTTTATTTCTCATTTTCTTTTTGCTTCTCAAAGCCTTCCACGTCTTTCCCACTTGTCTCCCCTCCATTCGTAGTCGCCTCATTCACCCCTTCCTTAGGTATAGCACACATACCAGTAAGATGATCAAACCTCCTACAATCAACACAATACGAATGAAGCTTCTCATATAGAACCGACTTGATAATATGACCCCTAGGAAAGTGAAGCTCAATCTCATTCGGGAGGTCCTAAGACACATCAATATCAACTCGTACTCTGACAGAAGAATTCTTACCCTTCATGCCAGAGGTCTCATCAATAATGATCGGACGTCCAACCATGGAGGCTATCGTGCTTATGTGTTCCGTGCTCCGAAATTCAAGTGGAAAATTCAGAAACCGAATCCACACAGGCACATGAGAAATCTCTCTATCATCAAATTGAAAGGCACTAGAAAGCCTTTCAAGCATAAAGTACCTCGTGAAGATGTAGTGGGGAGCCGTGTCTATCACATGGTCAAGGTCCGCTTCTGAATGAAAACAAAAGATGATCAGCCAGACTGATGCATAGTAATTTCATAACAAACACCCCACACGGCACAAATCCCATGTAGTGCATTCCTGGAAACTTCCTAGAAAAATAACAATCAGGGTATGATCCCAATTTTTATTGTCATGTTTAGGACTAAGAAACACGGACCCATCAGCTCTCGGTAGAATATACCTCAACTTTCAAGACGAATTAATATGACGATTATTTACAAATGTTGTATAATCAATCGGCTCCTTAGGCTTAGTAGAGTTTTTCTTACCATTCAAATTTGCCCCAGCCATGGTGGAACCACCCAATTTTGAATCGCCACCTTCATTATTGGAGGATACTCTAGCCGAAGCACCCAAGCCTGTCCCCTGTATGCCACCCGTGAGTCTCCCCTGCTCAATTTGAGTCCAACCAGGTCGAGTCTCCTCAGGTAAAGTAGGACTAGCCATGAAAGTACCACCGCCGGCAGTCCCCTGCTCCCCTGTACAACCCACCTTGTTCTGCCCATCAACCCTCTTATTCTGCTCATCAGCTCCCTGATCACAACCAACACCAGGCGAGCCCACAACATGGGACCAAACCCTCCTAGCTGGAGCAGGTCCGACAACCCCTCCCAACCCCTCCACATCCTCTTGCCAATTGTCACCAGTACAGGAAGGATCTACCGAATGATCCTTAAACTGCTGGATCAGATTCAACAGTCCTTTGCCCACATATTCAACACCAATATCACCCTCAACCATAGACTCCAACCCACCCTCAACAGATTCCAACTCCTGTCTATTCACACGAGTGGCTTTCTTATCTAATGCTTTCAAAGATGGATTAGATTCAAGAATTAGGGCTTTGGTAGAACCCCCAATTTCATTGTTTTTGCCTTTACCAATCAATTGTTTCTCATCCACCATGAGACACTCCTTCACAGTTTTAGAAGCAGCAGAATCTATGGATTTCTTCCCCATTAGAAAAGAAATCTAGGAGAAGAACACCTAAACTCACACAAAAATAGAAGCCCTAGCTACCAAGGCGGCGGTGCCACCAGCAGAATACCGCCGGCAGCGTGTTTCTTGAAAAATAAGGGATTTCTAAAAAAAGAAATCAAATCCCAGTGTGCTGCCAAGACCACAACAGCCTTCTAAACCCTCTGCCGTGAAATCCTGGTCGCCGGAAAGGGAACCAAGAGAGATCTCGACGCCGGAAAGAAGCTGCAAGTAAAAGGCGAAGAACTGGGAAAAAGTCTCCAATAACGTGGAAAGCCAAAATTTTTTTAGAGATAATTTTCTAAAAATTTTGTGAGCAACTCAAAACTTTTCACTTGTCTCTGTAAGGGATAATATGTGGCTTTCAACAAGCAAATGGGTGGCCTGAAAGACCTTCTCACTTGATCTCAACACCATGCCTTCTTCCTTCTCCACCAGGTAGAATATATTTTTTGGTGGCGCCACATCTCTACAGCAGAAGAAATCCACAGTTAGTATATCTATTGTGGGAGAAATGGAGATTTTATTTGTGCTTTCTCCAAAGTCTTTCAAGATATTACTTGTCCAGTTATTGCTGAATTTTTAGAACTTAGAGAGGCTACTATTGGTTACACTGATTTCTCTTTCATTGGTATCCTTACCACAAATAATGAAATTGATCCTCCAGCTACTTTTATCCCTATTCTTCAAGACATTCATATCATGCTGCCTTCTCTCTGCTTCAAGGATGTCTTTTGGCAGCCTCGTTTGAAAAATATTATTGCTCACTCTATTGCTTGTTATACAAAGTACAATATTATCTCTGAGTTTAGTTGGGATAATCCTCATGACTTTATTTGTCAATTAATGGTGATTGCCTTCCAGCAATCTTAATATAAGTTTATTTCTTGTAAAAAATATATAAAATTAATAAGTTAATTAAAATATATTTATTTATTTTAATTTTAACCCCCCTCCACCCACTCCCAACCCCCTCTTCCGCCACCCTTTTATTACCCCACCAAAAAAAAGAGTTGATCTAATGTGCAACAATTGTACCTTAAAAACAAATCCATATTTATGAATGGGTCATGCATATAAGTCCACTAACCCGCTTTTTTATTTGTCCGTGCTCATTCACAAATATTTTCTCTCTCACCCACCCTGTTCGCTCTACGCGTTCGCTCCGCCACCATGCAGCCGCTTCTTCCACCTTCCAACTGCTGCCGCCTCCTCTCAATTCACCACATAGTTGCCGCAGTCTCTCAATTTGCCATCCTCAGCCTCTACCTTCTCTCACTTCGTCACCTCCTCCGCTTCGTCTTTAGTACTTCTGTTTTGCCTGTAAGTGTGGGCATCCATCATCTTCTACCTTCTCAGATGCCTCCATCCTTCATTGTTCCTCTATCATCTTTCTACCTTTCTACCTACAATAGTCTTAATTAGATTTTTTAAGATTTTTTTTCTAATCAGTAATGAAAATTTTATTTTTTGGGATTATATGTTGGTAATTGAAAATTTGGGGATTATATTGTTTGTTTGTTTGTCTTTACTATTTTAATAGTTAATTGAGCAATTGGAGTCATCAGAGGAATTTGGAGTTGGAGTTGAAGGAAATTCAAGATTTGAGGATGAAACTAAGTTCGTGGATTTAGCATATGTAAGGGTGGGTTTGAGTTAGGGGTAGTGGTGGTGTGAATTTGAGAATTATTGATGGGGTGAAGTGAAATTAGTGGATTTGGATTTGGAGTCAGGATCGGAGGTTTCATTCATGATGATTTAAGAAGATGGAACAAGTTCGTGGGTTTGGGCATGTGGAGGAGTAGATTTGGGAATGAGCAGGGGTTGATGTTTGGATATTTTAAATAATTGTATTAAGTTTTATTCATTGATGTAAGTTTTTTTCTTCATAAATGTATAGTTTTATATTCATAAATGTATGTATAGTTTTATTTGGATATTTTAAATAGTTGTATTAACTTTTATTTATCGATGTACGTTTTTTTCTTCATAAATGTATAGTTTTATATTAATCAAATTTCTGAATTTTATTTTGATTTACTATCGAGTTTAATTTGTATATTTTTAAATAAATGTATTAATTTTTACACTAAAATGTATATAAATATTAGGATACTTACTATTAAGTACAAAATAGAATATGAATTTACTGTTAGGTGCAAACCCACAATTTAATCATGAGATACAAAATTAAAAAAATATAATGTCTTTCTTGCCTCCAACTGCATACGTAAAATTTAACATGGAATATGTGGTACCAATATATAATAGGTAACCTATGTGATCCTCGGTTGCATGAATTAATTATGATAGAAAAGTAATCATCAAAAGTAAAACTGATATTGAAATTTTATATACACTTTGAACTACACTGATATTTGTTCCCCATGATAACCTAGTGCAGATAATTGCTACTTTCCACCTAATCATACCACTAATTATTCTGCCCCCACCCCTAGAATTTTTAATTTAAAAAAAAAACCCCTATTTTACAATATGATACAATCAATACATCTACAGAGGACTGGATGTACAGTATCTATGTAAGATGATTTAGAGTCAAACCTTCTGGCTGCAGAGGTTCAATCCTTATAACTTCTTGCAATGGTGTAGACAAAGGTGGGGTGTGGGTGGTAGTAGTACACCCAACTATCTTATTGCATGTCTGAATGAGGCAGTGCCTACAAGTAGGGCATGATGAGTGTGAGTTCAGCCACTTATCAATGCATCGAACGTGGAAGCCGTGGTTGCACTTGGGCAGAACCCTAACCCTCTCGCCGGTGGCAAAATCGGATAGGCAAATGGCGCACTCATTGTCCAATCCGGGACACTTGCCATCAGCTACATAGCTTATGA
The DNA here is from genome assembly GCA_023678885.1 of Pogostemon cablin. NCBI lineage: Eukaryota > Viridiplantae > Streptophyta > Magnoliopsida > Lamiales > Lamiaceae > Pogostemon > Pogostemon cablin. The sequence goes on from CM042993.1 coordinate 12,824,621, forward strand.
TGGGGAAGGTTTTCAGGGCCTTTTTCTTGATCCCGGTGTTGGCTAATCGCGTGGATGAGCCAGCACCGACGTCTGTTGATGCGTCAGATGTGGCCACGAGGTTAGAGCACCTGAGGGCACATCTGATGATTGAGTTTAGACCAAGTGAGCAGATTAGGGCACATAGGAGGACTGAGAGTACCATTACAACATTTGCATCAAAAGTGTTGTTGTCTTTAATAGGGTTGGATGAGGGTGCAGGGGATGGTAATGATGGGGAGGTATTCATGTGAAGTAACATTCTTCTTGAATAGTGGAAATTGATCATGTTGTGTTTTATCAATTCTTGAATGATGGGCATGGCTCTTGAGAATGAGGAGCTATAATTAAGTGGCTGCTGCAACAATATGGTTGGATGCTGATTCTCAATGATTTTCCTTTAAAGATGTGGATATATATGGGGGATTTATACAAGGAAAAGTTGTAAAGGTGGGATCATCTTTTGGTGCATTTTATAATTTCATCTACTTGTCTTGTGTTGTCTTGTCCAGTGTATATCTTATTCCTTTTGGTTTTCCATATCAATGTTTACTTGGCTTTTAACACTTACTGAATTTTTCTTATTATATGACTTATATATTATTTTAGGGTATAGATTTTATGTCTCTCATCCATGTCATTCCTTAAATGTTTCGTAATAGAAATATAATATCAAAATATAATAAGAATATCCGGACCGTCTTTAAATATACATTGATAATCATTTTTCTTAGATATAGCTAAAGTATGTTACCCAGGCACTCCGTTCACGGGATGTTATATTGGAGTATTAGTTAATAAATATAAAATTAAATGTTAAAATGATTAATCAAGATACTAATTTATAACGAATTTTATAATGTATAAAATTTGGTTGCTCATGCCTACAATGATAAGAGTAAACTTACTCTTTAATTCGCATTAAAGAAAATAGCGATCAAGTTTTTGGCGTCGTTCCTAGGGAATTCAGTTGTATTTGTGACTTTGAGTTTGTTGAGTGTTAGAATAGGGACTTTTTCTTTCTTTATTGCTTTATGATTGTATATGTAGGGACTAAACTGTGGGCCATGGTATTTGTCTTGAAGAGCATAGGAGTGGTGAACAATGAGGCAACAAACATCTTTTCAACTTAAATTAGACTTTGTCTAATTTTATAAGCTTGGGGGATCTTACTAGTTACTTGACTTTTTTTACCGTTTGAATCATATAACTTGCATCTAGAATATCCTATTTGAGCATATTGCACCAGCACAAGTTTAGTCCTTACTCTTTTCTTTGTCGTACACTTTTTTATTTATTTATTTCGTTTTTCTTGCTTTTCTAAGAAGAAAATCTCTCTTGACTCTCTTGTGCTTCAATGTGAGAAATTTTGAATCTATGATGTTTGGTTGAAACTTGTGATGAGATGAATTTTTTCTTATGTATTTGTTTAGCTGTGGTTTATGCTTGTTAATTGTGTTTTCTTTCGCTATTACAAGCTTGTGAGCTTTTGAGCATTTAATATCATAAGAGTAAACAGTTTTTCCTTTCTTGCGTGCATCATAATTTTGTGTGCATTCTAGAACTCATTATTGTGTCTTATTGAAACAACATTTGCTTGGAGATGGTTGGAAGTGATTTAAGATCATCTTTGTTTTGACAAGTCACTTGGCCAAATCCATCCTAACAAATCACATCATATTGTAGTTTACCCCTTTTGAGCCTTATTATACTTATTTCTTCAGCAACCTACAAATATAACCATTTTATTCATTTTTATAGTCTAATTGACCAATCGATTAGTGGAGTATTAATGTGGATGAATTGATTGAATTGTGCTTAAAAGAGAGCTTGGAAAGAGAGAACATGTGAAAGTGCAAGAAAAAAAAGAAGAAAATATTAGTGTTGTTATAATCGGACCGGAGTTTGAAAAGAAAGAAAATGTTAAAGTGCAAGAAGATTAGTTAGTTACAATAACTTTAAGTTTTTGTCCAATACTTTTGTGAATAGAGTCTGTAACAACAAAATTTATATTTATTAAAATAATAAACACAAAATGAATTATAAAGATAATCCGATATGGATTAAACTTGAGAATTTGAATAAACAGCTTCTAGTTATCCTCTGATTCCTTTCTTGAGTTGACTTCTTGACTTTTTCAACTCTCTGAGCCGGATCTTCGGATGATGCTTGTCCGAGCTTTGGTTTAGGGCTTTATAACGTTTGTCCGGAGGCGTCGAGCCTTCGTTCGGATCGAACATTGACTTGAATTTGTTGTGAAGTACGCCACTCAATTTGGTAGAACGTTGACTTCACGAAGACTGCTGGATGAACTTGATATGAAGAACACCGGATCAAAGAGGCTTAGCACCTTGACCTTTGATCGGCTATTGTTCTTGACTTGAACTTGACTTGAAGGTCTTGAATGTTCTTGACTTGTATCTTCACTTGGATCCTGATCTTCACTTGACTTGGATCTTGATCTTTGCTTGATCTTGACTTTCAGTTGATCTTGATCTCTGGTCGGAGGCGGCTGGTTAGAAGAATACCTGATCAGAGGGGTTGAGGACCTTGATCTCTGATCGGAGGTGGTTGGCTGGAAGAACGTCGGATCTGAGGGGTTTGACACCTAGATCTCTGATCACAGTCTGTTCTTGACTTGAAGATGCTTGAAGATCTCAAGTCTTGATTTGAATATGCTTGAAAATCTCAAAGGATCACTGCTCGTATTCTTGATCTCTTCAGAAGCGCCTTTTCAGATGTTTTGGTGTGTTTGGAATGAGGACTGAAGGCCCTTATTTATATGTAGAGAAAATAACTACTTATGAGATATTTTCTCCTTTAAAAGATATGTTTTCTTTATCTCCTTTAATTAAGTCTGCTGAACTGGATACGTGTCTATGTAATTTAATTAGGCCTGCTGGATTGGATTTAATTTGCTGTGCTTGTTGAGTTGAATCAGGCGCACTTGACATGGGCTTATTTGACTTGATTTGGCCCAATTATCAATAATTTACTTATTTATTTTAGGAATTAATTTATTTAAATTCCTTAATAATTAAATAATTAATTGATAATTATTACATTAATTTCCCACATATTTTTATTTAATAAGCAATAAAATTCAGGTGCCTACAGAGTCGTTCATGCAATTTAATTTATTAATTACTTTTTAATACATAAAAAATTATTTTTAAGATATATGAATTATAACTCTTTTAAATGAAATTTTATTATTTTTAAATTTTGATATGTTGTGACTTTTTATATTTTTATTGAGTAAAATTCGAGTGATAAAAATATTTATTATTCAATCATTACTAATTTATCTCGTTAGGGGAGTAAACCAAGAGGGTAAGGTATGGGTATACCTATTCCACTTACTACCCTCAATCATATTTTTAATATTTTTACCCTACCCTATTACCCTAAAATATATCATTGGATATGGCGTGGATATTATCTATCGGGTGCGTGGATAATCCGCGTGTAAAAGATTTCCTACAATTTTAATATTTAAAAATAATTTGAATAGTCTATTGTCGGCCTACCCTACATATAAATGTCATACCACATCTATCTTATACATATGACTCAAATTTCACATTTGAAAAAAAAATTAAAAAAAGAAATCATTATAGTAAAACATATTATGAAATTCATTAATATATTGAAAATAATTTTAAAATATAATCAATTTACTCTCACAACGCAATTAAAATCTAAAATAAATAAAAATACAAATTCATACATAATTAAACTAACTAGTTTAACGACGCTTAACAAATTAACTAAAAAATGAAATCAAGTTTATGTATATAATACTCCTTATGTTATTATATAAATGTATAATATATATATATATATATATATATATATATATATATATATATATATATATATATATATATATATATATATTATAATATACAATATGTTATTATATAATTATATAATATATAATAAATAAATAATAATTGGGTATTTTACAAAATTCATATCCTACCCTTCCCCTTAATATTTCCTTACGGCGTGGGTACTACTCTATCCGAAACTCAAAAATGCCCTATCCTACCTACATCCGAAAGAGCATTAATGGTTAGTCCGGATACTATTCGCAGATAAAATTAACAGTCATACTTAATTTATTTTATTTCATTTTTAATTATAATCTCTAGATCTTCCGATCCACCGCAAATATTGAAAACGAGCTAGTGGATGGATCTTATAATAGGAACTTTAGTATTCCCAACTTATTCTTGCTAGATATTTTATACTGCTAACTCCACGTGCATTACCTTAACTAGTGTATTAATAATCACCAAGATTAGCAAATAAATTATAAATTAAAATAATGGTATCTTTTTCATTTAGGTAGTGCAATCCAGCGTACAAAGGGACTAATGTTACGTTTAGTAGGAATAAAACAACTCTTAATGCCTCGTATCGGATATAGTTATCATTATCATCAATTTACTATATCTTAGAATAATGAGAATTTTAAGGTAAAAATGTTACCACTTGATCAGTTTGCTATTCTAGATTTTTTTTGTCGTGCGTGAGTAGTAGAATTCGTACATAGTGCGCTTTAAATGATCATATTATTATTTCAATGAAAAGAGTGGTATATATTTTATTTTAATTTTATCGGTAAATATTAATTGTTAATATAGTTAGTTCATAATTAAGTACACATATTTTCCCTTTGTTTCAAGTCTTCTTATAACTCTCCCTAATTCGTTTCCAAATAAAATCAATAAAAAGTGAAAATATTTCAATGGAAAAGTGATATTTAATTAGTAAAAAGGAATAATAGTGTAGTTATGAACTATTTCATGAACAATTTATAGTATAAAAAAGCGATAACATTTAAAATAAAAGTAATAACATTTTAATAAAAAGTGATAACTAATTACGAATGCGTAAAATTATCTCTTCTTGAGACAATCTCACACAAAACTATCCCTTCCCTTAGTTAATAATAAAAGTATTATTTTTATTAATAAAAAGATTATTGAAATATGAATAGTATTAAACTAGTTTAACTAAAATTTTTTTTTTTTAAAATCAAAATTATAAATTGGGTCGGTAAATAATTAAATATTACTAAACGATACATTCGCTTTAGAAAATTACTCGTACAAAATTTTATTTTGTTTTACGTACTCATAATATCCATATCCATCCGAACATCAGTGTGCATCGTTAAGAGAGAATAAAAAACCCCGATTAACTAATTATACTAATGTACATCGGTGTGCATACTTGTGAGAAAAATAAATTCGTGAGGGAGAAACAAAGAATAAATTATTAAAATCATCATTGAAGAGTACACGATGTGCAATCTGACCAGAGGAAAGAACACGCTATTTAAATTCCCCCAAAATAAGAAACCCATTAAAATTTCATTTTACAATACATTAGAGTGCAATTCGGAGAGAGAAATAGAAGATATTAAATCGCGATTGAAGAATGAACGCTGATGTACATAATTGTACAATATGACCAAAGGAAAGAACACCCTAATAAGTTCCTCCAAAATAAGAAACTCATTAAACTTTTACTTTACTGTACATTAGCGTACAATGAGTAAGAAATAAAAGATAGGGTAGTTCCTGAAATATCTCATTAAAGCGCAATTGAAGAGTACACAAGGTAATGTTGGAAAATAAATTAGTTCTTATTTATCCAGTAAACAAGGTAATGTTGCAAAATAAATTAGGTCTTATTTATCCATCAGTAACTATATTAGATCAATGCATTTATTAATAATTAGACTATACAAATGCGTATCTATCAGTAATAATCCCTTATAAATTCTTATTTTAAAGAGTATAAGATTATATTTGACAACACAAAATTAGCTTCATGCACGCACGCAAGACGTTGCACAATAAAAATAATTCAATTTTCTGGACATGCTCACGTTAATCATTTGAAAATAAGGATGTAATGAAACTTGGAACGAGTTAATGGCACGTTATAACTTGTATCCCTCCACGAGTATCACTTTTAGACCCGTAATTTTGATCTAATCCAATTTTATTTGTAAACTTTTTTTTTAATTTTAATTTTTTTATTAATTTTACTCCTACGGCTTTTTATAGGGGACGACTATTCCTACTCCAAATTTGCTAAACACACCCTAAATCTAAATGAACCCCAACAAATATTTAGAAGATATAATATATTTACTACACATACCTCATTTATGACTATTATACCCTTTTTTAAGATCAAATGATTCCATTAATACTCTCTCATCGCACCTTGAATTCTCATTTTATTTTTCATCGAAAATGTAAAGAGAAAAAAATAAAGGATTAAGACTAATTTTGAAGTAAACATATAAATTATTATAATAACAATAGATATTGAATATATTTTATCACAATGCAATATGGGCAAAATAAGAATACGATCTAAACATATATATTTTAAAAAATAAACATGGCTAGCCCTAGGAAAAGAAGAATCAAATATGTGGCTTTTTCAAAACAGAATTAGAATGTTTAACACCTAATCCTTTTCCTTATAACAAAATTCATATTAATGTTAAACATTGTAGAGGACTAATCCCAACTAAACTTCATTTGCCTTCATACTTTGTCTTATTGTGGTTTTCGCGCAGAACATCATCAGCAGAAAGAAATGAAACAGTTAAAAAAATATTTATCATATATAAATTTTATTAAAATTAAAGAGATTTTCGTATTTTTTTTACGGTTAAATTTAGCCAAAAGAAATTAAATTAGGGTTTAATGAATGGGGTAAGTTTAGAAATTGTGGGGTACACATAATTAAACTTTTAAAATATATTTATTATAAGGTTATTTAAGTCTTATTAATTAGAGATATTATAGTCTAAATTTATGCGGGTACATTTAGTTTTTTGGGTGTATATAGCCGCACCCCTTTTTAAATTTTCAATTTTGATTCTTTGAAAAAAAAAATTATAAGACTTGCAAAATCCTATTAATGTTTGTTACTTCCTTAATCTTTGCTACTTCCATAAATTTTGCAAAAACTTTTACAAAATGATCAAATTTGAAAAGGTAAAAAAGTTATAGAATTAAAATTAATATTAAAAAACTTAAACGATTAAAATTGAATTGTATCAAAATTATCATACTACATATTAAAATTAAGACAAAGTCACTTGTGAGATGGTAATTATGTGAGACGGGTCGACTCATTATTAAAGTATCATTGTTATATAGGTAAAATATGTTTTTTTTAAAGTATAGTGAATAATGGATTAAAATATGCTTTTAGAGTGTTATAGTATGTTTTAGTACAAACATATTTTAACTACAAATAAACGTACTTTACTTATATAACAAACATACTTTAAGAATTGGTCGATTAGTCTCATAATCCATCGGATATATACCCGTCTTACAAGAAAGTAGTTCTAAAATTAATATTTTTTGTTTCACCAAGCAGTTCACTTTATAGAAGGCATGTAGGGATGAAAATGAGACAGGTATTTCTGAGTAACCGGCCTACCCGAACCCTAGTGAGAAGGGTATGGTAAACGAGTTTGGGACATGTACGGGTAATTATAAAAAGTACCATTAAGATTTGAAACGGGTACGGATAATGCCTCAATATCCGCGGATACCTCGTTTATATATATATATATATATATATATATATATATATATATATATATAAAATATAATATATATTATATAATTTATATATTATGAGATATTTTATAGTATTTAGTTAATAATTATATTATATTTATTCTATATAAAATTAATAATAATGTAATTTTTATTATTATATTTATTTAAACAATAAAAAAAGGATAAATATATATAAAATAAATGAATATTAAACGAATATGGGTACCTGCGGGTCTTGATAAACGTGTATGGGATAGATACGGGTACCATAATAAAATTTTTAGACGGGATGGGTAGTTGTGTTTTAATCGAATACAGGTACAGGTACCCCAAAATAAGTCGGCACCCTACCCGTTGCCATCCCTAAAGGCAGGCACGACAAGAATTTGGTCAACCACCTTAAACACTCTTCCAAACAGCTTGGCTGAACTCATCATGTAGTTCGACAGGTTAGTTTAATACTTTCGTTGCACAATAAGGTATACACTTATTCAGTTTTTATAACATGGGACCACACATAAAATTATTATATTCACATAAGGCCCACATACTACACTACTACAACTACCTACTACACATTAAAATATTATTTCTTTCACTTAACTACGTCTTAAAATATTATACTCCTTAATTTACGTACAAAAAACAATCGTATACCTTATTCCGGGACGTAGGGAGTAATTATTCCTTTTAGTTTGGCCATGATAAGAGTGAAAATTAGTGTATTTTAGTGTCCAATTTAACACCCTTTTCTATGGGAATTGTTGTCACATATTAGTAAAAGTATCTTATATTCAATATATGTGAGAAAATGTGCATTTGAGGTGTTTTATTATATTTTAGGTGAAAAATGATCAAAAGTGTAAAGTTGGAAAAAAGGAGAAACTTGTGCAAGAATGCTAAAAACACATGTCCAATTTGTGTAATTTTTTGTATTTTATTGGAAGTCCAAACTGATTATGTGATACATCGTTGGAAAGCCACTGAAGAGAGAGTCGTTTTGGTACAAAAATCACTTAAATCGGAGTTCAGATGTGGAATTTATGAGCGAAACGGTAAGACTGCGCAAGGCTATTCGACTTGGACCCTCCCGTTCGACAAGCCGTTCGACCAAGCCCTTTTGGTCGAATGGTAGTTGAACGGGCAATGTTGGTTCTGTAAGTCCGTGGGGAGTCTGTTCGAGGTCCGTTCGACCAAAGTTGAAGTTGATCGACCAAGATGGTCTGGTCGAACGGATGTACGGGACGTCCAGTTTCATATTGTTTTACACATCCAGTGCATGTATGTGCGTATTTTCATATAAAAAGCCCATTAAAGGTCCATTGAAAAAGTTTGAAAGTATAAAAAAGATGCAGTTTACATCAAAAAAGGACCGCTACCACCTCCACAAGGGGGGATCACCCCCCACACCATCCTCTACATCCATCATTTCCTCCATCCATCCATCATCCGTCGGAGCTGTGGAGATTTGTCTGTCGAATCAAGTGAAAAACTAAGAGGAGGATTCAATACAGAGAAGGAAGTGATGACTCCCGTATCTAGAATTTTATTCGTTTCCTAATTTATCTTGTAATTTTCCAGACATATGGGTAAAATCTATCCAACCTCCATGATTGTTCTTCGCAACATTATGGGCTAGAACCGTTTTAGTAGTTCTTTTGGAATATGAAGATTTTATGAGTTGATTGAATTCTTTTGTGTATCCTCCATACAACACTATTTGTGGACTTATTTTATAAATGATTGCACGTTTTTAATTCATATTCACAGTCGTTTTGTATATTTTCAACTGTTATATAGAGTCTGATTATATATCTAGTTATTGATTGAGTGCGTTCACCGCTGAACAGGGTTTTATGTTATGATTCTAAGTGAGGGGGCTCCGAAACTTCACTAAAATTGTCATATATGAATGTTTATTAATTGAATTGAATTCAGGTTAATAAGCAGGATAAAGAAGTTAATTTTATAGTACCTATAAAGGGAGATCATATCGGGTTAGAGTAACAGACTACCAGGGAAATAATTGATACTGATAGTACCTAGAAGGGGGGTTGAAATTATATCTCTAGCTCCAAGATGATTCACACGTGTTACACATATAATTTACTTGTGCCTATAGATTAGATTTGCATGGTTAAGTGATGCTTCTATAATCCACAAGGCAGAGTCGGACAGTATATTTGAGAGGGAAATTAATAAGTAGTAAAATTAGATTATCCTAGAGCTACCTATTCTCCTACTTGATTTACTATCGTACTTTCCTAGTTCTTAATTTATTTTATTTGCTATTTTAATTAATCTTTTTAGTAGATAGTAATTGATTAGCCATAACTTGTAGTCGGGTTGACCAATTCAAGAATTTATCGAACCACAGGGAGGTCGATGCTAGCACTTAAGCGATATCACGTTTATCACGATTTTATAGAGACGAATCATAGATGGATGGTTTGGGTAACAAGTAATTAAATGAAAGTAGACAAACAATAATCCAATGACAAGATAAAAATGATGAATGAGTGGTTTTCCAAATTAAGTAGAAGTGAGATTAACAACACTAATGAAGTGGTAACTTATGGATTCATGCATTAAACTCATATGTATCAAGGGTTAAGACTAAGGGCCAACACTTATACCACCTAAACTTCCTCTCGAAATGAATAGGATGTAGATCATTTGCACAATCTCAAAATAGCTCAAAGGTTGGTTCTAAATTAAACTATTCCAACTAGGTACTAAGTTCAATTATAGAATCCCTTCATGTAATCAATTGACTTCTCAATCTAACTAATCACATGTTCCATCAAAGGGTTCTAAATAATAAAGGACTTCTCAATCACTTTACCATCTATAATGCACATGAGGTGTTTGATGAAATGATTCACTTGACTATCCTAAGCACATAATTGATTTCTCAATCTAATCATATAATTAGAACAATCAAACACACAAAACATCATAGATCTCAAGATATATAAGCACCAATGATAGAAAATCAAATATCCCCATCAACATATGAATTTAATTACATAGATCCACAAATTAACCAACAACCTTCATGTTGCTAATCTCACAAGGGAGATTAGCCTACAATCTTCATAAGATCCATAACATAGACATTATAATTCTTACAAATCATGATAAACTAAAGGATTAACACAAAATTGGAATGAAAACTCCCTTGGAAATGGATCCAATTGAATCTCCCTTCTTCCTTTGGTTATCACCCAAGCTTCCTTGCTTCTTCACTTGATTTGGATGGAGGAAATTATGGAGAGATGATGTAGATCTCAAAAATGGATGAATGGGATGGAGAATATGGTGTGAAATCAAAGGAATGGTGTGTGAGGTGTGTGGGAACAATAGAATTTTGGATCTCCCCTTTAAAATGTTGAATGGATTGGTATTTATACCCCATGGAGACCTTCTAGAAGAATTGTAAAAAATATCCTGTTCTGGTGCCGACACGAGTCGTGCTACGTAGCACGGGTCGTGTCGTGTCAGGGCATGCGGCACACGAGTCGTTCTGCGTCGCACGACCAAAGGGTGGCCGTGTTGAATGCCTAGACGTCGCCGCACGGCCTCCGCTTACAGGCCCGTGTCTTGTACACGGGTCGTGCTCCGCAACACGGGTCGTGCGCCACAACACGACCAAGTGGTGATCGTGTTGGATAAATAGATGCCGCCGCACGACCATTCTGGACAGGCCCGTGTCTGGCACACGGGCCGTTTTGCTGCAACACGAGCCGTGTTGACAGCACGGCCAGCCGTGTTCTTGCACCTTTGTTTCTTCTTCTTTGTTTGATCTTTCTTCTTCATTTTTACTCCATTTTCACCTGTTATATGTATGTTTAAGATCATTCTCACACATTCCTATAAAAATACATAACACCACCAAAATACACGAAAATACGGATAAAACAATATGCAAAATACACTCAAAAAGGCACTAAAATCTAGGTGAAAATAACGACAATCACACCCCCAAACTTGAAGTATTGTTCGTCCCCGAACAATGAAAATGATAGACTGAGGGAGAAGCTTTCACCTAGTAAAAAGACTAAACGAATACAAGTAAGAACACATCATTAGCAACAAGAATTTCAAATCATGCTAAGCTAACCTACAACATTAGATTCATGATAAGAGAAATTAACAAGTTCAATCAAAAGAGAATAAAGAGCAATATAGTCCTTTTAGTCTAAGCCTCACATAAGTTTATCAATTTCCCTCGACACTCTTTAAATAAGGTAAATCAACACTCATCAATCAATTGGCTCGACTCACCATACACTTGCTCGTAGACTCTATTCACAAACCACCAAAAATTTAATCAATGATCAAAAAGGTCTTTAATTAAGGATGTAATGATAGGCTCTTTGGTAGGGTAGGAAGAATATAGGTAAAAGTGACTAAATGAGTGTAAGTAATCGAAGAGGTAGCTACTTTCTTCCATCCCTTCACATTCTTTTTCTTCCTTTCTTTTCTTTATTGATCATAAGCACTAATCATCACTTTCTTGGATTTTTGAGCTTCTTATAGATTCATGCCTCTTTTCTTTGACTCTTAAGTACTTGAGCATATTATTGTTGCTTGCTCATTTTCTTGTTTTGAAATTGCATGTCCATTCTTTCTTATGCTCTTTTCATCCTTTTTCTTACTTATTTACCATTTCCTCTTTCTCTTTTGTTATCTCATCACACCTTTCTAGCCACCATCTTCTTTATTACTCACACTAAAGGTATATATCTTAGGCTCATGTGGGTAATTAAAGCTTGTAATGTGCTATCTTCACAATAAATAGGCTTATAGGCTCAAAGTGGTTTACTAGGGATGATTTTTAAAGGTAAGGAAATATTTGGCAATGGCTATACATGACAAGGATGGCCTTAAATCATTTCATCGATCTCCATTAATCGGATTCATTCCTAAAGTCTTTGAGCAAGTATTTAGTTTATCAAAACTCAACCGATCCACTCATGAAAAGGTACCATGTATACATGGTCGAGGCTCAAATTCTCACAAGTTTATGCTCGACTTGAAAGGACTTATTACAACTTATTCATTCTTTTAATTGAATTAGTTAAATAAAACATATCACAATTCGAAAGCGTAGAGTTCCTTAATCATAATTCGACCTCACTTATCACCATAATGCATCATCACTCATATTCAAAACGACTCACAACCTCCCAAACAAACCACCAAATCAAACCTAAACACAAAAAAAAAAAAAACAAAGAAACAACAAAACGACAAAAGCAAAAACACAAAGACAACAATAAAAGAAAAGATACAAAGAAAATTCACCCCATCCATAGTCAATACACAACAAAAATCATCTCAGTCCTTAATTGAAAGAAAAGTACGAAATTAAACATCCCAAAACAAAACAATATGAAGTCTCAAATCCAACACAAATTAAATAACTATAGAAGATGAACTAATGAAGTGTCGAACACCAAAAGTACTCCCTTAGTTATCCGGAGGCGGAGGGGGTTGATTATGCCATGATCCCCAAGGAGTATAAGCACGAGGTGTGGTAGGGAATTGGAAATTGAACATCCTTGTGATCATCTCTTCCATGTTGTTCGAGCGTGATCGTGTATTCTCTTCATAGTACTCCCTACGACGCTGCCCTTCATGGATCTCCCTTATCATTGCACCCTGCCTCTGCTGCTCCTCTCGGAACTCTCTCATCTCATCTCCAAGCGCCTGCTGCGTCTGCCTGATCTCCCTGAGTTCGTTCTCCAGAAGATTCCATCTTGCATTCCCCTCTCTTGGTCCATCTCCTTCCTCTTGTTCTTCTTCTTCTTGCTCAAATGCTGGAGGCTCTGGTGCATGCTCTTCAAATTCCACCTGATGATGTTGCTCTTCCTCCCCTACATCCATGTCCATCGGCTCAGCTCTCAGATTCCTTAGCTCAGGATTCTCATCCACTCTCATCTGCTGGAGCACTGCTTCCACTCCATCTCTATTCTCTCGGTAGAAAGCTCTCACGACTGCGGAGTGGTTAGGACTCGCCATTGCTAAATTCTGATGCTTTCTTCGTCCTTGCAGTGTGGTGAGCTCAGGAGCAGGTAGAGGGAATGGAGCTCCCTTATCTTGCTTCAAGCAATACATATTTCCTATGAGTGATAGGAACTCCATCCTTATGAGTTGATTGTACGTGAGCCCTTCACTAATCATCGAGTGTTGCATCCCTCTAAGGTCGATGCCTAACCCTTGAGCAATCATTGTCACCATTCCTCCAATTATAATCCCTCTAGTGTTCTCTCTCTTCGCCACTCTCTCTGCATGCTGAACGAAATGAGCTGCAATGTTCACTGTGAACTCTTTGAATATACTGTACATGATGTACAACTGCTTTTCCCCAACAGATCCACTCTCGAACCGACCCAGAATAGTATTTGATACTATCTTCTCAAGGTACCTCATGACTGGGTTCCTTATGGCTGTCCCTTTTGACGAACTTGGAATGTACTCTGGAGGCTCAGTCCCATCCTCAACCAATTTTCTCCACCACGTTTGTTGATTGAAACCCCCTTGTGGTAAGAAGTTCTGATGGCCTCTCATGATTGGGCACCCAAAAAATCTATTCAGCTCATTCACAGGTATCTTCTCCCACATCTCATTGTTTAACTGAAATGTGATAGCAATAGGAAACTTGTTCCTATCTCTGTGAACCTCCAAGGTGCTCATGAACTCGGCTGTAAGGTGGAGATAAGTGGGAGGTCTCTTATCGAAAAACTCCTCCATTTCCACTCGACGGAATAGAGTCCTCAGATCACCTTCTATTCCAAGGCCTTCCATGGTTGCTTGATCTTGGAATCGAGTTGCCCTAATCTTTGGTATTATGTACTCCCATCTCAATGCGTACTTCTCCCATTCCATGAACTCTACTCCAAAATTCTCAGGGTGTTGGTCTTTCATTAGCAGTTTGGCATCAAGGTTGGACAGTTCCATATCTGACTCAATGAAAATGAAGTCCTCATTGCGTTTCCTCACTCTTCTTTCAGCCATCTACAATGTCCAACATAATTCAAATTAGTTTCAAGTTAACTCAAAACAAAATGTCTCATGTTGATTAGAATTATCACTAGTTATTCAACTAAGTGTTAATCCTAGCACATATTCAAGCACAATAAATATTTTGTTTCAAAGACTTAACATTTCGATCCAATCAACTTAACACAAAGTTATTTCAAAAATTTCATTCAATCACTCACTTTCAACATCCTAATCCTCTCATTCTTTCATAACATTTCACTTTTTCAATGGGCACAATTCAATTCAATAATGCTTCATGTAAAAACTTTGAATTCTAATTTGAATTTTCATTTAGGCATTTCATCAAACACTTGGCATGCACCTATTTCACAATTCAATTCAACAAGTCTTAGCTATGCTTTCATGCTCAATTCCTCAATACCTAAACTAATTCACATCAATACAATCATCATAGAAGCATTATTAATCAATTTAACAATTACATGCCCTAAATTAATCATCCTAAAACAATTATCCCCAAATTCATCCTTCATGAACCCTAAATCTAATCAAAATTTAATCAATCCAACAATTAAATATGCAAATTCATGTTTCACTATCCTAGACATGCTTTATACATTCCATCATTCAAAACCCATACATGAATTTCGCCATTCATACCTCGAATTGAGAATTAGGGCACAAGAAGACATACCTTGAATTCTATTGAACAAAATGTAGGGGATTGTTGTTTATGCTTTGAAGTTCACCTTCTACACTCACAATCTTACCACTCTTTGGTGTTTAGAGGATGATGGGTGGAGTTTCGACTGGAAATTCATGGTGGAATGAGTTTTTGGCCTTCGAGCTGTGTTCAGAATCTGCCTTTTAAAACGCTGCTTCAGACCCGATACGAGTCGTGTCACGCAACACGGCCATAAGGTGCCCGTGTTGCGTGTTCTGGTGCTCCCACACGGCCAAAGTGTACAGGGTCGTGCCGGCTACACGACTCGAGTCTCGCGCTTGGACACGACCCGTGTCACGCGACACGACCAAATCCTGCTCGTGTTGGACTAACTGATGTCGCCGCACGGCCAAAGCTAACAGGGCCGTGTCGGCGACACGAGGCGTGTCACTACTCCCTTGAATCTTCCACTTTTCATCTTCAACTCTTGTCTTTCCTTGTTTCCATGCTTCCAAAACTCCCTATTCATGCTCACACTTCATCAACATCATTAGTTCAATCATAATATCAACACAAAAGGACTATCCACTTCAACACCACCAAAACGAATCAAAACTAAACCGAACTTATGAGAAAATTTCAAATTTGGCTCAAAAACACATGAATGCATGTCAACATAGAATATAATATATCGTATCACATCATATCCCCCCAAACTTGAATTGAAACAAGAGTTTCAAAGAAAGTTTGCAAAAAGTGGTACGATATACCGTTCACATCAATGACACACACTTAGAATGTTTTAAAAAATCTTCTCCTCATAAGCACAATCCACCTACGAAACCAAAAGAAAACAAAACAAGAAAAGAAATATATACAAACCTAAACTACTAAAAGGATACGGATCTCAAGAAGAGAAGATGTCAACATATACCAACTCCCTTTGAGAGGGAGAATGGTAATGCTTAACCCTATGACCATTGACAATAAAAGAATTCCCATCCGATCCCTCAAGCATTAAAGATCCATTTTCTCTAACTTCAATCACCTCGTATGGACCGGTCCATTTTGAACGAAGCTTTCCGGGAAACAGTTTCAATCTCGAATTGAACAAAAGTACTCTATCCCCCGGTATAAACTCCTTTGCTTTGATTCTTTCATCATGCCATCGTTTCAGCTTCTCCTTGAAAATTTGTGAGTTTGAATATGCTTCCTCACGAAATTCCTCAAGCTCAATCAATTGAAGGCATCTTTTCTTTCCCGATTCTTTCTCCTCAAGATTTAACTTCCTCAATGCCCATAAAGCCTTGTGTTCTATTTCAACCGGAAGATGACATGCTTTCCCATAGACAAGTTTATACGGAGACAAACCAAGAGTGGTCTTGTATGCCGTTCGATAAGCCCAAAGCGCATCATCTAGCTTAGAAGACCAATCCTTCCTATTCCCCTTTACTGTCTTCTCAAGTACAAGCTTTACTTGCCTATTTGATACCTCCGCCAAACCATTTGTTTGCGGATGATAAGGTGTTGACACCTTGTGCTTCACTCCATAGCTTCTCAAAAGCTTTTCAATGATCTTGTTTATGAAATGAGTCCCTTGATCGCTAATGATTGCCTTTGGTACTCCAAACCTTGCAAAAATGTTCTTCTTCAAGAAAGCTTTGACAATTAGAGCATCATTTGTTCTTATAGGAATTGCTTCTACCCATTTAGACACATAGTCTACCGCAAGCAAAATGTAAAGAAAACCATTGGAAGACAGAAATGGGCCCATGAAGTCCATCCCCCAAACGTTAAACACTTCAACTTCAAAGATTTTCTTCATAGGCATCTCATCTCTTTGTCCAATACTTCCAATTCTTTGGCATCTATCACACTCCATGACGTATTCTTTGCAATCCTTGAACAATGTTGGCCAAAACAATCCCGACTGTAAGATCTTAGCTCCCGTCTTTTGAAACCCAAAGTGTCATCCACATGGTAAACTATGGCACATCTCCATGACACTTAGTTTTTCTTCCTCCGGAATACACCTCCGTATGATACCATCCGGACAATGCTTAAACAACAAAGGATCATCCCAAAAATATTCTTTAACATCATGGTAGAACTTTTTCCTTTTTGACTCGGTGAGATGGTCCGGCTTGATACCACACGCTAAGTAATTTACCAAATCCGCGTACCACGGTCTTCCGGTCTCACACAAAGTGTACATCCGATGAAAATCCACTTGAAGTATCTCTTCATCCGGGAACATATCATTTATGAGCTCCATGGTTCCTTTCTCATCAACATTCTCCAATCGTGACAAGTGGTCTGCTATGACATTTTCGACTCCCTTCTTATCACGTATCTCAACATCAAACTCCTGCAACAAAAGAACCCAACGAATTAGTCTTGGTTTGGCATCCTTTTTACTCATCAAATACCTAATGGCAGCATGATCCGTATAGACAATGGTTTTCGTGCCAACTAAGTATGGACGAAATTTTCAAAAGCATAGACTACGGAAAGAAACTCCTTTTCCGTTATGGTGTAATTCTTTTGATTTGCATTGAACGTCTTTGATGCATAATAGATAGCTCGAAATTTCTTCTCTCGCACTTGTCCAAGCACCACTCCCAAAGCACTATCACTTGCATCACAATGGAGTTCAAAGGGCTTGCTCCAATCGGGAGAGACAAGGATTGGTGAAGAAATCAAAGCTTCCTTTAACACCCTAAAAGCATCAAGACATTCATCATTAAATTCAAATGGAGTATCTTTCTCAAGCAATTTACACAAAGGTTTGGCAATATTAGAAAAATTCTTTATAAAACGTCGATAGAAACCGGCGTGACCAAGAAACGATCTAACCCCTTTTTCGTTTTTAGGAGGGGGAAGATGTTCAATGGCTACAACCTTCGCTCTATCAACTCTCAAACCTTTTTCGGAGATATGATGACCAAGTACGATACCCTCTTGAACCATAAAGTGACATTTTTCCCAATTCAAGACGAGGTTCGTATCTTGACATCGCTGCAAGACCATGGACAAATTAGTTAAGCATATATCAAATGAATATCCAAACACGGAGAAATCATCCATAAAAACTTCCATCACATTTTCAATCAATCCTCCAAAAATAGCCATCATACAACGTTGAAAAGTGGCGGGCGCATTGCATAACCCAAAAGGCAATTTATAGAACGCGAATGTGCCATACGGACAAGTAAAAGTTGTTTTCTCTTGATCCTCGGGGGCTATCATGATTTGGTTATACCCCGAGTAACCATCTAGAAAACAATAATACTTGTATCCCGCCAACCTATCAAGCATTTGATCAATAAAAGGCAAAGGGAAATGATCCTTATGAGTATTGTCATTAAGTTTTCTATAATCACAACAAACTCTCCACCCCGTTTTCACCCTTGTTGCAAGTTCTTCATCAAATTCCGTTTTAACAATGGTTAACCCTCCTTTCTTAGCCACAACATGCAAAGGACTTACATGAGGACTATCACTAATGGCATAAACAATTTTAGCATCCAACCATTTTAAAACTTCTTTTCTAACAACTTCTTGCATAATAGGATTCAAACGTCTTTGAGGTTGTATACATGATTTGTTCTCATCAATCAACCTTATGTGATGCATGCAAATTGTGGGACTAATTCCCTTCAAATCATCCAAACTCCACCCTATAGCACTCTTATGATCTCTAAGTACTCTCAACAATTTATCAAGTTCTAAAGGAGAAAGGGATGATGATACAATTACCGGAAATGTCTTCTCGTCCCCCAAATATGCATACCTAAGGTGATCGGGTAGAGGCTTCAATTCTTCCTTTCCTTTATCAACCTTTGACTCTTCAATCTCCATCTCTAATGGAAGATATTCCCTCTTTCCATAGTATGCCAACTTTGCTTCATCCTCTTGCATTTCTCTACAAGCATTCAATTCATGTAAACAATCATTAATATCTTCATCTTCTAAACAATGAACAGAATGATTAGAATTTAAAGATAAAGTAAGAGAATGGCTTATGCTCATTTCAAGAGGATCTTTAGCTAAGATGAATGGTAGGTTCTCTTCAACAACTTCATCAATCATGTCGATCCTTCTACATTCTTCTTTCTCATTTGGATATCTCATAGCACTCTTTAACGAGAAAACCACCTCTTCCTCATTTACTCTCAACTTCAACTCCCCTTTTTGTACATCAATTAAAGCTCTTCCCGTTGCTAAAAATGGACGCCCCAATATCAATGGAACATTTGCATCCTCGTCCATATCAAGCACTACAAAATCAACCGGGAATATAAACTTTCCAACCTTGACTAACACATCCTCCACTATTCCTCTAGGGTAGGTTAAAGACCTATCCGCTAATTGCAATGTAACGGATGTAGGTTTCACTTCCCCTATACCAAGTTTCTTGAAAATGGACATAGGCATCAAGTTAATACTTGCCCCAAGATCACAAAGAGCTTTATGAACCTCACTCTTGCCCATTTCACATGTAATAACAAAACTCCCCGGATCTTTGAGCTTTGGAGGCAACTTCCTTTGAATTATTGCACTACACTCCTCCGTCAAGTTGACGGTCTCATTCTCTATCAAGCTCCTCTTCCTTGACATGATGTCCTTCAAAAACTTCGCATAGTGAGGCATTTGTTTCAAAGCATCCGCAAAGGGTATATTAATGTGGATTTTCTTGAAAATTTCCAAAAACTTTGCAAACTTTTCATCCAAGCCTTTCTTCAAAAATCGATGTGGAAAAGGAATAGGTACTTGTGTTTTTGGAATTCCCCAACTATCCCTTTCCACTTCAATTTCCTCCTCTTTCTTTTTCATCGCCTTGGTTCTTTCCCATTTCTTTTCAACAACCTTGTTATCAATCAATTCCGGTTCCTCATTCAATTTATCTTCAACTTCACTTTCAACATCGATTTCTTCTTCAACCAAGGTTTTCTCCATTTCCTTCTCTTCCACCTTATCATCTTCTAATGGCATAGATGGTCCCTCATAATTTGTTCCACTTCTCAAGGTAATTGCCTTGCATTGTTCCTTTGGGTTCACAATGGTAGTTGAAGGAAATTTTCCTTTCTCATTAGCACTCATTGAGCTCGCCATTTGACTAAATGAATACTCCAAGGCTTTTAATCGTCTATCATTTACTTCCTCAAAAGCCTTGAATTTTCTTTCAATCATTTCCTCTTGATTTTTGTTGGAAGCAATCAATTTTTCAATAAGTTCGTCGGTAGTCGCCTTCCCTTCATTATTTGGCGCTTTAGCTCCCGGATGATACCCCGGAGGATAAGCAACCGCATTATTTGGGTTTGCATATGAAAAATTATCTTGCCTCCTTGGTTGTTGTGGATAAGAACTTCCGCTTCCTTGGCTAGTGAACCCTCCTTGCCTTGGTTGATGTTGTGAATGTGAACTTCCACTACTTTGAGCGTTGAATCCCCCTTGCCTTTGTGGATAACTTCCTTGATTTTGATTGAAATTACCTTGGTAATTGTTTTGATAATTACCTTGATAATTTCTTCCTTGCATATAAGACACATCCTCAACGCGTGGCATAGAGTTGGTCCATTGTTCACCATTCACAGCATTTGGAGGTAGCACACCTTGCTCGACTTGTAGCCCCTCAACCATATTCATTCCTTGATTGTTCATACTTTGATTCAAGCTCATTTGTTTAACAACTTCCGCCACTATCTTTTCCATGCTTGGCATACTTGGTTCAACACTTACACTCTTCACACTAAACTGTTGTCCTTTATCATAGCTTTCAAAACCATAGCTTCCACTAACTCTCTCCGATGGCCATTGATAAACATTTGTAGCAATCTCATCAAAAATTCGAATAGCCCTTTCCGGAGTTACACCTAGTACGGATCCTCCTGCCGAGGCATCAACAAGCACTCTTTGTCCGTTCACAAGTCCTTGATAGAAAAATCCAACTTGTTGATTCTCCGGGAAGCCATGTTGTGGACACTTGCGTAGCATTTCTTTGAACCTTTCCCACGCTTCATAAAAACTCTCTTGAGGCATTTGCTTGAATTGCGTGATCAAGCTCTTCATTTGAAGCGTCTTTGACGGTGGGAAGTACTTGTTTAAAAACAATTGTGCTAGCTCGTCCCAAGTGTTGCACGTACCGGGAGTAATGGTGGAGAGCCATGTTCTTGCTCTATCCCTCAAGGAAAATGGGAATAACCTCATCTTTATGCAATCCTCGCTCACTCCGTTCATCTTTACTGTGTTGGCAATCTCCACAAACTGAGCTAGATGAGCGTTAGGATCTTCATTCGGAGCTCCACCAAACTGTTGCTCTCTCACCAATGAAATCAAGCCCATTTTAAACTCAAAATTGTTGGCATGAATTGGTGGTCCCATCATTTGTGGAAGTGCCCTCGGCATGAAGAAATCCCGGATCACCCGTTGATCATTTTGAACTCCATGTTGAACCGGAGGTGGAGGTGGTGGCACATAAGCTTGTTGTTGAGGAGGATAAGGTTGTTGAAAACCTTGTTGAATCATCGCTTGTTGCACAAGTTGTTGAATATAAGCTTGATTGTTTATAGCTCCATGATTTTGATAGGCTTGTTGAGGAGGATTCTCATTGAATTGATGTGCGTTGTCATGCACGTTCATATTGTGTCCTCCTTCCCCATCATGCTCTATCCCAACACGATTGTCACCTTGATAATTCTCCATTGAATTACTATTTTTGGTTTTGTTCTCTCTTCTCTTTCTCCTCAAAGTGTTTTCAAGCTCTAGATCAATTGGTTCGACTTGCTTCCCTTTTGACCTCGTTTGCATACACCTTCAAGACAAGAGAAATTAGAACAAATTTTCACAAAGCAAATACAAGTAATAAATACAAGAAAATGAAATAATGTCTCTAGTAAGATCGCTTTAAACGTTCCTTCTTTAAGCTACTAGCAACCGTTACCTCCCCGGCAACGGCGCCATTTGATTAGCCATAACTTGTAGTCGGGTTGACCAATTCAAGAATTTATCGAACCACAGGGAGGTCGATGCTAGCACTTAAGCGATATCACGTTTATCACGATTTTATAGAGACGAATCATAGATGGATGGTTTGGGTAACAAGTAATTAAATGAAAGTAGACAAACAATAATCCAATGACAAGATAAAAATGATGAATGAGTGGTTTTCCAAATTAAGTAGAAGTGAGATTAACAACACTAATGAAGTGGTAACTTATGGATTCATGCATTAAACTCATATGTATCAAGGGTTAAGACTAAGGGCCAACACTTATACCACCTAAACTTCCTCTCGAAATGAATAGGATGTAGATCATTTGCACAATCTCAAAATAGCTCAAAGGTTGGTTCTAAATTAAACTATTCCAACTAGGTACTAAGTTCAATTATAGAATCCCTTCATATAATCAATTGACTTCTCAATCTAACTAATCACATGTTCCATCAAAGGGTTCTAAATAATAAAGGACTTCTCAATCACTTTACCATCTATAATGCACATGAGGTGTTTGATGAAATGATTCACTTGACTATCCTAAGCACATAATTGATTTCTCAATCTAATCATATAATTAGAACAATCAAACACACAAAACATCATAGATCTCAAGATATATAAGCACCAATGATAGAAAATCAAATATCCCCATCAACATATGAATTTAATTACATAGATCCACAAATTAACCAACAACCTTCATGTTGCTAATCTCACAAGGGAGATTAGCCTACAATCTTCATAAGATCCATAACATAGACATTATAATTCTTACAAATCATGATAAACTAAAGGATTAACACAAAATTGGAATGAAAACTCCCTTGGAAATGGATCCAATTGAATCTCCCTTCTTCCTTTGGTTATCACCCAAGCTTCCTTGCTTCTTCACTTGATTTGGATGGAGGAAATTATGGAGAGATGATGTAGATCTCAAAAATGGATGAATGGGATGGAGAATATGGTGTGAAATCAAAGGAATGGTGTGTGAGGTGTGTGGGAACAGTAGAATTTCGGATCTCCCCTTTAAAATGTTGAATGGATTGGTATTTATACCCCATGGAGACCTTCTAGAAGAATTGTAAAAAATATCCTGTTCTGGTGCCGACACGAGTCGTGCTACGTAGCACGGGTCGTGTCGTGTCAGGGCATGCGGCACACGAGTCGTTCTGCGTCGCACGGCCAAAGGGTGGCCGTGTTGAATGCCTAGATGTCGCCGCACGGCCTCCGCTTACAGGCCCGTGTCTTGTACACGGGTCGTGCTCCGCAACACGGGTCGTGCGCCACAACACGGCCAAGTGGTGGTCGTGTTGGATAAATAGATGCCGCCGCACGACCATTCTGGACAGGCCCGTGTCTGGCACACGGGCCGTTTTGCTGCAACACGAGCCGTGTTGACAGCACGGCCAGCCGTGTTCTTGCACCTTTGTTTCTTCTTCTTTGTTTGATCTTCCTTCTTCATTTTTACTCCATTTTCACCTGTTATATGTATGTTTAAGATCATTCTCACACATTCCTATGAAAATACATAACACCACCAAAATACACGAAAATACGGATAAAACAATACGCAAAATACACTCAAAAATGCACTAAAATCTAGGTGAAAATAACGACAATCAGTAATTGTCCTCAATCTTATTGCCTTTCGTCTTAGTTAATTTAGTTAATAAGTAAATTAATAATACGCCGTCCTTTAGGTCCATTATTTAACTTGGTCGCTTGCCTAAGCTGCAATTGATATCCTTAATACTTGGGGATTAATTTTGCGAACAAAAAAAATACGTAACAAGTTTTTGGCACCGTTGCCAGGGACGGTTGTTATTATTGATTTTATTATTTTTAGTTTGATTAAAACTTTTATTTATGATTATTTATTTCTATCTAACCTTAAATTTTTTTGAGGTACACGTACACTAGGAAAAGAAGATGAAGGAAAGGAATAAATAACACAATGAGCTGAACATGGCTGGAGCAAGACAGAATCTGGATAATGTTGTCATACGTGAAATTTTCAAGAATAATGGGATTGGCAACATGGGGTTGATAGGAGCAAGGGGGTCAGATGATAATTTTGAGATACAACCCGCTCTTATCAACATGGTGGAAAAAATTTCCTTTTCTGTAGATTTCTTTGAAGATCCACATCAGCACCTTAGGATATTCCTTGGTTATGCAAACACTTAGAAGGGTGTTGGAGCTAATGATAATGCTAGATGGTTCGCCCTATTCAAATTCTCTTTGATTGATAGGGCAGGAGCTTGGTATGACACTCTTAATGCCACAGATTATAATACATGGGACCAACTGCAGGAGAAGTTCTTGGAGAGATATATGTCACCCTTAAGGATCTTCAGAATGAAGCAAGAGATCACCCAATTTGTTATGAATCAAGGTGAAAAATTTCATGAGGCGTGGGACAGGTTTAAAGACATGCTCAGGCAGTGCCCACAGCATGGGATGTTTAAGGCTCAGTGCATAAGCATCTTCTACTATGGATTGGATTGTGAGTCACGCATTCTTATTGATGCATCATCAGGTGGAGAACTATTATTTAAAACTGTAAAAGAAGCAGAAAAGTTATTTGAAGATATTTCTATGAATTCACGTGACTAGCCTACGGAAAGAGTAAGAGGATCCTATATATTAGGCACAGGTTGAACATCAAGTGGTGAAGCCAGAGATAGTTTCTAGTCTAGCTAATATCAACAAGCTACTAGAATCCCAACAGAAGCAGATTATAGAGTTGGCATAAAGGGGGCCTAGTATGCAATAGCAAGAAGTGAAGGCTAGTGTTGAAGATACCCTCAATCGATACATGGCACGGAATGACACAAGGGTTGACCGCATCGAAGCTAGTTTAAATTCTAGCCATGAGGATATTTCTAAGCAGATGAAAGAGCTTACCTTGTTGATGGGTCAGATGGCCGGGAACGTGAATCAGCTGAAGCAAACGTTAGAGAAAGGAAAGTTTTCGTCTCAAGGCATAACAACCCGAAAGAGTGTAAAGCCATCACATTGAGGTCTGGAATACATTATGATGATCCGATGATGCCAGTAGTTGAAAACAGAGCCACAGGGACCCCGTTCGACCACCGTTCGACCAATCCTACTGATCAAATGGAAGTCGAACAACCTCCATCGAGTCTATATTATCATGACAAACAAGAAGGTGTCCTGTTCGACCAAAATATGGTCCATATGTTCAACCAAAAATGTTGGTCGAACGGAGGTTGAACGGCCTCAGATGGGTCTGTACAGTCTCGACGTGCAAGCGGGTGTCCCGTTCGACTAAGAGGTGTCCTGCTCAACCAAATTTTTTGATCAAATAGCGGTCGAACAAACTACTAAAGGGGTCGAACGGAAATCCATGGAAGATAGAATCATTTTCGTGTAAGAATCATCTTAATCGGAGTTTGGATGCGAAAGTTATGCTTGAAACCGTGAGACTACGCAGTCATGCCCAGGAGGTCCGTTCGACCAGCAGTTCAAGTCAAACAATAAAGCAATAAAGATGCCCATGGAGACTCAATCAAGTGAGAGCATAGATGTGGTTTCTAACTTATTTAATTTTGATTTTGATATGATTCATGATTCTGAAATTGAGTGGAAGATTGACAAAAATGAGTCTAGACAGCCATGGAAGGAAGGAAATTCCAAGGATCATATTTTTGTGATCAAGAAAGGTGAGGTACTAAGTGTGGACAAGAAGAGAAAAATGAAGTACTTAAAGGTGAGGATGCGAGAAGATAGTCCTCTGATCCAGTAGTTCAAAAGGTTTCATACTGTCGTGACTCTCCGACGTTAAACATGAGCACCTGTTGGGGCTTGCCCTTTTGTTTTATTGCTTTCGTGTTTCTTTTGTGTGAGTGAGAAGTTATTATATTTGAGGTTCTCACGCCTAGAAAATTACATCTTTTTGCAAACTTATATATATATATATATATATATATATATATATATATATATATATATATATATATATATATATATATATATAATTTTAACTTATGTTTTTACTAAGTTTTGGGATGTGTGATGTACTTACCTCGTCTTACGAGCACTAAGGATATAATTTTTCTGTTCGTCTTGTTATACGTTTGTTAGGAGGTTGATTTTTTGCGACATATTAATATTTTAATTAGTGTTGGTATGTCGATTTTTACAACTTACCTAATGTTTCGTGTGTTCTCTAGTATTCAACAATCGAGTTTTTTTATTTTTTGTCTTTTCGATATTTTTATTTTTTGATTTTTCTAGTATCTCCTATTTATTATTGATGGATCCTGTGATGATAAGATGTGTTTGAGTTTTGATGATTAAAAAAGGTACTAGAATGGCAAGATGAGTTCTACGCTAAGGCTTTGACCTGACCAAGCTGAACAACTCGAGGAGCTCGTACATACGTTGAAGAAAAATCAGGTGCCCTCATTTTCTTATTCTAATTTTTATGTGTGATTTTAATTCGTAGTAGCAAAAGGATTGAGTTTTTGATTTTGGACATGTGATCTTATATTTTTTAAATTGTGCTTAAAATTCATATGCTTTTGAAATTGATGAAGGAAGTGTACTTGAGTTATATTGTGGTATGAAGTTCTATGTGTACTTGTGGGATATTATTTACTATTAAAAGTGCTCTGCTACATGTTAAAAATTCATGTGAGATTTTAAACCTTGTTGATCATGTACATAATCACATGATATTTCTTTTCTGGTGAGTATCGTTCTTATGCGTGTATTTTAGAACTTGCATCTTATTTTACTTGAAACTACATGTATGTTAGATGATGGGAGATGATTTTAGGCCATCCTTGAATTTATGAGTTGGTTAGCCAAATAATTCCCTACCTAATGATGTTTATCTGTAGTTAGCCCCGTTGAGCCTAAAAACCTCATTCTTTGGCAGCCTACGAGAAATAACCACTTTGAGCATCCGAATTTTTTGAGCCTTAATTTTCCATCATGAAGAGAATTAATGACTTTTCAAGGTGTGTTGATGGAGTTTGATAACAGCTTGGGAAGGAATGAAATTGGTGTTGAAATAGTGATTGAGCCAAAAAATGCATCTAAGGAAGAATCATGGAGTAGTGCTTAAATCTAGTACTTCATGGAATCAAACACCCTAGGGTAGTGCTTAAATCTAGTACCCTATGGAGGATGCGAGAGGTAATGCCTAAAACTGGTACCTCAAGAGAAAAAAGTGAAAAAAAAAGAAAAAAAATGTTGTGCTTGAAAAAAAAATAAAAGAGTTGAGGAAGATGTGTTCTTAATTGAAGTGAGTAAGAAGAATGAAAGATTATGATGGAGTGCATGATTGATTGATCTGAAGTTAAGTCACTTATCCATATATTTCCTACCTTAACCAAAGAGCCAACGTTACATCCAAAAGAAAAGTCATTTTTTATTCCATTGTCTAATCATACTTTTAGTGGTGGAGAGTTTGAGACTTTTGACAAACTCATGATTACGCATGCACTTGAATTGAATTTGAGCGTAAACACTTTAACCCATAGTGTACATCTTTTACACATGCATGTGAGTGCATATACTTCCCGTGAGAACATGTTAATGGAACATTTGAATTGGTTGTAATTGTCTTATCTTGTATGCTACAAATTGATTATTATATGTAATGGGAGTTGCATGACCTAAGTTGAGGCCAATTGTATTGTGAATAGGGTATTTGTCGTAGTCCTTATTTTTTCACTAATTTTCTTACTCTCTTTCTCTTTATTTTTATTTTGCAGTCTCGGGACGAGCAACGGGTAAGTTTAGGCATTTGATGAGAGTGAATATTAGTATATTTTAGTGTCCAATTTAACATCTTTTTTATGAAAATTATTGTCATATATTAGCACAAGTGTCTTATATTCAATATATGTGAGAAAATATGCATTTGAGGTGTTTATTGTATTTTAGGTGAAAAAATGATCAAAAGTGTAAGCTGAAAAAAATTAGAAACTTGTGCAAGAATGCTGAAAATACACATTCAACTTGTGTAATTTTTCTGTGTTTTTTGGAAGTTCAAACTGAGTTATGATACACTATTCGAAAGCCTCGGAAGAGAGAGTCATTTTGGCACAAGAATCACTTAAATTGGAGTTCAGATGTGGAAGTTATGAGCAAAATGGTGAGACTGCACAAGGCTGTTCGACCTAGACCCTCCCGTTCAACAAGCCGTTCGACCAAGCCCTTTTGGTTGAATGGTGGTCGAACAGGGAGTGTTGGTTCTGTAAGTCCGTGGGGAGTCTGTTTGAGGTCAGTTCAACCAAAGTTGATGCGAACAAGATAGTCATGTTGAACGGATGTATAGGATGTTCAGTTTCGTACTGTTTTACACCTCCAATGCATGTATATGCGTGTTTTCACATAGCCCATTAAAGGTCCATTGGAAGAGTCTTAAAGCATAAAAGGGATGCAGTTTATATCAGAAAAGGACCACTACCACCTCCACAAGGGGGATCACCCCCCACACCATTCTTTATGTCCATCCTTTTCTCCATCCATCCATCACCACCGAAGTTGTGGAGATTCGTCTGCCAAATCAAGTGGAGAACTGAGAGAAGGATTCAAGACGGAGAAGGAAGCGATGACTCCTGTATCTATGGTTTTATTCATTTTCTAATCTTGTAATTTTTTAGACATATGGGTAAGATCTATCCAACCCCCATGATTGTTCTTTGCAACATCATGGGCTAGAACCGTTTTGATAGTTCTATGAATATGAAGGTTTTATGAATTGATTGAATTTTCTTGCGTATCCTCTGTACAATACTACTTGTGGATTTATTTTATATATGATTGCATATTTTTAACTCATATTCACTATCGTTTTGTGCATCTTCAACTGTTATATAGATTCTGAATATATATCTGGTTGTTGATAGAGTGTGTTCACCGCTAAACAGGGTTTTATATTATGATTCTAAGTGAGGGGACTCTGAAACTTCATTAGAACTGTCATATATGAATGTTTATTAATTGAATTGAATTTGAGTTAATAAGCATGATAAAGAAGTTAATTTGATAGTACCTATAAAGGGAGATCATATGGGGTTAGAGTAACACACGATCGGAAAAATAATTGATACTGATAGTACCTAGAAAGAGGATAAAATTATATCTCTTGCTCCAAGGTGATTCACACATGTTACACACATAATTTACTTGTGTCTATAGAGTAGATTTGTATGGTTAAGTGATGCGTACATAGTCCACAAGATAGAGTCGGACAGTATACTTGAGACGGAAATTAATAAATAGTAAAACTGGATTATCCTAGAGCTACCTATTCTCCTACTTGATTTACTTTCGTACTTTCTCAGTTCTTAATTTATTTTATTTGTTATTTTAATTAATCTGTTTAGTAATTACTAAACTAGGGTTTCTGTAATTCAACTCACGCCTCCACTCTATTTTTCATTTTCTCTCATTAATGCAGTCCCTATTTCTCACCTCACGCACCTCACTTGCTCACCAGTCACCAGCCACTGTCGGGCACCCCACGTCCCCACTCACACGGCCACACTACACAACCTGACCATCATGGCACCATAATTCATCCCCATTGCAGATTCAAAAATTTCCAACAAGCCAAGATAAATTAATAGCTTTCCTCTTTCTTTTTGTTATTTCTTTCCTTTTTCGTTTCTTGTAATTCTCCCACTATTCTCTTCTAATTTCTCTCAATTGAAGAGTCGGGGAGTCGCATATTCATCCCCATCGCAGATTCTTATTTGTTTGAGTTTTTGAATTGGATTGGATAAATTATTCAATAATTATTATAATAGGGAAATTATGCAAAAAATAGGTAACCCACTTCGAGTACCTAAAAATTTTGGGTATCCAAAATTTTGGGTAATAATATTATCGGTTCAGGTTCGAATAATGAAATTCCAAATCAGAAACTCAAAAAACTCATTACCCGATCCGATACCCACCCCTAATTTCTGTAGTGATATTCAAAAGACTACTAGTAATGTTATAATAAGAGCGCTAATGAAATGAGCTAGTTAGGTAGCTTAAAAAAACACACTGTTATCCTTATATGAATCTTAAAGCAAATTAATCAAGTATACACAAATGAAACATATCTTGACATACCAACCATTCCTTGTGGCCTTGCCACTCCTCTTGGTTTAGCCTCTTATCAACTACAAAAATACTAGAGGGACCAGGCCTTGATGGTGCTAATGAATGTTCATCAATATATCCTTTAAAAATCGACCCAAAATTGCTCTCTCCCAAGACGGTGTATGGGCGAAATTTCCTCGTGACCGCCTTAAGATCGCTGAAAGCATAACTTTTCAAGTTGGAGGACTGCAAGATTTCTCCTCACTTCGAGAAGTTGGAGGTATGGATGCAGAGAATCTCTTACTGCTCGAATTACTCAACTTATCCCATCTCCACTCACCATTTAGACAAAGTCCCACCTATGAACATTAGCTTAAGAACATGAGACAGAGAATCACACTACAAAATCCAAGATTATCAGTACTATCCACTGTTGAATCAACTTGTGAACAAGGTTTAAAATATCCTGATATATCATCAATATTTCGATGATATATCCGTTTTTTAAGAATATCGATATCGATATTAAGGAAAAAAATATTTTTTTATATCGAGAAAATATAAAAAATACTGAGAAATATCAATATCGAAATGTCACGGCTCAAATTTTCCTTAGTATCGAGGAAATATCGAGAATATATTGAAAATATCGAAAAATTATTCATAATTTTAAAGAATTTTTTAAAATTTTTTATGTTACTTTTGTCAACTAAATATTTTTTTTGCCATTAATTTGTTCAATTTTAAAAAATAAAATAAAAAATAGAGCAATACATGCGTGAAACCATCTCATAGTGATATTATTTTATATTTTCTTAATTTATTATTTTTTATTAAAATATTTAACACTTTTCATTAAAAATATTAAAACTAGTAAATAAGGAGGGTTCACGTACACAGTACACTCTTATTAAAAATACAATTATTTTGGCACAATTGAACAAAATAGAACGACATACTACTGACACATTCAGAACTATGTTCAAAATTTCTCTAACTCAATGAGTAGGGATGGCAACAACTACAAGACAGGTATTTTCGAATACCCGGCCTACCCGAACTCTAATTGGTAGGGTACGGATAGTTGTAAATGGGTTTGGGATGAGTACAGATAATATCTCAATACCCAGGGGTACCATATATATATAGGCAAAAGCTCCTGTGCACCCGGGCGCACGGAACACTTTCCGTGCGCCTTTAGAAATTTGTGCTAAATTGTATACCTTTTAGTATACAGATGTGTACCCTTTATTTTCTAAAGAAAAATCTGGGCGCACGAACAACACTCCGTGCGCCTTTAAAATTTTGTGTTAAATTGTATACCCTTTAGTATAAAAATGTGTACCCTTTATTTTCTAAAGAAAAAAATATTAATGAAAAGTGTATACCCTTTAGAACAAAATTGTGTACCTTTTAGTAATTAAAGTGTATACCCTTTAGACCAAATTAATGTACCCTTACCCATAATACAAAATTTCTAAAGGCGCACGGAATGTGTTCCGTGCGCCCGGGTGCACGCAAGCCTCACTCATATATATATATATATATTAATTTAATATATATTATATAATTTACTCCCTCCATCCATCCCCAATCTATTCATTTGTTTTTGCGTGTGGATTAAAGAGTATTATTATTTAATATATGTAGTGAATAGTTGTATTAGTGGGGTGTGTAGGTCCCATATTTTAATTGTATTAGTGGGTGGATAGGTCCCATGTGTCTAAAAGTGGAAATAGATAGATTAAGAGTGGACGGCCTAAAATGGTAAAATGGATAGATTGACAGTGGACGGAGGGAATATATATTATGAGATATTTTATATATTTAATTAATAGTTATAAATTTTATGTAATCATATTTATTTTATATTTAATTAATAATAATATAATTTTTATTATTATATTTATTAAAATATATATATATATATAAATATATATATAAAATAAATTAATATTACACATGTATGAGACGGGTACGGGTACCATAATATATTTTTTAAACAAGACGGGTACGTATATTGATAGTTCTTTTTTAGTATGATACAGATACGAGTACCCCAAAATAAGCGGGTACCTACCTGTTGTCATCCCTATCGATGAGCTTGCACCAAAATTATTTAGATCAAGAATGACATGATAAGTTTTACATTGGAGGATCATCATTTTGGTATTAGTTACTATGTGGAGTATGAAACAATTACTAATAATTATTGTATAATTTCATACTATTTTTTAATCTCATCATTTTTGTATTAGTTATTATGTATAAAACAATTAGTAATAATTATTGTATAATAATTTCAGACAAATTTAATGGATTATGTTGTTATTAATCTACTTATCATATATTATGAGTTTTATTGTGATTTTAAATTGTATTGATATATTAAAGTTAGTTATAATATATTGCAAAGTTAAATAAATTTTTTTCAAATTTCTGAAATTTTTTAAATTTTTATCAATATCGATATTCGATATATTAATTGATATATTCATAAATTTGAGATAGATATTTTAAACTTTGGTTATACTTCTTGCATATATATAAATTTTCAAAATCATGGCTCTTAAAATTAACTTTTTGTGCTTATAGTATAAAATATAATTTACATGCATCTTAACAAAAACAACTATATCCTTAAATACAATATGAACTACAAAATTAAGATTGTAAGATATATTCTGAATCACATAGGATGATATGCCAAGTAACATCATGATCAAACCACATAGTGAGATTATAACTATGCCCTAAAAATTAACATTAAACCCTAAAAGCAAAGACTAGAGGGTAAGCTTGGTGGGATTTCGAAAACTAAGTTTAGAATTTTAAATTCAAACACCTAAAATTTTCAATGTTACCCCTATACTCATTTACAACTCAATTAATTCTGAATTCGTCCACCTTTTATATGCCCTAAAAATTAACTTTAAACCCTAAAAATAAAGATTAAAGGGTAAGTTTGGTTGGATTTCGAAAACTAAGTTTAGAATTTTAAATTCAAACACCTAAATTTTCAATGTTACCCCTATACTTATTTACAACTCAATTAATTCTAAATTTGTTCACCTTTTATACATTTTCTTATCTCAATTTTTTTTCTCTCCTCATCTTTGTCTCTCTTGTACATTAATTTGAGTAAATAAAATTAAAACTTACGATAAAAAAATCAAAACTAAGATAAATTATAACTATTCATGATTTTAAACTCTACATAAACATCAAATAAGGGTATTTTAAAGGGTACTACATCCGTCCCACCATAACGTTTACGCATTTTCATTTTGGATGTTTCATCGTAAGATTTACATTCAGGCTTGGAGAAGGGGAAGTAAGAGTGCTTGGTGAACTAACTACTAATTATACTAACAACTAACATGCTTGGTGAACTAACTACTAACTATATTAACAACTAACATTTATCGATAAAAAAAAATGAAACCCACACAACACTAATACAACTACTTACTAAACGTTAAAATATTATATCTCTCACTTTCCTAATACTATATTCTTTGATATACTCATGCAAAAAGCAACCGTCAGCGTTCGGGCAGGACGAAGGGAGTATGATATGACATAAATAATTAGTGTACACATAATTTTTATGTGCAATGGTCAAAATACTTAGGTTTTTTTTTTTCCTCTGAATCAATTGATTTGCTCCACCCGATAACGGCCCTTATAAATCATCAATCACTTAGAGTATTTTGAACAAATATGGTGTTAGTTAGTTTTAAACTCTCACCCAACTCATTTTATGAGAAGAATGAAAAGTAACATTTGTTTAATCAAGAAGTAATACACTTCTACATTTTATAAATAAAAAGTAATATCCTATGTATATGGTACCCGATTTTATGTGATTACCTTTAAGGTATGATCAACTAAAAGCTCATTTGTGGGTTAATCTCATTTTCTCTCTTTCATCTATCACCACAATAAAAGTACAAAAAAAAGGGTCCCATATACAATGTGCATTTTGATTGATATTAAACTGCACATTCATTTCAAAGCATTGGAGAATGGCCTCTTCTCTCTCTCTATGTGTATGCATGTGATTGGAGGGGGGGGGGGTTTGGGTTGGGTGGTGGGACTAGGAAAATAGTATTCAGCATTATGGGATTGTCCATGAAGGCAGCAGCACAATCTAGAGCAGATATTCAATAGTTCCTACCTTTCCTTATCAGATTGGCTGAACTTGGGTAGAGATATATTTTCTTTTTAAAAGAGAACTTTCACTTTATAATTTTTTTTTTTTTATAAATCTAAAGTGTAACACTAGTCTCACTCACCCTTTCAACACTTAGACAACTAAAATCTATAAAGTTGGCTTAGCAAGTATCAACAAAAAAAAATCATTGTCATTAAGATCTATGAGAATCTGTAACTAAAAAATAAAAATAAAAATAAAAATCTCTACTTCTATATATATATATTATTACACTTATTATTTTCATTGGTTCTATATATATTTTTTTAAAGATGATGAGACCTTAAAAAATCTAAATCCTTAAAATAAATTTTTAATCCGGTTCCAAAATCTTAAATATACTAATAAGGAATTTTTCTCCTCTGCGCATCGTCTTTTCATAAAACACATTTTACGTATCAATTTTTCATGCCTTTCAATATTTTTTCTTATTATAATCTTTAGATAATATGAATTTTTCATGTCTTAGTAATTTTTAAATGTAATTTTTTTCCAGAATATATTTAATGAAAATTAACTACATAAATGTCATGCATGATATATGGAAAATTAGTTAAGATAATTAATTAAGTTTGAAAAGTAGAAAAAAAATGGAATAAAATGTAATCAAACACAAATTATTCTTTTTAAATAAGAAAAATTTGGGCTCCATGCCATTCTTTAATACATGAAACTTGTATGCAATAGTTAATTGGATTTATTCTACGTACTATTGATTCTTGATCTATCTCAAATTCTTTAATACATAAATTGTATAATACAATACTTTACACTATTTTTTTTTTTGGCTTTTTATGTTTTTATTATGGATATATACCATTACATGGTAATCTATTTTTTTTAATCGGACAAAGCTAATTGTTACTATAGTTAGTAGTTAGTTCACCTAACATCTATACACCCTCATCTCTCCAAACCTCCTGATGAGTCCCTCATCTCTCCAAACCTCCTTATTACTCATCACCTATTCGTTCCCAAGTGGAATTGAACCTAGGTGATGAGAGTGAAAATAAGCGTGTTTTAATATTCAATTTAACACCTTTTTGATTGATATTGTAGTCTTATATTAGCACAATGGTCTTATATTCATTATATGTGAGAATTATGTGCACTTGAGGTGTTTTATTGTGTTTTAGGTGGAAAAAGGATGAAAAGTGCAAAGTTTGAGAAGCATGTCCAACTTGTGTAATTATTTCGTATTGTTGTGGAGCTCGAAACTATTGGTGTGATATATGATTGGAAAGCCACTGAAGAGAGGGTCGTTTTGGCATAAAGAATACATCATTGAAGTACGAACGAGGAAGTTATAAGCAAAGTAGTGACGCCGCGCGAGCTGTGCCGAACAGAATTGCAGTGTTACATTCCATGGCCTGTTACATATTCAATTCTTGGAGTTTTTGTGATTTCTTTGGATAAAAAGTCAAGGAAGAGAGGATTGCGTGAGCACAAAAATCACTCAATTCGGAGGTCAGATGTGAAAGTTATACGCGAAACGGAGAGACTGCGCAAATCGGTTCGACCTGTGGTTCGACCTGAGAGGGAGTGGTTCGACTTGTTTGACGAGGTCGAACCGACGTGCGAAAACTTACCTTATCTGGATTTTCGAGGTCAAAACGCGTGGGATCACTTGAAAAGCCCATTCCAAGCCCTAGAGACGTGATTACAAGTATAAAAGGAGACTCATGCAGTCAAGGAAGACATCATGGAGGAACACAACACAATACAAGAGAGGAGAAAAGAGGCCACAACATACAACACCCCACAAGGGGGGATCACCCCCCAACCATCATCCTTTTCTCTATCCATCCATCACTTTGAAGATTCCTTTGTGGAATCAAGTGGAGAACTAAGAGGAGAATTCAAGAGCGAGAAGGACGCGATGACGCCACATCTAAGATTTTATTTGTTTCCTAATTTATCTTGTATTTTCCGGACATCCGGGTAAGATCTATCCAACACCCATGTGTGTTTCCTACAACACCATGGGTTAGACCCTTTTTGGTAGAACTAGGGTTGTGAAGGTTTTATCTAGTTAATTGAACTTCCATGTGTACACTCCGTACAACACTACTTGTGGTTTATTTTATATAAGATTGTGCCTTTTTAATCCATACTCATAGTCGTTTTGTGCATCAATAATCATTGTGTAGAGTCTGAATACATAACATGGTTATTGGTTGAGTGCGTTCACTGTTGAGCAGGGTTTTAAGTTATAATTCTAAGTGAAGGGATTCCGAAGTCTTATTAGAACTATCTTATATGAATACTTATTAATTGAATTGAATTCGGGTTAATAAGTATGATAAAGAGGATAATTTTATAGTACCTATAAAGGGAGATCATATCGGGTTAGAGTACCAATCCTAGGGGGAAATAATTGATACTGATAGTACCTAGAAAGGGGGGTGAATTATATCTCTTGCTCCGAGGTTATTCACACGTGTTACACGCATATTTACTTGTGTCTATAGAGTAGATATGCATGGTTTAGTGATGCGTCCATATTCCACAAGGCAGAGTCGGACATTGACACATGGAAGGGAAGTTAATGAGTAAAACTGGATTATCCTAGAGCTACCTATTCTCCTACTTGATCCACTTTCGTATTCTTCAAGTGATATTTATTTTATTTGTTATTTTAATTACTTGTTTATTAGTTTAATCATCCTAAACCTCAAACTTAATTGCCAACTTGTCTTAATTAATTTAGATAATAATTAAATTGATAATACGCCGTCCTTTGGGTTCGATATTCACTTGGTCGCTTGCTTAAGCTGCAATTGATATCCTTAATACTTGGGGATTAATTTTGCGTGCAAAGAAAACGCGCATCAAGTTCTTGGCGCCGTTGCCGGGGACGGCTGTTATTATTGATTTTATTATTTCTAGTTGATTAAGATTTTTTTTCTTTTTCTTTTATTTGTGATTATTTATTTCTATCTAACCTTGAATTTTTCCGAGTTACTTGTGCGCTTGTAAAAGGAGAGGAAGGAAAAGAAGGAATAACACATTGATCTAAACATGGCCGGAGCAAGGCAGAATCCGGATAATATTGCCATTCGTGAAATTTTCACAACTTTGGAAATGTCAACATGGGGTTGATAGGAGCAAGGGGGGAAGATGATGATTTTGAGATAAATCCCGCTCTTATTAACATGGTAGAGAAGAATCCCTTTTCTGAAGGTTGTTTTGAAGATCCATATCAGCATCTCCGAAAATTTCTTGGTTATGCAAACACTCAGAAGGGAGCTGGAGCTAATGATAATGCTAGGCGGATCGCCTTATTCAAGTTCTCTTTGATTAATAAGGCGGAAGCTTGGTATGAGGCTCTTGATGCCACAGATTGCACTACATGGGACCAACTGCAGCAGAAGTTATTGGAGAGATACATGCCACCCTCAAGGATCTTAAGGATGAGGCAAGAGATTACCCGATTTGTGATGAATCAGGGTGAGAAAATTGATGAGGCGTGGGATAGGTTTAAAGAGATGCTCAGGAGGTGTCCACAGCATGGAATGTCTAAGGCTGATTACATAAGCATCTTCTACTATGGATTGGATTATGAGTCGCGTGTTTTTATTGATACATCATCAGGAGGAGCGCTGTTATCAAAGACAGCACTTGAAGCAGAAAAGTTATTTGAAGACATCTCTATAAATTTACTTGACTGGCCAGTAGAGAGAGATAGAGGATCATATGTACTTGGCAAGGTGGCGCAGGTTGAATATCAAGTGAAGGCGAATAGGGATGATGAGATCATCTCTAGTCTAGCTAACATCAACAAGCTACAAGAGTTCCAGCAGAGGCAGATCACAGAGTTGACACAAAGAGGGCCTAGTAGGCGACAGCAAGAAGTGAAGAGTGTTGAAGATACCTTCAATCGATACATGGTTGAGAATGATGCAAGGATTGATCATCTTGAGGATACCATGAATGTTGATCATGCAGATTTGTCTAAGCAGTTGAAGGACCTTACCTTGATGATGGGGCAGATGACCACGAATGTGAATCAATTGACACAAACATTGGAGAATAATGCCATCACATTGAGGTCTGGAACACAGTACAAAGGACCAATGAGGCCGAAATAAAAAATGGACATATCCAGGCAGCGATTCGACCAACCAGCCTCTGGTTCGACCTGGCCTACAGGTCGAACCATGGTCGAACCATACCATGCGGAGCACTCTATTTTTTCAGATTATCGGTTCGA
The DNA here is from genome assembly GCA_023678885.1 of Pogostemon cablin. Classification (NCBI taxonomy): domain Eukaryota; kingdom Viridiplantae; phylum Streptophyta; class Magnoliopsida; order Lamiales; family Lamiaceae; genus Pogostemon; species Pogostemon cablin. The sequence continues at coordinate 12,863,429 of CM042993.1, forward strand.
CCAAAGCAAGGGTGGTTCGACCTGTTCTGAAGGTCGAACCCACGTCGAACCTCAATGTTCGAAGCACCCTATTTTGTCGCAACAACAGTTCGACCACGACGGACATGGTTCGACCAAACCATCTGGTCGAACCTTGGTCGAACTGGGAGGCAGAAATAGTACAGTAAGCCGGTTCGACCTGAGGGAAAGCGGTTCGACCTGTCCTGAAGGTCAAACCCAGGTCGAACCATGACTTCAAAGTGAGAACAGCCTTCTAGATGATCGGTTCGGCCACTATGTGCCTGGTTCGACCTCTCCAACAGGTCAAACCCTAGTCGAACCGATCCGAAACATGCCTATTGTTGCACCGAATGCTCCCTATGATGTTGATGCTACTCCAGTACCATTACATGAGCAGAATACTGAGCTTACAATGGAGAAGAAGTGGGAAAGAGCAAAGAAGTTGAGAGCGGAGAAGCTTAGACTGTGAATGGATAATGAAGATGTGGTTTTCTCTCTTGATCATGCAATGAAGATGCCCATGGAGACTCAATCATGCAAGAGCATTGATATGATTTCTAACTTGTTTAATCTTGATTTTCTAAGGCAGGTGATTCTGAATTTAAGTGGAAGGTTGACAAGGAGGAGTCTAGACAGCCATGGGAGGAAGGAAATTTCAATGATCATATTTTTGTGACCAAGAAAGGTGAGGTGTTGAGTGTAGATAAGAAGAGGGAAAGAAAGTATTTGAAGGTGAGGATGCGAGAAGACCGTCCTCTACCATCGTGACTCTACGACGTTAAACATGAGCGCCTGTTGGGGGCTTGCCCTTCTATTTTATTGCTTTATTTCTTTCGTGTGAGTAAGAAATTTTTATATTTAAGGTGCTTATTATTCGGCAATTACATCTTTGCAAACTTAGTTTCAACTTACGTTTTTGCTAAGTTTGGGGGGGTGTGATGTTATTACCTAATTGAAGCACCAAGAATATAATCTTTTCTTTGTAATGTTTGCTAGGGGAGTTGATTTTTTGCGGTATATTAAAATTTTAATCAGTTTTAATGTGTCGATTTTTTACAATTTGCCTAGTGTTCAGTGGTGTTTCTAGTGTGTGGAGTCGATTACATAGTCAATTAATTCTTTCTTATAGTTCTTCTATTTATTATTGATGAATCCTGTGATGATGAGTTTGTTTGAGCTTTGATGATAGAAAAAGGTAAAAGAGTGGCAAGACGAGTTCTACATTGAGGCTTTGACTCGAGGAGCTCATGCGTACGTTGAAGAAAATTCAGGTGCCCTCGTTTTCTTTTTCTAATTTTTATATGTGCTTTTAATTCATAAGAGTGGAAGGATTGTGTTTATGGTGGTGATCCATGTGAGCTTATTTTTAAATTATCTTTGGAATTCATATGCTCTTGAAATTAATGAAGGAAGTGTACTTGAGTTATATTGTGATATGAAGTTCTATGTGTACTTGTGAGATATTACCTACCATGAAAAGTGCTCTGTTACTTGTTAAAAACCCATGTGAGATTTTGAGCCTCGTTGATCATGATACATAATCACATGATATTTTCTTTTCTGGTGAGTATCGTTCTTGTGTGTGTATTCTAGAACTTGCCTCTTGTCTTACTTGAAACTACATGTGTGTTAGATGATGGGAGATGATCTAAGGCCATCCTTGAATTTATGAGTCACTTAACCAAATAATTTCCTACCAAATAATTATATATTCGTAGTTAACCCCGTTGAGCCTAAAGGCCTTATTTCTTTGGCAACCTAGGAAGATAGCCAATTTGATATCCTATTTGAGCCTTAAATTCCTATATTTAGTGGAGAATTAAATGTTGTCAAAGTGTGTTAATGGTGCTTGATAACAATTTGGGAAGGAATGAAATTGGTGTTGAAATTAATAGTGATGGATTATGATAATGCATCTAAGGAGAAGCATGGAGTAGTGCTTAAATCTAGTACTCCATGGAATCAAAAATCCTAGGGCAGTGCTTAAATCTAGTACCCTATGGAGGATGCGTGAGGTAGTGCCCGAAACTGGTACCTCGGGAAAAAAAAGAATGTGCTTGAAGAAAAGAAAAAGTATGTTGAGCTTGAAGGAAAGGAGAGAAAAGAAAATTAGAAGAGCATGAAGCTGGATAGCCTTGAAGTGTAAAAATCTGCAGTACATAAGATCTCCAATTTTAATTCTCTACTAATTGAGTCACTTTATCCATATGTTTCCTACCCTTACCAAAGAGCCAACATTACATCCAAAAGAAAAGTCCTTTTTTATCCCATTGTCGAATCATATTTTTAGTGGTAAAGAGCTTGAGACATTTGGTAAGCTTATGGTTATACATGCACTTGAATTGAATCTGAGCGTAAACACCTTAACCCATAAGTGTACATCTTTTACACTTGAGTGCGAGTGATATATACTTCCCGTGAGAACATGTTGATGGAGCATTTGAATTGGTGGTGATTGTCTTAACTTGTATGCTATGAATTGATTATTACATATAATGAGAGTTGCATGACCTAAGTTGAGGACAATTGTATTTTGAATGGGTACTGGTCATAGTCCTTGTTTCACCACTAATTTTCATACTCTCTTTCTCTTTATCTTTATTTTATTGCCTCGGGACGAGCAACGAGTAAGTTTGGGGGATTGATGAGAGTGAAAATAAGTGTGTTTTAATATCCAATTTAACACCTTTTTGATTGATATTGTAGCCTTATATTAGCACAATGGTCTTATATTCATTATATGTGAGAATTATGTGCACTTGAGGTGTTTTATTATGTTTTAGGTGAAAAAAGGATGAAAAGTGCAAAGTTTGAGAAAATGTGCAATTTGTGCAAGAATATTGATAAACGCATGTCCAACTTGTGTAATTATTCTGTATTATTGTGGAGCTTGAAACTATTGGTGTGATATATAGTTGGAAAGCCACTGAAGAGAGGGTCGTTTTGGTATAAAGAACACCATCATTGAAGTCCGAACGAGGAAGTTATGAGCAAAGTGGTGACGCCGCGCGAGCTGTGCCGAATAGAATTGCAGTGCTACATTCCATGGCCTGTTACATATTTAATTCTTGGAGTTTTTGTGATTTCTTTATATGGATAGAAATCCAAGGAAGAGAGAATTGCGTGAGTATAAAAATCACTCAATTCGGAGGTTGGATGTGAAAGTTATACGCGAAACGGAGAGACTGCGCAAATCGGTTCGACCTGTGGTTCGACCTGAGAGGGAGTGGTTCGACTTGTTTGACGAGGTCGAACCGACATGCGGAAACTTACCTTATCCAGATTTTCGAGGCCAAAACATGTGGGATCACTTGAAAAGCCCATTCCAAGCCCTAGAGACGTGATTACAAGTATAAAAGGAGACTCATGCAGTCAAAGAAGACATCACGGAGGAACACAACACAATACAAGAGAGGAGAAGAGAGGCCACAACATACAACACCCCACAAGGGGGGATCACCCCCCAACTATCATCCTTTTCTCCATCCATCCATCACTTTGAAGATTCATTTGTGGAATCAAGGGGAGAACTAAGAGGAGGATTCAAGAGCGAGAAGGACGCGATGACGCCACATTTAGGATTTTATTCGTTTTCTAATTTATCTTGTATTTTCCGGACATCCGGGTAAGATCTATCCAACACCCATGTGTGTTTCCTACAACACCATGGGTTAGAGCCTTTTTGGTAGAACTAGGGTTGTGAAGGTTTTATCTAGTTAATTGAACTTCCATGTGTACACTCCGTACAACACTACTTGTGGTTTATTTTATATAAGATTGTGTCTTTTTAATCCATACTCATAGTCATTTTGTGCATCAATAATCGTTGTGTAGAGTCTGAATACATAACATGGTTATTGGTTGAGTGCGTTCACTGTTGAGCAGGGTTTTAAGTTATAATTCTAAGTGAAGGGATTCCAAAGTTTTATTAGAATTATCTTATATGAATACTTATTAATTGAATTGAATTCGGGTTAATAAGTAGGATAAAGAGAATAATTTTATAGTACCTATAAAGGGAGATCATATCGGGTTAGAGTACCAATCCTAGGGGGAAATAATTGATACTGATAGTACCTAGAAAGGGGGGTGAATTATATCTCTTGCTCAGAGGTTATTCACACGTGTTACACGCATATTTACTTGTGTCTATAGAGTAGATATGCATGGTTTAGTGATGCGTCCATATTTCACAAGGCAGAATCGGACATTGACACATGGAAGGGAAGTTAATGAGTAAAACTGGATTATCCTAGAGCTACCTATTCTCCTACTTGATCTACTTTCGTATTCTTCAAGTGATATTTATTTTATTTGTTATTTTAATTACTTGTTTATTAGTTTAATCATCCTAAACCTCAAACTTAATTGTCAACTTGTCTTAATTAATTTAGATAATAATTAAATTGATAATACGTCATCCTTTGGGTTCGATATTCACTTGGTCGCTTGCTTAAGCTGCAATTGATATCCTTAATACTTGGGGATTAATTTTGCATGCAAAGAAAACGCGCATCACTAGGTCACTCACCTTTGTGAATAGCCCAGTGGCCAAGTATATTACCTTGCAAAGGTATTACCATTATGCTCGGATTAATACAAAGTGAGTGTGATGCATTGAATTAATATTTTATGAACAATTAATAATATAAATAAATAATGACAACATTCATAATGAAATATAATAATATCTTTGATAAAAAATAATAATTATTTATTAAAGCGTAAGAACGGTTTTCGTGAGATGATCTCACGCAAATGTTTCCCTTTTATTAAAGCAACAATAATGTTGTAGACAGTGCCATTGGGAAAATGGTAGGATTCGTCTCACGTGAGAAGATCCGAGTAATGAAACAAATATGTTAAAAAATATTTATATATATCAAAAATAAAATTCCTCCCTTTGCAAAACTCTCTAACCTAGAGTTTAATAATGAGATGTTGTCTACTGAATTTCGACAAACGTTGCTTTAAAATAAGAGTAGGTTTTGCGTTTTAATTTTATTTTTTATTAATTATCAATTTTATTAAAAATGTAATTATATTTCATTTATCTTATAAATTATTCATTAAATAATTCAATTTAAAATTATTATTTTTTATCGATCAAATATCAGTTTTTATTTTACCCTAAACTCATTCAAAATGGCACAAGTTTTACCTTAAAATAATTGGCTAAAACTTGTGTGCCCCCGGACACCGTGCGCCCAGATATCCTTTAGTATTAAATGGTATACTCTTTAGTATAAGGACGTGTATCCTTTATTTTCTGAAAAAATATAAAAAAAAGTGTATACCCTTTAGAACAAAATAGTGTACCCCTTATTAATTAAAATGTATACCCTTTAGAACAAAATGTTGTACCCTTACACAGAGACTAACCCAAAATAAGAGTTTATCTCGTATGAATCGGGTTTATATCATAAATTCATGTAGACTTTGTGGTCCCCCTTAACTTAAACACCATATCAATACATAGTGTATATAGGATTGGAAGGGGTACCCAGAATTTACACAAGTGTTTGTGATCTAACTAATTATTGGCATGGGCCACAAATTAAACTAGTTCAATAGGCCGATTCTATAATGAGAAAATAGGTTTTTTAGTTACCACGTCAGCGCCATCTCAAAAACAAAAAACATCTACCTCCAAAACAAACTCCTCCCCAACCCTTTACCCAAAAAGTAGGTTTTTTTGGGGGACCCACTTCAATTTCATTTAATTCTCATTTAATTTATCATTTATCTAATTTTCAAAATAAATTATAAATAATTATATTTTGTAATTATTTAGTTTATAAATTTAAGAAAAAATGGAAAAATATATTATTTATTTTTTCATTAAATAAAATATAAAAACATAAATTAAAAGGACACACATTAAAAAATAAAAATGAAGCCTCCGAAAGCAACAACATAAATTTCGATCCGGTCAATTTTAATGTCTAGATAAGTATTCTCCAGATTGAGTTCAAACATGCTCAACTATGTCTTGTCAAAGCTGATGATGTTTTGCTTATCTCGTAATTGAACACCTCTTCTAATGTAGTCATTGAATGCTCCGACTGATCCTTGACTTACTTGTGGATGTGGAACAGCCACATTTGGATCGTCGGACCAATCGATCGCTGTATTTTCTTTATTTTCGATTATCATGTTGCGCAAAATCATGCAAGTTAGCATTATATCCCTCAAGTTATTCTTGTACCAGAAACGAGTTAGACCTCTAATCATCGCCCAACAAGCTTGAAGCATTCCAAAGGCTCATTCGACATCCTTCTTAACAGCCTCTTGCAGTCGTTTGAAATGCTGCCTCTTTGGATCTTGAGCACATGAAAAGCTTTTTACAAAAGCAGCCCACTCTAAATAAATTCTATCAATAAGATAATATCCTTGATTATATTTCCTACTATTGATTGTAAAATTAATGGATAAAGCGTGTGATGAGTGTGTAAATTCACAAGTTTGACACCATGTTTTGTGCTAGTTTTGGAGAATTTTGAGGTGGAAATAGGTGGAAAACCTATACACATTGTGAATTAGCATGAATCAGGTGTTAGTGGAGCTATTTGAGTGGTTTTCATAGCAAAAATGGAGTGGAAGTGCTAAGAATCGAAGAGGCGAAGTCGAGACCACGCGAACCGCCAAGGAAAGAGTAGGGTTCGACCTGATGGAGGAGGGTTCGACCTCTCCTACAGGTCGAACCAGTGTTGTAAAAAGTGCAGAAGGAGGGTTTGACCACGACACCAGGGGTTCGAACTGTTCAACTGGTCGAACCATGGTCGAACCAGTTCGCGAGAAGATGGGTTCGACCACGACGATGGGGTTCGACCTGATAGTTGGTCGAACCAAGAGCGGAAATTATCCAGTGGTGAGGTTCGACATGGGGTTCGACCAAAGAGGGAGTGGTTCGACCTGTACAAGAGGTCGAACCAAGTGCAGAATATGTCCAGTAGCAGGGTTCGACCTGTGGTTCGACCTGTGGCCAGTGCTTCGACTTGTTTGACGAGGTCGAACCAAAATGCGGAAACTTACCTTATCCAGATTTTCGAGGCCAAAACGTGTGGGATCACTTGAAAAGCCCATTCCAAGCCCTAGAGACGTGATTACAAGTATAAAAGGAGGCTCATGCAGTCAAGAAAGGACGACGCGAGGAGCTTAAGATCGTGAATCATAAAAGGAGACAAGAGAAGAGACTGGTGATCCATCTGGAGGGCGGTGACAGAGGCTTCCCTAGAGGTTCAAGCAAGATTGGTCCATCTAACCATGATTATTCTTAGATCAATCATGGGTTAGAGCCACTTCGGTAGTTCTAGAGTTATGAAGGTTTCATGAGTTAATTTGTATTTTGTGTGTATACTCCGTACAACACTACTTGCGGTTTATTTTATATAAGATTGCACGTTTATAATCCATACTCATAGTTGTTTTGTGCATCAATAATCATTGTGTAGAGTTTGAATGCATGACATGGTTATTGGTTGAGTGCGTTCACTAATGAGCAGGGTTTATTATTATAATTCTAAGTGAAGGGATTCCGAGATTTTATTAGAACTGTCTTATATGAATGTTTGTTAATTGAATTGAATTCGGGTTAACAAGTACGATTAAGAGTATAACTTTATAGTACCTAAAAAGGGAGATCAAATCGGGTTAGAGTACTAAGTGCATGAGAAATAATTGATTATGATAGTACCTAGAAAGGGAGGTAAAGTATACGTCTTGCTTTGAGGATACTCACACGTGTCACAAGCTTATCAATTTGTGTCCATAGAATAGATTTGTATGGTCTAGTGATGCGTCTATAAACCACAAGGCAGAGTCGGACATCGACACACGAAAGTATGAATTAACGAATGAAACTGGATGGCTTGACGAACTACTTATTATCTTATTTGATCACAACTACTATTTCCTTGTTCTTGTTATTTATTTGCTATTTTTATTATTACTTAGCTTACAAACCTACAAGTTTAATTATTAACATAGTCATAATTGCTAGAAAATAACAAAAGTAATATTTATCCATCCCGTGAATTCGATCTTTAACTTGGTCACCTTCGAAACTACAATTGATATCCTTCATACTTGGGGATTAAAGTTGTTGTTGAGAAAACGTCCATCAAGTTTTTGGCGCCGTTGCCGGGGACGGCTTACAATATCTTTTTATTATTTTTAGTTTATTAAGGCTATTATTCTTGTTTTGTTGTTTTAATTCTAGTTCTTTTTAAGTGCATGCTCACGAGATCAAAGAAATGTGAACTTGAACCCTATAATCCTGAAATCGGGACATCGTCAAGAAAGAAGAAGAAGAATAAGAGCAAGGCAAGAACTTTTGATCCAACTGAAGCTCTGAATTTTAGAGTTGAAGTTGACGAGCAGAATTCGCAGACGATTGAAGCTACAACTGAAGTTAATTCGGGAGTAAGGACAGTCAACATGGCAACAAATCTGGATAATCTAGCCATCCAAGAGGTTTTCAGAATCAATGGGGCTGGAAATTTTGGGCTTCTAGGAGCGAGGGGAACTAATTCAGCTTTCGATCTTCATCCCGCTCTTATTAGCATGATAGAAAGGAACTCCTTTTCAGGAGGGTCTTTCGAGGATCCACAGCAGCATCTGAACAAGTTCTTGGGCTATGCAAGTACTCAAAAAGACACAGGAGAACATGAAGATGCTAGGAAGATCCTTTTGTTCAAATTCTCGCTTACTGAAAAGGCGAGAGATTGGTACGACACTATCAACGCAGCTGAGTGCACCACTTGGGAGCAACTGAAGTTAAGGTTCTTGGAGAGGTACATGCCACCTTCAAAGGTGTTTAAGATGAAGCAAGACATTAACCAATTTGCTATGGGTGGAGGTAAAAAATTTCATGAAGCATGGGATAGATTCAAGGACATGCTTAGGAAGTGTCCTCAACATGGGCTATCTAAAGCTCAATATATCAGTATATTCTACAATGGATTGCACTGTGATTCACGAGTGTTATTGGATGTTTCTTCTAATGGAGCATTGCTTACAAAGTCATCTGTAGAGGCCGAAAAGTTGTTTGAAGATATTTCGATGAATTCGAGGGATTGGCCAACTGATAGAGATAGAGGTACTTATGTCCTTGGTAAGGTAGCTAAGGTTGAACAAGCAATGGTGAAAACAAGTAGAGAGGATGAGATCGTCTCTATCTTACCCAATATCAACAAGCTACTTGAATCCCAACAGAAGCAAATCAGCGAATTATCTCAGTGCGTGCCAATCATGTAGCAGGAGTTAAAGAATGAGGGACCAATCCAAGAGGAGTTGGAAGAGGCACATTATGCCATGGGTCAAAGTATTCAAGGGACTAGGTATCCAGATCAAGGAAACCAGAATTACCAAGGGAACTATCGAGGAAACTTTAATAATCGTGGTCCCCCTGGTGGTTATCAACAGCCTAGGAGGCCGGAGTTCTCATGGAGCAATCCGAATAATGCGATTCAATCTCCGATGGGTGTTGATCCGGGTGCTAAAGTGGAAGAAGGGAAACCAGGTCTTGAGGATACTGTGAACAGGTATATGGCCAAGAATGATGAAAGAGTTAACCGCCTTGAGGCCAAACTTGAAAGAAAATCAATGCAAACCATGACGTTATATCTAAGCAGGTGAAGGACCTTATGTTGCTGATGGGGGAGATGGCAGGAAGTGTTAACAAGCTTACTCAAACTCTTGAGAAGGGGAAGTTCCCGTCTCAAAGTATTGAGAATCCAAGGTCCTGCAATGCCATCACATTGAGGTCGGGAACGTAGTACGAGGGACCTATGAGGCCGGAATCAAATTTGGACATGTCTAGGGCGAGGTTCGACCATGGTTTGACCAACATTGAAGGTTGAACCATACAGGGGAGGTCGAACCAACACACTGGACACGATCAGAAGAGATTGCAGCATCGGTTCGACCAAACTGCAGATGGTTCAACCTGTCCCACAGGTCGAACCATGGTCGAACCCGACAACTCGGGGCACTCTATTTTTCTAGAACACCGGTTTGACCAAATCAATCTTGGTTCAACCTATCCAACAGGTCGAACCCAGGTCGAACCGCACCACTTGGAGCACTCTGTTTTGTCGCAGTGACGGTTCGACCACGACGGTCATGGTTCGACCTATCAAGCAGGTCGAACCTTGGTCGAACCAGATGGCGGAAGGAGTACAGTAGGCCAGTTCGACTTAGGTGCCCGTGGTTCGAGCTATCAAACAGGTCAAACCCAGGTCGAACCTCAAATTCAAAAAGAGAGCCGTTGTCCAGAAGGTAGGTTCGACCAGTAAGTACATGGTTCGACCTGTTCCACAGGTCGAACCCTGGTCGAACCCCATCAGAAATTGCCTGTTGCTACTCCAATCATTCTCGATGATGTTGATGCTACTCCAGTGGTTCGGAATGAGCAAAGTACAGAGATAATAGCTGAGAAAAAGTGGGAGAGAGCCAAGCGATTGAGAGCCGAAAAGGAAAAAGCGGAGAAGGTTGATCGTGATGAATGGGGGATTCCCAAAACAAAGATACCTCCGTCGTTTCCTTACAAGATTGTGAAGAAGGGATTGGAAGAGAAGTTCAAGAAGTTTTCAGAGATAATGAACAAAATAAGCTTGAGCATTCCTTTCTCAGAAGCAATCATGGAGATGTCGTACTATGCCCAATTTCTTAAAGACATATTATTGAAGAAGCGGAGCTTAACCGGAATTGAAATGGTGAATTTATCTGAGAATTGCAGCTCAATCATCCAAAGGAAGCTGCCGCAAAAGATGAAGGATCCGGGGAGCTTCACTATTCTATGTGAGATCGGGAAGGGGCCGGCACGGCGAGCTTTGTGCGATCTAGGGGCAAGCATCAATTTGATGCCTTTGTCCATCTTTCAGAGGCTTGGTTTGGGGGAGTTGACCCCTACAACAGTGGTTCTCCAATTGGTGGACAGGTCGATAACGTTTCCAAAAGGTATAATTGAAGACGTTCTCGTCAAAGTGGAGAAGCTAGTCTTTTCTGTGGACTTTCTTGTGCTAGAGATGGAAGAAGACAAGGATAATATCCCTTTAATTTTGGGGAGACCTTTCCTTGCTACTGCTGGAGCTATGATTAATGTTTAGAAAGGAGAGCTTAGATTGCGGATGGACAAAGAAGAAGTTTTTTTCAACTTAGACAAAGCAATGAAGATGCCCATAGAGTCGCAGTGTTATAGTATTTACGTGGTGGAGGAGATTGTGAAGGAGAATATGTCTCTGATCTTATCAAAGGATCCTCTTGAGATATGTTTGATGGAGTCTCTTACTTATCCCACTACGGAGCGTGACGGACTCTCCAACGAGATATGTATTGACTTTCTTGAAAACTTACTTGCTTTGGGTGATGACAGGTTTGAATCGGAAAGAACTAAGGTGGAAGAAGTCAAGTGGACTAGGAAGTACTTGCCTTTGGATAATGAGAGCCCTCCGATGGAAGTGAGGAAGGAGGAGTTGAAACTTTTGCCGGAACACTTGAAGTACGCCTTTCTTGGCGACAATGAAAAATATCCGGTAATTGTATCTTCTTCTCTTGATGATGATCAACTTGAGGAGTTATTGAACGTTCTTAGGAAGTATAAATCTGCAATTGGTTGGTCTCTTGAGGATTTGAAAGGAATTAGTCCTTCGTATTGTATGCATAGGATAAGATTGTTAGACGAGGCAAAGGCAAGTGTTCAGAATCAGTGGAGGGTTAATTCCGCGATTCAAGAGGTAATTAGGAAGCAAATTCTTACATGGTTGGATGCTGGAATCATATATCCTATTAGTGATAGTCCCCATGTGAGTCCATTGTATGTAGTTGCTAAAAAGGGGGGTATGACTGTAGTAAAAGCTGAGGATGGAGAAGCGATAGCCACAAGGATTCCTACGGGATGGCGTACATGTGTAGATTATAGGAAGTTGAATGAGAACACGTGTAAGGATCATTTTCCTCTTCCTTTCATGGATCAAATATTAGAACGTCTTGCAGGGTATGAGTTTTATTATTTCTTGGATGGATACTCGGGGTACAACCAAATTATGATTGCCCCCGAGGATAGAAAAGACCACTTTTACTTGCCCCTATGGGACCTTTGCTTTTCGGAAAATGTCATTTGGGTTATGTAATGCGCCTGCTACTTTTCAGAGATGCATGATGGCAATATTCGATGGTTTGATAGAGAAGATCATGGAGGTGTTCATGGATGATTTTTCTATTTTTGGTTCCTCCTTTGATATTTGTTTGTCTAACCTAGCTACTGTTTTGAAGAGATGCCAAGTGACTAATCTTGTCTTGAATTGGGAGAAGTGCCACTTCATGGTGAAGGATGGGATTGTTCTTGGGCATCATGTTTCAGCCAGGGTTGCAGGTAGATCGTGCTAAAGTGGTGGCGATTGAGAAGCTTCCACCACCGACCAATGAAAGAGGAGTGCGGTCCTTCCTTGGACAAGCCGGTTTTTACAGGAGATTCATAAAAAACTTCTCAAAATACTCTAAGCCCTTATCTCGCTTACTTGAAAAGGATGTTCCTTTTGTGTTTGATGATGATTGTTTAACAGCTTTTCAAGTTTTGAAGGAGGCGCTTATTTCTGCACCTATCTTGATCACACCGGATTGGACTCAACCATTTGTACTAATATGTGATGCAAGTGATGTAGCACTTGGAGTGGTGCTTGGACAGCTGAAGGAGAAGAAGTTTTGCGCCATTTACTACGCAAGTAAGACTTTCGATGCGGTACAAAAGAATTACACGGTGACTGAAAAGGAGTTCTTGGCGGTTGTGTACGCATTCAAAAAGTTTCGTCAGTATTTGGTTGGCATGAAGACTATTGTATACACGGATCATTCAGCAATTCGGTACTTGATGGAAAAGAAGGAGACGAAGCCTAGGTTAATAAGGTGGATTCTTTTACTTCAAGAGTTTAACATGGAGATCCGGGATAAGAAAGGTTCTGATAATGAGTTGGCGGATCATCTTTCGAGGTTGGAGACTAGGGAACATTGTGATAATTCTTTCGAGTATATTGAGGAAATATTTCCGGATGAAAAGATCATGGCCGTGTTTGTTGAAGGGGCTGAGCGGGCGTGTGTGGTTGCTGCGCAGGGAGTTGATCCATGATATGCGGATTATGTTAATTATATTGCTGTGGGAGAAATTTCAAGGATCTCAACCGATATCAACTGGCTAAATTCAAAAGGGATGTTGAGACTATCATATGATATGATCCGTTTGTGTACAAAATTTTCACGGATTCTATCATCCGTAGGTGTGTGCCAGAGATGGAGATGGAGAGTGTTCTCGAGTTTTGCCATGCACAACCTAACGGGGGGCATTTCGGCTTGCAAAAGACAGCAACCAAAGTACTTCAGTCCGCTTTTTATTGGCCTACGTTGTTCAAGGGCTGTGAGACCTATGTGGCATCTTGCGATAGGTGTCAACGCATGGGGAACATCGGTAGGAGAGACGAGATGCCACTTCAGCCAAGCATAGTGGTTGAGATTTTTGATGTGTGGGGTATCGATTTTATGGGGCCTTTTCCCCCATCTAATGGATTTCTTTACATTCTACTTGCAGTGGATTATGTTTCTAAGTGGGTGGAAGCGATTCCTACTCGCTTGAATGATTCGAAAACTGTTATATCTTTCTTGAAGAAGCATATTTTTTCCCATTTTGGAGTCCCTAATGCACTTGTTAGTGATGGAGGTACGTATTTCGTAAATAAATTTCTTGAGAAGGTGCTTAAAGGGTATGGTGTTAAGCATAGGGTTACTACACCCTATCATCCTCAAGCGAATGGGCAAGCGGAGGTCTCTAACCATCAAGTCAAATAGATTTTGGAGAAGGTGGTTGGAACCAATAGAAAGGATTGGGCTTTGAAGCTCGATGATGTCGTGTGGGGGTTTTGGACCGCGTACAAGACGGTGTTAGACATGTCACCGTATCAGATTGTCTATGGGAAGCCATGCCACTTACCCGTAGAGATTCAACACAAAGCGTTTTGGGCTTTGCGAAGCTTAAACTTAACTCTCAAGGATGTGAAGGAGTTGAGGATTACTCACATCAATCTTTTGGATGAGTTTCGGAGTCGTGCGTACAAGAATTCAGGGATCTATAAGGAAAGGATTAAGAGGTGGCATGATTCGAAGATCTCGTACAAGGAGTTCAAGCAAGGAGATGGGGTATTACTTTTTAACTCTCGTTTAAAGCTTTTTGCAGGCAAGTTGAAGACAAAGTGGACGGGACCGTTCATGATTCATCGAGTCTTAGGAGGGGGAAGTTTTGAGCTCATTGACAAGGATGGAGACATTTTTGCGGCGAATGGACATTGCTTGAAGCATTACAAGTCGCCGGATGATGTTTGTGTCATCTTTGTGGATACCTTGATCTGATTTGGTATCGTCGTGACTCTCCGACGTTAAACATGAGCGCCTGTTGGGGCTTTTCCTCCCGTTTTATTATTTTATTTCATTCGTGTGAGTAAGAAATTTTTATATTTGAAGTACTTACTTATCGGCAATTACATCTCTTTGCAAACTTTGTTTCACCTATGGTTTCTACTAAGTTTGGGGGGTGTGATGAACTTACCTCAATAAGCACCGATAGTATAATCTTTTCTTTGTGATGTTTGTTAGGGGAGTTGGTTTTTGCGCCATATTTAAAATTTTAATCGATTTTGATGTGATGTTTTTTACAACTTGCCTAATGTTTAGTGGGTTTTGGTTGTGTTTTCTTTTACGGAGTTACTCATGAATGATATTTTGTGGAACAATTTTTGATGAAGTTGTGCTCTAGTTGGTACCTAATGATTCGTATTGAAGTTTAAAGTGTGTAGGGATTGAAGAACACTCAGTTTGGAAGCTTAAAAGGGTAGGTTCGACCAAAGCCAGGGTAGGTTCGACCAGTGCCAGGAGGTCAAACCAAGCAGGGGAAGTCGAACCGACGCAGAAAATCATCTAGTGAGGTGGTTCGACCTGATCATTGCTGGTTCGACCTGTCTAACAGGTAGAACCAAGGTCGAACCCGGTGACTTAAAATTTACAGTATGGTCGACCTGAGCCGTTATGGTTCGACCTGATCAGAAGGTCGAACCTGAGATCGAACCAGTCCGTTCAGAGCACTCTGTTTTTCAGGTGATAGGTTCGACCAAAATAAGAGTGGTTCGACCTGTCTAACAGGTCGAACCCAGGTCGAACCACGAGGAGCAGTTGTCCAGAAGGTAGGTTCGACCTCGTCACAAGATTGGTTCGACCTGTTCAGAAGGTCGAACCTAGGTCGAACCAAAAAGGTAAGTTTGTCCAGAAGGTAGGTTCGACCTATTCCGCAGGTCGAACCCAAGGTCGAACCCAGTCAGGTACGCATTTTAAGTTGGATTTTTAGAAGGGTTCAATCATTTTTTTTGTTCACCAAACCTCGAACCCTCCCCGAACCTTAACACCCTTACACAAATTCGTCAATTACACTTGATTTTGCACCAATTACACAACAATACACTCTTAATTCTTGAATTGGGCATGGATTTGGGCGATTTTTGTCGCGAAATAGGGCTTCAGTCGCGCATTTTGAGTGTTGTGTGCCAATTGTCGATTGTTAACCATGGGCAAGACTAAAGGTACGTTTTTTCAACTCAATTACCCTAGGATTGAAGTTTATTACAAGAAATGTGTTGTGGGTAAGTTGATTAATGTTGATTTTGGTTGAAATTCATGGTGATAATGGATATTGTTGAGTTGATTCATTTGAATTCATGTTTATTGGTTTGAGATTGCTTGATTATGGATAGAACTTGAATTTTATGTGGATTGATCAAGGATATGATGCATCTAGATGAATGAGCATGTTAGTTAGGAAGGTGATGTTGAGATGATAGTTGGGTTGATTAAGCATGGATGCTTGAAGTCTTGAGTAGAGTATAGGATATGCTAGTCATATACTTGTGTTCTTGTCTTGTTGGTTGTATTGAAGTAGATGTTTTCAGGAAAGGGACAAGGATCAAGTAAAGGAAAGATAAGGCGGATGAAGCAAGATCGAAGAAGAGGAATGACAGGCCTTCGAATGTGGACACAGTGACCAGGAAGCTGAGGCTACAAGATCATTTACCCGAGAACTTCAAAATTCAAACGCAAAACTGGGATGAGATTAAAGAAAAGTGGGTAGAAGTCTCGGACAAGATAGCTCGTACTCGATACCAAGATGATGAGGCGATGAGGATAATGAGAATCGGGAATGACATTTTCTGGATGTTCGATCAAGTGGGTATCCGGAGGTTTATGGAGTTAAAGAGGCCGACGTATTTCCATGTTACAGCAGAAGTGGTCTGCTCCTTCGAGATGGTAAAGGACCCGCTTGGGTACCCGTATCAGTGTACGTTTCAACTTGGTGGAGTGAGTAGGAGATGGATGTCTGAGGATTTTAATGAGCTGTTTGAGACGCCTTTGGGGATCTATCATTTGGAGAATGGCGCGTTCAACGCTAATAGGTTTTGGAGAGAGATTACATGGGAGATTGGAGATTATAAGATTAGGCAGGCTCGTGCTTCCTCAATAAAGAATCTAGTTTTGAGGTACATGGATCGTGTCTTGAGCAACACGTTGTTCGCCCGCTCAGAGGGGAGTGTTGTTTCTAGAGGAGAGCTTTATGCCTTGTGGTGTATGCTTAATGGGGTGCAGTTTAATGTTGGAGCTTATTTCATTGCACAGCTACATCGATTCAAGACCATTGGATTTCAAAAGGTGAATATTGGAGGGTTACTGACGATAGTGGCTGAGCATTATAATTTAGATTTCACCGGCATCACACCAGTTAGAGGAGAGCCCGATTTGGCGATGTTTACATGCGTGAAGGGAGGATTTGCACATTTTAGAAATGGAGATTGGTTCTTCACGAAGGGACTCAAGCCCTTCGAATTCATGTTTTCCTTCGACGTGAGTAACTTGACGACTATTCGGGTGGCGAGAAACAAGTTGATGGATTCTCTCGGACACAACGCCTTATCCATGGCAGCGAGGTTGGGTGGTGATTGGAGGACGGTATCGCAGATGTGTGCGAAAGATAGAATGGCAGAGTTACAGCAGATTGTAGATCAAGGAGAGTTCCGTCCACCACAGCAGTCCGAAGAAGAGGAGTATCAAGAGGAGAAGCAGCAGGATGAGGAGATGCCGATGCAGCACGACGCACATCAGCATGAGCCAACACCGCAGCAGCAGCGGGCTGTCCCAAATGATACACGGGAGCAGCTCCGCCTTATTCATGAGCAGCTGGTCGCGATCGTTGCTAGCCAGCAGGAGATAAACTGACAGCTCGCACTAGCCAACGCCAACTATGCTACGCTGAATGAGAGGTACACGGCCTTGAATGAGAAAGTTGGTAGGATGGGTGATCGAATTGATTACTTGGATAGACACATCGGGGATCTGCACCGGATTGTGGAGCGGAGGCTTGATGATGAGGATGATGAGGATGAGGATGATGATGCTCCGGAGGAGTAGTTTTTCAGGTTTTCTTGGTTTCCTCCGATTCATCTTGATTCCCTTATTCTTCTTTTTATCTTTATAGGTTGGGGTGTTATTCATGCGTGAGTCGAATGTATAAGTGATATCTTGTATAATTGATTTGGTATAAGCTTATTGATTTTTGTGCATTCATATGTTCATGTGTTAATTTCTATTGATGAAAAGCATGTATAATTTGATAAGTATATTGATTTTTTGTGAAATTGATCTTAATTATGTGCTATGAGGAGTACTTAGGATTCTAATTACCTATGTGAGGATTTGAGCCTTGATAATCATGCGTTATCATGATTATTTTATTCTTTAGAGGATCATTCATATGAACGTATTCTAGAACTTGGCTTGGGGTCTTGTGTGAGACTTATGATTGATAAATTGCTAGGACATGATATTAGGCCATTATTTTGTGCTTAAGTTACTTAGCCAAATTTTATCCTTCCTAATGATTTTATTAACCTTTGGATGCCCCGTTGAGCCGTTAAAGCTTTTTCTTTGGTAGCCGAAGTGAATAACCTTATAAACCTTTACTTGAGCTTTGATTAACCTATTCATTGGTAGAGAGAGTTGAGGTGAGTAAGTGTGCAAGAAGAAAAAGGAAGATAGAATATGGTTGGATGAAAAGAATATGGTTAAATCTTGTTTAGGGGTAGTGCCCGAAATTGGTACCCCGATTGTTTTTATACATGGTGTGTGAAGCTTAGCAGCTGACGGCCTATACATGAGAATAAGGGTAGTGCCTGAAATCGGTACCCGAATTGTTTAAAGAGATGATGTTGATGCCATGAAAAGAAGGAAAATTCAGGAATTTTACAAGTTCAAGAGACGACATTGGAGGAGAACTTGCTGTAAGAAGAAGAAATCGAGAATCTCCAAGGTAACTCTCTACTAGTGTCTTAAGTCACTAAGTCTAAATTTTCCAACCTTTTTCCAAAGAGCCAATATTACAACCCAAAAACAAGTCCTTTGTGATCCTAGTAAAGAATTGATTATAAGTTGATTTTAGAGACCTTTGCCAAGCTTATGGTTACGCGTGAATATGGATTGATATGAGTGTTTATATTAACCTATATAGTGCTTCACGCACTTGAGTGAAAGAGAATAAATACTTATTTTGTGAGCGAAAATACTTAATACTCCGAATGGTGTGTGATTGGATTGGTTTTGCATGAGTGATATATATGAAGCAATAAATACTTGTTTGATTGAATGAAGTTGCATGTATGATATGTGTTGTACTTGATCTTGGTGAATTATACACGACTCCTGTGGTTTGATTTGGTTGCCTCGGGATGAGCAACATGTAAGTTTGGGGGTTTGATGAGTGTGTAAATTCACAAGTTTGACACCATGTTTTGTGCTAGTTTTGGAGAGTTTTGAGGTGGAAATAGGTGAAAAACCTATACATAGTGTGAATTAGCATGAATCAGGTGTTAGTGGAGCTATTTGAGTGGTTTTCATAGCAAAAACGGAGTGGAAGTGCTATGAATCGAAGAGATGAAGTCGAGACCACGCGAACCGCCAAGGAAAGAGTAGGGTTCGACCTGATGGAGGAGGGTTCGACCTCTCCTACAGGTCGAACCAGTGTTGCAAAAAGTGCAGAAGGAGGGTTCGACCACGACACCAGGGGTTCGACCTGTTCAACTGGTCAAACCATGGTCGAACCAATTCGCGAGAAGATGGGTTCGACCATGACGATGGGGTTCGACCTGATAGTTGGCCGAACCAGGAGCGAAAATTGTCTAGTGGTGAGGTTCGACATGGGGGTTCGACCAAAGAGGGAGTGGTTCGACCTGTACAAGAGGTCGAACCAAGTTCAGAATATGTCCTGTAGCAGGGTTCGACCTGTGGTTCGACCTGTGGCCAGTGGTTTGACTTGTTTGACGAGATCGAACCAAAATGCGAAAACTTACCTTATCCGGATTTTCGAGGCCAAAACGCATGGGATCACTTGAAAAGCTCATTTCAAGCCCTAGAGACGTGATTACAAGTATAAAAGGAGGCTCATGCAGTCAAGAAAAGACGACGCGAGGAGCTTAAGATCGTGAATCATAAGAGGAGACAAGAGAAGAGATTGGTGATCCATCCGGAGAGCGGTGACAGAGGCTTCCCTAGAGGTTCAAGTAAGATTGGTCCATCTAACCATGATTGTTCTTAGATCAATCATGGGCTAGAGCCACTTCGGTAGTTCTAGGGTTATGAAGTTTTCATGAGTTAATTTGTATTTCGTGTGTATACTCCGTACAACACTACTTGTGGTTTATTTTATATAAGATTGCACGTTTTTAATCCATACTTATAGTTATTTTGTGCATCAATAATCATTGTGTAGAGTCTGAATGCATGACATGGTTATTGGTTGAGTGTGTTCACTAATGAGCAGGGTTTATTGTTATAATTCTAAGTGAATTGGATTTCGAGGTTTTATTAGAACTGTCTTATATGAATGTTTGTTAATTGAATTGAATTCGGGTTAACAAGTAGGATTAAGAGTATAACTTTATAGTACCTAAAAAGAGAGATCAAATCGGGTTAGAGTACTAAGTGCACGGGAAATAATTGATTATAATAGTACCTAGAAAGGGAGGTAAAGTATACGTCTTACTCTGAGGATACTCACACGTATCACAAGCTTATCTATTTGTGTTCATAGAATAGATTTGTATGGTCTAGCGATGCGTTCATAAACCACAAGGCAGAGTCGGACATCGACACACGAAAGTATGAATTAACGAATGAAACTGGATGGCTTGATGAACTACTTATTATCTTATTTGATCACAACTACTATTTCCTTGTTCTTGTTATTTATTTGCTATTTTTATTATTACTTAGCTTACGAACCTACAAGTTTAATTATCAACATAGTCATAATTGCTAAAAAATAACAAAAGTAATATTTATACGTCCTGTGGATTTGATATTTAACTTGGTCACCTTCGAAACTACAATTGATATCCTTCATACTTGGGGATTAAAGTTGTGTGTTGAGAAAACGCCCATCAGCGTGTC
Organism: Pogostemon cablin; assembly: GCA_023678885.1. NCBI lineage: Eukaryota > Viridiplantae > Streptophyta > Magnoliopsida > Lamiales > Lamiaceae > Pogostemon > Pogostemon cablin. The sequence goes on from CM042993.1 coordinate 12,883,955, forward strand.
CTTAAAAAGTATTCGTAAATAACGGAGATTGGTTGAGCACGTTTATATCGTTGTTGGATCCTGCTACTCCAAAGTAGGCATGCCATATCCATAAATTTACAGAAGCAACCGCTTCGAGCATGATTCTTGGAATGTCATGATTACCACGTGTGAATTAGCATTTCCAATCTGTCGGATAGTTCCTCCATTCCCAATGCATGCAATCAAGGCTCCAAAGCATTCGGGGAAATTCGTGTCTTTCTTCGTGCATTTGAAACAACCTTTGACAATCCAGTTCATTAGGTTTTCTCAAATATGTTTCGTCAAATAGTTCGATCACACATCGACAAAACTTAAAGAGGCACTCTATAGAAGTTGTTTCGGCAACACGTAGGTACTCATCCCAATGATCAACAGGTCCACCATATGCCAATTGGCGAATGGCCACCGTGCACTTTTGTAGTGGAGAGAAGCCTTTTTTCCCAATTGCGTCTACCCTCCACCAAAAATACTCATCGTGTGACTCTAGTGCATCAACAATGAGCAAGAACAACTCTCTCGACATACGAAAACATCGACGAAACATCTCACTTTCCTATACCAGATCTTCAGAGAAGTAGTCGAGGTAGAGTCTTGTATGCCCCTCACGATTTCAGTCCACATACGTTCTTCGCTTTCTAGCACCGCCAATAGAAGTCCCAGCACGACTAAGTAACTCTTATTTTTTTAAGTAATTACTGTATTTCTTTCTATTTTGTATCATCAAACATGAACTCAAGAAGACTATCACTATCGGAAGATGATGAATGAGAAGAAGAAGAAGACATGTTTGAGAGAATGAGGAAAATTGAAGGATAATCAATTTACAGGAATGTAATGTTCTCAAGTAGGAGTTCTACAATCCGATTGCATCTCTTAAATAGAGTATAGTTTTCCAACGGCTAGTTTTCCAACGGCTAATTTCCCAACGGATAGTTTTATAATGGCTAGTTTCCAAAACAAAATGAAATGCATTGATAAGTATTCATACGAAACGAAGTAAAATAATGAATACAGAAAATGCTGAAAAGAAGTACAACAACAACTAATTCTTCAAGTTTATCACCCCATTTCCTTCTTGATTTGATCCACAACTAGGAGATGGATACGTAGTTGATCATCTGTCATCTTCGAGGTATCTTTCATGAGTATCTTATAATTTTTAGCTCGGGCAAAGATTGTCATATTTTCAAGCTTTTTCTTGTTAAATTCGTCCAACTCTTGAAGCCTTTTCTCAATAACGTCGCTTTTTCAGGCAGACATGGTTTCTTTTCCTTTACCCTTCCCGGTACGCCTTGCTGCATTCCTCCCCATTAGGCAAAGGGGTTCTGATCTAGGTTCAGCTTCAGGTTTCGAGTCCGAGTTTGAAGACACCACATACTCTCTAGTTATCGAGACTCTTGACTTTCTCGATCCGCGAACATCACAATCTAGATCGGTGAACTTTGGACTGTCTTTCAATACTTTTCAAGCCTTGATTTGTACAAAATAGAAATCATACTTGTTTTTAAATTGAACCTTTATTTTTTCTACAATATCAGCATCACTGCAGCCACTCCCCCATGCCTTCTTCTCCTGATTGTAGCATCAATTGATCCATTTCGCATGTTTTTGTAGTGTGCAGTAATGAGACTTTAATTTAGCGATAGACCTAAATATCATGTCATCTGAACAATTATTGTTGTAAAGATCGGCGATCCGAACCCACATTTGCTCTGATTTTTTATCATTTTCGACAACGGGATCCGTGCTGGTATAGAGCCAACAACTCACGAGAAGAGTATTTTCATCAAAAGAATAAAAATTCCTTTTAGTAGCCGGAGCCTTCTATGGATCTTCGACGTCCTCAAAGTCTGTAGCGAGATTTACCCGCTCTAGTCCTGTTGGAGAGAATTAAGATGAGAAAGACGAATGCTGAGAGTTCGGAGATGAAGAGTCTATGTCTCTGTTTGTATCCGATAAATTTGTGCCAATTGCTGGATAAAATTCGTATTGAGGATGAGGAGACATATAAGAATTTGGATACATGAAGAATGGTGTGCCAGACGAATTAAAAGAATTGAGTTGATGGAAACTACCTTCTGAAAAATTTAGAAAATTAGTTGGAAAATTTTGGGATGGATAATTATTCGGAAAATTTATCGGAAGATTAGTTGGAAAATTTGGATGTTGAGGATAGAAGTTGACACGTGGACGAAAATTCACATTTGGAGGCATTGAATTTTCTCTAGAGTTTGAAGAGTTGTACCCAAAATGCATCCACGGATCTTTATTTATTTATTTTTTTGGGATGAGTTTGAGGTATAAAATATAAGATTGAGATTGAGAATAGAAGATAATGTGTGAAAAAAATGGAGTAGAAGATATATTTATAGTGAGAATTTAATATAATTTTTTTAAAAAAAAGTGAGAACGGCTAAAAATTAATGGTCATAAAATAACGTTAATATTTGTTAACGGTTAGAAAGAAAGACTGATGATGAATTGGTATCTATTCAAATTTATTTTTTTAAATCGAAAGAAAAAAAATTAAATGAAGGATGGGGGTACCCCCACAGCTGGGACCCACTCACCTTTCTACCCAGTACCCACTCGCGTGTGGAATGTAATCTCACGATGATTGGTGAGTGTAATCACTCCCTCTCTTTCTCACTCTCCTATTTTTGAAAAACCTGAGTTTTTCTACACTACCTCCACAAAAAACCTCTACAATCCCCATTGCTAAAAACGCCAACCCCAAGATTTTTTCACAATCCACTTAGGCAAAAAACCTAGCACTGTGGAAGGCCTAATATAGAGAAGGTTTGATCAATATGCATACATATTTCTTTTTTTATATATATAAATTTGACTCATATATAAGCAACACACTTAGAATTGTTATTTTGTTACTCTTGTCTCTATCATGTTTGCGTACAATTTGCTTTTCAGGTTCATGCGATACCATTATTCTTTTCAAGAAGCATTGTTCACCATTTTATATATAACATACTGTTTGAGTAGAATTTCTCACATACAGAGTGTGATATTTATGTTTTTTGTATTCCAAGCTCTTGCTAAATTATGCACATATATGCATAGGTATTTACTAGAGCAGAGTTTGTTTATGGAGAATATGAATATTCAAGTATATTAGAGTGCCACATAATTATCATGTCAGTCTGGCATTACAGTCAATTTAATGAACCATTATCATGTGAGAGTTTTAGGACTTTTACCCTTAGCTTATTAGTAATTGTATTGCATTCTGCTTTCTTCTAATTAATGGAACTAGTTTGCTTTATCATGTTAGAGAATTGAGCTGATTAACATGCTGCTGACAATGATACTCATATAATCTTCATTCAATGTGTCATTCCTTTCTCTGAAATTGGTAAATTTATTTCAGACCATCGATTACAACAAAACGTTGCCTACAATTACATGAATCACATTCAAGTGACAACAAGTCTACTCCTACTATGGTTAATAAACAGGGAAAGAATCCTAAAAATTATTTTATCCGCTAGTTGATGCAGGCTCTCCAAGTTAGTTCCAAATAGTAGAGAATTTCTAGCCATCCAGATTTGATACACCGTGACTGTGAGCATAGTAAGGAGTAGCCTCCTTAGTCGTTCTTTAGTCGTAGTGTCCCTGGTTATCTTCCTTATAGCTACTGCTACAGTCGAGAACTGCCTATTCTAATCCACTCCAATCTTGACACGTCTCCAGATAATTCTTGTGTATGGGCATTCGAAGAAAAGATGTCTCTGGGTCTCTAGTGTTCATATACAAAATCCACACTTCTTATGCTCCGTTTAGCTCCAAATTCTATCTTTGGTGAGAAGTCTAGCTACAAAGGAAGTGTCTAATAATCCTTTCTATTCTATAAATCACTATAGTAGGGACTCGAATCATAGAAAACTAAAAAATAAGAATGTTATATATGCCAGAGGAAACCAGTTCCAATCTTCATGTGAAGGACAGCAATTTGGAGGACCACGTAGCTATCAGGTTCGTGATGTCAAGGATTAAAGGCTCAAATTTCGAAGCTCTCAATCTCTTACTGCTAAGTGGAATGCCCAAATGTTTGAAAGGGAGGACTGCAGTAGAGAACGGGAGTACTCTCCTGATGCTTATGGAGATGTTAGCAGGAACACATACTGAGCAGAAGAAGAACTTGTTAGGATTGGCTACAAGTCCGAACGACTCAGCGAACTTGGTTAAACACTCTTGATGTCCTCAGCTGTCTTAGTATCCCCCTCCCAAATATAAGAAGATCATCAGCAAATACAAAATAAGTGACCTTAGTATCTCTGCATTTATTGGAATGAAACTTGTATAATCCGCGAAAGGTTTCCTTCTTGATGAGTCGAGATAGATACTCTATGTAGATGACAAAGAGCAGAGATGAAATTGGGTCTCCTATTCTTAACCCCTTTTTCCATCTGAAGAACCCTTCCACCTTGAGGAGGGAATAAGAAGTGGAGATGCATTATTGATCCAGTTAATGAAGATAGGTGGAAACCTTAACTTTATCATAAAATGCAATAGGAAACTCTAATTAACTGATTCATAGGCTTTCCTGATGTCAACTTTGATTGCCATTCTGGAAGAAATATTTTTGGCTCTACAACTATATTGGAAGAATAACTCCTGCGCAAGCAAGACACTATCTCTCATCTTTCTCTCCTAAACAAACCCAAATTTAGCTTCATCAATAATAGAAGGAAGGCATGCAACAATTCTCTTAGCTAGGATTTTGGAGATGATCTTATACACTGTATTGCAACAAAAGATGCCTGAAATCTGAGATAGAAGGCTGGAAAGATTTCTTTGGAATTAGGGAGATAAATGTTGCATTAAGCTGTTTCAACAAATTCCCTCTCCTAAAGAATTCATGGACTGCATCAAGCACCTCAGGTCCTACTATATTCTAAGCCTTCTTGAAGAATGCTTAAGTATATCCATCAGGGCCCGGGGACTTATTCTGATCAATAGAGTTGAGGGCTTCAATGATTTCATCATCAGAGACTAGAAGGATAAGACGGGCAGCCTAGATATGAGATAAAGTTGCGCCCAGGTTAACAATATCATCCATCCTCAACCTCAACATGGGGTGGAGCTTCAGTGCCTAACAGATCAGTATAGAATTTAAGAAATTCTCAACCACTTCCACCTTATTAGATTTAACCCTGGGAGGTAAACACTGAATGAATGCTATTCCTTAAACCATTACGCTTGATCATTTCATAGAAGTATTTAGAGCATTTATCTTGTGAGAAGATATACTTGTTTTTAAGTAACTGAGAAATTAAGTTGATTTCACATTTTTTAAGATGAATTACATGATCCAAGTGTTCTTTCAACTACCTCCAATTATGGTACTGGTTAGGGTTACTCATACAACGCAATTGAGCACATTCCAAACTAATCCTACTGATAATCTTATGAGAAATATGGTTGAGATTCAGAGAATTTAATTTTCTAAGGAGAGATTTTAGTAATTGCAATCTTTTGCACAACACAAATTGTTTAGTCCCACTAACAAGACGACTCCATACATCCCAAATAGTGCTTAAGAACTTCTCATGCAGAGTCCATGCATTGAGGAACCTGAACAGCCTCACCGAGGAATCTTGGGCAGGAAGAAAGGTGGAAATGGCAGGGCAATAATCTGAGGTTGTTCCTTGTGGGAAATATTCAGTCTCAATATGCCAATCTTGAGCACGGCAGAGTTGACAAGTCATAACTCGATCAATCTTGCTCATTGCTCTTCCGTTAGTCCAAGTAAAGAAACAACCCTTCGAGATAGTATTCTGTAGACCCAGAGTAGCACACGCATCAGCAAATTCAGACATAACAATTGGGTTGTTAGCTTGGCCCCTCCTCTCTTCCACATTTCTAGTAGTGTTGAAATCTTCCATCACAATCAAGGGCGTGGATTTAAGATGAAAGACCTCCTGAAGATGATTCCAAAGCTCTCTTCTCCTCACATAGTTGTTGCTACCATAAATGAAACTGATCAAGAAGGTATGGCTAGAGGATAAGCAACACACATAAGTGGAGACAACCTGCTCGGAAGCAGAGAGGACATTCAGAGTGACCCTTCGAGGGTCCCACACAATCACCGCCCTTCCTCCATCCACCACGTGATTGTTGGAGGAATACTCCCATGCCGGGAAAATCTTATTCACCATACTAGGAAGCTTGTTTGATTTGCACTTGGATTCAGTGAGACCAGCTAGCAATATGCCATGACTACGCACAAACTTCTGAAGTGCATTGTGGGTGGTGGTGTCTTTAATCCCACGCACATTCCAAGCCAAGATACTCATGATGACTGAGGCCCTGACGAATCAGGGTCATCAAAATGTCATTCCTTTCTAATTTCATATAAATATTACTTCCTCCATCCCAAAGAAATTGACATACTTTTCTTTATGTTTTGTCCCACAGAAATTGACACATTTCCTTTTTAAGTACACGAGACCCACACAAAAACATTTAATATATTCACATGAGCTTACACACACCACTAATACAACTGCCCACTATACATTAAAATATTATATCTTCAATCGACTACACATTAAAATATTATGCTCCTTAATCTTCGAGCCCAAAAAAAAAGACATTAATATTTTTGAGACGGAAGGAGTAATACTTATCATTCTTCTCCTTAATCTTGTCAGATGAACCCAAATTCAGCTATATATCTTTAGATTGCATTAAACTTTAAGTTGGTATAGAGAACATGTATTTTATGTGTCATTTTTGCGTCAAATATTACATTTTTTACGGTCTTTGACAGTTTCACCTGTTATATTTCAAAGAAAATATTTGGAAAGAATTTATTCCAAAGGTTATGAAGCAATATAGTGTACTTCTATTCTGTTTGTCATCTATGTCGATGAAAATAATTGGATTTTCTCCCTTATATTGCCTTGCAACTTTGAGTTCTACTGAAATTTCATAACTTAAGTTTTATGAAGAAGAAGTAGTCATCTATCTTCTCTCATGCTGAATTGTTTAATCTTCAAAAATCTTCATATCAAATTCAAATCTTAGCATCTAGAGATCTTGCCTTGTACTATTTTATATTTTATTTGTACCCTTGATACGCATTCATTTTGTCATTTTGATCCCTCAATACAATGTATCAATTTTCATTTTGAATTGACGTGACCCACAAAATAATACTCATTCCGTCTCATGCAAATGGTTGCTTTTGCTTTTTGCACGTGAATTAATGAGTATTATAATTTAATGTGTAGTAAATAGTTGTATTAGTGGAAGTGTAGGCCTTTTAATTGTATTAATGGGTGTGTGTGTGGGTCTTATATGTGTAAAACAATGAAAGGGAACTCTTTGGATGGGACATCCAAAATAGAAAAATGAGACTCTTTAGGTGGGACGGACTCACGGAGGGAGTATTATTATACTCAATCGTATTACTTTTGGCAAATATTTATTTATTCAACATAAAAGGATCAAATTGGTGGACTAGATCTTCAAGAATAGGAATACCCTTCTCATCATCCTTCTTGCTTATACACCAGAACTTGATTTTTAGACAATTAGAATATTTAATTGATCACAGTAATATACACTGATTGAACTGCGATTTTAGAATTTCTGAAAGCAGGTTGTCAAGAATTTCAAATTACATTAACTTAGTCAATTAATTTTGGGAAAATGGTACTGTCTACATTAATTTTGGAAAAATGGTACTGTCAACATTAGATAGTTTAGTGCATTCTCAAATTGAATGTGAAGTGGAACAAGAATTTGTGGAATTTGTGTATGTATATGTTTTGTGTAACATGAATAAGTGGAGAATTAAGATATAGTTGGTAAAACAGAATCAAACTAATAAATGGAAAAAATGCGTTGATTATAATACAATAAAAACTCAGCCTTGGAAAGAAATCCAAACTGAATCGAACTATTGGCAAAGGAGTTGTAATACACACAGATGGACAGACAAACCAACACGTGCAATTAAACATCAATAATAAAATCCAGCCTTTAAAGAATGAACAGATGGTGGTGCATCATAAGTTCTAGTTTGACGACGGTGGTGAGAGGAACGGGAAAGATGGAATTGTTGTTGGAATGGAAGACATGGTTGACAAATTGGTTGGCATTGACGGCAATGTGGGCTTCGGAAGTGATGGAATAGTTGGTAGAGTTGGCAGAGGATTGCTAGGTAGTGGCGGCAGTGTGGCGGTTGGCATGGCAGGAAGTGGTGGCAATGTGGGCTTTGGAAGGGATGGATTAGTTGGTAGAGTTGGCAGAGGATTGCTTGGTAGTGATGGCAGTGTGGCGGTTGGCATGGCAGGTAGTGGTGGCAATGTGGGCTTCGGAAGGGCTGGATTAGTCGGCAGAGGCTTACTTGGTAGTGGTGGCTGTGTGGCGATCGGCATTGTTGGCAGTGGTGGAATTGTGGGCAATCCTGGTGGAGAAGTCTGCAATAAGTTGCGTGCTGCCCCACTCGTGTGGAAGGTCGAGAGTGAGACGATTGCGATTAAATATAGAAGTTTGAAGTTGGAGGATGCCATTGGTGGATATATAGGTTGATGATGTATCAGAATATATGAAATAGTTGGGATTGGTATATAGAATGATGGTCTGTTGTGAAATATTTATAGAGGATGTATGGGGAGTTTGGTTGTTGTGAATTGTGGTAGAGTAAGTTTGATGAGGAGCTGATAGGTTACCCTCCTTCAGCGAAAAATTGTTATTTCATTTAAAATATACTTGAGAAATATGTCAAGGTAAGCACAAAATATACTTGAGAAATATTAGTCAAGGAAAGCTCAACTATATTTTGAAATATTAGCATTAACTAGTAAACGAAAATAATACATGGAATGACACATGTTTAACCTCTGTTATATAATCTCTTTATAAGAAGTATTATTATTTAATGTGTAGTTAATAATTATATTAGTAGAGTATATGGGTCTCATATTAATAATATATAAGTGGGTCTCATAATTATAAGAAAAGAAATTAATATTTTGTAATGAAATGGATCTAAGATAGCAAAATAAATACTTTAAGAGGAAAGAGAAAGTAAGTGACAAGGTTATACACATAAATTACATAGAATAATGTGCGCTCGCAATTCACAAAACTTGTGCGGAAGGAAGTTGTGTAGAATCTTTTCATGTCATCCAAATATAATAAACACTAAATTTTATGACCACAATTTATAAAAAGAAAAATACAAAGGAATTCAAGCTATTATAGGGCATCAAAAATGATATATGAAACAAAAGATCACCCAATTAAACATAAACATGCAAATACTAATTCAGTTTGACAAAGATCAGCCAGCATCTAACCATATTGACTACTTTAAAGATTACTTAGTACACGTGCTGTTGAGAGACAAACAAAATAGTTTTTTTCTCGAAATGAAATTTAAGCTCTATTAACTTACTGCAAATATAAGCCAAACAAATCAAGCATAGAAGTTTTGACAGAGTTAATTACAGAAACAAACATTCGGCAATTATTAAACCTCCTTTATTCGATAAATACGGGGCTTGGCTGAACCTGTAAATATTTTTTTTTTTTGTTAATGATTCAACTTGAGATATCGACTGATTTGATTAGCAAATCTGCATTTTTCTTGGACTTGAATATCAACTCTGCATTAGGCCGGTCATTGTAATCAATCTACAAAGTAAAACAAAGCTTTAGTCGAACACACAGGATATGATGATTGACAAAAAAAGTGTATTCGACACTTGCCCGCCATTTAGCAACATCAGGGGTTTTTCCTATAGAGGAAAACAAATACCATCATCAGTCAATTTTCCATATCAAACAATTTTTAACTTTAAATTATAGAACAATGCCTAAGGTGCATGCACCGGTCGATATATGTCTTCTTAGGACGCGCTGCATTGCTTTCTCTATGTCCACATCTATGAACCTGAAGAGTGAATTTGATGCACTGAAAGTAAGGTTTGATTTCATATTGGCATTAAAATATTAAAAAATAAGAACCTCATCCAATATATAAAGTTAGCTATAAAATTAACTCATCGTTAAACCCTGACAAAATACATGGTCCCACAATTATTACTTAAGGATGGAGCACCACATCAAAGATCTATGCAACAATAAGAATAAAACTAAGCTCAAAAATGAGAAAGAGAAGCATAGTTAGCAACTAACTTGTATAGCATGCAGAAAAATCAAGCAATGAAGACTGTGGCTGCTGGAGTTAAGGAGATAGAAAAAAGAATACCACAACAAATTATTCCATCCAATGCCTCAAAGGCTGAAAATACAATATCATAAATCTGCTGAAACCTAGGCAAAAGCATAATTTTTTAGTCCTGGTCTGACAGGAACACAGGCCAACTCAATAGAGCATTCCAATTCCAATCAAACAAATTAAGAATATCGATACGGATGCGGATTCTAAGATTACTGATACTGATACTAAGAATATTAATATCAATACGGGTAATACTATTACTAATAATAAGCAAAATGAGACAAGCCTAACTTCTTGTTTCTCCTGCAACAGTAGCATAGCATGGCGTTGATGCAGCAAATTATGGGAAAATGATATAGAAAGTTGTAGGAACGATCCAAAAATTCAAGTATTCTGCTACCAAAAATTTTTATTCCCAACAGCCCACACATATTTCACACTCAAACCAAAGTGTTATCTTAAGATAGTCAATAGAAAGTACACTATGGTTATAAGGAAATTTTGTGCACACTAATTGCACCTTGAAACCCATTTTTGTTTTTAAAGAGTATAATTCATTTCATTAAAAAGTAATAATCGTTCACAATTAATATTAATAATTTTACTAAATTAACTACTCCCTTCATCTCAAGGAACCCTTCATACTCTCCTTAATTGTTTGTCCAAAAAAGTAAATGTCAACTCATTCCAATATCCACAAAATACACTTTAATTTCAAAATTGTCATTCCCACCTATGACACATAACGTAATTACACAAAAATACCAAATTAACCTAAATAAAGTCAATAAAGTTGGTCATAAAGGTACTTTTCTTAAACAACAAGGAACGGTAAACATGATGTGTCTTCCGAAACGGAGGGAGTAATACTTTTAGTGAAACAACTAATACTATTTTAATTAACTAAGCAATACTCTATAAAAAAAAATTACGCATATGTTGCAAGGTGCAAGTTGCAACAGATGTACACAAGTGTCTATCTTTGCCCAATCACAAATTTAGGTGAAAATCCACAATCTATAGAGAAGTGTACTCATATGATATGTCAAGGATTAACTACTGATATTGCCCCAAGAACCCTAAAAATTGTAGAATTATGCCCAAACAGATCGCTCTTTATCTACTTTCATGGACTGAAATTAGAGAAAAGTGAGTCATCAGAAGATGTATGTTACCATTTCTCATCAAATATAGACGAGATATCCTGCCACACATCCTCATCCAAAAGCAAGTAGTTACCTTCAACAATAACTACTTTGTGCCTGTACAAGGGGGGAAAAGAGTGAAATAGAGTATAAAAAACGTACTGACAATACACCTAAATGTAGCAAGGCCAATAGTACAACATAATTGGGAAAAGGTACACTAAGAGCTGAAATCATGCAAGCTTGACATCTGGGAATTCTGTGGGCAAGATCTGTGTAGTTTATGTGAACATATAAATATTCAAGGTAGTGTTCTGAATGAGGATACGTAGAATCACAAACTCAACGAATCTGAATTCTTGAAGTCCCGTAAAACATACAAACATGGGTAATTTCTATATGCACCATGAGGTATAAGTCGAATATAAACTGATCAACAGTGAAATAAGATTCAATTGTAGTATTATGCACATTTGAAAAATCACTTATTAGATGCATGTACTTACTGAAGACTCACGAAGATATCATCTTCAACAGGATCACCCAAACCATGGTCAAAGGATGGTACATACACTGATCCCTGTAGGCGAAGATAAATATAACATAAAAAATTATGATCACATTCGTTGGTATTAATTATCAACCATAAACACGTAGGATATTAGAACATTAAGAATGATTCCAGCAATATTTAAGCAGTGTCACAAAGAAGAAATCAATTTAATCATTCAATTCACCGAATAAATGCGGTTACTAAATTGATTCAGATCATGTTGAGTGCACACATTCTGACTCGAGATAATAATTATCACCTGGTTTCTTAGATTTTGGAGACATCTCAAAAGTCGTTCAGGGTCAAATGTCCAAGGAGCTGAAAAACCATCACATGACCATTATTTTTTTTTTTTCATAAAATACCAAAATACATAGAAAATAATAAAGCTCACATCCCCTTCTTGCATGAGCTTCCTCTGGATCCTAAAAAGCAAAAGACAAATGTCAAAGTGCAGAATTAACAACCAATTTTAATAACAGCAATCACAAATCATTCAAAAAACATAATAATAAATTGCATTGGTAACTAAGAAGAAATGTTGGGAGCAGGTACCCTTGGATCATTCTTATATTTCATAAAATAGTATACAGCATGCAGCTTTCATCAACATATACATCAGAGGTGCCAGCAATTTTGATAGAACACTAACACAAGATCAAGAAAATAAATAAACACAGAAATAATCCTTCAAAGAGGGTCACAGAGAACGGAATTCTCTGCCACAAGCTGGAAGGCCCAATCCCTCAAAGAGGGCCATAGAGTTGAACTCTATCATAGAGACAAGCTCCAATACAAACCAATAAGTTTGAAAAATAGATCATTTCTTCTTGATGATCAAACCCTAGTAACATAGGAGTTTAAATAGGCTGAAGGCCCATAACAAAACCCTAACACTAAGTACTAATATGACAGAAATAGGAAACTAAGGTAATAAAGAAATAGGAAACTATATAATCTAAACAAGTAATAATTGACTTGAAATCAAAATACTAAAATAACTAATGTTTCCTTCTTGCTCTATCAGTTGCCTCCTCCTCCGAATAGCCTTGACCTCAAGCCTTTAAGTAAGAAATTAACCTAGTGCATCAGCCATGTCCATCTAGTTCAATGGTGTTTGGAAGGTAAGGTTGGGTCTCCTCATTGAAGGGCTTGCAGGAGCTTGAGTTTTTCAGAGTCATCACATGATAGAAGAAGGAAATATTAGTTATTTTATTATTTTGATTTCAAGTCAATTATTTCCTTATTTAGATTATTTAGTTTCTTATTTTCTTTATTACCTTAATTTCCTATTTCTATATTAGTACTAAGGTCTTTTCAGCCTATTTAACCTCCTATTACTAGTCATCAATAAGAAATTATTTATTTGCAGCCTTAATTGGTTTGTGGTAGAGTTCATCTTCTTTGAAGAATTGCAGCCTTACGGCTGGTGGCGAAGAATTCCATTCTCCATGGCCCTCTTGAGGAATTATCTTGGTGTGTTTTATTTATTTTATTTATCGTGTGTGCATATCTATCAATTGGTCCGACCTGCCCTCTCTTTGCCTCGATGACCAACACCCGCGCTATGTGAGAGAAAGAGAAACTCGAACCAGTGGTGGGACACAGGAGGAGATGCAAGAAACCCTAATCGAGTTCATGTCAGCAACGTAAAAAAAATTGTCTTGAGTCCATGTTCCAGTCGATACTTCAAAAATTGGGCACTAAAACGCCATAGGCTCTAGTGGCTATTCCAATTGCACCTCCACCCATGAGCGCGTGAAACTGGCTCTTATTGGCATGTCTAGGAAGGTGATGTTTTGGGCCCAATGGGTTTTTAAGACGCAACCCTAATATTCTTTGGGAGATTTATTCTCAAGAACTGATGGAGAGATTTGGGGATGTTTCTGCTCGGAACGCATACGAGGCTATGCACACTACTAGTCAAATGAGCTCCTTAGAAGAGTATTTGGCACTCTTTGAAGAACGGGTAGTGCAACTTCCATACTTACATCCGAAACGGTACTTAGGGATGTTTTGGGGGGCCTCAAACCTATGATTCGGTAACGCATATCTGATCCAGAATCTGTTGATGTTCATTCAGCCAGCACGGCAGGTAGAAAACTAACTCGATTCACGGAACCATCATGCTACTCAAACAAGCCATCATTCCAGGCAGCTAACCACAATTGTGCCCTTCCTATTTTCCAAACTGATCAACAACTTGGCCCTCTGCCAATTTTAGCCTCCACAAGCTCTCTACTAGCCCAACAATTGGACCCTCCAAGCCACCTCGGGCCAATGCAACACATAATTACCCGTCACTTGACAGCGGAGGAAGCCCGCAACTATCATGCCAAGGGAAAATGCTTCAAATGTGGTCTATCTTATGGGCCGCAGCATCGGTGTCCTGCTAAACAATTGAGCATCCTGATCGATCCATTGGAAGAGGACGCTGAAGAACTCTTAAGATCCATCAAACCCTTCAACAGGGAGACTCCACCTTCCTTTCCAAACACCAAGAAACCTGATGGATATGGCTGATTGCAGCCTTGCGGTCAAGGCTGTTCGGAGGAGGAGGCAATTGATAGAAGAAGGAAATATTAGTTATTTTAGTATTTTGATTTCAAGTCAATTATTTCCTTATATTAGATTACTTAGTTTCCTATTTTCTCATTACGTTAATTTCCTATTTCTACCATATTAATACTAAGGTCTAGGGTTTTGTTTATAGGTCTTTAGCCCATTTAAACTCCTATGTTACTAGGGTTCTATCATCAATAAGAAATTATCTATTTGCATCCTTAATTGGTTTGTGGCAGAGTTCATCCTTGTGGCCTTCTTTGAAGGATTGCAGTCTTACAGCTTGTGGTGGAGAATTCCATTCTCCATGGCCCTTTTGAGGGATTATTTCAGCGTGCCTTTATTTTATTGATCCTTTGTTCGTGTTCTATCATCGCCCAACAAATCAATTAGGATGCTGAAATGTTTGGCGTCAAACCTACGCAGTGGCTCATAAGGTTGACTAGTTTTGAAACATTTTCCCTCAGCACCATAATCGCTGGCTTCCTATGCTGTCAAGTGACGGATATTTATGTTGTGTGGTGACCCTGAGTGGCTTGGATGACTCGTTTGTTGTTGGGATAGTAGAGAGCCTGTTTTGGCAGAAATTGGCATGTTCAAAGCCATGGGATCTGACCTGTCAAAAGTAGGCAGGGTTAATTTGGGGCAGCACTACATCGATGTATCCTGGGTGTACTGGCTGTTGATCTACAATCATGTGTGATGAAGTCGATCAATGGAAGGGGGACATTGTTGCGTTAAACGTGGATACAACTGTTGGTGGGGATGTGGATACAACCGCTGGTGGGGAAGTTATTGTGGTGTCAAGTTTCAAGTTTTGCAAGAGTCGACTAGACGAGATGATCAAATTTGTTTTCTAGTGGTTATGTGGATGGTTTGTGTTTTATGCAATTTATCTTGCTTTGATGCCACCGATTCAAGTCTCTCTTTCTTCAACATGGCGTGGGTGTTTGTCATGGAGAAAAAGAGATGGTAGGTCGGACCAATTGACAGAACACGAACACAGGATCAAGAAAATAAATAAACATACACTATGATAATCCCTCAGAGGGCCACAGAGAACGGAATTCTCTGCCACAAACCCATAAGGTTGCAAAATATATAATTTCTTCTTGATGATCAAATCCTAGTCACATACGAGTTTAAATAGGCTGAAGGCACATAAATAAAACCGTAACTGTAAGTACTAATATGGCAAAAATAGGAAACTAATGTAATAAGGAAATAGGGAACTAAATAATATAAACAATGAATAATTGACTTGAAATCAAAATACTAAAATAACTAATGTTTTCCTTCTTGCTCTCTCAAATTTAAACCCATTTTAGTAATTAGAAGTTTCAAACTCCTTTTAGGAGTACACCAAATAATTAATCACAAGTAAAGCCAATGTCCTCTTTTTCACTTCTATCCGGGGTAAATTGAACACTAACAAAAAATAGTAGAATCCAATAGACTCAGTAAGACTTTGAGATAATCACATTACATAGTGGAAAGCCAGGAACATTTAAAAGTAGATTGCTTTAGCCAGATTATATATATTTCATATCATATAAGTTCATCCATAAACTGAATTATATATTAAGTTTTTCTCTTTTATGCCATTAAAAATAAATTCGAACCATTATATAAGGATCTATATAAAAATAAAATATTAAAAAAAAGCCAAGCAAATATAGTAGTTGAGGTCTTTAACATTAGTGTGATCTAACCTTCATTGCATCTAGTTGATGACGATAAAGATGGAACCCATCCATGGGAATCACAATTGCCACTTCCGGAGATTCCACTTGAGCATCAAACGAAGAAGACCGCTGGGCCCACAACTCATTGACACAATTAGCTACATGATATGCAAGCGTGCTCTTTCCAGCACCAGGAGGCCCACACACACCAACAATATACCTACAAGTATAGTTCATACAATTCTCAATTAAAAAAGTTTAATGAGCAGACAGAAGCCGGAGACGTTTCTAAATTACTACAACTCTTGCAAAACTGTTATAAATGATAATTGATCTTTATGGTGCTTGAGCAGTTAATGTCCTCTTGTAGTTAAAAGAGAACACTGTCTATGGACTAAACAAGTGATTAAAAAGAAGTTACTAAATGGTATAGAAATC
Organism: Pogostemon cablin; assembly: GCA_023678885.1. Lineage (NCBI taxonomy): Eukaryota > Viridiplantae > Streptophyta > Magnoliopsida > Lamiales > Lamiaceae > Pogostemon > Pogostemon cablin. The sequence continues at coordinate 12,900,575 of CM042993.1, forward strand.
AAAGAAGAAGTTAAAATAAATATTTAATAAACAATAATGATATAATTCTCACAACCAATACAGTAGATATAATATTTATGTTAATTAATTTATAATTAAGATATTATCCTGCACATGCCCATGCCAGAAACAATGATTCTTTCTACTTCACTAAAGAGAACTAGTACTGGTGCTTTCCTTTTCTTACATAGTTATTGCAACAAGCCATAAGGATACTAGCGTGAAAAATATCTCCTACAACTGTTGTGGCAAGAAATGTTCTCGCATCTATTGAAGGTGTCATTTTGAGAAGAAAAGCTTAAAAGAGAGGTTATTCACATGCGTTTAAAATTTGCATTAACAATCCTTCCCATACAAACATGGATCACGTAGAGAACATTTCATTTACAATTTTGCCCATTTAAACAATGATCACATAGAGTATATTGAATTAACTATCATACCCAAAGAAATATCCAATTATTTTTACTAAGAGCTGAATTTTTTAAGAGTGAAAGTTAAGAACTCACTTAAAATTGGGATTTGATTCAGCTGCAGCAACAGGAACAAGACGTTCTGCCAAGATATGATATATCTCATTCATGCACCTGACTGAACTAAGTTAATGCACTTGAAAAATTCAAAAGAAAACATACAAACAACAAGACAACAACATAAACTGGAAAACTTTAACAGGAAATGACGCACTAAAATGTACAAACTTGATTTTTAAGGAGCTGCATAAGGACCTTCAGAATGAGAAATAAAAATATATTGAAATAATCAACTGAAAAGCTTCCATATTTTTTTCTAGAAAGACATTTGTAGATAAATTGATCATGCCTCATTTAATACACAATAACCACATACATTGCATCCCCTAAGGGCTAGGCCTAGGCGACAGCTTGAATTCTGTTCTGCTCCTCATGGAAACATACTTCCACCAAGAGAAAAAGAATATTAATATAAAACCACATACAGAAGCGAGTGCTATATTTTAGCACTTATAAGACAACTCCATAGACAATGCATTATGCATTTGTCGCTAAAAGTCACAACAATTTCCAAAATGTGTAAAGAAACCTTAAAGGAGTAAAAGCTAAATCTTGAATGCAAAAGTACATGCTCAAGGCCAAAGGAATACACTATAAAAAATATAAAAGTAATGACTAAAGCCTATGAATGGATGTCATCTAGGAAAACTTGAGAAAGATGAGTACAGAAATTATAACAATGGCATACCCTGACTCTACGATGGGAACTTCCTTCAACTGACAAGTACAGACCTGATCAAAACATTTTTATAATGGTATCAACAGAAACGAAACATCAAGAAAAGCAAATGCTATCCATTTTCGCTCCATGTACTACTAAAGAAAGATGTGGAAGCTATTATTATGGCATTCAATGATGTAAAAGGAAATTGAAAAGGAACCTGCAGGCGATTTTGCTTCCGAACTAAAGATGTATTCCAACTAACCAAAGGCCTGGTGGCACTAGTTCTTGAAAACACATTAACCTGATTCCATTTTGCAAACCATGCCTTTTTCGGTAGAAATTCCTCTGCATTCAAGCAAAACAGAGAATTGCCTACGATTAAGCATAAATTGGCATTTAATGTCATTCCTGATCAAGTGTCGTCACAGTGCGAAAGAAATTGCTTACACATATTGAAATTCAAATAAGATTAGGGCAAAATATCTCAACGGGAAATAAAATAAAACTCTGATCAGAAGGCATTCAATGGTCGGCGTTGAAAGGGTGGTAAGGAAATTAAAGAAAAATAAGGAGTGGCACCTGAGGGAGAATGCTGGAGTGATTTGCAGTTCGTGGAAAACGAGGAAACCTCCATGAATTTTGAGACGTACGAATATCCAATCTTTACAGGTTTGTAATCACCTTCACCCAAATCTTACAATTTTCTTGGATATTGCTTACACTCCTAAAAATTGTCCAATAATTAGAAAATAATTTTCTTTTTTTTTTTGAAAATAGAGAGCTACTTAATAAATCAAAACATATGTTAATTTTATTAGAGAACAATTTTAAAAGACTATAAAATTCTCTTCAAATTTTATTATAAACTGCAACGGAATAAATATTTAACATTCATTTAAAAGTATAGTATTTAAATATTATAAATACATATTTCAAAGAGAAATAATTTCGTCTTTATAAAAAAAAGAATTTAGAAATGTAAATTAATTAATATATTTTATTTATTTATTTTTTTCTTAGTAAAACAAGGTAATAAAGTTTTATCAAATATATTATATCAAACCGAACTTATTTAAGAACTGTACAGATACTCACTTTTATATAAATAGGTAAAGCTATATAAATATAAGTATATATTTATTTTATTATACATCATTCGGAGTTTTCACGTCTTGCTGCAGATCAAAAGACTTCATTCTTTAACCTGAAAAATTTTTGTTTGAAAATGTGAGATTGAAATCTCAGTGAGTAATTTTGGCGAAATGTTAATCAGTAAATACATAATGATATGATTACTTTTTTTCATGACAACCAGAAAGTTAGTCACTACCATGTTTCATAGCCCGTCGACTACTACCATTGTCACGACTCGTCAGCCGCAACCATAAAATTCATGACCCATACGACCACTACCATAAGAGAAGAAATAAGCATACTTCATATGCAAACCAACAATAACATCCAACCATTTTCAAACATTTTACCCACCTTTGATTCTTTTAAAATACTGTATTACGGCTTGAGTGGAAGAATGATCCGACGTCTTGTTCACCAGCACTTCACCTAGCATAATTACTAACTCTCTCATTTATGTATAGTAGTTTCAAAATTTTATCAAGGTATTTTTAATATTTGTATAATATATATGTATAACATATTACAAATAATATAATTATTTTTGGGGTTCAATTCCAATGCTTAAATAAAATATTAATAATATAATAATCACGTAAGTTCATTTAATGATAAGATCAGAGGTTTAGCCCTCCTTTTTATGATATAAAATGATATACATAAAATAATATAATAAATAATCTTGTACACAACATATGTGCATGTATATATCATTATCATTTTATGATTAGATTTGAGGCTTGACCTTCCTTTTAAATCATAAAATGATAGTTGTATACACATAGTAATATATTATGACATAATAATAATAATAACAATATATAATATAAACAAAAATAGTAGTATAATAATATTAATAATAACAGTAGTGACTCAAGAAGAAAGATGGAAAATTCACAAAATTTTTTACTTGTTTTTGGGGTGAAAATTGGTGACAATCAATCATCTATTTATATCAAAAATTCTTACGTATGAATGGGTGCTAGTGTGTGTGAGTTTTACTTGGAAAATAGTGTGTGTGAGTGTGTGAGTTTACTCCAAAAATTTTCAAAGAAATACTTCAACTTGTGTTCTAAGTTATTAGGAAAAACATGCATATTTATAGAAGGAAATTCAAAGATGATTGTTGTAGTCAAAACATTATTTTTTTGAGTTTTTTGTTTGTAAATTTCATGGAATCTTTTGCTTCTTTTACTTCATGAATTCAATTCATCAAAAAAAAAAAGGCATGTGTGGAAATAGGTGTAATAATAATTTGTGTCACTGGTAATAAATTTCTTTCCTAAAATAATTTATAAATTACAATTTTTTCATGAAAAATCTATTTGCTCCATAAATTTAATAAATAAATTCTCATCATGGATAAAGCCTTTGAATAATTATTTGATTCATAAAATAATAATTTGTATCATCAATAATAAAGAACCATCAATATCAATTTAAATAATTAAAAAGAATACTAATTTTCTCTTTATTTTATGATAAATTGATTTTACAAGGTTCAATTCCAACAATAAATATTTTTGCATTTATTGAGCTTAAAATAATGATGTATGTAAATTTTTAAAATTTAAATGACGTATAAAAATTTATACATATTTTACCAAATGAAGAAAAATCACATTTTGTTCACTTAATAAAAATTTAAGGCATAATAATTCTATAATCATAAAATTCATAAAATATCACTCACATAATATGTGAGGTACTATATTATAGCTTTTTAGGAAATTAAGACCCTTATTATACATACATATAGGAAATTTAAACATTTATAGTAATTTATTAGTTGAAATATTTTGCATGTTCTTATTATCCATTTTATAGTCTATATTTTCTTTTTAAACTCAAACTTGATGTTCCTCGTATTTTATTTGCGCTAGGAGTGCATTTGAACTTGGACTCCTCGATCACTTCTTCCTGCAAACTTTTTAAAACAAGAAAATTTTATAAATAACATTTGAAAAGTAATATAAAAATAATATTTAATTTTGAGGTATTACATCCTCCCCTACTAAATAAAATTTCGTCCCCGAAATTTACCTACTCGCTTCCTTTGTAAAAGTATGGGTATTTCTCTAAAATCTCATTCTCACCTTCCTATGTGGTTTCATCTCTACCATGCCTACTCCATTGTACTTGTACCAAAGGTATTTCTCGAGTTTTTTTTTTTTTTGAGTTAACCATAAAATGTTGATCATGTGTATCTCCGCATAGGTCAAACTTCTCTAAATTCTTAAAGTTAATCACGTGACATGAGTCTGCAATATACTTACATGAAATACATTATAAATAAAGATAGTCAAGGCTAATTTATAAGCCACATTTCTAACCTTTTCCAGTATCTCGAATAGTCTGACGAACATTGGCTTTAATCTTCCTCTTTTCTCGAACCACATCAATCCTTTAATTGGTGCAATTCTAAGAAATAACCTTTCTCAATCTTTAAATTGTAAGTCTTTCCTTCGTATATTGGCCTAAGATTTTCTTCGATCTTGTGCTTCTATTCTCTCCTAGACCGTTGTATTTGCCTCAATCAATTTTTTTAATACTAATTCGAGATCCAGAATCTTTCGAACTATATTATTTTCTAAATAATTAGCAATGGATACCTTTTTCCGTAAGGTGTCATTCGAATGGTAGCCTGGAAGTTGTTCGTTATAAGTAAATTCTATAAGCGAAAGATATGTTTCGTAGTAAGACACATGTTGTCTTAAACTTGAGTATCGTCCCTAATGATCTTTGTGAACTCCTCTAGAATTTTTAAGTGAAACCGCGTGTCAATATTAGATATTATTGACACCAGCATGCCATACAACCTCACAATCTCATTAATATATATTTGAGCAAGATGGTCCATAGTAAACGTCATTTGCATTAGGATAAAATAACTTATCTTGGTGAGTTCATCAATTTTTCAGATGACATCGTGATTTTTTGTTGGGCTTTAGAATTCCACTTACCAACTCTTCTAAGACATGTTCCTCTTTCCACTTAGGAATCTCAAGTAGTTGAGTTAATACAAAAGGTCGTTGATACTCAACTTGGCTTGTTGACATGTTAGGTATTTACTTACAATCCATCCAATACTTTTTAATTCATCCACACCAATATGATTTCTTTAATTATTGTACATTTTGGTTTCTCCTGGTTGCACAGTAGTTGGTGTGTTGTGAGCTTCGGTGAGGATTTCTTTATGTAACTCTTCATTGTTTGGCTCACATACTCTTCCTTCTTATACTAAGATTTCTTCAGAGGTCATAGAATACCCTCGAACAATATTTATTGAAAATTTTCCTTTTATCATCATCTCCATTCTCTGCTTTATGAGATCCTTCAAGGTAGGTCGTATTATAAACGTTGTAATTGTAAATGACATGTAATATGGCCCGATAAATTTTTGATTCAACTTTGAAAACTATTGAATCAACGATTCTTGCTTTGTAGGCTTCATAGGTAATCATCATTCATTTTTCCTACTAAGAACATTTTCCACAACATTCGTTTTTCCTAGGTGATAAAGAATTTCACAATCAAAATACATTACCTATTTGAGCCACCTCCTCTGCTGCATGTTGAGTCCTTTCTTGGTGAAGAAATACTTTAAACTTTGTGATCAATGTAGATTTATTTTTACTCTATAGGGTAATGACGACATATTTTCAGTGCGCAAACTATCGCAGTCAGCTCAAGGTCATAGGTTTGATAATTGTTTTATGTTGTTTTAGCTGCTTTAAGGCATACACCACAACTTTTCTGTGTTGCATTAAAATATATCCTAAGTCCAGTTTCGAAATATTTGATTACAAAATCCTTCTGTCCCATTTGGTGTGGTTAAAACTTATGCTTAAACTTTTGGAAGTTATCTTCAGACTTTTGAGTGAAAATTCCCATTCTTCTTCATAAGTTGATTTAGTGGTTTAGAAATTCATGAAATTCTTGAATAAATCTGTGATAATATCCTGCCAATCCTAGAAAATTCTATAACTTATTTATGTTTGAGGAAGTTTTCCAATTCAGTACTACTTCCTCCTTTGTTGAGTCGACCTTGATCCCATTAGAAGATGATGTGACCTAGAAAATCAATCCAAAATACGCATTTGCTGAATTTAGCATTGAGTTTCTCTCTTTCTTGTTTCTATTACAATTCTAAGATGTTTATCGTGTTATTCCTGTTAATGTTTCATGCTCCTCTAAGTCTTCTATTTCAACCATTACATTCACATGAGCCTTTTTTTTATTCAAATTTTGTAACGCTCTCTTTAAGTGGCTTGGGCGCATTATTGTTCCTCTTGGATAGTTGGTACGCTTTTATAGGCATAGGTTCCTGATCAACTCCTCTCATTGGCCTGTCATGAGCTTCATGTGCTCTTTGATGGCCTTGTAATTAAATACGCCTCTTCAAGACAGAATTCCTTTTTATGTATACGCTTATAAGTATGATATAGTGTAATCATAACTTGATTTGGTCTTGTGTTTATCGTCAGTTGATTTCTTTCTTACCTCGAAATCGACGGGGTTGTTGATGATAAAATTGTTCTACAACGTCATTCATCATTGGTCTAGGTTCATTCACTTCTGGGTTAACGGTGGAGCTTGTTGAGTATAATTTTGAAGGGTAGTGAAAAATTCTTGAACTATATCTGCTCTAGAATTCCTATTTATACTTCCTATTGATTTTAACCTATGGAACACTCCGATGTTCCCCTATTTTCTCAGAAACTCATTTGATACTTAGTTGGAGGCGTCATTACTAACTAAAATCGAAAAGTTCAACACATTTTAAGGTTTATTAGTGTAACATTCTTAAAATAATATTATTTTTACCACACATGCATTACTACTAATATACACATATATTAACTCATGTTCATAAGCTTTCACTGCCGCGATTCAATGGCTTAGTGACATAAGTCATACAATAATATATTAATTTGTAATATATATAAAGTAAAAATAAGTTATTCAAGAATAAGTATTCTTAGGAAGAAAATCACAATTGTCACTAATTCTAGCAATATTGTCTTGTGCATATATACAGGCAAGCAAATCATAATCATATATCATAATATGTCTATAACTCTATAGCCTTACAATATTACGAGCATAAATCCTACTAAGGTCATGTTTCTACAATAGAGAATATGGAGTAAAGGCATACTACTTTCTATTTTTCTATACTAGATATATGTATCTCTATTAAATCTTAATATTAGTACTGAATGCTAGGATTTTGCAATTTTTTCATACCTTATAAGTAGAGTATAAAGATTATGGTGTGTATATTCTTCAAACTTGACACTATGGATGATATGTTGGATTTGTTGGCCATTAAAGTAGTATAGAGGAGGAAAAATTTCGTAAAACATGATTCACCTTTAATTGTCAATCGAATTTCATTCCAGGTCATTGGGTCATAACCAGTCTCCACAATACCAACACTCTTCCACTCAACTTCTATAACCTTTAAGTCCCCACTACTAGCCATAGCCTTTGTTCCTGAGCCTTAATCTTCCACTCCTTCAGTACTTTACTTTTTCTCCCAACTCATCTTTCCAGTTTTTTACTTAACTTTTTCACAAACTTTAATATAGTAAATTTTAATCCATAATAATAAATTAGTCCAATCTACGGACTTAAGGTTTCTTAAACACTTTTCCTCAAGTACAATTTTGCGTCTAAATTATTAATAACACATCATCTCCAGTTGCTACCTTAAAACTTAAAAACAAGAGTCACACATTGTATCCTTTTTCATATCTATCCTAAGAGCTTGATTGATATATAAGTTCAACATGATTTCACTGAGAGGACATTAATACCCAGGGATGATTTTTTTGTTCAATTAACATACATAAAATAATCACTCTATTTTCCTAAAATTTCAAATATCATTCTTCATCATCAAAATACCTCATTCAGTGTTTTCTATTTCTTTCCTTTGATGATCAGTTAATGAATCATCAATCAATATAACAAATTCTCCTTTCATGAGAGTATGATCAAATCATTCATAAATTCCTTTTTTGTAAAACTCAAAAATTAGGAAATCATCATTTAAAAATACATACCCAGTATTGAATATTGTCTGCTAGCACGACGTGGATCTCCATCGAGTAGTTTATATATATATAAAAGTATAAATATGTAAAATCTTTTTTTTTCTTCAAGAAAATTTTAACCGAGGCTCTGATACCACTCTGTAGCACCCCAAATCCAAAGTCTTTTTTTTTTTTTAAAATAGAGAGCTATTTAATTTTATTAGAGAACAATTTTAAAAGACTATAAAATTCTCTTCAAATTTTATTATAAACTGCAACGGAATAAATATTTAACATTCATTTAAAAGTACAGAATTTAAATATTATAAATACATATTTCAAAGAGAAATAATTTCGTCTTAAAAAAAAGGAATTTAGAAATGTAAATTAATTAATATATATTATTTTTTTATTTTTTTCTTAGTAAAACAAGGTAATAAAATTTTATCAAATATATTATATCAAACCGAACTTATTTAAGAATTGTACAGATACTCACTTTTATATAAATAGGTAAAGCTATATAAATATAAGTATATATTTGTTTTATTATACATCATTCGGAGTTTCCACGTATTGCTGCAGATCAAAAGGCTTCATTCCTTAACCTGAAAAATTGTTGTTTGAAAATGTGAGATTGAAATCTCAGTGGGTAATTTTGGCAGAATATTAATCAGTAAATACATAATGATATGATTACTCTTTTTCATGACAACCCGAAAGTTAGTCACTACCATGTTTCATAGCCCGTCGACTACTACCATTGTCACGACTCGTCAGCTGCAACCATAAAATTCATAACCCATACGACCACTACCATAAGAGAAGAAATAAGCATACTTCATATGTAAACCAACAATAACATCCAACTATTTTCAAACATTTTACCCATCTTTGATTCTTTTAAAATACTGTGTTACGGTTTGAGTGGAAGAATGATCCGACGTCCTGTTCACCAGCACTTTACCTAGCATAATTACTAACTCTCTCATTTATGTATAGTAGTTTCAAAATCTTATCAAGTTATTTTTAATATTTGTATAATATATATGTATAACATATTACAAATAATATAATTATTTTTGGGGTTCAATTCCAATGCTTAAATAAAATATTGATAATATAATAATCACGTAAGTTCATTTCATGATATGATCAGAGGCTTAGCCTTTCTTTTTATGATATAAAATAATATACGTAAAATAATATAATAAATAATCATGTACACAACATATGTGCCTGTATATATCATCATCATTTTATGATTAGATTAGAGGCTTGACATTCCTTTTAAATCATAAAATGATAGTTGTATACACATAGTAATATATTATGACATAATAATAATAATAACAATATATCAATATTAACAAAAATAGTAGTATAATAATATTAATAATAATAGTAGTGACTGAAGAAGAAAGATGGAAAACTCACAAAATTTTTTACTTGTTTTTGGGGTGAAAATTGGTGACAATCAATCATCTATTTATATAAAAAATTCTTACGTATGAATGGGTGCTACTGTGTGTTTATGAATGGGTGCTAGTGTGTGTGAGTTTTACTTGGAAAATAGTGTGTATGAGTATGTGAGTTTACTCCAAAATTTTTCGAAGAAATACTCCAACTTGTGTTCTAAGTTATTAGGAAAAACATGCATATTTATAGAAGGAAATTAAAAGATGATTGTTGTAGTTAAAACATTATTTTTTTGAGTTTTTTGTTTGTAAATTTAATGAAATCTTTTGCTTCTTTTACTTCATGAATTCAATTCATCAAAAAAAAAATATAGGCATGTGTGGAAATAGGTGTAATAATAATTTGTGTCACTAGTAAGAAATTTCTTTCCAAAAATAATTTATAAATTATAATTTTTTCATGAAAAATCTATTTGCTCCATAAATTTAATAAATAAATTCTCATCATGGATAAATCCTTTGAATAATTATTTGATTCATAAAATAATAATTTGTATCATCAATATCAAATTTAAATAATTAAAAAGAATACTAATTTTCTCTTTATTTTATGATAAATTGATTTTATAAGGTTCAATTCCAACAATAAATTATTTTGCATTTATTGAGCTTTAAATAATGATGTATGTAAATTTTTAAAATTTAAATGACGTATAAAAATTTATACATATTTTACCAAATGAAGAAAAATCACATTTTGTTTACTTAATAAAAATTTAAGGTATAACAATTCTATAATCATAAAATTCATAAAATATCACTCACATAATATGTGAGGTACTATATTATAGATTTTTAGGAAATTAAGACCCTTATTATACATATAGGAAATTTAAAAGTTCATAGTAATTTATTAGTTGAAATATTTTGCATGTTCTTATTATCCATTTTATAGTCTATATTTTCTTTTTAAACTCAAACTTGATGTTCCTCTTATTTTATTTGCGTTAGGAGTGCATTTGAACTTGGACACCTCGATCACTTCTTCCTGCAAACTTTTGAAAACAAGAAAATTTTATAAATAATATTTGAAAAATAATATTTAATTTTGGGGTATTACATTCACACTTTTCATTTTTGTCCATTCCTTATTATAATTAAGAATAAGTCAAATCTACACATATACTCCCTCTGTCCTGCGTTAAGGTTTGCGTTTTCTATTTTGAGTTATCTCAAGTTAAGGTTTATGTTTTCTTTTTTGTCCAGTTGGACCAACACAATATAATTATTTATTCCACGTGGGGCCACCCACAACATTAATACAACTATCCACTTTACATTAAATATTATATCTCTCACCTCACTACACATTAAATTATTTTATCTCTTAATCTACGTGCAAAAAGCAAATGTAAACGTTAACACAGGATGGAGGGAGTATATAACTACGAAGGTGAGGTGTGAACTGATGCACGTTTTCTTTGCACGCAATATTAATCCTCAAGTATTAAGGATATCAATTGCAGCTTAAGCAAGCGACCAAGTTAAATATTAAAGGAGGGCGTATTATCAATTTAATTATTATCTAAATTAACTAAGACGAAAGGCAATAAGAGTTGTAGAATTAATTATCAACTAAAATACTAAAATTAAATAACAAATAAAATAAAATAGCACTAGAAGAATACAAAAGTGACTCAAGAATGGAGAATAGGTAGCCCTAGAGTAATCCAGTTTCACTCATTAGTTTTCCTTTCGTGTATCAATATCCGACTCTGCCTAGTGGAATATGGACGCATCACTAAGCCATGCAAATCTACTCTATAGACATAAGTAAATATGCATGTAACACGTGTGAATAAGCTTAGAGCAAGAGATATAATTTCACCTCCCTTTCTAGGTACTATCAGTATCAATTATTTCCCCCGAGGATTGGTACTCTAACCCGATATGATCTCCCTTTATAGGTACTATAAAATTAACCTATTTATCCTGCTTATTAACTCGAATTCAATTCAATTAATAAACATTCATATATGACAGTTCTAATGAAGATTCGGGGTCCCCCCACTTAGAATCAAAACATGATATCCTGTTCAGCAGTGAACGCGTTCAATCAACAATCAAGATATATATTCAGACTCTATATAACAGTTAAAGATGCACAAAACGACCGTGAATATAGATTAAAAATGCATAATCATATATAAAATAATTCCACAAGTAGTGTTGTACGGAGTATACACACGAAAGTTCAATTAATTCATAAAAATCTTCAAAACCCTAGATCTACCAAAAAGGCTCTAGCCCATGGTGTTGTAGAAAATACACATGGGGGTTGGATAGATCTTACCCATATGTCTGAAAAATACAAGATAAATTAGGAAATGATAAAATTCTACATGCGGGAGTCGTCGCGTCCTTCTCCGTCTTGAATTCTCCTCTTGGTTCTCCTCTTGATTCTACAGATGAATCTTCAAAGTGATGGATGGATGGAGGGAAGGATGTGGATGATGGTTGGGGGGATGATCCCCCCTTATGGGGTGGTGTAGGATGGATGTGTTGTTCTCTGCTCACATGAATAATAATGTAAAATATATATAGGTGTGAGAAGTGAATTAAATAAGAAAATAAATTATATGAGTAAATCATGGAGGATTATATGATAAGGAGATTAATTGTGCTCTAAGAAATAGGTAATTTTTGGAAATTTTCGGAAATTCTCGCTGGCAGCTGCGCGACTTCACGATTTTGAGCATAACTTCCTCGTCCAAACTCCGATTTGAGTGATTCTTGCACTCACGTGATCCTCTTTTCATTGAATTTCTATTTATATAAAGATATCACCAAAAGTCCAAAATTTGAAGATATAAAAAGTCATGTAAATTGGAACAGTCGTGCTGAGTAGAAACAGCTTGCGCGACGTCACCATTTCGATCATAACACTCTCGTTTGGACTTTGATTGAGGTGTTTCTTATGCCAAAATTACCCACTCTTCTGTGACTTTCCAACCATATATCACACTTTCATTTTTGAGCTCCAAACAAATACATAAAAATTACACAAATTGGACGTGCGTTTTTCAATATTCTTGCACAAGTTGCACCTATTCTCCAACTTTGCATTTTTGATCTTTTTTCCATCTAAAACACAATAAAACACCTCAAACGTACCTTTTTCTCATATATATTAAATATAGGACACTTGTGCTAATATATGATAACAATTCCTATAAAAAGTGTTAAATTGGACACTCAAACAGGCTTATTTTCACTCTCATCGTGAACCCCTAATTTTAGTGATGCTTAGTTTATGATAAAAATTATAGTTTATAATAGTTGTGTCTGATAAGGTGTCTTTAGTGCCCATGCTTGAAATGTTGATATAAAATAGTTGTAAGATGTGACCTAGTTAGGTTTTTATTTTGAAGTCTGCATATTCTTAAAAATATTTCCTTCAATATAGTTCTATGAAAAATAACATTAAGACAAGGATGTCAGTCTGGGTTCACTTTTAAGACGTGGGAAATAACCAAAGTAAATAGCTACAATTAACAGTCATCATTCTTCTTTTAATCCTTGAATAAATTAGACATTTTTAGTTGAAGAATGTGCAAACTTCATCACCACAACAAATTAGTTGCCCTCGTCATCACACCAACGGTAACTACTAAAGCAGCTAAAAATCCTACAAGTATATGACCAACGCATATACACAAGTTAAAATTTGAACACAATACACAGGTAAAGTTTGGTAAGTTCTAGATAATATTCAACACAACATAAATCCCGCTATTAGGGGATAGACTACTCTAAAAGAATTGAAATCACTTGCATCAATCGCACTCAAAATGAGTGCAAGCTTCTCTTTATAATCCATGCAAGTGTATAATAATGTGAAAGGCCCAATTTACCATGGGTAGCACTCGTAAAGAAACAAAAAATGTTTAGGTGGGCAAAATTGACTAGGTTGATCAATGAAAGATTTGTTGAAAGAACAAAATTTATATTCTAAACATCATGGTAGTAACCAAGAAACTTCTACAATAAATAACATAAACAAATTAACGTAAGTGTTGAAGCTGGACTGCCAATATTGTTAAGGGAATGTATGTCACTTGGTCTTAAGTATTTAAGTATTAGGCTGATCGGCTGATAGGATTGACTCGTGGACTAAATGAAAGTACGATTGTAACTGTTTTACTGGCTCAAGTAATCATTCCAAGCCCTGGAAGTCTTACTACCAGTCTTATGATCTTATTATATTTCGATAGTCCCTAAAGTGAAAAGTATCATAAGATAAGAGAGATTCGTTCTCCCCTTTTCTTTTCTAGTCAAGTGAGGTAGTCCTCTACCGGGAGCTTAGCCTTGTTTTAACCTTCAACTTAGCTATGCGCAAAGGAAGCCTTTCTCTGCATATGTATGATATTTCATCCATGAGTGTGTTAATACGAGAAGGCTGGTGGGTGGGTTAGGCCGAGCCTGATTCGGTTATGACAGCAAGGGGGTATACAATAAACTGTTATACTGAAGAGCCAAGTCAAACTTGATGTTGAGCACTTTGGATAGACTGACGGGCCTATACACGTACACTTTGATGTTAAGCGTCAATGGAAAGAGAGCTACTAGGCGAATATTATAAATCTAGCCTTGATCTTCACCTTAAAGTGAAAGATAGGCTGTGGCAAAGGGCATGATTGATAAGCTATGGCATCGTCGAGATGGTGGAAGTACCTCTTGTCCCTACTCCGGACGCGGAATTCTCTGTAGAAAGAGATAGAAGCTAGGCCTACCAATCATAGTCTCGTTGGTGGTGGACTATAGATAGGACATGGTCCCCTAACAATAATGTCCTTGCAATTTTGAGAGTACATGCCACTCAACAAATAAATAAAATATGCCCAAATTCAATGAACAATTTAGTTTTTGATATACTGTATCAAAATGAAAATGAAAAATTATTGGCATCTCAAATATTATTGCCTCATTTTTTTTCTCTCTTTTTAAAGAATCATGAAAGCAAATTTTTTAGATAATGTATGAGAGAAATGTAGATACCCAAAGAGGCTGTCGACAAATGACAACATAGTACCTTTGTGGCAACACTATTCCATGTGAGTGAAATGCTTTGACACAAACATACCATTTATATAAGTGTAATATTAGGGATTATCAATATCCCTTTTAAAATGGTTATCATGGTTACTATTGATACAAACTCATTATTGTTTTCATTATTACTCATAATTGTTTAAATTAAATTATTACTGTAACATTTTCTAACAAGTTCAAAACTATGTAATGTGGCCCTAAAAAATAATAATACTCCCTCCGTCCAGTTTTAAGGTGTCAGTTTATTTTTTGTACGTTGATTAAGGAGTATTATTATTATATGTAAATTGGGTAGTTGTATTAGGTCATCTCCAGCAGTTGACTCCATTTTACAGCACATTTACCCCTAAATGCAGACAACTCAATAAATCATCTCCAGCAGTGTCTTTCATTTTTTACTCCAAAACTTAAAATAATAATATATTCATTTTATTAATAGTATTTTTATTTATTTTTACATTTAATTTTTTTCATTATTTATTTTATTTTTGAATAAAAAAATAATATAATAACATAATCATTAAAATTACGTTATAATTTTTTATGTTTATGTGCTTTATTTTTTCTTGTCTAGTAATGTTGTTTTAACAATTTATTTCAATTAAGGATATGTTTTATAATATATTAATGTAATGTAAGTTTGTGTTTAGAATTTTAATATGTAATGTAATTTTAGTTTTTAATATATTTTATTATTTAAGTAAATATAAAAATATAGAATTTTTTTTCACATATATATTAATTTACTATTAAAACTAACAATCATAATATTTTTTTCAATTATTTAAATTAATTATTATAAATAAGTAAAAAAATAAAAAGAAAACAGCAAAGTGGACGCTAAATGTATACAACATACATATTAATTTATCATTAATCATTAAAATTTTTATGTTATTTAAATTAATAATTGTAAATAAGAAAAAAAAGAAAGAGAAAAATGGGATGCAACCGACACTGTTGCGCTGGGATTTTCCAGACGCTACAGTGTATTCCCTCATTTTGCATCCACATTAGCAGTCTTGCTAGAGGGAGTTTTTGGCTGGAGTTTGCAATTATAGGCATTTATCCAGCCTTGCTGGAGATGCTCTAATAGGGAAGTGGTGAGTCATATTGTATATTGTGTACTTTTTTACTAAATAGGAAAAATTGATACCTTTGAACGGGACACCAAAAATAGTAAAATTGACACCTTAGAACCGGATGGAGGGAATAATAAATAAAAAAAGAACAAAAAAATGGTTTTAAAAGATCCAGCAGGAAACCTAGGAAAATACAGATCTCATATCATATTCATACATATCTTTGAACATCAATTATGTTAAATGTTCAGTGGCCATTACCTCTATTCAAGGCCATCCTGTTTCGGGCCACGACGCCTCACAATTCTCCAAGTCGTCGTTGGATCGCCTCATTCCCGATCTCCTCGAGCACATCGTCAAGGCGCTCAACGTCTGCAACTCCATCAATCACGGCATCAAGCTCGTCTCCACTGGCAGAAGATGGCGGAGATCGCAACAACGGCGTTGCAGTAGAATCTCATCAGCGAGGGCCAGGTCCGGTGGGCCCAAAAAGTTCTCACCATGATCTTAACTTCAATGGTGTTTGATGATAAGCAGAACAACTATAGTAGCTCTCACGGAAAATCAACGGATCGGACGTGGTCATTGGGTCACCGCGGCGCCGCCAATAACAAGGCCAGGAATGGCAGGCACTTCCGGCCGTTGTCATGGCCGTTGGTAAAATCGTGGTCGGCGGAGAAGTTCTGGTGTTTTCTATGTGGGCCTTAGTGGCAGTGTTTCTGTGCCAGAAGAGAAATGGGTTGATGACCCATATTAATTAGGTTTTTTAATATATTTTTTTGTTTTAATTTTTGTTTTCTAATTATGTAAAATTTTAGAAAATAAAATTGTCTTGTTGGCATTAAAATAATATTTAATTTATTGACTTACCTGCCATCAGGGCGCCATGTCATCATTCCGATTAGAAATCGGTGATTCAGGTTGTCACGTGGCGTTTTTCGGGGAAAATATTATGTGTTTGGCCCTATTTCTTCACTATGGGACTAAATTGACAAACTTATCTTTATTGGGACTAAAATAGACAATGAGAAAAGTTATGGGTCTGAATTTATTTTTATCCTGCTGACTCACCTGCCATCGGGGCACCGCCGCGCCACATAATCGTCTCGGCCAGAAATCGACGATTCTGGTTGTCTCACGTGGAGTTTTCTGGTGATGTCAATATTTTCCGGTAAAAATAGGACGTGTTTGGCCTTATTCTTCATCGGTGGGACTAACTTGACAAACTTATCTTTATTGGGACTAAAATAGATCATGAGAAAAGTTATGGTAGCCATATATATATATATATATATATATATATATATATATATATATATATATATATATATAGAGGATACCTCATATTAAAGTATGATCTAATAAGTATGATGAATGATACATTAAAGTATGACTTTAAGGTGTTACGTAGTATGACGAATTATAAGTAATGAATCATACTATAATATAACACTATAAATTATATTTTAATATATAATTTATCATACTTTAAATATTCAATAATATACTTCATCTATATATATAATGATCATACTTTAGTAGGGCCGACCCGTTTCACAACTCTCTTACATAAACATTGTCTAATAAGAGTGGGGATAGCAACAGGTGGGGTACCCACTTATTTTTAAGTACTCATACCCATATCCATTTAAATATCAACTACTTATACCCGTACCGTCCCTTTTAAAAAATTTATTATGATACTCGTACCCGTCTCATAACTATTTATCAGTACCCGTAAATACCCTTTTAATTAATATTCATTTATTTTATATATATACCCGCGAATACCCGTAAAAGTTATCAAAAATAGCACCGGAAGGTTTGATATTATATATATAACTCTGTATTAATAATAAAATTAGACCAAAAAATAAAATAAATTTTAAAAATCTTCAAATATAGATACCATACATTAAATGATAAAGGAAATAAACATAATTAAATAAAATGTCATAAGATAAAAGGACGTGACTGAAAGAAATCAACAATGTAGATTATTAAAAAACAAATAGGTGAAATTTTATTTACTATAATAGCTCGGAAATGTTTGCAGTAGTAATAATAATAGTAGTAGATGTTAAAAGATAAAAAATAAATAATTAAAAATAAATAATAATGATGAATAATAATGATCAAAAAAAGAAAACATAAAATAAGAATGAAATAATAGGTTCTCCTATCCCATCAAAATTTTGAGCTCATGTACCTTATGTATAAATTAAATAATATTATTTGTATATGTTAAGAAATTATTAAATGGAATGATTCCTAAAATTTACAAAATCAACCTTAAGTAAAATAAATAAAAATAAAATATAAAAAAGTCAAATGTATAAACTAATTAAAATGGATTGAACCATGAGTAATAAAAAAATAATATACAAAAATCCAATAAATATAGTAATAAGAATATATATTAGAAATATTAAAGTCAAACACTTGGCTTCATTTGGTACACAACATGAGATAAAGAGCTATATATTAAGTGTATATTATTTATATGGATACAAAGTAGTAATATGGATTGATATTTTTGTTTGGTAATGTATATAAAAAGAATTTTTATTAATATTAATATTTGTTTGTTAGATAGTACACATTATTATTGTAAGAAGAAAATTACTTTTCTGCCCTCATTTATTTATGTAATTTCAAGTATATCAAAAGGAATAAAAGTGTAAGAAGGATTTTTATTATATATTTATTATGTACACCTATTGATACGGTGCATCCACTTTCAGAACGTATACAAATATAAATAAAAATATATACAATTATAAAAAAAAATATATACACTTTGTTTGTTAGTTTTTTTTATGAAAAATTGAGTATAAAAAAGTATACAATTATTAAGAAACATATATACACTATTGAATAAAAAGTTATACACATATGGATGCTAGTTTTTTTAATGAAAAATTGAGTATGAAAAAAGTATACAATTATTAAGAAACATGTATACAAAATAGAATAATTGTATACAAAATAGAATAAAAAATTATAGGGTGCACCCAATATCAACTCTTTTTTATTTAATTAGCATTTTTGAGAAATTTGATTTCTTAATAACAACAATTTTCGTAAATTTATTTAAATTAGAATTTATACATATAATTAAATTAATATTATATTTTAATTTTATTCTAATATATTTTATAATAACACATTATTAAAATAAGTAAAGTTATTTTTTTTTTATCATAAATACTTTCTGAACTGCATCTCGCATTACTTTGTTAACTTAAATATGTCAATTTTATTTTCAAATTGATTGTTTTGAAAACATGAGAAAATTAATAAACTTATACCTTTTTTTTATTGCCTAGTTTGATTCCTTTTTATATATATATATATAATTACATAAATCACTAGCCACAACAAAGTATAAAGTACAAAAAAAATCACATTTTAATTTACATTGCAAATCTAAATACCCCAAAGTGCACTACATATACATTGCAAAGTATATAAATGGAAGAATTCTTTCATTATCAATGGTTGCTGTCCCGGTATAGATATTCATATTTAAAGTTAGAATGGTTATGTAACCGATGTTATTGTGTATAGAATGCATCAAAGAATTGTGAATTAGCTGACAAGTTGGGCTGGCAAAAAGTTTGGCGTTGGTGCTCAATCACATCAGTGCATCGAATACGAAGAGTCAATTAGT
Source organism: Pogostemon cablin (assembly GCA_023678885.1). Taxonomy (NCBI): domain Eukaryota; kingdom Viridiplantae; phylum Streptophyta; class Magnoliopsida; order Lamiales; family Lamiaceae; genus Pogostemon; species Pogostemon cablin. The sequence continues at coordinate 12,920,232 of CM042993.1, forward strand.
GGATTGCACTGCTCACCATATTTCCCGTTTTTCAATGACAAAATTTACAAGATGTCTCTTGTGAACTGCGAAATATAAAGTAGCCTATTAATGAAGCACAATTACACCTATATTCCTTTACTACATAATAAAGTGCTGTCTGAAGTTATTTTTTTGAAATTGCTACTAGTCGCAATGATGAACATTAGGAATAATATTTGTCGGAAAGTTTTTATTATAAAAATATGTCGTCTGCCTGTATAATTAATATGTATATATATTTTCTCAGCTTATTATAAAGTTATTTTTGTTACATATGTAGTCTCAGTACAATGACGGCCCACATTGGAAGTATAATGAATTTTAAACAAAGAAATAAATATGAATCACCAAAGGGGGAGTGGTCATGTTTATCAAAAACTTATGTTTTATCATTTCTTGCGATATTTATAAAGAAGTATTCGATGACATAAAATTTTTTCAACTAATTTTTTCCCTAGATTGGAACTCTAGTGACATTTTCATTGTTGCATTCTTTCATTAAATCGGTATATTAATCCCGATTTGTTACGGTTAATTATCCAAAAGAACAGTAGTGATGTACCCAACTTATACTAATTATTGCTTTATTAATTAATAGCCAGCGCTCAGATATTAATTTCTGAATTGGTACGTACTACAGAGTTAATGGACATGGTAATGATAGTATTCGTATGAAATTTCTATTATAAGATCACGTTGCCTCCATTAAGATTTAATATTTGCAAAGTTGTTTTTTTTGCTTAGTAAACAAGGTCTCGTAAGAATTCTTTCTTATTATATACTCCCTCCGTCCCATTAAAGTTGATATAATTTTTTTTTGCACGGAGATTAAGAAATATAATAATTTAATGTAAAGTGAAGTAAAGTGAAAGAAATAATATTTAATGTGTAGTGTGTAGTTGTATTAGAGGAGATATGTAAGGCTCATGAGAGTAAATTAATTGTTTTTTATGTGGCCCCATGTATTAAAAAGGAAATATGTCAATTTTAGTGGGACAAACCAAAAAGAAAAGTGTGTCAACTTCTATGGGACGGAGGGAGTAATTAGATTCTACATAATTTAATATCATTTGTGAATGGATTCAATATTGATTCTAAGAGCATATTATTTGTCGGCTATGTATCCAAACTGTCAATACAAATCACTTAAGGGAAGTGGTGAAGGTAGTATTTATCTAATAGTGATTATATGTTATTATCATAGCTTCCATGTTCCCTAAAATCCTATGACAGTTAACTAAATATTATGTTTAATCCTAGCTTGCGATATCTATATAGAAGTATTCAATGATATTGTCTTCCACTAATCTGTTTTATTTAGGTTGGATATGTAGTGACATTTTTTCATTGTTACACTGCTAGATATACTAGATTTTTAGGGACTTTTTATTAATAAATATTTAATTAAAGCGTTATATTAATAACAATTTGTTTTTGTTAAATCAGAAATATCCCTAAAACCCTAAACATTTGTCTTATGGGGTTAGATCATCTCAAAAGACAATACTGATGGAAGTAGGTTCCTAATATTAAATGAGCGGCTTATGAAGGTAAGGCGCAATAGTTGCGTGAAGGACAGGAATGTTGGTGATCTTAGCAAATGGATTTTGCACCCTGATAGGGTTAAGCCTCGTGACCCCAACAATTCACGGCTAACTGACATGGCATTTAATATGCAGACATAGCTTAATAGTTAATTGGGCCAACAGTAAATGACAAATAAAGTGATGCATTAAAGAAAGGGATGGCGGCAAAAGTTTTTTTTTTTTTTTCGAGAAGACTCTGCAGATCATTTGATCCAATGCAGATGAATGTGCCACTAGAGAAGCCAATGGAATCGAACAAATAAGATGCATACCTGTAGTCTACCAATCTGTAGAATGCATTGATTGGGCGGTGCACTAAACGATGAGAAAAGTATCATACGCACAGTACAACAGCCATTTACCACTAACCTCAATTACCTTTGCTTTTTGTAGGGGGAAAAATACACTTTTGATCCTTCATTTTTGGTCCCTAATTTTTTTTTGTCCCAAAAGTTGCAAATCGGTCCTGACCGCTAAATAATACTCCCTCCGTCCCAACTTCAACTTCACACTTTCCGTTTTGGTCCGTCCCAAATTCAACTTCACACTTCCATAAAAGGAAAAAGCAACAAACTAATATCCCTCTAACATACTTTAATTTCAAATTTGTCATCACCTTTTTAACATACATAACATACTTTATCATTTATTTATTACCCAAAAATATCATACTACCCTCAAAAGTAAGTCAAAAGTGACTTTTCTTAAATTCCGTATCTACAGTAAACGTGAACTTGAATTTGGGACGGAGGGAGTAGACAGAAAAAGTCAGAAAACATTAACAGTGAAGAAAAAGAGAAAAAATAAATCAATTTTAGGGAAATTTGACCCTTTTCCTTAATTGCCTTAACCCAACCCTTTCCACATATTACTGCCAACAAAATTCATACTACAAATTAAAAAGCACTAAAAATAACTTCATCTCTCTGCTATACACTAATAATAACTTCAACTTCACCACTATATCTATCTCTCTACCAAAATAATATGTAGTCTGTTATTAAGAATAGTAGAAAGAAGTCAAGGAGCTTTGGATGTACAAAACTAACTAGCAACCACTCATAATTTGAATAGCATCTACAACACTTGAGAGGTTAATAGCAACCTCTTGCAGGTGATTAGCTCATATTTGTAGAAATTTAAGTAGAATTTGGCTTCAATTCTTGTCTCACATCAACTCTGACCTTCAAACTTTTGTACAGAATATACAAATATTATAAGTTTTCATCTCAAGACAAGACAAGAAGAAAACCCCATATAACTAGGAGAAGGGCATAATCATATATATATATATATATATATATATATATATTAAAATGGAGATGTAAAATTGTCTTAATAATTGAATGTAAATGGAAAAATATGACTCCAATTTAATCACCAAAGTATCCAAATGCTTTGATGAATTCAGGATCCTTACAAGTGATTCTAAAGTGAGAGAAATACATTAAACGTGATCATCACAAGGAAGTATCAAACATAGTTTACCAAAGAAGATTAAATATAATTCAAAGTGCAAACAACGACGTTCACTTTAGCTTAACAACGTATAAATCTAGGCAATGCAAATTACAAGTATAACCAATTCAATCAAGAACACACTCAATCAGCAGATTAATATATAGAAACATAAAAGCAACCAACTCAAATCACCCAGCCTTAACTGGAGACAGAAAAAAAAATAAAAAATGCCTGCCAGAATTGAATTATTTAGAATAATAAATATAGATTGAGATTGACATATTACCGTCGGGGATTTGAGCTCCGCAACGTTTTTCTCTTCTACCCCGACATCTTTCGATTGCTCAAACAACGATCGAAGAAATTGCAACGGCGGGAGTGTTTCTAGTTGAGAAGAGAAGCAGCTACAACTTTAAGGCTGGAGAAGTTCTTCTCAACTTTTGAGAAGAGAAGCTGTTCACAGACGACGGCGGCAAGCAGCGGATTGGCAACGACAGTTTTCCAGCAATGGTGACAACATTTCTTCCGGTGAGAGGCGGCACGCAGAGAGGCGGCGAGGTTTCTGGCAGATTTCGACGGGGTTCGCGTGGCGCTTGGACCGACTAGAATGGATCTCGGCAGTTGAGGCGCTTCAGCAGCGGATACAGCACTGGTGCAGTAGGAAGTAGCGGATTTCACTGGAGAAGATGGTGGCAACAAGAATTCATCAGATTGGGGGGTTTAGAAAATTTGGATTTCAATGGAAGTGAAATTAGGGATAAATGAATAGAAAAGTGATAAACGAAGAACATGATCGGGTTAACCACTAACGTCCACGTGAGCAGCACATGATAATTCCGTTAGTTTAGTGGATGGAACTTTAAAAAAACGAACGGGACTAGAAATGTTACGAAAAGGATAAAAAATAAAATGTAACTCTTCATACGGATCTAAAGTGCAAATTTCTCATTTTGTATATGTATTAAGAAAGTGGCTTAATTGTAAACTTTTCTCAATTTAATCACAAATTTTAATTTTTATTTAAAAAAACATGACTTTTTCATATTTTTTCAATTAAATTGCGAACTTTATTTTTATTAATTAAATATACGAACTTTTTGTATTTTCTCAATTTAATCATTTAATACATAATTTTTTTATGTTTTATAATTTAACAACAATTTTCTATTAACAAATGAGTCAATTCATGTATGTTTCTAGAACTTTGTATAGAATATTGATGTGGATCATATAGAAATAAAGATATTTCTCGAAGTTTGTATAAAATATTAATTAGATCATATATTGTGCATGTTTATGTTGTTTAAATCTATTTCGCACATCTTTCAAATATCACATGCATGTAATCTATAAATACATATGCCAACCATTTTTATAAATGTTAAGAAAAATAATATAACAACATCGAGTTTCATAACATGTTCAATTAATTTTTTTTTTAATATTTAAAAAAATAAATAATTGATCATTCATAAAAAATTACTAAACACATTCTTACTGTTACAAAATGTGAGTAATTTTGTCTTCAGTACCTTTTTTTTCACCATGAAACTTATAAAAGTATATATTATGACTCATTATCTCAACAATATGAATTAATCACAACTTCTCACAATAAAATATGATAATTTTAAGAATTATTCATTTAATAAACAGTAAGCCAAAATGTATACACAAATAATAAAACAATTACCCAAACAAATACAGTTGATTTCAAAAAATTATCGCTAGAACATGTTAAGTCAGTGATACACAAATATAACCCAGAACATGTTAAATCAATGGGATACGCAAACATAACCTGAACATGTTAAATCAATGATACAGAAACATAACCAGTAGTCCAAAATATATAAATTATCCAGACTAAAAACCATTCAAATCATATAAGAACATGTCAAAAAACTCATTTCTGATATACAGCATAAGAATATGTTTCTACACAATATATAAATCATACAAAACATATAAGAACATATTTGATATGACTTCGTCGGCACAAATTAGTAAGATCTTGAAAATAATTACCTCATAAGAAATACACGATTATTCCCTTGAGCAAGACCAATTTTTTTTCTGGTTAGCATTATCACACCTTCAGGATTTCAGAGAGAGAATCGTGCTGATAACGTGTTGTAAAGAAATTAACAAGAACATATAATCAAAGAGGAAGATCAGAGAAGAGAGAGGGAAATATTTCATTTCATGTAATTCATCTCTTCCAAATTTACAAATAACTTAACCACTCTTTACATAGAGGAGAGTGGCAATTCTCTTTCCTTAATTTTCTAACTATATCGCATATATAGTAATGTTCGCATAAATGTATATTATAACAGTCTTTTTATTGTTTAATGGGTTTAATTATTTATTTATTTATTTAGAGAGTTTATTATATTTTTTAATATTATTGTCGATTTATTTGAACTTAAATTATTAATCTACTGTTTTATGTTGTAATGTAGAATTATAAATTTCGAAACGAAAACAATTATGAGAATGGAGTTATAAACCACAACGAACTTTTATCAAAATTTTTAATATTTTTAATATGTAGTTTATAAATTATATTTTAAATAATGCATATAAAATTTTGAGATAGTTATATATTTTATTAACTTAATTTTTTTAATTAAATAATAAAACATAAAAATTATGTATTTAAAGGAAAAAATTCATGATTAAATTGAGAAAATACAAAAAGTTCATGTATTTAATTGATAAAAATAAAGCTCGTGACTTAATTGAAAAAAGATGAAAAAGTCATATATTTTTTTGATAAAAAATAAAGTTCGTGATTTAATTGATAAAAGAGAAAAAGATTGTGTATTTAAATGCAATTAATTCGAGAAATAATCCTCATAATCCTATTTTAGTATTTAATGTTATAATTTCTTTGTCCCGCAATGGGTTTCTTTCCTCATTCGTATGTAACACAATAACATTCCGTACCCCAAATAATTTTAAAGTTACTTAATTTTAAATTTGTCTGTCTCTTTTCACACTCATAATATTATTTTACACTTTATTTATATTACCTATAAATAATAAAATATTCTTAAAAGTCAATAAAGTTGGTAAACAATATTTTTTTAAAAATAATGTGACACTTTATTTATTACCTATAAATACTAAAATATTCTTAAAAGTCAATAAAGTTGATAAAAAAATAATTTTTTTTAAATAATGTGGAGCATTGTGTTGGGTTAATTGTTGGATCGACCGGTTGGGAAAGTGAACACTTTTATTAAGTGGCTCATACAATATTTTACAATACAACCCTCTAACATACTCAAGACTCTCAATCTTGTGCTACAACTTTGATCGACCGGTTGGGTTAATTTTTTTTATAACATTCTTTCTTATTCTTTCACTATACACTAATATTACCTCACTTCTCTCTTACATCATAGGAGACCACTACTCCACTATTTATAGTGCTCTATAAATACTTCTAGTATGTCGGTGGCTGACAATATATTAGTGTACCTAGAATTTTTAAGATTAGTTTACCTATTAGGCATATGCACTCTACATTATTATAGAAGAACCAATTCAGCATCTGCAACTTGTTGCTAACCGCCCTTCTAGAATAATCACTCGTCTTCACAAAGCTTCTATAATTATCTGGATTAATCTAGAAATGTCGGTGTTGATCTTCAACACTCCCCCTCAATGTCGACTTTCTTCTTTTGGTCACGTTCATTTACTTTTGGATAGAACTTTCCCATAATCTCCACACGTTGCTGAAATTCTGCTGGACTCCTGGAGCTTCTTGTTTAAACTCGCATCTTCCATCCGAATCATCTACACGCTTACTTACTTTGTGAACCCATTTTCGTTTCTTCTTCTTTTTTGGCTTCTTAATGGACGTCCGACTAAACTTTAACCTTGGAAAGCGATTGGATTTTAACTTTCATATGTGATTGGATTTCACCACATGTGATCTTGCCGCTTCTGGTGTGCAACTCTGATTTAATCCTAACTTCTGTGTGGTCACATCTTCATCACGAACTTCTTCATTTTGTTCTTTTTCTTCCACTGGAAGAACGAGTTGATCCTCATCGATCTTCTCTTCTATCTGCTCTTGCAAATTGACCTCTTCCTTGCAATCTGTCTCATTCACACAAGCTTCGTCACACTTTTCAGCATGCGGCGGCTCCTCCTCTTCATCCATCATGAGACTTGTGCTACTAAATTCTTGCGGCAGATCATCCTCGCAATGATGTGTCCCATCTATTAGATTGTATACTAAAAGCCTAGCTTTAGTATGAACAATGTTATAACAATTTATTTGAAATGAGAATTATTGATCAAATGATTGCGTCTTATAATTTATTTATATGTACGATGCAATAATCCACTTACTTTATACTGTAGATAATATATTGTGCGACAACACCCGGAAGATCATATTATCAGTTTACTTATAAAGTATAAATAGATGCTTACAACCGAGATAGACGGGGACTCTCTATCGGTATAGTTGTAGTGTGATTTGGTATTAGTTTGTTTTGACTATAAAATCACATTAGTGCACTTTGTGTGTATTGAGCAGGACCGCTTGAGATCGTTCAACTTATACTGACTATATAGCAGAACTTGATCTCAGTTATTATGAATGTTCGTGCTCTAAATCCATATACAATAATCTCAACACGTAAGGCTATGTATTTCTTTGATTCATTAATGTATGAGATTTACATGTAATTAAATCAATAAACTCGGTGAGTTGAGAAATAGTACTGTCTCTATGGTGTGCTGTTGATTGTAGAAGGAATCCGTGTCCTATTAAATAGGTTGATGATGTCCCCTTGAGGAGTTCATAAGGATTAGGAGTTCATAAGGATTATCATGTAAACTATGTAGGTGGATTTATTCCGGCATGATAATGAGATTGAGTGGTACTACTCTCGGATGTGATATTAATTAATGGAGTTATCAGTAACTTAATTAATTAATGGGCATTGTATATCTTAAATATGGGGAGACTAACGGGCTCATAATAAGAAGGAGCCCATAACGTAATTATGAGATTAGAATGGCAGTTCAGTAATAATATTTTAGTGGAATATATTATTATTATTGGACTTAAGTATAAGTTTTGGGCTAAACTTGGATACGTAAGCCCAACGGAGGCCCAAATCTAATTTCTCCTCCTGGTCCCTGCTGTAGCCCATATATAAGTCATCTCAGCTGTCTTAAATCCTAATTATTATTCATGCCTAACCATGAGAAGGGTAGAGAGAACAACAAATTGAGAGGATCTTGAAGATCGTCGCCCACACGACGTCATGATTGGACTTGGGAATACAACAGAAGATCAAGAGGTTGTTTGCTGCTACTGTTTGTCAACTTCTATGATTTTTCTAAAATTTTGTAGAACTCCAAACTATTTGTGTGATACACGTTTAGAAAGACACGGAAGAGAGGATCGTTTTGGCATAAAGGCCACTCAATTCAGAGATTGGATGAGAAAGTTATGCCCAAAGTCGTGAGACTACGCATGCTGCCAGCGAGAATTCATTTTCTGCTTTAACATACCCTAGTGATAGGTAATATGTTTCTATCTTATTACTTCTGCTGGATTAGAAATGCATAGAACCCTAACGTTTCACGTTAACCAAATGATCGAATGCCAATAATTGGTATCAGAGCTTCGGTTTTATGGTGAAGCGTGACACGTTAGGCTAGGGTTTATGTGCTATACGTGATTTAATTTTCGTATAGAAAGTATGAGAATTAGGGTTCGGTATATATATTTGTATTATCCATGAAACCCTATGTGCTCGATGGCTATTCAGTGGATGAACGAAACCCGTGGAGCCTGGCAGATTGTGAGAAAGTGGCGCGACAGCATCGGGCTGGTGCCTTGGAATGGCTGTGCCATATGGTGAAGGTCGACGGTGGTAATGGGTATGGCTATGGTCGGCGGCAGACGAATGCCGTTTTCACATCGATGGCCACTGGACATTCAAAACTGGATGCATGACTGATCGACAATGGCATTACGGTGAGCCCCATTAGTAGAGTTATGGAATCCGTGACATGTTGATGGCGAGTCAACCCATGTCGGCGAGGTAGGATTGTGCATTCCGGCAATTGGAGCTAATCGCGATAGTGGGTGCACGATCAACGACGACATGGCACAGTCACCGGCACGACAGTTACGATCGACGAGTGGCGTGAGTCACAAGTCAGCAGGGAGGCAGCGATTTCGATCGAGCCTGACTTGTTTTCTAAGTGGGTCACACACACTTTCCGAGCGGGTCTGAAGGGATTTCCGGTCAGGTCGTCTGATTTTCCGAGCGAGTCTTCATTGTGGCTTGCGGTACAAGATGGGCGGATGGCGTACGGTTACGGGAATCTATCAAGGGATTAGCACACGACTCCCTGCAGCTGCCGTGCGTGGGCTGCCCTAGTCGTGCTGATAGCGGGCTGAGGGCACTGGTCGCTAGACAGCTCATCGGTGACACGATGCTGGTTTTCGGATGGCACGATCGGCATTGGCAGGTGGCACGACCAGAAGTAGCTAAGCGGCACGAATGGCATGGGCGGCCGGCATGACTCGTGCCTGCAGATGTGGACGCGAACATGCTGTCTGGGTGTCTAGCGGTGGCAGCATGAGGAACGGCATGACTCGTGCAAATGCATGGCATGAGTCGTGCCGGTATGCAGTGTGATCTTGAGGCTCATGCATGCTGGGAGTATGGGTGTGAAACGCATCGGTTATGCAGTGGAGTAAGCTACGGGATAAGAAATCTGGAGGAAAATTCATAAAGACCGGCTTCTGATTTTCAAATTAGGTTTTGGGGCGCTTCCCCAAACCCCGAGACCTGACCAGGTAGGTCGATTCCTGCGACCTCAGCAGGGAGTTCGATCCTCATTTTCGTTGGCTATATTCATGCTAGGTAGCGAACAATCGAATTCGCTGATAAATAACTACTATAATTGATTTAATTGTCTATTATTGTTAAATATGTAGATGCATGTTCTATTTGATTTACTGCCTTATTTTCCGTGATAGGAGCATGCTAGGATGCGTATTTTATTACAGAATATTATATGCATGTAAAAACCTTCGGTGATAAATAACTAAGTGGGAGAGAGGATTGGTTATTAATTCCCGTGGCCTCCATTATTGGTTTGTAAGTGATGTGAGTAAACTTGCATGTTGGTAATAGGCCTTCCTCCACAACGGATGAGTTTATGCACGGATCAATAGAACGAACTTCTTTATGATGATTGTAAGACACACAAGCTTGAGCCGCGGACTTGAGATCAAATAATGGTGTACATATATGTAAATAATAAGTATTCTTCCCAACGGAGTCACTGCTATTATTTGTATGGCTAAAGATGAATCGACTATTAATTATTTTTTCATGGTTGACGAATGAAATTAATGGGTAAAACCTTCTCTTGTAAATGTTCGAGTTTGTATACGTCCACACTAACGTGGCATGCAGACTCACGGTGCTTGAGATGTTGGAGAATTTTATTTTATATTATTTTGAGGGAATCAATATAAATGGATAAATTCGAAGATTTGATTGGTGTATTTATTTACGTGATTCTCTGTAATTTTGAATGGTTTATTTCACTTATTGTTTACTAAAAGAAATTATACTTACTGGTCCAAAATTAGATGATTAGAAAAGAATCTTGGTTTTAATTCTTACTACTTTAGAAAATATAAATGTGTTCTCACTAAGAATGTCCTCTGATGCCTATTTAAGTCTCTAGTGGAGAGGTGAGAGGTTCATAGAAATATGATGGTTGATGAGTGTGTTAATTCACGAATCTTGTGCATGGATTTGTGCTATTATGGAGTGTTTGAAGGTTGAAATCGGTTGTAAACCGATATATATTGTGAAAAGGCATGAATCAGGAGTTGTTGGAGCTATTTGAGTGGTTTTTCGAAGGAAATCGGAGTGGAAGTGTTGAAAACTGAAGAAAGGAAATCGAAGCCATCCAATTGGGCAAAGTAGGAGTGCGATTCGACCTGAAGGAGATCAATTAGACCAGTCCTTCAGGTCGAATTGGCAGCATAATATGTACAAAAGGTGGATTCGATCACGACAGGGGAATTTGACCTGGGCATCCGGTCGAATTGAGGTCGAATCGATTGGCGGAAATGCCGATTCGACCTCATCACTTCGATTAGACCAGGGCAGTTAGTCGAATCGAGCACCTGGGACTTACAGTGTGTTGATTCGACCTGCGATTCGACTTGGAGGAGTCAATTCGACCTGTTGCTGAAGTCGAATTGAGGCTCAGGAACTTACCATATCCATGTTTTTACATAGTCAATACGTGTGATCACCTAAAAAGCCCATTCAAAGCCTAGGAGACGTGATTATAAGTATAAAAGAAGCTTGTGCAGCATCATAGAAGAACGACTTGATCAAGAAGACGTGGAGATGTAGAGTTGAGAGAAGATCGATCATCCATCCTCCGGAGGGGCTGTGACAGAGGTTCCGCTGGAAATTCAAGTAAGATTGGTCCAACTAACCATGATTGTTCTTAGATCAATCATGGGCTAGAGCAGCTTCGGTAGTTCTAGGGTTATGAAGGTTTCATGAGTTAAATTGTCTTTCGTGTGTAAACTCCGTACAATACTACTTGTAGTTTATTTTATATAAGATTGTGCATTTTTAATCCATACTCACGGTTGTTTTGTTCATCAATAATTGTTGTGTAGAGTCTGAATACATAACTTGGTTATTGGTTGAGTGCGTTTACTGCTGAGCAGGGTTTAATGTTATAATTCTAAGTGAAGGGATTCCGAAGTTTTATTAGAACTATCTTATATGAATACTTGTTAATTGAATCATATTCGGGTTAATAAGTAGGATAAAGAGTATAACTTCATAGTACCTATAAAGGGAGATCATATCAAATTAGAGTACAAAGTGCACGAGAAATAATTGATACTGATAGTACCTAGAAAGGGGATGAATTATATCTCTTGCTCCGAGGATATTCACACGTGTCATACGCATATTCACTTGTGTCTATAGAGTGAATTTCCATGGTTTAGTGATGCGCCCATAAACCACAAGGCAGAGTCGGACACCGTCACATGGAAGATAAATTAATAAGTGGAACTAGATTACCTGACGAACTACCTACTATCTTACTTGATCACAACTAACTTATCTCTTCTTCTTGTTATTGTTACTTGATATTTTAATTACTTTTGCTACTTAATTACAAAATCACAACCATTATAATTTTCAACATAGTCATAATTTACTAGAATATAATTAAATTGATATTTATCCGTCCCTTGGTTCGATATATAACTTGGTCACCTTCGAAACTACGATTGATATCCTTCATACTTGAGGATTAAATTGTGTGTTGAGAAAACGCCCATCATGTTTTTGGCACTGTTGCCGGGGACGGTGATGCGCGTTTTCTTTGTACGCAAAATTAATCCCCTAGTATTAAGGATATCAATTGCAGCTTAGGAAGCGACCAAGTGAATATCGAACCCAAGGGACGGCGTATTATCAATTTAATTATTTACTAAATTAATTAAGACATGTTGAAAATTAAGTTGGAGGTTTGAATTATTAATCTACTTACAATTAAATTAAATAACAAATAAAATAAAAATCACTCGAAGAATACGAAAGTGAATCAAGTAGGAGAATATGTAGCTCTAGGATAATCCAGTTTCACTCATTAATTTTTCTTTCGTGTGTTGATGTCCGACTCTGCCTTGTGGAATATGGACGCATCACTAAACCATGCATATCTACTCTATAGACACAAGTAAACATGCGTGTAACACGTGTGAATAACCTCGGAGCAAGAGATATAATTTCACCCCCCTTTATAGGTATTATCAGTATCAATTATTTTCCTGGCCAATTGGTACTATAACCCGATATGATCTTCCTTTATAGGTACTATAAAATTATCCTCTTTATCCTACTTAATAACCCGAATTTAATTCAATTAATAAGTATTCATATATGATAGTTCTAATGAAGCTTCGGAGTCCCCTAACTTAGAACCATAACATGGAATCCTACTCAACAATGAACGCACTCAATCAATAACCAAGATATGTATTCAGACTCTACATAATAGTTAATGATGCACAAAACGACCATGAGTATGAATTAAAAAAGCACAATCATATATAAAATAAATCCACAAGTAGTGTTGTACGGAGTTTACACACGAAAGTTCAATTAATTGGTAAAAACCTTCACAATCCTAGTTCTACCAAAATAGTTCTAGCCCATGATGTTGCGAAGAACAATTATGGGTGTTGGATAGATCTTACCCGAATGTCCAAAAAATATAAGATAAATTAGAAAACGAATAAAACCCTAGATGTGGGCATCGTTGCGTCCTTTTCTATCTTGAATTCTCCTCTTGATTCTACAAATGAATCTTCAAAGTGATGAATGGATGGAGGAAAAGAAATGGATGATGGTTGGGGGGTGATCCCCCTTGTGGGGTGTAGTATGGTTGTGGCCTCTCTTCCTCTAATCTATTGTATTCTCCCCCAATTTATGAATAATGATGTGAAATATATATAGGTGTGAGAATAAAATTAAATAAGAAAAAAAATATATATGGGTGAATCATGGAGGATTATGTGATAAGGAGATAAATTAGGTAATTTTCGGAAATTTTCGGAAATTCTCGGAAATTCTCGCTGGCAGCTGCGCGACTTCACAATTTTAAGCATAACTTCCTCGTCCCATCTCTGATTTGAGTGATTCTTGCGCTCACTTGATCCTCTCTTCCTTGGCTTTCTATGAATATAAAGAACTCACAGAAACTCTAAGATTTGTTGGTTTAACAAGCCATGCAAAGTAACACAGCTGTTCTGTTTGGCACAACTCGCGTTGATCATATATCTCTCGTTTGGATTCCGATTGGGGTGTTCTTAATGCCAAAACGATCCTCTTTTTAGTGGCTTCCAACATATATCACACTTCCTGTTCAAATCTCCATATGAATACAGAAAAATTAAGAAAGTTGAATGTGCGTTTTCAGCATTCTTGCACAAATTGTACATTTTCTCCAACTTTGCACTTTTCTTCCTTTTTCCACCTAAAACATAATAAAATACCTCAAGTGCACCTTTTTCTCACATATAATAAATATAAAACACTTGTGCTAATATATAATAAGAATTTCCATAAAAAAGGTGTTCAATTGGACACTAAAACACGCTAATTTTCACTCTCAACAGACGGCATAAAATATCTTTTTGTTATTTCTAGTTTTATTAGGACTATTTTAATTCTTGTTTTACTATCTAAACTCTTAATCTTTTCAAGTGTATGCTCACAAGATCAAAGAAAGGTGAATTAGAGCCATATAATCCTAAGATTGGAGTGCCATCGAGGAAGAAAAAGAAGAAGAAGGGTAAGAATAAGAACATAGATCCAACTGAAGCTCTTAACTTAGGAGTTGAAGTTGACGTGCTAAATTTGCAAATGATTGAAGCTGCAACTGAAGGTAATTTAGAAGTAGTGACAGTCAATATGGCAGCGAATCTGGACAATCTGGCCATCCGTGAAGTCTTCAAGAATAACGGGGCTGGACACTTTGGGCTTCTAGGAGCAAGGGGGGCTAATGCGGATTTCGATCTTCACCCCGCTCTTATTAGCATGATAGAAAGGAACTCCTTTTCAGAAGGGTCTTTCGAGGATCCGCAGCAGCATCTATACAAGTTCTTGGGCTATGCAAGTACTCAAAAAGACGCAGGAGAACATGAAGATGCTAGGAAGATCCTCTTGTTTAAATTCTCGCTTACTGAAAATGCAAGAGATTGGTACGACACTATTAATGCAGCTGAATGCACTACTTGGGCGCAATTGAAGTTAAAGTTCTTGGAAAGATACATGCCACCTTCGAAGGTGTTCAAGATGAAGCAAGACATTAACAAATTTGCTATCGGTGGTGGAGAGAAGTTTCATGAAGCTTGGGACAGATTCAAGGACATGCTTCGTAAGTGTCCACAATATGGGCTATCTAAAGCTTAATATATCAACATATTCTACAATAGATTGGACTGTGATTCTTGTGTGTTATTGAATGCTTCTTCTAATGGAGCATTTCTTACTAAGTCATCCGTAGAGGCCGAGAAACTTTTTGAAGATATTTCAATGAACTCAAGAGATTGGCCAACTGATAGAGTGAAAGACACTTACGTCCTTGGAAAGGTGGCTAAGGTTGAACGTGCTATGGTGAAAATAAGTAGAAAAGATGAGATCGTCTCTAGCTTGTCAAATTTCAACAAGCTACTTGAGTCCCAACAAAAGCAAATCAGTGATATATCTCAGCGCGTACCAATCATGCAGCAGGAAGTAATGAATGATGGAACGATCCAAGAGGATATGTAAGAAGCAAACTATGCTATGGGCCAAAGTATTCAAGGAATGAGGTATCAAAATCAAGGCAACCGGAATTATCAGGGGAACTACAACAATCGTGGTCCCCGGGTAATTATCAACAGCCTAGGAGGCCAGAGTTTTCATGGAGTAATCATAACAATGCAATTTAAGCTTCGATGAGTGTTGATCCGGGTGCGAAAGTGGAAGAAGAAAAGTCAGATTTTGAGGATACGGTGAACAGGTACATGGCTAAGAATGACGCTAGAGTGGAGCGTCTTGAGGCCAAGTTAGAGAAGAAGATTGATGCAAACCATGCGAATTTATCTAAGCAAGTGAAGAACCTTACATTGTTGATGGGGGGGGATGGCAGGAAGTGTTAACAAGCTTACTCAAACTATTGAGAAAGGGAAGCTTTCGTCGCAAAGTATTGAGAATCCAAAGTCCTGCAACGCCATCACATTGAGGTCTGGAACACAGTACGAGGGATCGATGAGGCTAGAATTGAAGTTGGAGACGTCGAGGGCTCAATTTGACCTACACCATAGGTCGAATTCAGTAGGGGAGGTCGAATTAGATGCCTGGATGTGATTTAGAAGTATCAACGTCTCAATTCGACCAAAATCCAATCAATTTGACCTGGCCCTCAGGTCGAATTGAGGTCGAATCCAACCTTTTGGAGCACTTTGTTTTATTAGAAGCCCGATTTGACCAGTAGCTGTTCAATTCGACTAGACCTTCAGGTCGAATCCAGGGCGAATCGGAGGGTAGAAATCTTACAGTGAGCCTATTCGACCAGGGAGACTTTAATTCGACTAGACCTTCAGGTCGAATTCAGGTTAAATTGGAGATACAGGGTGAGAATCGTGTTCCAGGTGCGCAATTCGGCCAATATGTGCCCAATTTGACCAAAGCACCTGGTCGAATCCAGGTCGAATTGCCCCATACTGCACCTATTTCTTCACTGAATACTCCTCATGATGTGAACATTACTCCATTGGTTTTGCATGAGCAGAATACTGAGATCATAGCAGAGAAGAAGTGGGAAAGAGCCAAGAGGTTGAGAGCCGAGAAGGATAAAGCGGAGAAGGTTGAGCGTGATGAATGGGGTATTCCCAAAACAAAGATACCTCCACCGTTTCCTTATAAGCTGGTTAAGAAGGGATTGGAAGAGAAGTTCAAGAAGTTTTCAGATATCATAAATAAAATAAGCTTGAGTATTCCCTTCTCTGAGGTGATATTGGAGATGTCATACTATGCTCGATTCCTTAAGGATATATTGTTGAAGAAGAGAAGCTTGAACTGAGTTGAAATGGTAAACTTGTCTAAAAATTATGGCTCGATTATCCAAAGGAAGCTGTCATAGAAGATGAAGGATCCGGGAAGCTTCACTATCTTGTGTGAAATTGGAAAAGGGCCGGCACGAAAAGCCTTGTGCGATCTTGGGGCAAGCATCAATTTGATGCCATTGTCTATCTTTCAAAGGCTTGGTTTGGGAGAACTCATCGGAATGGCCATGGATATCTTTTGTCCTTGCCAGCGAATTTTAAACGTTGTGCTTCTTCCTCTACGAGGCACTTGTGGCAAGTGACGGCCTCTGTTGCATCCTTCGAGCATGGCTTCAAAAATTCAACTCTCTTGAGCTTACACTCCATTGCCCTCTCCATTCTTGAAAACCACTTATTCCTCTTTACCAAATATATGCCCAACATCTCTTTGAGTTCTCTTTTGTTTCTAAGAATATGAGAAGAATCAATAGGTAAGACAAAGTCAATGTAAACAATATTATCAAATTCAAAGCAACTTAAAGAGTTTAAGGTTTAGAAATGCTCATTTCACTCTTCAAGTCATCATCACTTGCTTCTAGATTTTGTTCCTTTTCTTCAACATCATTTGCCTCAATACGCTCTTCAAATACCTCATTTGATTCTTCATCTCTCATATTCTTTTCTTCCTCCAACTCTTCTTCAACTTTACTCTCCTCTTCAAGTTCTTCAACTTGTTGAAAATTGGTCAAAGCACTTACAATTTAGCTTACTTGATGCTCCAAAGCTTCTAACCTCTTTTCATTTGCCTTATTTCTTGCTTCATCTCTTTTCTTGTCTTCCTCAAGGTTTGCTATCATCATCTCAATCAAGACTTCTATAGATGATTTTTCTTCCTCAACTTGTTGAAAGTCTCCTCCCTCTTGGTTGTCAAAATTTTATCCTTGAATTGGTGAACAATTCCCATGAAAACTTCCCGCATAGTTACTTTGAAAATTTCCTTGGAAATCATTCACTCCCATGAAATAAGCATCTCCAACTTGAGAGTGAGGAATCATCCACGCTTCTTGCTCCAAAGGACTAGGAATCGACATATTTTGCATATTTTGACCACCCTCCAAACTTGAACTAAGCAAGACTTGACCATAAGTACCTTGATTCATCATCCTTATTTGTCTTGTCAATTCCAAAGTAGCTGAGGTAATTATCTCGGAGGATTCATTTTTAAGAAAACTTGATTGAGGATTTTGACCTTCATCACTACCTTGAGCACATCTTCTATATAAATTCAATAAGGCGTAATTTTGGAACGGAGGAGAAGTGTTGGGATTTGGTGAAGAATAAGCACATGCTTGATAAGGGTGGAATGTATTTGCATTGTAAGCTTGTTGTCATTCTCCATTTCTTCCTTGATTGTAGTATTGAGAGCTATCTTGATCCATTTGGAAATTGTAATCATAGTTGCTCTCATTCATGTAGCCTCTTGATTGTGGAGGTGGAATCCTTGTACTTTGATCCCCAAAAATATCACTCAAGTATTGGTTCCAACCTTCCATTTAAATGCTCTTCTCAAGGCTTACTACAATTCTTCTTCAAACTTTCTATTTTTGGCTTTGATCCCCCTTCTTCTTCTCTCAAGATAGTTTTCACGTACCTATCAAAACGAAAAAGTGAGATAAAAATTTTTCCAAAAAAATAAT
The DNA here is from genome assembly GCA_023678885.1 of Pogostemon cablin. Taxonomy (NCBI): domain Eukaryota; kingdom Viridiplantae; phylum Streptophyta; class Magnoliopsida; order Lamiales; family Lamiaceae; genus Pogostemon; species Pogostemon cablin. Next base: position 12,938,633 of record CM042993.1, read on the forward strand.
AAAAAGCAATAAAAATATCTCTAGTAATACTAATCAAAACACTCATTCGTTAAACCACTAGCAACCGTTGTCTCCCCGGCAACAGCGCTATTTGATTAGCCATTTGTAGTCGAGATGATTAATTAAAGAATTTATCGAATCACAGGGAGGTCGCCGCTAGAGCTTAAGCGAGATCACGTTTATTGTAATTTTATAGAGACGAATAATCAATGGGTAGCTTGATCAAACAAGAATTTAAACCAATCAAAGCAAGCAATGATTAGCAAACAAAATAGATGGATGAAATGAGTGGTTTTCCAAATTAAGTAAAAGTGAGATTAACAACAATTAAGAAGTGGAAATCCTAGGATAAATGCATCAAATTCATATGATCATGGATTTAGACTAAGGGCCAACACTAATTTCACCTAAACTCCCTCTCAAGATGAATAGGATATGGAATCAAGCTCAATGGATTGGTTCTCGCTCAATGGATTGGTTCTCACTCAAACAATTCCAACTAGGTACTAAGCTTGAGGTGAGAGTCCCTTCACATGATTAATCAACCTCTCGATCAATCCAATCACATGTTCTATCAAAGGGTTCTAAACTCTAAAGGTTTTCTCAATCTCTTTACAATTTATAATGCACATGAAGTGTTTGATGAAATGATTCACTTAATTATCCTAAGCATATAATTGATTTTAATCAACATATGAATTTAAATACACAAATCCCAAAATTATCCAACAACTCTCATGTTGTTAATCTCACAAGGGAGATTAGCCTACCATTTTCATAAAGAAATTAACATAGAAATTTAAATCCTTACAAATCATGATAAAACTATGAGGTTTAATACAAAGATTGAATGGAAACTCCCTTGATCTATCTTCAATGGTGATCTCATTCCCTTCTTTGCACTTTACTCTCTTCCTTGATTCTTTTCCTTCACTTGGATGTAAAAATTGATGGTGGGATGATGGTAGATCCAAAAGATGAAGAATGAATGAAGATGATAATGTGGAATGGAAGAAATGGTGTGTGAGGTGTGTGTGCAGGGTCCAAAAACCGAATCTCTCTTCAAATATTGAATAATGAGTATTTATACCCCTTGGGAAGCTTCTAGAAGTTTCTGGAAATTTTTTGACCCCAACACCTACACGGCTCGTGTGCAGCACATGGCCACAGGGGTGGCCGTGTTGTGTTTCTAATGCTCGCACATGGTAATTTTGGATAGGGCCGTGTTTGGTACACGGCCCATGTTTTTGCACACGGCTCGTGTTCTGCACTCGGCCACAGGGATGGCATGTTGGTGTTTCAGGCGATAGCGCACGGCTAATTCTGATAGGGCCGTGCGCTGTACACGGCTCGTGTTCTTGTTGTCCTATTTTCTCTTTCACTGTTTTAGCTCGTTCTCTCTCGTTTCAGTAAAAAGTGTAAATCATAGGTTTAAGCTCATTCATACACATTTCAATAAAAACACAAAACATAATCAAATAACACATAAATACGAATAAACAAATACTAAAATACATATAAAAAGACACTAAAATCTAGGTAAAAATATCACTCATCAATCTACAAGGAAAGAACGAAGAAATGACATGATTCGAAGATCACTTATAAGGAATTCAAGCAAGGTGATGAGGTATTACTCTTTAACTCTAGTTTGAAGCTCTTTGCAGGTAAATTAAAATCGAAGTGGACAGGACCATTCATTAACCATAGAGCCTATGAAGGGGGAGTTTCGAGATCATGGATAAGGACGAAGACATTATATCCTGCATTGTCTTTGAAGATACCTTGCATTGATATGGTACCGTCGTGACTCTCCGACGTTAAACAAGAGCGCCTGTTGGGGGCTTTCCCTCCTGTTTTATTGCTTTATTTCATTGGTGTGCGTAAGAAATTTTTATATTTGACGTGCTTACTTATCGAAAATTACATCTCTTTACAAACTTAGTTTCGACTATAGTTTCTACTAAGTTTGGGGGTGTGATGTACTTACCTCATCGTAGTACTGAGGGTATATTCTTTTTTTTTGTAATGTTTGTTAGGAGAGTTAATTTTTTGCGGCATATTAATACTTTAATCGGTGTTGATGTGTCGATTTTTTTCAATTTGTCTAATGTTCTGTGGTGTTTTATTTATTGAGTCATATGCGGAGTATATGTATAAGTATTATTGAGTCTTAATGGTGGTTCTCTAGCTATAGTTTTGCTCTATTTTGGTACCTAATGATCGTTTATGAGCATGAAGTTCACAGGGGACGAAGAAGAATCGAGTTTGAAGGAACAGAAGGCTGGTTCAACCACTAGTGTAGGTCAAACCAAGTGGTTTGAGTCGAACCACTAATCAGAGAAAAATTTACAGGCCAGTTCGAACAAGAGTGATGTGGTTTGACCAAGGGTTCGAGTCAAACCACCCACCTAAAAGTTTGTTACAAGCTGGTTCAACCTCGACGTCCTGATTCGACCAACGATTCGAGTCGAACCAAGGTGCTGAATTTGTCCAAAAGCGTGGTTCGACCATAATGAGGTGGTTCGACCACTTGGTTCGAGTCAAACTGCACAGATAAGTCATGTTTAAGTCTGATTTTCACCCCCGTTCCGTACATTCTTCATACCACCCTCACTCGAATCCTCTCCGAACCAAAAACCCTCTCTTCCAGACTTTGATTTTACTTTATTCTACTTTGATTAAACCACTTTCCACCCTTCCCACGCTCTAATTCTCATGGATTTGGAGCATTTTAGTTGCGAAACTAAGGTTTTCCGTCCAATTTGGGGATTTTCATACTTTGTTCATACTAAGCCATGGCTGGATCGAAAGGTACATTCTCTTGACTCTATTACCCTAGAATTGAAGTTTTATGGCTTGATTTTAAGTGGGAAAGTTGATTGAACTCGTTTTTATATGGATTCATGGTGTAATTTGAATTTTTATTTGAAATCTCATATGAACAAGTGATGGGTCCGATTTTCATTGTTCATTTGTTATTAGACCTTGATGTTTACGTGAAGTTGTTGAGTAATTTGAGTGGTGAAGTGAAGCATGTTAGAATTTTGAGTTGAATTTGATAAATGCATACTTAAGAAAGTGAAGTGATGATGAAATTGTTTAAAAATTCTTGTTGAAGAGTTGAATTTGGAGTGAAATTAGATTATCATGTGTATGATTCATTGTTAGATTTTATGAACACATGGAGATTGGGAGCATGATTATTTAGAATTGACTATACATGTATAGCTTGAAGTCTTGAGTAGAGTTCATGTATAGTTGGTTTTGAACTAGGATTGGTTGCTTTTCTTGCAATTGTTTGGTATTGAAGTATTGTTTTATAGGAAAAGGAAAGGCAATTGAGATCCGCTCCAAGAAGAGGGAGGATAGGCAGCCTCGTGAAGACGAGGTCACAAAGAAATTACGCCTTAAGGAGAGGCTGCCTAGGAACTTCCACATACGGATGGAGAATTGGGTGGAGATAAAGGATCGATGGGGTGCATTGTCCAATAAGATCGCTCAAACAAGGTACAAGAATGATGGGGCCATGATTACAATGAATATCCGTGATTACATTATGTGGATATTCGATCAAGTGGGCATTCGTCATTTCATGGAGTTGAAGAGGCCGACGTACTTTCATGTGACTGCAGAGGTTTTGTGCTCGATCATGATAAAGAAGGGTTCTAGTTCTCTTTCTTATGAGTGCTTGTTCCAGTAGGGAGGCGAGATGAGAACATGGACAGCTGAGGATTTTAATATTCTGCTAGGAACTCCGAGGGAGATTTCTAGGCATGAGAACGGGTACTTCAGGCTGAATGATTTTTGGAGATCGATTTCAGGAGAGGACATGGATTTCAAGACGAAGGAAGCTCATGCTACTTTAATTCGCAACCCTGTCCTTAGATACATGGATAGAGTCTTGAGCAACACATTGTTTGCCCGATCTAAGAGAAGTTGCATATGTAGGGGGAGTTGTATGCTCTTTGGTGTATGTAGAATGGGGTACAGTTTATGTGGGTTCGTATTTGATTTAGGAGCTTTACAGATTCAGGAATTCTATTTTTTTCAGAGAGTGAATATAGGAGGATTGCTTACTCCTGTGGCTGAGTCGTACCACATGGACTTCACTGGCATTATACCCATCTTGGAGGATCCGGACCTAGTCATGAGTGCATGTGTTAAAGTTGGATTTGCTAATCATCGAGATGGAGCCTGGCTTTACACTAGAGGTTCTAAACCCTTTTTTTTCATATTTTCATATGATGTGAGGGCTTTGACTACGATCTAGAATGATGATAATCGGTTGATGAACACTTTGGCGCACGAGGCTATATAAATTACGTGCTTGAGAAGAGGTGATTGGAGGACTGTGGCTCAGATGTATGCTGTCAGGATGTGTCAGGAGCTGCAAAAGATTGTAGATGAAGGGCAGCAAAGGAAGCTAGAGCGGCAGCAGCAACATCAGCACGGAGAGCACGATGTTGAGCATATTGAGATGCCTGGAGAGGAGCCTATCCATCCTGGGATGGATATTCCGCAGCAGCATGAGATGCCACCACCACCATATCCAACACAGCCACAGCAGCAGCATTGGAGCAGCCCTGACGAGTATTATAGGAAGCTGTTCCGATTGATAAATGAGCATCTCGTCAACTTGAAAACAATCAGAAGGAGATGAACCGCCAATTGGACCTGCTGACGACGAGCTATGCCGCGCTCGATATGCGTTACAACGCGCTGCATGCTAACTATGTGGTGATGGATCAGAGATTAGGGGATTTGAATGACAATTATGAAGCATTGGATAGAAAGGTAGATACACTTCAGAGAGATTTCGATGATTGGCGCCGGGGTGATAGTGATGATGATGCTCCGTAGGAGTGTTGAGAGTGAAAATAAGCGTGCTTTAGTGTCTAATCTAACACCTTTTTGATAAGTATTGTTATTATATATTAGGACAAGTGTCTTATATTCTATATATATGAGAAAAAGTGCACTTGAGGTGTTTTATTGTGTTTTAGGTGAAAAAGGGATCAAAAGTGCAAAGTTGGAGAAAAGGTGTAATATGTGTATGAATGTTGAAAAACGCATGTCCAACTTGTGTAATTTTTTTGTGTTCATGTGGAGCTCTGAATTGAAAGTGTAATACATGGTTGGAAAGCTACAGAAGACAGGATCATTTTGGCATAAATAACACCTCAATCGGAATCCAAACGAGAAAGTTATGATCGAAATGGTGACGTCGCGCGAGCTGTGCCGAATAGAATAGCTTTGCTACATTGCGTGACTTGTTATATATTCAAATGTTGGGTTTTCAGAGAGTTCTTTATATAGATAGAAAGCCAAGGAAGAGAGGATCACGTGAGTGCAAGAATAACTCAAATCAGAGGTCAGATGTGGAACTTATACGCGAAACGGTGAGACTGTGCAAGCTAGCTCGACTAGAATTATTTTGGTCGAGCAGATGAAGTTTGGTCGAGCAAAATGACCAAAAACTTACAGAGAGCTTGCTCGACCATTGCTCGACTTTGAGGCCTTGCTCGACTTCTGAAGGTTAAGTCTAACAAAATGTCACTGATGCTATTTTTGGTAGTTTTGGGTCTTTTACCAAATTTGGCGTATGTCTCAAGTAAAAGTCCATCCAAAGTCTATAAGGAGAGCTTACAAGTATAAAAGGGGATGTAGATCACATCATTAATCATCATAGAGAGAGATTGAATTGGAGAGATCCACAAATTCATCCTACACCCCACAAGGGGGGATCACCCCCCAACCTTCACCAACATTCTTTCCTCCATCCATCCATCACTTTGAAGATTCGTTCATGGAATCAAGAGGAGAACCAAGAGAAAGATTCAAGATGGAGAAGGACGCGACGATGCCGCATCTAGGGTTTATTTTGTTTCCTAATTTATCTTGTAATTTTCTAGACATCCGGGTAAGATCTATTCAACACCCATGATTGTTCTTCGTAACATCATGGGCTAGAGCCTTTTTGGTAGAACTAGGTTTGAGAAAGTTTTTATGAATTAATTGAACTTTCATATGTAAACTCCGCACAACACTATTTGTGGATTTATTTTATATATGATTATGCTTTTTTAATCCATATTCACGGTCGTTTTGTGCATCTTCAATTGGTATATAGAGTCTGAATATATATCTTGGTTGTAGATTGAGTGCGTTCACCGTTGAACAAGATTCCATGTTATGATTCTAAGTGAGGGGACTCCGAAGCTTCATTAGAACTATCATATATGAATACTTATTAATTGAATTGAATTCGGGTTATTAAGTAGGATAAAGAGGATAATTTTATAGTACCTATAAAGGGAGATCATATCGGGTTAGAGTACCAATTGGTTAGGGAAATAATTGATGATGATAGTACCTAGAAAGGGGGTGGAATTATATCTCTTGCTCTGAAGTTATTCACACGTATTACACGCATGTTTACTTGTGTCTATAGAGTACATATGCATGGTTTAGTGATGCGTCTATATTCCACAAGGCAGAGTCGGACATCAACACACGAAAGGGAAATTAATGAGTGAAACTGGATTACCCTAGAGCTACCTATTCACCTACTTGATCCACTTTTGTATTCTTCTAAGTGACTTTATTTTATTTGTTATTTTAATTAATTGTTTAGTAGTTAATAATTGAAACCTCAAACTTTTATTCACATTCGTCTTAATTAATTTAGTAAATAATTAAATTGATAATACGCCGTCCTTTGGGTTCGATATTCACTTGGTCACTTGCTTAAGCAGCAATTGATATCCTTAATACTTGGGGATTAATTTTGCGTGCAAAGAAAACGAGCATCAAGGAGTAGAGGGTGCCAGATTTTCATCTTTATCTGCTTCATCTCATCCCCCTTCTCTTTTTCTCTATACAGGATGGTATTTTGTGGTGTGAGTGGTATGTACTTATATTTGATATTGATTCTGATGTTGGATTGATGGTGATACTTGATTGGATTGATATGATAGGTTCTTTGTTGAGTATGTTGCATTCATATTTTGCAATGTGTTGATTTTGTTGATGAGAATCATGTATAACTTGTTAAATATGTGAAGTTCATTGTGGAATTGATCTTAATTATATGCTATGAGGAGTGCTTAGGAATCTATTTACCCATGTGATAATTTATGCCTTATGAAATCATGTTACATCCATGCATGATAGTTTATTCTTGTAAGAATCATTCATATGACTGTATTCTAGAACTTGGCTTGGAGTCTTGTGTGAGACTTATGATTGATTAGTTATTAGGACATGATCTTAGGCCATTATTGTTTATTTGAGTCACTTAGCTAAATTTTACCTTCTCATATATTGTATAAATCATTAGAAGCCCTGTTGAGCCTTTAAAAGCTTTTTTTTGGCAAGCCTTGATAAAAAGTCTTTATTTATCCTTTACTTGAGGTGAATATATGCTAGCTTGAATGTGAAAAGAAAAGGAAGAAAAATTTTGTTGAGCAATATGAAGAAAAGAAAAATATGGTCAAATCTTGTTAGGGGTAGTGCCTGAAACCGATACCCCGACTGCTTAGAATGGTAATGCCCAAAATTGGTACCCTTTTACTTTGAATAAATGAGAAATAAAGATGTTGATGCCAAGAAAAAGAAGGTGAACGATGAATCGCAAAGATTATGAGAATAAGATGGAGAAGATGAAGCTGTTTGATGAAAAACAAAATTCCAAGATAATTATCTACTAGTGAAATAGTCATTTTGTTTATATTTTTCTACCTTTACCAAAGAGCCAACATTACAATCCAAAAGCAAGTCCTTTATGATCCTAGTAATGAAGTGATTATAAGTTAATTTTTGAGATCTTTGCCAAGCTTATGGTTACGCGAAAATATGAATTGAGTATGAGCATATATATTAACCCATAAGTGTACATCTTTTATACTTGAGAGAGAGAGTAAACACTTATCTTGTGAGCTAGATGACTTAGTACTCCGAAGCGTATTATAATTGAGTGATATTTTGCATGAATGAAATGTATGATGCGAGTGCAACTTATTTTAAATTGATATAATTGCATGTGTAGGTATGTATTGTACTTGACTTGATGGCCATGTGAATTTTACACTTACTCTTGTGGTTTTGATTTTGTTGCCTTGAGACGAGCAACATGTAAGTTTGGGGGTTTGATGAGAGTGTAAATTCAAGTAATTTGAGCTCTGATTCTTGTGATAATAATGTGTGATTTGATCTTAAGTCAAGATAAATTGAAATGTGTAGTGGAAAGTCACGAATCAGGCGCGTGTAAGACCGTTTGAGTGGATGTTCGAAGGAAAATAGGATAGAAGTGCTCGGAACCGAAAATGGAGTATTTTAGGCACCCAGTTCGCCAAAGGAGAGGTAGTTCGACCAGCACCCAAGGTCGAACCAGGCGCCTGGCAATTGTTTCAAAGTGGTTCGATCATGATTTTGAGGTTCGACCAGGCATGGTGGTTGAACCGTGGTCGAACCAAAAGCCTGAAGATGTGCAATGGTTTGATCACGAAGCTTCTGGTTTGACCTGTGGTTCGGGTCGAACCAGTCACCTGCAAATTTATTACAGGCCAGTTCGACTAGGCCAGGAGTGGTTCGACCACTGGCCTTGGTTGAACCAATGCGCGAGAAGATTCTGGATCTGTATTTTTACACCTTCAATACGTGTTTTCGCTCAAAAAGACCATCCAAGGTCCATAAGGAGAGATTACAAGTATAAAAGGAAGACCCTACGCAGTGGAAAGAGAACGATTCACCACCTTTATTCTACACAACATCCGAAACCCTATCATCATCCACGAAGCTATGTAGAGAGATTCATCTGTCGAGTCAAATGAGAACCAAGTGAAGATTCAAGACGAAGAGAGATGCGACGGCGCCCGCATCTAGGGTTTTCTTCGCATCTTAATTTATCTTGTAATTTTAAAGACTATGGGTAAGATAAATCCAACCACCATGATTGTTCTTCGATCGATCATGGGCTAGAACCGCCTTGGTAGTTCTAGGGTTTATGAAGGTTTTATGAGTTAATTGAACTTCCGTGTGTATACTCCGTACAACACTACTTGTGATTTATTTTATATAAGACTATGCCTTTTTAATTCATACTCAGAGTTGTTTTGTGCATCATTAATTGTTATATAGAGTTTGAATACATATCTTTATTATTGATTGAGTGCGTTCACTAGTCAGCAGGATTACATGTTATGATTCTAAGTGAGGGGACTCCGAAGTCTCACTAGAACTATCTTATATAAATACTTATTAATTGAATCTTATTCGGGTTAATGAGTAGGACAAAGAGAATAACTTCATAGTACCTATAATGGGAGATCATATCCGGTTAGAGTACTTAGTGCACGGGAAATAATTGATATTGATAGTACCTAGAAAGGTAGGTGAATTATATCTCTTACTCCAAGGATATTCACATGTGTCACACGCTTATTTACTTGTATCTATAGAGTAGATTTGCATGGTTTAATGATGTGTCCATACTCTCACTTATTCACTTTCGTTTAATCTCTACTGCATGTTTATTTTAATTATTTGTTCATTGGTTACTAAATCACCACAACTATATTGCCATATTAGTCTTAATAAGTTGGATTATAATTAAATTGATAATAATACGTCCTTTGGGTTCGATAATCACTTGGTCGTTTATCAAAGTTACAATAGCATCCTTCACACTTTGGGATTAATATTGTGTGTTGAGAAAACGCTCATCAAATATTGGTCAATGCAAAACCTTGAAACAGTTAATATATGCTACATTTTAATTTGTTAGTTTTTCCTGAAGAAGAATGAAAATTGTGTGTACATGAATGATTTAAGATTTGAATGTACAAAAACTTATATAAGTTAACTCATGCCAAGATAACGGATTTTTCGGAGTGAAAGAACTTGGATAAACCAAAGAGTTGTCTCAACCTGTGGATTGAGAATATTTTAAATTTAAATACCAGTCAATCTATTTGATGATTGTTTTAGATACATCTATTCAGGTTGTATGCCAATTGTCGATTTTATCCCTTGAAGTGGAAAACTAATGTCTACATACTTGAAGTATATAATGAGGATATTTTGGTCTAGAAGTCCCTCCATTCAGTGCTTTTAAAGCACATGTTTTCTCATAATTATATCAGGCCTGATATGCACTTATGATGAACTTGCTAGCAAGATTTTATGACTCTTGAACAAAGAGAAGTTACATGAAATTAAATATATCCTCAAGTATCTCGTGGATACAAAATATATTGGTTTATTATAAGAAACCAACATGACATTGTCATATTGATTTGAATGTTAATTAAATATCCCCATAATGTTAAAGTTTCAAACTGGTGTAACAAGATTGTTGATATAATAAATATATAGCCCATGGGGCATGATGAAAGACAATGAAATACTAATTTCCCCAGTCTTTTATAAGAAAATAAATTATGTGTTGCATGGATGAGCAATTAATATATTATGCGAGACATGAAAATTTTATTTTATATGCTCCATAAGAGTAGTGAGTATTACAAATAGCATTTGCTCATGTAAAAATCTAAATAATTTATCGTTGTTTTATTTACTCCCAAATTATATTTTAGTATGTCCTTGTAGTATTGTATTATCTAGACCCAGAAGATTATCGTCTTCAGGGGGAGTCACGATTCTAAGTAAATTTCAAATCTTCGATCTTGAAGATCAGCAATTACATTATAATGTATCCCTGTTTTCAGGGGGAGCGGTAATTTTTAAACAATCCAGAAGATTAAGTCCTGAAGACTAATAGTTATACTCTTTTCCCCTTTACTAAGTTTTTCCCACTGGGTTTTCTTAGTCTAAGGTTTTTAATGAGGCAATGAAACATATCAAAATCATAAGATCTGTACTTTTTTTCCTTAACTAAGTTTTTTCCTACAAAGGTTTTCTTAGTTAAAGGTTTCTAATAAGACAGGCAAATTAAATGTCTTGGGGATTCTAAATAATCCTAAAGACTAAGTTGTACTCTTTTTCTTTAACTAAGTTTTTTACGAGGTTTCCTTAGTTGGAAGTTTTTTTTATGAGGCAGCTATTATGAAACATTAAAATCATAAGACATGTACTCTTTTCCTCGACTGGTTTTCCCACGTGGTTTTCTAGCGAGGTTTTAATGAGGCATGCATATGATGTCATAACATAGTAATGTCCAAGAGGGAGTGTTGTGAAATATTTTGTATGGGCATTACTCATTATATCATTAGAATAGGAAGAGATTATATTTACCATTGTACCCTTCCTCTTCTCTATATAAAGAGTGAGAATATTAGGGTTTTGTACACTTTGATATCAACGCCGTTAATAAAATCTCTCTTTCTCCTTGCTTCTCTGTATTCTTCTCCTTTCTCTATGTTTCTCTTATCCTTCTTATCATTTACTTTACAACACTTAAATTATTTTCATTAAAATTAAAATTAATACATACTATATATGGATAAAATTACAAAGTTGGCGGCTATTTGCACCCCCGAATATACTAAACACACCCCATAAATCAGCAAATTAAATTAATCTAAATTGGTAAAGACATAAATACCCTCTAATTATTTCTTTTGCAATTAATTTAAAAGTATATGCCTTCTTTGTTCTTCATTCTTCCAGCACAATCATCCCCAGTGTGATCTCAATCATCTTATTAACTGTCTTTTTAATCAATTTTCTATTTAATAATCCATAATCCAATTTCAAGTAATTAATCACGGAGTGGGCGATTCAGTAATAAAAGAAGCCATAAATGTGAATGCCGAGTTTTTTAATTTGGCAATGGCGGAGAAGGTGGGGCTATGTCCGATAATATTTACAGGCCAGTGAGATTTGGTCATGTCATAATTGTACGCTTCTCCAAGGATTTACTCAAACTCTATACCAATCCACTTCATTGTTTTATCTCAAAAAATAAATTACCTGATCTGCCATTACGTGGAAGGAATTCCTCATTTACTTGGAACCCTCACTTACAAGAGATTTAGAAATGTTGATAGCCAAAAGGATTGCAACATCATGTTATTTTGCCGCGACAACATTCCTCCATTGCGGGATGAAGTGGCAAGAGAGATTTCACCTACGATATGGCAAGAGAGATTTCCCCTAATAATAAAGAATTAAGAACATGAAGATGGATAGAGAAATAATTAAAGGATATTTATGTCTTTAATAATTTAGATTAATTTAATTTGATGATTTATGGGGTGCATTTAATATATTTGGGGGTGCAAATAGCCGCCCCCAATTACAAAAACATTGTTATCTCAATACAATTTCTTTTTTATATGTATAATAATAATTGAATTCATTTTTCCTTTAATAATTTTTTCCTATATATGACAAAAATTCACTTTATAAATTGATATTTTTTCCATTTGGGTTAAAATCAATTTATTAAAGGTAATCTTACATTTTAATAAATTTAATTACAATTTATTTATATATGGTAATAATTTATTTTTCCAATTTGTCTTTTTATTGATTTAATATTATTTATTAACTCTAATGAGATGGACGCGAGTAATACTAAATGAGTTTGGGACGGATACGGGTAATTGATGAGAGTGATAATTCACATATTGAAAGCTCCGATTTATGTGGAAATTGAGTATGATTTGGTCTATTATTGAGATGAATCGGGTTGTTTATGGAAAAGCCACGAATCAGATGCTACTAAGGCTATTTGAGCATATTTGTACTGGAAAATAGGTCTTAGCGCTCGAAATTGGAAAACTCAATTTTTGAGGCGATTTTCGTAGCGTTGCTCGACCTGCAGAGGTTGTTCGACCAACAAGGGCTTGGTCGAAAAAAGGAGCCAAGTCGAACGAGAGGCGTTTCAGCTTACAGAAAGGTCATTCGACCAGTAAAGTCTGTTCGACTAAAAGAATTCAGGTTGAACGAAGGAAGTCAAATCGAATGGGAAGTAGAGACGAAGTTTAGATTACAGACGTGCCGTTCGACCAATGTTCGACCAAGAGGTCCTATTCGACCACGTCTAGTCTGGTCGAACAGCGACGTATCAGCTCCAAAATGTTAGGATTTTTATCTCCAGTGCGTGCATTTGCGTGTTTTCAATGAAAAAGTCCAGTACAGGTCTATGAGGAGAAGTAACAAGTATAAAAAGGGATGTCGATCACACCAAAAACAGAGTTAGATTCCACATCCATCCTATACCACACCTAAACCCTAACTCCATCCACAGGAGCGGTAGAGAGAGACTCAATGAGCGAATCAAGTGAGAACCAAGTGAAGATTCAAGATGGAGTGAGAAGCGACGGTGCCCGTATCTAAAGTTTACTTCCCAACTTAATCTATCTTGTAATTTTCAAGACTATGAGTAAGATCTATCCAATCACCATGAACGTTCTTCGAAGCGTTATGGGCTAGAACCACTTTGGTAGTTCTAGGGTTATGAAAGTTTTTATCTAGTTAATTGAACTTCCGTGTGTATACTCCGTACAACACTACTTGTAGATTTATTTTATATAAGACTATGCTTTATTAATTCATACTCAGAGTTGTTTTGTGCATCATTAACTGTTATGTAGAGTCTGAATACATAACTGGGTTATTGATTGTATGCGTTTACTGCTGAGCAGGATTCCATGTTATGATTCTAAGTGAGGGGACTCTGAAGCTTCATTAGAACTATCTTATATAATTGCTTATTAGTTGAATTGAATTCAGGTTAGTAAGTAGGATAAAGAGGATAATTATATAGTACCTATAAAGGGAGATCATATCGGGTTAGAGTACTAGGTGCACGGGAAATAATTGGTACTGATAGTACCTAGAAAGGGGGGTGTAATTATAGCTCTTGCTCTAAAGTAATTCACATGTGTTACACGCTTGTCTGCTTGTGTCTATAGAGTAGATTTGCATGGTTTAGTGATGCATCCATATTCCACAAGGCAGAGTCAGGCATTGACATACGAAAGGGAGATTAATTAGTGAAACTGGATGACCCGAAGAGCTACCTATCTTCTCACTTGTGCAACTCTCTTTTATTCTCTACTGTCATTTATTTTAATTGCTATTTTAATTAACTATTTATTTGTCACTTAATAATTATAACGTTATTGCCATATTAGTCTTAATAAGATTAGATTATAATTAAATTAATAATACGTCCTCTGGGTTCGATAATCACTTGGTCGCTTATCAAAGCTACATAAGCATCCTTAACACTTGAGGATTAATATTGTGTGTTGAGAAAACGCTCATCAAGTTCTTGGCGCCATTGCTGGGGACGTCATTAATTATTAGTTTATTATTTCTAGTTTAATTGAGACTACTTTATTCTTATCTTGATTTTCTAAAGCTTATTTTTCTTAGGTGTATGCTTACTAGATCAAAGGTAGGAGATTTAGAACCTTATAATTCGGAGATTGGAGCATCGTCGAGAAAGAAGAAGGGGAGGAAGAAAAAGAATAAGAACGTAGAACCAATGGAGGCTCTTAATTAAGGAGTTGAAGTTTACGAGCTGAATCCGCAAGCGATTGAAGCTGCAACCGAAGTTAACTTGGAAGCAGAAAAAATCAACATGGCGGCAAATCTAGATAATCTTGCCATCCGTGAAGTCTTTGAAAAGCCATTAATTCTCTTCTATAAGGACAATCAAGGCTAAAAAAATTTAGATGCTCAAAGTGGCTATTTCTCGTAGGCTGCCACAGAATGAGGTTTTTAGGCTCAATGGGGCTAAATACGGATAAACATCATTTGGCAGGGAATTATTTGGCTAAGTGACTCATAAATTCAAAAATGGCCTAAAATCATCCCCCGTTATCTAACGCACATGTAGTTTCAAGTAAGATAAGAGGCAAGTTCTAGAATACACACACAAGAACGATACTCACCAGAAATGTGATTATGTAACATGATCAACGAGGCTTAAAATCTCACATGGATTTTTAACAAGTAACAAAGCACTTTTCATGGTAAGCAATTTCCCACAAATACACATAGTACTTCATACTACAATATAATTCAAGTATACTTCCTTCATTAATTTCAAGAGGATATGAATTTCAACCACAATTTAAACAATATAAGCTCACAAAGATCCCCAAAAAAACTCAATCCTTTCACTCTTATGAATTAAAAGCACACATAAAAATTAGAAAAAGGAAACGAGGGCACCTGATTTCTCTTCAATGTATGCACGAACTCCTCGAGTTGTTCAACTTAGTCAGGTAAAAGCCTCAGTTTACATGTTTCTATCATCAAAGCTCAAGTACACCTCATCATCACATGATCCATCAATAATAAAATAGAAGAACTATAAAAAAGACTCAATTGACTATCTAATTGACTCCACACACTAGACACACCAACACAACATACTAAACATTAGGTAAGTTGCAAAAAATCGACATATCAACACCAGTTAAAGTATAAATATACCGCAAAAAATCAACCCCCTAACAAACAAACAACTAATAAAAGAAAAAATTATACCCTCGGTACTCATAAGATGAGGTTAGTACATCACAACCCCCCAAACTTAGTAAAAACATAAGTTAAAACTAAGTTAGAAAAGAGATGTAATTGTCTAAACGTGAGCACCTCAAATATAATAACTCCTCACTCACACGAAAGAAATAATAAAACAATAAAACAGAAGGGCAAGCCCTCAACAGGCCCTCATGTTTAATGGCAGAGAGTCATGATGGAATATCGCTTTGTAGACTATTGGATCCGAGGGCGGCCTTCTCGCATCCTCACCTTCAAGTACTTTCTTTCCCTCTTCTTGTTTACACTCAGCACCTCACCTTTCTTGGTCACAAAAATATGATCCTTGGAATTACCTTCCTCCCATGGCTGTCTAGACACCACCTTGTCAATCTTCCACTCAAATTCAGAGTCATCTGTCCTATTAAAATTAAGATTAAATAGATTAAAAACCACATCTATGCTCTCGCATGATTGAATTTCCATGTGCATCATTGCTTTATCAAGAGAGAAAACCACATCTTCATTAACCGTCCGTAGTCTAAGCTCTGTATTATGCTCCTGTGAAGGTACTGGAGTGCTCTGAACATCAGGTATAGCGTTCTGTATAGAAACTAGAGTTGAACGACATTGTTCGACCTCCGCTCGACCTGACTGGTCTGGTCGAGCAAAGTGAAAATGGTCGAGCAGGGTACCTGTAATCTGGTTATGGATGTTCAGATCTATAGACGTCCGCTCGACCTCCACTCGACCTAGATGGTTTGGTCAAGCGGATACTTCTTGGTCAAGCGGAGACCCTGTAATTTGATTTGGATTATTCTGCTCCACATGTGGTCGCTCGACCGTTGTTCGACCTAAGGGTTTGGTCAAGTGGTGGTCGAGCGGGGACACTCTATCTCCGTTTTTGCCCACTGGCATCATTGGTCCTTCGTACTGCGTTTCTGACCTCAATGTAATGGCTTTGCACTCTTTTGGGTTCATTATGCCTTGAGACGGAAATATTATTTTCTCCAACGTTTGTGTCAATAGATTCATGTTCCCGGCTATCTGCCCCATTATAAAGGTAAGGTCCTTGAACTACTTGAATAAATCTGCATGATTAGCATTCATACTCGCTTCAATGTGGTCAACCCTTGCATCATTCCTAGCCATGTATTGATTGAAGGTATATTCAACACACTTCACTTCTTGCTGCTGTATACTAGGCCCCCTTTGTGTCAACTCTGTAATCTGCTTCTGCTAGGACTCTAGTAGTTTGTTGATATTAGCTAGACTAGAGACGATCTCATCATCCCTATTTGGCTTCACCACTTGATGTTCAACCTGCGCCACCTTACCAAGTACCTATGATCCTCTTACTTTTTCCATAGGCCAGTCACGTGAATTCATAGAGATGTCTTCAAATAATTTTTCTGCTTCAAGTGCTTTCTTAGATAACAGCGCTCCTCCTGATGATGTATCAATAAAAACACGCGACTCATAATTCAATCCATAGTAGAAGATGCTTATGTACTCAGCCTTAAACATCTCATGTTGTGGGCACCTATTGAGCATATCTTCCCACGCCTCATGAAATTTCTCACCTTGATTCATAACAAATTGGGTGATCTCTTGCCTCATTCTGAAAACCTTTAAGGGTGGCATGTATCTCTCCAAGAACTTCTGCTATAGTTGGTCCCATGTAGTGCAATCTGTGGCATCAAGAGTCTCATACCAAGCTTCTGCTCTATCAATCAAAGCGAACTTGAATAGGGCGATCCGCCTAGCATTATCATTAGCTCCAGCAACCTTTTGAGTGTTTGCATAGCCAAGGAATCTTCTGAGATGCTGATATGGATCTTCAAAGCAACCTCCAGAAAAGGGATTTTTTTTCACCATGCTGATAAGAGCGGGATGTATCTCAAAATCATCATCTTCCCCCTTGCTCCTATCAATCCCATGTTGCCAATCCCATAGTTCGTGAAAATTTCACGTATGGCATCATTATCTAGATTCTGCCTTGCTCCGGCCATGTTTAACACTATGTGATATTCCTTCCTTTCTTTCCTCTCTTTTTCCTAATGCACAAGTACCTCAGAAAAATTCAAGATTAGATAGAAATAAATAATCACAAATAAAAGTCTAAATCAAACTAGAAATAATAAACTAATAATAATAGTTGTCCCCGGCAACAGCGCCAAAAACTTGATGAGCATTTTCTTTGCACACAAAATTAATCTCCAAGTAAGAAGGATATCAGTTGCAGCTTAAGCAAGCGACCAAGTTAAATATCAAATCCAAAGGACGGCATATTGTCAATTTAATTATTTACTAAATTAATTAAGACGAAAGGCAATAACGTTTGAGAATTGAATTATTAACTAATAAACAATTAATTAAAATAACAAATAAAATAAAATAGCACTAGAAGAATACGAAAGTGAATCAAGAATGGAGAATAAGTATCTCTAGGGTAATCCAGTTTTACTACCTAACTTCCCTCTCAAGTGCAGGACGACTCTGCCTTGTGGACTATGGACGCATCACTAAATCATGCAAATCTACTCTATAAACACAAGTAAATATGCATGTAACATGTGTGAATAACCTCGGAGCAAGAGACATAATTTCACCCCCTTCTAGGTACTATCTGCATCAATTATTTTCCACGTTTGGAATCTAACCCGATATGATCTCCCTTTATACGTACTATAAAATTACTCTCTTTATCCTGCTTACTAACCCGAATTCAATTAAATTAATAAACATTCATATATAATAGTTCTAATGAAGCTTTGGAGTCCCCTCACTTAGAATCATAACATAGAATCCCGTTCAGCAGTGAACGTGCTCAATCAACAACCAAGATATATATTCAGACTCTATATAACAGTTGAAGATGCACAAAATGAACGTGAATATGAGTTAAAAATGTGAAATCATATATAAAATAAATCCACAAGTAGTGTTGTACGGAGGACACACAAGATAATTTAATTAATTCATAAAACCTTCAAAATCCCAGATCTACCAAAATGGTTCTAGCCCATGATGTTGCGAAGAACAATCATGGGGGTTAGATAGATCTTACCCATATGTCCAAAAAATACAAGATAAATTAAGAAATGAATAACACCCTAGATGCGGGAGTCGTCGCGTCCTTCTCCATCTTGAATCCTCCTCTTGGTTCTCCTCTTGATTTCATTGATGAATCTTCAAAGTGATGGATGGATGGAGGAAATGATGTGGATGATGGTTGGGGGGTGATCCCCCTTGTGGGGTATAGGATGATTGTGTTGTGGTCATCTCCAATCCATAACGATGTGATCTACATCCCCTTTCATACTTGTAAGCTCTCCTTATGGACCTTTGATTGGCTTTTTTTTTTGAAAACACAAAAATACACTCTACTGGACGTATGAAATTATCAAAAATAGGATTTCGTTTCCCCGCTCGACCAAAAGGTCTTGGTCGAGTAGAACAAGACTTGGTTGAGCGGCAGTGTGCAGTCTCATCATTTCGCATATAACTTCCACATCCGAGCTCCGATTTGAGTGATTCTTGCGCTCACGCGATCCTATCTTCCTTTTCTTTCTATCCATATAAATAAATTTAAGAAACTTCAACATTTGAAGGTGTAACAAGCTATGCAAAGTGGCACAGACGTGCTAAGTAGGAACAGCTTCCGCGACGTCACTATTCTGATCATAACTTTCTTGTTTGGAATCCGATTGGGGTATTCCTTATGCCAAAACGACCCTCTATTCTATGTCTTTCCAACCATATACCATACATCTAATTTAGAGCTCCACACAAATACAAAAAATTACACAAGTTGGACGTGCATTTTTTAGCATCATTGCACAAATTGCACCTTTTCTCCAACTTTGCACTTTTGATCCCTTTTTCCACATAAAATACAATAACACACCTCAAGTACACCTTTTTCTCACATATATCGAATATAAGATATTTGTGCTAATATATAACAATAATTTCCTATCAGAAAGGTGTTAAATTGGACACTAAAATATGATTATTTTCACTCTCATCAGGCTATTAGGAGGAAGTAGGGCCGGAGCTGATTTTGATCTTCACCCTTCTCTGATCAGCATGATAGAAAGGAGTCCCTTCTCTGGTGGAACCTTTGAAGATCCTCAGCAACATCTAAATAAGTTCATTGGTTATGCAAGTACACAAAAGGATACAGGAGCTCATGAAGATGCAAGGAGGATCACCTTGTTTAAGTTCTCGCTTAATGAAAAGGCCAGAGATTGGTACGACAATCTTACTGCTGCTGAATGCGATACCTAGGAGTAATTTTATTGAAATTCTTGAAGCGATACATGCCACCTTCAAAGGTGTTTAAGATGAAACAAGAAATCAATCAATTTGCTATCCATGGTAATGAGAAGTTTCATGAGGCTTGGGATAGATTCAAGGACATGCTCCAAAAGTGTCCACAGCATGGGCTTTCTAAAGCTCAATACATCAGTATTTTCTATAATGGATTGGACTGCGATTCTCGAGTATTACTTGATGTTTTTTTTAATGGAGCATTGCTTATAAAGTCATCCGTAGAGGCAGAAAAGGTCTTTGAGGATATTTTGATGAATTCAAGAGATTGATCAACTAATAGAGTAAGAGGCACTTATGTTCTTGGAAAAGTAGCACAAGTTGAGCACACTATGGTTAAGTCAAGTAGAGAAGATGAGATCATCTCTAGTTTGGCTAGTATCAACAAGCTACTTGAGTCTCAACAAAAGCAGATCACTGATATAACACAGCGAGTGCCAATGAAGAAGCAGGATGTTGGCTATGAAGGAACTAATCAAGAGGAATTTAAAGAATCGAATTATGCCATGGGTCAGAGTATTCAAGGAACGAGGTATCCGAATAATCAAGAAAATAGGAATTACCAAGGGAACTACAACAATCGTGGTCCTCCGGGTAACTATCAACAATAAAGGAGGTCGGAATATTCATAGAGCAATCTAAATGCAGCGATGCAATCTCCTATTAGTGTTAATCCTGGTGCTAAGACGGAAGAAGAAAAATCTGGTTTAGAGGATACGGTGAACCGATATGTGTCTAAGAATGATGCTAGGGTGGATCGATTGGAAAAAAAATTGATTCAAATCATAGAGAATTGTCAAAGCAGATGAAGGAACTAACATTATTGATGGGTCAGATGGCAGGGAGTGTAAACAAGTTAACTCAAACAATTTAGAAAGGAAAGCTTCCATCTCAAAGTATTACAAACCCTAAGTCTTGCAATGCCATCACATTGAGGTTCAGGATGCAGTACAAAGGTCCAATGAAGCCGGCGTGCAAAAAAGAAGAAACTAAGAGCACTGTTCGACCAGAACTACCACGTTAGACCAGACCTAATGGTCAAATGGAGGTCAAACAACTCTTGGAAAAATAGAGTTACGACACTATTTTTAGTCCTGCAGTTCAACCAAGCAACTTCTATTCGACCATATTACTCTGGTCGAACCACTGTGGAGAAGAATGATCGCGTTCAGTTTACAGGGTCTTTGTTCAACTAGCCTTCTATCATTCGACCAGAACACTCTAGTTGAACTATGGTTGAACAGGAGCTGAACGAACTGAACCCATTTACAGTGCCCTCATTCGACCATACCCTAGTTGTTTGACCAGATCACTCTAGTCGAACAGTGGTCGAACAGCTTCATGCACCTCCTGTTTCGATACCGAACGCTACACCCATTGTTCAAAACACTCCAGAGCCATCACAAGAAAAGAATATTGGGTTATAGTAGAGAAGAACTGGGAAAGAGCCAAGAGATTGAAAGCCGAAAAGGATAAAGCGAATGAGGTTGAACGTGATGAATGGAGAATCCCTAAGACCAAGATACCTCCTCCGTTTCCCTTTCGGATAGTGAAAAAGGGAATAGCAGATAAGTTCAAGAGATTTTAGATATAATGAACAAGATAAACTTGAGTATTCCTTTCTCCGAAGCAATCATAGAGATGCTGTATTATGCCCGATTTTTGAAAGATATTATATTGAAAATGAGAAGCTTGAATGGGTTAGAGACAGTGAATCTATCAAAAAATTGTAGCTCGATCATTCAGAGAAAGCTGCCATAGAAGTTGAAGGATCTGGGGAGCTTCACTATTCTATGTGACATTGGAAAGGGGTCGGCACGTAAAGCTTTATGCGATCTTGGGGCAAGCATCAACTTGATGCCCTTATCTATATTTAAGAAGCTAAGTTTGGGGAGCTCGCTCCCACAACAGTGGCTCTACAATTGGTAGATAGGTCTATGATTTTTCCAAAGGGTGTGATAGAAGATGTACTTGTTAAGGTGGATAAGCTTGTCTTTCCTGTGGACTTTCTTGTGCTAGAAATGGAAGATGACAAGGATAATGTCCCTCTTATATTGGGAAGGTTATTCTTTGCCACAGCTGGAGCTATGATTGATGTCCAAAAGGGGAGCTTAGATTGAGAATGGATAAAGATGAGATTCTTTTCAACCTTGATAGGGCAATGAAGATGCCAAAGGAGACGCAATATCACAGCATTAATGTGGTGGAGGAGATCGTGAAGGAAGATATGTCTTTGATCCTGTCAAAGGATCCATTGGAGATATGCTTGATGGAGTCTCTTACTTTTCCTACCACGGAGCTAGATGAGCTCTCTAATGAGGTATGTATTGAATTTCTTGAAAAATTACTTGCCTTGGGTGATGACAGGTATGAATCTAAAAGAACCAAGCTTGAAGAAGTCAAATGGACTAGGCAATACCTCCCATTAGATAGAGAAAGTACACGGAAGAAATAAAAAAATGAGGAGTTGAAACCACTACCGGAGCACTTGAAGTACGCCTATCTAGGCGATAATGAAACTTACCTAGTAATTGTATCTTCTTATCTCACTGATGACCAACTCGAAGAGTTGTTAGATGTCCTTAGGAAGTATAAGTCTGCTATAAGTTAGACTCTTGATGATTTGAAGGATATTAGTCCATCGTATTGCATGTATAAAATTAGGTTGCTAGATGAAGGTAAAAGTAGTATTCAGAATCAACGGAGAGTTAATCCCGCGATTCAAGAAGTGATTAGAAAGCAAATCCTAACGTGGTTAGATGCAGGAATTATATATCCAATTAGTGATGGTCCTCATGTGAGTCCATTGCATGTTGTAGCTTAAAAGGGGGGCATGACTATTGTGAAAGCCGAGGATGGAGAGACCTTAGCCACTAGGATTCCTACGGGATGGCATGTGTGTACGGATTACAGGAAACTGAATGAAAATACATGCAAAGACCATTTCTCTCTTTCTTTCATGGATCAAATGCTCGACTGTTTAGCAGGGTATGAGTTTTATTATTTCTTGGACGGGCACTCGGGTTATAATCAAATCATGATTGCGCTCGAGGATCAAGAAAAGATGACTTTTAGTGCCCATATAGAACCTTTGCTTTTAGGAAAATTCCTTTTGGATTGTGTAATGCACCTGCTACATTTTAGCATTGTATGATGACCATATTAGATGGGTTGATAGAGAAAATCATGGAGGTGTTTATGGATGACTTTTCTGTTTTTAGTTCCTCTTTTGATATTTGTTTGTCTAACCTAGCTACTGTTTTGAAGAGATATCAATAAACTAATCTTGTCTTGAATTGGGAGAAGTGTCACTTCATGGTAAGAGATGAGATTGTTCTTGGTCATCATATCTCAGCCAAGGGATTGCAGGTTGATAGAGCTAAGGTGGTGGCGATTGAGAAGCTTCCACCACCTACGAATGAGAAAGGAGTGCGGTCATTCCTTGGACACGCAGGATTTTATAGGAGATTTATCAAAGACTTCTCAAAATACTCCAAGCCATCATCTCACTTACTGAAAAGGATGTTTCTTTTGTTTTTGATGAAGAATGTCTAACAACTTTTCTGGTTTTGAAAGAGGCACTTATTACTGCTCCTATATTGATCACACCGGATTGGACTCAGCCATTTGTACTTATGTGTGATGCAAGTGATCTAGCACTTGGAGTGGTGCTTGGACAGCTGAAGGAAAAGAAGTTCTAAGACATCTACTATGCGAGTAAAACTTTTGATGCAGCACAAAAGAACTACACTATCACTGAAAAGGAATTTTTAGCGGTGGTGTATGCATTTGATAAGTTTCCACAGTACTTGGTTGACATGAAGACTATTGTGTACACGGATCATTCTATGATCTGGTACTTGATGAAGAAGAAGGAAGCAAAGCCAGGATTATTCGATGGATCCTTCTTTTACAAGAGTTTGACATGGAGATCCGAGACAAGAAAGAAATGGAGAATGTTTTGGTTGATCACCTATCAAGGTTAGAAACAAGGGAACATTGTGATGACTCTTTTAAATACATTGAAGAGATGTTTCCGGATAAGAAGATCATGGCAGTGTTCATGGAAGGAGCAAAGAGAGCTTGTGTAGTGGCTGCTCAAGGAATGGATCCATGGTATACGGATTACGTCAATTACATTGCCGTAGGTGAAATTTCAAAAGATCTCAATAGGTATCAACTTGTGAAATTCAAGAGAGATGTTGAGACTTTCATATGGTATGATTCATTTGTGTACAAAATTTGTACGGATTCTATCATCCGTAGGTGTGTGCTCGAGATGGAGATGGTGAGTGTTCTTGATTTTTACCATGCATAACCTAACAGAGGGCATTTCAGAGCTTAAAAGACTACAGCCAAGGTACTACAATCCGCTCTTTATTGGCATAGTTTGCTCAAAGATTGTGAATCCTATGTGGTGACATGCGATAGATGTCAAAGGATGGGAAATATAAGTAGAAGAGATGAGATGCCACTGTTTGCCTTTTTTTTAGCACTCACGAGCAAGAATACTCGATCGTTGTAGTAGTATATCCCAAGAAAAATTATCAATCCAATAAGGAGTTATGTTCGTACTAGCAAAATACTTGAGCTCATGTTCATGTTGTTTTTGTAAAGATGATCGGGGGTTTTGAGATTGATTAACAACTAAAACAAGTAACAAGTAAATAAGAATAGCAAATAAGAAAAATGACAAGTAAAGAAAATGGGTGCTAAAGTTCAAGTATGGAAAAACATGGGATTAGAAACATCCAAGCACACTCGATTCATATTATCATGCAAACGGAATTCAACTCAATTGATGTAGACTAAGGGTGATCACGATTGTATCCTAAGCTCCCTTTCGGGTTACAAAGGTTGTTGATCCATTTTAGACTCCCAAAAGCACTTAAGATCAAAGCCCAACATTAACCCCTTCCATCTAGGTACTAGTTAGATTAAACTCTCCCTTTTTGTGTACTAAGGCCAACGAATGGATTGGTTCCCCTCATTGAATTCAAATATCCTTTCGGTCAAACCCAAACTCAATGTCTATTCATGCCTTCCTAATACTCTAGAGGGTCGTTTCCGTCTCACTCCAAGCAATACATACATGAAAATCATGGTAGCATTTAATTACCACAAATAATCCATTGATCAACAATCCATTAAACCAATAAACATTCATGAATAACAAACCATGCCATCACAACATCAAGACAATTAAACTCCATGAATAGAAATCAACATCAATTAAATCAAAAACCAATTTAATCCACATGATAATATAAATCTAATATGCTCTTCATATTCCTAATCCCACTAGAGGGATTAGCCTAACATGATAAAAGTAATAAAACAAATAAATGATTCATTACAAATACCCATAGTCTTAGATCTAAAGAAATACAAAATGAATGGATTCTTCCCTATCAATTTCTTGAAGAGAATCTTCTATTCTTCTTGATCTCCACCTCTAGCTCTTGATTTGAAGTCTTTAGCACCAAAAATGGAAGAATTGATGGGTGGATGAAGATGGATGAAGATGGATGAAGATGATGGTGGAAAATGGAAGAAATGGTGTGTGAGGTGTGTGTAGATGATAGGATTTCGGATTCTCTCCTGCAAAGTGTTGAAATGGGGTCTATTTATACCCCATGTGGGCCTTCTAGAAGATTCTGATTTTTTAGCAGGAATTACACCTACACGGCTCGAGCTCTGCACACGGCCACAGGGGTGGCCGTGTTGTGTAATCTGGTGTCCGCACACGGCTTCTAGGACAGGGCCGTACGCGGTACACGGCTCGTGTTCTGTGCTCGACCCGTGCTCTGCGCTCGGCCACAGGGATGGCCGAGTTGGTGTTTCTGGCGACATCACACGGCCTTATGCACAGGCCCGTGTGCGGAACTCGAGGCGTGTTCAAGACACGACCCGTGTTCCTGCACACGGCCGGCCGTGTTGTGCAGCTTCTTCTCCTCTTTCACTCTTTCGGCTCGTTCTTCCTCGTTTCCACTCCGAATTGAGATCTGCTTTTTCCTACATCTTCCTTATCATGTTTAGCATCAAATAAAAAGTGAAAATCTTAAGTTTAAGCTCATTCACACACATTTCAATAAAAACACAAAACACAACTAAATAACATATAAAATACGGATAAAATAATACGAAAACACATATAAAAAGACACTAAAATGTAGGTGAAAATAGCTCTAATCAACCCCCCAAACTTAAGGTGTTGCTCGTCCCCGAGCAACAAAAATGACAAACCAAAAGGAGAAATTTTCACCTAGAAAAAGACTAAACGAACATAAGCAATAACACATCGTTAGCAATAATAACTACAAACTATGCTAAGTCATCCTACAACATTAAAATCATGACATGGGAAATTAACAAGTTCAATCAAAAGAGAATAAAATGTAATATAGTCCCCTTTTAAGTCCAAGCCTCACAATGGATATTGATGTCTCTCAACACTCTTTTGAAATAGGGTAGATCACACTCATTAATCGATTGGTTCGAATCACTATAAGCTTGCTCGCGGACTATATTCACAAACCACCAAAGTTTCAATCAATGATCAAAAAGGTCTTTAATTAGGATATAATGATAGGCTCTTTGGTAGGGTAGGAAGTATATGGATAAGAGTGACTAATCATGTGTAAGTAATCAAAGAGATGGCCAATTTCCTCAACTTCTTCACTTTCTTTTCTTCCTTGCTTATCTTTACAAATCTCAAGCACTATTCATTAACTTTCCTTGGATTGAGCTTCTTTTGATGCATGCTTCCTATCTTTGAATTTTGTTTACTTGAGCATTTTGATGTTGATTTGCTCCTTTCTTACTTTGAGGTTGCATGTGCATTCTTGTTTTGCTCTTTTCATCCTTTTTCTTGCTTGTTTACCATGTCATTTTTCTTCTTTTGCTAATCAATCAATCCTTTCTAGCTACCATCTCCTCAATCACCCACACAAAGGTATATATAAGCTTGAATGGGTAATTAAGGCTTGAAATGTGCTAAATTCACAAGAAATAGGCTTATAGGCTCAAAATGGTTAACTAAGGATGATGTTCATGGTAGGGAACATATATGGCAATGACTATAATAACAAGGATGGCCTTAGATCATTTCACCAATCTCCACTAATCGGGCTCGTTCCTATAGTCCTTGAGCAAGTTCTAACTTATCAAACACATCCGATCCACTCATGAAGAAATACCATGTGTGCATGGTTGAGGCTCAAATGCTCACAAGCATGTGCTCGGACCTTAAGGAACTCATTACACCACATTCATCTCAAAATTGAACAAGTTAAGTAAAACATGTCACAATTTGAAAGTGTAGAGATTCTTAATCATAATTTGTCATCACTTATCACCACAACCTATCATCACTCACATTCAAAAATGACTCACGACATCCCTAAACAAACCACCAAACATCCCAAGACAAGAATGAAAATACACACAACATACAAATAAGGACTCAACAAACAAGACACAACAAAAACACAAAACATGCAAAAACACAAAATACCATCATCCATAAGAAAATTAAGCACATAATCATCCCAAACTTTATTTTAAAGGAAATCCTAAGTTACGAAAGTAAACCTCCCACAAGCATAACACATGAAGTAGCATGCTAGTCACTACAATCCAAATCAAACTCAATTCATTTCAAGTAGTAAAATGATAAGGTGTAGAGTACTCCCTCAATAGGCATTTGGTAAGGAAAGCGTTAGCTCCAAGCTCCATCATGCTTCCAATACCTCTCATTCATGCTCAAACACTCAACAAACACCATTATTTCAACAATTTCATTATAAATATGGACTATCATGCACTTCAACACCACCAATCATGCCAAAATCAACCCAAACTCATGAGAAAAATTTTAAAATTTGTCCAATTTTACAAGAATCATACTCAAGTGGTGAGTCACACCACACACTCTTCCCCCAAACTTAAATCGAAACAAGAGTTGAGACTTAAGTTTGCAAAAAGTGGTGAGACTCACCCTTGTAGTTTCCATTGATGATCTTCTTGTAGAGAAGTAACCGCATCCACACGACTCAAGCTATGGCCACCACGCACTAGCACCCCCCAAACTTAACTCGAGACAAGAGTCACGAATTAAGTTTGCAACAAGTTGTGGAACATGTCAACTTGAATCCATGAATCATTTCTCTTTTCTTCAATGTGCATTTTCTCCATGAGCTCAATCAACCTACAAGTCCAAAATGCAAAACAACAAAAATAAAGCAATAAAGATAGTGATGGGTTGCCTCCCATCGAGCGCTAAGTTTAACGTCTTCAAGCCGGACGAATGTAAGCTCTTAACAGTCGGAAAAATCCAAGACCCCATCGGGCCGCATCTTCACTTTAAACATCTCTTTAGCAACCTTTTTATCCACACTTCGTGCTCCTTTAACACTTGAGCTCACTTCGTTTCCTCTTTTCCTCACATTCTTAAATCCCGGAAGCCCTTTATCAATCTTCAAATCAACATGTGGATCTCCCCCAAGTGTATTTCTTTTTGAAGAGAAATTTCCTGCAATTTCAAGCATAAAGTTAGTTAATTCTTCATCTTTTAAAATCGCACTTACCACTTCATCTCGAATATCCGGAGGCTTAATGGGTGGCTTCACATGAAGATTTTCCCCTTTTTCATTCTTGCTTGATAACACCAATTCTCTTTCATTTGATCGGAGTGTGAGTTCCTTCCTATCCATGTCAAATTTTGCTTTTGCGGTTGCCAAAAATGGCCTTCCAAAAATTAATGGAATCCAAGGATCCGCTTGCTTCTCAACTATCATAAAATCCACCGGAAATACAAAATCCTCTATTTGCACAAGCATATCCTCCACAACTCCATGGGGCTTTATCATTGAACCATCCATTATTCCGATTTCCACATCCGTTTCCTTTAACCTCCCAATGCCAAGTTTTTCAAAAATCTCCAAAGGCATTACATTAATGCTTGAACCAAGATCACATATAGCATTAAAGTGTTCCCCATTTCCAATTTTACAAGTAAGAATGAATTTACCGGGGTCTTCCACCTTTAATGAAGCATCAACTTCAAAAATGTCATGATCTTGTTTCAACATCATCTCTTCATCACACTTACTTTCCTCATCCAACAAAAACAAGAATTCATCAATTATCTTCTCTTCATCCAAAGACAACTCTTCATCAATGATAATCTCCTCCTCAATTTTTGACACCACTTCATCACAAAATACTTCTTCAACCTTAGAAACAATGTTTGTTGTTTCCACCAACTCTTTCTCCACCTTACTTTCCATGTTGCACACGGTAACATACAAACATTGCTCCTTAGGATTAGTTACCGTGGTAGAGGGGAACTTTCCTTATTGATGTTGAGATCCAACGGAGGAAGCAATTTGTCCCATTTGATGTTCAAAAGCTCTCATCCTATTGTCGGACTTCTTCTAATTTTCCTCCATTCTAGCCTCAAACTTAGCATCTCTCTTTTCTATATAAGCCCTTGTATCTTTCATGAATGCTAGCAATGTCTCTTCCAATGATGGCTTACCTTCTCCATTCAATGGTTTGGCACTTGGATCGAATCCCGGAGGAAATGACACGGCGGCTTGAGTATTAGAGTAAGAGAAATTTTCATGCTTCCTTGGCGCTTGATAACCTCCACTTGATTGATTGAAATTACTCACCCGAGCTTGCCCTTGATATCCTCCTTGATAATTACCTTGGTTAGAAGGATAGTTACCTTGAAAATTTCCTTGACGTTGAAAATTTCCTTGGTAATTTCTCCCATCTAAATAGGCAACATCCTCTACATTTTGCGTAACATGGCTCTCATCATTCACAATAGCACTTGTGCTTCCCCCTTGACTCACTCCTTGAGTGATCAAATTCAATTGCTTAGTTAAAGCATTGATGCTTTCATTAAATTCTTTCATGCCTTGGCCTTGAAACACATCGCTCTTCACTTTATGCACACTTTCCACTTGAGCCACCTTTCCGTATGCATAACCTCCCAATATCCTCTCGGACGGCCATTGATAAGCATTCATTGCAATATCTTCAAAATTTTCCATAGCTTTCATCGCATCCACTCCAAATATAGATCCTCCGGATGAGGCATCTACATGCATCCGATGTTGTTGGCTCAACCCTTGATAGAAGAAAGCCACTTGTTGATTCTCATGAAAGTCATGTTGAGGGCACTTTCTTAGCATCTCCTTGTAGCGTTCCCATGCTTCATAAAAGCTTTCATCCGGAAGTTGCTTAAACTGAGTGATAAGGCTCTTCAATTGGAGTGTCTTTGAAGGAGGAAAGTACTTGTTTAGGAACCTTTGCTCAAGATCTTCCCATGTATTACAACTTCCCAAAGGAATTGCATTATACCATGCCTTAGCCTTGTCTCTTAAAGAAAAAGAGAACAACCTCATTCGAATAGCATCCTCCGACACTCCCTTCATCTTGACGGTATTTGCAACCTCCAAGAAAGTAGATAGATGAGTGTTCGGGTCTTCAAGAGGACCTCCCCCAAACTGATTTGCTTTAACCATGTTGATCAATCCGGTCTTGATTTCATAATCATTGGCTTGAACCGGAGGAACCATATTGTGTACGGCTCTCGGTTGGAAGTAATCCCGAATTGCTCTAGGCCTTGGCCTCTCTTGAGGTATTTGCAAATTTCCTTGCATAGCTTGGTTATTGAATATATTAACCATCTCTTGGACATTTCTACGAACATGTGGTTGTGCCTCTTGTTGTTGGAGTATCCTTTGAGCTTCTTGATTGGCAAGCAATTGCATATATTCTTGATTTTGAGCAAAGAAATTCCTCATTATCTCCGTTTGATTCTCTTGCACTCCTTCTTGTACCCCCCTTTGATATTGTAAAGGATCTTGGGGTAAATTATGATTGACATGATCTCCATGTTGATTTTCCATCTTTTCTTTTCTCGCTCTCCGTCTCTCTCGCTTCCTTTGTCGTGCGGTCTTTTCAATCTCCAAATTCAAAGGAATGATCGATTGATTTCCCTTTGATCTTGTGATCATAAAACACCTACGAAAAGTCAAAGAGTGAGACCACAAACAACAATAGTAAATAAAGTAAAAATAAAATAAAAAAAAGTATCCTTATCAAGAACAACTAAAACAATAACACAGTACTCGACTAGTCCGTCAAACTCCCCTTTGGCAACGGCGCCATTTTCTTGTTTGCCTTTTTTTTAGCACTCACGAACAAGAATACTCGATCGTTGTAGTAGTATATCCCAAGAAAAATTATCAATCCAATAAGGAGTTATGTTCGTACTAGCAAAATACTTGAGCTCATGTTCATGTTGTTTTTGTAAAGATGATCGGGGGTTTTGAGATTGATTAACAACTAAAACAAGTAACAAGTAAATAAGAATAGCAAATAAGAAAAATGACAAGTAAAGAAAATGGGTGCTAAAGTTCAAGTATGGAAAAACATGGGATTAGAAACATCCAAGCACACTCGATTCATATTATCATGCAAACGGAATTCAACTCAATTGATGTAGACTAAGGGTGATCACGATTGTATCCTAAGCTCCCTTTCGGGTTACAAAGGTTGTTGATCCATTTTAGACTCCCAAAAGCACTTAAGATCAAAGCCCAACATTAACCCCTTCCATCTAGGTACTAGTTAGATTAAACTCTCCCTTTTTGTGTACTAAGGCCAACGAATGGATTGGTTCCCCTCATTGAATTCAAATATCCTTTCGGTCAAACCCAAACTCAATGTCTATTCATGCCTTCCTAATACTCTAGAGGGTCGTTTCCGTCTCACTCCAAGCAATACATACATGAAAATCATGGTAGCATTTAATTACCACAAATAATCCATTGATCAACAATCCATTAAACCAATAAACATTCATGAATAACAAACCATGCCATCACAACATCAAGACAATTAAACTCCATGAATAGAAATCAACATCAATTAAATCAAAAACCAATTTAATCCACATGATAATATAAATCTAATATGCTCTTCATATTCCTAATCCCACTAGAGGGATTAGCCTAACATGATAAAAGTAATAAAACAAATAAATGATTCATTACAAATACCCATAGTCTTAGATCTAAAGAAATACAAAATGAATGGATTCTTCCCTATCAATTTCTTGAAGAGAATCTTCTATTCTTCTTGATCTCCACCTCTAGCTCTTGATTTGAAGTCTTTAGCACCAAAAATGGAAGAATTGATGGGTGGATGAAGATGGATGAAGATGGATGAAGATGATGGTGGAAAATGGAAGAAATGGTGTGTGAGGTGTGTGTAGATGATAGGATTTCGGATTCTCTCCTGCAAAGTGTTGAAATGGGGTCTATTTATACCCCATGTGGGCCTTCTAGAAGATTCTGATTTTTTAGCAGGAATTACACCTACACGGCTCGAGCTCTGCACACGGCCACATGGGTGGCCGTGTTGTGTAATCTGGTGTCCGCACACGGCTTCTAGGACAGGGCCGTGCGCGGTACACGGCCCGTGTTCTGTGCTCGACCCGTGCTCTGCGCTCGGCCACAGGGGTGGCCGAGTTGGTGTTTCTGGCGACATCACACGGCCTCATGCACAGGCCCGTGTGCGGAACTCGAGGCGTGTTCAAGACACGACCCGTGTTCCTGCACACGGTCGGCCGTGTTGTGCAGCTTCTTCTCCTCTTTCACTCTTTCGGCTCGTTCTTCCTCGTTTCCACTCCGAATTGAGATCTGCTTTTTCCTACATCTTCCTTATCATGTTTAGCATCAAATAAAAAGTGAAAATCTTAAGTTTAAGCTCATTCACACACATTTCAATAAAAACACAAAACACAACTAAATAACATATAAAATACGGATAAAATAATACGAAAACACATATAAAAAGACACTAAAATGTAGGTGAAAATAGCTCTAATCAGCCACTTCAGCGGAGCATTGTTGTTGAGATCTTCGATTTATGGGAAATTGATTTTATGGGGCCGTTTTCCCATCTAATGGATTTCTTTACATCTTACTTGCTGTGGATTATGTTTCTAAGTGGGTAGAGGTCATTCCTACTCGCATGAATGATTTAAAGACTGTGTTGCCTTTCTTGAAGAAATATATATTTGTCCGCTATGGAATATGGTGTTAAGCATAGAGTTGCTACACCCTATCATCCTCAAGTAAATGGGTAAGCGAAAGTTTCTAATCGGTAAGTGAAGCAAATCCTGGAGAAGGTGGTTGGAACTAATAGGAAGGATTGGGCTGTGAAGCTCTATGATGTCTTATGGGGGTTCCAAATGGCGTACAAAACTGTGTTTGATATGTCGCCATATCAAATTATCTATGGAAAGCCGTGCCACTTACCTGTAGAGGTTCAACATAGAGCTTTTTGGGCATTGAAAAGTTTGAACTTGTGTCTTAAGGATCAAAAGGAGTTGAGGATGATCATATCAATCAACTAGACGAGTTCACAAATCAAGCCTACAAAAAATTGGTGATTTATAAAGAGAGAATGAATAAATGGCATGATTCAAAGATCACTTATAAAGAGTTCAAGCAAGGAGATGAGATATTACTTTTTAACTCTCGTTTGAAGTTTCGTAGAAAAACTGAAATCGAAGTGGATAGGACCGTTCATTATCCATAGAGCTTGTGGAGGGGGGAGTTTTGAAATAATGGACAAAGATGGAGACATCATAGCGGCGAATGGTGTTTGCCTAATTTTGTAGCACTCACGAGCAAGAATACTCGATCGTTGTAGTAGTATATCCCAAGAAAAATTATCAATCCACAAAGGAGTTATGTTCGGACTAGCAAAATACGTGAGCTCATGTTCATGTCGTTTTTGTAAAGATGATCGGGGGTTTTGAGATTGATTAACAACTAAAACAAGTAGCAAGTAAATAAGAGAGCGAATAGGAGAAATGACAAGTAAAGATGAATAACAAGTAAAGAAAATGGGTGCTAAAGTTCAAGTATGGAAAAACATGGGATTAGAAACATCCAAGCACACTCGATTCATATTATCATGCAAAAGGAATTCAACTCAATTGATGTAGACTAAGGGTGATCACGATTGTATCCTAAGCTCCCTTTCGGGTTACAAAGGTTGTTGATCTATTTTAGACTCCCAAAAGCACTTAAGATCAAAGCCCAACATTAACCCCTTCCATCTAGGTACTAGTTAGATTAAACTCTCCCTTTTTGTGTACTAAGGCCAACGAATGGATTGGTTCCCCTCATTGAATTCAAATATCCTTTCGGTAAAACCCAAACTCAATGTCTATTCATGCCTTCCTAATACTATAGAGGGTCGTTTCCGTCTCACTCCAAGCAATACATACATGAGCATCATGATAGCATTTAATTACCATAAATCAATTCATTGATCAACAATCCATTAAACCAATAATCAATTATGAATAACAAACCATGCCATCACAACATCAAGGCAATTAAACTCCATGAATAGAAATCAACATCAATTAAATCAAAAACCAATTTAATCCACATGATAATACAAATCTAATATGCTCTTCATGTCCCCAATCCCACTAGAGGGATTAGCCTAACATGATAAAGGTAACAAAACACATAAATGATTCATTACAAATATCCATAGTCTAAATCCAAAAGAAAATCAAAAGAGATGTGAATCTTCCCTAGCAATTTCTTGTAGAGAATCTTCAATACTCATGGATCTCCAACTCTAGCTCTTGATTTCTTGAGATCTCTAACACCCAATGGAAGGGATGAAGTTTTGATGGAGAATTGATGGAGATGATGGAGATGAATCAAGATGGATGAAGGTGGATGAAGATGATGGTGGAAAATAGAAGAAATGGTGTGTGAGGTGTGTGTAGAAGGGTGGAATTTCGGATCCTATCTCAAATGTTGAATAAATGGGCATTTATACCCCTATGGAGGCTTCTAGAAGGATCTGGAAATTTTAGCAGGATTTTACACAGCACGAGTCGTGCTTTGCAACATGGCCACAAGGTGGCCGTGTTGTGTCTTCTGATGCTGCCGCACGACCTCTCCTTACAGGGTCGTGTTACGCAACACGGCTCGTGTGCTGTAACACGGGCACAGGATGGTCGTGTTGGATCTTCTGATGTCGGCACATGGCCACTTCTTACAGGGCCGTGCGCTGTACACGGCCCGTGTTCTTGCTGCCCTGCTTCCTCTTTCACTGTTTTGGCTCGTTCTTCCTCGTTTCAACTCCGAATTGAGATCCGCTTTTTCCTGCGTCTTCCTTATCATATCTAGCATCCAATAAAAAGTGAAAATCATAGGTTTAAGCTCATTCACACACATTTCATTAAAAACACAAAACACAACCAAATAACACATAAAATACGGATAAAATCATACGAAAATATATATAAAAAGACACTAAAATCTAGGTGAAAATAGCTCTAATCAAATGGGCATCAATTGAAGCACTATAGGTCGCCAGATGATGCTTGTGTCGTCTTTGAAGATACCTTATATTGAGTTGATACCGTCGTGACTCTCCGACATTAAACATGATCGCCTGTTAGTGTGAGTAAGAAATTTTTATATTCAAGGTGCTTATTAATCGGCAATACATCTCTTTACAAACTTAGTTTCGACTTTAGTTTTTACTAAGTTTGGGGGGTGTGATGTTCTTACCTCATTGAAGCACCAAGAGTATAATCTTTTCTTTGTAACGTCTGCTGGGGGAGTTGATTTTTTGCGGTATATTGAAACTTTAACCGATTTGATGTGTCAGTTTTTTGCAAGTTGCCTAGTGTTCGGTGGTGTTTTATTTATTCTAGTATGAACGGAGTATTATACATGATTTTATATAGTCTAAGAGTGGTTCTCTAGCTTTTATTTTGGTATTATGATGCTTGATGATGTCCTAGAGTTTAAGTTTTGCAGGGAAAGAAGAGAGGAGTTCAAAATTTCATAAGTTCGGAGGCTTGTTCGACCACATTCTGTTGTTCAACCAAAATAACATGGTCGAACGGTGGTCGAATAGAGAGCCTGAATGCGAAACCAACTTACAAAGGTGCCATTTGACCAGCGAGCCTTGCTCGACCAACACTTTGTGGTCGAACAGTGGTCGAATAAAATAGGGGAGAAAAGGGGGTATTTTTTGTTTACAGAGGTGTTGTTCGACCTCACGATGTTGTTCAACCAAGCCAATTTGGTCGAACTGAGGTCGAATGAGGTCACATTTTAAAGGCAGACGCATGCTGTTCAACCAGAAACCCTTATTCGACCATTCTGTTCGAGTCTAACGTGGTCTAAAATTATGAATAAAGGTCAGTTTCTTCATTTTGTTCGACCGTTTTCTGTAACCCTCTCTCGAACGTCCGTCATGAATTGTAAGTCCTTCATTCCAACTCCTTCTACACTCAAATCTTCCTCTCCACACACTTCCACATCTAAGATTTGGATTCAAGTCCGCATTGGGGCTATTTCATTTAAAATTTTAGGAAATTATTTCCGTACATCACATACACACCATGACCAACGAAGGTATATTTTCCTACTTTTTTACTCCTGAATTGAAGTGATTATGCTTAATGAAGATTGGGTAAGTTGGTTAAACATAGTATTGGTTTGATTTGAAGTGTTTAATTTTTGGTGTTTTTGTTGAAATTTCACTTGAATTGGCATGATTCGATTTACATTGGATTATTGAGATTTTTGTGAAATTGATGATGCATATCTAGCAAGCTTGAGGTTAATTTTAGATTATCTATATGGGCTCGTTGATTTGAAGTGTTGATATTGTGCAATTGAAAGTGGAAGATGAGCATGCTTATGGTTTTTGTTAAAGTTGATGTTGAAATTTAGAAGCATGTTTCATGTGTGTGGTAATTTTAAGACTATTAGTAGACATGGTCCCATGATTGAAAGTGTTGAGCTTATATTTATGATTATTAGATGAACACTTGAAATATGGAGAATTAAGTTATGATTATAGCATATGAATTTGAAGTCTTGAGTAGAATTCAAGCTTTGATTAGTCTTAAGATTGGTAAGCTTGCTTTATCTCTTTTGTTTTGTGTTGAAGTATAGTTTTTGTAGGTAAATAGATTGCTTCATCTTCGAAGAGAAAGGAGACTAAGTCTCCTAGGAAAGGTGCTAGTTCTAAGAAGTTAAAGCTCGATAAGAGGAGACCTTCCAATTTTGGTATTAAGATCGAGGATTGGGAGGAGAAGAAGGAGTTATGGGCGGCTATTGCAAGCAAGATAACGAGGACTCGTTATCAAAATGATTAAGCTATGGTGAAGATAAACATTATCAATAATATTCGTTGGATGTTCAATCGAGTAGGGATCATCAGGTTTATGGAGATGAAAAGGGAGACGTATTTCCATATCACAGCCGAGGTATTGTGCACGATGAGAGTTGATCGTGGAGATCATTATCTTCCTTATGGATTGTGGATGCAGATTGGTGGACAATTGCAGTTGATGTACACAAATGAGTTTAACGAGATGGTTGGTTGTGAGGATGTGCCTGAAGTGGAGCATGCTGATTTCATTGCTGATGAGTTCTAGAGGTCTATCTCGGGGAGGCAAGGACGTTATAATTCGAATACTGCTAAGGTGCCTTCATCCGCAATCCCATGATAGCTTATATAGACCGAATCCTGAGCAACACACTGTTTGCTCAATCCGAGGGCACTTATATTCCTAGGGGGGATTGTACGTGCTCTGGTGCATGATGAATGGAGTCCGCTTCAATGTGGCTTACTTTTTCCAGCAGCTGTACAAGTTTTCTACCATTGATTTCTAGCGAGTCAACATTGGAATGCTTATTACTCTAATAGCAGAGCATTACCGAGTTGATTTGAGCAGGCATATGCTGATCCGAGGGGATCTTAATTTAATTCTGTCATCCTGTGTTAGGATGGGGTTGATTTAGAGGATGGATGATGCTTGGATGTTCATCAGTGGCAAGAATCCACTTTCTTTTCGATTTCCCCTATCGATTGTTGATCTTACTTCAATTCAGATCAACACCAACCTATTGATGGATACCTCGGAGCATAGGGCAATTTCCAAGAATTGTTTGGAAGAGGGAAATTGGAGACTTTTGGCTGAGATGCACTTGCAGGGAGTCCTCATTGAAGAGGATATGATTTTGGTTGGTGATTCAGCTGATTTCATCGACGAGGATCAGCCACAGCAGCCAGCTTTTGTATATCCAGAGATGGATTTACCTCCAATACCGCCGCCGCAGCAGCAGCAGCCATAGCATGAGTATTTGGAGCCACCATCGCAGCAGCAGGAGGATTTCTGGCAGGTCCAGGATCACTTCTATAGGGAGCAGTTCAGATTGATGAATGAGCATTTCGCCACCTTGAATGTGAACCAGCAAGAAACGAATCGACAGCTGGCATTGGCGAATTCAAATTATGTTGCGCTCAACCTTCGTTATGATGGTCTGGATCAAAGATTGAGAGAGGTGGATAGGAAACTATATAATCTTCACATGGATTTCTATTATTGGCGCATGGAGATAAGTGATGATGATGATGCTCCGGAGGAGTAGTGGCGCAAGGTTTTTTTATCCTTTTCTATTTTCTCTCATCTCCTTTATCTTTTTCACTTTACAGGTTGAGTGATTGTGAGTGGTGTTGAGTGTTTGATTGAGATTCATGCGTGGGTGGTCTGTATTGATATTGATTGATGATGATGGATTCATTGGTTATGTTTGATTTGGATGTGATCGGATTGATTTGAAGAGTATGATGTTACTTCTTGAATATGCATGATCACTTATTTTTTATGCATGTTGATTTTATTAATGATGGCATGTACTTCTATTGCTTGTAGTTTATGTGAATATTGATGTTGATTGCATGCTTTGAAGAGTGCTTAGGAATCTATTACCCATGTGAGAATTTGAGCGTATTAATCATGCTACATGATTGCATGATAGTTTATTCTTGTGAGTATCATTCGTATGTTCGTATTCTAGAACTTGGCTTGGAGACTTGTTTGAAATTTATGATTGATAGATACTAGGATATGATCTTAGGCCGTTATTGTTTAAATTGAGCTACTTAGCCAAATTTCCTACCTTATAATATTAATAATTGGAAGCCCCCTTGAGCCTTTAAATTCGTGGGTACCTCTATATATATATATATATATATATATATATATATATATTATAAGGTATTATATTTTATTAATTAATAGCTATAAATTTTATTTAATTATATTTTTTTAATATTTATTTAAAATAATAGAATTTATATTATTTTTTTATATTTAATTTTTAATTAATATATAATTTTCAATAAAATGTAAATTTAATCAATAAAAATATAATTATAAATAAAATAAAGGAATATTAAATTGGTGCAGATAATTCGAAGATAATGATAAATGGGTATGAAACGAGTACGTGTATCAAAATAAAATTTTTAAAAGGAACGGATACGAATCTTAGTGATTAAGATTTAAACAAATACAAGTATATATACCCAAAATAAGCGGATAACCTACCTATTGTCATCCCTACCCACAATCGACGAGATTCTATATTGAAGTGTTGTTATTTCTAATTTAAATAAATACCACTCTACAATGTTATTTCAAATATTAAGAAATCTATATAATTTATATATTATGAGATGTTTTATATATTAAAGCAATGTATGTAAGTTTTATTTAATCATATTTATTTTGAATAATAGAATTTATATTACATTTATTTTATATTTAATTTATTATTAAATTATTTTAACAATAATATATATATATATATATATATATATATATATATATATATATATATATATATATATATATATATATATATATATATATATATATATATATATATATATAATAAAGAGTTAAAATTATTTTTTGTCCTATAAGGCTGCCTCCATCAAGTTGATAAGGTCGTGATAATAAGACAAAAGAGGATAAGTAAAAAAATTAAAAAATAAAAATGAGAGAACAACTGATTGGAGAAGAGAGGCAGACTCCAACCCAAAACACAACCTATATGATCCTCTATATACTTGACAAGTGGCAAAATGTAATTGGTTATAATTATTTTATGTGTATCTAATGTAAATATTTGATAAATTACATACAATTAATTTTATTTTATTTATAATAATAATCAAATTTCTTATTTTTTATTTATAAAAAGAGTATAATAATGATACATTTTGAATCACAATAAAAAAATAATTTTTTATATAATGTATATTTTTTTTTATCGCAATAAATAGAGAATAATTTTTTTTATTACAATAATGTAATTTTTATATAATTACTGCAAAAAAATTTTAAACATTGTGTTCATATGTTGTTGTTGTTTTTTTATGTGTTTTTAAAATAATTTTCTTATTATAATTGCGGAGTTAAAATATTTTCTAAAATATGTAATTGTTCAAATTTTAAATATG
This sequence comes from Pogostemon cablin, assembly GCA_023678885.1. NCBI lineage: Eukaryota > Viridiplantae > Streptophyta > Magnoliopsida > Lamiales > Lamiaceae > Pogostemon > Pogostemon cablin. The sequence continues at coordinate 12,978,830 of CM042993.1, forward strand.
GTTAAAATTCTCAAAATAATAATATATAAATGATAGAGAAATTTATTAAAAAGTAGGTTGAATTGGGTTATTGATGGAGTATAAAAAAATTGAGGTTGAGTTGGGTTGTAAATTGTATTTGGATGAGAGAAAAATAAATATTATATTATTGGATTGGGTTGTTGTAGGTTATGGATGTGGGAAGTCTAACAATATGAAAATTTTGAATCTATCCCAAAAAAGATATTATTTTTAATTTAGTCCCGTAACTCTCGACATTGGCCGATTTTGGTCCCAAAATCGTCGAAAATTAATTTTTTCATCGGAATTTTGTACATGCGACGCACGTGCCCCTACAATTTGGGGCTTTCGGTAATTTGGGATCAAAATCTACCAATATCAGGAGTTACGAGACGAACTTGAAAATAATATCTTTTTTGGTATATAATCAAAAATACATATTGTTATAGGATTAAAAGTTTATATTTATTTTTCTTATTTTCATGAATCAACCTCGATCTTTTAATTTTATTGAATATAAAAAACTGTTTAAATTTGTTTGATATCTTTATCAAACCAAGTTCAAACAAGTTTTTAACGAACGATCTTGAATTGAGTAATGAGTTTTTTATTAGGTTAATTACATGAAAAATCCCAACCTTTTCGTCAATTGCGAATTAGTCCAAACTTTTAGATATTTACAAATAAATAATCAACTTTAAGCTTGTATTGCAATTCGAACCACCGTGCAGCAAGAAGCCTATTTGTTGCTGACGTGTCATTTTTTTTATCCACATCACCCATCTACTTGTTAAAAAAATTAAAAATAAATAAAATAAATGTTATCTATGTTTGCAGGGCTTCAAATTTAGGGCACTGAAAAGTCGCCAATTTGCGCACCTACACTGGAGCTCAGGCGTGTTAAAATGGAGGGGAGAGAGACGTTTCTGCTATAGGTTTTAACACTCCTCACAGAACTACACTCAAAACATTTAATTTCGTAAAAAAATTTCAAATGGATTTCCAAGTTTTTAGAACTTTTAGCACCCTGCCATGGAAGAGGCGGTGCCGAGAATCTGAGTGGTGTGAAATAGGTAATTTGTTTAAAATTTTTGGGATTGCATTTAGGAGAGAGAAAGCCCCTTTTGTAGATTCTCATTTTAACTCTACTGATATATTCCTCTTCTGATGCCAAGAAAGAGCTTGAGGATTTATTACTGGATGAAATCGAAGTCGGAGCCATTCAGAAGCGCCGTGTGCTTGTTCGAGGAAGGGAAGAGGGTATGGAGCTGGAAGAGTGCAAATATATCATAAGAGTTGTTTGGAGAAGTGACTGATTGGATACATAGCCACGTGTTCGTTGTGCTAGAGTTGGATGGTGTCGGACGAGGTTGTCGCAGAGTATGAGAGGGTTCAGGTGGAGGACGGCGACATCCCGACGAAGACCGATTGTTGCTGTCGGAGGAGGTGGCGGTAGAAGCGAGCTGGCGTTGGCGTGTCCGAGCTTGAAGGACTGCACTTTCTTCTGACTTGACTTCTGTGAGCTTTCATCCCTTGCCATGGCAAATAAGGAGAAAGAGTATTGTGCTATAAACATGGATAACATTTATATTTTTTATATTTCTTTAATTATTTTTATTTACAGGTGAAAGGTGACGTGGATAAAAAATGACACGTCAGCAACGGACAGGCCTCTTGCTGCCCGATAGTCCAAATTGTAATACGGGTTTAAATTCGAGTACTCATTTGTAAATATTTAAAAATTTGGACTAATTCGCAATCGACGAAAAGGTTTGGACATTTTAGTAATTAAGCCTTTTTTATTTGATTTCACCACTAAGTAAAGCTATCTTACACTCCTTTCATTTTTCTTAAATAAATATAATTTCCATTTTAGTTTATCTCTATATTAGATTTTAACACAATTTAATTATATTAATTTATTATTATTATTATTTCATTGGAATTTCTAAACAAATAACTTTATAAAGATTATATGAATTCAATTTTCTCATAATCATTTAACATATAGTATACTATATTTTACTCCTCCCTCTCACACCACCCTTCACACTTTCCTTATTCATCCATCCCACAACATCCTTCACATCCCAAAAAAAGAAACATCACTTTATCAAATAATTTCAAAAGTTACTTTAATTTTAATTTTGTCACTACTTTTCACACACATACCATTACTTTATATTAATATTTTATTACCTAAAAATACTACAATATCCTCTAAAGTCAATAAAATTAGTCAAAAAGTGTAACTTTTCTTAAACAACGTGGTATAGTAAACAACAAGGGTGATCCGGAATGGAGGGAGTATAATTTATTAATATTAAAAAAAATTACATTGTTACTGCTTTTATTTAAATCAAAAAAGTTGAAAAAATAATTTATTTTTTAATAGGATTAATTGATGAGAGTGAAAATAAGCGTGTTTTAGTATCCAATCTAACACCTTTTTGATGGAAATTATTATCATATATTAGAAAAAGTATCTTATACTCAATATATGTGATAAAAAGGTGCACTAGAGGTGTTTTATTGTGTTTTAGGTGGAAAAATGATCAAAAGTGCAAAGTAGGAGAAAAGGTGCAACTTGTGCTAGAATGCTGAAAAACACACGTCCAACTTGTGTAATTTTTTTGTATTCGTATGGAGATCAAAAGTGAAAGTATGATACATGGTTAGAAAGCCACGGAAGAGAGGATCGTTTTAGTGTAAGAAACAACTCAATCGGAATCCAAATGAGAAAGTTATTATCAAAATGGTGACGCCGCACAAGATATTTCTGCTCAGTACGGTTGTGCTACTTTCCATGACTTGTTATACATTCAAATGTTAGATTTTCTGAGATTTCTTTATATGGATAGAAATCCAAGGAAGAGAAGATTGTGTGAGCGCAAGAATCACTCAAATTGAAGATTAGATGTGAAAGTTATACGCAAAACGGTGAGACTGCACAAGCTGCCACAGTGTGGTTCGACCACGACACGAGTGATTCGACCACTGTGTCGTGGTCGAACCAGAAGCCTGATAGGTCGAACCAGAAGCCTGAACAGCACTAGATCCATATTTTTACACCCCAAGTGCGTGTATTTTCTTGTTTTCAAGAAAAAACTCATCCTAGGTCCATAAGGAGAGCTTAAAAGTATAAAAAGGGATGTGGATCACATTATTATTCATTGGATTGGAGGGAAGGAATGGCAACACAATCATTCTACACCCCAAAAGGGGGGATCATCCCCCAACCATATTTCACATCCTTTCCTCCATCCATCCATCACTTTGAAGATTCGTCTGTGCAAACAAGAGGAGCACCAAGAGGAGGATTCAAGACGGAGAAAGACGCGACGACTCCCGCATCTAGGGTGTTATTCGTTTCCTAATTTATCTTATATTTTCCAGACATATTGGTAAGATCTATCCAACCCCCATGATTATTCTTCACAACATCATGGGCTAGGACCGTTTTAGTAGATCTAAGGTTTTAAAGGTTTTATGAATTAAACTCTCTTGTGTGTCCTCTGTACAACACTACTTTTGGATTGATTTTATATATGATTGTTCTTTCTTAATCCATATTCACTGTTGTTTTGTGCATCTTCAATTGGTATATAGAGTCTGAATATATATATGGGTTATTGATTGAGTGCGTTCACTGCTGAGCAGGATTCCATGTAATGATTCTAAGTGAGGGGACTCTGAAGCTTCATTAGAACTATCTTATATGAATACTTATTAATTGAATTGAATTCAAATTAGTAAGTAGGATAAAGAGGATAATTTTATAGTACCTATAAAGGGAGATCATATCGGGTTAGAGTACTAATTTGCCAGGAAAATAATTGATACTGATAGTACCTAGAAAGGGGGTGAAATTATATCTCTTGCTTCAAGATTATTCACACGTGTTACACGTATATTTACTTGTATCTATAGAGTAGATTTGCATGGTTTAGTGATGCGTCCATATTTCACAAGGCAGAGTCAGACATTGATACACGAAAGGGAGATTAATGAGTGAAACTGGATTATCCTAGAGCTATCTATTCTCCTACTTGATTCACTTTCTTATTTTCCTAGTTTCTTATTTATTTTATTTGTTATTTAAATGAATTGTTTAGTAGTTAATAATTAAAATCTCAACTTTTATTGTCATTCGTCTTAATTAATTAGTAAATAATTAAATTGATAATATGCCGTCCTTTGGGTTCGAAATTTAACTTGGTCGCTTGCTTAAGCTGCAACTGATATTTTTAATACTTGGTCATTAATTTTGCATGCAAAGAAAACACGCATCAAGTTCTTGGCGCCGTTGCCAGGGACGGTTGTTATTATTGATTTTATTATTTCTTGTATAATTAAGACTTTTATTTGTGATTATTTATTTCTAACTAACCTTGAATTTTTCTGAGGTACTTGTGCACTAAGAAAAGAAAAGTAATGAAAGGAAGAATAACATACAGTGCTAAACATGGCCGGAGCTAGGCAAAATCTTGATAATGTTGTCATACGTGAAATTTTCACAAACTATGGGATTGGCAACATTTGTTTGAGATACATCCCGCTCTTATCAACATGGTAGAGAAGAATTCCTTTTCTGGAGGTTGCTTTGAAGATCCATATCAGCATCTCCGAAGATTTCTTGGTTATGCAAACACTCAAAAGAGTGTTGGAGCTAATAATCATGCTAGGCGGATCGCCCTATTCAAGTTCTCTTTAATTGATAGGGCAGAAGAATGGTAGAGACTCTTGATGCCACAAATTGCGCCACATGAGACCAACTGCAGCGGAAGTTCTTGGAGAAGTACATGCCACCCTCAAGGATCTTAAGAATGAGGCAAGAGATCACTCAATTTGTTATGAATCAGGGTGAAAAATTCCATAAAGCTTGGGATAGGTTTAAAGACATGCTCAAACGGTTCCCACAGCATGGGATGTCTAAGGCTCAATATATAAGGATCTTCTACTATGTATTGGATTGTGAGTCGCGTATTCTTACGAATTCATCATCAGGAGGAGTGCTATTATCTAAGACAGCACTTGAAGCAAAAAATTATTTAAAGACATCTCTATGAATTCACGTGACTGGCCTACAGAAAGAGTAAGAGGATCTTATGTAGTGGGCAAGGTGATGAGAGTGGAAATTAGCGTATTTTAGTGTCCAATTAAACACCTTTTTGGTTGATATTGTTATCATATATTAGCACAAGGATCTTATATTCAATATATGTGTGGAAAGGTTACACTTGAGGTGTTTTATTGTGTTTTAGGTGGAAAAAGGATCAAAAATGCAAAGTTAGAGAAAAGGTGCAATTTGTGCAAGAATGTTGAAAAATGCACGTCCAACTTGTGTAATTTTTCTGTGTTTATGTGGAGCTCCAAATTGGAAGTATGATATATTTTTCGAAAGCCACTGAAAAGAGGATAGTTTTGACATAAAGAACATTTCAATTGGATTCCAAACGAGGAAGTTATGAGCAAAATGATGACGTCACGCGAGCTGTGCCGAACAGAACGAATGTTCTACTTTCCATGGCTTTTTACATATTCAAATCTTAGAGTTTTTAGTGCCTAGGACGCATCTGGATCCAATTTTTACACCCCAAGTGCGTGTTTCTGCATGTTTTTCAAGAAAAAGCTCATCCAAGGTCCATAAGGAGAGCTTACAAGTATAAAAGAGAATGTAGATCACACCAAGAAGAAGATTACAATAAATATACGGATTGGATACAACATAATACAATCATCCTACACCCCACAAGAGGGGTTCACCCCCCAACCATCATCCATATCCTTTCCTCCATCCATCCATCACTTTGAAGATTCATCTGTGGAATCAAGAGGAGAACCAAGAGGAGGATTCAAGACGGAGAAGGACACAATGACTCCCACATCTAGGTTTTTATTTGTTACCTAATTTATCTTGTATTTTCCAAACATTTGGGTAAGATCTATCCAACACCCATGATTGTTCTTCGTAACATTATGGGCTAGAGCCTTTTTGGTAGATCTAGAGTTTATGAAGGTTTTATCTAATTAATTCAACTTTCGTGTATAAACTCCATACAACACTACTTGTGGTTTATTTTATATAAGACTATGCCTTTTAAATTCATATTCACAGTCGTTTTGTGCATCATTAATTGTTATGTAGAGTCTGAATACATATCTTGGATATTGATTGAGTGCGTTCACTGCTGAGCAGGATTACATGTTATAATTCTAAGTGAAGGGATTCCGAAGTCTTATTAGAACTATCTTATATAAATACTTATTAATTGGATTGAATTCAGGTTATTAAGTAGGATAAAGAGTATAACTTCATAGTATCTATAAAGGGAGATCATATCGGGTTAGAGTACCAATTGGCCAGGGAAATAATTGATACTGATAGTACCTAGAAAGGGGGGTGAAATTATATCTCTTGCTCCGAGGTTATTCACACGTGTTACACGCATGTTTACTTGTGTCTATAGAGTAGATATGCATGGTTTAGTGATGCATCCATATTCCACAAGGCAGAGTCGGACATCAACACACGAAAGGGAGATTAATGAGTGAAACTAGATTATCCTAGGCTACCTGTTCTCCTACTTGATCCACTTTCGTATTCTTATAGTGTTATTTATTTTATTTGTTATTTTAAATTAATTGTTTAATAGTTGTTAATTAAATCCATCAACTTTATTACCTTCATCTTAATTAATTTAGTAAATAATTAAATTGATAATACGCCGTCCTTTGAATTCGATAATTCATTTGGTCGCTTGCTTAAGCTGCAACTGATATCCTTAATACTTGGGGATTAATTTTGCATGCAAAGAAAACACGCATCACAAGATAGCGCAGGTTGAACATCAAGTGGAGAAGCCGAATAGGAATGATGAGATCGTCTCCAGTTTAGGAATGACGCAAGGGTTGACCGCATCAAGGCTACTATGAATGCTAAGCATGCAAATTTATCTAAGCAGTTGAAGGACCTTACTTTGATGATGGGGCAGATGGCCAAGAACGTGAATCAATTGACATAAATGTTGGAGAAAGAAATATTCCCGTCTCAAGGTATAACGAACTCAAAAGAATGTAAAGCTATCACATTAAGTTCTGGAACACAGTATGAAGGATCGATGATGTTGGAAATGAATTTTGAAGCTCCAGGAGCTCGATTCGACCAGGGTTCGACCAAGTCAGTAGGTCGAACCTCACTCTGGAGGTCGAACCAAGCACCTGGGCAACCTTCGGAGCATCCAGATGGCCGATTTGACCAACACTACTCTTGTTCAACTAACCCTATTGGTCGAACCGTGGTCGAACCAGCCTGTCCATGACACTCTATTTTTTCTGATGTCGGGTTCGACCAAAACAGCTCTGGTTCGACCAAACCTCTTGGTAGAACCAACCTGTCCGCAATACCTTATTTTTTCTGAAGCACGATTCGACCACGACCATCATGGTTTGACCAACCCTGTTGGTCGAACTGTGGTCGAATCGACCTATCTGGGAGAGAGCATACTTTCTGATGCTCAGTTCGACCACTACACACCTGGTTCGACCAGCACTCATGGTCGAACCATTGTCGAACCATCTCGTCCAGTACTATTTTCCACGCGTAATGCTTTATCTAATGTTAATGCTACTCCAGTGCCATCCCAAGAGCAGAATAATGAGCTTATAGTAGAGAAGAAGTAGGAAAGAGCAAGGAGGTTGAGAGCCGAAAAGCTTAGACTGCAGATGGATAATGAAGATATGGTTTTCTCTCTTGATCAAGCACTGAAGATGCCCATGGAGACTCAATCATGCAAGAACATAGATGTGATTTCTAACTTATTTAATCTTGATTTTAATAGGACAGATGATTCTGAATTTGAGTGGAAGATTGACAAGGAGGTGTCTAGACAGCCATGGGAGGAAGGTAATTCCAAGGATCATATACTTGTGACCAAGAAAGATGAGGTGTTGAGTGTAGACAAGAAGAGGGAAAGAAAGTACTTGAGGGTGAGGATGCGAGAAGACCGTCATCTGATCCAGTAGTTAAAAGCAGTATTCTGTTGTAACTCTCCGACGTTGAACATGAGCGTCTGTTGGGGGCTTGCCCTTCCGTTTTATTGCTTTATTTCTTTTATGTGAGTGAAGAGTTATTATATTTGAGGTGTTCACATTTTGGCAATTACATCATTTTGTAAACTTAGTTTTGACTTATGTTGTTACTAAGTTTGGGGAATGTGATGTACTTACCTCGCCTTATGAGCACTAAGGGTATAATTTTTTCTTTCGTTGGTTGTTTGTTTGTTAGGAGGATGTTTTTTTGCTGCGTATTAATATTTTAACCGGTGTTGGTATGTCAATTTTAAGCAACTTACCTAATGTTTAGTGTGTTGTGTTGGTGTGTCTAGTGTGTGGAGTCGATTAGATAGTCAATTGAGTATTTCTTATAGTTTTCTTATTTTATTATTGATGAATCTGTGATGATGAGGTGTGCTTGAGCTTTGATGATAGAAACAGGTACACTGAGGCTTGACTTGATCGAGTTGAACAGGTCGAGGAGCTCGTGCATACGTTGAAGAAAAATCAGGTGCCCTCGTTTTCTTATTCTAATTTTTATGTGTGCTTTTAATTAGTAGGAGTGAAAGGATTGAGATTTTGGTTTGGTGATATACATGAGCTTATATTTTTAAATTGTGCCTAAAATTCATATGCTTTTGAAATTGATGAAGGAAGTACTTGAATTATATTGTAGTATGAAGTTCTATATGTACTTGTGAGATATTACTTTCCATGAAAGGTGCTATGTTACTTGTTAAAAAATACATGTGAGATTTTGAGCCTTGTTGATCATGTTACATAATCACATAATATTTTTTTTCTGGAGAGTTTTGTTTTGTGTGTGTATTCTAGAACTTGCCTCTTGTCTTACTTGAAATTACATGTGTGTTAGATGATAGGAGATGATTTAAGGCCATCCTTGAATTTATGAGTCACTTAGCCAAATAATTTTCTACCAAATGATGTTTATCCGTAGTTAGCCTTGTTGAGCCTAAAAACCTCATTCTTTGACAGCCTACGAGAAATAACCACTTTGAACATCTGAATTTTTTGAGCCTTGATTGTCCTTCTAGAAGAGAATTAATGGCTTTTCAATGTGTGTTGATGGAGTTTGATAACAGTTTGGGAAGGAATGAAATTGGTGTTGAAAAAGTGATTGAAGCTTGAAAATGTATCTAAGAAAAATAATGGAGTAGTGCTTAAATCTAGTACTCTATTGAATCAAACACCCTAGGGTAGTACATAAATCTAGTACCCTATGGAGAATGCGTGAGATAGTGCCCCAAACTGGTATCTCGAGAGAAAAGAAAAAAGAAGGAAAAAAAGAAATATTGTGCTAGAAAGAAAAAAGAAAAGTGAAAGAGTTGAGGAGGATGTTGTGCTTAATTGAAGTGAAGAGGAAGAATGAAAGATCATGATAGGCGCGCTTGATTGATCCGAAGTTTGAGTCACTTATCCATTTATTTTCTACCTTAACTAAAAAGCCAATATTACATCCAAAAGAAAAGTTATTTTTGATCTCATTGTCGAATCATACTTTTAGTGGTGGAGAGTTTGAGACTTTTGGCAAGCTTATGGTTACGCATGCACATGAATTGAATTTAAGTGTAAACACCTTAACCCATAAGTGTACATCTTTTACACTTAAGTGCGAGTGGTATATACTTCCCGTGAGAACATGTCAATGGAACATTTAAGTGGTGGTGATTGTCTTAACTTATATGCCATGAATTGATTATTACATGTAATGAAAGTTGCATGACCTAAGTTGAGGACAATTTTATTTTGAATTGGGTATTGGTCGTAGTCCTTATTTCCCCGATAATTTTCTTACTCTCTCTTTCTCTTTATTTTTATTTTGTTGCCTCGGGACGAGCAACAGGTAAGTTTGGGGGATTGATGAGAGAAAAAATAAGCGTGTTTTAGTGTCCAATCTAACACCTTTTTTATGAGAATTATTATCATATATTAGCATAAGTATCTTATATTCAATATATGTGAGAAAAAGGTGCACTTAGTGTTTTATTGTATTTTAGGTGGAAAAATGATCAAAAGTGCAAAGTTGGATAAAAGGTGCAACTTGTACTAGAATATTGAAAAAATGCACGTCCAACTTTTGTGATTTTTATGTGTTTGTATGGAGCTCAAAAATGGAAGTGTGATACATGGTTGGAAAGCCACAGAAGAGAGGGTCATTTTGGCATAAGAAACACCTCAATCAAAATCCAAATGAGAAAGTCATGATCAAAATGGTGACGCCACGAAAGTTATTTCTGCTCAGCACGGCTGTGCTACTTTCCAAGACTTGTTATACATATAAATGTTAGATTTTCTGATTTTTTTTACATGGATAGAAAGTCAAAGGAAGAGAGGATTGCGTAAGCGCAAGAATCACTCAAATTGAAGTTTGGATGTGAAAGTTATATTAGAAACGGTGAGACTGCGCAAGCTACCAAAGTGTGATTCGACCACGATACGAGTGGTTCGACTACTGTATCGTGGTCGAACCAGAAGCCTGAACAGCACCAGATCCATATTTTTACACCTCAAGTGTGTGTATTTTTGTGTTTTCCAAGAAAAAACTCATCATAGGTCCATAAGGAGAGCTTAAAAGTATAAAAAGGGATGTGGATCACATCATTATTCACTTGATTGGAGGTAACACAATCATCCTACATCCCACAAGGGGGGATCACCCCCCAACCATCATTCGCATCTTTTCCTCCATCCATCCATCACTTTGAAGAACCAAGAGGAGGATTCAAGATGGAGAAGGACGCGATGACTCCCGCATCTAGGGTGTTATTCGTTTCCTAATTTATCTAGTATTTTCCAGATATATGGGTAAGATCTATCCAACCCCCATGATTGTTCTTCACAACATCATGGGCTAGGACCGTTTTGGTATATCTAAGATTTTGAAGGTTTATGAATTAATTAAACTCTCTTGTGTGTCCTCCGTATTCACGGTCGTTTTGTGCATCTTCAATTGGTATATAGAGTTTGAATATATATCTTGGTTATTCATTGAGTATGTTCACTACTGAGCAGAATTCCATGTTATGATTCTAAGTGAGGGGACTCTGAAGCTTCATTAGAACTATCTTATATGAATACTTATTAATTGAATTGAATTCGGGTTAGTAAGTAGGATAAAGAGGATAATTTTATAGTACCTATAAAGGGAGATCATATCGGGTTAGAGTACCAATTGGCCAGGAAAATAATTGATACTGATAGTACCTAGAAAGGGTGGTGAAATTATATCTCTTGCTCCAAGGTTATTCACATGTGTTACACGTATATTTACTTGTGTCTATAGAGTAGATTGCATGATTTAGTGATGCGTTCATATTCCACAAGGTAGAGTCGGACATTGATACACAAAAGGGAGATTAATGAGTAAACTGGATTATCCTAGAGCTACCTATTCTCCTACTTGATTCACTTTCCTATTTTCCTAGTTTCTTATTTATTTTATTTGTTATTTAAATGAATTGTTTAGTAGTTAATAATTAAAATCTCAACTTTTATTGCCATTCGTCTTAATTAATTAGTAAATAATTAAATTGATAATACGCTGTCCTTTGGGTTTGATATTTAACTTGGTCGTTTGTTTAAGCTGCAACTGCTATTTTTAATACTTGGGGATTAATTTTGCGTGCAAAGAAAATGCACATCATTAATTACGACAAAAGTCCCGACCTTTACGCCAATTACGATTTAGTCTAAACTTTTAGGAATTTACAAAAAAGTATTCAACTTTAGTCTCCTCTTTCAAATCAGACCACCAGACAGAGGAGTCTTGCCCGGTCACTGATGTGTCACAATTTAATCCACGTCATTCCCCACTTGTATTAAAATGAAATGTTAAATGGGATTTGCTACCAACGGCGTTTAGAATCTTCTTCTCCAACTAGATTTGTCTCCTTCTCTCCTTCCCAACACAATTAGACACGATTACAAGATAACACCATTCTCGTTTAATGTTCTTAGTAAATCAACCATTTGATTCACCACGAGTCAACTGGGAACCCACCCACCAACACTCTCCATCCGTGTCTCTTCGGCCTTCACTTTATTAAGACCATGTTCTGTATAGGGTGCCCTAGTCGAATTCAGATACTCGAATCACGATCTTTCCTAAGATAGCGGTGGTAGTTGGATCGATCTCCCACCATTAGCAAACAATGACTTCCAGCAGGAGTCAAAGCTATCTCTGTTCAATTTCTAGAGGTTTTAACCCGGCGATTAACGGCAGCGAGGGAGATTCTCAGATCTAAATAATATTAACTTAGGCGCGGAGCAGTGACGAACCAACACACAGTTTAGTTGTAGGTTACGATGCCGGAATATATACACAAGCCCAGGTTTTGTGTTGTTGATTGATGGAAAGATCATTGGAAATGATGAAGATTATTTTAGATAGTGTAATATGTAATTAGCTTAAAAATGTGTAGAACAGCGAAAAGAAATAGAGTTCTTAAAAATCTAAAATCATCACTCATTTCTTCATGACTGCAACTGCATAGTTTTGTATTCTGGGAACAACATTTTAATATTTGGGACACCAGGACTGTGGATGTTGTGTTTATTTAGGTACAAGTATTTTGTTTAATTTTTAGCAACTGATGTTGGCAAAGAAAGGTAAGGTAAGAGAGCATTGAAGATTACTGTGAGCAGTCTCAGCCTGGTATTGTCCTAATTTCCTTGAAACTTCTCTCTCCTCACTCCAGCTCCAACCGTTATTGCTTCTCTCTGATCTTCTGCACTTCTCTCTCACTTTCTTTGCCTCTACCTAATAACAGATACCATATCCTCTGTACTACCACTCCCATATTCACCACCACCTATGCAACCCACTGCAAGGTAATATTTTTTTTAATTTCCAATTTTCTTCTCGTGCGCCTGTGTGTTCTGAACTTGCTACTAGTTTTATGATTTATTTCTACTTGTTACTTGGACAAATCGTCTCTATCAGTGTTGGGACGGGGGAAGGAGACAAATCTCGTTGGAGAAGAAAACTGACGATCTAGGAGATTCTAAGCTACATCATATAGCAAATCCCATGTAATATTTTTTTCCTTTTTTTACATTTTTTAATCCACGTGAAAGGTGATGTGGATTAAATTGTGACACATCAGCGATCGGGCAAGACTCCTCCTGCCCGGTGGTTCAATTTGAAAAAGGAGACTAAAGTTGAGTACTTTTTTATAAATTTTCAAAAGTTTGGACTAATTAGCAATTGGCGTAAAGGTCAGGACTTTTACCGTAATTAACCCTTTTTAACATCATGTTAAATTGTTTTGAGAATGGAGAGAGTTTAAAATTAAATATCACTATGTTTCTTAATAATTGTGTGTGTGTGTGTATACTCTATTTCATACTCTCCCGTCTCATTTCAATCTTTATGTTTATTTTTTGCGTGAAGATTAAGGAATATAGTATTTTAATATATAGTGGGTTAAAATGTATAATAGTTTAATGAAAGTTGATAGTTGTATTAGTGTTCTGTGTGAGTTCCATAAATATATATTAATTATTTTGTGTGAGTCCCATCAGCAAAAAAAATGAAATGTAAAGGTTGAAATTGAATGTTCAAATTGAAAATATGTAAAGATTGAAGTGAGATGGATGGAGCATATTACAAAAATCACATAAAATATACTCTCTCCATCCCAAAGAGAAGTTCACGGTTACTGTAGATATAGAGTTTAAGAAAAAGTTATTTTTTACTTTGCTTTTAGGGGTAGTTTGGTATTTTTTAGGTAATAGATAAATTATAAAGTAAGTTATGTGAGTTGTAAAGTGATGGCAATTTTGAAATTAATGTGTGTTATGAGGTTATTGATTTGTGTGTAATTTCTTATTTGAGGGTGTGAACTTATTATGGGATGGAAAAAGATAGAAAGTGTGAATTTGTTTATAGGATGGAGGTAGTACTAAAAAATATCAGGATATAGTTAAAATCAGTTTTGGTCCCATAACAATAGGTATTTTTTATTCCGTCCCAAAAAGATATAATTTTTAATTTAGTCCTGTATCTCCTAATATTGGCCGATTTTGACCCCAAATCGCCGAAAAGCCCCAAATTGAGGGGTCATGTGCGTCGCACGGGCAAAATTCCAGGGAAAATTTTAATTTTTGGCAATTTTAGGACCAAAATTGGCCAATGTCGAGAGTTACGGGACTAAATTAAAATTAATATATTTTTTGTACAAAATCAAAATTTTCATATTGTTATGGGACCAAAAATGATTTTAACTCATAAAATAAATGAATATTAAACGGTATGGATATTCATGAGAATTGATAAAGGGGTATGGACAGGTACTGGTATCATAATAAAATTTTAAAAACATAATGTGTACGGGCACGAGTAGTTGATATTTAAACGGGTACAGGCATGGGTACTCCAAAATAAACGGGTACCCGTTGTCATCCCTACTCTTGTGAGACAATGTTTATGTGAATTGGGTCGGCCCATTATTAAAGAATGATCATTATACATATTGATAGAGTATATTATTGGATAGATAAATTATGATAAACGATGCATAAAGTATGATTTTAGAGTGTTATTGTATGATTCACTACCTAATAATTCATCATACTATGTAACACCTTAAAAAGTCATATTTTAATGCATCATCCATCATACTTTTCTAAATCATACTTTAACTACCCAATATCATATATACTTTATCTATATAATAATCATACTTCAATATATTTATATATATATATATATATATAAGTTTCTTATGAGATGGGTTGTAAGATGTGTGACAATCCATATTAAAGTATAATTATTATATAGGTAAATTATATATGATATCGGGTAGTTAACATATGATTTAGTAAAGTATGATAAATAATATACTCCTTCAGTCCACTGATAAGATATTCATTTTTCTATTTTGGTCAGACAATCTAAAAGTATCTATTTTTCTTTTTTAGCAAAAAGAATACATATGTAAGCAGTTAAAATTTTACTGTCCAATTAAATGGCGACATGTGGATTTTATTAATTAAATATTAATTTATTTTGGAATTTAAATAAATTAATTCCTAAAGTAAATTAATAAATAATTTGGGCCCAACAAATTAAATGGAGCTTAAATTAAATGAGGCCTGACCCAAGTCAAATAAGCCCCAAATTAAAGGAGGTCTGACTGAAGTCAAACAAGTCCATACAAATTAAATCAGGCCCAAATAAAATAGGCCTGATTACAGCCCAAACAAGTGGAGGCCCAAGCCCGCAGGATATGACCCAAATAACTCTGGACCAATCAGAATGCAGGACATTTATGAGGGGTCTTCACCTCTCACCTATATAAAGGGGTCTCCTCTATTCATTCCAAACACACACTGAAGCATCAAGACACAGACACTCTGAGAGGTTGAAACACGAGCAACGCTCCTCAAGATCTTCAAGACAAGAACGGCAAACGACCCGGGATTAAGGTGCTAAGCCCCCCAGATCGAATGTTTTGCATACATTAAGTTCTTCAGTGTTCTTCGAGACAAGAACAACATACGACCCGGGATTAAGGTGCTGAGCCCCCCAGATCGAGTGTTTTCACATCAAATACGTTTAATCCAAACAAAGGCTCGACGCCTCTGGATAAACGTTACAAAGTCCTAAATTCGAGCTCGGACAAGCTTCAATTGAAGATCCGACTCCACACACGCTGTCAACACAGTCATCGTACACTCCAGTCAACAAAGTCAAAGTCAGCACAGTCAACACAGTCAGCGCCGTCAACACAACCAGTCAAAGTCTAAGTTGGTTCGAGAGAGAAGAATCAGAGGATCGATAGAGATTATTTCCTAAATTATTAAGTTCAATCCATCCGGATTATCTTTGTAATTCAACTTGTATTTATTTTATTATAAATACAAAATTTGTTGTTACAAATTTTGGCATGCCCGGTGGGACAATCTCTACCTCTCATCTCTTCTCTCTACAAAGATACAACATGACTCCTGTCAAGATCACAGTAGAAAGGACTTCTGCCTCCAAGCTCTCCGCCTCGTTGAGTGAACAAGTTGTTGTTGTTACAAGGAGTATGTCGATGAAAGCTCAGTCAGAGGCCTCCTCCAGCTCTAACTTTTCGGTTGAAATGGCTTCAAGAAAACAGCTACCCATGAAAGAGGATAGTGATGAAGATTCTGCATGCTCACACCCTCGTTCATCCTCAAGTTCTTCATCAGACTCAATTGCAGCCCCGGTAATCATGGCCGGCACTACAACTATTGAGGAACAATTAGCAAATATGATGAAAGCTATCGAAGGGCTCACGAAACATATAGAAGCTCAAGACACCAAGATCTCCCAATTGATGGAAAAAATAGACATTGCGGAGACTAGCCGTGCAAACGGAAAAGGAGTTGTGGACGAGAGTGAGGTGGAAGAGTTCACAAAACGCCAAACTACTGAAAAAGAGCAAACTGAAAGAGGAGTGCAACTTTCGGCTGATGGAATGCTCCAAGTGGATCAACTCAAAGATATTATACTTGGAACAATAAAAAAAAGGTTTGAAGAGAATGCCAAGCCTACCGTCACTTATGTTAAGCCTTACACAAAAAGAGTGAATAACTTAAGGATACCACCTGTTTATCAGCCTCCTAAATTCCAGCAATTTGATGGCAAATGAAACCCCAGACAGATTGTGGCACATTTCATTGAGACATGCAATGATGCTGGTACTTATGAAGACTATATGGTGAGGCAATTCGTCCGCTCTCTCAAAAGAAATGCCTTTGATTGGTATATCGACTTGCAGCCTGAGTCCATCGACAGTTGGGCACAAATGGAACATGAATTCCTCAATCGTTTCTACAGCACGAGGAAAACCGTTAGCATGACTGAGCTAACTAATACTCGCCAATTGAAGGACGAGCCTGTGATTGATTATATCAATCGATGGACAAACTTGAGTTTAAATTGCAAAGACCGATTATCCGGAGAGTCTGCTATCGAAATGTGCATCCAAGGGATGGAGTGGAATTTACTCTACATACTCAAAGGGATTCAGCCAAAGACTTTCAAGGAGTTGGCTACGAGAGCTCATGATATGGAATTGAGCATGGCAGCCAGTGGAATCAAACACTCACTAGTGTCGGATTCTTATAAGTCCAGAGACAGACAAGAAGCCAAGAAAGGGGACAAGCCTTATGCAAGAAACTCCAATAAAGAATCAATGGCCATAAACACTGCTACAGTCAAGATTCGAAAGAATGGAGATGACAAGAAAGATAAAGGAAAACAAGTTACCCAAGAGTGGGGGCAAAGAAGGTTGACCCTGAAGGAGATGTAAGAAAAAGAGTATCCATTTCTGAACTCTGATGTTTCTGGCATATTTGATGATCTGATGAAAGACAAACTCATCGAACTCCCCAAAATGAAACGTCCAGAGGAAGCGAATCGAACCAATAACCCAAAATATTGCAAGTACCATAGATTGGTGGGCCATCCCATTCATGATTACTTCATCTTCAAGGAAACGATCATGCAGTTGGCCAAGGAGGGAAAGATTGTGTTGGAGGATGAAGCGGCTGCAAACTTTGCTTCCATAAAAGAAGTTCACAATGAAAGCTCTTGTCATGCGGTGAGTGAGGAGGGCAATGAAGATGAACGAGTTGAGAACAAGGAAAAAGCCTATTCTATGAAGGTGACCTTCACAGATGAAGACATGTTGTTGGGTTCACAGCCTCACAACCGACCTCTATTTGTAACTGGTTATACGCAAGGACTGCAAGTAAAGCGTATACTTATTGACGGAGGCTCAGCAGTAAACATCCTGTCTTTAAGGATGTTGAAGAAGTTAGAGATACCGGTGGATGAACTCAATCATAGCCGATTGATGATCCAAGGGTTCAATCATGAAGGGCAAAGGACTCTCGGCACGATTGTTCTTGATTTGATGATTGATGAGATGAGATCAACGGTGCTCTTCCATGTCATAGACGCAAAAACTTCATACAACATGCTTTTGGGGCGCCCATGGCTGCACGAGAATGGTGTGGTCCCTTCTACATTTCACCAGTGTTTCAAGTATAGTGAAGGCAACAGTGTGAAAAGGGTATTCGGCGATGATAAGCCGTTTACTGAAGCTGAATCTTACTTTGCTGATGCTAAATACTTCTTCAAGAATACAAAGGAAGTGAACCGAGAAGAAGCCCCAGCACAAGATAATGGGGGAAATAAACAAATAAAGGAGGAAGGTAGCACATCATCTGCCACTCTTAAGAAGAACAAAGGCAAAGACTTCTTCTCCACCGCTCAAAGGATTCATACGTCCTATTGAAGGAGCAAAAACCGAGCATGGTGAAGTATTTGAAGCAGAAATATCTAAGTCATATGGCCCGCAAGCTTTCAAACTCCTCAAAAAGGCTGGGTATGAACCGAATGAGAAACTGGTGATGAGCAAGTTGCCTCAAGAGACTGTCATCTCATCTGAACATGGCCTCAATGCCACTCAGAAAATGTTGAAAAATAGTGGCCACACTGTCAAGAATGCTAAGCCAGGTTTGGGATATGTCCCTCAAAAGCCAGTCCGCATAGCAATCAGAAGAGCAAACACAAATTATATCACAGAAGGAGAAGTTTCGTCCACAGAAGACATTTTTTTATGAAAGTGGAAGGAAAATCAAGAGGAGTTCTATCTTCGAAAGGCTTGGAAGTGTTTTCGAAAGGCTCGGACCGTGTGAAAGGAACAAGATTGGAAAGAAAAATAATTTCAAGTCTCCTAGCTTACCAAAACTCCGAAGTCGAATCCCTTCTCGTATGAAGAGGCGAAATATCTTGACAGTCTCATGTGGAAGAGAGTTGAAGGCTAAGATGCAGACAATTGTCTTTACTAAAGAAGACAATGATGATGATAAAGAAAGTGTAGCTTTCACCAACTATATCACTGCTCTTGAGGATTCTCAAGTGGAGGAAGTGGATGCCGAGGATGCCCCTCCGCAATTTGAGGAGGGTGTGAAAGCCACTATTGATGAGTTGAAAGAAATCAACTTAGGTGACGAAAGCGACTCACGTCCTACTTACATAAGTGCCCTGCTAAATAATGAGGAAGAAGAACAATATATCAGCCTTTTACGAGAATTTCGGGATGTCTTTGCATGGTCGCATAAAGAAATGCCAGGCTTGGATCCAAAGATCGCAGTGCATCATTTGTCCATCAAAAAGGGAACTCGGCCAATTAAGCAAATGCAGCGTCAATTTCGACCAAAGTTAATTCCATTAATTGAAGATGAAGTTAATAAGCTTCTTGAAGCAGGCAAGATCAGAGAAGTCAAGTATCCTACATGGATTTCTAACATCGTGCCAGTGAGAAAGAAAAATGGGCAAATCAGAGTATGTGTTGATTTTTGGGATTTGAACATGGCGTGTCCGAAAGATGACTTCCCACTGCCGATTGTTGAGCTCATGATAGATGCAACAACAGGGCATGAGGTCCTTTCATTTATGGATGGATCATCTGGCTACAACCAGATTGGTCTGGCTCCCGAAGACCAAGAGAAAATAGCCTTTCGTACTCCGAAAGGAATATATTGCTATAATGTGATGCCATTTGGCTTAAAGAATGCTGGTGCTACTTATCAACGAGCCATGCAGAAGATATTTGATGACATGCTTCATAAGATCGTCGAATGCTACGTTGATGATATTGTGGTAAAATCAAAGAAAAAGAAAAAGAAAAATCATCTCCATGATTTAAAGTGAGTGTTTGAGCGTTTAAGGGAGCATCAACTCAAGATGAATCCACTCAAGTGTGCATTTGGGGTTACATCCAGAAAATTTCTTGGATTTATTGTTCGCCGTCGAGGAATTGAGATTGAGAAGGCAAAGATTGATGCAATCATGAAGATGCATGTGCCTCGGAACATCCATGAACTCAAAAGTCTACAAGGAAAATTGGCATACTTGAGAAGATTCATATCAAACTTGGCCGGTCGATGTCAACTGTTTAGTCATCTCATGAAGAAAGGCAGTATATTTGAATGGGATGAAGCTTGCAATAATGCTTTCAATAGCATTAAAGAGTACTTGATGAAGGCACCAGTGTTGTGTGCACCAATACCTGGACGTCCGTTAATTCTCTACCTAGCTGCTTAAGAACGTTCTGTTGGAGCTTTACTCGCACAAGAGAATGATGATGGTAAAGAAACTGCCCTTTACTATTTGAGTAGAACCATGACTCCAAATGAGTTGAAATATTCACCAATTGAGAAGATCTGCTTGGCCCTTATCTTCGTGATTCAGAAGTTGAAACATTACTTCCAAGCTCATACAGTTCGGCTAGTTTCAAAAGCTAACCCACTAAAGTTCGTCATGTCAAAACCAGTACTCTCAGATCGGTTTGCCAGGTGGTATCTCCAACTTCAACAGTTTGAGATTGTATATGTCCCTCAGAAGGCCGTAAAAGGACAAGTGTTGGCAGATTTTCTAGCTGATCATCCAATGCCTGCAGAATGAGAACTGTCTGATGAACTCCCTGATGAAGATGCTTTCGCTGTGGAGATAGCTTCTCCTTGGAAAATGTATTTTGATGGAGCATCTCATAGGGAAGGGGCCGGTGCTGGAGTCGTATTCGTAACATCCAGTGGTGAAGTTTTGCCATTCTCATTTTCTTTAACAGAAAACTGCTCTAACAATGTAGCCGAGTATCAAGCACTCATGCTTGGTTTAGAGATGGCCGTCGATATAAAGAAATTACACCTTAAAGTGTATGGTGATTCGTTACTTGTGATAAACCAACTACATGGGGTGTATGAAGTAAGGAAGCTTGAGTTGTTCCCATACCACAAGTATGCTCAAAAGCTGATGAGCTGGCTTGGTGATGTTGATATCGAGCATTTACCCAGAAGAGAGAATAAGCAAGTTGACGCCCTCGCCAAGCTAGCATCAAATATAGCTATGCTGGAGGCGCAAGTTCAAATTTCTGTGTGCAAAAGTTGGGTTGTACCACCAATCTTTGAGGATGATGATTATGAAGAAGTTGAAAATCATTTGGTGGAAGTCTTCGAAATTGAAGAAGAGGATTGGCGTCAACCACTTATCGATTATCTCAAGTATGATAAATTACCAAATGAGCCACGTCAAAGGGTTCATATTCGGCGTCGGGCACCTCGATTTATTTACTTCAAAGGCACAATGTATAGAAGATCATTTGATGGAATTTTCTTGAGATGCCTAAGTAAAGAAGAGTCTGTTCAAGCAATGGAGGAAGCTCATTCCGGAATTTGCGGTGCTCATCAGTCTGGGCCGAAGCTACATTTCAGAATCAAAAGAATGGGCTACTATTGGCCAACAATGTGAAAGATTGCATGGAGTATGCACAAAAATGTTAGGCTTGCCAATTTCATGGGAACTTGATCCATCAACCTCCGGAGCCTTTGCACCCGACAGTTGCTTCATGGCCTTTTGATGCTTGGGGATTAGATGTGGTGGGGCCTCTCACAAAATCTTCTGGTGGTCATCTCTACATCCTTGCCGCCACCGATTACTTTTCCAAATGGGCTGAAGCTGTGCCTTTGAGGGAAGTAAAGAAGGAAACTGTTGCTGATTTCATTCGGATCAACATCATTTACAGATATGGTGTTCCCCACTATATCATCACCGATAATGGAAAGCCATTCAGCAACAGCTGGATCGATAAGTTGTGTGAGAAGTTCAACTTCAAACAAAGGAAGTCGTCAATGTATAATGCAGCTGCCAATGGTCTAGCTGAAGCATTCAACAAAACCCTGTGCAGTCTATTGAAGAAGGTGGTCTCCAAGTCTAAAAGAGATTGGCATGAAAAAATAAATGAAGCTTTATGGGCGTACCGCACCACCTATAGAACTCCTACTCAGGCTACTCCGTATTCTTTGGTTTATGGTGTTGAAGCTGTGGTACCTCTCGAGAAACAAATTCCTTCTTTAAGGATGGCCATACAAGAAGGCTTAACCGAAGAAGAAAATGCAAAGTTGCGCCTTCAAGAGTTAGAAGCTCTAGATGAGAAGAGGTTAGAGGCACAACAAAGACTTGAGTGTTATCAATCTCGCTTATCCAGAACATTCAATAAAAGGGTGAAGATACGTTCTTTTCAAGTTGGCGACTTGGTGCTTGCCGTGAGAAGACCTATTGTGGTCACACATCGTGTTAAAAATAAGTTTCTCTAAAAATGGGATGGCCCTCATGTTGTAAAGGAAGTATATACAAATGGCGCCTACAAGTTGATATCAGAAGATGGCGTAAACATTGGCCCCATAAATGGGAAATTCTTGAAACGCTATTACGCGTAAAACAACTACAAGATACAATGCTCCTTGATATGAGCTAAAACTGTCCATAAGATACTCCTTGATATAAGTTTAAACTATCTGACACAAATAATGCATGGCTCCTTGACACGAGTATAAACTATCTACAAGTTCAAATTCAAGACTTATTGACATGAGTATAAGTTGTCAGCAAATTCAAACACAACGCTCCAGGACGCATGAGCCTAAACTGCATGTTACTCCTGGTCCGCACGAGTATAAACTGTGTACGACAAACTCCTGGTCCACACGAGTATAAACTCCTGGTCCACACGAGTATAAACTGTGTACGACAAACTCCTGGTCCGCACGAGTATAAACTGTGTGCGACAAACTCCTGGTCCGCACGAGTATAAAATGTGTACGACAAACTCCTGGTCCACACGAGTATAAACTGTGTACGACAAACTCCTGGTTCGCACGAGTATAAACTGTGTACGACAAACTCCTGGTCTGCACGAGTATAAACTATGTACGACAAACTCCTGGTCCGCACGAGTATAAACTGTGTACGACAAACTCCTGGTCCACACGAGTATAAACTGTGTACGACAAACTCCTGGTCCGCACGAGTATAAACTGTGCACGACACACTCCTGGCCCGCATGAGTATAAACTGTGCACGGCACCCCCAATCAAAACCATGTCCATTTGAACTACGTTATGACTTGATTCTCTTTAAAGAGATACGTAGGCAGCTTAACATTTGTTAAGTTCAGTCATGTTTTCGTTTGTTTGTATCAAATTTGTGAAGCAAAAAGCAAATTAAGATATAAAGGCAGCAGGTAAACATCCTAAAAGCAGTAAAGCAAATCCAAAGATGCAGTGATGAATAAGAAGAGGAAAAAAGATAAGAGAGAATATGGATTTTATTGATAATATCATTACAGTTCAAAAAAAGTCATTGAAATGAAATGGTTTCAATACAAACTAATAAAAAATATTCATACTGGATAACTCATCTCGAGCGGCCTCCAAAGCTTGTGTAACAGTCCTTAATTCATCAGCAATGGAATCTTCTAGGATAGGTGTTTTCTTTAGTACACCAATGTCCCTGGCAGCAGTTTGGGCTCCAAGCTTTGCATTTTGAACGGATTCACGAAGACGTTCAACCTTTCGAGATACTATTTCCTTCTCCTTCAACAGGGTCTCAATTTCTTCCTCAATCTGCTTCAACCTAGTCTCGGATTCTTGCAATTGCTTGATATCTATAGCTTTTTTGCCTTTGTGTTCATCAGCACGCTTCCTTGCATCGGTCAGACGCTTATTAACTTCTCTCCTGGATAGCCCATCAGCAAGTTTTATCTTCATGGCATCATATGCATCAGCTTTAGTAAATAAGAAGTCAAATGATGCTTCTAAAGCAGATCCGTCAATCTCTGGAGCGCTCTTGAAATTATTTACCATTTTGAGTCCCTCATTCCGCATAGAAGATAAGGAGCTGACAGAAGTCCTCTTCAACTTATCTTGAAAGCTTTTCCACACTTTCATATTAACTAGTTTCCTTGCATCCGTGATCTCGGCATCAAAGTTAAATGTTGTAATTTCTGGAGCTTCCATTGTAGTAATTGGAGGATGAGACTCGGGCACAATAGGAGAAATTTGATCTGGAAATACATCATCTACTAAGCCTTTAAGGGCTGCAGCGGAAGCTGATCCTTCTTCCTCAAGTTCGTCATAATCAGAGCCAAATACAGCATCCAGATGCTAAAAAAAAGGATATTAGAAAATAGTTACATGTATGGAAGTATGTAATTCATAATTAAAAAGGGGATTGAAAACCTCGGTTTAAGTTGTCAGGACGTGCACAAGAGATTTGCTTCTTTTGGTCCTCTTCAAGTTTCGGTCTGTGCTACTCTTATTTGAATAAGAGAGACCACTCTTTCTTTTTTTTGCAACACCTGACGTTCCAACAATCACCTTCTGAGGAGGTGGGGTGTCTAACGGTATAGCTGCTTCATCAATCTTGGTATTATCCGAATTGCCAATAATGTTAACTTCTTCCTCTATGGTGTGGTTCGGAACAATTCTGATTAGATCTGCCATATGATCTATAAAATAAGTCCCATGAATTTGAGAGGACCACTCAGCATACTTTGGTGAGCAGAAGTTTCTGAACTCTGTGGGGGCGCATGGAAAAGTCGCTTTAGAGCGAGAATTGTGTAAGATACATCGCCTCCAAAGCTGAAGCCCTTGCTCTAAAGTAGACTCTCGAAGGTCTGTTCTCAGTTTTCCTGGAGTATCTTCTTGATAAAAGCCAAATTGACGGCTGAATCGATGTGGGCTATAAGGTTCAACAAAAAATCTCCCATTCTGTCGTAGAGTGAGATAACTCATACGAATAGCAATGAAGAAGCCCCAATCACGCCAAGATGCTTGGTCAATATCAATATACTCCCTTGGATTATTTATTTGGAGAACATTACAAAGCAAGGAAGCATTACCTCCATTTCGAAGTCTTTTGCGAGCATTAGTTGGAGTAAAGAACTTTGCTCCATTCTCACCTGAATATGTTACCATTAAAGGGATCTTCAGTTCATGTGGATTTGGATAATGAGTATTGAAATAATGAGCCAACCAGGTGTACACAAAGTGTACGGAAAATGTTGACTTCAGCTCAGAGGGTCTAGGATCATTTGAAATTTTATTCAGGCCTCTATAGATACTCGTCAAGACTGGGACGACAAGTCCAACTGACCTTCCTGTAACCATCAAGCTCGCTACCTTAAAGGTTCCAGGACGTATTAAATCTACTTCATCGGTAGGGAGTACGAAAGAGCAAAGCCAGCAAGCCAGATAAGCAGCCAGATATGTCTCATCTTGGTGCATAACATCAATACCGAGCATTTTGAAGGGTCCTGTTTCTGTAGAGGTCCATTTCTTATGATCACCAATAAGCCCATTTGGGTTGTGTGTTTTCTTGCGGCGGTTCTTCCTACTCTTCTCGACATGTACAGGAGGTTTTTTGTATGTTATAGGCCGACAAAACTAAAATTTTACCCATCGAGTGAGTGAAACAGAGTCAGTACCATCAAGACTGCGAAGTCTATGGTAGGCGTGCAGCAAGTGCCGACAACTAGATGGAATACGTAAGCCATTGAGGTCACGATCATTGAAGAGTTCAGGTTTATCGGGCACAACCTCTTCATATAAATGACCGGCTAGTGGCAAGCCCGTCCAGTTGTACAAATCCCATAGAGAAATTGACATTTCTCCAAAAGAAGTGAGCAAAGTGTTGGTAACAGGGCACCACGCCTCACAGAAAGCTTTGATGATCTCTTGGTTGCAGTCGTATGTGAATAAGGATGCAAAAATTGGGTCATAAATCTTTATTCTTGCAAGATCGTCATGATATCTGCTTAGGACAACTTCAGTCCATTCCCAATAGCCAGGAGTATAACGGAATTCTCCAGGAAAATTCACCGAATTGCCCCACGCTGCATGATCATCAATTGTTCGGTGCCCTAATGTGGGCAAAGGGTCAAGGTTTTCATCTTCGGTATGGTTAATCGCCTTCAAAATTACAACTTCGGTTTCACCCAAGTTCAGATCTTCAGTCCAAGTCTTTAGATCAGGTTCGCTATTCTCGCAAGGAATTTTGTCTATAGGTGCACCCATCAAGGGTCTCTCAATCAGAAGATAAGTTGCTCCATCGGATGGTGAGTTCTTATTGTCAAGAATCACCAATTGGCGCTTATTGGAGTCTATGACCATACCAGCGAAGTAAACCATCTTGAAGTTGAATTAACTGCAAGGAAATATGAGAGAATATATCAGCAAAAGTGGTTCAAATTAATTTATATTTCTTTGATTTAATTAATTAAAAGGCCCAAAATAAATTCATGGGTCAATTAATTATTAAATTCAAAATTATAAATTAAACGTATGATGGAAAGGGTCTAAATATTGAAAGGAGCAATTAAATTAATTCATATTTGAGCTTGATAAACTAAGCCCAAATTACATGAATTAAATTTAAGAGGTGCGGCCCAAATTGTTGGTACAAGCTTGAATGCATGAAGCTCAAAATAATGTGAATTAATGGTCATTCCAAAACAAATTGGCATGAACATAAGCCCACATGACTTATTTACTAAATAATTAGTCTCATATAGATAAAGCGGCCCAAATTGCAATGGTGGGTCTCAAGCCCAAATTGACTAGTGTGTCAAACAATAGGCCCAAATTGGATTAAATCCATCAGGCTAAGCGGGAGTAATAAGGGACAAAGGAAATGTTGGCCCAAATAAATCAACATTAAAGCCCAGATTACAAATGTTGAAAATAAAAGGAATTTTTTTTTGCGATTCCTTCACATCAAGATGTGGCGTCCGTGAACAAATCGCAAGGGGGCATTTGTAAGCAGTTAAAATTTTACTGTCCAATTAAATGGCGACATGTGGATTTTATTAATTAAATATTAATTTATTTTGGAATTTAAATAAATTAATTCCTAAAGTAAATTAATAAATAATTTGGGCCCAACAAATTAAATGGAGCTTAAATTAAATTAGGTCTGACCCAAGTCAAATAAGCCCCAAATTAAAGGAGGTCTGACTGAAGTCAAACAAGCCCATACAAATTAAATCAGGCCCAAATAAAATAGGCCTGATTACAGCCCAAACAAGTGGAGGCCCAAGCCCGCAGGATATGACCCAAATAACTCTGGACCAATCAGAATGCAGGACATTTATGAGGGGGTCTTCACCTCTCACCTATATAAAGGGGTCTCCTCCATTCATTCCAAACACACACTGAAGCATCTGAAGACACAGACACTCTGAAGAGGTTGAAACACGAGCAACACTCCTCAGGATCTTCAAGACAAGAATGGCAAACGACCCGAGATTAAGGTGCTAAGCCCCCCAGATCGAGTGTTTTGCATACGTTAAGTTCTTCAGTGTTCTTCGAGACAAGAACAGCATACGACCCGGGATTAAGGTGCTGAGCCCCCCAGATCGAGTGTTTTCACATCAAATACGTTTAATCCAAACAAAGGCTCGACACCTCTGGATAAACGTTACAAAGTCCTAAATTCGAGCTCGGACAAGCTTCAATTGAAGATCCGACTCCACACACGCTATCAACACAGTCAGCGTACACTCCAATCAACAAAGTCAGCGCAGTCAACACAACCAGTCAAAGTCCAAGTTGGTTCGAGAGAGAAGAATCAGAGGATCGATAGAGATTATTTCCTAAATTATTAAGTTCAATCCATCCGGATTATCTTTGTAATTCAACTTGTATTTATTTTATTATAAATACAAAATTTATTGTTACAACATACATGAACCATCACTAATCACTAATATAACTAATCATTTTATATAAAATAATACACCAACACTTGTGTAAACCGGATTCACAGTGTAAACCCTGTGATCCCCTTCCAATTCTATATATCTTATGTATTATTAGGTGATGAGTGATATTTTCACCTAGATTTTAGTATCTTTTTATGTGAGTTTTCGTATATTTTTATCTGTATTTGTGTTCTATTTGGTTGTGTTTTGTGTTTTTATTTGATGCTAGATATGATAAGGAAGGCATAGGAAAAAGCGGATCTCAATTCGGAGTTGAAACGAGGAAGAACGAGCCAGAACAGTGAAGCAGACAGCACAACACGGCCAGCCGAGCCCGGAAACACGACCCGTGTCCAGTACAGAAACACGGGCCATGCACCAAACACGGGCCTGTAATGAAAGCCGTGCGCGGATACCAGATTACACAACACGGCCACCCCTGTGGCCGTGTGCAGAGCACGAGCCGTGTAGGTGTAAATTCTGTCAAAAATCAGAATCCTTCTAGAAGCTTCCCAAGGGGTATAAATACCCCTTTATTCAACATTTTATAGGGAGATCCGAATTCCAGCCCTGCACACACACCTCACATACCATTTTCTTCATTTTACACCTTTTCTTCATCCATTCATCATCTATCATCATCTTTTCATAAATCCACCATCATTTCATCTTCAAATCAAGTGAGGAAGCAAAGAAGATGAGGATTTCACTCAAGGAAGGAAGGAGATTCATTTGGATTCAATCCAAGGGAGTTTTCATCTTGATTTAGTGTTAAACCTTTTAGTTTACAATGATTTGTAAGATTCCTAATGTCTATGTTATGGATCTTGTAATGATTGTAGGCTAATCTCCTTTATGAGATTAGCAACATGATAGAAGTTGAATAATTTGTGATATTCATGTACTTAAATTCATGTGTGGATTTGGTAATTGATTTTTTATCATTGATGTTTAATATCTTGAGGTTGATGATGTTTTGTGTGTTTAATTATTTTAAGCATGTGATTAGATTGAGAAATCAATTGCATATTTAGGATAGTTAAGTGAATCATTTCATCAAACACTTCATGTGCATTATAGATTATTAGGAGATTGACAAGTCCTTAATAGTTTAGAACCCTTTGATAGAACATATCATTTATTAGATTGAGAAGTCAATAGATTATGTGAAAGGACTTTTAATTGAATCTAGTACCTTGTTGGAATGATTTAATTGAGAACTAACCATGGAACCTTTATAAGATCATATCCTACCCATTCCGAGAGGAAGCTTAGGTGACATTAGTGTTAGCTCTTAGTCAAGCCTTAAACCATATGAGTTTGAATGCATGAATATATAAATTACCACTCCTTGATTGTTGTTAATCTCACCCTTGCTTAATTTGGAAAACACTCATTTAATCAATTAATCTTGCTTGCATTGATTGATTTAATTTTTTTGTTTGATCACTCCTCCATTGATATCCGTCTCTATAAAATTACAATGAACATGAGATCGCTTGAGCTCTAGTGCCGTCCTCCTTGAGGTTCGATAATTTTTAGTTGGTCATACCACTAAACTATGGTCAATCAAATGGCGCCGTTGCCGGGGAGGTAACGGTTGCTAGTAGTTTGACGAAGGATCGTTTTGAGTAATCTTAATAGAGACATTTTTTTTATTTTATTTGTTTACTTGTATTTGCTTTGTGAAACCTTGTTCTAACTTCTTTTGCTTTGGAGGTGTATGCAAACAAGATCCAAGGGAAAACAAGTAGAACCTATCGATTGGGAGATTGAGCATACGTTGAGAAGGAGAAGAAAGGAGAACAAAAATAGTGAGCGAATGGAGAACTTTCAAGAGGATAATCATGTGGAGATAGAGCATGATGGGGAAGGAGGACACAATATGAACGTGCATGACAATGCACCTCAATTCAATGCAAATCTTCCTCAACAAACCTATCAAAATCATGGAGCTATGAACAACCAAGCTTTGCTTCAACAAATGGTGCAACAAGTTCTAAGGCAACAAGGCTTTCAACAAGCTTATGCTCCTCCGCAACAAGCATATGTACCACCACCACCACCTCCGGAGCAACATGGAATGCAAAATGATCAAAGGGTGATCCGGGATTTCTTTATGCCAAGAGCAATGCCACAAATGATAGGGCCACCAATCCATGCTAATAACTTTGAATTTAAGATGGGCTTGATTTCTATGGTGAGGGAGCAACAATTTAGTGGAACTCCGAATGAAGATCCTAATGCTCATCTAGCCCAATTTGTAGAGATTGCTAACACCGTGAAGATGAATGGGGTGAGTGAAGATTGTATCAAGATGAGGTTGTTTCCATTTTCGTTGAGGGATAGAGCTCGAACATGGCTCTCCACTCTTACTCCCGGTATGTGCAACACATGGGATGAGCTAGCACAAATGTTCTTGAACAAATATTTCCCACCTTCTAAAACGCTTCAAATGAAAAGTTTGATTACTCAATTCAAGCAATTGCCTCAAGAAAGCTTTTACGAAGCGTGGGAAAGATTTAAGGAAATGCTATGCAAGTGTCCTCAACATGGATTCCCGGAGAATCAACAAGTGGGGTTTTTCTACCAAGGTTTGGTAAATGGTCAAAGAGTGCTTATTGATGCTTCGACGGGTGGATCCGTACTTGGAGTGACTCCGGAAAGGGCTATAAGGATTTTTGATGAAATTGCTATAAATGTCTACCAATGGCCATCGGAGAGGGTTAGTGGATGCTACGGATTTGAGAGCTATGATCAAGGGCAACACTCGAGTGTGAAGAGTGTGAATGTTGAGCCACAAACGCCAAGCATGGAAATGATAGTAGCAGAGGTAATGAAGCAAATGAGTTTGAAACAAGGAGTGACTAATCAAGGAGTTAATATGGTTGATGGCCAAATGGATCAAAGTGTGCTTCCTCCAAATGGTGTTAGTGGGGAAAAATGGGCTATGACAATGCCACGTGTGGAGGATGTGCAATACATGCAAGGAAGAAACTACCAAGGGAATTACCAAAATAATTTCCAAGGTAGTTTCAACCAAAGTCAAGGAAACTATCCACCAAGGCAAGGAGGTTTCAATGGTCAAAGTAGTGGAAGCTCATACCCACAACAACAACAAAGACATGGTAACTTTTCCTACTCTAATCCGAGCAATGCGGTTGCGTATCCTCCGGGATATCAACCGGGGGCTAAGGCACCGAACAATGAGGGAAGAGCATCAACCGATGAGCTACTTGAACAATTGATTGCATCAAACAAAGCTAGAGAAGTATCGGAAAAAGCTAGAGATGAAGCTAATGAAAGAAGATTCAAAGCTATTGAGGAAAATAGTGATAGAAGATGCAAAGATTTGGAGTACAATGTTGGACAAATGGCAAGTTCATTGAGTGCTCAACAAAAAGGAAAGTTTTCGGCCACAACCAAAGTTAATCCAAAGGCTCAATGTTTGTTGGTTGATATGAAAGAAGAACGAAAGGTTGAAGAAGGGTTGGTGAAAAGCAAGGTTGTTGGAGAAATGGAAGAAGTATGTAAGAAAGAAAGTGAATGGGCTAGCTTTCCTGGTTGATTTCATGGTGTTGGAAGTAAAGGCGGACCCTCGAGTTCCACTCATTTTGGGAAGACCATTTCTAGCCACCGGAAGAGCAAAGATTGATGTTGGGAGAGAAGAGCTTTCTTTGAGCTCAAATGGAGAGAATGTCACATTCTTGTGCAAGAAAGATAAAGGGATCAAGCCTCATCATACAAGGCCTCCGGATGATTTCGATGATCATGATTCTCTTCTCTTTGGCAATTTAAATTCATTTCTTCATGATTATATGAAATTTTCAAATGCTAACTTATCTTCTTATGATATTAATAGGATGAAAGAATCGGAGCTTGATTGGAAAATCGATAAAGGAGAAAAAGGAAGTCCACTAGAATCACTCCTTGATGAAGATTTGATGCTTGTAAGCAAGAATGGAGAAGTTGAATTAGTGGACAAAAAGAGGGCTAAGCTATTGTTCAAAGTGAGGATGCGAGGAGAAAGTGGGATGGACCATCCTTTGGTTCGATGAGCATGAAAATTCCGTCCGGCTTGAAGACGTTAAACTTAGCGCTAAATGGGAGGCAACCCATTCTTTTTATATTTTGATGCTTTTTGTTGATTTTGGTCATGTAGGTGGATTGAGCTCGTGAGAAGAAAGCGTATTGAAGAAAAGAGAATTGTTCATGGCTTCTCCACAAGAAGACCATCAATGGAAACTACAAGGGTAAGTCTCACCACTTTTTGCAAACTTAAGTCTCAACTTGTTTTGATTTAAGTTTGGGGGGAGAGTGTGTGGTGTGACTCACCAATTGAGTGTGCTTGATATGATGATATTTTGATAATGATAAGTCTTCTTGTAAAAATTGGTCAATTTTAAAATTTTTCTCATGAGTTTTGGTTGGATTTTGGTATGATTGGTTGTGTTGAAGTTCATGATTGACCATATTTTTATGAAATTGTTGAGCTAATGGTGTTTGTTGAGTCTTTGAGCATGAGTGAAAGGTATTGGAAGCATGAATGGAGCTTGGAGCTAACGCTTTCATTATCAAATGCCTATTGAGGGAGTACTCTACACCTTATCACTTCTAGTTGCTTGACATATTTTGATTTGGATTGATGGATTAACATGCTACTTTATGTGTTATGTCTTTGGGAGGTTTCCTTTTCAATCAAGGATGGGGATGATTGTGAGCTTACATTGTTATGGATGATTGAATATGTGCTTCATTTTCTAATGATGGTGATTGTTGTTTTTGCATGTTATGTGTTTTTGTTTTGTTTCTTATTTGTTGAGTCTTTATTTTATGTTTTGTGTGTTTTATTATTTTTGTCTTGGTATGTTTGGTGGTTTGTTTTGGGATGTTGTGAGTCATTTTTGAACATGAGTGGTGATATGTTGTGGTAGTAAGTGATGACAAGTTATGATTAAGAATCTCTACACTTTCGAATTGTGACATGTTTTACTTAACTTGTTCAATTTTGAGATGAATGTGGTGTAATAAGTTTCTTAAGGTCCAATGCATAAGCTTGTGAGAATTTGAGCCTCAACCGTGCATACATGATTTTTCTTCATGAGTGGATTGGTTGTATTTGATAAGCTAGAACTTGCTCAAGGACTATAGGAACGAGCCCGATTTGTGGAGATTAGTGAAATGATCTTAGGCCATCCTTGTTATTCATAGTCATTGCCATATATTTTCCTACCATGTACATCATCCCTAGTTAACCATTTTGAGCCTTTAAGCCTTTTTATTGTGAATATAACACATTACAAGCCTTGATTACCTTCTTAAGCCATGTATATATACCCTTTGTGTGGGTGATTGAGGAGATGGTGGCTAGAAAGGTTTGATGAGGAAGAAAAAGAAGAAAAGGAAATGGTAAACAAATGAAAAAAAAAGGATGAAAATAGCACAAACAAGAGTGAACATGCAACCTCAAAACAAGAAAATGAGCAAAGAAACAATAAAATGCTCAAGTATTAAAAGTCAAAAGAAGGAAGCATGCATTGAAAGAAGCTAAAGAAATCCAAGAAAGTTGATGATTAGTGCTTGTGAGTAATAAAGAAAAGAAAGGAAGAAACGGAAAGTGGAGAAGTTGAGGAAATTGGCCATCTCTTCGATTACTTACACTTGTT
Organism: Pogostemon cablin; assembly: GCA_023678885.1. Classification (NCBI taxonomy): domain Eukaryota; kingdom Viridiplantae; phylum Streptophyta; class Magnoliopsida; order Lamiales; family Lamiaceae; genus Pogostemon; species Pogostemon cablin. The sequence goes on from CM042993.1 coordinate 13,012,152, forward strand.
TAGTCACTATTATCCACATTCTTCCTACCCTACCAAAGAACCTATCATTACATCCCAATTAAAGACCTTTTTGATCATTAATTTAAACTTTGGTGGTTTGTGAATATAGTCCACGAGCAAGCTTATAGCGAGTCGAGCTAATCGGTTAATGAGTGATGATTTACCCTACTTTAAAGAGTGTTGAGTGACATTTATAACCTATGTGAGGCTTGGACCAAAAAGAGACTATATTACACTAATATTCTCTTGTGATTGAACTTGTTAATTCTTCATGTCATGAATCTAATGTTATAGGATGACTTAGCATAAATTGTGATTCTTTTTATTATTGAGTTGTTGTTACTTATGTTCGTTTAGTCTTTTCCTAGGTGAAAATCACTCTCCTTGGTTTATCATTTTCGTTGTGCGGGGACGCACAACACTTTAAGTTTGGGGGTGTGATGAGTGATATTTTCACCTAGATTTTAGTATCTTTTTATGTGAGTTTTCGTATATTTTTATCCGTATTTGTGTTCTATTTGGTTGTATTTTGTGTTTTTATTTGATGCTAGATATGATAAGGAAGGCATAAGAAAAAGCGGATCTCAATTCGGAGTTGAAACGAGGAAGAACGAGCCAGAACAGTGAAGCAGACCGCACAACACGGCCAGCCGAGCCCGGAAACACGACCCGTGTCCAGTGCAGAAACACGGGCCATGTACCAAACACGGGCATGTAACGAAAGCCGTGCGCGGATACCAGATTACACAACACGGCCACCCCTGTGGCCGTGTGCAGAGCACGAGCCGTGTAGGTGTAAATTCTGTCAAAAATCAGAATCCTTCTAGAAGCTTCCCAAGGGGTATAAATACCCCTTTATTCAACATTTTACAGGGAGATCTGAATTCCAGCCCTGCACACACACCTCACACACCATTTTCTTCATTTTACACCTTTTCTTCATCCATTCATCATCTATCATCATCCTTTCATAAATCCACCATCATTTCATCTTCAAATCAAGTGAGGAAGCAAAGAAGAGGAGGATTTCACTCAAGGAAGGAAGGAGATTCATTTGGATTCAATCCAAGGGAGTTTTCATCTTGATTTAGTGTTAAACCTTTTAGTTTACAATGATTTGTAAGATTCCTAATGTCTATGTTATGGATCTTGTAATGATTGTAGGCTAATCTCCTTTGTGAGATTAGCAACATGATAGGAGTTGAATAATTTGTGATATTCATGTACTTAAATTCATGTGTGGATTTGGTAATTGATTTTCTATCATTGATGTTTAATATCTTGAGGTTGATGATGTTTTGTGTGTTTAATTATTTTAAGCATGTGATTAGATTGAGAAATCAATTGCATATTTAGGATAGTTAAGTGAATCATTTCATCAAACACTTCATGTGCATTATAGATTATTAGGAGATTGAGAAGTCCTTAATAGTTTAGAACCCTTTGATAGAACATATAATTTATTAGATTGAGAAGTCAATAGATTATGTGAAGGGACTCTTAATTGAATCTAGTACCTTGTTGGAATGATTTAATTGAGAACTAACCATGGAACCTTTATAAGATCATATCCTACCCATTCCGAGAGGAAGCTTAGGTGACATTAGTGTTAGCTCTTAGTCAAGCCTTAAACTATATGAGTTTGAATGCATGAATATATAAATTACCACTCCTTGATTGTTGTTAATCTCACCCTTGCTTAATTTGGAAAACACTCATTTAATCAATTAATCTTGCTTGCATTGATTGATTTAATTTTTTTCTTTGATCACTCCTCCATTGATATCCGTCTCTATAAAATTACAATGAACATGAGATCGCTTGAGCTCTAGTGCCGTCCTCCTTGAGGTTCGATAATTTTTAGTTTGTCATACCACTAAACTATGGTCAATCATTAGGGTATTCAAATTAAGGGAGACCACAGGATTTACAAGATTTATGATGTAAACCCGGTATACAAGAGATGTAAACCGGGTTCACAGAGTAAACTCGGTGGTCACCCTTGATGAGAGTGAAAATAAGCATGTTTTAGTGTTCAATCTAGCACCTTTTTTATGGAAATTGTTGTCATATATTAGCACAAGTATCTTATATTCAATAATATGAGAAAAAGATGCAACTTGTGCAAGAATGCTGAAAAATGCACGTCCAACTTGTATAATTTTTTTGTTTTGCGTGGAGCTATGAATGGGAAGTGTGATACATTTTTGGAAAGCCATAGAAGAGAGGATCATTTTGGCGTAGAGAACACTTCAATCGGAATCCAAACGAGAAAGTTATGATCACAATGGTAACGTCGCGCAAGCTGTTCCTACTCAACACGACTGTTCCACTTCGCATGACTTGTTATACATTCAAATATTGGATTTTCTATAATTTCTTTATATGGATAGAAAGCCAAGGAAGAGAGGACCGCATGAGCTCAAGAATCACTCAAATCGGAGCTCGTATGTAGAAGTTATATGCGAAACGGTGAGACTGTGCAAGCTGGTTCGAAATGATTCGACCATGACAGCTCTGTTCGACCATCCATGAAGGTCGAACCAGGGTCGAACCATATGCCGAAACTATATTAAATCGCTGATTTTGATTCGACCATAGTTCGACCAAGCCCATAGGTCAAAACAAATTCCTGGGACAGCTCTAGATCTGTATGTTTACACCCCCGGTGCGTGTATGTGCATGTTCTGACATGAAAAAGCACATCCAAGGTCCATAAGGAGAGCTTACTAGTATAAGAAAGGGATGTATTGAGAGAATGTATTGAGAGAACACAACACAATCATCCTACACTCCACAAGGGGGGATCAACCCCAACCATCATCCACATCCTTTCCTCCATCCATCCATCACTGTGAAGATTCGTCTGTGGAACCAAGAGGAGAACCAAGAGGAGGATTCAAGATGGAGAAGGACGCGACGACTCCCGCATCTAGGATTTTATTTGTTTCCTAATTTATCTTGTATTTTCCAGACATATGGGTAAGATTTATCCAACCCCCATGATTGTTCTTCGCAACAACATGGGCTAGAACCATTTTAGTAGATCTAGGGTAAGTTTTATCAATTAATTAAACTCTCTTGTGTGTTCACCGTCAACACTACTTGTGAATTTATTTTATATATGATTATGCTTTCTTAATCCACATTCACAGTCGTTTTTGCATCTTCAATTGGTATATAGAGTCTGAATATATATCTTGGTTGTAGATTGAGTGCATTCACCGCTGAACAGGATTCCATGTTATCATTCTAAGCGAGGAGACTCCGAAGCTCCATTAGAACTGTCATATATGAATGTTTATTAATTAAATTGAATTCGGATTAGTAAGCAGGATAAAGAGGGTAGTTTTATAGTACCTATAAAGGGAGATCATATTGGGTCAGATTCCAGATATGGAAAATAATTGATACTGATAGTACCTAGAAAGGGGGTGAAATTACATCTCTTACTCCGATGTTATTCACACGTGTTACACACATATTTACTTGTGTCTATAGAGTAGATTTACATGGTTTAGTGATGCGTCCATAGTCCATAAGGTAGAGTCGGTCTGCACTTAAGAGGGAAGTTAAGTAGTAAAACTGGATTACCTTTGAGCTACCTATTCTCCTACTTGAGCCACTTTCGCATTCTTCCAGTGATACTTGATTTTATTTGCTATTTTAATTAATTATTTAGTTTTTTAATAATTAAATCTCAAATCTTGATTGTCATCTTGTCTTAATTAATTTAGTTAATAATTAAATTGATAATACGTCGTCCTTTGGGTTCGATATTTAATTTGGTTGCTTGCTTAAGCTGCAACTGATATCCTTCATACTTGGGGATTAATTTTGCATGCAAAGAAAACGCGCATCAAGTTTTTGGCGCCATTACCGGGGACTGCTGTTATTATTAGTTTATTATTTCTAGTTTGATTAAGACTTTTATTTGTGATTATTTAATTCTATCTAACCTTGAATTTTTCTGAGGTACTTGTGCACTAGAAAAAGGAGAGGAAGAAAATGAAGAAATAATACATTGAGTTAGATATGGCAGGAGCAAGGCAGAATCCGGATAATGTTGCCATACATGAAATTTTCACGAACTATGGATTGGCAACATGGGGTTGATAGGAGCAAGGGGGAGGATGATGATTTTGAGATACATCCCGCTCTTATCAACATGGTAGAGAAGAATTCTTTTTTTGGAGGTTGCTTTGAAGATCCATATCAGCATCTCAGAAGATTTCTTGGTTATGCAAACACTCAAAAGGGCGCTGGAGCTAATGATAATACTAGACGGATCGCCCTATTCAAGTTCTCTTTGATTGATAGGGCAGAAGAATGGTATGAGACTCTTGATGCCACAAATTGCACTACATAGGACTAACTGCAGCAGAAGTTCTTGAAGAGATACATGCCACCCTCAAGGATCTTAAGAATGAGGCAAGAGATTACCCAATTTGTTATGAATCAGGGTGAGAAATTTCATGAGGCATGGGACATGTTTAAAGACATGCTCAGGAGATGCCCATAGCATGGGATGTCCAAGGCTCAATACATAAGCATCTTCTATTATGGATTGGATTGTGAGTCGCGTGTTCTTATTGATGCATCACCAGGTGGAGCGCTGTTATCTAAAACAACACTTAAAGCAGAAAAGTTGTTTGAAGACATCTCTATGAATTCACGTGACTGGGTAACGGAAAGAGTAAGAGGATCTTATATATTGGGTAAGGTGGCGCAGGTTGAACATCAAGTGGTGAAGCTGAATAGGGATGATGAGATCGTCTCTAGTCTAGCTAACATCAACAAGCTATTAGAGTCCCAGCAGAAGCAGATTGGAGAGTTGACACAAAGGGCGGCCTAGTATGAAGCAGTACAAAGTGAAGAGTGTTGAAAATACCTTCAATTAATACATGGCTAAGAATGATGCAAGAGTTGATCATCTTGAAGATACTATGAATGCTAAGCGTGCAGATTTATCTAAGCAGTTGAAGGACCTTACTTTGATGATGGGGTAGATGGCCAGGAACGTGAATAAATTAACGCAGATGTTGGAAAAAAGAATGAACCCGAAAGAGTGCCATGCCATCACGTTAAGGTCTGTAACACAATATGATGGATCGATGAAGCCGGAAATGAATTCTGGAGCTCCTGGAGCTTGATTTGACCAGGGTTCAACCTTACCAGAATATCGAACCACATCACCGAGGTCAAACCTAGCACCTAGAAAACCTCCAAAGCGACCAGACAGACAGTTCGACTAACACCACACTGGTTCGACTAGCACTCATGGTCGAACTGAGGTCGAACCAGCCTGTCCAGAATTCTCAGAAGTCAAGTTCGACCAACACAGTCCTGGTTCGACCAACCCTGTTCGAACCATCTCATCCCACACTATTTTTTGCATAGAACGTTATACCTGATGTTCGGGATACTCCAGTGCCATCCCAAGAGCAGAATACTGAGCTTATAGTTGAGAAGAAGTAGGAAAGAGCAAAGAGGTTGACAGCCGAGAAGCTTAGACTGCAAATGGATAATGAAGATGTGGTTTTCTCTCTTGATTAAGCAATGAAGATGCCCAAGGAGTCTCAATCAAATAAGAGCACAGATGTGATTTCTAGCTTGTTTAATCTTGATTTTAATATGACAGATGACTCTGAATTTAAGTGGAATATTGACAAGGAGGTGTCTAGACAGCCATGGGAGGAAGGTAATTCCAAGGATCATATTTTTGTGACCAAGAAAGGTGAGGTGTTGAGTGTAGATAAGAAGAGGGAAAGAAAGTATTTGAAGGTGAGGATGCGAGAAGACTGCCCTCTGATCCAGTAGTTCAAAAAGCGGTATTCTATCGTAACTCTCCAACATTAAATATGAGCGTTTGTTGGGGGTTTGTCCCTTCCATTTTATTGCTTTATTATTTTTTTCGTGTGAGTGAGGATTTATTATATTTGAGGTGCTCACATTTCAGCAATTACATCTCTTTTCAAACTTAGTTTCGACTTACGTTTTTACTAAGTTTGGAGACTGTGATGTACTTACCTCGTCTTATGAGCACCAAGGGTATAGTTTTCCTTTCGTTGTTTTTTGTTTATTAGGGGGTTGATTTTTTGCGGCATACTAATATTTTAACCAGTATTGATATGTCAATTTTTTGTAACTTACCTAATATTTAGTGTATTGTATTAGTGTGTCTAGTGTGTGGAGTCAATTAGATAGTCAATTGAGTCTTTCTTATAGTTCTCCTATTTTATTATTGATGAATCATGTGATGATGAGTGTATTTGAGTTTTGATGATAGAAAAGGTAACTAGGTGGCAAGACGAGTTCTACGCTAAGGCTTGACTTGATCAAGTTGAACAACTCGAGGAGCTCGTACATAAGTTGAAGAGAAATCAGGTGCTCTCGTTTCCTTATTCTAATTTTTATATGTGCTTTTAATTCATAGGAGTGGAAGAATTGAGTTTAAGGTGGTGATCCAAGTGAACTTATATTTTTTAAATCGTGCCTAAAATTCATATGTTCTTGAAATTAATGAAGGAAGTGTACTTGAGTTATATTGTGATGTGAAGTTCTAAGTGTACTTGTGGGATATTACTTACCATTAAAAGTGCTATGTTACTTGTTAAAAATCCATGTGAGATTTTGAGCCTCGTTGATAATGTTACATAATCACATGATATTTATTTTCTGGTGAGTATCGTTCTTGTGTGTGTATTCTAGAACTTGCCTCTTGCCTTACTTGAAATTGCATGTGTGTTAGATGATGGGAGATGATTTTAGGCCATCCCTGAAGTTATGAGTCACTTAGCCAAATAATTCCCTACTGAATGATATTTATCCCTAGTTAGCCCCGTTGAGCCTAAAAACCTCATTCTTTGGTAGCCTATAAGAAATAACCACTTTGAGCATCTGAATTTTTTAAGCCTTGATTGCCCTATAATGGCTTTTAAAAGTGTGTTTATGGAGTTTGATAACAATTTGGGAGTGAATGAAATTGATGTTGAAATAGTGATTGAGCTTGAAATTGCATCTAAGGATAATCATGGAGTAGTGCTTAAATCTAGTACTCCATTGAACTAAATACCATAGGGTAGTGCTTAAATCTAGTACCCTATGGAGGATGCGTGAGGTAGTGCCCAAAACTGGTACCTCAAGAAAAAGGAAAAAAAAAGAAGGAAAAAAATGTTGTACTTGAAGAAAAGAAAAAAAAGTGAAAAAGTTGAGGAGGATGTTGTATTAATTGAAGTGAGTAAGAAGAATGAAAGATCATGATGGAATGCGCACTTGATTGATCCGAGTTTTGAGTCATTTATCCATATATTTCCTACCTTAACCAAAGAGCGAACATTACATCCAAAAGAAAGTCCTTTTTGATCCCATTGTTGAATCATACTTTTAGTGGTGGAGAGTTTGAGATATTTGGCAAGCTTATGGTTACGCATGCACTTGAATTGAATTTGAGCGTAAACACCTTAACCCATAAGTATACATCTTTTATACTTGAGTGCGAGTGATATATACTTCTCATGAGAACATGTCAATGGAGCATTTGAATTGGTGGTGATTGTCTTATCTTGTACGCTATAAATTGATTATTACATGTAATGAGAGTTGCATGACCTAAGTTGAGGACAATTGTATATTGAATGGGGTATTGGTCATAGGCCTTATTTTCCCGCTAATTTCTTACTCTATCTCTTTATTTTTATTTTGTTGCCTCGGGACGAGCAACAGGTAAGTTTGAGGGATTGATGAGAGTGAAAATAAGCGTGTTTTAATGTTCAATCTAACACCTTTTTTATGGGAATTATTGTCATATATTATCACAAGTATATTATATTCAATATATGTAAGAAAAAAAGGTGTGTTCGAGATGTTTTATTATGTTTTATATGAAAAAAGGATCAAAAGTACAACATTGGAGAAAAGGTGCAACTTGTGCAAGAATGCTGAAAAATGCATGTCCAACTTGTGTAATTTTTCTATATTTGTGTGGAGTTCTGAATGGGAAGTGTAATATATGATTAGATAGCCACAGAAGAGAGGATCATTTTGCCATAAAGAACACTTTAATCGGAATCTAAACGAGAATGTTATGATCAAAATGGTGACGTCGCGCAAGCTGTTCCTACTCAGCACGACTGTTCTATATTGTATGACTTATTATATATACAAATGTTAGAGTTTCTATAAGTTTTTTATATAGATAGAAATCCAAGGAAGAGAAGATCGCGTGAGCATAAGAATCACCCAAATTAGAGCTAGTATGTGGAAGTTATACGTGAAATAGTGAGACTGCACAAGCTGGTTCGATGAGGTTTGACCACGACAGCTCTGGTTCGACCATCCATGAAGGTAGAACCATATGCCTGAAACTACTTTAAATTGCCAATTTTGATTCGACCATGATTCGACCAAGCTCATAGGTCAAATCAAATACCTGGGACAGCTCCAGATCCGTATATTTACATCCCCAGTGTGTGTATGTGCATGTTTTAATGTGAAAAAGCTCATCCAAGGTCCATAAGGAGAGCTTACAAGTTTAAAAGGGAATGTAGATCACACCAAGAAGGTATTGAGAGAATGCAACACAATCATCCTACACCCCACAAGCGGGGTCACCCCCCAACCATCATCCACATCCTTTCTTCCATACATCCATCACTGTGAAGATTCGTCTGTGGAACCAAGAGGAGAACCAAGAGGAGGATTCAAGACGGAGAAGAACGCGACGACTCCCGCATCTAGAATTTTATTTGTTTCCTAATTTATCTTATATTTTCCAGATATATGGGTAAGATCTATCCAACTTCCATGATTGTTCTCGCAACATCATGGGCTAGAATCGTTTTGGTAGATCTAGGTTTTATGAATTAATTAAACTCTCGTGTGTGTCCTTCGTACAACACTACTTCTGGATTTATTTTAATATATGATTATACTTTCTTAATCCACATTCACGGTCGTTTTGTGCATCTTCAATTAGTATATAGAATCTGAATATATATCTTGGTTGTAGATTGAGTGCGTTCACCACTGAACATGATTTCATGTTATCATTCTAAGTGAGGGGACTCTGAAACTTCATTAGAACTGTCATATATGAATATTTATTAATTGAATTGAATTCGGGTTAGTAAGTAGGATAAAGAGGGTAGTTTTATAGTACCTATAAAGAGAGATCATATCGGGTTAGATTTCAGACGTGGGAAATAATTGATACTGATAGTACCTAGAAAGGGGGGGTGAAATTACTTCTCTTGCTCTAATGTTATTCACACGTGTTACACTCAATTTTACTTGTGTCTATAGAGTAGATTTGCATGGTTTAGTAATGCGTCCATAGTCCACAAGGCAGATTCGGCTTGCACTTGAGAGGAAAGTTAAATAGTAAAACTGGATTACCTTAGAGCTACCTATTTTTCTACTTGAGCCACTTTCGCATTCTTCCAGTGATACTTTATTTTATTTGCTATTTAATTAATTGTTTAGTAGTTTAATAATTAAATCTCAAATCTTGATTGCCATCTTATCTTAATTAATTTAGTTAATAATTAAATTGATAATACGTCGTCCTTTGGGTTCGATATTTAACTTGGTCTCTTGCTTAAGTTGCAACTGATATCCTTCATACTTGGGGATTAATTTTGCGTGCAAAGAAAACGCGCATCACCCCTCCCAATCCTATAGTATATCTTATATATTGATAGGGTGTTTAAATTAAGGGGGTCTACAAGATTTACAAGATTTATGATGTAAAATCGATTTACTAAGAAACTAACTCAAAATAATAATCTTTAATCCATGTATAAAAGTAAATGATTTCCTTATACATGGTTCTTATAGTAAAATATACTGTCTCCTTCTCATATTATTCTTCATTGTTATTGTTGACACAAAATTTAAGAAAAGTTATTTTTTGACCAAAGTTATTTTTTGACCAATTTTATTGACTTTTGAAGGGTAGTATAGTATTTTAGGTAATAAATAAATTATAAAATATGGTATGTGTGTTATGTGAGAGTGATAAATTTGTAACTAAGATGTACTTTAGGATTGAGAATTGATGTGATGTTTTCTTTTTTGGATGGTAAAATTTAATGTGGACGGACAACAATGGAAAGTGTGAAATTTAACTTGGGATGAATGGAGTATTATAAATCATAGAAAAATATAAAGAAAAAAATTATAGAGGGTAAAACTTGTGTGAGATCATCTCACGTGAGACATTTTAACGTTTATTAAAATAGTTTTCACTTTTTATTAAAAATAATACTTTTTTCGTCCAACACTTATTTTCACACTTTCTGTTTCCATCCGTCTCACAATTATCTTCACCACTCAAAAAATAAAATATCACTTTAACTAATAACCTCAAAAAGTTATTTTATTTTTAAAAATATCACTCTCACCTAACACACATAATATATTTTATTTTATTACAAAATAAAACCACAACACTCTTAAAACGTCAATAAAGTTGGTCAAAAAATAATTTTTCTTAAATTGTGTATCTACCGTGTCCACCCGGTCGCCCGTAAAGATAACTAAGGGAAGGAGGGAGTATAATTTTTTATTAAAAATATTATTAATTTTTATTTATACTACGATTTGTTCATAAAATAATTCAATGAACTATTATTATTTTTCAATAATTCGAGTATCATTTTTTATTAAAATTTTATAATTTTTAGGGTAGGTCTTGCATGATACCGTCTCACGTGAGATTATTTTTCACTTTTTAAAATAATTATCACTTTCGCTATAAAACGTTATCACTTTTGTTATAAATTGTTATCACTTTTTATTTATACTATAAATTGTTCATGAAATAGCATTATCATTTTTTATTAATTTATTATCACTTTCTTTTATAAAAATTATCACTTTCTGACTATCTCACGTAAGCCCTTACGTAAGACGGTCTTACACAAGTCTTTACCTAATTTTTATTAGAGTTGATATCCAGTGCATCTGGGTGTAAGCGTCATCCATATGTGTATAATTTTTTATTCAATATTGTATACATGTTTCTTATATACGTTTTTTACATTGAGTTTTTCATTAAAAAAACTAGCACTCATATGTGTATAACTTTTTATTCAATATTGTATTATATTTCATAATAATTGTATACTCCATCAGTCTCATTTCAGATGTCACACTTTTCATTTTGGGCTGTCCCACAAAAGTTTGCACATTTCCAAAAAAAGCAAAAAGTAAAAAACAACCACCCTCCCCATACACTTTATTTACAAAAAAACCATATTTACCTAATATACTTTATCATTTATTTATTATCAAAAAATATCATTATTCCCTAAAAGTTATTCATTTCTTAATCTCCGTGCCGGAATTGGGGGTGTAATTTTTTGTGGGATGGAGGGAGTACTTTTTTACACTCAATTTAAATTCGCTAACAAAGTGTATACATTTTTATTTATAATTGTAGTACTCCCTCCATCACGCATTAAGGTTTACATTTTTCATTTTGTGTTGTCACACCTTAATGTTTATATTTCCCTTTTTGTCAAGTTGGACCCACACAAAATAATTAAGTATTCCATATAGGTCCTATACACAATACTAATACAACTACCTATTTTACATTAAATATTATTTCTCTCATCTCACTACACATTAAAATATTATATCTCTTAATATACGTGCAAAAAATAAACGTCAACGTTAACACGGGACGGAGGGAGTATATTTTTAGGGAGTGGCTATTTGTACCCCGGAATTGTTAGATGAACCCCAATTACTAAACGTACCCCAGTAAAATTTAAACTTACATATTTAAATTACTAAATACACCCCGTACAAAGACAACTTTATCCTTTTAATTAATTACAAAATTAAAAAAAATAATATATATATATAAGAATGAATAATATACTAGCATCTTCTCCACAGACTTCAGTTGCTCAGCGCCAAGAGTAATGGGCACCTGATGCATTATCTGTTTCATAATCTCCTCCCCGGCAAACTCATTCGAAACCACAACCCACACGTCTTGTTTGTCTATTTTTAGCACTCACGAGCAAGAATACTCGATCGTTGTAGTAGTATATCCCAAGAAAAATTATCAATCCATAAAGGAGTTATGTTCGGACTAGCAAAATACGTGAGCTCATGTTCATTGTTGTTTTTGTAAAGATGATCGGGGGTTTTGAGATTGGATAACAACTAAAACAAGAAGCAAGTAAATAAGATAGCAAATAAGATAAATGACAAGTAAAGAAAATGGGTGCTTAAGTTCAAGTATGGAAAAACATGGGATTAGAAACATCCAAGCACACTCGATTCATATTATCATGCAAACGGAATTCAACTCAATTGATGTAGACTAAGGGTGATCACGATTGTATCCTAAGCTCCCTTTCGGGTTACAAAGGTTGTTGATCCATTTTAGACTCCCAAAAGCACTTAAGATCAAAGCCCAACATTAACCCCTTCCATCTAGGTACTAGTTAGATTAAACTCTCCCTTTTTATGTACTAAGGCCAACGAATGGATTGGTTCCCCTCATTGAATTCAAATATCCTTTCGGTCAAACCCAAACTCAATGTCTAATCATGCCTTCCTAATACTATAGAGGGTCATTTCCGTCTCACTCCAAGCAATACATACATGAACATCATGATAGCATTTAATTACCACAAATAATCCATTGATCAACAATCCATTAAACCAATAAACATTCATGAATAACAAACCATGCCATCACAACATCAAGACAATTAAACTCCATGAATAGAAATCAACATCAATTAAATCAAAAACCAATTTAATCCACATGATAATATAAATCTAATATGCTCTTCATATTCCTAATCCCACTAGAGGGATTAGCCTATCATAGTAAAAGTAACAAAACAATTAAATGATTCATTACAATTACCCATAGTCTAAGATCTAAAGAAATACAAAATGAATGGATTCTTCCCTATCAATTTCTTGAAGAGAATCTTCTATTCTTCTTGATCTCCACCTCTAGCTCTTGATTCCTTGAGATCTCTCACACCCAATAGAAGGGATGAAGTTTTGAGGGAGAATTAATGGAGATGATGAAGATGGATCAAAATGGATGAAGGTGGATGAAGATGATGGTGGGAAATGGAAGAAATGGTGTGTGAGGTGTGTGTAGATGATAGGATTTTCGGATCCCCTGCCAATTGTTGAATAAAGGGGTATTTATACCCCTATGGAGGCTTCTAGAAGGATCTGGAAATTTCTGCAGGAAAATACCCGGCACGAGTCGTGCTCTGCAACACGGCCACGAGGTGGCCGTGTTGTGTCTTCTGATGCTCCCGCACGGCCTCGCCTTACAGGGCCGTGTTACGCAACACGGCTCGTGTGCTGCAACACGAGTCGTGTGTTGTAACACGGGCACAGGTGTGGTCGTGTTGGCTCTTCTGATGTCGCCACACGGCCACCTTCTCACAGGGCCGTGTTGGCGACACGGCTCGTGCTCCCGACTCGACTCGTGCGACTGGACACTACCGGAAGTTGCCCGTGTTGAATGACTAGATGTCGCCACACGGCCAACTCTTACAGGGCCGTGTTGGCTACACGGCCCGTGTTGGTGCTGGCTCCTGCATTCCTTCACTGTTTTGGCTCGTTCTCCCTCGTTTCAACTCCAAATTGAGTTCCGCTTTTTCCTACATCTTCCTTATCCTATTTAGCATCAAATAAAAAGTGAAAATAGTAGGTTTAAGCTCATTCACACACATTTCCATGAAAACACAAAACACAACCAAATAACACATAAAATACGGATAAAAATAATACGAAAATACATATAAAAAGACACTAAAATATAGGTGAAAATAGCTCTAATCAACCCCCCAAACTTAAGGTGTTGCTCGTCCCCGAGCAACGAAAATGACAAATCAAAAGGAGAAATTTTCACCTAGAAAAGACTAAACGAATATAAGCAATAACACATCGTTAGCACTAATAACAACAAACTATGCTAAGTCATCCTACAACATTAAAATCATGACATGAGAAATTAACAAGTTCAATCAAAAGAGAATAAAGTGTAATATAGTTCCTTTTAAGTCCAAGCCTCGCAATGGATATTAATGTCTCTCAACACTCTTTTGAAATAGGGTAAATCATACTCATTAATCGATTGGCTCGACTCGCTATAAGCTTGCTCGCGGACTATATTCTCAAACCACCAAAGTTTCAATTAATGATCAAAAAGGTCTTTAATTAGGATGTAATGATAGGTTCTTTGGTATGGTAGGGAAGATATGGATAAGAGTGACTCAACAAATGTAAGTAATCAAAGAGATGGCCAATTTCCTCAACTTCTCCACTTTTCTTTCTTCCTTTCTTATCTTTACAATCTCAAGCACTATTTATTAACTTTCCTTTGGTTGAGCTTCTTTTGATGCATGCTTCCTTTCTTTGAATTTTGTTTACTTGAGCATTTTGATGTTGATTTGCTCATTTTCTAACGTTGAGGTTGCATGTCCATTTCTTACTTTTGCTCTTCTCATCCTTTTTCTTGCTTGTTTACCATTCTTTTTTCTTCTTTTGCTAATCAATCAATCCTTTCTATCTACCATCTCCTCAATCACCCACACAAAGGTATATATAAGCTTGAATGGGTAATTAAGGCTTGTAATGTGCTAAATTCACAAGAAATAGGCTTATAGGCTCAAAATGGTTAACTAAGGATGATGTTCATGGTAGGGAACATATATGGCAATGACTATAATAACAAGGATGGCCTTAGATCATTTCACCAATCTCCACTAATCGGGCTCATTCCTATAGTCCTTGAGCAAGTTCTAACTTATCAAACACAACCGATCCACTCATGAAGAAATATCATGTATGCATGGTTGAGGCTCAAATGCTCACAAGCTTGTGCTCGGATCTTAAGGAACTTATTACACCACATTCATCTCAAAATTGAACAAGTTAAATAAAACATGTCACAATTTGAAAGTGTAGAGATTCTTAATCATAATTTGTCATCACTTATCACCACGACATATCATCACTCACGTTCAAAAATGACTCACGACATCCCTAAACAAACCACCAAACCTCCCAAGACAAGAATGAAAATACACAAAACATACAAATAAGGACTCAACAAACAAGACACAACAAAAATACAAAACATGCAAAAACACAAAATACCATCATCCATAAGAAACTTAAGCACACATTCATCCCAACCTTTATTGAAAAGGAAATCCTAATTTACGAAAGTAAACCTCCCATAAACATAACAAATGAAGTAGCATGCTAGTCACAACAATCCAAATCAAACTCAATTCATTTCAAGTAGTAAAATGATAAGGTGTAGAGTACTCCCTCAATAGGCATTTGGTAAGGAAAGCGTTAGCTCCAAGCTCCATCATGCTTCCAATACCTCTCATTCATGCTCAAACACTCAACAAACACCATTATTTCAACAATTTCATTATAAATATGGACTATCATGCACTTCAACACCACCAATAATGCCAAAATCAACCCAAACTCATGAGAAAATTCTTTTTAAAATTTGTCCAATTTTACAAGAATCATACTCAAGTGGTGAGTCACACCACACACTCTCCCCCCAAACTTAAATCGAAACAAGAGTTGAGACTTAAGTTTGCAAAAAGTGGTGAGACTTACCCTTGTAGTTTCTATTGATGATCTTCTTGTAGAGAAGTAACCGCATCCACACGACTCAAGCTATGTCCACCACGCACTAGCACCCCCCAAACTTAACTCGAGACAAGAGTCACGAATTAAGTTTGCAACAAGTTGTGGAACATGTCAACTTGAATCCATGAAGCATTTCTCTTTTCTTCAATGTGCATTTTTCTCCATGAGCACAATCAACCTAAAAGGCCAAAATAAACAAGCAACAAAAATAAAGCAATAAAGATAGTGATGGGGTGCCTCCCATCGAGCGCTAAGTTTAACGTCTTCAAGCTAGACGAATGTTTAGCTCATCTTTCACTTAAAGTATCCACAAAGAGGGTCTCCCTTTGTGATGGATCCACATAGTGCTTCACACGATGACCATTGACCAAGAACTCTCCACCGTTCTCATCTATAACCTTTAGAGCTCCCCCATCAAGTACTTCCTTTACCACATAAGGTCCTCTCCATTTGGACTTCAACTTGCCCGGGAAAAGTCTTAGTCGAGAATTGAATACCAACACCTTCTCACCCTTTTCAAAGCTCTTCTTCCTCAAACGAGCATCATTCCACCTCTTGGTTTTCTCCTTAAAAATTCTTGAATTTTCATAAGCGTTTTCTCTAAATTCCTCAAGCTCATTCAATTGTAAGAATCTTACCTTCTTCGAAGCTTTCATGTCAAAATTCAACTTCTTAATGGCCCAATAAGCTTTATGCTCTAACTCCACCGGAAGATGGCAAGACTTACCATAGACAATTTGAAAAGGAGACATACCAAGAGTGGTCTTGAATGCGGTTCGAAAGGCCCACAATGCATCATCAAGTTTATTTGACCAATCCTTTCTACTCACACTCACTGTTTTCTCCAAGACTTGTTTGATTTGTCGATTAGAAATTTCAGCTTGACCATTCGTTTGAGGGTGATACGGAGTAGACACTCGATGCTTTACTCCATAAGTCTTGAGAATGTTCTCCATGAGCTTATTTATGAAGTGACTACCCCCATCACTTACCAACACTCTAGGTACTCCAAATCTTGTGAAGATATGCTTCTTTAGAAACCCCATGACCACTCTAGCATCACTTGTTCTTGAAGGTATGGCCTCAACCCATTTCGATACATAGTCGACCGCCAATAAGATGTATAGGAATCCATTAGATTGAGGAAATGGTCCCATGAAATCGATGCCCCACACATCAAATATCTCCACTTCTTGAAAGCTCTTAAGGGGCATCTCATCCCACTTGGAGATTCCTCCCATCCTTTGACATCGATCACAACCCTCTACAAATTTCTTACAACTCTTGAACAAAAATGGCCAATACAACCCCGATTGTAAGACTTTTGCAGTGGTCTTTTGAGCTCCAAAATGGCCTCCACTAGGTGAAGAGTGGCAAAACTCCAACACACTATTCCATTCTTCCTCGGGCACACATCTTCGCACAAGAGAATCATTGCACATCTTGTACAAGAATGGATCATCCCACAAGTAACTTTTAACATCACGAAAGAACTTCTTGGATTGATACTTATTAAGCTCATAAGGCCTCCTTCCACTAGCCAAGTAATTCACATAGTCCGCATACCACGGACTTCCTTCTTCCTCCACTAAAGCCTCAATTTGATAGCAATCACACTCCAAGATTTCTTCATCGGGAAAAACCTCTTTGATTAACTCATAAGTACCTTCACAATGCTCCCTCGACTCTAACCTTGAAAGATGGTCGGCTATCACATTCTCCGTGCCCTTCTTATCTCTCACTTCAATATCAAATTCTTGAAGAAGTAGTACCCATCTTATCACCCTTGGCTTTGCATCCTTCTTTGCCATGAGATACTTGATAGCGGCATGGTCGGTGTATACAATAGTTTTCGTTCCTACCAAATAAGGACGAAACTTATCAAATGCGTATACTACCGCCAAGAACTCTTTTTCGGTAGTAGTGTAGTTCCTTTGAGCCGCATCAAATGTCTTGCTTGCATAGTAAATGGCTCGGAATTTTTTCTCTCTTAATTGCCCCAAAGCCACTCCAAGAGCTACGTCACTTGCATCACACATCAATATAAATGGCTCCTTCCAATCGGGGGTGATCAAGATGGGTGATGAAATTAAAGCTTCCTTTAGCACCTGAAAAGCATTTAAACAATTATCATCAAACTTAAATGGCACATCTTTTTCAAGGAGATGAGATAGAGGTTTAGAAAATGAAGAAAAATCCTTGATGAATCTACGATAGAACCCGGCATGGCCAAGGAACGATCGTACTCCCTTCTCATTTGTTGGTGGTGGAAGCTTCTCTATAGCAACAACTTTGGCTCGGTCAACTTGCAATCCCTTTGAAGAGATGTGATGTCCAAGTACAATGCCATCATTTACCATGAAATGACACTTCTCCCAATTCAACACTAAATTAGTGTCTTGACATCGCTTCAAAACAATAGCAAGGTTAGACAAACAATTATCAAAAGAAGAACCAAACACCGAAAAGTCATCCATGAACACTTCCATTATATTCTCAATTAATCCTTCAAAGATTGCCATCATACACCTTTGAAAGGTGGCCGGTGCATTGCAAAGTCCAAATGGCAATCTTCGAAAAGCAAATATTCCATAAGGACAAGTGAAAGCGGTCTTTTCTTGGTCTTCGGGTGCTATGAGAATTTGGTTATACCCGGAATACCCATCAAGAAAGCAATAAAACTCATACCCGGCCAACCTATCCAACATTTGATCTAAGAAAGGTAAGGGGAAGTGATCTTTACGTGTATTTTCATTAAGCTTTCTATAATCAACACACACACGCCATCCCGTCACCGTCCTAGTGGCTATGGTCTCATCTTTATCGGTCTTCACTATAGTCATACCCCCTTTTTTAGATACTACATGCAACGGGCTCACATAGGGGCTATCACTAATAGGAAAAATCATATTGGAGTCTAACCACTTAAGAACCTCTTTTTTTACCACTTCTTGCATGATAGGATTAAGTCTTCTTTGGTTTTGAACACAAGCTTTCCCTTCATCCTCAAGTCTTATCTTATGCATGCAAATTGTTGGACTAATTCCCTTCAAATCATCAATACACCAACCAATAGCCGACTTATGCTCTTTAAGGACATTAAGCAATTTATCAAGTTGACTAGAAGTTAGAGATGATGATACAATTACCGGATAAGTCTCATTTTCACCAAGGTAGGCATAAGTAAGATGATCGGGTAGAGGCTTCAACTCCACCTTCTTTTCCTTTTTCTCTTCTTGCTCGAATGGATCTCTAAGTGTTAAGAACTTTTCATTTCCTCTTGAGATGGCGGCTGCAACCTCTTGAGCTTCACTACAATCACCTAGATCAAGCAAGCAATTAATCAATTCTTCATTTAAATCAAGAGAAGTAGTAGAAATATTAGAAAGAGATAGAGAATTGCTCAAGCATAGTTCAAGTGGATCCTTGGTTACAATGGAAGGCCAACTCTCCTCGACACTTCCCTTTACAACATCCACACTTTTACATTCTTCATCATTCATTGGATATTGCATGGCCTTGTGTAAAGAGAATACCACTTCCTCATCATTAACTCTCAACTTCAATTCTCCTTTGTACACATCAATAAGAGCTTTCCCGGTAGCAAGAAACGGTCTCCCAAAAATCAATGGCACATTTTCATCCTCCTCCATATCTAGAACAACAAAATCCACCGGAAAGACGAACTTATCAACTTTCACCAACACATCTTCAACTACTCCTTTTGGATGTGTCATAGATCGATCCGCCAATTGAAGTGTGATGGAAGTTGGTTTTACTTCACCTAATCCAAGCTTCTTGAATATGGAGAGAGGCATGAGATTAATGCTTGCACCGAGGTCACAAAGAGCCTTGTTCTTCTTGTTCTTTCCAATTTCACATGGTATAATGAAACTACCCGGATCCTTCAATTTTTGTGGAAGTTTCCGTTGTAGAATGGCACTACACTCTTCGGTTAGATTAACCGTTTCATTGTCCACAAGACTTCTTTTCTTTCCCATGATGTCCTTCAAGAAACGAGCATAATGAGGCATTTGATCCAAAGCATCGGCGAAAGGCATATTGATTTGAATCTTCTTGAAGATTTCAAGAAACTTTTTGAACCTCTCATCCAAACCCTTCTTCAAAAACCTTTGAGGAAAAGGAACCGGTACTTGAGTCTTGGGTATTCCCCAACTATCTCTTTCAACTTCAACTTCCTTTTCCCTTAACTCCTTTGCCTTTTTCCACTTTGGAATTCTCTCTATCTTCTCTTCATCTTTCTTTTGCTCAACAATTTCTTTTTTCTTGCTTACTTCCTCCATTTCAATCTCTTCTTGCACCAACCCTTCTTCCACCTTGCTTTCCACTTCCCTTTCAATGACAATACTATCTTCTTTAGGCATAGGAGGTTCCTCATACTCTTTTCCACTTCTAAGAGTGATAGCTTTGCAATCTTCTTTAGGATTGGTTACCGTGGTAGATGGAAACTTTCCTTGTTGGTGTTGAGATCCCACGGAAGAAGCAATTTGACCCATTTGATACTCAAAAGCTCTCATCCTATTGTCGGATTTCTTCTCATTTTCCTCCATTCTAGCCTCCATCTTTTTCATGAATGTTAGCAATGTCTCTTCCACCGATGCTTTCCCCTCTCCATTTGGTGGTTTAGCACTCGGATCGAATCCCGGAGGATATGACACGGCGGCTTGAGGATTAGAGTAAGAAAGATTCTCATGCTTCCTCGGAGCTTGATAATTTCCACTTGATTGATTGAAATTGCTTCCCCGAGCTTGTCCTTGATATCCTCTTTGAAAATTACCTTGATTAGAAGGATAATTACCTTGGAAATTCCCTTGGTAATTTCTCCTATCTAAGTAGGCAACATCCTCTATACTTTGCATAACATGGCTCTCATCATTCAAAATAGCACTTGTGCTTCCCCCTTGACTTACTCCTTGAGTAATCAAATTCAATTGCTTTTTTAAAGCTTGAATGCTCTCATTAAATTCCTTCATGCCTTCACTTTGGAACATATCACTCTTCACTTTGTTCACACTCTCCACTTGAGCTACCTTTCCAAATGCATAACCTCCCATTACTCGCTCGGAAGGCCATTGATAAGCATTCATTGCAATGTCTTCAAAAATATCCATAGCTTTCATAGCATCCACTCCAAATATAGACCCTCCGGATGAGGCATCTACATGCATCCAATTTTGTTGATTCAACCCTTGGTAAAAGAAAGCCACTTGTTGATTCTCATGAAAATCGTGTTGAGGACACTTTCGGAGCATCTCTTTGTAGCGTTCCCATGCTTCATAAAAATTTTCATCCGGAAGTTGTCTAAATTGAGTGATAAGGCTTTTCAATTGGAGCGTCTTTGAAGGAGGAAAGTACTTGTTTAGGAACCTTTGCTCAAGATCTTCCCATGTATTACAACTTCCCAAAGGAATTGTATTGTACCATGCTTTAGCCTTGTCTCTTAAAGAGAAAGAGAACAACCTCATTCGAATAGCATCCTCCGACACTCCCTTCATCTTGACGGTATTTGCAACCTCCAAGAAAGTAGATAGATGAGTGTTCGGATCTTCAAGAGGACCTCCCCCAAACTGATTTGCTTTAACCATGTTGATCAATCCGGTCTTGATTTCATAATCATTGGCTTGAACCGGAGGAACCATATTGTGTACGGCTCTCGGTTGGAAGTAATCCCGAATTGCTCTAGGCCTTGGCAACTCTTGTTGTTGAAATATCCTTTGAGCTTCTTGATTGGCAAGCAATTGCATATACTCTTGATTTTGAGCAAAGACATTCCTCATTATCTCCGCTTGATTCTCTTGCACTCCTTCTTGTACCCCCCTTTGATCTTGTAAAGGATCTTGGGGTGGGTCATAATTAACATTGTCTCCCCGTTGATTCTCCATATTTTTTTCTTTTCTAGCTTTACGCCTCTCTCGTTTCCTTTGTCGTGCGGTCCTTTCAATCTCCAAATTCAAAGGAATGATCGATTGATTTCCCTTTGATCTTGTGATCATAAAACACCTACGACAAGGCCAAGAGTGAGACCACAAACACAAATAATAAATAAAAGAAAATAAAAAGAATCCTTATCAAGAACAACTAAAACAATAACACAGTACTCGACTAGTCCGTCAAACTCCCCTTTGGCAACGGCGCCATTTTCTTGTTTGTCTATTTTTAGCACTCACGAGCAAGAATACTCGATCGTTGTAGTAGTATATCCCAAGAAAAATTATCAATCCATAAAGGAGTTATGTTCGGACTAGCAAAATACGTGAGCTCATGTTCATTGTTGTTTTTGTAAAGATGATCGGGGGTTTTGAGATTGGATAACAACTAAAACAAGAAGCAAGTAAATAAGATAGCAAATAAGATAAATGACAAGTAAAGAAAATGGGTGCTTAAGTTCAAGTATGGAAAAACATGGGATTAGAAACATCCAAGCACACTCGATTCATATTATCATGCAAACGGAATTCAACTCAATTGATGTAGACTAAGGGTGATCACGATTGTATCCTAAGCTCCCTTTCGGGTTACAAAGGTTGTTGATCCATTTTAGGCTCCCAAAAGCACTTAAGATCAAAGCCCAACATTAACCCCTTCCATCTAGGTACTAGTTAGATTAAACTCTCCCTTTTTGTGTACTAAGGCCAACGAATGGATTGGTTCCCCTCATTGAATTCAAATATCCTTTCGGTCAAACCCAAACTCAATGTCTAATCATGCCTTCCTAATACTATAGAGGGTCATTTCCGTCTCACTCCAAGCAATACATACATGAACATCATGATAGCATTTAATTACCACAAATAATCCATTGATCAACAATCCATTAAACCAATAAACATTCATGAATAACAAACCATGCCATCACAACATCAAGACAATTAAACTCCATGAATAGAAATCAACATCAATTAAATCAAAAACCAATTTAATCCACATGATAATATAAATCTAATATGCTCTTCATATTCCTAATCCCACTAGAGGGATTAGCCTATCATAGTAAAAGTAACAAAACAATTAAATGATTCATTACAATTACCCATAGTCTAAGATCTAAAGAAATACAAAATGAATGGATTCTTCCCTATCAATTTCTTGAAGAGAATCTTCTATTCTTCTTGATCTCCACCTCTAGCTCTTGATTCCTTGAGATCTCTCACACCCAATAGAAGGGATGAAGTTTTGAGGGATAATTAATGGAGATGATGAAGATGGATCAAAATGGATGAAGGTGGATGAAGATGATGGTGGGAAATGGAAGAAATGGTGTGTGAGGTGTGTGTAGATGATAGGATTTTCGAATCCCCTGCCAATTGTTGAATAAAGGGGTATTTATACCCCTATGGAGGCTTCTAGAAGGATCTGGAAATTTCTGCAGGAAAATACCCGGCACGAGTCGTGCTCTGCAACACGGCCACGAGGTGGCCGTGTTGTGTCTTCTGATGCTCCCGCACGGCCTCGCCTTACAGGGCCGTGTTACGCAACACGGCTCGTGTGCTGCAACACGAGTCGTGTGTTGTAACACGGGCACAGGTGTGGTCGTGTTGGCTCTTCTGATGTCGCCACACGGCCACCTTCTCACAGGGCCGTGTTGGCGACACGGCTCGTGCTCCCGACTCGACTCGTGCGACTGGACACTACCGAAAGTTGCCCGTGTTGAATGACTAGATGTCGCCACACGGCCAACTCTTACAGGGCCGTGTTGGCTACACGGCCCGTGTTGGTGCTGGCTCCTGCATTCCTTCACTGTTTTGGCTCGTTCTCCCTCGTTTCAACTCCAAATTGAGTTCCGCTTTTTCCTACATCTTCCTTATCCTATTTAGCATCAAATAAAAAGTGAAAATAGTAGGTTTAAGCTCATTCACACACATTTCCATGAAAACACAAAACACAACCAAATAACACATAAAATACGGATAAAAATAATACGAAAATACATATAAAAAGACACTAAAATATAGGTGAAAATAGCACTAATCACGCTGCTCGATAAAATAAAATTGACTCTTCAATAAGTACATATATAATTTTTTCAATCTTACAGACAACATTGTACAAAAAGGACTGCAACCAGCTGAATGCATTCGGATCCGAGTTATCCCTAGAGCCAAAACTAGCGGAACTCCCATAAGTGTTGCTGATGGGAACCGAGATGCAGTCAATAATTCGATGAAATTTAACTTCAAGGTCTTCGTCCTTGGGGATTGACAGCGAGCGATGTGTACTCACCCACCAGGTACCATATGTTCCTCGTCCTCTGTTCCAGATTAGCTGAAATCAAATTCTCCTTGTCATCATCAATGATGGAGTCGGGCCGCATCACCCAAAGGAACTTCTGCCTGTTGTTCACCAGCCCAAACCAGAACTCTAATAAGATCGTTTCTCGTCAGCAATATCACACTTCCAAAACTCACGTAAAGTATGGATTTATGTGGTTGCGTATCCGGCCACGTAATGGAACTCCGATCTCTTCGTAGAAGCTACTGGAGGTGAGGGATGATTCGGGCTGTAATTGGAATTTCAGGTGAGTGTGGAGCACACCGATGGAGAATAGATTCAGGATTGGTTTTTGGATTTGATCGAGAATCGGGCTCTTTCTAGATCTTTGAAGGTGTTGAGTATGAGTCCACTGGAGAGCGCCAATCGTCGTGTTTCTCTAATTATGGTCCGAAATCCAGGGTCATTGACATCATGTGCACGACAGAATGTCGAAAGATCCTGCCGCCGGAGATATCCCTTCATCCCCGGCACACTCGGTAAATCCATAAAGGAGAAGGAGAAGTAGTTTCAGAGGGCGGCGATACCTCCTAACTGCTCTCTTCAAAAAAGAAAAAAAAAGTATTCGGTCACTACAACCGAACACACATATTGGTTCGGTTGTAGGAAGCGAATAATGAGAAAAAGTTACCTAATTGTTCGATCAGAATGAAATTCATCTGGGGAGACGATTGCCTGGAATTCAAGCCGGAAAGATGGCTGTCGGAAGAAGGGAAGAAGTTCGAAAGAAGGATCAGTACAGGTTCGTTCAATGCAGGCAGAGGATATATTTGGGGAAAGATCTGGCTTACTTGTAGATGAAGCTGATGCAGCAGCGGTGTTGCTCCGCAACCGCCTGGTGGTGGCGCCGGGGCACAACTCACAAGGTTGATCAGAATATGTCGTTGACGCTGTTCACGAAGGAAGGCCTCAAGGTAAAAGTGTGTCCTAGGTATTTTATTTTATTTTATTATTTATAAAAGGGTATTTATGTCTTCTTGCATAATTATATTTTAATTATATATATTATTGGGGTTTGTTTAGCAATTTCGGGGTGCAAATAGCCACTACATATTTTTATTCATAATTGTATACATTTCTAAAAGTGAGTGCATGGAATGTGTACAAGTGAATTACCATTTTTGTATTTCTTATCCTTCTTATGTTGTCAAACAAACCTCTATCAAGAAACGATTCTATTCAATAATTTTTGTGATTATTCTAATGGATAAATAGGAATTAGATTAGAAATAGGAAATAAGGGCTATTGTGATTATATAGAAAGATACGAACCACAAGTGGTCCGGTGGATAGCGAGACGCAGCAGGGACGGAAATACCCTTTAACCCCCTTGAGAATTTCTTGCAAGCAACCACTAAACTATAGTATTCACTGAACCAACTCATCTCGTCTTCTTCCTTCTTTGAATAAGATTACATTACTATTCACCCACTGCTCTCCCCTTATTATTATGTTGAACGCCTTTTACTCCATTTAATTCCTCTCTTCTCTGCGCTGAATTTGAATTTTGCTTTTTTTTCGGTTGGAGTTTTTGAATTTTGGTGCCTCTGCGAAATCCAGTTTCTCAGCCACAGTAGAGTTTTTTAATTAATTTATTTATTTATTTTGGTTTGTAAGGATCCATCCATGGCTTCCTTTCATGGGATCACTCATTCCGATGCTGCAAAAATGGAACAAATAATTACAGAATTCTTCGCCAAAAGCCTTCACATAATACTGGAATCACGATGCCCTTATGTTTCATCGCGTAATTACAGCGGTGAGCAAGTTCTATCCTCCCCATCTCCCTCCTCATCTTCGTCTTCCTCTTCTAGTTTTAGGCCAAGGGATAAGTGGTTTAATCTTGCGCTTAGGGATTGTCCTGCTGCTTTAGAAAACATAGATTTTTGGAGGCAGAGTAATCTTGAACCCATGATAGTTGATGTTATATTAATGCAAAGGCGGACTGATTGGGACCCCTTGAATTTCGGAGGGCTCTATGCCTTGGACAATGACGATTATGGGTGTGATGCTAAGAATGAGAAGATCATTGAGAGGTGGGTTTTACAGTATGAGAGTAAGAAGAGCGGTGGGAATGGGAATGGGAATGGGAGTGCTAGTAAGAGGTCGAATTGTACTACCTCCCCTGCTCTGTATAAAAAGTCTGTTCTGTTGGTAAGGTCTTTGTATGCTATGGTGAGGCTTTTGCCTGCGTATAAGTTGTTTCGTGATCTCACCTCTTCAGCCCAAATTCGTATGTACAATCTTGGACACAGGGTTTCTTCGTTTGTGGAGCCATTCACCCATAGAGAAGAGGCTGATATGCAGCGTTTTGTGTTTACTCCGGTTGACACTTCTAGTGGTAGGCTTTGTCTCTCAGTGTTGTATCGTTCGTCGTTGTTGGATGTGAGTTCCGAGCCTTCGACTCCCATATCGCCACAATTCATTCCAGAGTATGTTGGGAGTCCCATGGCAGAACCCCTGAAAAGGTTCCCATCTGGTCTTACATCACAGAGCTCTCCTTGCTCATCTCCATTTGGTAGGCGTCATAGTTGGAGTTATGACTTGTATAGAGCATCACCCCCCTCTGTGAACCCTTCACCTTCGCCTTCACCCTCACCCACATACTCTGAGTCTCATGCCTCTCTGTTGAAACAGCATTCTTATCGTCTTCCTCCTTTAGGCTTGCCTCGTCATATACCTGATGAAACACTTGTACCCCATATGAAAAAACCAAGTTTTGATGAGTATTGGCCTTCCCCCATGTTTTCACCATCTCCATCTCCATCTCCATCACCACCCACTCATGTGCCCAATAGTAATGTACCTAAGGTTCTTTTACGGTGGGAAAGTGCTCCTGTTAGTATACCAGCATCTAGGCTCTCTAGCATGCCTTTACTGCCTAGCAAACAGCTGTTGCCTCCTTCATCCCCCACAAAAGCTACTCGACCAACTGTTTCTAAGCAATTTGCACATTCTGGACGTAATCAGACAACCTCAACAGCTGACAAGGTA
Organism: Pogostemon cablin; assembly: GCA_023678885.1. Lineage (NCBI taxonomy): Eukaryota > Viridiplantae > Streptophyta > Magnoliopsida > Lamiales > Lamiaceae > Pogostemon > Pogostemon cablin. The sequence continues at coordinate 13,039,110 of CM042993.1, forward strand.
TGAAACTCGACTTTAACCCTACATAATTTGTTTTCTCGTTCATGACAAATATTTAAGACTTTAAGTAGCGTATTATGCTGCAGTCAGTTCCTTTCAGCAAGGATGAACAACGAAAGATATTGGGGTTGAAACCATCGCCTAATAGTTCTCCATCAAAATCACTCTCTTGTAGGCTATCATTTCAGGATGATTATGATGACTCTGTGTTTTCTGGACCATTTGTTGTAGATGATGATGACTTGGTGGATCCAGGTTCCAGGTAATCAATGATTTCTGTTATGTAGACTTTACATTTCATAATTTCTCTAAATAGACAGTGCTTCATCAAGCTTATGCATTTGTTGTTAAACTTGTTTTTTAATGCAGTTATCTGTTATATGATTTCCTGGTATTAGCCTACTGATAGCATAGATATAGCTATTATGAAATTCTTGTGAGTTGTTCCGGAGTATCAAGTATGACCATAATCTATGAGTTAGGATTCTAACCGTCTTCACCAAACTGAAAAAAATCTTATTGTACCTTCTAAAAGTTGTATAGAAGAACTTAATACAAGTAAGAACAAAGAATCTTATTATTATTACTGCAAAAGCATAGTAGAATCCATATTAGTGCTAGTCATATTACTTCAATGTTAAGATATATTCATCATTTTTCAATAAACCTGAAGCAACTCATCATGCAAGTATTTGCCGCTTTAGAAAAACCAGCAGTTTTGCTTGAACTAAGAACACCCAAAACCAGCAATTCTCAAGTACCATTGGGTGAGATGATACTGTGACAAGAACAAAGGTTTCATGTGATTCAGTTTCAGTAATGTGGTAAGGTTCAGCCAAACTCTCACCTTCACTTCGAAAAGACTCGTTTGTTATCTCACATTGCTTGATTATACCACTATTGACTTGTTTTATCATGGGCTTGCACTTCAGATGGAATGCCTTTTGTCAACTTCTGACACTGAATGAAGAAAAATGCTTAAAATACCATTTTTGGCATATATCTTAGTTCTCTAGACTAAAAACGAATTGAAGTTTTGCTTTTTTATGGAAAAACTGTATTCTCAGATTGGGTAATCAGAGCCTGCTGAAGTATTCTATCTCAATATGATTTGTGACTTACACAATGTAATGTTTAATTCCGTTAGGCACTCAGTTGATGACTTTCTGATCAGCAGTCAGTTCCAATTCTCTTGCTACTCATAGTCTTAGGTTAAGTAAATATTCTTAGAATTGAAACAAAATGGCTATGCAATAACATTATCCTATCAAATAACTAAATCTGCCATTTTCCTGTAAAGGGTCGTTCTTCCTTTTTCTTAATGTTGTCACACATTACTAAGTTCATTTTAAAACCCATTGCATTTCAAATAACTTGCGTTAGAAGGAATGAAAATGTAATAGGGATATAGTAGGAAAGGGATGTGCTTGATTCCCCTATTTGAGGGGGAAATGATTGATTACCAGTATTTTTGCAATCATACCCATAGTCGAGTGAAACAAATCTCTGATATCAACTTTCATACTCATTCCCTCCTCCAAAAGCCTCAAAAATACGCCTCTTTAAATTTCATGTTTTTTTTTTTGTTTCAATTCTTTGTCATGCATGATTGATTACCAGTATTTTTGCAATCATACCCATAGTCGAGTGAAACAAATCTCTGATATCAACTTTCATACTCATTCCCTCCTCCAAAAGCCTCAAAAATACGCCTCTTTAAATTTCATGTTTTTTTTTTGTTTCAATTCTTTGTCATGCATGTTATATATATAAAGGGTTTCTGTAACTTTTGCAAGTTACATATGTACCTAAAAAATTTACATCTTGTTAGTTGGTCAAGGAAGAATGCTTGAATTACAATGAATCATGTCTGTTTTTGCTATTTGATATCTTTAAAATCATGTTCCATTTTTATGTTGATAATTTATTGAAAGGTTTAATTTGTAGTTGGCTACTTCTAGGTCAGATGACCTATTTCAAATCTATAATCTGAAACTCCGTAATAGCTGTAAATTTTCTAATGTAGAATGTTGTTCAACCTCTGGCTCTCTATCTAATAATCTTTTCAATAACATTGTTCTCTAGATGTATTTATATACCTAAGTTTTTGCAATAACAGTTTTTTACTCTTCACTTGACACCTTTATATGTTTTTTAGTTGTTGGGTCTTGGGCCGGAGATGTCCTATAGCCTGTAGGGTTTAGTAACTCTTATTAATCAAGTTCCTTGTTCTAAAGGAATTAATAGCCCACGTAAAGGCCCAGTATTAGGCTTCAGTTGAAACTGATTTGCCAATATATGCGCTGCAATAGTTAGAACTTATAGCCAAAGCCAAAGTGATGAGATGTATTTCATAACATATTGCCTAATAAGAGTTCATTGCACAATTTTGCATCTTTAGCTTGTCTTTTGTGATCAACTGATGATAGGCGATGACATCTCACTTATGATAGGCCTGTGGAGGGGAAAGCAAATTTCCACTTGTAACATTATTTAAATGTGACCTTGATTTTTATGACTTGTTGCTTTATGTTTTATTGCTGGCAGTCGATATGAACGATGAACTGTATGAATATAGATCCCTTAATGCTTTACATAACAGAATAATCATATAGTGGGTTTCTGCCAGGTTTGGTCTTCATTTGGTTTGATATTAACCAACCATTCTATCTCTTCACCAGTTCACATCTTCTTCTTTATTTTAGCCGTGAACTTCCTTCAGAATGCTGATCTCAAAAATGTAGCTCTTATGCACTGTTGGAAACCCCTTTGTGCACATTTGATGTGAAAATCGTGTATAGTTCTTCAAATTCCCTTCAATATCTGCTTCTTCAAGGTTTCTGTGGGACCAGATTTCCACATTTAGTTCACATTATATATCATCAATGGCATCTGGAATCATGAGAATTAGGAGGCATTTGGTTTTTAATGGAGGTACAAATGGAAATTGGTGGCATGTTGATTTTCAGTCTTCTTGTTTGGTATAGGCAATAGGAATAAAATAATCCTTAATCATCCCCATTGTTTTACTATATACTCACCATCCTTTAGTCATTTCCTTTCCAATTATCATTAACTTCCTAAATCGGTCCCATTACCATCCTTCCGCAATTTGAACGAAGCAACGCTCAAGTACTGTATGATTATTCTTTGATGTGTTTACAGTTTACTTGTTTCTGAAAATGGAAATAGCATTTGAGCTTGTTGCATAATTGCTTTGTTAATGGATAGATAATCCAACCTTTATTTCTTTCCGCATGGAATAGTAAAAGCTGGTCGTTCATCTATGCAGCAACCTAGGTCCAACCAAATATTTTGAAATTATTATGCTGTATTTGTATTGTTTGTTGGTTTTAGATTTCAAGTTGTCTTAAAGAATCTACATATTTAATCATCTATAGGCCCATAAATTCCTTATGCTGATGTAAGAGTGAACTTATTGTCTATAGTTCTTTGAACTTTAACCTTGGCTTGTTAATTTTTGTACTACGACTGATAAGATGTGGGCATGATGATGACGATGTCAGATCAGGTTTGTTCGACCTTCCAGCGCATGCTGGAACACCGCACGAGCAAGGGGGAGTTAAAAGATCACAGGATGCTGCTGTTGGTGCTCTTATTCAAATGCTTAAAAAAGCACCACCGCTTCACCGTGGCATCTCTCCTACCACAGACGATCCCAATCTGCAGAAGCGCGTGCAGGATGATTCCAAAAATTCGATTCCTCTAGAGCAACAGTCTGCCTTGGTACCATTCAAGACTACAGCTAATGCTCTGGAGGAGCTCCGTGGGTATCGAAAAACCAAAGATTTGCTGCTCAATCAAAGTAAAATATCTTGATGGTTGATTCTCCTAAACAAGGGTTATGGGGAGCTAAATCAGCAATTGCATTGGTTGTTATATACTGAAGATCTCTGTGTTTGCAGTTTTGGGGCAACTTAATTCTTGAGATGATTTCACTTTTGTACATATTTTGAGATTAAGACTTTGAAATTGAGGCATGTTTGGCATCTGATCTAATTGAAATATTTGTGTACATAAGTTTTTGAGGTTGGCAAGGATATGTACATATAACTTATCTACTGTGTTAAAAGTTTTTATTATTAAGGATGTATATAGTTTGTATATATAAGCAATTCTGTAAACTAAATTATTGAGCCCAATCCATTCACATGAAATTTTATAGCCAGAGTTGAAATTTTTGTAAATGTTTTGGAAGAGGCAAAAAGGATTGTGGTGTCAAGTTTGTTGAACACATTGATTGGAGGATTGCCATTACCGTTCCTTGATTTATTTTTATTATTATTTTTTTAACCCTTACTTTTTCGGAAAATAGCATAAACCTGCTAGAATGGATTTATAATCAGTGATTGTATAACTGAAAATACAAGTTATATATTTAATTAAATATTCCATGTTTATATTTTGTCATTTTGCTTTGTTCCTAAGATTTATATTTTATTTTTTGTGAAATAAAACCCACACATAACAGTAGATATTCAATTCTTGAATGATTCGTTATCTTAATCTATATGTAAAAGATAGATGGAAATGAATATAGGGTAATTTTGAACAGTCGGCATTCAAATTTAAAAATATTCTTTGTTACCCACCTTTTAACACAGTTAAAAAATGCCCAAAGTGCATTCAAATTTAAAAATATTCTTTGTTACCCATTTTTTAAGACAGTAAAAAAATAACCAAAATAACGGAAAAACTATTGACTCGATATTGACGCAATATAGACTTTTAAAAAAGTCATTATTGAGTCAAGTTTAACTTGACTCGATACCTATACTTTGATTCGATGTGATTTGATTAATTTTCGCTGCCGAAAATATCTTTGCTTATTGTCTATCTTAGTTTTTGATATGGTCTCCTTTCACAATAACTAAGCCCTTGCTAACACCGGGCCGACAACGGCCTGGGTGTTATCCATCGAGCCTAACATGTAATATAAACACTCCTTAACTAGGGTTCAGCAAGTGTTATACCCTTCTTAAGAATGAATGTACACCAGCTGTTTGAGGCTAAGATTGGAGTTGCTACTACCTCTATTCTATAAATGTTAATAATATACATGAAAATGTCACTATCCTTTAAAGATTGGAGTTGCTACTACCTCTATTCTATAAATGTTAATAATATACATGAAAATGTCACTATACACTTTACATGCATCGATAACATTGCAATACAAAATTGAAAACTCAATGAATAAGAGCCAAGGATGGGAGGACCGAGGATGGTCTTTTCTAAATTTCAAGCTTGTAAGAAGTTGTGCTGATAAAACTCTTCACAGGACAAACGATCATCTGCAAACAAAACCGACTCGTCAAATGATAATATTGAACATATTTAAGCTGTTATATGTATGGTCAGGTGAAGCCAAATAGTTGCTACATTACCTGGATTAATTGATAACAATTTCAAGCATAAGTCAACACAATCATGGTGCAACCGTTGGAGGGTCGAATGAGAAAATGGTAGAGATGTGGACTTCTTGATGTTCTGTAGAAGCTGGCATCAATAAATTTACTTCGTCAATTTTTTATATTTTTACAGAGGGCGAAAGAAAGCAAGAAGAACGCAGCAGGTTCCTATCCATGCTACCTGGACATTAGTCCTGCCACGAAAAGGAGGATACCCATTGACAAGTTCAAAAAGAATTGCCCCAAGACTCCACATATCAACCTATCAAGAAGTTGAGAGTCAGTTTTTGGCATTAAAATCAAGAAAGGCAGAACAGAAAATACCTTCACGTTGTATCTCTGGAACTGTAGAATTTCTGGAGCCATGTAAAATGGCGACCCACAAACTGTCTCTGCAAATTCATCAGGAAGTAATATCCTGATCCCATAATAAGAGAGCCATATTAATGAAATGAAAACCGTAGCTTCTTATGATATCAAAATCATAGGGCTGGATGGAATTCTTTATTTTAGTTAGAATACCTGGAAAGCCCGAAATCAGCAATTTTTAGAACAGGATTGCTTTCGGAGCCATTCAGAAGAACATTCTGAGCTAGTATCAAGGAAAATGAAGAAGAAGTGGGGGTCGTTCGAATATAATAAGTAGGTAAGATCATCTTTTGACTTAAAATAGGAATCAAACCTCTGGTTTTAAGTCACGGTGAACAACATGATGTTGCTTCAGAACTTTCAAACCAGCTCCTGCGAGCAAAGGGATATAAAAATTCAAGTCAATTTATTTATTTTATTTTGTAATTCAGTACACATATTTAATCGTACCTAGCTGTTGCATGAATCCTTTAGCTATGCACTCTTCAACTCTGCCATGGCGCCGTATGAAAGAAGCTAAATTCCCCCCAGCACAGAACTCTAAGACCAGGATAGCATAGCCCTCACACTAGGCATCACAACATAAGTTAATCTAATCAGGGATTATACCTTCATAAGATTATTAGATCAACAGTGGTCTTTGATTAGTGGATGAAACTAAGAGATCTCTCAAGTCAATGTCAACTAGGATTCAGCATTAAACAGAGAACATTATGTTGTAAATAAATTAGTATCTCAAAGATTTCTATATGCAAATTTTCTTTTTATGTTAACTTAGTCCAAAATTTAACTTGGAAGTTTTACCAGTTCACTTACCCTTGCTTTCTGTTTCACTTACCAATTCTACCAACATCACTTTTCATCTTAAATAGCCAAGTCAAAACCCACCCCTACTACTAAGATTATAATCATCTATTTTAGTTCGTAATCCCTATAATCTTGTTGGTAATGTTACATTTTTGGCTTTAAGTATGCAACTGCTAAACAGTAGGAAGCTATACCAGAAACTAAAGCAATCAATACAATTTCAACCAACATATAGAACCATGTGCTTGCTTTTCCATTGCATACCAAAACTTCTCTCTTTTACATTGATCGCGTATAAGAGGCAAACAAAGAAAACCCAAGAGGAGGAGGAATAATCTAACCATTGCCCTTAGTTCCTTTTAGAGTTTAATTTCTTCTCTCCTATGCATCACACATGTTACAGTATGACACATAAGATGTTATACCATTTTGGCAAAGGAAATCCGGACCGCCTGATTGGGTCTTCGCTTGGAGAAGATTTGATAATTCTATAACTATCATAAGATTTCGTTAATTCTGTCACTAATCATTATGAAGTTTAATATTCTGTTATGTGAATGGCCTGCAAAGATTTCATAATTAATAGGTCCTGGATCCTATTTATTCCTGGGAATTTACCCTAGGAAGATTATCAAGATTTGTTTGCAGCCGTTGGTTTGTGGCAGGAATTTTTGTTTTCGTGTTTGTTTATTGTTTATGCCTATAGATTACTCTTCACTCTTTGCCCAACATGAATGGAAAGAAAAATTACGCAGTTGAAAAGTCACAATAATGTTCCACCAACCCAAATGATTATTACTGTTAATCTATAAAGCTTCTTCTTCCACTTTTCTATGTTAGGAAGGTCTTCGTCTTGGTCCTAGAATCACCACAAGGCTTATGTACAGCTAGATTACAAACTAATCCTTTAGGACAATGCATTATTCAGTTTGCGCGCCTCAAAAAATGTCTCATCTCAACTTATTAATTGATATTTATCTATTGTGGTCAACAAATTACTCTTCTGGTTGATATCATATCATTTTCATTTAAAAGGAACACAGATTTACAGCTTTCAGCTGTGCAAGGACTGAATGTACCAAGAGTTAATCCAATCATGCGTGGCTGTCTAGACTATTGAGTAAAGATAGTGCGTACACAAGAATTGAATCAGTTATACCACTTTAGCTTAGATTAGATATACAAGTTAATAGACATATCAGGAAGGATCAGAGGATAAAGATCAAGAATGCAAGATTACATGAGGATGAACGAGATAAGCATACACATCTACATTATAATTTAGAACATTTATATTCAAATCCACTACTTTACTATATACACCAGCATTACAAGCATATATTGCACAGAGTACAACTCGTGTAAACAAAGCAGGTGCGTGTATACACGAAAAACCCTCGAGTGAATATTCGTGGCCTATAATGTTGATGAAAATTCAGAGAATTAGATAAACATTCGTCCAAAAACTGAATTGATAAAAAAGCTAACGCAGAAAACGATACAAATTGATTACCAAAAGTAGATAAATCGGGTTTAATACGCAGATGGGAGCACAATTTCATAGTAGATGGAAAGAAAAACCTCATTGATTATTAAATTATTTTTAGCAATAACACGTATTACACGCCAAAAAGAGCAGTTGTACATATGCTTATAATTCCACAGGTTTCCATGTGAAAAGTGATGATTCAACTGAAAAAAAATTGAAGCAAAGCGGTAGGAGATGCTAACTTGGAAGAAATCGAGTAGGCGAATTATGTTGGGGTGGTTGACGGAGGACAAGAAGTTAACCTCGCACTCCAAGCAATTCCTGAGATGGCCCGTCAGCTTCGTCGCCGGAATCTGCTTCAGCGCCACCGCTTCGCCGGTGGTTCTGTGCTCGGCTTTCCACACCGTGGACAGCGAACGTTCACCAATTCTCGACCTCAAAACGTATTCTCCCATTGTAGATTGCTCCATGAAATTGCTCATCTCTAATTTTTCTATATTGCAATTCTCTCTTCACTGATATTATCTCTAAATTCTCCTCCATTATTGATCCTACCAGGAACCATTGTATTGTATTGATGAGAACACTGAAATTCTAAAAAAAGCCCTGTGAAAGACTCTTTTAACCCTTAACACTCAATATCTTACCTATAAAAAAGATTCACCTCAGCCGGTAACAGTACGGTTGCCGGTCACCAAACGTTACACAAGTTCGTGTCCGATGAACACCGCATTACTCAGACGGCGCAAACCCTCCGCCTTGGTCTATCTTCACTTTCGTCTAGCTTTTCCCTGAAAATACGGACAACGCGCTCGCCCTCTGCCTCCATCTGTCTTCGCCTTCATCTAGGTTTCTGCTCTTTGACTCTTGTTCTCACGTCTTCTACGTTAATCTCTCTGTGTCAAGTTTCCGATTTTGGTACGTATCTCTTTTGACGCTTCCTTTTGTCTTCAGATTCAATTTTGAGATAACAATTTTAATTAGGTATTTTTCCTTTGATTTCGTTTGCCCAGAAAATTAGTGGGCAATTAGTAATGATAATGTTCAAGAAATTAGCGAGGAAAATCTTCTTCTTTTTATGGTCAGGTTTTTTTAATTTCCTCATAATTTGTACCGCTGAAAGCCAACTTTTAGAAATGTTTTCTAAAATTTTGAGCAGTAAATTGTTGTTCCTTTTTATCATGATCTATGCAATTGTATTGTTTTTAATCGACTTTAGAAATTGAGTTCCTTTAAATTTTACCATTTCCCCTTTCTTTGCGAAGATGTTCTGATATGGTGTATTCCACTTGCTAATTTGATGGTGTAGAGTGTGGACTTTGGTGTAGAGTGTGAACTTTGGGTTGTTGTTACTTGTTAATATTCAAGTGGTTAGTTCTAAGACTGTTCTGTAAGTGGAATACGACTGCATAGATTAGAGGTGAAACATTATAAACAATCAAATTTATAAGTAGGAAGTAGAGTAAAAAGATCAACCCATTAACATGTGCTTTTTCTGTCATATGCAAAACAAAGCCCATAAAATTCTCAAGAGTAGATGAAGAGGCTAATAGTTTCTTAAAATTTAATTGTTGTGGAGTCAACTTCTGTTATTGCTTCATTAAATAATTAAAATAACATCCTTTTCAACCAAAGTAGGCTACAATTAAGATGATATGTGCAGGAATACGAGGCTCACTTATTTGTGAAGTAAATTGTTTTTCCTTCACTTATATGTATCTTTCCAAACAAGATTTAATTTTTACATTTGTTGTGTGTTTGCTCTATTATGTTCATATGTTGGTGTTTGACTGTGTTGCCAATTTCATGCATTTATAAAATCTTTGTAACTTCTGTTGTCTTATCCCATATTAAATTAAAGTGTGATAAAGTCAAACTTCGGTTTAGTAATTAACAAGATAGAAATTTAGAAAAACCTATTTCTAAATAAATTTCTCGATGATGGTGATACGCAGGAGGTACAAATTAGACTGTTACTCATCTTTTGACACTCATAATTCATGTAATACTGACTTGATGATGGTGATACGCTCACAAACACCTCTCTAAAAAATATTTGGAGTTTATAAATGTGATGTGAAATGACATTCCTCTATTGTATGATGCTATAAAGAAAAAAAAAATGATTGGAGATGAGTTAAGGTTCTATGTCGGGCATTCTTAGCCACTGCTTTATTGACTGTATTTTTGAGGAAACTCTTGGAACTCCAGCAAGTATTTATATTTGAATGTAGTCATTTTTGAAAGATGCAGCAGTGTTTGTGGACACAACTTTGTAGGGTATTTTTCTTTTCTTGACCTTAAATATATGATTTAGCAAAAATAAAATGATTAAAGGGAGAACAAATGTTTGAAATCAGTAGTGACTTTAGCAGGATGCAGTGATCATTTAATGGTTTTGTCCTTTCTTATCACCTGCAAAGGCTTGGTTTAATTTGTATCCCTGCTCTTGATTATTATTAGGTGGACTTCACCATAAACTGTAACCAAGTCAGGTTCCTTTTTCTCTTGGGTGGCGGTTGTATGAATTCACTTCTGATGTGTTTTCATTAACCAGGGTGCCTTATATGACTTACTATTTATGAATGCATGTAATACGCTCATTCGGTTGTAGTAACATGACCTTGTAATGATCTTGATCATTTATTTTCCAGTCCCCCTTGAGCATTTAAATATGCAGAACTTGTTGCTTTGAATATGAGCCTTTTTTTCCAGTTTTGATAAAAGTAATTGGTGGAGATTAATTGGTGTGATTATCACAGTATAGCTGAAATTGTAATCATGAGAAGCTCAATGAATACATGTGTTGTTTCTATTGATTGTTTAGTTTGTCTTTGAACCTATGGTTAACCACCTTTGTTATGTGGCGTATGGTGTGATTTCTTTCGAGCAATGGTAGGTTCCAAAATTGATTCTAAATTTTAATGGGGTTTACATGTGTTCAATTAATCATTCTCTTTCGCAATTCCTTATTACAACGCAATATCTATTGCCTTTGTAGCATTTGTGGCCACAACTTTGTAGGATATTTTCTTTTATTGACATTAAATATATGGTTTGGCAATAAATTGATGTGGAGTAAGAATTACTATCTCAGGAGCTCTGTCTTAATACTGCAATTGCTTTTTACAGAATTTCTAATTACTTAGGCGCATATCAGTTAACTGGGTAGATGCAAAATTAAAAATATTTTATTAAATTTAACGTTCTAAACATGGCTGCATTTAATAGATTATTATCATATAAATAATATTTGAGAACTTGTATACACATGAAGTTACAAATTGGTGATGTCATGATTTTGCACAGTTTTTTTCCAAGGCATATAATCTTTATAGAAGCCTTTGCAACAATGTTTTCATTTAACTAAATAGTGTGGTTGTTATCATCTCTCACACCAAATTGGAAAAGGCCGCCATTCTTATTGCAATAGAAATTAAATGCTTGCTACTTGCTCTGCTTGGAAATGATCAACTTGAAATCACTGTAAGATATACAAATAGAGGTACATAAGTAGACAATTTAAGAATTAACATACACATCCATATAAAAATAAATCAAACAAAATTGCGTCATATAATACGTTTGGGCTGACACCTTAAGAAATGAAAAATAAACCGGACACAGCTACATCATACAATACATCTGGGCTAATACCTCAAGAATTGAGGTGGCCCGTCTCTAGTTATATATAAAAAGGTTTCACTTCAAAAATGGGTCGGTAACAGTACGGTTGCTAGTCACCCAATTTCCTTTGCCTTGGTCTCTGTTCACACTATCTCTTTTCACCTACAACTCTTCCCCTCCGCCTCTATCCGTCTTCACCCTCATCAAGATTTTGTGAGTGCGCCTTCTGCGTTAATCTCCCTTCCGTTGTGAGTTCCCATTTTACAGGTACGTTTGGTTTTTCAATTTTGAGATAAGAATTCTAATTAGTTATTTTCCCCTCCAACGTCGAAACCCTTTTTTTCCCCCCTTAGTTTGTACAAAATTTTTCCAAAATATCCCCTGCTGCCATATGACACAGGTTATTATAACAACTTTGATGAATTATGCCACGGTTCTTTACTCATTTGATATCTTTGCTCTTATTTTCTGTACCTAGCTCTTAACTGATGGCTATAACCTGATTTCAGCATCAACCAGCATAGTAACCCAAATAAACAAGACTTGTATTTTCTTTAATTATTTAGCAGAACGAGGGTTTGCTTAAGATTACTTCTCAAATTCAAAGTCTTTGTTACCATTTATTTTAGATTCATAGCTTGTTGACTTTAAGATGGAAGTTGGTTTTCCTTTTTACAATAGACGAGTATTAGAGTGCTTTTATTGGGTTATTGAAAAATTTGAATTATTACTAATGAGGTGAATATTGGTTATTGAGTTCATTGTTCTTCAACCTCAAAAATTTCATAACTTAGGATTATGTAAATTGGATTTGTTAGGCTTTGTGACCGTAAAAAGAGCTTTTGTTTCTTTTTCTACTATTCTTATTGGGAAGCTGAGGAATATTTTAGGGGGTGATAGGGTTGAGGCAAAGGAATTCATTAGTCCATCTTTTAAACTTAGTGGTTGATGCCTTGGAGATTTTATTAGATAAGTGTTAGTCTCTTTCTCTGAATAAGATTTTAATTGTGGGAAAAGAGTTAATAATATACAAGTTGCATATCTTAAATTTATTCTTTATTAAGAATTGATACCATTTGAGGTTCCTGGTTAAGACATTGAATTAATTTATTTGTGAATTGATGGCTTTTCAAATTAATATGTAAACGAAAAATTAATGAGAATTATTTTTGGGAAGTGTCTGAAGGGATCCCTAATCCTTAACGTTTACTAAAGAAATGCATTGTGTTTGTGGTAGTGGAGGTTCAATAGTGGAAGTAATCAACTTTGGGGATGGTTAATGAAAAGTATAGTACTGTACAAGAAAATTGTTGGGATGCGGATATTTGAGGAGGTTTCATTATTTAAATTTCTGGATTATACTTAGCTTTTCTTTAATCACTGGAGTATTAATGTCTTTACTATGTTATTGTATCTTATTTTTCTTGTACATCAACCTGATGTTTCTTCTGTTCAATATTTTGATTCAGATTGTGGCATGGTGCTTCTTCTTTATCATGAAAAGTTAATTTTCATTGTGTGCTCATACTTACTGAGGTTGTTAGAGAATGTGACTTAAGAGGATGGATGGGGGATTATTGGAATCTTGTAAAAACAATCCACTTATGTATGTGTGTATTTTATTAGAAACAGCAACATGTTGCATTAGTGAATATAATAGTGGTTTCCAACAATATAAACACAAGTTAGTGCTAAAAAATAACACCAAAACGGGCTAACACCTCACTTCGTGCCCCCACTAGTATTACATATAAAAAGATTTCGCTACAAGATGGGCCATGCAACGGTACGGTAGCCGGTAACCAAAATTTCCACGACGTGAAGATCTTGTTTGGTTCTTTCTTACGTGGCTTAAGAAGAGTGAAGCAAATCACAACTCTCGCTTCCCCTGTTCGTTCCCCTTTCCACCTGCATCTGCTCCTTTTCTCTTTTTTCTTCTCGCTTGTTTTCCTACTCTCTACCGTAATCATCCTTTTGTGTGTTGAGTTTCTACTGCAACTTTCTACACCTCCCTCCAGTAGTCGTTCAGATTGGAGTCTAATTTAAGTTACAACTCTAATTACGTTTTCTTTTGTTTGATTTCGTTGCCTCCGCAGCTGCTACGCCAAGCCCTAATTTTTGTTCCAGATTTTGTCTGATTGGTCTTGTTCTTCCGCCCACTTGAGTATCTTCTATCTTATTTGGCTAATTAAACATTTTCACTATATTCTCTGTTGGCCTTTGTTCTTCAGTACTTGTGAGCATCTTCTTCCATATTTAGCCAATTACTGAACAAAGCTAATAGTCCTGGGAAAATCAAATTTATATAATGCGTTGAGGGTTGACAATTAAATCATCAAAATTTTAAGTAGTTTATGATGTCATTACATAATTTAGATAAGTTTAAGAGGTAATTGTAAGTTTAAGTTAATCAAATAACATGTTAGTAAAAAATAATTCCGTCTGACAAATTTTTAACAAGAATAATATTTTCATGCGAAAATTAATACTCACCATCTCATAAAAGTTTAAAAAAAAATTATTTTCGTCTATCTCATAAAAATTTGTCATTTTTAAAATGATAAAAATAATCAGAACAATTAACCTCTTATTTACACTTTGTTTAAAAAATATCACTCTTGTCTAACAAATGTAGCTTATTTTATCATTTTATTATTAAAAGTACAATCAAAATATTTTTAAAAATAATAGTAATTTTTTTAATTTACGTGAAAAATTGTTAAATTATTTTTGAGGAGAAGAGATTAGTTAGAAGAGTAATTTTTTTTTATTAAAAATGAAATTTGGATGTACTTGCACCCAAATAAAAAATTAAATTTTGTCTTTTTCATAAATTCTATAAAATAGAAGGATCAATAATACTTCATAATTTATTAAAAAGTTTATTTTTTAAATACGGATTGTAATTTTCCTTTAATTTAAATCCTAATAAAATACTCTTTCCGTCCCACCCAAAGAATCTCTTTTAAAAGTCAACTCTAAATTACCTGCGCCGCAAAGGGACGGTTCTAGCACAGTTTATTCTTTTCTATTCAGAAGTGGATGATTCCTGAATATTCTAGCACACTTTATCGATGTCGGAAAAGGCTACAAATGCGAGGCAGAGGATGAATGCAAAGTTGAGGCCAGTAGATCTAGTTCTAGAAGTCCAGATCTCGCTCCAGGCTCCATTTTAGGTATTTCTCATTTCCATTTGATAATCCGTACACTATATTTCGGGGATTGTTGGTCTCGTTTCTTGTTCTTTTTTTGAAAGTCCGTGTGTTTTATTATCAGTCTTGTGGCCTCAAATTTGAGGTTTGGGGTCGAAACCCCAAAATCAAACTTCTGGGCTTCCTGCTTCAATTTTACCCCATGTATAGGAACTTTCTCACTTCCATTTTAAACCCTCTACATTGTCTTATTGTTTTGTTTTATTGGGATTACAGGGCTCGTTTTGTTTTCTTTTATTAAAATAATATAGCGGGTTTAATAATTGAAGGGTTTCTTGTGTCTGTGATTAGTATCGGTATCCTATTGGGATCGTGGGCTCAAATCTAAGGCGTGCTAGTTTCGTGTTTGGGGATCGAATTCAGTACAAATAGTTATGAATGTTACTTGGGTAGCTAAGTTAATGTATTGCTGGGTTATAAGCCATTATAAGCAAAGAGTTGGGAGTTAAAAAAATCTCTCATTTATTCATCTGAATGTGATGGTTTATAACATAAAGATGAAAGATGCATTAGACCGAGATTTTCATATCTATGATTTGTGATTGTCTTAGATTGAACCTTCCAAAAATATTTTGTTGTCTGATTGATTTAGTAGACTTTTAGTTGCCCCAGCTCTTTCAAACTACCATTTTTTTGAATATATGATCTTCCATTTAAATACCTTACAATTCCTGAGTATTAGTTCTTTGTTTTTTCTCCAGGAAACGCCTAGATGCTTCTCTTCAAGATTTAGGAGAAAAACAATACAACAAGAAAGAAACGGTTGGGTAGCACCTTCAATTTTGCTGCTTGCATTGAATTCTATGTCATCATATGTATTACTGTATTTTAATATGCTTAAAAGTTATTTGAAACACCAGCCTTAAGACTGATTTGCTATTTTGATTTCGCAGTGATTGAGTTTGTCTTTTTTAAAGTAATTTATGATGTCTCTTACTTATAATATTAAAGAGCTGAACAATTTCACTCTTAAATGTTAGAAAATTCTGTAAATGATATTTGGGTGGAAGCGTATCAATTATCATGAGTTGCACTACCCTGTTCCAGTCTCATATTTAGTCTGAGAGTTTTCAAGTATACGTAGGCATTACTCATGTATGTCAGCCTTGTTTTCATATATTAGTTCCTATTCTCACTACATTATGGTATTAGAAGGACCTCAGTTTTCTCCTTGAACTATCTATCATCTCCTGATTATGAATGTTTCAACCGACTGTTCCTTCAATAATTTAAATGTTTTCTTGCTTGAAGTTTCTGCTAGAACATTTAAAGTGAAGTGTCTTTGTCTCTAAGACTAAATTATATCTTGACTTGTGGTCTTTTTAGTCTAAAGTCATGTTGTTGAGTAATGTACTTAATATTATCCTAAATATTCAATTTAGTTTAATTTATTTATAATGTTTAAATTTTAGCAAAATCAGATTTGATTTGACCCTCTAATATTTTTTTTTATAATTCGTAAATCTTAATTAACCTGCAAAAATTTTAGTTTGCTTTCAAAGTTTTATATTAAGTAACAGAGGGTGTGTTTCTCTGAAATGAAGAAACAAAAAGCAAGTGTATCAATTTAATTGTGGAAGTTATTAGAAAAATCTGTCGATATAAATAAGTAAAAATACTTTGTGCCCCAGGGATACAAACAAAGGCGGACGTACTAAGGGGCCAAGCGGGGGCACGTGGCCCCCTGGACTTCTACAAATAATTACTATATATAGTATATCAAATAAATTCATTAGTGGTTTGTGATGAAGGGCAGTGCATTTGGGGTCCAAAGTTCGATTCTAGATGACAGCCGCGTTTTACACCTTTTTCTCTCATTTTATTGTAATTAATTATTTGTTTTTTTAAATTCTTATTTCTTTCCTATCACATACTCCGTCCGTCCCATAAACAAATTCACATTTTCTATTTTTGTCCTTCCCATAAATAAGTTCACACTCCCAAATAAGAAAATACACACAAATCAATAACCCCACAACACACTTTAATTTCAAAATTGCCACCCCTTTATAACTCACATAACTTACTTTGTAATTTATTTATTACCTAAAAATACCAAACTACCTCCAAAAAGCAACTTTTTCTTAAACTCCGTATCTAGAGTAACTGTGAACTTTTTTATGGGACGGAGGGAGTAATTATTTAAAGACAAAGTCTCTTGTGAGACGTTATTTAGGTGAGACAATTTGTTAGACGTGTTAAAGTATGTCTATTATTTAGATAAAATATGTTTAATGGTTGTTAAAGTATGTTTACTAAAGTATGCTAGATTATGCATTAAAGTATGATTATAGTGTGTTATAATTTAATTTATAATTGACATACTTTAACTGCAAAAAATCATACTTTATTTATACAATAAGCATACTTTAGTGATGGATCGACTCGTCTCACAGATAATCCGTCTCACAAGAGAGTATCTCTTATTTAAATTATGTTATAATTATTATTATTACTTTGATTCTTTCTTTATATTTTTCTGTCATTTTATGTAATTAATTTATTTAATTTAAAATATATAGGACTCATATATATACCTTTATCTCATATAACCCTCTACACTTTTTATTTATTTATTTTTCTTATAACATTCTTTTTTTCTCTAAAAAAATAAAATTTTTATCCAATTATATATTCAACATATTTAAATTTCAAAATTATCATTCTCACTTAATACATCTAACATATTTTACACTTTACTATTTTTACTTTAAAATATTAAAATATCCTTTAAAAAATCAATAAAATTAGTAAATAAAGTAACTTTTTTGAATAATGTAAACGTGAACCGATTTATGAGACTGATAGAGTAATATGTGGCCCCCCTGGACCCAATTCCTGGTTCCACCACTGGATATAAATGCTAAAATAAGTGTTGAGACAAAGAATAAATAAATTGTTTTTTCCATCAAGGCTAGAAATGGTAATAAGTTGGTTATAAAAGAATGTTTAAAATAAAATAAAATAAAATTGGCTACTGATAAAATTTTCCCTCTTAAATCCTGCGGCACCGTGTTCAAACAAATTCATCTGTGAACTAGGCCGTACACCACCAAAGAATGCGTCGGAAAGCGGAACCAAGCCAGCAGCATCAGCTGGTGGCCGCGAAGAGGGCTTTCAAGGAGGCAGAGGCGGAGGGGAACCGGCAGGAGGAGGCGCGTTGGGCTAACGTGATCGGAGACATACTCAAAAACCGCGGCGAGTATGTGCAGGCTCTAAAATGGCTGCGGAAGGACTACGAGGTTTCTGTCAGATACTTGCCCCACAGGCAATTGCTCACCACGTGTCAGTCCCTCGGCGAGCTCTTCCTTCGCCTCCACAACTACCAAGATGCCCTAATTTATCAGGTAAATGAGAAAATAATTGCTGAAAGAATTGACCTGTTTAGCTCTTATTTCCCTGTAGTAAGTTAAATTTGGTTTGAAATTTACTTAATTTATTGCCATTCTTTTAGTACTATCCTTTTATTGTGGATTTGAAATTATTTAAAATTGAAATCTACATTGTTATTGGTTTTAGGGATTCTTCCTTTACTTGATCTTCTTAGTCTCTACTATTTTTTTAATAATTCTTTCCCGCTGATTTCCTTGGGCTGCTTTGTGTCAGAAAAAGCATTTGGAGCTTGCAAAAGATGAAAATGACCTTGTTGAGCAACAAAGAGCCATCACTCAGCTTGGCCGAACTTACCATGAATTGTTTTTACAATCAGATGACGACCATTGTGCAGTTCGAAATTCCAAGAAATATTTCAAACAGGCCATGAATCTTGCACGGATTGTAAAGGAGAATCCACCTGCTGAAAGAGTTTCATTCATAAAAGAGTATATTGATGCCCACAATAACCTTGGGATGCTTGAGTTAGATCTTGAGAACTTGGATGAGGCAGAGAAGATTCTTAGAAAAGGGTTGAAGATATGTGAGGATGAAGAATTGACTGAAGCTGATGATACGCGTAGTAGGCTCCATCACAACCTCGGGAATGTTTACTTGGAGCTCAGGAAATGGGAAAATGCCAATGAGCATATAAAAAAGGACATTATTATCTGCAGGCAAATTGGGCATTGTCAAGGGGAAGCAAAAGGTTATATTAATCTTGGCGAGCTGCATTACAGAAATCAAAAGTATAATGAAGCCATGGCAGCTTATCAAAAGGCGCTTGATCTGGCAAAGACACTGGAAGATGAAGTTGCATTAACAAAACAAATTGATCAAAATAAAGAAACTGTTAGAAAAGCAATGGAAGTGATGGAAGAACTAAAAAAAGAAGAATTGAACCTTAAGAAGTTTGAACGAAACACAGAAATGGCTAGAGGCACAGAAGGTGAAAGGAAATGTCTGTTAAGACAGAATGCGTCCCTTGATTGCCTTGTTGAAAAATCAAGGATGATTCTTGCATGGATAAAAGTACGTAGAAGTCACTTGTCTCAAGTTCTCCCTCTCATACATATTTTTTGTTCTCTAGAAAAAAGTATGATTATACATTGTAATGTTGTTTACTGAGTAAGGACCTTAAAACCTACTTGAAGCAAAAGCCGTTTGATTTCACATGTGTTTGTGTAATAGGTTTGGAATTATTATAAAGATTCATTAGTAATTACTAAGGACATTGGGATAGATTTCAAATTCTCATCTCAGATATGATTTCATTTTATATTTTTATCTTTTGGCCAAAATATTGACATTGTTTCTTGTTTGTACTTAGCTTCGTCAATATGGGAAAAAGAAGAAGAAGATAGCCCAAGAGCTTTGTGACAAAGAGAAACTGAGTGACTCCTTTATAGTTGTTGGAGAGTCATACCAGAACCTCAGGAAATTCAGCAAAGCCCTTAAGTGGTACCAAAAGGGCTGGGAAACCTTTCGATTGATTGGAAACTTGGAGGTGATTAATTTGTTATATGCAGTTTCAGTTGAAAGTGTTTATGATTAATTACAAAATTTCAGTATATTGAACTAATTGAACGATTGTTACAACCTTTAAAGTAGGTTGTGATTCTAATGATCTCTTGGTTCAGTTTAATTGTAATCTAAGGTGTTATAGTAGCCTAGTTGCTAGGTTTTTGTTGGCCCCTTTTTGCTTAAGAGAAGGATTTCAGGGGCAAGCACTGGCAAAAATAAACATCGGAGATGTTTTGGACTCCACAGGTGACTGGGCTGGTGCTTTGGATGCTTTCAGAGAGGGCTACAGGCAAGTTTAATGTGTTTCCTAATTCAATTTAGGTTGTACTTATATTTAATATTTGCTGACTATATTGTTCTGTGTGACAGGATTGCTGTTAATGGAAACCTGCCAGCCTTGCAGCTTTCCTCTCTAGAAAATATGCATTATAGCCACATGATTCGCTTTGATGATGCTGAAGAGGCCAGGTATATATCAGTTTTGTCTATTTTCCATCTTTGTTCATTAGTCAAGAAGACAATTATTGGGGAAAGAGTGAAAAGAACACTATGTTTTGAATGTGTCACTGTCATCATTTTGTATGCGTCTTTGAGATTTATCTGGCTACTTTCCAGGAAGACAAAATTGTTGATTGACAAATTAAAGGAATCCCAAAACGGGGAGGATGAGCCTGAAGATTCTTTAGGTGACTGCTGTTCTGAGACTAAAACAGAGTTAGATAATCTGTCAATAGATAATAAGTCTGATTGTAGCTTTTCACCAATAAAATATAAACTGAATTCTTCTCATGGCATGGATGATGATCCAAATGAAGACTTACCTTTGAAATCCTTAATAAAATCTAATAAGAGTAAAGAAAAATCTAATAAGAGCAAAGCGAAGCAAGGACCTGCTTGTAGAACTGCACCCAACGCTTCTTCCAGACCATGTGGATCCCTGGCACAGAGCATATCCAGGTCCAGTGGTGGTTTGACGGTCAATCGTAAACGTGTACGGATTATCCTTTCTGATGGTGAAGGTGAAAGTGATGAGATTGGTTGCTCTGAAAGAGTGGTCCGCAGGTCTACAGTGGAAGGCATTGCAACTTCTGATGAATGTAAGCTGTAGGGCATGTTTATTCTTATTAAAACTTATCTATTGAAGGTAGAATGATGAACCTTGATTTTTATGTTACAGCGAGCAGAAAATATGGCAGCAATGCATATCTGAAAGTCCAGGTTACAGAATCTTACAACCGAGTCTATGTTTTCACTGTCAAGTGAAACTTAAATTTTAATTCTTGTGGTCTATAGGATATCTCACCTGTTGCCTCGAGATGTACAGTAGATGCTTGTCCTATTGCCAATCTTGAGAATTGCACCTCCTCTTACAAATCTAGAAGTTCTAAATCAAACCATGCCAAATGTACAAAATCAGACACTCTTGGAAACAATAACAGCAATTACGATGGCTCCTGCAACCAAATTCAGAATGGCACTGCAGATGTGCGTGCTTGTCCAGATGAACCTTGTGTGAGTATGAAAAGAAAAAAAAACACTGAATTTTACTCATATTGTCATTTATTATTATTAGTTAGTATAAGTTTGTGATATTACATGGTCAAATCTAGATATCATATGGAAGCCTGGTATATTCCACTATACACATAATTATTGAAGGTGCTTGGTGCAAGCATGCCCCTATCAAACAAAATGCACAAAAATTAAGAAGTTAAGAAAAGGATACATTTTCAATGTGAGGCTATGGCTTTATATAATAGTACTCTTCTAAAAAAATCTTTAAGTAAGGGTTTAGGGTTTTAAATCTTAAACACAAGGTTCTTAATTTTACTAACACTAAATAGGAAACATTCTAATGCTTATCAATTATGAATGGACGAAGTAATTGTTATCAAGCTCAATGTTATCTTTGTTATCATTTTCAAACGACCATCACATCTAAAAGGTTAAACTCTAAGAGAGAATATAATTTAACATCTATGCCGCCTCACGTGTAGGCTTAATGATTTTTACCTAAGCCTTGCATGTGTATTTTTTAATAAATGGGTGGTGTTGAGATTTGAACATATGGGCTTTTATTTTGCCATGGCTTTGATTCCAAGGTAAATGACTACCTCATCTAAAGCTTAAACTTATGGAGGAGTATCACTTAGTTTTTAATTTACGCCTTTGACATCATTGTCGTTATCATTTCCATAATGATTATCTCTGACTTCCTCTTCATCCATCTACTTCTTTTTCATGTATAAGTACTATAAATAGAATTGGCCCTCATATGAGATAAGGCCTCATTTGCCTTTTCCATTTGTTAGGTCTAGCTATCTAGTACCTAAAATATTATCAGATAAATTATTATTTTTCATCTTACTTGAAAATTAGTTGTTGTCAGGTATAATCATAGCTTTTCTCATTTATAAAGAAATGGTTCAGACAATACAAATTCAAGAATGTTGTACAGTTCTGCCTAGGTTCTCGCTGTATTGGGGCTCTTGGTATGCTTTAGGGGCAGAAGTCAGGGCCTTTTACAAGTTACAACAACAATAAGACATATTTGTATGATTTAAATTGATTTTGTATTTTATGCCAGCATGTCTGATGCACTCAACACATTCCAAAAAGTTTGAGTTATTCATATTGATCCACAATGGTCAGAACATTGTTAATAGACTAGTACCCAATGCTGTTGTAGACATGTGTTTTCAAATACGACAAATAACTTATTACTTAATGCTTTCTGCAGCAACATATCATTTTTAAAATTGATCAAGAATTGGTACACATGGACTTGAATTTATATGGTGGTGGGTGTAAACTTGAGATGGAGCAGATGAAGGTTGAATTGGCATGCTTGTATTATTTACAACTCTCTAAAGAAAAGAGATTAAAAGGTATACTGTAAATCTTGTTTCTTGAATAAAGTTTTGTTTGTATGTTAGTTATTTTCTCAGTAAATTGGTTATATATGTTTTTCTGTTGAAAAAGGGCTGATATATCCTGTGTTGTGCGTGGTCTATGCTAGGGAAGTTGATCTGTGTAGGTTGTACAAGATAATATCTTATTTCTGGATACTATATTTTGAAAATAATTATGAAGTCTATTGTTTGAAAATTATATTAATGGAGCCACTACTCACTAGAAAATTCTTATATACATTCTAGACAAAGACTAGACCAAGAGGTACATAGTAATTGAATTAAATCATTCTTGAATTCTGTATATTAACTTCATGCGCTGTAAAACACTATTGAGGTATTTTTACCATAATAAGCCCATGTGAAAAACCAAATTCCGAAGTTATTTTTCCAGTTTTTTCCCAGTGCAGGGCTGTGAGTACAGGAATTTGTACACGAGTTTAAGTAATTTTGTTCTTTAGGCTGAATTTATACATCAATAGCAGTAGCATCTAATGTATATGGTTGAATATAATCAGGACTGGTGCCAGTCATTCAACATATGAAGTATGATGGGAGAGTTATTGAATCTTTGGAAACACTATCCAGTTTAAGAGATGCTGCACCAGGCTGGATTGAGGTTTCTGTTGGTGGTGAGTTCTTACCAGATGAAGCTTTTCTTTTATAGCTGTTAATATAATTCTCTGTGAACTGCTTTTCGATGACTACAGCCAGATTCAAGGGAATGAGGCTAAAGAAATTATGACAACGTAGAACAGTGCATTACTTCTGACAGATCAATAATTCTGCCTTTGATTAAGGAATTAACGTATACATTTGTTTTCCTGAAACTGCTGACTATGAAATGAAAAGAAAAGAAAATATTGAGACATGGGCCAGAAGGCTTTGAATTGCTGGGGGAGTTAGGCTCAAGGCTTGCATAAACTCGTTCTAGGCTTCCAGCTTTTTCTTGGTCATGCTGCTATGTTTTCAAATTTATACACATGACTTAACTGCTTTCTCAGTCTTTAATCAACAAACTTGGATCCTTTACTTTAAGCAAGTAAACTGCTTCAATTTTGTCAGTTCAATAGATCTATCTTCACTAGATTGCAACTCCATTATTCATTTAAATTTTAGTATTCATTTTGGCAAGTTGAACACACAAATAAGAGAAAATAGAGAATTGTTAAACCAATTGTGCTTGTCTAATACTCCCTCCGTCCCAGAGAACCCTTCACGCTTGCTACATTTGTATGTCCCATAACAACCTTCACACCCCAAAAAAGGAAACAACTCCTTTATCCATAACCTCAAAAGTTACTTAAATTTCACATTTGCCATTCTCACCTAACACACATAGCATTACTTTATACTTTTTTATTACTTAAAAGTACTACAATACCCTCTAAAGTCAACAGAGCTGGTAAAAAAGAACAACTTTTCTTAAACAACGTGGAACAGTAAACGTGAGAGTACTCCGGGATGGAGGGAGTACATAATTATTGAAATTTGAATTATTGTATCAAACTCATTAAGTACCATTGGTGAGCTCTTCCAAAAGAATGGTTTACCATCAAACACAAATTTTGCACCGGCATACTGTTTACTTTGGTGATGAATGATGGAAATGTGTTTGCTGGTGCAGTATTGACTCTTGCTTTTTGTTTCTTTCTTTTACACTTGATTCTTTGTTCCATATTGTCTAGTTTAGTGATAGTGCCCTGAGGAATATTTTAACACTTTTGATCAGTTATGGTGCCGAAACATGTAATGAAGCTGTACATTGACTGCTGTGAGGAATTATCTGAACCACCTAGCTTGGAAGTAGTGCGGAGATTGTATAACTTAGAGGTAACCTTTGAAATCATCATGATTTGAGTAATGCTGAATTGTTATTCCGTTTACGCATCTAATCTAAATAACACACAAAGATCAAGTTAGTAGAGTCATTTTCTCTGTCAACTCTTATAGGTATCAGAGGACGAAATTGTAGTGTCTGATTGTCAAATGCGAGATATATCCATAGCTCCATTGTTGAATGCTCTGGAAATGCACAAAACACTTGCTGTCTTGGATCTTTCTCACAATCTATTAGGTAAGAATTTTCCTTGACTCCATTTTCTTTCACTCTGAAGTTTTTATCTGCATTCAAGACTCTTTCTTAATATGTGCCCTTGGAAGTGAAATTCATAGTTGATACCTTTTTTTTTCCACTCCTTAAAATTTTGAATATTTAACTTGCAGGAAATGGAACTGTTGAGAAACTCAAACAAGTATTCATGTCATCTGGACAGAGTTATGGTGGCCTTTTTCTAAATTTGCATAGCAATCGACTTGGTCCAGCTGCTTTATTTCAGGTTTGTAAATTTCTAATTGTCAACAAATGAGTGTCCGTTTTAGTTTGAAAGCACAATTTTGTTTTCTCACTATATTGATGAAATGATACCAAAAAACACTAAACATTTTGCTGTCATACTCAGAGTCCTAGATCCCTCCAAAACTCCTCATCGTGTAGTTCATTTCTTTAATGAACTGCCACATTCAAGCAAAATGGTTCTATTGTAACGTCATGCTCAATGTGCCACTTGTGGAGAGACAAATTTTTTTTATCAGTATGTATTTATTGTAATGATGCTATCATCTAGCTTTCTTGGAATGATTGATGGTGTAGGAGATAAGAAACTAACTGCTGTGTCTGAGCTCACGTAGTTAACAACCAAGAATGTGTTCATCCCTCATACTAACCTATAAGGATGAAAAGTAAATTTGGCCTGAAAGTGGTTACTGTAATAGTAGATTTTTTTTAGACCTGAATATATAAGTTCACTATGATGTTGTTGTGGTTTTTGCACGATGAAAGGATTCTAATATGCATTCTGTTTTTTTCTAACAGATATGTGAGTGCCCAGTGCTTTATGCACGACTGGAAGTTCTCGATATATCAGGAAACCCTTTGACTGATGCTTGTGCATCTTACCTGTCAACTATTGTTCGAAACTGCAAAGGTGAAGCCTATTTGCTTGTTTCTGGATTCCATTTTTCAAAATTATTGAACAATGCTTTTGTTCACTAAAAAATGCAGTTAACTACTAAGTATTTATTAAACTTTTCTGAAATTTCCTGTGTGCAGCTCTTTACAGTTTGAACATAGAAAACTGTTCAGTCACATCAAGAACAATTCTTAAGATTGCTGATTCACTGGATTCTGGATCAGTATTAACACATCTTTGCATAGGTAGCTTCTTTTATAAAAACCAGATTACTTGATTGCAACTTTATGATTTTCCTTTCAGAATAACCTCTTGTGAACTGTTTGGTCAACAGGACGGAACCATCCTATATCTGGCAATGCTGTTATTCATCTTTTGCTCAAGCTTGCCTCTATTGACGGGTCAATAGTCGTTCTATTTCACATTTCAGTGAGCTTCTGTAAACATATAATGTGTATATAAAACTATTATTCTTTTTCCAGGTTTCAAGAGCTTAATCTAAATGGAATAAAGCTCAGTAAGCCTGTGGTTGCTGGACTTTGCCAACTTGCCATGGACTGTTGCTTGTCTGGTTTGTCGCTGGCAAACACTAGCATTGGAACTGTAAGTTAACACATCAATCTTTTACGTCAAGTTGTAGGTACTATAATACCACCTAATATATATTAGCCATACCATTATAATTCTTGTTTTATTCATTTTATAACCTTAGGTTTCTTGTTCTTTCAGTTGAAAAAACTCATACTTGTGAACAAAGGATAAACATGTAAATTATCTTTCATCTCTTCATCTAGCCCCCTTTTCTTTTCTTTCGTGAATTTTGGCAAGTTTTAAAATTGATTTGTTTAAATGCTTGTTAGATGTGAAAATACATGATTAAAATTCAATGTGGAACTTTTACTGACTTTATAACCTCTATGCTTAATCTAATAACTTGAAGTGCTTTTCAGGAGGGTGCAATACAGTTGATTAAACCATTATCCAAGGACACCCGGGAATTGGTCAGGCTTGATCTGTCTGTGTGTGGCCTGACTTGTGACTACATTGTTAAGCTGAAAGATGAAGCATCTTTGATCAGTAGCATTCTAGAATTGAATCTCGGTGGAAATCCATTCTTGAAAGAGGTTTGCTTCTTACTGTTATACAATTGACCTTACTGTCAAAAATTATTCGATGCCACTTTTCTGAAATGCATACAAGGAAGGTTAAATATTTTTAAACCTACTACATGTGTTTAATTATTTTCATAAAGCTATCTATCAATTCCTACATTTGCTTCTGCTAATTTTTAAACCTATTAATGTCTTTATTTTAGTTGGTGTAGGAGATTGTAGATTAAATTTTCTCCAATCGGTTTACTTTAACATGGAATATCCTGGTAGTAGTATGTTCACAAAAAATATTCCAGGCAGTAATGTGTTTAGATGGGTCAGGGATGTAATATATGCACAAACATTGATAGAATAAATGAGAATTCAGGGAACGCATTTAAAATAGGGGAAACTCTTGTGTGAGACCGTCTCATGATGAGACCATTTTATGCTTTCATAATTAGTTCTCACTTTTTCTATAAAATGTTATCACTTTGGTTATAAAATGTTATCACTTTTCATTTATATTATAAATTGTTCATGAAATAGTTTACGGCACCATTATCACTTTTCATCAATTAAATATCACTTTTTTATTATAATTTTATCACTTTTTATTTGTCTCACGGAAGGCATTCCGTGATACGGTCTCACCCAAGTCTTTGTCTTAAAATAGATATTCATCAAGTAAGATTAATGTGGGGGAGAGGAAGACTCCAAGCAGACTTGGAAATAATTTATTAGAAGAAGATATGTCATTACTTTCTAAACTGATTCCTAATCACAGGGAAGCAGTGAGCTGGCATCTTTACTCAGCAAACCAGGGTGTTGTTTAAGAGTTGTAGTATTGAACAAATGTGAACTGGGCCTGGAAGGCATGACTCGCGTCCTAGGTGCACTATCAGAGAATCGAACCATCGAGGAGCTCAATCTAGCTGACAATGTTTATCCGAATGAAATCGGAGGTCTACCAAGAAACTCAGGATTGCAAGAAGAAAGTTGCAATGATGAAGAGATGTGTGTCTTGAATAAGGAGGAACTGCTTGAAGTTGCTGACAGTGAAGAAGAAAAAGAAGAAAATATAGAAAGTGAATACATACAGCAACATAAGCTTGCTACTTCTATTAAAATGGCAAAAAATTTGAAAGTGTTGGATCTTAGTGGTAATGGGTTCTGTGGGAAAGCTGCAGAAATGCTGTTCTTAGCATGGTCCTCTCAAGTTAGAGCTGGTTTGGGTCAGAAACATGTTGATGAATACACCCTACATTTTTCTGTGATGGGGAACAAATGCTGTGGCATTAAGCCCTGTTGCAGAAAGTTTTGAGGGGGTGGGGTGGGGTGAGAAAACCTTTGCAGGAATGAGATGATAGATTGGGAAATTCTTGTAGAATGAATATATTATTATAGAATTATTATTCAAAACATGAGATGATCCCTTTGACTTGGGTTTTGATTGATTAATCTCATTAATTCTCCATTTGCTCCTAGTTTTTAAATTAAATAAAAGGGGGATAAGTTTAGCTACATCTTTGAATTATGTCTCGTGATTCAAGAAATATCTAGTAGTTCGCAGTTGTGGGTACTAGTTATACTGAGATAATATTAGTGTAATTGGACACTGACTATAATGTTGACACATTCATCTTATAATATTAATATTGGTTTTACGGTAGTACTCTCTTTGGGCAAAGTTATCCATTTACTTTTTTGGCATAGATTAAATAGTATTATTATGCGTAAATTATCAAAATTCCCCTCGAAATTTGTTCAAACTAATAATTAAATATCGTGATTTGAAAAATTATTAATTACTTATTTTTTATTTGAATTGAACATTAATAAAAATAATTTTTTTTTAAAGTAAGGAGGGATAGAATTAACATCAAGACCAATGTATTTAACATTATTTTTAAATTTCACTATTTAATTTATTCGTTTTTAATTTTTTTTTAAATTTAGAAAACTAGGGTTAGAGATAGTTTTTTTTTTTAAATATGAAAATGACATCAATACTCATACATTTAACATTGTATTTTTAAATTTCACTATTTTATTTATTTTTTATTATTTTTTAATTTCAATACTTAGATATTAGAGGTTTTTTTTTTTAATTTTTTTAACATGTAAAAAATAAAAAAAACTCTTTGATCCCAATTATCTACATTAAAAAAAATAAAATTTATAAGTACAATGTTAAATATATGGGTATTAATGTCATTTCCTTCCCTCTTTATTTTTAAAAAAATGGTACTTCAATCAATGTTCAACTCAAGTACAAGTTAAAGGGGGTAATTGGTTGTTTTTTAAATCACAGGGTTTATTTGGTAGTTTGGACAAATATCAAGGAGAGTTTTGGTAATTTATTCTATTATTATTTGTGGAGTGGGTAGTTGTATTAATAGTGGGTGGTGGGGCCCATATGTGGGCCCTTTTACTAAAAGGGAAAATGAGGACTTTTGAATGAGACATCCAATATAGTAAAATGAAAACCTTTCGGTGAGACGGATGGAGTAATATATTTACTTTATGATACTCCCTCCTTTCCATCGAAAGGTCCTCATTTTATTATATTGGGCATCACATTCAAAGGTTCCTATTTTTCCCTTTTACTAAAAAGGGCCCACCACTACCCATCACATTACTTTAATACAAATACCCAATACATATAAAATAATAATACTCCTTAGTCCACGTTCAAAAAGTAAACGATCACCTTTTCTCGGGATGGAGGGAGTATTAACTTAAAGAAGTTTACACTTATTATATTTGTTCGTTGTACTATAAATAAGTTCATGTCCTATATAAGTACTCCCTCCGTCCCAAGCAAACAACACCATTTGCTTTTTGTACATAGATTAAGGAGTATTATTATTTTATGTAAAGTGGGTAGGTGTATTAGAGATGTGATGGGTAGTGGTGGGCCATTGGTGAGCCCTTTTTACTAAGAGAGGAAAATGATGCAATTTGAACGGGACGCCCAATATGGTAAAATAATGTTATTTGGGCGGGACGGAGGGAGTAAATGAGACACAATTCAATAACTTCATAATTCTTTTTAATATTAAAATTGACTACCCATTTTTCAATTCAAATAACGGTATATTTTATTATTTATCTAAAAGTACTGTGGAGTTTTGAAAAAAGCGGAACCAAATTTAATGTTACACAAAATGTTGTGACAAAATCAGTAACAGAACACATTGGAAATATAAAAGGAGAGATAATGACGAGATTCAAAACTTTACTATTGAGTTTTTCACCAGTAGCGCCTTCAGAGCAAAAGGCACATTATACTGATGTGTTTATTAAAAAGTACAAGTTGACTCTAGAAAGAGAACCTAAACAATCACACTTCTAAGAAGTGATAAGCCTAAAAAAGAAAATTTTATTCTACTACAACATCATCCCAATTGTCATAATCACTCAATTAGAGAGACAAAGTTTCCAAACTTATCTTTTCTGACCGTACAAACATAATAGAATAAACTCTCTGGAAAACAAACTGTTTTGAACGCTCTCTCTCAATCTCTAATTAAATCTGATTCTACATTCCTTATTTATAAACAACTTTATGTGGATAGATTTTCATGACATTTGTGGTGGTTAGAGGTGGTTATCACTTATCATCTTAACTCTCGCAGCTCCCACCAACTCACTTGTTTAAAAAATTATGATCCTGAAGGCTTTAACAATATTTTGAGTATTTGAAATTTTCAAACACAAAACCGTTCCTAACTTTATCCAAATAGGAAATCAGATTTGTTGCCGATAATATTGCCACATTCTGGATATAAAAAACACGAAAAAATGGGAAAAGACAAAACTAAAATGATTGTGATAATTTCACATCAATAATCTTCCCCTTTTTATGTTTCTTCATACATATAAAAGAAAATAATACAAAAAAAGAAATAATAATAATAAAAAAAAGAAAAAGAATTGTGATAATATCCCATCAACCTATCCATTACTAAGAAATTTTATCTCATAAATACCTGAAGACTAGTGAAACTTTTGCAGTGTTGTATTAAAGCTCACATTGAGCAAGCTAAATTGTTTTTTTGAAAAAGTTGTAAATGTTTATTCACTTTTCTTCTCTATTTTCACCCCTAGACCAACAAAATGGATTTAATAATTTGAATTCTTTTAAAGTTATTGAGGTAAAAAATGAATGAGACATTTAAAATTAAATTAACTTTTGATGTTATTGTATAAAATTTTGTTTCCTTTTTCGAGAGGTAAAGAGATATTGTGGGACAGATGAATGTATGCAAAATTTTATGGAACAAAGGTTATTATATGAGTTAAATTCATTTTTTGCCCTACAACTAAGCAAAACTTCGATTTTTGCCCTAAAAAAGATAAGTGGTTCAATTTTGTCCTATAACTAACGAATTGTTTCAATTTTTGCCCAATTTTTGCAAATTTCGCCGGAATCCGCCACGTCATACTTCAATATGGGGTTTCCGGCTGGTCTTTCTTACGTGGTAATTTTGACTTAATGTGAGCCAATGAATTCGCCACCTCATATGCCATAATTTTTTAATTTTTTTCCACATCATATAATAAAAATAAATTAAACAAAAAAAAAAGAAAAAAAGCAATGGAAGCAAGCAGATCCCAACTTGAAGAACACGATGAACTGTATCTAGTCATCGTGGGTCTAGGCGGCGTCCGTGTGTACCGTGAAGTTCAGCCCCCTCTTCCATTTTCTCCGGCGACGAAGACCGGCGTTCCAATGAGATGATGAAGATCGATACCTGATGAGTGATATTTTCACCTAAATTTTAGTATCTTTTTATGTGAGTTTTCATATATTTTTATCCGTATTTTATGTGTTATTTGGTTGTGTTTTGTGTTTTTATGAAAATGTGTGTAAATGAGCTTAAAACGGATCTCAATTCGGAGTTGAAACGAGGGAGAACGAGCCAAAACAGTGAAGAAATACAGGAGCCAGCACCAACACGGGCCGTGTAGCCAACACGGCCCTGTAAGAGGTGGCCGTGCGGCGATACCAATTCGTTCAACACGGACAACTTAAGACCGTGTCCAGTCGTACGAGTCGTGTTGGCAGCACGAGCCGTGTCATCAACACGGCCCTGTAAGAAAAGGCCGTGCGGGAGCATCAGTTCACATGACACGGCCACCTTATGGCCGTGTGGCAGAGCACGACTCGTGCTGTGTAAAATCCTGAAAAAAATCAGAATCCTTCTAGAAGCCTCCCAAGGGGTATAAATACCCAATACTTCAATATGTGAGGAAGATCCGAATTCCAACCCTTCTACACACACATCACACACAATTCTCTCCATTTTACACCATCATCTTCATTCATTCACCATCCTTTGGATCTACAATCATCCAACCATCAAAATCATCATCCAATTGAAGAAAAGAAGCAAGGAAGAGAGGAAGATAACAAGGGAAGGAAGAGAAATCACCATTGAAGTGACATCAAGGGAGTTTCCATTCATTTCTTGTATTAAACCTATAGTTTCATCATGTTTTGTAAGGATATTAATATCTATGTTCATTTCCTTCTTAATATGGTAGGCTAATTTCCCTTGTGAGATTAGCAACATGATAGTTGTTGGATAATTTTGGGGATTTGTGTATTTGAATTCATATGTTGATTGGATCTATGATTTTCTATCATTGATTATTAATTGCTTGATTTGTATTGATGATTTGTGTGTTTAGTTGTTCTAGATATGTGATTAGATTGAGAAATCAATTATATGCTTAGGATAATTAAGTGAATCATTTCATCAAACACTTCATGTGCATTATAGATTGTGAAGAGATTGAGAAGTCCTTCATAGTTTAGAACCCTTTGGTAGGACATGTGATTGGTTTGATCGAGAGATTGATTAATTGTGTGAAGGGACTCTCATTTAAGCTTAGTACCTAGTTGGAATTGTTTAAGTGAGAACCAATCCATTGAGCTATTTGATATTCATATCCTATCCATCTCGAGAGGGAGTTTAGGTGATTTTAGTGTTGGCCCTTAGTCTTCAATCCATGATACATATGAATTTGATACAGAATTCCTAGAATTACCACTTCTTAATTGTTGTTAATCTCACTTTTAATCAATTTGGTAAACCACTTTCCATCCATCCATCTTGTTCGTTTGATCATTGCTTGTTCACTTGCATTGATTGATTTAATTTCTTATTTGATCAACCTCCCTTTGATGATTACTCTCTATAAAATTATAAGAAACGTGAGATTTGCTGTCCACCGCTGGCATTCGTTTGCTGCTCGTGGAATCTGTGCTCGGCGGCGCTAGGGTTTCGGCCAGACCAGCGCAGTCGACAGCCGCCGCCTGCTGCTCCTCCTTCGTCCGCTGCTCGGCCAGACCAGCACACACAGCCGCCGGCTAGATCCACGACGACAAGCATCAGTTCATCGTGTTCTTCAAGTTTGGGATCTGCTTGCTTCGTTGCTTTTTTTTGTTTTTTTTTTGTTTTTTTAATTCAGTTAATATATTTTTTTGTATTTAATATTTTCATTTTAAGTTTTAATTTTTGATTTAATTTATTTTTATTATATGATGTGGAAAATAAAAAAAATTAAAAAATTATGGCATATGAGGTGGCGAATTC
This sequence comes from Pogostemon cablin, assembly GCA_023678885.1. Taxonomy (NCBI): domain Eukaryota; kingdom Viridiplantae; phylum Streptophyta; class Magnoliopsida; order Lamiales; family Lamiaceae; genus Pogostemon; species Pogostemon cablin. The sequence continues at coordinate 13,072,522 of CM042993.1, forward strand.
ATTGGCTCACATTAAGTCAAAATTGGCACGCAAGTAAGACCAACCGGAAACCCCCAAATTAAAGTATGACGTGGCGGATTCCGGCGAAATTCGCAAAAATTGGGCAAAAATTGAAACAATTCGTTAGTTATAGGGCAAAATTGAACCATTTATCTTTTTTAGGGCAAAAATCGAAGTTTTACTTAGTTATAGGGCAAAAAATAAATTTAACTCGTTATTATATACTACCTCCATCTCGAGTTAACGTTTACATTTATATTTTGCACATAGATTAAGAGATATAATATTTTAATGTGTAGTGAGGTAAGAGAAATAATATTTAATGTAAAGTGGGTGGTTTTATTATTATTATGTGTGGACTCTACATGAAATAATTAATTGTTTTGTGTGGAGCCCAACTTGACAAAAAAAAGAAAAAAAAAAGAAATGTAAACCTTAACTTAGTGAGGTAAGAGAAATAATATTTAATGTAAAGTGAGTAGTTTTATTATTATTGTGTGTGGGCCCTACATGAAATAATTAATTGTTTTGTGTGAGCCCAACTTGATAAAAAAATGTAAATCTTAACTTAGTGAGGTAAGAGAAATAATATTTAATGTAAAGTGAGCAGTTTTATTATTATTGTATGTGGACCGTACATTGAATAATTAATTGTTTTTTGTGAGTCTTGAAAAAAAAAATGTAAATCTTAACAATCCAAAATTAAAACCGTAAACCTTACGCGTGGAGGAGTATATAATTGATTTAAACAAAAGAGTTGTAAAGATTTGAAAACTTTGTGAAATGATAAATTAAAAAAAAAAAAAAGAAAAAAAAAATTATGACCGATTGTTTATGTTAATTAAAATTTGTAACATCAATTATAACCAATCAATTAATAACATAATCATATCAAATATGCAAACCTAACGGGTGTACTTTAGAATTTAACAAAACTACTTTTTAATACATAAAAGACTCCTCTAAAGAAATGAATTATTATACTACTTTATATAAAATATACTCCCTCCGTCCCGTTTCAATATTTACGTTTCTATTTTGCGCGTCTCATTTTAATGTTTACGTTTTCCTTTTTGGAATATGAGACCCACCTAAAACAATTAATATATCATCTAACACTAATACACCTACTCATTTTGCATTAAATATTATATTTTTCCTGCCACTATCTATTAAAATATTATACTCCTTAATCAACATTCAAAAAGCAAACGTAAGGATTGAAACGGGACGGAGGGAATATATTTTTTTCTCAAACTCTAAGATGTTATAATTTTTTTATATTTTTTTTAAGATGAATAATACTCTATCCATCCTACAAAATCATTCACTCTTTCCTCATTTGTTCGTCCCACTCGTCTCATATAATCTTCACCCCTAAAAAAAGAAAATATTATTTTAATCCAATACCTTAAAAGTATAAATTAATTTAAAAAATGTCATCCATTCTTTCTGCACATAACATACTTTATACTTTATTTATTACCTAAAAATACTAAATTACCCCAAAAAGTCAATAAAGTTAGTAAAAAAATACTTTATTTATTTTCTTGATATCTGTGGTGTAGTAAAGTTGAACGATTTAGTAAGACGGAGGGAGTAGTATTTTTCATTTAAAAGAAGACAAAGACTTAATGAAACTATCTCACATAAGTCCTTACATAAGACGAATAAAAAGTGATAACATCATTAATAAAAAATGATATTCAATCGATAAAAGGTGATAATTGTGCAGTGAACTATTTCATAAATAATTTATAGCATCAATAAAAAGTGATTACATTTTATAGTGAAAATGATAAAATTTTATAGGAAAAGTGATAACTAATTATGAAAGCGTAAAATGATCTCACTGTGGGACAGTACTCTCACAAAAGACTTGCCCTTAAAAGAATTATAGTTCATTTTTTAAGTAGTAATTTTAAAGCGTGATTTTATAAAATCAGAGAGTATGATCAACCGAGTTCACGAGTGACTCTACGCTACAACAGTACAAGAAAAAATCATTATAATGAGACACTCAAAATTTTCAGCATAAAAATGTGCAATTTACAAAAAGTCACGTTTTATTGTATAACGTAGCATTCTAATTCTGAAAAATTTGCTAATTCTGTATAGTAATAAGCGCCATTATTTCACCCAACTCTTTTATAATTACATCCCCATTTACGAGTTTTGTATTTGCAACAGACTTAGGATGTGGTCTCCATTCTTTCAGTAGCCAAAGAGCTAATTCAACAATCAACACTCATCACCTGCACTATTGTTGAACATGACGGTCGCGATATCTTTTGACATGTAAATAGGATCTACAAAAGTTACAGATTGGTGAAGTGAATACTCATATTGAGAAGAAAATTTAATTTGGCGAGATGATCTTTTTTATTGAAGTCACTAAAGTGCGTGTGATAATGGCATTGAAGAGGGGAGGAAAGATGAAAAGGGGAGAGAGAGAGATAAAGAGAAAATGTGATAAAATTTGTGGATTTGTTGGGAAGCCAAACAATTTAGATTTTTTTTTTTTTTTATCAAGTTCGTTCAGATTTCGTTTTTATGGAGTGTCTAAATAGTAGAGAGATGTTATTTATGATATTGAAGAAATTCTTGAATTCTCCAATACAATGAATAGGGGTTGACTCAAGAGATACATTAGATGTCACATCTCATATTGTATATTATAATAAAAAATAAAATAAAAAACTGTGTAAGTATGACGTATTGGTTTATGCACTAGCCGATCAAAGAATAAAAATATAGAATTACACAAACTTGATGAATTAAATTCAAAGGAAAAAAAAAAGTATGGATCAATCGAATAAATATGATACGTTGAAGGAGTAAAAATTTTAACGTCATCTAAATTATACGCCACATAACTACAATTAAAAAAAATTAAAATAATAATTCACCTATGTATGACCTTACATCAATTGGTCAAATGAAAAAAATATCGAATTTCATAAATTTAATGAAATAAATTTAATAAAGTAAATTCAAAAAGTACAGAGATTAAGTTCAAAATTAGGATAAGTTGGAGGATGAAAAAATTTAAAATTTCCCTATCAATAATTATATCATTATACGCAACATAACCACCATGCAATTTTGTTGTAATTCTATTTTTCTTTGAGCGTAGAATTTTGACTTTTACCTATTGATATTAATTAGCAATGATGGATAATAATCACCATTAATGAGTAAAATCATAAAAGAGAGAATTAATATTGATGCACACGCAATATTAGAGTTATTAGTGGCTTAAGATTCCATTATGGCATTGAATGGGTCCCATCACCATCACTACACGTTCTTTTAGTCACTTTACGCATGCCATTGCCCTCTACTGGTCGTCTGGTACGTGCACCGTTTCAACCTAATTATGGGTGCTTCTGCTCTCCTTTTGACTATTGGGGTTGTTTGTTTACGTTTAGACAAAAGACAAAATATCTCCTTTAAGTCTTACCGTAAAATGGATAAAAAGTGATAATATTATTATTATTTTTTTATAAAATTTTATTATTTTTATTATAAAATATTATTATATTTTAATATTTTATTTATATTATAAATTGTTAATAAAATAATTCATTATACCATTATCACTTTTCATCAATTGATTATCACTTTTTATTAATGATATTATCACTTTTATTCGTCTTTCACATATCCTAATCTATAAGATAAATTATCCATGAAAAAAAATTATATACTCCCTCCGTCCCGTGTTAAGGTTTATATTTCCATTTTAGTTATCTCAAGTTAAGGTTTATATTTCCTTTTTTGTTAAGTTGGGCCCACACAAAATAATTAAGGGCCCACACACAACAATAATACAACTACCCACTTTGTATTAAATATTATTTCTCTCACCTCACTACATATTAATATATTATACTCTCTTAATCTCCGTACAAAAAGCAAACGTCAACCTTAATACGGGACGGAGGGAGTATGATAAATTAAATTAAAAAAGAATTAAATAAAAAAGGTCTTGTTTAGGTTATGTTTAATTAATTATAATTAAGTATAAGGTGGTGGATTAAGAATGAAAGAAGGCGGGCGACGCGCGTGGGGCCTTTGTTGCCACTTGCCCCTAAACAATTCAAAGCATTTGTTTCTTCGTATTTTTTTAAGAAAATTATTTTATTAAATATAAAAAAAAAATTATTTTAAAAAAATTTATTAATGAGGCATCACTTTCTATTATAAATGTTATAACTTTTTATTTATTTTACGAATTGATTATATAATAGTTTACTTGATTACGAATTGATTATATAATAGTTTACTTGATTGATTATTATTTTTATTGATCAGATATCATTTTTTTTATTAATATTGCTATCACCTTTTATTCATCTCATGAATGGTTCATAAAATAGTGCAATTGGACGATTATGACTTTTCATTGATTACATATTATTTTATATTAAAAATGTTATCATTTTTATCAGTCTTACAAATTATTCATAAACTAGTTCAGTTGGTCAATTATCAATATTCCTTAAAAATGTTAGTATCATTCTTTATCAGTCTTACTAATTTTTCAGGAAATAATTGAATTGGCCATTTATCACTTTTTATTGATCTGATATTACTTTTATTAAAAATATTATCATATTATATCATTAATTTTATAAATTTTTCGTGAAATTTACTTCCGTGATTAGTTATTAATTTTTATTAAAGGTGTTATCACTTGTTTTTTTTAAATCTTATCACTTTTCATTTATACTATAAATTATTCATTAAATAATAGTTTGTAGCACCATTATCATTTTTTATCAATTGAATACCACTATTCGTTATAAAGATGATCACTTTTTTTTCTCAAAAAAGTCATCCGTAAGACGGTCTCACATAAAATTTTGACATTATGAATTATTCATGAATAATTCAAATGAAAAGTATCTTTTTTTTTATAATGAAACGCATCTTTTTTTTTTAATTCTCTTATTAATTAATTATTTCTTATTACAATTATAACTTTAAAATCAATTCTAAATCCCAAGAAAAAAAATATTAAACCTAGGTGCAAAATAAATTATAAACTACAAGGATAGAATTTTAATTATATTTTTAGAATTAATACTAAACTCGAATGATAAATATTAAATCCTAGGTCAAAATAAACCATGATCCACAAGGGTAAAGTTATAATTATACCCTTCAAATTAATATTAAATTCTAGGGTGATGTTCGGTTGAGGATTGAAATTGAAATTTTTGGGCTTGAAAATCAAAAGAATAGTGATATACGTTTATTTTGAGTTTTTTTATAAGTGTAGGTTTTAATTTTATGTCAAATCAATGTGTAAGAAAATATTAATTTATATATATAAAAAAAAGTGGAGAGAGGAGAAATAACGTGAAAAGGAATATTAAATGGGGAGGAAAAAAAGAAAAATTATCAAAAGTGCAAAGTATTTAGGGTCCAATTTTACATCGTGTTTGTGCAGTTTATGGTCTTATTTGAGCATCTAGTTGAAATTTTTAATCTTTAAGTTCAAGGTGCATTGTTAGTGTTCTTTCGTGTTTTTAGGTGGAAAAATGATTAAAAGTGCAAAGTTGGAAATAAATGTGAAATCGTGAAAGAATGCTGAAAAACTCGCGTCCACTTTGCATATATATATTTTTTTTTGTGTTTTTATGGAAGTTAAAAATGGTCTTGTGTTATATGATTGAAAATCCGCGAAAGATCAGAGGATTATTTTGGAGCAAAAATTACTCGAATCAGAGTCCGAATGTTTAAGTTATGTTCAAAATGGTGAGGTCGTACAAGCCAACTCGGCCAGCTCAATTGTCAACTCGAACCGAGTTGGGTTTGGAGAGTCAACACGAGGTTATAATTCAATTGAGCTAGCAACCAGGACGTACAAAATGTTCCCAACTTCAACTCGGCATCGGAAATTCCAACTCTGGTTGAGTTGGTAGCCGAGTGGCCTAACTCTTGCCGAGTTACAACCAATTTTGCCCAAACTCGGTATTTTACACCCTAGTGTGTGTAAGAGCATTTTTGACGTGAAAAAGACAAAAAAATATCAGTTGAAGGAATCTACAAGCATCATTGCAACATAAATAGTGTTATGTTACACTTCATAGTAATACTTTTATTATATATAATACTTAATTGTAACACTATTTAAATTTTAATAACATGTAGCACTTGTTTTATATACAACATCAATAAGTAACATTTTTATGAAAGTAATACTTTTTAAATAACATTTTTATAAATATAACATTTTTCAGATTATATTTTTTTATATGTAATATTTTAGTAGTATCATTTTACATATATTACACCTTTTAGGTAACACTATCATATTACATTTTTAAATACATAACATTTTATATAAATGAAATATGTAATATTTTATATAGTTTAAATAATTAAAAAAACTATCACATTATTAAACAATTTATATATTATACAAGTTGAAAAAATATATGTTCATATAAATAAAATGTTTATTATGTAAAATATTATTATGTTATATAAAAATATTAGTAATGTATGAAAAAAATATATTTATATTTATTTGAAATAATTTTAATACATATAAATTTATTTATAATAAAAATATATTTTAATTATATAATATTATTATTTTTAATTATTTAAATTATTATATTTCTTAATAAAATTATATCGTATAATATAATAATTTTTTAAAATTAGTTAGTATAATTACAACTCAAGTTTAAATGTATTAGATGATTTCAAAAATTATATTTTAATAAATTAAATAAAAAGTGTTGAAGTCTTGTATAATAAAATAAAATCTCAAAATAAAAATAAAGTTATAGTTAGTTAAGGTGGTTGAACATTACACCATAAAAAATGTTACATATTATCCATAATAACACTTTTTACTATTAAATAACATTTTTGATGTGTTATATAAAACAAGTTATGTTGTAGTGCATAAAATGGATTTTAATGAAGAGAGAAGAAGGATCCCCATTTCCTACACATCAATCATTGCCTATTCACATCACCATCACCCATCTTTCACTTTATCCAAATCCATCCAATCATTCATCATTTATTATTATTTTTTTTTTTTTTTTGATACCGAGGTTCCGGGCTTACGCCCGACTAGTCCTCGAGGAAACAGTCCCGGCCCCTCAGAACTGCCTCCAAGTAAATCGCGGTAACCACACAATGGATCACAGGTTCCTAATATCTTTAACTACTGCGCACAAGGAGTCGATCCCCAAGTGATTGCTCCATGCTGGTGATTGCTCCATGCTGACCCTCCCCCTAGCTCAGCCGCAGGTTCCCACCGAGCCGCAGGTTCCCACTGAGTTTCAGCCTCCCACACTGCCGCTTGTAGCCCTCAATATTAATTGTTCCACCATTGCGCTCCGGGGGGCTTGAACCCCTGACCTTTCAATCAAGGGCACCTCAATGTTGACCCCTCAACCACTGGGCCAACATATCATTGGTATGTGGAGCGTTGATTCAAAAAGAGAACTCAGTCAATTAAAAAAAGACTAGAAGGAAGCGGAGATGACTCCTACACCTAGGGTGTTATCAATTACTTTCTTTTGCTATTCAATTGTAAAGATTATGGGTATGATATTACCAAAAGCCATGGGTGTTGTCTTAATCCCATGAGCTAAGCACTTTTTACAGTTATAGGATTTTGATGGCTAAACTTAATTGATTTGATGATTTAGACATTGATTATGAATTCTGCAAAATGTTTATTCCTTTTTTATTATTTTGGATTTGAGACTTTAATATTCTGTGGTCGTAATGTCTTCTGAAATTTCATGTTATTGACCAATTATGGAATGATTTATTTAGTCGCTTCTATGCATTCCTAATTTTATTGTTTATCTGTTATTAATTGAGGAGTTGACCAATTCATATATTTGATTGGACTAATTTCAAAATTATTCCTCTAACTATAGCCTTTTCCATTTTTGGTCCTTTATCTATGCGAATTCTCAATTATAGTCCTAAAAAGTCCAAAATCAGTCATTTAGTCCAAAAATGGTCCTTTTGCTATTTCCAAACCAAAATTTTCCACCATGCTATTTACGAAAATGCCATTAGGATTCCAAAAATTTCTATACTTGATTATAAGGCTGATTTTCATCCAGTTTTCGCTAAAAATGGTATCAGAGCCCTAGGTTTATTTATTTATGAATAAAAAAAATTTATTGTAAATTTATTTATCGCTTAACGAGAGGAGAGTTTTAAAGATATATGGATCCGAATGAAAGTTCGACATCCGAGAGTGACAGGACTATCAGCCCTGTTCAAAGCTGGAGTAACAGGGATTTCTGACCAGTCAACTACGACGAGACAAGCAGCTTTATACAACAATATTATTGCATGTTGTATAAACAATATGTAGAAAAAGAATACGAGGAAGCCGATCGATTTTGGAAAAATCTTGATCGATGGTTTAAACTAGTGGAAGCCCGTGCTAACCACACCAAAGAGGAATCTCTGGAGGAACTACACCAGATGGAGATAAGGTACTCGAAAGAGATACCAAGAAACATCGTGCAAATTCGAAGTTTCATAGAGATCCATGGACGTATCCCCAAACAAGAACAATGGAGGAGTCGACCAAACCAAGGTCCAAGAGAGATCTGCAAGCCCTATCACTTTGCATACTGGACAGAATGACAGAGTGGAAGGCAATCGAGGAAGATAACTCTAAGATGAATCAAGATCTTAGAGAATTGCAAAAGACTGTGATATTCTTTGGAGAATATTGCCAGAGCATATCCAAGACAATGTTCGAGATCAGCCTTAAGATGGATAAGGTGGAGAAGTTGCAGAACAAGCAACTCGACCTCATCATGAAGCTGACAGAACAAGTAAAGTTCTTGAAAACCAAGGTGACAGGAAGAAGACTAGGAGGAAGGTTGCCACCAACCATTGGAATAGAACTCCTTTTACATCAAAAGGGAAAGACGACAGAGGTCACAAGGCCAAAGTCCGAAGCGAGAAGATGATTGCTATCCTTCGAGGAGAATCCATATCCACGGATGGAAAGAGCAAATCTTGAAGATCTACAAGATCTATATGAGTCCTTCCAAGGACTATCAATTATAGATCTAAAGATGAATGTTGGAGAATCATCAAATTCCCAACAGTAGTCGCAGACTCAGCAAGATCGGAGCCAAAATGAAGGAACCTCTGGATCACATGGAGTCCATGAGGCAAGACAAGAAGACACATTCCAACAACCAGGAAACTTCAAAATGAAGGCAATAGGAATGTCTACAGGAGCAAGTCGAGCTCGAGGATCTAATCTACACAACACCCCATATGGTCGGTCTCACCTTGAATCAATAAATCCATACGGGTTGATCTTAAATCTCGACACCCTCGACTTTAAAAATAGAGAAACCTTGATCGATGAATGGACAAATGCCATGAAGATCGCAGGAGGTGCACTAGAGCTGGATAAAAAAGGGTTCATAATATTCCTAACCATGAGCCTGGAAGGATCAGTAAAGTGCGCTTGGGAGGTACTTTCAGACGAAGTCAAAAAGGAGGCTATGGAAGGCGAAGATCTAGGCAACATTGTTGATCGCATGGCCAAGATCTTCAAGATCCACTTTATCGGAGTAGGTTATTTCGAAGGAATGGAAGATGAAAAGAAGAAGAAGTATAGGAATGCTCTATACAGCCTAGAACTACTTGACATCTGTCACGTAGATGAGTACATCAAACTCTTCACAGAGTATAGATGGAAATCAAAGATCAAGGAGGAGGGAGTATTCCACTTATTCTTTGCCAAGATTCCAAGCCCATGGAGGGAAATGCTGATCAAAGAATATGAACCATGTGAGCTGAATTCAATAACGAGGAGGATGTCTTTTCTCAAAGCCAAGATTTCAGAGTGGTGTCATCAAGCATCGCTACATAAGAACTACAAGAGATTAAGAGGAATCAACAAAACGGTACCCTTATGCTATGAAAGCAATGATTTTCCAACTATTATTGGAAAAAACCCAAGAAAGCAGAAAAGGATGAAGAAACATCATCCTTACACCCAAAGGAGCGGAGGATGGAGGCCCAGAAGACCAAGATCCTTTTGGTCTAAACAGAAGGCCTGAAGCTATAAATCGGGGAAGAGATCTGGACCATCAAGATGGAGTTCAAAAAGTCAAGCCTCATCCTCAGGATCAAACCAAAGGAGTACATGAAGAACTCTCACAAGAAAAACGTTCCGAAGATCAGCTACACGAGTCAATGAAAGATTCAAGGACTGTAACTGCTATACGTGTGGAGCTAGGGGGCACATCTCACCAGATTGCCCAGAAAACCAGAAGAGGGGAGTACGACAGTTCGAAACCACTCCAAAATGGAGGAAGCTGTTTACTTCCAAGATCTAGTTCAGGTATATCAATTTGAAGATATACCCTCAGATGAGAGCATCTATGAAGAAGAATTCCTTAGCCAAGACGAGTCTTCTGAAGATGAGTCAGAGTGAAGAAAACCTCAGACAGGAGATACAAGAGGATATGTCGGTATTCTTTTCCTAGACATTCATTTCTCATAAAGCCCTTATGAGGATTATGAAGGAGGATCCAAGGCTCAACCTATACGATGGATTCCTCGTGGAAAGGATGGACAAATTCTTTCCAAGCTTCTAAAGAAGAAAGCACAACATCATATATAAGGTGACAGAAGGGGAAATTGCCATCCCGATGGAGCTCACAGGAAATATGATGTAAATGCAACTGGTTCCTTATGAAGAAATCAACAGGGAGCTTGGTAAGCTCTCGAAAGAAGTATCCAAGCCTATGTCTTGGGTTCATATAGGAGCTATTCGGATCCTCATCAAAGCTACATTCAAAGACGGAATCGATACGCCAATCGATATTTCCATCTTTGATAAGAGGATCAAGAATCCAAGAGAAGCATGACTGGGAGGAATCTCAGGGAACCTATATGCAGGCAAGGTGGCATCCTACATCTATCCGAGGATTGCCTATAATTTGGCCGATAGAGATTTTAGTAGATCACTCACCCTTCATCAAGATTTCAAGAATAAAGACCTGATGAAAGAAAGGAATCGACCCTACTCTATCACCTACAGTATCTCATATGCTCTATCCAATACTCATCATTCGGATTTATTCCAAATGAAGGAGTATATTGAGATACCAAAAGTGTTTGAAAGGGTTGCATGTGCAACCAGGCCGGAGATCATGGAGTTACCGCCGATTCACGACATGGATTTGTAGATCAAGGATAAGCCGGTCTGGAGTTGACAAGACAGCCTCAGATTCAAGCAAAGAAGGATTTCTTTCCAAGAAGATAGGATGATCAGCGAGAAATGGGAAAAGAAACCAATCGTGGAGGTAATCCAGGAACTGGAGAAGTTCACAATAAAAGGTGAACTAAAATGCCCAGAAGGATGAAGAGGAGTCGAAGTAATATTCGATATCACTAAAAAGAAAAACTCTATTCCTTGTGATGTCTTGTATTATCTCCAACAACTGGGAGATACTAAGGACAACTCAAATTTGGTGATCTTGAGCTGATAATCGAGAGAGTTGCAGGAAGATTCCCAGAGCAACTAGTACTAGGATTGGAGTTTCTTGAGGATCACAAAACTTGGAAACGACTAAAAGATGGAATGGAGTTTACGGTCAAAGGAAAAAGATATAAGGTTTATTAGCAGAGGCTCGAGCTTATAGGCTCTGATCCACCCATGGCCACAAGTCCATTCTCGATATATATCACCGTCGGGATGATATATAAGGAGCATCGTGTGAAATATTTTGCAGCATACATTGATTCAAGAGCCGACATCTGCACATCAAAAGAAGGAGTCTTTCCTAAAGACTCAAACGAAGAATTGCCAACAGTACTAGGAAAAGATTTCTCTCAAAGGGTGCTAATCCTTAACAGAGGAATCAAACAAGCGGAGATTATGATCGGAGGAGCAGATCATACCCCATGGTATAAGGTAAAAACTCCACCAATATATTTTCATGATACCGGAGCAGATATTCTATTAGGAAATAACTTTCTATAGACATTCAAGTGTTTTACCCAAGACAATGCAACAAGTAGGCTTATCTTCACAACCCTTTGTGAACATAAGATCATCGCACCAAGACTGCGTAATGCATTTCAGTGAAAAATGCCAATCAAATTTCGCAGCAAGCGTGATGATGAAGGAAAACTTAGCCATCCAAAGATGAATGATCGAAGGAGATATGGCGAAGCAGTCCTTCAGATGAGAACCGAGACCAGAGGAGGATGGAAGATGGAAAAACTGAAAGAAAACACAATCCACCTTCTCAAGGAAAGCTTGGGAGAAAGCTTACAGAAAGACGCCACAATCGAAGAGCAAACATCCTTGGAGGACGTCAAAAGGAAGATACAAAGGAACTTCAATGAGGATCCTCTAGCATGGTGGGATAAAAACGAGCTCAAAGCCTCTCTCAAAGTGAAAGAAGAAAAGGAGCATGAGTTCGTGAGATACAAGCCTATCTAGATGAATCAAGAAGATCGGAAAGATATGCAACAAATACTTAAGGACATCTAGACCTTAAGTTGATATCTCCAGGAGTATCTCCATATAGCAGTCCAGGATTTCTAGTTCAAAATCATGGAGAAGTCAAGCATGGAAAGCCGAGACTTGTGATCAACTACAAAGGGATCAACAACATCTTAGAGTTCGAAGGATACTACATACCAAGTAGGGAACACTTGGTTAACTGTATCAAGAATGCCAAGTATTCTCAAAGTTTGATTGCAAATCTGGGTTCTACCAGATTATGATGGAAGAAGGGAGCAAGAAGTTCACAGCCTTCTCTACACTACAAGGCTATTATATCTGGAATGTCATGCCTATGGGCTTGGCGAATGCACCCCACATATACCAGAGGAAGATGGATAATCTGTTCAAAGATTATTTCTCATTCATGTTCGTTTATGTGGATGACATCCTCATAACCTAAAAAAACATGAAGGAGCATTTGGCGCATCTGGAAGTATTTTCAGAGGTATGCCACAAGGAGGGATTAGTGCTCTCTGAAAAGAAAGCAGTAATAGCAACAAGGCAGATCGAGTTCATTGGAGTCGAGATCGATGAGTCTGGAATTATTTTGCAGCCTCATATTGTAGAAAAGGTTCAAGGATTTTCTGAAGATTTCAAGGACAAGAAACAACTCCAAAACTTCTTAGGAGTTGTCAACTTTGCTGGAATATTCATCAATAATCTGGCGTAATACAGGAAGGTGTTCAGTCCTTTATTGAAAAAGGATGCCGAATTCAAATGGAAGGAATCACACCGAGAGATGGTTAAACAGCTAAAGGAGATTTGCAAGAAGCTCCCCAAGTTAGCAATTCCAAATGACGAGGATGAACTAGTACTCTACACAGATGCCAGTGACCATTGGTGGGCAGCGGTTCTAACTAAGTCCACACCCGAAGGAGAAGTGCCATGTAGATACAGTAGCGGACTCTTTACAGAGAATGAAGCAAATAGGTGGCACATCAATGAAAAGGAGTTCTTTGCGGTTTGGAAGGCGTTCAAGAAATGGCCGCAATTTCTTCTCGCGAAGAAATTCATTCTTAAAATTGATAATACAAGCGTCAAAGCCTTTTTGAAAAATAAAATTGAATCTAAACCTGAAAAGGCTAGACTACTAAGATGGCAAGCAGAATGCCAATATTATAATTTTAATATTGTCATTATTAAATATGTTGATAATGTTTTGGCAGATTTCCTGACGAGAGATGGAAGGAGCTGAGATAGACTCCATCCTGATTGTTTCAAGGCACCTGATGGACAACCTGGAGTTGCTCCAAAGGAAATTCGAGAATCTAGCACTCAATGCAACGCGTGCTGAAAAATTACAAGAAAGCAATTGGACCAAAGTGTCTAATCGTATACGAGTTTGTATTCGCAATAATGCGAGTCTCTTCGAGTCTTTACGAGAGCCACTCCTCCGGGCTGTTGATGGCAATAGCAATTGACAAAAGGAAAGTAGTCGAGAACGGAGCTCTAAACCTGGAGCAAGGAATTCAAGTACCCTTAGCACAAGTCCTAGTCTAGAACCTCCAAAAGAGGCCGGTCCAAGAAAAAATCGAAGACCTGGAGTCACATCTAGAGTCGACGAGTCAACCCAGCACCTCTGGGATCAAAGAGGGAGAGATCAACCTTAGACCTATGGCGGGCACTGCTAAGGTTGGTATTAACTTAGCCGATTTCTTTTATTGGCAGGAATACCAGACCAGTTGGGAAAAATTGAACACCAGACAAGGAATCCGATCGGAGAAATGCCGGGTGGATATATCGGGAGAATATCCCTGAGTTTGAATACGAGAGGGCTCAAATCCAATAGATGTAAAGCAGTGATATGACTTTGGGGCACTAGCTTGATCTATACTGTTGCACCAGGTTTCCCAGAACTTACAAAACTTCCAGATTGGCTCGGAAAAAAGGTTTTCAAGGCATGGAAAAACAACTCGACGCCATCCAGAGGTGATGTATTAGAGCTGTACTTCACCAGTGCGACCCCAGAACTAGTTAGGAAATGCAATCACGAGGCCTTCCATTTCATCAAGCTAAGTAGACCCAATGTCTCAGCATCAAATAAGATTAAAGAGTCTTCTGGAAAGGAACCAGTCTTGGTTTCTATATTTTCTGAAGAACAGATCTCTACGCGAAGAACGAGGGGTTTGTATGCCTGCATCAAAGCCATGGTGGAGGTGAAGTTCCCTTTTAAGTTCGAGCATAAGTCTTTGAATGGGTCTTTTCTGTTGAATACTTTAACAGGGAAGAAGACAGTGTTTGCGGAGAAGGCGTTTCAAGAAAAATAAGAACTTCTCTAGAAAAATAAGATTCCGGTGAGTAAACAAACTCATCGAAGATATTGTAACATGACCCATTTCAGGCGGTGGACAAACAAGGTATGTTCGAGCTGTTCCATCCAAACAGAGTCGGAGTTTGGAAGAGGAATAAGGTTGAACATAGGGATGATCAGAACTGCTGATCCACCCCCAAAGGAGACACGTGGAAAGAAAAGGGTAAAATCTCTTCGGAATACCCAAGAGCTGGGAGAATCATCAGGCACTATAGAGGAAAAATGACTCCTCAAAAAAGCAAGAGCCAGGTGACCTTTCTGTAAGGGTAAAAGACATGTGACCGACAAGGAGGATGGCCCACAAAAAAGAATCCAATAAAGGAGAAGGACCAGCCAACTGCTAAAGTTGGGATCCAATGTAGATGACGTAAGTGCTGACGTAAGAGCAATGATGTAAGCAGTGACGTCACAAAAGATTTGGAGGCTTTGAAATCTAGATTTCAAATCCGAAAGTATCTATAAATAGGTGTGTTGAGGAAGCAGAAGGCATCGACCATTCCCCTCTGTTTTCTCTTTCTAAATAAATATTGCATCTTTCTTTCCTTGTATGAGTGTTCTGAGTGCAGCTACAATAGGTAGCTAAAGGAGTTATCTCCTCTTGTTCAGTGAGGATGAGTGTGTAATAAACTCTGCATTCAATAAATAAATAATCTTGGGCTTCTGCCCGCATGAAGCCTTCCATTTTTTATGCAACTTTAAACCTCCATATTTTTCAGTGAGAAACAGTAGCAGCATCCTGTACACCCAGAGTAGAAAACGAACCAGGATTGTGCTGAAATCCACTGAAGGGACATGATTGATCCATCACACTGCGGGGCGAGTGGTTGGCTGTGAGGAGCAGTCGTAAAACCTCCTGGACACCCGGTGGATTGACGGTCAAAAAAGGTACTGTTACCATTTTAAACCAATTAATTACGAGATTAATGTGGTTTAAATTATGTACGGAAGCATGCTGAGCCTGATATGGTCGTAATGAACTATTTCTATTTTGAAAAAGATGGGTAAAAATTAGATTTAAAATAAAGTATTATATAAAATTGAGCATAATATTGAAAAAATCTGGTAATAGCAGAATGTTAGATTGGATTCAGCAAAACAAAAGTTGACTTTGTCAAAATAAATATTGACTTAGTCAAAATAGGACTAATTCTGGACCATTTGTAAACATATAGGACTGATAATGGAGTAGCTTAAACATAAAGGACTAATATTGAGAAACAAGAATAGATAAAGGACGAAAAATGGAAAATCAATAGTTAAAGGACTAAACTCGGAAAATATTATACTTAGAGGACTAAAAATGATATTACCTCTATTTGATTCATTAGAATTGTAGAGTTGAATATTTGACTATTCTAGTGGAACAATGCATTCCGATTTTCTAGTAGGATATTAAGGGATAATTCTGTACCTATATAGGGTAATGAATGTTAGCTAGGTATAATTATCTTTTAAGGGAACATCTTTGTATAGTTAGAACCTAGAAAGAGGGGGTATAATTATTGCTTACGCATCTTAGAAATTAAACCAGATTTATTTGTTAATTTATTTGGACCATATAAAGTGGGTTAACAAATTTATGCGGTGTTTTCATATCGTCTGAATGAATGAGCAATTGTATATTTAGAAAGTTAGATTAATTGGTCTACGCAGATTTTCCTAGAGCTGTTGTGTCTTTTATTGATCAAGTTTTGTATTTTTCTTTAGATATTTTAATTAATTAGTTATTTAATTTTTCTATTAGTTAATAATTACTCTTAAAACTAAAGTTAGTTACTCGTTTTAATAATTTTAGTGATTATAAAATTGATAATAATATGTCTTTTAGATTCGATAATTTAGCTTGATCTCTTATTAGCTACAATTGATACCCTTTACACTTCGATATTTTATTGAATTACGTAGAAATCTCTGAACAATCTTCACATGTGAGATAGGCAAAAACTTGATCAAATGATCATTGTGCGATTTTGGGACTAACATTAATTTGAGTCCCTTATGTTGGATTGTATACTAAAAGCCTAACTTTAATATGAATAATATTTTAACAATATTTGAAATGAGAATCATTGATCAAATGATTGCGTGTCGGTATACTATTTCATTTACTTCATACTATAGATAATATGGTGTGTGGCGTAGCATGGAAGATCATACTACCAGCTCCTTATAAGTATAAACAGATGCTCACAACCGAGATAGATGAGAAAAATATTTCGGGATGGTTGTAGTGTGATTTGCTATTAGTTTGTCTTGATTATAAAATTACACTAGTGCACTTTGTGTGTATTGAGCAGGACCGCATTGGGTTGTTCGATTTATACTGATTATATAAGAGAACTAGACATCAATTATTATGGATGTTCGTACTCGTAATCCCTATATAATAACCTCGATACGTAATTCAGTATTTATTTATTTGATTCATTAGTGGATGAGATTTAATTGTAAATCAATATGCTCGGTGAGTTGGGAGATGATACTATCTCTATGGTGTGCTATTGATTATAGAAGGAATCCGTGTCCTAATAAATTAGGTTGATGATGTCCCCTTGAGGAGCTCATAAGGATTATCATGAAAACTCTGCAAATAAATTTGATCCGGCATGATAATAAGGTTGAATGGTACTACTCTTAGATTGGAAATTAATTAATTGAGTTGTTGATGGGTGTTTTCTCAATACACAATTAATCCCCAAGTATGAAGGATGTGATTGTAGCTTTGATAAGCAATCAAATTATATTTATCGAACCCAAAGGACGGATAATTATCAATTTATTATTATCTAAATTAACTTAAAACAATTGATTGGCAATTTAATTGGGATAATTATTATTCTACTAGACAAACTAATTAAATAGCAAATAAAATAGAAAATAGTAAAGAATAATCGAGAGTTGAAAAAGTGAGAAGATAGGCAGCTCTTCGGGCCATCCAGTTTCACTAATTAATCTCCCTTCTGTATATCAATGTCCGACTCTACCTTGTGGAATATGCACGCATCACTAAGCCATACAAATCTACTCCATAGATATAAGTAGACAAGCGTGTAACAAGTGTGAATTACCTCAGAGTAAGAACACAATTTCACCCCTTTTCAAGGTACTATCAGTATTAATTATTTCCCATGCACAAGTACTTTAACCCGATATGATCTTCCTTTATAGGTACTATGAAATTACCCTCTTTATCCTACTTACTAACCCGAATCCAATTCAATTAATAAGTATTCATATAAGATAGTTCTAATGGAACTTCAGAGTCCCCTCATTTAGAATCATAACCTGGAATCCTGTTCAGCAGTGAACACGCTCAATCAATAACCAAGATGAACATTCAGACTCTATTCAATAGTTAATGCTGCACAAAATGACTCTGAATATGGATCTAAAATGCATAGTCTTATATAAAATAAATCACAAGTAGTGTTGCACGAAGTATACACACGAAAATTTAATTAAATAGTAAAACCTTAATAAACCCTAGAACTATCGAAACGGTTCTAGCCCATGACGCTTCGAAAAATATTCATGGTGATTGGATAGATCTTACCCATAGTCTTGAAAATTACAAGAAAGATTAAGACGCGAAATAATCCCAAGATGTAGGCGTCGTCGCTTCTCGCTTCGTCTTGAATCTTCACTTGGTTCTCACTTGATTCGCTACACGAATCTCTCTCTACAGCTCTGTAGGATGTGATGGGCTTTTTCTCAACACACAATTAATTTACAAGTATGAAGGATGTTATTATAGCTTTGATAAGCGACCAAGTGATATTTATCGAACCCAAGGGACGCATTATTATTAATCTAATTATAGTCTAACTTATTAAGACTAGATTGACAATAAATTGGTGGAATAATTAATTAATTAATACTCCCTCCGTCCCAATATAAGAGGACCATTCACTTTTTTGCACGTAGAATAATGAGTATTATTATTTAATGTGTAGTGGGTAGTTGTATTAGTGGGAGTGTGGATTCCATATTTTAATTGCATTAGAGGGGGTATGTGAGTCCCATGTGTGTAAAAAAAAAGGGACTCTTTAGGTGGGACGACCAAAATGAAAAAATGGCACTCTTAAGCCGGGACGGAGGGAGTAAACAATAATTTAAATAGCAAATAAAATAAACAAGCAGTAGAGATTAAACGAAGGTGAACAAGTAAGAAATTAGGTAGTTCGTCGGGCAATTCAGTTTTACTCATTAACTTTCCTTCCGTGTATCAATGTCCGGCTATGCCTTGTGGAATATGGACGTATCGCTAAACCATGCAAATCTACTCTATAGACACAAGTAAATAAGCGTGTGACACGTGTGAATATCCTTGGAGTAAGAAATATAATTCACCCCCTTTCTAGGTACTATTAGAGAATTTTGCTCTTTTGGTCCCGCAGGACACATAACCTCTTCAAAATGGTCCTAATACTTTCATTTTTAGTCCCAAATGATTATTTCTTTGCAGACTTGGTTCCATAAAATTTCACCTTTGCATATTTAGTCTCATATAGCTCTATTATTAGTTCCAAAAATTTAGATTCATATTTTATTTTATTTTATTTTTTTATTTATTTACTTATTTATTTATTTTTTTAATGTTACCAAATTATAAGTAAATTCAAAATAGACATGCTGAAAAAAAAAGAATAAAACAAAACATGAATATATACTTACAATTCTTTTATTTTATTTATTTATTCATTTACTTATTTATTATTATTTTATTTTTATTTGACAATTAAATCTTTGCAAACTTGGTCCGATTAAACGTCTACATTACGTATTTAGTCTTATACAGATGTATTATTATTGATTCAAAAAATTTAGATTCATATTTTATTTTATTTATTTACTTACTTTTTTATTTTTTTTTATTTTTAATATAACCAAATTTTTATTGTTTTCAAAAAAGACATGTTCAAAATAATAATAATAATGATAATAATAATAAAAAATAAATAAATATGATATAAAGTAACACTATTGGTTATAAGAATTTAGATTCATATTTTGTTTTATTTGTTTATTTACTCATTTATTATTTTATTTTATTTTATGTTACATTTTTATTACTTTTTAAAACATGTTCAAAATAATAATAATAATAATAATAATAATAATTATTATTATTATTATAAGTATTAAATAAATAAATAAACATAAAATAAAATAAAATAAACATAAAATATGAATTTAATTTATTGGGACCAACAATGTAATTGAATGAGACTAAATATGCAAGGTTGAAGTCTTATGGGATCAAGTCTGCAAAGAAATAATCATTTGGGACTAAAAGTGAAAGTATTGGGACTACTTTGAAGAGGTTATGTGTCATGCGGGATCAAAAGTGCAAAATTCTCAGTATCAATTATTTTCCATGCACTAAGTACTCTAACCCGATATGATCTCCCTTTATATGCACTATGAAGTTATTCTCTTCATCCTACTTATTAACCGAATCAGATTCAATTAACAAGTCCCCTAACTTAGAATCATAACATGTAATCCTACTCAACAGTGAACGCACTCAATCAATAATCAAGATATGTATTCAAACTCTACATAACAATTAATGATGCACAGAAAACTCTGAGTATGAATTATAAAGGCATAGTCATATATAAAATAAACCACAAGTAGTGCTATATGTATTGGCATTCGATCATTTGGTTAACGTGAACCGTTAGGGTTCCATACGATTCTATATCAGCGGAAGTAAGAATATAAAATCATATTACCTTTCACCAGGGTATGTTGAGAAAGAACATGAATTCTCGCTGGCAGCATGTGCAGCCTCACTGTTTTGGACATAACTTCCTCATTCGATCTCCAAATTAAGTGATCTTTATGCCAAAACGATTCTCTCTTCAGTGAATTTCCAACGGTATATCATACATCCATTTTGGAGTTCAATACAATTTTAAAAAAATCATGAAAGTTGATGAACAGCATCAGTAAACTACCTCTTGATCTTCTGTTGTATTCCCAAATCCAATCTTGACGTCGTATGGGTGACGATCCTCAAGATCTTCTCAATCTGTTGTTCTCTCTACCCTACTCATGGTTAGGCGTGTCTCATCTAGGGCTAGAACAGTTTAGATGACTTATATATGGGCTACAACAAGGACCATGAGGAGAAATTAGAGTCGGGACTCTATTGGGCTTAAGTATCCAAGTTTAACCCAAAACTTATACTTAAGTTCAATAATAATAATATATTCCACTAAAATATTATTACTGCACTGCCGCTCTAATCCCAAAATTACGTTTTGGGCTCCTTATTATGAGCCCGTTAGTCTCACCATGTTTAAAATATACAATGCCCATTAATTAATTAAGTTACTGACAACTCCATTAATTAATATCTCATCCGAGAGTAGTACCACTCAACCTCATTATCATGCCGGAATAAATTCACCTGCATGGTTTATATGATAATCTTTATGAGCTTCTCAAGGGGAAATCATCAACCTATTTAATAGGACACAAATTCCTTCTACAATCAACAGCACACCATAGAGACAGTACTATTTCGCAACACACCGAGTTTATTGATTTAGTATTTAAATCTCACCCATTGATGAATTAAAAAAATACATACTGCCTTACGTGTCGAGGTTATTGTATAGGGATTAAGAGTACAAACATCCATAATAATTGAGATCAAGTTCTCCTATATAGTCAGTATAAATCAAACGATCTCAAGCGGTCCTACTCAATACACACAAAGTGTACTAATGTGATTCTGTAGTCAAGACAAACTAATATCAAATCACACTACAATCATCCGGATAGAGAGTCCCCGTCTATCTCGGTTGTGAGCATCTGTTTACTTTATAAGGAAACTGATAATATGATCTTCCACGTGTTGTCGCACAATATATTATCTATAGTATAAAGTAAGTGGACTATTGCATCGAACATATAAATAAATTATAAGACGCAATACATTTGATCATATAATTCTCATTTCAAATTCATTGTTAAACATTGTTCATACAAAAGTTAGACTTCTAGTATACAATCCAACAGTACGGAATATACACACGAAAGTTCAATTAAATCATAAAACCTTCATAAATCCTAGAACTACCGAAGCGGTTCTAGCCCATGATTGATCGAAGAACAATCATAGTGGTTGGATCGATCTTACCCATAGTCTTGAAAATTACAAGATAAATTAAGAAGCGAAGTAAACCCTAGATGTGGGCGCCGTCGCGTCTCTCTCCATCTTGAATCTTCACTTGATTCTCACTTGATTCGACAGACGAATCTCTCTTCACAGCTCCGTAGGATGATGGTAGGGTTTCAGATGTTGTGTTGAATGAAGGTGTTATCTTACTGCTGCATAGGGTCTTTCTTTTATACTTTTAGCTCCTCTAATGGACCTCTAATGGAATTTTTGAGCGAAAATATGTACTGAAGGTGTAAAAATACGGATCTGGAAACTTCTCTCATGTTGGTTCGACCAAAGCCTTTGGTCGAACCATTAATAACCTGGTCAAACCAGGCTGTAACAAGCTGGCAGACGGCTGGTTTGACTCAAACCACCAGTTGAATCAGAAGCATTGGGGTCGAATCATCATTGCATCACTTTAGGCATTTGGTTCGACCACAGTTTGACCTTTACGGTTGGTCGAACCACATCATCGTGGTTGAACCACTCTGTAATGAATTTGCGGGTACTTGGTTCGACCCGAACCAGTGGTCGAACTACTCTTGTCCTGGTTGATCCTGGTGCATAAATACCCCTTTTCCGGTTTCGAGCACTTCTATCATATTTTCCTTCGACAATCCGCTCAAACGGCCTCAAACGCACCTGATCTGAGGCTTTCCACAATATATCTTGATTTATATCAACTTAAGATAAAATCATACATCATTATCACAGAAATCAGAGCTCAAATTACATGAATCTTCATTCTCATCAAACCCCCAAACTTACATATTGCTCGTCCCGAGGCAACAAAATCAAAACCACAAGAGTAAGTGCAAAATTCATGAGGCCGTCAAGTCAAGTACAATACATACCTACACATGCAATTCTATCAATTTGAAACAAGTACTTCTCGCATCAAACAATTCATTCACGCAAAAACATCACTCAATTATAATACGCTTCGGAGTACTAAGTCATCTACCTCATGAGAGAAGTGTTTACTCTTGCTCTCAACTGTGAAATACACTTACACAGGTTAATATACTCTCATAGTCAAATCGTATTTCCGCATAACCATATGCTTGGCAAAGATCTCAAAAATCAACTCATAACCGCTTCATTACTAGGATCACAAAGGACTTGCTTTTGGGTTGTAATGTTGACTCTTTGGCAAAGGTAGGAAAATATAGATAAAGTGACTAATCCACTAGTAGATAATTACCTTAGAGCTCTGTTTTTAATCAAACAGCTTCATCTTCTCCATCTTATTCTCATGATCTTTGCTATTCTCCTTTTCCTTCTTTATTTTGGAATCAACATCTTCTTTCTTCAAAGTACAAGGGCACCAATTTCGGGCACTACCCATCTAAGCAATCGGGATACCGATTTCGGGCACTACCCCTAAATAAGATTTAACTATATTTTTCCTTCACTTCATACCACTCCACAAAATTTTTCTTCCTTTCATTCAAGCTAGCATATATTCACCTCAACTCTCTACTAATGAATAAGGTATACAAAAAGGCTCAAGTAAAGGACGAATAAAGGCTTTTTTATAAAAGCTTGCCAAAGAAAAAGCTTTTAAAGGCTCAATAGGGCTTCCAATGATATATACAGTATATAGGAAGGTGAAATTTGGCTATGTGACTCAAATACACAATAATGGCCTAAGATCATGTCCTAATAACCAATCAATCATAAGTCTCACACAAGACTCCAAGCCAAGTTCTAGAATATGAATATATGAACGATTCTCACAAGAATAAACTATCATGCACGGATGTAGCATGATTTCATAAGGCTCAAATTCTCACATGGGTAATAGATTCCTAAGCACTCCTCATAGCATATAATCAAGATTAATTCCACAATGAATTCCACATATTTAACAAGTTATACATGCTTCTCATCAACAAAATCAACACATACAAAATACGAATACAACATACTTATCAAAGAGTCAACAACCCATCATAACAATCCAAATCAAGTCACAAATCAAATCAAATCCAACATCAGAATCAGTATAGAATATCAGTACATGCCACTCATACCATTAAATACCCAATCTGTCAAGAGAAAAGAGAAGAGGGATGAGATGAAGCAGACAAAGAGAAAAACCTGGCGTACTCTACTCCTTCGGAGCATCATCATCATCGCTAATCTCCATGCGCCATAAGTAGAAATCTCTCTGAAGTACCCAAAGCTTCATCTAATAATCTTATCTTATGCATGCAATATGATAGATTAATGCCTTCAAATCATCAAGAGACAAACCAATCGCAGACTTATACTTCCTAAGCACATCTAATAACTCATCGAGTTGATCATCAGTTAAAGAAGAAGATACAATTACCAGATATGTTTCATTGTCAGCTAAATAGGCATACTTCAAGTGCTTCGGTAGCGGTTTCAACTCCTCTTTCTTCTCCTCTTTTGCTGTGCTCTCTCGATCCAATGGCAAGTACTTTCTAGTCCACTTCATCTCTTCAATCTTGGTTCTTTTTTATTCATACCTGTCATCACCTAAAGCAACTAAATTTTCAAGAAATTCAATATATACCTCATTAGAGAGCTCATCTAGCTCTGTGGTGGGAAAAGTAAGAGATTCCGCCAAGCATATCTCCAAGGGATCCTTCGAAAGGATCAAGGACATATCTTCCTTCACGATCTCCTCCACCACATTAATGCTGTGACACTGCGTCTCCATCGGCATCTTTATTGCTTTGTCAAGGCTGAACAGAATCTCTTCTTTGTCCATTCGTAGCCTTAGCTCACCCTTTTGAACATCAATCATAGCTCCAGCAGTAGCAAGGAATGGTCTCCCTAAGATAAGAGAGACATTATCCTTGTCATCTTCCATCTTGAGCACTAGAAAGTCCATAGGAAAGACCAGTTTCTCCACTTTCACTAAAATATCTTCAATCAAACCCTTCGAAAAAGTCATAGACCTATCCGCCAATTGTAGAGCAATTGATATGGGAGTTAACTCCCCCAAACCAAGCCTTTGAAATATTGACAAGGGCATCAAATTGATGCTTGTCCCAAGATCACACAAGGCTCGTCGTGCCGGCCCCTTTCCAATTTCACATAGAATAGTGAGGCTTTTCGGATCCTTTAACTTAGCTGGCAGCTTTCTCTGAATGATTGAGCTGTAGTTCTTAGACGAATTCACCATTTCAATTCCATTCAAGCTTCTCTTCTTCAAAAGTATATCTTTTAGAAAGCGAGCATAATATGGCATCTCCAAGATTGCTTCAGAGAAAAGAATGCTCAAGCTTATCTTGTTTATGATATCTGAAAACTTCTTGAACTTTTCTTCCAATCCCTTCTTAACTAACCTGAAGGGAAACGGAGGAGGTATCTTTGTCTTTGGAATTCCCCATTCATTACGTTCCACCTTCTCTGCTTTATCTTTCTCGGCTCTAAATCTCTTCGCTCTTTCCCATTTCTTTTGCACTATAAGCTCAGTATTCTGTCCTTGGGATGACACTGGAGTAGGATTAACATCAAGTAAAGCATTCTGCGTGAAAAATGATGCTGGACGAGGTGGTTCGACCTCTATTCGACCATGAGTACTGGTCAAACCAGGTGTGTAGTGGTTGAATCGTGCATCAGAAAATTTGGCATCCCTCGTACAGGTCGATTCGACCATGGTTCGACCTTCAGGGTTGGTCAAACCAGGGGTGGGTTGGTCGAACCCGACTTCAAAAAACTCTGGATAGGCTGGTTCGACCGTGGTTCGACCTTTAAGGTTGGTCGAACTAGGGTAATGTTGGTCGAACAGACCATCTGATCGCTCCGGAGGTTGCTAGGTGCTTGGTTCGACTTAGCTGATGTGGTTTGACCTGTAGTCTTGGTCGAACCCTAGTCAAATTGAGGTTCAAAATTTGTTTTCGGCATCATCGATCCATCATATTGTGTTCCAGACTTTAATGTGATGGCATGATACTCTTTCAGGTTCGTTATACTTTGAGATGGGAACTTTTCCTTCTCCACTGTTTGAGTCAGTTGATTAACATTCCTGGCCATCTGCCCCATCAACAATGTCAAGTCCTTCATCTTCTTAGATATATCCTCATGATTTTTATCTATTTTCGCCTCCAACTTTGCCTCTAGAAGATCCACTCTTGCATCATTCCTCGCCATGTACCTATTCACTGTATCCTCAAAACCAGGTTTTCCTTCTTCAACTTGGTGTGCATAAATCTAAGAAAAATAAGCATTAAAAATTAAAGACAAGAATAAAATAGTCTTAATTAAACTAGATATAATAAATTAATAATTAATGTCGTCCCCGGCAACGGCGCCAAGAACTTGATGGGTGTTTTCTCAACACACAATTAATCCCCAAGTATGAAGGATGTTATTGTAGATTTGATAAGTGACCAATAGATATTTATCGAACCCAAGGGACATATTATTAATCTAATTATAATCTAACTTATTAAGACTAGGTTGTCAATAAATTGGTGGAATAATTAATTAACTAATAAATAATAATTTAAATAGCGAATAAAATAAATAAGTTGTAGAGATTAAACGAAGGTGAACAAGTGAGAAATTAGGTAGTTCGTCAGGCAATCCAGTTTTACTCATTAACTTTCCTTCCGTGTATCAATGTCCGACTCTGCCTTGTGGAATATGGACGCATCGCTAGACCATACAAATCTACTCTATAGACACAAGTAAATCAGCGTGTGACGCGTGTGAATATTCTTGGAGCAAGAAATATAATTTACCCCCTTTCTAGGTACTATCAGTATCAATTATTTCCTGTGCACTAAGTACTCTAACCCGATATGATCTCCCTTTATAGGTACTATGAAGTTATTCTCTTTATCCTACTTATTAACCCAAATCAGATTCAATTAACAAGTATTTATAAAAGTTAGTTCTTATGAGACTTCGGAGTCCCCTCAATTAGAATCATAGCATGTAATCCTGCTCAGCAGTGAACACACTCAATAAATAATCAAGATATGTATTCAGACTTTACATAACAATTAATGATGTACAAAACAACTCTGAGTATGAGTTAAAAAGGCATAGTCTTATATAAAATAAACCACAAATAGTGCTGTACGGAGTATACACAAGGAAGTTCAATTAAATAATAAAACCTTCATAAACCCTAGAACTACAGAAGCGGTTCTAGCCCATGATTGATCGAAGAACAATCATGGTGGTTGGATCGATCTTACCCATAGTCTTGAAAATTATAAGATAAATTAAGAAGCGAAGTAAACCCTATATGTGGGCATTATCGTGTTTCTCTCCGTCTTGAATCTTCACTTGATTCTTACTTGATTTAACAGACGACTCTCTCTCCACAGCTCCATAGGATGATGGTAGGGTTTCGAATATTGTGTAGAAGGAAGGTGTTATCTTTCTGCTGCATGGGGTCTTCCTTTTATACTTTTAGCTCCTGCAATGGACCTCTAATGGGCTTTTAAGCGAAAACATATACTAAAGGTATAAAAATATGGATCCAAAAACTTCTCGCATGTTGATGCGAGGAGGATTGTGTTGTTTAAATTCTCGCTTACTGAAAGAGTGAGAGATTGGTACGATATTCTTAATGTTGCAGATTGCACTACCTGGGAGCAATTGAAATTGAAGTTCTTGGAGAGATACATGCCATCTTCCAAGGTGTTCAGGATGAAGTAAGACATCAATCAATTTGCTATCGGTAGTAGAGAGAAATTTCATGAAGCTTGGGACAGATTCAAGGACATGCTTCGAAAGTGTCCACATCATGGGCTATCTAAAGCTCAATATATCAATATTTTCTATAATGGGTTGGATTGTGATTCCCGAGTTTTATTGGATGCTTCTTCTAATGGAGCATTACTTACTAAGACACCCGTTGAGACCGAGAAGCTCTTTGAGGACATTTCTATGAATTCAAGAGATTGGCCAACTGATAGAGTGAGAGGCACTTATGTTCTTGGAAAAGTAGCGCAGGTTGAGCATACTATGGTTAAGTCGAGTAAAGAAGATGAGATCGTCTCTAGTTTGGCTAATATCAACAAGTTACTTGAGTCACAGCAAAAGCAGATTACTGAAATAGCGCAGCGAGTACTAATTATTCAGCAGAATATTGATAATGAAAGAGCTAGCCAAGAGAAATTAGAAGAGACAAACTATGCCATAGGTCAAAGTATTCAAGGAACAAGGTTCCAAAATAAAAAAAAACCGAAGTTATCAAGGGAACTACAATAATCGTGGTCCCCCTGGTAATTATCAACAACCAAAGAGGCCGGAGTTTTCATAGAGTAATCCTAATGTAGCAGTACAACCTCCTGTTGGTGTTGATCCATGTGCTAAGGTTGAAGAAGGAAAACCTGATTTTGAGGATACGGTGAACAGGTACATGGTGAGGAATAATGCAAGAGTGGATAGTCTAAAGGCAAAGTTGGAGGCTAAAATTGATAAAAATCATGAGGATATATCTAAGCAGATGAAAAACTTGACGTTGTTGATTGGTCAGATGGCCGGGAATGTTAATCAATTGACCCAAACGGTGGAGAAGGGAAAGTTCCCATCTCAAAGTATAACGAACCTAAAAAAGTGCCATGCCATCACATTAAGGTCTGGAACACAGTATGATGGACCGATGATGCTGGAAACAAATTCTGGAGCTCCAGGAGCTCGATTCGACCAGGGTCGACCAAGACTACAGGTCGAATCACATCAGCTAAGTCGAACCAAGCACCTGGGTAACCTCCGGAGTAATCAAATAGTCAGTTTGAGTAACATTACCCTGGTTCGACCAATCCTAAAGGTCAAACCACGTTCGAACTAGCCTGTCCAGAATTCTCTGAAGTTGGGTTCGACCAATCCAGCCATGGTTCGACCAACCCTGAAGGTCGAACCGACCTGTACGAGGGACGCCAAATTTTTTGATGCATCGTTCGACCATTACACGCCTGGTTCGACCAGCACTCAAGGTTGAACCGAGGTCAACCACCTCGTCCTGTACTATTTTTCGCGTAGAATGCTTTACATGCTGTTAATGCTGCTCCAGTGCCATCCCAAGGACAGAATACTGAGCTTATAGTGGAAAAGAAATGGGAAAGAGCGAAGAGATTGAGAGCCGAGAAGGACAAAGTAGAGAAGGTGGAACGTGATGAATGGGGAATTCCAAAGACAAAGATACATCCTCAATTTCCTTTCAGGTTAGTCAAGAAGGGATTGAAAGAAAAGTTCAAGAAGTTTTTAGACATCATAAACAAGATAAGCTTGAGCATTCCTTTCTTTGAAGCAATCTTGGAGATGCCATATTATGCCTACTTTCTAAAGGATATACTTTTGAAGAAAAGAAGCTTGAACGAATTGAAATGATGAATTTGTCCAGGAAGCTTCACTATTCTATGTGAAATCGAAAAGGGGCCGGCACAATGAGCCTTGTGTGATCTTGGGGCAATCATCAATTTGATTCCCTTTGTCAATATTTTAAAGGTTTGGTTTGGGGAAGTTAACTCCCACAATAGTTTCTCTACAATTGGCGGATAGGTCTATGACTTTTTTGAAGGGTGTGACTGAAGATGTTTTAGTAAAAGTGGAGAAATTGGTCTTTCCTGTGGACTTTCTAGTGCTCAAGATGGAAGATGACAAGTATAATGTCCCTCTTATCTTAGGGAGACCATTCTTTGCTACTACTGGAGCTATAATTGATGTTCAAAAGGGTGAACTAAGGTTGTGAATGGACAAAGAAGAGGATCTATTCAACCTTGACAAAGTAATAAAGATGCCGATGGAAACGCAGTGTCACAGCATTGATGTGGTAGAGGAGATCGTGAGGGAAGATATGTCCTTGATCCTTTCGAAGGATCCCTTGGAGACATGCTTGGCAGAGTCTCTTACTTCTCCCACCACAGATCTAGATGAGCTCTCGAACGAGGTATGCATTAAATTTCTTGAAAATTTACTTGCTTTGGGTGATGACAGGTATGAATAAAAAAGAACCAAGATTGAAGAGGTGAAGTGGACTAGAAAGTACTTGCCATTGGATCGAGAGAGCACAGCAAAAGAGGAGAAGAAAGAGGAGTTGAAACCGCTACCAGACCACTTGAAGTATGCCTATTCAGGTGACAATGAAACATGTTCGGTAATTGTATCTTCTTTTTTAACTGATGATCAACTCGATGAGTTATTAGATGTGCATAGGAAGTATAAGTCTGCGATTAGTTGGTCTCTAGATGATTTGAAAGACATTAATCCATCATATTGCATGCATAAGATAAGGTTATTAGATGAGGCTAAGGGTAGCATTCAGAATCAGCGGAGGGTGAATCCCGAGATTCAAAAGTGATTAGGAAGCAAATCCTAACATGGTTTGATAAAGGAATTATATATTCAATTTGTGATAGTCCCTTATGAGTCCATTGCATGTTGTAGCTAAAAAATGGGGCATGACGATTGTCAAGTCTGATGATGGAGAGGCATTAGCCACTAGGATTCTTACGGGGTAGCGTGTGTGTACAGATTATAGGAAACTAAATGAAAATACATGCGAAGACCACTTTCCCCTTCCTTTTATGAATCAAATGCTTGATCGTCTTTCAGGGTATGATTTTTATTATTTCTTGGATGAGTACTCGGGGTATAATCAAATCATGATTGCACCCGAGGACCTGGAAAAGACTACTTTTACTTACCCTTATAGAACTTTTGTCTTCAGGAAGATGCCTTTTAGATTATGTAATGCACCTACTACATTTCAGCGTTGCATGATGGCTATATTTGATGGTTTGATAGAAAAGATCATGGAGGCGTTTATGAATGATTTTTTTATGTTTTTGGTTCCTCCTTTGATATTTGTTTGACTAACCTGTCTACTGTGTTGAAGAGATGTGTTGATACTAACTTGGTTTTAAATTGGGAGAAGTGTCACTTCATGGTAAGAGATGGGATTATCTTGGGACATCATATTTCAGCCAAAGGATTGCAAGTTGATAGAGCAAAGGTGGTGGCGATTGAGAAGCTTCCACCACCCACTAATGAGAAGGGAGTGCGGCCTTTCCTTGGACATGCAGGATTTTATAGAAGATTTATTAAAGACTTCTCAAAATACTCCAAGTCGTTGTCTCACTTACTTGAAAAGGATGTTCCTTTTAATTTTGATGATGAATGTCTAACAGCTTTTCAGGTTTTGAAGGAGGTACTTATTACGGCACCTATCTTGATCACACCGGATTGGACTCAGCTGTTTGTACTTATATGTGATGCAAGTGATCTAGCACTTGGAATGGTGCTTGGGCAGTTGAAAGAGAAGAAATTCTGCGCCATTTACTATGCGAGTAAGACTTTTGATGCAGCATAAAAGAACTACATTGTCACTGAAAAGGAGTTTCTAGCTGTTGTGTATGCATTCAATAAATTTCAACAGTATTTGATTGACATGAAGACTATAGTGTACACGGATTATTCTGCAATCCGGTACTTGATGGAGAAGAAGGAGGTGAAGTCAAGGATTATTAGATGGATCCTTCTTCTACAAGAGTTTGATATGGAGATCCAGGATAAGAAAGGTATAGATAATGTGTTAGCAGATCACCTATCAAGGTTGGAGACAAGGGAGCACTGCGATGATTCTTTCGATTACATAGAGGAGATGTTTCTTGATGAGAAGATTATGGCAGTGTTTGCTGAAGGAGCAGAGAAAGCTTGTGTCGTAGCGGCTCAAGGAATGGATCCATGGTATGCGGATTATATCAATTACATTGCCGTAGGAGAAATTTCGAAAGATCTCAATAGGTATCAACTTGCTAAATTCAAGAGAGATGTTGAGACTTTCATATGGTATGATCCATTTGTCTACAAAATTTATACGGATTCTATCATCCGTAGGTGTGTGACTGAGATGGAGATGGAGAGTGCCCATGATTTTTTCCATGCACAACCTAACGGGGGGCACTTCGGAGCCCAAAAGATTGCAGCGAAGGTACTTCAATCTGCTCTTTATTGGCCTACTTTGTTTAAAGATTGTGAATCCTATGTAGCGACATACGATAGATGTCAACGGATAGGAAACATAAGTAGAAGAGATGAGATGCCACTTCAACCGAGTATTGTTGTTGAAATCTTCGATTTATGGGGAATCGATTTTATGGGGCATTTCCCCCATCCAATGGATTCCTCTATATCCTTCTTGCTGTGGATTATGTTTCTAAGTGGGTGGAAGCCATTCCTACTCGCATGAATGATGCTAAGACTGTGTTA
Source organism: Pogostemon cablin (assembly GCA_023678885.1). Taxonomy (NCBI): domain Eukaryota; kingdom Viridiplantae; phylum Streptophyta; class Magnoliopsida; order Lamiales; family Lamiaceae; genus Pogostemon; species Pogostemon cablin. The sequence continues at coordinate 13,104,772 of CM042993.1, forward strand.
TCGTTCTTGAAGAAACATATCTTTGCCCGCAATGGAGTTCCTAGAGAACTTGTAAGTGATGGAGGTTCCCACTTCGTCAACAAGCTTCTTGAAAGAGTTCTCAAGGAGTATGGTGTTAAGCATAGGGTTACTACACCTTATCATCCTCAAGCTAATGGGCAAGCCGAGGTCTCCAATCAACAAGAGAAACAAATTTTGGAGACAGTAGTCAGAACTAATAGGAAAGATTGGGCTATGAAGCTCGATGATGTTTTGTGGGGATTCCAAACTGCTTACAAGATTGTGCTTGACATGTCACCTTATCAAATTATCTATGGGAAGCCGTGCCACTTACCCATAGAGATTCAACATAAGTCTTTTTGAGCATTGAGAAGTTTGAACTTATGTCTTAAGGATCAAAAGGAGTTGAGGTTGACTCAAATAAATCCACTAGACGAGTTCAGAAATCAAGCTTATAAAATTCGGTGATCTACAAGGAAAGAATGAAGAAATGGCATGATTCGAAGATCACTTACAAGGAATTCAAGCAAGGTGATGAGGTATTACTCTTTAACTCTCGTTTGAAGCTCTTTGCAGGAAAATTGAAATCGAAGTGGACGGGACCGTTCATTATCCATAGAGCCTGCGGAGGGGGGAGTTTTGAGATCATGGATAAGGACGGAGACATCATAGAGGTGAATGGACATCGATTGAAGCATTATAAGTCGCCGGATGATGCTTGCATCGTCTTTGAGGATACCTTACATTGATTTGGTACCATCGTGACTCTCCGACGTTAAACAAGAGCGCATGTTGGGGGACTTTTCATCATGTTTTATTGCTTTATTTCATTAAGTGTGAGTAAAAAATTTTTATATTTGACGTGCTTACTTATTTGAAATTACATCTCTTTTCAAACTTAGTTTCGACTATAGTTTCTACTAAGTTTGGGGGTGTGATGTACTTACCTCATCATAGCACCGAGAGTATGATATTTTCTTTGTAACGTTTATTAGGGAAGTTAATTTTTTGCGTCATATTAAAACTTTAATCGGTGTTGATGTATCAATTTTTTTGCAATTTGCCTAATGTTCAGTGGTGTTTTAGTTATCGTGTCATATGCGGAGTATATATACATTAATTATTGAGTCTTAATGGTGGTTCTCTAGTATAGTTTTGCTCTATTTTGGTACCTAATGATCGTTTTTAGCTTGAAGTTTGCAGGGGTCAAAGAAAAGTTGCGTTAGAAGGAACAGCAGGCCAGTTCGACCAAAGGTATAAGTCAAACCAGTTGGTTCGGGTCGAACTAGGGGATCAGAAAAATTGATACAGGCTGGTTCGACCATGATGCCTTGTTTCGACCTGTGGTTTGAGTCGAACCAGCCATCTGAAAGTTTGTTACAGGTTGGTTTGACCTCGACGTTATGGTTCAACCAATGGTTCGAGTCGAACCAAACCCAAGTGTTGTCCAAAAGCGTGGTTCGACCACGACATAGTGGTTCGACCACTTGGTTCGAGTCGAACCAGCCCAGGTAAGTCATGTTTAATTTTGATTCTCGCCCTTGTTCCGTATATTCTTCACACCGCCCGCACTCGAATCCTCTCCGAACCAAAAACCCTCTCTTCCAAAACTTCGATTTCATGTCTTTTTACTTCGACTAAAACACTTCCTACCCTTCCCATACTTGATTTCTCATGTATTTGGGGAATTTTAATTGAAAAACTAGGGTTTTCCATCTAATTTAGGGGTTTTCATCTCTTGTTCATACTAAGACATGGCTGGATCGAAAGGAACGTTCTCTTGACCCTATTACCCTAGGATTGAAAGTCTATTGCTTGATTTTAAGTGGGTAAGTTGATTGAACTAGTTTTTATGTAGATTCACAGTGTTATTTAGATTTTTGTTTGAAATTTCTTATGAACAAGTGATGGGTCCGATTTTGATTGTTGATTTTTGTTTAGACCTTGATGTTCTACTTGAAATAGTTGAGAAATTTGTGTGGTGAGGAGAAGCATGTTAGAATTATGGTGGATTTGTGAGGATATTTAAGTGAATGTAATTTTGAAGTGAAGTTGGAATAGCATGTTTATGGATTCATAAATTAATCTTATGAACACGTGGAGTCGGGAGCATGTTTATTTGAAGATGATTATGCATGAACAACTTGAAGTCTTGAGTAGAGTTTAGTGTATAATTATATGATTTTGGTTGGTTTGCCTTTCTTGTATTTATTTGGTATTGAAGTATTACTCTTATAGAAAAAGAAAAGGTAACTGAAATTCGCTCCAAGAGGAGGGAGAATAGGCAGCCTAGTGAAGACAAGGTTACAAAAAAATTACGGCTTAAGGAGAGGCTGCCGAGGAACTTCCATATGCAAATGGAGAATTGGGAGGAGATTAAGGATCGATGGGGTGCGATGTCTGACAAGATCACTCGCACGAGATACTAAGATGATGGGGCCATGGTTACGATGAATATCCATGATGACATTATGTGGATGTTTGATCAAGTGGGCATCCGTCATTTCATGGAGTTGAAGAGGCCTACGTATTTTCATGTGACTGCGGAACATGGACAGCTTAAAATTTTAATGTGCTGCTGGGAACTCCGAGAGGATTTCTAGGCATGAGAATGGGTACTTCAGACCAAATGATTTTTGGATATCTATCTCAGGAGATGATATGGACTTCAAGACGAAGGAGGCTCATTCTGCATTGATTCGTAACCCAGTCATTATATACATGGATAGAGTTTTGAGCAATACATTATTTTTTCGTTCTGAGGGAAGTTGCGTATTCAGAGGAGAGTTGTATGCTCTGTGGTGTATGTTGAATGGAGTGCAGTTTAATGTGGGTACATATTTGATTCAGCAGCTTTACAGATTCAGGAGTTCCTCTTTTCAAAGAGTGAATATTGGAGGATTGCTTACTTCCGTGGCTGAGTCGTACCACATGGATTTCACTGGTATTACTCATATCTTAGAGGATCCTGATCTAGTGATGAGTGCATGTGTTCGAGCTGGATTTGCGTTGCATCAAGGTGGAGACTGGTTGTTTACTAGGGGTCCAACCCCTATTCCTTCATGTTTCCATATGATGTGAGGGCTTTGATTACGATCCGGAATGATGAGAATAGATTGATGAACACTATTGCGCATGAGGCGATATCAATAACATGCTTAAGGAGAGGAGATTAGAGGACTGTAGCTCAGATGTACGCTGCTGGGATGTTTTGGGATTTGCAAAGGATAGTAGACCAAGCGCAGTAGCAGCAGCAGCCTCTGCAAGAAGGGCACATTTAGCAGATGCATGGAGATGAGCCTCTTGAGCATCCTGTGATGGATATACCGCAGCCGCAGCAGCATGAGATGCCACCACCACCACATCCACAGCAGCAGCATTGGGGCAATCCTGATGAGTTCTACAAGGAGCAGTTTCGATTGATGAATGAGCACCTTGTCAAATTGAACAATAATCAAAGGAAGACAAACCGCCAACTTGCTTTAGCGAACACGAACTATGTTGTGCTCAGTGTGAGATATGATGCTATGGATAGAAGATTGTGAGAGTTGCAAGCCAACGATCGATAGATGGATAGGAAGCTTTGGGTACTTCAGAGAGATTTCGACTTATGGCGCATGGAGATTAGTGATGATGATGATGCTCCGAAGGAGTAGAGTGCGACATGTTTTCTCTTTATCTGCTTCATCTCATCCCCCTTCTCTTTTCTCTTGACAGGATGGGTATTTGGTGGTGTGAGGGGCATGTACTGATATTCTATACTGATTCTGAGTTTGGATTGATGTGTGAGACTTGATTTAGATTGTTATGATGGGTTGTTGACTCTTTGATAAAGTATATTGCATTCGTATTTTTCATGTGTTGATTTTGTAGATGAGAGGCATGTATAACTTGTTAAGTATGCGGAGTTCATTGTGGAATTGATCTTGGTTATATGCTATGAGGAGTGCTTAGGAATCTATTACCCATGTGAGAATTTGAGCCATGTGAAGTCATGCTACATCCATGCATGATAGTTTATTCTTGTGAGAATCATTCATATGACTGTATTCTAGAACTTGGCTTGGAGTCTTGTGTGAGACTTACGATTGATTAGTTATTAGGACATGATCTTAGGTCATTATTGTTTATTTGAGTCACTTAGCCAAACTTTACCTACCCATATACTGTATAATATCATTGGAAGCCCTGTTGAGTATTTAAAAGCTTTTTCTTTGGCAAACCTTGATAAAAAAAACCTTTATTCATCCTTTACTTGAGCCTTGTTGAATACCGTATTCATTAGTAGAGAGTTGTGGTGAATATACGCTAGTTTGAGTATGAAGAAGAAGGAAGAAAAATTTGATCGAGTGGTTTGAAGTGAAGAGAAATAAATAGTTAATTCTTGTTTAGGGGTAGTGCCTAAAATCGGTACTCTGACTACTTAAAAGGGTAGTGCCGAAATTGATATTCTTATACTCTTAAGAAAGAAGATGTTGATTCCAAGGAAAAGAAGGAGAAGTTGAATTGCAAAGATCATGGGAATAAGATGGAGAAGATGAAGCTGATTGATGAAAAGCAAAGCTCCAACGTAATTCTCTACTAGTGAATTAGTCACTTTATCTATATTTTCCTACCTTTATTAAATAGCCAACATTACAACACAAGAGCAAGTCCTTTGTGATCCTAGTAACGAAGCGATTATGGGTTGATTTTTGAAACCTTTGCCAAAATTATGGTTACGCGGGAATATGAATTGAAAATGAGCGTATATGTTAACCTTTTTAAGTTTACTTCATACTTGAGAGCGAGAGTAAATACTTATCTTGTGAGCTAGATGACTTAGTACTCCGAATTGTATTATAATTGAGTGATGTTTTTGCATGAATGAAATGTATGATGCGAGAGGTACTTATTTTTAATTGATAGAATTGCATGTGTAGGTATGTTTTGTACTTGACTTGATGGCCTCATGAATTTTGTACTCACTCTTGTGTTTTGATTTTGTTGCCTCGGAACGAGCAACATGTAAGTTTGGGAGTTTGATGAGAGTGAAAATTCACATAATTTAAGCTCTGATTTTTATGATAATGATGTGTGATTTGATCTTAAGTCGATATAAATTGAGATATGTAGTGAAAAGTCACGAATTAGGTGCGTTTGAGACCGTTTGAGCGGATTGTCGAAGGAAAACAAGATAGAAGTGTTAGGAACCGGAAAAGGGTATTTATGCACCTGGTTCAACCAAGAAGCTTGTGGTTCAACCACTGGTTCGGGTCAAACCAGGCACTCGCAAGTTCGTTACAGTGCGGTTCGATCACGATGATGTGGTTCGACCAGCCATGAAGGTCGAACCATGGTCAAACCAAATGCCTAAAGTGGTGCAAAGTGATTTGACCCCGATGCTTCTGGTTTGACTAGTGGTTCGAGTCGAACCAACCATCTACCAGTTCATTAAAGGCCGGTTCGACCAGGGGATTAGTGGTTCGACTAAGGGATTTGGTCGAACTAACACCCGAGAAGTTTTCGGATCCATATTTTTACACCTTCAGTACGTGTTTTCACTCAAAAAGCCCATTAGAGGTCCATTGGAGGAGCTAAAGGTATAAAAGGAAGACCTTACGTAGCAGAGAGAGACCACTTTCATTCTACACAACATCCAAAACCCTACCATCATCCTACGGAGCTATGGAGAGAGATTTGTCTGTCGAATCAAGTGAGAATCAAGTGAAGAATCAAGACAGAGAGAGACGCGACGGCGCCCACATCTAGGGTTTACTTCGCTTCTTAATTTATCTTGTAATTTTCAAGACTATGGGTAAGATCTATCCAACCACTATGATTGTTCTTCGATCAATCATGGGCTAGAACCACTTCGGTAGTTCTAGGGTTTATGAAGGTTAAACAATTTAATTGAACTTCCGTGTGTATACTCCATATAATATTACTTGTGGTTTATTTTATATAAGACTATGGCTTTTTAATTCATACTCAGAGTTGTTTTGTGCATAATTAATTGTTATATAGAGTCTGAATACATATCTTGATTATTGATTGAGTGCGTTCACTGCTGAGGAGGATTTAATATTATGATTCTAAGTGAGAGGACTCCGAAGTCTCATAAGAACTATCGTATATAAATACTTGTTAATTGAATTTTATTCGAGTTGATAAGTAGGATAAAGAGAATAACTTCATAGTACCTATAAAGGGAGATCATATCGGGTTAGAGTACTTAGTGCACGGAAAATAATTAATACTGATCGATAGTACCTAGAAAGGGGGGTGAATTATATCTCTTGCTCCAAGAATATTCACACGTGTTAAACGCTTATTTACTTATGTCTATAGAGTAGATTTGTATGGTTAAGTGATGCGTCTATTTTCCACAAGGCAGAGTCGAACATTGATACATGGAAGAGAAGTTAATTAGTAAAACTGGATTGTCCGACGAACTACCTAATTTCTCACTTGTTCACCTTCATTTAATCTCTACTGCTTGTTTATTTTATTCGCTATTTTAGTTATTTGTTCATTAGTTAATTAATTATACCATCAATTTATTGCCAACCTAGTCTTAAGAAGTTAGATTTTATTTAAATTAATAATAATACGTCCCTTGTGTTTGATAAATTATTTGGTCACTTATCAAAGCTACAATAATATCCTTCATACTTGGGGATTAATTGTGTGTTGAGAAAATACTCATCAAGTTCTTGAACACCTTCCAGTACATGAAAACGTTTAAAATCGGCCCAGTTGAGTCAGATTCGAAGCAAAAAGTATAAAAGGGGATCCAAACACACAAGAAATGGGAAGATCGATCATTCATCCACTACGCCTCATCATCCACACACACACGTCTGATCTCCACCCATCAATCACATCATCTATCCTATCTTCCATCCAATCCGAAGGAGATCCAAGGGCAAGTTGAGAGAGATCGGATAATCAGAGAGACAGAGAAAGAACGCAGATCTACACTGACGCTAGGGTTTCGTGTTTCTTGTCTTTCTTCTTCTTTGTTTTGATTATTGTTATGAATTTCATAGCCATGAGTGTTGATTGTAACCTCATGGGCTAAAACTCTTTTATAATTCTAGGGATTGAAGGTTAGGATAATTGATTTGGAACCTTACACAAGTATTGTGAATTCATGCTATTTACATTCTAATTTATTTGTTTGATTCAAACTTTGTTTATATGTCTATAACGTCTCCACAATATACCATTGTTATTGCCCGTGATGCTTGGCATGTTGTGTTGGCTTGTGTGCATATATAGTTTATATTGTCTATTTACTAGGAATTATAGTAGTTTGTCTGTGAATACGGTAATCTTGAGGGCTGGTAAATTAGATACTTGATTTTCTTAGTAGAACAATGCAATTAAGAATTCAAGTAGGAAGTGAATAAGATTGAGTAGTACTTTCAGAGAATATTTGTTAGTCAAACTGGCCATCCGGAGGTTTTTTAAGTTTGCATTATTAGTATCTAGGAAGAAGGTCCAAAACTATTCACGCATCTTTTGATATAAATTGAATAATACTATTAACTTGAAATCAAATCATAATTGGTGGGTTAATAGGGCTTAGTGATGTATTTTCATTAAAATAGCATGAATGAACAATAAGGACGTCTAGGAAACCAAATTAATTGCATTAAACTTAATACCCTTAGAGTTGTTACTCCTCTCTCTTATTTATTTTATTTATTAAGTTATTTGTTATTTCAATTCTTTAGATATTAATCAAATTCATACCTTGGAAATTGGTTAAATAAATTCTAGTTGAATGGTAATTTAAAATAAATAGATAATTAACTATCTTCTAAGGGAACGATATTTAACTTGGGTACTTGCCTCTGCAATTGACATCCTTACACTTGAGGATTAAATTGAAGTGCGCAAAATACGCCTATCAGTGGCAGTGCAATAATAATTCTTTAGTGGATTGAATTATTAATATTGGGCTTAAGTATAAGTTTTGGGCTAAACTTGGATGCCTAAGCCCAATAAAGGCCCAACCTTAATTTCTCCTCCTGGTCCTTGTTGTAGCTTATAAATAAGCCTTCCCAATAGTCTGGAAACATAGAATTACATGCCTAATCAATTTTTAAGATGATAAATTAGATTTCTCATCGGATAAGAGAGAACGTGAGAAATTCGAGGGAGACCGCGGATTGGGATCGCCTAGAGGATCATCGTCCACTCGACGTCTAGACGAGGCATAGGAATATAGTAGAAGATCAAGAGGTCATTTCTGTAGCTGTTCAAACATCTCCGCCTGTCTTTGGTGAAAGGTAAACCTTCTTGATTTTTTCGCTGCGTTAGATGTGCATGGAACCCAAACGAATTATGTAGACCATAAGATCCAATCACCATCGCCTTATCCATTTTCAAAAAGCTTGATTTAGGAATGGTGAAGCCTAAAGCTGTGACATTGTAGCTAGTTGATCAATCTATTCATAGCCTAAGGGGTGATCGAGGATGTACTGCGAAAATCGCGAAGTTCATATTTAAGTGGTCTTCCTAGTCTTAAACCTGGAAGAGGATAGCATTTTTTTCTCTTATTCTGAGGAAGTCATTCTTAGCCACAACTAGAACACTTATTAATGTACATTAAGGAGAACTAAGTTGAAGACCTAAGTTGAGACTGGGGGATGAAGAAGTAGTATTCTCACCATATCACGTTATGAAATGGCCAAGTGAATAAGTGGAATGCAAATTCATAAGAAACTTGCATAAGCGGAAATCTGAATTATTTTGACTAATTTCTCTCCTAATATTTTAGTGATGAATTTACTTAATGCTTGCTTGCTTTAAATGCTTACGGGAAGGACAAGGAAGAGGAAGCCAGAATTGATGGACCAAGGTAGGAACAAAAATTTCTACCCTTTGAGAAGGAAGAGAATTAACCTAATGAAGAGAAGAAGGAAGAATTAAAACTACTACCGGATCATTTTGCATATGCCTATCTAGGTGTAGGGGTGGTAATTCCCGACACGACACGATAGCAAGACACGAGCACGACACGATAACTGTGGGTTAGTATTTGGTCTTATTGGGTTCGTGTCATTATCGTGTCAACTAAATAAGGACACGAAATTTCATGTCGCGTTCGTATCGAGTTCGTGTCAACCCGTTAAGCACGATTAATATTAACAGATGACCCATTAACCTGTTAACAACCCGATATAAATATAAAATTAGGTAAATATAAAAATACTTATAAATAAGTATAAAATATATTTACTTAAAAAATTAATACTTTTAATAAGTATTTTTATTTTTTTATTTTTAATTTTCTTATTATGTTGTTATCATATCGTGTCGTGTCAACTCATTATTTTTCGTGTTCGTGTCATATTTGGGTTTGTCCTTATCGTGTCGTGTCATTATCATGTCGACACGAAACTCAACTATTTAGCACAAATTGCCAACCCTATCTAGGTGAAGGTCAAACATATCCAGTAATTGAATATGCTCTAACTGAGAGTGAGTTGGATAAAATGCTTAGAGTCCTTGGGGAACATAAATCAACTATAGCATGGTTAATAGAAGATTTGAAAGGTGTTCACCCATCTATTTACATGTACAAAATTTGTTTAGAAGATGAAAATAAAACTTCTGTGTAATATTAAAGGCGTTTAAGTACTGCTATATAAGAGGTGGTAAGCAAGGAAGTATTAAAGTGATTGAACTCAGGTATCATATAGGCCTAGCTCTTATATCAGTCGTTTGCATGTTGTGGCCAAAAAAAGGGGTATGCCTATTGTGAACACAAAAAGAATTAGAGTTGATATCCGGTATACCAAGGACGTGCAAATGTGCACCCATATCTGTATATATGTTTTTTAATAATTGTATAATTTTTTTATTAAAAAGACTAACAAAAAATTCGCTAACAAAGTGTATATATTTTTATTCATTAGTGTATACATTTTTATTCATAAGTACATAAATTTCTGAAAATGGGTGCACAGGATAATTAACCAAATAATTAATATATTTTCATGGATTCCACATACAACACTAATACAATTATTCCTCTATAAATTAAAATAATTATATCTCTCAACCTAGTATATATTAAAATACTATTTTTTTTAATCTTTATGCAAACATTAAATATAACTCTATTTGCAAGACGAGAGAATATTACATTTTATTAAAGTCAAAGTCTTGGGTGCACCTGGGCGCTCAGATCTAGATCTATGCACCCAGTGCAAATGTTATACACATGTATTGAATGTTAGACCTTAGTATATATATGTGTTCCCTTGATTTTTTGAAAAAATTAATTATTTTCTTAATTAGACAATATTATCAGTTATATTTTAATCTTTGTGCAAACATTAAATGTAACTCTATTTGCAAGACGGAGAGAATATTACTTTTATTAAAGTCAAAGTCTTGCGTGCACCTTGGCGCCCAGATCTAGATCTATGCGCCCAGTGCAAATGTTATATGCATGTATTGAATGTTAGACCTATTAGTATATAAATGTGTTCCCTTGATTTTTTGAAAAAATTAATTATTTTCTTAATTAAACAATATTACCAGTTATAGACAATGTCTCTTGTGAGACAGTAATCATGTGAGACAGGTTATGAGACTGGTAAACCCATTGTTAAAGTATCATTCTTATATAAATAAAATATCCTTATTATTAGTTAAAGTATGTTTATATAAAGTATGATGAATAATGTATTAAAGTATGATTTTAGAGTGTTGTTATAGTATGATTTACCACAAACATAATTTAACTACCAATAAACATACTTTGCTTATACAACAAACGTACTTTAATAATGGGTCGACCCGTCTCACAATCCGTCTCAATTATACCCATCTCACAAGAGAGTAGCACCCAGTTATATTTTAACCGATCCTCTGAAACAAAAATCTCCTTATTAATTAAAATAAATATCTTTTAAAATAAAATGTAATATCATTAAACAATTTATTTATGGATTAGTGTGCATAAAAGATCAACTCTTTATTAATATGTTGATAGAGTATAACATAATTTTTTTCCTTAATGAAATAAAGTCTCAGATATTGTTGAAAAGTAGAGTCCAAATGGATTAGGCCCGTTAGGTCAGCCTGCCTCGCTATTATAAAGTGGTGGGTTGAGCTTAAGATTTATGAGCCCGTTTAAAAGCTGGCCTATATGGACTAGCCCAAACAGGCCACGAGCTTTGGCGGGTTGGGGGCAGGCTAGCTCGCCGGATTTTTTTATTTAATTTTTTAAATTTATAGTTTATGAACAATATAAAAAGTAAAATGATAAAAATTCATGAATTACCTTAATTTAATCTCAAATAAATTCTAGCTTTAAAATTTAATACTCCCTCCGTCCCGGTTAGCCCTTCACCGTTACTGTAGATATAAAGTTTAGAAAAGTAATTTTTTAATCAACATTGTTAACTTTTAGGGGTATTGTGACACTTTTAAGTAATAAATAATAATAAAGTAAATTATGTGAGTTAGATGAGAATGCCATTATTGAAAATATGATATAGTGAGAGATTATTTGTTTTGAAACTTTTAATATTTTTAAGGGTGAAAAGTATGATGGGACAAACAAATAAAAAAAATAAAAAACTTGTTGGAACTGAGAGAGTATTAAAGACAATTAGTCAAAAAAATCATGCATATATTTTTCTAATATTGTAATAACGGCGCATTCTTCTCTCTTTTTTTCATCTAGCATCACCTAGTATCTTTCACTTCATCCAAATCCATCCCATTATTCATCCTTTACTATTGGAGATTTGGAGTGTTGATTCAAGAAGAGAACTCAGTCAATTAAAAAAGACGAAGAAGGAAGCGGAGACGACTCATACACCTAGGGTTTTATTAATTACTTTCTTTTGTTATTCAATTGTGAAGATTATAGGTATGATATTACCAAAAGCCATGGGTATTGTCTTAACCCTATGAGCTATGCACTTTTTAAAGTTATATGATTTTGATGGCTAAACTTAATTAATTTGATGACTTAGACATTGGTTATTGATTCTGCAAAATGTTAATTCATTTTTTATTGTTTTGTATTTGAGACTTCAATATTTTTTGTTCGTAACGTCTTCTAATATTTCATGTTATTGACTAATTATTGAATGATTTATTTAGTCGCTAGTATGCATTCCTGATTTTATTGTTTATCTGTAATGAATTGAAGGGCTTGACCAATTCATATCTTTGATTCATTAGAACTATAGAGTTGAATGTTTGACTATTCTAGTGGAACAATACATTCTTATTTTCAAGTAGGATACTAAAGGGATAATTCTGTAGTACCTATATAGGGCAATGCATGTTAGTTAGGTATAAGTACCTTTTAAGGGAACATCTTTGCATCATTAGAACCTAGAAGGAAGGGGTGAAATTATTGCTTAAGCATCTTAGAAATTAAACCAGATTTATTTGTTAATTTATTTGGAACATATAAAGTGGGTTAACATATTTATGTGGTGCTTTCTTATCGTCTGAATGAATGAGTAAGATTTATTTGTTAATTTATTTGGAACATATAAAGTGGGTTAACATATTTATGTGGTGCTTTCTTATCGTCTGAATGAATGAGTAATCGTATGTTTAGAAAGTCAGATTAATTAGTCTAAGCCAAATTTTCTTAAAGTTGTTGTGTCTCTTATTGATCAAGTTTCGTATTTTTCTTTAGATATTTTAATTAATTAGTTATTTAATTTTTATGTTACTTCGTTAATAATTACTCTAAAAATTGAAGTTTGTTCTCGTTTTAATAATTCTAATAGTTATAAAATTTGTAATAATATATCTTTTAGATTCGATAATTTAGCTTGATCTTTTATTAGCTTTAATTGATATCCTTTATACTTGGATGTTTTATTGGACTGCATACGCTGAACAATCATCACATGTGAGATAGACAAAGACTTAATCAAATGAGCCTTGTGTGATTTTGGGGCTAACATTAATTTAAGTCCTTTATCCATGTTCAAAAAGTTTGGTTTAGGGATGGTGAAGCCTAAGCCGTGACCGTGTAGCTAGCTGATCAATCTATTACATAGAATAAGGGGTGATCGAGAATGTACTGTGAATATCGCAAAGTTTATATTTCACTGGACTTCCTAGTCTTAGACCTGGAAGAGGCCGGAGCATTCATTAATATACAGTAAGGAGAACTAAGTTGAGACTGGGGGATGAAGTAGTGTTCTCACTGTATCACGCTAGGAAATGGCCAAGTGAATAAGTGGAATGTAGATTCATTAATGTGGTTGATAAAAGTGTGGAAGAAGAGCTGCCTCTTATTTAATCTAAGGATGCGCTTGAACTTGCATACGTGGAAATCTGAATTTTTTTGACTAATTTCTCTTCTAATATTTTAAGTGATGAATTTACTTAATGCTTGCATGCTTTAAATGCTTACGGGAAGGACAAGGAAGATGCAACCATAATTGATGACCAAGGTGGGAACAAAAATTTCTACCCCTTGAGAAGGAAGAGAATTAGCCTGAGGAAGAGAAGAACGCAGAATTGAAACTACTACCGGATCATCTTGTATATGTCTATCTAGGTGAAGATCAAACATATCCGATAATTATATATTCTGCTCTAACTGAGAGTGAGGATGAATTGCTTAGAGTCCTTGGGGAACATAAATAAACCATAGGATGGTTAATGAAAGATTTGAAAGGTGTTCACCCATGCATTTACATGTATAGAATTCGTTAAGAAAATGAAAATAAAACTTCTGTGCAATACCAAAGACGTTTAAATATTGCTATACAAGAGGTGGTAAGAAAGAAAGTATTAAAGTGATTGAACTCAGGTATCATATAGGTCTAGCCCTTATGTCAGTCCTTTACATGTTGTGGCCAAAAAATAGGGTATGACTATTGTGAACACAAAAAGAATTAGAGTTGATATCTGGTACACCAAGGTGCAAGCGTGCACTCATATCTGTATATATGTTTCTTAATAATTATATAATTTTTTTATACTCAATTTTTCTTTAAAAAGAATAACAAAAAATTCACTAACAAAGTGTATACTATATTTTTATTCATTAGTGTATACATTTTTATTCATAAGTATATAAGTTTTTGAAAATGGGTGCACAGGATAATTAGCCAAACAATTAATATATCTTCATGGATCCCATACACAACATTAATATAATTATTCCTCTAAATTAAAATTATTATATCTTTCAAAATAGTACATATTAAAATACTATATTTCTTAATTTTCGTATAAACACTAAATGTAACTCTATTTGCATGACGGAGAGAGTATTACTTTTCATTAAAGGCAAATATATGCGCCCAGCACAAATGTTATACACGTGTATTGAATGTAAACCTGTTATTATATAAATGTGTTCCCTTGATTTTTTTGAAATTTTTTTCTTAATTAAACAATATTACCAGTTATATCTTAACCGATCCTTTGAAAAAAAAATCTCCTTATTAATTAAAATAAATACCCTTTTAAATAAAATGTAACATCATTAAAAAATTTATGGATTAATGTACATAAGAAACCAACTCTTTATTAACACAGAGTATCACATAAATTTTCCTTAATGAAATAAAGTCTCAAATATTGTTAACTTAAAAGTAGACTCGTCCAAATGGGTTAGGCCCGTTGGGACAGCTTGCCTTGCTATTATAAAGTGGTGGGTTGAACTTAATATTTATGAACTCATTTAAAAGCGAGCCTATATGGAATAGTTCAATCGGGCCGCGGGCTTTGACGGTTTGGGGGCAGGCTAGCTTGCCAGATTTATTTTTATTTAATTTTTTAAATTTATAATTTATACACAATATTAAAAGTAAAATAATAAAAAGCTATGAACTACCTTAATTTAATCTCAAATAAATTATAGCTTTAAAATTTAATACTCCCTCCGTCCCGATTAGCTCTTCACCGTCACTGTAAATACAAAGTTTAAGAAAAGTTTTTTTTACTAACTTTATTAACTTTTAGGGGTATTGTGGTACCTTTAAGTAATAAATAAATGATAAATTAAGTTATGTGAGTTAGGTGAGAACGACATTATTGAAAATATGATATAGTGAGAGGTTATTTTAAAAAAATTTTTTTTACTATTTTTGGAGAGTAAAGAGTATAGTGGAACAAACAAATGAGAAATGAATGAAAAGCTTGTTGGAACAGAGAGAGGTATTAAAGACAATTTTTTTTTTTGGAAAGTTAAAGACAATTAGTCTAATAAGTCATGCATCTATTTTTCTAATATTGTAATAGCGGTGCATTCTTCTCTTTTTTTTAACCTAGCATCACTGAGTAATACTGTAATTTTTCCTTTTCTATCCATTCATCACTATTTTAAGTTTAATATCTATTATAATAATAATATTAATAATAAAATTAAATCAAAAATATTAAAAAATAGAATAATAAAGGTGGATTGGTCGGCCATTGTCCGCAACCCGTCATTAAATGAGTTGGACTTAACATATTTAGCCTGCAGCCTGTCTTGAATCTATTCAACTAAAGTCTAAACTAATCAAAACGTGGATTATGGGCCGGCCAGCCCTGGGTTCTGGCAAACCCATTTTGACGGTTCTACTTAATGTTTAAAAAGTAACATTTACTTCTATTTATTAAGCTAAGGTTGTTTTACATTGGAGGTGTGCAAATAATGAATAAAGAAAAAGAAAAAAAGAGGTATATATGTACTAGATAAAGAAACATATTTTGAAAAATGAATTATTTAGAATGAGAGGGCCCAAATAAATTATTCAAAATGAGGAGGCCCACCACAAGTGGGTACCTCTACATCAGTCCTGATCTCACTCAAGAGTGTTTGTAAAGTTGTGTAGAAAAGAAAAAAATAAATGTTGGAGAAATAATACTAATTTGAATGGTAAGGAGGCAAGGACAAACACAAGTGGAGAACCAACCAGCAGCACTCACACTGAGAATGCGATTTATCTGCAAAATCCAACACAACCAAGCACTACTCTACTCATAAAAGAACCTTTCATTATTTGACCATATATACCCTAACATACCCAATATTAGTTTAGTTTAACTTAGTTTATAATAACCCAAAATATTATACTAAAGCTAAATCTATGACATCACCCCTCTTTGACTCTCCCATCTATCCATTTCTTAACAATACTATACCACTACTCTTCCTCCCAACATTTTCTTTCCTCTGTTTCTCTCTCTCTCTTTCCAATTCCAACTCACTGAGTTGAAAAATGGTGAGTGACGAGTCGTACTCGGCTGTGCCCACTCACTTCCGTTGCCCCATCTCTCTCGACGTTATGAGATCTCCCGTCAGCCTCTGCACCGGCGTCACCTACGATCGGAGCAGTATCCAGCGGTGGCTCGACGGCGGCAACAACACCTGCCCCGCCACCATGCAGGTCCTACCCAACAAAGACCTAATCCCTAACCACACCCTTCAACGACTCATCGATATCTGGCTCGACTCGGTCCTAACTCGCCCTCCCGCCTCGCCACCTCAGCCGCTTCACTCGGACCGCGCCACTGAACTCATCTGCCAACTCGAGACTCAGCTTCAATCGAGTGAGAAGGACGGTTTTCCGTACACCGAGATTGCGCACAATCTCTCTGTGCTCACTTCGTTCGCCGCCGAATCGGAAGACAGAGGGAGGTTTCTGGCGGCGGCGGCGGGCGGCCGCATTCTGCCGTTGCTGGTGTCGCTTGTACGGAAAGTGAAGGATTTGAGTTTGTTGGAGAAGATTATTGTGTTCTGCAACGTATTGATGAAGAATTCGGAGAAAGTTATGCCGTTGGATTATGGAATTGTGAATAGCAGTGAGTTTAAATCGTCGATTGTGATGAGTTTGAAGCAGGGGAAATTGGAGTTTAGAATCGAAGTGGCTAAATTCTTGGAGCTCGTATCGAGAAATCTACGAGTAGGGATAGCTTCATCTTCAATGGCAGAAGACGACGAGATTTACTCGGAGTTTCTTAGATTAATTACATCTTGTGATCAGAAATCAGAAGCCATGGAAGCTTGCTTAAGTTTTTTGGTCCGTTTGGCGCTGCCGAAGAGGAACAGGGCTAAACTAGTTCGCAGCGGCGGAGTCAGGGTGTTGGCGGCGGCGCTCTCCGCCGCCGAAATGAGCGCTGCCGCGACGGAGAAACTGCTCAAGCTCCTTGAAATGGCGTCCGGGTGCAAAGAAGGGAGGAACGAGATTTGTGGAAGCCAAATCTGCGTAGGGGTGGTGGTGAACAAACTGCTGAAACCGGCGGCGACGGAGCGGGCGGTGGCGGTGCTGTGGAGGCTGTGTTGTTTGTTCGGGGAGAAGAGGGCGGTGGCGGCGGTGGTGGAGAGGAATGGGATGGGGAAAATCCTGGTGGTGCTGCAGAGCAATTGCTCGCCGGCGGTGAGGCAAATGTGCGGCGATCTGCTGAGAGTATTCCGGTGTAGTTCTAAGACTTCTTGTGTTTCTTGGTATAATACAAAAACTACCCACATTATGCCATACTAATTAATAATATAACTTTTTTTTTTTGGGTTGTATTTATGTGAATCTAAAAATCAATTTTGTTGAGATAAAGTATTAATGGTGAGAAAGCATTGTATTAGATTGATTGTTGAAAATGAAATACTAGAGTGATAAGATGGTCTAATTTGATGGACGTTTGTTCTAAACCTCAGACAAATAGAAATTGGAAGAGCAGATTGACAACTATCTCCTCTCGTATTCTTGCGTGTCAAATTTGGGCAGAATGAAACAACTCTGGAGATCGTGGAATCAAATTAAACACATGATTGATTCTGAGTCCTGAGATTATAAACTGTTGACCCTCCCAATGTATCATTTTCTCATTTCGTTGCAGAAATGATATCTAAGAAAGAAAATAAAGGCAATTTATTCATCCTCTAGAATAAATTTCACTTCTGATCACGCATATGAAGGAAATTGTAACTTTAGGCCTTCCCCAACCCTATGTTCAAAGGCTAATACTACTGTGTATATGTGTGCACTCCAAAATACAGTACACTCACTCTCAGAAACGTATACAATTATGAACAAAAATATATACAATTTGTTTGTTAGTTTTTTAATAAAAAATCGAGTGTGAAAAAAGCATACAATTATTAAGAAACAAGTATACAAAATAGAATAACATGTATACAAAATAAAATAAAAAGTTATACACATATGGGTGTACCCTTGTACCCGGATGCACCGATTATCAACTCCTACTCAAAAAAGCAGGTTTTTTTTGTTGTCACGTCAGCGCAATTTCAAAAGCAAAATACCTCTACATCCAAAACATAACTCCTCCCCAACCATATATCCAAGGTTTTTTGGGGGGACCCACTTCAATTTCATTTAATTCTCATTTATTTTATCAACTACATTTATCCAATTTCCAAAATAAATTATATATAATTATATTTTCAGATTATTTAATTTAATTAATTTAAGAAAAAATGGAAAAACATATTACTCCCTCCGTTCGGTTCTAAGGTATCCATTTGTTTTTTGTACGTGAATTAAGGAGTATTATTATTATATGTAAAGTGGGTAGTTGTATTTGAGGGAAGTGGTGGGCCATATTGTGTATTTTTTTACTAAATAGGGGAAATGGATACCTTTGAAGCGGACGCCAAAAATAGTAAAATGGATACCTTAGAAGCGAACGGATGGATTATTTATTTTTTTCATTACATAAAACATAAAAACATAAATTAAAAGGGCACATTAAAAAATAAAAGTAAAGCCTCCGAAGGTAACAACGTAAATTTCGATCCGGTCAATTTTAATGTCTAGATAATTATTCTCTAGATTGGACCCAAACATGCTCAACTAATAAGTCTTGTTGAAGCTGAAGATGTTTATGCTTATCTCGTATTTGAACAACTCTCCTGACGTAGTCATTGAATGCTCCGATTGATCCTTGACTTATTTGAGGAGGCGAAATGACCACATTTGGATCGTCGAACCAATCGATCGCTGCATTTTCTTCATTTTCGATTATCACATTGTGCAATATAATGCAAGCTAGCATTATATCCTTCAAGTTATTCTTGTACCAGAAACGAGTTGGACTGCTAATCATTGCCCAAAGAGCTTGAAGCATAACAGAGACTTGTTCGACATCCTTCATAGCAGCCTCTTGCAGTTGTATGAAATGCTACCTCTTTGGATTTTGAGGACATGGAAAGATTTTCACAAAAGCAGCCCACTCTAGATAAATTCCATCAGTAAGATAATATCCTTGATTATATTCCCTACCATTGAATGTAAAATTAACGGATGGAGCGCGTCCTTGTAGAGTATCAGTAAATAATGAAGATTGGTTTAGCACGTTTATGTCGTTGCTGGATCCTGCTACTCCAAAGTAGGCGTGCCATAACCATAAATCTGCAAAGGCAACCGCTTCGAGCATGATTGTTGGAATACCATGGTCAACGCGTGTGAATTGGCCTTTCCAAGCTGTCGGACATTTTCTCCACTCCCAATGCATGCAATCAAGGCTCCAAAGCATTCCGGAAAATCCGTGTCTTTCTTCGTGCATTTGCAACAACTTTTGACAATCCAGGACACTTGGCTTTCTCAAGTAGTATCCGCCAAATACTTCGATTACACACCGAAAAAACTTAAAGAGGCATTCTATAGATGTTGTTTCGGGAATACGTAGATATTCGTCCCAATGGTCGGCAGGTCCACTATATGCCAATTGGCGAATGGCCACCGTGCACTTTTGTAGTGGAGAGAACCCTTTTTTCTAATAGCGTCTACCTTCCACCGAAAATTCTCATCGTGGGACTTAGTGCATCAACTATGCGCAAGAACAACTCTCTCGACATACGAAAACATCGACAAAACATCTCCCTTCCGTATATCGAATCTTCAGAGAAGTAGTCAAGGTAGAGTCTTGTATGCCCCGCCTCACAATTTAGGTCCACATACGTTCTTCGCTTTCTGGAACGACCAGTAGAAGTCCCAGCACGATCAAGTAACTCTTATTATTTTTTAAGTATGGACGGTATTTCTTTCTCTATCATGTCATCAAACATGAACTCATGAAGACTATAACTTTCGAAAGATGATGAATGAGAAGAAGAAGACATGTTTGAGAGAATGAAGGAAATTGAAGGATAATCAATTACAGGAGTGTGATGTTCTCAGGTAAGAGTTCTAACCATCCGATTACATCCTTTAAATAGAGTAGAGTTCCACAACGGCTAATTTTCCAATGGCTAGTTTTCAAAGGGTAATTTTATAACGGATAGTTTCCATAATAAAATGAAATACATTGACCTCAGATGTTCATATCAAACGAAGTAGAACAACAAATATTTAAAATGCTGAAACAAAGTACAACAACGAATATTGAAAATGCTGAAACGAAGTACAACAACGACTAATTCTTCAAGTTTACCACCCCATTTCCTTCTTGATATGATCCACAACTTGGAGATGGACACGTAGTTGATCATCTGTCATCTTCGAGGTATATTTCATAAATATCTTATAATTTTTAGCTTGGGCGAGGATTTTCTTATTTTCAAGCTTTTTCTTTTTAAACTCGTCCAAGTCTTGAAGCATTTTCTCAATAGCGTCGCTTTCTCCGGCAGACGTGGTTGCTTTTCTCTTACCCTTCTAGGTTCGTCTTACTGCATTCCTCCCCATTGGGCGAGGGGGTTCTGTCCTAGCTTCATCCCCAGGTTCAGAGTCAGTGTTCGAAGACACCACGTACTCTCCAGTTGCTGAAACTCTTGACTTTTTCGATCCGCGAACATCACAATCTAGATCGGCGAACTTCGGACTATTTTGCAATACTCTCTGATTAGCCATAACTTGTAGTCGGGTTGACCAATTCAAGAATTTATCGAACCACAGGGAG
This sequence comes from Pogostemon cablin, assembly GCA_023678885.1. Classification (NCBI taxonomy): domain Eukaryota; kingdom Viridiplantae; phylum Streptophyta; class Magnoliopsida; order Lamiales; family Lamiaceae; genus Pogostemon; species Pogostemon cablin. The sequence goes on from CM042993.1 coordinate 13,125,610, forward strand.
GTCGATGCTAGCACTTAAGCGATATCACGTTTATCACGATTTTATAGAGACGAATCATAGATGGATGGTTTGGGTAACAAGTAATTAAATGAAAGTAGACAAACAATAATCCAATGACAAGATAAAGATGATGAATGAGTGGTTTTCCAAATTAAGTAGAAGTGAGATTAACAACACTATTGAAGTGGTAACTTATGGATTCATGCATTAAACTCATATGTATCAAGGGTTAAGACTAAGGGCCAACACTTATACCACCTAAACTTCCTCTCGAAATGAATAGGATGTAGATCATTTGCACAATCTCAAAATAGCTCAAAGGTTGGTTCTAAATTAAACTATTCCAACTAGGTACTAAGTTCAATTATAGAATCCCTTCATATAATCAATTGACTTCTCAATCTAACTAATCACATGTTCCATCAAAGGGTTCTAAATAATAAAGGACTTCTCAATCACTTTACCATCTATAATGCACATGAGGTGTTTGATGAAATGATTCACTTGACTATCCTAAGCACATAATTGATTTCTCAATCTAATCATATAATTAGAACAATCAAACACACAAAACATCATAGATCTCAAGATATATAAGCACCAATGATAGAAAATCAAATATCCCCATCAACATATGAATTTAATTACATAGATCCACAAATTAACCAACAACCTTCATGTTGCTAATCTCACAAGGGAGATTAGCCTACAATCTTCATAAGATCCATAACATAGACATTACAATTCTTACAAATCATGATAAACTAAAGGATTAACACAAAATTGGAATGAAAACTCCCTTGGAAATGGATCCAATTGAATCTCCCTTCTTCATTTGGTGATCACCCAAGCTTCCTTGCTTCTTCACTTGATTTGGATGGAGGAAATTATGGAGAGATGATGTAGATCTCCAAATGAATGAATGGGATGGAGAATATGGTGTGAAATCAAATGAATAGTGTGTGAGGTGTGTGGGAACAGTAGAATTTCGGATCTCCCCTAAAATGTTAAATGGATTGGTATTTATACCCCATGGAGACCTTCTAGAAGAATTGTAAAAAAAATATCCTGTTCTGGTGCCGACACGAGTCGTGTCACGTAGCACGGGTCGTGTCGTGTCAGGGCATGCGGCACACGAGTCGTTCTGCGTCGCACGGCCAAATGGTGGCCGTGTTGAATGCCTAGACGTCGCCGCACGGCCTCCGCTTACAGGCCCGTGTCTTGTACACGGGTCGTGCTCTGAACACGGGTCGTGCTCCACAACACGACCAAGTGGTGGTCGTGTTGGATAAATAGATGCCTCCGCACGACCATTCTGGACAGGCCCGTGTCTGGCACACGGGCCGTTTTGCTGCAACACGAGCCGTGTTGCCAGCCCGGCCGGCCGTGTTCTTGCACCTTTGTTTCTTCTTCTTTGTTTGATCTTCCTTCTTCATTTTTACTCCATTTTCACCTGTTATATGTATGTTTAAGATCATTCTCACACATTCCTATGAAAATACATAACACCACCAAAATACACAAAAATACGGATAAAACAATACGCAAAATACACTCAAAAAGGCACTAAAATCTAGGTGAAAATAACGACAATCACTCTCCAAGTCTTGATTTGTACAAAATGGAAACCATACTTCTCTTTAAATTGAACCTTTGCTTTTTCTACAATATCAGCATCATTGCACCTACTTCCCCATACCTTCTTCTCCTGATTGTGGCAGCAATTGAAACATTTCGCATGTTTTTATAGTGTGTAGTAATACAACTTCAAATTAGAGATAGACCTAAATGTCATGTCATCTAAATGGTTTCTATTGTAAGCATTGGTGATCCGAGTCCACATTTTCTCCAACTTTTGATCATTTTCGGTGACAGGATCAGTGCTGATATCGAGCTAACAACTCGTGAGAAGAGCATTTTCATCAAAATAGTATGAAATTTTTTTGGCAGTAGGAGCCGTTGGTGAAACTTCGGTGGCCTCAAAGTCGGCAGCGAGATTTACCCTATCAAGTCCTGTTGGAGAGAATTGAGATGAAAAAGATGAACAATGAGAGTTCGGAGATGCAGTGTCTCTATCTGTACGTATCCGGTGAACTTGTGCCGATGGTCGGACGAAATCTGTATTGAGGATGAGGAGTCATGTAGGGATTTGGATACATGAAGAATGGCGCACCAAATGAACTAAAATAATTGGGTTGAAGGAAACTACCTTCTAAAAAATTTGGGAGAGGAACATATTGGGGTAGAAAATTATTTGGAAAATTTGACGAAAAATTCATAGGAAAATTTAGATTTTGAGGATGAAAGTCGTCTCTTGGATGAAAATTCATATTTCGAGACGTTGAATTTTCTCCAAAGTTAGAATAATTTAACCCGAAATACATACATGGATCTTTATCCATTTTTTTTGGATGCCAAGAAATTAAAATTTGCTATCAAATTTGAAGTTTTGAGATTTAGAAAAGAAAATAATGTAGGAAAAAGAATGGAGGGTGTAACAAAAAATTTTGTATTTATAATAAAATAAATACAAGAGAATTACAATAATAATTCATGTATACAAGAGAATTTAGACGGATTAAACTTGAGAATTTAGGAAACAATCTCTATCTATACTCTGATTCTTCTCTTGAACCAATCTGACTTTGACTTTGACTTTGACTTGTTGACTTGACTGCGCTGACTGCGTTGACTGTGTGTGTTGAGTCGGATCTTTAGTTGACGCTTGTCTGAACTCAAGTTTGGGGCTTTATAACGTTTGTCCAGAGGCGTTGACTTGATGTGAAAAACACTCGATGTGGGGCTTAGTACCTTGATCTCGGATCATATGCTGTTCTTGACTCGAAGAACACAGCGTCGACTTCGCGAAGAACGCTGAAGAACTTAGCTATGAAGAACAATTGATTTGGGGGCTTAGCACCTTGATCCCGAATCGTATGTCGTTCTTGACTTGAAGATGCTTGAAGATCTTGAGAGCGTTGCTCGTGTTTCAATCTCTTAAGAGGGTTAGCGTCTTCAGATGTTTGAATGTGTGTGTAATGAATGGAGGAGGCTAATTTGATTGGTCCAGGGCTAATTTGACCTAATTCTGCGGGCTTGGGCCTTCCACTTGCTTAGACTTTAAGTCAGGCTTATTTGTCTTGGGCTTGATTTAATTTGTCTGGGCTTATTTGACTTGGGTCAGGCAAGTTTTGACTTGGGCTTGTTTGACTTGTGTAAGGCCTCATTTTACTTAAGTCCATTTAACTTGTTGGGCTTAAATTTAATTATCAATTATTAATTAATTTATTTTAGGAATTAATTTATTTAAATTCTAAAATAAATTAAAATTGATATTCAGTCAAGAAAATACACGCGCCACCATTTAATTGGACAGTGAATTTTTAATTGCTTACAGAGGGAAATATATATTTATAGTGATATTTTTTTTAAATTATAAAATTAATATTCTTAATTTTGTAATGGTCACCAAACATCTAACGTTAATATTCTAAATTGTAACATTAATATGCAAACGTTTATATTCTAAAAGATAATGGAAAGGGAATATTTTTTTTCTAGTTATATTTAACGGTAATAATGAAAAAAAGAAAATAAATGGTTGCTTTGTATTTTGTAATAATAAAAATAATAAATTCAAGTGGAAGAAAGGACAGCAGCAACCGAAAAAAAATGGAGGTGGAGGAGCGCGGCCCCACGCCACGCGCCCGTGAGGCACGCACTCTTCTGTTTCTGCGTGTTTATATGCTAGCCTATCCCACTCCCTTCTCTCTCTTAAAAACCTGGATATATCAACCTCTACCCAACATAAAATCTCATTCATCTCCCAATGGTAAAAACCGCGTCTATGGGTTTTTTGGATTGGTCACGTCAGCAATAATACCCCGCGTTGGGGAAGGACTTAGTAGTAAACTTGTTTGAAAATTAAGGTGAATGAAAAAGTAAGGATAATTAAACTTTTTGTCCATTAACTTTATCAAATTTTGAAATTAGTCCATACGTTTTCGAGTTTTTGAAATTGGTTCATTAACATTTTAAAATTTGATAGTTTAGTCCATTACAGATCATCCGACCGGTAATGCTACGTGGCACTGCTCATGTGGCGTGCAATTAATATTTTAGTCCTCTAAGTTTGTCACTATTTGAAATTAGTCCAAACTGTTTTAAAATTTTTAAAATTGATCAATTAACTTTCAAATTTCAAGAAATTGATCCATTTATAAACAAGATATGGTCATCCTACTGGTTACTGTTACGCGTTTTCTTTCCACACAAAATAATCCCCAAGTATTAAGAATACAATTGTAGCTTAGGCAAGTAACCAAGTTAAATATCGAATCCTAAGGACGGAGTATTATCAATTTAATTACTATCTAAATTAACTAAGACAAATAACAATAAAGTTTTGGATTTTAATCTAATAACTAATAAGATGAAAATTAAATATAAACAATTAAAATAAAAATAGCACATGAGAAATTCGATGTTTTATCATTGGAGAATACGTAGCTCTAATAACATCCAATCTAAACTCATTGATTTCACTCTCTAGAGTACAAGCTAAATTTGCCAGGTGGATATGGGCGCATCACTAATATATGCATATTTACTCTATAGACACAAGTAAATAGGCATGTAAATCTGGTTTTTCACCTCGGAGCAAGAGATCTAATTTCACCCCCCTTTCTAGGTACTATCAGTATCAATTCTTACCCTGACCGATTGGTACTCAAACTCAATATGATATCCTTATTTAGGTACTATAAAATTACTCTCTTATTCCTGCTTATTAACTCATAAATCCATGAAATTAACAAATATTCATATTCTATAGTCCTAATGAAGCCTCGGGAGTACTGGTCCCTCCCTTAGAATCATAACATATAACCTTAATTAGCATGAATGCTCTAACTCCACAAATCGATGTGAAAAGCGGTTTAAAAAGCGTAATCAAATATAAAATAATCAAGTATTGTTGTAGGCAAACGTATTACTAGAGAGATCAATTAAATTCTTCAAACCTTCATAACCCTAGAACTACCAAACAGGTTCTAGCACATGGTGTTACAAGAAATACCCATGTATATTGAGTAGATCTTACCCATAGTCTGAAAATTAAGAAATAAGAAGAAAAGAATTAGAAAAACCCTAGGTTTAGCTATCTCCTTCGTTCTTTCATTCATATCTTCAAATCCTTTTGGTTCTCCTTCTTGATTCGACATACGAATCTTTATAGTGATGAATAGAATGGAGGAAAGGATGGATGTGGAGGATAGTAGATGATGGATGGTGTGGGAGGTTGTGTTTGTGGAGGTGGAGTTTCCCCTTCAACCATTCTAATGATGTTCTTTTATACTTCCAAATTGATCGTTGTGCGCTTTTTCACGTCAAAACATGCATATAAACACACAATGGGGGTGTAAAAATACGAATTTAAAAAAAGTGCATCCCCATTTTACTAGCTGTTCGACCTGAACAGCTGATCGAACGGGAGGCCGAACAAGATACACCTTGTTCAAACGTGAGTTCTGCGATCAAATTCACGTCCTGGAATATTCAGGAACCCAGTTCGACCTGAATAGGAGGTGTCGAGGTCGAATGGCTGATCGAAATGGATTGCGCAGTCTCACTATTTTGAGCAAAACTTCCACATTCGATCTTCGATTTCAGTTATTCATGCGCCAAAATGATATACTCTTCAGTGGATTTCCCATGGTATATAATATGGCTAGTTTGGACTTCCACAAGAACACTGAAAAATTACGAAAATTGAGCGTGCGTTTTTTCAGCATTCTTGCATAAGTTGCACATTTTCTCAGACTTTGCACTTTTGATCTTTTTTCACCTAAAATACAATAAAACACCTCAAATGCACATTTTCTCAAATATATGGAATATTAGAGACTTTCTTCTTATAAATAACAACAATTCTCACCAGAAAGATGGTAAATTGAATACTAAAACATGCAAAATTTTACTCTCAATAGTTACGTACGTGACATTTCTTTTCTTATTTTCTAAATTTTAGTATATTCAATCTAATTTGTAGAAATATACTTCATTTGGATTGAACTTTATAAATATATCACCCTCATTTTCACTAATTGAATTTTCAGCACACTTACCCATCATGATTTATAATCGTAAAGCCCACATGGATTGACATTCATCCATGAGATTTACAAGCGAACATTATTTTTATAATAAATTAACAACGTGAAACTAACTTATAAAATAGAGAATGAATTGTAAATGACATATTTTCATGGGTTTACGAACTAATGAAAAGATAAATTAGTTTGTTAAGGGAGATTTGGTTGGATTATTTTTAAGATTGTAGTGGATAGATTAGTTGAATATTAAGAAAAAAATAAATTACCAAAATATAAGCATTATGTAAATTAAATTAAATTAAAATATATTAATTAAATATTAATAGATATTGATTGAAAATTAGTTTATTGATGAGAAATTAGTTAAAACATGATTAAAAAGAAGAAATTGAAGGTATGGATTGAAAACATGAATATATTATTCATCCTAGTTTAATTTGTTTTGTTTAATTGTAGCGATTTGGTTGGTGGGGTGGGATATTATAATGGATAAATAGTATCCCATAATGGGGAAGATTATTGTTGAGTGGGATTTTTGTTGGAAACGAAATTGGAAATTTATTACATGAAATATAAACAATAAAGGGTAATAATATTACCATTCCATATGAAAAATTCACATATGGAGCTTTAATAGACACTTGTATTCAAGAAGGATTGGCTTTATGTAATGAAATAAAGCTAAATCAGCAATTGAAGAGACAAAGTTTTATGGAGAAGAAACAATTGGGAGAATTTTGTCAACAATTTGGACTGGACAATCCTTCATCCAGTAAAAGTAAAAAAGAAAAGATTTATAAATCTAAACATAGGAGACATTCTCCTAAATATATTGAAAGAAAAAAGAAAAGAAGGGAAGATAATTTCCAAAAGAAAAATGAATACCAAAAGAAAGCTTATATGAAAAGATTCAATAAGAATCAGAAAAGATATTGTACAATATGTAAAAGAAAAAGGTCATACTAATGAATTCTGTTGGACAAAGAAAAGAATTTCTAATTTATAAATTCCTGATGATATAAAAAGAATAATAATACAATCTTTAATAGAAAAATCTGAATCGGAGGAATCAGAATCAGAAATTTCTATTACTTCTGAATCAGAAGAAGAGATTATAAGGAATTTAGATAATGAGGAATTCTCTGAATCAGAGGAATGTGAACCTTGTAAAGAAGGATTAATATGTCCTAAAGAAATAAATAATATTGATCATAATCAATCTGAATTTTATAAAATTATGTCTCAATTCTCTAATATGAGTATTAATGTTTTGGATTCTCAAAATATTTTTGAGTTATTAAAATTAATAAAAGATCATTTATTAAGGACTAAAATAATTGATGAATTGGGAAATGGAGAAAGTGCTTCGACGTCTACTTCTAATAAAGAAGAAGAAAAAATAAACAATATTCTTAATAAGGATAAATCTTATAATATGTCAGAGGTAATGAACCAATTAAAATTGAAATATCAAAGTCAAAGAGATATATCTTTACCAGATATTTATAAAGAGATTAATAATCTGAAAGAAGAAATAAAATTCTTGAAAAATGAAAATTTTATTCAAGAATCTAGAATATCTAGATTAGAAAATAATATTAAAGGAAAAAATATTATTCAGCCAGATATTCAGAATAATTTACCTATGATAGAAAAAGATAATTTTTTATCTACAATTGAGACAGTTATATCTCAAAAATGGTATATAACAATATCATTGTTGATTGATAATCTATATACAAAATCATTTATTGCTCTTGTTGATAGTGGAGCAGATTTAAATGTTATTCAGGAAGGATTAATTCCTACTAGATATTTTCATAAAACAAGTCATACTTTATGGCATGCTGGTGGTGATAAACTCCAAATAGAATATAAAATTTCTAAAGCTTATGTATGCATTAATAATAAGTGCATTTCGCAAAGTTTTATACTTGCAAAAAATATTTCTAACCAAATTATACTTGGTACACCATTTTTAAATAATATTTATCCCATAAAAATATTGATAATAAAGGGATTATTGGTACTTTCCAAGGTAATAATATTTTCCTTGAATTTATAGTTGAACCAATTACTAAAAAATTACATAGTCTTTATGATAATATTAAGGATAAGCAAAATCAAATAGGATTTTTGAAACAAGAGATTAATATTGTTACTATTAATGAACAATTAAAAAATCCTAAATTACAGGATAAGATTAGTATTCTAAAAATGAATTTTCATTAGAAATATGTAATGACCATCCCAATGCTTTTTGGGATTGGAAAAAACATATTATCTTTCTTCCATATGAAGAAGATTTTGATGAAAAGTATATTCCGACAAAGGCTAGACCTTGTCAAATGAATTCAGAATATTTAGAATTATGTAAAAAAGAAATAGAATCTTTATTACAAAAAGGACTAATAAGTCATTCTCAATCACCGTGGTCATGTACTGCATTTTATATTAATAAACATTCTGAAATAGAAAGAGGTGTCCCAAGATTGATAATAAATTATAAACCTCTTAATAAAGTTTTAAAATGGATTAGACATCCAATCCCTAATAAAAAGGATTTATTAGATAGACTTTATGATGGTCTAATATTTTCAAAATTTGATTTAAAGTCAGGATATTGGCAGATTCAAATTAATAAATCTGATAGATATAAAACAGCATTTAATGTTCCAATTGGACATTATGAATGGAATGTAATGCCATTTGGGCTTAAAAATGCTCCTTCTGAATTTCAGAAGATAATGAATGATATATTTACTCCTTATAGTGAGTTTATAATTGTTTATATTGATGATATTTTGATTTATTCAAAGACTATTGAAATGCATTTTAAGCATTTACGTATTTTTAAATCTTTGATTAAACAAAATGGTCTAGTAATATCTAAACCAAAAATGGATTTATTTCAAACTAGAATAAAATTTCTAGGACATTTTATTGAAAAAGGAAATATAATTCCTATTAATAAGAGTATAGATTTTGCTGAAAAATTTCCAGATATTATAACTGATAAAACTCAGTTACAAAGATTTTTAGGGAGTTTGAATTATATTGCTCCTTATTATCATAATTTAGTAAAAGATACGGCTATCTTATATGATAGATTAAAAAAGGATCCTAAACCTTGGACTGATAGTCATACTAATGCAGTTAAGAAAATCAAGGATAATGTTAAAACATTACCATGCTTAATGATTAGCAATCCTAATTGGGAAAAATCTATAGAAACTGATGCTTCTGATATAGGGTTTGGAGGTATTCTTACTCAGAAAAATCCAGATAATAATCAAAAATATTTGATTAGATTCCATTCTGGAAAATGGAATAATGCTCAAAAGAATTATGCTACAATTGCTAAAGAAATTCTTGCAATTGTAAAATGTGTTTTAAAATTTCAAGATGATTTATATAATCAGAAATTTACTATTGTTACTGATTGTAGTGCAGCTAAATTTATGTTTAATAAAGATTTTAAACATGATGTTTCTAAGCAAATGTTTGCTAGATGGCAGGCTCATTTAGCCCCTTTTGATTTTAATATTATTTATAAAAAAGGTGAAGAAAATAATCTTCCAGATTTTCTAACCCGTGAACATTTTAATTGCAGGAATGAAACGGGGTAGCGGATCTTCCTCTCCATGGAGGGGAAGAGGTGGAAGGAGTTGGGGTTATACCCCTAACACTCCTGATAAAAGAGATAAAGGAAAGACCCCTGATATAATAGCTCAGCAGGGGAAAAGGAAGCTTGTGAACAAAAATTTGTCACAAGAATTTGAAGATATGGATACTGAAAGGAGTGATACTCCTAGTAAATCTACTTTTGCTAATATAGTAGCAAATATTGATTTTAATGAAAAATATTTTAGAAAAAATCATGAAGAAATAATCTTCAAATTAGAAGACAGGGATTTAAAATGGAGTGAAGATCCATGGTTTCTAATGAATAGATATTTGGACAATGGTTCAAATGAGATGAGAGCTTATAAATCTCGATCCTATTATGAACAAATACTTATTCAGAGTGGAAGTTGTGATTTTAAACATTTCACTTCTGGAGGAAATAATGAGATTTATAATTTCTCCAAGGTTTTGATAAAAAAGATTATATCTTTGGAAGAAAGAGGAATTTCACCCTTAAGAGAAAAATCAATTCAGAATGAAAATACAAAAGCAGTCTTTAAATATAATTATTGGGACTATTGTGATGCTTTTGAAAAATTTTTAAACTATGAAAATGATAAAAGACATCATACATGGTTTATTAAAATTTGTTCTAAAGTTTATAACTCCGAAATACCAAATTGGTTTATCCATTGGTGTTATTGTTTTGATCCTGTACCAGAAATTTTACCAGGAGATATAAAAGAGAGTTTTATAAAATGGGTGGATGTATCTCCTAAAATGATAGAAAGACAAAATTCTAAAATTGTAATAGAAGGGATAGCTTCTTGTTACTTTTTTATTGAATTCTCAGTTCCATGGATATTGAAATGGAAACCTGAATATGGTTATACCAAAACAGGAATTCCCTGTTTGTACAGAACTTATCATGTGAAGTTTTGGGAAAAGCTGCTGGAAATTGATCCTCTGACTGGAAGAATGAATGGAGATGAAACATTTTCTCTAATAGAGAATCAAGTTCTATTATATGAAGAACAATATAATAGTATTCAAACATCCTCGCCTTTTGATTATATTATAAACAAGGCAAAAACGAGATCTGAAGATTTAACTCCTGAGCAGATGATAGCTGCATATGTAAAGGAAATGAAAAAGAGTATAATATCTCAATTCAGAAAAGGAAAGGAAGAATCAGTAGCATCTGAGGAAATGCAAGATGCTCAAGATCCAAATGAAGATCTTAATGAAGTCTGTATAGATGATATATTTGACTCATTAAATGATACATTGATAGAAAAATTTGTATCAGGAAAAGAAGGATCTTCTTCATCGAAAAAATCGGGGGAAAAATAGGTCTCAATCAAGATGGCGTCACTGCTTACGTCATGAATAGTAAAGCAGCCAGACAAGACACTGTTCATAAACAGTGAAAGCAGCCGGACAGGTCACTGTTCATCAACAGTAGAATACTGTTCACTTTTTGACTTTTTACAGGAATATTACTGTACAAGCCGAAAATTTTGGCTTTTTACTGTTCATTCACGAGTTTTCTACTGTTGGGACTCGTTTTTGCTTTGTATAAATAGGTTGATAGTTTTCATTTGTTAGACATCGATCAGAAGAACTCTCTCTTCTCTCTCTGATCAGCTTTGTAAGCTCATGTGTTGAGCATCCCCCTCTTTTGTAATATATAAAAGTTTGTATTAATAAAAATTTGATTCTACTGGTGGAATTTAAGTAAGTATTCTTAGTTTAAATTTTGTATTTATTTTATTTTAATCATGTTCATGTTTAGCCTAATAGGCTAAACTATTTATGTGTTGATCCATGACTATCTGTAATGTTAACATGGTAATAATATGATTTATGTATAGATAAAACTGATATAATTCTAAAGGTATGATTACTTGTATTAACTGGCCTTATTTTATAATTAATGCTTAAATATGTTTTTCCTGTTTGTCCAGTTGAGCCGATTGATAGGCGTTTTAGGACGTTTTTTGGAAATTGTTATTTAAGTGTTATTTGAATAATAAGATGCCGGTTAGTTTTTTAATCTGTAATATCCATATTAGAATTGATGTCAGTCGATCCTGTCATAGATGGTATCAGAGCCTTGGAAATATTTAGAGATGGATCTTGGATCAACACATATGTTTTCATGAATAATATCATGAACCTGATTAATAAGAATAATAATATTAAGAATAGTAAGAATGAAGTATATGATATACCAAAAAATTTGGATATGCTTAATAAGTGGACAATTCCTAAAATTGAACCCATGTTAATATATAAGTTGGGTACTTTTGAGAAATTAGGATTACTTCAGGTAGTTAAAACTACTGAAGAATCTATCTCGTTAGATAATAATGAAATGATTATTAAATTATTATCAGATAAGAATATTAATAAATATAGAGATGAGTACAATTTCCTTCATATAGGATTAGTACAGATTGCATTCAAACCACTAACTCTAAAAGGGTTACCAGAAAGCTTTATAGCAGCTTTAAGAGATGGTAGAAATCTTAATTGGAGACAATCTTTAATGGGTATTATACAATCCAGTTTGACCAATGGTCCAGTATACTTTAATGTATACCCGAATTTACAATTATCATTATCTGATGTTAATATACTAGATGCATTAACATTAAATGTTAAAACTAATGGTTATAATTATCTTCCTAGAACATAAATTATTTGTGTATGTTACAGGATATATTATAAACCTTTAGTCACATTAAATCCTCATTGTAGAATGATGGATTATAAAAATGAGACTATTATTATTGAGACTAATTTTAACAGGTCTAATGTCATGACCCGAAGACCTATTAAATGGGAAGAAATAGAGTTTCCAGAAAACTGGAAAATTGAACAAGTTGTACCAGTACAAACACAGGCGCAAGATCATAATAATATACTGAATATAATACAAAGTTCAGAAGGATCTGTTAATGTACAATTTGAATCAAATAAGATTCAGAAAAGTATTTCAATGAGAAATTATATTTCTCCAATTGATTACAGGGTTGAAACCCCTAGAGCTTCTACTTCTCAAATAAGAGAAAATAGAGCTTTTACATATCAAGAAAAAGAGGAAATATCTTCAGATGAGATAGAATCTGTAACAGGATTAAATCCTGAAATAAAGAAATTATATATAAATAAAAACAATATTGTTAAAGAAACAAATAGAATGGAACCGACAATGTCGGAAATGAATTATTCGATATAATTTATGGATTTTAAAGAAATAATAGATTTTAGTCCTGGTTCTAAAGCCAGAAAAATTATTTCTGAAGAATTTAAATGTGAAGGTTATACACTTTTCAGAGATTGGTTTTTTGATAATTTTACTAATAATGAGATTAGTAAATTTCAAGATGAGTTTTATAAAACTTGTAGAGAGAAAAATATGATAATACCATTTGCAGCATGGTTTATAGAAACCTATGTTAAGAATTATATTCTTATTTTAGAAAGAAATTATAATTTACAAAATGGTTCGGTGGTTTCAGGAATATATCCTCCACAACAACCGTTTAAGATTGATAATTTCAATTTCTTAGCATTTGCCAAATTAATTGAAGATGATACACTTCAGGTTACATGTAAACATATTAATAATATGTTTAAAAACCAAAATTATACTAATCTATCTTTAGTAATTATGGGTGAACAAATCCAATCTATACAGGATAAATTGGATTTGATTATTACTACAATTAATAAAAAATCTCTTGATAAGGGAAAAGAAATTGTGGATAATAAGGAGGAAACTTCTACATCAGAAGTTCTGATAAAAAAGGAAATACTTCCTAGTTTTCAACCTCCTCCAATAATTTCTGATTTTAAAACCCAACCATTATATAAGTTGGAGAAATATCTTGAAGAAAAGTTTAATAAACTAAGTATAAGAACTCTGGATAGAGAGTTAGATAATGATTTTATAGAAAACCCAGATTATAAAGAGGTTTTGCAAGATCAGATTAATAAACTTAAAAGTAAATGGGCTGATAAACCCATACAAAGTAAGTTCTATTATAATAGACCTACTCCAATGGATGTATTACATGAAGAATACACTGATACTATTGATATCAGTTATTCTGGTAATAAAATTTATGAGTGGAATATTGATGGATATTCTAATAAACAGATTTATAATACTGTTCATAGAATGCTAATGTATTCTACAATTTGTAAAAATAGTCAGAATAATGATAAGACTATTGCAGCCATGATAATAGCTGGATTTACTGGCCAACTTAAAGGTTGGTGGGATAATTACTTAAATCCACATGATAGGGATAATATTCTAAATGCTACAAAGCAAGAAGAAGGAAAAATCCTTGAAACTGCAGTATATACATTAGCAGTAAATGTAATTGAACATTTTACAGGAAGATTTAGTGATAATAGTGATACTATTAGAACTTTATTACAAAATCTACGATGTAGAACACTTTCTGATTTTAGGTGGTATAAAGATACTTTCCTAAGCAGAGTTATGGAATTACCAGAGTGTAATAATACTCATTGGAAATCTAAATTTGTAGATGGATTACCAAGCTTATTTGCTGAAAGAATAAGAAAAACAATAAAGGGTAATAATATTACCATTCCATATGAAAAATTCATATATGGAGCTTTAATAGACACTTGTATTCAAGAAGGATTGGCTTTATGTAATGAAATAAAGCTAAATCAGCAATTGAAGAGACAAAGTTTTATGGAGAAGAAACAATTGGGAGAATTTTGTCAACAATTTGGACTGGACAATCCTTCATCCAGTAAAAGTAAAAAAGAAAAGATTTATAAATCTAAACATAGGAGACATTCTCCTAAATATATTGAAAGAAAAAAGAAAAGAAGGGAAGATAATTTCCAAAAGAAAAATGAATTCCAAAAGAAAGCTTATATGAAAAGATTCGATAAGAATCAGAAAAGATATTGTACAATATGTAAAAGAAAAGGTCATACCAATGAATTCTGTTGGACAAAGAAAAGAATTTCTAATTTAGAAATTCCTGATAATATAAAAAGAATAATAATACAATCTTTAATAGAAAAATCTGAATCGGAGGAATCAGAATCAGAAATTTCTATTACTTCTGAATCAGAAGAAGAGATTATAAGGAATTTAGATAATGAGGAATTCTCTGAATCAGAGGAATGTGAACCTTGTAAAGAAGGATTACTATGTCCTAAAGAAATAAATAATATTGATCATAATCAATCTGAATTTTATAAAATTATGTCTCAATTCTCTAATATGAGTATTAATGTTTTGGATTCTCAAAATATTTTTGAGTTATTAAAATTAATAAAAGATCCTTTATTAAGGACTAAAATAATTGATGAATTGGGAAATGGAGAAAGTGCTTCGACATCTACTTCTAATAAAGAAGAAGAAAAAATAAACAATATTCTTAATAAGGATAAATCTTATAATATGTCAGAGGTAATGAACCAATTAAAATTGAAATATCAAAGTCAAAGAGATATATCTTTACCAGATATTTATAAAGAGATTAATAATCTGAAAGAAGAAATAAAATTCTTGAAAAATGAAAATTTTATTCAAGAATCTAGAATATCTAGATTAGAAAATAATATTAAAGGAAAAAATATTATTCAGCCAGATATTCAGAATAATTTACCTATGATAGAAAAAGATAATTTTTTATCTACAATTGAGACAGTTATATCTCAAAAATGGTATATAAAAATATCATTGTTGATTGATAATCTATATACAAAATCATTTATTGCTCTTGTTGATAGTGGAGCAGATTTAAATGTTATTCAGGAAGGATTAATTCCTACTAGATATTTTCATAAAACAAGTCATACTTTATGGCATGCTGTTGGTGATAAACTCCAAATAGAATATAAAATTCCTAAAGCTTATGTATGCATTAATAATAAGTGCATTTCGCAAAGTTTTATACTTGCAAAAAATATTTCTAACCAAATTATACTTGGTACACCATTTTTAAATAATATTTATCCCATAAAAAATATTGATAGTATAGGGATTATTGGTACTTTCCAAGGTAATAATATTTTCCTTGAATTTATAGTTGAACCAATTACTAAAAAATTACATAGTCTTTATGATAATATTAAGGCTAAGCAAAATCAAATAGGATTTTTGAAACAAGACATTAATATTGTTACTATTAATGAACAATTAAAAAATCCTAAATTACAGGATAAAATTAGTATTCTGAAAAATAAATTTTCATTAGAAATATGTAATGACTATCCCAATGCTTTTTGGGATAGGAAAAAATATATTATATTTCTTCCATATGAAGAAGATTTTGATGAAAAGTATATTCCGACAAAGGCTAGACCTTGTCAAATGAATTCAGAATATTTAGAATTATGTAAAAAAGAAATAGAATCTTTATTACAAAAAGGACTAATAAGTCATTCTCAATCACCGTGGTCATGTACTGCATTTTATGTTAATAAACATTCTGAAATAGAAAGAGGTGTCCCAAGTTTGGTAATAAATTATAAACCTCTTAATAAAGTTTTAAAATGGTTTAGACATCCAATCCCTAATAAAAAGGATTTATTAGATAGACTTTATGATGGTCTAATATTTTCAAAATTTGATTTAAAGTCAGGATATTAGCAGATTCAAATTAATAAATCTGATAGATGTAAAACAGCATTTAATGTTCCAATTGGACATTATGAATGGAATGTAATGCCGTTTGGGCTTAAAAATGCTCCTTCTGAATTTCAGAAGATAATGAATGATATATTTACTCCTTATAGTGAGTTTATAATTGTTTATATTGATGATATTTTGATTTATTCAAAGACTATTGAAATGCATTTTAAGCATTTACATATTTTTAAATCTTTGATTAAACAAATTGGTCTAGTAATATCTAAACCAAAAATGGATTTATTTCAAACTAGAATAAAATTTCTAGGACATTTTATTGAAAAAGGAAATATAATTCCTATTAATAGGAGTATAGATTTTGCTGAAAAATTTCCAGATATTATAACTGATAAAACTCAGTTACAAAGATTTTTAGGGAGTTTGAATTATATTGCTCCTTATTATCATAATTTAGTAAAAGATACGGCTATCTTATATGATAGATTAAAAAAGGATCCTAAACCTTGGACTGATAGTCATACTAATACAGTTAAGAAAATCAAGGATAATGTTAAAACATTACCATGCTTAATGATTAGCAATCCTAATTGGGAAAAATCTATAGAAACTGATGCTTCTGATATAGGGTTTTGAGGTATTCTTACTCAGAAAAATCCAGATAATAATCAAAAACATTTGATTAGATTCCATTCTGGAAAATGGAATAATGCTCAAAAGAATTATGCTACAATTGCTAAAGAAATTCTTGCAATTGTAAAATGTGTTTTAAAATTTCAAGATGATTTATATAATCAGAAATTTACTATTGTTACTGATTGTAGTGCAGCTAAATTTATGTTTAATAAAGATTTTAAACATGATGTTTCTAAGCAAATGTTTGCTAGATGGCAGGCTCATTTAGCCCCTTTTGATTTTAATATTATTTATAAAAAAGGTGAAGAAAATAATCTTCCAGATTTTCTAACCCGTGAACATTTTAATTGCAGGAATGAAACGGGGTAGCGGATCTTCCTCTCCATGGAGGGGAAGAGGTGGAAGGAGTTGGGGTTATACCCCTAACACTCCTGATAAAAGAGATAAAGGAAAGACCCCTGAGATAATAGCTCAGCAGGGGAAAAGGAAGCTTGTGAACAAAAATTTGTCACAAGAATTTGAAGATATGGATACTGAAAGGAGTGATACTCCTAGTAAATCTACTTTTGCTAATATAGTAGCAAATATTGATTTTAATGAAAAATATTTTAGAAAAAATCATGAAGAAATAATCTTCAAATTAGAAGACAGGGATTTAAAATGGAGTGAAGATCCATGGTTTCTAATGAATAGATATTTGGACAATGGTTCAAATGAGATGAGAACTTATAAATCTCGATCTTATTATGAACAAATATTTATTCAGAGTGGAAGTTGTGATTTTAAACATTTCACTTCTGGAGGAAATAATGAGATTTATAATTTCTCCAAGGTTTTGATAAAAAAGATTATATCTTTGGAAGAATGGGGAATTTCACCCTTAAGAGAAAAATCAATTCAGAATGAAAATACAAAAGCAGTCTTTAAATATAATTATTGGGACTATTGTGATGCTTTTGAAAAATTTTTAAACTATGAAAATGATAAAAGACATCATACATGGTTTATTAAAATTTGTTCTAAAGTTTATAACTCCGAAATACCAAATTGGTTTATCCATTGGTGTTATTGTTTTGGTCCTGTACCAGAAATTTTACCAGGAGATATAAAAGAGAGTTTTATAAAATGGGTGGATGTATCTCCTAAAATGATAGAAAGACAAAATTCTAAAATTCTCTTTTATATCTCCTGGTAAAATTTCTGGTACAGGACCAAAACAATAACACCAATGGATAAACCAATTTGGTATTTCGGAGTTATAAACTTTAGAACAAATTTTAATAAACCATGTATGATATCTTTTATCATTTTCATAGTTTAAAAATTTTTCAAAAGCATCACAATAGTCCCAATAATTATATTTAAAGACTGCTTTTGTATTTTCATTCTGAATTGATTTTTCTCTTAAGGGTGAAATTCCCCATTCTTCCAAAGATATAATCTTTTTTATCAAAACCTTGGAGAAATTATAAATCTCATTATTTCCTCCAGAAGTGAAATGTTTAAAATCACAACTTCCACTCTGAATAAGTATTTGTTCATAATAAGATCGAGATTTATAAGTTCTCATCTCATTTGAACCATTGTCCAAATATTTATTCATTAGAAACCATGGATCTTCACTCCATTTTAAATCCCTGTCTTCTAATTTGAAGATTATTTCTTCATGATTTTTTCTAAAATATTTTTCATTAAAATCAATATTTGCTACTATATTAGCAAAAGTAGATTTACTAGGAGTATCACTCCTTTAAGTATCCATATCTTCAAATTCTTGTGACAAATTTTTGTTCACAAGCTTCCTTTTCCCCTGCTGAGCTATTATCTCAGGGGTCTTTCCTTTATCTCTTTTATCAGGAGTGTTAGGGGTATAACCCCAACTCCTTCCACCTCTTCCCCTCCATGGAGAGGAAGATCCGCTACCCCGTTTCATTCCTGCAATTAAAATGTTCACGGGTTAGAAAATCTGGAAGATTATTTTCTTCACCTTTTTTATTAATAATATTAAAATCAAAAGGGGCTAAATGAGCCTGCCATCTAGCAAACATTTGCTTAGAAACATCATGTTTAAAATCTTTATTAAACATAAATTTAGCTGCACTACAATCAGTAACAATAGTAAATTTCTGATTATATAAATCATCTTGAAATTTTAAAACACATTTTACAATTGCAAGAATTTCTTTAGCAATTGTAGCATAATTCTTTTGAGCATTATTCCATTTTCCAGAATGGAATCTAATCAAATGTTTTTGATTATTATCTGGATTTTTCTGAGTAAGAATACCTCCAAACCCTATATCAGAAGCATCAGTTTCTATAGATTTTTCCCAATTAGGATTGCTAATCATTAAGCATGGTAATGTTTTAACATTATCCTTGATTTTCTTAACTGCATTAGTATGACTATCAGTCCAAAGTTTAGGATCCTTTTTTAATCTATCATATAAGATAGCCGTATCTTTTACTAAATTATGATAATAAGGAGCAATATAATTCAAACTCCCTAAAAATCTTTGTAACTGAGTTTTATCAGTTATAATATCTGGAAATTTTTCAGCAAAATCTATACTCCTATTAATAGGAATTATATTTCCTTTTTCAATAAAATGGCCTAGAAATTTTATTCTAGTTTGAAATAAATCCATTTTTGGTTTAGATATTACTAGACCATTTTGTTTAATCAAAGATTTAAAAATATGTAAATGCTTAAAATGCATTTCAATAGTCTTTGAATAAATCAAAATATCATCAATATAAACAATTATAAACTCACTATAAGGAGTAAATATATCATTCATTATCTTCTGAAATTCAGAAGGAGCATTTTTAAGCCCAAACGGCATTACATTCCATTCATAATGTCCAATTGGAACATTAAATGCTGTTTTATATCTATCAGATTTATTAATTTGAATCTGCCAATATCCTGACTTTAAATCAAATTTTGAAAATATTATACCATCATAAAGTCTATCTAATAAATCCTTTTTATTAGGGATTGGATTTCTAATCCATTTTAAAACTTTATTAAGAGGTTTATAATTTATTACCAATCTTGGGACACCTCTTTCTATTTCAGAATGTTTATTAACATAAAATGCAGTACATGACCACGGTGATTGAGAATGACTTATTAGTCCTTTTTGTAATAAAGATTCTATTTCTTTTTTACATAATTCTAAATATTCTGAATTCATTTGACAAGGTCTAGCCTTTGTCGGAATATACTTTTCATCAAAATCTTCTTCATATGGAAGAAATATAATATGTTTTTTCCTATCCCAAAAAGCATTGGGATGGTCATTACATATTTCTAATGAAAATTCATTTTTCAGAATACTAATCTTATCCTGTAATTTAGGATTTTTTAATTGTTCATTAATAGTAACAATATTAATCTCTTGTTTCAAAAATCCTATTTGATTTTGCTTAGCCTTAATATTATCATAAAGACTATGTAATTTTTTAGTAATTGGTTCAACTATAAATTCAAGGAAAATATTATTACCTTGGAAAGTACCAATAATCCCTTTATTATCAATATTTTTTATGGGATAAATATTATTTAAAAATGGTGTACCAAGTATAATTTGGTTAGAAATATTTTTTGCAAGTATAAAACTTTGCGAAATGCACTTATTATTAATGCATATATAAGCTTTAGGAATTTTATATTCTATTTGGAGTTTATCACCACCAGCATGCCATAAAGTATGACTTGTTTTATGAAAATATTTAGTAGGAATTAATCCTTCCTGAATAACATTTAAATCTGTTCCACTATCAACAAGAGCAATTAATGATTTTGTATATAGATTATCAATCAACAATGATATTTTTATATACCATTTTTGAGATATAACTGTCTCAATTGTAGATAAAAAATTATCTTTTTCTATCATAGGTAAATTATTCTGAATATCTGGCTGAATAATATTTTTTCCTTTAATATTATTTTCTAATCTAGATATTCTAGATTCTTGAATAAAATTTTCATTTTTCAAGAATTTTATTTCTTCTTTCATATTATTAATCTCTTTATAAATATCTGGTAAAGATATATCTCTTTGACTTTGATATTTCAATTTTAATTGGTTCATTACCTCTGACATATTATAAGATTTATCCTTATTAAGAATATTGTTTATTTTTTCTTCTTCTTTATTAGAAGTAGATGTCGAAGCACTTTCTCCATTTCCCAATTCATCAATTATTTTAGTCCTTAATAAAGGATCTTTTATTAATTTTAATAACTCAAAAATATTTTGAGAATCCAAAACATTAATACTCATATTAGAGAATTGAGACATAATTTTATAAAATTCAGATTGATTATGATCAATATTATTTATTTCTTTAGGACATATTAATCCTTCTTTACAAGGTTCACATTCCTCTGATTCAGAGAATTCCTCATTATCTAAACTCCTTATAATCTCTTCTTCTGATTCAGAAGTAATAGAAATTTCTGATTCTGATTCCTCCGATTCAGATTTTTATATTAAAGATTGTATTATTATTCTTTTTATATTATCAGGAATTTCTAAATTAGAAATTCTTTTCTTTGTCCAACAGAATTCATTGGTATGACCTTTTCTTTTACATATTGTACAATATCTTTTCTGATTCTTATTGAATCTTTTCATATAAGCTTTCTTTTGGAATTCATTTTTCTTTTGGAAATTATCTTCCCTTCTTTTCTTTTTTCTTTCAATATATTTAGGAGAATGTCTCCTATGTTTAGATTTATAAATCTTTTCTTTTTTACTTTTACTGGATGAAGGATTGTCCAGTCCAAATTGTTGACAAAATTCTCCCAATTGTTTCTTCTCCATAAAACTTTGTCTCTTCAATTGCTGATTTAGCTTTATTTCATTACATAAAGCCAATCCTTCTTGAATACAAGTGTCTATTAAAGCTCCATATGTGAATTTTTCATATGGAATGGTAATATTATTACCCTTTATTGTTTTTCTTATTCTTTCAGCAAATAAGCTTGGTAATCCATCTACAAATTTAGATTTCCAATGAGTATTATTACACTCTGGTAATTCCATAACTCTGCTTAGGAAAGTATCTTTATACCACCTAAAATCAGAAAGTGTTCTACATCGTAGATTTTGTAATAAAGTTCTAATAGTATCACTATTATCACTAAATCTTCCTGTAAAATGTTCAATTACATTTACTGCTAATGTATATACTGCAGTTTCAAGGATTTTTCCTTCTTCTTGCTTTGTAGCATTTAGAATATTATCCCTATCATGTGGATTTAAGTAATTATCCCACCAACCTTTAAGTTGGCCAGTAAATCTAGCTATTATCATGGCTGCAATAGTCTTATCATTATTCTGACTATTTTTACAAATTGTAGAATACATTAGCATTCTATGAACAGTATTATAAATCTATTTATTAGAATATCCATCAATATTCCACTCATAAATTTTATTACCAGAATAACTGATATCAATAGTATCAGTGTATTCTTCATGTAATACATCCATTGGAGTATGTCTATTATAATAGAACTTACTTTGTATGGGTTTATCAGCCCATTTACTATTAAGTTTATTAATCTGATCTTGCAAAACCTCTTTATAATCTGGGTTTTCTATAAAATCATTATCTAACTCTCTATCCAGAGTTCTTATACTTAGTTTATTAAACTTTTCTTCAAGATATTTCTCCAACTTATATAATGGTTGGGTTTTAAAATCAGAAATTATTGGAGGAGGTTGAAAACTAGGAAGTATTTCCTTTTTTATCAGAACTTCTGATGTAGAAGTTTCCTCCTTATTATCCACAATTTCTTTTCCCTTATCAAGAGATTTTTTATTAATTGTAGTAATAATCAAATCCAATTTATCCTCTATAGATTGGATTTGTTCACCCATTATTACTAAAGATAGATTAGTATAATTTTGGTTTTTAAACATATTATTAATATGTTTACATGTAACCTGAAGTGTATCATCTTCAATTAATTTGGCAAATGCTAAGAAATTGAAATTATCAATCTTAAACGGTTGTTGTGGAGGATATATTCCTGAAACCACCGAACCATTTTGTAAATTATAATTTCTTTCTAAAATAAGAATATAATTCTTAACATAGGTTTCTATAAACCATGCTGCAAATGGTATTATCATATTTTTCTCTCTACAAGTTTTATAAAATTCATCTTGAAATTTACTAATCTCATTATTAGTAAAATTATCAAAAAACCAATCTCTGAAAAGTGTATAACCTTCACATTTAAATTCTTCAGAAATAATTTTTCTGGCTTTAGAACCAGGACTAAAATCTATTATTTCTTTAAAATCCATAAATTATATCGAATAATTCATTTCCGACATTGTCGGTTCCATTCTATTTGTTTCTTTAACAATATTGTTTTTATTTATATATAATTTCTTTATTTCAGGATTTAATCCTGTTACAGATTCTATCTCATCTGAAGATATTTCCTCTTTTTCTTGATATGTAAAAGCTCTATTTTCTCTTATTTGAGAAGTAGAAGCTCTAGGGGTTTCAACCCTGTAATCAATTGGAGAAATATAATTTCTCATTGAAATACTTTTCTGAATCTTATTTGATTCAAATTGTATATTAACAGATCCTTCTGAACTTTGTATTATATTCAGTATATTATTATGATCTTGCACCTGTGTTTGTACTGGTACAGCTTGTTCAATTTTCTAGTTTTCTGGAAACTCTATTTCTTCCCATTTAATAGGTCTTCGGGTCATGATATTAGACCTGTTAAAATTAGTCTCAATAATAATAGTCTCATTTTTATAATCCATCATTCTACAATGAGGATTTAATGTGACTAAAGGTTTATAATATATCCTGTAACATACACAAATAGTTTCTGTTCCAGGAAGATAATTATAACCATTAGTTTTAACATTTAATGTTAATGCATCTAGTATATTAACATCAGATAATGATAATTGTAAATTCGGGTATACATTAAAGTATACTGGACCATTGGTCAAACTGGATTGTATAATACCCATTAAAGATTGTCTCCAATTAAGATTTCTACCATCTCTTAAAGCTGCTATAAAGCTTTCTGGTAACCCTTTTAGAGTTAGTGGTTTGAATGCAATCTGTACTAATCCTATATGAAGGAAATTGTACTCATCTATATATTTATTAATATTCTTATCTGATAATAATTTAATAATCATTTCATTATTATCTAACGAGATAGATTCTTCAGTAGTTTTAACTACCTGAAGTAATCCTAATTTCTCAAAAGTACCCAACTTATATATTAACCTGGGTTCAATTTTAGGAATTGTCCACTTATTAAGCATATCCAAATTTTTTGGTATATCATATTCTTCATTCTTACTATTCTTAATATTATTATTCTTATTAATCAGGTTCATGATATTATTCATGAAAACATATGTGTTGATCTAAGATCCATCTCTAAATATTTCCAAGGCTCTGATACCATTTATGACAGGATCGACTGACATCAATTCTAATATGGATATTACAGATTAAAAACTAACCGGCATCTTATTATTCAAATAACACTTAAATAACAATTTCCAAAAAACGTCCTAAAACGCCTATCAATCGGCTCAACTGGACAAACAGGAAAAAATATTTAAGCATTAATTATAAAATAAGGCCAGTTAATACAAGTAATCATACCTTTAGAATTATATCAGTTTTTAATTAAATATTAATAGATATTGATTGAAAATTAGTTTATTGATGAGAAATTAGTTAAAAATGCTAAAAATATCTCTCATGTTTACTAAATTTATATTATTAATTAAAAAATAATAAAAAATTATTATTGGTATAAATATGATCCATCCTGAAATCAAAAGTATTAAATGGATAATTAAAAATAAAATTGAATGGCTTCTAAATACAGTAAAATACGGATCTGGACAAAAAATGCATCCTCGTTCGACCTGAACAACTGGTCGAACGGGAGGTCGAACAAGATCCACCTTGGTCGAATAGAGGTCAAATGAGACTTCGGCGATCAAATTCATATCCTGAAACATTCAGGGACCCCGTTCAACTCAAACGCGAGATGTCGAGGTTGAACAACTGGTTGAACTGGATTGCGCATTCTCACCGTTTTGAGCATAACATCCTCATTCGATTTGAGTGATTCGTACGTCAAAAAAATTATATTTTCCCTGGCTTTCTAATGGTATATCATATGACAAGTTTGGACTTCCACAAGAACACAAAAAAATTATACAAAGTGAGCGTGCGTTTTTAGCATTCTTGCACAAGTTGCGCATTTTCTTAAACTTTATACTTTTAATAATTTTTCCACCTAAAAAATAATAAAATATCTCAAATACATATTTTTTTTCTCAAATATATGGAATATTAGAGACTTGTGCTAATAAGTGACAACAATTCTCACCAAAAAGATATTAAATTGGACACTAAAATATGCAATTTTTCACTTTCAAGAGTTACCGACATGACATTTCTTTTCTTATATTTCAATGCACATCTTTTCTTATGTTTCATTTGGGTTGAACTTTATAAATCTGTCACCCTCCTTTCCACTAATAGAATTTTTAACACGAAACTTAACAATCATTATTTATAATGATAAAAGCCCACCTGCATTGACATACATTCAAGAGATTTACAAGCGAACATTATTTTCATAATAATTTAACATGAATCTAACTTATGAAATAGAGAATGAATAATAAATGACTTATTTTCATGGGTTTACAAACCAATGAAAAAATAAATTAGTTAGGGTTTCTTTGGGGAGATTTGGTTTGATTCTTTTTAAGATGGCTAAAACTCTGTGTGCCCGTGGGTACCGTGCGCCCAGATACCATTCAGTATTAGTTTTTATACACTATAATATAAGGATGTGTACCATTTATTTCCTGAATTTTTTTAATAAAAGTGTATACCATTTAAAACAAAATGTTGTATCCTTATTAATTATAGTGTATATAATTTTAAACAAAAATTTGTACCCTTACCCACTTTGCGCACCTGGGGACACAAGATCAGACCAACTCTTTTAAGATTGTGGTGGATAGATTAGTTGAATATTAAGAAAAAAATAAATTACCAAAATTAAATTAAAATATATTAATTAAATGTTGATAGATATTGATTGAAAATTAGTTTATTGATTGGAAATTAGTTAAATATGTTAAAAATATCTCTCATATTTACTAAATTTATATTATTAATTAAAGAATTAAAGAATTAAAAAAATTATTATTGGTATAAATATGTTCCATCCTGAAATCAAAAGTATTAAATTGATGATTAAGATTAAAATTAAATGGTTTCTAAATACATTAAAATACAGATTTGGACAAAAAGCGCATCCCCGTTCGACGCAAATAGCAGGTCGAACGGGAGATCGAAAAAGATTCACCTTGATCGAACGGAGGTCAAACGGGACTTCGGCGATCAAATTCACATCCTAGAACATTAAAGGACCCCATTCGACTTGAACCGGTGGTGTCGAGGTCAAACTTGCTTGTGCAGTCTCACGTTTTGAGCTTAGCATCTACATCCGAACTTTGATTTGAGTAATTCGTGCGCCAAAACGATCCTCTTCCGTGGATTTCCAACGGTATATAACATGACACATTTGAACTTCCACAAGAACACAAAAAAATTACGCAAAGTAGGCGTGCGTTTTTCAGCATTCTTACACAAGTTGCACATTTTCTAAGACTTTGCACTTTTAATTTTTTTTCCACCTAAAACATATTAAAACACCTCAAATGCACCATTTTCTCAAATATGTGGAATATTAGAGACTTGTGCTAGTGACAAATATTCTCATAAAAGATGTTAAATTGGACACTATAACATGCAAATTTTCACTCACAAAAGTTACGTACGTGACATTTCTTTTCTTATTTTCTAAATTTTACTATATTAAATCTAATTTGTAGAAATAAATTTTATTGATTGAACATTTTAAATCTGCCACCCTCTTTTTCACTAATAGAATTTTTAGCACGAAACTTATCCATCATGGTTTATAATCGTAAAAATCTACCTGGAATGACATTCATCCAAGAGATTCACAAGCGAACATTATTTCATAATAAATTATATATATTTATGGGTTTACGAACTAATGAAAATTGAATTAGTTAGTATTTTTCAAGAGAGATTTGGTTGGATTCTTTTTAAGATTGTAGTGGATCTATTTGTGATTTTGTGCTTCAGAATGTTTTCCTCCAATGTTTCATGTCATTTTGCTTTCTATCCAATTTATAATTATATATTAATCTTTACCATAAAGTTATTATATATCATTAAAATCATAATAAAAAATTGAATAAGGAAATGTCACGTAGATATATAATCAGATCAATTAAAGATGTAAAAGTATGTTGAATTAACCAATATTAACCTACCACAATCCATAATTTTCTAGGTTAGAGTTCATTTGGTTTGGTGAGGTAGAATATATCGAGCAGGTAATTTGCGTAGCGGCCATTGAATAAATTTTGATAGCGCATAGCAAGTTACCAACATATCAAACTCATTTTTATATTTTTATATAATTTTTTTTATAATATGAACCTAAAATAAAATTTTAAGAAATATGTTACCAAAATAAACAATGCATGATTTATAAAAATAGGGATCGACTATTCATACCCCAAATTTACTAAACACACCCAATTTACTAAATGCAACTCAATATAATATACTCCCTCCGTCTAATTTCAGACGTCACACTTTCCATTTTAGGCTGTCCCACAAAAGTTTGTACATTTTCATAAAAAGCAAAAAGTAAA
Organism: Pogostemon cablin; assembly: GCA_023678885.1. Lineage (NCBI taxonomy): Eukaryota > Viridiplantae > Streptophyta > Magnoliopsida > Lamiales > Lamiaceae > Pogostemon > Pogostemon cablin. The sequence continues at coordinate 13,153,440 of CM042993.1, forward strand.
AAACAACCACCCTTCTCCTCACACTTTATTTACAAAAAAACCATCTCTACCTAATATACTTTATTATTTATTTATTACAAAAAAATATCATTATACTCCTAAAAATACCATTATGCCATCATACTTTATTATTTATTTATTACAAAACACCCCACTTATGACATTTTTACCCTGAAAATGTAAATATATTTATTAGACAATTATAAATCATGAAAAACACTTCCATCCTAATAACAAGGATTATGAGATTTGAAGCCATTTGGGCACTTCCGATCCATTTTCATCAATGTACATGTCACTAAAATTTGCTAAAATATGAATGGGTTGAGAACTCTAGGACGGGCTTGATCTGATTTGGTAAGGCGAATGCAGTCCAACATGGATGATAGATATGCATAGTATTGTTTCAAGAGTTCATAGTTGCACATACCATGGGCATGGGCATGTTCATTCATTCTGTGAAACGCACATGTAGATGTAGGACCATGTTGATCAATCATATTAATGAGTATCATGATGATGTGGCAAGAGATCAGATTTTTCCTACCAACATTTCCACCTCATCTTCATCCTTTATTTTTTCAGTAACCTTTCCCCGCTGAATCTTCACTCCCTCGAAATATTCAAATAAACACCAGAAATTCAAATAATTAATCACCTTTGCTCTTTTGTATGTTTATAAATTTTGGTAGGAATAATTAAGAACGAAGAACGAAGAGGATGACGTACTCTTAAATTAATTGCAAGAGAAATAATTAATGGGTATTTATGTCTTTATCAATTAGTTTAATTTAATCTAATAATTTATAGGGATATGTTTAGTATATTCATGGGTGCGAATAGCCGACCCCATAAAAATATTATTTTATAATTATTTATATATTGTGGGTTATTGGTAGGTTGAATCGGAGTACAAACCTTACATGGGGCAAGTTATATTCGAGTCATAATAATGCAAGTTATTTCTAAAGCGGATCATTTTCGGGATAGACCATTCATGAGATAGGTTGGTGGTGAATTTTTGTAGGTTGTGCATGTTAATTCACGATATTATGTTTATTTTGACACCATTAGTACTATTTTAATGAATTTTAAAATTTAATGAATTAATTTAAAATTTTTGGAATATGATGGACTAATTTAAAAAATTGTCAAACGTAAGGGATTAAAAAATTAATTTTTTTATCATTTCAGAAGTGCCATGTGGCATTACCAGTTGAGTGACCTGCTCCAGACAGTCAATGAACTAAAATATCAAATTTTGGAAAGTTAATGGAGTAATTTCAAAACTCTAAAACATATGGACTAATTTAAAAAATCGATAAATTTAATGGACAAAAAAAATATTTACCCAAACAATAACCTTAATATATTGTCTATTAGATTAAAGTGTGTCAATGAGAAGGTGTGATCAAAGGATGACTGTTGAATTAATTATATCTTTACATGAAAAGATATTTGAATGGGTGCATTCACACCCCCAATTTTACTAAATGTACTCTGATTACTAATTGTATCCTACCAAAATTAAAAGATATTTATATAAATTACTAAAATATATATATACACCTCATTTTAGACTCTTTTACCATTTTAATTAAAAAAATCCAAACCTTTAAATAAAACTAACTAATTCCATTGAAGTAAATAGGGTAAAAGAGTTTGGGTTAGCAAGTTTGGAACTGAATGTTCAATATTCCGTAAAAACTATAGTTTGTTGTCATTGGAGAGTCCAATGATTCACCCCTGTTATTAAAGGAGGCGATGATTGTTTTCAAGTTAGGGGTGCGCGAAATTACCAAAAAATTGGTATACTGCATTTGTCGTACCGTAAAATAATGAACTTATTGAAAATTTTTGTACGATATGATATCGTACTGATTTTTTTGGTTCGGTACCGGTAAAATACGTTTTAAAAATTGGTATTTCGGTATACCGAAATACTGATATATTATATCGAAATATTGATATATTATATCGTTATACTGATATATTATATACTTATACCGGTATATAACGATATACTAAAATATTCATTAAATTAATAAGAATAATAAATAAAAATAATTATATATAAATTAAATTGATTTGGTTTTTTTAATTAATCTAATAAAAAGAATATATAGTAAGAAATAAGGGTGAGAACTAAGAAGTGAACCCTAGCAAGCTAGCAGCCGCTATCCTCAATCCAACCACCCTCGTCTGAGAGACAGATACATACGCTCTCCCTTCACAAAACCCTCACTCTGATTGGTAAGTTGCTCAGACTTTCTATTCTTCTACTGCCACCACATCCGCCAACTTTCCTCTCCGATACGACGGTCGCTAGTGTTGAAGAGATCGAAAGATCTGTTGCTGTAAGAGAAGCCGATACTCGTCGGAGTTTCGAGAAAGGGTAAGTTTGCTAATATGTTTCATGAAAGCTTATTTAGATATATACCAGATAAGTTTTTGCTTTCCATGGTTATAAAATGTTTGTGGGGATAAGGTCAGTGACGGAGCCAGAAATATAACTCAGGGGGCCCAAAGTGCACTTTAATTCTAAAATATTAGTATTTGATTTACTTCAGCTATTATTTTAATAAAATATAAAAAATTTATTAGAATTAATTATAATATAAATAGATTCATAAATTATTTATTAAACTAAATAATAAGTGTATTTTAAAATAATATTAAAAAATAAGAATTTGATAAAAAAATATATAAAAAATTTTTGAATAATAATAATAAATAATAAGGAGGAGGTATGTGAACTAAAAATAATTAAATTTTAAATACAAAGGAAAAAAATTATTAAAATGAAAATAACACTACATATAAAAAATAAATATGTAAATCTATTTTAAAATAAATTGAAAAAATAAAAATAAAAATATAGATCCTCTTAAATTTAAATGGAAAGTGAGTAAAGATTAAATATAGATAAATTAAATATATTTAAAATTTAAATGAAAACAAAGTAATTAAATATTTGAATGAAGTGCTAACAGGATTAGAACTTTGTATACTGCTCACAAAGCACCCATCCTAACCACTAAGACACCCTCACTTAGCTAATAATATTACATAGTATATGTAAAAAATTATTTTTCCAGGGGATCAGTGCCCCTCTGCCCATTATCTTACAATGTTTTCAACTTTTATTTTCTTTTGTTTGTAAGTAACAAGGTTTGTTATTATCTTCCCAGATTTTGGGATTCAGCTTGAGACTGTTTACAGAATTTATTAATTTTCAATGTTACTTACATCTTCCTGTAATAATCCTTGACAAAATTATTCGTGTATTTTCCTGCGATTTGTTTGTGGCATTGATTTTAAATGTTCAAGGATGATTAATTTCTTAATCGTGGGCTGGGTTGATACTTTATCCTATCTGAATTACTATTCTATCAGAATGTCCTACTGATATTTTGTATTTGACTGTGAAGTGATCATTGCCTAAGTATGCGATTGAGAATTTTGCTTCTGAGCTCATTTTGTTGGAATAATTTCCGAATCATTTAGTTTATAATTGAATTTGAAGGGCATATGATTTAATTGCTCCTAAATGGAAAACAATAGTACAAAACAGTTACTCTGACAATAGAATGCTAATGTAATTTCCAATTTAAGGTGGTAATGTTGCAAGGAGAATGGATTTAGTGGTGGAAGTGAGGTTTTTGAATCTTTTAAAATCATTTAATTTGAAAGGTTTTACTTATGTTTTAATTATAAGAGTTGATCTCCTGATCTAGTAGTGTAAATCAGTAAATAAAATGAACATATAGAATGGATTTAGCAAATCCATGGGGACCAAGTTTTGTCAAAGTACGAGCTATGGTTCAAACCTGTTATCATCTTACTGCTTCAACATTTGTTGTTCGTGTATTTTTTTGATGCAAAAATTGTGAGTCCTTATTCATGCGTTCATCTCTTGCTCCTCAATTTTCAATTCTTAACCGTAAGCTTTTAAATACACCTTTTTGTCATCCTTTAAAATTAATTAATGCAGAGGAAACTAGCATTGCCTCTGCTTGGATGACATTTACCTACCCAGACATTCTAAATTATTGGCTAGTAAATATGTTTTGTTGAGTTTAATTAAATTAAAAATTTACTATAACAAATAAATTTATTTTTAATCTTAAATCATTCCAAATTCATTCTATTAATGGTCCAAATATTGTTGGGAGTAAATATCTAATTGACATTTACATTTTTTTATCTGTTTCATTCTCTCTATTAATGGTCCAAAACTATTTATCATTAACTATATGTTTAATTATTTACACTTATATTAATATTAATATTCTTTTAACATCATTTTTTATTTACTATTTTTCTAGAATGGAATCTAAATCCTCTCATTCACTTCCAAGTCCATCTGAAACTCCGAATACACCAGAGTTTGAAGCACATGAAATATCTATAAGTCGAAAACGAACATCATGAACAACTTCAACAAAGCCTTCCAAAATTCCCAAACAATCAGTATTGGGGGCATTGTCAGAGGGGAACAAGAAAGTTGAGTGATGGGAGTTCGGAACAAATATGAATATGCAATTATAGTAAAGTTGAGCAATTGGTTATGGGAGTACTGGTGGGTTAAAAAACTACTTAGTAAGGATGTGTAAGTCAAGTCCATTGTATGAGGAGAGTTTGAGTGAGAAGAACCAACCGATATTGACGACCGAGAGAATGGGTCAAGTAGTACTTTAGTGTTGTGAATTGAAGCTAGCTGAGTGGGTGATTGTCGATGAGATGTCATTTAGAGCTGTTGAAGGAAAGAGTTTGTGAGTCTCGCACATGAGTTACAGCCTTGATTCGTAGAAAGAAAATTGCAGGTATGGTTTATGACTTATTTCTTTTTGAGAAAGTTAAGATGAAAAGTGTGATTAGTGGTCAAAGGGTGAGTATCACAACTTATACTTGGACATCCATCCAAAATATAAATTAAATGGTCATAACTGTTCATTTTTTGGATAGTGATTGGAACTTGCCTAACCGAATTATCAATTTCACAAAATAACTAGTCATGTTGGGGAAGAAATTGAAAAATTGATTGAGTTTTGTTTGTTAGAATGAGAGATAGAGAAAGTGCTTTCAATAGTAACGGACAATGCTTCTTCTAATGAAACTGCTATTGATTACTTGTAGAAAATAATGAAAAGTAAAAAAATATTATTTCTTGAAGGAAAATATTTGCATTTAAGGTGTGCATGTCACATACTTGACTTAATTGTTAAGGAAGGTTTATAGGAGCTTAATGCAGCCATTAAATCTATAAGAAATTATGTAATTTTCATTCATTCTTACCCTTCAAGGTGAATAAGTTTAGAGATTTTATTGTTTTAGAGAACTTTCTTAGTGGGTCTACAATTCCTACGATGTCAAAACTAGATGGAACTCAACTTATAAAATGTTTGTTGTTGCATTGAAGTACAAGAGGGCTTTTGATAGAATGGCTAAGAGTGTGTGCCTTATATGAATTATTTTAATGAAAAAAATAAAAAGGGTAAGAAAATGATAGGGCCTCCAAGTGAAGACAATTTGGAAGATGAAAAAGCTTTTGTACACTTCTTGAAGAGGTTTTATGATTCCACTTTAGATCTAAGTGCATCAAAAACTCCCATATCTCAAATGATTTATGAATCAATGATTGCAATACAAATTGAGATTGAGAAAAAAAGTAATGATGAATCTGATAAAGTTCTTCTAAAGGTTGCAAAGGCAATGAAGTTGAAATTTGACAAGTATTGGGGAAATTAGAATGATTTGAATCTTTTGATTTTCATTGCAAATGGCTTGGACCCTAGGAATAAACTTCAAATGGTTAAAGTCACTTGTAATAAATTAGGAGGTACTTCTACCGGTGATGAAGAGTTCTTTGAAAAGGTTAAGAAAAGTTTGGTGACTTTATGGGTGGAGTACAAAAAAATAAATGATACATTGAATGTTGAGGGACAAAATATGCAAATGGAGTATGATGGTGGAAATGCTAATGGTGGAGGTGGTTGTGATGATGATATTTACATTGAGGTGTATGGATTTATTGATGCACAAAATGAAAGAAACAACTTTAAAAGATATCTAATGAAGTGGAAAAGTTCTTTCCAGATGAGATTGAGAAACGATCTAATCCATCTTTTAATATTTTGGAAGGCAAGTGGATCTAGATATCCAGTTGTTGGATTGTATACTAAAAGTCTAGCTTTTTGTATGAACAATATTGTAACAATTAATTTGAAATGAGAATCATATGATCAAATGATTGCATCTTATAATTTATTTATATGTTCGATGCAATAGTCCACTTATTTTATACTGTAGATAATATGTTGTGCGAAAACACGCAGAAGATCATATTATCGGTTTCCTTATAAAGTATAAACAGATGCTCACAACCGAGATAGACAGGGACTCTCTATCGGGATGGTTGTAGTGTGGTTTGGTATTAGCTTGTCTTGGCTATAGAATCACATTAGTGCACTTGTGTGTATTGAGCAGGACCGCTTGAGATCGTTCGACTTATACTGACTTATAGGAGAACTTGATCTCAGTTATTATGGAAGTTCGTGCTCTTAATCCCTATACAATAACCTCGACACGTAGGGCAGTATGTATTTCTTTGATTCATCAATGGGTGAGATTTACATGTAATTAAATCAACAAACTCGATGAGTTGGGAAGTAGTGCTGTCTCTATGGTGTGTTGTTGATTGCAGAAGGAATCCGTGTCCGTCATAGGTTGATGATGTCCCCTTGAGGAGCTCATAAGGAATATCATGTAAATCCTGCAGGTGGAATTTATTCCGGCATGATAATGAGGTTGAGTGGTACTACTCTTGGATGAGATATTAATTAATTGAGTTGTCAGTAACTTAAATTAATTAATGGACATTGTATATCTTAAACATGGGGAGACTAACGGGCTCATAATAAGAAGGAGCCCAAAACGTAATTTTGGGATTGGTACGGTAGTGCAATAATAATATTTTAGTGGAATATATTATTATTATTATTGGACTTAAGTATATGCTTTGGGCTAAGCTTGGATACTTAAGCCCAATGGAGGCCCAACCCAATTTCTCCTCCTGGTCCCTGCTGTAGCCCATGTATATAAGTCACCTCAACTTATCTGGAACCCTAATCTAATCTAATCTAACTGATTATTCAGTGTGATGAGGGTTGAGAGCAGATTGAGGAGGTCTCGTAGATCGTCGCCCACACGACGTCGAGATCGGACTTGGGACATACGGCAGAAGATCAGAAGGTAGTTTGCTGCTGTTGTCCGCGACATTACAAAATTTGTATAAATTCGTATAGTACTCAGAATTTGATGATCAATATACTGACGGAAAGCCGTCGAAGAGAGGATCGTCTGAACGCAAAGATCACTCAATTCTGATATCAGACAAGGAAGTTATGGCCATTCTCGTGGGACTGCGCAGGCTGCCTGCGAGAATTAATCTTCATCAACATACCCTGGTGAACGGTAATCGTTTCTATGATTTATTGCTTCCGCTGTGTTAGAAACGCATGGTATGCTAATGGTTCATTAACGAAACGATCGAACGCTAACAATTGGTATCAGAGCTTCGGTTTCGTGGTGAAGCGTGACACGTTAGACTAGGGTTTATGTGGTTAATTTTTTGAAATTAGGATCGCATGTTTAGGGTTTTGGTTTTACTGTGCAAACTATGAATATCCCTATGTGAAATATACCCTATATCATATCTGTTCGTTGATGGTTGTGTGTGAGAGGATTCGACGAAAACTGTTCGTCAATTTCACATGGAAGGAAGAAATTGAGAGAAAATCCAGCGCAGTGATATTGCAGAGGCAATAACTAGAGTTTCAACCGTCGGATTAGGCTGAATTTTGGTCAGCACGTTCGGATTTTGTGGATGTACATTCTGAACGGTGAAGATCGTATTTGGAGCTTTGCGTTGTTAGGAATACGCCGAAAACAGAAGCAGTTTTTTGGGCGATTCTGTTCTGCGCAGTCGAGGGAAAAGAGCTGTTTCTCATAATCTAACCGTTGGATCGACCTGTAATTTGGATAGCATGTTCAAACCTCACAGGTGTAGATTCTGGACGGTGAAGATTGGATTCCCAGGTTCCTAAAGTTGGGAACCCTGAATGACAGTTGGTGCAGTTTGATGTTGCGCGTTGGGCTGAACTTGGTTCCGTGCAAGTCAGCCCTTGGACGAGCGGATTTGCATCAGGTTCGATCGATGCTGCACCAGGTTCGAGCAGATTTTCATCAGGTTCGATTGGTCTGCATCAGGTTCGATCGATGCTACACCAGGTTCGAGCGGATTTGCATCAGGTTCGATTGGTCTGCATCAAGTTCGATCGATGCTGCACCAGGTTCGAGCAGATTTGCATCAGGTTCGATCGATGTTGCACCAGGTTCGAACGGATTTGCATCAGGTTCGATTGGTCTGCATCAAGTTCGATCGATGCTGCACCAGGTTCGAACGGATTTGCATCAGGTTCGATTGGTCTGCATCAGGTTCGATCGATGCTGCACCAGGTTCGAGCGAATTTGCATCAGGTTCGATTGGTCTGCATCAGGTTCGATCAATGCTGCACCAGGTTTGAGCGGATTCACATCAGGTTCGATTGGTTTACATCAGGTTTGATCGACTCTGCACCAGGTTCGAGCGGGTTTGCATCAAGTTCGACTGGTCTGCATCAAGTTCCGCTTGAGTCTTCACAATATGATCGGGCAGGATGCCAGAGTGGTGGAGCAAGCTGCGGGGAGGTCGATCCCCATCGCAGTTGTCCGCATTCGTGATTGGTGGCGAACAATCGAATTCGCTGTTATATAACTGTTATAATTGATTTATTAATTGATTATTGTTATATATGTATGCATGATTCTCTATGACTTATTGCCTTAAATAGAATCATGCTAGATTGCGTATTATATTTGGTATATTATATGCATGTATGTTGGAGTGTTGATCAATTCAACTTATTTTTGGCAATTTATTTCCTTATATATAACTGCTATAATTGTTTTATTGGTCAATTATTGTTATATATTTGGAAGTATGAGCATGCTAGGATGCGTATTTTATTTTTAAATATTATATACATGTAAAAACCCTCGGTGTTGAATAACTAAGTGGGAGAGGGGATTGGTAAAAATTCCCGCGGCCTCCATTATTGGTTTGTTAGCAATGTGAATAAACTTGCGCGTCGGCATTAGAGCCTTCCTCCCCATCGGATGAGTTTATTCATGGATTGCTGGGACAGACTTCTTTAAATAATTATGTTTGTAATGTGATGCATATGAACTTGCGCGTTGGCATAGACCTTCCTCCCTATCGGATGAGTTCATGTGCGGATCACTGTACAGACTTATAATTGATGACTGTAGGAAGTTATCCGAGCGCGTGTGTACTTCTCCATCTGTAAGGCACATAAGCTTGGGCCGCGAACTTGGAGTCAAATAATGGTGTACACTTAGGTGTAAATAATAAGTATTCTCCCCATCGGAGTCACTACTTTTATTTGCATGGCTAAAGAGGAACCGACTATTAATTATTTTGTCATAAAGTTAGGTTGACAAATGAAATTAATGGGTAAAACCTTCTCTTGTAAATGTTCGGGTTTGTAAACGTCCACACTATCGTGGCTTGCAAATTCACGGTGCTTGAGATGTCGGGGAATTTTATTTTTATATTGTTTTGAGGGAATCAATATAAAAGGATAAAATTCGAAGTTTTGATCGGTATATTTATTTGTGATTCTCTGATTTTCAAATGGTTTTATCTCACTTATTATTAACTAAAAGAAATTATATTTACTTGTCCAAATTAGATGATTAGAAAAGAATCTTGGTTTTGAATTTTACTGCTTAAGAAAATACATGTGTGTTCTCACAAAGGACGTCTCATGATGCCTATTAAAGTCTCTAGTGAAGAGATGAGAGGTTCATAGAAATATGATGGTCTCATGTAACTCTTCGGATACTTGAGTAATTTAAAAGGCGGTAGGTCATGATTGAATTTGATGAATGAATTGGAAATACATGGAATAGAAGTTGAAGGGGAAACCTAAGTCAATTTTATTCTTCATAATTGCCTAGATGTTTTGAGTAAGTTTCTCATGAATTACAAGAGGTTGTATATGGTGGGAAACTTCTGACAAAACATGTGTTAAAGGAAATTCAATTTCATAAAAGGAGTGAACAAGGATAGAATCTTACTTACTAGTTGTTTAAACATGATTAGTGATGACATCTACTGACACGAAGTGTGTAGATGCTGGAATCACTGAATGTTCATTACTAAGTGAGGATAAGATTGTTATGACATGGGTAAAACTACAAGACTAGTGGCTATTCCAGTGGGAGTTGTTTATTTATCTTACGATATGAATAAACGTTTGATTTTGTAAAATTGTCTTTACTTACATTTTCATAGAAAGAATTTGATTTCGGTTTCTATGCATTAATAGATGGATACTCCATTTCATTTAAATGACATGGTCATTATAATGAAGGATAGAGTTGTAATCTGTTATGGTACGTTGATGGACAATTTGTATACTCTTAAATCATGTATATTCCACATATGCAACAAATAGTAATTAATAATGCATCTTCTGATCTTAGTAAGAGAAAGTAACCTTCGGAGATGAACTAAACATGCATTTGGCATCTAAGACTAGATCATTTTACTTGAGTAGGACTCAAAAGTTGATAGCAGATGGACCGTAAGGTTTATCTGAAGTGGAAACAATCGGACTTGCGAGTCTTACTTGGAAGTAAAAATGATTAATTACCTTTTCAAGGTAAAGGGGTGTAGAGCCAAAGATATATATGTTGGAATTGATTCATTCTGATTCAAGCGGGCCTAATATTATCTAGGCGAGAGGTGGTTATGAATAATCGAAGATTATTCTAGATACCGATATATTTATTTGATGCACTGCATGTCTAAATTCTTTGATTTATTCAAGAATTACAAGGTTGGTACAGTAAAGCATCATGAAAAATATATCAAATAATGATGATTTAATCGTCATTACGAGTACCTCTTAGGATAATTAGGAACTATTAATCAGAGGTTGAGATTAAATCTCAAGTGGTCTACACCGAGCATGCCCCAGCTGAATGGTGTGGTGGATAGAAGGAATAAGACTCTTATGGTAATGATTAGATAGATGATGAATTATTTGGAATTACTTAATTCATTTTATGGATAAGCCCTAGAAACAGTAATTCATTTGAATGTTTGTCTGTTTGTGGGATATGCTATAAAAATGAAGGTGATTTATTTAGTCTAAAAGATCGAAGGGTGATTGTTAATACAAACACTAGATTTTTGGAAAGGGACTATGTAATAAATCACAAACCCATGTATGAGTTGTTCTAAAGGTAGTGAGAAGAAAACACAAAGTATAAGTACCAAGTGTACAAGAGGATATACCACAAGGTAAACTGCAATGTGTGTCACGTCTGATACACAATTACATGTAGTGCCTTGTCGCAGTGGGAGGATTATTCGACAACCCGTGAGATACATGTTTTGGGAAATTCGTAAGACTTGATCCCTAGTAAACATGGTATTATCCCAGGGATACGACGTTGCACTACAAAATTAAAATGCGGAATCTTAGTAAGTGCAATGAATATTAAAATAGAATCGATGGATTTTAAATTAGGTCTGGATGCTTGTTGAACCGCTAAATGGCGAAAAAGCCATTGGAAGCGGGCATGCAAGAATAAAAGAGGATCATAGAATAAGGTGAAAACCTTGGAAGCAAGCTTGTTGCGAAAAAGTATACTCAGAAAGAAAGGATTCGATTATGAGAAAACCTGTTCGCCGGTAGCTATGCCTAAGTTGATCCGGACTCTTTTATTTGTTGCTACTCATATGAAATATGAGGGATAGCAAATAGATGTCGAGACAACTTTCCTGATTGGAAGTCTTAAGGGAAACATCTATGTGAAGCAACCAGAGTGATTTATTGCAAAGAGCTAAGAGCATTGTGATAGTGAGCTTAAAAGTGTCCATTAATGGACTAAAACAAGCTTCAAGATCATGAAACATCCGTTTTGATGAGGTAATCCAGTGACATGGATCTAATCAATGATCGGATGGGTCTTGTGTATTGAAAAGAGTGATGGAAACATGGTGGTATTTCTTGTACTATACGTAGATAGTATCTTGCTCATTGGAGATAATGAAAGAGTATTGTCCGGCGTATGGGTATGGTTGATAAAGCGGTATGAGATGAAGGACTTAAGAAGAGCAAAAATATCCTTTTGATCACGGTAATACGGATCACAAGAAAGGATGTTATGCTTATCTCAAGTTTCATATAATGATACGATCCTTACTCGTTTAGCATGTGAATTTATCTAAGTGAATGTGTCTTGTGACACAAAAGTAGATAAAGAAGATGAAAGCGGTTCCTTATGCTTCGGCAAATGAGGAAGCTTAATCTAAGGAATGCTATGCACGAGATTGGATATCTGTTTTGCCGATGGCATGAACAGTGGGTATCAACGTAACCCAGAACAAGAATGATGAACTGTGGTAAGACATATACTTATGTACCTGAAAAGGACTAGAAACTATATGTGGGCTTACCGAACAGATTCACTGATTCTTATGGGTTACATAGATTCAAATTTTTCAAATCAGATAGGGACGACAGTAAATCTACCTCAAAGGTTATGCGTTTAATTTTAGGAAGTTGAGTCATAATGTGGAGGAGCGTTATATAGAAATATATTTCAGACTCCGGACTCCATCATGGAAAGATGATAAATTGGAGCCTATGAGGCAGCCAAAGTATCTGTATGACTCTAGAAACTTCAAGATGGACTTTGAAGTGTTTCTAAGTTTGCCCAAGGATATCACAATTTATATTGATGATATTGGTGCAGTTGCAAACTTGAAGGAATCACGAGCCCATAAGACAATTAAACACATGGAGTGCAAGTACCACCTATTACGAGAAATCGTATGATGAGGGGAAGGTTGTTGTCGCCTAGATTGCATCGGATGATGACCTAGTAAATCCATTTATAAGGACCTTAAGGCGAGAGCTTTTGATGGTCGTGTAGTGGGAGTGGAAATCAGATGTATGGCAGAAGACATGACAGCATAATCTTTTAGTATAAGTGAGAGATTGTTGGATTGTATACTAAAAGTCTAGCTTTTTGTATGAACAATATTGTAACAATTAATTTGAAATGAGAATCATATGATCAAAAGATAGCATCTTATAATTTATTTATATGTTCGATGCAATAGTCCACTTACTTTATACTGTAGATAATATGTTGTGCGACAACACGCGGAAGATCATATTATCGGTTTCCTTATAAAGTATAAACAGATGCTCACAACCGAGATAGACAGGGACTCTCTATCGGGATGGTTGTAGTGTGGTTTGGTATTAGCTTGTCTTGGCTATAGAATCACATTAGTGCACTTGTGTGTATTGAGCAGGACCGCTTGAGATCGTTCGACTTATACTGACTTATAGGAGAACTTGATCTCAGTTATTATGGAAGTTCGTGCTCTTAATCCCTATACAATAACCTCGACACGTAGGGCAGTATGTATTTCTTTGATTCATCAATGGGTGAGATTTACATGTAATTAAATCAACAAACTCGATGAGTTGGAAAGTAGTGCTGTCTCTATGGTGTGTTGTTGATTGTAGAAGGAATCCGTGTCCGTCATAGGTTGATGATGTCCCCTTGAGGAGCTCATAAGGATTATCATGTAAATCCTGCAGGTGGAATTTATTCCGGCATGATAATGAGGTTGAGTGGTACTACTCTTGGATGAGATATTAATTAATTGAGTTGTCAGTAACTTAAATTAATTAATGAACATTGTATATCTTAAACATGGGGAGACTAACGGGCTCATAATAAGAAGGAGCCCAAAACGTAATTTTGGGATTGGTACGGTAGTGCAATAATAATATTTTAGTGGAATATATTATTATTATTGGACTTAAGTATAAGCTTTGGGCTAAGCTTGGATACTTAAGCCCAATGGAGGCCCAACCCAATTTCTCCTCCTGGTCCCTGCTGTAGCCCATGTATATAAGTCACCTCAACTTATCTGGAACCCTAATCTAATCTAATCTAACTGATTATTCACGTGTGATGAGGGTTGAGAGCAGATTGAGGAGGTCTCGTAGATCGTCGCCCACACGACGTCGAGATCGGACTTGGGACATACGGCAGAAGATCAGAAGGTAATTTGCTGCTGCTGTCCGCGACCTTGCGAAATTTGTATAAATTCGTACAGCGCTCAGAATTTGATGATCACTTACGGAAAGCCGTCGAAGAGAGGATCGTCTGAACGCAAAGATCACTCGATTCCGATATCAGACAAGGAAGTTATGACCATTCTCGTGGGACTGCGCAGGCTGCCTGCGAGAATTAATCTTCATCAACATACCCTGGTGAACGGTAATCGTTTCTATGATTTATTGCTTCCGCTGTGTTAGAAACGCATGGTATGCTAATGGTCCACGTTAACCAAACGATCGAACGCCAACAATCCCTTCCTTACATTTATTACAAAATATATCTTTGCAATTTCAAGTTCAATGGTTGCAAGCAAGTCTACTTTTAGCTTGGGTAAAAGGGTCATAAATCCTTTTAGAAGTAGTTTGAGTTCTAAGATGGTGGAAGCATTGGTTTGCACCAATGATTGACTAAGAGTAAATGGAATAAACTTTTAGAAGGATCCAACTGATGATGACCTTGATTTATACAAGGAAATTGAAGAAATTGAAAGATGTATTATTTTTTATTTATATTTATCTAATATAAAGCATATATACACATCATAATATATATTTATTTATTTTACAGGGCTGAATGTCAATCAAGAATCTTCTATAGCTACCACCATAATTTCGACTTGAAAAGTATGTAACATTAATAAAGTTTAAATTGCAACCTTAAATGCAATTGTGTACGTATTAAATTTTATTGTGATTTTGATGACTAAGTAAATTATTCAACTACTACTATTAATTCATCATGCATCATTAATTCATTATTCAAGATGGGTTTGATACTTTGAGTTGACAACTCTGTTTGTTGCTAATTTCACTTATTACATGAAGTTCTTGAACAGATTGTGCTTAGAGAGTTGGGTTCAAGTTTGAAGAGCAGCATTCATATTTTGTTGATGATTGTTGTGTTTTGAATTGTATTAATCCTTTTAATATCTATTTGTTATTGCTTAATGTGTTATTGAAAATGACATGAATTCAAGAAGAATTATATTGTGTTGAATTTGGTTGTCGTTGTCTTACTAAACTAATTACTCATTTTTAATTGGTTGATTGTGTTAATCTTTTTAGTTTGGACTTGGTTGTTATTGTATTTATGTTTAGGTTTGGATATTGTGTTATTTGAGTTGTATTACTCCCTTCGTCCCGTCGAAAGATTCTCATTTTACTATATTGGGCGTATCATTAAAAGGTTCCCATTTTTTTCTTTTAGTAAAATGGGTCCACCACTACCCATTACATCCCTCTAATACAACTACTCAATACACATAAAATAATAATACTACTTAATCCACGTGTAAAGAGCATACGGCCACTTGCCCGGGATGGAGAGAGTACTTTTTAAGTGTTTGTTGAATACTTACATTATTAGGCATATGATAATTTAGTACTAGCAATTTTCTTTTATTCTGTATGAAGCAATATTTTTTAGTATTTTTTCGGTATATTGGTAAGAGCAATATTTCGGTAATCCGTAAAATTCAGTTTTGACAATTAGCATATCGAAATTTTCAGTACGGTATCGGTATACACTTTCTAATACCAAAATTTTTGATATGATATACGGTACGGATGGAAATTTTCAATATGCCGTACCGTCCAGCCCTAGTTCAAGTTTTATGCAAATGGTAGGAGGTTTTGCGGGGGATTGTTCGCGATAATGGAGCTGAAGGCATGATTTGATTTCGAGGCTATGCAACATGGTGGTGCAGTGCAAGGATGAGATAATATTTAAGATTTATACGAACATTGATGCGATAGACCAGGTGGTTTTTGCATTGGCCAGGAAGAAACTACTAGTAGGGTTTATTGATGGACCCATTCCTGACAACATTCTCCTTCTTTACAATTATTGCTTTTTTCATTTCATTATAATGATAAAAAAACTAGTAGTATTTAAAGTTCAGTGGGAGTATTAGGTTTATAGTTCATAAATTGAATTACAAATAAAAATTTCATTGGGGTACATATAAAAATAAATAAATATTAGTTAATAATTAATATAAGAGTATTTATGTTTTAAATATAAGAATAACTTAGTCTTATAGATTTATGGGGTACGTTTAGTAAAAGTGGGAGTGTGAATAATCTTCTCTATTTGAATTTGAATTCAAAATCAAATCCAACAGTTGCATCAATTCACATAAAGACGTCTTGAAATCTATAAATAGGCCCTCTTATTTCATTAATTAATACCTCAAACATCACATGTACACTTGTCTCAATCTCATAAATTTTGGATGCCAATAAAGTCATGAAATCAAGTTGTCCTTATAATTAGTTATTTATTTTCAAGTCGTCATATTACTAAGGTGAGTTCATAATACAGTTTGGCTCACCATATCTTATATTTGTAGTGCTGCTATCATAAGATATGAGTCGTATATTAGAGATGATTGATATCAAACTGTAAGCAATAGAGCGGGGCAATTTTGTCTTTAAGAGAAAGAACGTAACTCTTGTCTCGACTCAAAATTATATCCTATAATTTTTTGTCAAATTATTCTAGTC
Source organism: Pogostemon cablin (assembly GCA_023678885.1). Classification (NCBI taxonomy): domain Eukaryota; kingdom Viridiplantae; phylum Streptophyta; class Magnoliopsida; order Lamiales; family Lamiaceae; genus Pogostemon; species Pogostemon cablin. The sequence continues at coordinate 13,170,227 of CM042993.1, forward strand.
AACATATTATACTGAAACTCAAATAAGGAGAAAGAGTGTAACTCTTGCCCCGACTCAAATTTCTATCTATAATTTTCTATCATATTTTTCTATTAACATATTATACCGAAATTCAATAATACCCAACTAACTTTTGAAGGGTAATATAGTATTTTTTGTAATAAATATAGTATGTTAGGTGCATTGGGTTTTTAGGTATAATTTTTTTCAAATAAAGTGTATGAGTGGACATTACGAATTATCTTTTACATTTTGGTGTTACATTTTTTGTTGCAAACCGTTAGATGATTGAAATGTAAATATAATAAAATCTAACACAAAAAGAAAAATATCAACCCTTAAGAGAACAATTGAGATTTTCCTCCTAGCATTCACACACTCATCTAACACGTGTAGTAGGAGACATAATACCAAAATAACAAGGTATCTAAGATCATGAGCTGGGATTGTTGTTTTAATTTTTTTTTATTTCTTTAATAATGTGAAAACTTTTGTAAGGCAACAAAAGGTAAAAATTTTTATATGGTGGAGAGAGCATTACTATACCTATTCGTATAATTATATTAAAAATAATGCATGAAAATAAGAAAGAAATTTATGGGGACGTTAATACTAATATATTATTGTTTTCGTTCATTCTAATAGAATAAGATCGGTGAATGAGATATTAACTAGTGGCGTGTAAAATTTGGATTAGACAAAATAAACCGATCAAACTAAATCGAAATAATAATTTGATTTGGTTTTAAAATTCAGTTCTGTTTCGGTTTTGAAGATAAAAATTTTAAATTTCGATTTGGTTTTTTGGTTTTGGAATTTCAAAATTCGATTAATTGAAAATCGAATAGAAAATTTAATTTATTATATATTCCCTTCGTCCGGTTTAAAGAGTCTCTTTTACTTTTTTTAACGTGTATTAATGAGTATTATTATTTAATGTGTAGTGGGTAGTTGTATTAGCGATTGTGTGGGCTCCATATTTTAATTATAAGTGGGTGGGTATGGGTCATATGTGTCTAATAAGAGAATTGAGACCCTTTGTGGTGGACACCCTAAATAAAAAAATGGACTCTTTAAAACTGGCGGAGAGACCTCCGATTATATGAAAGGTATCTGTTTATTTTTTATGCGTGTATTAAGGATTATTATTTTTATATGTTTAGTGGTAGTTGTATTAGAGAGAATGGTGGGCCATGTATGTGGCCCTTTTACTAAAAATGAGAAATAGATACCTCTGAAGTGGCCGTCTAAAATGGTTGAATGGATACTTTTGAACTGGTAGGAGGGAATATTATTTTAAGGGTTAATTGCATATAAAACCACGAATTTTTCTCATATTACAAATTAATCTTGACTTACGTGAAATAGCGAAAAAGGACCCGATCTTTAAGGTTTGTGCAATTCGAACCCAACAAGCAGCAGAAGAATTCGGCTGGCCGTTGGGTATGTTTTGCAACAATGCATAAAGTTGTGTTTTTTTTTGTAATTTCTTATAGGTGAGGATTAATTTGCAATCGAGTAAAGTTAATTCGAGGTTTTTCTTGGAATTAAAGTTCGTGATTTTTCTTGTATTTAACACATTATAAGATATGATTACCTAAATTTAATTAGAGAATATTTTACATTTATCTTAAGGCAATGTTTTGCATGCACCTTGGCCCACGGAGCTAATTCCGTGCGACCAAATTCTATTTTATACCCTTTAATATTGAATTTTATACCTTTTAGTATAAGAACTTATACCTTTTATTTTTCTGAAAAAAATTAATTTTCCTTGTCAAATTTTAATAATCTTATTTCAACAACCTTTTTATTGAAAAATTAATATTATTATTAATTAAAGTGTGTACCCTTTAAAATAAAATGTTATATCCTTGAATACCCGGATGCACGAGAGGCCAACTTTTATCTTAAATAAATAACCAAATCAATCTCATTAATCTCATAAGTAATTACTTTACTTAAAAATTACATTAATCAATCCATGAAATTTCGTACTCATCGTTTTTCAGTCACACATTAAACTTCACTTCCCAGAAAAGGATACATCATATCAATCTTGCATCAACCTTATAAGTACATTTTAATTATAAATTTGCATCTCACCTGATATATAAAAGATACTTTATAATTTATTTATTACAAAAAGTACTATATTTTAATAAAGATGGTCAAAAATAATTTTTTTTAAACTTCGTATTTACAGTAATGGTGCAACTTAATGTGGGATGGAGTGAGTAATATTTTTTTAAAAAAACTAGCAATCAATTAAAATAAAGGATAAGTGTAATAAAAACCATGAACCTTAATGGCAATAAAAACCACAAACTTCAATTGAAAGAAAACCATGAACTTTACTTAATTTCAAATTAATCATTGTTCACTATTTTCTTTACGAAATATAAATCTCAATGTAATGGATATTGTAGTGCGCATAGCCAGGTTAAATTCGAACCCACGAAATAGTCAAAGATCTACTACTTAATTCTATTTATGATAATTCTCATATAAGACAAATTATAGGGTTTTTGGAAAGTTATTATCAAACTACTGAACACAAAAATTAATTAATACTTAGAAAAATAAAATATGAAAAGATAACTATTCAAGAATTCAAGGGTGAAGACTAGTAATGTTAAAGCAGTACAGTTTAACTATGTGACAAATTATCTAGATTTAAGATAAATTACCATACATATATTTATAAGATGATCATTAAACCAAGTTAGACCACTATTGATCAGGTGATATCTAACAGTTATAATGAGCTGGAATTCTTACGATCAATTAAAAATTAATTATCCCTCCATCTATAGGTACTAATGCAACTAATGTGTTCTCTTAAAAGGTACTTACTAATTAATTGATTCTCCCTTACTTGAATACTAGATTATTAATCATATGTCTCCTTACGAATTACTTAATAATGATGTTTTACCAAGTAATTAATATTCCAAATTGATTCTAGCTATCTTAGGTTATATGGATGTATTCTCTAAGACTGCCACATGAAACAACTGTTGTCATGCAGAAAAAGAGAAACATAATAATCATTCAATTCAGGCTAACTTCATGAACAATCAAAGGGATCAACTCAAAACAAAATAATTAAAAATCTCAAAATCTCTTCTTCAAAACATTCATTTATGTATGTAAATCCAAGGGCAATCAAATCACATAGTCAAAACTGTCTAGAACCCTAATATCACCAATAAAAGTCTTAGCCCATGGAATTATTAGGGCAAATTACAAAGATGAAATTAACCTAACCATGAGTCTAATAACGCGAATAGATAAAATTGAAAAGTAAAGAACCCTGGAATTGGACTCCGTCTCTTCAATTACTGTCTCTGCCAGGATCTCCGTCTCCAATCCAAGTAGCAACTATTAACTGATATCTCTTCGATGGTTTGGATGGATGGTGGTGGTTAGTGATGATGAAATATGAAATGGTGTGGAATTAGAGCTGGAATGTATGGTGGAATGAAGTGAGGAACGATGTATATGCGATGTCTCTGAATTTTAGAATTGAGTGTTCCTTTTATACTCCTCGTGTTGGGCTGGGCCAAAAACTGATGTGGGATGAAGCATCCAAGACGCTCGATGGCGAGCAGCCGCACTCGGCGGCGAGCATTGATGATCGGTGGCTCACTCGATGGTATGCACTGACGCTCGGTGGATGTCGAGCTCTTCCTGGCATTTTTCCTTAGCCTCCAGAGGTTCTGCTCGATACCAAGCGTGGGTGCTCAACCCATCGAGCGGGTCTCTCATTCCGACTACTCAGTCTCAGTTCTACTCGTTGATCATTTTGTCCCTTTTCTTGTACAAAATTCGATAAAGTACCTCTTAAGCACTTTTTAATGGCAAAACTAGAGCATTATCATTTTGTGCAAATATCAACATAAAAATAGTAAAAAATATATCAAATTGGACCTAAAAGTACATGAATTTCCACTATCGTCAATCATCATCTTTGAAAAATTACAAAAAAAAGACCCCAATTTTAAGGATTTTTACAAAACACACCCAATGGACAGATGAAGGTTGCCTGTTGGGTGCAAATTGCTCAAACCTTAACTTCATTTTTACTATTAAACTAAAGTTAGGATTAATTTGCAATACGAGAAAAGTTCTTGATTTTATATGCAATTAACTAATATTTTAATTACCAATAATTAAATTAATTTATTAGTTAAATTTAAAATTATTTAAAATTTAAATAATTTTATCTAATCAAAATATTTCTTTAAATTGTACTTTCTCCATCCTAAAAAAATTATGACACTTTCCTATTTGTGTTATCCTTCAGAAATTAACACAATTTCTATTTAGGTATATATGACCCATACAAAATAATTAATATATTTTTTTATGAGTAGTGGTGCCTCTAAGAAGGGACGAAGAAGGCGATCGCCTTGGGCACCTAAAATATGAGGTCCCAAAATGTATATATATACATTTAATATAATTATATTTTAATAAAATATATAATTTATATAATCTATTATATTTAGATATTGAAGAGGAAATATTAAAGGTTGTATGCCCATTAAAATTTGGATTAATTACAACAAAAGTTTCAATCTTTTCGCGAGTTGTGGATTAGTTCAAACTTTTCAATATTTATAAATAAGTTATCGACCTTTAACCTGTTTTGCAATCAAGCCCGATGGCCAACGTATTATCTTTCTTCCACATCGCCTTTCACATGTACAAAACGACGTTGTTTCAGCTTTCCACCTGTCAAAATTTAATTGCATAAAAAGTCCCAACCTTTTCACTGATTGTGAATTAGTCCAAACTTTTGAATATTTTCAAATAAGTACCCGACTTTAAGCCCGTATTTCAACTTGAACCACCAGGCAGCTGAAGGACTACCCGAACGCTGACGTGTTACTGTATATGCCAAGTTACTCTACACTTGTTAACAAAATGACGTTGTTTTATTTTTTTTTTTGAATTGAATATAGCAACAATAATTATCGTATGGATCATTTATTCGAAATTCAGAAGTTGTCTGCCACAACCCCTCACATGGTGGATTTTGATGGATGATGTTAATGTGTGATATATGATGATATTTTTTTCATATAAATTAAATTTTAATTTAAAAATAATCATAACAACGTTATTTTGTTAACAAATATAGAGTGACTTGGCATATACATTGAAACGTCATCGTACAGGAAGTCCTCCAGCAGCCCGGTAGTTAGAGTTGCAATATTGGCTTAAAGTCGGATACTTATTTGCAAATATCCAAAAGTTTGGACTAATTCGAAATTAGCAAAAAGGTTGAGACTTTTCATGTAATTAATTTTTTGACAAGTGGAAGGCTGAAACGATGTCGTTTTGTACACGTGGAAGGTGACGTCGAAAAAAGATGACATGTCAGCCACCGGGCAGTCCCCCAACAGCCCGGTGGCCTGATTTGCAAAACGGGTTAAGGGTCAAGAACTTATTTGTAAATATTGAAAAGTTTGGACTAATCCGCAATTCGCGAAAAAGTTTGGACTTTTAGTGTAATTAACTCTTAAAATTTTTATAAATTTTGTCAAATAACTTGCTGGATATAAAAAGGGCCCTATATTTGTTTATGGTAAGATTGCTATGGGCCTACAACAACTAATACAAGTCTTGCAATTGAAATGAATATTGAACCTGTATTTTCTAATTAAAAAAAAAATCTCATAATGAAGTTACACTATCTAAAGAAGATTTAAAAAAAAAATTAATTATTTCTATATCTTAGTAGATGTATATATGATGCATTGAAAAATAAATTTAAACAATTGCAAATATATAAGAGACACCCTCTTGTGAGACGGTTTATTTGTGAGACGTATTGACCCATCACTATAATGCTTATTTGTAGTTAAAGTATGTTAATAATAAATCATGTTATAACACACTAAAATCATACTTTAATGCATAATCAAACATACTTTAAAAAACATACTTTAACAACCATAACACATACTTTATCTATACAATAAACATACTTTAGTGATGAGACGACCCGTCTCACACTTGTTTCACAATTAATCCGTCTCACAAGAGACTTTGTCAGTATATAATGGTATTTTTGGATTCTTATTGAGAAATTAAAATCTTTAAATGATGATAAATTGAAGAAAAGCAGTCAGAATCTTGGAAACATTTTAAAGTTTGACAATTCTTTAAATATTTATTCAAATTATTTATTTTCTAAATACAACCGTTGTAAATGCACACTTTGGATGTTATCCTAATGTTTTGATTGCATATAGAATCTTATTAACTACATGTAATTGTGGCTGCTGTAAAAGAAGCTTTTCTAAACTAAAGTTATTAAGAACTTACTTGCATTCAACTATATCACAAAAAGATTAAACAGATTAACAATTTTAAGTATTGGAAAAAAAATATGTTTGAAACAAATTAATTATGATGTTATTATCAATCAATTTTCTTCTTAAAATACTAGAAGAAGTCATTTTAAACGATGATTATGCATATGTGTGTGTATATTATTTATAGCAATGAGAACCTATTTTTTGTGTTTGCCACGTGTCTAGAAAATGTCAGGCCCGACACTACTCATAGGGTGTTCACCACTAATATTACTACCATTAAAATATTATATTCTCAACAAACTATATATTAAATAAATTGTTACTTATAAGTACAAAATATAAGATCAGGGCCGGCCCTGTAATTCGAGGGGTCCGGTACATAATTATTTTTGGGCCTCTTATTTTTATCCAACGTATAAAAATAATAATAAAATAATAATATAAATATACAATTAAAATATATTAATTGGGCATAAAATAATAAAAGACGTCACATAATTATACGTTTTTCATATTTGAATGGGTATTTTCGATGAGAAGGCACTTAAACTATCAATTAACTATTAAGAATAATTTATAAAAATAAAATCATCAATTCAATGGAATCATAAGATAAATTTGAGTAGAAAAATACATAGAGTAAAAAATTATTGTAAAACTAAAATGACAAAGTCTACTGTACCCAATTGTTAAGGTAAATCGGATCTTTTTTGACCCGTTAACCCAGGTATATATACTTCAATCAGTTTTAATGAGTCATTTTACACTCCAACCTTTCTCTCTCTAACTCTCACCCTTCTACGCACACCGCCTCTCTCCCTCTCTAACCCTTTCTCCCAATTTAATCTGTTCCGATCCTCCACCGCGCTTCTCCTTCTTCCTCCACCGCTCCTCCACCGAGCTTCTCCTTCTTCTTCTACCGCTCCACCACGCTTCTTCTTCTTCCTCCACCGCTCCACCTCGCTTCTCCATTTACTTTTTTTCGCTGCATCTCCGTTGATCTCCGTTGTTGATCTCCGTTGTAGTTGCTCAACAGTCTCATGTGATCATTTAATTTAGATATGCAATACCAACGCCATTTATCAAATCTGTTCAAGCACCGAATTCGAGATCTTCCTATAAATTATGCTTGCATCTACAGTAGTGAATCCACATGAGTAGAACAGATCTGATTCTACTATTCTTCTAACATAAAAAATTCTTATATTATATATCTGGTTATTTTCTTTAAATTTTCTAGTAAAGATTATGATGTTATGATTTTGGTCGTGGACAATTTATGATGGGTGGAAATAATGTATTGTTTTAATTCGGTGTAAGGTATATTTTGAATCACATAAATGTATTACCTTCTATTCTTAAATGGATATTTAATTTTATATATACAAACTATATTAAATTTTATTGGTTTTTAAATATGCATTTTTATAATCAGATGTACGTAATTTATATTTTGAATTACATTAATGTATTAACTTTTATTCTTAAATGTATACTTAATTTCATATATACAAACTATATTAAATCTTATTAATTTTTAATATGCATTTTCATAATCAAATGTATGTGTAGTGTATACTTTGAATCACATAGTTGTATTACCTTTTATTCTTAATTGTATATTTAATTTTTAGTGTAGTGTATACTTTCAATCACAAAATTATATTAAATCTTATTGATTTTTAGTATGAATTTTTATAATCAAATGTATTAATTGTAAGTTAATAGTGTATATGTTTTTCTAAATAAATGTATTATTATATTTTAAAATATATATATTGATATAATTTTTGTCAATATTTTTATCAATATATTTCTTAATTTTTTGTTATACATGTTAGTATAAAATATTATACATTTTAATATAACATGTAATACATTCATACTTACATATTTGAAATATTTAAGTGTACATACATTAATATGTAAGTGTATAAGTTGTACGTATATGTTTTAAGTCATGAACATATATATATATATATATATATATATATATATATATATATACTAGTATAAATCCCGTGTATTACACGGGTTTTAAAGTTTAATTTTAAAAAAATATAATTCAAATTGGGTAGGTCTTGCGTGAGACCGTCTCACGTGAGACCATTTTACACTTTTTAAAATAGTTATTACTTTCGATATAAAATGTAATCACTTTTGCTATAAAAGGTTATCACTTTTAATTTATGTTATAATTTGTTTATGAAATAGCATTATCACTTTTCGTTAATTCATTATCACTTTTTATTATAGAAGTTATCACTTTTCGCCCGTCTCACGTAAGCCCTTATGTGAGACGATCTCACACAAGTTTTTTCCATTCAATTTTAATATAACTATTTATTCAATAATTTTAAAAACATAATTCAAGTTTAATATAATATAATTTAAGTTTAATATAATTATTTATTCAACAATTTAAAAAAATATAATTCAAATTTAACTAACCACTTGTTCAATTATAATCTAATATAAGTTTATATTAAAGAATAAAAAAGAAAGAGCAAAAATTATAAAAATAAAAAAATATCACATCCATATTCGATCTTAAAAAAATTATATATGTATCATTAAGTTTAATGTTGGTGAAAATATGTTAAAAAAATTAAAAAAATAAAAATTAGAAGAAAAATAACGAAAAGAATTAAAAAAAATCCCTTTAAAAAAATATAAAAGAAAAATTATAATAAAATTAATATATATTATTAAAAAAATTATAATAGATAAATTTGAAGAAATAAAAAAAAAGAATAGGAAGTCATAACAAAATTAATTATATAAATTTGTAAAACCGTGAAAAAAAAATTAACATAAAAAAAGAAATTACATACTAATAATTTAAAAAGAACAGAATCAAAACCAAATAAATAAATACAAAAAAGTGAAAACATAATAAAACTAATTAAATAAATTGTAAAATTAACCATTAAAAAGAAGCTAATTACGTTAAAAAAATTAAAAGATTAAAAAAATTCCGTACTTAACAATTTAAAAAATTTTAAAACAAAAAATTAAAGAAAAACAAATAATAAATAAATAAACTAATTAATAAATATAAAAGAATAACAAAAATTAATCAATAATAATAAAAATAATTCAAACCGGATACCTTTCTTTAAAATTTGAAGAAAGATTTTGTTCGTCATGATTCATGATGAATAATTATGTGTGTAAAACTAATAAATAAATAATCTTATTTATAGACGAGGAATATATTAATTTTCTAAATCTTAAAGTAAATATAATATGTATTTATCTATACTATTTTTTTAATTAATAGTAATTAATTTTGATTTGATAATATCATATTAAATCTTAAAATAATATATGTATTAATCTATATTAAAATATTTATATGTATTTAGCTATAATAAAATTTAATTAATAATTAAAATAATTGAGATTTTTAATTAAATAAAAAATTAAAATAATTGAGATTAATTCTGATGGCAACACCTCGTCAAAATTAAACTCTCCTTTAGTATATTAAATATATATATATATATATATTAATAAAGAATACATTTATTAAAATAAATATATACATTAGTTAATTAAAACTTATGCAATATATCAAAAAACGATAACCAGAAATTCTCCAGAAATTTGACTAATACTTGTACAATATATCCAAAACCAATAACCGGAAATTCTCCAGAAATTTGACCAAAAACCAGAAATTCTCCGCCCCGCAATTCCTCTCCCACTCCCAATCACGGTTCCTTCACTTTCCCAATTACGTAATCAGTTGATTCCTTCATACCTAATCCGTCTCTAATTCTAATACATCAATTTATAAATAATTTAATTGATATTTGGCGATGGATGGAGATTAATCTGTGAATTAATCTTAATTTTAGATTTGAATTATTCAAATCAAATCGTCTGGGAAAATAAGAAAAGAAAGATAGATATATGACGGATTGAGGGAGAAGACGGCGGATTGAGCGGGGAGAAGAAGACCGCAGCCGAAATGGAGGAATTGAGTGAGGCCGTGGAGGGACGAGACGGTGGGAATACGACGGATAGAGAGGGGTGAGGAACGGCTGAAATGGAGGTATGGAGGTGTTTAAATATGGGCTAGGTATATTAGTGTACAATAGACCAACTCAATTAAAATACCTTATTCAAAAAGAATAACTATGCATGATTCTTCAAAGATATTGTCAAAGTTTCTACTCACCAAATATTGCAGAGAAAGAAAATAAAAATTTAAGAAAAAAATAAAAATAATAATGATATTTAAAAGAATGGAAAAGATTCAAAAGAAATAAAGATTTTTTTAGAATACATTATCGTGATTGTGTAATTTATCTTGAAAACAAATTTATTAATAAATATTTAATATTTCTCTCAATTAGAAAAAAATCTTAAAAAATCTTTATACATAATTGCGTATGATTATATAATTTATTTTAAAAATAAATAAATCTATTAATTAAAGTATTAGCCAATTCTTACATGACATCGGTAATAGATAACCTAAAGAGATTATGGCCATTAGATATGCTAGATAAGAGTACAACCGTTGGATGAAATAAATCATTCTCAAAAAATTAACTGTCCGTTCAAGTAACCAGTAGCCGTATGTATATCCATTATTCATTTTCTCTAAAGACATGCTGTAGGCAATTAAATTTTATTGCCTAATAAATATAAATGCAAAAAAAAATATTAAGTATTAATTTAATATTTATTTATTAAGGAATTTAAATAAATTAATTCCTAAAATAAATGAATATATAATTAATAATTAATATAATTATTTGAGCCCAAAATCCAAGTTAAAGGGGCTTAATTCAACTCATATGGGCTTAATTCAAGTCAAGTGGGCCCGACTCAAGTCAATAAGCCCAGCAAATCAAGTTCAGTAGGCCTAATTAAATTAAATAAGCCCAAGTCAAAATCTTACAGACTTAATTAAATTAAATAGGCACATATCCAATCCAGTAGGCTTAATTAAAGGAGAAAAATCCAACATATCTTTTGAAGGAGAAAATATCTCTCAAATGGTTATTTTATCTACCTATAAATAAGGACCTTCAGTCCTCATTCCATTCACTCTGAAAATCCTGAAGACCTGAAGAACTCTGAAGATTCAAGTGAAAATCAAGTTCGATCAAGATCCGGTCAAGTGAAGTTCAAGTCAAGATCAAGACCAAGTTCAAGTTCAAGATCAAGATCAAGTCGAAGAACACTCAAGATCTTCAAATCGAGTTCAAGTCATCTTCAAGTCAAGAACAGCCTCCGATCAAAGACCAAGGTGCTAAGCCTCTTTGATCCGGCGTTCTTCATATCAAATTCATCCATCTGTCTCCGTGAAGTCAACGCCCTACCAAATTGAGTGTCGTACTTCACAACAAATCTTCAAGTCAACGTTTGATCCGAACAAAGGCTCGATGCCTCCGGATAAACATTTTAAAGTTTCAAGTCAACCCCGAGCTCGGACAAGCTTCATCTGAAGATCCGGCTCCGAAAGTTGAGGAAGTCAAGAAATCAACTCAAGAGAGGAATCAGAGGATAAATAGAAGCTGTTCACTTAAATTATCAACTTCAATCCATCTTGGATTTTCATTGTAATTTCTTTTGTGTTTATTATTTTATAAATACAAAATTTGTTATTACAAATTTTGGCACGCCCAGTGGGACATTTTCTACCTCTCATCTCCTCTTCGAGCAAAGTAAGATGGTTCCGCTAAGAGTCAAAGTCAACAGATCAGCTTCTGTCTTCAAGTCTTCAGAATTACAAGTTGAAGACGTTAATGTGACAACTAGAAGTATGTCAAGGAAAGCGCGGTCTGAAGCCTCTTCGGAGACAAATTCTTTAGTGGGAGTTATGCCCAAAGGAATACCTTATGATGCTAAAGACGAGGAGGACAACCTTGTTGGCTCAACTCATCTATCTGAAGAAAGTCCATCATCAGATTCATCCATAGCCTCGACGATGGCAATAAATACTTCGTCTGTCGAAGAACAGTTGGCAAGCTTAACTGAATCTGTTGCTGCACTTGCCAAACAGAACCAAGAACAAAGTACTTTGATTTTCAAACTGATGGAGAAAATGGCTGGTGCTGAAACTAGCCATGCAAACGAAAAGCAAGATGAAGATGCTGAAAATGAAGTAAATAACTCCGCGAAACGCCAGTCGACGGGGAAGAGGGTGATTGAAGAAGAATTGAACATTTCCCATGATGGAATGGTTCCTATCAGCCAACTAAAAAGTATTATACTCGGGACAATGAAGTACCAATTTGAAGAGAGCTCCAAACCTTCATTCATGTATGCTAAACCTTTTACTAGAAGGATTGACAACTTGAAGATGCCACCAAACTATCAACCCCCCAAGTTCCAACAGTTTGATGGAAAAGGTAATCCAAGGCAACATATAGTACATTTCATTGAAACATGCAATGATGCTGGAACTGACGAAGATCATATGGTGAGACAATTTGTTCGTTCTCTAAAGGGAAATGCTTTTGAATGGTACACCGACCTGGAGGCTGATTCTATAGACAGTTGGGATCAGATGGAATATCAATTTCTTAATCGCTTCTATAGCACTAGGAGAACGGTTAGCATGATAGAGTTGACTAACACTCGTCAGTTAAAAGAAGAGCCAGTAATTGAGTACATTAATTGATGGAGAAATTTGAGCCTAAATTGTAAAGATCGATTGTCTGAAGTTTTTGGCATTGAGATGTCCATAGCAGGAATGCAATGGAGCCTTCGTTACATACTTCAAGAGATTAAGCCTAAAACCTTTGAAGATTTAGCCACAAGAGCTCATGACATGGAGCTAAGCATGGGGATAAGTGGAGTGGTTGAACCACCGATTCCCGGATCCTACAAGTATAAAGAAAAGCAAGAGGCCAGGAAAGGGGGCAAACCCTACAACAAATCTTCTGAAAAGGAGTCCATGGCGACAAATGCACCAACTGTCAAGTTTCGAAGGAATGAGAACGAAAAGGAAGATAAAGTGAGGAGTGATCCCCAAGAAAGGGGGCAAAGAAGATTGAACTTGAAAGAGATGCAAGAAAGGAAGTACCCATTCCTTGATTCAGATGTCCCAGGCATATTTGATGATCTGTTCAAAGATAAACTTATCGAACTTCCTGAAATGAAGCGACCAGAAGAGGTGGGACAAACTGACAATCTAAAATATTGCAAGTATCATAGACTGGTGGGTCATTCTATTAAAGATTGCTTTGTCTTTAAAGACAAAGTTATGCGATTGGTTGAGCAAGGGAAGATCTTTCTAGATGAAGATGCAACTGCAAACTCTATTTCTGCAGGCGGTGATTCTTCATGTCATATGGCAAGCGAAGCTCAGCTATTTAAGGGTGAATCTGGGAATGAAAGTGAGACCCATGTTATAAAAATAACCTTCACTGAGGAAGACTTACTGCTCGGTTCACAATCTCATAACCGACCTTTATTCGTAACTGGTTATACTTAAGAGCAAAGGGTTAATCGAATATTGATTGATGGAGGTTCAGCTGTCAATATCTTGCCCTTATCCACGCTTAAGAAGTTAGGAATTCCCACCAACGAGCTCGGCAGTAGTCGATTGAAAATTCATGGGTTCAATCAAGAGGGCCAGAGAACACTTGGTACAACGGTCTTGGACTTAATGATAGATGAGATGGTCTCAACAGTTCTGTTTCACATGCTCTTGGGGCGCCCATGGTTGCACGAAAATGGAGTGATTCCTTCTACGCTACATCAATGCTTCAAATACTGCGATGGAGGCAACATAAAAAAGGTGCTTGGCGATGAAAGGCCATTTACAGAAGCTGAGTCATATTTTGCAGATGCTAGATATTTTCTGAAGAGTAGCAAGGCTGTCAAGCCAGAAGGAAGTTCAGCGCAAGAGAAAGGTGATGATAAACAAGAAAGAGAGAATGCAGATGATGTTTCATCCACAAAGTCTACTGAAAGTAAACAGTTGATCAAGACTGTAGAAGGGTTGACACTACCTCTAACTAAGGTTGACACTAAGAAGCCCTTTCCTCCTCCACTCAAAGGGTTCACTCGCCCAATTCAAGGAGCTAAAACTGAGCATGGAGATGTATTCGAGGCACCAGTTTCCAAATCATATAGCCCACAAGCTTACAAACTTCTTGTGAAAGCTGGTTATAACCCTCAAGAAAAAGCTATGATGAATGAACAGTCTCATAAGACTCCTAGTGAATTTAATACCACTCAAGAGACATTGAAGAGTAATGGTCGCACTTCCAAGTATACTAGGACAGGGTTGGGATATGTTCCACAGAAGTCTGTTCGCATTGCGATCAAAAGGGCAAACACGAACTACATCACTGAAGATGATATTCTTTCTGAAAAAGAAGAGTCTCATGAAGAGGATAGAAAGGCAGAAAGAATCTCAGTATTCAAAAGACTTGATGAGAGTGGAAATTCATGTAATTTCGGGTTCAATTTTATACCTCTTTGAGTGTTTATTCGCTATTATTTGCACAAATATTAATACTTTTAATTATTAATGACTAAGAGGTGCATAAGAGGTATTTTGTTGTGTTTTGATAGGAAAAATGATCAAAAGTGTAAAGTTGGAATGAAGTGTGAATTTGAGCAATATGCAAGAAAACAGGGGACCACTTTTCATAATTTTTCTATATTCGTGTGGACATCAAAACTGGACATGTGAGATATGGTTGAAAAGCCACCGAAAAGAAGAACGCGTGAGCGCAAGAATTACCTCAATTGAAGGTCGGATGAAAGAGTTATGATTAAAATGGTAGACCTGCGCAGCAGCATACGAGAGTTTCGAAATTAGGCCCAATAAGCTCATTCACGTGAAGCCCAATTCATGTTTCCATCCATTATTTAATTCCTCCACTAATATGTTGTTTGTGAATTAATTGAAGATTAAGTGGGGACCACGCTTGCAAAGTCAAAATTGAGTTTTGTATTTTGTATGCATATCAATTGCCACGTGGTTGCTAGAGGGGATGCATAAGTGGGCAGAATGTGAGTTTGTGAAATTTAGTGATAGTGGTTGGGCCCATGTTCATTCAAGGCTCAATTTGTATTTTCGAGCCCACTCTTTCATCACTTGCCTGTTCACAGCAGTTTAAAAAGGGGGAATTCCTTCATAATCGAGCAGCGCACTTTCACGCCAATTCCAGAGTTCCCCTTACGCAGACATCCTCGCTCATCATCATCCATCTTTCATCTACCCATCGGAGACGGAGATTTCGACGGAGATAAAGATTAAAGAGACGGAGTCCTCCAAAAGGGTTCTTTATTTTTAATTATTTATTTTTGTTATTTTAGCACAATGGTTAGGGTTTATTTCATCTTTGTGATTTGCCCTCGTAATTCCATGGGCTAAGCTTCTTTGTTGGTAATGTTAGGGCTTTATACAGTTTTGACTATGTGATTGGATTTTGCCCTAGACTTGGATTTATTATACTGCAGATTGTTTATTTCCTTATTGAAGATGATATTTTGAGACTTCATATTATTGTGTTTTTGGGTTTTGATTCCTTTAATTGTTATTGACGGTATCACTGATTGATAGTTAATAGGATTCTTTATTTCTACATAATAATTGTTGTTTCCTGTGACAGTCTTAGGGGATTGACCTATAATACCTAAGAGTGTTAGACAATCAATTTGGAATATTAATTACGTGGTAAAACATCATTATTAGCTAATTAATAAGGAGAAAAAAGGGTTAACAATCGCGTACCTAGAAAGGGAAGTCTAGTGCTCTAGCCTTAATTGGAATTTAGCATGAAGTACCTATAGAGGGAGAGGGAGTTAATTTCTTATTGATCTTAGGATTTTCAGCTCATTATAAGTGTTAGATCCTACCCGATCAAGGTGATTTAACTAGGCTTAGTGATCCTCTTATAAACGTCTGCAGGTAATTAATTTGGGTCTAGATAAATTAGTCACATAGTTAAACTGTTTTCCCGAGCATTACCAATTCTCCATTCTTGAATTTCAAATCGTTTTCTCTGCGTGATTTATTTTATTTGCATTAGTTCAATTATTTACTTTTACTTTTCATTAGTTAATTAATTATCTTTTCCAAAAACCCCCAGATTTGTCTTACATTAGAATTATCATATAGAATTACTTGTTAAATTTATAACTATCTTGTGGGAACGATATTTCACTTGGTCACGCGCACTACAATCGATCCCTTATACTTGAGGGTAAAAGAAAATAGCGATCAAGTTCTTGGCGCCGTTGCCGGGGATAGTTTATAAATTTAAATTTAATTCTATTGTGATTTATTTTCTTGTAGGACGTTAAACTTTACTTGCTTTATTTTATTTAATTTTATTTGTGATCCAAACAATTCTGATCTTTTGAGTGAGAGCAGGTGTATGATCACTAGGTCTAGTGGAGGAGCAATCGTACCATTAAACCTAGAGCTTGAAGCACTTGTTAGAGATAACAGAAGGAAGAGAAAGCAACCTGCTACACCTATTCCTAGTTCGGATTCGGATAGTTTTCTTTCGTCAGAAGAGGAGGAAGTTGAAAGGCTTTCATAGAAATTTGACGGAGTTGATTTAATTGAAGATACTGAGACTAGGAAGATGGCTGATGATCAGCAAGCTCCGACGCCTATGCGAGATCAATACAAACTGAAGCACACTACGAATGCTGGGTTGAATGGACCTGCGATCACCGCAGAGAATTTTGAGCTACCTTTCGGACTGATCCGGATGGTAGAGAGGCAGCAGTTTGGTGGGACACCTTTGGAGAATCCTAGTGAGCATCTGCAGTTATTTGACGAGTATGCAAGAACGCAGAAGCACAGAAATGTTCCAGAGGATGCTATCAGGATGCGGTTTTTCCCATTCTCACTTACGGGGAAAGCCAAGGAGTGGTACAACAACCTTCCTCAAGGATGTTGTACTAATTGGGAACAATTGGCAGATAGGTTTCTGAATAAGTACTTCCCTCCATCCAAGAGTTTCTTGATAAAGAAAAGGATCACACAATTCAAACAAGGATCCTTGGAGAGTTTCTACGAGGCATGGGAGAGGTTCAAAGAGTTGTTGCGGAGCTGTCCCAAACATGGGTTTTCAAAGAATACTTACTTAGGCTTCTTCTATCAAGGCTTAAGAAGAGACTCAAGAGTGTTGGTGGACGCGACAGCAGGTGGATCTATATTTAAGCAGTCTGCAGAGGCAGCTGAAGAGATATTTGAGGAGATGGCTGCAAACACTTATGATTGGCCAGCAGAAAGAGCAGATGGAGAGGGTTCTTTTGATAAAGTGGCAAAGGTTGAGATACAAGCCGGAAATAGTGAAGTGTCAGCTCTCCATGATCGACTCGATGAGTTGAATAATAAGATGGATCGCCTCACGAAAGGAAACAGAGAGGAGATAACTAAAGCCGGAGATGAGGAAGAATTTGAAGAGGCATATTATGCTATGTTCCAAGGAGGAGATAATAGAAATAGATAAAATTTCAGACCGAGCAATCAGTTTGGGGGGAGGAATGACCAAGGTAACAATCGTCAGTATCAACAAGGTTGGAACCAAGGAAATTCGAACTTCAATAACCAGAGGAGTGAAAATTTATCTTATTCTAATCCTAACAGTGCAGTTGCACCACCTCCGGGATTTGAGCCAGCTCAGAAACCTGCCGAAGGAAAACCATCAATAGATGATAAGCTTGATTTGATGCTCAAGATGATGGTCACAAACAAAGAAACGGCTGAAGCAAGGTACAAGGAAGCAGAGAAGAAGCAGAAAGAAACAGATCTTGCTATCAGTCAGTTGAATGCTGCGGTTGGTAAGTTGCAACAGCAAGGAAAATTTCCTGCACAGACTGAGTTGAATCCGAGAGAGCATCAGTGTCATGCTATTACTTTGAGAAGTGGTAAACAGTATGAAGGGCCTAAGTTGCCGGATACAGAGTACAGAGAAAATTGGTCTGGGAAAACTAACAGGGACAGTCGTGCGTACACGCATGCATCCGAGTGGATGCCCAGCCAGAACCGTGTGACACACGATGACAGCCATGCACCATCACCAACATACTTCTCACACGGCACTGAAGACACGTCCAGGTTCTCGCACAATGGTAACCGTGCTATGCCGCCCGAACCGTGCACCACGTACGGTGGTTCGCACGATGTCGTGCGTGCGACGGGCAATATGCCGTGTGATCCTAATTCTAATCCAGTTGAGTTTGTTCCTCACCATATGGATACAGTTGGTTTCCAAAGTGATATTGATCATCCAGTTGTGACTGAAAAGAAGTGGGAAAAAGCTAAAAGAGAAAAGAATAAAAAGGAAGAATTAGAGAGAAACAGTTTGGGTATTCCAAAAACAAAGTATCACATTCCTTTTCCTACGGTGCAGTTGAAAAAGGGTCTTGATGAGAAATTTCAGAAATTTGTAGAGATATTTAAGAAGATCCATATCAACATTCCTTTTGCTGAAGCAATTGAGCAGATGCCTCATTATGCAAAGTTTCTTAAGGAAATCATGTCCAAGAAGCGAAGTATTGGGGATAAGGAAACAGTGAACTTGACTGAGGAATGTAGTGCCATCATCCAGAGGAAGTTGCCAGCCAAGCTAAAAGATCCAGGTAGTTTTACTATTCCTGTTCAGATTGGGAAGAACGCCACATGCAGAGCTTTGTGTGATTTGGGGGCGAGCATCAATCTGATGCCCCTAAATACATTCAAAAGTCTTGGTTTGGGGGAGGTGAGACCTACTTCGGTGACATTGCAGCTAGCTGATAGGTCTCTTACGTACCCTAGAGGAGTTATTGATGATGTACTTGTGAAGGTGGATAAGTTCATCTTCCCGGTTGATTTCTTGGTGCTTGATATGGAAGAGGATAACAATGTGCCTCTGATTTTGGGGAGACCATTCCTAGCCACTGCTAGAGCTCTGATTGATGTTGAAGACGGGAAGTTGAGGCTCAGAGTGGGAGATGATGAAGTAGTATTTTCTCTTGATAACGCATTGAAGTGGCCAGCTGAAAAAGCAAACTGCAAGTTCATTGATGTTGTTGATGAGATCATTGAGGAAAAATTGCCATTGATTCTGTCTATGGATCCGTTGGAGACATGCATCAACAACAGTCTTTCTTTCCCTACTCTTGCAACTGATTTTTTATCTGATTATTCAGGTAATATTTTTGATGATGAATTTAATGGATATTTGAATGCTTTGAGTGCTTGCAGGGAAGATAAAAGAGAGGTGTTCAAAATTGAAGGAGGAAAGTGGACACCACGATTCTTACCACTGGAGAAGGAGGAACCTGAAGCTGAAGAGAAGAAGAAGGTGGAATTGAAGTCTTTACCGGATCATCTATCATATGCATTTTTGGGGAAAAATCAAACATATCCGGTAATTGTATCATCTGCCTTAACTGAACTTGAACTTGATAAACTACTTAGAGTCCTTAGGGAGCATAAGTCCGCCATAGGATGGTCTTTGGAAGATTTGAAAGGTATAAGTCCATCTATTTGCATGCATAGGATCAGGTTAGAAGATGAAAAGAAAACCTCTGTGCAATATCAGAGGCGTTTAAATCCTGCGATGCAAGAAGTGGTTAGGAAAGAGGTACTTAAGTGGTTGAAGTCTGATATTATTTATGCTATTAGTGATAGCCCTTATGTGAGTCCTTTGCATGTGGTATCTAAGAAGGGGGGCATGACTATAGTACAATCTGAGAATGGAGAGACTTTGGCTACTAGGATACCTACAGGTTGGCGTGTTTGTGTTGATTATAGGAAACTAAATGAAAACACACGCAAAGACCATTTTCCTTTACCTTTCATGGATCAGATGCTTGATAGGCTTGCGGGGTATGAGTTTTATTGTTTCTTAGATGGGTACTCTAGTTACAATCAGATAATGATTGTACCGGAGGATCAAGATAAGACTACCTTTACTTGCCCATATGGTACTTTTACATTTAGGAAGCTTCCTTTTGGTTTGTGCAATGCTCCTGCTACTTTTCAGAGATGCATGATGTATATTTTTGAGGGTTTGATTGAAAGAATTATGGAAGTATTCATGGATGATTTTTCTGTTTTTGGATCTTCTTTTGATTCTTGTCTTATTAACCTTACTGTTGTTTTGGAGAGATGCCAAGAGTCTAACCTTGTTCTGAATTGGGAGAAATGCCATTTCATGGTAAGAGATGGTATAGTACTTGGGCATCATGTGTCTTCTAAGGGGCTGCAGGTTGATCGAGCAAAGGTGGTAGCCATTGAGAAACTTCCGCCACCGATTAATGAGAAAGGGATTAGATCTTTCCTTGGTCATGCGGGTTTCTACCGCAGATTTATCAAGGATTTCTCTAAATATTCTAAACCCTTGTCTCATTTGCTTGAGAAAGATGTACCTTTTGACTTTGATGATACTTGCTTACATGTTTTTCAGATACTTAAAGAGGCTTTGATAACTGCTCCAATTCTGATCACTCCGGATTGGAAGCAGCCTTTTGTGTTGATGTGTGATGCTAGTGACATGGCATTGGGGGTTGTGCTTGGACATATTAGGGAAAAGAGATTCAGACCTATTTACTATGCCAGCAAGACCTTTGATGCAGCTCAGAGGAATTACACAGTAACAGAGAAGGAGTTTCTGGCAGTGGTGTATGCCTTTAATAAGTTCCGCCCATATCTAGTGGGCATGAAGACAGTGGTGTATACGGATCACTCGGCTATCCGCTATCTGATGGAAATGAAGAATGCAAAGCCAAGAATAATCAGATGGATCTTACTTCTCCAAGAGTTTGATATTGAGATTAAAGATAAGAAGGGGAGTGAGAATGTGGTAGCTGATCATCTCTCTAGACTTGAGCCGCGGGATCATTGTGATGAGAAGTATGAATTCATTAAGGAGGTATTTCCTGATGAAGACATACTTGTGGTTGATTGCTTCGAGTTAGTAGAGATGGTAAAGAAGCCTCCAGCACCATGGTATGCAGATATAGTCAACTTTTTGGCTAGTGGAGGTCAAATAAAGCCTTACAAGCTGACTGAGTATCATTATAAGAAGTTCTTTGTTGAGGTCAAGAAGTACATATGGGATGATCCAATTCTCTACAAGCTATGTCCGGATAACATCATACGCCGGTGTATTCCTGAGGAAGAATGGGAGAGCGTCTTGAGTATGTGCCATGATGGACCAAATGGGGGTCACTTTGCAGTGGAAAAGACTGCAGCATGAGTTCTTCAATCAGGTTTTACTTGGCCTTCTTTATTTAAGTGCTGTAGATTTTATCTAGAGAATTGCGATAAATGCCAGCGGATGGGGGGCATATCAAAAAGAGATGAAATGCCCTTGAAGAATGTGTATGAGGTGGAGCTCTTTGATGTGTGGGGCATAGATTTTATGGGTCCATTTCCTTCATCGAATGGATTTTTATATATCTTGCTTGCTGTTGATTATGTCTCAAAGTGGGTGGAAGTAATTCCAACCAAGTTGAGTGATGCAAGAACGATCATTACGTTCTTGAGGAAGCACATATTTTCACGTTTTGGAGTGCCGAGAGTTCTCATTAGTGATGGGGGGACTCATTTTCTCAATAAGCTAATGGAGAATCTTCTCAAGTCTTATGGAGTGAAACATAGAGTATCCACACCTTACCATCCGCAGACGAATGGACAAGCTGAAGTGTCCAATCGTCAAATCAAGCAGATTTTGGAGAAGACTGTGAGTACTAGTCGCAAGGATTGGGCTACTAAGTTGGATGATGCATTGTGGGAATTCAGAACTGCGTATAAGACCGTTCTAGGAATGTCACCGTTCCAATTAGTTTATGGAAAATCTTGCCACCTTCCGGTGGAAATTCAACACAAATCTTTTTGGGCGGTGAAGAAGATTAACCTTGATCTTGAAGCAGCGGGTAGTAGTCGCCTTCTACAATTAAATGAACTTGAGGAGTTTAGAGAGAAGGCGTATGAAAATTCCTGCATCTATAAAGAAAGGACCAAGAGATGGCATGATGCAAAACTTCGAAGTAAGAATTTTCAAGTGGGAGATTTTGTACTCTTATTTAATTCTCGTTTGAGAATTTTTGCAGGTAAGCTTAAATCAAAGTGGATGGGTCCATATGAGGTTAGTCGAGTTTATGAAAGTGGAATGGTTGAACTCAAGAAGAACGATGGAGCTTTCTTCACGGTTAATGGGCATCGCTTAAAGCATTATCATCATCACGGTGAAGTAGAGGTTCTGTTTGTTGATCTCTTGACTTGGTTTACACTGTATTCTGTCGAGCTCCTCGACGTTAAACAAGAGCGCTTGGTGGGAGGCAACCCACCGTTTTATATTTTGTTTGTTTGTTTGTCTTGTGCTAGGTGAATTATACTCAAGGTGCGTACTTACACTTAAGGTAATAACATCCTTTTAAACTTAGATTCAACTGACGTTTTCATCTAAGTTTGGGGGGTGTGATGTTCTTTCCCTTGTTCCATCCGCACCCAGGTATGTTTACTCTGCATTGTTTAGTGTCTGTGTGCTTGGAAGTTGATTTTTTTTAGAATTATCGAATTTTATTCGATCTTTTAAATTTTTTGCGACTATCCAGGTGTCTTGTGTGTTTTTTTTATTTATTTTTGGGTGTC
Organism: Pogostemon cablin; assembly: GCA_023678885.1. Classification (NCBI taxonomy): domain Eukaryota; kingdom Viridiplantae; phylum Streptophyta; class Magnoliopsida; order Lamiales; family Lamiaceae; genus Pogostemon; species Pogostemon cablin. The sequence goes on from CM042993.1 coordinate 13,193,141, forward strand.
CCATGATGTTCTGTCGTTGATTTTCGTCTCTTCGATTTTTTTATCTCTTCTATGATGATGGTTTGTGTTGAGCTTTTATGATTGAGAAGGTATTAAAGGTGATGAAGTGAACTTGCAAAATTTGAAGATGATTGAAATCAGGTTACTTCGTTCCTTATTCTAAAATTTCTGTGAGTTTTGAATTCTTATGAGTGAGGAGCATGAGCTTTAATTTCTATGACCTAAAAAGTTCTTGATGTGCTTGTTATGATGTATGCGTAGCCTTGAATAGTGCTCATTCATTCTATGAAAAAGCCAAGTGAGATTTGAGCCTTTAAATCATGATACATCAACGCATGATATTTTTATTTCTTGAGCGTATCGTTCTTGTGCGTGTATTCTAGAACTTGCCTTGAGTCTCCTTGAATATTCGAGAATAGTATAGTGGATTATGAAAATGATATTAGGCCATCTTTGATTTTTAGCCCATCTTTTTCCCTATACTTTACCTGAATTCATTAAATCCTTAGTCAACCCATTGAGCCTTGAAAAATCCATTCTTTGAATAACCCTTTGAGCTTAATTAGTATTTGATTTTTCCTTGTGTTACTTGGATCGATTGAGTAATTGTTGAAGTGGTTAGAAGAAAAATGTGAACATCTTGGAGTTGAAAAGAAAAATAAAAGGGAGAAAAAGAAAGAAAAGAGGTAGTGCCCGAAACTGGTACCTCAAGAAAAAAAAAGGAAGAGAAAGAAAAAATATTTGTGGGGGAGTGTACATACCCGTGATGCTGAAAGAAAAGAAGAAAATTACTCTCTCATTCTTGTGGTTGAAGGAAAGAATTGAATAATTTGGAGTTGAGGAGGAGTTGTGCTTGAAAAGAAAGTGATGAGGAAGAATGAAAGATCGTGATAGATGACCACTTGATTGATCCGAGTTTGTGTCACTTATCCATATTTATCCTACCTTGTCCAAAGAGCCTACGTTACAACCAAATAGAAAGACCTTTTTGATTCATGATTTGCTAGCTACAAGTAAAAGGAGAGTTGAGACAATAGGCAAGCTTATGGTTACGCATGCACTTGAATTGAATTTGAGAGCAAAAATATATTTAACCCAAAGCGGTGTACACTTTATACACCATGAGCGTGAGAGTTATATTATATATATCTTGTGAGCATAGGTGGATTGAGCACTTGGATTGGTGAAGTAATTGTCTTAACTTGTATATTTTGAATAAATTGATGCTTTTGAATTGGAAGTTATGTGAACCAAGTTGAGATTGATTACATCTTTTGAAAGCTTAGTTGATATTATGATCCTTGCCTTTGAACATGACTTTCCATCTCATTATTTCTCTTGGTTTGTCGTTTCGTTGTTCGAGGACGAACAACACCTTAAGTTTGGGGGGTTTGATGAGAGTGGAAATTCATGTAATTTCGGGTTCAATTTTATACCTCTTTGAGTGTTTATTCGCTATTATTTGCACAAATATTAATACTTTTAATTATTAATGACTAAGAGGTGCATAAGAGGTATTTTGTTCTATTTTGATAGGAAAAATGATCAAAAGTGTAAAGTTGGAATGAAGTGTGAATTTGAGCAATATGCAAGAAAACAGGGGACCACTTTTTATAATTTTTCTGCGTTCTTGTGGACATCAAAACTGGGCATGTGAGATATGGTTGAAAAGCCACCGAAAAGAGGAACGCGTGAGCGCAAGAATTACCTCAATTGGAGGTCGGATGAAAGAGTTATGATTAAAATGGTAGACCTGCGCAGCAGCATACGAGAGTTTCGAAATTAGGCCCAATAAGCTCATTCACGTGAAGCCCAATTCATGTTTCCATCCATTATTTCATTCCTCCACTAATATGTTGTTTGTGAATTAATTGAAGATTAAGTGGGGACTACGCTTGCAAAGTCAAAATTGAGTTTTGTATTTTGTATGCATATCAATTGCCACGTGGTTGCTAGAGGGGATGCATAAGTGGGCAGAACGTGAGTTTGTGAAATTTAGTGATAGTGGTTGGGCCCATGTTCATTCAAGGCTCAATTTGTATTTTCGAGCCCACTCTTTCATCACTTGCCTGTTCACAGCAGTTTAAAAAGGGGGAATTCCTTCACAATCGAGCAGCGCACTTTCACGCCAATTACAGAGTTCCCCTTACGCAGACATCCTCGTTCATCATCATCCATCTTTCATCTACCCATCGGAGACGGAGATTTCGACGGAGATAAAGATTAAAGAGACGGAGTCCTCCAAAAGGGTTCTTTATTTTTAATTATTTATTTTTGTTATTTTAGCACAATGGTTAGGGTTTATTTCATCTTTGTGATTTGCCCTCGTAATTCCATGGGCTAAGCTTCTTTGTTGGTAATGTTAGGGCTTTATACAATTTTGACTATGTGATTGGATTTTGCCCTAGACTTGGATTTATTATACTGCACATTGTTTATTTCCTTATTGAAGAGGATATTTTGAGACTTCATATTATTGTGTTTTTGGGTTTTGATTCCTTTAATTGTTATTGACGGTATCACTGATTGATAGTTAATAGGATTCTTTATTTCTACATAATAATTGTTGTTTCCTGTGACAGTCATAGGGGATTGACCTATAATACCTAAGAGTGTTAGACAATCAATTTGAAATATTAATTACGTGGTAAAACATCATTATTAGGTAATTAATAAGCAGAAAAAAGGGTTAACAATCGCGTACCTAGAAAGGGAAGTCTAGTGCTCTAGCCTTAATTGGAATTTAGCATGAAGTACCTATAGAGGGAGAGGGAGTTAATTTCTTATTGATCTTAGGATTTTCAGCTCATTATAAGTGTTAGATCCTACCCGATCAAGGTGATTTAACTAGGCTTAGTGATCCTCTTATAAACGTCTGTAGGTAATTAATTTGGGTCTAGATAAATTAGTCACATAGTTAAACTGTTTGCCCGAGCATTATCAATTCTCCATTCTTGAATTCCAAATCGTTTTCTCTGCGTGATTTATTTTATTTGCATTAGTTCAATTATTTACTTTTACTTTTCATTAGTTAATTAATTATCTTTTCCAAAAACTCCCAGATTTGTCTTACATTAGAATTATCATATAGAATTACTTGTTAAATTTATAACTATCTTGTGGGAACGATATTTCACTTGGTCACGCGCACTACAATCGATCCCTTATACTTGAGGGTAAAAGAAAATAGCGATCAAGACTCAAACCAGTTGGAGCTAAAAGGACTTCCAAGTTCCCAAGGTTCCCAAAGATACGTAGTTGGATCCCATCTCGCATGAAAAGACGACATTTCCTGACTATATCATGTGACACAGTGTTGAAAGCTAAGAAGCGAACAATAATCTTCACCCAAAGTGAAGAAGATGATCGGGAAAGTGTAGGCTCATCAGATATTGTTCATTCTGTTATCATGCAAACAAATCTACACAATGCAGAAAGAGATCTACGAGGCAAGATTGTCGAAATGAGGAGAGATGGTTATGTAGTGGAGAGTATCGTTAAAGTCGGAGAAAATGAGCAAGTTAGGTCTAATCCGCGTTTTCAAAGGCAAGAATTCCTGGAAGGAGTTACCGAGGTAAATCATGTTACTATACGAGAGGAGACCTCAGCTGAAGAGGAAGATGCTGATGATGCTCCTCCAGAATTTGAAGAAGGTGTCGAAGCTACTGTTGACCAATTAAAGGAGATTAACTTGGGTGATGCTAATGACCCACGTCCAACCTACATAAGTGCTTTGTTGACACCCGATGAAGAAAATGGTTATATTGAGCTTCTTCAAGAATTTAAAGACGTGTTCGCCTGGTTATTCAAGGAGATGCCCGGATTAGATCCAAAAGTGGCAGTTCATCATCTAGCAGTAAAGGAAGGAGTCAAGCCAGTTAAGCAGATGCAGCGTCGATTTCGACCAGAGCTGGTTCCATTGATTGAAGCTGAGGTTAATAAGCTCCTTGAAATGGGAAAGATACGAGAAGTCAAGTATCCCACTTGGCTCTCTAACATTGTGCCAGTAAGGAAGACAAATGGGCAGCTTAGAGTGTGTGTTGACTTCCGTGACTTGAACTTGGTATGCCCAAAAGATGATTTTCCACTACCAATCACAGAACTTATGATTGATGCAACGACCGGGCATGAAGTGCTTTCATTTATGGATGGATCATCTGGTTACAATCAAATTAGCCTAGCTCCGGAAGATCAAGAGAAAACAGCCTTCCGCACTCCTAAAGGAATATACTGCTATAATGTTATGCCGTTTGGCTTGAGGAATGCTGGCGCTACGTATCAACGAGCTATGCAAAAGATATTCGACGACATGCTTCATAAGAATGTCAAATGTTATGTGGATGACATTGTAGTAAAATCAAAGAAGAAAGATCTAAGGCAAATATTTGAGTGTCTCAGAAAATTCCAACTCAAGATGAACCCGCTTAAGTGCGCATTCGGAGTCTCTTCTGGTAAGTTTCTTGGATTCATTGTCCGACATCGTGGCATTGAGATTGACAAAGCAAAGATTGATGCGATAATGAAGATGCAGGTGCCCTGAAACATACATGAGCTCAAGAGTTTGCAAGGTAAGCTGGCGTACTTAAGAAGATTCATAGCAAATTTGGCCGGCCGATGCCAACCATTTAGCCATCTTATGAAAAAAGGCAACCCATTTGAATGGGATGAAGCTTGCACTAATGTATTTAACAGTATTAAGGCATATTTAATGAAGCCGCCAGTGTTGGTTGCTCCAATAGCTAGACGTCCATTAATTCTCTACATATCTGCTCAAGAAAAATCAGTTGGAGCCTTGCTTGCACAAAATAATGATGAAGGAAAGGAGTGTGCATTGTACTATTTGAGTAGAACAATGACTCCAAATGAGTTAAAGTACTCACCAATTGAGAAGCTCTGTCTTGCTCTCATATTTGCGATTCAGAAGTTAAGGCATTACTTTCAAGCTCATACTGTTTACTTGGTCTCGAAGGCCAACCCATTAAAGTTCGTAATGTCAAAGCCAGTGCTCTCTGATAGGCTCGCAAGGTGGTATCTCCAATTGCAGCAATTTGAAATTATCTACGTCCCTCAAAAAGCGGTGAAAGGGCAAGTGCTGGCAGATTTCTTGGCTGATCATCCCATGCCTGCCGAATGGGAATTGTTTGATGATTTTCCCGATGAAGATATATTGGCTATTGAAATCACTCCTCCTTGGAAGATGTATTTCGATGGAGCTACTCACAGAGAAGGAGCCGGCACAGGAGTAGTATTTGTAACCTCAGATGGAGGAGTTCTGCCATATTCATTCAGTCTAACTGAAAATTGCTCTAACAATGTAGCTGAATATCAAGCTCTTATACTTGGTTTGGAGATGGCAGTGGATGTAAAGCAGCGACACCTTAAGGTATATGAAGATTCGTTGTTGATAATCAACCAGCTGCTTGGCGTATATGAGGTTAAGAAAGCTGAACTACTTCCGTATTATAACTATGCTCAGAGGCTTATGAATTGGCTTGGAGACGTAGAGATTGAACATTTACCAAGGAGCAAGAACAAGCAAGCCGATGCTTTGGCAAAGCTAGCATCAACCATAGCAATGCCCGAAGCACTTGTTCAAGTACCGATCTGCAAAAGTTGGGTGGTACCTCCCTTCTTCGAAGATGAAGATGGTGAAGAAGTTGAGTATTGCGCCATAGAGGTTTTTGATATTGAGAAAGAAGACTGGCATCAACCGTTCGTGGATTACTTGAAGAATGATAAGCTTCCTAATGATCCACATCTAAAGGTTGATGTCCGACGTAGAGCACCACGATTCTTCTATTACAAAGATACACTCTATAGAAGATCGTTTGATGGTATTCTCTTAAGATGCTTAAGTGATGAAGAAGCTCTTCAAGCTATGGAAGAAGCTCATTCTGGGATATGTGGCGCCCATCAGTCTGGACCCAAGTTACATTTCAGAATCAAGAGGATGGGATATTACTGGCCTTCTATGGTGAAGGATTTCATAGATTATGCACAAAGATATCAGCCATGACAGTTTCATGCAAATCTCATTCATCAGCCTCCCGAACCATTACATCTAACAGTTTCTTCGTGGCCATTTGATGCATGGGGTTTAGATGTGGTGGGGCCATTAACGAAGTCTTCCGGAGGTCATCTTTATATTCTGGCTGCCACTTATTACTTTTCCAAGTGGGCGGAAGTTGTACCCTTGAGAGAAGTGAAGAAAGAAAATGTGGCTGATTTCATTCGCATCAATATCATATATAGATATGGAGTGCCTCGATACATTATCACAGACAATGGGAGGCCATTCAGTAACTCTTTGATTGATAAGCTTTGTGAGAAGTTTGACTTCAAGCAAAGAAAATCTTCTATGTATAATGCAGCAGCTAATGGGCTTGCCGAAGCCTTCAACAAAACACTGTGTAATCTGTTGAAGAAGGTGGTCTCCAAGTCAAAGCGAGACTGGCATGAAAGGATTCATGAAGCTTTATGGGCGTATCGAACTACTTATAGAACGCCTACTCAAGCTACTCCGTACTCTCTTGTATATGGGGTTGAAGCTGTGGTGCCCCTTGAAAAACAAATACCATCTTTGAGAATAGCCATACAAGAAGGTTTAACTGAAGAAGAGAACGCACGACTGCATCTCGAAGAATTAGAGGCACTTGATGAGAAGAGGTTAGAAGCACAACAAAGACTTGAGTGCTATCAAGCTCGCCTCTCCAGAACGTTTAACAAGAAAGTAAAGATGCGTTCTTTTCAAGTCGGAGACTTAGTCCTTGCTGTAAGAAGGCCTATTGTCATCACTCACCGAGTTGAAAATAAATTCTTGCCCAAGTGGGATGGCCCACATGTTGTGAAAGAAGTGTATACAAATGGTGCATACAAGTTGATATCTGAAGATGGTGTAGGAATCGGCCCCATAAATGGCAAACTCCTGAAACGCTACTATGCGTAATCCAGTCAAATCCAAGGAACGCTCCTTGACGCACGAGCCTAAACTGCATGTTACTCCTGGTCCGCATGAGTATAAACTGTGTACGACAAACTCCTGGTCCGCATGAGTATAAACTGTGCACGACACCCACCAAAGGTAATTATATGTGGTTAAACTATTAATTCACCCTACTCAGATATTTTAAGTGGTTAAAGCATTAAATATCCTACTTTGTCTAAAGTGGTTAAAGAATAGTCACTCCTGGCCCGCATGAGTATAAACTGTGCACGGCACCCCCCCTCATCCAAATCAAATCATGTCCCTTTGAACTACGTAATGACTTGATCCTCTGCGAAGAGGTACGTAGGCAGCTTAGCACTTTGCTAAGTTCAGTCATGTCTTTGGTCTATTCACATCAAGTTTGTAGGGCAAACAATAAATTGGAGCATAAAGGCAGCAAATAAATAGGAAAGACAAGAAAACAAATTAATGATGTAACATAAAGGAGAAGTAAGGAAGAGAATGAACTTTATTGATAATATCATTAGAGGTTCAAAAACATAAAAGGGGAAAGCAAATAAATAACTAAGGGAGCAAATTAAAAGAAAATCAGTCCTATGCTAAACAAGAAAGTTATCAAAGAGTATGCTTTGTAAAACAGACTTCAGAGCTGCTTTCTCATCTTCAGATGATGATTCTTTCAAGACGGTTGCATTGTCAAGCATAAGGATCTCTTCTTCTATGAGCTCAACTTCCTTCTTAGCACGACAGAGAGTTTGTTGGAGACGATCAGCTGCTTCAGACAAAGTTTTCTCTCCCTTCTGCAGATTAGTCATCTCTTTGCCTATCGACTCCAACTCTTCCCAAGTAGTTTTTAGTTTTTTTGTCTATGTCATGTGAGTGTCTCTGCAATTCTGAAGGCGACCCTTGACGTCGATCAAGCATTTTGCATGATTTCCCGTGGATGCCGCTTCATCAGACTTCAATTTTGCCGTAGTATAAGTATCGGCCTTGTCAAATAGAGGTTCCAGGGCTACCTCTAAAGAAGAACAGTCGATTCTAAGAGCCTTTACTTCCTTTATCAAGGAAAATATTTCTTGTCTCAAAGTTGATAAAAACTCAAGAGGGGTCCGTTTGAGTTTTCTTCTTATTTTACTCCATGCACTCCGAGCAAATTTTCCTTTGAGATCACGAGTAATTTTCTTAGATATAAATTCTGAGATCATGGGATATGCCTTTGAAGAATTCACCCCTGTGGTTGATGCATCACTTTCAGTAAAATCATCACTCTCATCAGAATCGTCACCGCTACCAGAATTTGAAGAGATGCCCAAGATCTGATAAGAGGAGAAATATGCTAGTATAAAATGAGGATACAATGAAAAATAAGATAAAGGAAATGGGGAAACCTCATCTGCCAAAGCTTTTGAAGTAACAGCAGTAATTAGTTCAGTTCCTTCAGCAGCCTTAGAGCCAGAAATTTTCAGCGCAACCTTCAATAATAAAAGAAAGCTTTGTAAGGAAATAAAATAAAGGAAAAAGGAAAAGAGGAGAGAGAATGGAAGAAACCTCATTATCTTGTTTTTCAGTGTGAACAACAGATTTCTTTCTCTTCCAATGGTGTTCAGTAGAGGCGCTACGACTTTCTGTAGAATGAAGGAAACTTTTCTTTCTTTTATGCACCGTAGGTTGTAAAACTTCATCATACACCGGAGAAGTATCCTGAACTTCTTGATTATCATCATCAAGGTCATTAATAATGTCCACTTCTTCCTCCAGAGGCTCTGAAACTAGGGTGCTCAAAGCCTTGATATGATCAGATAAGTAAGTTCCGTGGACTTACTTCCACCACTCCTTATATTCAGTAGTGGAGTAGTTTTTAGGAGCTGGGGTTGCACATAGAAAGTAAGATTCGGAGGTAGAGTTATACGAAGTGCAATGTCTCCAATGGTTGAATCCTTCTTCAAAAGATGCTTTCCGAAGGTTGGTTCTAAGCATCTTAGAAACATCTTGTAGGAAGCCAAATTGACGAGCAAACCTGTGAGGGGAGTAAGGCTCCATCACAAAATGACTATCCTGCCGCAAGGTGAGATAGCTAGTACGGATAGCCACCAGATGAGCCCAATTATCCCATTTCTTATTTCCATCATCTGTGTAGTGGATCGCTTTATCTTTTGAAAAAATATTGCAAGTCCATAAGGCATTATCAGCTGTGTGGATTCGTTTGTGAGCATCTTCAGCATCGAAGTATCTTGCTCCCTGCTTTCCAGAGTATGTCACCATTCGAGGATATGCTATCTTACTTCCAACCGGAAAATGAGTTTTGAAGTAATGAGCCAGCCAAGCATGAACAAAATGAACCGGAAAGGTCGATTTAATTTCAGATAAATTCAACGAGTTTGAAATTGCATTCAAGCCATGGTAAATGTTTGCCAAAACTGGAATAGCAAGACTCACTTTTTTTCCTGCAGCCATTAAGCTTGCCACTTTAAAGGTACTCGGTCGTATCAAGCCTACTTCGTCACTCGGAAGTGCAAACGCACAAAGCCAGCAAGCTAAGTAAGCAGCTAGATAGGTCTCTTCCTGATCGGTTTGAGAAATGCCCAACTTTTTAAATTGATCTATCTCAGCAGATGTCCATGGCTGGTGGCTCGAAATAACGCCAGTCGGGTTATGTTTTTTTTGGCCGAGAAGCCATCTTTCTTTCAACGCGTGTAGGAGGTTCAAGATATGTTATAGCCTTCTTAGACCAAAAATCTACCCACTGGTCAATGGTTACATTTCTTCTGTTAGCACCCTTGCAAAGTACGTGATAGGCGCCAAGTAAAGATCTACAGCTGCGCGGGATACGTAAACCATCCTTCGTGGAAAGCAATTCTTTTGCACAGGGCACAATTTCATCATACACATAACCCGCTATGGGTAGTCCCATTAAGTTGTATAAGTCCCATAAAGAAAGTGACATCTCTCCAAATTTGGTAAGTAAAGTGTTGGTGGAAGAACACCAAACTTCACAGAAGGCCTTCATGATTTCACAGCTGCAATCATAGGTAAAGAGGGATGCAAAGACAGCATCATAAAGCTTTTTATTTCGAAGAATGGATCCGCATCGGCTTAAAATATCTTCAGTCCATTCCCAGTAACCCTTGATGTAGTGGAAGTCTCCAAGAAACTTGATGGGTTCCCCCCAGGATGCTTTTTCTTTTGCAATGCGACGTCCCAAAGAGGGTAAAGGTGCTGAATTGATTTATGGCTTAATGTCAGCTCCCTTCAAGGTCCAACTTATGTTATTTTTACTTGAAGAAGATTCATGAGACCAACATGCCAAGAAAAATTCATTCTTGCTTCTTGGAGGGACATAAGCACAGTTCCCTAGCAAAGATTGCCCGGGTAAAAGACGAGTTCCTTGTGGCAAAGGTTGACGTGCATCTTCAAGAATAACCATGTAGCTTGCGCCGGACTTTCCCATTACAGTTTTGAAGAAAACCATGCTGAGAAATGGATAGGCTGCAAAACAAGTGAAGGAATGTTAGAAAACAATAGTAGGGCTTGGAAACAATTTAAGTTTATGGATTTTAATAATCAAAAGAGCTCGAAATTCATGGGATCAATTAATTATTAAATTCAAAATTATAAGTTAAATCCATGATGAAGTGAAGTTTAAAATATCAGGGTGATCAACTAAATTAATTCATATTTAGATTTAATTAATTTAAGTTTAAAGCATGAATTAAAGATTAGCTAGAAATTGACAGCCCAAGTTTATGAATTTTGAACTTGGTATGGGCCTAATTTATAAAAGCCCAAATCAAGAGTTTTTTTGCATGGGCTGTTGTTTTCATTTTATAAATGCCCAAATTGAATTAAATGGGCCAAATGAAAGTCAAAATTGGCTTTGAAAGTCAAAATTGGCATTAATTATCAAGTTTTGCCCCAGGCGTGAAATTGGGATTCTTCCCTCTACAGAGCGGGGCTCTCATCGATGCCTGCAGCCGCCAACGATCACCGCCATTTTCGCGCCAGAGTCTCATCGGCGAATCTCGCTGAAGTCGCCACTGGGAAGCCTTCCATTTGCCGGTCGGATCTATCGCTGCTAGGGTCGTTGAGCTCGCCGCCGAGAGCAGCAAGCAGTCTCCAAGCGCAGCGAAGAGCCACCGCCCCGTGCGCGTCGTTGCCCCCTCACCAAGCTACCACCGAAAGCGAGCAGTAGCGCCGGGAATGCGTGAGCTATTTCTGCCGAAGACAAGCGTCGGCAGCCTCCCCAGCCCTTCTGCCACACGCGTGTTGCCGCCACCAGCCGCCACCGAGGATGTCGCGCCATCAAGCACGTTGCGGCTGCAGCAGTCGCGTATTGCCAGCGGTCAACAGCCGGCGACCTCCCCGAGAACTCTGTTGCACAGACCGTACGCCTGGAGATGCCTATTGCAGCCACCGAATTGTCATCGCCGAAAACACACACCATCACCTTCAAATCGAGCAACCACCATAGGTGGTCCGCAGTCGATTGCTCTTCATCTCGACACTATTGGTCTAACTCCAGCCTTCAAATCTGTCTTCAGAGGTCTGTAACACCTCTCCACCCACTTCCATCGGAGGTGTGAGCCCAACAAGCAACCACCATGGGTGGTCCGTCGTTGACTGCTTTTCACCTCGCGGTGTGAGCCCGACAAGCAACCACCATGGGTGGTCCGCCGTCGACCGCTCTCCACCTCGACGTCACTGGTCTTGACTTCCCGTGTACGTTAAAGGCTTCTCTTCACTTCTCTTGTGGATACGTCGTGTGGAAAAGGAAAAAAAAAAGAAAAAGGGAAAGACATAAGAGATACAGAAGTCGAGCTTTCCTTGATGATCAAATAAAAGAAAAGAAGCAAGAAAGGAGTTCGGTATGTGCGGGATTAAAAGAAGGGAAAAAACAAGGGAAAAGAAAGAAAAATGAGCAAACAAGAGAAAATAAAAGGAAAGCAGTAAGGCGAAGTTAAGTGTTCACCGCTTTTAACGAACGTGCTCGAACTCGTTGCCCTTGATGGAAGAAAGAACCTGCAAAAGCTGTGAACTGATATGTGAAAATTGAAGGGCATGACCTCTCCTTATATAGGGGTTAGAAACTTTGGAGATAAGTATTTGAAGATTACCCAAATATTTCTTTGGATTTGCCTCGGATGTGTAATCTGTGATTTCAAGATTATCATGTTAGATTCTTGAGTTGATTTGTTGAGGATCCAGTATATTTCTTGTTCTCCAAGTATAAGGAAGAACGTACATGCTTATCATTTATTGGGCCAGAATAAAAAATATAATAATAAGTTGGAAAAGGCCCAGAGAAGGATTTGGGGCAAGAAGTTGATGGAGGCCCAAACTGAAGGGGAAAGAGGGCCCAGATGTGAAATGTTGCAATTTGTCCACATCAATGACAAATTTCCGTGAACAAAATGCAAGGGGGCATTTGTAGGCAATTAAATTTTATTGCCTAATAAATATAAATGCAAAAGAAAATATATTAAGTATTAATTTAATATTTATTTATTAAGGAATTTAAATAAATTAATTCCTAAAATAAATGAATATATAATTAATAATTAATATAATTATTTGAGCCCAAAATCCAAGTTAAAGGGGCTTAATTCAAGTCATATGGGCTTAATTCAAGTCAAGTGGGCCCGACTCAAGTCAATAAGCCCAACAAATCAAGTCCAGTAGGCCTAATTAAATTAAATAAGTCCAGGTCAAAATCTTACAGACTTAATTAAATTAAATAGGCCCATATCCAGTCCAGTAGGCTTAATTAAAGGAGAAAAGCCCAACATATCTTTTGAAGGAGAAAATATCTCTCAAATGGTTATTTTATCTACCTATAAATAAGGACCTTCAGTCCTCATTCCATTCACTCTGAAAATCCTGAAGACCTGAAGAACTCTGAAGATTCAAGTGAAAATCAAGTTCGATCAAGATCCGGTCAAGTGAAGTTCAAGTCAAGATCAAGACCAAGTTCAAGTTCAAGATCAAGATCAAGTCGAAGAACACTCAAGATCTTCAAATCGAGTTCAAGTCATCTTCAAGTCAAGAACAGCCTCCGATCAAAGACCAAGGTGCTAAGCCTCTTTGATCCGGCGTTCTTCATATCAAATTTATCCATCTGTCTCCGTGAAGTCAACGCCCTACCAAATTGAGTGTCGTACTTCACAAAAAATCTTCAAGTCAACGTTTGATCCGAACAAAGCTCGACGTCTCCGGATAAATATTTTAAAGTTTCAAGTCAACCCCGAGCTCGGACAAGCTTCATCTGAAGATCCGGCTCCGAAAGTTGAGGAAGTCAAGAAATCAACTCAAGAGAGGAATCAGAGGATAAATAGAAGCTGTTCACTTAAATTCTCAACTTCAATCCATCTTGGATTTTCATTGTAATTTCTTTTGTGTTTATTATTTTATAAATACAAAATTTGTTATTACACATGCGTATGAATTGTAATATTTTTATATTAACAAATAAGTTAAATAAACTAGCGAGCATCTTTCATATTTAAAAGTTTAAAATTTTTATTTTAATTTATTAAAATTAAGTTTGAAATAGTAAAACTAAAGAAATTAAAATAAAACATATCTTTAATATACTAAATAATAATATATTTATTTTGATGATGTATCCTCTTGATCAAAATTATTTTTAATTTTATTAATTTTAATTAAAATTTAATGTAGATTGGTGCAAATATTTATTTTAATATTTAAATACAAATGTGATCAAATCAAAATTAATTATTAATAAAAAAATTAGTTTAGATTACTGAATAATTATTAAAAATTAATTTAAATTAAAAGAAATATAATTTTAAATTAATTTTATTACCATTATTTTATCAATTAAAAAATAAGGATGTAAATAAAGATAATTTGAAAATTAATTTATATGGGTCAAAATCAAAACATAAAAATAGGGACGTGATGATATAGAATAACAAAAAGAAATGATGTGAAGGGATGACGTGGCAATCATAAGAAATTATAAGAAACCGATTATAATCGGTAAAAAAGTTGGGTAATAGATTATTGGGGCGGCTATTCGCACTTCCGAAAATACTAATCATACCCCATAATATATTTAAATTAAAAGATTTTTAATTAAAATGACTAAAATATCCTTATCCTTATACAAAATATATTATTGAATATACTATTGAAAACTTTCAAAATTAATCATTCAAGTGCATCTCCCTACTTTCAACGTTCTCGACTACAAGCGGCTTTACCGTGCTCTAGTTGACTGCCACAACCGAATCCGAGCAAGATGGTTGTGCAACGCCGTATGCCGCCACCTAAACCGATCTCTGGCTAAATGCCTGGTGGCCGTTGTCTATTCGAAGGAGTCCGACGCAGTCCGCAACCTGTGCTTCAGATAATTCAATTTTACGTGTCTAGGATTCATATGTAGTATCTAAATCTTCAAAGCTTGTGCCTCATCAAAATATCTTTATCCGTCAATCAGTTGTCAATTCCCCTTATGAATTCAGATAGAGCGAAGACTTGATCAATGAATGGAATTTGCTTTAAATTTTCATGGGAAAATTGCCCCCTTCTGCCCTAATTTCATACTTGCATATATTTGCTTTCATCCATAATTAATTGCTGAGTTCAATATTCATTAATTCTTTAGCTGGGACATGGAAGTTTTTCTCCTACTGTATCTTATTCTATTTCATTAATCAATTGACTTATACTACCACATTTGGTGCCTCTGGCTAAATATTTTTGTTCTTGTTTCGCAGAACCAAGACAAGTGATATCACAAAAACTTCCCATTGAATTGGGAACACACTTTAAATTGTCTAAAACTGCTTCATTTGTTACTTCCCTAACTCCGACCAGCGTCCGATTTAATTTATTAATCTCTATTATTAAATTTGAAATAATAATATATTAATTTATACTACCGAATTGTTCACGACTATGCCGCCGTCAATAATATTGAACTCCAATGATCAGCCAGAATCGTGATGGTGGTGAATTAATGAGCCGGAGTAAACGTCGGTGCTGCAGAGGTGGTAACCGATTAAAGCACGGTAATGTCATAGCAGATTGACGGTAGTAAATGCAGTTGAATGTTTTTTAATTTGGATATTTTCAGTAGTGTTTTAATTTGAATAGCTTTATTTAAGTCATTTTAATTAAAAAAATTTTAATTTAAATTTATTATGGGGTATGTTTAGTATTTTTGGAGGTGCGAATAGCCACCCCATACCTGGGTCACCCAAGTAATCCCCTTAAATATTGCATGTGAATAAGCGGTAATACATGCATATTAACACGCCGGCAGTAATGCAATAAATTATGGAGCGAAACTTCATCCTGCAGGATTCGATCCTGCGTTGGTACGGAAGCAAAAAAATGTTTCAAGCTAGTTGAGTCACCCAATATTTTTATGCATAAACCAACTTTAAAAAATATAATATATATGTGTATACACACACACACACACACACACACACATACACATATATATATATATATATATATATATATATATATGTATGTATGTATATATATATGTATGTATGTATGTATAAAAAAAAATCAGGGGCCCATGTTGGGATCTGGCCCTGTGCGGCGGCACCTCCAGCACCGCCCCAGGGCTGCCCCTGTATAAGATAATATTACTACTAGATATATAGTAAAAATTATATTACTATCGAGTACAAAAGTTTTTTATGTAAAGTCTTAATTACCCTTTCATAACCACTTGAATATATAATTCATAATTAGTTAGGTAAGAATTCACGTTTACTTGTTTATTTAATTTTCTATATTCTAGTTCTCTCTCCGTAAGAATCAATCTGTTTTAGCGAGCCTCCTCATTTTTTTTTCCCATAAAATGTTGTGACCAAAATTTTCTAATTATTTATTTTTGTAACTAAAACAATTTAGTTTTGCTATTGTATGATTTTGGATTCTGTAATTTATGAGGTCTGTTAGTAATGTTTGACATAACACTTTTTTTTTTACTTTCTAATGTATGCATTCTATATGGTTACGATTTTTTCAGAATACTATTATAAGATTTTTTAATACCAACGGTTACTAATTCTAATGCGTGCGTTTTGTATGGTTACAATTTTTTTCATAATACTATTATAAGATATTTTTAAATACCAATGGTTGTTGTGCTAATATGTGCATTCTGTATAGTTACGATTTTTTTCTGAATACTATTATAAGATTTTTTTGAATACCAACGGTTTCTATTTCAATGTGTGCATTCTGTATGGTTACTAATTTTTTTAATACTGTTATAAGATTTTTCTGAATACCAACGGTTGTTGTTCTAATGTGTGCGTTATGTGTGGTTACGATTTTTCTGAATACTATTATAAGATTTTTCTAAATACCATAATTGTTGTTCTAATGTGTGCGTTCTTTATACTTATGATTTTTTTTATATACTATTATAAGATTTTTCTGAATACCAAGTCGCCGAAAGTTTCGAAAGATTGGAGATTGAAATTGAACACAACAATCTTAAACTATTTTTTAATGTTTGATCCCTTTTTTACGATTTACTAATCCCCAACCTATTACCTATTTTCATGGAGAGTTTAACGGTTAATTAATTCTTGAATATAATTAAACTTAAAATAGGGTTAAAAGTAGGGGATTAAATATTTTTTTGCCCCGTAAGTTTGGCCATGTACAATTTCTGCTCCAAAAAAGATAAGATTTGGACATTTATCCCATTAACTTTATAATTGGGCCAATGTTGCCCCGTTTTTGCCGGAATCGATCACGTGCATGTCACGTGATTACCGGATTTGGTATTTTCCGGTTGGATAAAATCCTTTTTTGCTCGTAAGTTATTTCATGTACAATTTTTGCCCCCCAAAAAAGATAAGATTTTGGCATTTATTCCAATATCTTTATAATTGCGTCAATTTTGCCCTATTTTTCAGAGAATTTGACATTTTCATTAGAATCGATCACGTATGTCACGTGATCATCGAATTTGGAATTTTCCAGTGAATTTGTTGACCTGGTGACAAAGTGGCATTCCCGTCAATAATAATAATAATATTTTATTAATAACTTAATTTAAAAAATTACCCTCAATCGACAAACTTAGTTCTCACGTCCCCTCCACATGCTTCCACTATCTTCGCAAACTCCATCTTCTTGTCAATTAGGAGATCTCCTGTGTACCATCTCACTACCATAGGCGCCAGCTGTTGGATCTTCCTCTCTGGGGGCCTACCACCAATAAACGGATCACAGTATAAGTGTCCTCGATCCGCA
Source organism: Pogostemon cablin (assembly GCA_023678885.1). Lineage (NCBI taxonomy): Eukaryota > Viridiplantae > Streptophyta > Magnoliopsida > Lamiales > Lamiaceae > Pogostemon > Pogostemon cablin. The sequence continues at coordinate 13,210,341 of CM042993.1, forward strand.
TCATCCGGCAGTGCGAGCAACCACAGGATATCTAAACCATGCAGAAGAAGGATCGAGTCATTGGCATTTTTTATCTCCGATTCAGTCCTTCGCCCCCTACTGAAGAACGACAGGTTCATTATCAATCTCGTGATTCTGATTGGGTGGAGATCGATATCCAGTGTATACATCCACACGTGGTAGACCATGTTGCCGCCGACGCTGCTTTCCATTATAAAAACCCTAGAGAAGTCGGCAAATTCTTTCGATCTATGAGTTGGCATTGTGGTCAGCGAGTGCTTGGGTTTTAGCCAACCGCACTTCACCCATGAGATCGTCGTATGCCTCCGGAAGACGATTCTCTGGTGCTAGCATTACTCGATGAAAGCGATAAGGGAAGAAGCGTGAGAAACCATACAGTTTCATTACTCAGTATGACCCGTGTAACTAAGCATGACCCGTGTAGTGTCTGAAGGCAGTTTTAAAAATCCAAGTTCGTGAGAAGTTTCAAACCCGCCATTCATTCAGTACGCATTCCAAGGTTCTAGTTCGTCTTGTATGCGGCCTGTTTGTCCGTGCTAGCAATTTTCACCTTCAGATGCCTTTTCAGGGAGTTCACTTTACTACTCATCTTTTCCATTTGCTTAGCATAGATAATTTGATTTGATTTGAATTGATTGGATTGGCATGTTACTTCATTTGTTATGTACTTGGGAGGTTTACTTGCTTTATTTTTATTTTTGAATAAGGTGGCAAAATCTTGAGCTTAAACGATATTGGATGATGAGAATATGTGCTTTATTTTCTTTTGATGGATGAATTGTCATTTTTGCATGTTATGTATTTTTGTGTTGTTTCTTACTTGGTGAGTCTTTTCTTATGTGTTTTGTTTGTATTCTTATTCTTGTATAGGATTGTTTGGTGGCTTGTTTCGGGATGTTGTGAGTCATTTTTTTAATGTGAGTAATGGCATGTTATTTGTAATAGGTGATGGCGAACTATGTTGAGAATCTCTACTCTTTAAAATTGTAACATGTTCTATTTAACTTATTCAATTTTGAGATGAATTGAGGTGTAATGAGTTCCTAAGGGTCCGAGCAAAAGCTTGTGAGCATTTGAGCCTCAATCGTGCCTCCACGGTTAGTTTTCATGAGTGGATCGATTGATCCTTGGTAAACTAAAAACTGCTTATGGACTACGGGAATGATTCCGATTGGTGGATGTTAGTGAAATGATCTTAGGCCATCCTTGATATATTATAGCCATTGCCATATATTTTCTTACCCTATACATCATCCCTAGTTAATCACTTTGAGCCTTTAAGCTTATTTCTTGGGATATAAGTACATTACAAGCCATGATTATCCACTTAAGCCTTATATATACCCTTTGTGTAGGTGATTGAGGAGATGATGGTCTACAAGGTTTGATGTGAGAAATGTGCAAGAGAAAGAAGGAAATGGTAAACAAGCAAGAAAAGGATAAAAAGAGCTCAAGCAAAATGTATGTGCAACCTCAACATAAGAAAAAAAGGAGCAAATCAAAAAAAATATGCTCAAGGAATTCAAAAGTCAAAAGAAAGGAAGCATACAAATTAAAAGAAGCTCAAGAAATCAAAGGAATGATAATGATTAGTGCTTGTGATAAGAAAAGGAAAGAAAGGAAGATAGAAATGTGAAGAAGTTGAAGAAGCTGATCATCTCTTAGATTACTTACACTCGAAGAGTCACTTTTATCCATAATCTCCCTACCCTTACCAAAAAGTCTAACATTACATCCAAAAGTAAAGTCCTTTTTGATCATTTGTTGAAGCCTTGGTGGCTTGTGAATGTAGTCCGTGAGCAAGCCTATGATGCTTCGGGTTTAATCGATTGATGAGTAAAAATTACCCTACTTCATAGAGTGTTGAGTGCATTTTGATATCCGACGTGAGGTTTGGACCGGAAGAGACTTTATTACTCTTAATTTTCTTAGACTTGAACTTATTAATTTTTTATGTCATGATTTTAATGTTGTAGTGTGACTTGATATGATTTGTAGTCCTTATTACTTATGATGTGTTGTTGCTTATGTTCTTTAGGTATTTCTCTAGGTGAAAATTCCCCCTCTCGTTTTTTTATTTTTGTTGCTCGAGGACGAGCAACACTTTAAGTTTGGGCGGTTGATCAGTGTCATTTTCACCTAAATTTTAGTGTCTTTAATTATGTATTTTTGTGTGTTTTTATTCTTTTTGTATATCATTTGGTGGTGTTATATGAAGATATGGAGATTTGTGCTTTCAAATGATAAATTTGTGATTTTCATTATTAAGTGTCTTAAATTGTGCTATATTTGTGAATGTTTAGAGAATTATTAAATTCGTTTAATTGTGTGATTTCCAGATGAAAATATATTCTAGACACAATAAAGAAGATGTGGGAAAAAATGGAGCTCAATTCGGAGTTGAAATGAGGAAGAACGAGCCAAAGCAAAATGCTGAAAAACGCAAGTCTAACTTGTGTAATTTTTCTGTATTCTTGTGGAACTCAAAACTATATTTGTGATATATTGTTGGAAAGTCACGGAAGAGAGGATCGCCTGAGCGTAAGAATTATTCAAATCGGAGATCGGATGTGAAAGTTATGCGTGAAACGGTGAGACTGCGCTGCACTAGATGACCCTACATGGCCCGTGTGCTGCTACACGACCCGTGTAGGTGCAAAAGGTAGTTTTATGATATCCACTTGTTCTAGAAGCTTCCATGGGGGTATAAATACATGTTTTGACTACAAATTACGAGAGGAATCATTTTGGATCAGTTTCCACACACACTAAACACCTAAATCACACACATTCATCTCCATCTCTTCCACCCTTCACTTCATCCATTCAAACCACTTGATCTCCTCAAATCAATCCATAAATCCATCCATCCACCAATCTAAGAAGAGAAATTTATTATTGGTTGAAGATTATAGAATGATCAAGGAGGAGGAAATTCACCATCAAAGGGGAGCCAACTTACCTTTATTTTGTTATTTTCTTCATTATTTGGCTCAATTTGAGCATGCTATGGATTGTATTAATTTTACTATGATATGTAGTGGCTAGTCCTCATGTGAGGCTAGCAATATGATTGGTTAGGTATTATGTAGATTTTGTACACCACATGTTTGATGAAATGATTGTTATGAATATTTTATATCATGAAAGCTTATTCTCATTTTATATATGATTTGTGTGGTTAAATTCTCTATTCATAGTGTTAGGATGGCCTTTCCAATATTATGATTAGTGGTTTAATTGAATTATTGATTGCATGAGATGACTTAGTTAATATGAGGAGAGGTAAGCCATACCCTTCAAGTGCTTAGAACCTTATGATAGGAGTGAAGAACTAGTGAGAGGAACCCAATTTATGATCATAGTACCTTTATGGGAATTGAGAGTAAGAACAATCGTAGGAGATTTAAACTTGTAAAAGAGTTGAGAACCTAATCACCTTGGCCATAGGGGTACAATCGTGATTGCCTTTAATATCATAACATGAAGACCATCTATGCATGTGTGTGTGTGAGTCTATATATACCTTACCATGAGTGTTGTTTGCCTTACATAATTTTTAGATTGTTCACCTTCACCCATTTTTCATCATATTTGTACATGTTCTATCTTTAATTGCTTTCCTAGTTGTTAGTTTGTAGTATAACTATCCCCTCCTTCTTTGATTAGTCCTACTAGAGTCAAACACCTTTCAAATACAGATATCCACTTTCTCGCTTATGTGCTACACACGATAGAGTATACTTGCTCTTAATCAATTTAACCAAAATTAAAATCAAGTTCATGGCGCCGTTGCCGGGGCGAAAGCCTTCGGTGTAACGTGTTTGAATTTGTTAGCTCTACTTAGGATATTTTTCTTATTTTTGCATCTTATATTTGTTTTGAAAAATCTTGTTCTAACTTGTTTTTCTTGATAGGTACGACAACCTTGAAAGAAGGGGAGAAGGAGCAAGCCAAAAATAGTAAGTGAAGGAAAGTTGTAGCAAGCCTTGAAAAGAAGAGTAAGAACATGGATGGGTGGAACCAATACTTGGGAGGAAATTATGAAAATCTACTTGGCTTGGTTCCACCACAACAATCAAATGGCTAAAAAGATGAGAGCAACTATGGGTATAGTAGTCAAATGAGTCAAGCAAGCTCTCAAAGCTACAACAATGAGAGTTATGAAGAATGGCAAAGTGCTTACAATGAAAATACATTCCAACCTCATCAAGCACACACTTATTCCGTATCAAGTTCTTCAAACCGAATTCATTTGCCTATATTTACTCCTTTATCCGAAGATACAATAGAGTTGCTTAGAAGATATGCTTATGGATATGATACAAGGCAAAGTTTTCAACCAAATCTTTCAAGTTATGAGCCTCAAAATGCCTACCCAATGCCTACTTCCAACTTTAATGGAGGACAAATATGGAATATGCTCAATTACTAAATGGGGAATGGAACATGTATGCAAAACGGATATGGTCAAGAGAATTTCCAAGAAGAATGTCCACCAAATGATGATGGAAGACTTTCCTTACCAAGTTCCTACAACCAAATGCCTAAGGTTACTCCTTTATCCGAAAATAGTGCCTTAATGGAGTTGTGTAGAAGATTGATCAAGGGAAAAATGCAAGGCAAAGTTTTCAATCAAGTCTTCTTAGTTATGGGTCTCAATGTGTTCAAAGTATGTCAAGCTCTTATCCTACGGTGCAACAAGAGTAGATGATGCCAAGTCCTCAAGTGGAGGATATTTTTTACATGCAAGGGAGTAATTTTCAAAATCAAGGGAATTATCTCCAAGAACAAACATGGCAACCACTGAGTGAAGAGATAAAGTCATCCTTAGAAGAGAGATTTGGTCAACTTATGGAGATGATATATGAGATAATTGAAGAAAAAAAGAAAGAAGATGAGGAAAATGAAAGAAGACTTGAGGCCCTAGAACGTCAAATGAGTCAAATGATAAGTGACCGGAATACTCTTCACGAAATGGAGAATTTTGATGAAAAGTTTGAAGAAAATTTGGAGATAGAAGAGTGATCGGGGGATAATGAAGAAGACTCAAGAGATGTTGAGCTTATTGAGGATAAAGAAGACAAGAGAGAAGAGAACTTGGATGATAGTGAAAAGGATAAAGAGCCTAAGGTAGAAGAAAGTTTAGAGGAGGACGAGATTATCTATGATTTCGTGTCCTTTGTTGATAAGAAAAATTTAAGTGAAGATGAAGAATCAATAGAGGAGTATGAATTTGATGAAGTGGAACAAGGTCTAGAAGCACTTGATGATGAGTTCGGGAGTGAAATGAGCATTTCTACACCTTTTGACTCTTCAAGTTGCATTGAATTTTAAAATATTATTTATATTGACTTTGTCTTACCTATTGATTCTTTTCAAAGCCTTAGGTACAAGAAAGAGCTTGAAGAGATGTTGGGGACATACTTGATAAAAAGGAATAAGTGGTGGTCACGGAAGGAAAGGTTAATGGAATGCAAGCTCAAAAGAGTGGAATTTTAAAGCTAATCTCAAAGGATGCTACTATGATCGTTACTTGCCACAAATGTCTAATAGAGGAAGAAGCACAAAGATTAAAATTTAATGGCAAGAATGAACGATATCCTTGGCCATTCCAATGAGTTCACCATATTCCGTCCGGCTTAAAGACGTTAAACTTAGTGCTGGATGGGAGGTAACCCATTGTTTGTTTAATTGCTTTTATTTAAATGCTTTGATTTAGTTTTTATATTTTTGGCATGTAGGTTGATTGTGCTCATTAAGGAGAATGCGTATTGGAGATACGAGAAGTGCTCGATTTGAAGTATAAAGGTACGTCTCACCACTTCTTGCAAACTTAAAGTTCAACTCTTGTTTCACTTTAAGTTTGGGTGGATAATACATGGTGGACATACCTTGAATTGTTGTGATGCATATACTTCTCTACAAGAAGCTCATTGTTGGAAACTACAAGGGGTAAGTCCCACCACTTTTTGCAAACTTAATTCTCAACTTGTTTCGATTTAAATTTGAGAGAGAGTGCGTGGTGTGACTCACCACTTGAGTGTGTTTATTATGTTGATTGAGAGATCTTCTTGTAAAATTGGGTAAATTTTAAAATTTTTCTCTTGAGTATTGGTTTGATTTTGGTTAGTTTGGTTGTGTTGAAGTGCATGCTAGTTCATTATTGAAAGTAATTGTTGTGCTGATAGTTTTTATGAGATTTTGAGCATGAATAGGATGTATTATGAGTGCAAAAACAGGGCAAAATGAAGAGTGAAGTGTGAAATTGGGAAAAACAGGGTCAATAGCTACAGAGCCATGTTCAGTACACGGCCCTGTAAGCGGTGGCCGTGTACTGACAGCAGAAATCGCTACTCGCCCAGAGTCGAGGGCGAGCTCCACACTCGAGCCGTGCAGGGGACAGAAACATGGGTCGTGTGTGGAACACGGTCCTGTAACACGCAGCCATGCTCGAGCATTAGAAAATGCTACTCGGCCACGAGTGAGGCCGTGTAGCGAAGCACGACCCGTGTATTGTCTGAAGGCAGTTATAAAAACCCGAGTTCACGAGCAGTTTCAAATCCGCCATTCACTCAGTACGCATCCCAAGGTTCTAGTTCGTCTTGTATGCAGCCTGTTTGTCCGTGCTAGCTATTTCTACCTCTAGATGCCTTTTCAGAGAGTTCACTTTACTACTCATCTTGTCCATTTGCTTAGCATAGACGAATTGATTTGATTTGGATTGATTGGATTGGCATGTTACTTCATTTGTTATGTACTTGGGAGGTTTACTTGCTTTTTTTATTTTTGAATAAGGTGGCAAAATCTTGAGCTTAAACGATATTTGATGATGAGGATATTTGCTTGATTTTCTTTTGATGGATGAATTATCGTTTTTGCATGTTATGTGTTTTTGTGTTGTTTCTTGCTTGGTGAGTCTTTTCCTATGTGTTTTGTTAGTATTCTTATTCTTGTATAGGATTGTTTGGTGGTTTGTTTCGGGATGTTGTGAGTCATTTTTTTTTTAATATGAGTAATGGCATGTTATTTGTGATAGGTGATGGCGAACTATGTTGAGAATCTCTACTCTTTAAAATTGTGACATGTTCTATTTAACTTGTTCAATTTTGAAATGAATTGAGGTGTAATGAATTCCTAAGGGTCCGAGCAAAAGCTTGTGAACATTTGAGCCTCAACCGTGCCACTATAGTTAGTTTTTCATGAGTGGATCGATTGAGCCTTGGTAAACTAGAACTTGCTTATGGACTACGGGAATGAGCCCGATTGGTGGAGGTTAGTGAAATGATCTTAGGCCATCCTTGATATATCATAGCCATTGCCATATATTTCCTTACACTATACATCATTCCTAGTTAGCCACTTTGAGCCTTTAAGCTTATTTCTTGTGATATAAGCACATTACAAGCCATGATTATCCACTTAAGCCTTATATATATACCCTTTGTGTGGATGATTGAGGAGATGATGGTCTACAAGGTTTGATGTGAGAAATGTGCAAGAGAAAGAAGGAAATGGTAAACAAGCAAGAAAAGGATAAAAAAAGCTCAAGCAAAATGTACATGCAACCTCAACATAAGAAAAAAAGGAGCAAATCAACAAAAATATGCTCAAGGAATTCAAAAGTCGAAAGAAATGAAGCATACAAATTAAAAGAAGCTCAAGAAATCAAATGAATGATAATGATTAGTGCTTGTGATGAGAAAAGGAAAGAAAGGAAGATAGAAATATGAAGAAGTTGAAGAAGCTGATCATCTCTTCAATTACTTACACTCGAATAGTCACTTTTATCCATAATCTCCCTACCCTTACCAAAAAGTCTAACATTACATCCAAAAGTAAAGTCCTTTTTTATCATTAGTTGAAGCCTTGGTGACTTGTGAATGTAGTCCGTGAGCAAGCCTATGGTGCTTCGAGTTTAATCGATTGATGAGTGAAAATTACCCTACTTCATAGAGTGTTGAGTGCATTTTGATATCCGACGTGAAGTTTGGACCGGAAGGGACTTTATTACTCTTAATTTTCTTAGACTTGAACTTATTAATTTTTTATGTCATGATTTTAATGTTGTAGTGTGACTTGATATGATTTGTAGTCCTTGTTATTTATGATGTGTTGTTGCTTATGTTCTTTAGGTCTTTCTCTAGGAGAAAATTCCCCCTCTCGTTTTCTCATTTTTGTTGCTCGAGGACGAGCAACACTTTAAGTTTGAGCGGTTGATTATTGTCATTTTCACCTAAATTTTATTATCTTTAATTATGTATTTTTGTGTGTTTTTATTCTTTTTGTATATCATTTGGTGGTGTTATATGAAGATATAGAGATTTGTGCTTTGAAATGATAAATGTGTGATTTTCATTATTAAGTACCTTAAATTGTGCTATATTTGTGAATATTTAGAGAATTATTAAATTGGTTTAATTTGTGTGATTTCCAGGTGAAAATAGATTCTAGACACAACAAAGAAGATGTGGGAAAAAATGGAGCTCAATTCGAAGTTGAAATGAGGAAGAACGAGCCAAAGCAAAATGCTGAAAAATGCAAGTCTAACTTGTGTAATTTTTCTGTATTCTTGTGGAGCTCAAAACTAGATTTCTGATATATTGTTGGAAATCCACGGAAAAAAAAATCGCGTGAGCATAAGAATCATTCGAATCAGAGATCGGATGTGAAAGTTATGCGTGAAACGGTGAGACTGCGCTGCACGAGATGACCCTACATGGCTCGTGTGCTGCTACACGACCCGTGTAGGTGCAATAGGCAGTTTTATGATATCCACTTGTTCTAGAAGCTTCTATGGGGGTATAAATACATGTTTTGACCATAAATTACGAGAGAAATCATTTTGGATCAGTTTCCACACACACTAAACACCTAAATCACACAAATTCATCTCCATCTCTTCCACCCTTTACTTCATCCATTCAAACCACTTGATCTCCTCAAATCAATCCATAAATCCATCCATCCACCAATCTAAGAAGAGGAATTCATCATTGGTTGAAGATTATAGTATGATCAAGGAGGAGGAAATTCACCATCAAAGGGGAGCCAACTTATCTTTATTTTGTTATTTTCTTCATTATTTTGCTCAATTTGAGCATGCTATGGATTGTATTAATTTTACTATGATATGTAGTGGCTAGTCCTCATGTGAGGCTAGCAATATGATTGGTTAGGTATTATGTAGATTTTGTACACCACATGTTTGATGAAATGATTGTTATGAATATTTTATATCATAAATGCTTATTCTCATTTTATATATGATTTGTGTGGTTAAATTCTCTATTCATAATGTTAGGATGACCATTCCAATATTATGATTAGTGGTTTAATTGAATTATTGATTGCATGAGATGACTTAGTTAGTATGAGGAGATGTAAGCCATACCCTTCAAGTGCTTAGAACCTTATGATAGGAGTGAAGAACTAGTGAGAGGAACACAACTTATGATCATAGTACCTTCATGGAAATTGAGAGTAAGAACAATCGTAGGAGATTTAAACTTGTAAAAAAGTTGAGAACCTAATCACCTTGGTCATAGGGGTACAATCATGATTGTCCTTAATATCATAACATGAAGACCGTCTACGCATGTGTGTGTGTGAGTCTATATATAACTTACCATGAGTGTTGCTTGCCTTACATAATTCTTAGATTGTTCACCTTCACCCATTTTTCATCACATTTGTAATGTTCTATCTTTAATTGCTTTCCCAGTTGTTAGTTTGTAGTATAACTATCCCCTCCTTCTTTGATTAGTCCTACTAGAGTCAAACATCTTTCAAATACGGCTACCCACTTTCTCCTTTGGGTTCGATATTATATAAATTTTGCACTTGGTTGCTTACGTGCTACACACGATAGAGTACACTTGCTCTAAATCAATTTAACCATAATTGAAACCAAGTTCAGGCGACCATTGAATAAATTTTGGTAGGACATAACAAATTGTCAATGTGTCAAACTAATTATGATATTTTAATTTTAAAAAGAAAACACACACATCTACTGCAGCAGCTGAAAAAAAATTTAAAAAAAAAATAAACGTCTACTTAATAGATTTTAATTAATTGCACTTCTATCTTTTTACCTTTAATTTTAATTTAAATTAATCCAATTATATAATAATATAGAACTTATAAGAGTATCTTTAATTGAAAATGTATTAAAAGTAATTATTTTCAAATAGATTATAATCTCTCTACCTACTCAAAAGTAAATTCAAACTTTCTACATACTTTATTCATTTTAAAAAGGGTTAATTTCTAAAAAATTCATCACCTTATTGGGATTTTTCAAATCTATTACGATCTTTTATTTTTGCCAATTCAATACACGATTTATTTAATATTTTTCAATTCTATCACGATCTTTTATTTTTGTCAATTCAATACGCAATCTATTTAATATTTTCAATTCTATCACAACTTTTATTTTTTCAATTTGATACACCATTTATTTTATATTTTCAATTCAGTTCAATAATAATAATAATAATAATAATAATAATAATAATAAATAAATAAATTATTATTATTATTTAATTATGGGTTTCTCAAAAGAAATATAATAAATTAAATTAAAACTATAAAATATAGTGAATTCTTTAGCATTAGCTATTGTGATAGTTTTATTTAATTCGATTTCATAAAAAATATATTAATAATAATAATAATAATATTAATAAATAAATAAATAAAAATATAAAATAAGTGGTGAGTTGTTTAGCAACTAACACGTCTTTGCCTAGATTTATTGGTTTTAAAAATTATATTCTTACAAAAAATTAATATACACTAACTAAATTTTTTATTATTACTTCTTCATTAACTTCATAATTTTTATTTAGTCCATTTTTATAATTCATATATATACATCTATATTACATTAAAAAAACTCATAAAAATAACGAAACAAAATCGAAAAAATAATATTGTGTACCCTTTGCCAGTATAATAATAATAATAATAATAATAATAATAATAATAATAATAATAATAATAATAATAATAATAATAATAATAATAATAATAATAATAATAATAATAATAATAAGTTAGGGTTGTTTTAATACAATGGCTGTTGCAGACTTGCAGTTTTATTATGCAAAATGAAAACACATTATTATTATTAACCCATAATTAAAAATAATAATAATAATAATAATAATAATGAATTGAAAACATAAAATAAGTGGTGTATCAAAATGAAAAAATAAAAGTTGTGATAGAATTGAAAATATTAAATTGATTGCGTATTGAATTGACAAAAATAAAAGGTTGTGATATAATTGAAAATATTAAATAAATCATGTATTAAATTGACAAAAATAAAAGTTCATGATAAATTTGAAAATCCCCAATAAAGTGGTGAACTTTTAAGAATTAACCCTTTTAAGAATATCCTTATCCAATAACCCAAATTTTATTTATTAGCTCAATTTTCTTTTAATTCAATCTATATACTTTTTATTTTATTATTTTTCAATCTCTATACATCCCAATTTTAAAAGTTATTCATTCTAAGATTTTTTTAATTTATTCGATCTATATTTTTTTTGAATTTTTAGTGATCTCTATTTGGCCTATATTCTGTCTATTTGACCCAAATTTTGTTCTCTATTTGGCTATAATTTTGAGATTTTCAAAATATGTCGATGAGAATACAATGCATCTCTATTCCGCCCATTTTTGTCTATTCGTCCTTTTTTTAAAATCTATTTGGCCTATCATTTTCCTATTTGACCCAGATTTCTTTTTGAGCCTACTCAATCTCTATTCAACCAATTTTATATATGTTTGAATTTTTATTTTCTTATTCATCTCTTTGTAATTTTTTTTCTATCATATTTGAAAATCAATTGAATCAAGGATAATTTAAATATAACCGAAGAAAAGTGAGTAGAAAAAATATGTTTCAATTTGAATGAGTAGAAAAAATATTTTACATTTGAAGAATTGGTACTTTTGATTGGCAAATACTTGGGTAAGACCGTCTACGAATCCCTTTATGTGAGACAGATCACCCATAAACTCAATTAAATAATTTTAAGATAAAGTCTCTTGTAAGACGGTAGATACGTGAGACGGGGTCGACCCATTTTAAAAATATACTTGCTCTATGATAGACGTTTTCTCAACACACAACTTTAATCCCCAAGTATGAAGGATATCAATTGTAGTTTCGAAGGTGACCAAGTTAAATATCGAATCCACGGGACGGATAAATATTACTTCTGTTATTTTCTAGCAATTATGACTACGTTGAGAATTATATTTGTAGGTTTGTAAACTAAGTAATAATTAAAATAGCAAATAAATAACAAGAACAAGAAAATAGTAGTTGTGATCAAATAAGAAGATAGGTAGTTCGTCAGGCCATCCAGTTTCATTCGTTAATTCATACTTTCGTGTGTCGATGTCCGACTCTTCCTTGTGGTTTATGGACGCATCGCTAGACCATACAAATCTATTCTATAGGCACAAATAGATAAGCTTTTAACACGTGTGAGTATCCTCAGAGCAAGACGTATACTTTACCTCCCTTTCTAGGTACTTTCATAATAAATTATTTCCCGTGCACTTAGTACTCTAACCCGATTTGATATTCCCTTTTAGGTACTATAAAGTTATACTCTTAATCCTACCTGTTAACCCGAATTTAATTCAATTAACAAATATTCATATAAGACGGTTCTAATAAAACTTCGGAATCCCTTCACTTAGAATTATAACTATAAACCCTGCTCATTAGTGAACGCACTCAATCAATAACCATGTTATGCATTCAGACTCTACACAACGATTATTGATGCACAAAACAACTATGAATATGGACTAAAAACGTGCAATCTTATATAAAATAAACCACAAGTAGTGTTGTACGGAGTATACACACGAAATACAAATCAACTCATGAAACCTTCATAACCCTAGAACTACCGAAGTGGCTCTAGCCCATGATTGATCTAGGAACAATCATGGTTAGTTGGACCAATCTTACTTGAATCTCCAGCTGAACGTCTGTCACAGCTCTCCTACTCTCCTCTTGTAATGTTTTATTGATGATGATCCCTTTCTTCTTTCTTTTCGTTATGATCCTTGACTGCATGAGCCTCTTTTTATACTTGTAATCACGTCTCTAGGGCTTGGAATGGGCTTTTCAAGTGATTCCACGTGTTTTGGCCTCAAAAATTTGGATAAGGTAAGTTCCCGCACGTCGGTTCGACCTCGTCAAACAAGTCAAACCACTGGCCGCAGGTCGAACCACAGGTCGAACCCACCTACTGGAAGTACTCTGCACTTGGTTCGACCTCTTGTATAGGTCGAACCACTCCCTCTTTGGTCGAACCACAGGTCGAACCGCACCACTGGACAATTTTCGCTCCTGGTTTGGCCAACTGTCAGGTCGAACCCCCAACGTCGTGGTCGAACCCATCTTCTCGCGAACTGGTTCGACCATGGTTCGACCTGATGAATAGGTCGAACCCTTTGAGTCGTGGTCGAACCCTCCTTCTGCTCACTTTGCAATGCTGGTTCGACCTGTAGGAGAGGTCGAACCCTACTCCAACAGGTCGAACCCACCCCTCTTCTTGGCGATTCGCGTGGTCTCGACTTTGTCTCTTTGATTCTTGGCACTTCCACTCTGATTTTGCTATGAAAACCACTTAAATAGCTCCACCAGAACCTGATTCATGCTAATTCACAATATATATAGGTTTTCCACCTATTTCCACCTCAAAACTCTCCAAAACTAGTAAAAAATATGATGCCAAACTTGTGAATTTACACACTCATCAAACCCCCAAACTTACATGTTGCTCGTCCCGAGGCAACCAAATCAAACCATAGGAGTCGTGTATAATTCACCAAGATCAAGTACAACACATACCACATATGCAACTTCATTAAATCAAACAAGTATTAATTGCTTCATATATATCATTCGTACAAAACCAACCCAATCACACACCATTCGGAGTACTAAGTAATCTAGCTCACAAGATAAGTATTTACTCTCTTTCACTCAAGTGCGTGAGGCACTATATAGGTTAATATAAACACTCATATCAATCCATATTCACGCGTAACCATAAGCTTGGCAAAGGTCTCAAAAATCAACTTATAAACAACTCTTCACTAGGATCACAAAGGACTTGTTTTTGGGTTGTAATGTTGGCTCTTTGGAAAAAGGTAGGAAAATTTAGGTAAAGTGACTTAAGACACTAGTAGAGAGTTACCTTGGAGGTTCTTGATTTCTTCTACTTACTACAAATTCTCCTCCAATTTCTCCTCTTCTTCTCATGAATTTTCCTTCTTTTCCGTGCATCAACATCATCTCTTTAGACAATTCGGGTACCGGTTTTAGGCACTACTCTTCTTCTCATGTATAGGCCATCAGCTGCTAAGCTTCATGCACCATGTATAAAAACCATCGGGGTACTAGTTTCGGGCACTTCCCCTAAACAAGATTTAACCATATTCTTTTCATCCAACCATATTCTATCTTTCTTTTTCTTCTTGCAACACTTACTCACCTCAACTCTCTCTACCAATGAATAGGTTAATTAAGGCTCAAGTAAAGGTTTATAAGGTTATTTACTTCGGCTACCAAAGAAAAAGCTTTAACGGCTCAACAGGGCATCCAAAGGTTAATAAAATCATTAGGAAGGATAAAATTTGACTAAATAACTTAATCACAAAATAATGACCTAAGATCATGTCCTAACAATTTATCAATCATAAGTCTCACACAAGACTCCAAGCCAAGTTCTAGAATACGTTCATATGAATGATCCTCTCAAGAATAAAATAATCATGGTCACGCATGATTATCAAGGCTCAAATCCTCAAATAGGTAATTAGAATCCTAAGTACTCCTCATAGCACATAATTAAGATCAATTTCACAAGAACTCAATATACTTATCAAATTATACATGCTTTTCATCAATATAAATTAACACATGACATATGAATGCACAAAATCAATAAGCTCATACCCAATCAATCATACAAGTATCTATCAATCGATATCACTTATACATTTCACTCACGCATGAATCACAACCCAACCTATAAAGATAAAAAGAAAAATAATGGAATCAAGATGAATCGGAGGAAACCAAAGAAAACCTGAAAAACTACTCCTCCGGAGCATCATCATCCTCATCATCATCATCCTCATCATCAAGCCTCCGCTCCACAATCTGGTGCAGATCACCGATGTGTCTATCCAAGTAATCAACTCGATCACCCAACCTACCAACTTTCTCATTCAAGGCTGTGTACCTCTCATTCAGCATAGCATAGTTGGTGTTGGCGAGTGCGAGCTGTCGATTTGTCTCCTGCTGGCAAGCAACGATCGCGACCAGCTGCTCATGAATAAGGCGGAGCTGCTCCCATGTATCATTCGGGACAGCCCGCTGCTGCTGCGGTGCTGGCTCATGCTGATGTGTGTCGTGCTGCATCGGAATCTCCTCATCCTGCTGCTCCTCCTCTAGATGCTCCTCTTCGGGCTGCTGTGGTGGACAGAACTCTCCTTGATCAACAATCTGCTGTAACTCCGCCATCCTACCATCCGCACACATCTCCGATACAATCCTCCAATCACCACCCGACCTCACTGCCATGGATAAGGCATTGTGTTCGAGAGAATCCATCAACTTGTTCCTCGCCACCCGAATAGTTATCAAGTTACTCACGTCGAAGGGGAACATGAAATCGAAGGGCTTGAGTCCCCTCGTGAAGAACCAATCTCCATCTCTGAAATGGGTAAATCCTCCCTTCACGCATGTAAACATCGCCTAATCGGGCTCTCCTCTAACTGGTGTGATGCTGGTGAAATCCAAGTTATAATGCTCCGCCACAATCGTCAGTAACCATATTCTTTTCAAAATTGGATTCTTTATTGAGGAAGCACGAGCCTGCCTAATCTTATAATCTCCAATCTCCCCTGTGATCTCTCTCCAAAACCTATTAGCGTTGAATGCAGCATTCTCCAAACAAGAGATCCCCAAAGGCGTCTCAAACAGCTCATTAAAATCCTCAGACGTCCATCTCCTACTCACTCCACCTAACTGAAACGTACATTGATACGGGTACCCAAGCAGGTCCTTCACCATCTCAAATGAGCAGACTACTTCCGCTGTAATATGGAAATACGTCAGCCTCTTTAACTCCATAAACCTCCGGATACCCACTTGATCGAACATCCAGAAAATGTCATTCCCGATTCTCATTATCCTCATCGCCTCATCATCTTGGTATCGAGTACGAGTTATCTTGTCCGAGACTTCTTCCCACTTTTCTTTAATCTCATCCCAGTTTTCCATTTGAATTTTGAAGTTCTCGGGTAAACGATCTTGTAGCCTCAGCTTCCTGGTCACTGTATCAACATTCGAAGGCCTGTCATTCCACTTCTTCGATCTTGCTTCATCTACCTTACCTTTCCCTTTACTTGATCCTTGTCCCTTTCCTGAAAACAAATACTTCAATACAACCAACAGGACAAGAACACAAGTATTTGACTAGCTTATCCTATACTCTACTCAAGACTTCAAGCATCCATGCTTAATCAACTCCAACTAAACTCAACACCACTTGCTTATTTATGCTCAAAACATCTTCAATCACACTCTTTTTAATCTTTAAATCATAAACAACAAGCATGCATCAACCAATTCAAGCCATTCAACACGAATTTCAACAACTGAGCTTCATGAACAACTTCAATCAACAATTCAAACCTAATTAACATGCTCATTCTTCTAGATGCATCATATCCTTGATCAATCCACATACAAACTCAAGTTCTCTCCATAATCAAGCAATCATAAACCAACAATCATGAATTCATATGAATCAATTCAAAAATATCAATTATCACCATGAATTTCAACCAAAATCAACATCAATCAACTTACCCACAACACATTTCTTGCAATAAACTTCAATCCTAAGGTAATTAAGTTAAAAAAACGTACCTTTAGTCTTGCCCATGGTTAACAATCAAAAATTGGCACACAACACTCAGAACGCGCGACTGAAGCCCTAATTCGCGATGAAAATTGCCCAATTCCGCGCCCAAATCAAGAATTAAGAGCGTAGTGTTGTGTAATCGATGCAAAATCAAGTGTAATTGAAGACTTTGTGCAAAGATGTAGAGGTTCGAAGAGGGTCCGAGGTTCGGTGAACAAAAAGAATGATCGAAACCTTCTAAAAAATCAACTTAAAACGCATACCTAACTGGGTTCGACCTCGGGTTTGACCTGCGGAATAGGTCGAACCTCGAGCCTACACTTTGGACAACTGTTCCTTGTGGTTTGACCTGGGTTTGACCTTCTGAACAGGTCGAACTATTCATGTTTTGGTCGAACCTATCACCTGAAAAATAGAGTGCTCTGAACGGACTAGTTCGACCTCAGGTTCAACCTTCTAAACAGGTCGAACCATAATGGCTTAGGTCGAACCACCCTACTGTAAGTTTTAAGTCACTGGGTTCGACATTGGTTCGACCTATTAGACAAGTCGAACCAACAATGATCAGGTCGAACCACCTCACTAGATGATTTTCTGCGTCGATTCGACTTCCTCTGCTCGGTTCGACCTCCTGGCACTGGTCGAACCTACCCTGGCTTTGGTCGAACCACCCTTCTAAGCTTCCAAACTGAGTGTTCTTCAATCCCTACACACTTCAAACTTCAATACGAATCATTAGGTACCAACTAGAGCACAACTTCATCAAAAATTGTTCCACAAAATATCATTCTTGAGTAACTCCATAAAAGAAAACACAACTAAAACCCACTAAACATTAGGCAAGTTGTAAAAAATCGTCACATTAAAATCGATTAAAATTTTAAATATGGCGCAAAAACCAACTCCCCTAACAAACATCACAAAGAAAAGATTATACTATCGGTGCTTATTGAGTTAAGTACATCACACCCCCCCAAACTTAGTAGAAACCATAGTTGAAACTAAGTTTCAAAGAGATGTAATTGCTGATAAGTAAGCACTTCAAATATAAAAATTTCTTATACACACGAATGAAATAAAACAATAAAACGGGAGGGAAAGCCCCCAACAGGCGCTCATATTTAACGTCGGAGAGTCACGACGGTACCAAATCAGATCAAGGTATCCACAAAGATGACACAAACATCATCCGGCGACTTGTAATGCTTCAAGCGATGTCCATTCGCCGCAAAAATGTCTCCATCCTTGTCAATGAGCTCAAAAGTCCCCCCTCCTAAGGCTCGATGAATCATGAACGGTCCCATCCACTTCGACTTCAACTTGCCTGCAAAAAGCTTTAAACGAGAGTTAAAGAGTAATACCTCGTCTCCTTGCTTGAACTCCTTGTACGAGATCTTTGAATCATGCCCCCTCTTAATCCTTTCCTTGTAGATCTCTGAATTCTTGTACGCACGACTCCGAAACTCATCCAAAAGATTGATGTGAGTAATCCTCAACTCCTTCACATCCTTGAGAGTCAAGTTCAAGCTTTGCAAAGCCCAAAACGCATTGTGTCGAATCTCTACAGGTAAGTGGTATGGCTTCCCATAGATAATCTGATACGGTGACATATATAACACCGTCTTGTACGCGGACACGACATCATCGAGCTTCAAAGCCCAATCCTTTCTATTGGTTCCGACCACCTTCTCCAGAATCTATTTGACTTAACGGTTAGAGACCTCCGCTTGCCCATTTGCTTGAGGATGATAGGGTGTAGTAACCCTATGCTTAACATCATACCCTTTAAGCACCTTCTCAAGAAATTTATTGACGAAGTGCGTACCTCCATCACTAACAAGTGCTCTAGGGACTCCAAAGCGGGCAAAGATATGCTTCTTCAAGAAAGATGTAATAATTTTTGAATCATTCAAGCGAGTAGGAATTGCTTCCACCCACTTAGAAATATAATCCACCGCAAGTAGAATATAGAGAAATCCATTAGATAGGGGAAAAGGCCCCATAAAATCGATACCCCATACATTAAAAATTTCGACCACTATGCTCGGCTGAAGCGGCATCTCGTCTCTCCTACCGATGTTCCCCATGCGTTGACATCTATCGCAAGACGCCACATAGGTCTCACAGTCCTTCAACAACGTAGGCCAATAAAGAGCGGACTGAAGTACCTTGGCTGCTGTCTTTTGAGCGCCGAAGTGCCCCCCGTTAGGTTGTGCATGGCAAAACTCGAGAACACTCTCCATCTCCATCTCTGGCACACACCTACAGATGATAGAATCCGTGCAAATTTTGTACATTAACGGATCATACCATATGAAGGTCTCAATATCCCTTTTGAATTTAGCAAGTTGATATCGGTTGAGATCCCTTGGAATTTCTCCCACAGAAATATAATTAACATAATCCGCATACCATGGATCAACTCCCTGCGCAGCAACCACACATGCCGGCTCAGCCCCTTCAACAAACACGGCCATGATCTTTTCATCCAGAAATATTTCCTCAATATACTCGAAAGAATTATCACAATGTTCCCTAGTCTCCAACCTCGAAAGGTGATCCGCCAACACATTATCAGAACCTTTCTTATCCCGGAACTCCATGTCAAACTCTTGAAGTAAAAGAATCCACCTTATTATCCTAGGCTTCATCTCATTCTTTTCCATCAAGTACCGAATCGCTGAATGATCTGTGTGCACAATAGTCTTCATGCCAACCAAATACTGACGAAACTTGTCGAATGCGTACACAACTGCCAAAAACTCCTTTTCAGTCACCGTGTAATTCTTTTGTGCCACATCGAAAGTCTTACTTGCGTAGTAAATGGCGCAAAACTTCTTCTCCTTCAGCTGCCCAAGCACCACTCCAAGTGCTACATCACTTGCATCACACATTAGTACAAACGGTTGAGTCCAATCCGGTGTGATCAAGATAGGTGCAGAAATAAGCGCCTCCTTCAAAATTTAAAAAGCTGTTAGACAATCTTCATCAAACACAAAAGGAACATCCTTTTCAAGTAAGTGAGATAAGGGCTTAGAGTATTTTGAGAAGTCTTTTATGAATCTCCTGTAAAAATCGGCGTGTCCAAGGAAGGACCGCACTCCTCTTTCATTGGTCGGTGGTGGAAGCTTCTCAATTGCCACCACTTTAGCAAGATCTACCTGCAATCCTTTGGCTGAAACATGATGCCCAAGAATAATCCCATCCTTCACCATGAAGTGGCATTTCTCCCAATTCAAGACAAGATTAGTCACTTGGCATCTCTTCAAAACAGTAGCTAGGTTAGACAAACAAATATCAAAGGAGGAACCAAAAACAGAAAAATCATCCATGAACACCTCCATGATCTTCTCTATCAACCCATCGAATATTGCCATCATGCATCTCTGAAAAGTAGCAGGCGCATTACATAATCCAAATGGCATTTTTCGAAAAGCAAAAGTCCCGTTGGGGCAAGTAAAAGTGGTCTTTCTTGATCCTCAGGGGCAATCATAATTTGGTTGTATCCCGAGTATCCATCCAAGAAACAATAAAACTCATACCCTGCAAGACGATCTAACATTTGATCCATGAAAGGAAGAGAAAAATGATCCTTACACGTGTTCTCATTCAACTTCCTATAATCTACACATGTACGCCATCCCGTAGGAATCCTTGTGGCTATCGCTTCTCCATCCTCAGCTTTTACTACAGTCATACCCCCTTTTTAGCAACTACATGCAATGGACTCACATAGGGACTATCACTAATAGGATATATGATTCCAGCATCCAACCACGTAAGGATTTGCTTTCTAATCACCTCTTGAATCGCGGGATTAACCCTCCGCTGATTCTGAACACTTGCCGTTGCCTCGTCTAACAATCTTATCCTATGCATACAATACGAAGGACTAATTCCTTTCAAATCCTCAAGAGACCAACCAATCGCAGATTTATACTTCCTAAGAACATTCAATAACTCCTTAAGTTGATCATCATCAAGAGAAGAAGATACAATTACCAGATATTTTTCATTGTCGCCAAGAAAGGCGTACTTCAAGTGTTCCGGCAAAAGTTTCAACTCCTCTTTCCTCACTTCCATCGGAGAGCTCTCGTTATCCAAAGGCAAGTACTTCCTAGTCCACTTGACTTATTCCACCTTAGTTCTTTCCGATTCAAACCTGTCATCACCCAAAGCAAGTAAGTTTTCAAGAAATTCAATACATACCTCGTTGGAGAGTTCGTCAAGCTCTATAGTGGGATAAGTAAGAGACTCCATCAAACATGTCTCAAGAGGATCCTTTGACAGGATCAGAGACATATCCTCCTTCACAATCTCCTCCACCACGTCAATACTAAAGCACTGCGACTCCATGGGCATCTTCATTGCTTTGTCCAAGTTGAAAAGAACTTCTTCTTTGTCCATTCGCAATCTAAGCTCTCCTTTCTGAACATTAATCATAGCTCCAGCAGTAGCAAGGAATGGTCTTCCCAAGATTAAAGGGATATTATCCTTGTCTTCTTCCATCTCTAGCACAAGAAAGTCCACAGGAAAGACCAGTTTCTCCACTTTGACAAGAACGTCTTCAATTATACCTTTTGGAAACGTCATCGACCTGTCTGCCAATTGGAGAACCAATGTTGTAGGGGTCAACTCCACCAAACCAAGCCTCTGAAAGATGGACAAAGGCATCAAATTGATGCTTGCCCCTAGATCGCACAAAGCTCACCGTGCCAGCCCCTTTCCGATCTCACATAGAATAGTGAAGCTCCCCGGATCCTTCATCTTTTGCGGCAGCTTCCTTTAAATGATTGAGCTGCAATTTTTAGATAAATTCACTGTTTCAATTCCGATTAAGCTCTGCTTCTTCAACAATATGTCTTTAAGAAATCGGGCATAGTACGGCATCTCCATGATTGCCTCTGAGAAAGGAATGCTCAAGCTTATCTTGTTCATTATCTCTGAAAACTTCTTGAACTTCTCTTCCAATCCCTTCTTCATAAGCTTGTAAGGAAACGGTGGAGGTATCTTTGTTTTGGGAATCCCTCATTCATCACGATCAACCTTCTTCGCTTTCTCCTTTTCGGCTCTCAATCGCTTGGCTCTCTCCCACTTTTTCTCAGCTATTATCTCTGTACTTTGCTAATTCCGAACCACTGGAGTAGCATCAACATCATCGAGAGTGTTCGGAGTAGCAACAGGTAATTTCTGGTGGGGTTCGACCAGGGTTCGACCTGTGGAACAGGTCGAACCAGGCACGTACTGGTCGAACCTACCTTCTGGACAACGACTCTCTTTTTGAATTTGAGGTTCGACCTTGGTTCGACCTGTTGAGGAGGTCGAACCACGGGCACCTAGGTCGAACAGACCTACTGTGCTCCTTCCGCCCTCCGGTTCGACCAAGGTTCGACCTGTGTGATAGGTCGAACCATGACCGTCGTGGTCGAACCGTTGCTGCGACAAAACAGAGTGCTCCAAGTTGTGCGGTTCGACCTGGGTTCGACCTGTTGGACAGGTCGAACCATGATTGATTTGGTTGAACTGGTGTTCTGGAAAAACAGAGTGCTCCGAGTTGTCTGGTTCGACCATGGTTCGACCTGTATGCCAGGTCGAACCATCTGCAGTTTGGTCAAACCGATGCTGCAATGAGTCCTGATCGGGTCTAGTGCATTGGTTCGACCTCTCCTTTATGGTTCGACCTTCAATATTGGTCGAACCATGGTCGAACTGGTCCCTAGACATGTCCAAATTTGATTCCGGCCTCATAGGTTCCTCGTACTGCGTTCGCGACCTCAATGTGATGGTGTTGCAGGACCTTGGATTCTCAATACTTTGAGACGGGAACTTCCCCTTTTCAAGAGTTTGAGTAAGCTTGTTAACACTTCCTGCCATCTCCCCCATCAGCAACGTAAGGTCCTTCACCTACTTAGATATAACCTCATCGTTTGCATCGATTTTCTTTTCAAGTTTGGCCTCAAGGCGGTTCACTCTTTCATCATTCTTGGCCATATACCTGTTCACAGTATCCTCAAAACCTGGTTTCCCTTCTTCAACCTTAGCACCTGGATCAACACCCATCGAAGGTTGAATTGCATTATTCGGATTGCTCCATGAGAACTCCGGCCTCCTAGGCTATTGATAACCACCTGGGGGACCACGATTATTTAAGTTTCCTCGATAGTTCCCTTGGTAGTTCCGGTTTCCTTGATCTGGATACCTAGTCCCTTGAATACTTTGACCCATGGCATAGTGTGCCTCTTCCAACTCCTCATGGATTGGTCCATCATTCTTCAACTCCTGCTGCATGATTGGTACGCGCTGAGATAATTCGCTGATTTGCTTCTATTGGGATTCAAGTAGCTTGTTGATATTGGACAAGCTAGAGACGATCTCATCCTCTCTACTTGTTTTCACCATTGCTTGTTCAACCTTAGCTACCTTCCCAAGGACATAAATACCTCTAACTCTATCAGTTTGCCAATCCCTCGAATTCATCGAAATATCTTCAAATAACTTTTCGGCCTCTACGGATGACTTTGTAAGCAATGCTCCATTAGAAGAAGCATCCAATAACACTCGTGAATCACAGTCCAATCCATTGTAGAATATACTGATATATTGAGCTTTAGATAGCCCATGTTGAGGACACTTCCTAAGCATGTCCTTGAATCTATCCCATGCTTCATGAAATTTTTCACCTCCACCCATAGCAAATTGGTTAATATCTTGCTTCATCTTAAACACCTTTGAAGGTGGCATGTACCTCTCCAAGAACATTAACTGCAGTTGCTCCCAAGTGGTGCACTCAGCTACGTTGATAGTGTCATACCAATCTCTCGCCTTTTCAGTAAGCGAGAATTTGAACAAAAGGATCTTCCTAGCATCTTCATGTTCTCCTGCGTCTTTTTGAGTACTTGCATAGCCCAAGAACTTGTTCAGATGCTGCTGCGGATCCTCGAAAGACCCTCCTGAAAAGGAGTTCCTTTCTATCATTCTAATAAGAGCTGGATAAAGATCGAAAGCTGAATTAGTTCCCCTCGCTCCTAGAAGCCCAATATTTCCAGCCCCATTGTTTCTGAAAACCTCTCGGATGGCTAGATTATCCGGATTCGCTACCATGTTGACTGTCCTTACTCCCGAATTAACTTCAGTTGTAGCTTCAATCGTCTGCGAATTCTGTTTGTCAACTTCAACTCCAAAATTGAGAGCTTCAGTTGGATCAATATTCTTTGCATTGCTCTTCTTTTTCTTCTTCTTTCTAGACAATGCTCCGATTTCAGGATTATAGGGTTCAAGTTCACCTTTCTTTGATCTCGTGAGCATGCACCTAAAAAGAACTAGAATTAAAACAGCAAAACAAGAAAAGTAGCCCTAATAAACTAGAAATAACAAAAAGATATTTTAAGCCGTCCCCGGCAACGGCGCCAAAAACTTGATGGGCATTTTCTCAACATACAACTTTAATCCCCAAGTATGAATGATATCAATTGTAGTTTCGAAGGTGACCAAGTTAAATATCGAATCCACGGGACGGATAAATATTACTTTTGTTATTTTCTAGCAATTATGACTATGTTGAGAATTATATTTGTAGGTTTGTAAACTAAGTAATAATTAAAATAGCAAATAAATAACAAGAACAAGAAAATAGTAGTTGTGATCAAATAAGATGATAGGTAGTTCGTCAGGCCATCCAGTTTCATTCGTTAATTCATACTTTCGTGTGTCGATGTCCGACTCTGCCTTGTGGTTTATGGACGCATCGCTAGACCATACAAATCTATTCTATAGACACAAATAGATAAGCTTTTAACACGTGTGAGTATCCTCAGAGCAAGACGTATACTTTACCTCCCTTTCTAGGAACTATCATAATCAATTATTTTCTGTGCACTTAGTTTTCTAACCCGATTTGATCTCCCCTTTTAGGTACTATAAAGTTATACTCTTAATCCTACTTGTTAATTCGAATTCAATTCAATTAACAAACATTCATATAAGACGGTTCTAATAAAATCTCTGAATCCCTTCACTTAGAATTATAACTATAAACCCTGCTCATTAGTGAATGCACTCAATCAATAACCATGTTATGCATTCAGACTCTACACAATGATTATTGATGCACAAAACAACTATGAGTATGGATTAAAAATATGCAATCTTATATAAAATAAACTACAAGTAGTGTTATACGGAGTATACACACGAAATACAAATCAACTCATGAAACCTTCATAACCCTAGAACTACTGAAGTGGCTCTAGCCCATGATTGATCTAGGAACAATCATGGTTAGTTGGACCAATCTTTCTTGAATCTCCAGCTGAACCGCTGTCATAGCTCTCCTACTCTCCTCTTGTAATGTGTTGTTGATGATGATCCCTTTCTTCTTTCTTTTCATGATGATCCTTGACTGCATGAGCCTCCTTTTATACTTGTAATCACGTCTCTAGGGCTTGGAATGGGCTTTTCAAGTGATTCCACGCGTTTTGGCCTCGAAAATCCGGATAAGGTAAGTTCTCGCACGTCGGTTCGACCTCGTCAAACAAGTCGAACTACTGGCCGCAGGTCGAATCACAGGTCGAACCCACCTACTGGAAGTACTCAGCACTTGGTTAGACCTCTTGTACAGGTCGAACCACTCCCTCTTTGGTCGAACCACAGGTCGAACCGCACCACTGAATAATTTCCGCTCCTGGTTCGACCAACCGTCAGGTCGAACCCCCCAACATCGTGGTCGAACCCATCTTCTCGCGAATTGGTTCGACCATGGTTCGACCTGATGAACAGGTCGAACCCCTTGAGTCATGGTCGAACCCTCCTTCTGCACACTTTGCAATGCTGGTTCGACCTGTAGGAGAGGTCGAACCCTACTCCAACAGGTCGAACCCACCCTTCTTCTTGGCGGTTCGCGTGGTCTCGACTTTGTCTCTTCGATTAATGGCACTTCCACTCCGATTTTGCTATGAAAATCACTTAAATAGCTCCACCAACACCTGATTCATGCTAATTCACAATATATATAGGTTTTCCACCTATTTCCACCTCAAAACTCTCCAAAACTAGCACAAAACATGATGTCAAACTTGTGAATTTACATACTCATCACTCTATAGATAAAGTATGTTAATTTATAATTAAAGTATATTTTTTAAAGTATGATAAATAATGAATTAAAGTATGTTTTTAAAGTGTTACAGTATTCACTAAACACATACTTTAACTATATAATAACTATACTTTAACAACGGATCGACCCGTTTTACTATCCGTCTTAGATAAACTCGTCTTACAAGAGAGTCTCTCTAATTTTAAAGGGCCCTAATTGATTGTCATGAAATTAGAAAATTGAAATTTTAAGCAGGAAGAGAATTAATTATGCTTAAATAATTTTAAGTTGCTATGTTTCGTTGATATCAAATATAAAATTAAAAAATTAATTATTCAAGGAAATTAATTAAACTTTATGTATTCCTTTTGACAAAGTCTCTTGCGAGACGGGTTATTTGTGAGACGGGTCAACCCATCATTAAAGTATGTCTATTGTATAGTTAAAGTATGTTTTCTAAAGTATGCTGGATTATGCATTAAAGTATGGTTTTAATATGTTATAATATGATTTATTATGAACATACTTTTACTACAAATAAACATACTTTAACTATATGATAAACATACTTTAGTGATGGGTCTACTCGTCTTACACCCGTCTCACAAGAGAGTCTCTCATTTCTTTTTATATTTTTTTTATTTTATTTATTTATTTTTTAATTAAAAATATAGTAATTTAAAATTTTTGTTATTTATTTTTTAATTTAAATATTTTAAATTTATAAAATATGATAATATTTTTTTAAAAAAGTAACATTTTATATTAAAAATAACAATAATTAAATAAAACTGATAGTTTTTCATATGAATTAAACTATGAATAATCAATAATGACAAAGACTAGTCATGTGGAACAATTTCATGGAATGACTTTTATGAGAAGGATAAGAAATGATAATATTTATAATAAAAAGTGATACATAATTGATAAAAAGTGATAACGATACTGTAAACCATTTCATGAATAATTTATAGTATAAATAAAATGTGATAATATTTTAAAAGAAAGTGATAACATGTTTAATAAAAAGTGAGAACTAATTATCAATGTATACTTCACGAATAATTTATAAAATGAATAAAACGTGATAATATTTTTAATAAAATGTGATTCTTAATCAAAGAAAAGTGAAATATGTATAACTGAATTATTTCATGAATAATTTACTTTAATAATAAAAAGTGATAGCATTTCTAATAAAATGTGATACTACATGATAAAGAAAAAGTGATAATCGTGTAATTAAACTATTTTATGAATAGTTCGTAGGATGAATAAAAGGTGATAATATTTTTAATATAAAGTGATGCTCAATAAAAATAAAGTGATAATAAAATTATTGAATTAATGAATAATTAATAATAATAATAATAACAATAATAATAATAATAAGTATATATTTATTAGATGTGAAAAAATAAATTTAAAATGGAGTAATTTGGAGTTGTAGCCTTGTAGTCGTGAATTGTAATCTCTCTGCCTTCTCTCTAAAATTTTCTAGGGTTTCCGTTCGTCAGGAAGGCTCCACCGCCGTCAGGTGAGCCCTCCATCGAGGCTCCTGCCATCTCTGATCCGTTCATCCAATTCCCTGAATTGGATGCTGCATGTGAACAATTCCCGTGGATGATGGATCTCCTAGCCAGTTCACATAACTCCAAGAACGCGGCTGATCATCCGGTGCCGCTCAACGCCTTGGAGCAATCTTCCGTTCCTTCCAAGCCTACATCTGGTTTGCTTCCGTTTGAAGGCCTTCTTGAATAGAATAAGGCCTTTGCAGGCGCTTCTGTAGCTCCCCAGAAGGAATCCGATCATTTGAATATCGGATCAAAATCGTCAGGCGCGAATCGTCCTGGGTATGGTCCTGATCGTCGCCTCCCTATTCAGAATCATTCTACACCAGAGGCTACATTGGCGAGTTCTAACTTGCATGGTAAGAAAATTCAGGGAAACCCTAACTTGCAGGGTTTTCCAAATTCTAATGTCCCTGGTAATACTGAGGCTGCTGGAAATAATTCTTCTGATCGATCCCCGATCAGGAATCGCTCTGACCCCAGGTCATATGCTTCCAAGGTTGGCGGAGATACTGATTCGTTCTCCCTTATTAAAAAGGCCATATGCAAGGGACCGTTCTCCAGTCCTGTGGCGAGGCCAGTCGAAAAAACAAGTGATATCCCTACTCTATCAATATCTAATGATTTCTATAAAAATCGTAAAAAGTTATTCTCGCAATTTGTTATCATCAGGATTCTGATTGCAAAGGGTTCCAGACCTCTCTCGCAATTGAAAGTGGATACGCTTTTTGGAAGGGTATTCATACTCAAGGATACCTTAGCAATTCCTCTTGGTAGAGGATATTACACTGTATATGTTCCAGATGATGAATTGAAGGTAAAAATCCTAAGAAAAAGGGTTTTCGAGGGTGGTGGAATTCAGCTCCGTGCTCAACAATGGACTCCAACTTTTAACCCCTACAAGGTTAAATCATCGCTGGTGTCAATATGGATCCGAATTTATGAACTCCCCATAGAGCTGTGGCATGAGGAAGTAATTCGAAAAATTACCACGGTGGTAGGCTCCCCAATTCGCATTGATGAAAAGGCATTGAATTGCTCAACAGGCGACTTCGCCAGGGTGCTGTTGGAAGCAGATATATTGGAGGAGCTCCCACGGTCTATGAACATTGATACTTCAGAGTCAATCATTCGCATCTCTTTCGGATATGAAAATATTCCAGATTACTGTACTTTCTGCCAAATTATTGGCCATGATGTTGAGGATTGTTTAAAGAAGAAGGGAAAGAAGGATAGTCGTAAGAAGCGGAGGGAGGCTCGAAGAAACTCTCAAAAGTCTACTGATCCAAAGGGTTTCACGGCTCCAAAAAGAACTTGGACAAGGAGGGTAACAGCTCTGACACCAAATAACATCAACCCTGTAAATGTTTCTAATGGTTTCCAGGAATTACAAGATGATGATGATGGATGATCAACATGTTGATGGTCTGGGTGATAAAGAGGAGAGGAGTACTGATATGCATGAAGACAATGATATAGAAAATCCTAGAGATCAGGAGGATCAACAAGATCATGACCTTAGTGATAGTAATACAGAATCAGAGCGTGAGGCCTTTGATGTTAGCGACTTGGAGGATGGGGGTCAGGAGATTAGAAGTACGCCTGAAACGGACTTAGAGTGGATAAGGCTGTAGTAGTTTATCAAGAGGAGCCTATACCTATAACTGTGCTTCCGCCCACTGATGAGAAATAAGTAATCCCTGTGGGAGAGCACAAGCGCTCAACAGTTATTGGTACGGATAGCAGTGCATCCCGCTTCAAGCGGCCTGATCTGCCTACTACATGATCAAGAGCTCCAGGAGTAAAGCTAGTAGATCCAGGTACAAAATCTACCAAGAACATGCTCACAACTGCTATTAAAACTTGGGAGGACCCTAAAAAGCCACCGAAGCACGGCCGTGGATCTAGTTTTAAATGAATATTCTATTCTGGAATATTAGAGGAATAGGAAGAGCTTCGGCACAGGTGGCCTTAATGGAAATCTGTCGCAAAAAAGACCTCTTTGGCTAGTTGTGGCGAAGCCTAAGGTTTTATTTTCTTCGATATTACTTATTTTTGGAGGAACATGGGACTGTCTTTTGCAGGGCAGAATCAAAGGGAGGGCCTTCGACTGAATATATGGGTGTTTTATAATGCCAAATCCATATCTTAGGTGCAAGTGGTCCTATCTACTTCACAAATCATGATTTTTGACTTCATTTACAATGCTGCTAACTATCATTTTGGTTTTGTTCATGCTCACACCGATCATGTTGTTCAACGTCAGTTATGGGTGGATGTTACTAACAACCTTGGGAATAATATATTTCTGATTGGGGATTTTAACTCCACAATGCGATCGCATGAAAGGTTGCATGGTGGCTGTAATGAGAACTCAGCTCCCATAGAATTCAGGGATTCCTAGATACTACGGGGTTGGTGGATTTGGAGATGCATGGCTCGATATTCACCTGGGTGAGTAGGTCTGCGACTAGAGCCATATGGGCTTCGAATATTGATAGGGTTCTAGTCACGGATGAGTTTATTGATAAATGGGACGCGGTTACCACCACTGCACTTGCTCGACATGGATCAGATCATGCTCCGATTCTTGCATCTTGCACTCTTATTCCTCATGCATCCAAGCCCTTTTGATTTCAAGCCATGTGGCTCATGGACATGGGATTCTACTTGATAGCAGAAACATCTTGGGCGAGGCCTCTTAGTCCTGCTAATCCGATAGTTCTGTTTATTGCTAAACTGAAGAGGCTTAAAGGAGACATTAAGAGTTGGAATCACTCTAGCTTTGGTAATGTCTATGATGATGTAGAGATGGTTATGAACAATCTGAGGGATGTTCAGATTCGTATTGGGGTAGAAGGGGATTCAGTTGAGCTTTTCTGTGATGAAGTTGATGCTCATATTGCTCTAAACAAAAAGCTCATGGATAAGCACAATTTTTTGTCACAAAAAAATAGGTCTTCTTGGCTAATGGATGGTGATAGAAACACTGATTTCTTTCATAAAAATCAAAGGGTTACTAAGACGAAATCTACTATAACTCGATGTTAATTGAAGGGGAAGTCTCTATTGATTCAGCAGAAATCTCACGACATATTGTGGAATAATACACGGATCTATTTCAATATCCAGAAAATGAGGTTAGGATGAGTTAGGCTTCCTTAATCCCTTTATGCAGGCTGATGATAATGCTTATCTCACGGCACTCCCTTCGGACGACGAGATTAAAGAGGCAGTGATGAGATTATCAGCTGATAGTACGCCAGGGCCTGATGAATTTGGGAATTCTATCTATTAGAGGTGCTGGTACTTTGTGGGGTCCGGAAGTCTGTAAGGCAGTAAGATAATTTTTTACCTATGGGGCAACTGCCTCTAGGAATCAACTGCAACTTCGTTGTACTCATGCGAAAAGTGGATAGAGCCAACAGGGTGGAGGACTTCCGACCTATCAATCTGTGTAATTTCTTTTTCAAGATATTTACAAAGATTTTAGCCACCAGATTGGGTCCGATCCTTAACAAACATCTAGGGATACATCAGTTTGGGTTTATTCCTGACAGAAATATTCATCACTGCATTGTTATAGCTTCGGAAAGCTTTAACAGTGTGCAAAACTCTTTGATGGGCAACGTTGGTTTTAAAATGGATATAAGGAAGGCTTTCGACATGCTTAGATGGGATTTCATCTTGCGGACTCTCAGCTCATGGGTTTTCATCCTATATTTATCAACTGGGTTCAAGTTATTTTTGCCTCTGCGAAAGTATCGATTCTCATTAATGGAAGCCCGTAAGATTTCTTTCCTTGCGGTAGGGGTGTTCGTCAAGAAGATCTACTATCTCCTTTACTATTTTGTATTGCTGAAGAGGTTCTTGGAAGGTGGATAGACAGCAAAATCAGAACTGGAGATTTGCTTCCAGCGAAAGCTAACAGGAACACCCTCATTCTTTCCTATCTTTTCTATGCTGATGATATTGTCATATTTTGCAGAGGTAATGAGAGTACAATCAGGTGCCTAAAACGTATCATGGATAGTTATGCGAGCATGTCAGGGTGGGTCTTCAACCCATCAAAATTAAGAGTTTTCTTCGGTAAGCATGTAAAGGCTATTGACAGAAGACGAATTCACCATCTGTTGGGCATTCAGGAGGGGAGTTTTCCTTTTAAATACCTGGGTGCTCCTATCTTTATAGGAGCCCCTAAAAGAGTGCAATTTCAGCAGGCAACGGATGCCATTCTTAGCAAATTTCGGAGGTAGATGGGTAATACTTTATCGATGGCGGGAAGAATATGTTTGGTCAATGCGGTTATTATCTCCACAGTTGTGCATGTTATGATAATTTATAAATGGCCTAGACACCAAATCAAGAGGATTGAGTAGGCTTGTCGAAACTTTGTGTGGTCAGGGAATCCAACAAAGCAGCACCGTTTCACGGTGGCTTGGAAAAGGGTATGTTCTCCCATGGCAGAAGAAGGCTTAGGCATACCTCTCTTAGAACAGCAAATGAAGCTTACGTCATGAAACTTGCATGGGATATTATGGAAGGACAAGGGGCTATGAATTTTGTTAGAAGCAGATGGTTTGAGGTCCAGCAGACAAGGGCTCATTACATCCACTCTTCTATTCGTGGAGCGTGTATGAATCATATAAACCGATTGAAAGAGGAAGAAATTTGGATGGTGGGTTATGATACGAGGGTCAGATTTTGGCTTGACAATTGGATTGGGACTCCGATTGCTGATTTGGTTGGAATTCCTTTGGAGTTTCGACACCAATTTGATGATGTTATAGGAGATTACTTGTATGATGGAGATTGGCATTTCACCCCGAGTTTTGTGCATGTATATCCAAATATTGTGGAGACAATCCTTAATACTCACATGTCATTGCATTTTGAGGATTGTAGGGTTTGGACAAAATCCTTTCAGGGGAATGTTACCTCCAAACTTGCCTACATTCATTTAAGGCACGTGTTCTTAGAAGTAAATTAGGGAAAATAGATTTGGTCCCTATTCATTTCGGCTAGGCGATCCATTACAATCTGGAAAACATTACGTGGAAGCACTGTCTAATAGGGGATTCCGAGGTCCATCATGTTGTTATCTATGCAAAGCAGGGGAGGATACAGTGGATCACATCTTCTTTCACTGTTCGATTTCATCTAATATGCTTTTGCATGTCTTAGCAGGTTTTACTTGGGGTCACAGAATGAATATTGATCAACCGTTTGTGGGCTTCCTCATGCAAGCCATAGACTGATCAGAGAACACACAAGTGGGATCGATTTGGAGGCTTGCTATTGTCTCATATGTATGGATAATATGGCAGCAGCAGAATTAGATGATGAACGATGGTTATGAAGTTGTAAATTATGGCGAGGTCCAAGAGTTACAAGACAGGATGGTTCGTATTTCCAAGATAAAGGCGCAGCTAATGGCATTGATCAAAGAAGGGGAATATTTCAAATTAGGCTTCATGCATAATACCATGGAGGACTTTAACACATTGAAGTATTTCAAGATCAAGGGAGTACCGAGGAATGCACCTTTGATCACCCCATTAAGATGGCACCCTCCAGTAGTAGGATGTTTAAAGGTGAACGTGGATGGGTACGCAGCTGGTAGCCCGAGACTGATATCAAGAGGAGGGATATTTCGCAACAGTCGTGGCTTTCCAATGGGATATTTCACTTTAGGGTTTGGCAGCGGGTTCGCCATGGAAGCGGAGTTGCTCACGGCTATATTGGCCATTGAGTATGCTCATGAAAAGAACTGGACAACTCTTTGGCTAGAGACGGACTCAACTTACGTAGTCTACGTTTTCACACACCAGAATCCTTCAATTCCATGGAAAGTTATCTCCAAATGGCGCAAGGCAAAGGACCTTCTCCGGGATTTTAATTTCAAAAGTGTCACCTCTTTACAAATCACATAACTTATTTTATTATTTATTTATCACCTAAAAATACCAAACTACCCCTAAAAGCAAGACAAAAAGTAAACTTTTCTAGAACTCAGATACAGTAACTTTGAAAATTTTTACGGGATGGAGGGAGTACCATTTAATTTCAAATTTGTCATTAACGCCTTAGGGAGTAACATATTTTACAATTTATTAGTGAGAGAAACTAGTGTAGAACCTTCTCTACCATATTTTAGGTAGAGCGTGTGGTCCCGATTATCCCTAATTAATTGTGTTCCCCCTCTTTAATTAATGTTATCTTCTTTTTTTTATTTAAAAGAATATTATATTTAAACCCTAAATTCTATGTGTGAAATAGTATACCTTTAATCAAAATGCTGAAATTACAATTATTATACCCTAAACACTTAATCTTAGGAATGAAATATTACCCTAAACCACAAGCTTAAATTACAATTATACTCTAAACTATAGGAATAAAATATACTCTAAATTACAATGATAAAATTATAATTATACCCTAAACCCTAAACTTCAAAGATCAAAATACAATTATATCATAAGCCCTAAATTTTAGGAATAAATAATACCCCAAACCACAATAATGAAATTTAAATTATGCCCAAATTCTAAACTTTAGAGGTTAAATACGCCCTAAATCACAATGGCAAAATTACAATTATACCTTTAAATTAACATTAAATCATAATGATAAATAATACTCTTATGACTAAAATGTGCCCTCAACAACTACCCATATAGGATATTATATCCTAAATTATAAGGATAAATTATAATTATACTCTTAAAATTAATAAATAAAAAACAAAAACTATGAAGGAAAAAAAAAGGTATAAGCGAAAATTATAGAATTGGAGAGGGGACTGATTCTATCTAATTATGGTAGAAGTGGTCCTACAAAAAGTTATGTTATTTATTTATTATTTAAAAATACTAAAATACTTATTAGAAAAAACTTTTCTTAATGGGGGCCGGCTATTCGCACCCACCCCAAAAATTACTGAACGTACTCCATAAATATTTAAAAGTCATCTATCTTATCTGTTCGGTTGCAGCAACCGAACAGAACAAAGAATTCACTTATCTTATCTGCTCGGTTGCACCAACCGAACAAAACAAGATTTGTGATTTTTTTTATATCTTTAAACAAAGATGGTTATTCCTCTATCAGTGAAGTAAACAACTTTATTTAAAGATTGATGTTCATGAAACTTATCTATTATCTTATCTTTTTGGTAATGTAGATATGAATTAAAAAAAACCACAAATGAAAGTGTATCAAAATATCTCATAAAATTTAAAGGTAAAATAAAAATAATAATAATTAAAAAAAATACTAGAATCCAAGCAAATTCTTGGAGGTAGTAACTCCACCATTAACGACGAGATTATGACCACTAATATACTTGTCGGATTCATTACTTGCAAGAAACAATGTATTCGGTTATAGCAAACGAACAAATAAGATAATTGATTTTTTTTTATTATGTTCAGTTGCTGCAACTGAACAAATAAGATTGATTAATTTTTTGTTTTGTTCGGTTGTTGCAACTGAACAGATAGGTTAGATGACTGTTCGATTGCAACAACCGAATAGATATAAGTTTTATAAGGATAATTATGTCAATTAAATATTTTTGGGGTACGTTCAGTAATTTCGGGGTGCAAATAGTCGGTCCCTTCTTAATGTTCATAAAAATTACTCCCTCCATTCCTATTATAGCATTTTTTTTCCATTTTCGTTTTTTACTCGAAATGTCTCATTTTCTTTTCTACATATATGAGACTCATACACACTTATTAATATATTAAAAATATTGTATCTACAGACTCACTAATATAATTATTTACTGTACAATAATACTTTTTAATTCATGTGAAAGAAATAAAAAATCTCTTTAAAAGAAATAGAAGGAGTAAAATGTAGAGATGAGCTAGAATTTGAAATTGAGAGTGCTATAATAAAATGTAAAATATCTTAAAAATAACCTTTTTTTATAATCCATTAAAAAATTAAAAATGAAAACATCTACTACAAGACTATTACTACTAATTAGTAGTAGTATTATTATTATTATTTTATTTACAAGGACCACATCCATCTCAAAGTCAAATTTAAGTTGAGTACCATGCAAAGCTTGACCATACCGACGCCCTACCTGCTCCAGTCTTAGTCTAGACTCGTAGAACCTCCCTTAATTCAACACTGTTCTGTCTTTTTCCCTTTTTCACTAAATAAAAAAGAAAAAATCATTGTAAATTTATTTATGATAGCCTAAAATGTACCTTCGTCTATCATTAGGCTATACTCCCTCCAACCATCAATAAAGGTTAAAGCACTCTTTTGTTTTTAGTATTTTTTTTTTTCACAAAGAGTATTATTCATTCTGTCTCCTTGTAATCACAGGCGGATCCGTGGTTTAAGGGGTGTAACTATACCCCCAAAGCCCCCCAAAATTATTTTTAAAAAAAATTATATATGTTTATATATATATATAAATATAAATATGTGTATTAAATTAGTTTGTACCCCAAATTATTAACTACAACAAAAATTTCACTCAACTCATTAATATTATTATAAATTTATAGAATAAATTCATGATAATAATGCCTTAATTCACTTTTTACTAATGAAAATTGGATGGTGTTAGTAGTAATTAATTTTTTAGTAATGATTTATGTATTGAACAATTTTGAATATCACAATACTCTCTCTACCACTAATTACTTCACTTTTTTTTAATTTATTTATTTCTATACTTATATACGTTTTTTAAAATGATAAAAATATCAATAAATCAACTTTTTATACACATTTCCAATAATTTTATATACATTTTTTTATTAAATTATTACCTAAAATATTATTTCCTTCGTCTCACCATTTGGTGGGATAGATGTTGTATTTTTTACACACTTCATACATATATTTTTTATTTAATCACAATGCAAAATTAAAAAAAAAACGTGCATTAAATGTCGTACCTCCAAAAAAAATTTATGAGTCCGTCACTGCTTGAAATAAATACATTTATTTTTTTTTCACGAAGATTAAATGATTTAATATTTAATCATGTGCAAATGAGGAGGGAGAGATAATATTTTAATGTATAGTGAGTTGTTGTATTGGTGTTGCGTGCGGGCCCAAAAAAAAACTCCCCCCGTCACTTTTAAAGGATCTATTTTTTTTTATTTTGGGCGTCCCAACAAAGAGTTCCCTTCATTTTTTAAACACATGGAACTCACATACACCCACTAATTCAATTAAAATATGGTGATCTACGCACTCACTAATACAATTATTCACTACACATTAAATAGCAATACTCCTTAATCCACATGCAAAATCAAAAGCAAAAGCACCTCTTTGCATGGGACGGATGGAGTATTAATTGTTTTTTATGAGTCACATTCACCAAAAAAAAATGTACCCCTTGCATTGGAATTGATTAAAATGACAAAATACATCTCTTGAGGGACGAGGGAGTATTATTCTATACATCCACCATCTCCTTAATGTATTTACTTTTGCATGTAAGTTAAGAAGTACTATACGTGTAATAGGTTGAGTAATATAATATACTTCCTCCGTCCCATTTCAAAATTTACGTTTACTTTTTGCGCGGAGATTAAGGAGCATAATATTTTAATGTATATTAAAGTGAGAAAAATAATTATTTTAATGTAAAGTGATTAGGTGTATTGGTGTGATGTGTGAGTCCATGAAGAGATAAATAATTAATTTGTATGAGTCTCATTTACCAAAAAGATAAATGTAAAGAATAAAATGGGACACACAAATTGGAAATATGTAAAGATTGAAATTGGATAGAGGAAATATATTTTAATATTTATTGGACAGTTGTATTAGTGTTGGGCCTCATGTGTAATGAGTTGAATATACTTTTTTTTTAGTTCTATCTAATATATATCAATAGGACAGACCAAAATGACAAGGTTGATACTTTTCAAAGGGACGGATGGAGTATATAACGGATAGTTGTATATTATTATAAACGATTGGGCATGTGTGAGATGTTCACTCTTTTTTTTTACTTAAAAGATGTTTTTCACCTTCAATTATCAAATAGATTAATTGTAACACGACGTGTGATCAAGATGAATATTGGATATACTCACTGTAACAACAAATATTGTATTTATGATTAAATAAATACAAAAGAATTACAATGATAATCCAGAAGGATTAAACTTGAAAATTTAGGAAACAATCTCTATCTATCCTCTGATTCTTCTCTCGAACCAATTTGGCTTTACTTTGACTTGTGTTGACCGCGCTGACCGCGTTGACAATGTGTGTTGAGTCGGATCTTCGGTTGAAGCTTGTCCGAACTCGGATTTAGATTTTATAACGTTAATCCAGAGGCGTCGAGCCTTTGTTTGGATTAAACGTGCTTTATTTGAAAAACACTCGATCTGGGGGCTTAGCACCTTAATCCCGGGTCGTATGCTATTCTTGGCGCGAAGAACACCGAAGAACTTAGTATATGAAGAACGCTTGATTTGGGGGGCTCCGCACCTTAATCCCGAATCATTTTCCGTTCTTGACTTGAAGATGCTTGAAGATCTCAAGGGAGCACTGCTCGTGTTCTTGATCTCTTCAGAGCGTTTGTGTCTTCAGGTCTTTGAATGTGTGTCTCTGGAATTAATGGAGGAGGACTCCTTATATAGGTGAGGAATGAGCATGCCCCATAAATAACTTGCAATCTGATTGGTCCATGACAGATTTGACCCGATTCTGCGGGCTTGGGCCATTTACAAATATAACACAGCTTGAATGGTCATTGCTTAATTTGACCTGATTCTGGAACCTTCCAGACTTTATTTGACTTAGGAGTCAAGTTTTACTTAATTTAAACCCTACTTAATTTGTTGGGTTTTAAATTAA
Organism: Pogostemon cablin; assembly: GCA_023678885.1. Lineage (NCBI taxonomy): Eukaryota > Viridiplantae > Streptophyta > Magnoliopsida > Lamiales > Lamiaceae > Pogostemon > Pogostemon cablin. The sequence goes on from CM042993.1 coordinate 13,248,869, forward strand.
TTATCAATTATTTATTAATCTATTTTAGGAATTTATTTATTTAAATCCCTTAATAAATAAATAATTAATTGATAATTATTGCATTAATTTGCCACGTATTTTCTTTAATAGGCAATAAAATTCAAGTGCTTACAAATGCCCCCTCGCATTTTGTTCACGGACACCTTTGTGTTGAAGTGAACAAATTGCGATAATCCATTCTTGATCAACATGATTGAATTTTATTGCTTGCTTCACCTACTTGATATGAATAGCCTGAATTATGACTGAACTTAGTGAAGTGCTAAGCTGCCTACGTACCTCTTTGAAGAGGATCAAGTCATAACGTAGTTCAAAGAGACATGATTTGATTTGAATGGGAGCCGTACACATTTTATACTCATGCGGGCCAGGAGTAACATGCAGTTTAAGCTCGTGCGTCGAGGAGCGTTGGATTTGAATTTACTGACAGTTTATACTCGTGTCAATGAGTCTTGAATTTAAACTTGTAGACAGTTTATACTCGTGTCAAGGAGCCTTGTGTGGATATTTTTTACTCGTGTCGAGTAGCATTGTGTGTAGAGAGTTTATTCTCTTCCCAAGGAGATTTGATTTGATATGTAGATAGTTTATACTCATATCAAGGAGCGTAACTTGAGGATTTTAGATAGTTTAAACTCGTATCAAGGAGTATTGTGTAGACATTTTTAGCTCGTGTTAAGGAGCGTAACATATAGATAGTTTTAGCTCATATCAAGGAGCGTAATATATAGAGAGTTTTGTCTCTTCTTAAGGAGATTTAATTTGAGTTACATAGTTTAAGCTCATACCAAGGAGCATGACTTGAGGCTTTTTAGATAGTTTAAGCTCGTATCAAGGAGCATAATGCAGACAGTTTTAGCTCGTATCAAGGAGCATTGTGTATGGGGGATTTTAGATAGTTTTAGCTCATATCAAGGAGCGTAATGCAGACAATTTTAGCTCGTGTCAAGGAGCGTGATGTAGACAGTTTTCGCTCGTGTCAGGAAGCATTGTGTGTAAATATTTTTAGCTCATGTCAAGGAGCATTGGCAATGGGGACTTTTAGATAGTTTAAGCTCGTATCAAGAAGCGTCATGTGTAGATAGTTTTAGCTCATATCAAGGAGTATCATGCAGACAGTTTTAGCTCGTACCGAGGAGCTTTGCATTTGAGTTGGTCAATAGTTTATTGCCCCCAATCTTGGGATGCGCCACTTTCTCTTGCTTCCACTTCATTTCTATGAATCTTTATAGATACTGGAATTTTTGTTTGCGGTTCTTCCTCCACTTGCTTATCGAAAGATATGTCTTCAAACTCATAAGAGTCTTGAATAGAGGGCCATTCGATGTCATTTAATGTCAAACTCAACTCCATGTCGTGAGCTCTTGTAGCCAACTCTTCAAAAGTTTTAGGTCGAATTCCTTGGAGTATGTAGCTAAGATTCCATTGCATCACTTGAATGCACATTTCTATAGCTGAAGTTTTTGATAGCCTTTCTTTACAATTTAGGCTTAGGCTCCTCCATCTGTTGATGTAGTCGATGACATATTCTTCATCACTTTGACGAGTATTTGTCAACTCTATCATGCTAACAGTTCTTCGTGTGCTATAGAAGCGGTTGAGGAATACTTTTTCCATTTGCCCCCAACTGTCAATGGAGTTGGCTTTCAAGTTGATGTACCAATCAAAGGTATTTTTTTTTAGAGATCGGACAAATTGTCTCACCATGTGATCTTCGTAGGTCCCAGCATCATTGCATGTCTCGATGAAATATGCCACATGTTGTCTTGGATTGCCTTTGCCATCGAATTGTTGAAACTTGGGAGGTTGGTAGTCAGTTGGCATCTTCAAGTTGTCAATCCTCTTTGTATATGGCTTGACGTAGGTTGAAGAAGATTTGGAGCTTCCTTCAAACTTGTCTTTTATCGTCTCCAATACGATGTTCTTTAATTGGTTGATAGGAAGCATTCCATCAGTTGAAACTTGTATCGTATCCTCAGCTGGCTTTTCTTCAGATAGATGATGCTTCGTTAAGTCTTCCTCCCCGTGTTCATCCTCAACTTGTTTCTCATTTGTACGATTTGTCTCCATATTCTCCATTTTCTTCATAAGTACAAAGATTTTTACGTCTTGAGCTTCCATATACTTCGTGAGTCCTTCAATGGCTCTCATCATACTTGCTAGTTATTCCTCAATGGTCATAGCATTTGTTGTCATCACTGTAGCTGCAGCTGAGGTAGATGGTGAGCTTGCTATTGAGTGAGGAGTTGAGTAGGTAGAATCATCTTCACTATTTTTGTCTCCGTGCAATGGCTTGTTAAGAGCAATCCCAACCACATGGTTTGTCTCTGAGGAGGCTTCAGACATACTTCTTGTAACGAGTTCAGGATTTTTAATTTGCAACTCTTGAGGCTTTGATGCAGTTTGCCTTTGTATCGCAATCTTTAGCGGAGTCATAACTTGCATCTTCGCAGCTTGTAGCTCTAAAGGGTTTGAGGTAGATGACCTTTTTATCGCGACCCTAAGAGGAGTCATACTTTGTATCTTCGAGCTTGTTGAGAGAAGAGATGAGAGGTAGAGAATGTCCCACTGGGCGTGCCAAAATTTGTAACAACAAATATTGTATTTATGATGAAATAAATACAAAAGAATTACAATGATAATCCAAAAGGATTAAACTTGAAAATTTAGGAAACAATCTCTATCTATCCTCTGATTCTTCTCTCGAACCAATTTGGCTTTACTTTGACTTGTGTTGACCGCGCTGACCGCGTTGACAGTGTGTGTTGAGTCGGATCTTCAGTTGAAGCTTGTCCGAACTCAGATTTGTATTTTATAACATTAATCCAGAGGCGTCGAGCCTTTATTTGGATTAAACGTGCTTTATTTGAAAAACACTCGATCTGGGGGCTTAGCACCTTAATCCCGGGTCGTATGCTGTTCTTGGCGCGAAGAACACCGAAGAACTTAGTATATGAAGAACGCTTGATTTGGGGGGCTCCGCACCTTAATCCCGAATCGTTTTCCATTCTTGACTTGAAGATGCTTGAAGATCTCAAGGGAGCACTACTTGTGTTCTTGATGTCTTCAGAGCGTTTGTCTTTTCAGGTCTTTGAATGTGTGTGTCTGGAATTAATGGAGGAGGACTCCATATATGGGTGAGGAATGAGCATGCCCCATAAATAACTTGCAATCTGATTGGTCCATGACAGATTTGACCCGATTCTGCGGGCTTAGGCCGTTCCAAATATAACACAGCTTGAATGGTCATTGCTTAATTTGACCTGATTCTGGAACCTTCCAGACTTTATTTGACTTGGGAGTCAAGTTTTACTTAATTTAAACCCTACTTAATTTGTTGGGTTTTAAATTAATTATCAATTATTTATTAATCTATTTTAGGAATTTATTTATTTAAATCCCTTAATAAATAAATAATTAATTGATAATTATTGCATTAATTTGCCACATATTTTTCTTTAATAGGCAATAAAATTCAAGTGCTTACACTCACCAAATAACACTACAAAAAATTCCTTTATAACAACATAATTTACCAACAAAATTTGGTAATTATCAAGGGATTGTCAATAAAATTGCATTTTTCTTTTAGTAATGGAATACCAATGAGTTTTTTTATGATTTTACCAACGGAATAAGATCTATTGGTAATTACCAATAGAATCATTATATAAATTGTCAACGAAATTATTAGCAACGGATTATCAACAGAACTATTTACTAACAGAATTGAATTTTCATTGTTAATAATTTTTTAACCACCACTTTACCAATGAAAAATTACCAACGGATTCTGTTGTTAATTTGTTGGTAAACCAATTTAATAATGAAATTAAGTTTTTTACAAATGAAATATTCCGTTGGAAAAAATAAATTTTTGTAGTGTAATATGTAACAATTATAATGAAGGCAAACCGAATAAGAGGATTTTATAGATCGATTAATATAGAAAATAAATAACAAAAATAAAAAAAATAAGATGAAATTTACAAACAATTACAGATATTTCAAGAGACAAGAATAAGATAGTTAAGACAATCCAGTTCAATCATCCGAATTAACTTTCTAGATCCGACATATTCATGTAGTCATGTAGATGCTTATAGAATTAATGATCACTCGAACATTCTAAACCACTTTGATCCAGCGAAATTTAACATTTACGAGGAATAGAAAATACTAAGATTAAATTAGAAAATAACTCCTATTCACTCTCTAGGTATTTTATTTAAAATTTCAATTAAAATTAGAGCACTTGACTTCACTCTTTAGGTAATAAAAAATTACATTTGTAAATACCAACAACCCTTTAATTTCTCTGGAGATTCATGCAAAATTCCATAAAATGTTTGTGCAAGATTGATCCACTGTAGGTACTAAAAGAAAATTGATTTCAAGGTTTTCTTATTAAAATATTCTCACAATGATATTTTGAAAGATTATTAGATATTCCGGATTGAATCTTTAATAATTAATGGCTGTATAATTAACTCCTTTCAATTACCACAATGATAAATACTTCATTAGTCTCGTATCAGTATTGACGTTTCTTTTTTCACGGTGATTAAGGAATATATTATTTTAATGTGTAGGAAGTAATATTTGATATAAAATGGGTAGTTATCTGTGGGTCCCATTGAAATACTATGTTAATTATTTTGTGTGGGTCCCATCAACCTAAAAAAATATAAATAATGAAATGGGACACCCAACCAAAAAAGGAAATATAATATTTTAATACATAGTGAGGGAAGATAAATAATATTTTAATATATAGTGAGTAGTTGTACTAATATTGTGTGTGGACACATAGATATACTCCCTCCGTCATACCCAAAGAGGGTATATTTTACTTTTTGCACGTGGATTAAGGAATATTATTATTGGTGTACCCCACCATTAGGGGCTCCCACCGCCCCTGCCCTGGGGATTGGTGGAGGAGGTAAATCGCAGGATGTGCCTCAAGTGGCTTATAGAGAGGGCTCACTGTTAAACTTGTGCTTGCAAGGGGTCAAATCCATGCCAAAGACAAGATTCGAACCCCCACCCTGCAGCAACCAAGCTCAGTTGGAAGGTCTTTCCACCCTCCCTCTACCACTTAAGCTATGCCCTGGGGGCAATATTATTATTTAATGTATAGTGAGTAGTTGTATTAGTTAGAGTGTGTGCCCCATATTTTAATTGTATTAGTGGTTATATGTGGATTTCATATCTATAAAAAAAAGAAATAAAATTCTTTGGGTAAGATGCTTAAAATGAAAAAAAAAATCCTCTTTAAGAATAACAGAGTGAGTATATTAATTATTTTGCGTGTATTCCATTTAAAAAGAAAACGTATCAAAAATATAATATAATTATTATTATGGGACATGGAGATGCCAGAGATATTTTTGCTTGGAGTATGTATGGAGTAATATAGTGGTATAATTTATTTTTTAAATGAAGTAAGCCGATGAGGATTGAGGAGTGAGGGAGAAAAAATAGAAGAAATTCAAAAAAGTTTGTGGAGAAAATGAAATGATGAGAAAAGCAAAGAGAGAAAAAGGTGGACAAGTTTCCCTGTAACAGGGGGCCTAAAACAACAGTGGGCAATGGACATTAATATGTGCAACTGGGGCACGACACCACCTAATCCAACCATGACAAATCGCACCTAACCTATATACCCCCCATCTCTTTCTCCCTCTCTCCCAAGACCCATTCAAAAAGCCCTCCTTGCTTTTTCTCCAACTCTCTGTTTATCTTACCAACTCCAACCCCCCTAAATTCTCCAACACCCCTCCCCCCCCTTTCTTCTCTCTCACTCTCTCTCTGCTGCTGTGTGTGGAAAATGAATAGTTGAAGGGTGATATTGTTTGCAGTGGTGGTTTTCATGGTGGCTCTTCTTTGCAACGCTTCAAGACCAGTAAACACATACACCATCAGATCAAACCCCACTTCTTCTGCTCCCCATTTCTTGAATTTCATGCCTAAGAGATGGATTCCCACTTCTGCCCCTTCAAGAAAACACAATGATCTTGGCCTTCAAACTTGGAGATATCCTTGATCATCATCCTCCCTCTTTTTAATTAACTTTTATTTTCTTTTGTTGATTTCAAGATTAATTACGAGTCCAACACACCTTGAAGATATCCTTTTTTGACAACAAGGTTAAGCTTTCTTGATTAGGTATACTTCTTTTAGTGGTATGTGTATGGAGTTGGGTGTGGATCAAACCTAACTTTTTAGATGATTAATTAATTACAGAATTAAGCTCTTTTACTTTCAGGTATTAAGAGTGATCATATCGATCCAGAGAAATCTTTTTGTATGTATACATGCATAAGAATTATTGTACGTTTGATTCTATGTAATATTAGTCTGATATTGAATGATGGGTACACTGTATATATTAATCATTTGGGGTTTTTTTTTGGACAATGATCGTTTGACTCCTGCTCAATCAATCTATTGCTGGTAAGATGGCAATCTGCAGATATTTGGATTTTGTGGGTTGCACGTAATCTTCTGGTATTTTGTACTATAATCATGCTAAATCAAGAAACAACATGCTTTCTGTATACTCCATCTTTACGCTCCCACTTACTGTTACTTTATTCTTTCATACTTTATTTACTTGACCTGTTTTGGTATTCTAAGTAATAAAAAAAATGTATATAAAATATGTTGTGTTCTAAAGATAATGATAATTTTGAACTATAATGCTTTTTTGAGGTTTTAGATTAAGTTGTAATTTTTTTTTAGAGTGTGAATTATTTTGTTGGATACGCCCAAATGAAGAAAGAGTGGAAAATTATATGAAACAGGAATATTATTTATGATACATGCATACCTTTCCATTAAATAACTTTAGGGAAAATATTTATCTTTTAAGCGTGCCAATTTTAATTTAGACATTTTTTTATCTCAGTTTTAATTAGTTTTTGTTTGATATTTGATTTTTTTTTTGTAAGAATTTAGTTCCTTTATAAACTTTATAAGTTCTTTTTTTTTTTTACTTAGTTCTTTATATTAGAATTTGTTCGATTTTGACTCAAAATTTGGACAAAAAATAGACTATATTTGATAAAAAAAAAGAGACTAAATTTGAAAAAAAAAGTTGAAAAATACAAATAAAAAATTATTAAAATTACAATATGTTGTATTTAAAGAACGAATTTTGATATTTTCCCACACTTTAATATTGATCAATTAAGTAAAGAACAAATAATTTATGTTCAGATCAAATCTCATAAATTCCTCATTAAGAAACACTATTTTATAGTAGCCGAGTAAAAATGAAATACTCCTCTCTCGTTTTCACATTTTCTTTGTTTCACAATAAATTTCATAACCGAAAAAAAAAATTAAAATTATCTACTGATCTCAAAATTTATTTTAATTTTAAATTTATTATTTTTTTTACACTCATAAAATTATTTTACACTTTATTTATTAATTAATTAAAAATACACTAAAAAGTCAATAAAATGAATTAAAAAAAAAACAATTTTCTATATGTGAAGGTTAATGTCATGAGACCTAGGGAGTATGTATATATTTGAATCATAATCATAATTAATGAGATTTAACAAAGTTTAATATAAATATTTAATTCAACTCAAGTTCCACCTTTTGATTGGATCCAGCTCAATTTACTCTAGGTAATTAAGTTTCTCTTTTTCTAATTTTTGTTTTTTACGTATATACTCTTGATCATGAACTAATTTGCATAATCGTTTGATAAATGAGTGAGAGGCAAATCAAGTATATTAATGACGAGATTTTCAGCACACTATATATAATTCATGTATATATGTATGTGTTGATTACATCATTTTTGTTCACTAATTGTCAATTACTACTCATCATCAACTCAATCTATTAAAATTCTCAACATCTTTGAATTACTTATTTATTTGATTAATTAGAGCCCTTTCACGTGGCAACTCGAAAATACATTAAAGCCCAATATACAGCCTCAGAATTTGCTTTCGAAATTATATATAATGATTTCATAGAAAATGGGAATCTAATTTATGGTTCACAATTTAACCTACATAATCATATATCACAATCATAAATTTAGAAAAGCAAAGAGAGGCACTTATTACTTTTCCGGTGGACATACTAATCAACTTTTGGACATGTTATATAATCTCTCAATAAATTCTCTCATTTTCTTACTTTGTGTTTATCTCACACACACATGTATATAAATATGTGTATATATTTTTTTTAACAAAATTTTATGAGTTGGTTTATTGTGTTCCAAGTTCGCGGTTAAAATATTTTATTTTAAAGAGTATACACTTTAATTAATAAGGGGACTATTTTATTGAAATTATAGGCTGAAATATGAATAATATATATATTTGATAAAAAATAATTTTTTTCATAAATAAAAGGTATGTATTTTTACACTAAAGGATACTACTTTCGAAAAATAGAAAATTTTGGGACACAATAGTTTTAACCAAATTTTATTAGTTATTATTTTTTATTTATACCACGAATTTTACATGAAATAGTTCACTAAGATATCACTTTTTTTGGTTAAAATATCATTGCTGCTTGTCCATTTCATGCACAAAACTCATTTCGTGTGGCTTATAGGGAGGGCTTACTGTTTAACTTGTGCTTGCAAGGGGCCAAATTCATGCCAAAGGCAGGATTCGAACCCCCACCCTGTAGCAACCAAACTCAGTTAGAAGACCTTTCCACCATCCCCTCTACCATTTGAGCTATACCCTGGGAGCGGGATATACTAATTTAGTGCATAGATATAGTGATTTGTACAGGATATTACGAGTAAATTTTAAATTAATTTGTATTACTCCCTCGGTTCTATAAAACATTTTGCGTTTATTGTTACACATTATTTAAAAAAGTTGTACTTTTTGACCAAATTTATTAATTAAAGAGCATATTAATAAACAGTAGTGGTAGGTGTATGTGAAATGAGTGACAATTTTTAAATTAATTAAAGTAACTTTTGAAGTTGTTGGATAAAGTGATATTACCTCCGTTCATCGCTAAAGTAATCGTTTGTTTTTTGCACGTAAATTAAGAAGTATTATTATTTCATATAAAGTGGGTAGTTGCATTAATAGTGAGTGGTGGACCATGTGTGGGGCTATTTTGCCAATAAGGGAATATGGATACCAAACGACTAAAATGGCAAAATAGATGTCTCGTCAGCGAACGGAGGGAGTATTTCATTTTTTAGAGAGTGAAAAGTTTTATGAGACAAATAAATGAGAATAGTGTGAAGAGTTTTGTGAGACGGAGGGAGTAATATTTTATTTGCCCGCATATTTTGGTTGTCATGACTCGTAATTCCTTCGAATATCATCAAGATTGACTATCTAGGACTTGAACTCAGCAATGAGAGCAGAAGAAGAAAGAATTAATTAAGTCATGATCTAAAGGAAAAAAAAAAGTCCAAAAGAAGAATTAATATTAGAAAAAGAAGCTGTGGAAATTAAGTAGCCAAAGAGTGTAACAATGTCATTGAAACTTTGAAGTAGGTCCCTTCGAAATAGAAGTGAAAATGCAATATCAAGGGAAATAAAGGAAAAAGGAAGTAAGGGGTTTTGCCTTTGTGGTTGTTAGCCTATTAAGAAAATGATCAAACCGTCCCACTTAATTAGTAAATCTATGAACTTTCAACTTTCCCATCCCCACACACATAGTATGGAGAGTTGGTCTCTTGTGCTCGGGAACTGGGCACATTTATAATTTAATATTCTCTAATACTAAATTGTAAAGCGCATGGTGTACGCTCAAAGACACACAAGTTTTTGCCTAGTATGAAACCACATACTACGCAGAACATTAATTTATTATTTATATAATTAAAATATTATTTAATATAATACATTCAAAAATTATGCTATTTAAATAAAATATATATATTATACTTCCTGCGTATTCTAGAGAAATACAAACATTTAAACTTATGTATAAATCTTTATATTCTATATACTCCCTCCGTCCGCTTTTAAGGGTATCATTTTTCCATTTTGGGCGTCCGCCCCAAAGGATCTCATTTTCTTTTTTATCCATACACATCCACTAATACAACTAAAAAATAGGACCCATACCTCCACTAATACAACTACCCACTACAAATTAAATAACAATACTCCTTAATCTTCGTGCCCAAAAACAAATGACACCCTTGAATCCGTACGGAGGGAGTATATTATAAGAATTCGGCCTAATATATATAAAATTCATTTGAATACATTAATTATTAAAAAGTTTAATCAATTGATTTTCAATAATTTATTTAAGATAACTTTGAAACATTATAAAAAAAGTTTCTTGTGTGACATTATTTACGTGAGACGGTGTGTGAGACGTATTAAAGTATGTCTATTATATTATAGATAAAGTATGCTTATTAATTGTTAAAGTATGTTTTCCAAAGTATTGTGAATTATGCATTAAAATATGATTTTAACGTGTAATAATATAATTTATTATAGACATACTTTAACTATAATTAAGCATACTTTATTTATATATAATTAATAAGTATACTTTAGTGATGAGTCGACCCGTTTCACAACTCATCTAAAAAAAATCCCCTTCACAAGAGGGTGTCTTAACATTATATATCTATTTCTATAAAGTTATCATATTTGAATTCGTTACTACTATTTTCATACAAATTATATTATATTAATATATATTTCAAGTTGTAGCTGTTGAAGCATACAGGAGAGCTAATAGTAAAGGATTTGGGAAGCGAGTTGTGCCTGCTGATGAGATGGAGGATGATGAGCTAAATTTCATGGGAAATGCAGCTGAGTCTGAGAATGATGAAAATGGAAAAGAAGCTCATGTAGAAGGAAATGTTTTGTCGGATATAAGATATACTATATTAATTGTCTAATAATAAAATGTTATATTGATTAATTCCCTCCAATTAGCACTGTTGTCTGTTGATTAATATAATCATGCACACGTTAAAATTTCAAATTATATAGCAATTCGAGCTAATTTCATGCATCTATAAGATATGTAAGAATTAAGAACACAATCATAGAAGTCTTAAAAGTTTGCTTCAATAAAGGAATATGAAATCTGCAAGAATAATATGATTTGAACTTTCAAAACCCAAACACTACCCAAAAGTAATTTAGCTCGTGGTATTACAAGAGACAACCATTGAAATGGATGATGAGTCTAAAATAAAAGAGAAGAAAATTCCTAATTATGTGGTTCTCCATCTTCCTTACTAGAAGAACATTCTCTTGAATCCTTTCTGATGAAAGGCGAGATATGGGTGATGGTAGTAGTGGAACGAATGATGGAAGATATGGTGAGAGAACTGTTCTCCTTCGTCATGGAATTACTCTTTTTTATAGATGGAATCTGATCACTTAGGGCTTCTAGTATGTATCGGGTCAAATTGGGTAGAACACACGGATTTGGGTCTAAAGTTGCTCGGCCGGATGATGTTGCTCGCCAACTGTGATGAAGTAGACCATGCATACTGCATATATACTATAGAAAGCATGGGAGGATTGTGATCAGATGGAGGAAGTAAGTGATGGTAGCATCAGCTGGAAGGTGGATGAGGTTCGACTTGTTAAGCTAAGGTTCGACCTGATGAGCTAGGTCGAACCTTGGTCGAACCACAGACAGTTAGTTATAACTGACAAAGGTTCGACTTGTTAAGATTAGGTTCGACCTGTTAAGCTAGGTCGAACCATGTCAGGCAAGTTACTCTATTTCAGATCAGTTTTGGTTCGACCACGACATTCATGGTTCGACCTCATCTACTGGTCGAACCCAGGTCGAACCTGAGTTCAGTAAATTGGTTGCAACAGTTTTCATCAGTTGGTTACAACTGATTAAAGCGTGTACATTGTGAATGGATGGAAAGGATTCTACACGTGAGATACACATCCATATAAGAAGAAGAATAACAGCTGAAATAATAATCATCAACACATCTTCTTCACATATCAGTTAGAAACAAGCTTAAGAATTAGGGTTTTCAGGTGCTTGTATTCTTGTAACCATCTTCTTCATTGTTTAGTGAATTCTTCTCTCAAGAAAGTGGATGTAGGCTATGCCGAACCACTATATATCCTTGTATTGATCTCTCTTTCATTTTATTTTCATTTTGTTTATCAACTGTGTGTGAAACGTGAGTGATTCAACAAACAAGTGAGTACAGTTTCTTGAGTGATTATTTTCAAGTGTTTGCTCAATTTCATAACAAGTGGGCACGTCTGTGGAAAGAACAAGAAGCTGCCACAATACCAGAAAAGAAAGGAAGAATCATGGTTACAACTAAGTTTGATGTGGAGAAGTTTACTGAGAAAGTTGATTTCAGTCTGTGGAGGATGAAGATGGAGGCTGTACTAATCCAACAAGGGCTTGCTGATGCAGTTAAACCGCTTCCGGATCAAGCAGATCAAGCAGCTGCTGTGGATACTGGTGCATTAGCTGCAGATCAAGATCAACAGTCCAAGGCAAGAAGTGCTATCATTCTGTGCTTAGGTGATAAAGCTCTAAGGGAAGTTTCCAAGGAAGTATCTGCAAGAGATATGTGGAAGAAGCTTGCTGATCTTTACATGGTAAAGACATTGGCAAACCAGCTGTACACCAAGCAGAAACTCTACTCCTTCAAAGTATCAGAAGATAAGTCTATTCTAAGCCAACTAGATGATTTCAATAAGATCATAGATGACTTAGAAAACATTGATGTAGCACTGTCCAGTGAAGATAAGGCTGTCATTTTGATGTCAGCTCTTCCTAAGTCTTTTGAAGGTTTGAGAGACACATTGTTGTATGGAAATGCTGAATCAATCTCCCTGGAGCAAGTGATTCTAGCAATCAAAGCAAAGGTACTCCATAAGACATCAGATAATGCTGTTGCAGGAGAAGGTCTTGTTGCCAACAAACAACATAAGTGGAACAAGAATGATAAGAAGTCTGTGATAAGAAGAAATATGAAAGAAGTAATCAAGGTACATCAGCAGTTGAAGAAAACAATAACTGTTTTCACTGCAACAAGTCTGGCCATTTCAAGAAGCAATGCCATAAGTGGAAAGCAATGGTGGCCAAGAAGATTGCTGAAAAGAGAGGAAATCAAAGAATCCATGCAAATCAGGTGACTGAAAATAGAGGTAACAAGGATCAAGATTATATTGAAGCTCTGGTTGTTGTTTCTGGTCAAGTGTTAGATCAGTGGGTATTAGATTCATGTTGCACTTTTCATATGACATCAGTCAAGGATTGGTTTACTGATTTAAAATCATACCATGAGGGATCAGTCTTGTTAGGGAATGATCAAGCCATCAAGATTGAAGGTATTGGCTCTGTCAAATTCAGAATGTTTGATGGATCCATTAAGTTGCTTACAAATGTGAGGTATGTACTAGGATTGAGAAGGAATCTGATATCATTAGGAATGTTAGACCCCTTGGGATGTGAGTACCATGTGAAGAAAGGTGTACTCACCATCATAAAGGATAAGTCAGTAGTAATGAAGGGAGTTAAGAGCTCTGATCTCTATTTTCTTGAAGGATCAGTTGTCACTGGGTAGTTGAACACTTCTCAAGAGCAAGAAAATATTCAGTTGTGGCATGGAAGATTAGCTCATGTAAGTGAGAGAGGGTTACAAGAGCTAGCAAGACAGAAGCTACTAGACATAAGTTCAACATGTAAGATGGATCAGTGTGAAGACTGTATTCTAAGTAAGTCAAAGAGGTTGAAGTTTGGTTCAGGTGAACATACTTCATCAGAGAAGCTTCAGTATGTTCATACAGATCTATGGGGACCATCTAAGAATCCAACTATTGGAGGTGGAAGATATTTTATATCTTTCATAGATGACTACTCTAGGAAGTTATGGGTAAAAATCCTTAAAACAAAGGATCAAGCATTCACTGCATTTAAGGAATGGCTTGCTGAGGTAGAGAATCAGACAGGAAAGAAGTTGAAATGCTTGAGATCAGATAATGGGCTTGAGTTTGTTTCAGAAGAGTTCAATGTTTTCTGTAAAGAAAAGGGAATCAAGAGGCACAAGACTACACCTGGAACTCCACAACAAAATGGTGTTGCAGAAAGAATGAATCAGACCTTGCTAGAAAGAGTAAGATGTATGTTGAGTAGTGGAGGATTCACCAAAGGGTTTTGGGATGAACTTGTGACTACAGCAGCCTATCTGATCAATCTATGTCCATCAACAGCTTTGAAAGTCAAACCACCTGAAGAAATGTGGTCTGGAAAGACACCTAGTTACACTCATCTAAGAGTAATAGGGTGTCAGGCTTACTCTCATGTGAAGCAAGATAAGTTGGAACCTAGAGCAGTGAAGTGTGTGATGGTTGGGTACTCACAAGAAGCAAAAGGGTACAGGCTGTGGTGTTATGAGGCTAACAAGTTTATTGTTAGTAGAGATGTTACATTCAGTGAAAGGAAGATGCCATTGGTTGAAAGGAATTCTGTAGTATCAATTACTACAGATCTTGATGAGTCTCAGGTGGAGCAAGAAAGGAAGGAAGCTCAGCAGTCTAATCAAGATAATAACAGTGTTGTTCAGAATAAGGAAGATATCTCTCATAGCTCATCCAGTTCAAGGTATGATCTAAGTTCTTATCAACTTGTAAGGGATAGGCTAAGGAGACAGATTAAAACTCCAGTAAGGTACATGGAAGCTGATATAGTATCATATGCATTATATGTTGCATCTGATATAGAAGATTATGAGCCAAGAACATATGATGAAGCTATATCAGGGAATGACAATGACAAGTGGATAGTTGCTATGGAAGAAGAGCTACTGTCACTACATAAGAATGAGACTTGGCAGATTGTTGACAGACCAAAGAACAAGAAGTTAGTAAGCTGCAAATGGATCTATAAGAAGAAGTCTGTCACAAGCAAAGAAGGAGGTGTTAGATACAAGGCAAGACTTGTAGCAAGAGGTTTTTCTCAGAAAGAAGGTGTTGACTACAATGAAATATTCTCACCAGTTATTAAATATTGTTCCATCAGAATCTTACTGGCATTAGTAACTCAGTTTGATCTTGAGTTACATCAGATGGATGTGACTACAGCATTTTTGCATGGAAATCTTGAAGAGGATATCTACATGAAGATTCCTGATGGTGTAAGTATTGAAGGAGCTGAGAATAAGGCCTGTTTACTGATGAAATCTTTGTATGGTCTAAAACAAAGTCCAAGACAGTGGTATTTGAAGTTTGATGATTACATTACATCAAATGGATTCAGTAGGAGCCTACATGACAGTTGTGTTTATGTTAGGAACAAAGGTGGATATTGTACATACTTACTTTTGTATGTAGATAATATCCTCATAGCTTGCAAGGATCTTGCTAGTATAAATAAAGTAAAGGAAATACTTAAACAGGAGTTTGATATGAAGGATCTTGGAGAAGCAAAGGTGATCCTTGGTATGCAGATTGAGAGAAATAGACCAGTTGGTGAGCTGAAGTTGTTCCAAGAATCATACTTGGACAAAGTGTTAAAGAGATACAATATGAACCTCAGTAAGACAGTAGCTACACCAGTTAAACAAGGAGTGAGTCTGTCCCTACTCCAAGCTCCTCAGACAGACCAAGAAAAGTTTGAAATGAGTAATGTTCCTTATGCCAGTGTTGTTGGTAGTTTGATGTATGCAATGATATGTTGCAGGCCAGATTTAGCTTATGTGATAAGTATGATTAGCAGGTTTATGATTAATCCAGGCTTACTACATTGGAGTTCAGTAAAGTGGGCTCTCAGGTATGTTAAAGGAACCATCACAGCAGGTTTGAAGTTTCAGAAAATGAAAACATGGGATAAGGCAGTAGTAGGATATGTTGATGCTGACTATGCAGCAAATCTTAATACTAGAAAGTCTCTTACTGGTTATGTATTCAACTTGTTTGGTACTGCAGTAAGTTGGAAAGCAACTCATCAACATATAGTGGCATTATCAACCACACAAGCAGAATTTGTTGCACTTACAGAAGCAGTAAAAGAAGGAGTGTGGTTTGCAGGTATGCTGAGTGAGTTTGGGATTGAACAAGAGTCAGTTGAGATACATTGTGATAATCAGAGTGCAGTGCATCTCTCCAAGCATCAAGGATACCATGAAATGACCAAACACATTGATATAAGGTTGTATTTCATAAGGGACATGATAGACAAAGGGATTGTGAGTGTCAAGAAGATCAAGACAGATGACAATCCTGCAGACATGTTTACAAAAGCCTAACCAGCTCAGAAGTATGAGCTGTGTAAGTACTTGATTCAGTTGAATTAAGTAAAGAAGGAAAGGTTGCTGCTCCTTATAAAAGCAGCAAGGTGGAGAAGATGAAGCTAACATGAAGATGCAAGGTCTAAGGTGGAGAATTGTAATGAAGTAGACCATGCATACTGCATATATACTACAGAAAGCATGGGAGGATTATGATCAGATGGAGGAAGTAAGTGATGGTAGCATCAGCTGGAAGGTGGATGAGGTTCGACTTATTAAGCTAAGGTTCGACCTGATGAGCTAGGTCGAACCTTGGTCGAACCACAGACAGTTGGTTATAACTGACAAAGGTTCGACTTGTTAAGATTAGGTTCGACCTGTTAAGCTAGGTCGAACCTTGGTCGAACCATGTCAGGCAAGTTACTCTATTTCAGATCAGTTTTGGTTCGACCACGACATTCATGGTTCGACCTCATCTACTGGTCGAACCCAGGTCAAACCTGAGTTCAGTAAATTAGTTGCAACAGTTTTCATCAGTTGGTTACAACTGATTAAAGCGTGTACATTGTGAATGGATGGAAAGGATTCTACACGTGAGATACACATCCATATAAGAAGAAGAATAACAACTGAAATAATAATCATCAACACATCTTCTTCACATATCAGTTAGAAACAAGCTTAAGAATTAGGGTTTTCAGGTGCTTGTATTCTTGTAGCCATCTTCTTCATTGTTTAGTGAATTCTTCTCTCAAGAAAGTGGATGTAGGCTATGCCGAACCACTATATATCCTTGTGTTGATCTCTCTTTCATTTCATTTTCATTTTGTTTATCAACGTGTATGTGAAACGTGAGTGATTCAACAAACAAGTGAGTACAGTTTCTTGAGTGATCATTTTCAAGTGTTTGCTCAATTTCATAACACCAACGAATGGCACACTACACGAAAACTTTCTCATCTCTGGATTCTGCTGCTTGCAGGGAGGTGAACTAGGCGTAGTGCACGCCGGATTGCTATTGTTCGGCGGTGGCCAAATGATACCCCTCCATCGCTCGGCATCGTCTTTCTCCTCAGAAGTTTTCTTGGATTTGGATGGTGTTGCTCGTCTGAAGCTCAACAATTTGCCACAATTCCTCAAATCCAACAGAACTGTCGCACGGATTTGAGCAAAATGCCGGATCATACTCTCATCTCCTCTGTTATGTAATTTGGGTGGGGGTGGGACAAATTCCAACTTCAGATTTTGATCTTTTATCCCTCTTTTTGTGCTAAAACCTCGACAAAATACCTCAAATGCACCATTTTGTCATGGAAAAAACTCCTGTGTTCCCGGGCGCACGGATTTAGACCCGCGCGCCTAAACCAGACCCTGCCCGTATCATTAACCCGACCCAGAATATTTAAGGGAAAAAAAAACCAATTCATTCTAGGGTTCGTTCTCACGACGTTCTCTCCTTTTCTCCCATTCCCGCTCTCTCTCTTGTCAATTGATTTTCCGGCTACTGCTCGTCGCCAATTAACTACGGTATTTTCGGTGGAGATTGCGAGTGTTGCGATGGTTTATCAATCGGCTGAGGTTTGGAAATAGCTGCTGAAAGTTTTGGAAATAGCTGTTCTTCAAGAGCGCGTGCCCACGCTCCTACAGTTACGCCTATGACGATAAGACAGCACCTTCACCTGTGCTTCTGCCGATTACATCATCATCTTCTGCCCCTTGCCCTACACCAGGTCAGTCAATAAATTCTCTAACCCTAACTTGATTTCATAACATTTCTTTCCCATTTGTTTGAATTATGAATATCTATTGATGGTGAATAGGAAATAGATTGAATTAGTGCCTTAGAATTTATCAAACAGAACTAGAGCTAGATAAAATTGACAACATAGTAAAGAAATAAATGTAGGCTCATTTGCATTAGGCTCATTACTTGAATTGAAAATTGCTGCTTCTAAGAAGAAATTTGGGTTCTGATAAACTTAACACTTGTAGAGTTAGCCCGCTGTAGTGAGTAGTGTTTTCTAATTGCAATTCTTCAATTAACTTCCTTATCAAAATGAGTATTTCTGTGTACAATATATAACTCGAGACACACTGAAAGAACTTCAACTAACATTGATAATATTACTGAACTAAGTGACTTGCAAAATGAACTGTCGAATCTGTTCCACTCAAGAGCTCTGGAACTTGTAAGACTTTGCAATGTGCTAGGGTTCCCGTCTTCCTGAACGTAGGTACTTTGACCCTCAAGTCATAGATAGCTCAATGTAAAGCAACGAGTATGGAAAAACCGTAGATGGGTGATTTTTTCCTATTTGATGAATTGGTGAATTAATGCGTGGATCCAATTATTGGAAAAGTTGGACAATGGAGAGCATAAGTTCAGAAAAGTGCCCACACAAAAGTGGCTATTATATTTAGCTGTGGTATCTAAATATTGAAGCTTTAGATTCATTTTCATCGCCTTACTTGGTCCTGAATTGATTGCTGTTTATGCCTTTGGTTTGTTCTGCTCATTCCCATATCGAGGGAGCTTGTTGGGATAATATTATTTGCAACGTGTCATGGATTACTAATGAAATTACAGAGATTATTTTAACATTTATTGTGAAGAAATATGGACAAAACATAGACATTTTCTATAGATTTTTGCTTGTTTGATTAAATATTATGTTTATCTCTTGAAATTGGTCCTGATATTCTGAGTTTTCCCTCCTGAATTGACACTTGGAAGTCTCCACTGCTATGATGTTGTTTGAATAATTAATTGTATGTTAGTTGTTGGAATCAATTAGGTTAGTCTATAAACTTGAGTCAAGGTATAGGATACTAAATGTGCAAATATTTATTTGATCCTACACTTCTTTTCAGAATCTGAGATGCCACCCCATGAAAGTGAGAGCGATAGTTCTTTTGATCCCTTCTTACAGCAAGAGTGAGACCATGTATGATGTTGATATTGTTAAGAGATTTCTGGAGCATTTTCTTGTTCAAGAACAGTCGGAGGGTTCGAGTCCCAGCAGACAGATGGATTGCAGACAGGGCAATACGAAGATGTACGAAAAAAAGGCCCTCTAAGATGATATAGGACAACATTTGGTTGTGCCTTTTCATTGATGATTCAGGCTGTGTACATTAACACCAAAAAGGGTATTTGCTTGCCATTTATACATTAAAATATATTGCTGGATACAACAGCACAATATCTTCGAACACAATACAAATCCGATTGGCCTCATCAAGTTGTCATGGCACAACTTGCTTAGCTTCTCAACCTCCCTGATCGTCTTGCTCCAGTGGTCGAGTATAGTTCTGTCCATTGATTTCAGTTTCCTGACTGATAAGATCATTCCAGAAGGGACATTTCTCTGTACACAGTGCTGAAAGTTCCAGCACTGAGCTTGTTTGAATCTTTCATGGTTGCTTTGGCTACAGCATCAAAGTCTATGGCTTGTTGGAGGTTTTCAACAAACACATTTCCAGCTAGTATCACTGGATTATTGCTCGTCTCGTCCTCAACAACCCCCGCATCTTTCTCTGCCTTCTCTTGCCTCTCTCTCATCATGAACAACAAAACCACCACAGTCACAGATGTGAACACAGCCAAACCCGAACCAATAACAGCTAATATGATCTTGTCACCTTATGATGGTAAGCGTTGCTTGCAGAATCATTGAGGCTGCACGAGACGCTCAGAGGCTCACCACAGAGCCCTTTGTTTCCAAGAAAGCTTGAATTCAGGCTCTTTTGGAATGGTATGAAGGATGGTATCGGCCCATAAAGTGGTTGTTAGAGAATTTGACCTCGATCAAGCTCAGCATCCCCTTCAATGCAGCTGGAATGCTTCTACTCAGCTGATTATTCGACACGTCTAAAGATACCATTTTATCCAATCTCCCTAGCTCTTCAGGAAGCTCTCCATGGAGATGGTTTGAGCTCAAATTCAAATCAATCTGCAAGTTCTTGAAGTGGCCAACCTCTGGAGGAATCCTTCCAGTGAGATAGTTACTTCCCAGTTTGCAACTCCAACAGTTTTGTACATTGTTGTGCTGTTGTGCCATGACAACTTGATAAGGCCAATCGGGTTTGTCATGGATAGTTCATGATTAATTGATTTATTGAATTATTTGGTTTAGTTGTTGGTTTCATAACTTCTAGAGACTTCTCAAATATATTGAGAATTTGCTGATTTCAGTATATAATTGTCTTTAAAGAGTAATTATTGTATAAGTGAAGAATTACTTTTTAGAGGCATAAATAATTACTCTTCAAACAAATAAAATTATTCTTTAAATATATCTAGATTAAAATTATTCTTTAAATATATCTAGATTTATTCTTTAGACACATTATAAATTACTCTTTAGGTAAAAAATAATAACTCTTTAGACAAAAATAAATTACTCTTTAAAGAAAATATAATTACTCTTTCAATATATCTAGATTTACTCATCAGACACATTATAAATTTTCAAGGATAAAATAATAACTCTTTAAACACAAATAATTAATCTTTAGATAAGTCAAGAATTACTCTTTAAAAACATAAATAATTACTCTTCAGAAAAAATTAAATTACTTTTTAAATATATATCTAGATTTACTCTCCAGACACATTATAAATTACTCTTTAGAGAAAAAATAATTACTCTTTAAACAAAAATAAATTACTCTAGAAAGAAAATATAATTACTCTTTAAATATATCTAGTTTTACTCTTCAAACACATTATAAATTACACTTTAGAAAAAAAATACTTTTCAAGGATAAAATAATTACTCTTTAAATATAGCAATAATTACTCTTTAAACATAAATAATTACTCTTTAGACAAGTCATGAATTACTCTTTAGAGACATAAATAATAACTCTTTAGACAAAAATAAATTACTCTTTAAAGAAATTATATAATTACTCTTTAAATATTTCTAGATTTACTATTCAGACACATTATAAATTACTTTTTAGAGAAAAAATAATTACTCTTTAGACAAAAATAAATTACTATTTAAAGAAAATATAATTACTCTTTAAATATATCTAGATTTACTCTTCAGACACATTATAAATTACTCTTTAGAAAAAAAATAATTACTCTTTAAATATAGCACTAATTATTCTTTAAACACAAATAATTACTCTTTAGATAAGTCAAGAATTACTCTTTAGAGAGATAAATAATTACTCTTCTAATAAATTACTCTTTAAATATATCTAGATTTATCTTGACATATTGAGAAAAAATAATTACTCTTCAAACAAAAATAAATTACTATTTAAGGATAAAATATATCAATAAAAAATATAATTACTCTTTAAATATATCTAGATTTACTCTTTAGAATAATTACTCTAGATAAAAATAAATTACTTTTTAGATTGATCAAATATTAGTCTTTAAGTACATTAATAATTACTCTTCAGACAAAAATAGATTACTCTTTAAGGATAAAATATATCAATAATTACTCTTTAAAGAAAATATAATTACTCTTTAAATATATCTAGATTTACTCTTTATACACATTATAAATTGCTCTTTAGGAAAAAAATAATTACTCTTTAGATAAAAATAAATTACTCTTTAGATTGGTCGAATATTACTCTTTAGGCACATTAATAATTACTCTTTAGACAAAAATAGATTACTTTTTAAGGATAAAATAATTACACTTTAGACAAAAATAAATTACTCTTTAGATGGGTCAAGAATTACTATTTAGAGACATAAATAATAACTGTTTAGATAAAAATAAATTACTCAGAAAATTATTTTTCAAAATAATACTCCTGGTCTTTTCAGAAAAGTAATCAGCAAAGTCTTAATTCAATAATAATACGTACTGGTTAATGGATATACTTCTACGAGTACTTCACTTTCTGTATTCCACTGTAACATTAACACATAGCAAACAATTACTTCTAAAAACAATACTCCTGATCTTGAAAATTAAACTAGAAGATAGCTCATGTGATTTCAAACAAAGGAAATAAACTACTAACAATATTCATCATTCAAAGAAAATCAAAACATACACATGACACGCACTGAAGGTGTAGTTTCTTGATCATGATCACAATCAAGCAGCTTCAGCAACAATCGAGTAGAATAAACTTGTCAATGACAGTGGAGAAAGTGGAGGAAAATTCCAAGTGATTTGGATGAGCAGCAAATGCAGTGAAATCTTCCTTACTCCCAAACATCATCAAGTAGGCATAAAACTGTGGATATATAATAAAAATTGTTACTCTTCAAAGATTAATTTTTTATATACTCTTTAAACACAAATAATTACTCTTTAGATAAGTCAAAAGATGCTTTATCCAAATCAATTACCGAGTATGCTCAATCTGTAAATAAAGAAAGCTAGCTAGTGCAGATGTATATACTCAAATGATATGTACAAAGAACCAACGGTTAGCTAATAACTAAGTTCTCATCTCGAATGAGTGCAAATATCAACACAAATATTACAATCAAGTCATTTTGCTAGACATAAATCCATGTTCAACTAATCTATATGCATAAATTCAGATATTGAAATTGCACTGCGTCCAAGAGTTTCATGAGATTCAAAATTAAGAGTCAGTGAAGGCTAAAGATAGCAACAAAACTAGAATCATTGAATCACAAGAGAAACTGAAGATGCCTATTTCAAGGCAAAAATCGTTCTATTCAATTTGTTAAATGTACAACAATAACAAGAACAAACTAAGCCTTGATCTCAACCATGTGGAGGTTTGTTCGATATGATTCTCAAATTTAGAAGCATCCAGCACCCCAATACATGCACTCATACAGGGAGAAAAAATAATTCCTATTTGAATTATTGAAGCTTCATAATTCCAGGAAAGGAAGGAAGGACTGCAATCTCTCAATGAAAATTCTACAGAATAAATACAGTCTAACACCACTTACGAAACCTAAATTTAAGACTAAAAGCAACAGTTCCATGTCATAACCTGAGATACCTAAATTAGCAATGATTCCAGTTCTAAGCCATAGTTAATTCCATAAAAGTAAAATACATACTCAAATTGCAAAGAAGGATGGAAAAACCATAAAACCACCTCAAAAATTCAAAATCAAACAGTGAAACGCGCAGTTTATTCGCAGTGATTAAAGATAAAAGCAAAAGGCAAAACAAAAAGAAGAAGCCTAAGAAAAGGAATCGACGAACCACATTCAAACTCTGGAAAGATAAGCTTCTCCTTCACCGGCGGGCCTTCCATGTTCAACCAAAATAAGGAAAAATAAATAAATCGCCCCTGCGAGTGTAAAGGTCTGCGAAAATGGAGCTCCAGCCTGCAACCTCAAATTATCGCCCCTTCCAACGCTGAAATTGTGTGACGAAGAATCCCCAAATTATTGGCCTCCAGCCTGAAATCACACAGAAGGTGAAAGAATGTGTTTTGAAATTTTCTTTTAAATTTATATATGACCCGTTTTCTTCTGGATCGATCTGAACGTACATAATTAGATCCGTGTATCCGGACACACAAGTAGAGCCTTACTCTTTTATCATTTACTTGCAAAGTATCACAATTAGTGCCAAATATATCTGTCAAAACACACAAAGAAGTATCAAATTGAACTTAATACACGAATTAAAACTCTCATTAATACCCAAGATGATTTCTCCCCCAAGTTTGGATCCTGCCCAACTCCAACCCATCTCCTACCCAACCAACAACTCAATCCCACTACCACCTTTCACCCGTCTATGTCCACTTCTAAACCACCGACAAACCAAGATTATTGCCACTCTCAAAATCCTCCTCAAAACCATTACCTAAACCCACCTTAATCACAACCATCCTCAAAACCCTCCTTAATACCCTAATCTTAACCCACCTTACAATAGAAAACCGAACCTTAGGCATAACCTCCAATATATACTTCCTGAAGCAACTGGAAGTGTGTTTTCTCCCTTAGATGATTGTAACAGTGAATGGAAAATAGTCTGATGGGGTATTTGACAAGAACGTAGACGTTGGATACAAAGCACTAAAGGATATAATAGATTCATGTTAATGAAAGTAACACTACATCATAAAGTGAGTGGAAGGATTATCTTCAAGCTCCAACCCTTAAAAAAATATTTTTTAGTAACGGAATATTCCGTTGGTAAAAGTTTTAATTCTATTGTTAAATTAGCTTATTGACGGATTAGCAACGGAATCCGTTGATAAATTTCCATTGTAAAGTGGTGCTTGATAAATTTTAGCAACGAAAAATTAATTTCATTGGTATTCCGTTGCTAAAAATTCCGTTGGTAATTTATATAAGGATTCCCTTGGTAATCCATTGATAATTAGCAACGGATTGAATTTCATTGCTAAAATAGAGAATAAATCCATTGACATTCCATTGCTAATAGAAAAATGTCAGATTGAACTCCGTTGATAAATTTCGTTGCTAAAAAATACTTTTTTGTAGTGCAATCTGAAGAAGTAGTGGTCAAGGTGCTTCAAGAGGGACCATATATCATTTGGAAAAGATTTTTAATGCTTGAAACACTACCTAAGAAACCCCAATTTGATGCAGAAGGTATCGATCTTATTGTCCTGTTACATTTTGATGTTACATCTTCTGTTACACGCGTTAGATGAGTGACACATATGCGGAGTGGAAAATCTCAATCTTCCCCCTAGAGTTGATTGTTAGGGTATAGAATAGTTTATCCTACCAGTCAATCATCCAACGGTTTGTAACAGGAGATGTAACACCAAAATATAACAGGAGATTCGAACTGGAAGGTATCACTTATTTTCCTATGTGGGTCAGATTCCCAGCATTAAATCTGGAGTATTGGACCTCTAAATATTTGAGCATACTTACTTCGGCTCTGGGCCATCCAATCTCTATGGACCTTATTTCAGCAACAAGAGAGAAGACATCATACATTGGGGTAGAGTTGGCACTTTGGGTCTGTCCCGATGGGCCAGCTCGTAAAATTCCATTATTAGGCTAGGTTGGACTATAAAATAAACAAACCGAAAAAAACTGGACTTATTTGGCCTGGCCCATCAAGCCCAGTAGTTCAGTTGGGCTCAAGCCATTTTTGGCCCGATGTTTCGTAATAATATATAATTTTCAATTTCTCAAAATTAGGCCCACTCAAAACTCATTTCCTATACCATTTTATAATTCTTGAATAACAAACCTAGCTATTCTCAGTAAAAGTAACTGATTGAGTTAAATGAAATGACTTAATAAATAAATGTATAAAAAATAGTAAAAATATAAGATAAACAAAGAAGTTGAAAAGTCAATCAACTCAAGAGTAAAATATAAACTAGAAACACATAATCAAGTAAGAAAACCCTCAATCCATGGAATTTTGGACTGCTCTCATGTTTTCGTGAGCAGTGAGCACCGATCAAAATATCTCGTTGTGTTTCGACCACCAGCTCATAACCATTATTTCTATCGTCGATCATTGTGTTTTTTTAAGACAAAGTTAGTGTATCTACAAAATTTGTATTTATGATTAAATAATAAAAAAAGGATGTATAAAGATAATCCACAAGAATTTAATTTAAAGATTATGTAAACGGGTTACAACCTCTAATTAATCATCTGATTCTTCTCTCAAACCAACTTTGTTGACTCTAACTTTGACTTGACTGTGTATATGTTGTGTTGGAGTGTGTGTTGAGCTGGATCTTCAATTAAAGCTTGTCCGAGCTCGAGCAAGCTTTGAAAATATTGATTCGGAGGCGTCAAGCCTTTGTTCGAATCAAACGTTGACTTGAAGATTTATTATAAAGAACATCGTCCAATTTGGTAGAACACTGTTGACTTCACAAAGACTTTTGGATGAATCTGAATTGAAGAAACATCGAATTTGAGGGGTTTAGCACCTTGATATCAGGTCGAGTGTTGTTTCTGACTTGAAGAACGCTGCATCGGAGGGATTTATAACCTTAATCTCCGATCGAAGGCTGTTCTGGACTTGAAGATCTTGAAGGAGCGTGGCTCATTTTTTCAATCTCTTCAGAAGTGTTGGCGTCTTTAGATGTCTGTGTGTGTGGAATGAATGGAGAAGGGCTCTTTTTATAGGTGAAGGGTGAGCAACCTTCCATCTATAACTCGCAGTCTAATTGGTTGATCTTGATTTGACCTGATTTTGTAGGCTTGGGCTTTAATTTGATTGGTTGATTCAGATTTGATTTATATAAAATCTTATCCTGATTTGATTTTAAATTTGATTTTGATTTGATTTAATCACATCCCAGGATTTTGGATTTGAAATCTTTGATTTCAAAGCCCACTTAATTTGGAATTATCTAACTGGATCTGTCAAATCACTAATTATTTACTCATTTATTTTAGGAATTAATTTATTTAAATTCCTTAACAAATAAATAATTAATTAATTTTTAATGTGTGATTTGCCACATATTTTCATTTAATAGGCAATAAAATCTAAAAAATTATCTTCCATGATTTACTCCCTTAAAAATCGAGTGGGGGTTGACTCCAATACCAAATTCTTAAAATCTATTATGTTATAATGTTTGTTGATGTTCAAAATTTATATATTCAAAAAATTTTATATTTAATATATTTGTGTTCAGAAATTGTATTTTTTTTTAGAAATTAATTTACATATAATATGATTTGAGAATGCGCTTATGTATTTCCATTCAAAACTTATGCGTTCAAATTCTATGTATTCAGAAATATTTCTAAATAAGGTAAATAGATTCCATAAAATCATCCTATAATTCACTATTTGTCCAAATTCTCGTATTCAGAAATATTTATAAATAAGGTAAATAGATTCCATAAAATCATCATATAATTCACT
Organism: Pogostemon cablin; assembly: GCA_023678885.1. Lineage (NCBI taxonomy): Eukaryota > Viridiplantae > Streptophyta > Magnoliopsida > Lamiales > Lamiaceae > Pogostemon > Pogostemon cablin. The sequence goes on from CM042993.1 coordinate 13,275,917, forward strand.
CCCTAAAAATCGGTAAAAGTTCACTGCAATTCCAAAATAATAGTTGTATTACTTGATTTACTAAAATAAGCATTACTTACGTTCTTAGTTTTCAATAATGTTGGCGTTTAATATGAATGATTTCTATAAGTAAAACCTCACTTGTGTTCAGAAATCCAAGTGATTGAACACCAAACACCGAACACCGAATGATTTTTCATAATAGCATCAATGTGTATCAAAACTACAATAGAATATTAACCACCAGCATATATGTTCAATAAATGTCGGCTCATCTTGCATACTTCACAAAACAATAAATTCACAATTTAATAATTAAATTTAATAATCTTATATTACTAATCAAATAACAATTTCCATATTTAATTTTCTCTTAAAAAGTATGTGTCTCTCTGTTATCAATTGTTAACATTTTGTTACTACGTGGTTCAATCTCCTCTTTCCATTCAAATAATCCATGTGGCACTTATCCATGTGGGGATAAACTTTAATTGAATTCTCCTCCTTTTCACTACAACAATGATATTTAGTTATCAATTTCTTCCTATCACACTCTCTCTGATCTCATCTATTTGAATGCTTGATTTTGCTAAGGTTTGTATGGAATAATCTTTTCACGGTAATGTTCATCTACCTTATATAATTAGGAAAATGCATATCATTGATAGTTTGGTCAATTTTCTATTAATGAGTTTCTGAAAATTCAAGATATAATTTGCTTTGTTGGGTACATCTGAGTGCTCTATTATTTTAGGTTCGATTTGCTTTAAATTTTAGGTTCCATTGTCCTCATTGAGTGCTTCTACGAGGTGGGCTGCTCTTATTCATAATGGAGATTATAATTATTTTAAAATTAAAGTTTCGCAAATGTTGAGGAGTAGAAAAGCCCACTAGAAACATCAGATTCTGCTGATCACAAATAGAATTGTTGATTTTGCTGAAAATTATTGATTATTGGCAAACGTTATACAGTAGATTTTGTTTGTCTATTTTACTGAAATTTATTACCTGGAAAAGTGATTTTATTTTTCCATCATATGTTCATTGATTATGAGGATTTTTTTTTATTTTTTTTGGGGGGGGGGGGGGGGGGGGGGGGGGTTGTGCTTATTTTTATTTATGTTATTATTAGCTTTTGTTTATTAATACATGTTGATTATTGATTATCTTCTTTAGTTTGTTTGTTCTTCTTTTTTTTTTTACCTTGATCACCTATATACTTTCGAACTTTTATTGTTATAGATTTTGTTATTGTAATTTAATTTTATTTATTTTTGAAAATGACCTCGAATATTTATTTCTGGAAATGTGGATTATATAGTGAGCTTCTAGGCAAGAAATATTGAGCGTCTAATTCGTGTCCATTGATCGACAAATTCATATGAGTTTAAACTATTGATATGAGTTCAAATGTCCATTGGTCGACTAATCCATTGGTCGGATTGTACGTGCTTATGAGATTCTGCATTTGGAAATTTCACCACAAGGGCTCCACTTATTTCTATGTGGAATTGATCAACAAAGGCTTTCTTTATTATTTGTTTTAATCTTTTATTTTGATTATTTATTTATTTATTTGAAAGTCACAAGAAAGAGAGTGTTGACGTAACGGATTATCTCCCATTTTGGTAGGGATGCTCGCGGTGAGGTTTGGCGGTTTTTTTGACTAAAATTAAATTGCATTGCTAACTATTTTTCGGTTAATATTATAATTTTAAACTGAAGTTTTTCAATTAAATTTCATCAAGCGGTTTTAGCGGTTTTAGCAGTTTTGCGGTCGGTTTTGCGGTTTCAATAAAAAAATGATACAATACTAATAATATAAACTATAACACCTGCTCAAGTAAAATGCAAAAACATCTAATAACGAAGTCTTAGAATGCACCTATTCAACTATAACACTATTCTTAAATAACCTGCAAAGTCCAATAATAATATATAATAACATATAAGAATAGTAAAAAGATGTTGCATACCTTAGTCTTGGTTAACATATCATGTTCAAAGTCCCCATACTTAATTCAAATAACAAAGTCCCCATTACATAACCAAATAGTAAGGAAAATATAATGATGAAATAACATTCAAGAAAGTCTTTATGAAAAAAAGTCAATCTGCTCCTTCATGGCTGCATTACTTGGTTGCTGCTGTAATAAAAAAAGTTAAATGCAAAGGAAAATGAAAGTAAGGAACACTTGAAATTTCAAAAAAATGAGTTAATATTATATTTGAGTTAAGGATATACCTGTTTTATATCTAAATGTCCTACAAAATATAATAAATGATCAAATATTATCCAACACTACAACTAGAAAGCATATACCAACAGTAATATTTTTAATTCAAACATCTTCTCCAAGCAAAATACTTGTACATGATTGTGTATTAACTTCAAAATTCAGCCCTCCAATTATGCAAAACATCAATAAAACATTATTTGAGTAAGTTATTAGTTACTATAAATATATATATATATATATATATATATATATATATATATATATATATATATATATATAATACATACCTTTTTCTATGTCCTCAAACTGCTCAATATCTTCCATTATTGAACGAATATCCATTGGAGATGGTGTAGAACGTAGCCAATCTTGTGCACATATGAGAGTCTCATCCATTTTTTGAGGTAAAGAACTTCTAAATTGATCAATTACACGACTACTAACATTGAAAGCTGATTCAGAAGTGATGGTAGAAACCGGAATAGCCAATACATCTCTTGCAATTTTTGAAAGAATTGGATACTTCATTGAATTTACCTTCCACCAACTCAAGATATCAAAGGTATTATCTGATTTTTCACATCCATCAAGTAAGTATCTTGCAATTTCAGATTTGCTCTCCACACTCTGCTCTTTTTCCAAATGCATAGCAAATTGAGATTCAATCAACTTACTTAAAACATCATCTCCATCTATCTGCATGTTGCTCATCTCTTCACTTTCACTTCCATTTTTATCAATTTTCTCATCAATACCAGCATATTGTTGGTACAACAAGTTCAATATTTCTTCCACTTTGTTCGTTGTTGTTTTAATCAAAGCACCATCACCCGCATACATTGTTGTCAAGCAAAAACTAACATACTTCAACTTGAACCTTGGGTCAAAAACAATGGCAACAAACAATATCAAATTTATACTATCAATATCTCCCCAAAATTTATTGAGTTTCTCTTTCATTAGAAGAGCCATTGTAGATATTGGAATGTCCCCTTTGCTAATCATGGTAGATAAACCCATATGAACAGTAGCGAGTTCACGGAAAAAGATATTTGAAGTAATATATGATGACCCAGAGAACTTTAAAGTAACATTATAGAATATCTTCAAGAACTTCACAAAGCTTCTTGCATAAGACTAATCAACATCTTTAGGAGGCCCAATTATTTTATTTTTCTTTGATTTCACCAATTTAGCTCCACTTACCTTATCTTCATCAATGTTGTAACAATCAAAGTAATCTATGTATTTTTTTATCTTCATCCCCAATCTTTCAAATGCCTTTTCAAACTTTTCAGCAACTTCAAGCATCATGTAAGTTGAATTCCATCTTGTTTCAACATCTAAACAAACAAGGCTTTTAGAATCAATTTTTTCTTTTCCTACACACTTTCGAAAAGCCTTTAGCCTAGCTGGAGATGATCTCACATACTTAACAGCATTTCTAGCACGCATTATGACAACATTTTGCTCTTCTAGTCCTTCTTTGACAAACAAATTGACTATATGAGCAGAACACCTTACATGCATGTGATCATTATTTAAGATAACATCTATCCACTTGCACTTTTTTTTTTCAAATGATTGATTGCTTTATCATTAGAGCTAGCATTGTCAACTGTTATTGTGAAAATCTTGTCAATTCCCCATTCAAGCAAACATTCTTCTATTTGTTTTGCTATTGTTTCTCCTTTATGATTCACAACAATGCAAAAGTTTATTATTCTCTTTTCAAATTTCTAATCACAAGATATCCAATGTGCAATAAGACTCATGTAATTCAAATTTTGAACTGAAGTCTAAGTGTCAGTAGTAAGACACACTCTCTGGTTCTTTAAAATCTTTTTCAACACCTTTTTCTCTTCAACAAAAAGTTTCATGCAATCTCTAGCAATAGTATGCTTAGACGGTACTTGAAACCGTGGATCTAAACCTCGAACAAAAGCTTTAAATCTATCTCTCAACAAATTTTGATAATCCATCCTTGATAATCATTTCAGCTAGAAGTCTCCTCAGTTCTTCAATATTAAGAGTTTTTCCCTTTAGGTTCTCACTCAAACTTTTAAAATCATGCAAGGTCTTTTGCTTCTTATCTAATTTGTGTGGATACTTCATACAAGACTCTAGATGTGCCCACATACTAGTTGTCCCATTTGCTTTGGAGTGGGCAGCATAACTAGTACCACAATAATTGCATGCAGCTCTAGGTGGATTAGAACCTTCTAATCTAGTAAAGTGACCCCATATTTCAGAAAAAATCCTTGTACTATCTTTCTTAATTATATCAACAGGCTTGGTGAATTTTCTTTTTTTTGGTGGTTGCTTTGATGATATTTTAGGCACTTGACTAACTTTATTATCAACAGTTGATTTACTAGAATTTATTTGTCCATGGGAAATGTTACCTCCACCTTCACCTTGATCAACTTTGGCAACTTGTTCTTCATTATCATTGCTTGGAGATTCAGTTTGAATTGAGACCCCCGTATCAAAAGCATCTTTGGATAACCCAATATCCTCCATGAAATATGTAGTTTGTATTATAAAAAATATATAAAAATCAATTTCAAATATGTAAAGGACATGATAAAGAAATAGAATCAAAGACTCTCTCAGCCTACATTCCTTGCATCATGAAAATAAGAGTGCATCCTCACACCATTTTTGGTATCCCACTCTACTGAGTTTACTTTATACTATAATCAAATAACAATTACAAGCATAAGATAGTAATAATTGAACAAAAGCATATAATACTTCATAACATATTTGCCACAATATATTTTATAATTTCTTTTATCTAAATAAAGCTCAAAATAAAATTACATTCTTGATGGTGTGAGAAAAATATATTTCTGCTCACACATTAAGCAATTCCAATTATCCGTGGTAAAGTATTGAAAATACACATAATAATACACACAAAATAGAGAAAATTAATTATTTTTGGGATTCAAGAAAGGATACATACACTGAAGGTTGTGACTACGCGAAATTTGTCTTCTTATACAGCTATTCCTCTTCGATTCCTACTCACTGTTCGCCGATTTTCTCAACTCCTAGAACCTAAGTGTTTCAAATTTTTAGTTGAAAATATATCCGGGTCTGTATTATTAAGTTGATTATTTTCTCTCATATTTTAATCAACTAAAAATTTAAGAAGAGGAGGAAATTTGAAATAAATTGAAGAGAACATTTTTGGAGAAATGAGGAATTGGTGTGATTTGTGGGAAGAGAGGAATTGGTGTGATTTGTGGATGGCTGCGAGTTTAAAGCCAGCTAGCTGTACATCCATATTACTAGGGTTTTTCATTTATTAATGTAAAGACTAGTTTAACCTTATATTTTCAAAATTATTTAATTAATATTTTTATATAATATATATATGTGCAGTCGGTACGGTGCGGTTTTAAGAAAAAATCAAAATTGCATGCTGGGGACGGTGCGGTTTCATGATAAATTATTAACGGCGGTTTAAGTACAATTATCACTAGACGCGGTGCGGTGCAGTGCGGTCGGTTTGGGCGGTTTTCAAAAAATTTTGCTCACCCCTACATTTTGGTATTGCATTGTATACTAAAAATCTAGTTTTTTGTATGAACAATATTTTGACAATATTTGAAATGAGAATCATGTGATCAAATATTTTTCATATCATATATTGTTTATATGTTTTTGCAAATGTCCATTTACTTTATATTGTAGATATTGTAGTTTGCGGCGTCACACGGAAGATCACATCATCGGCTCCTTATAAAGTATAAATAGATGCTTACAATCGAGATAGACGGTGACTATCTATCGGGATGGTTGTAGTGTGATTTGGTATTAGTCTGTCTTGACTATAAAATTACACTAGTGCACTTTGTGTGTATTGAGCAGGACCGCTTGAGATTATTCGATTTATACTGACTATATAAGAGAACTAGATCTCAGTTATTATGGATGTTCGAGCTCTTAATCCCTATACAATAATCTTGACACATAAGTCAATATTTATTTTTTTGATTCAACAATGGGTGAGATTTAATAGTAAATCAACATGCCCGGTGAGTTGAAAAAAGTACTGTCTCTATGATGTGCTGTTGATTGTAGAAGGAATCCGTGTCCTAATGAAATTGGTTGATGATGTCCCATTGAGGAGCTCATAAGGATTATCATGTAAACCCTACAGGTGAATTTGATCCGGCATGATAATAAGGTTGAGTGGTATTACTCTCAGTAAAGAGATTAATTAATTGAGTTGTAAGTAACTCGATTAATTAGTGAACATTGAATATCTTAAATACAGGAAGATTAACGGGCTTATAATAAGAAGGGGCCCATAACGTAATTTAAGATTAAGGTGGCAGTGCAATAATAATTCTTTCGTGGACTGATTTATTATTATTGTACTTAAGTATAAGTTTTGGGCTAAACTTGGACACTTAAGCCTAATGGGAGGCCCAACCTTAATTTCTCTTCCTGGTCCCTGTTGTAGTCTATAAATAGCCAATCTCAGCAGTCCAGAACCCTAAGAAATCACGCCCAAAATCATGAGATAGGAAGGAACGACTGCAGATTAAGATTGGAGATCGTTGCCCACACAACGTCAAGACGTGGCTTAGGAATACAATAGAAGATCGGAAGGTCATTTATTCGTGTTGTTCGACTTATCCATAACAAGCCCTGGTGAAAGGTAATTCAATTTTATATTCTGCTTCCGTCGCTATAGGATTGCATGGAACCCTAATGGTTCACATTAACCAAAAGATCCGAAAGCCAACATTTGGTGCATGTGTTTGAAGATCATGTAATATCACATATTTATTTCTTAAAATATATTGTATTAATTAAGTTTATTTATTTGGCTCAAAGATACAATCTTTGATGTAGGTGTTTCTAGATAATGGCATCCTTAGTGTCACTCTATCCACACCAGGTGGTATGATTATTGAAAGTAATGGAAATGCTCATTGATAGTACTGGAAATGCCTGAGCTATTAGCGTGGGTAATTTCCTTTACACATATTCTATAAATCCAAAGGTGTTAATCTATTTATAAGTATATGCATATGCCTAAATATATATATATAAAGTCTTGTGTCAACAGTTGCAATCACACTCTCTCATAATGCATCTCATCTCTTCGAAGTCATGACGATTGTAGTTAATAGATCTTTTAACGGTAAATATTCATCTACATGATTGTGTGTATCATTGAAAAATAATATTTTATGAATGAGCTTTGATTTGAAAATTTTGAGATTTAATTTACTTCATTCAATGTTGTATGAGTTCTACTTAGTTGTGTTCTATATGCTGAAAAATTTATGTTCCATTGTTATGGGTGCTTTTACAAGGTGCTCTATTGTTATACGTAATGGAGGAAACAACTATATTACAATTAAAGTTTCGCATTAGGTGAGTAGCAGAAATCTCACCAAAAGTATCAGATTGATTTGTTGCCAAACTAGAACTGTTGATTTGACTGAAAATTGTTGATTTATGACAAACGTAATAACATAGATTTATGTTGGTTTTTGTCTGGAAATCAAGCATGTTATTTTATATCTTTAATGAAAAATTAGCCATTTTTTATATCTTTTGGGGCATACTTGGATCCTTATGTCTCTTCAAGTGCCGAAATAAGTTATTTTTATTTACATTATTTACTCTTTTGTTTGTTGTGAAATTTTACTGTTATCTTATTCATGTTGTAGTACTGATAAGAGTGAAAATAAGCATGTTAAAGTGTGCAATTTAACACCTTCTTGATAGGAATTGTTGTCATATATTGGCACAAGTGTCTTATATTCAATATATGTGAGAAAAAGGTGCATTTGAGGTGTTTATTGTGTTTTAGGTGGAAAAAGGATAAAAAGTACAAAGTTGGAGAAAAGGTGCAATTTGTGCAATGCTGAAAAATACACGTCCAATTTGTGTAATTTTTCTGTGTTCGTATGGAGCTTTGAATTGGAAGTGTGATATATAGTTGGAAATCCACAGAAGAAAGGGTCGTTTGACGTAAAGAACACCCCAATTGGATTCTAAACAAGAAAGTTATTATCAAAGTGATGACGTCGCGCGAGCTGTGCCGAACAGAATAGCTATGTTATTTTGCATGTCTTGTTACACCTTCAAATATTATATTTTTTGTGATTTCTTTATATGGATAGAAAGGTAAGAAAGAAAGGATCGCGTGAGCACAAGAATCACTCAAATCGGAGTCTGGATGTGGAAGTTATACGCAAAATGGTGAGAATGCGTACTACAGTTCAACCTGAGTTCGACCACGACACGAGTGGTTCGACCACTGTGTCGTGGTCAAACAAAAAGCCTAAATAGCGAAAAATAAGGATTTTTACCCCCTGTTCGTGAATTTTTGTGCTTTCCAAGAAAAAGCCCTTCCTAGGTCCATAAGGAGAGCTTACAAGTATAAAAGGGGATGTAGATCACAAAAAGGAGAGAATTAGATACGGATTGGAGAACAACACAACACAACTATCCAACACCCCACAAGGGGGGTTCACCCCCAACCATCATCCACATCCTTTCCTCCATCCATCCATCACATTGAAGATTCATCTGTGGAATCAAGGGGAGAACCAAGAGGAGGATTCAAGACGGAGAAGGACGCGATGACTCCCACATCTAGGGTTTTATTCATTTTTTTATTTATCTTTTATTTTTTAGACATTCGGGTAAGATCTATCCAACACCCATGGTTGTTCTTCGTAACATCATGGGCTAGAGCCTTTTTGGTAGAACTAGGGTTGTGAAGGTTTTTACGAATTAATTAAACTTTCATGTGTAAACTCCGTACAACACTACTTGTGAATTTATTTTATATATGATTGTGCTTTCTTAATCCATATTTACGGTCCTTTTATGCATCTTCAATTGGTATATAGAGTCTGAATATATCTTGGTTGTAGATTGAGTGCGTTCACCGCTGAACAGGATTCCATGTTATGATTCTAAGTTAGGGGACTTTGAAGCTTCATTAGAACTATCATGTATGAATACTTATTAATTGGCAAGGCAGAATCCGGATAAAAAGAAATTGGTACCTCGAGAAAAAAAGAAAAGAAGAAAAAAATATTGTGCTTGAAGGAAAGGAGAGAAAAGAAAATTAGAAGAGCATGAAGCTGGATAGCCTTGAAGTGTAAAAATCTGCAGTACAAAAGATCTTTGGTTTTAATTCTCTACTAATTGAGTAACTTTATCCATATATTTCCTACCCTTACCAATGAGTCAAAATAAATATCATATTAAAAGTTCTTTTTGATCCCATTGTCGAATCATACTTTTAAGTTGTGGAGAGTTTGAGACATTTGACAAACTTATGGTTACGCATGCACTTGAAGTGAATCTGAGCGTAAACACCTTAACCCTATAAGTGTACATCTTTTACACTTGAGTGCGAGTGATATACTTTCTGTGAGAACATGTCAATGGAGCATTTGATTGGTGGTGATTGTCTTATCTTGTATGCTATCAATTGATTATTACATATAATGAGAGTTGCATGACCTAAGTTGAGGACAATTGTATTTTGAATGGGGTATTTAGTCAAAGTTCTTATTTCCTCGCATACTTTCTTTCTCTTTATTTTTATTTTGTTGCCTTGGGATGAGTAACGGGTAAGTTTGGGGGATTGATAAGAGTGAAAATAAGCGTGTTAAAGTATCCAATTTAACACCTTCTTGATTGGAATTGTTGTCATATATTAGCACAAGTGTCTTAAATTCAATATATGTGAGTAAAAGGTGCAATTGAGGTGTTTTATTTTATTTTAGGTGGAAAATGGATCAAAAGTGCAAAGTTGGAGAAAAGGTGCAATTTGTGCAATGATGTTGATAAACACACGTCCAAATTTTATAATTTTTCTGTTTTCATGTGGAGCTCTAAATTGGAAGTGTGAAACATGGTTGGAACACCACAGAAAAGAGGGTCATTTTGGCGTAAAGAACACTCCAATTGGATTCCAAACAAGAAAGTTATTATCAAAGTGGTGACGTCGCGCGAGCAGTGCCGAACAGAACAGCTGTGTTACTTTGCATGGCTTGTTACACCTTTAAATCTTGAATTTTTTGTAAGTTCTTTATATGGATAGAAAGCCAAGAAAGAGAGAATCGCGTGAGCGCAAGAATCACTCAAATCGAAGTCCGGATGTAGAAGTTATACGCAAAATGGTGAGACTGCATACTACAATTTGAGCTGAGTTCGACCACTACACGAGCGGTTCGACCACTGTGTCGTGGTCAAACCAGAAGCCTGAACAGCAAAAAATTAGAATTTTTACCCCCTATTCGTGAATTTTTATGCTTTTCAAGAAAAAACCCTTCCTAGGTCTATAAGGAGAGCTTACAAGTATAAAAGGGGATGTAGATCACAAAAAGGAGAGAATTAGATACGGATCGGAGAACAACACAATAAAACCATTCTACACCCCACAAGGGGGGTTCACCCTCCAACCATCATCCACATCCTTTCCTCCATCCATTCATCACTTTGAAGATTCATCTGTGGAATCAAGAGGAGAACCAAGAGGAGGATTCAAGACGGAGAAGGACGCGACGACTCCCACATCTAGGGTTTATTCGTTTCCTAATTTATCTTTTATTTTCCAGACATCTGGGTAATATCTATCCAACACCCATGGTTATTCTTCATAACATCATGGACTAGAGCCTTTTTGGTAGAATTAGGGTTGTGAAGGTTTTACGAATTTATTGAACTTTCGTGTGTAAACTCCATACAACACTACTTGTGGATTTATTTTATATATGATTATCCTTTCTTAATCCATATTCATGGTCATTTTGTGCATCTTCAATTGGTATATAGAGTCTGAATATATATCTTGGTTGTAGATTGAGTGCGTTCATCACTGAACAGGATTCCATATTATGATTCTAAGTGAGGGACTCCGAAGCTTCATTAGAACTATTATATATGAATACTTATTAATTGTATTGAATTTGAGTTATTAAGTAGGATAAATAGGATAACTTCATAGTATCTATAAAGGGAGATCATATTGGGTTAGAATACCAATTGGCTAGGGAAATAATTGATATTGATAGTACCTTGAAAGGGGGGTAGAATTATATCTCTTGCTCTGAGGTTATTCACACGTGTTATACGCATGTTTAATTGTGTCTATAGAGTAGATATGCATGGTTTAGTGATGCGTCCATATTTCACAAGGCAGAGTTGGACATCAACACACGAAAAGGAGATTAATGAGTGAAGCTGGATTATCCTAGAGCTACCTATTCTCCTATTTCATCCACTTTCATATTCTTCTAAGTGTCTTTATTTTATTTGTTATTTAATTTAAGTCTTTTAGTTGTTAGATTAAATCCCCAACTTTTTTTGCCATTCGTCTTAATTAATTTAGTAAATAATTAAATTGATAATACGCCGTCCTTTGGGTTCGATATTCACTTGGTCGCTTGCTTAAGCTGCAATTAATATTCTTAATACTTGGAGATTAATTTTGTGTGCAAAGAAAACGCGCATCAAGTACATCTTAGACCAATTATCTTCTGTATACTAAAAGAAAGACTTTTAGATGCAGTAATGTTGATGATGCAGTGAAATTAAAAGAACACCAAGATGCAAAACCTTTCGCTGCATCTAAGAAAAAGTTTATTTATTGTTCTGTAACATGCTTGATAGAATCTTGATATATTTGTTCTGTAACGTTAACGAATATAATTTTTTATTATTAAGTTTTATAATCATACACTTCTTATTGTTAAGTTTTATAATCTTTTATCATAGAATATGGGAATAAATGATTCAATTATGTTAATTAATAGTCTTTTCTCAACCAAATAAATTTGAATTCTTATTACAATTTTATAATGTTATCCATCTTCATTCCTATACATCTAACCATTATAGAAAAGTATTTTTAATCCATATTCATAGCATTTTCCTTCTTTTTTTTCTATTTTCTCTCCACTTATCTTATTATTACAGGGAGGAATGTTAAAAATTTAGTATTTATTCTCTCATGGTTCTCAGTCCAACTGACCACACTATACCTGTCAAACTTCAGAAGATGCAATTTTCACAAATGTTGGCGTATTGCTTATAAGACAAGGTTTCATGCAAAGTTTTGAGGGTTAATTCAACTAATAGTTCATCACTTTTAAGAGTAATTTTTCATTTACTAAAGAATAATTGATAAATTAGGGTTTATAATAATTTGAAGAATAATTTTTCATTTAGAAGAATAATAATTTTTGACTCTAAAGAGTAATTTTTAATATAATAAAGAGTGATATTTAAAAACAGAGTTTATATGTGAACCCGGTTTACATAAATGTTTCCCTTTTAAATATACTTTTATAATAATTTTCAAATAAAAAATAGAGCGTATTTGAACGAACGTTAGAAATATTGAAAAAATAATAAAAAAATTTTATTCATTTTTAAATGATTTTTTTACTGAAACTCCACACGTATCTAGTTTATAACTTATCCAAAATTCAAAGTGTCTGTAAAAGTATAACTGTATAATTCAAATATTCTGTAATTAGGCATGTTTAGAATTCAAATTCTGGGGACAGAAGTATAAAACAAGTATAAATAAAATAAAATAAAATAAGTCTAAAAATATTCATGAAATTTTAAACTTCTTTATATATAATAAAACACACGTTGAAGTCAAAATTAGTCAACAATTTTTCCTTCCTATTTAAACTCTCTTGTATTTTTAACTCTCTAATTTTTTTAATTTAATAAATAAATTATTATGCTTTGTAAACACGTTAGTTTATTGAAAACAAAACCTCATATTTCCCACTTTCCTTTTTTACAATCTTTAATTTTAATCCTACATGTTAACAAAATTTTCTCAATTTTTATTTTATCCATTTTTTTAATTTAATAAATAAATTATTATACTTTGTAACTCTCTAATTTTTTTAATTTAATAAATAAATTATTATGCTTTGTAAACACGTTAGTTTATTGAAAACAAGATTTCTCTATTTTGTTTAATTAAATTATTACAGATACAGAGTCCATTGGTGAAACATTTTATGCTTCAAACATCATATTCTCCTAGGAATGTGCTGATATACTTGAATACAAGAAGAGGTTTGAATATAATGTTTTAGCTTGATTCTCAATTATTAAAAAAGATTAGGTATTTTTTAAATTGATTTAACCTAATTATATATCATTTTATCAGGTTCAGTTCTAATAATTTGTTGAAGAGATCGAAAACAACCATTTCAGCATCCACGTTCTCTAGCTTTGATGATGATCTGCATGCAGTTAGGGGTCAACAACATTACAACAATTCATGCACTATACACAAATCCTCAGGTAATAATACATACACAATTAGAATTAAAATATTGCTTAAATAATATATTTAATATCGTTATAATTGTTTATTTCAAAATACAATTTAGGTTGAAAATTAATGGTTTAATGGCAAGATACTTGACTTTGATACCAGACGTGGATGGTGGTACTTATCATGTAAGAATTGCATGAAGAGTTTGGTAAAAAAGAATGATCAATATTTTTGCAATCTCTGCAATCAATCTTACGTCACAGGTTTAATAAGGTATAATATAATAATATCATGCCAACATAAATAATTTTTATCACAGTACACAACTTTATGAATATTCATAGAAAATTAAGTATAACTAAAATTCATTTTTTTAAAGGTATAAACTGAAAGTTCTGATGGAGGATGGTACGGAGAGTATTTTTTTCAAATTTGGGATAATATTGGAAGGGAACTCTTGAATAAGAGTGCATCACAAATTTTGGATAATCAATCTGACGTAATATATATTTTTTTTATTAGAGTTTTTTTAAAAAAAATAATAAAAAAATATAGATTGTAATTACTAATATTAGTTTTTATTTTTTTTATTATGATTTTGATCCCTTATTTCCTAAAGAATTACATGTATTGATTGGAAGAGAAATGATGGCTAAGGTGAATGTTAAAAATACATCTTCGTTCAATGAAAACCCTGATGATGATAATGAGAATAAGCATACAATCATCAAAATTTACACTGAGAAGAACATCATATCAAAGTATGCATGTAATATGAACCCAAGTTAGGTAATTATTACCTAAAATTAAACCCAATCTATATATGATAAATATTATTTTTATGATCTGATTTTATTTTTATGTATATTTTAACCTTGATTTTTTATAATTAATATAGAGATCTGAATTAATATAAAAAATAACAATGTTGATGATAGTGCAAAGGCCTCAAAGGCAAGTTTGTATAGTGTCTTATTATATACATTCTTTTCAAATTATCGTATGATTAAATAATTGTAAAATTTCAGATCAACATATTTGCACGTATTTAACAATTAGTTATTTATTATAGGCTGATTCTACTTGCGATGATACCGAGACTCCTCTCAAAGTTGATTACGGATTTGTTGAAACAGTTGAGATCGATGATGATTCATCAGTTAACAGAATTCTATTTGATGGGGAGGATCGACAAGTGTTTCCTCTAAAATGCAAAACAAAGTCACTGTTAAGATTGAGAAAAACTGAGATTGAATGTTTCCTTAAGAACATCTTTTTTTTGTTTAAATAAATTTATAATAATCTTTGTGTTTTGGATAATGTTGGTTTTGGATGATTTTCTTAATAATTATATCTTTCGTCATTTATTGTGTACAAATATTGAATTATTATTTTATAATTAAGTACTTACTACTTAATAGTATTTTTATATTGATATTAGTTTACGTATTAACTAAAAAATTGATTATAAAATATACACTGTTTTTATACATTATATAATACAAGTATTTTCATAGGATTTGGCATTTTTAGATAAATTTAAGTTAAATTATATTAAACAATTAATTAAAATAATATATTAATTTTGTGCAATTAAAAGTCTCTAATCATTAGAATCGTTAATTCCAGAACGTTCTAACTAATTAACCATCCTAAATTAATAATTCTATTTTTACTATGATAAATATCTTCTATTTATTGTAAGATAAAAAAGTATGTAAGTTCCTAGAACAATTAAATTGTAAGGAAAAAAAAACTAATTGATGGGTTCAGCTAAGGTTCACCTGAGGTGCACCGATGACGATCTTAATCGTTAAATAAATTTTAAATTTAATTTTCACTATCAAATAATATAATATAATTACATAAATTTTTTTTTAGGAAAAATATCCCACTTACCCCATTTAACCCTATAAATCTTGGTGTCCATCGATTCACTATGCGCAAACTAAAATCACCTTTAATTGAATTGATTTAGCAATATTTTTCAAGACTCCATAATCGTATAAATCAATTTGTAAAAATTAAAAAGATACTTCACATATTTAAAAGTTAGTCCTCCTAAATTAATAATTATATTTTTACTATGATAAATATCTTCTATTTATTATAAGATAAAAAAATATGTAAGTTCCTAGGATAATTAAATTGTAAGGAATAAAAATTAATTGATGGGTTCAGCTAAGGTGCACCGATGAGGATCTTAATCGTTAAATAAATTTTAAATTTAATTTTCACTATCAAATAACATAATATAATTAATTATATAATACCAGTATTTTCATAGGATTTTGCATTTTTAGATAAATTTAAGTCAAGTTATATTAAACACATAATTAAAATAATATACTCCCCCCGTCCCGTTTCAATATTTATATTTTTATTTTGTGAATCTCATTTCAATGTTTTCGTTTTCCTTTTTGGAATATGGGACCCACCTAAAAATTAATATATCATCCAACACTAATACACTTATCCACTTTGCATTACATATTTTATTTTTCCACCCACTATATATTAAAATATTATACTCCCTCAGTCCCAGGTAATGAGGGCCGGAGACCTTATGTTAACTATAAGGTCTCCGGCCCTCATTACCTGGGACGGAGGGAGTATTCCTTAATCAACGTGCAAAAAACAAACGTAAATATTGAAATGGGACAGAGGGAGTATTAATTTTGTGCAATTAAAAGTCTCCAATCATTAGAATCGTTAATTCCAGAAAGTTCTAACTAATTAATCCTCCTAAATTAATAATTGTATTTTTACTATGATAAATATCTTCTATTTATTACTCCCTCCGTCCAGTGTAAACGTAACCGTTTGCTTTTTGATTAGAGTATAAATTCATATAATTTGGGCTCTGATTTGCATGAAAATGGAGTATGATTTAGTCTTTTATTGAGACGAATCGGCATATTTTTGGGAAAGTCACGAATCAGAGGGTACAAGTGTTGCTTGAGCATATTTGGATAAGAAAACAGGTGTAAAAGGCTCGTAATTGGAAGACATGATTTTGGAGGCGAAATTCGAGTGTTGGTCGACTCAGAGAACTTGTTCGACCTGCATCAGTTTGGTCAAACAGAGGGGGACAAGTCGAGCAGATTGCGCAGACCCGTCCAGAGAGATAGCTCGACTTGGAGGTGTTGCTCGACCAACATCGGCTTGGTCGAGCAGATGAGATGAGGTCGAACGGAATGCTGAAATCGTCCTATGAGCTTGTTCGACTTGAAGGGCTTGCTCGACCAACATTAATATGGTCGAGCAAGAGAAGGTTGGTCGAGCAGAATGCCGAAATCGTCCAGAGAGTTTGCTCGACCAGTTGCTCGAGTTGGAGGCCTTGCTCGACTAGTATAGCTTGGTCGAACGGCGTGTCACTGATGCTATTTATGGTAATTTCGAATGTCTTTTACCAAATATGATGTGTGCTCCAAGCAAAGACACATCCTAAGCCCATAAGGAGGTCCTATAAGTATAAAAGAAGAGCTTCCGCAGGAGAAAAAAAAAAGGACACACGCACACAACACAAGACAACACACATCTTCCTTCATCCACCAAACCCTACCATCATCTGAAGGGGTCGTGAGAGAGATTTGTTTGGCGAGTCAAGTAAGATCATACCAACTAGCCATGATTGTTCCTAGATCAATCATGGGCTAGAACCACCTTGGTAGTTCTAGGGTTATGAAAGTTTTATGAGTTAATCGAATTTCCATGTGTAAACTCCGTACAACACTACTTGTGGTTTATTTTATATAAGATTATGCTTTTTTAATTCATACATACTCACGGTCGTTTTGTGCATCATTAACTGTTAAGTAGAGTCTGAATACATCTCTTGGTTATTGATTGAGTGTGTTCACCGCTGAGCAGAATCATACGTTATAATTCTAAGTGAAGGGATTTCGAAGTCTTATTAGAACTATCTTATATAGATACTTGTTAATTGAATCATATTCTCGTTAATAAGTAGGATATAGAGTATTACTTTATAGTACCTAAAAAGAGAGATCAAATCGGGTTAGAGTACTAAGTGCACGGAAAATAATTGATTATGATAGTACCTAGAAAGGGGGGTAAAGTATACGTCTTGCTCCAAGGGTATTCACATGTGTCATACGCATGCTTACTTGTGTCTATAGAGTACGCTTGAATGGATTATTGATGCGTCCATAAATCACAAGGCAGAGTCGAACATCAACACATGGAAAGGGAATTAACAAATAAAACTAGATTACCTGAAGAACTACTCCATTACTTACTTGATCACAATCGAATTTCTACTATTGCTTGTTTATTTATCTTGCTATTTCAATTATATGTTATTTAGTTTCTTAATCAAATGAAATCAGATTTGCCAACATAATCTTCATTGACTAGATATAATTGAATTGATAATAATCCATCCCTAGGGTTCGATAATCACTTGGTCGCCTATCGAGACTACAATTGATATCCTTATACTTGGGGATTAATTTTGTGTGTTGAGAAAACGCTCATCACTTTTTACGCGTAGATTAAGGAGTAATATTATAATATGTGTAGTGAATAGTTGGAATGAATAGTTTTACCCATTTACTCTCCCTTTAAATAAAGGGTTTTAATTTGATAATAACCAGTTAATCACAAAAAATAATCCAAACGTAATTAAATAATCCAAACGAAATTATAAAACTTAAAATAACAATTATTTACTTCAATAATAATAAAAAAAGAAAAAAAAAATAAATTCTGTGTATGAACCATTTATAATAAAGGGCGATTAGCTAAAGGGCGATAAAGCTAATAATTGGGCGGTCTTAGTATAGAGAAATTTTTGAAAATAGAATAGATAAATATAAGGAGCAAAAAACTGTCTTGTTCTATCAAGAAATGTGATGGAGATGAGCAACTCATCCTCGTATTGGTGCAGTCCCTAAGTAAGCCAGAGATGTCGAGTCGTTGGTCCGTCGTCTTTAGTTTTGCATCTTTGTTGACGGGGGGTTACGTACATACCTTGTCTTGCTGCACTAAAGTAAAATTTCTACATTATTTTGTTTTATTTGTTTGGACATAAGGTATATATAATTGAATGGATGGGACACAAGATTTACACTGTGAACTCGATCTACACAAATGTTTGTATTTTTAAATGTTGTTCGTGTTTTTTTAAAGAATTAGTATCTCGTATGTCCGGGGGCATGGACTTGACCTGTGTGCCCAACCGCCCCATTTATTAAGTGGGTCATTTATAAATTAAAAAAATAAAAACTCAATATGGGCAGGGTCGAACTTGGGCACACGAGTCTAAATCCATACGCTTGGGGAACAAGAATTTTTATCCTTTTTTTAAAATGTTGTTCGTGTTTGTTATATATATATATATATATATATATATATATATATATATATATATATATATATATATATATATATATATATATATAAGCACCTATGGAGGCACTTTATTTTCCCGCTCTGAAATCGATTTTTAAAGGCAATATTTCTGCCCTTATTTAGGACTCTTATCTCTTACTTTAATGCCTAATTTTATATTAAGTAAATAATAAATAGGATTTATTACTACCTAGTACAAAAAATAAACTAATATTACTAATGGATACAAAGCATATATTATATTATTATCCACTAAAAAATTGTTTAATTAAAAGTCACATTTATCCCTATCCCTATATACATCAATTATCCACGCATCAACTAAAACTAAAAATGAGAAATTCACGTTTTAAAATTTAATGAAAATTCACATTATCAGTGAATGCAGTTTCAATATATATTCGTGGATATATAAATTCTCTTCACGTTAATTTATTTCTGAATACAATACAAATCTAAAATCTTTATTTCTGAATACAATACAAATCTAAAATATAAATACTTTTAAGTGAAAATTTCTTATCTAGTTAATATTTTATCAATCCTAATAATATTTTAAATAATTTTTTAATACCAAAATAATCTTATTCGTCACGTAATCTCTTAATTAATTTGTTAACTAATTTATTTTTGAATACAATACAAACCTGAAAATCAAATACCAAAATATTTTTGAATACATTGTGGAATTTTCTTATCGTGGTATTTCTAAATCTGAATACCAAAATATTTGATCCATTCTGGTATTTCTTAATTAATTTCTGAATACTGAAATAATCTGAGCCATTCTTAATTAATTTTGAATACTAAAATTATTATCGTGGTAATAATATTTGATACATCCCCATAAACTTTTTAAATTAATTTCTGAATACCAAAATAATATAAACCATTTTTAATTAATTTATGAATACCAAAATTATGGATTTGCTCTCTCGAATGTGTAGAAATTGGTTATAATAATTTGAAATTCAACGGATTATTAGAAGAATTAAATGGAATGAAATATACGAATTTTTAGGAGAATTAAATGCAAATATTTTTTAATTTTAAAATAAAGTATTATTATATTATTATTACTTATTATTGAATATAATCACATTAAGGATAAAAAAGGCATTTCAATCTTTCAACATATATTGATGTACCTGTGAGTCATAATAGTACATAAATTGTATCTAATAGTAATGAACCCTAATAAATATTGACATAATTACTGTATAATTAAGTCAAACTTACCATTTTTTTACATAAATCACGTCAATTCCCATTCTCTTCCTATCTTACACTGACATCCTGATTGTTCTTACAGTAATTCACTTCTGCATCACGGTTTTCTCCACCCACACTTTGATATCTTACGCTTTTTATTTGTGATTGCGTGTATATCTCCTTCTTCCGAAATCTCTGTCAACATCTTAAATTGTAGTGAATTGATTCGTCTATTTGGTTTTTGTTCTTTGTCCTCAGCATAAGGTTCCACAACTAAATCTTCTTCATGATATATTGTTTTTGTCTCTTCTTTATTTATTTATATATATTTTTACAGGAAGTTAAACTGAATAGTTCTCCCATGGTTTCAAATCTAGGTATATCTTCCATTGTATATGTTTATATTTTTTAATTATTTTTTCGTATCGTTTGGTTGCCAAAATTTTCTAATTCTTTATGATTCTTGGTCTTTCTTTAATATGGCCCGACTCTCTAATTCTATTGCAATATATTCTTCAAATCGTAAAATCTTTGTTTTGACATACATTTCTATGTAATTTGATGTCAGATAAAGTTTACTCAACATAATGTCTTTTTAAGTTTATTTCATTATCTCATCCTCATATATTGTTATTTTTATTGGTGTAAGGGGTAATAAGCCTATTATTTTGTGCAGGTCAAAGGACGTTGGTTGCGGAAAATCATCAGAATAGATGTAAGTTATTATGCTTTTAGTTTCCTGTTTATTTATTTTATTTTTTCAATCTATACTTTTTAAATCTATGCAATTTTGAGCAGCTTGCTATGGTTATTAATTAGTTTGCTGTGATTGGACCAAATTTATAACAATTCGTACTTGTTTCGTATATGTCTGTAATCTGCTTATTTTATGACAAATATTGTATACATGGAGTGAGTTGATATGGTCCAGGATGCCTTTAATCAATGAGAGGTAGTTGTTTGATGTGGTTTGAGAACTTGATTCATGCATTGCACATTGATGAGTTGTCATTGATTATAAGCGTCTATAGAATTATTTCTAGATATGAATTTCCAAGTGGAATAATATCCTTAAAGGAATCTCTACAAAACATGGTTTAACTTTATTCTTACCAGAATTATGAGACCAATGCCATGTATGAGGTTTTTGTTTAATAAACTTTCTTTTAACTTGATGCTCTTTTAAGTTCAACTCACTTACAATTGTATGTATATAAGATATCTGCATATATGTACAAGTTTTGATATTCATGTGTAGCATGTATAAATCTCTGCTTTTAGTTGCATTAGTTTTTAAAAATTTTACATTGTGTTTGAGTAGCTAGCACTCCTATTATATCATTTAAGAGATGTATAGAAAAAATAAAAATTTTACTAGGATTTCAATTTTTTATAGGTTTCTTTTAAACCCCTCATTCTTATTTGTAATAATAATGTGTATAGTTTATTTTAATATATAATAACGTAACATAAGGAATTAAACTAAATATTGTTCTTACGTAATGTAAATTTGAAGATATATTCCTATCTTAATTTATATTTTATTTACTATATTTTAGTGAAAGATATTCTAACAATTATGACAATGCAATATTATATTTTTAATGAATATATCTAATCTAATTATTGATTTAATTATATATATAGTTATTTATATTTACTTCATTTATTCACTAAAATAATCGCATATTTATTCATTTGCAGTATTGTATTTGTTGGCGTTCGATCATTTAATTAACGTGAACCGTTAGGATTCCATACGATTCTATATCAGTGGAAGCAAGAATATAAAATCATATTACATTTCATCAGGGTATGTTGAAGAAGAGAATGAATTCTTACCGGCAGCACGCGCAGTCTCACCAGTTTGGATATAACTCTCTCATCTGATCTCTGATTTGAGTGATCTACACGTCAAAACGATTATCTCTTCCGTGCTTTTCAATGGTGTATCACACGAACCGTTTGGAGTTATACACGATTTTAGAAAAATCATGGAAGTTGACGAACAGTAGCAGTAAACGGCCTCTTGATCTTCTGCTGTATTCCCAAGTCCAATCTTGACGTCATGCGGGCAACGATCTTCAAGATCTTCTCAATATGTTGTTCCTTTTCCCTCCTCACAGTGTTAAGCGTGAATAATCTTAGGGTTTCTGGACAGCTGAGATGACTATATATGGGCTACAGCAGGGACAAGGAGGAGAAATTAGAGTCGGGCCTCCATTGGGCTTAAGTATCCAAATTTAGACCAAAATTTATACTTAAGTCCAATAATAATAATATATTCCACTAAAATATTATTACTGCACTGCCGCTCTAATCCCATAATTACATTATTATGGGCTCTTTCTTATTATGAGCCCTTTAGTCTCCCCATGTTTAAGATATAAAATGCCCATTAATTAATTAAGTTACTGACAACTCCATTAATTAATATCTCGTCCGAGAGTAGTACCACTCAACCTCATTATCATGCAAGAATTAATCCACTTGCAAGATTTACATGATAATCCTTATGAGCTCCTCAAGGGGGCATCATCAACCTATTTAATAGGCCATGGATTCCTTCTACAATCAACAACACACCATAGAGACAGCACTACTTCCCAACTCACCGAGTTTATTGATTTAATTACATGTGAATCTCACCCATTGATGAATCCAATAAATACATATTGCCTTACGTATCGAGGTTATTGTATAGGAATTAAGAGCACGAACATCCATAACAACTGAGATCAAGTTCTTATATATAGTCAGTATAAGATGAACGATCTCAAGTGGTCCTGCTCAATACACACAAAATGCACTAATGTGATTCTATAGTCAAGACAAACTAATATCAAATCACACTACAACCATCCCGATAGAGAGTCCCCATCTATCTCGATTGTTAGCATCTGTTTATACTTTATAAGAAAATCGATAATATGATCTTCCGCGTGTTGTCGCACAACATATTATCTACAGTATAAAGTAAGTGGACTATTGCATCGACATATAAATAAATTATAAGATGCAATCATTTGATCAATGATTCTCATTTCAAAAAATTGTTATAACATTATTCATACTAAAGCTAGGCTTTTAGTATACAATCCAATAGTATTCAACACCCTATTTAGCCTCAGTGTAAACTTTTGGATTGAACCACTAATTCATGACTCTGCATATTATATAACTTTGATTTTTTGGAACTATTCATCATATACACTATTACGAAGAAGTTGGACCAAAAGGTAAATGTAGAGATCCAACCAAGATTCAGGTTTGTTGCTCTCTTTTACTCGACATTCTTTGTTTTTGGACACAATACATTAGTTGCATGCAATCTAAGTCATATTTATTATGATTATACCTTATAAATTTTTTAAATTTTAAAACAATGTAAATAATCTTTGTTTGTTTTGGGAAACTGGATGTAGATATGTGCGAAGATTCAATTAGCTTGACCAACATAATGATGCATGTGATCAACTCATCAAGAGGTACAATATTTCCTTTTTTGTAATTTATTGATTTATATTAAATTTAGATCTATTATTGTGTCCTAAGTTTTTGCACTCTTAATTCAACCCACGTTTCATGTTTTCACCGTAATAGGCTTTTGTAATTCCGTATTCTCACATGGTCCATAAAAGCTTGAGTTTTTCAATGTCATTAAAATGATACATTTTTACGCATCCATGCTATCAAGCTCTTTTGAAATTAATACCAATTTGTGTTGGTCAATCTGTGGTGATCTTTTCTAATATCTCTGACATGTTCATGTTAATAGCTGGACATCTTTTTCATGGTACTCCTTATTTGGCATTTTCATTATAATTGAGAATTTTGCTTTTTTGTTTTTTATTTTTTTATGTGCATTCCTTGATATTAAATTTATCATTAGTTTTTTTAAAACAATTCTTATGTTCCTTCTGCAGAGGAAAATCAAACCCCTGAGTGGGCAATGCGCTTAAGAGTTGTGTTGTATATTTTTGAAGCATTGGATTATTGCAGTAGGGAAGGTTGCCCACTCTATCATGATTTGAAGGCTTATAGGTTTCTCTTTGAAGAGGTTAGTTATATTGTGAAATATTTCTTTGATATTTGTGCTAGGTTTTATTTATCCACATGCTTATGGTTACCCCATGGGCATGATGTAGTCTATTTATGATATTTTCTTATGGTGTTAATTTTGGCATAATGGAGATCCATGTCTTTCCTGTTTTGGACTGATGAAGAATAGTAGGAATGGGAAAAGTTATAACATTCATTCTCATGTCTAAGAAACGATAATTGTAAATATGCTAATAAGCTTTCCTTAGTAGCTTTATCAAAAATTGATATCTTTTCATTAAGACGAACATATCATTCACTTTTTTTGTGGGTATGATGGTATCATTGTAACATTTTTCCAATTAGTATATCTTAATGCATTTGACAAGTAGTGTTTTACTACTGCTGCTCTTACAATATGGCTTGGAAGCTGAGGGATAACAATGCATAAAACACTAGGACCATTCTAAACTGAGACAACATGTCAAAAAAAATAATCTTCACAATATGTAGCAAAACCCCATTATTTTGATTCTTATGTCATTCTTATATAGAAAAATCATTCTTATTTTATATTAAGCACTATAACTGGATATACTTTAAGCAATAAGTTATGAACTGTATTTTGTAAACCAATTAATTGCCACCCTGGACTTAAATCCAAATCAATACCTATGATTAGACTTTAAGCAAAACTGTATTTTGTAAAGCAATTAATTCCCACCATGGACTTGAATCCAATTAATACCAATCATTTGCTAATTGCTCATTTAAATGATAGAATACTGCTATCAACCATAGAAATATGTAAAAAAAATATCTATTTTCATTTGCATGTGTTCAATTTCTTCAAGATAAATTCTTTTCTCTCAGAGAGTATTTGCATAAATAAAGTCTTTTACACACATACTATATATTTATGTTATTTTTTATTATTTTTGTGAATATATTTGTCTGATCTATCACTTTTTTCTGGGGTTTGAGAGTTTCTTGAAATAATGTCAGAAAATGGATTTATCTCTTAAACATTTTTTTTTGGATAATATATGGAATTGGAGAGTGAACTAAGGCATTGCAAGGATGAATTTGAGGAATTTGAAAGACAGGACTTAATACTGATAGAAGATTTAAAACATTTGAAGCAAAAGTTCTAAAATCTAAGATGACAAATTTGATACTAATTAAACTAAAAAATTATCTTAATCTTATCATAATAATAATACTACTATTGGGGAGTTTTTAGATGATGAGGTGACGTCTAAAATGCTTTTTTGATAACGTGTCATTTTATGATCGGTACATTTATCTTATTATTTAAATGGAGAAGTTATCTTTTACGAGTTAGTCTCTTGTGAGACGGGTTATTGGTGAGACGGATGTGAGACGGGTCAACCCGTCACTAAAATATGCTTATTTGTGGTTAAAGTGTGCTTATTTGTGGTTAAAGTATGTCGATAATAAATCAAATTATAACACACTAACATCATACTTTAATACATAATTCAACATACTTTAAAAAATATACATTAACAATCATTAAACATACTTTATTTAAATAATCGACATATTTTAACACGTCTCACAAACCGTCTCATGAAAGTAGCGTCTCACAAGAGACTTTGTCATCTTTTACATCTAAAGAATATTAAACATTTTTCATAAAATGTAGGTGTATTTAAGAGATTATGGAATTAAGATTATATGTATTTAGAAAATAAATGATGCAATTGAATAAAATTTATTTTGTTAATTTAAAGTTATGATGTGAGGAATGCTGCTTTTGAGTTTTGATTCAAATTATCTGGGGTTTTATGTCTTAAAAAGAAAAAAATTGGTTGTAACTAAAACTATGGACTTATTCATAAGAGATATGGGTGTGTTGTGTCTGATGCTGATGATGAGCCCCAAGGCCTTAACATATATGTAAATATATTTTGTCTTAGTCATAAAATATACTTTCTCTTACATTTTATAAACTTGATGATGCTAATTCAATAATGACAATTGCAAGTTGGGGCATTTATGTAATAGCAGTAGTTGGGGCATTTATGTAATAGCAAGTTGGTGGTGAGATATGGTGAACAGAAGCTGGAAAGCACCTTCCTTTATAACTTGTTAGAACCATCGGGTTGTTCTGCTTTTTAAAGCACTAATGTTGTTCTGCTTTTTAAATCTGCATATTTTGTTGCATCTTCACTTAGGTGAAAAGGTTGCTTTGTAATTCTGCATATTTGTTGCTTTGTAATTCTTGATAAACTATTTCTCAATAAATGTGAAATATTATGTGAATCTAAGCTTTACCGTTTCATAACCTTAATTCTACCACTGAATCTTCTTATGCATATTCTCTGTCAAAGTTTGTCTTATTACTGTAAGAATTTGTATTTGAGTTGCCTAATAAATTCTGAACATCGAAGCCTGGTGGACTATCAGAGCTTTACATTTATATCTATATTAGGTATATGAATCACTGGGGGCTCTGTCTATTTTTTGAAGTTGGAAAATTTTAAATGGTGGTCATTTTTCATAATATCTGTGTTTTTCCCAATGATATCTTTACCAAGGACTGATATCTTAATGTGGTGGTATTAATATATGCATGGTGTTTACCTTATGTTTGGATAGTGAATTGGGTAGGCCAATTAAGACAACAATTTCCGCCAATGTTCTTGAATAGGCTTTGAATGGAACTTTTACCGTTAAACCTCTCCTTATTGGAATTTTAGTCAGTGGAAAGGTGAGTAATTCTCTTACCAAACTAGAAAGGTATACAGACTTTTCTGCGTTCATGTTTTGCATTAATTCTGATAAATTTGATAATAACTCTGCTGTTTTATAAATAGGTTGAAAATCAGTGTGCTTATTTCTTTGGTTTTACCATCAGTGACTAACAATAGAATCAGGAATAATAGTTAGAGTTACATCAGTTGCTGCACTGCACAAAACAAATTTAATGTGCCTATTTATGCTACCTTTCTTTCATAGAAATATTATTTGCTCACTTTTGTGCAAAAAAATATCATCTATTTCATTAACGATGATCTTTCCATTAAGTGGAATTAGTTTCATTATACATCTTCCTCCCCTACCACACTAGCAACTATATATATAATTATCTAATGTGCTATCAAGGTAAGTTTTGGTGTTTCCTACCCAAAAAGTTTTTGTTGTTAACTTCCCAACTCTTCATATCTTATCACTCATTTCTCATTTTTTTTGGCATTATTACAAAGTGTTGCCGTTATTTCTGTACATTCATGTTGCAGCATGTTTTTTTGTCTTTTAATATAAAGAAATTCAATTAACTACCAAAATAAAGAGTTTTTTGGAATTAGCAATTGCATCACTTTTTTTAGCTTAGAAGCTTCATGAGACTATAATTTTTGTCTTGCCTAAAATCATATTGTATTTTCTTTAAATGTAAAGTTAATCAACTCCTACACATTGTTCATTCACCCTAAGTGAAGTTTTCTATGCCCCGAGTGTACGCACACGGGGTGCCTAATTTATTTTATCCTAAGGTTTAATATTATTCTTTAGGGCTTTATTGTCTTCTCAAAACTATATGCTTCTCGAGTGTTTTATTTACTCTTTTTTTCTTGATTGAATCTGTTTACGGGAAGAGTTTCAAATTGAAAGAAAATTATAATTATGTTTAATGCTGATAAATCTTTTTTTGTGAGTTAGACCCTTCATTATCACACTTTACATAACCAATTCAAAAGTGATATAAGAATTTTTTTATGAGTATTTATACGAGAAAATAAATCGGTAATGTAATAACTACATATATATAGAATTACGTTGTTATTAAAAAATGCAATGAAAAGAATGAGTACATAAAAGTTGATCCTTGGAAAATCAAATAGATAAATAAGATTTTTCAAGAGGTGATAAAACTATGTTATGCATTTATTTGTACAACAGTTCATGGATATGGCCTCTTTAGCCATATATGAAATGGTGAATTGACATTTAATTAAGTTACAAAAGTTCAACCTTTCATGAGAGATGAAGTGTTTATATGTAATCATGTGCTAAATGCTCTTATATTTTTCTATGTATTTATATGATCTTTGACCAAGTATTCCAAAATATGTTCGTCAAAAGCTAATCGATTTTTTTGAGATTCTTCATTGAAACCTAAGTTTTCAGAAATGATTGAGTATTTTTCCTTTCTTACTTTTTATTCTATATTAGTAAAGTTCAAAGTTACTAAATAGTTAATAGCTGAATGATGCTTTAAGAGGTTTAGAACATATAAAAAGTTATTTCAAGTAATGAAATTTGATGACGCCTCATCCATTTTTAATAACTTATTGTACAAATAGAAAAATGAATTGTTATTCTTCAATTCTGAACTCAACTTTTTTTATTATTATTTTTTGTTGATGTCATGGTTGCATCTGATCTTTCTATTTTCTTTTTAGAAAATTTATGTTATATAGATCATATAATTTAGAGAAAATATCATATTTAAGTATAATTCTGATTAGTAAAGGAAGACATTGGCATGCAGGTCACACCTGGAATATTAAGGGAATTAAATAACAGCCGCAACCATGGGGAATAAGAGGATGTGCCTAATAGCTGAATGAAGCAATACATTAACCATAAGTTAGTGTAATTTCGTTTTCCCGTGCACATTCTTCATTCATTAATAATATTGAAAGTTAGTGTTCATGGATATGGATATATCAATCTGTCTGCATATTTTTTTGGTTTGGTGGGTAGGTGGTATGGATATGGAATTGGACAAGTCAAAGGAAAGAGATTAAATTTCATTATTATAACATCTGTTTGAAATATTTGTGCAGAGATAAAATTTAGATTGAAAGATTTGTCAGTAATGACTTCAACCTCTTTGTTTAGCTCAAGGTCGTGCTTTATCTGCTTTTCTTCTATCCAGTCCGCCTCAAGGTTCGTAACTTCTCATAAATTAATTATGACATATAAATTTTAGATGAGTATTGATTTTAATTGTTTGTTTGTGTTGCATGTGTTCAGATTTACAAGGCGTATTTTCAAAGAAGACATTGTGAATGATTCTTACGCTGAAGTTATTGCCGGGAGATTTCTTCTTAGGTTCGATTTTAGATTTTAAATTATTCAATTTTTAAAAAATTAATTCAATCTACACAAATTTCTATCACACATAATTGCTTAGAAGTATTTGCACGATTGAGAAAGAATTTCTTTTTTAGTAAAAAATAATTGATGGCATGTCTCATAAGGCAAGTTTTTTTTGTTCAAAGTTCACTGCACAATGTCTTTAATATGTATTTACAAGCTAGCATGTGGTCACATTTTGGTCATGTTTTAGAAGGGCTAGAGCATCTCAAGCATAATGCTTCGATTATCAAACAAGTAATGAGTCAGATTATTACTTCCCTTAAAATATCCACAGGGGAATTGAAAACCACCATGAACTAGAGAAAGGTACAAAACTCAACAAAAACTATCTTTTTTATAAAAAGAAGGCCTTCTAGCTACCTCCAATAGGTTTTATTATTATTGAAATTTTAGTCCATTTGTGTATTAGTCCCTTACATTTTTTTTGGGAATTGTGCACCACCAATAATCTACAGATTTTTAGAGTTTTAATTGGACCATTTGTATTGAGAGAAATTACATCCAAGGCGAGAATTTGCTAATATGGAATTTTTTTTTATGGAATTCTAGAGAAATGTATAAAACTCAACAAAAACTATCCTTTTATAAAAAAACAACTTTTAGGCTACCTCCAATAGGTTTTATTATTATTGAAATTTTAGTCCATTTGTGTATTAGCCTTTTACATTTTAATTTTTGGAATTGTGCACAGCCAATAAACTACAGATTTTTAGAGATTCAATTGGACCATTTGTATTTAGAGAAATTACATCCAAGGTGAAAATTTACTATAATTACATATTTTATGGAATTGTGCATTTGTTTATATTTAGGAAACATAGCAGAACCTTTTAATAAGTAGATAATCGATGAAGAAACATAGCAGAACCTTATATTATGAAGTTATATGTTTAGGTAAGGTAATTTTATGAGGAATCGAGAGGCTGCCAGAAGAAGGCATCCTAAAGAATACCCACAAATTTGAGAATCTTATTCGAAGTTCACCAAATAGTGTTTGGTAGCTTTTATGGATAAAGAAAATGAAATTTATTCTTTACTTGGCAGATATTGAAAAGGCACAATCTAATCCTGAAAGGTACCTAAATTCATTTATTGTTTTATTTTTTATTTTCGTCACAACAATGAGTTTCAACTTTTATTTATATTGTAATTCTACTATTTAACTTTTTATATTGGTTTCTTTTACATGAAACTCATTTCTATTCTTGAATAGTTACTGAGAGCCTTCTGTTGTTTATTAGAATTTGCCTTCTACCTGAATTCTTTGTAATGGATGTTCAACTATTGATTATTTCCCCCCCTTTTTCGATGTAGGAACAACAAGAAAATTTCAAAAGGTAAGAAAAAAATTATCATGAATGGAAAATGTCAGTGCTTTATCATATGAATTATAAATGATTTCACATTATTTTCATTATATTTTCCTTTTTCTTTTGGGGCGAAGATAGTTTGGGAAAAAAATTCCTCTGATCGAGAATATATTATCACAATGGTATTCATATTATATTTAAAATTTTAGAATTTGACTTATTGTAAAATTAAACAAAAAAAAACTAATTTTTTTAATGCATTTGATTTTGTTGGAATTTTATTTACTTTAAACAAGGGGAATGATGATTCTATTCTAATTTTATTTACCCCAGCAAATTTTTTATTAATGATTACTAATTTTCTTAAATTAGTAATCATGTTTATAAGTTGAAAATTTTGGTCCTGAATCGGTTTTACAAGTATTAGGGTCTTATTTGGTTCGTGCTGGTAATAAATCGAATTATGTAACTGTACTTTTAGTGTTTTTTCAATGAGGCTTGAGATGTAAGATTTTGTTTCATATTGGCAAGAAAAGGGGTACATGAGACTTAAAAACTGCAGGAAGAAGTTAAAGAGCATCAAGATAAAGTTGGGAGAAGGTATAGTTTATCTTTCTCTTTCCCAATTCTATTTCAGATATTTTTTTTCACATAACATGTTAACTTATATTCTCCTTTCTGGTTTCAATAACATTCTGTTTCAATAATTGTAAATCATTTCAAATATTTTAAAAAAATATCTTGCTGCAGCGTGTATTCACATAATATAACAATGTTTCCAGGATCCACTTTTAATGGTATTGGTGGTATAGTTTTATACAGATTATACGAATATGGTATTGTTGGGATAGCATGTGCAGCAATGGTGTTTCAGGTAGGTTGAACGTTCCTGCTCATCCCAGTTTACAGAGAATTCTGTTTCCACTTACTTTTCTGTTTTTAAAAAATTAGATGGGTTTCTCTTAATTTTAGCTTGCCTTAATGTATATTTTTCTTAGGTTGTTGCAACTTACATTATGGTTCAAACTCTGAATGTGAATGATAAGGGTGGGATATGGTGGTTTTGCCAAATCCTTTACATCACCAAATGAGCTCCTTGAGATATTTATGCTAGCAGCTCCATTGTTTGTGATGATGATGTCAAAGGTTAGTAATCTTTCTTGATTTTGTTCCTATTATTACTTATTATCTATCATTTGTCTGATACACTAAAGTTTAGGCATTATTTTACTCTCTATTTGTATACTTTGCTACATCAATTGCTACGAAAACTCTTGCAGCTCATCAATTGTGATTTCTCATGTCCATGAGACTACCAAACATATAATTTTTGAAAATGTGTTAAATCGGATTGAGGAATTTTTTTTTCTTCTTTTTTTCCCTGTCAAACCCTTTTGTCTTAGATTTTTGCTACACAGATAACAAATATTTCTTAATAACCCTACTTTCCGAATAATTGTTTAAACTATTTGGCCCGTAAAATTTAAGTTTTTGCTCTAATGACCAAATACCTATAAATTATGTTTCTTTTTAATCGTAGAATAAACTTTCCTTACCTAACATTAAAGTTTTAGCACTTTACAGACAAGTAATATTATTTTGTTAATATATATTCATTGATACTTGAGATATTATTTTTTTCTCAGTAATGTGTTCGAATATAAATGAGATGCCTTAACGCTGCTTTGATGGAATACCACTTTAAGATATATTCTTATGGTGTACTAATTCTTACATGAACAAACGCACACACACATGTGGAGATCACAACAGGCGATCGATTTCAATCACCTTTTATGTATAAATCCCACCCACACATGCAGACATATAAGCATGCATGTTTTAACCTAATAAATAAGTTTTATGCTGAGAATTGTTGAAAAATATATAGGTGACTATGCCAGTGAACACTGGGATAACCTTTATGGTTGAGGGAAACTTGGTCAAAAGCTGTTAAATTACGTACACCACTACCACATGTACAAGATCTGATCATAGCTATATGTACAATAGGTATGGATATATCATTGTGTGTGTTTCTGTCGTGTGGATAAATAATTTATATATGCATGTGTGGCTTACAAGTAGAGATTAGTGGTGAAATTTAGGGAACCTGGGAAACATACTCTTGATAATAATCCCAGCAGCGTGTGGTGAAGAAGGGAATCGATCCATTTGGAGATAACACATTTTATTTGCAGCTCAACTGGCCTATCTTATGTTTTTTTCTCAATGGTTGTATGTTACCTCTTCCACTTTCTTCCACCTCTAATCACTCATCATAACTGAAAAAAGCTGATGAAAAAATGTGTTATCAGGTACAATGATGCATAACAGAACATCTTATTTCTATGATAAAATAGGATTGTGAACAAGATAAACAATTCAATTTGTTAAAGTTAACAGGTACAATGATTTTTGTCTTGATTTGATATAATAGAGGAATTTATAAATGTAGGCTAACTTAAAAAATATTATAATGTTATTTATCACTTATTAGATGGTTAGAGAATGAAGTGGATGACATGGGTCAACAAAAAGTAACATATAAAAAAAGTTTAATTGATGTTCTGTTTCTTTAAGGTTAATCCATTTCAAAATTTATTTCGTATTTGCAGTAGAATGCCTTTTCATTTGAATGACATGAACATGTAATCTTGAGTTTGTGATGGGATTGGACTGTTATGAGTTGGAAATTAAGCTCTAATATTTTATTTTAATATTTTACCCCCGCAAATTTTCCTTCATGTCTGGATGCCACTAATTCTTACATATGTATCATATTCATGAAAAATCTTCTAAATAATTTTTTTTTTGTTCATGTGATTTTTGCATTTATAGTTTAAATATGTCTCAGAAGCCTTAGGAATGAGAACTGGTCCATTTCATGAAATATCTAAGACACACTTCACATTTTCTTTATTATACAATGTTCTTATGTTATTGTGATGTTTTTGGGGTACATGATGTTTCGCCCACAATTCTTGCCATTCTCTGGTCGACTTTTGGTTATAGATGCTAATAAACCTTATTCAAAAGCTCATGCCACATTTTAAAAGAGCTTGGCTGAAAAGGAAGAAGAGAGTCGATTGATCTATTTCTGTTGCGGAATACACTCACATCTTTCACAGTTTATGAAAATGCTGAGGTAGACTAAACATTTGAGCAAATTGAATGTTGTTTTCTTGGATTCTAGGAAGAATTTCTGCATCAATGAAGGTATGATAATGTAATATCTTATTTTATAGTGGTAGCATGTATTTTAATAGTAAATGTCATGTTCAGAATGCTGAAATTTATCTTGGAGAGGTGCTGAAGTTGGGAGTTCCAATCGTATAAATGAGAGGTGTTTGGAGCTCCAAAAGAATAAAAAGGAAAAAAAATTTCTAAAATGAAGGTATTTTATAATCTTTATCTCAAGTGTTATTTATTTTATGTGATGCATAGCATTAATTATTTTATTTTTTATGTGAAGGTGTGCATTGGATAATTCATGTAAATGTCTTCACACAACATGATAGTGGTATCATGAATACATAAAGATTATTTAAAAACTTAAGGGAATAGGTTATAGAATATAGAGTAATTTATCAATATTTCCTATCTCCTAAGAATTAACAAAAAAAAGGCACTACAACATAAGTAGTTTTACATAACACCTAAAAAAAATATTATATAATAGCTTAATTGTATTATTATAGGCAATACATAACACTTTTAGGGTGTTGCTGTTGCCCCTGTTACCTATTGTCTTCACCTAAAAAAAATATTATCTAATAGCTTAATTGTATTATTATAGGCAATACATAACACTTTTAAGGTGTTGCTGTTGCCCCTGTTACCTATTGTCTTATGTAACACTTTTTTTTAATATAGTAACAATTTATATAAATGTTACTTTTTATTTTATGTAACACTTTATAAAAGTTACAATTAAATGTTTATATAACACTTTCTATATAATTAAAAAGTAAGATTGTAATAGCTTGGAATTGATCACTTGACCTATGGGTTGTAATGCATTCCATCTACCAACTTAACTAGTTCACTTACTTTTAAAAGTATTAAATATTTATTTTATTATACACTTAAGGTTCTTTTTTTTAAATAATAAAACTTTCTTATTATAATATTCTAACAATTAACAAAATATGATAGTATGAATATTGATTTAAACTATCTTTTGTAAATAATATTTTTGTTATTTTATAATTAAATTTTAAATAAAAAAATTAAAATACAATATACACAAGTGTTATATTATGAACTATGTATATTTTTTGTATTATATAACATTAAACCAATTTATTCTATTTTTTACAATTAAAATATTATAAAATATTATATATATTTTAAAATATATGTAACATAATTTTTATATATTTCATAAAAATATTGTATAATAATATATTTTAATATAATAAATTTATTTTATTTTATATAAAAATCTATATATAGAGAAGGGGTGCCATTCTTATAAATATTTATTCAATTAATATTAATATTATCAATATGAAGTATATAAAATATTATTTTAAAGTGGTATATATATAAATAAGTTATATATTTAGAAGTGTTACATACA
The DNA here is from genome assembly GCA_023678885.1 of Pogostemon cablin. Taxonomy (NCBI): domain Eukaryota; kingdom Viridiplantae; phylum Streptophyta; class Magnoliopsida; order Lamiales; family Lamiaceae; genus Pogostemon; species Pogostemon cablin. The sequence continues at coordinate 13,311,119 of CM042993.1, forward strand.
AATGTTATTTATAATATAAGTGTTATATTATAGCGTTACTTTTATGAAAGTGTTACATATCAAATGTTACTCATTTGAATATGTTATACAAAATGTGTGATATATATAAAAGTATTACATGCACATGTTACATATAAGAAAAGTGTTACATGCATCTGTTAAATATAAGAAAAGTGTTACATGTATGTGTTATTTATATAAAAAGTGTTACAAAAATATTACATATTATAATAATTTAAAAAGTGTTATTATTTCGAGTTAAATAAAATTAAAGTGTTACAACAAGTTGTTATGTAATGTTCATTATGTTGTAGTGAGGCTATCACAATCTGCATACTCATTCCAAAAAAAGGCTATGCATAAGCATATGTTCATTTAAGTTTTCTTGCTTCTACTTTATACATTTTATTTGGACTAACTAAACTGCAGCTTCAAAACTTTTTATGTAATGTCCACTACTCCACTTCTTGGAGTAGTGGGTGCAATTTTATTGTTCAGTTTAAATTTCCAATATGAAATCCCTTCAATAATATTGTACTACTTGAACTTTGGTGGGATGTTGAGTTTTTTTTCTTCTTCAGGTGGTAAATCAATGATGAAGTAGTTACTTGAGGGTAAACCTAATGAGAGCAAACAAAGTTGTTGTTACATCTACTTCTCCATAGACTTGACACTCTTATAATTTGAATAGTTGTGATGTATTCTGAAAATAGTTTGTATTCATGATACTTGCAGATTAATCTAAGAGTGTTTGCAAACTATACATGTTAACTACTTGAAAGTTATAAATGATCTCATAAGTGATTAGACATTATAATTTTATCAAAGACTCTTTGTTGATTGTAACTATTACTATTATGTGCATGATATCTAATTTTCTCTTCAGTTATATCTTAATCATAATTTTATAGTGCTCTTGACAGCTGCTTGCTTCTGTGTTTGATCTTATTACATTTTGACTGGTGCAGTCTACTTAATACTTGGTACATAACTGGTCATGTTAATATTATCCTCAAGAAGGAAATTGATTATAGTGACATGCTTTGAAACTGAGTTATTAATTTTATATTAAATTCTGATTGGGTGTCGGTCAATCATTATTGGGTTGTAGGTGAATTTCTATATTTTAATTGATTAGATATGAATATTCTTGACTATGCTTAATTAAGAGTGATATATGAAAGCATTAACATAATATTGATGATGAGTTCTATTTATTTGGCAATGGCTTGAAGTTGTTCTTTGTCGTGCTTTAATAAACACAATCCACACTGAGTAGTCTTTCTTTAAGCCTTTGGTTTTATATTTATTTTAGTTGAAAGCAAGATTCTTGAAGTGATTAAAAAGTTGGATTTGTTGTATAGATTGTGATTCTTTATGTAAGTGTTAAAGCTTTGCTTTTAATAATGCTTCTATGCTTTATTCAGTACATTAGGAGTTACATATTCTGTACATTAGTGGTGTGTGATGCACGGGATACCATAAAGAACCTGATCTCTTTACCATAAAGAAACGTCGGTTGACCATTAATGGTATAAATCTATTTTGTATTTTACATATTTGATACTACTGGGTAATTATGGAGGAGCAGAAGCTCACGGGAAAACCTGCCAGTTTATTTGCCAATAACGAAATTCAAGGCGGTAGCCAGGAAACCTTCGTTAGTAGAAAATAAATATTTAGTAGGTATTTATGACAATATACTTTTTCGTGGTGCACATATGTAAATCCTAATATATTCTTATTTTCTCTTTTACAGGGCAGATCAAGAGAAGCGGATGAGATTAAAAGAAGCTTGATCGAACTATTTCATTCATCTATTTTTTTTCAATTTCATAAGCTGGTAAGTTAAGCAAGTGTGATACTTAATTTTCCTATTTTTTGGTTCATTTATTTGATTTTGAAATTTCATCTTAGTTTTATTGATCTTAGTATAACCATTTTTGAATTCTATCATCATCTTAAAATTCTAATTATTATATTTCTTTGCAATAACATTGATATGGATAATGTTTTGTTTTTGTAGGTTTTGATTTTGTCCGGCTATAATGTCCAAATCCATATTCGGTAAATAATTTAATTTTCTTCCAATCTTTCATATTTACTGATTCATAGTGTTAATTTGTTTCGTTTTGTTTGATTTTATTCGCATAATTTATTGTTTGGAAAATATGGCAAATGCATTAGAACTTCTTATATGCTTCGCAGAAAGACCAATGTATGCTTTGCTGAAAGAGCACTTGATTTTTTGGTATGAAATGTGGCTAATGAATTTTTTAAAGTATCCTCTTCACTAAATATTAAACGTTTATATATTTATTCACGAAGAATAATGTTCTATTGCTGTAATATAACGTAAACCTTAACATGGGACCGAGTGAGTATATTTTATATACGTGGATGAAACTAAGATTGAGCAGCAAATAAAGAAAGCATCTTCTTCAGTTCATGTTGGAGATGATAAAAAGTGTAATGATGCCATGAAAGGCGAAGATGATTTAGTTTGCAATAGGGGAATGAAAATGATAAAACCTGTAGAAACTAAAGATTTGGTTTTAAATTTAAATAAAAAGAAAAATATCGAAAAAAATGAATCAAGTGGGAAGTTCAAGTTCTAAGGAAACACCAGTTGCTAATCCTGAAAAAAAGATAATTATAAAGAGGATTGTCAAAAAAAAGTTGCTGCAAAAAAAAAGTAAGGAAGAGGTTTGATGCCCGTGACAAAGATGATGCAACGATGATGCAACGGGGAAGAACATAGCTTCGGAAGTTGATCGGCAAAAGGATGATTCATCATTTAATCCTCCTGTGATGAAAACTTTTAAAAGAAAAAAGATTGTGCTAAAAGTTATTTTTTAAATGATTTGAGAGTTGATGCATCAAGAAAGTCGAGTCGTGTTGACTGTGTGGTCGTTTTTCTTTCTTTCAGCTCATTTTTATTTGTCAATCTACATTAAATTGTGTTGATGATATTATTTTTTCTACACTGTATATTTGTTATCTGATAATAGTTCAAGCGCGACATGTTAGACTATGCAGCTTTGGTGTTTCTAAGGCACACCATTAAAATCATACACAATCATCCTTAATTAATGGATTGATAATATCTAATCTTGAAATTAATTAATCTATTCATTAGACGTTCCACATCATTTTATTTTGTAATTTTTTTATGTAGCTTTAAATAATACAAATGCTAGTCGATAATTATATATTATTTATTTGTATTCAATTTATATCAATTATATTACTGTAACTTTTTAACTTTTAAATTTTTTTCTTTTACATAAAATTTTGCCCAAGTTTCAGGACATGAAAAACTTGTCAAACTATATATATATATATATATTGATCTTCAAAATAATTATAAAACCAAAATCGATACAAATGACAAAAAAATATTATAAGGTTAAAATTAAAATATTAAAATTAATATGTCTAAATAATTTTTACAGGAAAAACTATTTGATATACCCATTCTCGTAAAACGCACGGGTAAAATAAATAAATTTTCAAAGAAAATAAAATTTAATTTATAATATTCAATCTTTAAATTTAGCAAGTCTTTACGATTATACATCTTTCTAAATTTATCGTATAACTTTATTCGTCTTTAAAGAATTAGTATCAAATATTACAATATATATATATATATATTAAACACAATCCTTGCACGGGTCAAAATACTAGGGTATTATAAATATCGTGAGATTTTAGGGGATGTATAGAAAATTTGGATGAGAATAGTTGAGCTAATAATTAATTAGAGTATATATATATATATATATATATATATATATATATATATATATATATATATATATATATATATATATATATATATATATATATATATATATATATATATATATATATGTCTTATTATTAAGAATATGTTAATCTTGTTGGGTGCATTAGTAAAAGTCGCGTTACGAATAACAGATTAAAAAAAAAAAAAACATTCCCACCCACCCGTTAAACCCCTCAATCGCACATTCCCACCAATGCTCTTTCCCTCTCTAACGCGGAATGTGAAATTTGAAATCATTCTCGCTATGGTCAAGTGAAAGAATGAGGGTTCGACTGAGGACGTTGGAAAAGGGGAAAAAGGGGTAATGAATCCAAGGAAGAAGGTGAGAATGGCGAGGAGGAGAGAGAGAGTGAAGAGTGCGACATTTGTGCTGTTGACCGCGAAACGATTGAATTCAATCGAGAATCTCTTACGAAGCGGCTTCGGAAGGTGCCATTGATTATATGCTCAGTTACCTTAAGGGATTAAAGAGTATTCATTTCTTGAAACCAGGACTACCATTATTGGCTTGATTTTCCAGGTTGGTCTGTTTTCTTTTTCTTTTAATTGGCACTGACTTCAATTGATTTTACCGAATTTATAGTAGATGCTGGAATGATTCGAATTAGGGTTTTGCTATTTGTTTGTTTGTTATTTTTGGAAGCTGTGAATTAAGGTTTTTTCAAAGGGCTTTTGCCTTAGTATTTTTGTAAACTTGAAACTTATTTAATTCATAGAGGCATAAACTCGTAAGGGTTTCTATTATTATAAATATAGTACTGATGTTATGTTGACATGATTGGAATTTCATTGAACATTGCTTTGTGATATACCAAGGTAAATTAATTCTTGCAGACACAAGAGATAGGCTTGAGTTTGAAATTATTTATAATATGAAGGTAATAGAGTAATTAAATTGCACTGTCTTACATAATGCTCCAGGATGGTGTCATCAGTTTAGTCATGGATCAAATTCAATTGCACCGTCTTTGCATAATATGTTTCCTCATTATAAAAGGTTTCTGTAATTTGGTTTTCTTTCATGAAAACTTTTGTCATGTTCTGCATCGTTTTAGGGAAAATATCAAAATTTTCCCTTTTAAGTATGGTTAATTTCAATTAGTCCTTTTTTATTTGCAATTCTTAGTTTTTGTCATTTTTTTTTTTGTCCGATTTTGGTCATGTTTGTCCAAATTTAGCCCTTTTATCAATTTTAGTCACTTTTTTGTCCAAATTTTGAACCAAAATTGGACAATTAATTCTAACATAAAGGACTATCTTTGGACAAAAAAAAAGGATTAAATTTGAACAAAAAAGACCAAAACTGAGAATTGCAAATAAAAAAAGACTAAAATTGGACTCAGCCATACTTAAAGGATGAGTTTTGACATGTTCTAGATCTGCATAATTTTCCCAGTGCCTTTGGTTTATTCTTAAACACGTTAAATCCAGGAAGCCGTATGTTCTTAAAGCTATCGTAATGAAATTCCTTCCCTTATTTTTCCTTGCGAAGTCCACTTTCAGAGACTACTTTTCCCATCATTTGGTATATTTGTCAAGTTTTGATCTATCCCAAGAATTCAGAAGACATTGTATAGTTTCATTTCCGGTGGACTCCATTACTCACTGCAGATATCACTTTTTTTCTGAAATCACCAACACAAATTAAAAATAAAATATAATCCTTTGCCTTTTGCTAATTTAAAACTCATAATTCATGTGAATTGACATTTTATTTAAATATAAACTAGTAAACAACAAAAATCTCTATCTTCCAGCATGATGTTAATACCCAGCAATGCAGCAGCAATTAACTACAGTAGCCTTTTGTAAAATATCATTACATGTAACTTTCTATTTCATAGATTACAACCAATTGCTTGCTTTATCAAAATGATGGCATGGGCCATCATCTTAAATGTATAACTATATGTGGAATAAATGTTGTGTTACACTGTTACTCTTCCCTAATTTTGACCTCACAAATTACAATATGTTCAGGTTCCAGCTTTTTCTATGTTTTAGTGTGATTGTCTCAAGATAACTGAGATGGACTCCAGAAAATTTCTTCCTGTGGAATACGACCAAGTCAGGGTTCTAATTTTATGACATCCATTGTTTGTTTAAGTGTCTGCATTTGTTCATATATGTGGTGTGTATAGACCTTTGCTTGTACATACAACATGTGGATTCGCTCTATTACATCAGTGGGAGTTGGTTTACGAGCTGCATGGATCAGTGGTGCATAGCTGAAGCAGTTATGAAGGTTGGATCATCCAAACGGTTAAGAAACAGTTAAATGGAGGCAGTTTGATCAGCTGGATTGGTGAGCTGGGTTGGGCGGTTTCTTGTGTTACTTGCAACCTGCAATCTACCCTGCATTCATCTATGAGAGAGGGCTTTCAGATGGGTTTGCAACTGGATCAAGAGGTGCTATGGTCTACAAGATATAAAGCCAAGAACCTAGCATATCAGATTATATCAATTCATTCTTCAGTTTTCTGGTTTTTCTAATTGTTCTCTCTTGGCTTGTACTTTCATCCTTCAATAAAAGTCGATTACTCCCTCAAAGTGGACGTTGGTGTTCTTCGTCATGTTTACTTGGCCTCAAGATAGACGGTGTAGCAGCTGGACTTTGGCATACCGCATACCATCTGCATTCTACTGAGGGTGATGTTAATGCTTTTGGGGGAAATCAGTTTAGTCAAGGAACTCGTGCTGATCAATGCAACAACGGGCTCAGGTTCCCTTGCTGCAATGGCTGTATTTGAATCTAACTATCGTGAAGGGCTGAGTGTAAGTTCATATCTTTTCATTGTAGCATGTAAAAGCATGATAGATGATTTAGTAAATTGCATCAGCCAGCCACCTTTACTCTGGAGATTTTAATGACTTGGGAAGTGGAGGCAAGCTGATATCTGCGTAATTATAAAGGTGCCCTTTATATAGCCTTGATGATTATTACTAAAATTTGAATTGTGATAGGTTCACTTTTTAACCAATTTCTGTTAATGTATTGTTTCAGGGGAAGAAATAATACCTTCAAAATTATTCTCGACGCCAAACCCTCTCACGTATGTAAGTGAGAAGGGTTACTCATTCTCTAAGAAGACTGGTAAGCATTTTCTTGATTCACTAATTACACTTGAGTGACAATGTTGTTATGCAAGAAATTCTTATTTGCTCCTGTGGTGTATCTATGTGTGGATTAATTCTTTTCATTTTTATTTTTTTTCCTTTGGCTCCTAAAGAGGTGTTGCTTACTAAAATAACACCTCTTAAAGAGAATATAGTAGTGGTTGAAGGGGGAGGACATAATGGATCACACAATGGATCATCTGTGTCATTTTCGTACATCACTTTACTATTTCTATGATCGACGTGTAATTAGGGAAGAAAATCAAACTTTGCCCCTAATGTTTATACTTTCTTTTTTAAGGTATAGTTTCCCTCTCTATCCTAAGTGTCATTCATTCAAAGATGTGACACAAGAAATATTACACCAAAATGGCACGGAGAACCCGAACTCCCTAACTGAGTGGATCGAATGAGGGCAACTACTGGAATGCATCTCAATTCTCATGTCATATTCATTCATGCTTTCCCTTTTCCTCAGCATTGTATATGGATAATTTTTTAAGTTTTCAATATTCATATCTTCCACTTCTGATACTAGGACCAAAATTTAAGATATCTATTCCCATTATATATAGTGAAATAGTCAAAATTACTAAGACATTTACTAATAATTTATTTCTTCCTTAATTTTGTAATTGCATTGGTTTGGTAGTATATAAACCCAATGTAAACAAATATAATAGACATCACATTTAATTTAAGAGTGGTTAGAAAATTTTGGAGATCGTGCAATACAAGTCAAATGCAAAGAGGGGGGAGTCAGGTGCCTTTGGTTAACCTTCAAATTAATATGGGACTAAGCATGTGAGTGGGGTCTTAAATTCATTCAATGTCACAACTTTTCCAGACCAGATGATTTGGTTGATAGAGAGCCAATAAAATAATTTTATTTAATCTTGTAAGAATGAGGAAAGAATATTTGGGCACCATGATTGTGCGTTCGTTGAAGATAATGTAAATAATCATATGGTAAAATTTGTGTACAGATATTTAACTTATATCCACGCATAAAATGTCCATGAAATTTGGAACACATAATTCTTTTAGTGTAAGTAACGTAAGAAATCTATATGATTAACTGTGACATTTAAAATATATTACTAAAAATTAATAATAACATTAAATTTTACGTGTAGTTTTAAATATTAAAAATAAGTACAAATATTATTATTGTGTGATTAATTAAATATACGTGTTTTATGTGTGGTTAAAAAAATTACGGTATGTCTTGCGTGAGACTGTCTCATGTGAGATAATTTTTTAATTTTAAAAATAGTTATCACTTTCGCTATAAAATGTTATCACTTTTTATTTATACTATAAATTATTCATGAAATAGTATTATCACTTTTCATTAATTTATTATCACTTTTCTCTAAAAAAGTTATCACTTCCACGTAAGTTCTTACGTGAGACGGTCTCACACAACTCTTTGCCATACAATTATGTCATTATATTTGGCAAAAATAATTAATTAGTAAATAATTAATACCATTTGTTCCAGGAGATCGTGTAACACACACCATTCTCCATGGAGGGAATACAAATTACAAATTATATGAATTAGAAATTATTATTAAATTATAGTAATAATTAAATTTAATATTTAAATAAAATAACTCATTTCGAAACATATATTATCTATATGTATAAATAATTGTTTAAATAATTAAGGGCAGCACTATTGACACCCAAATGTTTACTAAGGGCACCCAATAATTGAAATTAGATGATTTGAAAATACTAAAATAACCTCAATACAAATTTTCTTAAAATATCACACCCAAATCTAAATTTTAAATTTTTTTTTTTTTACTTTACACACCCAAAACCCTAACTCTCACATAATATCTTCGTCAAGTCAGGCACCGGAGTGTAAGGTGATAGGATTCTCCACCCAATTAATACATTTAAATGTAATGTTTTGATAACCATTAATATTTACATTCATATCATCTTTAAACGGTGCAATATTTACATCCAGATCATCATCCAACAACAATGATAGAATCTTGGTGTTCAATTGTATTTTCATTTGGTTATGCTTAGATTTTTTGTAGCTTTGGAAAGGTACTAAACTGGTATCATAATCTTTTCTAATGGTTGCAAGGTCCTTAGAAGTGAGGGAAGACGAATTGTTCTGGAATTCATCGGAAAAAAAAAATCTTCTTTTTAAATTTAGAGGATCTTCAATTTTATCAAAATTAATGGGGGCTTAAACCCCGCAATCAAGCATGACAAAATTTATTAGTAATATCAACATGATCTTTTTATTATTATTTTTCTCGGCATGCATTTTGTTTGGGGAAATTGGAGAAAAATTCCCAGCGACTTACGAGAGCTTCATCGCTTGTTGGAGAAGAATAATTAATATTTCAAAAATAATTTCTACGATCGCTTCCTAAGTTTAAGTTGGAACTGCCACGTTCTTGGAATCGCTTATGATTTCCGGGAATAAGCTTGAATGACAAATTACCTTTCTCGGTGAAATACCGTCCATAGTTGGGTTATGGGTGTTTACATTAAAAAACAGTTTTTAAATTTTGGATTTGAATGAGTTATTTTAAGTATATTTGTATCAAGGTTATATTAGTATTTACAAATTATCTAATTTAAATTATTGGGTGCTTTTAGTAAACGTTAGGGTGGCAATAACACCTCCCAATAATTAAACAAAATATTTATATAGCGGCATGGCTCAAGCCACTTATATATCCACACATTTATGTAGCTACAAAATAGTTAAATGAAATTGTTTCACGTGATATTATATATATATATATATATATATATATATATATATATTTAAAATAATTATTATTTTTAGGGTCCATTGCTATTAGATACAATTTATGTGTCTATATTACTATTAGATACAAAAATAAATTATATTATTAATTAATACAAATTGAATGTATAAAATACCACTTTTATCCATATTTTAATTGTATTAAAAAATTAATTTAAAAGGTGTGATGCAAAAAGATAAAGTGTCCCACTAATTTCTCCACAAAAATAGGTGGGAGATAATCATAACGTATCTGCATGCAAATATTTCTGAATACATGATACATTTCCTACAACTATTTCTAATACATTGCATATATTTATTTCTGAATACATAATTAGCTATTTGGGATTATGATTATTAATAGTTAATTAGACACTGTATTAAAAAAAATATCCCAAGAACACGAGGCGGTAGCTCAGTTTCGCCTTTGATCATATCCACATTATTTTTATATTTAGTAATGTTTATGTTCAAATATATTTTTGTATATTTGTGTTCAAATAGTATGTATTTTCAAAAAATTTATTTTCAAATTTTATGTATTAATTTTTTTTAATATGTTTGTGTTAAAAATTATATATTTTTATGTTCAAAAGTTAATTTAATTTGTTAATATTCAAAATTTATGTATTTAAAAATATTTATTTTTAATATATTTGTGTTCAGAAATTATATATTTTGTGTTCATAAATTAATTTATACATAATCTGCGGATCTATGGAGGAGAGAGATTTCAATGTGTGAAATAATTTTGATATGGAAACAAGAGAGAAAATTATAATGAAGGATATGATCCTATCATTTTAATTTTTAACTAAATATATACATATTTTATCTACATGATGTATTTAGGGGTAATTGAGACTATTTATAGAATAATTTTATAATAGTTAATAATAAAATATATACTTTGTATCTACCAGTAATATTATAATATATATTTTGTACTAGATAGTAATAAATCCTTATTTTTATCAATTTTTTTTAAATGTTATTACTTTTTATTTAAACTAAAAATTTTTTATATCATAATTTACTGCACCCTGTCACTTTTTAGTAATCCAAGTATTATTATTTATTAAAATATTATCACTTTTATCCATTTTACTAATAATCTCACACAATTTGTTCGCCATTGAAAATTGTACACTCATTCTATATATATCTTAAGTATAGTATAACATAAACTTTTCTTGCTGACGTATCGTCTTCAGAGCGCTCCAATATTACGTGTAATTTTCTTAATTTTTTGGATTTTTAATACTTTTTTTAAATATTTTTCTTATTTACTTTTAATTAACTTTCTTATTTAATATTCTTTTTTTAAATAATGTGTTTCTTATTTTTGATAATGATTTTAATATTTTATTTATTTATTTGGGTATCATTAATTAATTACTAAATCTTTTAATATAATAAATTAATTAATATTAAATTAAATCATATATATAAAGGGAAAAAAGAATATTCCATATAATATTCTCTCACACCCCACCTACAAATAAGACTTTTTGGTTATTCATTCTAAATACTCACATCCAATTCTCCAAGAGGAATATGAGCTTTCTTTATGTTTATCTAGAGAATTGATTTATGAAAGTATAAAAAATTATTTCGATAGAGCGAATCAAGTAGAGATTCGATTTACCTCTAATAAATCGATTCAAGTATTCTTCAAAGGAAGAGAATTGATCGATTTATCTCTTAAGAATTGATTCTTCAAAAGGAAGAGAATCAAGTATTCTTGAATAGATTTGCATATTAAAAATCAATTTTTCAAGAGTAAGAGGATCGATTCAAGTATTCTTGAATCGATTTACATCTTAAGAATCGATTTTTCAAGAGGAAAAAAATCAATTCAAGTATTACCTTTTAAGAATCGATTCAAGTATTCTTTAAGATCTACTTTTAAAGTATTGATTAAAGTGAATCGATTTACCTCTAGAGAATAAGAGGTTGAAAAATTAATTCATGTATAGAAAAGCTTATGTTCTTTAAGTTAAATTATTATTTCATATCAAATAACATTAAAATTGAGTTTGTAATAATTTATTAATTTTTTAAAATTAGTATATTAATATTTATTTATTTGAATATATCTTAATTATTCAATTATGATATATGAATTACAAAATTTATTTACTTTAGTTGTTTATATAATTTGAAACTAATAAAATTTAAAGAAAATTTAAATTAATAAATTCATTACAAATTTATGAATATTTAAAAGAATAACATATATATAATTAATTTTATTATATTATATATATATATTGTAATACCCAAGCTTCTCACTACTAGTGTGCCAATATAATTTAATTTGTATTATGTGCATTTTATAATTATGTGACAATTGTTTCTCAATTTTATTGTGTGCATAAATATTTACGTGTATTAATTTGGATATATGAGTAAATTATTTTATGTGTATAAATACACTTTTCTTAATTATTAAATATCACACGTATTTTTATTAAAATATATATATATATATATATATATATATGAAAAGAAGAGTCAAAAGTGGCTGCTAGCAGCTAAATTGGAAATTTGGAAATGGCTGCAATCAGCCGTCACTTTCAATAAAAAAAAATTTTTTTTATTGAGGTTGTCGGCCACCTCCTCTACCCTTTTGCTATATATATGAGGTGTTGAGGAATTTATCACCTCACACCCCAGATCAATCTGCACGAAAAGAAAAGGAGGGAGAAAGGAGAGTGTGCCGGAACTGGACGAAAGAAATTAATTACGGATCTATAGTGTTATTATTGTCGGAATTCAAGTAAGTAGAAGTCCAACTATAATGCATAAATATGTTGTGTGTGAATTATGTTGCAAATTAATTGTGATTAGTTTAATTTTGTCATGAATTATTTGTGATTAGTTTAATTACAATATGAATTATTTGGGGTTAATTGGTGATACAAGTTGTGGATTTATGTGATTTGAAATTATATAATTGTCTTATATATATCTGTATGATTGGGGAAGATTTGGTTATAAGGATCTGTGTGATCCGAGATGAAGTTATTATTCTAAAAAGGGATCCGTGTGATCCAAGGTGAAGTGATTATTTTATAAATGTATTTGTGATTGAGGTGAAGTTGTTATACCAGAAGTGGATATGTGTGAATTAAAATTAAGTTGTTATTTTATTGTGATTAAATATTGATATTAATGTCATAAAAGATTTATGATGTATATTAAATTGCACTGGTTGCATACCATGCATAATCATGAAAAGTGTTTTCCCTAAAATTAATAAGATACTAATGGTGTGTGCGGCCACTATATATGCATCTCTGTCAGTGTTCGGAAAAATTATTCCCGATATTTTTATTAGGAGTCCGGAAAAATCATTCTCGGCACTATTTTCGGGGTTCGGAAAAATCATCCCCATTGAGCTCATTTGGAGTGCATATCATAAGTGTGTCATGGGGATCCCGCAACATGAACAGTTTTCAAGATAAAATAGACCAACTAGAAAGATTAGAAAATAAATGCATTTTCATGCACTATCATGCATGATTTTTACTTACTGAGATTTTTATCTCACTAGTTTATGCATTGTAGGTGAGCCGGATGATATTTGAGTATGTGATGTACTGTGCAAGCTGTGGAGCTCCTACAGGGTTTGAGCAAGATGTACATAGATGACGACCTGTTGGGCTAGACCGTGTGTTTATTTTGTTTCCGCTGATATTTTATTATGTAATATAATAAGTATTATCACATGTTTGGGTGGTTTGAAGTGGTGTCAGAAACCAGTTACGTATGTTGAACTGGTGTGATGATATTGGTTATAAACATATTATGTAAAAAAAAATATGTGCAGATTTTATAATGATGATGTTTATGTTAAATAGTATTAAAGAATTATGAGTTATGAAAAGTGGGTCGTGACAGAGTGGTATCATAGAACGGTTTGGGTCCTGCAGACTATCTATGTACATGAACTCATTCCTTGGGAGAGCAGTTTTGCGTGTAAGTGTTATTTTTCTTCTGTGTTGTTATGTGTTTTATAAATTATATTGGCCATTTGGTGTAGGACTTGTAGTTGGTAGACAAAATAGAAAGAATTATGGGTGAAAGTTCTGAAAGTGATAGAACTGCTGAGCAAATAGCACCTACTGAAGGAAATAATAGTGATGCGGTGATTACTCGCCTGATGGAACTGGTAGAGCGCCAGTCCCAACAGATACAACAACTGATTCAACAGAGAGATATGAGTGGACAACCAGAGGTTAATATTAATCACGATCAACGTCAAGTAGAACGTGTGGTAATGGTTTGTGAAAGGTTTCGAAAGCTGAGCCCTCCAATATTTGAGGACGCAGCAGACCCCACAGATGCAGAGGATTGGTTACGCACGGTGGAAAACATGTTTCAATATAGTAGAATTCCAGAGGGGGACAGAGTGATATGTGCTTCTTTCATGTTACGAGGAAGTGCAGGCTACTGATAGGATACGATTAAAAGTATCGAGGATGTCACGAATATGACATGGGAAAGGTTCAAAGAACTTTTCAGAAATAAGTACTTTACGGCACCAGTGAGAATGATGAAGATGAATGAATTCATACAGTTAAAGCAGGGTGGGATGTCAGTCACAGATTATCTTCGTAAGTTTGAACTGTTGTCAAGGTTTGCAGAACATATGGTGAGTACGGAGGCATTAAAAGTGGAGAGATTCGTGGAAGGCTTAAGGCCTGAGCTTTTCAGAGATGTGAGTATGGCGGGACTGCATGGAACAACATACTCACAAGTGGCAGAAAGGGCCCAGATTGCTGAACAAGCAGAGATGAGGATCAGACAAGCGCAACCTGTCAGACGTCAATTTCAGCAGAAATCAATGCAGCAGTTTGGGAGAGTTGATAAGAGGCCGATGCCATTTCAGAGGCCAAAATCAAATTTTCAAGTGGAGCAAGGACAAATACAAGGAGAACCAAACAAGCGTCCCAAGTTCGATCAAGGGAAAGTGCCACCGGTGCCGCCACTACCGATGTGTCCAAATTGTTTTAGACCACATGGTGGAGAGTGCCACATTCCTCCGAGAACATGTTACACATGTGGAGAGAAAGGACATATGACTATTACTTGTCCTAAGAAAGGAAAACAAGGGCAACAGGTGAGAGTTCCAGCAAGAGTATACACTTTGACGCGGGAGGAGGCAGATGCGAACCCCTCAGTTGTCGCTGGTAAGTTTTCCATTTTTGGCATTTCTACCTATGTGCTATTTGATTTTGGAGCAACACATTCATTTGTATCCACTGAGTATGTGAGGAAGCTGGGTGGAACATCTAACTTAATAGAAGCTAATTATGAGGTGATGATACCTTCTGGTGAATCAAAGCAAACTAATCAACTTCTTCGAGGTTGTGTTATTCCTATTGAAGGAAAACAACTCCTCGCTGACTTAATTGTGTTAAATATGAATGATTATGATATTATATTGGGTATGGATTGGCTGTCAAAGTATGGTGCGACAATAGATTATCAGAAGAAGAGTATTACTTTTCAGCCATTGAAGGGAGAACCATTTACTTTTGTTAGGATCAAGAAAATTTTCAGATTTCCTATGATATCAACAACAAAAGCACAACGGTTGTTGGAAAGTGGTTGTGAGGGGTATCTAGTGAGTGTAATGAATAATGAGGGGCAACAATGTCCAGTTCTTGATAATGTACCAGTAGTTCGGGAATATCTGGAGGTATTTCCAGATGATCTTCTAGGTTTGCCACCAGACCGGGAAATAGAGTTTGTTATTGAGTTACAACCAGGAACTGCTCCTATATCTAAAGCGCCATACAGAATGGCACCAGCTGAATTGAAGGAATTGAAGATACAGTTACAAGAGTTGCTAGACAAAGGATTCATCCAACCTAGTTTCTCCCCTTGGGGAGTACCAGTTCTGTTTGTTCGAAAGAAGGATGGCACATTGAGGATGTGCATTGATTATCGGGATCTCAACAAAGTTACTGTGAAGAATAAATATCCATTGCCTCGCATTGATGATCTATTTGATCAGTTACAGGGTGCAGCTATCTTTTCGAAGATTGATTTGCGATCGGGGTATCATCAGTTGAAGATTAGAGAGGAGGATATTTCGAAGACTGCATTTAGTACAAGGTATGGACATTATGAATTTTTGGTGATGTCGTTTGGTTTGACAAATGCTCCGGCAGCATTTATGGATTTGTTGAATAGTGTATTTCAGGAATTTCTCGATAAGTTGTGATTGTGTTTATCGATGATATTCTAATTTACTCTAAGAATAAGAAGGATCATGCACTGCACTTGAGAAAGGTGTTAGAGATTCTGAAGAAGAAGCAGTTGTATGCGAAGTTCAAAAAGTGTGAGTTTTGGTTAGACCGAGTTATTTTCTTGGGACACGTGGTATCGGGAGAAGGAATTTCAGTGGATCCAGGTAAAGTAAGAGCGATCCATGATTGGCCACAACCCTCAAATCCCACTGAGGTTCGTAGCTTTCTTGGATTGGCGAGATATTATCGAAGGTTTGTTGAAGAATTTTCTAAGATTGCTTCACCATTAACACAGTTGACCAGGAAGAATGTGAAGTTCACATGGACGGAGGAATGTGAACAAAGTTTCCAAGAATTGAAGAGACGATTGACATCAGCACCTATTTTAACTATTCCTATGGAGACAGGAAACTTCAAGGTTTACAGTGATGCTTCAAAGAATGGTCTTGGGTGTGTATTGATGCAGAATGGGAAAGTGATAGCTTATGCATCCAGACAGTTAAGAGAGTATGAGAAGAATTACCCAACTCATGATTTAGAGTTAGCCGTAGTGGTGTTTGCACTCAAGATTTGGAGGCATTATCTGTATGGGGAACGTTGTGAAATCTATACTGATCATAAGAGTTTGAAGTACTTTTTCACTCAGAAAGAGTTGAATATGAGGCAAAGAAGATGGTTGGAATTGGTGAAGGATTACGACTGTGTTATCAATTATCATCCGGGAAAAGCCATTGTAGTTACTGATGCATTGAGCCGAAAGGCAATACAGAATGTAGCTGCTATGACTATAAATCAGAAACCAGAGTTGCTTGATTTGCAAAAGATGGGTGTGGAGATCATTCAGAAAGGATCGTTGGAAGCAAGGATGACAGCTCTGACACTTCGACCAACTATGATGGATAAGATTCGACAGAGCCAACAGGAGGATAAGTTGTTTGACAAGATAAAGAATGATATCAGCTCTGAAAAGTCTTCTGACTTCCAATTAGGAGATGATGGCGTGATTCGTTATGGAGGTCGATTATGTCTACCTGAAGTGGATGACATTCAGAAAGAAGTGATGGAGGAAGCTCATTCAACACCGCACTCTGTACATCCAGGAGCTACTAAGATGTATAGAGATTTGAAGTCATATTATTGGTGGCCAGGGATGAAGAGAGATGTTGCTCGATATGTAGAGCAATGTCTGACTTGTCAGCAAATCAAAGTCGAGCATCAGAGACCAGCAGAAACTTTACAACCTTTATTTATTCCAGAATGGAAGTGGGAGAATATCACGATGGATTTTGTTATCGGGCTACCGAAGATAGTGAAAGGTCACGATGCCATTGGGGTTATTATGGATCGATTGACTAAGTCAGCTCATTTTCTTCCTATTAGCTCTACGTATTACATGGATCGTTATGCCCAACTATATATACAAGAGATTGTCAGACTCCATGGAGTACCACTTACCATTGTGTCAAACAGAGATACGAGATTCTTGTCTGCTTTCTGGAAGAGTTTACATAAGGCGTTGGGGACACAATTATCTTTCAGCACAGCATTCCATCCACAGACAGATGGTCAATCAGAGCGTACAATATAAATCTTGGAGGATATGCTCAGAGCGTGTGTGTTGGATTTTCAAGGTCAGTGGAGTAAATTTTTGCCTTTGATAGAGTTCTCGTACAATAACAGTTATCAGTCTACCATCGGGATGGCCCCATATGAAGCATTGTACGGGAGAAAGTGTAGATCTCCAGTATATTGGGATGAAGTTGGAGAGAGAAAATTTTTGGGTCCAGACTTGATTCGTGAAATGTCAGAAGCTGTTACCCGTATACGAGAGAAGATGAAAGTTGTTCAAGATCGGCAAAAGAGTTATGCAGACAAACGGAGGAGAGAATTGGAATTTGAAGTGGCTGATCAGGTATTTCTGAAAGTATCTCTGATGAGTGTGTAAATTCACAAGTTTGGCACCATGTTTTGTGCTAGTTTTGGAAAGTTTTGATGTGGAAATAGGTGGAAAACCTATATATATATATATGAAAATGAGAGTCAAAAGTGGCTGCTAGCAGCCAAATTAGAAATTTGGAAATGGCTGTAATCAGCCGTCACTTTCAATAAAAAAAAAATTTGATTGAGGTTGTCGGCCACCTCCTCTACCCTTTTGCTATATATATGGGGTGTTGAGGAATTCATCACCTCACACCCCAGATCAATCTGCACGAAAAGAAAAGGAAGGAGAAAGAAGAGTGTGCCGGAACTGGATGAAAGGAATTAATTACGGATCTTTACGGATCTATAGTGTTATTATTGTCGGAGTTCAAGTAAGTAGAAGTCCAACTACAATGCATAAATATGTTGTGTGTGAATTATATTGCAAATTAATTATGATTAGTTTAATTTTGTCATGAATTATTTGTGATTAGTTTAATTGCAATATGAATTATTTGGGGTTAAATGGTGATACAAGTTGTGGATTTATGTGATTTGAAATTATATAATTGTCTTATATATATCTGTATGATTTGGAAAGATTTGGTTATAAGGATCTGTGTGATTCGAGATGAAGTTATTATCCTAAAAAGGGATCCGTGTGATCCAAGGTGAAGTGATTATTTTATAAATGTATTTGTGATTGAGGTGAAGTTGTTATACCAGAAGTGGATATGTGTGAATTAAAATTAAGTTGTTATTTTATTGTGATTAAATATTGATATTAATGTCATAAAAGATTTATGATGTATATTAAATTGCACTGGTTGCATACCATGCATAATCATGAAAGATATTTTCCCTTAAATTAATAAGATACTATTGGTGTGTGCGGCCACTATATATGCATTTCTGTCAGGGTTCGCAAAAATTATTCCCGATATTTTTATTAGGGGTTCGGAAAAATCGTCCCCATCACTTTGCTAGAGTTCGGAAAAATCATTCTCGGCACTATTTCCAGAGTTCGGAAAAATCATCCCCATTGAGATCATTTGGAGTGCATATCATAAGTGTGTCGTGGGGATCCCGCAACATGAACAGTTTTCAAGATAAAAGAGACCAACTAGAAAGATTAGAAAATAAATACATTTTCATGCACTATCATGCATGATTTTTACTTACTGAGATTTTTGTCTCACTAGTTTATGCATTGTAGGTGAGCCGGATGATATTTGAGTATGTGATGTACTGTGCAAGCTGTGGAGCTCCTACAGGGTTTGAGCAAGATGTACATAGATGACGAACTGTTGGGCTAGACCGTGTGTTTATTTTGTTTCCGCTGATATTTTATTATATAATATAATAAGTATTATCACATATTTGGGTGGTTTGAAGTGGTGTCAGAAACCAGTTACGTATGTTGAACTGTTGTGATGGTGTTGGTTATAAACATATTATGTAAAAAAAAAATTATATACAAGTTTTTATAATGATGATGTTTATGTTAAATAGTATTAAAGAATTATGAGTTATGAAAAGTGGGTCGTGACATATATATATATATATATATATTATATATATATATATATATATATATATATATATATATATATATATATATATATATATATATATATATATATATATATATATATATATATATATTACATTATTGGGTAGGTCTTGCGTTAAACGGTCTCACGTGGGACCATTTTACACTTTTTAAAATTGATGTCACTTTCGCTATAAAACAATATTACTTTCGCTATAAAATGCTATCACTTTTCATTTATACTATAAATTGTTCATGAAATAACATTGTCACTTTTTATTAATTTATTATCACTTTTTATTATAAAAGTTATCACTTTCTGACCATATCACGTAAGCCCTTACGTGAGACGGTCACACACAAAGGCCTACATTATTTACTTTTAATTAATTTCCTTATTTAATTTTTTTTTTAAATAATGTGTTTTTTATTTTTAATAATGATTAAATTTTCATATTTTATTTATTTATTTTGGTATCATTAAATAATTACTAAATCTTTTAATGCAATAAATAAATTAATTAATATCAAATTAAATTATATATATAAAGGGAAAAATATTCCACATATAATATTTTCTCTCATCTCACTTATAAATAAGACTTTTTGGTTATTCATTCTAAATACACACATTCGATTCTCCAAGAGGAATATGAAATTTCTTCAAGTTTCTCTAGAGAATTGATTTATGAAAGTATAAAAATTAAATAAATATATTAGTAACTATTTAAAATATTTTAATAATTTTATTTTAATTAATTATAAAATGTTTGACCATATTTTTTTTTATAAATAATCAATATATATTAAGTATAGTATAGCAAAGTCCTTTGTCATTTGATTCGTTCACGTATAATCTAACTATTTATTTATTTTTCTTATACACTTATTATGACTTATTTACGTTAGTATCATTAATTGCAATTAATAAATAAATATTCCAATATAAATATATTAATTAGTATCAAATCAAATCATGTATAGAAAAAAAATTGAGATTTTTTTTATATATAATTGATATTTATTTTAGAAATACAGTAAAATTAAGAATTTATTACTAAGAGTTACATATTTTGATTATAATTACATTTGAATACAATGAAAAAATAAAATACTAACAACTATATAAATATACAACAAAGAGACAAAATTGCGTCTATGTGATTTCACATTTTTTTAGAGAGACGGGGAGTAATAAATAATTAGAATATATGTACATATATATTATGAAGTAACATTTAAAAAAAATACAAGTCAAGATTCTTTCAAATAATTAGAATATATGCACATATATATATATATATATATATATATATATATATATATATATATATATATATATATATATATATATATATATTAATTTTTTACATGATTTAGTTATACATTACATCATCAAAAGTCATAATTTAGTTATACATTACATTATCAAAAGTAAAATATTATAATTTGTTGCAAATTCTTTACATTGACGAAAGAAATTGTCTAGCTCTAAGAAAAAAAATTGCTTAATTAATGTTGTTATGGTATATAACACGAATTATTTAATTATACTGGTATGAAACCCGCGTACAACACGAGATCATTTAATTATTATTCTTATTTTTTATAATTAAATAATCCGTGTTATATAACGTAACAACATTAATTAAGCAGTTTTTTTTCTTACAGCTAGATAATTTATTTAGTCAATATAAAGAATTTGCAACAAATTATAATATTTAACTTTTGATAATGTAAAGTATAACTAAATCACGTAAAAAGTTAATACATATGTACATATATTTTAATTATTTGAAAAAATCATGACTTGTAATTTTTTTAAATGTTACTTTATAATATAAGACAATTAAAAATTATTTATTACTCTCACTGTTTCTCTAAATCAATGTGCAACTGCATATGAGCAATTTTGTCTCTTTGTTGTATATTTATATACTTGTTAGTATTACATTTTTTACATTGTATTTAAGTACAATTATGATCAAAGTATGTTACTCTTAGTAATAAACCCTTAATTTTACTGGTTGTCTAAAATAAATATCAATTATATATAAAAAATCTCAATTTATTTTTTATTTTCTATACATGATTTGATTTGATACTAATTAATTTATTTTTAACGAATAATTTATTTATTTATTTCAACTAATAATACTAAAGCAAATAAGTCATAATAAGTGTATAGGAAAAATAAATAAATAGTGAAACCATACGTGAACGACACCGTTAGCGAAAAAGGACTTTGCTACACTATATTTAATATATATATATATATATAGTTATTTATGGAAAATAAGATCAAATATTTTATAATTAATTAAAATAAAATTATTAAAATATTTTAAATAGTTGCTATATATATATATATATTAAAATATATGTAATATTGTAAATAATATTTAAATGGAGCATTACTTTTTACTCATGATTATAGTTTAGTATTTTACTCTTAATTTACTATATAATAATAATTCTATTTCCATTAATTGTTATTTTTAAGAAACTAATGTAAAAATATATATAATATAAATAAAATTAATTTATATATAATATTCTTTTAAATATTCATAAATTTGTAATGAATTTTTTTTAATTTTATTAGTTTCAAATTATATTATATAAACAACTAAAGAAAATAAATTTTATAATTTATATGTCATAATTGAATAATTAAGATATATGTAAATAAATAAATATTAATATACTAGATTTAAAAAATTAATAAATATTTACAAACTCAATTTTAATGTTGTTTGATATGAAATAGTGATTTAACCTAAAGAATTTAAACTTTCGATTCTATATAGTATGAATTAGTTTTTCAACCTCTTATTCTCTAGAGGTAAATCGATTTAAGAGTACTTGAAATGTCGATCCTCTTTCATTTGAAGAATACCTGAATAAATAATTTACAGGTAGATCTTAAAGAATACTTGAATCGATCATCTTACTTTTGAAAAATTAATTTTTAAGATGTAAATCTATTCAAGAATGATTCGATTCTCTTCCTCTTGAATAATTGATTCTTAAGAGGTAAATCAATTCAAGAATAATTGAATCAGTTCTCTTCCTCCTGAAGAGTACTTGAATCAAATTTTTAGAGGTAGATCGAATCTCTACTTGATTCTTCGTTCTATCGAAATAAATTTTTATACTTTCATAAATCAATTCTCTAAAGGAACTTGAAGAAAGCTCATATTCCTCTTAGAGAATCGAATGTGTGTATTTAGAATCGATTGTGTGTATTTAGAATGAATAACCAAAAAGTCTTATTTATAAGTGGGGCGAGAGAGAATATTATATGAAATATTCTTTTTTTCCTTTTATATATGATTTTATTTGATATTAATTAATTTATTGCATTAAAAAATTTAATAATTAATTAATGATATCCAAATAAATAAATAAAGGAAAAGCCACTGATAGATACACACTTTTACCCTAAATTACTATGAGATACAATGAATTCAAATAATTACTCTCACATACAAAATATTAAAGTAAAATATCAAATATAACCTTATAATCCCACACACTTTTAAACCACAAACCTTAATCCCTCGCCCACCCACCCACTGCTGGACCGTCGGACCTCCGCTGTCGGCTGCCAGACCTTCACCGGGCCGTTGCCTGACCTCCGTCGGCCGGCTACCCGACCACCGCCGGACCTCCACCTAACCACCCCAAAAAAAATTCAAAGCAAAATGTGTAAAAATAAAATTATGCAAAATAAATTTATACAAAACAAATTGTGCAAACACATAGGGGTATTTATGGTATCACAATCATAATTGTGTACTTATGAGTATTAGTTCTTTGAGTCATGTAGTTTATAGCAATTATGCATTATTTTATGTATCCCACAGTGAATGACCCATAAATAAAATATTTAAAATTTAATCATTATTATAAATAAGAAACTCATTATTTAAAAAAGAAAATATTAAATAAGGAAGTTAATTAAAAGTAAATAAGAAAATATTAAAAAAATAAAAAAATTGAGAAAATTACACGTCACTTTGGAGCGCTCTGAAGACGACACACAAGCAAGAAAAGTTTCTGCTGTTGTGGATATATATATATATATATATATATATATATATATATATATATAGTTGATCTACTGTACAATTTTTGTACACTAAAAATAGGATCCATATTTAAAAGTGAGTCAACTATATAATCCTAATATACTCAAATGGATCATTCAGTCATCCACGCCATTCACAAAATCTGCCTCTCCTTCTCCAAGAAATCTGTCTTTCCTTCTCCATGCCATTCGCGCTCTCAATCCAGATCTACGCTGCATCTACGCCCTTCCCTTCCAGATCTACGCTGCCGCCTCTCAATCTGTCTTTCTGTAGTTGATCTACTGTACAATTGGTGTACACTAAAAATAGGATCCATATTTAAAAGTGAGTCAACTATATAATCCTAATATATCCAAATGGATCATTCAGTCATCCACGCCATTCACACAATCTGCCTCTCATTCTCCAAGAAATCTGTCTCTCATTCTCCACGCCATTCGCGCTCTCAATCCAGATCCACGCTGCATCTACGCTCTTCCCTTCCAAATCTAGGCTGCAACCTCTCAATCTGCCTTTACGCCTTCCTTTCCAAATTCCCGCTGTCTCGTACGCGCCGATCCATCCACCGTCTCCTTTATCATTCCACTGTCTCGATTCGTTTGTCCGTCTGTTTTCTCTCTCTTCTCTCACAATTTGCTCATTTCGTCTCCTTTTTCTTCCCTTTGTTGATTATAGATGTTGATTGGTATAAAATTATTGTATTAAAATTAAGGTTAGAATTAGGGATTAAGTTTTGAAGTGTTGAATTAGAGTTAGGGCCAGAATTAGGGATTAGGTTTTGAGTTAATTTTTTATTCGACTGATTGGAATAAGAGTTTGGGTGGAGGATCCAGTGGAGGAATTAAACTTGATTATTTGGTGAATGAACTGTTGGGACATATATAATACAATAATGTATAATGCATAAGTTTTAATTAATTAATGTATATATTTATTTTCACAAATGTATTCTTTATATTAAATGTAAGTTAATATATATAAATATAAATGTAATCTTTATACATTAATGAATTACAACATATACGTTAGTAAGTTATAACTTATCGCTCCAGCAGATTTGTTCTTCATAGATTGATTCTATATATTAAAATAAAATGTAATAATATATGTGAATGTATTACATCTTATACTAAAATGTATAATTTTGTACTAACATGTATAAAAAAATTAATAAATATATTGATAGAAATAATATTAATATTGATTTTTAAAATAATAATAATACTCCTACATTTATTGAGAAAAACGTATACATTATTAAATTACAACTAATACAATTGATTATGAAAATGCATATTAAAAATCAATAAGATGTAATACAGTTTTTATGTATAAAGTTAATAATACATTTTAGAATAAAAAGTAATACATTTATATGATTAATTTTATACACTACCTAATAAGATTTGATACAATTTTTATATATAAAGTTAATGATACATTTTAGAATAAAAAGTACTTCCTCCGTCCCGTTTCAATACTTACGTTTGCTTTTTGCATGTTGATTAAGGAATATAATATTTTAATAGATAGTAGGTAAAAAGGTAGTAATATTTAATGTAAAGTGTGTAGGTGTATTAGTGTTAAATGTGGGTCCCATGATGATATATTAATTATTTTAGGTGGGTCCTATATGCCAAAAAGAGAAATGTAAATATTAAAATGGAACGCCATAAATAGAAACATGTAAATATTGAAATGGGACGGAGGGAGTAATACGTTTGTATGTTTAAATGTATACATTACCAAATAAAAAAATTAAAACATCCCACACAATTTCCACCCACCAATTCTACAATCTTATTAAATTATTATAATCAATTGAAAGAAAAATCGTCAACAATCATCATAATTTTCACTTTTCGCTCCAAAAATTGTAAAAATGAAGAACAATCAACTAAATACAATCTTTGAAATCCATTGAAATTATAAAAAATAAGAAGATAAGAAATTTCTAAATGTTCGAATAATTGAAGAATCACATCCACGTATGAGTTAATTTTCTGAATGTGTGAAGAATTAGAGAATTAGATGTTAGATTGTATACTAAAAGCCTAGCTTTTGTATTGAACAATATTTTAACAATTTTATTTGAAATGAGAATCATTTGATCAAACGTTTTGCATATTATAAATTGTTTATTTATATGTTTGTGCAAAAGTCCATTTACTTTATATTGTAGATAATATGTTGTGCGACAACACACAGAAGATCATATTATCAGTTTTCTTATAAAGTATAAATAGATGCTCACAACCGAGATAGACGGGGTCTATCTATCGGGATGGTTGTAGTGTGATTTGGTATTAGTTTGTCTTGACTATAGAATCACATTAGTGCACCTTGTGTGTATTGAGCAGGACCGTTTGAGATCGTTCGACTTGTACTGTCTATATAGGAGAATTTGATCTCAGTTATTATGGATGTTCGTGCTCTTAATCCCTATAGAATAACCTCGACACGTAAGGCAGTGTATATTTTTTTGATTCATCAATGGGTGAGATTTACATATATTAAATCAACAAACTCGGTGAGTTGGGAAATAGTATTGTCTCTATGGTATGCTGTTGATTGTAGAAGGAATCCATGTCCGACATAGGTTGATGATATCCCCTTGAGGAGCTCATAAGGTTTATCATGTAAATTTTGCAAGTGGATTAATTCCGGCATGATAATAAGATTGAGTGGTACTACTCTCGGAAGAGATATTAATTAATTTGAGTTGTCAGTAACTTAATTAATTAATGGGCATTGTATATCTTAAACATGGGGAGATTTTCGGGCTCATAATAAGAAGGTGCCCATAACGTAATTATGGGATTGGAAAGGTGATGAGTGATATTTTCACCTAGATTTTAGTGTCTTTTTATATGTGTTTTCGTATTATTTTACCCGTATTTTATGTACTATTTGGTTGTGTTTTGTGTTTTTATGGAAATGTGTGTGAATGACCTTAAACCTATAATTTTCACTTTTTATTGGATGCTAGATATGATAAGGAAGATGTAGGAAAAAGCGGATCTCAATTTGGAGTTGAAACGAGGGAGAACGAGCCAAAACAGTGAAGAAAACAGGGCAGCAGCAACACGACTGGCCGTGTCGGGAGCACGAGTCGTGTCGCAGCACACGACTCGTGTTGCTAACACGGGCCTGTCCAGAATGGCCGTGCGGCGACATCTATTTATCCAACACGACCACCACTTGGTCGTGTTGCGGAGCTCGACTCGTGTTGCAGCACACGACCCGTGTAGCCAACACGGGCCTGTAAGCGATGGTCATGTGGGAGCATCAGTTCACGCAACACGGGCACCTTATGGCCGTGTTGCGCCACACGACTCGTGTCGTGTCAGGGATCAGAAAAATTTAGAATCCTTCTAGAAGCTTGTCAAGGAGTATAAATACCCCTCTATTCAGATTTTATGAAGAGAATCCGATTTCCACCACTTCCACACACACCTCACACACCATTTCTTCCATTTTCCACCATCATCTTCATCCATTCTTCATCCACCCATCTACACTTGATCCCCTCCATCAAATTCACCATCCAAGTGATCAAGGAAGCAAGGGAGAGTGAGATCACAAGAAGAAGAATGAGATCTCCATTGAAGCACTTCAAAGGGGGAATCTAATTCTAATTTTTGTGCATTTCTTTATAGATTGATCATGTTTTGTAAGGATCTTAATGTCTATGTTAATTTTCTTATGGATATGAGAGGCTAATCTCCTTTGTGAGATTAGCTCCATGATTGGTGTTGGATAATTTAGTTTTTTTATGCAAATTGATTTTAATCTTGAATGGGCTTTGTGTTATTTCTATCATTGATTGTTGATTGCTTGATGTATATGATGATTTGTGTGATTAATTGTCATGGGCATGTGATTAGATTGAGAAATCAATTATGTGTTTAGGATAGTTCATTGAATCATTTCATCATACACTTCATGTGCATTAATTTAGAATGAGATAGAGATATCCTTCTAGATTTAGAACCCTTTGATAGAACATTTGATTAGCTTAATCGAGAGGTTGGTTGATTAAATGAGGAGACCCAAACAATTAGTGAATTCATAGTACCTTAAAAGGGAATATTGCTTATGATTTAGTACCTAATTAGGGAACTCATAGAGTAATTAGTACCTAGTGGGAGGTGTTTGCTATTGTCTCGATCCTATGTGCGTTTGGGAGCCTTGTTGAGGGCCTACATCCTATCCATCTCGAGAGAGAGTTTAGGTGGAATTAGTGATCGCTTCTATACCTTGTCCATGAGAGATTAGAATTAATTGCATGATTACTTAATTATCTATGCCATGATTGTTGTTAATCTCATCCTTGCATCATTTGGAACCATCTTATCTTTGCATTCATTTTATCCTTATTTCTTGCTTTAGCATAACTGCATTCATTTGCTCCTATCCGCTCCTTTCCGTCGTCCTTATAAAATCACGATAAACTTGAGATCGCTTAAACTCTAGTACCTTCCTCCCTGTGGTTCGATAAATTCTTGAATTGGTCAACCCAACTACTAACGGCCAATCAAATGGCGCCGTTGCCGGGGAGGTAACGGTCGCTAGTAGTTTGACGAAGGATTGTTTAGAGTGGTCTTAATAAGGACTTTTTTTTTTTTTTGCATCTTATATTTGCTTTGGAAAATTTTGTTCTAATTTTTCTTTCTTTTATAGGTGCATACCTTGAGAAGGAAGAAGAAGGAGAGCAACCCCAAAAATATGATCTACATGGATACTCTTCGAGATATGGTGAATAGAAGTGTTCATTCCGCTATGAACACACAAGAAAATTTTCAAGGATTTCAAATGCCAAATTGGGAGCCTAATTTGCAACCGGATTACGGAGTACAAGATATGCAATTCCAACAACAAGGTTATGAGAATTTTGGAGTTCCTCATCAAATGCATCATCAAGTATACCCTCAAGGTGTGGAAGATGGTTTTCAAGGAAATTTTTCTAGAAATCAAGATGGAAATCAACCACAACTATGGGGAGATTTTCAAGACTCCAACACCTCTTATTCCG
This sequence comes from Pogostemon cablin, assembly GCA_023678885.1. Lineage (NCBI taxonomy): Eukaryota > Viridiplantae > Streptophyta > Magnoliopsida > Lamiales > Lamiaceae > Pogostemon > Pogostemon cablin. The sequence continues at coordinate 13,339,702 of CM042993.1, forward strand.
CCCAACTTGACTATAGAGAGAAGCTTAGAGATGAGTTGATCGAAAAGATTATGGAGCGTATGGAGAAGGATAGTAAGTCTAATCAAGCGTGGATTGATAGAATCGGAAACTTGTGTGAAAGGATGATGAATACAATGGTAGCATTCGATGTTAAGTTGGATTCATTGGAGCACCAAGTAAGTCAAATAGTGTCCACCGTGGAGAAACTTCAAGAAGAGAACAACAAGCCTTCTACCTCCGGAACTAAAAGTGAATGCATGGTCATTAAGGATCGGAACAAGACTAGTTTGGGGGTTGATGAGGTTATAAAGGAAAGAAGAGAAAGGATGCCTAAGTGGGTGAAAGCTAAAGAGTTGAAAGAAGAGTTGAAGGGGGAATTCGATAGATTTGTCGAGTCTCTTGAAGAGATGGTAGAGAAAGTCAAGATTCAAAATCAAAAAGAGATTCATGCCATTATGGAAGAAAGGAAACCTCCGGAAACTAAGATCATGGATTCTACTCCCCACAAGCCAAAACCTTCTCATTCTATTGAAATTTCAAATTCTCTTAAGAACTTCCATGATTTCATTGATAAAAATTTATTTGGTGATTGTAGGAAAAAGGTTGCAAGAGGGCACCAACACTTATCAATGCCCAAATTCTTACCGGGGGATGTGGTTGAAGTTCAAAATTCACATAGAGCTCCATGGAAGAAGTGGAACAAGTGGAAAGGGCCATTTCTTGTGAAGAACGCCTTCGGAGAACAATTGCTTGAGCTATTTAACAAGAAGGGAACCGTTCTAGTGGTTGAACGGGAGAGCACAAGGCACTACTTCAAGAAGAAACCTATGATAGTGCCTAAGGACTATTCAAGACCACCATGAGCTAAAGACTATCGTCCGGCTTGAAGACGTTAAACTTAGCGCTCGATGGGAGGCAACCCATCATTATCTTTATTGCTTTATTTAATGCTTTCAATAAGGATTGTGGATTTGTTATTTCTTGCATTTTTGGCATGTAGGTTGATTGTGCTTGTGAGGAATACGCGTATTGAAGACACGAAGAGTGCTTGATTTGAAATGTGATAGGTATTGGAAGCACGAATTGAGCTCAGAGCTAACAACTTCCACTATCAAATGCTTATTGAGGGAGTTCATTCTACGCCCTACCACTTTTACGTGCTTAGCATAATTTGATTTGATTTGTATTGATGTGATTAGCATGCTACTTAATTTGTTATGTTTTGGGATGTTTGCTTTTCGTAAGTTAGGATTTCCTTTTCAATAAAGGTTGGGATGATTGTGAGCTTAATTGATTATGGATGTTATGAATGTGTGCTTCATTGTTTTATGATGGTGATTTTTATTCTTGCATGTTATGTATTTTTGGTTATTTCTTGTTTGTTGAGTCTTTATTTTATGTTTCGTGTGCATTTTTATTCTTGTTTAGGGAGTGTTTGATGGATTGTTTTTGGAATGTCGTGAGTCATTTTTGAATATGAGTGATGATATGTTGTGGTAATAAGTGATGACAAGTTATGATTAAGAATCTCTACACTTTCGAATTGTGACATGTTTTATTTAACTTGTTCAATTTTGAGATGAATGTGGTGCAATAAGTTTCTTAAGGTCCAATGCATAAGCTTGTGAGTATTTGAACCTCAACCGTGCATACATGGTATTTTCTTCATGAGTGGATTGGTTGTGTTTGATAAGCTAGAACTTGCTCAAGGACTATAGGAACGAGCCCGATTTGTGGAGATTAGTGACATGATCTAAGGTCATCCTTGTTATTATAGTCATTACCATATATTTCCTTACCATGAACATCATCCCTAGTCAACCACTTTGAGCCTTAAAGCCTATTTATTGTGATATAAGCACATTACAAGCCATGATTACCCACTTAAGCCTTACATATATACCATTTGTGTGGGTGATTGAGGAGATGGTAACTAGAAAGGTTTGATAAGGAAGTAAAAGAAAAAAAGGGAAATGGTAAACAAGCAAGAAAAAGGATGAAAAAGAGCACAAGAAAGAATGGACATGCAACCTCAAAACAAGAAAATGAGCAAAGCAATAACAATATGCTCAAGTACTTAAAAGTTCAAAGAAGGAAGCATGCATTAAAAGAAGCTAAAAATCTAAGAAAAGTTGATGATTAGTGCTTGTGATTACCAAAGTTGAGAAAGGAAGAAAGAAAAGTGGAGAAGTTGAGGAAGTTGATCATCTCTTCGATTACTTACATTTGTTAGTCACTATTATCCATACTCTTCCTACCCTACCAAAGAGCCTATCATTACATCCTTAATAAAAGACCTTTTTGATCACTAATGAAAACTTTGGTGGTTTGTGAATGTAGTCCACGAGCAAGCTTATAGCGAGTCGAGCCAATCGATTGATGAGTGTTGATTTACCTACTTTAAAGAGTGTTGAGTGAAATTTATAACCTATGTGAGGTTTGGACTAAAAGGGACTATATTACACTTTTATTCTCTTTAGATTGAACTTGTTAATTTTTCATGTTATGAGTTTAATGTTGTAGGATGCCTTAGCATAATTTGTAATTCTTGTTGCTAATGATGTGTTGTTACTTATGTTCGTTTAGTCTTTTCCTAGGTGAAAATCACTCTCCTTGGTTTATCATTTTCGTTGTGCGGGGACGCACAACACTTTAAGTTTGGGGGTGTGATGAGTGATATTTTCACCTAGATTTTAGTGTCTTTTTATATGTGTTTTCGTATTATTTTACCCGTATTTTATGTACTATTTGGTTGTGTTTTGTGTTTTTATGGAAATGTGTGTGAATGACCTTAAACCTATAATTTTCACTTTTTATTGGATGCTAGATATGATAAGGAATATGTAGGAAAAAGCGGATCTCAATTTGGAGTTGAAACAAGGGAGAACGAGCCAAAACAGTGAAGAAAACAGGGCAGCAGCAACACGACTGGCCGTGTCGGGAGCACGAGTCGTGTCGCAGCACACGACTCGTGTTGCTAACACGGGCCTGTCCAGAATGGCCGTGCGGCGACATCTATTTATCCAACACGACCACCACTTGGTCGTGTTGCGGAGCTCGACTCGTGTTGCAGCACACGACCCGTGTAGCCAACACGGGCCTGTAAGCGATGGTCGTGTGGGAGCATCAGTTCACGCAACACGGGCACCTTATGGCCGTGTTGCGCCACACGACTCGTGTCGTGTCAGGGATCAGAAAAATTTAGAATCCTTCTAGAAGCTTGTCAAGGAGTATAAATACCCCTCTATTCAGATTTTATGAAGAGAATCCGATTTCCACCACTTCCACACACACCTCACACACCATTTCTTCCATTTTCCACCATCATCTTCATCCATTCTTCATCCACCCATCTACACTTGATCCCCTCCATCAAATTCACCATCCAAGTGATCAAGGAAGCAAGGGAGAGTGAGATCACAAGAAGAAGAATGAGATCTCCATTGAAGCACTTCAAAGGGGGAATCTAATTCTAATTTTTGTGCATTTCTTTATAGATTGATCATGTTTTGTAAGGATCTTAATGTCTATGTTAATTTTCTTATGGATATGAGAGGCTAATCTCCTTTGTGAGATTAGCTCCATGATTGGTGTTGGATAATTTAGTTTTTTTATGCAAATTGATTTTAATCTTGAATGGGCTTTGTGTTATTTCTATCATTGATTGTTGATTGCTTGATGTATATGATGATTTGTGTGATTAATTGTCATGGGCATGTGATTAGATTGAGAAATCAATTATGTGTTTAGGATAGTTCATTGAATCATTTCATCATACACTTCATGTGCATTAATTTAGAATGAGATAGAGATATCCTTCTAGATTTAGAACCCTTTGATAGAACATTTGATTAGCTTAATCGAGAGGTTGGTTGATTAAATGAGGAGACCCAAACAATTAGTGAATTCATAGTACCTTAAAAGGGAATATTGCTTATGATTTAGTACCTAATTAGGGAACTCATAGAGTAATTAGTACCTAGTGGGAGGTGTTTGCTATTGTCTCGATCCTATGTGCATTTGGGAGCCTTGTTGAGGGCCTACATCCTATCCATCTCGAGAGAGAGTTTAGGTGGAATTAGTGATCGCTTCTATACCTTGTCCATGAGAGATTAGAATTAATTGCATGATTACTTAATTATCTATGCCATGATTGTTGTTAATCTCATCCTTGCATCATTTGGAACCATCTTATCTTTGCATTCATTTTATCCTTATTTCTTGCTTTAGCATAACTGCATTCATTTGCTCCTATCCGCTCATTTCCGTCGTCCTTATAAAATCACGATAAACTTGAGATCGCTTAAACTCTAGTACCTTCCTCCCTGTGGTTCGATAAATTCTTGAATTGGTCAACCCAACTACTAACGATCAATCAAAAGGCAGTGCAATAATAATATTTTAATGGCATAAATTATTATTATTGGACTTAAGTATAAGCTTTGGACTAAGCTTGGATACTTAAGCCCAATGGAGGTCCAACCCAATTTCTCCTCCTGGTCCCTGCTGTAGCCCGATATATAAGTCATCTCACCTTCCTGGAACCCTAAGTCTGAGCCACTTTTGACGTGAGAAGAGGAAAGAAAGCAGATTGAGAAATCCTGAAGATTGTTACCCACACAACATCAAGATTGGACTTGGGTCATACAGTAGAAGATCAAGAGGTAGTTCTCTGCAACTATTCATCCTCTACATCAACCTTGAAGAAAGGTAAACTTTAATTATTGCTTCCACTGTTATTGTTTACATGAATTCCTAACGGATCACGCTGAGCCAAACGATCGATTGCCAACATTAGATCCATCCATTGAAGGCGTGAAGACGTGAATGTTAGATAGTATACTAAAAGCCTAACTTTAGTATGAATAATATTTTAGCAATGTTTGAAATGAGAATCATTGATCAAATGATTGCATCTTATAATTTATTTATATGTCGATGCAATAGTCAACTTATTTTATGTTGTAGATAATATGGTGTGCAGCGTCGCATGGAAGATCATATTGTCGGCTCCTTATAAAGTATAAAATAGATGCTCACAATCGAGATAGATGGGGACAATCTATCGGGATAGTTGTAGTGTGATTTGGTATTAGTTTGTCTTAATTATAAATTTATATTAGTGCACTTTGTGTGTATTGAGCAGGACCTCTTGAGATAGTTCGACTTATACTGACTATATAGAAGAACTTGATCTCAATTATTATGGATGTTCGTGCTCTTAATTTCTATATAATAATCTCAACACGTAAGCCAGTGTTTATGTCTTTGATTCATCAATGGGTGAGATTTATATATTAAATCAACAAGCTCAGTGAGTTGGGAGATGGTGCTGTCTCTATGATGTGCTATTGATTGTAGAAGGAATCCGTGTCCTATTAAATAGGCAGATGATGTCCCCTTGAGGAGCTCATAAGGATTATCATGTAAACCCTGTAGGTGGATATATTCTGTCCTGATAACAAGGTTGAGTGGTACTACTCTCGGATGAGATATTAATTAATGGAGTTGTCAGTAACTTAATTAATTAATGGGCATTGTATATCTTAAATATGGGGAGACTAACGGGCTCATAATAAGAAGGAGCCCATAACGTAATTTGGGTTTAGAGTGGTAGTGCAGTAATAATACTTTAGTGGACTATATTATTATTATTGGACTTAAGTATAAGTTTTGGGCTAAACTTGGATACTTAAGCCCAATGGAGGCCCTACTCTAATTTCTTCTCCTGGTCCCTGTTGTAGCCCATATATAAGGCATCTCAACTGTCTGGAAACCCTAATTTCTACACCTAATACACGTGAGAAAGAGGGAGAAGAGTAGATTGAGAGGATCTTGAAGATCGTTGCCCATATATAATTTATTTATACGATCGAATACCAACAGTGAATACCGTAGATCTCGAACGAACACAACCATTGATGCTTGAACAGATCTGAAAGATCGATGCTTGAACAGATCTGAAAGATATGTGTGAAAATTTTGAAAGAATATATCTATGGCGGAAGAGCGATAGAGGCATTGAGATGAGATGACGGCGGAGAAACGAGAGATAGAGGCGTGGAGATGAAATGGCGGTGGAGGAACGGCAGAAGAAGGAAGCGAGAAGCAGATACACAGAGAAATAACGACTTTAAGATAGGGAGCGTGAGTTAGAGAGACAATTTGAGAAATGGCAAAGAGTTAGAGAGAGATTGTATGAGAATTAATGATTCATTTGACTCAAATTTTATATAAGTATGGGTCAGGGGTAAAAATTGACACAGGTGCACCTTAAAAACTATTGCACAGTAGTATTTGACATATATATATATATATATATATATATATATATATATATATAGCAGAAACTTTTCTGTCTGCATGTCGTCTCCAGAACACTCCGTTATGACGTGTAATTTTCTCATTTTTTTAAATTTTTAAATAATTTTTTTATATTTTCCTTATTTACTTATAATTAATTTCCTTATTTTGTATTTATTTTTTAAAATAATGTATTTTCTTTATCTATTTTTTAATCTAAATTAAGTAATAAATTAAATTAAGTAATAAATTAAGAAAATATAGTTTAAAAATATATTTATTTGATTTTTATAAATAATTAATTTAAAATAAAATCTATTATTATCTTAAGTATACTAGTATTTGCCCGGCCGTGCGTTGCACGGATGGGGACATTTCTAAAATACTTTTATATATACAATTTTTTTTATAATAATGTTAATAGAATTTCCTTGAAGTCGGAAGAGTAATTTTTTTATTTGGTTGTGTTATACTCTTTTTTTGTATTTAATGGACTGTATTTTTTTGAAAACCATTCAAATTGGTTTTCATTTACTTCTTTTATTCTTTCTTGTTGGTTTCTTTTTTTTTTGTTACGATTAAATATTAGAAAGATTGATTTTTTTATATATGTATAGATTATGTGAGTATTGCAATTTCAGATTCGTTGCAAAATAGCATCAGTTATGGAAAGTATCAACATAAATTATTAAAAAAATATAATTATTCTAATTTTTACGTTGCACGGATTGGAACTTTATTAAATTTTTTAATCTAAATTTAGATCGTGTTTGATCTATGTTGGGATGGCAATGGGTAGGGTTTTCACTTATTTTGAGGTATCCGTACTCGTGTCCGATTAAAAAAAAAACCCATACCCTTACCAGTCTAATTTTAAAAATTTATTATAGTACCCATATCCATACCCATTAAATATTCATATTATATATATTATTATTATTATTTAAATAAATAAAATAATAATTCTTATATTATTATTAATTAAATATAAAATAAAAATAATATAAATTCTATTAATTTAAAAAAATTATTTAAGAAATAAGATTAATTTAAACTTATAACTATCAATTAAATATATCTCATAATATAGAAATTATATAATATAAATTAAATTATAATATATATATATATATATATATATATATATAGTATCCGCGGGTATTGAAACATTACGTGTATCAGTCCCAAATCCTAATGGATTTTTTTTACAATTACCCTTACCCGTCCCAAACCCGTTTACAACTACATGTATCCTTCCATTAGGGTATCCAGACCTGTCCCATTGCCATCCCTAAATCCGTGCTCTGTTCTTTACTTTTATTTATGGTCATTACATATGATAATATTAAGAAAAATTGTTTACATAAAAAATTAAATGGAATTATAACATTAGAAGGCATTAAAGTAATTTTTTGTATTAATACACATTCAAAGCACTTAATGTAATGCCCTAAATTCTTGTAATAAGGATATTCTCACATGCATTTTTTTCTTCAAATAAATAGACAATTAAATAATCAGTAGATAAAAAGAGCCGCCCTAAAACATGGGTGTCACTGAATGTAGCACATAAGTGGAAGTCGTAATATGATGTTCTAGGACAAGAGCTATAACATCAAGTTAATATTTTTACAAAACATGCAAATATCGCCAAAATATAAAATTTCACTTAAGTCACGCTTCTTCACCTTCTGTAGAATTTAAAATTCAAAATAATGGGGTGAGCGTCTAAAATACAATCAGTAGGAGAACATCAATGATTGCATTTGCTAATATATATATATGTAAGAAAAATGTATAAAATAAAATAACGTGGCAGTCGATAAATATATGTCAACAATGGTTCAAAGTCCGCCAATATGTCAATTAACGCCGGCTCCGGCTGCGTCTGGTAATATATCAATTAGTATCGAGCTGCAAATGTGGAAATATTTTTAAATTGTATATACATGTCTATTACGTACACACATTAACAATAATAATCATAAACATGGAATGTAATAATACTCGATGAAGAGTAGAAGTTATCCCTACCTTAGAATGAGTAGGAAATTATGAATGATAATTGATATCTTGAATTCCTGAAATAACATGCTTAAATTAAAATAAAACTAAGTTTAAAATATCTAAAAACAAAATTTAGGTTTTTATTAAAATAATGGTGAAATTAATAAAGTATGAATACTAATAACTTACTATATTTAAGTGGGATAAAAAAACAAGAATAAAATAAGAATTTAATAAAAATCAAATTTAATATTTAAAACGTTTTAAATAAAATTTCCATATACACTGTAAAATGCTTAAATCTACGTGATTTTTTTTTTAATAAAATAGATTTCCAATTTCTAAAATGAACTTAGGTTTACTAGTTAATATCTTACGTCAACTAAAATATAAGTAACTCGTATATCCAAAATTTTTAAAATAGTGAATTAATAAATATTCTACTTTCTTTATTTATCAAATTATCATTTATTTCCTAAACCCTAAACTTATTGCAATTTTTTTAACTAGGTTTATACAATTCTAATAAAAAATTCGATAATATTTTTTTGATCCTCGTGAGATGAGGGTTAAAACCATGTATTAAAACATTATAAGAAAATGTGACCAAAATTCAACCTTACGTGTACATGCATGCTTCATTTTAGTCTAAAATTAAAATAAATTATATAGTTGTAATCCTTGTGAAAAATGCTTCAAAATGGTATATAATGTAAGGCATCATGCATGAAAACTTTAATAGAAAATATCTAATAATTAAGACACCAAAACAACAAATGACTTTAGTGTTTGAAATCTACGGTAAAAGGCGATCATTTTAAGATATAACACTATAAGGTTTTATTATCGTCGGCGATAATTCGAAACATACGGGTTTAATATTTATAGTCTACGTGACGAGAGGATCATTTTAACCTATAATGTGATAAAAATTGACAACTTAATAGTGAACTTACCTTGTCACCTGTTAGCTTCCTTCTTCCTTATTTTAAGTATCTGACGTGAGTAGCTAACCTATATATATATATATATATATATATATATATATATATATATATATATATATATATATATATATATATATATATATATATATAATATTTGTAGGTTTGTAGTGCGTACTGGTGTGTGTCTTTCATCATCTGCATGGTTAGGTATTTATAGGGATAAAGTTAGTAGCTAATGAGTACGTCTATCGGTAGGCTTGCTGATTTATACGTACATGTTTGTTTCCTATCCATATTTGTAAGGTATGTGTTTGTTGTATTATCGTGGCTATTCCCTTGCCACATTCCTTTTCATTTTTGCTAGAGTTGTCAATTTGGGTTGAACCCAATGGGTCAACCCACCCCAACTCATAAAAATCCGTCAGTATTCTGCCCCAAAAATGACTCAACCCAAAATGACCCGTCCCAAAAGCAACCCATCCCATTTAAGCCCACTACACAGTGGGTCATAGTAGGTTGTGGGTTAACCCGCCCCAACTCAATAATCTACCACCCATTCTTATCCCCACCCACCCAAAAAAAAAATTTAATAAAAAATTTAGATCTTAATATTAAAATAATAAAAATATTATCACACATCCTACACCTACCCCTACCCCCTGCCCCCAAAAATTTTTTTATTAAAATTTAAATTTTAATATTAAAATAATAAAAATATTATCACTCATCCTACCCCTACCGCCACCCATCACAACCCCCCGGCCCCAAAAATTTTTTTTTTTATAAAAATTTGGATTTTAATATTAAAATAATAAAAATATTATCACTCATCCTAACCCTATCCCCACCCACCCCCCGCCACCACCCCCCACCCCACCCCCAAAAAATTTTTTTTATAAAAATTTAGATTTTAATTAATATTAAAATAATAAAAATATTATCACACAGCCTATTCCTACCCCCACCCACCAAAAAAAAATTTAATATTAATTTAAATCTAATTTTTTATTAAAAAAATTTGAAAAGGGGGGTGGGTGGGTGTGGGTGTGTGGGGTCGGGTAGGTGGGTGGGGGTAGGTTGTTGTGGTAATATTTTTATTATTAAATATTATAATTTAAATTGTTATAAAAAAAAATTTGGGAAGAGGGTGGGTGGGTGTGGGGTAAGGTGGGGGTGGGTGGGGTAGGGTGGTAATTTTTTTATTATTAAAATATTAAAATCTAAAATGGTAATTAAAAATTTTTTATTCATTCTAAATACACACATTTGATTCTCTAGGAGGAATATGAACTTTCTTCAAGTACCTCTACAGAATTGATTTATGAAAGTATAAAATTTTATTTTGATAAAATGAATCAAATAGAAATTTGATCTATCTTTAAAAATCAATTCTAGTGTTCTTCAAGAGGAAGAGAACTGATTCAAGTATTCTTAAATCGATTTACCTCTTAAGAATCGATTCTTAAAGAGAAAGATGATCGATTTTCTTAAATCAATTTACATCTTAATAACCGATTCTTCACGAGGAAGAGGATCGATTCAAGTTTTCTTGAATCAATTTACATCTTAAAAATCAATTCTTCAAGAGGAAGAGAATAGATACAAGTATTCTTGAATCGATTTACATCTTAAAATCGATTCTTCAAGAGGAAAAAAATAGATTCATGTATTATCTCTTAAGAATCGATTCAAATATTCTTTAAGATCTACCTCTAAAGTATTTATTCAAGTATTCTTCAAGTGAAAGATAATCGATTCAAGTATTCTTGAATCGATTTATCTCTAGAGAATAAAAGATTGAAAAACTAATTCATAAAGAAAATCGAAAGCTTAAGTTTTTTGAGTTAAATCATTATTTCATATCAAATAACATTAAAATCAAGTTTGTAAATATTTGTTATTTTTTTGAATTTAGTACATTAATATTTATTTATTTATTTATTTACAGATATCTTAATTATTCAATTATGACATATGAATTATAAAATTTATTTTTTTAGTTATTTATATAATTGAAACTAAAAAAATTAAGTTAAAAATAAATAATTTTATTTTAATTAATTATATAATATTTGACCTTATTTTCCATAAATAATCTATATTTCTATACACTTATGACTTATTTACTTTAGTATATTAATTATAATTAATAAATAAATCTTTCGATATAAATAAATTAATTAGTATCAAATCAAATCATGTATAGAAAAAAAAGAATAAATTGAGATTTTTTTAATTGATATTTATTTTAGACAAGCGAAAGTAATAACTTTTTTCTGTCACATGTAAGTCATTACGTGAGACGGTATCATATAAGATTTTTCCTAGAATTTATTATTAGGAGGTACATACTTTAATCATAATTGCACTTAAATACAATGAGAAAAATGAAACATTATCAATTACATAAATATAGGTTGCACATTTTTTTTAGAGTGACAGAGTGTTTTCAAATTGTATATTATATTAAAAGGTAACATTAAAAAAAATACAAGTTAAGGTTCTTTTAAATAATTAAAATATATATATATATATATATATATATATATTTACATGATTTAGTTATATGTCACATTATCAAAAGTCAAATGTTATAATTTGTCTTGTTATAAAACCTTCCTAATTAATATTGAATCGTTATATAATATAGATTATTCAATTATAAAAAATAAGAATAATAATTAAATGATTCGAACGCGAATTTCACACTAGTATATATATATATATATATATATATATATATATATATATATATATATATATATATATATATATATATATATATATATATATATATATATATAAAACAATAATGTTTTTTTATTAAATACATATGTAGATAAAAATTAAAGATTTACCTACCTAATTTTATACATATATAAAACAATCACATATAAAAAGTAAATGTTTTTTTATTAAATATATATGTAGATAAAAATTAAAGATTTACCTACCTAGTTTTATATGTATAAATAAAAATATTTAGGCATACAACTTATATATATTACACATAGTTGCACTATATGTGGGTAAACTAAGATGCCCTGATACCCACCTAAGCGAGAGTATTTTATTTTCCCAATCAATACTCTTCATTAAAAATGTTTTTCGATACAAATTATGATTATCCATGAAAGAGCAATATTTTATATTTTTTAAATTAATTACTCTTCTCATTCCAAATTCATCTTTATAATTATTGTTTGCATAGATATTAAAAATAGTCACTTTTTGATTTAATTTTAGGATAGTTTGATATTTTTTTATTATAAATAAATGATAAAGTATGTTTTGTGGGTTAGAAGGGTGATAATAAATTTAAAATTAAAGTGGGTTAGAGGGATGTTAGTTAGTTGTTTTTTCTTTTAAAAAATGTGAAGTTGAAATTGGGATGAAACAAAATGGAAAGTGTGAGTTGAAGTTGGGATGAAGAGAGTATCATTTTTTATTAAAGATATTATCACTTTGTATTAAAAATATTATCACTTATCATATATAATACAAATTGTTAATAAAATAATTTATTTGGACAATTATTATTTTCATCAATCAGATATCACTTTTTATTATCTCACACAAAAAAAATACTCTCTCCGTCCCACAAAAAGAATTACACTTCTTTTGTAATTAATACAAAGGAAGTGTAACTTTTTTGCGAGATGGAGGGAGTATTTTATTCATATGAGTGAGGGTTGCGTGGCGCCCGGGCGCATGCCGTGCGCCTTTAGAATTTAGTATTATGGATAAGGGTACATAATTTTGTTCTAAAGGGTTTACACTTTAATTAATAAGGGTACACCATTTTGTTTTAAAGGATATACACTTTTTTAATTATATTTTTTATTTTTCTTCATAAAATAAATGGTATACATCTTTATACTAAAGGGTATACAATTTAACACAAAATTCTAAAGGCACACGGAGTGTACTTCCTTACGCCCCGGCGCTAGGGATGTAATCGAACCTAGCCGAGTCGAACACTACTAGGTTTGAGGATCGTTTGTTAAGAAATTATCAAACTCGAGCCAGAACTCGAACTCGTCAAGAAAAAATATCGAACTCGAGCTCGAATTCAAACTATTTGTTAAGACTCGCGAACATGTTCACGAACACATAAAGTAACTTGTTTATGAATATATTTTCATGAACATTTAAATAATTTTGTGCCTGAATATTAAAAGAATGTTTCGTTTATAAATATTTAATGTTATTCATAATATTAAATAAACAAACTAACAAAATATAATAATAAACGGTAAAAAGTATTTAAATATTTAAATAATCACTTAAGTTATTATCATATTTGTGTGGTTTAATATAAAATATTTAATTATTGAATATTAATAAATAAATAATAATATATAATTCTAAAGAATAACTATAAAATTTACGAACGCGTTTGAGAGCCATTAGCGAGCCTATAAACGAATATGTTCACGAGCTTTCGAGCCGAATACTCTTAGGCTTGAGTTTGGTTTGATAAACTATACGAACCCAAAATTCAAATTTAGTTTGGCTCGTTAAGGTTAACGAACGAGTTCGAACGAACATTTAATCAAACCGAGACTCGAATAGTTCGCGAACGGTTTGGTTTGGTTACATCCCTACCCGGCCCACACAAGTTTTTGCCATTATTTATACTTATTTCGATATCATTTTTATTAAAAATAAATAATATTTTTTATTTTTTTTAAATTTATATCAAAGAAAGTATTTTATAAAACAATCTCATATTTGCCCATATCATATTCATATGCAATAGAAAAAGTTTAACACGTTCGAAAGGTTATATTTTTATTTTTATAAAAATTATAAAAATTGTTAAACTATTATTGTTTGATTAATTACCTTTAATTTTTTTATTTTTTCTATATTCCATGAATAAAACTACATTTACTATTTATACGGAGATTAAATAATAATGTATTGTAAATTAAAAGAGGAGCATAAACAAGGTGCATAGTTTTCCGTCCTAAAACAAAGAATACATTATTGAAAATTTTTGTACAGTAACAATATATAAATTGTCAATACTACAGTATTAAATTTTGTATAATTTGATACAGTACACCATACCTACATGGTGTATGAAATTTAATTATTTATATATTTAAGTGAATCAAATGCAAAACCTTATTAATTCATTAATGAAGTTAGGTAAGTGGAGTATGTTACATTAAACGCATACATCAAATTCAAATGAATAATTATATTTTATCTTTTACTGATTATTGATATTAATATTTGATTTGATCATGTGTCAATTGTGTATAACTTTTCAATAATGAATTTGTTGTATATTGGGATTTGTTGTAGAACTATCTTTCACTAAATTTTAAGTATATAATGGTATACTTAAAACCCCTCAATCACAAATTGCAATTATGCAGTATAACTATTTATTTCTTAACTCCTCGTTGATATTCAAATTAACAAATAAAGCTCCAAATTATTTAACCAGGCAAAATACGTTATGTATTCTGCACTTCAAAATTACTTCATAAGAAGCTTCCATTTTTCGAGATCACTTTTATAATTCGAATGTCATCTGAAAGTTCAATAACCCAATACGATGCTCATAATTAATTTATCTCGAAATTCTTGCATTCGAGATCATCTTCTGAGTTTGAATTTCACCTTAATTAAAAGTATATATAACTCAAAACTTCTACTTTTTTTCATTATTTTTATGGTATGATTCTTGTGTGGACCTTGAAGTAGCTTTAAGTTGAGTTTCAATATATATATCTATTTTACCTATTTGCATAATCAAATAAAATAATTTCGAAAAAAATTGCTAACATAAACACTTAGATATTACTCATGTAAATAAAGATTTCAATTTGTACGTAGTAAGAGATGCATATTAAACAAGTGAGCTTTTTTTTTTTAAGCACACTCAAAATATTTGACATATTTTTCTAGCAAGTGATGTGTAATATCATTTCATAGTAAAATTTATTATTCTCATCCCATTATAAAGTTACTTTTTTTATTAATTAGGCTTCTCACCAAAAGAGTTATCCCTCCGTACTACGTATTTTTATTCACTTTTCATTTTGGAATGTCCCACGTATTTTTATCCATTTCATTAATGATAAAATATATAATATTTTATTACCTACTTTTTACAATCTCAACAACTTTAATTATTTTTTTACACTTTATTCATCATTCCCAACAACTTTATTTACTTTTTCTTTTTAAATTACTAATTTATCCCTACTTTTTCTTACATTATATATTAAAAAATAACACGTCTTAATCTTCGTGCCCGTATAAATGATTAAAAATACCCGGGAGGAAGGGAGTATATTTTTCTTTTGATAAATGAGATCTACATTAAATCATTAATATATCTTTATGGGGACCACATGTAACATTAATACAACTACCCACTATAAATTAAAATATTATATGCATCGACCCACTACACATTAAAATATTATATTCCTTAGGAGGTAATCTTGAGTGAGATCGTTCTACGATGAGATAATTTTACGCTTTTGTAATTAGTTATCACTATTTATTAAAATTGTTATCACCTTTCATTAAAATTACTATTCCCTCCGTCCCACGTTAATGTTGACGTTTATTTTTTGCACGGAGATTAAGGAGTATAATATTTTAATGTATAGTGAGATGAGAGAAATAATATTTAATGTAAAGTATGTAGTTGTATTAGTGTTGTATGTGGGTCCTATATTGAATAATTAATTGTTTTGTGTCGATCCAACTTGACAAAAAATGAAATGTAAACCTTAACTTTGGACAACCCAAAATGGAAAATGTAAACCTTAACGTAGGACAGAGGAAATAGAAATTATTCATGCTAGTTTACTTCACAACTTTTTATTAATTAAATATCACTTTTCAATGAAAATATTATAAATATTTTTCTATTTTACATAAGTCATTCAATGAGGCAGTCTTTCATAAGTCTTCGTAATCTCCACGCAAACATTAAATGTAATTCTTATGGCGAGATGGAGAGATTACCTCATCACTCAAAATTTTCCTTTTTTTTTTCTTTCATGTAACCTGGTGGATAGAATTTGATCTCTTCTTACTATGAAACATAACTATTTCTTGAAATTATGTTCTCACATGATCTCTTAATAGAATATTATATATAACCAAAAAATTTGGGATATTGTACGATCCACCAGGCACCAAGTAAGAAGCATGCATATAATTGAAGATGGTATGTTTTTGGTAATATACTATAATAGAATCATGATATGATTGATTAATTATTGTATAAAGGTGATTCAACCCAAAAAGTAGCACCTTTTTACCAAATCAAACCTGAAAAGTTTGATCTTGTTTGGACTCTCATCTTAAATTATTCCTTAACTGTTTCAGAACCACCTAGATCATATCATCTTTTTTCCATCTCTATCTTTTTAGTTCTGATACCAAGAGATCACACCAAGATTTTCAAGATATGGCAGTATAGTATTAATATATGGTATCAATACTTTATTATCATGATGTGCTTTTACAGCAGATGATAATTAATAATCAATTTGTGATCAACTTCTCCATGTTTATGATGGTCCCTAGTTTAGAGAAGAATCCCTTATGTCAAAGATGAGAAATTTATTCTTTTAGAATTCTAGTTAGGTTGCATGTTCTTCTATTTGGACTTAGGGTTTAAAAGAAATTTTTTAACTTACCCACATTAATAAATATTTAAAAATAATGAATAGAGATTGACCAATAGTAGAGTAGCACATGTAAAAAAAAAAGTCAAAATTTAATTTAATTACATAGTAACACTTGTATTTTAATTTTTAAAAAAAAATTAAAGAAACTACTTCGTACAAATATATGTATTAAGATTAAAATATTGGATTTATTATTGGAAGTTACACATTTTGTCTAGTACTGCCAAGTGGCTGTAATACTACTAAAAAAATTTGTTTTTCACCAACGGAATATTCCGTTGGTAAAAGCCATAATTCCATTGTTAAATTGGTTTACCAACGGATTAGCAACGTAATCCGTTGATAAAATTTCATTGGTAAAATGATGATTGGTAAATTTTTAGCAACAAAAAATCAATACCATTGGTAATCTGTTGCTAAAAATTCCGTTGGTAATTTATATAAAGATTCCTTTAGTAATCCGTTGGTAATTACCAACACATTGAATTACATTGCTAAAAGAGAGAATAATTCTGTTGGCATTCCATTGCTAATAGAAAAATATCATTTTGGTTGTTAATCCATTGGTAATTATCAACAGATCGAATTCCGTTGCTAAGAAATAATTTTTGTAGTGTAAGTGTGTCATATCGATGTTGTCGACACTACGTACAACACTAGCTTGTATCAGAATAGTAACTTGAACAGAGTTTGCAAGTTTAAAACAATGGAAGACTCAAATACACAGATTACTCAATTTTTTCACAAACTTTCTTTTGTGGCGGTATCAGAGCATAAATATCACTATCTTAGAAAAAGTTCTTACAAAAATAAATTCAAGAAATGGAAACATTCCTTCCACTCTCGAATACAAAATCAAATCTAATATCCAAATAAGTTCCCAAATATCAAACCTATATTGTTAGATCTAAGCCTATTTAAAATGTGCACTTACATTGTCTGTGAACAGTACGCACAAAATGAACGGGATAACAATATACACAAAAAGTGACAACACTAGTGAAAACGCTACAGCAGAAACCTCAAAATAAAACTATACAGTAGCTCTATAAATAGACGTTGAAATGCTATTATAGTCGAACAGGTGAATGGTCCAATAGAAGAGGTTTGAACCACCCATGAGTCATGAGGTGATAACTACCCACTACTCGGTCAACCTCCACTCAACTTCAAGATTTGTTTTAACCTTGTATCAACGTCTGACAAGCACAAGCTTTAACTGCTACAAACCTGAAACAACATTACACACAGCACAAGTCGAACTATATAAAATGTTAATGGTCGGTGTGATTCCAGATGTAAAGACACCGACTTTAACACTCATATCAACACATTTTATTAGAGCTTAATAACACTTAACTACAATGAAAATAAGAAAAACAACAACTGTACAAATTCACAGCAATGTCTCAAAATTACTTTTAATTCAAATAACTTATTATGCAAAAAGAATGTACATATATAAGGTAGATATTGACAAAGTTAAAATGTGTAGAAGGTATTTTTCCATAGACCTTACCGAGCGTAAGATAGATTTTTCTAAAGCTAAAATGTGCAACAATATTATGTGAAAAAAAAATGCAACAATGTGCAAAAAAAATATGCAACCGTCTTTTAGCAAGTATAAGGATAATTGTGGCATTTTATTATAATTATTTTAATATATATAAAATCAGAATAAATCCAATCCTAACCATCTATTTTTAAAATAAATCGCAGCCACCCAATAAAATAATTAAATAATTATAATTATGACCATTTCAAATTAGAAAATAATATATTATTTATTAAAACTTTAATAATATTAAATTAAATACTCCCTTCGTCCCGAAAAACTTTTCACGTTTACTGTTCCACGTTGTTTAAGAAAAGTTGCACTTTTTACCAACTTTATTGACTTTGGAGGGCATTGTAGTATTTTTAGATAATAAAAAAATATAAAGTAATGATATGTGTGTGAAAAAGGAGTGACAAATTTGAAAACTTTTAAGGTTGTTGGATAAAATGATGTTTCCTTTTTTGAGGTATGAAAGGTTTTGTGGGATAAACAAATGAGAAAAGTGTGAAAAGTATTATGGGACAGAGGGAGTATATTATTTGAATATATTCAAAATTTTCAAATAAATCTAAGTCACTCATTAAAATAATTAAATAATTATAATTATTACATTTTCAAATTAGAAAATAAGATATTATTTAAATGGAAACACGTGAACTTTATGATTAAAATATCAATTTTAATTTATTATATATTTTATTTTTAATTTAAATGAGGCTTACATTAAATGAGGTCTGACCCAAATCAAATAAGCTCAATTCAAATGTGGCCTGACCCAAGTCAAATAAAGCCTGAAAAGGTCCAAGCCTGTAGAATAGAGGTCAAATCAAATATTGACCAATCAAATTGTAGGGATAAAAAGGCCCAAGCCCACAGAATTAGGTCAAATCAGTAATTGACCAATCAAATTGCGAGTTATGTATGGGGCTTCCTCACCCTTCACCTATATAAGGAGCCCTCCTCTATTCATGCTAGACACACCGAAAGTGATTCTCTACGAAGATCAAAGACTACAGAGTTGTCTGAATAGTCTTTGAATTTTTCAACGAGAATCAACTGAAGAACGGAATACATCTGGGCTTCAGGTTCTAAACCGCCCGTATTAAGCGTTCTACAGTCAAGTTATTCGGTGAACGGCCTATAATCTGGGATTCAGGTACTAAACCGTCCAGATTTAAGCATTCTTAAGTCAAGTTCCTCAGTGAATGACCTATAATCTGGGATTTAGGTGCTAAATCACTCGAATTTAATAAGATATTATTTATTAAAATTTGAATAATATTAAATATATTCGTAAGCAAGTAAAATTCACAGTCCAATTAAATGGCAACACGTTGATTTTCATGATTAAAATATCAATTTTAATTTATTATATTTCATTTAGGAATTTAACAAATTAATTCCTAAAATAAAGTCAAATAAAGCCTGGAATAGCAACAATAAACACACACACACACACACACACACACACACACACACATATATATATATATATATATATATATATATATATATATATATATATATATATATATATATATATATATATATATTACAACTTTATGGCCTATAAATAAATAAATATTTTTTCGTGAAATTACATAACATTGAAATATTTAATTTAAAACTTTAATAATCTCATTAAATTTTTTACTAATATAGCAACAATAAACACAAAAAAATCAAAAAATAAATATATGTCAATTTTTTAATAATTTTATATGGCAAGAATATATACTCATTGAATTACATTACATTGAGATATTTAAACAAATTTCAGCCACCATTAAAATAATTAAATAATTATAATTATGATTTTTTTTAAATTAGAAAATAAGACATTATTATAAATTCAATCATGATCATCTATTTTTTAAACAAATCTTAGCCATCCATTAAAATAATTAAATAATTATAATTATGACTTTTTCAAATTAGGAAATAAAATATTATTTTTTTAAAAAATTAATAATATTAAATATAAATCCAATTCTAACCATCAAAGGGTTTAGAGTTTAGGATTTAAGGGTTTAGGATTTTAGGGTTTTAGGATTTTAGGGTTTAGGGTTTTAGAGTTTTTGGCATAATATTTTCAGAAGGCCAAATCTTGACTATCTATTTCTAAAACAAATTTCAGTCACCTATTAAAGTAATACAATTAAGATATTTTCAAATAAGGAAATAATTTAGTAGTACAAATCATGACTATCTATTTCTCAAACAAATTTTAGCCACCCATTAAAATAATTAAATAATTATAGTTATGACTTTTTCAAATCAGGAAATAAGATATTATTTATTAAAATTTAAATAATATTAAATATATTATTTGAATATATTCTAAAATTTTAATCAAATCTCAGCCACCCATTAAAATAATTAAATAATTATAATTATGATTTTTCAAATCAGGAAATAAGATAATATTTATTAAAAATTGAATAATATTAAATATATTATTTGAATATATTAAAAATTTCAAACAAATTTCAGCCACCTATTAAAATAGTTAAATGATTGTTTACACGAAACTTTACATGAATCTTTTAAATTATTTGCAATAAAAGTTTGGTTGAGTTAATTAATGAATTGATTGATGTTTATAAATTAGTAATATACAATCTGATCTTATAATTTCAAAAAAAGAAAATTTTATTGTTGCATTTTAAATTGCTAAAATTCTGCATTTTAACCTCATTGCAAAAGATATTAGTAAACTTGTACGAATTGATCAACTTAACGGGCTCGCAAGGTTTTATAAATATTTTTTCCCATAACAACATTATACTATAATATTAAAATATTAGGTTAGATAAAATTCAAATAAATATTATTCGATTCAAACATCATAAAATTAAGTGAAGTTGTTGCCCTAAGAATAACACATCTCGTGCAACGCACGAATTCAATTACTAGTATAGTTAATAGTAATAATATTTTATGATTTTATCATAGTTTAATAATGAATTATATTATATTAGTAACTACCCTAAAATATTTATTATATTTAAACTATACAAGTTATTATATATTTAAATAAAGTTTATTTATTTTATTTATATCTATTATAATATTAAATATTACATATTTAGAAATCTTAGATTAATTAATTTATTCAACTTCTTATCTTGAAATATATTGGTACATTATCAATTCTACATTGCTAATTAAGTATTTTAATGTAAGATATCATTAATAATTTAATAGCAAATTGTTTTATTTAAATTTTATTATAACTTTTTAAATATTTTGATCATCAAATTATATGAGTAGATCAATATTAATAATAACATAGGTATTCTAAATTATTATTTAAAAAAAACTAAAAATTTTTTTATTACAATCATTATTATTATATGAATATATTTTATGTATGAGTAGATCAATATTAATAATAACATAGTTATTCTAAATTATTATTTAAAAAAACTAAAAAAATTATTATTACAATCATTATTATTATATGAATATATTTTATGTTTAACCAAATATTCAAGTAAAAATATATGGTGTACACACTTTCAAAAACGTATATAATTATGAACAAAAATATATACACTTATGAACAAAAATGTATACACTTTGTTAGCGAATTTTAGTTTTGTTAGTTTTTTAAATGAAAAATTGAGTGTAAAAAAATATACAATTATTAAGAAATGTGTATACAATATTGAATAAAGTTATACACATATGAGTGCACGCTTGCACCTGAATGCACCAAATATCAACTCTTACTTTATTTATTTATAAATTTTTATTTTCTTATTATTCGATATAGAGTGCCATTCGGTATATATAACCAATTCTACTAAATGATATTGGTATAACTAGGGATCCCACACCCCCAGATTATTAACAGATAAATTTTGTGTGAGAACGTCATGTGAATTATTTTAATTTTTAAATTAATAATAACTTTTACTATAAAATATTATTATTATTTTTTATTTATACTATAAACTGTTAATGAAATAACATTATCACTTTTTATTAATTGAGTATCCTTTCTATTATACTCAAATTATCAATTTTTATCCTGTCTTACATAAATCCTTACGTGAGACGGCCTCAAACAAGTATTTACTTAATTAGAAATATGTGGTCAATGGTTCCCTCTTCGATTAATGTTGTTTTTCGTTTTTGTTTTATTTTTTTAATTTTATTATATTTAAAATACCATTATACCTTAAATCTCAAGCCTATGAATGAAATATACACTAAACCACAAAGTTGAAATTACAATTGTATCAAATAAATCCTAAACACTAAATCTTAGGGTACAATATACATACACTAAACCACGAAGTGAAATTACAATAATACATTTAACCCTATACCTTAAATCTTAGTATACAATATACTCCCTCCGTTCGGCCCGATAAAAGAGTTACACTTTCTTTGTATTTTATCAAGGGAGTGCAACTCTTTTAGCGAGACGGAGAGAGTATTCTAAATCATAAGAATAAAATTACAGTTATACCTTAAACCCTAAATTCTAATGGTACAATATACACTAAACACAAGGGTGAAATTATAATTAAATTCTAAATTTTAGGAGTAAAATATGTCATAAACCCCTAGAATAAAATATAACATAAACCAAAAAATTGAAATTACAATTATACTCCTAAAATTAAATAAATAAATAAAAGGAAATACGCAATCAGCGAGCGAAATACACAATAATTTATGGAGGAGGTTGCCGAATCTATTAATTAAATTGGTGGAACCGGTTCTATACGAGTTAGTGCCATTGATATAAAATCAAGTAATACATGAAGAAAAAAAATGACCGTATTTTTAATTTGGGGCAAACTTATGTGAGACCGTAACACTATAAGACTATTTTGTTATTATTATTTTTTTAATGTTATCACTTTTTATTTATAATATAAGTTGTTCTTAAAAAAATTTACAACACTATTATCACTTTTAATTTCATCAATAGGGCAGTTGCTGCTAACGAGCCCGATCTTTGCTGTAGGATTTTGGTTTGAAGTTTCTTCCCTACACAAATTTTTTGGACTTCTACGAGACGGTCCCACACAATCTTTGTCTTTTAATTTTGATTCAAATTTTGTTATTTATACTATATGCATCATGCATGATGATAATTATGAAGAGATGACACTCAAGAATGAGCTGCACAAAAACGTCCCCATTTAATACAATTTAATGAGAAAAGATGAGACAGCTTGTATAAAAGTGAAACATGGACATTGATCACTCCTAACTGCATTATAAATAAATAAATAATTATGATACGAATAGTGTAAGAATCGCCTTTTGGGTTTAATTGAAGAGTAGGAATATCGAAACTAGATTGGATCGGGGATATGGTGTTCAAAACCAATGTACTTACACCTACTACACTCACTATATATACATTTCACTTTCATTTCATTATGTATGCATACAATAATGTATATGGCTCATAAAGTGTAAACTCAATTAATTATACACTATATCATGTTCTCTCTTCAGTGATCAACTGCAAGTTTAAAGTCAAGAGTACATAAGGTTAGTTCTCACTATCCTAAATCTAATTTTCTACTCATAATTAATCTTTACTTTTGTGTTTTACTGTTTTTTATTGAATACTTTGCTTTTTTATTTATTTATATTTCTAGAGTTTGGATAATTGATAGTGTAGTATACATGATGAATGGTTCTTCACTTTTTAGTCCATGCAACTTGACACTAAATTCTTAAAATATTGTAATGTAACAGTTAACTCACTGTTCACCACTCACACACAATTCTCTCTCTCCAGTTTGCATGTTTCTCCTCTTACTTTCCCAAACTGTTCACGTAGTTTTGGAGTTACAATTAATACTTTTAGAACAAAATAATGCCTTGAACACTTTGTATACTCTGATGCACAAAATACGGTAGGTAAATATTAGATATTCTACTTACAATAAGTGATAGTAGTTTAGCAAATTATTTCATAAGCGATTCATGATATAAATTAAAAGTGATACTCCATTCATCCGTGTCAATTTCAACTTTGCACTTTTTGTTTTAGTTCATCCCAATTTCAACTTCATGTTTCTATAAAAGAAATCACACACTCTAGTACTATTCCAACAACATATTTTAATTTCAAAATTATCATCAATTTTTTTCATACATTACATACTTTACAATTTATTTATAACATAACAATACCACATTACAATCAAAAAGTGAATTTTCTTAATTTGTGCATTTACATTAAATGAAAAGATAAAATGGAATGGAAGGAGTACTATATTTAATTAAAAAAAGTAAGAAAACTTAAAAAAAAAGTCTCATGAGAGATGATCTCCTTGTGTTACTTTAATAATTTAATATATAGTGCATGAGTTTCTTATATATTTTCTATGTTGTTTTGTGGTATTTTTGTCCATGTTTAAAATTTTGTAATTCACTTTTTTTTTTTACTTGAGGTTCAGTAAACCCAAAATTCAATAAATGTCACCATCATATTCTCTCACACTTATCATTCACTATTCTTATACATTGATTTAATATAAAATAAAAATCTTTAAAACAAACCTAGATTAAACTATATTTTTTAGATTTATTAAATTCAACTAATATTAAATCTCTATTTTTTTATTTCTATTTAAACCCAAATCAATCATTTACTCTCTCCGTCCCATAAAATGATTCGCGTTTATTGTTAACGTTGTTTAAGAAAAATTGTACTTTTTTATCAACTTTGTTGACTTTATAGGGTATTATAGTAATTTTAGGTAATAAAATACTCCCTCTGGGCCTCCGGCCACTTGAAAGATATTCATTTTACCATTTTAGGCGGTCACTTCAAATGTATCTATCTTTCATTTTTAGTAAAAGGGACCCACACATGACTCACCACATCTCTCTAATATAACTATCCACTACACATATAATAATAATACTTCTTAATCCACGTGAAAATAACAAATAGATACCTTGTAAGTGGCCGGAGAGAGTAGTATAAAGTAATGATATGTGTGAAAAATGAATGGCAAATTTGAAATTAAATTTTTTTTTTGAGGTTGTTGGAAAAGATATTTCATTTTTCAGAGTGTGAAGAATTTTGTAAGGCAAACAAAAGAAGAAAGTGTGAAAGGTTTTATGGAAGGAAGGGAATAGTATTTTGCCCCTAATTTATTACTCCCCTCATCCCATAGAAGTTGGTATACTTTTTTTTGGGCACGGAGATTAAGGAGTATAATAATTTAATATAAAGTTGAGTAAAGTGAAGTGAGAGAAATAATATTTAATGTGTAGTGAGTAGTTGTATTAGAGGTGATATGTGGGGCCCATGAGGATAGATTAATTATTTTTTGTGTGGGTTCATGTATTAAAAAGGAAATGTGTTAACTTTAGTGGGACAAACTAAAAAGCAAAGTGTGTCAACTTCTATGAGACGGAGAGAGTAGTTTAGAGTGATATGATAGTATTTTGTAATTTGTAGTAAACTTTTTTAGTTTTATTATGGGATGTGAGACCCACATTTACTAAAAAGGAAATAAATACTTGTAGTGAGATAGACAAAAAAGACAAAAATGGATATTTTTTAAAGATATGTACTTCATTAGTCCCATTTGAAAGCATTAATTTTCTCATTTTGGTTCATCCCTTACAAATTATCAATTTTCTTTTTTAGAAATATTAAACACTCACTATTAATATAACTAATATGAGACTAACACATTTCATTGATACAATTATCCACCATATATTGAATAATAATACTCTTTAGATCACCTGAGAAAAATACTCTCTTCATTCCAATTTCAACTTCACACTTTCATAAAAAGAAAAACAACTAAACTAATCTCTCCAACACATTTTAATATCTAATTTGTTATCATATTTTTAACACACATAATAAACTTTATAATTTATTTATTACTAAAAAAATACAAATCTACCCCTAAAAGTAATTTAAAAAGTAATTTTTAAAACACAAACACTCATATAAACTCGGTTTACGTAGCTTATTATGTAAACCCTGATTTTTTTTTCTCACTCTAAGCCCTATCACCTTCCAATCCTATCATACCCTATGTATTGTTAGGAGTTTAAATTAAAGAATAAAAAATAAGATCTATAAGAGTTTGTGATGTAAACCTGATTTACAAGAGACTAATTTTTTTATTAATATCCGTTCAAACAAAATGAAGGGAGGAAGTAATAATACTCTATTCATGGCAAAGGAGTAAAAGATAATTAAAATGGTTGATGCCCACGTTAGGCTGGGTGAGCTATATTTGCATATATGTGATGGATTTAATAAAATAAAATTAGGAAAGAGCTAGGGACAACTTCAATTGACATAAATGCATAACAACACACATCCTTCACCCTTTTTCTCATTAAAATTAATTCTGCAGACAAAAAGTGCCACAAAGAGATGGCTCTTAATTGAAAAGTATAGATGAGATGATCCATCTGGTAATTTGGTTTCCCACTTTTCTAACCTACTGCTCCTACATCTCCACTTTCTTTCCAATTAATAACATGCCTTTCCACTCTTTTTTTTTTTCTTTTAATCTTTTCTCACTCACTCACTTTTAACTACATCAGTAATTTTCGAGTCTAGACGAGCTCGCGATCAATACGATAAGTGCTCGAGCCAAACTTGAGTATAATGTGCTTGAGCTCGTTCGACTCGTTTAACACCTCCTAAATGTAAGTTTATTTTATGCGGATAAATTCTATGAATCAATTAATTCAAGGAACACTTCTAAAATTGCGAAATTTAATTAACATTTGACAAGCACATTGTAAAACTGATTTACCTTCTTTTTGTTTGTATTGCAATTTGCACAAATATGGATCATCTTGTGAATTGTGATGACAATTATTCATGCCTTGAATTGCACACCCATTTTTGGTCTAAATAATTGGGCAGATAATTGATCAAAACTTACCAAACTTTTCAAGATTCTGATTTCATTACAAGATTATATATCTCCACTACTTCATTTGTTTGTCCTGATGGTGATTAAAGTAATTAAAATTGTTAATTAAAGAAGTTAATCAGAAAGAGTTGAAAACAGAGATTGGAGCAATCACCATCTCATTTAATAATGTATTTTCCTTGTGAAGGAGTGATAGGTAACAGCTAGGCTAAAAAGAGAGCAGTAACTACTGCTCAACACTGGAGAATTAGCTTCATTATTAATTCTATGGTCTTATTTGCATAAATATAAACACACAACAAATGCACACCCTGTACTTCATCTGCCCAACCACCCTTTTCCTAATTCCCCTTCCAACCCCCCCCCCCCCCCCCCCCCCCCACACCCCAATAGTTTCAGATCTACCAGCCATTACATTTTACATTTTCTCTTAATATATGGACTATGGGGATGGAGTAGTATTATAATCTCTCCTTAAATGTCAAGAAAAAAAAAATTTACTCTAAATTTTCCTTAAAAAAATTCACTTACAAAAAAAAAAAAAAAATATATATATATATATATATATATATATATATATATATATATATATATATATATATCTTTGTTCACTTTACAAGGAAAATATAATTTTTTTAGTGATTAATAAAGTGTTAAGATAATTTGCCTTATCTATAATTTATTATAAGGATGATAAAATTGAAATTTATACTATGTATTGATAAATTTATTTATTAATTTTATTTAACTTGTAAAATTATTTTCAATTTAGATGAACAGAGGAAAATTACTTCTACTCACAATCTCACATTCCAACGAAAATTTTTAATAGGGTAGGAAAACATTTGCTTAATGTAAGATGGGTTTTATATGGGCTTTATAAATAAAATGAATATATATATATATATATATATTAAAATACTCATTTCAAGGATTGTACTATTTTTCACGTGTATAAATCAAGAAATCATCTGTGTCATCTGTGATGTGATTATAATTCCAAGTTTTACTTATTTTTCTCTTATTATATTCTTATTTCATGTATACATAATATCTTAAAATACAGTTTTATATAAAAATGATAACTTAAACAATTTAATAATTCCAAAAAAAAAAAGTACACACTTTGGCACACATCAACATAAAAATAAAGCATATCTTACCAAAACAAAAAATAAGTACATTTCATTTATTAATTAAGATTTGTCGGTCTCTTATTATCTATAAACGAAAAACATCATCAGTTATTTCAAGAAATGAAATCCTTACCCAATCAAGATCGCATGCACACTATGTGCTACTAATCACCACCCCAAATATATTAAATGCCAAAAGTCAAATATTTCCTTAATTATTAATCCACATTTTTATATTTTCTTGCAAAAATATTGGGATTTTGTCTGAAACTGATTCTCTTCATTTTTGCTCTTCAATTGTTAAAAGGGTGTCTCAGAAGTGGGGGAGAAGAACATTGGACTCTGTGTGTAAATTGACTTTAGATGGTGGTTTTGAGGTGCCATTTTGAGGATACAGAGTGGGAATGCTATATCATAGCCTAGCATATTGAAAGAGAGACACTGCTTTACATATTGCCACCGATACATACACGCATATATGTATGTATGTATATGTATATATAGAGAGAGAGGATAAGGTAGTGTGTGTATATATAGGTGTGAGTAGTGCGTGCCCCGGCGGCGTTTGTGCAGTCCGCCGCTCGTGTGGTGCCCCAAAAAAACCACCCACCCTCCCACCATATTCACAGATCTCAAGACCCCATTAATTAAAAGAGAGCTAGCTCCACGTCTATCGACTAATTTCTTTGTTTATTAATCAACACAGGTTTTTTGGGACTTTATTTATATCATTTCTCCACCTTTCCTTCATCTTCAAACCATCTGCAAAGTCAAGATACAGAGTACTTGGGTCGGTGATTTGGACCTCCTCGGACTGGGGGTTGCATGTATATGTGGGGTTGGCGTTTTGATTTGATGCAGAGGCCACAATCGAAGGGAGGGCGGTGATACTGTAGGGATCTCTGATTTGCTCTACAAGTTATTCATTTAAGGTATAATAATGTTTTTCAAATTCTTTCTTTCTCGTGTGTTTGGGATGTTGTAATAACTTGATTTAGAAGATGGGTCAAAGGCAAACCTGTGGGATAAGAGGAATTGGTATTCTGTGGGCTTTATTCTTGTTTTTGTGCTTTGTTTGTGGAGTGTAACTCGGTCCGTGATTGTGGGAGTTTTAATTTGGTCTGTTTTTATTTATAAAGGGTTGGTGTGTTCTTTCTGAAATGATATTAGGGAGTGAGAAGGAAGAGCACATGTGGAAATGTTGACTGGTGAAGAGAGAGAAGAGGCTTTCTTTGACACAGCAGAGGAGTTGGTGTCTGAAGAAGGATCAGAGTATGATGTTTGGTTGAGTGAACCACAGAGTGTTAGGGAAAGAAGAGAGAGTTTTCTATCAAGAATGGGATTGTCTGAATCTAGGATGATGATGGGGTTTGATGGAATTGAGGAATCCTTTGAGGAGAATTTGCTGTCACAGAGGAGGAAATCCAACAGTGAAGCAAACTGTTCAACTGATTTCTCGGATGTCGATTGGTTGGATGATAGTATTAGTTATGATGTGGAGAGGGATGTTGTTGAAATGGACCAAGTTGAGGATTGTCTGAGAGACAGCCCAACAGCCATTAATTTGAAAACAAAGAAAGTGATGAGCTGGTTGAGAAGCATTTCCCTGAAGATGAAGAGAAACATTAGTCTGAAGGAACCGAAACTAGGCGGGGAGGGAGAAAAGACGAGGCGAATGAGGGTCGAAGAGAAGCATAAACGGTATATAGAGTGCAGCGCCTTGTATGCCGAGCAACGAATTAAGGCTCACGATGGCCTAATTTGGAGCATGAGGTTTAGTCCGAATGGCGAATATCTAGCTAGTGGTGGAGAAGATGGGGTCGTCTGCGTGTGGCGTGTTGCCACGGTCGATCCAAATTGCAACCCCGATAAATGGACGTATGGTGATTGCTCGGAGAAGAGCAAATTGAATCAAGCATCCGTTGTCATCCCTGAGAAGATCTTCCATCTTGAAGAAGAGCCGGTTCGGGTGTTCAAGGGTCATAGTTGCGACGTTTTGGACCTGTCTTGGTCGACATCTAATGTAAGCTTTGAACATGCTACTTTACTAGTGTTCCTATTACTCTTGTTTGCTCGTGTAACTTACGGACATTTTGTTGCAGCATCTTCTATCGTCGTCTATGGATAAAACCGTGCGCCTATGGTATGTGGACTCGGACGAATGCCTCGGAGTTTTCCATCACAGCAACTATGGTAATAATAACCATAATGTCTGTTATCTGCTTTTAGGAAATGTTGTCATTTACAAATCTTATGTGTAATATATTCTTTAGTATTAACAATCAGTTATTGTTTCAGTAACATGTGTTCAATTCAATCCTGTGGAGGAGAGCTCCTTTATCAGCGGCTCCATAGATGGTAAAGTTCGAGTTTGGAGCATCCAAAGTAGTAGAGTCGAGAAATGGGCGAATGTGGGAGGCATAGTGACTGCAGCATGCTACCAACCAAATGGAGAGGTATAAATGATGACGACCCTTGAGTTGAAGTATTGTGATTGATTTAACGGACTTAATGACACGTTTTTTATGTTTCATGGCTGCAGGGTTTCGTAGTTGGTACTCTTTCGGGCAACTGTTGTTTCTATGAGTCTTCAGGGGATGAGCTTTTCCTAAATGCAGAGTTAAACGTCCATGGGAAAAGGAAATCATCTGGCAACAAGATCACTGGCATTCAGGTATTACTTTCATTTCAATTAACCCCTCATACATAGACTTTAATTTCATCATCTTAATATTAATGTGGACTTAATTTTTGTTCAGTTTCTGAATAATGACTCTCAAAGATTGATGATTACATCCGAGGACTCCAAGATTCGTATACTAGATGGGGTTGAGACCGTGCACAAGTACAAGGGTAAGGATACGAGGCTTAAGTTCGATTACAAATCTGGATTTTATTCAATTGTCCGAAAGCCTGTTTGTTTTGATAAGATTATAAAGCTGAGCTGAATTTCTAATCATAATTCTAACTTCCTACTTCATTAGGTGCATCGAAGTCGGGTAGCCAAATGTGGGCTTCATTTACTCCAAACGGAAAGCACATTGTGTCGATCGGGGACGACTCTCGTGTATATTTGTGGAACCAAGACGACAAAAAACAGGCGAAATCCACAAGATCGTGTGAGAGTTTCTCGTGCAAAGGTGTATCCGTTGTATTGCCATGGAGCAACAACGTTGGCGGAGGCGGTGGCGAGGTAGAGACGGATGGTTTCTCCCTTGCAAATTGGTTTTCGATGGATGTCGGCTCGTCGAGATTGACATGGCCAGAAGAAAGGCTTCCATTGTGGGATGTTGAGAGTGTGAAGGAGCATGGCCATGTCTTCTCCACATGGGGTCTTGTGTTTGTCACTGCCAATTCCGATGGCACCATTCGGACATTCCATAACCATGGATTGCCCCTTAGAATCTAGGACTCACCCTAACAACCATTTTCATTTTTTTCACATTTGTAAAGTAAATGATTGATTCATTGGTTTCACTTGGCCCAAATGTATATACACCCGGATTCGGATCTCTCCACTTTATTATTACTTTTAACTTAAACCGAAATCTTGACCGATCTCCCTCAAGAACGGAAAATGTAACGGCAGATTATGGACCATCTTTTTTTGTTTATCAATGAAATTTGTCACCAGATTCACATTTTACTATGAATTTAATTTACTTTCTTTTGATTTGTTCAAGAATTTATTTATGATATGTTAGTGGTGTAATAATTTATTCAAGCATTCAAAAAAATTACTATATTATATGGATATAGCTTACAAAAGGAGAAGCAATTTAGGAGATGGGAGGAAAGAAAATTGATGTGTGAATGAAAATAGAGAAAAAAGTTTAATGAAGAAGATGAAAATAAGTTTAGTAATCTTGTAATGCTATTAAGAAGGTGTAATCTTAACCAAGGAAAGATGGATTTGTGGAGGTGGAAATATACATTAGATGGCAATATTGCACAAAAAAAAGGCATATAAAATATAGATGAAGTGTGCTCATGTCAATGTTGATAATACTAACCAATCGGGGATTTCTATAAGCTATGGGAAAGTCACACACCGAGAATTACGACGAATAATTTTATGAGGTGTGGAGTGTCAATTCCAAATGAGAAGATGCAATGCAAGTTGTATGAAGAGACGGAGGAAACGGTATGACATTTGTTTTTGCAATGTAACTTTGCATAGGAATTTGGCATAAATGCTTCAAGTAACTGAGTCTTTCCGTAGCTACCCATAATGTTCCATATATATACTTTCTTTGTTTTGGTGAATTACTTGAGTTTAATAAAGTGGAGATGAAGGTTGCTTCTCAAGTATTTAGATATGTGTGATTTGGAAATTGTGGAAATGTAGAAATATATTGGTGTTTAATGGTGATGTACCGGATTAAAAAAATTGTAAATGATAATATAAGTAAGATGTGAGTTTAGCTATATGTCAAAAATCAAATTAGAATATATAATGGAGTAAATATATGTTCCATTTGTTGGGATAAGCATATCCCCATTCATTCCTAAGGGATCTGCTTATCCCAGCAAGTGGTATCAGAGCCCGGTTCGAGCGCTTATAAAGTTCTTAGTATGCTCTGTGGTTGTAGCATAGTCTGACCTTCCACATCAGAAAAGACTTTATGAAGGTTTATTCATTAGGCTAAGGGTGACATGAAAGAAGTGGGAAAAGCTAGTGGCACAAGGGGGTCAGAAGATCAGCCGGATGCGGTGGCATCTCCTTTCTTGCGGTGAAATATGCCGGACAGTGGCGTGGCAAGGGGTAAGATTTGCAGGACAACAGTTTTTGGCGGAGTTCTTGGACCTGCAGCAATGTGAATTGCTGGGACTCCCGGTGGTGGAGTTGGCTTAACAGCGGCATGGAGTTTTTCATGATGTCGGCTCAAGGAGGTTTGAAAGGAACAAGTTTTTCGATAATGATTGGTGGAGTGGGGAAGCGGCGATTCAACGAGAAAGATGGCGATGTGGTGGCTTAGTATCGGGTGGCGCTAGATCGGTAAAGAATAGCGTGGATTCAACCGACAAGTGGGAAAAAGCATCGTGAATTTCGGAGGGTTAGAATCGACTTCAAGTGACGACACTTTCAGTAGAAAAATAATTCGAGCAAACCTGGTGTAACTTGGCGGTAAAGGCAGCGATGTTATGTAGGTAAAATGACGGGTTTTGCTCAAGGTGTTATGGTTCAAAAGGTTTATGGAGGAGATTTGACTGAATCAAGAGAGGTTTGTAGTATTTTGTGATAGTCAGAGTGCTATCCATCTCAGCAAGAATGTTGTATTTCATTCAAGATCAAAGCATATTCATGTAAGATATTATTGGATGAGGGATGTCATCAATGATAAGTAGCTTGAGCTTGAAAAGATTCATACGGATGATAATGGTGCTGACATGATGACGAAGGCATTGCCTAGAGAGAAGCTCGAGGTATGTCGTGTGATAGCCGGAATGGCTAGTCTCTCCACATAATCGAAAAGGAGGAGACTTGTTGGGTTGGGTTTCCAAATATGTGAAGAGCCCAATAGCCAAGAAGGTAGTAAAGCCTAAGTAGGCCCGATACTTGGTGTTATCTTGTCCCGGAAGTCATTGAGGAAAGAGAGAAGAAAAAGTGGGCAAAAACAAAATTCACGTTTTTTAGAGAGAATCTAGCGCAGTAATATTCCTGCTAGATTCACACAAGAGATGTATAATTGATCATTCTGCTGCATAGACAAATAGTTTATTATTTGATTATTCGTGTGTTTATCCCAACAAAGTGGTATCAGAGCCAGGCCCTAGACTTAACCGGCCCGGCTCGTGGTTGGTTGGATGTTCGAATCTCAAATTGGATGGTCTAACTGTGAGACTTTGGTTGAGGGAAAAATATTGGTTTGGTGTCAACCAAATTCCACGTCTCTTGCAACTTCATTATATTCGAATTTGATTTTAACATCAATTGAATTTGTCTGAATTGGGTATTCTAATGATTCTTGTTTTTTTAATTTGTTTCGTGAAAATGTCAATCATGTCCCACTACTATACAAATTAAGTGTTAGGTGCAGCATTTGCAAACAAGTTCAATTTTTTACTTTTATTTTATTTATTTATTCTTTTAATAAGTAAGACTATGTGATTTAGTTGATTGGAAAAAACAACTCCATCTCTCTCCTTTCTTCCCCTCTCCTTTTGGAGATATAATGTACCCATCCATCCCATCATCACTTGCTCTTTTCTAAACTATTTTCTTGATTTTGAAATGACGAAGGGAAATCTCATAGGGCTATGCGTTATATTTGTGTTCACCTATATTACTGTTTTACTATTAGGATTTACTAATATTTTTGTTTTAAGGATTTATTATGTCTCTCAGCGAGTACGTATTGTGGTAACACAATGAAACCTTTTTGATTATGAGCTGAAAAACAATTATACCCATATAAATTAACACTGCGCCAAAAAAAAATTTATGTTTAGAGGTAAAATAATCCATGAATGACAAGACTATAATGTGATTACAATTATACATATTCAGCCATTCGGAGCGACCGATTTCTTGGCTTGCTTGTGGAGTTTAAATTGTATTACTTTTTTTTATAATATTATATTATTTATTATTAATTAATGTATATGTGTTAAAATGATTGAGATGAGAGAAAGAATAATCAAAATTAACATTGAAAAAGTACTCTGATGAATTCGTTTACTATGCTTTAGATCTGTCGATTCTTCTATTGCCTCAAATATTTGTTATCAGATATTATATTTTTTTATAATTCAATAGTGTATAAAATTTTCTTAATAAGTGTATTACGTTGTTTATTTTTTTAATATTTTAAGCTTATATGCTACTTTAAAAATTAATACAGTTATAAATACAATCATATTATATATTAATACCGTCAGTTTAAAAGTCAATTGATACTATTAATTTGAATTGAATAAAAAAATTAAATTAATTCCAAAAATATTTAAATAATAGGAGAGAGTGAAAAAATTAGGAGAAAGAGAATGATGAAAATAAGAAAAAAGGAATTTAGGAGTGAAAAATAAGGAGAGAGAATTTTAAAAGAGGGAGAAGGAGAAAAGGAATATAATGAAATATGAGTAAAAATATTTTATATATGATGAGTCAATTGAATTTGAATTATTTATTGCACCTTTAAAACTTCATAACAATATTTGCCAAAGGTAAAATAGCACTAACATGGTACACAAAGTTGAACCATATCCATGTAACGGTTGAACACAACATTTTGCCCATTTATATGTCGTCAATAAAGATTATTATGCCTTGTAAAATAGTACTAGCATGGCACACAAGGTTGAAAGATTATTATGCCTTTAGGTAAAATAGTACAAGCATGGTACACAAGGTTGAACCATATAACGGTCGCACACAATATTTTGCCCATTTCTAAGTCGTCGTTTTATAGCTAGAAAATGGAAAATTGATGGAATAATAGTGTGCAAACACTTGTCTAAACCAATTTTACGGTGTATATCTTGTGGTCCTCCTTTCAATCCTATTATATCATATGTTTTGCTAGGGTTTAAATTAAAAGAGGATCACTGTAAACCTAGTTCACAGGAAACTAACTCACTAATAGTTGATCAATCTGGTAGACTTAATTTCCAAGAAGAATTCTATTTACTACCTCAACTGGCAATGCATATGCTGGATCTATAGCTTTAAGCCCTGGATATTCAACAAGTGAAAGACCTGAATTCACCAAACAAGAAAATGAATTAGTATTTTGTAAACCAGGTTTATATCATAAACCTTTATAAACCCTATGACCCTCCTTAATTTAAACACCCTAGCAATATACATAGGTGTATAGAATTAGAAGGGGGGACCACAAGGTTTACACCGTGAGCCCGGTTTACGCAAGTGTCTGTGCAAGAAAATATTGAAAGCTGATGTTAATGGTGTTAATATTTTTGTAAAGAAAACATTAGAAAATCACAAATAGGAACATTATGTCTGCCATTGGTGCTTTATTCTTGGTTAATCTTACCAGCAATGCCAAAATAGGTGTGGAAAACATCAACAGCATCATCTGGCCTATCTGAAATCCCTCCTTTCTCCTTATCCTAAATCATTAAATGACGAAGCAACGTAAATTTCTATGATATACAGCAACACATGATACCAGGAATAATATGAAATTCAGTTACGGGACCAAACTATAACCTGACAATCCAAGATGAAGCTAACAAGCTTTTGCTTGTCGATCCAGTGGACTCTATCTATCATGATTAAGCTAGAGAGAACCCACCATGAGTAGCACACCTGGAGTTGGAAATGGTGACGAATGAGAATCGTGTTATGGGACATATTGCTTTAGCTTTTGCAGGAGTGCAAGTTATAAACAAGGAACATTCACCCACATCAGGAAGCTTCTCAGGACGCCCATTTAAACCTCCAGATTTTACTTGTCGTTCACATAGCCACCATCCAAGGAGGTCCTTGTCAACATGACGTAGAGATCCAGTAATTGCAAGAGCTCCCACACAACAGAAAACTGCAGTAACATGGCATAAAATGACTGAATGGTACACGAGCTTTCGGTTAATATTTGTTCATGTGCATGGACGAAACATTTTATATATCTTTAGCAAAGGCAGACACATACTAATAAATAAAAAAACTATCTCTGCTAGGTTTATGACATCTCACATCTATAAATATTTATTTTCAATTTTCTTCTGTTGACTGTTATTTTGCGAGTCCATTAGTTTAAGATGCTAGTTACACATTCCTCGCATAACTGAGCCACAACATATGGAAAAAACTTGTATTCATTCCAGTAAACTATATGATTAACTGTCAGTGAGAAGCTAACCTACAAGCACATAACACATCAAAGAGGCAACATACTTTGCCCTGCATGAGATTCTGCTCCCGGTGTGCATCCAAATCCACCATCTAAATTCTTGCAACTAACAATGTACTTAACAGCTTTATCCACGTTTATTTTATCCAAGCGACGTAGTAATGCAAGGGAGCATATCGCAATATAAGAAAACCTAAAAAGATATGAGTTTAGCTATTATGTTTTCACAAAATACAATTTCTATGCTGAAAATTAATAAGATAGTTACGTACTATCAATCAATTTCAAAGGCAGAAAACATACTAAAAAATAGGGCATCAAGGATAAGAAAGTGTACCTAGAATCTATTTCACCCCAAATGTCACCAGAAAAAGATCCGTCTTCATTTTGTAAGCTTGCAATATCTATCTATCAGGTTAAGTCTATTGACATGCCAAATCCTCTGTAATGCTAAACTACATTAACGGATAAACAAAAAAACACGAAAAACTGCATGGTGAAAAGCTATGGGACTAGGAAGAGTCATAGCAAATAAATCCAGGTTTTGATGAATAGTAGCCACCTCCACTGGACACTACGATAGTATGTTCAACTCATAGATGTCTCGAAAATTAATTATAGAAGGATACAACTTGCAACCTTCTCAACATCAAGAACATCTATTTTATCAAATAGTGCTAGAACCTGAATCGCGCTGAGTGTGAATAATAAGTGGGGATCATGCCCTATATTATCACCAAAACCACCTGCATAAACAAAGGTTTGCAAGGGAGTTTTTTTTTTTACCCAGAATCACATCACTCAAAACCAGAAAGTTGACTGAAAACAATTAGTATAAAAATTAAAGGAGTAACTATAGTCTATCAACCAGAACAAAGTGGAATGGAAGTAAATTTAATACTCTTGAATAGCACAAATTCCATAGCCAGAAAACAGACCAGACTCATGTTGACACTCCATGATCCATGAAACAACCTCAACTTGATTAACAACATCAATCTTTCCTAAAATATCGAGAGTCGTCAATCCCCAGTAAGCACCATTTAGCCTTAAGTGCTCCATCACCACAGATTCAAAATCATCATTTTTCTGGTAAAATAGAGTGCTGATTATGAAGACAATAATAAAAAATGGTAACATAATGTAAACAAGTACTGAAAGCTTGAACATCTTGTGAATTGCTAGAAAACAAGAGCCTTCCTAAAAACTATTTTTTCCCCCTAAAATAACTGAAATTTAAGATAATGATGCTCTGACATCAACCAAGCTTTAATGGAAGGCTGAGAATTAATGTACTCTCTTTCTGCTAGAGTAAACAAACACTCTTAAGATTAGGTATAAATATTTGAAACACATGTAGCATCACATAAGTTCTTTTGAGGGTGAGATAAACACCTTATGGTTGCTAAAGACTCATTTTAAGTAACATTTTCAATGAGCATAGCATTTTGAATCAAATTTAGGAGACAAGTTGATAAAATAATATGAGGTTCAAAATCAGTATGTCAAGAGTGGACATGTAAGACGCTAACCCAAGTTGTGTAGATGAGCCTCTCAATATAACGATATTTTCATTCTTACTACTAACACATTATAATATTCATAACTCACAAAAGTTGCCATCAAATTCAATTGCTAGCTGCAAATAGATGGAATTAAAAAAATATAAGTATATATTTGTTCTAAAACCATACAAGCATGCAAAAAATTGAAAAATTCTAGAAGTTGGATGGGAAAAAAGCCATGCAAACTCTGTATGGACTAGATTTTAATGAATGTTTAGAAAGCCTAAGCACATAGAAAAAGAACTGACCACATCATTGTAAAGAAACAACAGGCAGATGATGATATAAATCATTCCTATCATGCTTATAAATATCCTGATTATTTGTTTGATATACAAAAGCATGAAAAACAGAATTTGAAATAAGTCATGATCAACATGAGGAATACATTTTCAATTGATAAGATGTACTTAACATGCTTTTCAATCTTGAGCTCCCCCATTCTGTCCAAGAGTCCTTATTAGAACTATATACAATCTATAAACAGTAAGACATAACTTTTTCCAATTCTCCATGCAACGTTGTAGGATGATCAAAATACAGTACATATTAATAAAATATATATATACTAACCCTATGATTCTTCTACAGTTCTACCCCTCTCCCCACCCCCCAATACGAAGAGAAATGCTATTGACCAAGCGGCTGCATGAGATGAGCTACTAGAGGCAGGAATGAATGTCATTGGCAGTTAAGGAAAAAACACCAAAAACAAAAGAAACAAACTTAACCCTAAAGTTTAATTCACATTCGAATTGTAAATAACGGAAACAATGGTCTTTAGTTAGAACAAAATCTCCAACACAATCGCACAAAATAATAGCACTTATTCAACTGGTGTAGAAAACCAAGAAAGAATCCACCAGACAGATGCAGAAACATTAAGAGATGAGTGGAGTGATCGAGGGATCATAAACTTGTTGCGCTGATAAAAACAAATAGAATCGATTGAATGTTCTCCCAATTTAGATTTATGAGAACAATCAATCGAAAAAAAAAAAGCGCTATGCACGATTACCTAAAGCCTTAGATCTCAAAGTTACCTGATTAGATTTTTGTAAGTTGGCAGCAAGAATGTGATCTACTTACGACGGCGAGCAAAGAGGCCACTCTGAGAAGAGAAGTGGAATGAGCGAGTACACACTGCAAAATTTCGACAAAACACAACATATAATAAATCGAAAATAGCAGTTCAATTCGATTTGGATTTTATAATAAAATGAACAAATCAAAGTCCGAAATTACTACTGCATCCATTCCAAAACTATTTGAACATTTTTTTACTGTATATTAGAGA
This sequence comes from Pogostemon cablin, assembly GCA_023678885.1. NCBI lineage: Eukaryota > Viridiplantae > Streptophyta > Magnoliopsida > Lamiales > Lamiaceae > Pogostemon > Pogostemon cablin. Next base: position 13,379,904 of record CM042993.1, read on the forward strand.
AGTTATTATAATTTTTTTAATAATAATAAATGATAAAGTATGGTATAAATATTTTTAGAACGAACGGAAATTTAAAAAAAAAAGTGAAAACAATTTTGGAGTGGAGACATTAGATATATATTTTTTATATAGATTAGTTACTCACAACCATTCCGGCCGGTGATGAATGATTGCAATATTTTGCATATGTGAAAAGAGCAAGTGAATTTTATCATAGTAGCTTTACGTGACCAAGCTAAATATCGATCCACGGGAGACTTAAACACTAAGCGTAGCCGAACTCACCTAATCATGCTTTATAAAGGCGATTGAATATATTGTTTGGATTGATAAGTACTAGAATTTAACTAAGTAAAGATAATAAATAGAGCAACAAGTAAACAATCATCTCAACACAAAGATGAAGGTGATATGATCAAATGCCCATCAAAGGAATAGTAAGACTAACATCATGGTTGGAGAAAGATTTGTATATTAAGGGCAATCATATTTTTCATGAACTTTAATTGAAATACCTAGGTTGAGCTTTATATTCAAAATAACATACCCTATTACAAATCCTCAAAACAGCCTTGAAAATAGAAATGGGAACTAAATTACAATTATCAAGATAAGATAAAGGTTATTCCACTGCTTTAGCCTTGCATTTCTTCAAATTTCTTCTTTCAAATCAGATCAGTTTGCTGCATCTTTTTCATATTATCTTCTAGCCTCTTCACCTTTATCTCAACTTGCAACAATTCATCTTCTTTTGCCCTCATATTGTAGAGTAAACGTGGTATGATCTCCATAGATTTTTGACACATGGATGGATCTATCCATTGAAAAAAATTACAAATATTACCATTCATGGATCAGTTCCGATGATGATGCTAAAAACTAGAGTCACTATTATTTTGTTTGTAATAAAAAGTAAAGTAAGATCAGTTGGATATGGACAAATCTAAAATCGAAATACAATAAACGTGAAAAAGTTTCAAATAAAAGGGAGGACGAGTATGAACGATTCAATTTACGCACCACGAAAGCCAACACCATCACAAATCCAAACAATAGTATTTAAAATGATTCTCAACCCCGATTCTTCAGTCGAGCCTAAGTATTCACGTATAAAGTCTTGAACATTCAATCAAGTTATTCAACCACGGTGAACAATTCTAATTCACCTAATTTCTTGGAACCCTTTCCCACCAAATGGATCAAACGCCAGCCTTTTATAGTCTTAGACCTCAAAAAAAATTGTCAGAAATAAAATCTACATAAATGGGATATGTTTACAAACTAACACACTTGCTAAATGAATTGAACTCGATGCTTTAGAGAGTGTGGCAAGAACACTTCCACTTACCATATGGATACACTGCTTGGTCTAAGAAAGAATACTGTCAGCCAACATGGAAAGTTTTACAATTCTAACATTCTTTTGACTCTCAAACATCTAAGATTAAGCAACTGAGTAGCTACTAAAATTCAACACTTCTTAATTTCAACTAAAACCTGAATGTATGAACTGATCTAAAAATGCAGTAAGTTTACCCAAAACTCTTTAACATTAATGTAAAATAAAGCTTTCCCAAAATCCAAGCTCCAAAATTTGAATTTAGAATTTACACAAAAAGAAATCAGATAACCATAGTGCTTCTGTTCCGTCCCCAAGACATTTAAAGTTGAAATTAATACTGAAATACTACATTAAGGGTTATGAACTATAAGCAATACCAGAAGCTATCATGCTTCATGAACAGTTCAAATAAAATAGATTCAATAAAAGCTCATGAGTACAAAACCCTGAAACTCATGATTTAGTAAACCATGTTCAGTTTCAAACTATCCATGCTTCCACTACAATATGAAAGTTAACAACAAAAACAAACATTTTTGCATGTCAAACATATGTCTCCATCTGATTCAATAATAATATAGTATTAGCAACATTGATGTAGTGGATATAATTTCTTAATCTTATTAAGCTTTGGGTGCAAAGAACAAACTTCTTCTCTAAAAGAATGAGGAAGCAATGTTAAAACTATAGAGTCATTAGTTGCAAAAGATGCAATTAATATAAAACCATCAAAGTAGAAAATAAATACAATGATAATTGACTGCTCAAACTAAGTTCATTCAAATAATACCTAATTTTTCGTGGCTGAAATTGTCATATTTACATAATCAGATGGTGGTCACCAACAATATTGAATTATACACAACTAAAATAGAGTATCTTCGAATTCAGAAAGCAAACTAGGGTTAGATTTCATTGGCAATGCAGTAGAGCAAAGAATAAGAGAACATACCTAAACAATGAATTCAGGAAATAGCTTTCGGGAGTCTGTCGAAATTGATTAACCCAAAAAAATATTTCGTCGACGGGTGATGAAAATTTAAGAATCTGTACTCCAGAATGTAATGGGGCTTCAAGAATTAAGTGGATTCCACGAACTACTTCTACTGGAATCTATTCAACAAGGGGGAAGCTTGGGGAAGGTTCAACATACGCCCGATAGGTCACACAGAAGAGCCCCACTGTATCTTCAATAACTCCGCAAGATATTCGAGGGGAAGAACCACAATTTAGTGATGGGTAACAGTGAGATTTTAGAGGATTCGGTTTGATTTTTTAATTTATATTAAGATGAAGAAATAAAATTCGAAGGATGAAATAGGGGTGAAAGGTGAGAAAACAAGCAAGAAATTATGGGAGAGAATGTGAGGTGGGTTTGAAGTGAGAGAATGTGTATGATGGGAGTGAGTGGTGAAAGGATTTTTGGTGGATGTGGGGGGGGTGGGGTTGGGGAAGTGACCCACCCGGTAATATTAATAGTTTGTAATTAAGGGTATTACAGTCATAAAAATGCCAATTGGATATATTTAATAACTTTGTTCTAAAAGTGTCGGTATTAATTTTTTACTTTAAAATTTATATAAAAAAATGTTCTCCCATTAATATTATTGGGATTATTATTCATAGGTACGCGTGTATATAACCTAATTACTAATAAATACATTAATCTAAATGTCTATTTCTTTTTCCAGTTTTACCCTTATTTACAACGCTGAATATTTCAACGTTTTCACTTAACACTAGTTTCGTTGAACACTAATGTACATTAAATCAAATAAAAACAATGGAAATCAAATAAAAACAATGGTTGAGAGATTTAAGTATAATTATAACAACACTATTTTTAATGTAATTAATTACGTATTTTCTGTTTCTTTCTCAAAGATGCACACTAATGTACATTCGTATGGTTCTTCAATTTAATTGCGTATTTTCTATTTCTCTCTAAGAATGCACACTAATGTACTTAACAATAGTTTCAATTGTGTATTTTCCTTTTCTCTCTCAAAGATGCACACTGATATACATTCGTATGGTTTTTTATTTTAATCACATATTTTTTATTTCTCTCAAGAATACACACTAATGTACATTAGTAGGGTTCTTCAATATAATCGCAGATTTTTAGTTTCTTTCTTAATAGAATGTACACTAATGTACATTCGTATAAATAACGTATTTTTTGTTTCCATCTTAACAATGCACACTAATGTTTTCTGAAAGTCATAACTTATAATATGGTGATATAGTGGCAATTGGGGATTTATCTCTTCTTCCATAAAATAGGGTGAAGTATATCAATCACAGAAGGTTAGCAGATGTATGGACAAAGTTTTCTTTGGAATTATAGTTATGCTTTACATTAGACTTAAACTATTCCATCTCACATCATCTTATTTTGAATGAGATATGAACATTATAATATTGGTTTAAGATCAACATAAGGAACTATTATTTTCTTGTCAATTGAACTTTGAAAGTACTGTGGGGGACATTCCAACTTGTAAATAGGGAGTAAAAACTTAATATTAATTTATGTTTTTCTCAAATCTTAAGAGTGCAACAAGGAACATATCATAATAGAAGACATGGTGCTTAAGGTTACAAAACTGTAATGTTTGTCTATTAAATTGGTGCAGTTGCAGATATGATGAAATTTGATGTTTTGATAACGTGTTTTCAATTCTTCAGTACTTCAGTGAAAATCTTCAGGTTTCATATCAAACTGGACATTGGTTTAGCTAATTGGGGCCAGAAAAACAAAGTCTGCGTTGAGGGGATTGGAGGGATAAGATCTGATTGGACATGAAGTAAAACTTGTGTTTGTTCTTTCTCAAGGTCAAATAAATATTTTCTGCTTTCAGATTTCACTTCTTATAACCTTTTTTTTTCTTTTCTAAGCATGGTGGAAATGAGTTGACTTCTTCTCTAGTTTTTTAAAATGACAACGACTATTCTGTTTTCTACTTTCTAAAATTGAAGTTTAACGTAAAAAAAGTTCGAACAAAAAATTATCAAGATTTATTATACCTATAACTTTTAATATCAAAATTACAAATTCAAGTACACCTCAAAAAACTTAAACAATTTCTTTTGTACCATTTATTGTCAACTGGAACATTGAAACTATATTAATTTATAGTATCTTATTATGCGACTTTTCCGAGCAGCTCGAGCCGCCCGACCCGGTTTACATAGGTTTCTCAGAAAATTCAACAATCGGGCTTGAACAGTCAAACCCACGTAAAACCCGAATATAAACAATACCATTTCTTCATTCCTTTTCTTCCGTGTAAAGATTTTTGCTCTCTCTACAATTCACAATCAGAAAATCGAACTACCGATCAAGAACGTTGGTAACGAGCATTGATTGATCGCTTAGGGAGGGGAAAAAACTGATACCTATTTATCAATACCCATTTGATCACCATGTCGATGTCTGATTCGGATACGTCGTCGCAGGGAAGCGAGTACAAGAATTTTCGCCTAATTAGCCGAGACAGTAAGTCAATCTTGCATCTCTGTTCATTTTAGTACAATTACATGGGTTTTGTTAAGCGAGTGCGTGTTCAATTTAGTTGGTTTGTTGTTTGTGTGATTGAATTGGGTGTAGGTGGTTTTACTATTGAGATTGGTATGTGTTGTGTGTTGAACTAATGCGATTAATTTTGTTCCAAATGATTATATTTCTGAGTCTGGAATTTTATTGTACTAGTACTATGTATAAATTTATATCTATCTAGTTGTTTCCTTTGGTTGAATTTAATTGGATTTTCTTGCATGGAAGTGCAAGTATGGTTGTAAATGTGACTGTTGAACAGTGTACAATCTCTTTTACGGGGAAATGTTTAATGCATCGGTTGAGGGGCATGGAAAACAATTTACCTAGAGTATGAAAGGAAGAGGGTTGATAGAGGTCATATATAATGTATGCCAAACCCAGCACTTTATAAATAATGAGTCAAAGATAAGTGAAATTGGTTATATATAGTACCTTATGAAAATAAATACCCGAATGTTAGAAAAACCCATTATTTGAGTTAAAGGAAAGGGATATAAATGAATGATAAAAAATATGGTTTTCTTTAGGAAATTGTCATGGCTATCAGGGTTATATTCAGTTACTGCTAAGGTTGTTTTGGGTTGCTTGCGATCATGGTTCAATGACACTTCTCTTGAACAGATTTAGCTTGGGTGATCTGTTGTTGAAAATTATTTTGGTACCATTTACTTACATAAAATTAAATTAGTATCTTGTAGATATTTATCGTGTTAGCCATATCATCGGCCAAAATCTGCATTATTAGCACAGTGAACTTTGAAGTGAAGATAACTTGAGTTGTAATGCTATTCAAACTTTATTAACAGTTTTTAGATCAGACATGACTGCTATTTGAAACTTGTTGAGAATTTCCAGCATATTATATATTTTATATATCAACATCTGCATTTATTCTAGATTATTTACTTTCTGACAGATATTGATGAGAGATTCTACTGTACTCTACTTGTATTGATTTCCAGCAAAATGAACTCCTAAGGATCATGCATTTAAGCATTGTATATCATATTTAATTCTTTAAAACACGGTTTTCTTTGATGAAATGGACTGACTAAGAGTATGACATGGTTGAAAGTTTAGCATATTAAAGGTCTTGAAACATCACAAGCGTTGCAAGATGATTGGTGACACTCTCCTGGAATAATTATAACATGGAGCTGTTTAGGTGAAGAGGATGGAGAAACATGATTCATATCAAAGAATCCTTGCGACCTTTGGGGCATGTTTGTTTTTGTACAGACATGTCATGACTGGGGGACGTAACATCCCCCATCATGTTATGTTTCGACCCAAAAAAAAATCCTATAATCATACACGATTGTCCCATTATACTTTACCAACCTAAAAATATATGAAAAACTTTTTTCTTTCAACTTTATTACAAACACAACCAACAAAAATTATAATAATACAACGCCATCAACTTTTGTATTTTTTTATTTGACATAAAGCTACATCTCACCCTAGTCAAAATCTTAAAACGAACATATAATATACTATTCACGTCCAGATTTTGCATTTTTATATTTCAAAATTTGGATTTCCACCATCCACTATAATCCAGAAATAAAGATTTTGGGGAAATGCAGCTTCTGGTGGTGTAGAGAAAGTTATAATATTTTGCTTTGTTTTGAATATTGTTATTTTTGAATTTTGTGTTGAAGAAGACTATTATGTGAAATTTTGTAAGTACTCATTGGAGATAAGCTATTATGCTTATTTTTCTTGCAACTTTATATTCCAGAGTTTTGTAATTTGTAACTATTGATGAATATAGAACCAGCCACTGAAGTGACTTGGAGAGTAATATGCATTTATGTTATGGCTTGCATTTCACTTTATTATTTAGTGCTTGGCAAAGCATCTAGGGATATTTGGAATTAGTATTACTCGAAGTTTAAAATAAAAAAGTAATCTTGTTGATTCAAAAGGGAAGTGTGTTCTCAAATAAAGAATCTATAGCTAAGTCTCGTGAGTATTGTGTTTATGGGTTATTTATGAATAATTATATTCATATTATTGTTGTTAGCTGCATTAAAGTTATTTTTCCTTTAGGAATTATAATATACTTTCAAATCCTATTATGCCAAGGTTAGAAGTCAATTTTTGATAGTAAATACATTATGGAGTTGATATATAATTGGTTGTGTTCTGGAACATTCTTAGTGTTTTTTAGCCTTTAACTTATGTTTCTATTAACTCATATTCCTTTTCTATGTTGCCACATCTTATCTTAATTTTCTTTATTTGGATTTTTCCACATACATCCAACATGCAGATTAAATATGTATTTTTTTGTTAATGTAATAGTTCTTCCTAATGATGATTCAAAATATTCGAAGTAGAGATTTTAGAGCTGTATTCAAAAGTTTTTTTTTACAGGAAAGAATAGAGGATGGGCAATAAAGAATCCTTAGAGGTGGTGTGGGATAAGGTTAAGTTTAGGGGTTTACCTGGTGTGTTTCAACTTTCAACCATAAAAATTTACATGAACATTTTATTTTCAGATATTTTTTGGGACTGGGGTCATGTGCTTTTAATCTTCATTTTATTTAGACAAGAAGCATGTCTCATCCTTGTATTCTGCTTTTTCCTTAATTTAAAGAATTTCTGTCTTTTTCATAAAAATGAAAATTAAAATAAAAGAAACTTATTGGTTAAGGTAGAAATGCGTTATAATATATGACCCTTTCTTAGGAGTCAAATGTCATAGTTCCTATTGAGTATTTCTCTTTTATGATTATGGCCCTACCCTATGCTTATTAAACGATAAAACTGTGTTCTATTTAATGTATGTCAACTAGAGTTAAGACTTGATTATTCTGCAATTACTTTATACCAATTAGAGTTAAGACTTGTTTACAGAGATTTATGTATCTTATTGCATGTTTTGGAGGAAAAAAGGTGTATTAAGTCTATGGATCCTTCTATCATATTGTTTCCCATAAGGTTGATAATTTCTAAAAATTTGATGTTACTTTTTCCATTTTTGTTGGTCTTTTCTAGTATGTAACCACTCATATATTCTTTTTTATTGGTTCTCATAATCTGCTGGCTTGGTGCCAAGTTAATTCATGGATATTTTGGTTGTATAATTTTAAATGTTTCTTATCCTGTATGAATGTTGTCTCTGGATAAAATTGCTGTATGATGAGCAACAGAACTGGTTCTAGACTAATGTTACTCCACATATTGTGCTGATATGATATCATGCTTGAATTTTACTCATTATTTATTAAGACTCCAAAAGAAACACTCACAGGAACTCTTTGTTTGATTGAAAGAACAAACCGCATGTGCTGTATTTTCTATTTTTGTTTATTCTAATTTCTCAATTTCTGCTTGTGTTTAATTGATCCATCAGACATGTTTTCCATTGTGTGCCACTTGATTGAAGACTACTTGATTTTTGCATTGGGGAGGAGAAGCATGTGATCCACAGGTGCATTATGATGTTTAGGTAGCTTAAGATGATATATCTCTTTGAAACATTTCTAGACAATCTAGTCATTGCTGATGCACAAGAACTCTTTTTGGGATGGTATGTGATGCCACTATGCATGATAGTTAATAGTGTAAATTGTAATGGTTAAAAAGATTATTGGAATCACTCCACATCAGAAATTTAACCTTATGATTTTTTTAGGCTTAGAAAAATTCTATTTATAAGAAGCTGAATGACATCTCACCCACAATTGAAAAATTTGCTGGAGTAGATTTGTTTTGTAAAATTATCAAACTCATGACTCAGGAGAAATTAAATTGTGTCAAAAGTTTCTAATTCCATCAGGAAAAATATTTACTTTAGATAGTGTGTTTCCGACTCAAGGATAGGGGAGGAGGTCTTCTGGCTTATCTCTTTTCACTATAAAATGATTGAATATTCTTTCTATTTTGTATCTTTGCATGGGCAAAAAGCAAGGGATTTCATCCTTACCAGCGGTAAAATCTGTTTTTTGGTAAACAATTCCTGATTAAGACACTATTGAGATGACAACTATATAGGCCTAGAGTTTTAACAACACTATTGATGCATAGATCAATAATATTATTAATCACCTCTTCTTAAAGTTGTATCTGTTATTTTTCAAATGGTTTAAATGTTAGCTTCCAATATGTGTGAAAGATATTGATCTCATAATTTCTTGTCCATTAGTCTAAAATTTATAATGTATTCTGAGTTTTCATTTTCTGATTCCTTGTCTTATACTGGTTGACATTGTGTTAATGGTTTTTTGTGCTGATGAATTTACTGTTTATTTTTCAAATTTCTGTGTAAAACTTGTATTAGAGTGTCGCTATTTTTGTGTTATTGAGTGATGCTTCGTTATGCTTTAAGCCCATTCCAATCTGTAATACTTTCTCTGCTCATTTACAGGATTGTTATATGAAATGCTTCGATCAGCCAAAACTGGGGACTCGAAGTCAAGTTGGAAGGTACATACTCTTAGGATGAAACCATTGCTCGTCAAATTACTATTTCTCTTAGTGATTTTTTTCTGTTTATGTTGGATTTTAAAAATCGGTTCAGAGTCTATTGAATTTTGAATTCAAAACAAATGGGTTTATTTATAATAATATGCGTTTATTTTGGGTTTTTGGTAGTTTACGATTTATGTTTATGTCAACATCAATGTGTAAGAGGACTATGGTAATGTGTTTAAGAGGACTGTTGAAATGTGCAAGAGATTGTTAATAGATGTGAGAGAAGACATGAGTGAGGAGAGAGATAGCGAGAAAAAAGTATTAAATAAGGTTTAGAGGTATATGTTGGGGTGGTTTTGAAAACCAGGTTTTAAAATCCGTAAATAGATAAAGTCTAGGATTTGAAAAATCTAAAACCGTTTTATAATGCCTACTAAAACAAACTTCCCTTTTAAGACTTTAGTTTATGACGGAAAGCAATCACAGTATTCTTATGGAATTCTCTGCATCCATTTGTATGTTACATCAGACTGATATAAACAACCCTTTAAAAGAAAAATCATCCAGACTTTCTAAATGTTTTTTTATTAATCAATTTGTTATATATGGAATATGGAAACTATCTAACAAGTTATCCAGATAAGGAGACATTATCTGCAACAGGCTCAAGAAAAATGTTATAGGTCATCTAGTATTTCTTGGGTTCTCATTTTATTTTTGTCTCTTCATTTCAGTGGTCAGCATAAATGTTCTACATTGTCATTATAAACCTTGGAATTACCATCTACCCACAATGCATTCAAATTTGATTCTGAATCTTTTGATAGCAGCCTAATTAATAGAATTTTGGGACGGAGGGAGTATATAAATTTAAATCTTTTGATAGCAGCCTAATTAAGTCTAAAGCTAGGGTGTGCTTAATTTTTTCCCCCCTCTTTCTTCTTTGGAAACCATCAGCTGTGATCTGCTTAAAGGAAATTTTGTCCTAATTGTGAAAACCAATGTTTTAACTTTTGAATGTCTTAAGATGTGCTTAGGTACGGGAATTTTTCTTGAATTCTCTTTTCCGTAAAAAATTATTGTGCAAAGGCATGAATGCTTATGGAAAATTTTCTTCTTTCTTATACAAAATTTCTGATAAACACAGAAAAAAAAGGTGAAAACTAAATTTAATATAGCCATGCAATGTAGGGATCTTTATATATATATATATATATATGTTTATTATTTATTTATTTCTAGTTTTTTTTTTTTAAATTTAATTGTGTGTTTCTCATAAATGGATTAGGAAACATTTATAAGATTTCTGTTTTCATTTATTTCCTAACTGTGTGTATTCCGTATTTATTGCTCAGTTAAGAAAGGAATGATTATGCAAACGAATTTGTAGTCTGGTGGCCTAATTGTGCGTATTCTGTGTGTTTTCTTCTTCAAAAAGAAAACCGAATAATTTTTTCTTCATGCATTAGGATTATCACCTTGAATTCTTATATTTATTTTTTTAACCTTCTCAGTTATGGTTTGTATTTGTAACGCAAACCTGAATGCGTTAAGTCCAGGGATATTGCTATCTATTTTATTTATCTGGTTATATTTTACACATTTAATATATTAGGAAGAACTTAATTGACTTTTCTCTTTGATTTATTTCCTAGTTTCAAAAAGGAATGATATTGTTTGACTTGTAGTCTTGTAGTTAGCAAGATTTAAGGTCGTGGTGTTATGGCCTTTACCTTATATAAAGCACATGTTTTCTCCTCCTTATATAAAGCACATGTTTTCTCCTCCTTTAAAAAGAACATTTTGAATGTATTTCTTAGATTTTGTCAATTTTTTTTTTAATTATTATCGTTTTCTTCTTTTCTCAGCATCTTCTTTACTTCTCAACTATACACCAATTGGGAAAATCACATGTCCCAACTAGGGATGTCGATTAAATTTAAATTTAGTTACATTTTGTTGCCTTTAATACTATTCTGAATAAGTGAGACACATTTTGCCTATTTCTAAATAAATATAAATGATAATGTAGCAAGACATTACACCCTCACTAAATACTCATCTAAAAAATTTTATAAACCAATTGCATTCTCATTTAAAAAGGTCAACGTCAGTTATAATCATTACAATTTTCACACTTCCAATCACGCTTTTTCCCCCCTTCATAGACAAAAAAATAAAAGAAGTTATCCTCAATTCCAGTATTGAAGAGAAAAATCAAAATGAAATTACGACCTTATTTTTATTTTTTTCCATATCTCTAGCTTTATCACCTTTAAAAGGTAATCTTATACCCATATATGTCAATTACCAAGACAAGTCCAGGTTGGTGAATGTCTTTTTTGACATAGATGGATAACCATCTGCCCACAATGCATTCGAATTTGTTCTTTATGAGATAAGACAGTATTTGACTCTGATTTTAAAATGATCATCATATATTACCCCTTATTAGTAGTTATTTTGTACTAGTTTTTGTTTACTTCAGTTTGATACATTGCCATGTAGGTACTCATTATGGACAAGTTGACAGTTAAAATAATGTCATATGCATGCAAGATGGCAGACATTACAGAGGAAGGTGTTTCATGTAAGATATAGAAGGCCAATGTCAATCTGTCAGTGAAAAAGTGTATCTTCCTTCTTTTTATTTTTTACACTCTAGTGCTTTCTTATGTCTATGATAATGATATTTTCCTAGTACTTGAGCATGTGTTTTGTGTGTGTCATTATATCTTTATTTCTATGACTGGTTGCAAATTTCTTGAAACTTATAATCAATATGTTAGTGCACTTAACCTCTTTATAAATACAATATCCAGTTTGTCATTAATCTATCATTTCTATCCTGTTAATGCGTATACATTATCAGACAATTTAAGAATTTCTTGAAGGATTATCTTTTCATTACCAAACATCCGAATGTTACTACTATATTTATGCTATAAAACTCAAAATTATACAAGAAGAGATTTGTTGTTTAATGATTACACTAATTCTCTTTATTGCCTTAAGCTGAATATTATTATCTACTCTCAGCTAAACCCTAGTGTCAATTTAAGCATGTTCTATCAGAATGATATTTTTCAACTTACCTGTTTATTAAGCCAATGACTACATTCATATTCCTAACTGCTTAAATGGATTAACAATATGATTCATGTTTTGGAATATTTCCTTGAATTGGCCAATTTTGCTCTTGTTCTGCTGGATACTTGATGAGATATCCTACTTTGCAACTGCACAAGAACAATTTTATTCATAACCAGCTCATACTTTATATAATTCCCGAAATCCTACTCTGAAATTCAGTTAGACATTCATAGTTGTTATAGGTGAAAGGCGCAGAGTCATAAGGCCCCCATTGGATACTGAGGCGCATGTCTCTTGTACATTTTCCCTAGTTTTTTCTACAAATTATTATATACATAAATACATCCTTCTTGGCACATAACGTCTTAACCAAATAAGGTTAAAAACCACAATATATCACATAATATACACAATAACTTATAAATAAGATAATAACACATTGAACATATCTGTTAATAATCAACTTTGAAGTTCAAGTAACTTTAAGCTAATAAAATAAAGTTGAAAAACATTCATAAGATTGCATAATAACTCATAAATTACAATTGGACATGAACTCATAATGTAAATATTAATTAAAAGACAAATAAATACTAAATTATTGTGAAGTTCAACTTTAGATATCTTTGTTTTTCTCTCAGGCTTTTGAGCATAATAGATACTCTAGGTAGAAGAGGTTTTGGGTATAAATAAAAGTGGTTTTAGAAGACAAACACATCTTAAAAATGTAACAAAAATGTGTTTGGAAGTTAGCACGCTACACCGTGCGTAAGAGAGCGCTAGATGTGCGCACTGACATTATTCTTGGAGCCCCATAGGAGGCGTGCCTCTGACAACTATGTAGATATTGGTGTTTTTCGTTGTAGTTGTGTTTGCATTTTGTGTTAAAGGAGTCCTCATCCATAATTTCTTATACATTGAAATGTTAGCCTCTTATTAAGAAGAAGAAAAAGATATCTGTGTATGAGCTTCTGCATTTTCTTGCTTTGAGATACTCTGGGATAATATGGAGTTATTATGATTGTCTAATATGGTTTTTTAGTTATTATGCGGAAGTATCCTAAGTAGCCTAGCTGCAAAAATTTCTTAGTTATAAATAAATATAAATATTTCTTAGGTAGAGAAGTAATCATGTTCTCTGACCTGCAGTGGTGGAAGACATACATAAACGAAGACAACCTTTGCCATCCATGGATGCAATATATTTCATGCAGCCAACCAAAGAGAAGTATGAGACATTTACTTTTCAAAATTTCTTTCAATTTTGACACCATCAAGCCAGTAAGGATATGGGTTTGAAACTATAATATAACAAGTTAGCCAATAATGATTGAACCCTCTTAGTATTGTTCTCTGTTAAAACATCCGGATTTAGCAAAACACTTTGTTGGATTTCTGTTAGATATTTGTGATTGATTTGATCATCTCAGAGCGCCTTTTTTATTTCTCAAACTATTATGTAAGTCTGCATCTTAATAATCAGAAATCAAATTGTACTTTATTATATCTTACCTAGCCTTTTAATTCATCCTTCTGATTCATCATTTTTTTTTTAATGGCAATATTTTATTATGTTATGGTGCTTGTCTTACCATAAACAATATTTAGTATGTTGTAAAGAAATTGACCCATTTATACTATCATTACTGGTTTTGATCATAATGGAATTATATTTCTAGACTTTGAATCCAGCCTCTCTTTAGGAACATTTTTACTGAAGCTGGAGTGTGTGATAATAGTACAAACATCTGCCTGCACACTAAGCAATACTTGAAAAACTATGTATAAGACATTCGGTGCCCTTGCATTTAAATATGAGATTCTTTACTAAACAAAATGGCACTTCTCTTCCAATTAATGCACTATTATGATTATTTTTTTCCATGAAGATGTTGAAAATGTGCTACTGGGAAATTAGTTAATTTTCAAAGGCTGACAGCTCAAGGGTTCTCTTTCTCCTATTAAAGAGCTTTACTTGCTGAAAGATGTGATTGCTAGGTGAATGTAGCTGCTAGCATATACCACAAGCAATTTTAAATTAATTTACTATGTTTTCCCTGCTAAAGTTTAGTATATGCCCATGTGCTTATTTGTTATGCAGTTTCCACATTCTCTATATTTCTTACCCTCATTGTATCTTTATTTATTTATTTATTTGTTTTGATGTGCAGCATTGTTATATTCCTTTCTGATATGTCTGGAAGATCACCACTATACAGAAAGTATGTCAAGTATTTTATTGACTGAAATGCTTTATGTTTATTCCACAAATTAAATAAAATTATCCAACTTGCATTTCCAGATTTTCTTCTGCAATTACTTGCAGTACATTAATTCCTTTGAGCTCATCTATGTTTTTTCTTCCTTTTTTGTTCTGTCATTAGGGCATTTGTCTTCTTTAGCTCACCTGTTTCCCGGGAATTGGTTAGCCACATAAAGAGAGATGGAAGTGTCTTATCTCGCATCGGTGCCTTAAGAGAGGTTCTAATTCAAAATACACACACTCACAGACATTTTTGGAGATACCTCTTTATACCCTAGAGTTAGGCTCATTCTTCATTGTCATTTTTCATTTGATATGCAGATGAATTTGGAGTATTTCGCCATTGATAGTCAGGTATATGATCCTTCTCACTTTTAGCGTGTTCAAACGTAGTTGACTTATTCGATGAACAAACATGGGAAATTAACTCATACTACTACATCAGAGGGGGACTTTTTGGCATGATTAAATTTCATATCAGTATCACTTGGGGATACATAAATTTTTTGTTTCGGTCCTTTGGGCCCTCTTTATGTCTTAAACAGATCTTTTGTATTATCAATTTCAACACTGTGATGGATGGTGGACCTAACATTAGCTATGATTACAGGGGTTTGTCACTGACAATGAAAGTGCCCTTGAGGATCTCTTTGGGGACGAAGAAAGTTCTCGCAAAGGTGATGCATGCTTGAATTTAATGGCGACGCGTATAGCTACTGTATTTGCTTCATTGAGGGTATGTTATCTGAGTGTGGATTGTAGGCCTATAACATGATTGATAACTGTCATTGTCTAGACTCAAGGCCTTAGTTATAATTGTCATGTGACAGGAGTTTCCATATGTTCGCTATCGTGCTGCTAAATCACTTGACCCTACGACAATGACCACATTTCGTGATCTAATTCCTACAAAACTTGCTGCTGCCGTTTGGAACAATCTCACGAAATATAAAGCCAACCTTCCAAACTTCCCCCACTTGGAGACATGTGAGCTGCTTATCTTAGATAGATCAATAGATCAGGTTTCTACCTATCTTTTCGTATCTTAAAATCTTTGTCAAGTTTGTGTGTTTTTGTCATAGATGGCGTGTTTTGTTTTTAGATTGCTCCAATCATACATGAATGGACATATGATGCCATGTGCCATGATTTACTAAATATGGAAGGAAATAAATATGTCCATGAGGTAAGAGTCTCTGAGGTCTCTCCGTTGCATAAAAGTTTCAAGTTCCTTGGCTCTGTTAAGTAATTCCATTGGGCAGGTTCCTAGCAAAACAGGCTGTGCTCCTGAGAAGAAGGAAGTTTTACTGGAGGATCATGACCCTATTTGGCTAGAGCTTCGACATGCACATATAGCTGATGTATATAGAACATGCTGAATCTTCATTTTATGTTTTTATTGTCCAATGTTGATGAATTCTATGATATATTGTTAAATTTAATTTGATTAATGGTTAAATATGTCAGGCTAGTGAACGGTTGCATGAGAAGATGACAAACTTTGTCTCAAAAAATAAAGCTGCGCAAATACATGGTTCAAGGTTGGTTGGTTATGCATTATGGTTTATTTTGGCTCTTGCCTGAAGTCCAGTTCTTGGAATCTAAAGTCAACTCTAACTTTGAAATACCTTTACGCCAATTGAATCTATGCTAAAATGATTCATATTAAACATCCAAGCATATAATTGGAGTATTAGACATCTTGCTACTGTGTATTTCGAACAAGTGTCAGACCATTTTAACTGTTGCTTCGTGTTCATGTATGACTAGGCATTGTGCTTCAGTACTCTAGAGATGGTGTCTCATGTCATTATTCTTAATTGATTTACATGTATTAAAAAATTATACTGCTTCTGAGTTCATGAATGCTTTTCTGAGTGAATCTTGAAAGGGAAGTACGAGTATTTTGGAATCTGAGAAGCCTGTGCTAGATATGTAGTCTATTATATATTAGTTTCAAGGACTATTAATTCAGTCACATGCTGAGCTAGATTTTGTTAACTTCTTATATTCAATCTTTTATTTATCATAGTTTGAAGCCACAGTAGTTCCTGCTTTACTTGTTTCACATTTTCTGCTTTCTATAAATTATGGTGTTGGTATAATTGTATTTTTTTGTATCATGTATTACTTATCAAGTATAATGTGTAGAGGAAGTGGTGAACTGTCAACTCGGGATCTGCAAAAGATGGTTCAAGCTTTGCCACAGTATAGTGAACAAATTGAAAAGCTTTCTCTCCATGTTGATGTGAGTCTCATTTATTCCCAGTGGAACTTCTTAAACTGTCTTCAGTGCTTGGTTTAAAATTTGGCACCAATCTATTAAAGATACATTTAATCAGTTGTTCTAGTTAATATATCCTTTGGGACTGTTCCAAGATTCCAAGATTGTATATTTTATCTTCTTTGTGTTTTTTCATTTTCCACTTACTGTATTTGCAAATATTCAGCTCATGTTTAATGGAAGTCACATAAAATGTAGCATGTGTTTCTCATGTTGATTGCATGTTTATCTTCCTGAAACTTAACAAAGATATGAAATTAATTCAATCTGAATACTCATGATGCTAACTCTATACATTCTACTCCCTCCATCCTTATTGACTCTTACCATAGATACGTAGTTTAAAAAATGATTTTTGACCTACTTTATTGACGTTTGAGGTTAATGTGGCCATTTAGAGTGTAATATAAAAATAATAAAGTGAGTTATGCGTGTTAGGTGAGGGTGGCATTTTTTTTTAAATATGACGTATTGAGAGGTTATTAGTTTTGAAACTATATTTTTGGGGGTGAAAGTTTAATGGGACAAACAAATGATGAAAGTGTGAAGAGTGTAATGGGTCGGACTATTTAGGCTGTGAAAGTGTAGGATCTTATCAGCTTCTTGTAGAACAACATAATTCACTGATTGAGGCTTGAGTAAAGATAATGCATAAGGAACCATTCCCACCAGTTGATACTTGATATATTGAATTATTGATGGATTAGTTCCATTAGTTATCGGGACACCTCTGATCAGCTCAATCACAATGGTCGCTGAATTATTCATTTGTGATGCTTGGGCTTTATTTTTAGAGGTCGTTTGCTTGTGGGTATGGGATATAAAGGTATTGTGTATTATGGGATTTGTTTGACTTGTGATTAATTGTATTGTTGTTTGGTATTATGGAAAAATGGGATTGTTGATAACTAGGTATTAGTTATTTTATATTTGTTATTGAGTATTAACAAATGAGAATATAGTAAAATGACATATTTACCCTTATTGTTGTTGTTGTTGTTATTATTATTATTATTATTATTATTATTATTATTATTATTATTATTATTATTATTATTATTATTACTATTATTATTATAATAAAGTATTAATTTTATTATTAATTATTAATTTTAATTATCATTATATATTATTAATTATTCATTATTAATATTATTTATTATAAATATTAATTAATATTACTACTTTTATTAATAATAATAATATTTTTTATTATTATTTATAATAATTATTACTACTACTATTATTATTATTTATTATTAATATTATATTATTAATTATTATTTTTAATATTATTATTTATTATTAATTATTATTATTAATTATTATTATTATTATTAATTATTATTGTTATTACTTTTAATTATTAATTATTTTTATTATATTAATATTATTTATTATCAATTATTATTAATTATCAATTATTATTAATTATTATTATTATTATTATTATTGGATAAGGGTATAATGGTAAAATTATATTTAATACCTAGGTATTAAATGGTGGTGTTGTGTATCCCACCTATTGAGGTGGGATACACAATACCGAAGGGAATGGTACTATTAATATGGGGTAAAATTAATACTTTTGACCAAGTACTATAAATACATCGAGACAAACATGGTATTACGAGGGACTGTGCATCAATCACCCCCTAATCCCTACAACCAAACGAGCACTTAGCATATAGCTCATGCATAAAAAATTATGAAGGATCAGCTGTGAGAAAATGTCAGCTGCAAGCAAATCTCTATCATGACTTCAAAATTATTTGTTTCTTCAGATTGCTGGAAAAATTAACAAAATTATTAGGGAATCTGAGCTTAAAGATGTAGGTCAACTTGAGCAGGATCTTGTATTTGGAGATGCAGGAACCAAAGAACTTATTAATTTTCTTAGACTAAGAGAGGTGACTTTCTTTCTTTCTTTTTCCTTCTCAAAATATAAGAAGCATATTTGTTGATAACATTAAGTAATCTATGTTGGCAGGGTGTGTCCCGTGAAAATAAATTGCGACTATTAATGATTTATGCAGCTGTATATCCTGAGAAGTTCGAGGATGACAAAATCTCAAAACTAATGGAGGTCAGGGCTATCTGTACACTATTTTTTCAAACTGCTGACCGTCATGCTTCATGGATTTGTGAATGAGTGTTCTTGTTAACCTTATTACCTTAACTGTACACAATGTCACCACAGGCCAATATAGCCCAATTGAGATTTAAGATCAATTATATATTTTAATTTCATGCCAACTGCACTATCTAATATGACATAATGTTGCTTTGGCGTCTTAATCAATCTAATACATTTCAGGATATTCCAATTAGTTTTAGCTATTTTGGAATCAAGAGAAATAGAATACAATCTTTAAAGTGCCCCAAACATGATTTAAACGCATCTGTGTTGTGTAGTTGTTAAAGGCGCGCCTTAGGCAAGGTGAAGCCTTGATCGCCTGGGATTCTTGGTTTTTTAGGGTTTCGATTGATGTTCAAAAAAACATCGCCTTTGTGCGCCTTTTGCGCCTTTTTCGATGTAAAAGGCGCGTCTCAGGTGCGCCTCAAGAACATTTCCAAATTTGGATTTTTTTTTCTGTTTTTCTATATTTTTCATGGAGTAAGAATTTAATGAATATAAAGATCAATTTGATAGTGAAGAAGAGAATGAA
Source organism: Pogostemon cablin (assembly GCA_023678885.1). NCBI lineage: Eukaryota > Viridiplantae > Streptophyta > Magnoliopsida > Lamiales > Lamiaceae > Pogostemon > Pogostemon cablin. The sequence goes on from CM042993.1 coordinate 13,399,542, forward strand.
GTTTATGAGGAGGACCATAGACCATGATAATTATGATTTTTATCTCATTGGTAATCATTTGAGTCTTTGACATTTGATATTTTCTTAAACTTGAAGGATTCTGCTTATTTTCTTTTTTGTGAATTGCCTATTTGTGTTGAGTACTTGAATTGTGAAGTTCATTATGACATTATGCACTGGTTTTAATTTGTGATTATGTTATTTATGAGTTATTATGTATTATTATTTGATATTTTTTTATTTTTACCTTTATTTAGTTGGACAATTGTGTATTGAGTTGGATATATTAATGTATATATGTTCTAGTTGGATATATTAATGTATATATGTTCTATAGTAGCTTGTACCTAAAGCGCCCCTTGCGCCTCAGGCTCCAACAAGGCCTTTACGCCTTTTTGTGCCTATCGCCTTTAACGACTATGCTGTGCTGTTATCCATGTGAAAGATCAATTATCAGTTTCTATGGAAAAACTTTGGTTCTGCTATTTCACTGTATACCTGGTTTTGGTCTGGACAAAAGTCTATGTGATTTTTTTGCTTTTAATTCAGACCTCTGCTGCACCCTACTTTTTTGTTTTCCTTTTTTTTTATTTATTTATTTATAACTCAACAAAAGAAGAAGCACTTTTTGATTTGTTGCTTCATTCTTGCAAGTTTTGCTACTGGTAGTTTTGTAGAGTCATTATCAAATCTAACATCCTCATGAACAAAATGCAGTTGGCTAGACTTACCACAGATGATAGGACCGCTGTTTATAATATGAGATTGCTAGAGCCATCATCAGATTCCAAAAAGAGCTCAATTGTACCTTTTTCTCTCAAGTTTGATGTCCATAAGGTAATGGATATGTCGTCAATTATGATTATAGTTTCTGACTATCCCATGCATCTGATAATAGATGTTTTTATTTTTCCTTTTTTGCAGAAGAAGCATGCTGCTCGAAAAGACAGACCTGGTGAAGAGGTGACATGGCAGTTATCGCGTTTTTACCCGGTGATTGAGGTACGCTACATTTGTTGCCTTTGTCGTGTTGAGCATCTTCATAGTTCTTTTGTAATTAGATCTTCATATTCATCATCATGTGAGATAGAGAAAGAGTAACTTTCCTAGATCCTTGGGTCAAACATATTGAGGACTAATTCTTTCTTCCAATCTAAGGGACTAAACTTTGTAACAAATTGGTTCCATGTTTCTGTTATCTAAATAGTTTATTCACGATCTGCTAATGATCAAATACAAAAGAATGAAATTATTTAACCCTTAGTCTTAATAAATTTTAGGTTGGGAAACTGGGGAGAGGTTTGTGTGGAAATACTGTAGCTGAATATTTCTTGGAAGACCAGACTCTTAATAACTTTTTAACCATAGTTGTTAAAGTCGTCCTCAAGTGAGGCTCAGGACTATGCGCCTAAATTTATTAATTTTTGGGGAAACTAGGCGATTGCCTCTCCTACACCTACGTGTGCCTTTAACTATACTGAGGAGAGGCGCACCTTACTTACATGCTGAAATCTGCTGATATTTTTATGGTTCCCTAAATGTTGTCAAATGTAATGATTATGCAGTCCTTGACATCATATGATCCATTCTGTGGAGCCGACAGAAGTCATTTTTTTACTGGATATCTTCTCTTATTGGGCCTTCTATTGTTTTGAGCAATTAAAACACTTGCAGTTTAGCTTGTTACTGGACATTAATTCATTCCATATTTCCATTTGATATTTAATTCAAGTTGCTTGTAATAATAACTATTAGTGTCAGTCCAGGAGTTTTTTTTTTTTTTTTGGAGTACAGTAATGCAGTAGCATGTTATATTTTTACGTTGTATTAACAGTCAAGTTGTATATATATATATATATATATATATATATATATATATATATATATATATGTTTACAGTAATACAGTAGCATGTTATTTCCTTGCAGGAGCTGGTTGAAAAACTTAGCAAAGGTGAACTGCCTAAGAATGATTATCCATGTATGAACGAACCTAGTCCAACTGTTCATGGGACCTCACAAACTGCAGCTGTAAGGTCAGGTAATGTCCCAACTCCTCATTCAATGAGATCAAGACGAACGGCTACATGGGCTCGTCCTCGAAACTCTGATGATGGGTATTCAAGGTATTTTGTGGAGTTCTGTTTTTGTTATTTGAGTTACAATTTTCTCTGGGTCTTGCACAACCTAAATTTGTACCCATTTTCTATATCTTTGTTTTCTTGTAGTGATTCTATCTTAAGGCACGCCTCTAGTGATTTCAAGAAGATGGGTCAGCGAATTTTTGTGTTTATTGTTGGTGGTGCAACACGTTCTGAGGTAATGATTGTTAAGGTGTCCCGCACCCTACTTCTCCACCTGTCCCCTTGTGTGTGTGTGTATGACACGAAAGCTTCTGAAAATTTATACCCTGCAGTTACGAGTTTGCCACAAGTTATCAACAAAGCTGCAACGTGAAATTGTTATTGGGTCATCCAGTCTTGATGATCCCCCACAATTTATTACGGTACAGGACTTCACTCTTTTCTAATGAATCTTTTATCTCCTTTTATGGCAACATTTAAGCTGAATTAAGAGTTCTTTTAATGAATATAAAATGTCTTACAAAAATGGTGTGAAGTCTAAGATTATTCAGTTTGCATGGGATGAGTTATGTTTGTTGAATTGATTATCTTAGAAAAACCATGAGGATTAAGTGGTTGAGCCTGGTGTTCTAACTTTTACTGGAAATCCGCAAGGTTGATGCCTCGGCTAATAGACCATAATTGTGTAACAATGTGATTAGTATGAGATATGTTGTTAAGATGGGTTACTGTCTTTTGGTGATTCTTTGAGCGTCATTTGATGGTTGAGTAGTAAATAAGCTTGTTTCAAATCCCATAAAACAAGAAATTACTTTCTGCTTACTTTTATTAGCTGCTCATGTATAGAGATACTTCTAGAATGCAGAAAGGGTTAACTAAAATTACACGAGAAAAATAAAAAAATGCTGTCTTTGCATATAATTGCTTTTAGAAAGCAATTTCTGCCAAGACCAAATAGCCAAATCAAGCGTCCCTAAAGTTAAATCTTTATAACTCAAGTTGTATGCAAATTTGGTCGCACCTGATGTATGCGTCGCCAATTACCATTTAATACATCTGTAGAAGTTGAACTCACGACAAAAATGCCTGAAATTCCACTACGTACAAGGGTGGATATGTGATTACTTGGTTCATCAGATTTTATGATGCCATGATGGCATATGTTTCCTTTGTTCATTATATTGTTTGCGGGAGTGCGACTAAAATGTTGTCAAATGAATGCTTTCTAACTTCTTTGGTTTAGAGCAAAATATTGTTACTACAAATGATTGTAGCTTTGCATAGTATCAGAGTACTAATGACATTGGAGATATGACAAAGCATGATAATCTTGGGTTGGTAGCCTATGCGATTCAATAATTGCAGTGTCAAGCACAGACCCTATTACCCCTTATGCAGGATCTTTTGAGCTGTTTTGGGTGGTTGAGAATAATATACCACATTATGACTGAATTTGAGTTGATAGCAATGTTTGTGGGTGGAACTTTATACCCTGTAGCTGTGTATTTGAGGTGCTGCAGTTATTACTACCATGTTATTTGACACAGATTGGGACATGTTTCTAGGACTTACCTTTTTTCGCTTGTGAAAGATCTTTGTTGGGGGTCCAATGCATGATCATTGATCCTTATTTTATATTTCGACTTTAATAAGTTTTTTAGATGTTTTTCTTTGTTGTAAAAATCCATTGCCCGGGCATTTTCCACCTTTTCCCTTAATCTGCCCTGCTTAAGCTCTATCCCTCAGTCTGCTTCTCGTCATCTAGCGGCAAGCTAGGAAACATAATGCCGGAGCATAATATATTGATTTTCATGTTGCAGAAGCTAAAACTTATGACAGCAAATGAATTGTCATTGGATGATCTCCAAATCTAGATATGCTGGAGCCTGGTATAGTTGGATATGCAATTTTATGTCGACGTGGTTTGTATTCGAATTGGGTTCCACTATTCTTCAGTTTTTACGTTTCCATGTAAAAATGGCTGTGTCAGTATGTTGTAAGTTATTTGTTGAGGCTTTCTAGCAACCTTGTCATGTAAGTATTCTCTCTGTTGGTGCTAGAACGTTTACTCCTCGCCTGCCCTTATTTTATGTTATTGCTTCTCTTAATTGTTCTGTGCTGCGGAGCCCCCTTTAGGCTTTCGATCATAAGTGTTGTTCGTGTTATATTATGAAAGTGGGATCATTTAATTTTCATTTTTATTTTTTACAATTAATGTTATATAGTCATTCTAACATTAATTATTGAATTTTTTTTCATAGCAACTTCTTTTATCATATAATGAATTTATATAAATTATAGTTTTTTATTTTTGATAATGCGGTGTATAGCTAAATTATATATAAAAATTAATATATTTACATATATTCAAACTTGAGTTTTTACATATTTTTTAATATTATCTTAGAATATGATACAATTGAAAAGATCTATTAGCATATATTTGATTACTCTAAATATATAGCATCATGGAGTTTTTTTTTTTTGGTTTATAATTGTGAAAGTACAGAACTCTATTAGTTGGGTGTACACTTTCGTTTACTATTCCACATTGTTTAAGGAAAGTGTTTTTTTTTGTTATGAACTTTATTGACTTTAGAACGTATTGAAATATTTTTAGGTAATTAAAAATATAAAGTAACAAGTGTGAAAAAGAGTGGTAAATTTGAAATTTAAGTAAGTTTTAAGCAGTGTTATCAGAATCGGACCGGACCGGCCGGTTCGACCGGTGTCGGGACCGCTCCGGAATACCCCAAGAATCTTTTTTGTGGTCAAATCGGAAAAAATCGGTCAAAACCAGCATAACCGGTTTGGACCGACCAACAGGGAACCGTCGGTTTTCCTTTTTCCCAATCTCACGGCGTGCTGTCTGTACGTATATGGCTGATGGCTGAAGGCGGCCAACAGATCAAACAGCGGACTGCGACAGGGAGCAAATCGAAACATCGACTGATAGTGTTGGACGGTAGATCGGACAGGGCGCTTAAGGTGAGCTGTCGGCTACTAGGCTTCCACGAACTCATGTTTTCCGCTGCCGCCATTATTGAAGTCTGAAGAGATCTCAAATGCGATTCTGCAATCTGCACCTCATAAGGCAGTGGCGACAGTACTTAAACTCATTTTGTTAGGTTAAATGATTTATATTTAGATGGCCCAAAAGTGATATAATTGGAGGCCCAATTGAAGGTGATGTCCAACACATTTATATACTAAATTAATTAAAGCCCAATTTTATAAAATTAATTAAAATCTAATTATTATTGCAAAATAATAAAATATTATTAAAAATATATTATTATTATTTTTCCGGTTGAAATGCCCAATCCGATTTGTCCGACCGGTCCGACCGCGAACCGTTAGGCTCACCGGTTTGATCTCCGGTTCGATTATGAAAACACTGATTTTAAAAATATTGGATAAAATAATGTTTTGGTGTAAAGAGTTTTGGAACAAATAAATAATGAAAGTTAGAAGAATATTATGAGATGAAGAGAGTATATATTATTTGATGTTCATAGTATTTTTTATTACAATATTATTGTATTTATATATAAATTTATATAAATAATTTTTTTTAATTAAAAAGAAAAAAGGAAATATAAAATTTACTATCAATTTTACACTTTTATTAAATTGTAGTCCATTCGTTATGTTAAAGAGGAAAAACTGATTTCTTATTTTTTTTATTATTTATTTAATTTTCATTTCTCACTAATTTAGTTTTGAATTCATTCTTTATTTCTTGAATATTAATCGGCAAATTATCCTACGTACCTTGGTGCACTGTACATTTACTTTTAGAAACTTATACACATATAAATAAAAAATGTATACCTTTTGCGAATTTTCTGTTAATTTTTTAATGATAAATTGAATATTAAAAAAATTATATAATTATTAAGAAACATATATAGACTATTGAATAAAAAGTTATACACTTATAGATGCACGAGTGCACCCAGAAGCATAGGATTGCATAAATAGATATACGGATTTTTATAGTCTGACAAACTTTATAATTTTTTAGAGTATGCATTTTAAGATAATTAAATTGATGTGATGTGTTCAATTTTTTATAAGTTGATCTACTGTACACTAAAAAAAGGATATGTATTCAAAAGTGGGTCAACTGTATAATCTTAAAATACCAAATATTCATGGTGGTCTCTTCTCTGTCTTCTCTCTCAATCTGCCCATTCCGCTTCCCTTCCCTTCCAGATTCCCGCTGCCTTGCGAGCGGTCTCCTCCATCACTACGTTGCCTCGCTCCATTTTCTGCTCGCTCCGTTCCCCGTCTTCTCTCTCTTCTCTCCCAATCAGCCGCTCTGTCTCCTCTCTTTATGCGCCGCCTCCATCTGTAGCGTTCCGTCCGCCCATATTCTCTCTCTTTTCTCACAATTTTGCTGTTCCGCCTCCTTTCTCTGCGCGCCACTTCCCTTTGATGATTAGAACGTTGGTTGGTGTAAATTATTGTATTAGAATTAGGGCCAGAATTAGGGATTAGGTTTTGACGTTGATTGGACTCAAGCGTGGCTGACTGGTTTAGATTCTGACGTTAATTGGGGTAGTGGAGGAATCAAGCGTGTTTCTATTTGGGTGGAAGAACCTGCTATTTGGGTGGAGAATCCAGTGGAGAAATTAAACGTGATTTGGGTGGAGAATCCAATGGAGAAATTAAATGTGATTCCTATTTGGGTGAAGGAATTGATCGATATTTTCTTTGTGAAGAGCAAGTGTACTCTACAGTATAATAATGCCAGTGACCAAGGTAATAAAATATCAAACCCAAAGGACAAAGGTATGGGTTTCCGTATTCAAGAAGTGCTCGCTCTATAAGGACAAAATCAAAAATGAGGGTTTGAATTATGCTATCAACTATCAACTATAAGAAACAAGTAAAGAAATTATCTAACAAAGAGTAAAGTAACAAGAAATGTGGAATGGACGTAGATAGAACAATAAAGAAGCATACAAGGCTAACAACATCATGGTAAGGTTTTCTAGGTCACACATTCAAGCAATGATGAAGGTCATGAATTGATCACTATAGGCTCTCATTATAAACACTACATGCTCTATCTTTCAAGCAACATATAGATGTAGTTACTTAGCACCTAAGCCACCCCCAAAATATCCTCTAGGAGAGTCTTACTATATTCCCATTCCCTTAGAAGGTACTAGAGTCAATAAAAATGTCCTATCACAAGGTTTAAGTCTCATGTCCTACTATGAGGTTCTAAACACGCATTGAATGTATTTCAATCTCAATTCATACTAATATAGTCATCTCATGCCATCAATGAATCAATCACATAATCATAATATACAATCAATGTTTTACCTCTATTTTACATGCAATGATCATATAACCACACAAATAACAACATAAGATGAGAATAAGTATTCATAATAGAAAGTAACTCAATTCAATCATTCCATCAAACACTTAGAGTGAACAAACCTATAATTCCTATCCAATCATATTGCTAGCCTCACAAGAGGTCTAGCCTATTACAATCATTGTCAAAATATTACAATAAAAGGCTTGCTCTATGTGAGCCATGAATAGAAGAAAATTAATAAAATAAGGTTGAATTTCATCCCTTTGAAGGTATACTTCTTCTCCCTTGATCATGCAAATTTCTTCACCAAGTGTAGATCTTCTTCTCAAACTGGAGTGAAGTGATGGAAATGTGAGAAATGTGGGGAATTCAAATGGAATTGATGGATGAATGTAGTGGAGATGAGGAATGGATCAAAGAATGAGATGAAGAGGACGTGTGTATTCTAAGGTGTAAACTAGGTGTAATTACTCCTATAAAATTAGCACTAAACGATCTTCTAGAAATTTCACTGGATTAATATCCCAAAATTGGCCACACATGACTCGAGTGTGGCACTCGACGTGAGCATCGACTATTTTCTAGACAATTCACGGCGCCAGACGGGACTCGACTCGAGCTCCAAGATCGAACAACAGGGGAGATCGTGCTCAAGTTGTAGATGTGTACAATTGGCCTTTTGCACCAACTCAACATCGAGTTGTGCAACAGGACTCGACTCGAGTTGATGGCTCGACACGAGCACACGCTCATTTTCCTATTTTCTTCCATTTTGGCTCCGACTTTGTTGGCTCCATTTTTCACCTGTTTCAAGCATATTTATGCTCATTTTCACACATTCAATATTTTCAAGCATACATCTCAATATGAACATTAAACATCACAAAACTCCACACAAATCGGATAAAATCATATGAAAATAAACATAAAAAGTACTAAAATTTAGGTGAAAATAGATTTGATCAGAAATCGCTTGGAATTGAGATGTGGAATACAATAATGTATACTGTATAAGTTTTACTTAACTCATGTATATACTCCCTCCGTCCCAGTAATAAGGGTCTTTTACATTATATTAACATAAGGTAAAAGTCCCTCATTACTTGGGATGGAGGGAGTATTTATTTTCATAAATGTATTCTTTATATTAAATGTAAGTTATATATTAGTTTATATATATATATATATATATATATATATATATGTTACACCCAAATATTTCTTTATGTATATACTCATAAATTTTATATTCATATGAATGTATTATATCTTAGTTAATAAGTAATTATTCGTAATAAATGAATAATGTTGAATGATGTTTATCCATATAATAATAATAATAATAATAATAATAATAATAACAATAATAACAACGTAACAATAAAGTAACAAATGTGGTGAGGGAATAACCACGTATCATTCCTAAGCCTTAACACATTAGTTGCTCTAACTAACTTCACGTTGGCTAAGGAGACAGCAAACTTATCATGTATAAGTGAATAGGATTGGAGGCTGCCTTACCTATAAATAGACGACTGAACTTAATATACATGCATGCACAACAATTAACAGTTTTGCGCGGTTAGAAGCAAGGAAGGACGAGCGGAAGCTGGCGGTAAGTTCTCCATTAACTATCAATTTATCACATTATAGGTTGAAATGACCCTCTCGTCACGTAGACCTCTAATATTAAAGATATTTATTGTTTTGATATTTTATTAGTTAGATATATCCCTATAAGCTCACACGTTCCGACATTCTGCCGATGGAGATAAAATTGTGTATTGTTATACCTTAAAATGCTCGTCTCATAGCGTAGATACCAAACACTAAAGTCGTTTGTTGTTTCATTGTCTTAGATGTTAGATATTTTTCGTTGAAGATTTAAATGCTTTAATATCAACTTTCGTCTCGATGAACATGATACCTTGAATTATATACTATTTTGAAGCACTCCACACGAGGATCACAACAGTATAATTAGTTTTGAGTTTGGACGTTGGAAAATGGGATAACAAATAAGCCTATTTACGTAAAATTTCATGACTTTTGCATGTTAATTTTCTTATGAAAAGTTGATAGAGTTGAGACCCTCATCTTACCAGGAACCAAATGATTGGTCGTGTATAGTTGGGATAACTAATTAAAGAAATTTATCGAATCCAAGGGAGGAACGTGCTAGAGTTTAAGTGATCTCAAGTTTATCGTGATTTTATAAGGACGACGGAATGGTATAGAGGATAAGCGTGCAAATGAATACACTTAAACTAATGCAATAAACAAGAATAGAATAAATGCAAGAATAAATGGGTTCCAAATGATGCAAGGATGAGATTAACAATAATCATGGCATAGATAACAAAGAAATCATGCAATTAATTCTAATCTCTCATGGACATGGCATAGAAGCGATCACTAATTACACCTAAACTCTCTCTCGAGATGGATAGGATGTAGGCCCTCAATAAGGCTCCCAAAAGTGCTTAGGATCGATACCATAGCGAACACCTCCCAATAGGTACTAATTACTCTGCGAGTTTTCTAATTAGGTACTAAATCATAGGCAATATTTCCTTTTAAGGTACTAAGAATTCACTAATGACTTGGGTCTTCTCACCTAATCAACTAATCTCTCGATTAAGCCAATTAAATATTCTATCAAATGATTCTAAATCTAGAAGGATATCTCTATCTCATTCTAAATTAATGCACATGAAGTGTATGATGAAATGATTCAATGAACTATCCTAAATACATAATTGATTTCTCAATCTAATCACATGCCCATGACAATTAATCACACAAATCAATCATATACATCAAGCAATTAACATCAATGATAGAAATAAAACAAATGTCCAACTAAGATTAAAATCCAATTGCATAAAACCTAAATTATCCAACACCAATCATGAAGCTAATCTCACAAAGGAGATTAGCATATCATAGTCTTAGAGAAAATAATATAGACAATTATATCTCCAAATCCCATGATCAAACTATAAAGAAGTTCACAAAAATTAGAAATAGATTCCCCCTTTGAGGTCTTTCAATGGAGATCTCCTTCTTCTTCTTGCAATCTTCACTCTCCCTTGCTTGATCACTTGGATAGTAGATTTGATGGAGAGTGTAGGCAATTAAATTTTATTGCCTAAATAAATAAAAATGCAAAGAAAAATATATTAAATATTGATTAAATATTTATTTATTATGGAATTTAAATAAATTAATTCCTAAGATAGATAAATAAATAATTGATAATTGATATAATTATTTGAGCCCAAATCCAAGTCAAATGGGCTTAGTTCAAGTCAAATGGGCTTAATCCAAGTTATATGGGCTCAATTCGAGTCAAGTGGGTCTGATTCAAGTCAACAAGCCCAACAAATCAAGTCCAGCAGGCCTAGTTAAATTAATTAGGCCCAGGTTAAAAGTGGGTCTGATTCAAGTCAACAAGCCCAACAAATCAAGTCCAGCAGGCCTAGTTAAATTAATTAGGCCCAGGTTAAATCCTACGGGTTTAATTAAATTAGATAGGCCCGTATCCAGTCCAGCAGGCTTAAAGCCCAACATATCTTTTGAAGGAGAAAATATCTCTCAAGTGGTTATTTTCTCTACCTATAAATAAGGGCCTTCAGTCCTCATTCCAGACATTCTGAAAATCCTGAAAGCCTGGAAAGCTCTAAAGGAACTTGGAATCTCTGCGAAGATCAAAGTCATTCTTCGAAGATCAATTTAGAAACATCATTCAATCTGAGATCAAGGTGCGGAGCCCCTCAGATTCATCGTTTCTTCAAGTCAAGTTCATCCAGCAATATTCGTGAAGTCAACGGTGTTCTACCAAATTGAACGGCGTTCTTCACAGTAAATCTTCAAATCAACGGTTGATCCAAACAAAGGCTCGACGCCTCTGGATAAACGTTTTTTAAAGCTTCAAGTCAAATCCGAGCTCGGACAAGCTTCATCCGAAGATCCAGCTCCGAAAGTTGATAGAGTCAAGAAGTCAACTCAAGAGAGGAATCAGAGGATAGCTAGAGACTGTCTACTCAAATTCTCAAATTCAATCCATCTTGGATTTTCGTTGTAATATCTTTTGTGTTTATTATTTTAATAAATACGAAATTTGTTGTTACAAATTTTGGCACGCCCGGTGGGACCGTTTCTACCTCTCATCTCCTCTTCGAGCAAAGTAAGATGGTTCCGCTAAGAGTCAAAGTCAACAGATCAGCTTCTGTCTTCAAGTCTTCAGAATTACAAGTGGAAGACGTTAATGTGACAACTAGAAGCATGTCAAAGATGGCACGATCTGAAGCCTCTTCAGAGATAAATTCTTCAGTTGGAGTTATCTCTGGAGTGATACCATACGATAATAAAGATGAGGAAAACGACTCAGTTAACTCAACCCCTATACTTGAAGAAAGTTCATCGTCTGATTCATCCATAGCCTCGACAATGGCAATAAACACTTCGTCTGTCGAAGAACAGTTGGCAAGCTTAACTGAATCCGTTGCTGCACTTGCCAAACAGAACCAAGAACAAAATACTTTGATTTTCAAACTGATGGAGAAAATGGCTGGTGCTGAAACTAGCCATGCGAACGAAAAGCAAGAAGAAGATGCTGAAAATGAAGTAGATGAGTCTGCGAAGCGTCAGACGATGGGGAAAAGGGTGATTGAAGAAGAATTGAACATCTCCCATGATGGAATGGTTCCTATCAGCCAGTTAAAAAGCATTATACTTGGCACAATGAAGGACCAATTCGAAGAGAGCTCTAAACCTTCATTCGCTTATGCTAAGCCTTATACTAGGAGGGTTGGCAACTTAAGGATGCCATCTAACTATCAACCCCCCAAGTTCCAACAGTTTGATGGCAAAGGTAATCCAAGGCAACATATAGCACATTTCATAGAAACGTGCAATGATGCTGGCACTCACGGAGATCATATGGTGAGACAATTCGTTCGCTCTCTGAAGGGAAATGCTTTTGAATGGTACACCGACTTGGAGGCTGATTCTATAGACAGTTGGGATCAGATGGAATATCAATTCCTTAACCGTTTCTATAGTACTAGGAGGACGGTTAGCATGATAGAGTTGACGAACACCCGTCAGTTAAAAGAAGAGCCAGTAATTGAGTACATTAATCGATGGAGAAATTTGAGCCTAAACTGTAAAGATCGATTGTCTGAAGTTTCTGGCATTGAGATGTGCACAACAGGAATGCAATGGAACCTTCGTTACATACTTCAAGGGATTAAGCCTAAAACCTTTGAAGACTTGGCCACAAGAGCTCACGACATGGAGCTAAGTATGGGGATAAGTGGAGTTGTAGAACCACCGATTCCTGGATCCTACAAGTATAAAGAAAAGCAAGAGGCAAGAAAAGGGGGCAAACCCTACAACAAATCTTCCGAAAAAGGGTCTATGGCAACAAATGCATCAACTGTCAAGTTCCGAAGGAATGAGAATGAAAAAGATGATAAAGTGAAGAATGAGTCCCAAGAAAGGGGGCAAAGAAGATTGACCTTGAAAGAAATGCAAGAAAGGAAGTACCCATTCCTTGATTCGGATGTCCCAGGCATACTCGATGATCTGCTCAAAGATAAACTTATCGAGCTTCCTGAAATGAAGCTACCAGAGGAAGCGGGACAAACGGACAATCCGAAATACTGCAAGTATCATAGACTGGTGGGACATTCTATCAAAGATTGCTTTGTCTTTAAAGACAAAGTTATGCGATTGGTTGAGCAAGGGAAGATCTTTCTAGATGAAGATGCAACTGCAAACTCTACTTCTGCAGACGGTGGAAATAATTATTCATGCCATATGGCAGGCGAAGTTGTTGTGCCTAAAGTTGAAAGTAAGGCCCATGCTATGAAGATTACCTTCACTGAGGAAGACTTACTGCTCGGTTCACAATCTCACAACCGACCCTTGTTCGTAGCTGGTTGCACTCAAGAGCAAAGGGTGAATCGAATACTGATTGATGGAGGTTCAGCGGTCAATATCCTACCTCTAATGACATTGAAAAGGTTAGGGATTTCAACAGATGAACTTGGCAGTAGCCGACTGATGATTCACGGGTTCAATCAAGAGGGCCAGAGAACACTTGGTACGATAGTCATGAGCTTAATAATAGATGAGATGGCCTCAACAGTTCTGTTTCATGTCATTGATGCTAAAACATCATATAACATGCTCTTGGGGCGCCCATGGTTGCATGAAAATGGAGTGATTCCTTCTACGCTGCATCAGTGCTTCAAATACTGCGATGGAGGTAACATAAAGAAGGTACTCGGTGATGAAAAACCATTTACAGAAGCAGAGTCATACTTCGCAGACGCTAGATATTTTCTGAAAAGTATCAAGGCCGATAAGCAAGAAGGAACTTCATCACAAGATAAAGGTGATGATAAACAAGAAAAAGAGAATGCAGATGATGTTTCATCCATACAGTCTAATGAAAGTAAACAGTTGATCAAAACTGTAGAAGGGTTGACACTACCCCTGACTAAGGTTGACACTGAGAAGCCCTCTCCCCCTCCACTCAAAGGATTCACTCGCCCAACTCAAGCGGCTAAAACTGAGCACAGAGATGTATTTGAGGCGGCGGTTTCCAAATCGTATAGCCCACAAGCTTACAAACTTCTTGTGAAAGCTGGTTATGACCCTCAAGAAAAAGGTGCGGCAAATGAACTGTCTCATAAGACTCCTAGTAGAACCACCCAAGATAAATTGAAGAGTAATGGCCGTACTTCCAAGTATACTAGAACAGGTATAGGATATGTTCCGCAAAAACCTGTTCGCATTGCGATAAAGAGGGCAAACACAAACTACATCACTGAAGATGAAATTCTCTCTGAAGAAGAGGAGTCTCATGAGGAAGATAGAAAGACAGAAAGAATCTCAGTATTCGAGAGACTCAAACCAGCTGGAGCTAAAAGGACTACTAAGTTCCCAAGTTTCCCAAAGATACATAGTCGGATCCCATCTCGCATGAAAAGACGACATTTCCTGACTATATCATGTGGCACAATGTTGAAAGCTAAGAAACGAACAATAATCTTCACCCGAAGTGAAGAAGATGATCGTGAAAGTGTAGGCTCATCAGATGTTGTTCATTCCATCATCATGCAAACAGATCTACAAAGTGCAGAAAGAGATCTACAAAGCAAGATCGTCGAGATGAGGAGAGATGGCTATGAAGTGGGGAGCATTGTTAAAGTGGGAGAGAATGAACAAGTTGGATCTAATCCACAGTTTCAAAGACAAGAATTTCTGGAGGATGTTGCTGCAGTAAATCATGTCACTATACAAGAAGAAACCTCAACTGAAGAGGAAGATGCCGATGATGCTCCCCCAGAATTTGAGGAGGGTATTAAATCTACTGTTGATCAATTGAAGGAGATTAATTTAGGTGATGCTAATGATCCACGTCCAACCTATATAAGTGCTTTGTTAACATCTGAGGAGGAAAAGGCTTACATTGAGCTTCTTCAAGAGTTTAGAGACGTGTTTGCATGGTCATTCAAGGAGATGCCCGGATTAGATCCAAAAGTGGCAGTTCATCATCTAGCAGTAAAGAAAGGAGTCAAGCCAGTTAAGCAGATGCAGCATCGATTTCGACCAGAGCTGGTTCCATTGATTGAAGCTGAGGTTAATAAGCTCCTTGAAACGGGAAAGATACGAGAAGTCAAGTATCCCACTTGGCTCTCTAACATTGTGCCAGTAAGGAAGACAAATGGGCAGCTTAGAGTGTGTGTTGACTTCCGTGACTTGAACTTGGCATGCCCAAAAGATGATTTTCCACTACCAATCACAGAACTTATGATTGATGCAACGACCGGGCATGAAGTGCTTTCATTTATGGATGGATCATCTGGTTACAATCAAATTAGCCTAGCTCCGGAAGATCAAGAGAAAACAGCCTTCCGCACTCCTAAAGGAATATACTGCTATAATGTTATGCTGTTTGGCTTGAGGAATGCTGGCGCTACGTATCAACGAGCTATGCAAAAGATATTTGACGACATGCTTCATAAGAATGTCGAATGTTATGTGGATGACATTGTAGTGAAATCAAAGAAGAAAAAGGATCATCTTAAGGATCTAAGGCAAATATTTGAGCGTCTCAGAAAATTTCAACTCAAGATGAACCCGCTTAAGTGCGCATTCGGAGTCTCTTCTGGTAAGTTCCTTGGATTCATTGTCTGACATCGTGGCATTGAGATTGACAAAGCAAAGATTGATGCGATAATGAAGATGCAGGTGCCCCGAAACATACATGAGCTCAAGAGTTTGCAAGGTAAGCTGGCGTACTTAAGAAGATTCATAGCAAATTTGGCCGGCCGATGCCAACCATTTAGCCATCTTATGAAAAAAGGCAGCCCATTTGAATGGGATGAAGCTTGCACTAATGCATTTAACAGCATTAAAGCATATTTGATGAAGCCGCCAATGTTGGTTGCTCCAATAGTCGGACGTCCATTAATTCTTTACATATCTGCTCAAGAAAAATCAGTTGGAGCCTTACTTGCACAAAATAATGATGAAGGAAAGGAGTGTGCATTGTACTACTTGAGTAGAACAATGACTCCAAATGAGTTAAAGTACTCACCGATTGAGAAGCTCTGTCTTGCTCTCATATTTGCGATTCAGAAGTTAAGGCATTACTTTCAAGCTCATACTGTTTACTTGGTCTCTAAGGCCAACCCATTAAAGTTCGTAATGTCAAAGCCAGTGCTCTCTGATAGGCTCGCAAGGTGGTATCTCCAATTGCAGCAATTTGAAATTATCTATGTCCCTCAAAAAGCGGTGAAAGGGCAAGTGCTGGCAGATTTCTTGGCTGATCATCCCATGCCTGCCGAATGGGAATTATCTGATGATTTTCCCGATGAAGATATATTGGCTATTGAAATCACTCCTCCTTGGAAGATGTATTTCGATGGAGCTGCTCACAGAGAAGGAGCCGGCGCAGGAGTAGTATTTGTAACCTCAGATGGAGGAGTTCTGCCATATTCGTTCAGTCTAACTGAAAATTGCTCTAACAATGTAGCTGAATATCAAGCTCTTATACTTGGTTTGGAGATGGCAGTGGATGTAAAGCAGCGACACCTTAGGGTATATGGAGATTCGTTGTTAATAATCAACCAGCTGCTTGGCTTATATGAGGTTAGGAAAGCTGAATTACTTCCGTATTATAACTATGCTCAGAGGCTTATGAATTGGCTTGGAGACGTAGAGATTGAACATTTACCAAGGAGCAAGAACAAGCAAGCCGATGCTTTGGCAAAGCTAGCATCAACCATAGCAATGCCCGAAGCACTTGTTCAAGTACCAATCTGCAAAAGTTGGGTGGTACCTCCCTTCTTCGAAGATGAAGATGGTGAAGAAGTTGAGTATTGCGCCATAGAGGTATTTGATATTGAGAAAGAAGATTGGCGTCAACCGTTCGTGGATTACTTGAAGAATGATAAGCTTCCTAATGATCCGCACCTAAAGGTTGATGTCCGACGTAGAGCACCACGATTCTTCTACTACAAAGATTCACTCTATAGAAGATCGTTTGATGGTATTCTCTTAAGATGTTTAAGTGATGAAGAAGCTCTTCAAGCTATGGAGGAAGCTCATTCTGGAATATGTGGCGCCCATCAGTCTGGACCCAAGTTACATTTCAGAATCAAGAGGATGGGATATTACTGGCCTTCTATGGTGAAGGATTGCATAGATTATGCGCAAAAATGTCAGCCATGCCAGTTTCATACAAATCTCATTCATCAGCCTCCCGAACCATTACATCCAACAGTTTCTTCGTGGCCATTTGATGCATGGGGTTTAGATGTGGTGGGGCCATTAACGAAGTCTTCTGGAGGCCATCTTTATATCCTGGCTGCCACTGATTACTTTTCCAAGTGGGCGGAAGTTGTACCCTTGAGAGAAGTGAAGAAAGAAAATGTGGCTGATTTCATCCACATTAATATCATATATAGATATGGAGTGCCTCGATACATTATCACAGACAATGAGAGGCCATTCAGTAACTCTTTGATTGATAAGCTTTGTGAGAAGTTTGACTTCAAGCAAAGAAAATCTTCTATGTATAATGCAGCAGCTAACGGGCTTGCCGAAGCCTTCAACAAAACACTGTGTAATCTGTTAAAAAAGGTGGTCTCCAAGTCAAAGCGAGACTGGCATGAAAGGATTCATGAAGCTTTATGGGCGTATCGAAATACTTATAGAACGCCTACTCAAGCTACTCCCTACTCTCTTGTATATGGGGTTGAAGCTGTGGTGCCTCTGGAGAAGCAAATACCATCTTTGAGAATAGCCATACAAGAAGGTTTAACTGAAGAAGAGAACGCACGACTGCGTCTCGAAGAATTAGAGGCACTTGATGAGAAGAGGTTAGAAGCACAACAAAGACTTGAGTGCTATCAAGCTCGCCTCTCCAGAACGTTTAACAAAAAAGTAAAGATACGTTCTTTTCAAGTCGGAGACTTAGTCCTTGCTGTAAGAAGGCCTATTGTCATCACTCACCGAGTTGGAAATAAATTCTTACCCAAGTGGGATGGTCCACATGTTGTGAAAGAAGTGTATACGAATGGTGCGTACAAGTTGATATCTGAAGATGGCGTAAGAATCGGCCCCATAAATGGCAAATTCCTGAAACGCTACTATGCGTAATCCAGTCAAATCCAAGGAATGCTCCGTGACGCACGAGCCTAAACTGCATGTTACTCCTGGTCCGCATGAGTATAAACTGTGTACGACGAACTCCTGGTCCACATGAGTATAAACTGTGCACGACACCCACCAAAGGTAATTATATGTGGTTAAACTATTAATTCACCCCACTCAGATATTTTAAGTGGTTAAAGCATTAAATATCCTACTTTGTCTAAAGTGGTTAAAGAATAGTCACTCCTGGCCCGCATGAGTATAAACTGTGCACGGCACCCCCCATTCAAATCAAATCATGTTCCTTTGAACTACGTAATGACTTGATCCTCTGCGAAGAGGTACGTAGGCAGCTTAGTACTTTGCTAAGTTCAGTCATGTCTTTGGTCTATCAAGTTTGTGAGGCAAGTAATAAATTGAGATATGAAAGCAGTGTAAGTAAGCATGAAGAAAAAGTAGAGTAAAGATGCAATGTAATGATAAATGAGAAGAAGTAGGGAAAAAAAATGAACTTTATTGATGATGTCATTAAGCAATCAGAACAAAGTGGGGGCATTGAAATGAGATACTCCAAATGAAGCTAGTGGAAAATGTCCATAGTAGATAGCTCCTCTCGAGCGGCTGTCAAAGCTTGTGTAACGCTCTTCAATTCGTCAGCAATGGAGTCTTCTAAGATGGGTGTTTTCTTCAGTACACTAATGTTCCTTGCAGCAGTTTGAGCTCCCAGCTTTGCACTTTGAACGGATTGGCGAAGACGTTCAATTGTTTGTGACACGGTTTTCTTCTCCTTCAACAAAATTTCGATCTCTGTTTCAACTTGCTTCAACCTAATTTCGGATTCTTGCAATTGCTTGGCCTCGGTAGCCTCTTGGTCTTTGTATTCATGAGCACGCTTCCTTGCGTCGGTTAGATGCTTTTCAACGTCTTTCTTGGTCATCCCATCAGCAAGTTTTATCTTCACGGCGTCATATGCATCGGCCTTAGAAAGTAAGAAAGTGAATGATTGTTCGAGAGCAGATCCATCAATCCCTTGAGCACCTTTGAAGTTGTCTACCATCTTAAGACCCTCATTCCTCATAGCAGATAGTGAGTTGACAGGAGTTCTTTTTAGCTTCTCTTGAAAGCGTTTCCACACTGCCAAATTAACTAATTTCCTAGCATCCGTAATCTCCTTATCAAAGATAAATTCTGTAATGTCCGGAGCTTGGACGTCAGCAATGGGCAGGCGAGATTCAGTTATGATAGGAGAAGTGTGATCCAAGAGGCCATCATCAATTAAGTCTTCAGGGGCCGCAACAGAAGCTGATTCTTCTTCTTCAAAGTCATCATAATCAGAGCTAAATACAGTACGCATGTACTACAAAAAAAAAAGAAAAAGAGATGGTAAAAAAAAGGGGTACAAGTATGGAGGTACATAAGTTATGATCAAAAGGGATTAAAACCTCAGCTTTAGTTGCCGGGATAAGCACCGGAGATTTGACTTTCTTGACCCGCTTAGGATTGTGGTCTGTTGTACTCCCATTGGAATGAGGGAGATCGCTCTTTCTTTTTCCTACTCCATTAGATCTCCCTACAATCACCTTTCGAAGGGGCGGGGCCTCTAGCGGTATAGCTTCCTCAGCCTTGGCGTTATTTGAATTATTGTTGATGTCGACTTCTTCTTCCACATTCTGGTTTGAAGCAGTCTCAGCTAGGTATGTTTCCTCTTGTTCTTTGGCATCGACATGAAGCATTTTAAAAGGGGCCATCTCTATGGAAGTCCATTTCTTGCAGTCGTCAATAATGCCCTTGGGGTTATGCGTACTCTTAAGGCGTGTTTTCCTCTTACTTTCTGCACGTGGAGGGGGTTGCTTATGCTTTGTAGTTCTACGAGACCAAAAGCTCACCCATTGAGAAAGTGAAATAGAGTCAGTACCATCACGACTACGGAGTCTATGGTAAGCATGAAATAAGTGTTGACAACTAGGTGGGATGCGTAAGCCTGTGGCGTCATGCTCATTCAAAAGTTCTGGCTGGTCAGGCACAACTTCTTCGTATAAGTGACCAGCTAGCGGCAATCCCACCCAGTTATACAAATCCCATAGAGAAATCGATATTTCTCCAAAGGAAGTAAGTAAGGTGTTAGTGGTAGGACACCACGCCTCGCAGAAAGCTTTGATGATCTCAAGATTGCAGTCATATGTGAATAGGGATGCAAAGATAGGGTCATAAAGCATTGTTTTCTCAAGAATAGAGCGATATCTGCTTAAGACAGCCTCGGTCCATTCCCAATACCCTGGGATGTAATGAAATTCCCCGAGAAAATTCACTGAGTCGCCCCACGCCGCATTACCTTCAATTATTTGACGTCCTAGTGTGGGCAAAGGGCCAGTTTTTAGCTTCTCCTTGGTGTGATTAGCCGATCTCAAAACTACGACTCCAATTTCATCCAACTCCATGTCTCTGGTCCACGTCGTTAAGTTGAAGATGTTATCCTCTTGAGTTAGTTTCTCTATAAGTTGACCCATGAGAGGTCTTTCGATGGGAAGACGAGTTACTATGTCTGATAGTGGACGCTGAGTATCAAGGATCAGTAATTGGCGCTCCTTGGAATCTGTTGTATGACTTTTAAACTTAACCATTCTGAAGTTGAGATTGGCTGCAGAAAAAAAAAGAAATAAAAGGAGTATTAGAGAATATGAGTATGGCTTGGAAATAATTTAAATTTATGGATTTTAATAATTAAAAGAACCCGAAACAAAATTCATGGGATCAATTAATTATTAAAATTCAGAGTTGTAAGTTAAATCCATGGTAGGGCGAAGTTTAAAATATCAAAGTGATCAACTAAATTAATTCATGTTTAGATTTAATTGTTTTAAATTTAAAGCATGAGTTAGATTTAGTTGGGAAAAAGAAAACCAAGGTCATGGATTTTGAATTTGATGTGGGTATAGTTTATATAAGAGGCCCAAATCAAAAAAAAAAAGAAAAAAATAATTTGCATAGAGGCCCAAAATTAGGGATTGGCATTTACAAGGCCCAAAGTTTTTATAGAAGAGGAGTTAAATTGGATTAAAGGAGCCCAATTTGAGGTCAAAATTGATTTTGTGAGTCAAACATCAAGATTTCGCCCCAGCGGATGTGAGATTGGGCTTCGAAGAGGAGAGCTATCGCCGATCGCCCGTTGGTGCTATTGCCGTCAGTTATCGCCGCCAAGTCTCGCTGTGGAGAGTCGACGAGGGCCACTGTCAGCCGCCGAAGCCCGCGATGTCGCCGCCAAAAGCGAACGGCACCGCCGCCCTAGGTGTTTCTCTGCCGCCGGAGGCAAGTGGCAGCCGCCGGGAACACGCGAATTGACGCCGCCAGGGACAAACGTCATCGCTGTCCCATCACTGAAGTCCACCGGTGCACAGCCTACAGCCGCTGCCACCCCATCCTTCGTCGGCGTCCGCCGATTCTACAGCAAGCAGCCGTCGGAGCCGGGCTTCAATTACCGCCGCCCGTGCGCGTCGCCGCATCCGCCATCCCGCAGTAAGCAGCCGCCGGGACCAGGCCTCCAGCCATCGGAGCCTGTCGACTCACCGCCACCGACGATCGATGTATTGTCACCGTGTGTTGTTGCTCGGAATGAATTGCTCCAGTCGCACACTCCCATCTCTAATTTCGGTTGCGACGACATATCATCGATCGTTGCAGTTTGAGTACCCAACTAAAGCAAGAAGCCATGGCTATTCAATCCGATGGAATCAGATTACAGTCTCCCCTCGAGCAATTTTTAGCACCAGATCCGCCGCGACGGCAATCTAGTTGACAGCCAATAGCGTCACTGCCACTTGGCACGCCGAACACCGCCTTCTCGCCCAAGCCTGCAGCGAACAGCCGCCGCCGGGAGCGCCGCCGCAACCCCTCGTCGAGGATTGCGTCGAACGAACAGCGTGGTGATAAAGCGGTGATAAAGCACTACACCGTCGCCTCTTCATCAAGCCTGCAGCAGCCGTTGGAAGCGCCGCTGCAATCCCTCGTCGAGGATTGCGAGCAGCGTGGTGATGAAGTGGTGATAAGCACCGCCGATCCCTCGTCGAGGATGGCGTGCTGCCGACACCATTGGAAGAGCCGCTGCAGTCCCTCGTCGAGGATTGCGAGCAGCGTGGTGATGAAGCAGTGATAAGCGCCGCTGCAATCCCTCGTCGAGGATTGCGAGCAGCGTGGTGATGAAGTGGTGATGGGGCGATGACAAGTTCGTAATCAAGCAAGAAAGGGATATATATACAGAGATAGAGAGACAGGCAAGGGAACACATATGTGCAAGAGTAAAAGAAAGAAGGGAAAAGAGCAGGGGTATGATAATATAGCAAGAGGATTGATTACCTTGTGAGGTAAGTCGCTCAGCGGGTTGTTGATCGTTGGTATTACCTACTCGAAGCTCTCCACCTGCAGAAGGGAAAAGAATCCATAAGAATCTGAAGTGGATGGATTATAAACCATGTGCATGGACAAGGAAGAGAAGTAGAAAAGGTATGAAAATTACTTTCGAATGCTTTTCACTTGACCGTGGAGTCTCCTTATATAGTTTGGGAAATCTCCTGTGGATAATAGGATATGTATGAGGATCCCGTGAGTATCTGGGTACTTGTATATCTTTGGAGAATATTTCTTTTATTTATAGGAGTTGAGATATTGAGATATGTACGCTGCCAAGAAAATAGCTAATGTCATCACATTACTTGGGATTCAAGTTTATTCAGATGGGGTGAATTGAGATGGTCGAGCTGCATGAGGAATTAACCATTATCTCTAAATAGCCCAAGCCCATAAACGTTTGTTGGGCCTGATAAGTTGAAACTGATGAAATAATACATGGCAGGGTATGTTGTTATTATGGAGTATGGAAGGAGCTTTATTTTGAAATTATTTAGAAGCATTGACGCTTATGCCAGGGAAAAAGGAAAGTGTGTATATGTATTGCAATTTGTCCACTTCAATAGTAAATTTCAATGAACAAAATGCAGGGGGCATTTGTAGGCAATTAAATTTTATTGCCTAAATAAATAAAAATGCAAAGAAAAATATATTAAATATTGATTAAATATTTATTTATTATGGAATTTAAATAAATTAATTCCTAAGATAGATAAATAAATAATTGATAATTGATAAAATTATTTGAGCCCAAATCCAAGTCAAATGGGCTTAGTTCAAGTCAAATGGGCTTAACCCAAGTTATATGGGCTCAATTCGAGTCAAGTGGGTCTGATTCAAGTCAACAAGCCCAACAAATCAAGTCCAGCAGGCCTAGTTAAATTAATTAGGCCCAGGTTAAATCCTACGGGTTTAATTAAATTAGATAGGCCCGTATCCAGTCCAGCAGGCTTAAAGCCCAACATATCTTTTGAAGGAGAAAATATCTCTCAAGTGGTTATTTTCTCTACCTATAAATAATGGCCTTCAGTCCTCATTCCAGACATTCTGAAAATCCTGAAAGCCTGGAAAGCTCTGAAGGAACTTGGAATCTCTGCGAAGATCAAAGTCATTCTTCGAAGATCAATTTAGAAACATCATTCAATCTGAGATCAAGGTGCGGAGCCCCTCAGATTCATCGTTTCTTCAAGTCAAGTTCATCCAGCAATATTCGTGAAGTCAACGGTGTTCTACCAAATTGAACGGCGTTCTTCACAGTAAATCTTCAAATCAACGGTTGATCCAAACAAAGGCTCGACGCCTCTGGATAAATGTTTTTTAAAGCTTCAAGTCAAATCCGAGCTCGGACAAGCTTCATCCGAAGATCCAGCTCCGAAAGTTGATAGAGTCAAGAAGTCAACTCAAGAGAGGAATCAGAGGATAGCTAGAGACTGTCTACTCAAATTCTCAAATTCAATCCATCTTGGATTTTCGTTGTAATATCTTTTGTGTTT
Organism: Pogostemon cablin; assembly: GCA_023678885.1. Classification (NCBI taxonomy): domain Eukaryota; kingdom Viridiplantae; phylum Streptophyta; class Magnoliopsida; order Lamiales; family Lamiaceae; genus Pogostemon; species Pogostemon cablin. The sequence goes on from CM042993.1 coordinate 13,423,537, forward strand.
ATTATTTTAATAAATACGAAATTTGTTGTTACAGAGAGGATCAAGTGTAGATGGATGAAATAAAGGGTAGATGGAATGGAGGATAAGGTGTGTGAAAATGGTGTGAATTAGGTATAGATATGATCCAGAATCGATTTCTGCCTAATTTTTACGCCAAATGATGTATTTGTGGGCCTAGAATCTTCTGAAAGACGTACTGATAAAAAACTCACTTTTGACCATGCTCGGGTCGAGCTCGGTACACGGGCCGAGCTTGGTAGGGCGAGCTCGGTACTCGGGTCGAGTAGGTGCAGTGCAGTCTCACTATTCCGCATACAACTTCCACATCTTAACTCCGATTCAAGTGATTCTTGCGCTCACGTGATCCTCTCTTCCTTGTCTTTCTATCTATATAAAGAACTAATAAAAAGTCTAACATTTGAAGTATAATAAGTCATGCAAAGTGGCACAATCATGCTGAGTAGGAACAACTTGTGCGACGTCACCATTTTAATCATAACTTTCTCGTTTGGACTCCAAATTGAGCTCGGTTTTTTCTACATCTTTCTTTTCATGTCTAGAATCTATTTTTACCTTAAAATCATACATTTTAGTTTATTTCACACATTTCCATAAAAACACAAAACACCACCAAAATATACACAAAATACGGATAAAAATAATAATACGAAAACACACATAAAAAGGCACTAAATTTTAGGTAAAAATAACGACAATCAGCCAATAGTGCTTCCAGATTTTTAATAGAAGTTATTTAAGTCTAGTTGGGGCAATTTGCAATAATGTTAAAGTTTAGGGAATATAAAATGAGAATTTGATAAATAGTAAGGACTACAGTGTAAATATAATAAAACTATAAAAGCTAAACTCACGTTTCCAGTTTACAGAACTCTAAAAATTTATGATTTCATATCAAAGTTTATAATATTGAATATTATATTATTTAGGAATACTTATTGTTAAGTACAAAATAGAGTCAATATTTACTATTAGATACAAGCTTAAATTTTAATTAACGAGATATAAAATTGCACAATGGAATGCTCATATTGCCCCCCTTAATTATTGACGAGTAGAAGCTTAAAAAATATGGGATTTATTTCTCTTTCACCAATACCTTAAATAGTGGATTTGAATAAGATCCCATTTAAAAATATGAAATTTATTTCTCTTTCATCAATCCCTTAAATTGTAGGATTTGCACAATATCCAATCTACAATCTACGTTAAAAAATAGGAAATTTATTTCTTTTTCATCAATCCCTTAAATAGTGGGATTTGCACAATATTCAATCTACGTTTAAAAATATGGAATTTATTTCTCTTTCATCAATTCTTTAGTGGGATTTGAACAATATTCCATCTACAATCTATGTTTAAAAATATGAAATTTATTTCTCTTATATCAATCCCGCTGTAGGATCGTGTGGCATTGTTGCACAATGCACGAAAATATTTGCACAACCCGAAGTGTTTCTGCACAACTAGGATATACTTATGCACCACCAATTTTCATAACCAGTTTGTGGCTAGTGTGGCAAAACCATAATCTAATTATTCGGGTAAAGCATATATTTTTCTGACGAATAATTCTGCACAACTAGTAAATAATTATGCACAATTATTAAATATGATGCACAATATAAAAAAATAATTTTTTTGTCATATTTTTATGGCAAACAATTTTGCACAACTAATAATTCTGTACAATTAATGAATAATATTATACAATATAATTTCTGTACATAGTTTTTGAAAATGGTAATTAAAAAAAATCCCAAAACTAACTTCTAACTTCCTCCGCCGAACAAATCCAGCAGTATGCTGCCAAAATCAGAAGGTTAGGTAAGAACGAAGGAAAGAATGTCTTCTACTAGTTTAAAAACCACAAGAGTAAAGAGAGACAGAAAAAACGTCGCAAACTTGAGTTACACCATATCCAAAGCCACTCCGCCTCTAAACATTCTTGTGCAGGTACCAATTTCCTCTTCCTTCTTCAATTAAATATAGCTCCATCCCAAGTTTTTTTATACTTGGAAAGTTCGGTTGAGTAATCAACAATTTACATTCAAATTACAATAAGAAAATAGTAAGAAGATAAAGAACAGTGAGTGATCAGCAATTTACATCCAAATTATAAACAACATAAAAAAAAGCAACACCCACTCTTCTAGGTAACGAGTTGTCCCAAAATTTTTACCGTAGGTGGCCTCGCATTATATGCAAAAATTGAAGGTTCTCATGATGAATCTAGCACCATGACATAGTATGAAAGTATGATGAGAGATTGATGAAGGGTCTATTGTACAAGGAACATCCTTTGTAGGTAACCCTCCAACTCCAAACTACGATAATTACATGGAAGGACAAGATAGTGCCAGATCAGTTACTTCAAATTTTGCTAGTTCTGGTATACCACCCTACATCCTGTGGTTAATAAAAGTTAACCAATAAAAAAGGCAATCCTCTTTTGATGTATGTATAGTCAGTCTTTAAAAATCTTATGCTCTAATTTTTCATATAAAAAGCATAAATCTTTTTGTATAATTTTTTTCTCATTTATAAAGTTTTGAGTTGAATTCCAATTTCTTCTCATTCTTTATAAGAATACTTGTCAAACAAATTTTATATGTTCAATTTAACTCCTCTTTTCACTAAATGTCGTTACTACCTATAAGTGTACTATTGTTTAATCACCATCACTGAGCCGCTGAATGGCCACAGCGTTGCTCGTGTACGATTGTGGTTGCAATGGTATGCTAAAAGTGGAAACACGTGAAGTGGGTTGAGGTGTTGGAATTTTCTTATTTTATGATAACACTATATTTTTCAATATATTACCCTCCTAGTAGGCATAAATGTTTTTACAAAAACATTTGACCAACTATAAAAGTTTGTGTGATTTTAAAAATATTAAGATAAGTTGGTCAAAGATATGTAAATCTATAAATTGCTTTGGACCCTAGCTAACAAGAATTAAAATTAGCAAAAATTTGCCTTGAACCCTAGAAACACTTATTTTCTTAAGCGTCTCTCCCTTAGCTGACCTCATAATCAGTTTAAGGATCAACAATTTGATACGAAATTTGGTTGATCCTAGTAGCCCAAATTACTTTTCTCCAACAAACATAAGCTTCACAAGATTGAGAGATTTCAATTCATTTTGATTAAATCCCCAATTTTGCTTTTATTCTTATTCTTGCCTTGTACTCCTTCTATAATGATTTATTTAAACGATAGAAATCACAGCTCCATTACTCACCAAAAAGGATGAAAATGATAGCCGATAATATGAGGAATTTACGTAAAACTCGAATTTTAGAAAGATGAAATTTCTTAATTAAGAAGTGAATGACGTAACTCCCGAAAATTTATCTTATAAATTTTAGTCATTTTATTTTCATGCATAATATTGCCAATAATTAAAATTTTAACAGTTGAGGAATACTTAGATAATATGCATTACTTAAATCTAACTCTAAAGATAAAGATAAGGTAAATATTTATCTTTCTTAGTTAATTTAATTAATTGGTATCATTGAATAACTAAAAGAGATTATTTATCTTCATTTTTACACTTTGTGATAAGCTATAAATACATTTACTTAAGTTTTATTAGATAATAATTAGAAATATATAATAAGTTATTATGTTCTTTGTTACTTATTAAATTAATCCCTACCTATGTTAGATCACAACTGAGTCGACATGTATTTCATAGAAACATTAACCTATTATATATAATAACGTTATCTATACAGGGGAAAGTGTGAGGTAGTAGGTCTGGACGCCTAGCATGAAAGAGCCTTTATACCAACCATAAAAGCCTCAAATATTTCTTTGAGTAGAAAGAGTTGAACATAAGACAAGGAGGTGGCTAGAATTGATCAAAGACTACACAATAATATATTACCCAGGAAAGGCGAACGTCGTCACTGATACACTAAGCCGCAAGGGGATGAGTAGAGTATTTTCATGATCACCAATCAAGAGTAGTTAAATAGAAGACTTTGCATTTATGAAAATAAAAGGGGTAGGACCTCTAACACCATAATCCTGGCAACATTAGTGGCAGAACCTACCCTGAAAAAAAAAAGAACCACATAAACCCAACAAGAAGAAAAGTTTATAGAAAAAAAATCAAGAGAAAGGTATGTGATAGAAAAATAAAAGATTTCTTCCTAATAAGTGGAAATACACTAATTTAATAAGAGATAATTTGTATGCCAAGGGATGAGACGCTCAGGAAGAAAATCTTGGAAGAAGCCCATTATATGCCATACACTACCTATCTCGAAGGAACAAAGATGTACTAGAATTTAAAAAAGATATTTTGGTGGAGAGATGTGAAATGAAATATTGGATCATTCATTCAAAGATGCATGACTCGCCAAAAGTTAAGCCAAGTACCAAAGGCCATCAGGGTTACTTCAACCCTCAAGATTTTTAAATAGAAATAGGAACATATGTCAAGGAATTTCTTAGTTTAAATACAATTCGAGAAAATTCCACTATATGGTTAGTAATTGATCCCTTAACTAAATCTCCTCACTTTTCACCAATCAAGATCACAATTGGGCAGCATATGTTTGAAAGTGATTATTAGTTTGAATGGAGTACCCATCTATAGTGGAGTTTAGTGCGGGGAGAGCAATGGAGAATAGACAGGTAGCTTGTTACCTGCTAGTACATCGGAGTTTTGACAAAGTAGGAAAAATACTTTAGATACTAAGCTAAATTTTAGCATAGTGTTCCACCCTCAAATGAATCGATAGTAAGAAGGGACTATCCAAACCCTAGAATGATGTTAAGAACTAGCACACTTGACTTTAAGGGGAAACTGTAATTTAGTTTATAAATAGCTGTTAAACAACAAATAGAAAGGCACCTAACGAAGCACTCTACGAATGAAAATGTAGGTCGCTGCTATGTTTAGTTGAAGGTTTTGACTTAGTAAAAGAAACTGTCAAGAAGGATAGAGAAACAATTCATGAAGCTCAAGACCGACAAAAACATATGAAAAAAAGTTAAAATTTAAAGTCAAGGAAAAGGTATTCTTGAAGGCATTCCCTTCGAAAGGTATTACTAGTCTCAGGAAAGAAGGAAAAAATTAAAACCACGATTTATTGGACTCTACAAGATACTGGACGAGTCGGAAACATAGCGATAAACTAGCATTTTAACCTAGACTAACTTGAATACACGGAGTATTTTATGTATTCATGTTGCAGAAAATAAGTGCATGATCCAAGTCATATAGTTAACTAGGTTAACCATGACATATCATATAAAAAATAAAAAAAATTCCTATAGTTAGTCTGGATAGACAAATTTATAAGCTACAAAATTGAGACATCGCCCTGATAAAAGTTTAGCGGAGCAGATGTGGACCAAAAGAATCCACATGGGAATGAGAAGATGAGATACTAGTAAGTTACCCAAGCTTTTATTAGCCAAGTAAGTTGAATTTCGAGAACGAAATTATTTTTAGGGAGGTAGAATGTAACACACAAATATTTCTTCATTTATATACTCGTAAATTTTACATTCATATGAATGTATTATACCTTAGTTATTAAGTATTTATTCATAATATATGAATAATGTTGAATGATGTTTGTTCATATAATAATAATAATAAGGAATTTTATCAATTCAGGACTTGAAAAATGGATAAACTATCAATTCGAGGCTTGAAATATTTTTTCTATCGATTATGGACTGAATTATGTAAAACTATCAATTTGGGGCCTGATTTAGGCCCTAAATTGATCAAAATAGGAGATAATATTTGACAAATTCAGACCATGGGTTGATAATTTTATATATTTCAGACATTGGATTAATAGAACAAATAATTCAGGCACTGAATTGATAGTTTACCCATAATCTGGATCTTGAATTGATAAAGTAACAAATATAATAATAATAATAATAATAATAATAATAATAACAATAACAACAACGTAACAGTAAAGTAATAAATATTGTGAGGGAATAACCACGTATCATTCCTAAGCCTTAACATGTTGTCTGCTCTAACTAACTCCACGTTGGCTAAGGAGTCAGCAAACTTATCATTTATAAGTGAATAGGATTGGAGGCTGCCTTACCTATACATAGACGACTGAACTTAACATACATGCATACACAACAACTAATAGTTTTGTGTGGTTAGAAGCAAGGAAGGACGAGCAAAAGCTGATGGTAAGTTCCCCATTAACTATCGATTTTTATCATATTATAGGTTAAAATGACCCTCTCGTCACGTAGACTTTGATGAGAGTGAAAATAAGCGTGTTATAATGTTCAATTTAACAACTTATTGATTGGAATTATTGTCATATATTATCACAAGTGTTTTATATTTAATATATGTGAGAAAAAGGTGCACTTGAGGTATTTTATTGTGTTTTAGGTGGAAAAATGATGAAAAGTGCAAAGTTGGAGAAAAGGTGCAATTTGTGCAATGATGCTGAAAAACACACGTCCAACTTGTGTAGTTTTTTGTATTTGTGTGGAGCTCTTAATTAGAATTGTGATACATGGTTGGAAAGCCACAGAAGAGAGGGTCGTTTTGGTGTATAGAACACCCCAATTGGATTCTAAAAGAGAAAGTTATTATCAAAATGGTGACGTCGCGCGAGCTGTGTCGAACAGAACAGTTGTGTTACTTTGCATGGCTTGTTACATCTTCAAATCTTAGAGTTTTTATGAGTTTTTATATAAATATAAAGCTAATGAAGAGAGGATCGCGTGAGTGTAAGAATCACTCAAATCAAAGTCCGGATGTGAAAGTTATATGCAAAACGGTAAAGCTAGCGCAAGCTGGTTTGACCACGACCATTGGTCGAACCACTGGTTCGACCACGCTGTTTTGGTCGAACCAGAAGCCTGAAGTGCGAAAAATCACCGATTTCGATTCGACCAATCCCTAGGTAGAACCCTAGGTCTAACCACATGCCTAGGATGCGTCCGAATCTGATTTTTACACCTCTAGTACGTGTATTTGCGTATTTCCAAGAAAAAGCCCATCCTAAATCCATAAGGAGAGCTTACAAGTATAAAAGGGGATGTAGATCACACCAAGAAGGTATACGGATTGGATACAACACAACACAACCATCCTACACCCCACAAGAGGGTTCACCCCCCAACCATCATCCACATCCTTTCCTCTATCCATCCATCACTTTGAAGATTCATCTGTGGAATCAAGAGGAGAACCAAGAGGAGGATTCAAGATGGAGAAGGACGCGACGGCTCTCACATCTAGGGTTTTATTCATTTCATAATTTATCTTGTAATTTTTCAGACATCCGGGTAAGATCTAACCAACACCCATGATTGTTCTTCGTAACATCATGGGCTAGAGCCTTTTTGGTAGAACTAGGGTTGTGGAGGTTTTTACAAATTAATTGAACTTTCATGTGTAAACTCCGTACAACACTACTTGTGGATTTATTTTATATATGATTGTGCTTTCTTAATCCATATTCACGGTCATTTTGTGCATCTTCAATTGGTATATAGAGTCTGAATGTATATCTTGGTTGTAGATTGAGTGCGTTCACCGCTGAACATGATTCCATGTTATGATTCTAAGTGAGGGGACTTCGAAACTTCATTAAAACTATCATATATGAATACTTATTAATTGAATTGAATTCGGGTTATTAAGTAGGATAAAGAGGATAATTTTATAGTACCTATAAAGGGAGATCACATTGGGTTAGAGTACCAATTGGCCAGGGAAATAATTGATACTGATAGTAACTAGAAAGGGGGGTGAAATTATATCTCTTACTAAAAGGTTATTCACACGTGTTACATGCATATTTACTTGTGTCTATAGAGTAGATTTGCATGGCCTAGTGATGCGTCCATATTCCATAAGGCAGAGTCAGACATCAACACACGAAAGGAAAATTAATGAGTGAAACTGAATTACCCTAGAGCTACCTATTCTCCTACTTGATCCACTTTCGTATTCTTGTAAGTGACTTTATTTTATTTGTTATTTTAATTAATTGTTTAGTAGTTAATAATTGAAACCTCAAACTTTTATTCCCATTCATCTTAAGTAATTTATTAAATAATTAAATTAATAATACGCCATCCTTTGGGTTCGATATTCACTTGGTCGCTAGCTTAAGCTACAATTGATATCCTTAATACTTGGGGATTAATTTTGCGTGCAAAGAAAATGCGTATCAAGTTTTTTGGCGCCGTTGCTGGGGACGACTGTTATTATTAGTTTATTATTTCTAGTTTGATTAAGACATTTATTTGTGATTATTTATTTCTATCTAACCTTGAATTTTTCTGAGGTACTTGTACACTAAAAAAAGGAGAGGAAGGAAAGAAGGAATAACACATTGAGCTAAACATGGCCAGAGCAAGGAAGAATCCGGATAATATTGCCATACGTGAAATTTTCACGAACTATGGAATTGGTACCATGGGGTTGATAGGAGCAAGGGGGGAAGATGATGATTTTGAGATACATCCCGCTCTTATTAACATAGTAGATAAGACTCCCTTTTCTGGAGGTTGTTTTGAAGATCCATATCAGCATCACAAAAGATTCATTGGTTATACAAACACTCAAAAGGGTGATGGAGCTCATGATAATGCTAGACGGATTGCCTTATTCAAGTTCTCTTTAATTGATAAGGCAGAAGTTTGGTATGAGACTCTTGATGCCATGGACTGCACTACATGGGACCAACTGCAGCAAAAGTTCTTAGAGTGATACATGCCATCCTCAAGGATCTTAAGAATGAGGCAAGAGATCACCCAATTTGTTATGAATCAGGGTGAGAAATTTCATGAGGCGTGGGACAGGTTTAAAGACATGCGCAAGAGGTGCCCACAGCATGGAATGTCTAAGACTCAATACATAAGTATATTCTATTATGGATTGGATTGTGAGTCGCGTGTCTTTATTGATGCATCATCAGGAGGAGCGTTGTTATCTAAGACATCACTTAAAGCAGAAAAGTTATCTGAAGACATCTCTATGAATTCATGTGAATGGCCTACAGAAAGAGCTAGAGGAACTTGTGTAGTGGGTAAGGTGGCGCAGGTTGAACATCAAGAGGTGAAACCAAATAGGAATGATGAGATCGTCTCTAGTTTAGCTAACATCAACAAGCTACTAGAATCCCAGCAGAGGCAGATTACAGAGTTGACACAAAGGGGGCCTAGTATTCAGCAACACGAAGTGAAGAGTGTTGAAAAGATACCTTCAATCGATACATGGTTGAGAATAATGCAAGAGTTGACCGCATTGAGGCTTCCATGAATGTTGATCATGCATTTTTATCTAAGCAGTTGAAGGACCTTACTTTGATTTTGGGGCAGATGGTCGCAAATGTGAATCAATTGACACAAACGTGAGAGAATAATGCCATCACATTGAGGTCTGGAATGCAGTATGAGGGACAGATGATGACGAAAATGAATTCTAAAGCTCCAGGAGCTCGATTCGACCAGGGTTCGACCAAGCCAGTAGGTCGAACCACACTCTGGAGGTCGAACCAAGCCATGGGCAACCTCTGGAGCTTCCAGCCGATCGGTTTGACCATGTCCCTCGATTGGTCGAACCGAGATCGAACCAACCTGTTCGCGATCCCCTATTTTATCTAAAGTGCGATTTGACCACATTAAGAATGGTTCAACCAACCCAGTTGGTCGAACAATGGTCGAACCAGCCTATCCGGAGCATCCTATTTTGTCTGAAGCACCGTTCGATCATGACCATCATGGTTCGACAAATCCTGTTGATCGAATCGTGGTTGAACCGGTCTGTAAGGTGAAGAATGCACTTTCAGAAGCAGGGTTCGACCATTACACACGTGGTTCGACCAACACCAGAGGTTGAACTGCCTTGTTCGGCACCATTTTTCACGTAGAATGCTATACCTGATATTCTGAGTACTCGAGTACCATTACATGAGTAGAATACTGAGCTTATAGTTGAGAAGAAGTGGGAAAGAATAAAGACATTGAGAGCCGAGAAGCTTAGACTGCAGATGGATAATGAAGATGTGGTTTTCTCTCTTAATCATGCAATGAAGATGCCCATGGAGACTCAATCATGCAAGAGCATAGATATGATTTCTAACTTGTTTAATCTTGATTTTTCTAAGACAGATGACTCTGAATTCGAGTGGAAGATTGACAAGTAGGTGTCTAGATAGCCGTGGGAGGAAGAAAATTCTGAGGATCATATTTTTGTGACCAAGAAAGGTGAGGTGTTGAGTGTAGACAAGAAGAGGGAAAGAAAGTACTTGAAGGTGATGATGCGAGAAGACCATCCTCTGATCCAGTAGCCTACAAAGGTTACATCCATCGTGACTCTCCGATGTTAAATATGACGCCTGTTGGGGCTTGTCCTTCCGTTTTATTGCTTTATTATTTATTTCGTGTGAGTAAGAAATTTTTATATTTATGGTGCTTACTAATCGGCAATTACATCTCTTTGCAAACTTAGTTTCAACTTACGTTTTTACTAAGTTTGGGGGGGTGTGATGTTCTTACCTCATTAAAGCACCAAGAGTATAATATTTTCTTTGTAATGTTTGCTAGGGGAGTTGATTTTTTGCGGTATGTTGAAACTTTAATCAGTTTTGATGTGTCGATTTTTTACAATTTGTCTAGTATTCAGTAGTGTGTGTAGTGTGTGGTGTTGATTAGATAGTCAATTGAGTCTTTCTCATAGTTCCCCTATATTATTATTTATGAATCATGTGATGATGAGGTATGTTGAGCTTTGATGATAGAAACAGGTAAACTGAGGCTTTGACCTGATCGAGTTGAACAACTCGAGGAGCTCGTACATACTTTGAAGAAAAATTAGGTGCCCTCGTTTCCTTATTTTAATTTTTATATGTGCTTTTAATTCATGGAGTGGGAGGATTGAGATTTTGGTTTTGGTGATCCATGTGAGCTTATATATTTAAATCGTTCTTGAAATTCATATGCTTTTGAAATTGATGAAGGAAGTGTACATGAGTTATATTGTGGTATGAAGTTCTATGTGTACCTGTGTGATATTGCTTACCATAAAAAGTACTCTGTTACTTGTTAAAAACCCATGTGAGATTTTGAGCCTCGTTGATCATGTTACATAATCACATGATATTTCTTTCTGGTGAGTATCGTTCTTGTGTGTATATTCTAGAACTTCCCTCTTGTCTTACTTGAGACCGCATGTTATATTAGATAATGGGAGATGATTTTAGGCCATCCTTGAATTTATGAGTCACTTAGCCAAATAATTCCCTACCGAATGATGTTTATCCATAGTTAGCCCAATTGAGCCTAAAAGCCTTATTTCTTTGGCAATCTACGAAGATAGCTACTTTGATATCCTATTTGAGCCTGAAATTCATATATTTAGTGGAGAATTAAATGCAGTCAAAGTGTGTGAATTGATTTTCATGGAGTTTGGAAGGAATAAAATATTTAGAGTTGTACAAGTGATTATGAGCTGAAAAATAAGTTAGTTAGGGGTAGTGCCCGAAACTGGTACTCCGAGATGTTAGAGGTAGTATCCGAAACTGATACCTCAAGAAAAAAGAAAGGAAAGAAAAAGTATTTTGAGCTTGAAGGAAAGGAGAGAAAAGAAAATTAGAAGAACATGAAGCTGGATAGCCTTGAAGTGTAAAAATCTGCAGTATAAAAGATCTTCAGTTTTAATTCTCTGCTAATTGAGTCATTTTATCCATATGTTTCCTACCCTTACCAATGAGCCAACATTACATCTAAAAGAAAAGTCATTTTTGATCCCATTGTCAAATCATACTTTTATTGGTGGAGAGATTGAGATTTTTGGCAAGCTTATGGTTACGCATGCACTTGAATTAAATCTGAGCGTAAACACCATAACCCATAAGTGTACATTTACACTAGAGTGCGAGTGATATATACTTCCTATGAGAACATGTGAAATGAGCATTTGAATTGGTGGTGATTGTCTTGACTTGAATGCTATGAATTGATTATTACATGTAATGAGAGTTGAATGACCTAAGTTGAGGACAATTGAATTGTGAATGGGGTATTTATCATAGTCCTTATTTCTCTGCTAATTTTCTTACTCTCTTTCTCTTTAGTTTTATTTTGTTGCCTCGGGACGAGCAATGGGTAAGTTTGGGGGATTGATGAGAGTGAAAATAAGCGTGTTATAGTGTCCAATTTAACACCTTCTTGATTGAAATTGTTGTCATATATTAGCACAAGTGTCTTATATTCAATATATATGAGAAAAAGGTACACTTGAGGTATTTTATTATGTTTTAGGTGGAAAAAGGATTAAAAGTGCAAAGTTGGAGAAAAGGTGCAATTTGTGCAATGATGCTGAAAAACACATGTCCAACTTGTGTAATTTTTCTGTATTCGTGTCGAGCTCTGAATTAGAAGTGTGATATATGGTTGGAAAGCCACAGAAGGGAGGGTCGTTTTGGCATAAAGAACACCCCAATTGTATTCCAAACAAGAAAGTTATTATCAAAATGGTGACATCACGTGAGCTGTGCTGAACAGAACAGCTATGTTACTTTGCATGACTTGTTACACCTTTATATCTTGGATTTTTTGTGAGTTCTTTATATGGATAGAAAGCCAACGAAGAGAGAATCACGTGAACGTAAGAATCACTCAAATTGGGATCCGAATGTGGAAGTTATACGTGAAACGGTGAAGCTGGCGCAAGCTGGTTCGACCATGACCATTGGTCGAACCACTAGTTCGACCACGCTGTTTTGGTCGAACTAGAAGCCTAAAGTGTGAAAAATCATCGATTTCGATTTGACATGGTTCGACCAAGTCCTAGGTCGAACCCTAGGTCGAACCACATGTGGAATGCGTTCGAATCTAATTTTTACACCCCTAGTGCATGTTTTTGCATATTTTCCAAGAAAAAGCCCATCCTAGGTCCATAAGGAGAGTTTACAAGTATAAAAGGGAATGTAGATAACACCAAGAAGGCGTATGGATTGGATACAACACAACACAATCATCCTACACCCCGCAAGGGGGGTTCACCCCCCAACCATCATCCACATCCTTTCCTCCATCCATCCATCACTTTGAAGATTCGTCTGTGGAATCAAGAAGAGAACCAAGAGGAGGATTCAAGACAGAAAAGGACGCGATGACTCCCACATCTAGGGTTTTATTCGTTTCCTAATTTATCATGTAATTTTCCAGACATCCGGATAAGATCTATCCAACACCCATGATTGTTCTTCGTAACATCATGGGCTAGAGCCTTTTTGGTAGAACTAGGGTTGTGAAGGTTTTTACGAATTAATTAAACTTTCGTGTGTAAACTCCGTGCAACACTACTTGTGGATTTATTTTATATATGATTGTGCTTTCTTAATCCATATTCATGGTCATTTTGTGCATCTTCAATTGGTATATAGAGTCTGAATATATATCTTGGTTGTAGATTGAGTGCATTCACTGTTGATCAGGATTCCATATTATGATTTAAGTGAGGGGACTCCGAATATTCATTAGAACTATCATATATGAATACTTATTAATTAAATTGAATTCGCATTATTAAGTAGGATAAAGAGGATAATTTTATAGTGCCTATAAAAGGAGATCATATCAAGTTAGAGTACCAATTTGCCAGGAAAATAATTGATACTGATAGTACCTAGAAAGTGGGGTAAAATTATATCTCTTACTCCAAGGTTATTCACACGTGTTACACACATATTTACTTGTATTTATAGAGTAGATTTCCGTGGCCTAGTGATGCGTCCATATTCCACAAGGTAGAGTCGGACATCAACACACGAAAGAGAAATTAATGAGTGAAACTGGATTACTCTAGATCTACATATTCTCATACTTGATCCACTTTCGTATTCTTCTAAGTGACTTTATTTTATTTGTTATTTTAATTAATTGTTTAGTAGTTAATAATTTAAACCTCAAACTTTTATTCCCATTCATCTTAATTAATTTAGTAAATAATTAAATTGATAATTCGCCGTCCTTTGGATTCGATATTCACTTGGTCGCTTGCTTAAGTTGTAATTGATATCCTTAATACTTGGGGATTAATTTTGCGTGCAAGAAAAATGCGCATCAGACTTCAAATATTAAAGCTATTTATTATTTCGATATTTTATTAGTTAGATATATTCCTATAAGCTCACACGTTCCCACATTCTGCCGACGGAGATAAAACTGTATAATGTTATGTCTTAAAATGCTCGTCTCGTAGCGTAGATACCAAACACTAATGTCGTTTAAGTTTTGTTATCTTAGATGTTAGATATTTTTCGTTGAAGTTTTAAATGCTTTAATATCAACTTTTTTCTCGATGAACATGGTACCTTGAATTATATACCATTTTGAAGCACTCCACACGAGGATCACAACAGTATAATTAGTTTTGAGTTTGAACGTTGGAAAAATAGGACAACAAATAAGCCTATTTACTTAAAATTTCATGAGTTTTGCATGTTAATTTTCTTATGAAAAGTTGATAGGGTTGAGACCCTCGTCTTACCAGGAACCCAACAGTACTTCCGAGTTTAGGGTTGAGACCTTCGTCTTTTTCTGATGTAAACTGCATCCCCTTTTATACTTGTAAACTCTCCTTATGGACCTTTATTGGGCTTTTAAGTCACGCACATACATGCATTGGAGGTGTAAAACCCATCAAAAATAGAAAATCGCGAAGCTGCTCGACCAAGCCTTTCTTGTCGAGCAACACATTTGTAAACTGAAGTCATCCCCTCGACTTGCTCGACCGTTGCTCGACCATTTTGGCTTTGGTCGAGCAACACCCTTCTGGTCGAGCAACACCTCGAAATTTGTGTCTTTCGATTTTGAGTACTTCTAACCCATTTTCCTGTGAAATTATGCTCAAACAACCCAAGTAGCATCTGATTCATGGCTTTTTCATACACATCCCCGATTTGCCTCGATTTAAGACCAAATCGTACTCACTTTTCACATAAATCAGAGCTCAAAATACGCGAATTTTCACTCTCAAAAGATTACTTGATCAAAATTATAATATATTAAATATAAACAAAAATAATATCAAATTATGAAAAAAATTAAAAAATACATATTATTTTTAAAAATAAAAAAATAATTTAAAAAATAATTTATTTTGAAATCTTGTAAAATAAATATTATTAATTTAATTAATTAATTAAAAACAAGCCGCAATTATAATTATTTGACAACTAAACAGGGTTCTAATTTTTTTAATTATTATTTTATATTAATTTAAAATATATTTAATTTGATCAATAAATAATTAATCTCACAAATTAAGATAGTTTTACTCAAGTCCACCCTTCCAACAAATTGTATCTATATTAATATATTGCCTAAGTCCCATTTAAGATTGCACCCCTCCCTCGACACACATATTAAGAAAAATGATATTCTTTCCGTCCCATCGAAAAGTCCTAATTTTACTATTCCCTTAGTCCCGGGTATTTTTACCCGTTTATATGGGCACGAAAATTAAGAAGGATTGTTTTTTAATATATAATGTAAGAAAATGTATGGATAAATTGGTAATTTTGATAAAAAGTAGTAAATAAAGTTGTTGGGAATGATGAATAAAGTGTAAAAAAGTAAATAAAGTTATTGAAAATGATGAATAAAGTGTAAAAAGTAAGTAAGATATATAATGTATTTTTACCATTAATGGAATAGGTAAAAATACGTGGGACACCCCGATATGAAAAGTGGATAAAAATACGTGGGACGGAGGGAGTAAACATGCATATTTTATCCAAAACCGTCGATTCAGAATCGGAAACTGGCGATTCCAGAACTGGAGAAAATCGAACCGAAACCAGATATAAATCGGTTCGGTTTCGATTTCTCATTTCGCAGAATCGGAACTGGAGGTTCCCAGTTGGAACCGGCAGTTTTTTTAATTTTTTATTTTTTTTACGTTTTTAGGTTGAAAAACAAAAAAATTAAAAAAAATTAAAAACCAGAACCAAAACCGTCTTACCCTCGGTTCGATTCCGATTCCACATTTTCTAGAACCGGAACCGGCAGTTTTGAATCGCCGTGCATGTCTAGGAGTGAGTATATTAGATGTCTCATTCAAAAATTCTCATTTTCCAATTTTAATAAAAGAGATTCATATATGACCCACCACTCAATACTAATCCACTACACATAAAATAATAATACTCCCTAATCTATGTACAAGCAAACGGTGACCTTTCGGTGGGATGGAGAGAAAGTAATTTTATGGTGTATTATGATATTTTTTAGTAATAAATAAATGATAAAGTATGTTAGGTGTTTTAGGTAGTGGTGATTTTTTTTAAATAAAGTGTATGAGAAAGAGTTATTATTTTGACTTTTTGATTTTCAGAGATGATACATACTTTTGTGAAATAATTCAAAATTGAAAGTGTGTCATCTAAACGAGGAGGATTAAAAGATAATGAGCTTGCATATAGACAAATTAATATAAGTTTGGAGTGAGAGTGGGCGAGAAATTATCACAAATAGTCCAATAAGTATGATAAAACCCACAAATAGTCCTCTAACTTTGTAAATTGTCAATTTTAATCCTTTTAAAAACCAATTTTGATCCTATCTGTCCAATTTAAGTCCAATTTCTTTAAAAAATTTCAAAACTTGCCGGAGGCACCACATCGATTCCTCAACTTTGGTACATTTCCAGTGCACTCATTTCCCCCCAAGATCTTACGTGGCAACACACAGGTAAAAACTTACTTGCCACTTAGAAGAACTTACTTGCCATGTCATTGAGAGATGTTTGAAGCCACCCAAAAAAATTCTATCGATAGTGAAAGCAATGAATCAGATACCCACTTAGAATCTCGAATTAGAAATCAATCCAGAATCACACTCAAGTTAAAGCTCTAAGGCGGATCGACACCGAATTAACGGTGCGAACATCAATTGGAAGAAATTTGCTGGGAGGAGTAAGTAGTTCTGACCGAGCAGGAGGCGGTCATGGTGGGAAACGGTCGGAGTAACACACCATGTGCTTGGGAACTCCTGCATTAACTTCATCGCCTTGACTGGGTAGTCGTAGATTTTAACACTGCCGTCGAGTTTCACAAGCTTGATTATGTTGGCGCGATGGCGGCGGGAGTGTCTGCCCTCGGGGTCGGTGGCGGCGGGCGGGAGATGCGTGCAGGATTTGCCATGGAAGCGGAGCAAAATGAGCGATAATCTTGCTGGTTATTCATAATTGGAGATTTAAATCTGAATTGATTGATGTGTGTATTAAAGAGTTGGTTGAAGGGTTTCAATATTTAAATATAGATTAGATTTTAAGATTTAAAGTGGGGGCAGAACTTTATCTGTTTTCAATTGTTTTGGATTGCTTGCATCTTCTTCACGCGTATCTAATGAACGGATTCATCTTGACGCCATTAAACTGGAGAAGTCACGCCGTCCTACGATTCTTATTTCCGATCAAGCACCGACCCTCGCCCTGTAATTCTTCTAAATTCCAAATCTAGACTCTCGCTCTTGTATCTTATGAATTCCAAATCTAAATTAATTGATATCATCTACTCCGATCTCTTGGATATCCCCTCAAATAATTGTAATAGATTTATTTATTTCCTTTGGTGCTTTAATTTACATCTCAGCTCCCATGTTGGCACTATGCATGTGGGAAATTATACTCCCTCCATCCCACTGAAAAGTCTCAATTTTACTATATTGGCGTTCCATTCAAAGGTCCTCATTCCCTTTAGTAAAAAGGCCCCATACATGGCGCACCACTCACTACTAATACAACTACCCATTACATATAAAATAATAATACTCATTAATGTACGTAAAAAATGCAAATGGGGACCTACGACCGGGATGGAGAGAGTATCTTTAATATACTAAATGAAGGTTTTTACCTGCTGATGTGGCGGACTCTCCTTCATTTGAGTCTGAGTTAGCAAGCTCTCATGCTTCCTTTGTTTTTTTGAATTACATATATTTTTAGACAATATATTCTTAGACAATTGCAAATATCTTATCTCGGTGCCTTTCATGATATATCTTAATATTAGAGGGTTTGGATTACAATTATAGAAATCTTAATCTCATTAAACCCTAATCTTTGTCAAGCTTGATGTATGACTATGAAAGAAACTCAATAGTTCTCTTCTTGAGAGTTTCGAAATCTTGAAAAAAAAATTGCAATTGGTTTTTTTAATTCTGGATCATCATCATTCATTGTTTTAGCTGCAAACATGCCTTTTCATGGAAGAAGGTGAAGAACACAAGAATTTCTTGATTGGTGAATGATCATCTCCACAATTCGTAGAAGCGACGGGATGGCTCATCTCTGGTGGTGGAAATCGAATTTTCGACATCGTTGATTGATTAGTTTTTGTTGGAGAAAGTGATATTGAAATTAGCGAGTAATATGAGAAAGGTGAAGAAAGAAGGTTGTCGACAGAGAGAATTTGTAGATGCGGTTCAGAGACACCACCACCTAGACACCGTCGAAGCGGAAGCTAAGGTGCGACTTTCTCGGTATGTTTTTGTTGAAAACTTATCTGTAATTTTAATCGATCGATTTTTGTTGGTTAAGGTGAGATTAAGATTAGGAAGCACGAGAAAGGTGAAGGAAGAATCTTGAACACATTAAGTAAAAAATGATTAACTCAAAGATCTAATATGATGTCCCTCCTAAGAGAGAATTTTAGTGCATTCGATACAGGTTTTCAATTTGATTTCAATATTCATTTGCTTTTCGATTTGACAGGGAGTTGAAGCGACAAAGAACTTGGAGCTTGATAACAAGGAACTTGAAGCTCAAGTTAATAAAATTCTTTTTGCAATTTAGAGCTTGGTGGTTGCTCCTTATCAATGTCATATGAAAAGTTTTTATTGATCCCTTACTTTATTTTAACCATAAGGAAAGGAAATGGCTTTTGCTATTCTTTTCCTCTAAACAAGCTGTTGATAAAGTCCATGTGGGCAGTTCAAGACTTTGAGAAATAGAATGTGATTGGAAAGCTTGATCCGAACATTTACATGAGATCCACCAATCTTGCGGCTATTCTGAGAGCTGCAGTTCTGCTCAAGGTGGATGGAGGGTGTCCATCACCCTGAGTGCTATGGATTATCCGCTAATTAAGCAAGATGATATGATGGATTAAATCCTTTTTTTTCTTTTTACTTCAAGAAAATTTGTGTTTTTACAGCAATGGTAAGTTGGCAATTCATTTTATACGTCTTCTGAAATTTATTTATGCTGGAGTTTTATTAATAGTAGAATCTTGATTTAATCATGCTCTTTCTACAAGTGATTAATATTTCGATGAAAATATTTAATTTTTTTAATGGGATTTGCTTGAATGAAACTTAAATCGTGTGTTATGTAGTTTAAACTCTAATATATTCCAATTATATATTTTGAGATATGTTGATTGAAACATGCACAGAGCTTTCATCTGAGAGGAGCTATGATCATTGCATTCCACACTTTTGCAATTTGCTTAGGTTTACTGTTATAATAAAGAATAGCTCTTTAATGGCAATTGGAGAACCTTGGAACACAGTTGATGGTGGGGATATATCAGTTGACAACTCTTTTTAAATCGAACAGTTGTGAAATTTCTCCTTTAATTTTCGTTTAATATTTTTTTTTCTTGGGTTGTGCTGAAATGTATCTCTTTCATCTTTTGTGTTGAAATGTATCATTTCTAGGTACCAAGAATATTTTTAACTTGATAATATATTGTGCAAAAATTGATTTCTTATATCCCTATATGTATAAGATGGATAAGAGTACAACATTTTGTATTAAAGTTATACACTTTAATTAATTAAAATATAATTTTTTTCAGAGAAAATTTAAGCTAAAATATACTAATAGTATAAATATTTGATTAAAAAAATTTAAATTATTTTTCTCAGAAAATCAAGGGCATAAGTATTAAGGTATGCCATTATTTAATATTAAAGCACAACTTTCGAAAATCATGAAATTTAAATGTATGGTGTCCCAAGTATATGTAATATATTTAGTTCTTCATCAAATTATTAAAAGAATAAGGCTTTTGTGCGCCTGGACACACGGATTTAGATCCGTGCACCAACCAAATCAATGGATATTATATAATATTAAAAAATAGATTTGAGTTTAAGGGCCGAATTGGATATTTGCATTATTAAAATTGATTTTATTAAGAGTAAGTTACAATATTGAAATTAGTTATTACTTTACAATTAATACATTTATTTTATTGAATTATCAATTGTAACGTTCAAGTTACATACATTTAATTTGCACATTTACCATTGACATTTAAACCTTAATTGAGAAATATAGTAATTTGTATTTAAATTAAATTTGACATTACCAATTTTTCATAAGTTATTTAAGGAATTTTGTAATTATTTATTTATTGGGAACCAACAACACATGGGTTACAAAATAAATTAAGATATCATGGAAATCATAATAAATTGTATTGATACATTGAGTATATTAATACAAAAATACAAATTAAGGTTACTAATACTAATCTCTAAAATGACAAATTAATTTAGTTACAGCCTCCGTCCCGCCCAAACATCACCAGTTTCTTTTTGTGCGTAGATTAAGATGTATTATTATTTTATGTGTAGTGAGTAATTGTATTAGTAGTGAGTGGTGGGCCACATGTGGTAATTTTTTAATAAAAGTGGGAAATGGGAACATTTGGATGGGACGCCCAATATAGTAAAATAATGACATTTCGATGGGATGGAGGGAGTACTATTTGTACTATAACTCTGATTCTAAAAGATGGAAGAGAATAATGAGTTCTAATTGTGTTTTTTTAAAGTGAATAGTGTTCATTTAGTAATTCGACACTTCCAAAAAATAATACAAGATTATAGCATAATGATAAAATTCAATCAAAGATTATTCCCCACCACTTTGTTCTTTTAGAATTACTGCTCTAATAACACCATTCCAATAGTAGATAAATAGATATGTTAAAAAATTCATTGGTGGATAGTGATAAAAAGTAAAAATGAACTAGAAAAGGGCTCACACAAGTTTTACGTGTTAATATTGATTTTATCTACTTATATTACAAGTAGAGAATTGTATTATTAATAATGGTTTGCTTATTAAATAAACAATTTGAGATATTATAAATTATTTGGTTAAGTAGAGCATAAATATTAATATTTGAATATATTAAATTAAAAGAGTAATTTAATTATATAAAAGTAACTTAACGAGCCCGGGTATCACACGGGTTATATGCTAGTTATAAATCTATAATCGCCAGAATTGGATTTAAAACAGACTCTCCGACATGAATTTGGTATTTTGGACTAAAATTGAAACAAATGGATCAAAATTGACTTAAAATGGACTAAAATTAAAATTTGTAAAAGTTGAGAAATAATAGTGGATTTTAAAATACTTAGTGGACTGTGATAATTTCTGTAGGGTGGGCCATGTAGGGTGATGTAGATGCACAGACATGACTCATTCCACATGGATCCATATCTTGAGTCGGGAGGGACGGACCATGGTGTAGATTCCTACGGACCATGGATTCAATTCTATTTTTTTTTCTGATTTTTTCGTAAAGATTTTCTTCAACACTCAGAACCACATTATCCAAATTCTGAAGTGACGGATAAAGAAAAGAAGAAGAATCTCGAATGCAGTTGACATATCGGTGTTAGAACCAAGAATCTTTTGAGACGACAAATTAAATTCGCGTTAGAGCTATTCCTAGGTTGTACTACCTGTTCAGTTTCCTCCCAATAATGGTTCTTTTGACCTCTTTAAGACGTCCCATTAGCTCTTTCGACCTCTTTAAACCTAATTCTATATGTCGGAGTAATGCTCCAATACTTGTTGGATTTCAGAACTCTTATCGGTCTCTTGTTCTTACATGTTGCTCTGCTGAATTGGGTCACTCCTCTTCGGACCCCTTGAATTTAAGGTCTTAAAACCTCATCATTGCTTTCTTAATTCATTTTCCTCTCGTGTCTGTTTATTCTTGTTGGAAAACTCACGATCATACATAGGGAGAAAATATACCTTTCTTTGTAGAGTTTTCGTTGCAGTGGAAGAATACGTACGAATCAGTTGGTACTCACGTTGTTAAACTGTGATCTTTGGATCAATCCTTCAACACTGGGTTGATAGAATATGTTTTCACGATATGGTATTACTGTGAAGAATATGAAAAATGGATTTATATGTGAATCCAAGAGAGAAAAATCAGAGAGAGAGAATACGCTTTCGTATTCGTAGTTCTGCAATCACGTAACCTTTTCTGATAATGCAGAAGCCTTATCAAATATTATCAGGGAAAGGAGTTAAAAAAACTAACTTTTAACTCCCTCTCTCTCTGCATTATCCACAACATCATATGTGGAATTAACTAATAATTAACTAATATTAATTACTCCCTCCATCCCATAACAGCTTTCACACTTCCTTTGTAATTACAAAGGAAGTGTGAAAGTGTGGCAACCGCCACTTAGTTAATTATTTAATAACTTATTTTGATTATTATTATTATTTTTTTTTTATTTAAAAGTTCAAATTTGATGATTATCACATCCAACTATCCCCACGATCTTCTCAAGTGGTTACTACCATAACAGTATTTGAGAAATCCTTGTGGAGGCGTGTATTCATATATTAATATGTAGGCATCTCTGTCGTCATCCTGGAAACTTATTTTACTTCCAAACATAAATATATCCTTGGCAGCCGATCCTTTTCAGAACCTGGCCCTCTCTTACACCTTGAGCACTCCTTCGTTCTTCCGCTCCGCTCTTTCATTGTTTGCTATTGTTGACGGTAAAATTTTCCTCGTTCATAGTTTTTCTAATTGAGATTTTATTTCTTTCGCTATTTCAGTAGTAATGAACTCATAGGTAATAATTCGTGTTCTGTCCACATGTATGCTTCCATTGTCAATGAAACAGTAGTAATAGCAGTTTCCATGCGCAGAATATATATTTCCCTTTTTCCTTAGGTAAATTACTTTATTTTATGGAATATGGTAATGGGTGGATTTATGGTATAATTTATGGAACGTATGCATTCTGGATTTAAATTCCAGAGTTGGCTTCTTCAATGATTCAAGAGGTTATGTAAGGAGTAAATAGATTTTATCTAGCGATGTAATTATTAATGGGTTTGGAAGGCAGCATCTTTCGAAATCAAAATATGCATTATATGTAAATAGGTATATGTGTAAGTGAACAAATAGGACATGGATTCTTTACTGCTGAATTTTGCTATCAGTATATAGTGCGTAGTGGGGGGAAGTCTCCTTTATTGTTTATTTTTCCTCAAAAAAAAAGAAAAAAAGAGAGAGAATATTTACTTCAATTATTCGAAGGAAAATAAGTCATGCTTCTCCACTAAAAAGTTAACTATTCTTCATGGGTCACTGCTTCTTATTAATTCACCTATCTTTTAGTGATTCTTCTTAAAAAGGGGCACCAAAAGTCGAAACCCATCTTCGTGTTTTACCTTAACGCATTTAAAGATTTCGGCTGTCATCTTGTTTAAAATCGTACAAGTACCTATTCATTGATATTATGCCTAAACTTGTTATTAGGTGACGTAAATTGTGAGACGTATAACTAAGGGCGTGCATTTCATCATTCTCATTTTTTCAGCAAACTTGAGGTGGGGAATTCTAAAACCTTTTTGTCTACTGTATGTGCTTACGTGTTTGCATTTATTGAATTATTTCACAGTCCCACAGTCATAGAGTACTCTTGTAGTACTATCACAGTTATATATAAACCAGAGCACTTTCAGGTGTTGGGATTCTTAATTGGTCCTCGGGTAACGCCCGCCGAGTTTCATGATCGATCATCACAGTCACAGAATATTTCATGGTGTATGATTATGTTTATGTGGATATGTGTGCACATTATGGTAGACAAGTATTTTTCCCACTGAGTCATTGTTTACTCACCCCTTTCAATAAATTATTTTCACAGGTTGAGGAGCAAGACGAGGTATGACCGGTGGTGTCCAAATGCTCTTTTCTTTTTATGAAATAAGCCAAAACCTTTTTATTTAAGATTATTCGTAAATTAATGTTTGGACTATTTGGACTACCTTTATGACTATCCTCTTTAATTGTTTGGATAAGCTCTGTTTTGATTTAACAGTTTGGGATTTGGTTTTCTTTTAAATTTTAAAGTGGATAGCATCTCATGGAATTTATTTATCTCTGTTGGTTGACACAGCAGGAGTACACTACGTTTTCTTTTTCTTTTTACTTCAAATTTGTAGGTGAGATGATACGGTAATTTTTTTTTTATATATACAAGTTAAATTGGCGTTAGTTTTGATACTTTTAACATTAGGAAAGTTTAAATTAATACAATAGTTGTGCTATTTGATATTCAAACAGAATAGTACTGTAAATTGGATTTAATGACCTTAACAGTAAACCTTTAATTCTTTTCTTTTTCATCATAAAATTAAATAAAGACATTCATAATTTATTTATTTATTTTTTTAAAGGAGTTTTAAATAGAACTAAAATTGGGTCGTTACATTAGTGGTATCAGAGCAGGTCTATGATTCTGTAGACTTGTCTTTTAAAAGTAATGTATTTTAGGTTTCAAAAAAAAAATATTTAAAAGTTTCGAGCATCCACTCCAGTCATACCACGTCGACTCCAAGAGGTATTTTACCATTTACATTGTCACAGATATATATTCATAGAAATCTTTCATGAAATTTCTCTCATTTATAAATTGTGATGCATGCATGCCCTTTAGTCCTACGAACATTTATGTATATCAGACATTATATTTTCTCCGTAGAAGCTTTATCCCATAGACATTGATCGATACGTATGATTATCATTATATTATTTTATATTTTCCACACGATGTCTTGATGTGTATACATCTCTTAAAGACATAGTTGCTTATGCTCCAGGGACATGGCTACTCGTGGAAGGCGCCCAAATCGAACACGTAATGCACGAAATGATCAAGCACCTCCTCCAGCTCTACAAGATCCTCCTCCACTAGCTCCTAATCCACCAGCTCCCCATGACCCCCTAGCTCCACAAGATCCTCCTCCACTAGCACCTCATGCTCCTGCCCCTGCTGATGTTGGACAAGGTCATCATGCTCCTGCCCCTGGTGATGGTGGGCCTGATCGGTTTGATGAGTTCATGAACGCATACTTGGCACAACACCAAGGAAACAATCAGGCAAGGATTGTTGAGCAATTTCACAGGCATAAGCCCCCAATATTCAATGGACGAGAGAGCCCCGAAGTAGTTGAGGAATGGATTGACAGTATTGAGCGGATCCTAAAGTTGATAAATTGCCCCGATGCTGAACGTGTGACATGTACTAGATTTCAATTGAAGGAAGATGCATACCATTGGTGGGCTGCTTATTGGAGATCTAGGACAGTGGAAGAACGGAATGCTCTGACTTGGGATGGATTTAAAGCTATGATGATTGAGAAGTTTATCCTACCATCGTATCGTACCCGTATGGCCATTGAGTTTCTTAGTCTGAAACAGGGGAACATGTCAGTAATCGAGTACGAGAGAAAATTCAATCAGATGAGCAGATTTGCTACTCAGTTAGTTGATACAGATGAGAAGAAAGTTCAGTTGTTCAGGTGGGGGCTGCGTGAGGATATACGTACGAATCTGGCAGGTAGTGGAGAGATGACTTATACTCAGGCCTTTCGCCGTGCTGATGATGTGATGACCAGCAAAGAGTTTGGTGTACCAAGGCAGAATCAAGTTGAGGCTAATTCTGGGAAGAGAAAGTGGCAGGGTACGGGACATGCCAGACAAGGAAACCATAATCAGAGGTACAATCAGAACAAACAGCCTAGTGGTAGAGAGGTTGATGGTCAAAATCGTTCGGACAAGCCAGCTTGCAAAACTTGTGGGAAGAACCATCTTGGTGAGTGTCTTGCCGGCCAGAACAAATGCTATAGGTGCAAGAAGCCCGGTCATATTGTTCAGAATTGTCCCTTGGCAAACAACAGTACAGGAGCACGGACTGGACCGTCAGGTGGGAATGCACGAATGTATGCTCTTACTACGGAGGAAGCTGAGAATGATCCTGGCACTATGACAGGTATGTTAACCGTTCTTAATGTACCAGCTTTAGTACTATTTGACACTGGAGCCACACATTCTTTTATATCTGCAAAATTCTATGCTCTAACTGGTAGTAAGAACATGAGGGTAGATGAGTCACTTGAAATTAGTATTCCTTCGGGAGAGACTATTACTACAAATTCGATGGTCAAAGGAGTGTGCATCAACATTAATGAGAGAGATCTTGAAGCTGATTTACATGTGTTGAAAATGAATGATTTTGATGTGATTTTGGGTATGGATTGGCTTAGTAAATACAATGCAGACATTAAATGTCGAGAGAGAGAGATAACCTTGCACCTACCTAACATGGAACATATTATTTTTCATGGAGTAAAGGCTAGAACTGCACCTCGTATAGTGTCTGCGATGAAAGCAATGAAAATATTGAGGAAAGGAAACTCCCAAGGCTACTTAGTTAGCTTAATGGGAAATCAGAACACAGAAGTTACAGTTGCAGATGTGCCCATCGTACAAGAGTATGAAGATGTTTTTCCAGAAGATTTGCCAGGAGTTCCACCTGAGAGGCAATTGGAGTTTACTATCGACCTGATACCTGGAGCCGCCCCAGTATCAAAGGCTCCTTACCGGATGGCACCGAAGGAGTTACAAGAGTTGAAAGTTCAGATTCAGGAGTTGTTAGACTTGGTTTCATCCAACCCAGTGTTTCACCGTGGGGTGCACCGGTCCTCTTTGTAAAGAAGAAAGACGGAACATTACGAATGTGTATAGATTACAGAGAGTTGAATAAGCTCACCATCAAGAACAAGTACCCGTTGCCAAGGATAGAAGACTTGTTTGATCAGTTGAGAGGAGCCGGAGTTTTCTCAAAGATCGACTTAAGATCGGGGTACCATCAGTTGAGAATTAAAAAGGGCGATATTCCAAAGACAGCGTTCAGGACCCGTTATGGTCATTATGAATTCTTAGTAATGCCTTTCGGGTTAAGTAATGCGCCAGCAGTATTTATGGATATGATGAATAGGGTGTTCCACCAGTTTTTGGATAAGTTCGTCATTGTGTTCATAGACGATATTTTGGTGTACTCGAGAGATAAAGAACATCATGAAGAGCATTTAAGGCTAGTGTTGGAAACACTACAGAAGGAAAAACTCTATGCAAAATTTAAGAAATGTGAGTTTTGGATTGATAAAGTTGTGTTTTTGGGTCATGTTGTTACGGCTCAAGGAATCGAAGTTGATCCAGCAAAGGTGGAAACAGTTAACCAATGGAATGCACCTAAGAGTGCGCACGAAGTGCGCAGCTTTTTAGGATTGGCTGGCTACTATCGGAGATTCATAGAGGGTTTTTCGAAGATAGCAGGGCCGATGACACGACTCACTCGAAAGGGAGAGAAGTTCTTGTGGGATGAGAAGTGTGAGAACAGCTTTCAAGAACTTAAGAAAAGGCTCACTACATCACCAGTTTTAACGATCCCTGATCCTACTCAAGACTTTGTGATTTATAGTGATGCATCCAAGCAAGGTTTGGGTTGTGTCTTGATGCAACAAGGTAAGGTGGTGGCCTATGCTTCACGGCAATTGAAATCCCATGAGGTGAACTACCCGACTCATGATTTAGAATTGGCTGCAGTGGTGCATGCTTTGAAGATTTGGCGGCATTACTTATACGGAGGGAGGTGTGAGATCTATTCAGACCATAAAAGTTTGAAATATCTCTTCACTCAGAGAGAGCTAAATATGAGACAGAGGCGATGGTTGGAATTGGTGAAGGACTATGACTGCACTATACACTACCATCCTGGTAAAGCAAATGTAGTTGCGGATGCTTTGAGTCGTAAGACAAATAGTAAGTTAGCTAGCCTGCACACTAAGCAACAACAGTTGTTGAGAGAGTTTGAGAAGTTGAGAATTGAAATGGTTGATGGGCCTAGAGACATAAAGGCAGTTTTGGTAAATATGGTTGTACAACCGGTTTTGAGGGACATGATCAAAGAAGGACAAAAGAAGGATGAGTTCCTTGTCAAACTGAAAGAAAGATCACTTCCAGGAGATGATAAGGGGTTCAATGTTACCGAGGATGGAACATTGTATTATGAAGGAAGAATTTGTGTTCCCGGAGATCCTGAGATACGAAAAATCATTTTAGAGGAAGCTCATGTTACACCCTACACTGCTCACCCTGGGAATACAAAGATGTATCAGGATTTACGAGGGACTTTTTGGTGGAGTGGAATGAAGAGAGATATTGCGGAGTTCGTGAGTAAATGTTTGACATGTCAGCAAGTGAAAGCTGAACATCAGCGGCCATCTGGATTGCTTCAGCCACTTCAAATTCCGGAATGGAAATGGGAGCATATTACAATGGACTTTGTCATAGGCTTGCCGAAGACAGTCAAGGGTAACAATGCCATATGGGTTGTGGTTGATCGTTTGACAAAATCTTCACATTTTCTCCCTGTTAAGACTACTTATAAAGTGGATCAGTATGCACAGATTTATGTTCGTGAAATAGTGAGGTTACATGGTGTGCCAATATCTATTGTGTCAGATAGAGACCCTCGTTTTACTTCAGAATTTTGGAAGAGTTTACAAAGAGCCATGGGAACTAAGTTGAGTTTCAGCACAGCTTATCATCCACAAACAGATGGGCAGTCAGAAAGGACTATTCAAACTCTAGAAGACATGTTGAGAGCTTGTGTGTTAGATATGAATAGTAGTTGGGAGAACTACCTACCATTGGTTGAGTTTGCATACAACAATAGTTATCACTCAACTATTCAGATGGCACCTTACGAGGCGTTGTATGGTAGAAAATGTCGTTCACCAGTCCATTGGGATGAAGTCGGAGAGAAGAAGTTACTTGGGCCTGAAATGATTGTGAAAACAGTTGAAGTGATTGAGAAGATACGAGAGAAGATTAAAGTGGCCATGGACAGACAAAAATCCTACGCTGACAAGCGTAGGAAGGACTTGCACTTTGAAGTTGGGGATAGAGTGTTCTTGAAAGTAACACCAACTAAAGGAGTTGTAAGGTTCGGGAAGAGAGGGAAGTTGAAGCCGAGGTATGTTGGGCCGTTTGAGATTCTTGAGAGAATTGGAGACTTAGCCTACCGTTTGGCCTTGCCACCTTATTTCTCTGCAGTGCACAATGTTTTCCATGTATCTATGTTGCGAAGGTATGTGCATGATCCGAGTCATGTGGTGGACTACTCGATGTTGGAAGTTAATCGAGATTTGTCTTATGAGGAGACACCTGTGGAGATACTTGAGAGAAAGATTCATCGATTGAGAAACAAAGAAATTATCTTGATCAAAGTTCATTGGAGCCGTCATAGTAAAGAAGAGGCCACGTGGGAACGCGAAGATGAAGTGCGATCCAAGTATCCAGACTTCTTCATTCATGGTTAGTAATTTAAATTTCGGGGACGAAATTTCATTATGGAGGGAAGGGTGTGGCAACCGCCACTTAGTTAATTATTTAATAACTTATTTTGATTATTATTATTATTTTTTTTTTATTTAAAAGTTCAAATTTGATGATTATCACATCCAACTATCCCCACGATCTTCTCAAGTGGTTACTACCATAACAGTATTTGAGAAATCCTTGTGGAGGCGTGTATTCATATATTAATATGTAGGCATCTCTGTCGTCATCCTGGAAACTTATTTTACTTCCAAACATAAATATATCCTTGGCAGCCGATCCTTTTCAGAACCTGGCCCTCTCTTACACCTTGAGCACTCCTTCGTTCTTCCGCTCCGCTCTTTCATTGTTTGCTATTGTTGACGGTAAAATTTTCCTCGTTCATAGTTTTTCTAATTGAGATTTTATTTCTTTCGCTATTTCAGTAGTAATGAACTCATAGGTAATAATTCGTGTTCTGTCCACATGTATGCTTCCATTGTCAATGAAACAGTAGTAATAGCAGTTTCCATGCGCAGAATATATATTTCCCTTTTTCCTTAGGTAAATTACTTTATTTTATGGAATATGGTAATGGGTGGATTTATGGTATAATTTATGGAACGTATGCATTCTGGATTTAAATTCCAGAGTTGGCTTCTTCAATGATTCAAGAGGTTATGTAAGGAGTAAATAGATTTTATCTAGCGATGTAATTATTAATGGGTTTGGAAGGCAGCATCTTTCGAAATCAAAATATGCATTATATGTAAATAGGTATATGTGTAAGTGAACAAATAGGACATGGATTCTTTACTGCTGAATTTTGCTATCAGTATATAGTGCGTAGTGGGGGGAAGTCTCCTTTATTGTTTATTTTTCCTCAAAAAAAAAAGAAAAAAAGAGAGAGAATATTTACTTCAATTATTCGAAGGAAAATAAGTCATGCTTCTCCACTAAAAAGTTAACTATTCTTCGTGGGTCACTGCTTCTTATTAATTCACCTATCTTTTAGTGATTCTTCTTAAAAAGGGGCACCAAAAGTCGAAACCCATCTTCGTGTTTTACCTTAACGCATTTAAAGATTTCGGCTGTCATCTTGTTTAAAATCGTACAAGTACCTATTCATTGATATTATGCCTAAACTTGTTATTAGGTGACGTAAATTGTGAGACGTATAACTAAGGGCGTGCATTTCATCATTCTCATTTTTTCAGCAAACTTGAGGTGGGGAATTCTAAAACCTTTTTGTCTACTGTATGTGCTTACGTGTTTGCATTTATTGAATTATTTCACAGTCCCACAGTCATAGAGTACTCTTGTAGTACTATCACAGTTATATATAAACCAGAGCACTTTCAGGTGTTGGGATTCTTAATTGGTCCTCGGGTAACGCCCGCCGAGTTTCATGATCGATCATCACAGTCACAGAATATTTCATGGTGTATGATTATGTTTATGTGGATATGTGTGCACATTATGGTAGACAAGTATTTTTCCCACTGAGTCATTGTTTACTCACCCCTTTCAATAAATTATTTTCACAGGTTGAGGAGCAAGACGAGGTATGACCGGTGGTGTCCAAATGCTCTTTTCTTTTTATGAAATAAGCCAAAACCTTTTTATTTAAGATTATTCGTAAATTAATGTTTGGACTATTTGGACTACCTTTATGACTATCCTCTTTAATTGTTTGGATAAGCTCTGTTTTGATTTAACAGTTTGGGATTTGGTTTTCTTTTAAATTTTAAAGTGGATAGCATCTCATGGAATTTATTTATCTCTGTTGGTTGACACAGCAGGAGTACACTACGTTTTCTTTTTCTTTTTACTTCAAATTTGTAGGTGAGATGATACGGTAATTTTTTTTTTATATATACAAGTTAAATTGGCGTTAGTTTTGATACTTTTAACATTAGGAAAGTTTAAATTAATACAATAGTTGTGCTATTTGATATTCAAACAGAATAGTACTGTAAATTGGATTTAATGACCTTAACAGTAAACCTTTAATTCTTTTCTTTTTCATCATAAAATTAAATAAAGACATTCATAATTTATTTATTTATTTTTTTAAAGGAGTTTTAAATAGAACTAAAATTGGGTCGTTACAGAAAGCTATTATGGGACGGAGGAAGTATTATTTACATCTCCCACTCACATATGAAGTTAAAAGTCGCCTGACTTATTTTCTTCATGAATCATATTCTCGCACAGATTAATACATCGTATGACCCCACGAGATATGAGTTTTAATCGCTATACACTTGTTAGAGATATATAGCAACTCAACCAGTTTATCAATGCAAGCTCGCTATACCCCAGAACTCTTGAACATTTAACATAAGTTGACATATCTCTTTTCAATCCCTGAAATTTGTCAGAGCATATTCAACCTTTTTGCAAATAACCATGTATTCTTAATCAAGACCCTGCTTAATTGACTAGTCAATGAATCACAATAGTATATGTTAAATTAAGATGTTCTTCTCATCTCACTAAGTATCTACAATCTCTCACTGTAGCTGTTTTCCTAGACATGTACCGCATCGCTGTTATTAACCATAGCTCTTTTGGTAACATGCTAAAGTAGCAACACCAAAGTGAAGACTTAGAATATAGTAGAAAGTCATAAGGGTAACCAATAGATAAGGACTCATACTTTTGAGAAAATAGGGATAATTTTCTCAATCATGTTGGGGTCAACTTAGCACATGTCATTTTCCTAAAACACATGTCACAATGTCTTTAACTTCCTTCCAAGAAGGCGTATGTCATATTTTATTTAATTTAGACATCGTGTAAATCAAAGTTCAAGTGTCTCTCATACACTTAACCTGTATATTCTCCCTCCAACGTATAGGATCTCCATCGATTTAGTTTTACAACAAGTTGGATTAGATTCATGGCAAAATCTATCCTGATTACATTAGCTATCGTAATCTCATCTCTGTGCTCCTACTGAGCCAGAGGCGATTGCTTGTATGAGAGAGTCAATCATAACTTGCCGACATACTATTATATATGAACCATCACATATAATTAATAAAACATATATGTATAGTTAAGCCATTAACTATTCCATTAACATATACAAACATATTCAATACATCGTTTTTAAATCCTTTGAAAACCCAATCCCTTTACATGTATTATGTATACATCTTTAGGAATTGGTTTGGTAGAAGGATCTGCTAACATCAAACAAGTAGAAATATAACTAAGAATCACTTTCTTCTTGTCTACAATATCTCTAATAAAGTTGAACTTCATGTCAATGTGTCTGGTCTAACCATTATATTTGGGGTCTTTTGTGTAAGTAATAACCACCTGATTATCACAATTAATTAAAACAGCTCCCACTGGAGTGTTTGAGACCTCCAAATATTCCATGAATCTTCTCAACCAAATAGTCTCTTGAACTGCAAATGCACATGCCACAAACTCGGCTTCCATTAGTGGACAGTGTTATTCAAGTCTGTTTCTTGCTACACCATGAGATTGCTCCATTGTTGAGAAAGAAGACATAATCGGAAGTTGATTTACGTTTATCTAATCACCACTCTAGTCAGCGTCTATATACCCATTCAGTGTACTGTTATTCCCTTGATAACAGAGAGAATAGTCTGCAGTCAATCACATTGGCATATGGTACTCTGGCCATTTCATTCTTTTCATCTTGAGTCTTGGGACACATTTGCTGACTCAATGATTCGCCTTTCACAATGGGAGTATCTATAGGTTTGCAGGTGTCCATCTTGAACCGTTCTAAAAGTTTCTTGATGTAAGTCTCTTGAGACAAACCCAATAATTTCTTTAAACGATCCCTATGGATCTACACACCAAAGTATGTACTCTGCTTCACCCATATCTTTCATTTTGAAATTTGAAGACAACCATCCTTTTATGGTTTCCAGATACTCTTTGCTATTTCCAGCTAGTAGTATGTCATCCACATACAAGGATAGAATCACAAAACAACCATTGGACCGTTTAACGTAAATACAGTGATCTTTGTTTATCATAACAAAGATATATGAGATGATCGTAGTGTGAAACCTCAAATACCACTGTTTAGAGGATTGTTTGAGTCCATAGATTGATTTTTTCAATCTAAAAACTTTATCCTCTTGACCTCGAAGAATAAATACTAAAGGCTGTTGCATGTAGATTTCTTCTTCTAATTCTCCATTGAGAAATGCGATCTTAACATCCATTTGCTGTAATTCTAAATCCATACTAGCCACTATAGCCAACAGTAGACGAATAAGGCAAACCTCACTACAGGTAAAAAAGTTTCTACGTAGTCAATACCCTTGTTGAGTATAACCTTTTACCACCAAGTGAGCTTTCTACCTCTCTATTGAGCCATCAATATTTCTTTTGATTTTGAGAATCCATTTATTCTCAATTTCCTTTCGTCCCTTCGAAAGATCTACAAGTCCTCAGACTTGATTTGACTACATAGACTC
This sequence comes from Pogostemon cablin, assembly GCA_023678885.1. Taxonomy (NCBI): domain Eukaryota; kingdom Viridiplantae; phylum Streptophyta; class Magnoliopsida; order Lamiales; family Lamiaceae; genus Pogostemon; species Pogostemon cablin. Next base: position 13,457,522 of record CM042993.1, read on the forward strand.
TATCTCCTCTTTCATCCATTTTTCCTTTTTCGGATAAGTTAGAGCTTATTTAACGTTTCTGGGCTCTTCCTCATCAGCAGGAGAAACATCTCAACTTTCTGGTGAAACTAAGAAGGCGTGTCCTTCAATATCATAATGCCTTTTGGGAACATGTTTCCTAGAACTTTTCGAGATGAGATAACTGATGATGGTCTTTTGTAGACAAAATGCTCTCATTGGGAATAACCTGATTCTCAATCGGTAAATATCTATCAAGTCAAGATCCATACGATCAACTATCAAGATCCACACCTGATTCTCAATCGGCAAATATCTATCAAGTCAAGATCCACACCATCAATTATCATGATCCACACCATCAGCTTATTACTCCCACTTGGATCTTGTAGGTATTGGTTTTCTACTATCTCGAGAACAGGTCCGGTATCCCTGATACCCCCTATACTAGGAAATTCAGTTTCCAAAAAATGAGTATTATGTTATTCTGTCTCAGTTAAGCTCCCATCGTGATATCCTATGAACATGTAATCCTTAGAATTTGAAATATCTTATGAAGATACATTATTTTGCTTCTAGGACCTAACTTTCCATACTGACTCGATGAATCATGTACGTAAGTTGCTGACCTCCAAGCTCTAAGGTTACTCAAGTCAGGTTTTCTACCCGTCCAAAGTTCATATGGAGTCGAAGCAACTGACTTAGAAGGCACGCGATTCAGCACATAAGCTGCCGTAAGTAACGCATCTCGTTAGATTAGCTTGTGCCATCATGGATTTTATCATTTCCAACAAAGTCCTATTCCTTTTCCAACAACACCATTTTGTTGAGTTGTATAAGGAACAGTTAATTGTCGAATTATATCCTTTTCATTATAAAATTCCATGAATTGTTCTGATAGATATTCACGTCCACTATCAGTTCTTAAAACTTTAAAAGATATGTCTTTTGATTTTCAATTTCACTCAAGAATCGTCTAAAACAATCCAATACTTCAGACTTATGATATGCCAAATAGGCATCCAAAACGTGAATAATCATCAATGAACATAATGAAATAGTGAGCTCCATGTCGTGCTGTAACATTTACAGAACCACATATATCAGAATGGATTACTTTTAATGGAGATTAAGACATAATAGCTTTACCAAAAGGTTTTCTAGTCATTTTTCCAGCAAGATAATGTTTGCATTTGGATCATCCAACTTTAGAAGAAAAAATCAACAATCTTTTTTTCACAAGTCTATTTATCCTATCTTGCCCAATATGACCTAATCTAGCATGTCAAACATCATTATTCACATTTGCATTACTAGAAGAACGAGCATTTAGCGAATATGAATAATCATCATAAATACCAAACGTCATTCTATTACAATTTAAAACCATAAAGCCATAAGTTATATGTCCATATGCATAACAAGTATCATTAATGCTAATTACCATAGTGCCTTTAGTGAATAATACATCATAACCCAAAATACGCAGAACTGAAATAGAAATTAGATTTCGCGTGATCTTCGGAGTATGTAGAACATCATGTAGGATCAAGTCCCGACCATCGCCAAGGTCTAATTTGCAAGTCTCAAGTCCTTTAACTTCGACTAGTACATTGGTTCCTACATATATCAACCTAGTTCCCTTCGGAACACGGTGAAAATCTACTAAAAAACTCCTCTGTCTCTCGTCACATGGTATGTTGGTCCAAAGTCTATAATCCACAATGGATAAGAATCAGACAGTAAGACAGCACTCGAGACATTAACTTTACATAAAACAAAATAAGATGAATCGACCTTGTCCCTCCTGAGCTCAAGGCGTTCACGAGAATAATGACCAAGCTTACTACAATTGTAACATGACATCTTGTTTTTATCCTCCTTATTCTTTTGTCACGCTTCTTTTCCTTTTTCCATTCATTAGTTTTAGTTGGATTATTGTCAGGCTTACCACCATCACCATCAGATTGTCTACCCTCCTTTCCCTTCTTTCGATTTCTTTTCCTTTTGAAGCCTGAAGCTCCCTTAGAAGTAGAACTGGCACAGAAGGCCCCAAAAGAAGGCTTTGAGGCTCTGGGCCTCTCATCTTCTAGCTCAACATGATGAGCAACTTCATTGAAAGTCTTAATGCTTTCATTATGAGTCAAGTTGACTTTGAGATGTTCCCAACGATCAGGTAAAGAGCGGATCAGGGCTTGGATTTACTTGTTCATTAAAGAGTGTATGACTGGCAGTCTTAAGTTTGATAATCATATTAGACATCTCCCTTATATATTGTCTAATTTTATGATCTGGTTTTCTTTTGTAAGTATCGAACTTAATAGTCAACTGCCTAAGCCTTGTAACCGATGTACCACCATACTTCTCATGCAGATACACCCAAATATCATGAGCGGTGAGATTCATGAATAATCGCATCGATTACTGAGCTTACAAGAATATCTTGTGTAATGGAATTTTCCATTTCCATGCCTGGTATGCTTCTTGGTCACGCCTCCTTTGATTTCCAATTTCCTCGCCTGGATCAGCCATCACTTGGTTTATAGCATTCAATGTATCTTGTTCATACAATACGTACCAAATTTTATGACGCCTTGTGTCATAATTTTCACCATTGAGTTTCTCACCTTTGTTCAACTCAGCGACAATGGATTTCGATGCTATTTTCTTTGATAGAGATTAAAGTGATTCAGTATGTTAATAATGTTTTATTAAGTTTTACGTTAAGCCAAACAGAGACATCTCAATAAATAACACAAGACTTAATCTCGAAAAATAGCTCGGAGACTACTAATCATAAATCTCATCAAGTATCATAATATTATATTCTTGTTTCAAAATATAAAACACATAGAAGGTTCAAGTAATTAACAATGACATTGAACTGCCACTAATAAATCAAACTTAAATAACCATTCACAATAGCAAAAACTCCAAGCCTGACAAGTCATGAACATAAAATTCTAATGAACTCCCTGAGTTTCCAATTAGAAATACAATGGAAATAAAACTAAGGAAATCTATGGATTAATCTCCCTAATTTATCATCACTAGATTTCCATCAATGCTCATAATCAAATTTCTTAGTCCCCACACTATAGATAGCTTGCCCTAGAGGATCTATATGAGGATTCTTTATCTGACGCTTCTCTCGACCACTCAATCTCAAAGAATCAAAACGTCGAATCCTTTCCATCCTTAAGCAGGCTATTCTTAGTGCCTGTGTCCTATCTCTTGCTACAGAAGCATCGACCAAATCTTATAATTTGTAGACCATTAGATTTCACTTTATAAGTCTCCCACTGAACCCAAAACTCCTTTTGTAGGTAAGGAGGCAAAGTGTTCGCCCAGGTCTCAGGACAGGAAACTTCGAAATACTTATCACGTGGAATCGTATTGCTATAAATTAAAGGGAACAATCGATTGTAGAGTTCAATCAATTCAATTGCATGGTCCCTTATATTGTGTGTTGACTTTATTTTATAATTCAGAAATTCATGGATGACTTCATCTTTAGTCCTAATGTCTTCCTCTGAAATTGTTCCCCATCCTGACATGCCTCTGAGAAAACGAGCAACCAAACATAAAACACACCAGTGTTAGTTAAACTATATCACATGAATTTCCTCTTCATATAATGCATATGGAAACAACTTTCCAAAATACAATGGGCATATTCACAAGTGAATCAATCCAACTTACTTAGGCTCCCACTTTTATAGGCTACAGGAGTTTGAACAATTATAACATCACTCAACACCATGAATTTAGAATTAAATGACATATTAAAGTGCAATATTACCAAAAATTGCAACCAAATAGCCACCCCATAGGTTCGTATTCAACAAATATGTCATAAAATGAAGTAAAACCACTCATACACACTTAAAGATGACGTCAAACGCTCTCGAAAACATCACCATTGGACTCCACGCATCGAAACATGTTGAAATATATCGAAATATTGCCAGAAAATGACTTCATGCTCCAGAAACGTGCCTGCACGCACCTGCCGAAGGTCCCACGCACCAGCACGCGCCAGCTGGAGGTCCCACGCGCCTGCACGCGCTCTCACGAGCCTCCACGCGCCGGCTGTGGGAAGTTGACTTATCGGCACATGTGTCACATGCGCCACAACCGGTGGCAGTGTCTGTCGGCACGTGTACACCACGCGCCACACCGGAATCCTGCCTGTGGGTTTCACACGCCACCGCCGTGCTGCCCATTCGCCGGCGCATTTTTGACACGCGCCACAATCGGGCCCTGACCCCGTTGGGCCCTGGTTCAGGCCTGACCCGATTTGTCTGGCACGCCCGGTTCAAAGGCAGTTATGATTTATTACAGTAAGGTCCCTGAACTTTCTCTAATTTTCAAAAAACGCCCCCTCAATTTTCTGAAACCTTGCAAATTTGGCCCAATTTTGGGAAAACATTCAAAAAATCATAACTTGAGTTTTAGAAGGCCAAAAATTGCACAAAAAATACTGACGGACTCCTCTCGATGAGTCCTATCCAGTAGTTTAATCAAAACATGCTTTTTATGCACAAAAAAATGACGAAAATTCACACCCTTTAACATTAACGGTGAATTACAACGTCACAAAGTACATACCCACTGGAAACAACGTAATCTGCCTTAAACTCACATAATGACCCATCAATGTCACATAATACCAATCATATAACATCAAACACTAGACTCATGTATGATCATTTATACCGAAAAAAGCAGAAAACTAAGAAACATGAAATATCTTAATTCCAGAAAATCAAACGGAGTACCAACCATTGGCTCTATACCAATGTTGGAAAACTCACGATCATACATAGGGAGAAAACATACCTTTCTCCGTAGAGTTTTCGTTGCAGCGAAAGAATACGTACGAACCAGTTGGTATTCACGTTGTTAAACTGTGATCTCTGGATCAATCCTTCAACACTGGGTTGATAGAATATGTTTTCACGATATGGTATTACTGTGAAGAATATGAAAAATGGATTTCTATGTGAATCCAGGAGAGGAAAATCATAGAGAGAGAATATGCTTTCGTATTCTTAGTTCTGCAATCACGTAACCTTTTCTGATAACGCAAAAGCCTTATCAAATATTACCAGGGGAAGGAGTTAAAAAACTAACTTTTAACACCCTCTCTCTCTGCATTATCCACAACATCATATGTGGAATTAACTAATATTAATTATTATTTACAATTCTTGGTCGAATTCTGGAAGGTTGTTGGAATGGAAATGCATTGTTATATCGTTATTGATGTTATCATTTTCTTGTTTAATTCATTAACCTTTTAGTAGTTTTCTTTATTCATTATGAATAATTGGAGAATAATGAGTCCAATGTTGAAATATGGGGTTAAAAAGAATATTTTTTTCAATTTGATGGTGCCTGGTGAGTGACATTTTCTTAAGATGGTGTAAATAAACTCTAGCGATGCTCTGTTTGTAATGTCAGAACTCATTTAATTGTCTTTTTCGTTTATAAGATATATATATGTTCTGTTTCAATATATGGTAATTATAGGGCTGATGTAAATGTATGTTCTGATAAATGGAGGTAGAACCCTTTATCTGTATGAATATAGAAAAGGTTTATAAGTATAGGGTTTGATGAAGAATTCTGCCTAGAAATATGGTGTTAATGGTTAAATCAGAGTTTCTTGGTTATGCAGATCCTTTATGCAGATTGTTATATCTCGAAGTCTCAAATGAAGATTGAACTTCTTGACCTTGTAATGACAAAACTTGATTGAGGCTTTTTTAAAGTTAGATAATGTTTTGCTTAACCAGCATTATACCTTAGCCCTTCAGTAATTGAATTTGGGTATATTAGTTTATTATGAGAAGGGAAGACTGGTATGCTATCATTTAGATTTCTCTTTATGTTTATATATGACATTAATATATTATATGTCAGACTCTTTCTCTATTTTTACCCCCCCCCCCCTTCTTCTTATTATCTCGTTGTCAATTAGCTTCTTTTAGCAGTGCCATAAATTATCACATTGACTTATAATATCACCTGTCTTTAAAACTCAAATTTTCTTTCTTTATTCCTTAATTCCTTTTGATTAATAACAGTAATTGTGTATTTGGTACTTTTTACAATTGTAATGATTTGCTACTTGTAAATGAAGAAAGGGTCAATACTAACTAATGAAAGTTGAAATTTGTTTTGGATGGTTTATATTCCCTAGTTCATACCTCAGCTTACTCAGACATTCTAAACTCCCATTATTGTTGTGCACCTTTATTCTTGGCTGTAGCTTCTAATTCTTTAGAATATGTAAAATCTTTTTTTTATGTAGGCAGCATTCCAAAAAATAAAATGTGTATGCTTTGCCTCAATAATATCTCGTTCTCTAGAGGAGGTGGGGGGTGGGGCTAACCCTTGATTTTAATTTGTATCTGAAGTTAGGTTACTCTTTTTGTAGACAAATCTCATTAAATTTAACTTTCATGTATTGATTATTTTGTCACTTATCCTAGTATAGGCAACCACAGGTTTCGTCTATGCATATGCCTCCTTTTGGTGTCACAATGAATGATGATAGCAAGCAGAAACCACCATATAAATGGCGCCGGGTGTTGCTTAAAGTAAGTGGTGAGGCACTCTCCGGTGATCAAACACAAACTATCGCCCAAAGGTTGGAGAATTATTGTACCTAACATCTTTGAGAGTCTGTATTAGCTCTTTAATGCTAATGAGAGGATTTTACCTTTTTAGATAACAATGGCCATTGGTATTGAGGTAGTTTGTTTAATACCTTTATTGGAAGAAATTTATGTTGTAGAAATTATTTAGATGCTGCCATATAATTCAACAATGGCATTTTCTTTTTTTTGGTGTATTATCTTTCTTCATCAGCCTATTACGTTCTCACTTCTCCATCCTTTTCATTCAAGAATTCGAATTTTTAACCCTTTACATGTGGTTTTGTTCACCATTCTACATTGGATCATACAACATATTTAGAATATTTTGATCAATTCCCCACGTTATTTTTGTTAAAATAGTGGGAATTGTCATTTGATGTCATGTTTCAGAACATAGATTTGTGTATTTTTTAAAAAAATAAGTGTGAAAATCAGCAAGCATACTTGGCTTATATTTATTTTCAGGTTGCAATTGTTGTTGGTGGTGGAAATATCTTTCGTGGGGACCTCGTGGGCCGGGAGTAGTGGCCTTGACCGCTCTTCAGCTGATTACATCGGGTAACTCTTTTTTCTTGAACTTATATAATTCATGCATTATTTCTAGTGTATTGCAGAAAATTTAGTATTTTTTACATTACTATTCACAACCTTCTAACTAGTCTTGTTTGCACAAAAAAAATTATGTGCACTGGTTGCACTATGCATCTCAAGTGTATTTTTGAAGAGAATCAGCTGTTAACTAAAACGTACTACCTCCATCCACATCCAAGATATACATTATTTGCACGTAGTCGGAGTATAATATTTAATAAGATGCGGGTGGTTTTTAGCTGTACTTTATTTTTTACCTTGACTTTAATTTAAATGGATGACACCTGTAATATTTTAGAACTTTTAAGGGTGCTTTTCAGGTGTGGAACCCCCCATTTACTAAAAAGAGATATATAGCTTTTGGATGGATACTTGGTGTACCTTACCATTAGTGGCTTTTGGATGGATATTTGAAATGGTGAAATGGATGCCTTTCTAGTGGAGATAGTGAGTATTACTTATTCTACTAAGCACTTAATACTTTTGAGTAAATGATTAATATATTTTAGTAACATACATGGTGTTTGAACCCGTGACCTTAAGGACGGTTGCTGAGACACCATTTAGTGAAAAAATTGATACTTTTTACAAATTTGCATGAGTGGACTGATTCAACTGGATAAAAAAGTCTTATTCTTTGGTCTGGTGTTTACACTTATGGATCCTATAATTTCAAGTTTATATCTGATGATATTATGGAGAATATTATGCGGAGTTGTTGTGCCAGCTCTATGTTGATTGAAGAAGAATATGAGAAATTTTGAGGATCTATAGGAAACTTTAGAAAGATATGGAATGGGGTTTAAATTAGCGTGACTTTGTCAGTTTTGCTTTAAGTATAAAAAATACGACCAAGTCAATATATTTTTTTTTGGTCCTAGAATTAAAAAAGAGAGCTGCAACCTTTAATTTATATTCTATTCCCCTTGTAGGGACAGCTCATCTGTAGTACGGCGTCTTATTTTTATAGAATTTCATTTTGTTATTATCCAAGTTTTAGATTAAAAAATCACTAAATAATCACCTTTGGATTAAAATAAAATAATTTAAAATTTAAAAATAAAAATAATCAATCCTATAAAATAGCCTAAAAATCCTAGGTGTACACAGAATAACCCTTAAATACGATGATATTATCAACATTCAAACTTTGAAATTTTTAACTTTTATTATGTCAGACTGTCCCACTAGTGATTTTTGTTTAAAGATGTGGAATCTACAAATCTTAAGTTTAAATCTAACTTCTGAAATCTGAAATCTCTGTTAATAGGATGTTAGCAACAGTTATGAATGCTATATTTTTGCAAGCCACAATGGAGAGCATTGGCATCCCTACAAGAGTTCAAACAGCTTTTCGTATGTCAGATGTTGCCGAGCCCTATATACACGCAGACGAGCTGTTAGGCATTTAGAGAAAGGAAGAGTTGTGATTTTTGCAGCTGGAACAGGGAATCCCTTCTTCACAACAGATAATGCTGCTGCCCTTCGGAGTGCAGAGAGTGAGTCTTTTTTCTTGGACCTTGGTGCTTAAACATTTTTATATGCATATTACTATGGTAATAATTCCTTTGGGCTCCTTTTGGATTGAAGGACTATCCATCGGACTTGATATCTGTATTAGCAAACCATTGGTATGTTGCATGCTGGAATTTGAATAATGGTTTTGAAATCTATCACTCTTATTCCATGCTATTGCTTGTCTTATTTTGTGGATTTAATCCACTCTTATTTGGGTTGATATGAATTCACTTTTTACACTTAGAGTCATAAATTCCTACTGTCTAAATCCAAATATAACTTTGAGAAATCTTGCCTGTGCATGGTACATTGAGTGAATAGAAATTAAGTAGGGTATATGATTTTCAATTGAATTTTCACAAGAAGAAACACCATTTGTGGTACACTGGTAAGCTGTGGTTGTTTCCTTCTCTTTAAAATTCTGTGATTTTAAATAAAATTTAAATGAAAAGAAAATGTTTATATCATGTCTGCATATCCATCCTCACCTAATAAGAGATGGAAATTGAAGTGATGAATTTTGGATCCTACTTGTTTGCTGTCTTATCTCTCCTAGCAGCAAATGTGGGCTAGTTGATGATGGATCAGCATGCAATAAATTGTTGCCCCTTAATTCTTCACCGAGCCTCAAGTGCATTACTTTCAAATGATTTGTAGTTTCGATCATATGCATAAGCTAAAAAGATTGGACTTATTTTAAGCCTTAGCATTATCTATTGGTATTAATAAACAAAGTAATGATGGATTCTTGAATGTTGTACTTGGTAGTTAATGCTGAGGTGGTGCTGAAAGCTACAAATGTTGATGGAGTTTATGATGATGAGCCCAAGCACAATCCCAGCGCTCGTCTACTCGATATTCTAACTTACCAAGAAGTAATATCAAAGGAATTTTCTGTGATGGACCTGACTGCAATTACTTTGTGCCAAGAGAACAACATTCCTGGTAAGGCTGGCTTATTCCCCATTGCATTAAATATGGCTCTTTGTTTCCTTGCACAATTTTACTTGTAATTTTGATGACAGTGGTTGTGTTTAATCTTAATAAACCCGGAAATATATCAAGAGCGATTAGGGGTGAGATTAGACCCTGTAGCCAGTCAGAGATCAGCAACGGCATGGAGTTGAAGCAAAAAATAAGGTGAGTTGGTGTTTGGGCCTTATAAACATAGGGTAGGGAATGATGGATACAAAAAGGTGCTCTATTCATTTTTTAGTCCTATAGTATCCGATTGAACTGTGAGTTTTTCTGGTTCTATTTTTATATAATTTTCATGTTTTGTAAATATCAAATTGCTTTGCTTCATTTCCATGTTTATCAAGAAGTTAGTACTTAATTTATGTTGTGATATTTTTTTTAATAAATAAAGGATTAAGCATGTTAGCGTATTTTGATAAAGTATGGGTATTTGATAAATTACCATTGCTCAATCAGTCATTCTTGTTGATTTCTTGTGTATTCTTGCCACATATATTACTTTATGCATTCAATATTACTATATGTTTTGATTTGGCAATGATTTTACATGTTTTTATTAATAATTGTATTGTTTTTTTTATAATCAATGGTACTCTTAACTTTTCATTAAGAGTTGATATATTGTTCATTTGGGTGCATTCGTACACTTATGTATATTAATTTTTAGGTAAAGACTTGAGAAATCGTCTCTTATAAACGCTTTTGTGAGATATATTAAAAAGTGATAACATTTTCAATAAAAAGTGACTATATATTATAAAAAGTGATAATGATGCAATTAACTATTTCATGAATAAATTACAGTATTAATGAAAATTTTAATAAAAATTGGTAGCTAATTACGAAGGTGTAAAATAGTTTCATCGTGAGATGATTTTATCCAAGAATATCCCTAATTTTAATTCAATAAAGTATAGTCCCTTCGTCCCTTCAAAAAAATACCATTTACCGTTTGCAAGGAGCTTAAAGAATATAATATTTTAATGTGTAGTGGGTTGAGAAATATAATATTTTAATGTATAGTGGGTATGTGTATTAGTGTTGTATGTGAACTCCATAGAGATATATTAATTGTTTTGTGTGGGTGTCATCTACCAAAAATAAAATATAACTCTGTTGTGGAACGCTTAAAATAGATAAATATAACTTTTTTATATTCAAATTTTAATTTAAAAAATAACAAAAAATTCGCTAACGAAGTATAAGTTTTTGTACATTAATATATACTTACTATGTCCTGTGTTAAGATTTATATTTTTCATTTTGGTTTATTCCAATTTAAGGCTTACATTACTTTTTTGTTAAGTATGACCCACACTAACAAATACTCCCTCCGCCCCATAGTTAAGTTTACCGACACTTTAGATACGGAGTTTAAGAAAAGTTATTTTTTGACCAACTTTATTGACTTTTTAGGGGTATTGTGGTATTTTTAGGTAATAAATAAATTATAAAGTATGTAATATATATGTTAGGTGGGAGTGATATTTTTGAAATTAAGATAACTTTTGTGGTTGTTGGTTAATGTGAAGTTTTCTTTTTGGGTGGTGAAGATAAGTGTGGGACAGACGAAAACGAAAAGTGTGAACATAAGTGTGGGACGTAGAGAGTATTTATTTTAAGTAAGGCAACATAGGGCTGGGAAATACCAAAATTTCGGTAAATCACCATTACCATGTTGAAAAAAATTGAATTTATCGAAATTTTACCGAAATTTTAGATAAAGTATGATACCATATTGAAAATTTTGGTACGATAACAGTATATAAATTGTTAACACTCCAGTATTTCGGTATATACCGAAATACCATAAAATATTGGGTTAATTGCGTAAAAAACCACGAACTTTCAACGAATTGTAAATTAATCCTGACTTTTATAAAATTGCAAAAAAAACCACGACCTTTCATATTTGTGCAATTCGCACCCATCGGGCAGCTTCAGCTGCCCGACCGCTGACGTGGCGTTGACCTTGCCATGTCAGCTTTTAGTTGATTGCAAAAAAAACCCCAACCTTTACTTAAATTGCAATTTAATCACAACCTTTGAAATTTTGGCAAAAAAGACCATAAATTTTTTATTTTATTTTTAAATTGCATCTTCTAATAAAAAATTATACATTATTTTATTTTTAAATTTAAATTCATAACTAAAGATTATGTATTAAATATTATTTTTATTTTGTATTTTCATATTAAATTTTGTATTAAATATTGTTTTTATTTTGTATTTTCATATTAAATGTTATATTAAATATTTATTTTTTTACAAAAACTTTTAAATTTTTTATTTATTAATTTTTTACTACTCCATAAATTTCAAATGTATAAGTCTTTTATTTAATACAAAGTATTTTTATTATTTAAGTATGAGATTGGTTTGTATAAATTAAATCTTAACGAATATTTTTTCTCACTATAAAATTTGAGTTTGTAAATTAATTTTAAATCATTTCTTTTAATAAATTATAAAATTCCTTAAACATTTCATAGGTATATTTGTCATTCTTTTATATATAATGTGAAATTACGAAAAGATATTGAGACATGGCGAATACTTTGATTTTATAAATTATAATAATTTTATAATGTATAAAAATATTTTAAAAATTAAAAGAATTTAAATATTTAGAGATTGTATAATTTTTTTACTACTTAATAGATATAATTAATTTTGTTCACATAATTTAAGTAATAAACATTTATTCATATAATAATTTTATTATTTTATTTAATAATATTTTAGAGTTTAAATTTAAAAATAAAATAATGTATAATTTTTTATTAGAAGATGCAATTTTAAAATAAAATAAAAAATTTATGGTCTTTTTTGCCAAAATTTCAAATGTTGGGATTAAATTGCAATTTAAGTAAAGGTTGGGGTTTTTTTTGCAATCAACTAAAAGCTGACGTGGCAAGGTCAACGCCACGTCAGCAGTCGGGCAGCTTCAGCTGCCCGATGGGTGCGAATTGCACAAATATGAAAGGTCGTGGTTTTTTTTGCAATTTTATAAAAGTCAGGATTAATTTGCAATTCGTTGAAAGTTCGTGGTTTTTTACGCAATTAACCCTAAAATATTCAAGTTTTTAGTAATACGATACGGTATATCATACATAATGTAATTATAATTATTATTTTTTATAATATAAAATTTTAATTATTGTATATATATATATAATTATTGTATATATATATAATACTCCCTCCGTCCCGTTGAAATGTAGGCGTTTGCTTTTTGTACGTTAATTAAAGAGTATAATATTTTAATGTATAATGATGTAAGAGAAATAATATATTAATGTAAAGTGGGTAAGTGTATTAGTAAGATATGTGGGCCCATGGAGAGAGAAATGATTAATATGTGTGGGTCATCTTTACCAAAAAAGAAATGCACACTTTGTAATAAGACGGACTAAAATAAAAAAACGCGTACGTTTCAATGGGACGGAGTGAGTATATAATTGTAATTATTATAATCCTAATAATTATATTTTTATATATTTAAAATATTTTTTAAAAAAAATTTAATTGTGTATGTGGTATCATCACATTCATTCTTAAAAATTTTTATATATTTAGTTTACCTATTATTAATAAATTTAATCTTTCAATTAATATTTTATTAAATAATTTAATTTTATATGTAGTGTCAACACGTTCTCCCTTTAAAAATTTTATATGTGTGGCATCATCACTTTAATAAAATAATATTGGACTTTTACTGGACTTTTTCCTGGAAAATACGCACATACACTCACTGGAGGTTGAATCCCATCGATTCTGAGCTGACGTGTCCTTGCTCGACCAGAATGCTCTTGGTCGAACAAGGTTGGCCTTGGTCGAGCAACGGTCGAGTGGCTTGTCTGTAAGTTGAAACTCCTTCCAGTGTCTTGCTCGACCTTTTCTGCTGTTGCACGACCAAGAAGAGTTGGTCGAGCGGCACCTAAAAAATCGTATTTTTCAATTCTGAGCACTTCTGACCTATTTTCTTGAATAATTATGCTCAAATAGCCTCAGTAGCATCTGATTCGCGGCTTTTCCATACACATCCCGATTTGCCTCAATTTAAGACCAAATCGTACTCAATTTTCACATAAATCAGAGCTCAAAATACGTGAATTCTCACTCTCAACAAACCATCAAACTTACACGTTGCTCGTCCCGAGGCAACGAAATCAAAATAAAGGCAAGAGAGTGTAAACTTCACAAGACCCACATAACATGCACAACCTATTCTAACACATGCAATTTCATCAATTCAAAACATGCATTCATCCGTCATACCTTTCATTCATGCAAAAAATATCAATCAATCACACTACTCATTCGAGTGCTAAAGTCATCTAGCTCACTAAGTAAGTGTTTACTCTCGATCGCAAGTGTAAAAGATGTACATAGGATTAGTATATACGCTCATAATCAATTAATAAATCCGCATAACTGTAAGCTAGGCAAGGGTCTTAACAATTAACCTATGATCGTTTCAATACTAGGATCACAATGACTTGTCTTTTGGGTTGTAATATTGGCTCTTTGGTACAGGTAGGAGAATATAGATTACGTGTCTAATTTACTAGTAGAGAATTACCTTGATATTTTGTTTTTCATCAAACAACTTCATTCTTCTTCTCCATCATCATTCTCATGATCTTTTCGATTTTTCTTTCCTCATCCTTCACTTGGAGTCAACATCCTCTTTTCTCTTTGTGAACGAAAGGGTACCAATTTCGGGCACTGCCCTTTTATAAATCGGAGTACCGGTTTCATACACTACCTCCCCCCCCAAATAAGATTTAACCATGATTTTTCCTTTACTTTACATCAGTATCACCAATCTTTCCTCTCTTTGCTTCTAATGCTTTATTACTAATAATTTATTCGCCTTAACTCTCTACTAGTAAATACGGTATTTAAAGGCTAAAGTAAAAGGTTAATAAGGGTTTTTTATCAAAGGCTTGCCAAAGAAAAAGTTTTTTATGGCTCAACTGGGCTTCCAATGATATACTCATTATACGGGAAGGTAAAATTTGGCTAAGTAGCTCAATTAAACAATAATGACCTAAGATCATGTCCTATGTCTAACAATCATAAATCTCAAGTAAGATTCCAAGCCAAGTTCTAGAATACAAAAGTATGAATAATACTCTTAAGAATAAACTATTGTGCAACGATATAGCATGATTTCATAAGGCTCAAATTCTCACATGGGTAATAGACTTCCTAAGCAGTCTTCAAAGTATGCAATCAATATCAATCTCTACATAAACTATAAGTAATCACATAAACGATACATGCTCATCATCAACAAAATCAACATGCATAAAATAAAAGCGCACATACATGTAAAAGAGTCAACATCTCCAATCAAATCGATCAACAATATACATCCCAACTATCAAGTATCTCATCCAAGCACCAATACTATTAATCTAAATACATGCCAACTTCACAAGAATCACTCAAAGATTATAGCTATACAATCCACCAACACACTCAACACTCCACCTACAAAGAGTAAAATAGAAGAGAGGCAAAATGAAACAGACAAAGACAAAACCTAGCGCACTCTACTCCTGTGGAGCAGCATCATCATCATCCTCATTGCGCCAATCATCGAAATCCCTTTGCAGGCTATTGATCTTTCTATCCAATGCCTCATAGTTCTCATTCAAATCTCCTAACCTCCTATCCATAGCATCATAGCGAAGGTTGAGCGCAGCATAGTTCGTGTTTGCCAAAGCAAGCTGGCGGTCAGTCTCTTGCTGATTCGCGTTCAGAGTAGCGAAATGCTCATTCATCAACCTGAACTGCTCTTTATAAAAATGATCTTGAGATTGCCAAAAATCATGCTGATACTGCCGCAGTGGTGGCTGCTATGTCGGAGGAACTCCCATCTCTGGGTAATCATGAGGTATCTCCATTTGTACCTTAGGAATCGGCTGTTGATGATGCTGCTGCTACTGATACTGTTGCTACTGTGGCTATGGATTCTCTTTCTATGAACCTCTCACCTCTCCTCTAGAGACTTTAATAGGCATCATCAGACATCCTTAGTGAGAATACATATGCATTTTCCTAAGCAGTAAAATTCGAAACCAATATTCTTTTCTAATCATCTAATTTTGGACTAGTAAATATGTTTCGTTTAGCTAACAATAAGTGAAATAAATCATTCAAAATTACAGAGAATCATATAAATATACCAATCAAATCTTCGAACTTATCCATTTATACTGATTCCCTCAAAACAATATAAAATAAAATTCAACTAAATCTCAAGCACCGTGAGTCTGTAAGCCACGATAGTATGGACGTTTACAAACCTTAACATTTACAAGAGAAGGTTTTACCCATTAATTTTATTTATCAACCAAACCTCATGATAAAATAATTAATAGTCGGTTCCTCTTTAGCTATGCAAATAAAAGCAGTGACTCCGATGGGGAGGATACTTATTATATACATCTAAGTTTACACCATTATTTGACCCCGTCCATTGCGCAATCTTATGTGCCTTACAGATGGAGAAGTACACACGCGCTCGGATAACTTCCTACAGTCATCAATTATAACTTTGTACCAGTAAACCGCATATAAACTCATCCGATGGGGATGAAGGCACTATAGCCAACACGTAAGTTCATGTGCATCACATTACAAATATAATTATTTAATGAAGTCTGTTCCAGCAATCCATGAATAAACTCATCCGATGAGGAGGAAGGCTCTATGCCGATGTGCAAGTTTATTCACATCGCTAACAAACCAATAATGGAGGCCGCAGGAATTATTAACCAATTCCCTCTCCCACTTAGTAATTTTAACATCGAGGGTTTTTACATGCATATAATATTCATAATAAAATACACAATCTAACATGCACCAATTACAGCACATAAGGCAGTAAATCACAGATAACCATGCATGACATATACCCCCTCCGTCCCAGGTTAAGAGGGCCATTTTACCATTTTGGTCGTCCCACCCAAAGAGTCCCATTTCCTTTTTTGGACATATGGGACCCACCCACACCCACTAATACAATTAATACATGGGGCCCCTACACCCACTAATACAACTACCCACTACACATTAAATAATAATACTCCTTAATCCACGTGCCCAAAAGCAAATGGGACTCTTAGCCCGGGACGGAGGGAGTATATAACAATAATCTGGTAACTAAACAAATTATAAACAGTTATATATCAGCGAATTCGATTGTTCGCAACCAAGCATAAAATTGAGCAGCTGCGACTATGCAGGTCTTCACGAATTTTTCTCCAGATTACTTACCCCCAGCCTGGTCCACCACACGTCACATGAAGAGATAGTTTGACCTTCATAAACACTGGCACGACTCGTGCTAGGCACCAGCACGAGTCGTGCTGCTCCACGCAATAGCCACACACACCATCGTGCTTATCCAGCCTCAAGCCAAACTACTTGGCATCTTGCACGACTCGTGCGCCTTCGCCCGGCTTTCCACTTCAGCACACACCAGCAACGCCCGACTACTAGCACGAATCGTGCGGCCTTCACCCTTCCCGTGTGCCCATCTCTCGCCAGCATGTACGCTGCCATGCCCATCACTTCTTGCTTGGCATTCAGCGACAACACACGTCCAGCAGCACGGATGCAAGCAAGATACTAAGCGGGATCCGTGTAGCAATCCTTGCACCAAATGCCCAACAGCTCATTCGGGTCTACAGCATTTTCCGTTGTCGACCTGTGACAACCGTGCGACCACCAGCCATGTGATAACGATGCAGGCAACATGCGGGTTTCACGCAATTTAAGCCGCCCACCGTCGTCACGTTTGAGCTGTGATTCGCCACATGTTAGCCATCCAACTAGTAACGCCGCGCCGTGTCATCACATTCAGCCTAGGGCCACCACAGACTTGACAGGAAGAAAAACCAGACGCACCTGAAAATAAGGTGAGACTCGCCCGGATCTCCTTCAGACCCGACCTGAAATAGATGAGACCCGACCAGAATCTATGCTGGACTCGCCCAGAACACACTAGTCGACTTGCCTGAAACCTACTGTTCAGGTCTGGCTTGGCCCTTTCCATCGCCGTCCTCCATTGCTGGCTTATTCCAGTCGGCGCTATGCAGCCACCATCACCAGCATCGTCCAGCCGTGCCATCTTCTCGTATGCCGCTTTCCACGTCTACCCGTCAGCAAATATGGTTCCCACCATGCCGCCGATCACAGACAACAGCTTACCAGCCATGCCTGAGCCCTCACGGTGTTCTGACAGTCACGCCTCCATGTGCCCGTGGATCCTTCCAGTGCTTGCATGCCGTCAATCGTTCGCGCCGCACGATAGGTTCCATCTGTCTGCCAACCAATGATGCATCTGTGAGTAGCGCTATGCAACCGTGCAGCCTGTTGCTGCCCCGCTGTCACTAGCATCGCGTGTCGTTGCTTCCCATCGGTGGTGTAAGGAGTGTACCACCGTCAAGCCCCCACCACACGCCAGTCGTGCGACAGCATGGCTCAATCGTGCAACCCTCCTGCGCCAAGATAACTACCCGATGCAGTCATGCCGTGCCACCATCGGGTTGTCCATGTCTTCACCGTGCAGCCGCGTGCCGTCACCGCCATCCGCCGATTGCACAACCATGCGGTATTCCATCCAGCGGTGAACAATCATCAACGTATAGGGTATACAAGTATAACAGGTAATATACTAAACCCTAATCATATTGAACATATAAACCCTAGCCTAACATTTCACGCTTCACCACGAAACCGAAGATCTGATACCAATTATTGGCATTCGATCGTTTGGTTAACGTGAACCGTTAGGGTTTCATATGTTTCTAACAATCAGTGGAAACATGAAAACAAGAAACGTATTACCTTTCACCAGGGTATGTTGGAGAAGATGGATTCTCGCCGGCAGTCTGTGCAGCCTCACCGTTTTGGGCATAACTCTCTCAGCCAGCCTCGAATTTGAGTGATCTACACGCTAAAACGATTATCTCTTCAGCGGCTTTCCATCAGTATATCACAAGTCCAATTATGACTTGTGTATGATTTTATAAAAATTGTGCAAGTTGGCAGACAGCAGCAGCAAACAACCTTCCGGTCTTCTGTTGTATTCTCAAGTCCAATCTCGACATCGTGTGGGCGACGATTTTCGAGATCTTCTCAATATGCTAGTTCAAGGTTACGGAAATATGGAACAATAGTAAGTTGATTGTGATAATGGTTCAAATGGAATATTGATGGGCTGAGTGTTGACTAGACTAGTGAGGTTTCGCTAAAATTGATTAGGAGGATTGAGGATTTTTAAATTGGGAAGTTTTTGGCCTATTCCATCTTACAACAATATTCGCCTAGAAATATGGATTATTTTGTTTAAAGAAAATTGATTTTGGAGTAATATAATCAGTTAAATGTGATTATTTATTTGTATGTATCACTTTCTCAATAAATATGTTTACTCGCTCCGTCCAACAAATGTTTGCACCCTCATCGGACACGGATATTAAAAAAATTGATAATTTTTAGAGGTATTACGGTATTATTTGATAATTACTCAAATAATGGCTAATTATACTATGCACCCGGGTGCACTCTTAGATAGGTTGCGCACACTTTAAAAAACGTATACAAATATAAACAAAAAAATATATAATTATGAACAAAAATGTATACAATTTAATTGTTAGTTTTTTAATGAAAAATTGAGTATAAAAAATATAAATTTATTAAAAGTTATGTATATACTATTGAATAAAAGTTATACACATATGGATGCTAGTTTTTTTAATAAATATTTTAGTATGAAAAAATATACAATTATTAAGAAACATGTATACAAAATTGAATAACATGTATACAAAATAGAATAAAAGGTTATACACATATGGGTGCACCCTTGCAACCCGGGTGCACCTAATATCAACTCATAAATAAATGATAAAATATGTTAGGTGTGTTAGGTAGGAGTGATTTTTTTTAAATAAAGTGTTGTACATGTAATTGTGATTGTATTTGACTTTTACTTTTTTTTTTAAAGAAATGCAAACTTTTGTGGTACAACCCAAAATAAAAAGTATATCATCTACAAGGGAGTAATTTTCGGATTAAAAGAAGTGTGCAGGGAATGTAGTTGTAAATAATTCATGGGTTTTACCAATCCATTAAATTACCAATCTATCCTAGAATATAACAGGAATCTCCAAATAAACAAGAATGGACATATGTAAGGGGAACTGCGTTGTTCTTTTTAAGTTGATCAATATAACTCAGATTTTTTTTATACAATGCTTCAATTTGGGCAAGATTTTAGAATTAAAACATACTCCCTCCATCCCACCTAAAGAATCTCTTTTTTTCATTTTGATTGTCCAACTTAAAGAGTCCACTTTCACTTTTTTGCACACATGAAACCCACGCAAACCCAATAATACAATTAAAATATGAGACTCACACTCTCACTAATACAATTATCCACTACACATTAAATAATAATACTCCTTAATCCACGTGCCAAAAAGCAAAAACTACCCTTAGTGTGAGACGGAGGGAGTATACAATCTGTAAAATTGATAGATTCTCCAATAAAAATAATTAGATTACTCTTCTAATTAATTGGATAATTTTTTAGAATTTATAGGATTACTCTTAAGTTTGAGATTTTGATTTTCTGAAAATGAAGTTATTTTGGGTTGTTCTTTATAATAAATTAGGTTTTGTTAAGCACGAAAATTCGCACATTTCACATGTCGTTTTCATATGATTATTGTATAATTTTAACCTTATTCATGGAGTTTATTATTTATTTTCATATTTTTTATGACTTCACGTTATGGTTAAGATTTTCTAGATTTTAATCCTATTTAGAGTGAAATTAATGAAATTTGAAAGGAAGTATTTTGGTACGCATGGAAGGAAGCTCATGCTGCTTTCGAAGTAGCTGGAGGCGTGAATAAAGGCGTCACTTGATAGATTCATTGTTAATTACCACACAAGTGGGACACATGCATGCAAAGTTATAATTGGATTTGGAATTAATTGCATGTTATGTAACCATGGCTGGAGAGATTACTATTGCAGCAATTGTTAATTCATGCCCGTGTATGTGATGAATTTAATGGGCCCACCATATCACAATGCACATTGAAGAAGGGCCCGTGCTCATTACTTATTTATTCCTCAGTTCATGCAATTCATTTAACATGTGGGTCCATGAGTTATAAGAGGAAGCAGCCCAATTACGTTTGTTGTAGCCCAAAATAGGAATTAACCAGGTACAAGCAGCAGAACGGGAATCACGCCTAATCAATCCTTCACCACTCACGACAGAACAGAGGCAGAAGACCAATCATCCAGAACTCACGACGCACCACTTCATCTCACCTTTCACACGTCCAACCTCTTCATTCCATCCATCATCTCGGTGTGTTCGATTCAAGGAGGAGATTCGTAATAGTTGAAAAAGACGGAGAGAAGAGCGGACACAATTCTTCACTCTAGGGTTTTTCACATTAAACTCAATTTCTTTCCAATTATTATGAATTTTTGGTAAGATATTTCTTATACCCACCAGAGTTGTTTGTCACTCCATGCAATGACAGGATTGTAATTTTGGGGTACGATATATCTCCCTTCGTTTCGTAACATGCACTTTCTTTCTTTCCTAGTTTATTCTATACCTATACGAAACATCCTTGTCCTAGTAAAGAAAATGTCAATTAACATAATAACTTAAAATACAATTTAATTTCAAAATTATTATATACCCTTTTTTTTTAAATTGTTAAATAATTTACTTTATAATTTCTTCATTACCTAAAAAAAACTATTCCAAAAAGTTAATAAAATAAGTAAAAAAAAAACATCTTCTTAATATATATTGTAAAAATCAAGTATGCACATACGTACGGAATGGAGGAAGTATAATTAACTAAAAAATATACTCCTCTCGTTTCGAACTCAAATTCACAATTTTCATTTTGATCTATTCATAATTCAAGTTCACACTCAATAAAAGAAAATAAAAATAACATTTATCTGATAACCTATAATAGTTTAATTTTAAAATTGTCATTATTTATAGCACATTTAGCATATTTAATCCTTTAGTTATTAATAATAAAAATAATAATAATATTAAATCACCTCTACAAGTCAAAGAGTATTTATATTAATATTTATATAAAAATAATAAAGGGTAAAATTGAGTATGGGATGGAGAATATATCTTAATTGTATTCAATTTTGGGTGCAAAATAAATTTTAATTTTTTTATTTTTACATAGGTAGTCCTCAATTACATTTTGGTTTGTGGTACAGTTGTACCCCCATAAACTCAACGGGGTTCGTTTCTACTCCATGGTGTAAATACTTTTTGTAGTTTTAGGGCATGAAAGGTTAAAACTGATGTAATCTAATACTTGATTTCTTTGAGTTTTTAAAACTGTAAAATGTTTATTAACTTTTCTATGGATTTATTTGAAACTATTTGATTTAATATGCGTAATGTTTGTGATTGTTTTTTTTTCATTGATTAATGATTGAAATAATTGTGACTTATATGCACAGTTGAATTATTTAGTTATTTGGTATAAGTTGAGGTAATTGACCTAATTTCTTAATTTATTAGACATGGAATTTGTGATGGATGTTATTAATATTGATGATTAGTCATGTTAGTAATATTCAGGAAATTAGGTAATAAACCTGTAGTACATAAAAAGGGAACACATATTTATTCTAGTACCTAACGAGTAAGAGAAATAATATTGCAATTACCTAGAAAGGGAGATTGGGATATTTGCCTAGAATCTTAGGGGATAAACCAAATTAATTATAAGTTTACTTAGACCAATTAAGTGAATTTATATGTTTTGGTAATTCTTTCTTAACTTCTACAGAATTGAACCCGAATGTCACAGTATTATATTAATAGGTTTAATCTGGAGTCCCTAGAGCTACTATTTTTCATTACTTGAATTCTTCATATCTCATTAATTAATTTTTATTTAATTTTAAAGTCTTTATAAGTTATTAAGATATTCAAAACAATTGATAATTTGTTACATGTCTCATTTAATTTAGTAATTCTAGGAATAAATAATTTAATGTCCCTAAGATTCAATAAATAAATTTGGTTGCTTGCTGCTACAATAGATATCAGTATACTTGGGGATTTTAATTGCGTGCATGTGAAATGCGCAATAGGTTACTATGAACAAGCTTTTGGATTACCCTTTACTCCACATTGATTTGTTTATGTTCTATTCGGTCAACAAGGTTACTTTTTTAGTTGGATTACTTTTTATAATGAATTGGGTTACCTTTAAAATAAATTAGGTTACTCTTTGATTTGAGACTCTGATTTTCTGAAAATGAAATCATGTATTGTGAATAATTAAATTATATGCAATCTGGAAGTTGATTGATTACTCTATAGTAATAATTAAATTACTCTTTGAAATTAATTGGGTCATTCTTTGAAATTAGTAAGATTAATATTTGATTTTAAATTCTAATTTCTGAAAATAAAGTTATGTACTGTGAAACATTAAATTGTATGCAATTTGTAGGTTGTTAGATCACTTTATAAAAATAATTTAATTGTTCTTTAGAATTAATTAGATCACTCTTTTAATTTATCAACATTCTACTTATTGATTTATTTATCAATCTCATCATCAAACAACGGCCAAAGTTACTGAAGGATTATGCTATTGAGAACAAAAAGAATATACAAATTCCACTGCAATTTCTCATGCTAATGACAAACAAACAGCTTTGAGAGCTTAGCTACATTCTGTTGACAAAGTGTGTCTGACTCTGATCAAAAGAGGATATGAAAGAAAATATTTTGAATCCATAATATCCAATATTTTCATCGCTCATTAATCAAATCTTACAAAAGAAATCATTTTATTGGCAAGCTAATTTAAATGCATTTTGTAGGCACTTGAATTTTATTGCCCTATTAAATAAAAATGTGTGGGAAATTACATATAAAAAATCATTTATTTATTTATTATGTAATTTAAAATAAATTAATTCCTAAAATAAATGTGTAAATAATTGATAATTAGGCCAGATCCAGTCAAGTAAGTCCAAATCAAGCAGGATTTTTGAAATTAAAGATCACAAGGCCTAAATCATTGGATGTGATCAAATCAGAATAAGATTTGGAATCAAATCAGAATTAGATTTGATATAAATCAAATATGAATCAACCAATCAGATCAAAGACAAGCCCACAAAATCAGGTCAAATCAAATCTAGACCAATCAGATTGCGAGTTATAGATGGAAGGTTCTTCACCCTACACCTATAAAATAAGCCCTCCTCTATTCATTCTGAACACACTGACACTCAAACACCTGAAGACGTCAACACTTGAAGAGATCTGAAGAACACGAGCAAAGACAAAAGTCTAGCCTCCCTTCAAGTCATTTTCAAGTCAAGAACAATTTCCAATCAGAGATCAAAATTCTAAATTGAAGTCAAGAACAACCTCCAATCAGATATCAAGGTTCTAAACCCCTCCGATCCGACGTTCTTCAAGTCAACAGCCTCAGATTAGAGATCAAGGTTCTACACCCCTTCATCCGGCATTATTCAACTCAAGTTCATTCAACATTCTTCACGTAGTCAATGATATTATTCATGAAAAGCTCTCAAGTCAACGTTTAATCCGAACAAATGCTCGACGCCACTGGATTAACGTTACAAGATTTCAAATCCGAGCTCGGCAAGCTTCAACTGAAGATCAGACTCAACACACACTCTAGCGCGACTCAACACACACAGACAACAAACAAGTCAAAGTCAAAGCCAAACTGGTTCGAGAGAAGAATCAAAAAAATAATTAGAGATGTAACTCGTTTATTTAATCTTATAAATTAAATCCGTCTGGATTATCTTTGTACTCCAATTTGTGTTTATTTTATTATATATACAAAATTATTGTTTTACACATCTAATCTACACTCCGTAAGTTTATGCAACAACACCTACACTATGGCTTTCAGATGTTTTCTTTTCTTAGGGTGTTTCCACATAGCTAATAGTATTTCAGGGGAAAGAATAAGTGTAGACTCAGCTTGCAGTTGTTTACTTTCCATTGAGTCTGAAAATAAAGAAAAAAAATCACAATATAGGTAGAAACAATCATGATAATGATAGTGATTAGCATAGACTTTAATGCAAAAGGACATCATGAATGAATATAGATGGTATACCTGTTCAGAATTTAACCTTGTTTTGCCATTCAGGAAGTTAATTATAATACCACGTGGTTCTTATTATTTGCTTCTTGCAATTAATTCTTTTTCTTGCAACGAGAAAAATGGATGAATGTTTGGCACATTATCTTCCAATTCTCTATTAGTACTTAAGTCTTAATATGGAAAGAAAAGAAATGTGAAAGTAAAAACACAAATTTTTTGAAACCAAAAAATTCACAAGAAATTCGTCTCATTCTCCTCGCAGATGAACTGAAATTCATTAGATTTTTCAGAAGATTTGTGATCAAAATATGACATAGGATGAAGATTCATACCAACAAAATAAAATCACCTTTTTTGTACCACACAATGAAAAATAAATAATATTGAAATAATAATAATCATTCTCAACAATCAACTACCAACCAACTCCCAATACATTGTACAAACGGTTCTACTCTAAATGCAACACTAGAAGCAAATAATTCTACTTAAAACAAAAGGTTAATCGAACAAAGAAGAACAAGATTTGCATCTACAATGCTCAAATACTCCGAATCATTAAAAATAATTAAAGTGAAAGACAAAAACATAAACAATAACAAACAAACCAGTTGTTCAACTAGCTTCTTCCACCACAGGCTCCTTACGGAAGCACGTTGGTCAGATCTGCCACCCACCACCAAGAGAGAAACCATTGCTGCCACATGGAATAAGGGGGATTCGGTTCCACCAAATTTTCATGGGACTGGTTCCACCCAAGTCATACTCATAGTACGTTTATTAAGAAACACATTATGCATGTTGAATTAAAATTAATATTACAATTTATTACGAAAAAAAACTGAGTAGATAAAATAATATCAATATCCTGATTGCACGAGATATCAACTATAAAATTAACATACCTAATTAATTTTTGAAAGATACTTATAATAAAATACTCCAAAAAAATATATTACCTCCGTCCATCGCTAATGTATCAATTTTGCCATTTTGGGTCATCAACTCTTAAAGTATCCGTTTTCCTTTTTAGCAAAAGGGCCCACACATGGCCCATCACTCACAACCACTCCTCACTAATGCAATCATCCATTTTATATAAAATAATAATACTTCTTAATTCACGTGTAAAAAGTAAACGAATATGTTTGCGATGGACGGAGGGAGTAAAAAATAACATAAAAAAATTAAAAGTCGCCCTCTCAAGTGGCGATTTGTTAATTCGATTAAACACTCCTACATGCTACAACCATTTTATTTTGTTAAACCAAAATGAAAACCGGTATAAATAATTAAATTAGCCCAATAATAATAAACTATTGCATCATATCAGCAACGTAAAACACACATTATATAAATATAGTAAATTAAAATAGAGCTCCAATCTCACTAAATGAAATCCTTATAACAATCTCACATAAACAAATCAAATGGGTTAAGAAAAATCTATCTCACGAGATGAGATTCCTGTGAATTATGAAACAAATAACCTTTGACTAAGTAAAAAATGATCTCTTTTGAATGAGAAAAGCATGAACCCTCACTTTTGACTAAACTGCAATAAAGTGAAAGATAAAGTGGCGAAAGTGATATAAATTTGAAACTGATAAAAAGTGGAGTACAATAGTACTCCCTTTTACCCACTTTCCATATAATATTCCCTTAAAGGGCATGGATAATTAATAAAATAAATATTACAAATCGCTTAAAATTTCTATTGAATTTTTTTTCACAACTCATTCACCTTCTTTTTGCCATAGGAAGCTCAATACAATGAGAAATAATATTTGCAACTATGTGGATGAAGAAACGAAAACTCATATATTTAAACCTTTCATGAAAATATATGAGAAATTGTGAAAAATACCTCAATTAAAAGTTGATTTTTCAAAATGCTACCCAACATAAATTTTTTAAAGAAAAATGCCATCTTTTAAAAAAAAATCACATTTTCATTATATAATTAATTAATACATAATCTAATGTACATTCGCACATATTCCCTTGCAGCGTGGCAAATATACTAGTAAATATATATATATATATATATATATATATATATATATATATATATATATATATATATATATATATATATATATATATATTTACTAGTATATTTGCCACGCTGCAAGGGAATATGTGCGAATGTACATTAGATTATGTATTAATTAATTATATAATGAAAATGTGATTTTTTTTTAAAAGATGGCATTTTTCTTTAAAAAATTTATGTTGGGTAGCATTTTGAAAAATCAACTTTTAATTGAGGTATTTTTCACAATTTCTCATATATTTTCATGAAAGGTTTAAATATATGAGTTTTCGTTTCTTCATCCACATAGTTGCAAATATTATTTCTCATTGTATTGAGCTTCCTATGGCAAAAAGAAGGTGAATGAGTTGTGAAAACCTCAATTAAAAGTTGATTTTTCAAAATGCTACCCAACATAAATTTTTTAAAGAAAAATGCCATCTTTTAAAAAAAAATCACATTTTCATTATATAATTAATTAATACATAATCTAATGTACATTCGCACATATTCCCTTGCAGCGTGGCAAATATACTAGTAAATATATATATATATATATATATATATATATATATATATATATATATATATATATATATATATATATATATATAGTCGCTTGTAGTTTTGTATAGAAAAAATTGTGTATGAAGTTGTAAGTTAAGTATAAGCACGGAAGACATTACATGAAAAATTATGTATGTGATTGAAGACGTATTTGCGTAAGGTGTGATATGGAAATTGTATATGGGATGGTGGGCATAGTCACGGACTAAGATAATTATCTTAAAAAAAAAAAATTAGTGTGCCATTTTTTTTTAAGTGAAATGTTAAATGTGTCATTTTTGCTATGTGCCAAAATATATTTGTACCTCATAATTTCATGTGAAAACATTATATAAGTAAAATATCATAATTAATTATCTGTGAAATTTCATAATTAACACATGTATACTCATATAGAAGAAAGATTTGGGTGACACTATCTTACGATTCCTTATGTGAAGCGGATCATCTATTAATCTAATTAAATAATTTAAAAAAGTCCTTTTTAGTTGTAATGAAATTAGAAAATTAAAAAATTAATTTTAAAGTAAAATTAATTGAAACTAAATAAATTTAAAGTAGGTTTGTGCGATACCGTCTCACAAATTTCATTATGTGAAATGGACTATCCATTTACTAAAATAATAAGACGCGGGTGGCTGTATGCCAATATCAAACTCTACATCCGCGATTTCGCAGTTATGCAATTATTTTAATTATTTGATTATTATATTTTAGTTTTCTTTTTAATTTTAAAATAAATTATTTTAATATTAATTATCTTTATTATTAAAAGTAATATATATTATTATTTTATTTTTTATATCACTTATTCATGAATTAGTATTATTTTTTATTTAAAATATTATAACTTTTATTCTTTTTTAACGAATACTCATAATATAGTTTAATTATATAGTTATCACTTTTCATTGATTAGTTATCACTTTTAGTTAAAAATATTATCACTTTTTCTGCTAATTATTCATGATTCAAT
The DNA here is from genome assembly GCA_023678885.1 of Pogostemon cablin. NCBI lineage: Eukaryota > Viridiplantae > Streptophyta > Magnoliopsida > Lamiales > Lamiaceae > Pogostemon > Pogostemon cablin. The sequence goes on from CM042993.1 coordinate 13,486,067, forward strand.
TGCTCAATTATCACTTTTTCTTGAATGAATATTACTTTTTATTTAAAATTGTTATTACTTTTTAATCATCATACACATTATTTATAAAAAAGTTCGAATGAACGATTATTACTTTTTCCTTAATCATATATAACTTTTTATTAAAGTGTTATCACTTTTAATTTATCCAACAAAATTTTCATTAAATAGTTAAATTGAACTGATATCACATTTCAATGATCAGATATCACATTTTATTAAGAATATTATTACTTTTTTATCATCCTCTAATCACCTTTCTTTATTTAAATCTCTTTTCATTAAAATATTATCTTTTTTTTTATCTTAATTCAAGTAGGGAATTATCATTTTTCTTTAATCAAATATTATTTTTATTAAAAATATTAGGGTAGGTCTTGCATGAGACCGTCTCACGTGAAATAATTTTTCACTTTTTAAAATAGTTATTACTTTCGCTCTAAATCATTATCACTTTCACTATAAAAAGTTATCACTTTTTATTAATACTATCAACTGTTCATGAAATAACATTATCACTTTTCATTAATTTATTATCACTTTCCTATATAAAAGTTATCACTTTCTGACCGTTTCACATAAGTCCTTACGTGAGACGGTCTCACACAAGTTTTTACCAAAATATTATAACTTTTTTTATAAATTTATAATATTTAAATTAAAAATTAAATTATAAGAATTGAAAATGTATTGTCACATTAAAAAAAGAAAAAAATGAAAAAATGCTGAAAGAGAAAAAAAGGAAAGAAATATATGCAGTCATGAGAATGGTTGCTAGTTAATTTTCATATTTAACTGTTAACACGGGTCGGCAGGTCTTTAATTGGGTATTTTTGGATTCGTCTCACGAATTAAGATCCGTGAGACGATCTCGTACAAGTCTTTGTCATAAATTTAAGAGTAGGTCTTGCGTGAGACCGTTTCACGTGAGACCGTCTCACGTAAGACCATTTTACACTTTTTAAAATAGTTATCACTTTCGCTATAAAACACTATCACTTTCGCTATAAAATATTATCACTTTTCATTTATACTATAAATTATTCATGAAATAACATTATTATTTTTTATTACTTTTAAGGGAAAATAGAATTTTTCGTCCGTTAACTTACCTCTATTTTGAGATTGGTCCATACATTTCCTCACTTTGAAATCAGTCAACTAACTTTAAAGAATTCAATTTTTTGATCTTTGAGCTGCAATAGCAGGTGACCAATAAGTCATTGAGGACTATATTTCTTCAATTTTGAAATTAGTCAACTAACTTTACAAAATTCAGCTTTTTGGTCCTTTTAACGAGTTTTTGAAGATTTTCAACCCTAATTAACTTATATCATATCTTTATTTTGCAGAATTTTTGTTACTTTCTATTTTTCAAAATAGACATAGTGCATTACGACTATATCAGACCCAGCATGCTTTCATACATTAATTAAACATCATTAATCTCGTAATTAACCGATAAAAACAGTAGCAACATCCTGTACACCTGGCGTAGGAAACGAATCAGGGTTGTGCTGAGGTCCGCTGAAGGAACGAGATTGAACCATCACACTGCGGGACGCGTGGTTGGCTATGAGGAGCAGCTGTAAAACCTCTCGGACACCCGATAGATTGACGGTAAAAAAATATACTGTTACTGTTGAAGCGCGGAAAGTAAAGAAATTTGGCTAAAGGTAAATACAATATAAGTTCTTGATTCGGGGTTGTTTTAGAAAAATCTATGTTAATTTGTTTTTTGGAATTACCTGCTAGTAACCTGCAATAACCTATAATAGAACTGTTTTGTTGAATTAGGTAAACATAATAGACGAATTTAAAAAATTTTCAAACATAATGGACGATTTTGAAAAGGTGGGAAACCTATGGACTAAATTTAAAATTGAGCAAAGTTAATGGGCAAATAAATTTATTAACCCTACTTTTTATTATAAAAGTTATTACTTTCTGACCGCCTCATCTAAGCCCTTAAGTGAGACGATCTCACACAAGTCTTTGCCTAAATTTAAAGGGCATTGTTTGGTTGATATTAAATTTAAAAATATTAAAATTAATTATGAAAGGAATTAATTAGGCCTTAAATGTATACTATATATTTTTCTACATTTTTCTTATTTAATTTATATTTTTATTATTTAAAAATGTAATAATTTAAAATTTATTTTTTAATTTAAATTATTATAAATTTATAAAATGTGATAATATTTTTAAAAATAGTTACATTTTTTTTAATATAAAAAAATATTGATCAATTAAAAGTAATAACATTTTATTTGAACTATATTATGAATAATTAATAATATTAAAGACTTAATTACTTGAGTTCGTCTTACAAATGAAGTCCACGAAAAAGATAAGAAATAATAACCTTTATAAGTAAAAGTGACATCCAATTGATGAAAAATGATAACAGTGATGTGAACTATTTAATGAAAAGATTATACTATAAAAAAAGTGATAACATTAAAAAAAACAGTGATATCATCCTTAATAAAAAGTGATAAATAATTACAAAAGTGAATTTCACAAATAATTTACAGAATTGATAAAACGTATATATATTTAATAAAAGTGATACTAAGGAAAAGTGATTATTGACTAATTTAACTATTTAATAAATATAATTTGTAGGACAAATAAAAAGTGATGACATTTTTAACAAAAAATTATATGTAATCAATGAAAAGTGATAACTGTCTAATTACATAATTTTATGAACCTTTGTGAGATAAATAAAATTTTATAATAATTTTAATAATAAAAAAGAGACATAATTAATAAAAAGTGATAATCGATGAAGTAAATTATTTTATGATTAATTTGTAAAATGAATAAGAAGTAATAATATATATAATTAAGAATAATACCTGATAATAAATTTTTTAAAAATAAAAAATAAAAATTTAAATAATTAATAAAATAATCTCTATTAATATAATAGCAAAGTGAAAAAGTCAAAATTGAACCAATTTTTAATTTACACCTTTGATTTTAATTACTAATTCTTTTTTAATCTCATCCGTTCATCACATTACTGAATCTCATCCATTCATCACACTTATAAGATTAGATCTTGAACATTCATTTTTTTGTCATAATAATGATACCTTATTTAAAATGATACATTAATAATGATACCTTATTTAAAATTCTTATTTAATTTTTGAAATAATAATATCATATTTCACTAATTTTTATATTTTAACAAAATCCATAATATAGTTTTAACAATTAATTCATTATTAAATTATTTAATAATTACGACTACATGTATTTCAAATATGTTATGTTATATAATTAATTAATTAATAATTATAACTTATAATGTAGTTTTAACAATTAATTTATTATTAAATTATTTTATTCATTATTAATAATTTTAAATTAATATTATTGGTCCTAACATCTTAATAATTTTAAATGGAGTAATTTATATTTAAATGGATTCATGATTAAATTATTTTCTTCATTATTAATAATTTTGAATTAATATTATTGATCCTAACATCTTAATAATTTTAAATGGGTATGTGTAATCAACGGGTAATGATAAACGGATTAGAGACAGGGAGAATCATAATATATATTTTTAATGAAACGAGTACTTAAATGTGTAGTTTATATTTAAATGGATGCGAGTACGTAACAATTAATTCATTATTAAATTATTTTCTTCATTAATAATAATTTTGAATTAATATTATTCGTCCTAACATCTTAATAATTTTAAATTGGTATGTATAATCAACGGGTAATGATAAACGAGTTTTGTATGAGTATGAGTATCATAATTTTTTTTAACAAAGTGGGTACGAATATGACTAAATAAACATTAGGGTGATCACATGACATATATTTTCAAATATCTGATTTACCAAAACCTTAAAAAAAACGAGTACGGGTAGTTATACATAGGATTTATGAGTTTAGGGTTATAGGGTTTAGGGTTTAGGGTTTTAGGGTTTAAGGGTTTAGGGTTTAGGGTTTTAGGGTTTAGGGTTTTAAGGTTTTAGGGTTTTAGGATTTAAGGTTATGAGATTAGATTAATTTGACACCTTATTTACAATTATAATTAAACAATTATCAACATCACAATTATCAACGTCACTACTTAATATAATCCATATGCATAAACTAATTTTAAATGAAAATTTAGTAGTTTGTTTATTTATGATATATAATTTAGGTTATTAAAATAATTAAGTATATAATCTTTTTAATATAATATGATATATAATTTAAGTTATTAAAATAATTAAGTATATAATCTTTTTAATATAATGTTTTTTTATATTATAGATTATACATAGGGTTTATGAGTTTAGGGTTTTAGGGTTTAGGGTTTTAGGGTTTAAGGGTTTAGGGTTTATGGGTTTAGGGTTTAGGGTTTTAGGGTTTAGGGTTTAGGGTTTAGTGAACCAATTTTTTAATTTACACCTTTGATTTTGATTACTAATCCATTTTTAATGTCATCCATTTATCACATTATTGAATCTTATCAATTCATCACAATTATGAGATTAGATTTTCTTCATTATTAATAATTTTGAATTAATATTATTGATCCTAACATCTTAATAATTTTAAATGGTTATGTGTAATCAACGGGTAATGATAAACAGATTAGAGACATGGAGAATCATAATATATATTTTTAATGAAACGGGTACTTAAATGTGTAGTTTATATTTAAATGGATACGAGTACGTAACAATTAATTCATTATTAAATTATTTTCTTCATTAATAATAATTTTGAATTAATATTATTCGTCATAACATCTTAATAATTTTAAATTAGTATGTATAATCAACGGGTAATGATAAACGAGTTTTGTATGAGTATGAGTATCATAATTTTTTTAACAAAGTGGGTACGAATTTGACTAAATAAACATTAGGGTGATCACATGACAGATATTTTCGAATATCTGATTTACCAAAACCTTAAAAAGAACGAGTACGGGTAGTTATACATAGGATTTATGAGTTTAGGATTTTAGGGTTTAGGGTTTATGGTTTTAGGGTTTAAGGGTTTAGTGTTTAGGGTTTTAGGGTTTAGGGTTTTAAGGTTTTAGGGTTTAGGGTTTTAGGATTTAAGGTTATGAGATTAGATTAATTTGACATCTTATTTACAATTATAATTAAACAATTATCAACATCACAATTATCAACGTCACTACTTAATATAATCCATATGCATAAATTAATTTTAAATAAAAATTTAGTAGTTTTTTTATTTATGATATATAAGTTAAGTTATTAAAATAATTATGTATATAATCTTTTTAATATAATGTTTTTTTATATTATAGATTATACATAGGGTTTATGAGTTTAGGGTTTTAGGGTTTAGGGTTTAGGGTTTATGGGTTTAGGGTTTTAGGGTTTAGGGTTTTAGGGTTTTAGGGTTTAGGGTTTAGTGAACCAATTTTTAATTTATACCTTTGATTTTGATTACTAATCCATTTTTAATCTCATCCATTCATCACATTATTGAATCTTATCAATTCATCACAATTATGAGATTAGATTAATTTGACACCTTATATACAATTATAATTAAACAATTATCAACATCACAATTATCAACGTCCCTACTTAATATAATCCATATGCATAAACTAATTTTAAATAAAAATTTAGTAGTTTTTTTTTATTTATGATATAATTTAAGTTATTAAAATAATTAAGTATATAATCTTTTTAATATAATGTTTTTTTATATTATAGATTATATATAGGGTTTATGAGTTTAGAGTTTTAGGGTTTAAAGTTTTAGGGTTTAGGGTTTTAGGGTTTTAGGGTTTAAGGGTTTCGGGTTTATGGGTTTATGGTTTTAGGGTTTAAGGGTTTAGGGTTTAGGGTTTATGGGTTTAGGGTTTTAGGGTTTAAGGGTTTAGGGTTTTAGGGTTTAAGGGTTTAGGGTTTAGTGAATCAATTTTTAATTTACACCTTTGATTTTGATTACTAATCCATTTTTAATCTCATCCATTCATCACATTATTGAATCTTATCCATTCATCATAATTATGAGATTACATTAAATTGACACCTTATTTACAATTATAATTAAACAATTATCAACATCACAATTATCAACGTCACTACTTAATATAATCCATATGCATAAACTAATTTTAAATCAAAATTTTGTAGTTTTTACCTTTATCCCGTGCATCGCACGGGTTCAAAAGCTAGTTTATTAAAACAAAAAATAAACGTTTCAATTTTTAAACAATGGCAACACTTTTCCGCGCATGCTTCATTCTAATCAACTTTTTATTCTTGAGAGGCCCTATTGTGAGACGGCTTATTTGTGAAACGGATGTAAGACGGGTCAACCCATCACTAAAGTATGCTTATTTTATAAATAAAGTATGTTTAATTGCTGTTATAGTATGTTAATAATAAATCATATTATAACATGTTAAAATCATAGTTTAATGCATAATCCAGCATACTTTAAAAAACATACTTTAACAACCCATAAACATACTTTAACTCTACAATAACCATAATTTAGTGATGGGTCGACCAGTCTCACACCCGTCTAAAAAATAACCCGCCTCACAAGAGACTTTGTCTTTACTCTTATAATTATAATTTATTAATATAACCAAAAAGGGCCCTCCTTTTTATTTAATTAATTTTTAATTTAATTTAAAGACAAAGACTTTGGTGAGACCGTCTCACGGATCTCCTTATGTGAGACGGATCACACATTAACTTATTAAACATATTTTAAAGGGTCATATTTGGATGTTATTAAATTAGAAAATTTAAAAATTAATTATAATTATAATTATAATTAAGCCTAGGTGGAAGCTGCCCCCTGAAGCATTGATAAATTTCGAAGAATGCAAACATGCACTATATATATATATATTCAATTTTTCATTTTTTTCTTTATATTTTTTATTATTTAATATTTTAATAATTTAAAATTTTCTATTCAATTAATTATTTTAAATTTAATTATTATAAATTCACAAGATGTGATATACCATTAATAAAAAGTGATAACGATGCTGTGAATTATTTCATGAACAATATATAGTATAAATGAAAATGATTTTACTTAAAATAAAAGTGAAAACATCTTTAATTTAGTAGAACGTATCAGCACTGGTTAGTGAAAGATCCTTACCAAAAAGTGATAACTAATTAAGAAAGAGTATTTCACGTACAATTTACTGGATTAATAAAAAGTGATAGCATCTCTAATAAAAAGTGATAATTAATTTAAAAAGTGTATTTCACGAACAATTTACTGGAATAATAAAAAGTGATAACTTTTTTAATAAAAAGTTATTCATAATAAAACAAAATTGATATCCATTTAATTAAATTATTTCACGAATAATTCACTAATATAATTACATAAAGTGATAACATTTTTAAAAAAATGTGATAACATCTTTAATAAAAAGTGATAACTAATTACAGAAGTGAATTTCACGAATAATTTATTGAATTTATATAATGTGATAATATTTTTAATAAAAGTGATACTAATAAAAAGGAATAACTGATCAATTGGACTATTTCATAAATAATTAGTAGGATTGATAAAAAGTGATAATATTTTTAATAAATAGTGATATTTGATCAATGCAAAGTGATAATCATCTAATTGCATTACTTTATAAACTATTCGTGAGAGGAATAAAAGGTGATAACAATTAAAAAAGAGATATCTAATTTATAAAAAGTAATAATTAATTAAATAAACTATTTTATGATTAATTTGTTGAATGAAGTGATAATATTTATAATAAAAGATGCTTAATTATGAATGTTTTGAAAATAAAAATATATAAATTTAATAATAAGTACTACTAGGTACAATTTATACCCCATTATTACTAATAGATACAATAGGTTAAAAATATTATTTATTAATACATTATTAATGAGTGAAATATCCTTCTTATCCTTATTTTAGTTGTGTTCAAAAATAATTTAAAAGAATATGATTTTTAATGTTATATTATAAAGAAAATCATCCCATGATTTACCCCTAAAAATAAGTGGAAGTTTAATGAAATTAACAAAATTCCTAAAATTTCTCATTCCAAATTTGATTGAAAGCCCGTATGTTGATTGATATCATCATGGGGATACTTTCTCACATGTGTGTTCAAAAATTAATAAACATGGAGTTCAGGATATTGTATTCAGGAATTCAAATATGTAGTGTTCAGAATATATATGTTCAAATTTAATAATCAATTTTCTCCCACTTAAAAAGACCTGTATGTTGGCGTGTGTTTAGAAATTCATAAACATAGTGTTCAGAATATTTGTATTCAAGGAATTCATATATAAGATGTTCAAGATACTTATGTTTAGGATAAATAATCAATTTTCTCTCACTTACAAAGGTGTTGAATTATGTGAGTAAAACACTCATTTCTGAATACATAGAAACTAATGACAATCTTCAACTTCTAATGACAAACTTTTGAATACCAACTTCTAATGACAAACTCAATAATCCAATTTTTAAACCACGGAACTAATAACAATATTCAATTTCTAAACTTTTGAATACCAACAAGATCAACATAATCAATGCCAACTGGCGCCAATAACCATAGATACCATAACCTGTTTTCCAGTTATTCAAGATAACCACCTTCTTCACAGCTTCGAACAACAGAAACAGAGCAAAAATCATCAACAGTCTCTGTACATTCTTGTTCCTCGCCCTCACCAAACCCTGAGTTACAAAAGCCAGCACCAATCCCACAATCGTGTACAAGAATCCAATTGCAAATTCCTCTGCCCCCAATTGCATCCTTGAGCCCTGGTAAAAAAATATCAACTTCGATGGATCTTGTCTATCGGCTATGAACATCGATATTTTTTGAATTATGTTGAACATCGGCCCCGAAACACTGAAGAAGTAGACGAAGATCGTGCCCGCCATCCAAATGTTCTTGTCGTCCAAGAATGTGTTCCCAGAGATGAGCTTCTTGATGAAGAATGGAGTCCAGATCAAAGCAACAACAACTATAAAAAAGATCTATTTTTTCGACACGACGGGCGGGCGATTGATGAGTTCAACAGAGGGTTGTGTTCTCGATTCGATGAATTCGGCCATGGATTCTGTCAGTCTTGCGTAGTCGGAGGAGTCCATTTGGATTGAGTCAGTTTTCAGATCAGGGGCGGTGGGAGAAATTAGGAAAATTCAGGGAAGACAGTTTACCCCAAATAGGGCAAACGAGGCTTGTGATTCCTGAAATTCAATATCGAAAAAGAAAATTTCAAAAATTTTATTAGGGTTGTTTAATTGGAAAGAGGAGGAAACGGGGGAGGATTCGGATTGAGAGTGGGGAGAGAGAGATAGCTCGGCTTTGGAATGAAGCTGGTGAGCGTCAAAGAAGACGAGGGAGTGGAAAGGGTGAGAAGTGGGGAGGGAGAGAATGCGACGGGAGGAGTGCATGTGGGGGACTGAGAGATTGAAAGGCGGAGAGTTTAGAGACGAGGGGGTTAGAGGAAAGGGAAGTGGCGGAAAGTAAGAAAAAGGTGTTGAGGAGGACAGCGGCGGCCATTATCGCCGGAGAAGAGAGAGAGCGATGGAGGGGGAGTAATTTTTGTAGAGAGAAAAAACTAATATAGGAAATGAATTGATAATTTAAACTTGAATTTCTAATTATCATATTAACTAAATATGTATTCAACTAGGTATGTATAAAGGGGTAGTTAGGACTTTTTATTAGATATTTTTGTATTTGGTAGTAATAAAATATATATAATGTATCTAGTAGTAATATTAAGGTATATTTTGTACTACACAGTAATAATTCCATTTAATAATTAATAAAAGGGACACTTACTATTGGATACATAAAATAATGCATAATTACTACTCCCTCCGTTCCATAAAGAAGTTCACAGTTATTGTAGATACGGAGTTTAAGAAAAAGTTGATTTTTGGGGTAGTTTGGTATTTTTAGATAATAAATAAATTATAAAGTAAGTTATGTGAGTTGTAAAGGGCTGGCAATTTTGAAATTAAAGTGTGTTGTGGGGTTATTGATTTGTGTGTATTTCCTTATTTGGGGGTGTGAACTTGTTTATGGGATGGACAAAAATAGAAAGTGTGAATTTATTTATGAGACGGAGGGAGTATAAACTACATGACTCAAAGCATTATTACTCATAACTACACAATTATGATTGTGATATCATAAATACCCCTATGTGCTTGCACAAATTTATTTTGCACAATTTGGTTTGCACAATTTTGTTTTGCACAATTTGTTTTCCACAATTTTGTTTTTGCACATTTTAAGTTCCGGCGAAGGTTCGGCAGCCGGCGGCGGAGGTCAGGCAGCGGTCCGGTGGAGGCTCGGCGACTAGCCGGCGGCGGTCCGGCGACAGCCGCTGGCGGTCAGGCGATGGGTGGGTGAGGGGTAGGATTTGTGGTTTAAAGGTGTGTGAGATTATAAGGTTATATGTGGTATTTTACTTTAATATTTTATATGTGAGAGTAATTATTTGAACTCATTGTATTTTATAATAATTTAGGATAAAAATATTTATCTATGAGTGATTTTCCCTTAATAAAATTACTTACTAAATAAATTACGAAAAAATAAAAAGGTGAAGCTTTGTTTACGCATACAGCAAAATGGAGGGCGGCCATGCTGGAGTATTAGTTTGAAATTTCCTTCTTAATTATAATTATTTAAGATAATCAAACAAGGCCCTTACTTTTATTTAATTTTTATTTAATTGAATTTAAAATATATTATTTTTTACTCATGAATGATCCGTCTTACATAATAAGATCCGTGAGGCGGTCTCACCGAAGATCTACCCTAATTTAAAATATACTCAGTTTTTTATGAATAATTGGTCTCACGTAAGAGGAGTCATGAGACACTCCACAAGAGCTACCCTTCAAATAAAAACGATTCAGATAAAAATGAATTCCTCCATTCTGATAATGATAATATTTTCTCTCTCAACAAATGTATAATCAATCATCTTTTCGACGTCAATTGCGCGTGATTTTTTTTCTAGTCATTTCTTTGTCTTCCTCACAACTTTCCCCTCCCTTTTTTTAATTGAAATTAATATGATTTAGTCATCGGAAATTAAAAAATACTTCATTTGTCCATCAATAAGAAAATTATTAAATTTTGACAAATTTTCTTGTAAGACATTATATTTGTGAGATAATTTATGAGACGTGTTAAAGTATGCATATTATGTACATAAAGTATGCTTAATGATTGTTAAAGTATGTTTTCTATTATGATAAATGATGAATTAAAGTATAAGATTTTAACGTGTTATAATATCATCATTCATTATTGATATACTTTAACTACAAATAAGTATACTTTACATATTTAATAAGCATGCTTTAGTAATGGGTTGACTCGTCTCACAAAAAATCCGTCTCACAAGAAAGTGTCTCTTTAATTTTATACTCCCTTCGTCCCAGGCTAAGAGGGTCATTTTACCATTTTGGTCGTCCCACCCAAAGAGTCTCATTTCTTTTTTTGGACACATGGGACCTACCCACACCCACTAATACATTTAAAACATGGGCCCCCACACCCACTAATACAACTATCCACTACATATTAAATAATAATACTCCTTAATCCACGTGCCCAAAAGCAAATGAGACTCTTAGCCTGGGACGAAGGGAGTATATAGTAGTATTTTTATTTTATATAAAATGGTTGTTAGTTGTATTAGTAATGAATGGTTGGCCATGTGTGGGTTATTTTTACTAAAAATGAATACATTTAGGTTGTATTTGGATTGAGTCATTTCAAATAAAATAGATTTGAAAATGAGTGGATTTTAAATTTCTTGTATTTTAAGTTAATTCATTTGAATTCCACTGTTTGGATGAATTATGGATTTATCAAAAGATTTTCAAATTCATAATTCTACAATTATTTTTTAATTTTTAAAATAAAATTTTATACTCACTCCGTCCACTTAAAAGGTATCCGTTTTTCCTATTTAATAAAAAAGTACACAATATATCCCACCACTTCCCTCTAATACAACTACCCAATTTACATATAATAATAATACTTCTTAAAAGCAAATGAATACCTTAGAACCGGACGGAGGGAGTAAATGATAAATAAAAATAATGAATTTTTCTTATTTTAAATATTTATATCTAAAAATTTACTAAATTTTTTTTAGGAGAGGGGTGGGGGTATGTTGGGTAATAAAATTTTTTTTATTTAAATATTAAAATTTTATAAAAAAAAATTGGAAGGTGGGTAAGGGTACGTTGGATGGTAATATTTTTATTATTTAAATAAAATTTAAAATTTATAAAAAAACGGAGTTAATTACATTAAAAGTCCCCATATTTTCGCAAATTGTGAATTAATCTAAATTTTTCAATATTTAAAAATAAGTTATCGACCTTAAACTCATTTTGCAAATCAAGTCATTGGGCAGCTGAAGGCCTGCTGACACGATCAACGAAGGACCATATTACCTTCCCATTGTGCTCTCTTGCTACCCCACCCAAGCCAGTACCAGACCCTAATCTAACAGAGGCATTAGTGTTAATCTTGATAACCTCACGTTCTGGTGGTTTCTATCTATCCGCTCCAAGTACAGTTGGTGTCAAGACTTTAGGTGTGTAACATCTTACTTTCAAGTAATCCTGTACATGGCAATGTGAGGTCAACACAACATGTTCCGGATTCATTTCTTTATTCTGAGAATGTTTAAGAAATAGTTCAATTGGATGATTATATTTTTTTTTATGAAGTATCTCATTTTATTATATAAATGTTATCACTTTTTATTTGTATTAAAAATTATTTGTGCATGAAATAGTTCAATGGATAGTTATCAATTTTCCATGATGAGATATCACTTTATATTAAAAAGGTTATCACTTTTTATATGTCCTAATTACTTACAAAATAGTTAAATTGGATAATTATCACTTTTCCTTTGATCAAATATAATATTTTATTATTAATGTTATCACTTTTTATTTGTCCTAGAAAAATGTTCGTGCATGAAATAGTTCAATTGATAGTTATCACTTTTTTATAACACATGTATCACTTTAATAAAAATATTTCTCCTTTTTTATTCATCTTACGAATTGTCAATGAAATAATTAACTCAACGTATAGGTTTAAAAACTATACACTTGATTTTTTAAATATTTTTTTTTCAATTTAGGAGATCAATTAAAATCTTCATATTTAGTGTATAAATTTGCATCTTTATCTTCATCCTTCATTATAAAATTTCGATACTTGATTACCAAAACGTATACATTTGACTACTAAGACTTATAGATTTAATTATTCACATAAATAATTTAAGCTCCTTAATTTTCAATGAAAGAGATCAGTTCAAATCTTCATTTTCAGTGTCATAAATTCACATCTTCATCCTTTATTATAAAATTTATACACTTGACTACTAAAACATATACATTTGATTAATAAAACTTATACACTTGATTGTTAATAGAAGTAAATTAAACTCCTTAATTTTCAATGAGGAAGATCAATTCAAATCTTCATCTTCAATGTAATAAATCTGCACATTCATCCTTCATTATAAAATTTATATAATTGATTACTAAAACTTATACACTACACTACTAAAACTTATACACTTGACTATTCGCAGAAATAATTTAAACTCATTATTTAACAAATTAATTCAAATCTTTATATTTAATGTAATAAAATTGCATCTTCATCTTCATCCTTAGTTACAATCAATATTCTTTTTTTTCAAAGATAAACCCAGATGTAAAAATATAATAAATGCAGAATAAATGTGAACAAAAATAATTAAAAATAGAAAATATAAACCATTAGCAAAAGAGACACTCTCTTGTGAGACAGATTTTTTTGTGAGACTGATCGATCCATTACTAAAGTATGTTTATTATGTAGGTAAAGTATGTTTATTTGTAATTATATGTTAATAATGAATCATATTATAACACTCTAAAATCATACTTTCATCATTATTTTTCATATTTTAGAAAATATATACTTTAACAATTATTAAGAATACTTTATTTATATAATAGGCATATTTTAACACGTCTTACAAACCGTCTCACATAGGTAACGTCTCACAAGAGAGTTTGTTTTAGCAAAATTCATAAAAAAAATCACTACATCATGAAATATTAATAAAGGGTGAAGGAAAGTAGATGGAATAGAACTAGTGAACGTATCGGAGTGATGACTGATTTTACGTTTATTGCTTCGAATCAAAAACACCAAAAATTTGATCGAATGTATGGTTGCTTTCACTTACCGTGAAGGAGAGTGGCAGTAGAATCGAAAGCGAGAAAGAGAAGTCCGGTGGCATAATCAAAAGAAAAAGAAAAGAGAACGGCGGTAGAATCGAAAGGGAGAGAGAGGCGACGACGATGGCGGAAAATCGGAAGGGAAAGAGAGGAGAGCGGCGGTAGCTACACAGAGAAGTGAGAGAAAAGAGAGAAGAGAGAAGAGAGAAGAGAGAGCACGCTAAGGCAGCAAAAAAAATAAAAGAAGAAAATGAAGGAAATGATTTTATATGCTGGGTCAAGAAAATGGGTCGGATCTGGGTGAACCCTTGCACTCAGTTGTATGCAATAATTTGCCTTTTTATTTTATAAAAAAATTATAAACAAGTGATTTCATCTTAAGAACTATTTATAAAATAATTCATTAAAGTGATTTCACTTTTATTGATTCGATATTATTTTTAATTAAAATTGTTATCACTTTTTATTGAAAAATAGTTCAATTGATCTGTAATCATTTTTCATTGATCTGGTATTATTTTTAATAAAAATATTATCACATTTTATCAATTCTACAAATTGTTCATTAAATTCACCTTTTTAATTAGTTATCATTTTTTATTAAAGTTGTTTTCACTTTTTTTAAAAAATATTATCACTTTCATTTATACTATATATTGTTCATAAAATAGTTCTTAACAACACTATTACTTTTTATCAATTGGGTATCACTGAAAAGAAAGAATACCATATTTTCACTATCTCAAATTTACTGGGAACATTTATTTATATTTTGTTACTAATATACCCAAATAACATTTTTTTCCCAAAATGCTTCCACCCCTTTTCTTTTTATTGTTTTTTTACTTAATGTCGGTAATGATATCGGATACCCCACATAGGATACCGACATCATGTCCGACACTATTATTTTCTCATTGAATGTCGGTTAAGTGTTGGTTATGGTATCAGAGCCCTGATACAGGACATTGACACCATTTCTGACACCATCGTCACATAATTGAATGTCGGATTTGATGTCGGTCAAAGTGTCGGAGCTCCGACATAGAATATCGACACCGTTGTCATATCATCAAATGTCAAATTCGATGTCAATCAAGGTATTAGAGCACCAAAACAGAATACTGATATTTGGGATAAGGTTGACATTCCTTTTAAGTTAAAGGACACTTTGGTCCCAAAAATTCTCATTTGGGGTAATTTTTTTTATTACAAATATTGGGTGGCATTGATTTTTTACTATCAATATTGACCACTTTTTGGTATTGGCACAAAAGGGTATCAATTCTTATATACTCCCTACTTCCCTTGTAAAGATTTACGTTTTATATTTTGATTTGTTTCAAGATAAGGTTTACATTTTTTTTTTTCAAGTTAGACTCACACAAAATAATTAATTATTCCATGTAGGGCACACACACAACACTAATACAACAACCCACTTCACATTATACTCCCTCCGTCCCGTTTTAATATTTATGTTTGCTTTTTGCACGTTGATTAAGGAGTATAATATTTTAATGGATAGTGAGTGAAAAGATATAATATTTAATGTAAAGTGAGTAAGTGTATTTGTGTTGGATGATATATTAATTGTTTTAGGTGGGTCCCATATTTCAAAAAAGAAAACGTAAATATTGAAATGAGACGCGCAAAATAGAAATGTAAACATTGAAACGGGACAGAGGGAGTATATTATTTCTCTTACCTCACTACACATTAAAATATTGTATCTCTTAATTTATGTGCAAAAAGCAAATATAAACGTTAAATTGGAACGGTTGGAGTATTCCATATCTTAAATACTCCCCCGGCCAATGAAAATGTATTCATTTGCTTTTTAACACGTGGATTAAGGAATATTATTATTATATGTGTAGAGGGTAGTTGTATTAGAGGGAAGTGGTGGACCATAAGATGGGGCCTTTTACTCAAAAAGGAATATGGATACTTTTGAAGTGGCCATATAAAATAATAAAATGGACACCTTTCAAGTGGCTGGAGGTAGTATATAACATGTGTCATAATCATTGTTTAAATTACCTTAAGTGTGCAAATGTTTGGTCATTTGTTAAGATTTAACACTCTCCCCGTTCGCTTTAAAATGTCCTCTTTGTTTTTTATACGTGGATTAAGGAGTATTATTATTTACTCCCTTTGTCTTATAAACTAATTCACACCCCCAAATAAGGAAATACGCACAAATCTATAACCCCACAAGTCCACAACACATTTTGATTTCAAAATTGTTATCATTTACAACTCACATAACTTACTTTATAATTTATTTATTACCTAAAAGTGCAAAATTATCCCTAAAAGTAAAGCAAAAAACAACTTTCTTAAATCATATGTCTACAATAACTGTAAACTTAAATATGTGACGGGGGGAGTAATATATAGTGTGTAGTTGTATTAGAGTGTGTATAGACCCCATACTTTAATTGTATTAGTGGGTGAGTGTGTGTGGGTTCCATGTATGTAAAATGAAATGATACCCTTTAAAGCGGATGCTTAAAATAGAAAAAAATGACTTTTTAAAGGTGATGGAAGGAGTATTTAATAAAATAAGGGGGTGATTGGTACGATGGAATCAAGCAAGAATGGAATCACTACTCCTTATTTAATTCATGATCTCATGATTGGTATGAATAATGGGAATGAAAACTCAATTCCATTTAGAATCACCATTCCTTAAAATAAGGAATAGTGATTCCTCCCACCTCATGGTATTGTGCATTCCCATCATCCCATGTGCTTGGGAATTAAGTTTTTATTTTTATTTATTTTTATCCATATAGCTAATTATATATATATATATATATATATATATATATATATATATATATATATATATATATATATATATATATATTTATATATATATATATATTTATGTCACATCTTTATATATAGGATTATAAAGAGTTATAATTAATTATTTTTTTTTGCTTTTAACATGTAATTTAAAAAATTTTAGTCACAAATTGTCAGAAAAAAAAATATTAACTCACGGAAATTTTCAATAAAAAGTTCTTATATTTTGTTATTCATTTTCGTAAAAAGATAATTAAAGAAAATTTTTATTTATACTTTAATTCTTTAAAATTTTAATAAAATTTTTAATAATTACTGAAAATAAAATTAATAAATTATATATATATATATTAATAATATTTGTTAAATTGAATATAAATATATATAATATTAAATATTATTTTTATTTTTATTTTATTTTTATATATAATTTAATAACTTTTTAATATAAATAATATAAATTTTAAATTTCATTTTAATAAAAATATATGAAATTTTCAATAAATTTTAATTAATTTAAAATTATTTATATAATTTATAACTTAAATTTAACATTATAAAAATATACTGAGATTGAAATTTGTTGAAGATATATTCTATTACTTGAGTTAAATTTGAGTCATACCAATCATGATAATTATTCTTTTTTATTATTTCATTCCTATTTCTATTTCATTCATTCATGAGTTCATTTAATTTCATTCGAATTCTATTCAATCACACCAATCTAGCCGTGCGATAAATTTATATGAGACCATTAGTATGGAATGAGGCAAATTTATATGAGACCGTGTTACGATATAATCATTTTAAATTTTTATAGTTAGTGCTCACTTTTTATTAAAAATACTTTTTATTTATACTATAAATTTTTGAGATACTCTCTTGTGAGACGGGTTATTTGTGAGACGGATGTGAGACAGGTCAACCCACCACTAAAGTATGCTTATTGTATAGATAAAATATATTTATTTGTAGTTAAAGTATGTCAATGATAAATCATATTATAATAAGTTAAAATCATATTTTAATACATAATCCAACATACTTTAAAAAACATACTTTAATAACTATTAAGCATACTTTATCTAAATAACAGACATACTTTAACGAGTCTCACAAACCATCTCATGTAACTAGCGTCTCACAAGAGACTTTGTCTAAATTTTTTATAAAATAGTTCACCACAATATTATATTTTTTATTAATTGAGTAGTATTTTTCATTACTTAATATCCATTTCATGAAGTAACAAGTCTTTAACTGGTTGAATGGGGGAACCGGTTTTTTCATGGTCACTTTACTTTAAATGAAACTAATTTCAGATTCATTTTTACTAGAGATTTAACTCTAAATTTCCGTTCAATGGGGGAACTAGTTGCCATCTTTGTCGGAGTATTTTGTCTTACACTTTGTGGTCTTACTTCATCTATCACGAACATGTCGGATTCTGACAAGTTGTCTCTTTTAGCACTCAAAGCACGTTTAAATTCCGACACTCTGGCCAACAACTGGTCGGAAGAAACCTCTTTCTGTACGTGGATTGGTGTGACCTGTGGGCGGAGGCACCCGCCACGAGCCACAGGATTGGATCTCTCCGGCATGGGTTTACGGGGAACCGTTGCGAGAGAAATCGGCAACCTCTCATTCTTGTCATTCTTCAGCATCTACAGCAACAGCATCAACGGTCAAATCCCTGATGAAATCGGGAACTTGAAACGCCTTCGGGAATTAGTGATGGCCCACAATCAGCTTACTGGTCGCATTCCTCAGAGCATTGGATTTATGAGGAAACTCACGCGTTTAAGCCTTGAAAGTAATTACTTAACTGGGTATATTCCACAAACCTTATCGGCGTGTCTCAAACTCCGTACAATTGATCTCTCTTATAATAATCTCACTGGAGACATTCCTGTAACACTTGGAAACTTGTCAAACCTTGTCAAACTCAATTTACAGGCTAATCAATTTACAGGTATGCATCATTTCTTGCTGTTTTTATTACTATTAATTAAACAAGCGGGTTGACATGTGAAATCTCTTTCCACCTATTATTATTTAGTACGTCAAAAATTATTCGAAAAATAATAAATTATTAATTTTATAAATAAAAAAATTACTCTTCAAATTCTTGTCCACCCTTATTTATCAATAAATATAAAATTACTTTTTAAAGAGATAAAATATTATTTTATTAAATAATATTACTTTTTAGAAAATAATTTTTGTACTAAAGAATAATTTTATAAAATTATGGTTCACTTGAGAACTTAATTTAGACATACTCACTCTTATTATTATTTTTATAATGTATGTTTGATTTGTTTTTAAGTTAATTTAATAAATAGTTTTAAGTTAATTTAATAAATAAAATAATGTTAATCTATGTTATATTTTGACTTTCAACAAGATAAATTTAAATTTTATGTCAAAAATTAAATGTCAACCGATAAGAGAGAAGAGATGACAGAAAATAAGAAAAAAAAAATTATTATTTGAAGAGAAATAATGTATGACATGTGAAATAAGAGCAATTAATAAAGTTTGTAGTTGCACAGAAAAAAATTTACTCCTTCCATCGAAATGGAGGCGTTTTGCTATTTTGGTACATTCCTATATGAAGTGTGTATTTTTTTTAAAAAAGAATTCACACAAATTAATTATTTCTTTTTTCAATGGCCCACACATTACAATAATATATCTACTTATTTTATATTAAAATATATTTCTCTCACCTCACTATATATTAAAATATTATATCTCTTAATTTACGTGCAAAAAGTAAATGCACACATTTTAATGAGACGAAGAAAGCATTAAATTTAAATTTAAAATAATAAACTCATATCAACATATTATTGTTTGAGGAAATGTCACTCACTACCCAACTTAAATTTAGAGCAATAAAAAATGCCCTTTAATACCCCTGTTATCATCATGTCTTGAGTAAAAACTGAAATCCAAAAGTCATTTATTAATAATTAAGTTTTCGGATTATATGGTTTTAATTAATTAATATTAAATTGATTTAATTAATTTAATATTAAATTAGTAATTAATTTTAGAATTTCTCATCTACTAATTTAATTAATTAATTTCCATAAACTGATTATTTGGGTTTTATTAATTTAATATATGTGCAGTTAATAATTAATTTTAGAAATTTTCGTAAACTAATTAAATTAATTAATTAAATTTTCGGCAATTAATTATTTGAGATTATTACAAAGAGAGATATTTTTTTAAAACAAAAAATTGTATTGAAAGAAAAGTTAAAAAAATGAAATGGACAGAAATGTAAAGATAGAATTATTCATTTCAAGCTATTAATGGTTTACTTTGGGTTATTATTTTGGAATAGTTGTAATGTCAGAATTATTTTTTGAAAAAAAAAATTATGTTAATAGAAAAGTAAAAAAGCATTTGAAATAAATGTCAAATGTATTATTTCGGGCTTTCTTTTTGACTTATAATTTTGGGAAATTAAAATAAAAAGAAAAGGAGAAATGGAGCAGGTGATAAACATGTCTAAAAGGAGTCAAACATAATCTTTAATCATTTAAGGAATATTTGCATTTTTTTTATGGGAGTGGCTATTTTTTGTTTTATTATTCCTATAGTGGGCATTCTTTCTTGATCAGTCCTCACACATTCAAATTTGTACTCCTTCCGTCCCATAAAGAAGTTCACAGTTACTGTAGATACGGAGTTTAAGAAAAAGTTGTTTTTTGGGGGGTAGTTTGATATTTTTAGGTAATAAATAAATTATAAAGTAAGTTATGTGAATTGTAAAGGGGTGACAATTTTGAAATTAAAGTGTGTTGTGGGGTTATTGATTTGTATGTATTTCCTTATTTGGGGGTGTGAACTTGTTTTGGGACGGACAAAAATAGAAAGTGTGAATTTATTTATGGGACGGATGGAGTATTTGCTGTGTTATTTGGTGTTATATTTTTTATGTCACTCTATTGGATAAGTGATACGTAGGAAAGAGAATGAAACTATAATAAGTTAATCAGTAAACTCAAAGACCAGAGATTAGATTTTTTCAATCCCGAGATATATTATAGGAGATGTCATATCAAAGTAGCACGGAACATCCTGCCCTCATATTCGAAGTAGAGCTGTTAAACGAATCGAGCCGCTCGAGAGATCGGCTCGTTAAACTCGAACTCGGCTCGGTGACTACTCGAGCTCGAGTTCGAGCTCGCCCTTATACTCGTTTCCTTAACAGGCCGAGCTCGGCTCGTTTAGGCTCGATAAAAATAATAATAATTAATTAATAAATAATAATAATAAGTATTATTTAATTATATTACATTAATTATTATTAAATATAATAAAAATTAATTAAATAAAGCTCGATAGGCTCGAAAAAGCTCGAAAAAGCTCAAAAAACTCGATTCGTTTTGCTTAACCAGTCGAGTCGAGCTCGAGCTCGACTCGAGAATTACTCGCTCGAGCTCGTAATATAGCTCGTTTCCTAATCGAGCCGAGCTCGAGCTCGGCTCGATAACTACTCGAGCCGAGCTCAAGTATGTGATACTCAAGCTCGCTCGGCTCGTTTAACAGGCCTAATTCGAAGTTGGTTTGGCACGTGTACTAAAAATAAAGTATCATACCGCATATTGTACTCAAATCACCGGTATTAAAAAAAAAGCATAATGATAAACCTTTATCTAAAGTTTTAGTATGTCGAAATTTCTATTTTGTATATCAATATTGTTGCCAAAATACTGTTTTCATCAAAGTAAATCGTTTCATAATGTACCGATCGATCTCATACTAAGTAAATTTCAATCTATACTAAAATTTTAAAGTACCGATCGATCTCAAATTTAAAAATTTAGTAGGCCGGTTCAAACCGTTGCATACTAAAATTATTACTCCCCCATTCCATTAAATGATCAACATTTTACTATATTGAGCGTCTCGTTCAAAAGTCATCATTTTTCTCTTTTAATAAAATGATCCCACATATACCATACCAGTTAGTACTAATACAACCACCCACTACATATAAAATAATAATACTCTTTAATCTACGCAAAAAAAACAAATCGAGACCTATAACCGAGAAGGAGGGAGTATATAAGACACTCTCGTCGACGTACATTTACGTTTCTAATTTTCATCCTTTTAATTTTTTTTGTAATAAGAAGAGAAAGAAAGTGATACTAGAATAATTACCCCATATTATTATGTAGATTACAAAAATTATACTTTGAAACATGAACTTTTAAATATTTTATTAAGGCAAAAACTTCTGTGCACCCGGGCGCACGAACCACATTCCGTGCTAACAGAAGAAATACGCGATCATCACTGATTTGTGATGATGTGAAAGTTGTATTATATACATGTCAATGTACAATAAAATCTCCGTAAATCATGGAGACCAAATCAAAGAATAAATACAAAAGATACAATAATGTACAGAATTAAAGAAAGTCAACTATGTCCCTTATTACCCCCCGTCAAGCGTAGCGTGGGGTGCAAACCAACGCAAAGCTTGGATCTTAAAAACTGAAAAGCGGGGCGAGGGAGGCTCTTTGTAAAAATATCCGCCAACTGGAGATGAGAGGGAACAAACTGAGTGTGTATTTTTCCAGCAGAAACAAGCTCACGAATAAAGTGACAGTCAATGTCGATATGTTTAGCCCGTTTGTGAGCCACAGGATTCTGACTAAGGAAGATAGCACTCTTATTATCAGACAAGAGTATCGGTCTGCTTTGAGGCAATTGACGAAGTTCCTGCAATAAATTAGTAAGCCAAATCATTTCTGAAGCAGTATTAGCGAGAGCCCTATACTCAGATTCGCAGCTAGAACGAGCAACTGTGGGTTGCTTCTTAGCGCTCCATGAAACTAGATTTCCCCCCAAGAAGATAGAAAAACCATATGTAGATCGACGAGTCTCCAGACACCGAGCCCAGTCAGCATCAGAATAACCAACTATGGAGGTGTCTGAGCGATGAGTGAAGTCCAAGCCATAGTGAATGGTGCCCTTAACATAGCGAAGAATACGCTTGACAGCCAAGAAGTGATCGTCTGTTGGAGACTGAAGAAATTGGCTAACAGAGTTCACAGCAAAGGACAGATCGGGCCGAGTGATGGTGAGGTATTGCAAGGCACCCACAAGAGACCGATATAACGTTGGATCATTGAAGGAAGAACCGGTACTAGATAACGAGACACCGGTGGGTAGAGGTGTTGAGACAGGCTTGCTGTCCAACATTTTCGCACGCTCCAATATATCATAAGCATATTTTGCCTGACCAACAAAAAGTCCATGAGCAGTATAGGATATCTCGAGCCCCAAGAAATAGCTCAATCTACCGAGGTCCTTGATAGCAAATTCCGCATCTATACGCTTGATAAGATTCTGTAGCATTCTTGAATCATTTCCAGTGAGGATTATGTCATCGACATAAAGCAGAAGAAAAACAACGGAAGATCCTCTGTGCAAACAGAACAGGGATGAATCAGATTGTGTCGACCGAAAACCCAGAGACAAGAGAAAAGAACTAAATCTTTGAAACCAGGCCAAAGGAGCTTGACGAAGACCATATAAGGCCTTCTGTAGTCGACAAACATGATTGGGGCGCTGAGGATCAACAAAGCCGGGTGGTTGAGCCATGTAAACCGGGTTTGTGAGAACTCCATTTAAAAATGCGTTCTTGACATCTAGCTGGTATAAGGACCATCTGTGAAGAACAGAAAGAGCCAGGATGGTGCGAACAGTAGCGGCTTTGACAACAGGACTGAAAGTGTGGTGGAAATCAACACCAGGAACTTGAGTGAAACCCTGAGCAACGAGGCGTGCTTTGTGACGCTCTATAGAGCCATCTGAGCGATACTTGGTCCTAAAGACCCACTTAGAACCCACAATGTTGGTGTTAGGGGGAGGAGGAACAAGCTCCCATGTCTTGTTGCTTCGTAATGCATCAATTTCTTCATTCATGGCGCTCATCCAATGAGCAGATTTACAAGCAGATCTGAAACCACGTGGCTCGGAAGAGGCTGCAAGTGAAGATAGCAAAGCAGTGTAAGCAATGTTAACAGGGTACTTAGGCTTAAAGATACCTGCACGTCCCCTAGTAATCATCGAATGCTGAGGTGGTGACTTCGGTGGAGCATGAACCGGTGAGTTTGCATGTGAAGCAGGGACTGGTGGATCATCATGGTCCACAACTGGCACCGGTGGATCAGGAGGCACAGGACTGATAAATTCCGATTCGGTATGGAGGTGAGGTGGCCGACCATTTTGTGCAACTGTACTAGGAACAACTGGATCCAAAAAACTGGATATAGGAAGATCATGTATTGAGGATGCAGTGCCTTCGGAAAAAGGAAAAACCTGTTCATCAAACTGAGCATGCCTAGTGACATAAATGCGTGCGGAAGAGGGATCGAGACACCGAAAACCCTTGTGAATACTGCTGTACCCCAGAAATATACAAGGCAAGCTGCGAGGTGATAGTTTGTTGGCCGCATGATCACGAAGGTACGGAAAAACCCGACAGCCAAAAGGCTTGAAGATAGTATAATTTGGCACAGAATTAAACAACAGCTCAAATGGGGATTTATCTCCCAAGACAGATGAAGGAAGCCGATTGATAACATAGACAGCTGTGGCAAAGGCATCGAACCACATTGATGCAAGGGCTGAAGATTGAAATAACATAGAAAGACCTGTTTCAGTGATGTGCCTATGTTTTCTCTCAGCTCGACCATTTTGCTCCGGAGTATAGGGACATGAAATTCTATGAAATATGCCGTGACGAATCATGAACTCGTCAACTCTCTTATTTATAAATTCTGTACCCCCATCAGACTGAAACACTTTCATGGATCGAGAGAATTGATTGCAAACAAAAGTATGAAATCTAACCAACACCTCAAAGAAATCAGATTTTACACGCAAGGGATAGATCCATGAGAAACGTGAAAAATCATCCACAAATACAGCATAATAACGATAACCAGCTGATGATGTAACTGGGGCTGGTCCCCACAAATCACAGTGAACCAAGTCAAGCACAGAAGTGGCACGTTTATCATTCAATGAAAAAGATAGTTTCTTGCTTTTAGCCATTTGACAAGAAGAACAGACAGTGGGGTTCGGTAATAAAGACGTAACAGATAAATGTCCCAATTTATTTAATAATGAAATAACACCAAAATTAACATGTCCCAGACGCAAATGCCACAAATTAAAACTAGCTTTTAAAGCTTTAGGATTCAAAGAAGCAATGAGGGCCGAATTTCCTCTCTCCAGTACGTAAAGGCCCTTCTCACACTTCCCCTGAGCCAGAGTTTCTTTTGTTATTCGGTTCTGAACAGTAAAAGATTTATCAGAAAATACCACATCAACATTATGATCCGATGTCAACTTGCTAATGGAGAGAAGATTTTTAGTAATATCCGGAACCACCAATACATCCAACAAATTCACACTATTAGAAAGACGACTAGAACCAATGTGAGAGATAGGGAGAGAATGTCCATTACCAACAACAATGGAACCATTACCCGAATATGGTTGGAAGGAGTCCAGTTGAGAGCTGCGAGGAGTCATATGGGCCGATGCACCTGAATCCACGAACCAGTCTGATGCGGAGGTGCTATCTGAGACATTGCAGGCTGCACTAAAGGCGTGAGCCAGGTTCGCCATGGAGGCAGGCTGTGAATGGCCGGAACTAGCCTGTCGCTGCAGCTGGACATAACGCGGACATTTGTCCGCGTAGTGCTCACCTCGACAGAGCTGACAACGCGGAATAAAGGGCCGACGGCCACCTCCACGCCCACTGCCAGAACCACGGCGCTGGTGCGGCTGAGAACCCCCACGCGGGCGTTGCTGTCCAGTGGTGTGAGATGCAACAGAACCACTGTCGTCCACCATAAAGGCTACTGGAGTAGAAGAAGACGATGAAGACCCTTCCATAGACTTGGTCATCAAATCAAATTGAATAGCCTGGTGGAGAAGATCACGAAAGAGGGGAACATGATTCATAGCCATTCGGGTGTCCGCGAAGTTGGCGAACGCCGGACCAAGCCCTCGTAAGAACCAATGGCTCTTGTCGCTCTCTCCAACAGGCTTCTGGATGGCTGAAAGTTGGTCGCAGAGGCCCTTAAAGCGGCGACCATACTCAGCCACAGTCTGAGTGTCGCGGCGCAGGGATAACAGCTCTTCACGGAGTTGATTCGCCCGTGATGTGGATGCATGCGCAAAGGCAGACTCGAGAGCGAGCCAGGCCGATCGGAACGATGTGCAGTCAAGCACTTCCGCCATCGCCTCCGGTTCGAGAGTGGCGTAGAGAACGCCAAGTAGTTTCTGTTCCCGTAAAAACCATGCAGTGTACTCCGGGTTCGGAGAATCATCACCGGCGGCAGAGCGGATGGTGTTCGGTGGGGCGATGGAAGTACCATCAATGAGATCGGTGAGTTCAAAGGTGGTGACCATGGAGAGGAATTGGCGCTTCCACATGAGATAAGTCGAGGGAGACAGCTTGATTTGCACAAGATTAATCATAGCTGTGGTCTGATTGGAGGGGGGATTAGCAGCGGCCATGGATGAGGGAAGGAGAAGAGAGTAGAATTTCAGAATTTCAGAATGGCCGTGAGAGAAGAAAGGCCGTGGATGATCGGCAAAGCGAAGAAGATGAGAGGAGGAAGATTAGGGTTGCAGATTAGGGTTTGGGAAGAAGCTTGATACCATAACAGAAGAAATACGCGATCATCACTGATTTGTGATGATGTGAAAGTTGTATTATATACATGTCAATGTACAATAAAATCTCCGTAAATCATGGAGACCAAATCAAAGAATAAATACAAAAGATACAATAATGTACAGAATTAAAGAATGTCAACTATGTCCCTTATTACGTGCGCCTTTAAAATTTTGTGTTAAATTATATACCCTTTCGTATAAAGATGTGTACTCTTTATTTTTTAAAGAAAATTATTGTGTGTATCTGGGTGCATGGACAACACTCCGTACGTCTTTAGAATTTTGTGTTAAATTGTATACTCTTTAGTATAAAAATATGTACCCTTTATTTTCTAAAGAAAAAAAATATTAATGAAAAGTGTATACCCTTTAGAATAAAATGGTGTACCTTTTATTAATTAAAGTGTATACCCTTTAGACCAAAGCAATGTACCCTTACCCATAATACTAAATTTTAAAGGTGAACGAAATGTGTTCCCGTGCGCCCGGGCGCACGCAAGCCTCACCCTTTTATTAAATTTAAAAGTGTAAATATCTTTGCACTGGGTTCCTAACACTTTTACACCAAATTCAATTCATATATACTACTCCCTCTTACATATTTAATCTATCAATTTTACTATTTTGGGTCATTCATTATTAATTTATTCATTTCCCTTTTCAGACATATGGGACCCACACCCTCCACTAATACAAAATTACAAATAAAATATGAGACAAACCCTCTCCTTGTTGGGATAAACACACGAATAATAAAATATTCGTCTACGCAGTGGAATGATCAATTATCCCTCTTTAATATGATGCACGATAAAGAAGTAATCAACAACGAACAACACAAGCAATTTAACGTGGAAAACCTCCTCATATTATCAACAACGAACAACACAAGCAATTTAACGTGAAAAACCTCCTCAATGTGAGGAGTAAAAATCACGGGACTAAAGTCCACCAAAAACTTCACTATGAGATAAAACTCCAAGAGTTAAAATCTGTCATCACAGACATACTACCACAAACGTATCAAGACACTCAATACTTGATAACAAACAACGAGATTAGAAAGACCTCACCCAACAACACCAACTGACGTTCAGTGTCGCAACTCTAGGAAACTCAGAACCCGATCTCCACCTTCCAGAATCTACCCCTGTGAGTCCTGAACATGATGATCAAATTACTGCTCGATCCAACTGTTAGTTTGAGAGAAACGACTCTTTCCCCTCAACTGCGCCGAACTAAATCGCCCAAAAACCTGACTTCTATTTTCAGCCTATTTCCCTCAACAAAAAATTTCAAATACGATCTCCACCGTATAGAATTTACTTCCTCAAGTTTCGAACGTGTTGACCGAAATTCAGCTTGATCCGACGGTTGAAACTTCTGTTATTGCCTCTGCAATATTAATGCGCTGGATTCTCTCTCAAAAACGTGAATTTTGTTTTTACCCTCTTTTTTCTTCTATCTTCCCTCAATGACTTTTAGGGTAAGATAACACCAAGTCTCAAGCCTACTTGAACTTTTCCTCCTATTGGCCATTGGGCTCTTCCACATATGTGGAAACCCAGCCCAACCCCACTAATATAACTACCCACTATATATAAAATAATAATACTTATTAATCCACGCGCAAAAAATAAATGGATAAACAAATGAATACATTGATATTGGACAGAAGGAATACTTGTTAAAATTTATTCTTAAAATATATTAAATTAAATTAATATAAATATAAAGTTTAGTAGATATATAAATTTACTATAAATACATAGTTGGCATATCTCACATGAAAATATATAAGAACCGAATTATACTGTAAATAAGAATATTAAAATCTATTCTTAAAAGTATTAAATTAAAATAGTCATAAAATTTACTAAATCTATAATTTTTTTTAGCAAACACGATTCCATACAACACAAAATCAAAAGATGGTTTCAATTGTATAAAGACAAAGATTTGTGTGAGACCATCTCACGTAAACTCTTACGTGAGACGTATGAAAAGCGATAACTTCCATAATAAAAAGTGATACTGAATTAATGAAAGTGATAATACAACTTCATGAACAATTTATATTGTATATGAAAAGTGATAACATTTAATAGTGAAAGTGATAATATTTTATAGCGAAAGTGATAATTATTTTAAAAAGTGCAAAATGATCTCACGTCTCACGCAAGACCTACTCTTGTATAAATCATCTACAGGCAAAAAAAATCCTTTGAACACTGCCATATGTATGAAATTTATAATAATTATTAACTAATAGATTCATAGAATGACCAATGAAAATTAACCAAAATGGTGAATATCTACTGAAGTTATTATTTTAGTTCTAATGTTGAATGTCAAACAATCGAAATTTGTTGGCAAACACACACCACCCTTCACACTGCAAAACATGAAACATTACATTATTTAACAATTTTAAAAGTTATTTTAATTTCAAATTTGTCACTCTTTTTCTACACACATACCATTACTTTTTTTTATTACCTAAAAATTATGTTTTACCCTCTTAAATAAACAAAATTGGTAAAAAAAAAAAAGCAAATTTTCTCAAAAAACGTGGTGCAGTACATAGAAGGGTGGATCAGTACGGAGGGAATAATTAATTAAAATTTATACACTTTATTAGCGATTTTATAATATAATTTTGTTTGTTTTTTAATTGAAAATTAATGATCAATTGAACATAAAATAAAATTGATATATTCATTAAAAAAATACATATATATTATTGAAAAAAATTAGTAATACGAATTGGGTGCACGGAATTTTACTTCTAGGTGCACAACATATCAATCCATTTTAAAATATAATCATATCAATTCAAAATATAATCATATCATAACGAATATTGTTTTCTTATTAATTTATTTTATTAGAATTCTAATTCTCTATAACTATATTATTATTAATTTTCTTTTTACATTGTGGATCAAAAAGTTTATAATTAAGATTTAGATAAAACAACTTAGTAATAAATTATTAGTAATATTTTTTTATTAAAGTACTTAATTAACAAGGTAAAATAATTAATAATTTTTCAAATAAAAATATTTAATTAGTAATGTAAAATTAATAATGTATAAATATATTGAGAAAATTTTATGTGAAATCGTATCACGGTGAAATGAATAAAAGGTGATAATATGAAAATTTAAAAAGGGGTGAGTGATGTGTCAACCCATCACCTCACTTGGAACACACAATGGAGTATAACAGGAATTCGCTCTCTAATGATTGTATAGCTTGTTTATTAAAAGCACTTGAACATCCTTGTTTAGATTCATTTAGTATATTTATGAACAAACTTGTTAAGTATTCGAATAATATATTATTTTATTAATTTATTATTATTTATAATTAAATATTTTATATTAATATGTATAAATATGGTGGTAATAATTTAAGTGATTATCTAAACATTTAAATATATTATTTTAAATTTTATTAAATTTTATTATTTTTTTTATTAGTAAATGTTAATTGGTATGTTACTAGTTAGTTCACCAAAGACTTATACTCCAAGACATTTCTTCAAATCCTCTTATTACTCCCTTAAGAGAGTCGAACTTTGGTCACTCACTTTAGTGAGGAGCTCAATAGCTAGATGAACTAACAAATATTATTCACATAAGTCGTTTTATAAGACTTGATTCATCGTGTAATACTTATTAATAATATTATGTGTTTAGAAACAAAATCTTCTTTTGTTATTCACGAACATAAATGAGTCTTAATAAATAGTCTACGTTCAAGCTCAAATTTATGGAGTAATATTTTTTATGTTTTATTAATAATTTTTTTTTCACGGTGAATCAATGCATTATTAGTGGATTTATTGTATCTGTATCCTATCCTACCCTACCCTACCTTTACGTTCCTACAAATACCCGTAAATGTATTTGATGTGGTTTCAAAATATTTCAGGAGAGTTAAGTTCAACAATATTCTTGAATGCATCTTCTCTGGAGTATTTTGATGCTGGAGAAAATCACTTGTCTGGTGGCACAATGCATATATGCAGCTCTTGTGCGAAGCTTCGACACTTGGGCCTTTTCTCAAATCATTTTGAAGGTGAGTTCCCTTGGGGTGCTATCCCTTGTGATACCCTTAAATCGGTCTCACTGTGGGGCAACAGATTTAGAGGTATAATTCCTCCCTCAATCGCCAATTTCACCAATTTGGAGGTGTTGAACGTTGAGCAGAACAGTTTTGGGGGAAGAATCCCTTCGGAAATAGGGTATCTATCTAGTTTAACAATCTTGCGTCTTGATACAAATGAATTGAATGGCGAAGTCCCACTCTCTGTTTTCAATCTCTCCAGTTTACGAGTACTTGGACTTAATTTCAACAACCTCTCTGGCAATCTCCCATTTTCTATAGATGAAGGTCTTCCCAACATTGAGAGCATCTTAATTGGTGGTAATCAGTTCTTCGGGAGGATTCCCAGCTCAATCTCAAATCTCACCAAACTCACCATACTTGAGCTCGCTGAGAACTCATTCACGGGGCATATACCGATTACTCTTGGCAACTTGCGTCATCTACTGTGGCTGAATTTGGATAAAAATAGATTCATGAATAATCTGTCCATTCCTGACCAAGATTTTCTCTCTTCTTTGTCAGCTTCGAACCATCTGAAGTTCATAAGTGTATCATCCAATCCTATAAGCGGACTGCTCCCAGAATCCTTTGGCTCACCCAATCTATCTGCTTCTCTTCAACAGTTCCTAGCCAGGTCTTGCCAAATCAGAAGCCCACTCCCCCGTGGGATGGGCAACTTGACCAGATTAATACTCCTAGACCTAGAATCTAATGGGTTGTCAGGGCCCATTCCAGCTGCGCTTGGAGATCTAACAAGCTTGCAGAAGTTGAGAATGTATGGAAATATGCTGCAGGGATCCATCCCTTACACCATATGCAATCTGGGACATCTGTACTACGTAGATTTGGAGGGTAACCAATTGTCTGGACAACTCCCTAGTTGTCTAGGAAATCTTTCTTTGTTGAGAGAAATCTATTTGTCTTACAATGCACTCAACTTCACAATTCCATCCACTTTATGGATCGATCAGCATGTGGAGACGATATCCATATCCAGCAATTTCCTTCACGGTTCTATACCTAGAGAAATTGGCAATTTGAAGGACCTCAGAGACTTGTATCTATCTGGAAATCAACTCTCTGGAGCGATTCCAACTGGCATTTCACAGCTTCACAAACTAATCAGATTAAACCTGTCGAATAACAAATTGAATGGCCCCATACTTGATTCTTTTTCCAATTTGAAGGATCTGCAGTTCTTGGACTTGTCCCACAACCATCTCTCTGGTCCCATCCCCACCTCATTGGAGAAACTTGTGAGCCTTAAAGACTTCAATGTTTCATTCAATGAGCTCAGCGGTGAAATCCCAAATGGAGGGCCTTTCATCAACTTCACCCTGGATTATTTTGATGGTAATAAAGGATTGTGTGGAGCGCCTCGATTCAAAGTGGGGGCATGCAAACAGAGCAAGTCCGTACTGTTAAGCAAGAACAAGCTATTAAAATATGTATTACCAGTGATTGCTTCAGTTTTAGTTGTTGCCATTGTTATAATCTTGGTTATAAGACGTCGTGGTGGAAAGCTCCATCCTTTATTCGATTCGCCTCAAGTCCTCACGCATGAGAGGATCTCCTATTATGCAATTCTAAAGGCCACAAGCAACCTTGACGAAAAAAACTTGATAGGGAGAGGTAGATTCGGATTAGTATACAAGGGTAACTTTCCTGATGCAACAGTAGTCGCGGTTAAGGTTTTCGATTTAGACGTGCAGGGAACATTCGGGAGCTTTGACACCGAGTGCCAGATACTGCGCAGCGTTCGACGCAGAAATCTTGTCAAGGTTATCACTTCATGCTCCAACCTTGATTTCAAGGCCATGGTCATGGCATATATGGCTAACGGGAACCTTGAAGAATGGCTCTACTCTGACATTTGTTCCTTAAACATATTCCAAAGATTAGAAATAATGATGGACGTGGCATCTGCAGTAGAGTATCTACATGAAGGTTATACATTCCCGATTGTTCATTGTGATTTAAAGCCTAGCAACATTCTTCTAGACGAAGATATGGTTGCACATGTAGGTGACTTTGGGATTTCCAAGATCTTGACAGAAGAACAAAGAATGCAACAAACCAAGACTCTTGGTACCATTGGGTACATTGCACCAGGTACATTGAATTAACACAAACACTTGTGTAAATTGGGTTCACGGCCTGTGTCCCCCCTTCCAATCCTATATACCATATGTATTGCTAGGATGTTTAAATTAAGGGAGACTACAGGATTTACAAGGGTTTATGATGTAACTCAGTTTACAAGATACTAACTCTTCAATTAATTAGGCAATAGTTATGTATAATCATTACATTAAATCTTGGTTAACTGTTAATGCAGAGCATGGATCATCAGGACTGGTGTCGACCATGGTAGATGTGTACAGCTACGGGATCTTGTTGATGGAAGTATTTTCAAGACGAAAGCCAACAAATGAGATGTTTACAGGAGACTTAACTATGAGGAGGTGGGTGTTTGAATCATTCCCTAATTCAGTAATGCAAATTGTGGATGAAGAGTTAAAGAACATGAATGATCAAAGGGATATGGCGAGACGTGGAAGTTGCTTGACATCAATAATGGAAGTGGCTCTCGAATGCAGTGCAGATATGCCCGAGGAGAGGCCTAATATGAAAGACGTCCTTGCCCGAATGAGGAGGATCAACTCCAACTTATTAAGCCGTGAAGATCCAGAATGAATCAGAATGTTTGATTCTAGACTCTTTTGAGTCGTCTGAGCATATGTTGTCATATAATTGTATGTTTAAGAATGTTTTTGTTTATTTTGTTTCTGAATGTTTTAATATCTCGAACCTAACAATTATGGTAAATTGGGAACTTTGGATCAATCGAATTAATTGGGTGGACAAGAAACTTTACATATATATGATAAAAACAATAGAAAAAAATTCCTCAAACGATAAGAACTCATTTGTAGCACTGAAACTACCTTGTTAATTTTATCTCAACATAATACTGCATGGTATAATCTTTCTGAAGAAAAACAAATCCATAGAAAACTTCAAAGTAGCAAAAGTAACCATTGCTACTTACACACACACGCACAAAAAAAAATAAAATAAAGGCAGTCATTGTTACTTACAAAATCACTCACTTCGATTAACACACGTGTTGGGAGGATGCGGTCGTCCTTGTCGTCGGAGCTACGCCGGAACACATCGCCGGAGGTGGAGGCGACGGGAGGTGTTCAGATTCCCGTTTCAAACTCACGAAGAGTATTCTGCTCCAATCCACACTCTACGTTGGGGCTCAAGAATTAGGGATGAAAAGGGATGGGGTGTAAAACTATGGGCCAAACACATTTGGCCCAATACTTTGAGACTTGAAGACCACCATTTGGGCCAACAGGCCCAACGGGCCCAACAAATCTCTACCTTGGCCCAAATCATCCACCATCGTGGTCATCTAGGAATTCATCATTGCACCTTTTCCCGGACACCTACAAAATGAAAAACACAAAGTTAGATGCAAGATCCAGAAAATTTGACAAACACAAAGTTAGTCAACAAATGACACAAAAGTCACAAAAGTTCACATAGTCATGTAATCACATAGATTAGAACTCACAGTTCTCTTGACACACGAACAGTTCACATAGAACAAATAAGCACAAAGCTAACAAAAGATCACAAATATCACAAAGTCTAGTCACATAGACATACAAGCTATAGCATTTAAAAGTCACATAGATACACAACTTATAGTATTTAAAAGTCACACAGACACTTCACACAGAAGCACACAATCACATAGACATAAAAGTCACATAGACAATCATTTGAATACACACAACATGCTCCACATCACTAAGAGAAACAAATAAGCATGTGGACTAGGCACAAAAGCATAAAGAAACACATATGCAAATACTCCACCTCACTAGGAGCAGCCTAAAACCAAGTAAGTTTAACACATAAACAAGCACACAACATAGAAAATAAATTTCTAACAAGTTTTCACACAAGAAAACACAAATTCACAAAGAAGCACATAGATTCAAAGCGAAACAAGATAGAAAAACAAATTTCCTAAATCACATGCAGAATTAACTAGCCAATAAACACACACACAAGGTTTAAAAGGCACTAAATAATTCATACAAAAATGTATCTTAATCATAAGAATCATTCACAGCTTTGAACACCCTCTCATACACTTCATCTTCTGTTTCAAACAGATATTGAAGCCTCCTTGCCCAAATGCATTAGGAGAAGCCATAGGTGCTTAAAGTTGAGTGAATCGACTCACACAGATTCAAGAAACAACACAAACACACACACAGAGGTGAGCAAATGCTATCTTATGGCCTAAAAACGAACTCAATTCACACACGTAGCAAAAAGAGCAAAGAATTCCAGAAAAACAGATAAGCAGCGAAAGCAAACCAGGAAAAATATCACACAGATATACTCACAAGAGATTTCAAGCAAATAAAACTAGAGATAACAAGAAATTGACCAACCAGACCACAAATCACAAAAAATCCCTAATTCTATAATACAGAAATCACCACACAAGAGGACCAGCCTCCTTAAAGTATCACAAAGGAGGACCAACCGCCTTAGGGCATCACAAAGATATAACATAACTGAACAAATTAGAAAAACACAAAGTTTAAAGGAATAGAAAATCTCCCCTGAAGCGGTGGACGAACACCGTACCATCCCTATGAGCCACCGGCTTCCCTCGAAGGCTTGTTCAAGCGGCAACCGGACAAGCAACTCCCACCTTGGAGCCGCACCCTGCCAGCTACCAAGCTTGAACTCACCACAGCCTCTTCGAGTAGCAACCCACCCGTGCATCCACTTACTGAGCTACACCCCGAATAGCTACCAAACTTGAACCCTACACACAAAGTGAGACAAACAGTAGTGGGGAGTAGAAGAACCAATCTGAAAATATTTTTCAGAAAAAAGAACAGGTCCAAAATAAAAAAAAAACAAATTTGAAAATTTTGGAGCGAATCTTCCCTGTTCGGTGGAGGCCCCATATAGTAGGCTGACGATGGTGGCGCTTCCGGTGGAAGCTGGCAGAGACAGCAGGCTGACGGACGGTGACAAACAGTGAGCAGCAGCTTCCGGCGATGAACAGCCCCGATTCCACACCTCCACCCGCCGGAAGCCCTAACGACGGCTGTCCAGGCGGCGGCGTTCAGCGACGGACAGCAGGCGACGTTGAGTAGATTCCGACTTGCGAGCGACCAGCAGCGGTGACGAGCGTTCCTTGCCGCTGTAGATCGCGAATCCGGCAGGCTTTGAGCGGCGGCGGGCTGGCGGCGCGAGTAGATCCAGCGACGGACTGCGGCGGCGTATTTTCTGCAGATCGCATTCTCAGCGGCTGACAGCAGCGGCTCCGAGCGACAGCGGCGGTCAGCAACGCTCCGACGGAGGAGCAGCAACCTGGTGGAACCCTAGCCAACGAATGGCGGACAGCGGAGTTAACAAACAGAGCGGCGACGGCGGGTGGACCCCAGACGACGGGTAGCAGCGGTGGAGGATGACTGACGACCGATCAGACCAAGATCTGATACCACTGTTGGGAGAATACGGTCGTCTTTGTTGTCGGAGCTACGCCGGAATACATCGCCGGAGGTGGAGGCGACGGGAGGTGCTCAGATTCTCATTTCAAACTCATGAAGAGTATTCTGCTCCAACCCACACTCTACGTTGGGGCTCACGAATTGGGGATGAAAAGGGATGGGGTGTAAGGCTATGGGCCAAACACATTTGGCCCAATACTTTGAGACTTGAAGACCACCATTTGGACCAACAGGCCCAACGGGCCCAACAAATCTCTACCTTGGCCCAAATCATCCACCATCGTGGTCATCTAGGAATTCATCATTGCACCTTTTCCCGGACACCTACAAAATGAAAAACACAAAGTTAGATGCAAGATCCAGAAAATTTGACAAACACAAAGTTAGTCAACAAATGACACAAAAGTCACAAAAGTTCACATAGTCATGTAATCACATAGATTAGAACTCACAGTTCTCATGACACACGAACAGTTCACATAGAACAAATAAACACAAAGCTACCAAAAGATCACAAAGTCTAGTCACATAGACATACAAGCTATAGCATTTAAAAGTCACATAGATACACAACCTATAGCATTTAAAAGTCACACAGACACTTCACACAGAAGCACACGCAGTCACAAACACATAAAAGTCTCACAGACACTTCACACAGAAGCACACAATCACACAGACATAAAAGTCACATAGACAATCAACAATCAAATGTTACACCACATTTGAATACACACAACATGCTCCACATCACTAAGAGAAACAAACAAGCATGTGGACTAGGCACAAAAGCATAAAGAAACACATATGCAAATACTCCACCTCACTAGGAGTAGCCTAAAACCAAGTAAGTTTAACACATAAACAAGCACACAACATAGAAAATAAATTTCTAACAAGTTTTCACACAAGAAAACACAAATTCACAAAGAAGCACATAGATTCAAAGCGAAACAAGATAGAAAAACAAATTTCCTAAATCACATGCAGAATTAACTAGCCAATTAACACACACACAAGGTTTAAAAAGCACTAAATAATTCATACAAAAATGTATCTTAATCATAAGAATTATTCACAGCTTTGAACACCCTCTCATACACTTCATCTTCTGTTTCAAACAGATATTGAAGCCTCCTTGCCCAAATGCATTAGGAGAAGCCATAGGTGCTTAAAGTTGAGTGAATCGACTCACACAGATTCAAGAAACAACACAAACACACACACAGAGGTGAGCAAATGCTATCTTATGGCCTAAAAACGAACTCAATTCACACACGTAGCAAAAAGAGCAAAGAATTCCAGAAAAACAGATAAGCAGCGAAAGCAAACCAGGAAAAATATCACACAGATATACCCACAAGAGATTTCAAGCAAATAAAACTAGAGATAACAAGAAATTGACCAACCAGACCACAAATCACAAAAAATCCCTAATTTTATAGCACAGAAATCACCACACAAGAGGACCAGCCTCCTTAAAGTATCACAAAGGAGGACCAACCGCCTCAGGGCATCACAAAGATATAACATAACTGAACAAATCAGAAAAACACAAAGTTTAAAGGAACAGAAAATCTCCCCTGAAGCGGTGGACGAACACCGTACCATCCCTACGAGCCACCGGCTTCCCTCGAAGGCTTGTTCAAGCAGCAACCGGACAAGCAACTCCCACCTTGGAGCCGCACCCTGCCAGCTACCAAGCTTGAACTCACCACAGCCTCTTCGAGTAGCAACCCACCCGTGCATCCACTTACTGAGCTACACCCCGAATAGCTACCAAACTTGAACCCTACACACAAAGTGAGACAAACAGTAGTGGGGAGTAGAAGAACCAATCTGAAAATATTTTTCAGAAAAAAGAACAGGTCCAAAATAAAAAAAAAAACAAATTTGAAAATTTTGGAGCGAATCTTCCCAGTTCGGTGGAGGCCCCAGATAGTAGGCTGACGATGGTGGCGCTTCCGGTGGAAGCTGGCAGAGACAGCAGGCTGACGGACGGTGACAAACAGTGAGCAGCAGCTTTCGGCAATGAACAGCCCCGATTCCACACCTCCACCCGCCGGAAGCCCTAACGACGGCTGTCCAGGCGGTGGCGTTCGGCGACGGACAGCAGGCGGCGTCGAGTAGATTCCGACTTGCGAGCGACCAGCAGCGGTGACGAGCGTTCCTTGCCGCTGTAGATCACGAATCCGGCAGGCTTTGATTGGCGGCGGGCTGGCGGTGCGAGTAGATCCAGCGACGGACTGCGGCGGCGTATTTTCTGCAGATCGCATTCTAGGCGACTGACAGCAGCGGCTCCGAGCGACAGCGGCGGTCAGCAACGCTCCGACGGAGGAGCAGCAACCTGGCGGAACCCTAGCCAACGAATGGCGGACGACGGAGATAACAAACAGAGCGGCGGCGGCGGGTGGATCCCAGACGACGGGCAGCAGCGGCGGAGGATGACTGACGACCGATCAGACCAAGATCTGATACCACTGTTGGGAGAATGCGGTCGTCCTCGTTGTCGGAGCTACGCCGGAACACATCGCCGGAGGTGGAGGCGACGGGAGGTGCTCAGATTCCTGTTTCAAACTCATGAAGAGTATTCTGCTCCAACCCACACTCTACGTTGGGGCTCACGAATTGGGGATGAAAAGGGATGGAGTGTAAGGCTATGGGCCAAACACATTTGCCCTAATACTTTGAGACTTGAAGACCACCATTTGGGCCAACAGGCCCAACGGGCCTGAACAACACGTAAGTAACAATGACTGACAACCTTTATTATTTTTAAAAAAAATATTTTTTGAAGACTCCATATGAGAATTTGAAGGTCACTCATTTGAAAGACTCCATTACTGAAGTTGAGGCAATGGATCGAATATATTGTTGGCAAAAGCTCTTGCGCCCCCGGGGACATGGGAGAACACGGCCGTGTCCTCATGTGAACATAACCCTCCCCCCTCATATTCTATTTAAACCTATGTATTGCTAGGGGGTTTAAATAGTAAAGGGGCACGAAAATTGCAAAGGCGCACGGTGTCCCCGTGGGGACAAGAGCCTCACTCTATATTGTTAAAGGCTGAAGGAATGAATATCTTGCCACACTACCAAAGCTGAACCTCCAACCCGGAAGTCCAGAGCCAAGGCTGAACCTCCAACATTCAGAGTCTGAACCATCGTTAGCCAAGTAGAAGAGAATTAAAAGAAGCTGAACACCGAAGGAAAGAAGTTTGAACCGAAGGCACATCAACAAACCCAAGGTCAGCCCCCTCCAAGATCCTCAACCTCGGGAAAAAGGGTGATGAAGATGAAGCTGCCATTCAGTATCTAGAGAAGATCGATCCAGTTACTCTTCGAGTTTAATTATTTATCGTTTTATTTTATCTTGGACCCAAATGTGTTGGGCTTTTATGTTGGCCCTTTTATCTTGTCTTGCTAGTATTTAAACCTTATGCTCTTTGATTATTATGCTTGGATGATTTTGAGATTAAATCTTTAGGGTTTTATCCCCTTCTTCCTATAATCTTCTTTATGCTATACGCTTCCCTGCATCAAAGGGTCACCCTCAGCGAGTAACTAGGCCCATCCAGCATCATCACAAGTCACTCTCACCTGTAACAAAATGTAATGCCCTCTCAACCAAACGAAAAACCTTTAAACGAATTGGCAAAAATTGATTCCCTCTTATGCCACGTGTCTGCCGCTCATTGGAAAAGATAAGGGAAGGATCAAGCAATCATCAAAAGGTGAACCACGAAATATTCCCTCAAAGGAATGCAACACACTCATCACACAATATATAGAGTGAATTCCACAATTAAGGGGGCACTCACTTCATCTTCTCCATCATGTATTCAATATCCACCAAATTTATCTCTCTCTACATTTCCTCCATTGTAAGTTCCCTCAAAATAAAAAGATCAATGAATACAAAAGCTCTCCAGCTTACGGGTCGGAGAAAGTTACATATGTTTGATTGCATTTATTGTTTTATTCGTATCCCTGTTTTCCACCATTAATTCCAGTGGAAATCGACCAACAACACGAGTTAAATAAAATAAAATTCACCTTAAAAAAAGATATGATTCTGTAACCTCACATATATTTTTCTAATTTAATATAATACAGTTGCATGTAGTTAACCTAAATTAAGTACTAAGTTCTTGATAAAAGGAAATACATGGAAATGAAGCAAAGCAATTTGACATTTACAAAACAAGAAAATAAAATATAGAGCCAGAAAAATTCACAGTTCAATCGAACACTATAAGACTATAAAATGAATACCTCATTCCCTACCCTATGTTTATCAATTCCAAACACCAGCTCACCCTATTTTTGGATTCAACTCCATGTCGTTGCTGATCTCTGACTGGCTACAGACTCTAATCAATGTCCCGACACTCTCACCCCTAATCGCTCTTGATATATTTCCGGGTCTATTAAGAATAAACACAACCACTGTCATCAAAATAACAAATAAAATTGTGCAAGGAGACGAAGAGCCATATTTAATGCGATAGGGAATGAGCCAGCCTTACCAGGAATGTTGTTCTCTTGGCACAAAGTAATTGCAGTCAGATCCAACACAGACATTCCTTTGATATTACTTCTTGGTAAGTTAGAATATCGAGTAGCCGAGCGCTGGGATTGTGCTTCGGGTCATCATCATAAACTCCATCAACATTTGTAGCTTTCAGCACCACTTCAGCATTAACTACCAAGTACAACATTAAAGAGTTCATCATTAGTTTGTCTATTAATACCAATAGGTACTGATAAGGCTTAAATTATATGACCGTAACTACAAATCTTTTAAAAGTAATGCACTAGAGGATCGGTGAAGAATTCAAGGCTGATCCATCATCAATTTGCCCACATTTGCCTGATGTTGCTAGGAGAGATAAGACAGCAAACAGGTAGGATAAAATTCAT
This sequence comes from Pogostemon cablin, assembly GCA_023678885.1. Classification (NCBI taxonomy): domain Eukaryota; kingdom Viridiplantae; phylum Streptophyta; class Magnoliopsida; order Lamiales; family Lamiaceae; genus Pogostemon; species Pogostemon cablin. The sequence continues at coordinate 13,527,526 of CM042993.1, forward strand.
CATTTCAATTTCCATCTCGCATTAGGTGAGGATGGAGATGCAGACATGATATAAACATTTTCTTCTCATTTAAATTTGATTTAAAATCACAGAATTCTTTTAAAGAGAGGGAAACAACCACAGCATACCAGTGGACCACACATGCTGTTTCTTCTCACGAAAATTCAATTGAAACTCATAGAATTCTTTTAAAGAAAGGGAAACAATCACTGAAAGCCAGTGTGCCACATTTGTTCTCATCCTCAGCCAAAATTGCACATTTTTCTCCTATAGTTGAGGATCGCATTTATACAAGAAGGCAAGAACGCAAGCAAACTACAAGCTGATGGAATGCCGGAGTGGTCAAATTAATACTCCATTAAATTACATTTACTGCTGCTATTATTTTATGTTGAGTGGCTGTCAAACTTCCAAAGCCATAAGTCTATAAATTCAACCTAGCAAATTGTAAATAATTATTAATATTATTTTTTAATATTAATTCCACATATGAAAGTGGATGAGAGAGAGAAGTAGTTATGTAGCGGCAGTTCTTAATTCCCATCCTTTGGGAATAAATAAGACTGCGCCATGCAGTTTTCAGACATGAAAATATAATAACGCAATACGATACACACGTGAGATAACGTTGATACGTTCATACGTGTAAGAATGCAGAACGCAAACTGAGAATGCTGAGAAGCGCTCTCACCCTCTCAATTTCTCTCCCAAGATCACAACGTAAATCCAGTCATCATATTCTAGATTAATACGCATTCGTGGAACACAATCTACAGCTCCGTGTTGTATGGTTTGATCCGGAGATCACAGTCATACATGAGTATCAATAGGTTCATATGTTCTTTCTTCCGCTGCAACTTAACCCTACGGAGAAAGGTAAGTTTTCTCTATATGCATGTTTAAGGTTTGTGCTTTAGGAACGTGAGTTTTTCCAACACAAATGATAGAAAGTATCAAAATACTAGGGCAGAGGTTTCACCTAGAATCTTCTAAAAACCTTGCATTCAGTTTATCTTCATCAACCTTTAATCCAGTCTACATTGCTTATCTTATATATTTCTTTCAATACCCTTGACTCTATCATATACCGTACTTAATTTCTATTCGCTCATTGTACCATGCACAAACTAGATTTCTCAAAGTTATATTTGGATTTAGCCATTAGGAATTTAATGTTAGGAAATTTTTAATTTCCTATATAATCTAATTGTGGGCAATATATTATTATACAATTATATTAGCTATTTAATTGTTTTATAGACTTAATTAAGTGATCTAATTAAGTTGATAAGTCCATGGGCTATAATAATAATGATATGGACTAATTGAGTAGATACTCAATACTACGTGACTAGGTGATTATGGGTGGTCTAGTCAAGTAGTATATAAAGGCTCCCAGGTTATGGTCCCTAATACACTAAGCCGAACATGGTCTTCCCTTCTCCCCATCGGGAGGGATTACTACGATCCTATAAGAATAAGGAGGCTTAGTTGAGGAAGACCATAAAACCACTGATCCGAGTTCGTGTTCCGCCTAGAAGATTCATTGGATCAAGGTACGCTTCCGTATTATAGAGTAGATCTTGTTTATCATAATAGGGTTTAAGGTTTTAGGAATTATGGATATATTTCCTACAAGTGGTATCAGAGCCACCATATTTATGATTCTCTGAGATCGAAAATAATTGTATTTAGAGTCAAATATTTGTGTTTAAATCCTCATACGAAATCACATATTTTAAATCCAAATATTTTATCATGATTCACGAATTTATGCTTAGAATAATTTTTGCATTTATTTATATTTGGGCATACATTTAAATTCACATGGTAATTGAATACGTAAATAATTTGCATCGGTATAATTACCAAAAGATTATGAATAATTGAATGGGATGTTGTATATATTTGAATTACTTGATGTGTGATTCCTTTTGTTGCTATATGTTTTGTAATGGTGATATTGAAATTTGGACACAGGTGTGCAAACTTTGGACAAAACCGAATAAACTAGTCAAATCGAACCAAATTAAACAATTTGGTTTGGTTTTTGGTTTACTGTTCGGTTTATGATTTTTAAAATAAAAACTTCGATGTTCGGTTTGATTTTCGATTTTGAAATTTGAAAGTTCGGTTAATCGAAAATCGAACCGAACTTATTATTAATTATATATATATATATATATATATTAATTACCAACAATTAATTTTCTTTTTTTATCTTAAATAAAGTATTATTTAATTTTTAATATCAAAATTTACTTCAAACTTAAATAATTTCATTTATTCTACATGTTTTCTTTAGATCTTATACACTTTTATTATAAAAAAATAAAATAAAATATACATTTTCTATATATATATATATATATATATATATATATATATATATATATATATATATATATATATATATATATATATATATATATATATATATATATATATATATATATAATATTATTATTGTAGTGTACATATATTAAAGATATTTCTTTTAAGTAATGAAAATGTAATAAAATGATATAAAAAAATTAATTATAAAAAAATAATAAAAAAAAAATTCAGTTTTCGGTTAATCGAAATAACCGACCGAAATAATCGGTTCAGTTTGCATCGATTTTAAAATATTTCGGTTTGATTTTGATTTTCTAAAATATTTCGATTCGCTTTTCGATTTTGAAAATTCGATCGGTTCGATTAACCGAACCGACCGATGCACACCTCTAGATACAGTAATGAATGCTTTGTGTCGGTTTCCGTACGCCAAAGCAAAATCATGACTAAAAATAATGGTCAATGCAAGTGGGGTCATTGTGCTATTATTTTAATCAATTTTTGTTAATGGCATATTTGGTTAATGACATGTTTGCAGGAGAGATTTTCAATTTTATTATTATGTGATTATTATGGATTTGTGTATATGTGTTTACATATCTAATTATTTGAAACTCATGTTGTAAGAAATGCTAGCTATAACTTCGTATAATTGCTTCGGAAAATATATATAGCCCAAGTGATTGTTAGGAAATTTTTAATTTTCTATATAATGACAATATATTCCCTTCGTCCCAAAGATATTGACACACTTTCCTTTTTGGGTTGTCCCACATAAATTGACATATTTACTTTTAAGAATATGGGACCCACTCAAAAATAATTTATTTATTTGCATGGGCCCACACACACATCACACTCACCACTAATACAACTACCCACTACACATTAAACATTATTTCTCTCACTTCACTTTACATTAAATTATTATACTCCTTAATCTCTGTGCCCAAAAAAATGCGTCAATTTCTCCGGGACGGAGGGAGTATTATTATGCAATTATATTAGCTATTTAATTGTTTTATGAATTTAATTAAGTGATCTAATTAAGTTGATAAGTCAATGGGCTATAATAATAATAATATAGGTCAATTGACTAGATACCCAATACTACGTGACTAGGTGATTATGGGTGGTCTAGTCAAGTAGTATATAAAGGCTCACAGGTTATGATCCCCAATTAATAATGTTGCTAGTGTATCTTCATGCGGGTATTGATCGACCCAAAGGTAGATTAATATCTGACCCGAAATACATAAGCACCTGTGGTGGTAAATACGTGATAATAATTTAGTTTGACATGTGAGTAATATGTCGACCCAAAAGAAGGTTATTGCTTGACAGTTTTTATTGTCAGTATTTGATCACTGCGTGAGAGCATCATTTAAATTAGTATTATTGTCCAAATCATGATACTAATGTTGTGCTCGAATCCTCAAGATGATTATAATTTATTTAAATTTTGAAAGATTATAAAATTTAATGCGAGCATGATAAATTATTTGCAATAATTCTCTGTACAATTAAGAAGTCTGCTAATTAAGTTTAATAAATATCAACAACGAAATCATACATGATGAGTGAACTTCAATAATAAGGATGAAACTAATAAGTTTTTAACAAACTTTGTCTCAATAAAGTATAAGGGCAACAAAGAGAAACCCATTTGGAATGTTGTTAAAGACAAACTAAAGAATAACCTTTTGTTTTTTTTCTAAAGGCCAGTGGAATTGTTTTATAATACACTACATTATGATTATTCGGTGTGTATAGTGTAATTAAAAGACAAAATAGAACTCCATAGAATATGGTTACTAATAGGAGAAATACTTAAGATTGTAGCTGATTGTCGTTATTTTCACCTAGATTTTAGTGCCTTTTTGTGTGTATTTTTCGTATTGTTTTATCCGTATTTTCATGTATTTTGATGGTGTTATGTATTTTCATGGGAATGTGTGAGAATGATCTTAAACATATGTATAACAGGTGAACATGGAGTAAAAATAAAGACGGGAGATCAAACAAGGAAGAAGAAACAAAAGCGCAAGAACACGGCTGGCCGTGCTGGCAACACGACTCGTGTTGCAGCACACGGCCCGTGTACCAGACACGGGCCTGTCCAGAATGATCGTACGGCGACATCTATTTATCCAACACGACCACCACTTGGCCGTGTTGCGGAGCTCGACCCGTGTTGCATCACACGGCCCGTGTACCAGGCACGGGCCTGTAAGCGGCGGCCGTACGGCGACATCTATACAATCAACACGGCCACCCTTTGGCCGTGCGACGCAGAACGACTCGTGTGCCGTTTACCCTGACACGACACGACTCGTGCCACGCAGCACGACTCGTGTCGGCTCCAGAACAGAATATTTTTTCTAATTCTTCTAGAAGATCTCCATGGGGTATAAATACCCCTCCATTCAGATTTTATAGGGGAGATCCGAATTCCAACCCTTCCACACACACCTCACACACCTTTTCCTCCATTCTTCACCTTCACCTTCATCCATTCTTCATCCTTTGGATCTTCCTTGATCCAACCATCACATCCTCCATCCAAGTAGTAGAGAAGCAAGGAAGAGAGGTGAATTGCAAGGGGAAGAAGAAGATCACCATTGGAGACATCCAAGGGAGTTTTCATCCAAACTTTGTATTGAAACCTATTGTTTATCATGTTTTGTAAGGAATTTAATGTCTATGTTAATTTTCTTATGGATATGAGAGGCTAATCTCCCTTGTGAGATTAGCAATATGAATTGTGTTGGATAATTTTTGGTATTTTGCAATTGAATGATTATGTTGATTGAGTTAATTGATTTTCTATCATTGATGCTTTAGATCTTGAGGTTTATGATGATTTGTGTGTTTAATTGTTTTAAGCATGTGATTAGATTGAGAAGTCAATTGCATATTTAGGATAATTAAGTGAATCATTTCATCAAACACTTCATGTGCATTATAGATTGTGAAGAGATTGAGAAGTCCTTCATAGTTTAGAACCCTTTGATAGAACATATCATTTATTAGATTGAGAAGTCAATAGATTATGTGAAGGGACTCTCATTTCAAGCTTTGTACCTAGTTGGAATTGTTTGAGTGAGAACCAATCCAATGAATGTCATTCCATATCCTATTCATTCCGAGAGGGAGTTTAGGTGATCTTAGTGTTGGCCCTTAGCCTTTTTCCCATGACACATATGAATTCATTGCATGATACCTAGGTTTTTCATGCTTTAAGTATTGTTAATCTCATCTCTATCTACTTGGCTCATTCATCCATCCCCATTCATCTATCCATTTATTTTATTGTCATTTCTTGATTATCTCCCCTTCTCGTTCATCTCTATAATACTATGACAAACACGAGATCGCTTAGACCCTAGTACCTTCCTCCCTGTGGTTCGATAATTTCTTTAATTGGTCATGCCCACTATATTATGGCTAATCAAATGGCGCCGTTGCCGGGGAGGTAACGGTTGCTAGTAGCTTAAAGAAGGAACGTTTAGAGCGATCTTACTAGAGACATTTTTCTTTCTTGTATTTATTATTTGTCTTTGCTTTGAAAATCTTGTTCTAATTTCTTTTATTTTGAAGGTGTATGCAAACAAGATCAATAGGGGAACAAGTTGAACCTATTGATTTAGAAATTGAACACACTTTTCGAAGAAGAAGAAATAAGAACAATACCAAAAAGAGTGATCACATGGAAAATAATCAAGATGAACGTGGCAATGTTAGGAATGATGGAGGCGGAATGCAAAATTTGCAAGATCAAGCCAATGCCAATCTTCCTCAACAAGCTTATCAACAATTTGGGGAGTTTAATAATCAAGCTTTAATTCAACAAATGGTGCAACAAGCTATGATTCAACAAGGGTTTCAACAAGCTTATGCTCCTCCACAACAAGCATATGTACCTCCACCTCCGGTGCAACATGGAATTCAAAATGATAAAGGGTGATCCGGGATTTCTTCATGCCAAGGACAATACCACAAATGATGGGACCACCAATTCATGCCAACAACTTTGAATTTAAAATGGGCTTGATTTCATTGGTGAGAGAGCAATAATTTAGTGGAGCTCCGAATGAAGATCCCAATGCTCATCTAGCTCAATTCGTTGAGATTGCTAACACCGTGAAGATGAATGGGTGAGCGAGGATTGCATCAAAATGAGGTTATTTCCGTTTTCTTTGAGGGATAGAGCAAGAACATTGCTCTCCACTCTTACTCCCGGTACGTGCAACACATGGGACGAGCTTGCATAAATGTTCTTGAACAAGTATTTCCCACCTTCCAAGACACTCCAAATGAAGAGCTTGATTACTCAATTCAAGCAATTGCCTCAAGAAAGCTTTTACGAAGCGTGGGAAAGATTTAAGGAAATGCTACGCAAGTGTCCTCAACATGGATTTCCGGAAAATCAACAAGTGGGGTTTTTCTACCAAGGTTTGGTAAATGGTCAAAGAGTGCTTGTTGATGCTTCGGCAGGTGGATCCGTACTTGGAGTAACTCCGGAAAGGGCTATTCGAATTTTTGATGAAATTGCTACAAATATCTACCAATGGCCATCGGAGAGGGTTAGTGGATGCTATGGGTTTGAGAGCTATGATAAAGGGCAACAGTTTAGTGTGAAGAGTGTGAATGTTGAGCCACAAACGCCAAGCATGGAAATGATAGTCGCGGAGGTAATGAAGCAAATGAGTTTGAACAAAGGAGTGACTAATCAAAAAGTTAATACGGTTGAAGGCCAAATGGATCAAAAGGTGCTTCCTCAAAATGGTGTTAGTGGGGAACAATGGGCTATGACAATGCCACGTATGGAGGATGTGCAATATATGCAAGGAAGAAACTACCAAGGTAATTATCAAAACAATTACCAAGGTAGTTTCAACCAAAATCAAGGAAGTTATCCACAAAGGCAAGGAGGATTCAATGGTCAAAGTAGTGGAAGCTCATACCCACAACAACAACAAAGGCAAGGAGGTTTCACTAACCAAGGAAGTGGAAGCTCTTACCCACAACAACAAAGGAGGCAAGATAATTTCTCTTATGAAAACCCAAGTAATGCGGTTGCTTATCCTCCGGGGTATCATCCGGGAGCTAAAGCGCCAAATAATGAAGGGAAGGCGACTACCGAAGAACTTCTTGAAAAGTTAATTGCTTCCAACAAAACTCAAGAGGAAATTAATGAAAGAAGATTCAAAGCTATTGAGGAAAATAGTGATAGAAGACTCAAAGCTTTGGAGTATTCGCTTGGTCAAATTGCTAGCTCAATGAGTGCAAACGAGAAAGGAAAATTTCCTTCCACCACCATTGTAAACCCAAAGGAACAATGCAAGGCAATTACCTTGAGGAGTGGAACCAATTATGATGGACCGTCAATGCCAATGAAAGATGATAAGGTGGAAGAGAAGGAGGTGGAGAAAACCTTGGTTGAAGAAGAATTAGACGTTGAAAGTGAAGTTGAGGCTAAAATGAATGAGGAACCGGAATTGATTGATAACAAGATTGTTGAAAAGAAATGGGAAAGAACCAAGACAATGAAAAAGAAGGAGGAGGAAATTGAAGTGGAAAGGGATAGTTGGGGAATTCCAAAAACACAAGTACCTATTCCTTTTCCACATCGATTTTTGAAGAAGGGCTTGGATGAAAAGTTTGCAAAGTTTTTGGAAATTTTTAAGAAAATCCACATTAATATACCCTTTGCGGATGCTTTGAGACAAATGCCCCATTATGCCAAGTTTTTGAAAGACATCATGTCAAGAAAAAGGAGCTTGGTGGAGAATGAGACAGTCAATTTGACGGAGAAATGTAGTGCAATAATTCAAAGGAAGTTGCCTCCAGAGCTCAAAGATCCGGGGAGTTTTGTTATTACACGTGAAATGGGTAAGAGTGAGGTTCATAAAGCTCTTTGTGATCTTGGGGCAAGTATCAACTTGATGCCTATGTCCATTTTCAAGAAACTTAGTATAGGGGAAGTGAAACCTACATCCGTTACATTGCAACTCGCGGATAGGTCTTTAACTTACCCTAGAGGAATAGTGGAGGATGTGTTAGTCAAAGTTGGAAAGTTTATATTCCCGGTTGATTTTGTAGTGATTGATATGGACGAGGATGCAAATGTTCCATTGATTTTGGGGCGTCCATTTTTAGCCACGGGAAGAGCTTTAATTGATGTACAAAAAGGGGAGTTGAAGTTGAGAGTAAATGAGGAGGAGGTGGTGTTCTCTTTGAAGAGTGCTATGAGGTATCCACATGAGAAAGAAGAATGTAGAAGGATTGACATGATTGATGAAGTTGTTGAAGAGAACCTACCATTCATCTTAGCTAAAGATCCTCTTGAAATGAGCATAAGCCATTCTCTTACTTTATCTTTAAACTCTAACCATTCTTTTCATTGTTTAGAAGATGAAGATATAAATGATTGTTTACATGAATTGAATGCTTGTAGGGAAATGCAAGAGGATGAAGCAAATTTGGCATACTATGGAAAGAGGGAATATCTTCCATTGGAGATAGAAAATGAGGAATCAAAATTCGATAAAGGAAAGGAAGAATTGAAGCCTCTACCCGATCACCTTAGGTATGCGTATTTGGGGGACAAGAAGACATTTCCGGTAATTGTATCATCATCTCTTTCCCCTCTAGAACTTGATAAATTGTTGAGAGTACTTCGAAGTCATAAAAGTACTATAGGGTGGAGTCTTGATGATTTAAAAGGAATAAGTCCTACCATTTGCATGCATCACATTAGGTTGATTGATGAGAACAAATCATGTATACAACCTCAACGTCGTTTGAATCCTATTATGCAAGAAGTTGTTAGGAAGGAAGTTTTAAAATGGTTAGATGCTAAAATTGTTTATTCCATTAGTGATAGTCCTCATGTAAGTCCTTTGCATGTTGTGGCTAAGAAAGGAGGGTTAACCATTGTTAAAATGGAATTTGATGAAGAACTGGCAACAAGGGTGAAACGGGGTGGAGAGTTTGTTGTGATTATAGAAAACTTAATGAAAACACTCATAAAGATCATTTCCCTTTGCCTTTTATTGATCAAATGCTTGATAGGTTGGCGGGATACAAGTATTATTGTTTTCTAGATGGTTACTCGGGGTACAACCAAATCATGATAGCCCCCGAGGATCAAGAGAAAACAACTTTTACTTGTCCGTATGGCACATTCGCTTTCTATAAATTGCCTTTTGGGTCATGCAATGAACCCGCCACCTTTCAACGTTGTATGATGGCTATTTTTGGAGGATTGATTGAAAATGTGATGGAAGTTTTTATGGATGATTTTTCCGTGTTTGGATCTACATTTGATAAATGCTTGGCTAATCTCTCTATGGTTTTGCAGCGATGTCAAGATACGAACCTAGTCTTTAATTGGGAAAAATGCCATTTTATGGTTCAAGAGGGTATCGTACTTGGTCATCATATCTCAGAAAAAGTTTTGAGAGTTGATAGAGCGAAGGTTGTAGCCATTGAACATCTTTCCCCTCCTAAAAATGAAAAAGGGGTTAGATCGTTTCTTGGTCACGCCGGATTCTATCGACGTTTTATAAAGGATTTTTCTAACATAGCCAAACCTTTATGTAAATTGCTTGAAAAAGATGTTCCATTTGAATTTAATGATGAATGTCTTGATGCTTTTAGGGTGCTTAAGGAGGCCTTAATTTCTTCACCAATACTTGTCTCTCCCGATTGGAGCAAGACTTTTGAGCTCCATTGTGATGCAAGCGACAATGCTTTGGGAGTAGTGCTAGGACAAGTGAGAGAGAAGAAGTTTCGGGCTATCTACTATGCATCCAAGACGTTCAATGCAAATCAAAAGAATTACACTACAAAGGAAAAAGAGTTTTTATCCATGGTTTATGCTTTTGAAAAATTCCGTCCATACCTAGTTGGCACGAAAACCATTGTTTATACGGATCATGCCGCCATTAGGTATTTGATGAGTAAAAAAGATGCTAAACCAAGACTAATTCGTTGGGTTCTTTTGTTGCAGGAGTTCGATGTGGAGATACGTGACAAGAAGGGAGTCGAAAATGTCATAGCCGACCACTTGTCACGCTTAGAAAATGTTGATGAAGAAGGAACCATGGAGTTCATTAAGGATGCATTCCCGGATGAAGAGATTCTTCTAGTTGATTTTCAAAGAATGTACACTTTGTGTGAGACCGGAAGGTCGTGGTATGCGGATTTTGTGAATTATCTAGCTTGTGGCCTAAAGCCGGACCATCTCACCGAATCTCGAAGGAAGAAGTTCTATCATGATGTCAAGGAATATCTATGGGATGATCCTATTTTGTTTAAGAATTGTCCGGATGGAATCATAAGGAGGTGTATTCCGGAGGAGGAGAAGTTAAGTGTAATGGAAATGTGCCATAATTCACCTTGTGGGGGGCATTTCGGATTTCAAAAGACGGGGGCTAAGATCCTTCAATCGGGGTTATTTTGGCCAACTTTGTTCAAGGATTGTAAGGAGTACATCAAGGGATGTGATAGGTGCCAAAGGATTGGAAGTATAGGGCAACGTGATGAGATTCCTATGAGGAACATTTTTGAAGTTGAAGTGTTTGATGTATGGGGATGGATTTCATGGGGCCATTTCCGCCTTCCAATGGTTACCTTTACATATTGCTTGCGGTGGATTATGTATCTAAATAGGTCAAAGCCATTCCGACAAAGACAAATGATGCTTTAGTGGTCAAGGGTTTCTTAAAGAAGAACATCTTTGCTAGATTTGGAGTGCCAAGGGCTATAATTAGTGATGGGGGATCACACTTCATCAATACGCTTATTGAGAAGTGATTATGGTTAATTTCATCTAGTTTTTAGTGTCTTTTTATGTTTATTTTCGGTTTGTTTTATCCGTATTTTGAGTCATTATTGGTGGTGTTATGTGTTTCTTGGAATTTGTGTGTGAATGAACTTATAAGTGATGAATCAGGTGAAAAAATGGAACAAAAATGGAGTCGGGAGAAAAAGAGAAGAAAAACAACACAACACGGCCGGCCGTGTCGCGTACACGGGCCGTGTCGCGTACATGGACCGTGTTCCTCACACGGGCCTGTGCCGTTAGCCGTGCGCGGAAGCCAGATAGCACAACACGGCCACCCCTATGACCGTGTGCGGCGCACGAGCCGTGCGCTGCTTGAAGCGTGCGTTGACCAGAAACCCTAAACATGACTCGGGCCGAGCAGCAGCGCACGAGCCGTGTAGGTGTTAATTGTGCTGAAAAATCCAAATTCCTTCTAGAAGGCCCATGGGGGTATAAATACCTCTCCATTCAACATTTTGAGAAGAACCCCTACGAAATTGAGCTGCCAACACACACCTCACACACAATTATCTTCATATTACACCTTTTCTTCATCCATTCATCATCTATCATCATCCTTTCATCAATCCACCATCATTTCACCATCCAAATCAAGTGAAGAAGCAAGGAAGATTGGGTGATCACCAAAGGAAGAAAGGAGATTCAATTGGATCCATTTCCAAGGGAGTTTTCATTCCAATTTTGTGTTAATCCTTTAGTTTACCATGATTTGTAAGAATTATAATATCTATGTTATGGATCTTATGAAGATTGTAGGCTAATCTCCCTTGTGAGATTAGCAACATGAATGTTGTTGGTTAATTTGTGGATCTATGTAATTAAATTCATATGTTGATGGGGATATTTGATTTTCTATCATTGGTGCTTATATATCTTGAGATCTATGATGTTTTGTGTGTTTGATTGTTCTAATTATATGATTAGATTGAGAAATCAATTATGTGCTTAGGATAGTCAAGTGAATCATTTCATCAAACACCTCATGTGCATTATAAATTGTAAAGTGATTGAGAAGTCCTTTATTATTTAGAACCCTTTGATAGAACATGTGATTAGTTAGATTGAGAAGTCAATTAATTATATGAAGGGATTCTTTAATTGAACTTAGTACCTAGTTGGAATAGTTTAATTGAGAACCAACCTTTGAGCTATTTTGAGATTGTGCAAATGATCTACATCCTATTCATTTCGAGAGGAAGTTTAGGTGGTATATGTGTTGGCCCTTAGTCTTAACCCTTGATACATATGAGTTTAATGCATGAGTCCATAAGTTACCACTTCATTAGTGTTGTTAATCTCACTTCTACTCAATTTGGAAAACCACTCATTCATCATTTTTATCTTGTCATTTGATTATTGCTTATCTACTTTCATTTGTTTGCATTTAATTACTTGTTTACCCAACCATCCATCTATGATTCGTTTCTATAAAATCGTGATAAACGTGATATCGCTTAAGTGCTAGCATCGACCTCCCTGTGGTTCGATAAATTCTTGAATTTTTCAACCCGACTATAAGTTATGGCTAATCAAATGGCGCCGTTACCGGGGAGGTAACAGTTGCTAGTAGCTTAAAGAATGAACGTTTAGAGCGATCTTACTAGAGACATTTTTTTCTTGTATTTATTATTTGTCTTTGCTTTGAAAATATTGTTCTAACTTCTTTTATTTTGAAGGTGTATGCAAACAAGATCAAAAGGGGAACAAGTTGAACCTATAGACTTAGAAATTGAACACACTTTTCGAAGAAGAAGAAAGGAGAACAATACCAAAAAGAGTGATCAAATGGAAAACAATCAAGATGAACGTGGCAATGTTAGGAATGATGGAGGCGGAATGCAAAATTTGCATGATCAAGCCAATGCCAATCTTCCTCAACAAGCTTATCAACAATTTGGGGAGTTTAACAATCAAGCTTTAATTCAACAAATGGTGCAACAAGCTATGATTCAACAAGGTTTTTAACAAGCTTATGTTCCTCCACAACAAGCATATGTACCACCACCTCCGGTGCAACATGGAATGCAAAATGATCAAAGGGTGATACGGGATTTCTTCATGCCAAGGGCAATTCCACAAATGATGGGACCACCAATTCATGCCAACAACTTTGAAATTAAAATGGGCTTGATTTCATTGGTGAGAGAGCAACAATTTGGTGGAGCTCCGAATGAAGATCCTAATGCTCATCTAGCTCAATTTGTGGAGATTTCCAACACCGTGAAGATGAATGGGGTGAGTGAAGATTGTATCAAGATGAGGTTATTTCCGTTTTCTTTGAGGGATAGAGCTCGAACATGGCTCTCCACTCTTACTCCCGGTACGTGAAACACATGGGACGAGCTAGCACAAATGTTTTTGAACAAGTACTTCCCACCTTCCAAGACACTTCAAATGAAAAGCTTGATTACTCAATTCAAGCAATTGCCTCAAGAAAGCTTTTATGAAGCGTGGGAAAGGTTCAAGGAAATGCTACGCAAGTGTCCACAACATGGTTTCCCGGAGAATCAACAAGTTGGATTTTTCTATCAAGGACTTGTGAATGGGCAAAGAGTGCTTGTTGATGCTTCGACAGGTGGATCTATACTCGGAGTAACTCCGGAAAGGGCTATTCGAATTTTTGATGAAATTACTACGAATGTCTACCAATGGCCATCGGAGAGGGTTAGTGGAAGCTATGGGTTTGAGAGCTATGATAAAGGGCAACAGTTTAGTGTGAAGAGTGTAAGTGTTGAACCAAGTATGCCAAGTATGGAAAAGATAGTGGCGGAAGTCGTTAAACAAATGAGCTTGAATCAAAGTGTGAACAATCAAGGAGCGAATATGGTTGAGGGGCTACAAGTCGAGCAAGGTGTGCTACCTCCGAATGTTGTGAATGGTGAACAATGAGCCAACTCTATGCCACGTGTTGAGGATGTGTCGTACATGCAAGGAAGAAACTACCAAGGGAATTACCAAAATAATTTCCAAGGTAGTTTCAACCAAAATCAAGGAAGTTATCCACCAAGGCAAGGAGGTTTAAATGGTCAAAGTAGTGGAAGCTCACACCCACAACGACAACCAAGGCAAGGAGTTTTCACTAGCCAAGGAAGTGGAAGTTCATACCCACAACAACAAAGGAGGCAAGATAATTTCTCTTATGTAAACCCAAGTAATGCGGTTGCTTATCCTCCGGGGTATCATCCGGGAGCTAAAGCGCCAAATAATGAAGGGAAGGCGACTACCGAAGAACTTCTTGAAAAGTTGATTGCTTCCAACAAAACTCAAGAGGAAGTTAATAAAAGAAGATTCAAGGCTTTTGAGGAAATTAATGAAAGACGATTCAAAGCCATTGAGGAAAATAGTGATAGAAGACTCAAAGCCTTGGAGTATTCATTTGGTCAAATGGCGAGCTCAATGAGTGCTAATGAGAAAGGGAAATTTCCGTCCACCACCATTGTAAATCCAAAGGAACAATACAAGGCAATTACCTTGAGGAGTGGAAAAAATTATGATGGACCGTCTATGCCAATGGAAGATGATAAGGTGGAAGAGAAGGAGATGGAGAAAAACTTGGTTGAAGAAGAATTAGAAGTTGAAAGTGAAGTTGAGGCTAAAATGAATGAGGAACCGGAATTGATTGATAACAAGGTTGTTGAAAAGAAATGGGAAAGAACTAAGGCAATGAAAAAGAAGGGGGAGGAAATTGAAGTGGAAAGGGATAGTTGGGGAATTCCAAAAACACAAGTACCTATTCCTTTTCCACATCGATTTTTGAAGAAGGGCTTGGATGAAAAGTTTGCAAAGTTTTTGGAAATTTTCAAGAAAATCCACATTAATATACCCTTTGCGGATGCTTTGAAACAAATGCCTCACTATGCGAAGTTTTTGAAGGACATCATGTCAAGGAAAAAGAGCTTGATAGAGAATGAGATCGTCAACTTGACGGAGGAGTGTAGTGCAATAATTCAAAGGAAGTTGCCTCCAAAGCTCAAAGATCCGGGGAGTTTTGTTATTACATGTGAAATGGGCAAGAGTGAGGTTCATAAAGCTCTTTGTGATCTTGGGGCAAGTATCAACTTGATGCCTATGTCCATTTTCAAGAAACTTGGTATAGGAAAAGTGAAACCTACATCCGTTACATTGCAACTAGCGGATAGATCTTTAACTTACCCTAGAGGAATAGTGGAGGATGTGTTAGTTAAAGTGGGAAAGTTTATATTCCCGGTTGATTTTGTAGTGCTTGATATGGACAAGGATGCAAATGTTCCATTGATTTTGGGGCGTCCATTTTTAGCCACGGGAAGAGCTTTAATTGATGTACAAAAAGGGGAGTTGAAGTTGAGAGTAAATGAGGAGGAGGTGGTGTTCTCTTTGAAGAGTGCTATGAGGTATCCAAATGAGAAAGAAGAATGTAGAAGAATCGACATGATTGATGAAGTTGTTGAAGAGAACCTACCATTCATCTTAGCTAAAGATCCTCTTGAAATGAGCATAAGCCATTCTCTTACTTTATCTTTAAACTCTAACCTTTCTTTTCATTGTTTACAAGATGAAGATATAAATGATTGTTTACATGAATTGAATGCTTGTAGGGAAATGCAAGAGGATGAAGCAAAGTTGGCATACTATGGAAAGAGGGAATATTTTCCATTAGAGGTTGAGAATGAAGAGTCAAAGGTCGATAAAGGAAAGGAAGAATTGAAGCCTCTACCCGATCACCTTAGGTATGCGTATTTGGGGGACAAGAAGACATTTCTGGTAATTGTATCATCATCCCTCTCACCTTTAGAACTTGATAAATTGTTGAGAGTACTTCGAAGTCATAAAAGTGCTATAGGGTGGAGTCTTGATGATTTAAAAGGAATAAGTCCTACCATTTGCATGCATCACATTAGGTTGATTGATGAGAACAAATCATGTATACAACGTCAAAGGCGTTTGAATCCTATTATGCAAGAAGTTGTTAGGAAGGAAGTTTTAAAATGGTTGGATGCTAAAATTGTTTATGCCATTAGTGATAGTCCTCATGTAAGTCCTTTGCATGTTGTGGCTAAGAAAGGAGGGTTAACCATTGTTAAAATGGAATTTGATGAAGAACTTGCAACAAGGGTGAAAACGGGGTGGAGAGTTTGTTGTGACTATAGAAAGTTAAATGATAATACTCATAAGGATCATTTCTCTTTGCCTTTTATTGATCAAATGCTTGATAGGTTGGCGGGATACAAGTATTATTGTTTTCTAGATGGTTACTCGGGGTACAACCAAATCATGATAGCCCCCGAGGATCAAGAGAAAACAACTTTTACTTGTCCGTATGGCACATTCGCTTTCTATAAATTGCCTTTTGGGTTGTGCAATGCTCCCGCTACCTTTCAACGATGCATGATGGCTATCTTTGGAGAATTGATTGAAAATGTTATGGAAGTCTTTATGGATGATTTTTCCGTGTTTGGATCTTCATTTGATAAATGCTTAACTAATTTGTCCATGGTCTTGCAGCGATGTTAAGATACGAACCTAGTCTTGAATTAGGAAAAATGTCACTTTATGGTTCAAGAGGGTATCGTACTTGGTCATCATATCTCAGAAAAAGGTTTGAGAGTTGATAGAGCGAAGGTTGTAGCCATTGAACATCTTCTCCCTCCTAAAAATGAAAAAGGGGTTAGATCGTTTCTTGGTCACGACGGATTCTATCGACGTTTTATAAAGAATTTTTCTAATATAGCCAAACCTTTGTGTAAATTGCTTGAAAAAGATGTTCCATTTGAATTTAATGATGAATGTCTTGATGCTTTTAGGGTGTTAAAGGAAGCTTTGATTTCTTCACCAATCCTTGTCTCTCCCGATTAGGGTTGTCAATTTTACCCGCCGGGTCGGGTTACCCGCGGGTACCCGGGTGATCGGGTAAGGATAGGGTAGGCAAAATCGGGTAGAGGATCGGGTAATACCCGCACCCGAAAAAAAATCAGCGGGTGAGGGTAGGGTACGGGTTCACATGTTATACCCGTGTACCCGACCCGATACCCGATCCGTTTACCCGTTTAAATATTAATATATATATTTTATATATATATATATATAATTACTAATTTAATATTAATATTAATATAATTACTTTAAGCATTAACACTGCTACTGTACCTACAATCCATGTAATTATATTATATTTACTATGTTAATTTCTTGTTGTTGCACTTGGATGGAATATTATTCTCTATTATGGACTTTATTTTTATGCTTCATGATTAATTTTGATGTTTTTGTGTTGATCACTTGATTGTAAAAGGAAAAAATTGATATGGGAAGTTGCGGGTCGGATGGGTTCGGGTCGGGTAGGGTTGGCCCGGTTTAGTTACTGCGGGTATCCGTATTTTACCCGTGTTATATATCCGTCTATTATTTTATTGCGGGTATCCGTATACCCGCGGGTAATCCGTTTATCCGATGGATAAACCCGTATCCTACCCGATACTGAAATTGAGGGTAATAGGGTAGGGTATGGATAGGGTAATTGGGTAGCGGGTAGTAGGTGGATTTGCTAAACCCGTACCCTACCCTACCCGTTTACATCTCTACTCCCGATTGGAGCAAACCTTTTGAACTCCATTGTGATGCAAGTGATAGTGCCTTGGGAGTAGTGCTTGGACAAGTGCAAGAGAAGAAATTTCGAGCTATCTATTATGCATCAAAGACGTTCATGCCAATCAAAAGAATTACACCACAACGGAAAAGGAGTTTCTTTCCGTAGTCTATGCTTTTGAAAAATTTCCTCCATACTTAGTTGGCACGAAAACCATTGTCTACACGGATCATGCTGCCATTAGGTATTTGATGAGTAAAAAGGA
This sequence comes from Pogostemon cablin, assembly GCA_023678885.1. Taxonomy (NCBI): domain Eukaryota; kingdom Viridiplantae; phylum Streptophyta; class Magnoliopsida; order Lamiales; family Lamiaceae; genus Pogostemon; species Pogostemon cablin. The sequence continues at coordinate 13,545,544 of CM042993.1, forward strand.
TGCTAAACCAAGACTAATTCGTTGGGTGCTTTTGTTGCAGGAGTTTGATGTGGAGATACGTGGTAAGAAGGGAGTCGAAAATGTCATAGCCGACCACTTGTCACGATTGGAGAATGTTGATGAAAAAGGAACCATGGAGCTCATAAATGATATGTTTCCGGATGAAGAGATACTTCAAGTGGATTTTTACCGGATGTACACTTTGTATGAGACCGGAAGATCGTGGTACGCGGATTTGGTAAACTACTTAGCGTGCGGTCTCAAGCCGGACCATCTCACCGAGTCAAAAAGGAAAAAGTTCTACCATGATGTTAAAGAATATTTGTGGGATGATCCTTTGTTGTTTAAGAATTGTCCGGATGGTATCATAAGGAGGTGTATTCCGGAGGAAGAAAAAGTAAGTGTCATAGAGATGTGCCATAGTTTACCATGTGGAGGACACTTTGGGTTTCAAAAGACGGGAGCTAAGATCTTACAGTCGGGATTTTTTTGGCCAACATTGTTCAAGGATTGCAAAGAATACGTCAAGGGGTGTGATAGATGCCAAAGAATTGGAAGTATTGGACAAAGAGATGAGATGCCTATGAGGAACATCTTTGAAGTTGAAGTGTTTGATGTTTGGGGGATGGACTTCATGGGACCATTTCCGCCTTCCAATGATTTTCTTTACATTTTGCTTGCGGTAGACTATGTGTCTAAATGGGTAGAAGCAATTCCTACAAGAACGAATGATGCTCTAGTTGTCAAGGCTTTCTTGAAGAAGAACATTTTTGCAAGGTTTGGAGTACCAAAGTCGATCATTAGCGATCAAGGGACTCATTTCATCAACAAGATCATTAAGAAGCTTTTGATAGGCTATGGAGTGAAGCACAAGGTGTCAACACCTTATCATCCGCAAACAAATGGTTTGGCGGAAGTATCAAATAGGCAAGTGAAGCTTGTACTTGAGAAGACAGTCAAGGGAATAGGAAGGATTGGTCTTCTAAGCTAGATGATGCGCTTTGGGCTTATAGAACGGCTTACAAGACCGCTCTTGGTTTTTCTCCGTATAAACTTGTCTATGGGAAAGCATGTCATCTTCCGGTTGAAATAGAACACAAGGCTTTATGGGCATTGAGGAAGTTGAATCTTGAGAAGAAAGAACCCGGAAAGAAAAGATGTCTTCAATTGATTGAGCTTGAAGAATTTCGTGAGGAAGCATATTCAAACTCATGAATTGTCAAGGAGAAGCTTAAAAGATGGCTTGATGAAAGAATCAAAGCAAAGGAGTTTATACCGGGGGATAAAGTACTTTTATTCAATTCTAGATTGAAAATGTTCCCCGGAAAGCTTCGTTCAAAATGGACCGGTCCATATGAGGTGATTGAAGTTAGAGAAGATGGATCTTTAATGCTTGAAGGATCGGATGGGAATTCTTTTATTGTCAATGGTCATAGGGTTAAGCATTACCATTCTCCCTCTCAAATGGAGTTGGTATATGTTGACACCTTCTTTTCTTGAGATCCGTATCCTTTTGTAGTTTAGGTTTGTACATAGTTTGTTTTGTTTTTTTTTATATTTGGTCTTTCAGGTGGATGGTGCTCATGAGAGGAAGAAGTTTTACGATTACAAGACGTGATTCATAGGGTAAATGTGGTATATCTTACCACTTTTTGCAAACTTACATCAAAATTCTAATTTCGAAATAAGTTTGGGGGGATATAGAGTGGTATGATATTACTTATATACACTTGTATCTTGTGCTTAAATTTCAAAATTTTCTCGTGAGTTTGGTATGTTTTGGTGTGTTTTTGGTTGTGTTTTAGTTTCATAATCCATCTATTTTAATGCAAATTGTTGAACTAATGATGAGAATGAGTTGTGAGCATGTTTAGGGAGCATGGGGAAGCATTGAATTGAGGAACAGGGGAATACACGACACGAGCCGAGTACAGCACACAGCCCTGTGTTGATTGGCCGTGTGCTGCAACCTTCATACACAACTCGGCCACATTCAGGCCGAGTACATAGCACGGGTCGTGTCGCGTTTCCAAGCACGGGTCGTGTTCCGCACACGGGCCTGTGCAGTTGGCCGTGTGCAGACGCCAGCAAGCAGAACTCGACCACACCTGTGGCCGTGTCCCACGCACACCCCGTGTCGGAGCCAGAACACGAACCATGTAGCAGCGCACGGGGCGAGTCGTGTCTGAGTCAGTATTAAAATAGCCGAAAGCCATTTCATTCTCCACTCTCCCATTTTTTTTCCATTCAACTCCGAATCACCAAGTTTCACCCGTTTTCATCCTAAAACACCATTGTGTGGTAAGATTGTTGGATTTAAGGTTCTCCTTTTAAATTCCAAGCACAAAATCGTTCAATTCGTACTCCGAATCCAAGGTATGTCCTTTTGAACCCTAGTTTTCAATTGAAATGTTATAGGTGTAAATTGTTGTACGAAAATTGACACATACCCATGATTGTGAAACATGAATGTGCACATTTATATATTGGATTGTGATGGAGAAGAGTAGAAATTAGATGTTCATATTGGGTGTAATGGAGAAACTCTTGAATGTTAATTGATGAAGTTCATGAAATGGAATTGATTAATTGAAAATGTTTATTTGTCATGACATTGGTATGATATTGCTTAAATGAGTAATTAGGCATATAATCTTGTAGAATTTTGTTGAAAATTGCATTGAAAAAGTGTGCCTACCAAGTGTTCGATGAAATGCCAAAGTGAGTTTGAGAAAATTTTTTTGCATGATACATGTAAGGAGATTTAAGTTATTGTGAATTTTGCTTATGTTTTGAACATGGGGTTTGAACGAGTTTGTTTATTCTAGTGTAAACTTGGAGTTGATTTGAAATTATTGAATCTTGTAGATGGCGGAAAGAAGGAGGCGAACACGTAATGAAGACTTCATCATTGTGGAAACCAATGTTGAGCTGTCTGATTTGGATGCCAAGCTTATGGAGGCTGGAATTCACCCAGATAATTTTGGTGTAGAATTTGAAGAAGGATGGGAGAAGTACGTTTTGAGGTGGCAATCGCTTTTTCCGAAGATAAGACCATCAAGGTTTCAAAACACTGAAACAATGACAGGATTGGGGATAGAGACAGACTTGAGAAGGATGTTCAGGTTGAGAAATATGGAGGAGTTCTTCGATAAAAGGCCTCCCACCTATCAAGCTTTGACAGCGGAGTTTTTGAGCACTCTTCAAGTGAAGAAGAACAGGAATGGGTATCCAATCTCCATCTCCTTCCAACTAGACAATCAATGGAGATCAAAAGTTCTTGTTGATACGTTGAATGGATGGATACATGGGATGTCCATCCTTCCCGTTTCATAACCATTTTTACTCGGGAGGCGGATTCAACCAACAGAACTGGTGGAACAAATTAGTGAATGATGGAACAGAACTACCAGATTATATCCCCAGTGCCTCGAAAGGGACAGCCATCAGAAATCCGGTGATGAGATACCTCGAGAAGATAGTGTCAAACACAGTGTTGGGGAGGTATGAAGGAGGATCAGTCGGGGAAAAACAGTTGTACCTGATGTACTGTTTACACCATGAGCTTAATGTGAACATGGCTGCCTATTTTATACAACATGCTGAGAGGGCAGCCAAGAGGCAAGCATCCCAGGGAGTGATGATTGGAGGGATTGTGACAATGATAGCTGAAGGCCTCGGGATTAACCTAAGGGGCAGAGAAGATAGAATGACAGCTGAGGGGCTCAACTATCAACAGCTTATGCGAATGGAGTTCCTAGCATTGGTAGGACAAACATATTGTTTGAGACAAGAAAAAGGAGCTCCATTCCCTCTACCTGCTTCTGAGCTCACTTCGCAATGGCAAGTGCTCAACACTCTACAGTAGTGAGGGAATTTTATCGGAACAACAGAGAAGGGATGGAAGCAGTGTTGAGGCAAATACAGGTTGTGGAGAATAGAGAGCTAGAACAGCTGAGAGCGGAACCTGTAGCCATGGAAGAAGGTGAGGAAGAAGGCAACCAAGAACAACCAGTTGAATTTGAAGAGCAAGCCCCAGAAAATCTAATCTTTGAAGAAGAAGAAGGTCCACAACAACAAGAAAGAGGAATACCTGATGCAAGATGGAACTTCATGGATGAGGAGATTAGAGGAATTAGACAAACTCAAACTCTACATGGGGATTTGATAAGAGAAATCAGAGAGGAGCAACTGAGGCAAGGAGAGCAAATTAGGGCAATACACGCAGAGCAAAGGAGGCGGGAGTATTATGAAGAGAATCTCCGGAGTCATCAGAACAACATGGAGGAGATGCTCACAATGATGTTCAACTTCCAATTTCCGTCCACGCCTCGTGCTCATATCCCGTGGGGACCAATAGCTCCTCCTCCTCCTCCTCCGAACCCGGATAATTGAGGGAGTACTTTTAGTGCTCGCCACTTATTTAGTTGCTTTTGGAATAATTAGACATTTGATGGATTTGATACTTTTATTGTTATGTTTTGGGATGTTGAGTTTATTTCTTTAGTTTGCTTTTATTTTCAATTAAGGTGGGATGTAGTACTTTTGGGAGATTGATGATGATTTGGATGTTTTGTCTTTTGTTCCGTGTTTTTGTTTGTTGATCTTTTTGTTTCGTGGTCATGTTGTTTTCATCTTTATTTGTGTTTGGTGAGTTTTGGTGGTTTGTTTAGGGAATGTGTAAGTCTTGATCATGAGTAGTAATGTGAATTGGTAATGAAGATGACAACTTATGAGTAAGAATATCTACATTTTGGAATTATGACATTATCTATTTAATGTGTTCAATTATGAGATGAATATGTTGTAATAAGTCCTTTTAAGTCGAGCATAAACTTGTGAGAATTTGAGCCTCGACCATGTACACATGGTATATCTTTTCATGAGTGGATCGGTTGAGTTTTGATAAACTAAATACTTGCTCAAAGACTTTAGGAATTAATCCGATTAGTGGAGATCGATGAAATGATTTAAGGCCATCCTTGTCATGTATAGCCATTGCCAAATATTTCCTTACCTTTAAAATCATCCCTAGTCAACCACTTTGAGCCTATAAGCCTATTTATTGTGAAGATAGCACATTACAAGCTTTAATTACCCACTTGAGCTTAAGATATATACCTTTTGTGTGAGTAATAAAGAAGATGGTGGCTAGAAAGGTGTGATGAAATAACAAAAGAGAAAGAGGAAATGGTAAATAAGTAAGAAAAAGGATGAAAAGAGCACAAGAAAGAATGGACATGCAACTTCAAAACAAGAAAATGAGCAAAGCAACAATAATATGCTCAAGTACTTAAGAATCAAAGAAAAGAGGCATGAATCTATAAGAAGCTCAAGAAATCTAAGGAAGTGATGATTAGTGCTTGTGATCAATAAAGAAAAGAAAGGAAGAAAAAGAATGTGAAGGGATGGAAGAAAGTAGCTACCTCTTCGATTACTTACACTCGTTTAGTCACTTTTATCTATATTCTTCCTACCCTACCAAAGAGCCCATCATTACATCCTTAATTAAAGACCTTTTTGATCATTGATTAAAATTTTGGTGGTTTGTGAATAGAGTCTACGAGCAAGTGTATGGTGATTCGAACCAATTGATTGAGGAGTGTTGATTTACCTTATTTAAAGAGTGTCGAGTGGCATTGATAAACTTATGTGAGGCTTAGACTAAAAGGGACTATATTACTCCTTATTCTCTTTTGATTGAACTTGTTAATTTCTCATATCATAAATCTAATATTGTAGTATGCCTTAGCATTAGTTGTAGTCCTTAGTACTATGTTTATGCTGCAACCTGTGATCATTAGGGAGTTTCTCTAGATAAAATTGTCCATTGTTCTTTATTTTCCATTGTTCGAGTACGAACAACTCTTCAAGTTTGGGGGTGTGATTATGGTTAATTTCATCTAGTTTTTAGTGTCTTTTTATATTTATTTTCGGTTTGTTTTATCCGTATTTTGAGTCATTATTGGTGGTGTTATGTGTTTCTTGGAATTTGTGTGTGAATGAACTTATAAGTGATGAATCAGGTGAAAAAACGGAACAAAAATGGAGTCGGGAGAAAAAGAGAGGAAAAACAACACAACACGGCCGGCCGTGTCGCGTACACGGGCCGTGTCACGTACACAGGCCGTGTTCCTCACATGGGCCTGTGCCGTTAGCCGTGCGCGGAAGCCAGATAGCACAACACGGCCACCCCTGTGACCGTGTGCGGCGCACGAGCCGTGCGCTGCTTGAAGCGTGCGTTGACCAGAAACCCTAAACACGACTCGAGCCGAGCAGCAGCGCACGAGCCGTGTAGGTGTTAATTGTGCTAAAAAATCCAAATTCCTTCTAGAAGGCCCATGGGGGTATAAATACCTCTCCATTCAACATTTTGAGAAGAACCCCTACGAAATTGAGCTGCCAACACACACCTCACACACAATTCTCTTCATATTACACCTTTTCTTCATCCATTCATCATCTATCATCATCCTTTCATCAATCCACCATCATTTCACCATCCAAATCAAGTGAAGAAGCAAGGAAGATTGGGTGATCACCAAAGGAAGAAAGGAGATTCAATTGGATCCATTTCCAAGGGAGTTTTCATTCCAATTTTGTGTTAATCCTTTAGTTTACCATGATTTGTAAGAATTCTAATATCTATGTTATGGATCTTATGAAGATTGTAGGCTAATCTCCCTTGTGAGATTAGCAACATGAAGGTTGTTGGTTAATTTGTGGATCTATGTAATTAAATTCATATGTTGATGGGGATATTTGATTTTCTATCATTGGTGCTTATATATCTTGAGATCTATGATGTTTTGTGTGTTTGATTGTTCTAATTATATGATTAGATTGAGAAATCAATTATGTGCTTAGGATAGTCAAGTGAATCATTTCATCAAACACCTCATGTGCATTATAAATTGTAAAGTGATTGAGAAGTCCTTTATTATTTAGAACCGTTTGATAGAACATGTGATTAGTTAGATTGAGAAGTCAATTAATTATATGAAGGGATTCTTTAATTGAACTTAGTACCTAGTTGGAATAGTTTAATTGAGAACCAACCTTTGAGCTATTTTGAGATTGTGCAAATGATCTACATCCTATTCATTTCGAGAGGAAGTTTAGGTGGTATATGTGTTGGTCCTTAGTCTTAACCCTTGATACATATGAGTTTAATGCATGAGTCCATAAGTTACCACTTCATTAGTGTTGTTAATCTCACTTCTACTCAATTTGGAAAACCACTCATTCATCATTTTTATCTTGTCATTTGATTATTGCTTGTCTACTTTCATTTGTTTGCATTTAATTACTTGTTTACCCAACCATCCATCTATGATTCGTTTCTATAAAATCGTGATAAACGTGATATCGCTTAAGTGCTAGCATCGACCTCCCTGTGGTTCGATAAATTCTTGAATTGGTCAACCCGACTACAAGTTATGGCTAATCAAGAAGCTTTTGAGTGGATATGGAGTAAAGCAAAAAGTTTCAACACCTTACCATCCTCAAACAAATGGCTTGGCAAAAGTGTCAAATAGACAAGTGAAGCTTGTTCTTCAAAAGACGGTCAATGGAAATTGAAAAGATTGGTCTTCTAGGTTAGATGATACTTTATGGGCTTATCGAACGGCTTACAAAACCGCTCTTGGATTTTCTCCTTATAAACTTGTTTATGGGAAGGCTTGCCATTTACCCGTGGAGTTGGAACACAAAGCATTATGGGCCCTTCGGAAGTTGAATTTTGATGAAAAGGAATCCGGGAAGAAAAGGTGCCTCCAATTGATTGAATTAGAAGAGTTTCGGGATGAAGCTTACTCAAGCTCACGAATTTTGAAGGAAAAGCTCAAAAGATGGCATGATGAAAGGATCAAAACGAAGGAGTTTATTCCGGGGGATAAAGTTCTATTGTTTAATTCAAGGCTTAAATTATTCCCCGGAAAACTTCGTTCAAAATGGACCAGACCATACTTGGTGATCGAAGTAAGAGATGATGGCTCGATTAAACTTGAAGGAGCGGATGGAAATGCCTTTGTAGTTAATGGTCATAGGGTGAAACATTACCATTCTCCCTCTCAAAGGGAGTTGGTATATGTTGACACTTTCACCTCTTGAAGGCTCGTATCCTTTTAGTAGTTTAGGTTTGTAAATATTTCTTTTTCTTGTTTTGCTTTATTTTGGTCTTGTAGGTGGATTGTACTTATGAGGAGAAGATATATTGAAGATTCAAAGAGTGCGTCATTGGTGTGAACGGTATATCGTACCATTTTTTTGCAAACTTACTTTGAAACTCTTGTTTCAATTCAAGTTTGGGGGATATGATGTGGTACGATATGTTATATTCTATGTTGACATGCATTCTTGTGTTTTTGAGCCAAATTTGAAATTTTCTCATGAGTTCGGTTTAGTTTTGGTTCGTTTTGGTGGTGTTGAAGTTGATAATCCTTTTGTTTTTGATATTAAGGTTGAACTAATGATGTTTATGAGTTGTGAGCATGAATAGGGAGTATTGGAAGCATGGAAATAGGGAAAGACAAGATTTGAAGTTGAAATTGGAAAATTCAGAGGAGCTGTACACGACTCATGTCGCCGACATGACCCTGTAACAGGTGGCCGTGCGGCGACATCAGTTTGCCCAACACGGGCAGATTTTGGTCGTGTGTCATCACACGAGTCGTGTCCGAGACTCGAGCTGTGTTGCCAACACGGGCCTGTCCAGGATGGCGGTGCGGGAGCATCAGATCACGCAACACGGGCACCTTATGGCCGTGTTGCGTGACACGACTCGTGTCGTGTCTGAGGCAACGTTTTAAAATCAGATTTCTGGACACGACCACTCATTCCACTCGTGTTCCAACTTCGTCTCCGTCGTGAGATTTCCGTCCGAACTCCACCAATTGTCACCCAAACATCAAAGAGTGGTAAGATTGTGAGATTAAAAGGTGAATTTCAAAGTTTAAACAACAATCCCCTTCATTTTATTCAAAAAAATTCAAGGTATGTACTCTTGTGCCCTAATTTTCATTTCGAGGTATAAATTTCGAAATTCATGTATGGGTTTTGAATGATAGTATGCATGAAGCATGTCTAGGATTGTGAAACATGAATTTGCACATTTAATTGTTGGGTTGATTGAATTTTGGGAAGAATTAGGGTTCATGAAGGAAGAATTTGGGGATAATTATTTTAGGATGACTAATTTGAGGCATGTGATGTTCAAATTGATTAATAATGCTTCTATGATGATTGTATTGATGTGAATTAGTTTAGGTGTTGAGGATTTGAGCATGAAGGCATAGTTAAGATTTGTTGAATTGAAGTGTGAAATATGTGCATGCCAAGTGTTTGATGAAATGCTTAAATGAAATTTCAAATTGAAATTCAAAGCTTTTGCATGAAGCATTATTGAATTGAATTGTGCCCATTGAAGAAGTGAAATGCTATGAAAGAATGAAGGATTAGGATGTTGAAATTGATTGATTGAATGAAATTTTTGAATAACTTTGTGATAAGTTGGTTGGATAAAAATGTTAGTCTTTGAAACACATTGTTTGTTGTGCTTGAATATGTGATAGAATTAACACTTAGTTGAATAACTAGTGATAATTCTAATTAATATGAGACATTTTGCTTTGAGTTAAATTGAAACTAATTTGAATTATGTTGGAAATTGTAGATGGCTGAAAGAAGAGTGAGGAAATGCAATGAGGATTTCATTTTTATTGAGTCAGAAATGGAACTATCCAACCTTGATGCCAAACTGCTAATGAAGGACCAACACCCTGAGAATTTCGGAGTAGAGTTCATGGAATGGGAGAAGTATGCATTGAGGTGGGAGTACATAATCCCCAAGATTAGGGCAACTCGACTCCAGGATCAAGCAACCATGGAGGGTCTTGGGATAGAGAGTGATCTGAGGACTCTATTCCGTCGAGTGGAAATGGAAGAGTTTTTCGATAAGAGACCTCCCACTTATCTCCATCTTACAGCCGAGTTTATGAGCACCTTGGAGGTTCATAGAGATAGTAACAAGTTTCCTATTGCAATCACATTTCAGTTGAACAATGAGATGTGGGAGAAGATTCCTGTGAACGAGCTAAATAGGTTCTTTGGGTGCCCAATCATGAGAGGTCATCAGAACTTCTTACCACAAGGAGGTTTCAATCAACAGACTTGGTGGAGAAAATTGGTTGAGGATGGGACTGAGCCTCCAGAGTACATTCCAAGTTCGTCAAAAGGGACAGCTATAAGGAACCCAATCATGAGATACCTTGAGAAGATAGTATCCAATACTATTCTGGGTCGGTTTGAGAGTGGATCTGTTGGTGAGAAGCAGTTGTACATCATGTACAGTATATTCAAGGAGTTCACAGTGAACATTGCAGCTCACTTCATTCAGCATGTTGAGAGAGTGGCGAAGAGAGAGAACACTCGAGGGATTATGATTGGAGGAATGGTGACAATGATTGCTCAAGGGTTAGGCATCGACCTCAGAGGGATGCAACACTCGATGGTTAGTGAAGGGCTCACTTATAATCAACTCATAAGGATGGAGTTCCTATCATTCATAGGAAACATGTATTGCTTGAAGCAAGATAAGGGAGCTCCATTTCCTCTACCTGCTCCTGAGCTCACCACATTGCGAGGACAAAGAAAGCAGCAGAATCTAGCAATAGCGAGTCCCAACCACTCAGCAGTTGTGAGAGCCTTCTACAGAGAGAATAGAGATGGAGTGGAAGCAGTACTCCAGCAGATGAGAGTAGATGAGAATCCTGAGCTAAGGAATTTGAGAGCTGAGCCAGTGGACATGGATGTAGGAGAGGAAGAGCAACCTCATCAGGTGGAATTTGAAGAGCATGCACCAGAGCCTCCAGCATTTGAACAAGAAGAAGAAGAACAAGAGGAAGGAGATGGACCAAGAGAAGGGAATGCAAGATGGAATTTTCTGGAAAACGAACTCAGGGAGATCAGGCAGACGCCGCAGGCACTTGGAGATGAGATGAGAGAGTTCCGAGAGGAGCAGCAGAGACAGGGTGCGATGATTAGGGAGATCCATGAGGGGCAGCGTCGTAGGGAGTACTATGAAGAGAATACGCGATCACGCTCGAACAACATGGAGGAGATGATCACGAGGATGTTTAATTTCCAATTCCCTACCACACCTCGTGCTTATATCCCTTGGGGATCATGGCAAAATCAACCCCCTCCTCCTCCGGATAACTAAGGGAGTACTTTTAGTGCTCGACACTTCATTAGTTCATCTATTTTAGTTGGTTTAATTTGTGTTGGATTTGAGACTTCTTATTATTTTGTTTTGGGATGTTTAATTTCGTACTTTTCTTTCAATTAAGGATTGAGATGATTTTGATGTGTATTGATCATGGATGGGGTGATTTTTATTTGTGTCTTTTCTTTTAGTTTTGTCTTTGTGTTGTTTTTGGTTTATTTGTGTTTGTGTGTAGTTGTTTTTATTTTTCGTGTTTAGGTTTGATTTGGTGGTTTGTTTGGGAGGTTGTGAGTCGTTTTGAATATGAGTGATGATGCATTATAGTGATAAATGATGTCGAATCATGATTAAGGAACTCTACACTTTTGAATTGTGATATGTTTTATTTAACTAATTCAATTAAAAGATGAATATGTTGTAATAAGTCCTTTTAAGTCGAGCATAAACTTGTGAGAATTTGAGCCTCGACCATGTATACATGATATATCTTTTCATGAGTGGATCGGTTGAGTTTGATAAACTAAATACTTGCTCAAAGACTTTAGGAATGAATCCGATTAATGGAGATCGATGAAATGATTTAAGGCCATCCTTGTCATGTATAGCCATTGCCAAATATTTCCTTACCTTTAAAATCATCCCTAGTCAACCACTTTGAGCCTATAAGCCTATTTATTGTGAAGATAGCACATTACAAGCTTTAATTACCCACATGAGCCTAAGATATATACGTTTTGTGTGAGTAATAAAGAAGATGGTGGCTAGAAAGGTGTGATGAGATAACAAAAGAGAAAGAGGAAATAGTAAATAAGTAAGAAAAAGGATGAAAAGAGCACAAGAAAGAATGGACATGCAACTTCAAAACAAGAAAATGAGCAAAGCAACAATAATATGCTCAAGTACTTAAGAATCAAAGAAAAGAGGCATGAATCTATAAGAAGCTCAAGAAATCCAAGGAAGTGATGATTAGTGCTTGTGATCAATAAAGAAAAGAAAGGAAGAAAAAGAATGTGAAGGGATGGAAGAAAGTAGCTACCTCTTCGATTACTTACACTCGTTTAGTCACTTTTACCTATATTCTTCCTACCCTACCAAAGAGCCCATCATTATATCCTTAATTAAAGACCTTTTTGATCATTGATTAAAATTTTGGTGGTTTGTGAATAGAGTCTACGAGCAAGTGTATGGTGATTCGAACCAATTGATTGAGGAGTGTTGATTTACCTTATTTAAAGAGTGTCGAGTGGCATTGATAAACTTATGTGAGGCTTAGACTAAAAGGGACTATATTGCTCCTTATTCTCTTTTGATTGAACTTGTTAATTTCTCATATCATAAATCTAATGTTGTAGGTTAGCTTAGCATAATTTGTAATTCTTGTTGCTAATGATGTGTTATTACTTGTGTTCGTTTAGTCATTTTACTAGGTGAAAACTTCTCCCTCGGTTTATCATTTTCATTGTTCAGGGACGAACAATACTTTAAGTTTGGGGGTGTGATTGTCGTTATTTTCACCTAGATTTTAGTGCCTTTTTGTGTGTATTTTTCGTATTGTTTTATCCGTATTTTCATGTATTTTGGTGGTGTTATGTGTTTTCATGGGAATGTGTGAGAATGATCTTAAACATATGTATAACAGGTGAACATGGAGTAAAAATGAAGACGGGAGATCAAACAAGGAAGAAAAAACAAAAGTGCAAGAACACGGCTGGCCGTGCTGGCAACACGACTCGTGTTGCAGCACACGGCCCGTGTACCAGACACGGGCCTATCCAGAATGGTCGTGCGGCGATATCTATTTATCCAACACGACCACCACTTGGCCGTGTTGCGGAGCTCGACCCGTGTTGCATCACATGGCCCGTGTACCAGACACGGGCCTGTAAGCGGCGGCCGTGCGGCGACATCTATACAATCAACATGGCCACCCTTTGGCCGTGCGACGCAGAACGACTCGTGTGCCGTTTATCCTGACACGACACGACTCGTGCCACGCAGCACGACTCGTGTCGGCTCCAGAACAGAATATTTTTTCTAATTCTTCTAGAAGATCTCCATGGGGTATAAATACCCCTTCATTCAGATTTTATAGGGGAGATCCGAATTCCAACCCTTCCACACACACCTCACACACCTTTTCCTCCATTCTTCACCTTCACCTTCATCCATTCTTCATCATTTGGATCTTCCTTGATCCAACCATCACATCCTCCATCCAAATAGTAGAGAAGCAAGGAAGAGAGGTGAATTGCAAGGGGAAGAAGAAGATCACCATTAGAGACATCCAAGGGAGTTTTCATCCAAACTTTGTATTGAAACCTATTGTTTATCATGTTTTGTAAGGAATTTAATGTCTATGTCAATTTTCTTATGGATATGAGAGGCCAATCTCCCTTGTGAGATTAGCAATATGAATTGTGTTGGATAATTTTTGGTATTTTGCAATTGAATGATTATGTTGATTGAGTTAATTGATTTTCTATCATTGATGCTTTAGATCTTGAGGTTTATGATGATTTGTGTGTTTAATTGTTTTAAGCATGTGATTAGATTGAGAAGTCAATTGCATATTTAGGATAATTAAGTGAATCATTTCATCAAACACTTCATGTGCATTATAGATTGTGAAGAGATTGAGAAGTCCTTCATAGTTTAGAACCCTTTGATAGAACATATCATTTATTAGATTGAGAAGTCAATAGATTATGTGAAGGGACTCTCATTTCAAGCTTAGTACCTAGTTGGAATTGTTTGAGTGAGAACCAATCCAATGAATGTCATTCCATATCCTATTCATTCCGAGAGGGAGTTTAGGTGATCTTAGTGTTGGCCCTTAGCCTTTTTCCCATGACACATATGAATTCATTGCATGATACCTAGATTTTCCATGCTTTAAGTATTGTTAATCTCATCTCTATCTACTTGGCTCATTCATCCATCTCCCATTCATCTATCCATTTATTTTATTATCATTTCTTGATTATCTCCCCTTCTCGTTCATCTCTATAATACTATGACAAACACGAGATCGCTTAGACCCTAGTACCTTCCTCCCTGTGGTTCGATAATTTTTTTAATTGGTCATGCCCACTATATTATGGCTAATCAGTAGCTTATGGTCTCAATAAAGTTCAAATTAAAGTAGTTGTGAGAACTCTTTTTGAGTTTCACATGATGATGTCCAACTAAGGCTAGATCATTGGGATCTAGTAAAGAAATACTACAACAAAACTGTGGAAAGAAATCACCGAATAGACATCAGTTTTGCATAAAATGTGATGTCTTTAAGTGAAGAACCGATGTCTTTTGTAAAACTGATGTCTATCAGCGTTAAAAATACGCTGATAGACATCGATTTTAATTCAAAATGCGCTGATAGACATCGGTTATCACTAACCGATGTCTATCAAGTGATGTCTATTCTCAAAATATAAAAAAGCACGCTGATAGACATCGGTGGACTAAACCGATGTCTTTTTAAGTGATGTCTATTTTATGATAGACATCGGTTATAGCCACCAATGTCTATTAAGTGTTGTCTTTTAAAAATTTTATATTTTTTTTGTCGAGATTCAGGTTTGATCATGCACCTGCCCTATCATTATTGAAGCCTTTAAACCATTTTTGTCAAAGTAAATATTTTATTTTTGTACGATATTATATATTTTTAAATACATTAAAACCCTAGAATTTTCTTTAACCCAATTATCCCTCTCACGGCTGAACAGTTCACTCTCACGGCTGAAACTTTTAGGCGTTCAAAGTCGTCTCCGGCTATCTTCCGCCGTTGAGCCACCCATCTCTGTCAGAAGCCCTCTCCTTGAGATTCCAGCCGCTACCACTTCCTCGTTCCTCCATCATAGCTTCAAATCGAGGGCAATGGCATAGCTAAAATTTGAAGTTAGGGTGTAAAATAGAAGAAGGAACACTCGTTCAACTGAATCCACCGTAGTCCTACCTTTGCGGCGCCTCTACCTGACCGGGGGTTTCTAACAAATAAAATTAGTTCGTCCACCTTAGCACTCTCTCACTCCTCACCATATTCTCTCGCTACTCTCTTTCAAATTCCCAAACTAGTTCGTCCTCCGAACATCACTGACTACTCGCATTTCCCAAAATTTTGGTATGTTTTTTATTTATTTTATTTGTCTTTGTTCTTCCCCTGCTTGATTCATTCATTTTCTATAATGTGGATTTGAATTTCATTCTTTCTAGTTTTCTGCCTTTTTTACTTCTTCTGATTGGGAAAATAATTAAGTGTAGATATTAAAATAGTAGCCGTAGAAACTAATAAGTGTCTCATATTTAATTGCTTCCATGGATTTCATAAATGTGCTGACTTTCTGTGATTCAACTTCATTGCTTGTGTTCTAGGTTAAATGATTCTCTAGTCTGGTGTTGGTTTTTGATTATCTTTGATCCTTTTAATCTTATGCCTTTTCATCTTCAATTCACTTTTCAGACTGTTTCTTAGAACTAAATGGATGCCCAGAATTGCTACCAGAAAGTCTCAGACCCAAATATGACTGTCTTCTCTTTGGTAACTTTTTCTTTGTGTGCGTATCATCACATTTTCCCCAAAATTGAATCAATTTTTGAATTTTAGGTTTCTCTTTTACTTTTCAGATGTTGATGATACCCTGTATCCCCTGAGTACTGGTATATCAGCATAATGCACCAAAAATATTACGGCTCCATTTTCTTTTTTTGGTTGAATACTCCTCCACTCTCGATTTCCATTGTCGTTCACGGTGTCTATTTCGTTCATTTTAAAAGTAGAATCTTGTTTCCGAGCTGATGTGAGACTCAAATAATAAGATGTGATTCTTTAGAAATGAAAATAACGATTCTTCTTTTCATCATTTCATCACAAAATTTCATTTAGAAGGCTTAGAAGAGATACCTTAGATCCATGAAATCCATCTTCCCTCTACCCAAAAGTTAGCATATGTGGTGTTTCACTTGTAAATCTTGAGGGGTGTTTTCCATTCTCAATTTGTCACCACTCTTTTTGATTGTAGATCAAATTGGAAATAGGGCTCTCATCTTTGTCTTGAACCAGAAGGACTTTATCTGCTTTCAAGTACTGATATTGAGGTATATCTCTTAATATTTATTTTTTCTTTCTTTGAATATCATAAAAGTCGTTATTAGTTGCGGCCTGGTTTATTATGCATTTTTCTATAAAGAGCTAAGTGGATAGTACTTGTAGTTATCACAAAAAATTGGAATGGGAAAGGCATATATGATGGAACATATTGGGTGATAGGAAGTGAGGCAAGTTAATGTGAATATTCCTGATGCATATGTCAAAACCATTTCTAATGGATATTCCTTATTGCAACAAATATAAATAAATTCACACACGAGATTTCACACTCTCACTCCTCACACAAGGCTGCCACTCCACTCACAATCTCATCATATTTCAATCGTTGAGTGTCTTCAAGAAATCAACCTCTAAAATTATCAAGCACTTGAAAGTTTTGCCTAGTTTTAAGTTTCTTAAACTAATTTTTAAGTGTTGCAATTCAGTTCTGTCTAGTTTTAAGTTTCTTAAACTAATTTTTATTTCTTATGCTTTATGTTTCTTGTAAATAATTGAATTGAAGTGAGAGTTGCATTGTTGGTTTTGCTTTATAAAAAATGGGCATAAATTGCTTTGCAAATTTTCATAATTCTTATATGTTTTGAAAGTGCATGTTTTCATAATTGAGAAATTGCTGATTATGAGAGAAGATATGATTCCTTTGTGCATGATGGGCTAAGAAATGGTGGAGGTGATGAGGTTCGTAAATCATTGTTTAGAAAAGAAGCGCCTCAAGCTTTGAATTGACTACTTTTGTTATTTTTTATTTTCATTTTATTTGTGTTCTTGTTTTAGTTGTTGTCATGGTTTTGTGATTTTTGTTCTTGTGCTTGTTGTTATATTTGTGCTTTTCTTGTTTTAGTTGTTGTCTTGGTTTGTAAATCATTGTTGTTGGCTTTTCAGTTATATTGCTCCAGACTTCCTTGAACTGTTTGAGAGTTGTTATTTGATTTTCGTAAATGAATTTACTCACTAATAGATGGTTTTAATTAGATCCCTCTAAAATGAACAAGTTTTATTAATAAACCAGAGAATGTAAGCGCACACACATGCTAAAAAGTAATCATAGATATATATTTTGGCATAAGTTTTATTGAATATTATTATTGGTCAATATATATGTGACCTGGTTTTTTAGTATGATAGAATGTAATTCTTATGCTTCGTTTTTTAACTAAACATAGCTGATTCTGATATGGCTTTTTTATTTTTCCAGGATGGAATCATGGCATTTCTGTAGGTAACTCTATTTTAACTATTAAAATCTTTAATCTGATTCCAACCATGAATTACATACCACCAAATATTGTGCCACAATAAGCTTTTGGAGTCTTTAGTTGCTGGCTTTATTTTAAGTACTTGTGTTGGCTTGAATTTTTAAGTAGCTTCAAAGTGAGTTTAAGTTAGAGGTTCGACTATAATGATGTGAAGAGTGGGATCAGAGATGTTATCTATACCTTATGAATTTCATACTAATAGTGCATATATATCAAGTGTTCTTCACCATTTATTATGTTATAATAGGAAGTAAAAATACCATGAATGTCTATCTCATAGGTTGTGTTAGTTTTCTGTAATTTGGCTTGAATGTGAGACTTTTGACTATTTCCAAGAACTCTGTGTTTTGAAGCTAAATTTATTATGGTCAATCATTAATGAACTCAATGTTTCTTGCACCTTATTCCTGAATTTTGCTATGGTTGCAGATAACTGCTGCTATTCTCAATCTGCAAAATCAATTTTCTATAAAGGAAATCAGTGCATCCTACTCAGTACAAGGTCTTTTTCAAATGTAAGGCCTCATATAATATTAATGTAACTGTGAAAAATATACATTCAAGTTTTCTTTGGTATATATTTTCTATTGATGCTTGTTGAGATAGGCTGTATGCATGAGCTTTTGTTTAGTAATTTAGTTGTTATATGTAACTAGTGAACAGGCCTTTGATGTTTTTTCACTGAGTCCTGATTTGTTTGGTTCAGTTTTTTTTGTGGAATTTGTCTCCAAAGGTTAATATATATAATTGACAAGGAAGATTTAAATAACTTAATTATGAGATATCGTAAGATATACTCTGCTGCTAAACTGAATATGCTGACTTATAATTCCTCAGGTTGGTTTGTATCAGATTTTGCTGAATGGATTTATTATTCATCTAATTTTTATTTAACATCTTTAAGTTATTCATTAATATGATTCTTTAAGCTGCCCTTTTGTGTACGAATATTCAGAATTTTGTGCAAGGTTTAAATGTCTCTTTGTTGCTCTGAAGTTTATTTTAATAGTTTTAATCAGCTGGATGACCTCATGCAGGTTGGAGCATACTTCGTCAAAAGAGCTTTGGCGGACCTGGACGATGCAAAAAATGAAATGGAATCTCACTTTCTCTGCTTGTCTGGTTGGTTTCTTCTACATTCGGTGCTTGTTAGTTTCTTATATAGATTGTGTTCATTGTAACATTATGTTTTAGGTAGGTTAGTGTTAGTTGAAGTTAAACCTGTATATATTGTGTTGGTGTTAATTATAATGTTAAGTTTTGGGCAAGTTAAACTTGTATAGATTGTGTTCCCTTAAGGAGCAGTTTTTGGTTTTACACTTTTTGTACTTTTATATATTGTACTTTGTACCATTACCTTTCTAAATATAATTTATCATTATTAGAATTTTTTAGTTATAATAATTTAATTTAATTTTAATAATAATTTATATTTATGTAAAAAAAATTGTCATGGAAAGACATCGGTGGATAACTAATGTTTAATGGGTTAGAACCGATGTCTTTTCTGGAAAAGACATCGGCGGATAACCGATGTCTAATGTGTTGTAGCCGATGTCAAGAAAAGACATCGGTGGATAACCGATGTCTAATAGGTTATAGCCGATGTCATTTCTAAAAAAGACATCGATGGATAACCGATGTCTAATGGGTTTGAGCCGATGTCTTTTCTGGGAAAGACATCGGTGCATAACCGATGTCGAATGAGTTTGAACTGATGTCTTTTAAAGAAAAGACATCGGTGGATAACCGATGTCTATCAGCATAAAATTTAACATCACTGGATACAACATCACCCCTTAGGTGAAATAGACATCGGTGCAGCACTGATGTCTATCAGCATTTTTCTAGTAGTGAAAATTAGACACAAACAGTTATTAGCTACTTTATTGATTATGAAAAAGATAATAAGTTTATGATCTAATTAATTAGATCATATGTGAGACGAGTAATACGGTATTCTTTGAGAATGTTGATTTGGGGGGAAGAATAATATTAGAGACATTGGCTTTGAAGAGGAGTCTATTAGACCCCTACTTATGCTTTTAAGAATGCTCAAATTTAGAATATCGATAAGACAATGTCAATAATATTTAAGGAATAACAAATTCAACAACCTCAAGAATTAATGTCACTAAGGAAACCACTAGATTTGGGAGAAAAAATAATTCGGATGATTATGTAGTTTTCTCTTAAATAATGAGGACACTATGGAATTAATGGTAGAACATTCAAATAATGTTCATCAAGCCATTCAAGATCCAAATACTCGATAGTGGGTTAATGCTATAAGTTATGAGTATAAATCAATACAAAATGATTAAGTTTGCATCTTGATAAAGGATTATACCCAAAAGGGAAGGAAGACATTGTTTTAAGATAATTGTGACATTAATAGCACATTTTGATCTTGAATTAAATTAGATGGATGTAAAGATAGTTTCTTGATGGAAACATTGATGGAACGATCTTAACAGTTTAAGAACTAAAAAGAAATCCATCTATACAGTTAAGCAAATTTTCCCATAAAGGAATCACATTTATCATCATGAAGTAATTGACTCATTTGGATGTGAGACAAGTATAGATGATTATGTGATTCAGTGGGAGAAGGTTTAAGTTAAGCTAAAGGAGACAAGTGAAGTCTCAATAAGGTGCCCTAAAGTTATACTAAAGATTTAAGAAATGTAGAAATATTATATATGTTTTGACTATTGAAAGTTGTTGCATGATGAGGTCTCTACAAGACCTAATTTGGCTTATGTTGTTCGTATATTAAGTAGACATTTAGATAACTCTAATATGGATCTTTATAAAGTATTTACAGAGAATTAAGGATAACATGTTTGCACATCAGGGATAAAATTTATTAAAGATCATAAGGAGTTCTGATTCTGAGTTTGTTGGATGCCAATACAGTATAAGATCCACTTCAGGCTATATCTTCGGTTAGTCTGGAGAGCTGTATAAGTAAAAGAATTAAGCGAACACTTTAGCTTATTAACCATGACAATAGAATTAATAGCACACTAAGGGGCATTCAAACATGAAATAAAGGTTGCGAAGATTTGTCACATAAAGTTTATTGTGACAGTTAGTTCGCAGTAAAGTATTAATGACAAGAATACTCATAAGTCGAGCAAATTGACATAAAATTCTTGGTTGTTAAAGAAAATGTTTTGTGTGGATAAAATTTTAGTAGAGCATATTGAGATAGACCCTAAATTTGGATCCGCCATTTATGTATTCAACGCCCTTTAATTTTTATGAGCTAGCTACTCATATAGGTGTTATACGGTTTTAGAATACATTGGTTTAGTGGAAGTCTATGTTTATTGCTCTTTAAAGTTTTAAGACACTTTGATTTGGACAATTCGATTTTCTGCAGAATATTACATTGCATGTAAATTTCCATGCTACTCACCATATTTGATCTATGTCATTAAGTATATTGATATTGGTGATTGTTGGGGTTTATTCACGATTTATAATATGGTGAATGCCGTTGTAGTTCCATATTAGTATATGAGATGGACCAGATTGTTAAGTATAGCATGAAGAGGAATAACATAAAGTTGCGCAACTAGGGACTCTTCGTATAATTGCTTCGGAAAATATATATAGCCCAAGTGGGAGATTGTTAGGAAATTTTTAATTTCCTATATAATCTAATTGTGGGCAATATATTATTATGCAATATATTAGCTATTTAATTGTGTTATGGACTTAATTAAGTGATCTAATTAAGTTGATAAGTCCATGAGCTATAATAATAATGATATGGGTCAATTGAGTAGATATCCAATACTACGTGACTAGGTGATTATAGGTGGTCTAGTCAAGTAGTATATAAAGGCTCCCAAGTTATGGTCCCCAATATACTAAGCCGAACATGGTCTTCCCTTCTCCCCATCAGGAGGGATTACTACGGTCCCATAGGAATAAGAATGCTTAGTTGAGGAAGACCATAAAACCATTGATCCCGAGTTCGTGTTCCGCCTAAAAAATTCATTGGATCAAGGTGCGTTTCCGTATTACAGAGTAGATCTTGTTTATCATAATAGGGTTTAAGGTTTAGAAATTATGGATATATTTCCTACATTTAAAATTCAGTGTAAAAATTAAGTTTATATCAACCCGAGAGGATTAAATCAATCTAATAAGACAAGCAATAGTATGGAATAAGAGTGATAGATTTCAAAACCATTATTCAAATTCCACCATGCAACACACCATGGTAAAATGTTTAAAATATAAAGTCCGATGGATAGTCCTTCAATCCAGGAGCCCGAAGAAATTATTACCATAGTAACATGCATATTAAAATGTTTAAGCACCAAGGTCCAAGATAAAAGACTCACTCTCTGCACTTCGAAAGACAGCAGCAGTATCTGTTGTGAAGAACGGATTCCCTGTTCCAGCTGCAAAAATCACAACTCTTCCTTCTCAGGGTGTGTTTGGATGGAAGGATTTGAAGAATCTATCAACTCGGGGACTGAATTATTTTTTCTATCAATCCAAGACATGAAATATATAAAACTTTCAATTCAAGGCCTGAATTTGTCAAATATTATCTCATATTTTATCAATTTAGGACCTAAATTCAGGCTCCGAATTGATAGTTTTATATAATTAAGACCCTAATCAATAGAAAGTTTACCCATTTTTTAGGCTCTGAATTGATAAAATTCCTAAAAAGGAATTTTACCCAGCCTACCCCTATCCACCCACCCACCCCCAACCCCAACCCCAAATTTTTTTAATAAAATTATAGATTTTAATATTTAAATAATACAAAAATTTTCCACCCAGCCTACCCCTACCCACCCACCATTCCCCAATTTTTTTTAAAATTTTGATTATAATATTTAAGTAATAAAAATATTACCACCCAGTCTACTCACCCACCCACCTCCAAAAAAAATTTATTTTTAATAAAATTTTAAATTTTATTATTTAATATAATTTTTTTTTATTTTTTTTTATTATATATAAAATTCTATTTTAAAAATAATTTTTGAATTATGGATTTGAAATCCTTTTATAAATCTATAATTCATCCAAATAGTGGAATTCAAATGAAAATTCAAATGAATTGATTTAAAATCTAAGGAATTTAAAATCCACTCATTTTCAAATCTATTTGATTTGAAATGACTTAATCCAAATATAACCCAAATGTCTAACAGCTCGTCTACTTATATAGGGCTCAGTAACTTCTGACATACGAAAAGCTGTTTGAACTCTTGTTGGGATGCCAATGCTTTTCATTGTGGCTTGCAAAAATATAGCATTCATCACCGTTGCTAACATCATATTAACAGAGTTTCAGATTTCAGAAGTTAGATTTAAACTTAATAATTGTAGATTCCATATCTTTAAACAAATATCACAAGTAGGACTTCAGGCAGTCTGAAATAATAAATATTAGAAATTTCAAAGTATGAATATTGATAATATCATCATATTTAAACTTGCAATTTTAATTTGATAATAAAAAATAAAATTATATAAAAATAAGACGATGTACAACGGATGAACTGTCCCTACAAGCAGTGCCGGACCTACGTTGAAAGTAGGGGGCACTGGGCCCCTGGAATTTTAATTTTTTCTACTATATATGTATAAAATTAAGTAAAAAATTGGAATGACCTAGTGGTTTTCCTATCATGAGGAGGCCGTAAGGTTGTAGGTTCGAATATTCTATGGCATTTTTAATTCACAAACTCACCTTTGTAACGAACACCAAAAATAGTAAAATAGATACCTAGAAGCGAATGAATGGAGTATTAAATTAAATTTTGTTGGATAGAATGATTTGTTTAAAATTTTTGGAATGCGAAAATTTTGTGGGGGCAAACATACGACAAAAGTGTGAAGAAAGAGGTTGAAGAAAGAAAGCGGGTCCACATTCAGCCTATCTGATTTTGAGGCAGGGTTCCGGTGGGATCGACTATGGCTGGTAGTGAATTCCGACGGAAGGATGCGTACTCAGAGAGTAGAACCAAAGTTAACTCTGATTGAAGTGGAATTGCCTGATGGAGCTTTTTTACCGACCTGGCAACCGACCAACACTTCCTTCCTCAGTACGTAATTACTCCATTAATTACTCTCTCCCTCTCTGAAATTGCTGAATTCCATTTCCTGTCGTGGATTTGACAGTGTTAAAAGCCCCTGGAATGAATGCTTTGAAGATTCCGATGTTGGAGCCTGGCGTGATCTCCCATGGGTTGTCGGTGTGGGAATGGTCTGGATCGGCCTTTGATGAGGGAGATGAAGCTGCCCACTGGTTATCTCACTTTCTTGGCAAACCCTCTCGACTCGTTCGTTTTAATGAAGGTATCTCTTGTAGAAACTTCACTTCACACTCTGTTCTTCCATCCTTGCTGAACAAACCCCAAACACACACCCCTTGTTGGTATTTTGTCAAATTAAAAGAAGGGGTTTCTGTCCCACATCGGATGAAAAATCAAAAGGGGAGGATTTCTTATGCTATTTAAGGAGGTCCTTAGCTTAAGTGCACCAATCAAGTACACTTTATTCTTTGTGTCTGATTCTAATTAAATTCCTTTCTTGGATTCTCGACGGTGAGAATGGGGAGAAATGTGTGAATTAGTCAAAAATTTATAAGAGTGTAGAGATTGGGGTCGGGAGAGAAAAATTCTGTGTGATTGTGTAGAGATTGGGGATGGGAGAGAAAAATTCTGTGTGATTGTAAAAATTTTTCACATAGTGGTATTTTTTGGTTCGTGATTTTCTCCGATTTTGGAGTTTTCCACATAAATTCTTGTGTTGTGCTTTTTATATTCTTCTTTATTTGTTCCTATGGGGATCTGCTTATCCCAACAAGTGGTATTAGAGCCCGGTTCAGGCGCTTTCATTAGGCTAGTGTCAGGGGTGTTGGGATAATCAGATCCCCATTCATTCCTAAGGGACAAATAAAGAAGAACATAAAAAGTACAACACAAGAATTTAAAATACCACTATGTGAAAAAATTTTACAATCACACAGAATTTATCTCTCCCGACCCCAATCCCTACACTCTTACAAATCTTTAACTAATTCACACCTTTTCTCCTCATTCTCACAACTGAGAATCCAAGAAATGAATTTAATTAGAATCAAACACAAAGATTAAAATGTACTTGATTGGTGCACTTAATAGGGACCTCCTTAAATAACATAAGAAACTCCTTAAATAACATAAGAAATCCTCCCCTTTTGATCTTTCATCCAATGTGGGACAAAAACCCCCTTCTTTTAATTTGACAAAATATCAACAATCTCCACCTTGTCAAAATAAAAGAAGACTCATTGTCTTCACCGACAATCATTCTTGTATATCCTGATGAGATTGATAGAATAGATTCTGATATACATTGATCATGAATGCAGCATCAGAGTGTAGGCCAGCAAACTATGATTATGCCAAAAACCACACCATTAGATTTACTGATTGGTATCCTTTTCACCTGCTATCACAAGTGAGTAAACTAATTATATGATATTCTAAACATAAAACAATCATACAACTGACTTTAGGACATCTCAGGAATCCTTGAATGCACTGAATGATCGTCTTTCAGAACCAATACAGATCTCCGGATTCAGACCCAAGTATAGATTGCCTCACCTTCTTAGCCTAGACAATAGACATGAAACACTAACTCAATAAAATGTCTTTTATTTTGTCATTCTAGGCAGTATCCTTGTTGATGGCTGTGAACCTTTTCCTGAGGATCTGTGGAATGAGATCAAGATAAACGACTCCACTTTCCGCGGGGGCGAGCTTTGTTACCGCTGCAAGGTAAAACAAACATCCATCTTTGCCTTTCCCATGATCACACGATAATATTAACTACTACTTACAAACTCCAGATGAATTCCTCAGGTCCCAACAATTAATCAAGAAACTGCAACTCCTGGATCCGAACCAACGAAGACTCTAACAAGTTTCCGATCGGACAAAATATTGCGTCCCAACAAAGAGAAGCACCAAGGAAGGGTGGGTAAAAATGAAAAATGAATAGATACGGATACATGTGCACTATGAATATTGATGCATGGTGGTTTGTTTTGGTAGGTTTACATGGGACAAATGCTGGTATGCACGAATTACACACCAGAAAGCAGGAAAGTAATTAAAGTGGGTGATGTTGTGCATGTCTTGAAATCCTTCTCTTCTTATGATGATTGTCTTATTTAGCGCTCATAAAAATAAAAAATGATACACACTACTTGTAAAATTGTGGCAATAATTGTTATTTTATCTTATGAACTCTAGGCTCTAGCCTACTCCTTTTTTAAACAAACCAGCATTTATTTAAAGAAAGTCACGTGTGAGACCGTCTCTCGATAACATATTACTTTTTCTTGATTAGTGGAGTATCATTTTTTATTAATGATTAAAATTGTTGTCACTTTTCATCTATTATACGAACTAGAAATGAAATTGGTCAACATGTATTACTTTTTATTTGTCTTAAAAAAACTTATTCTTTCAAACGTTTTGCCTTCTATTTAATATTTTACTACTAACCTTAGATGACCTATTAGAAAATTTTTATTCTAAATTGAAGATTATCCATTCATTGCATACTGGAAATTTACATGATTAAACTACTGGCTAAAAGAGAACGACTATACATGGGACATTTCATACTTCATTTCCAGAATTTACACAGCCACAACAACTCGAGTGTGGGCAAGAAACTGAGCATTAGATCAATCTTAATCATATTAATTTTTATGCAGAAATAGCTAAACTACAACTCATGCAAGTACAAATTCACGCAGTAAATTAGGAGCTTAAGCTAAAACTTCTCTTTGATTTGAAGGGGGAGGGGAAACCAAATGCCACGTTAGGATGACTATCTCACTACCCGCTACAGCTGCATGATGGACAAAAATGTTGACTTTCAAAAAGTTTAATGGGTCAATTTCAAATTTTAAAAAAAGAATGAACCAATTTTAAAACTAGTACAAGTTAGGGATAAATTTTTTTTTCCCCAGAAATGATATTACCTCCATCCCATTTCTATATTCTCACTTCCTTTTTGTCAGTTTCATACAAATAAATTAATTAAAAAATAAAAAATTCACTTAACATCATAATCTCACAATATATTTTAATTTTAACTTTATCTATTTAACTTTATAATTTGAACAGCCTCTATTAACATTTAACATCCTGATTCCTCTATATGGATCCCAAAATATTTTTGACTAAGAAGTCTTTTTTTTTTTTATCCTTATGTATTTATAAAATTTTCATGATTTTATATTCGGCATCCAAACATTAAAACAATTTTTAATGACTTTTTTGTTCGGTGACTAAATAAAGGATCCAGTAATATTAATAATTGGATTCATTTATTTATTATCTATAATTCAAATTATAAAAAAAAGTAAATAAAGTAAATAAAAATATAATTTTTCTCAATATTCTTTCAAGGGTAAGGTGGAAATGAGATGTAGGAAATAATTAATAAATAATACTCCGTAGAAGGTAAAACGGTTTAACTGAGTGAAAAAAATTAAATGCTGTGATGATCATGTATCAAGTTTCAAAAACTAAAAGGATGTAATAACATGCGTCATTACTTAAAAGATTACAAGTTGGATTCCATATTTCTGAAGTCTAGTTGAGGGATCAAAATTTTGAAAGCACAGCCAAGGGAGAAGTGAATGAAATTTGATTTGTTGGGTAGATTACATCCCTGAACAAAAGTTTGTGTATCGGATGTTTGAAGCAACAGGTCATATGGTGTGCCATCATAATATATTGGCCAATGCTTTGTTCAATGTTGTTGATTTCAGAGAATGAGCATTGAAAATGATTGAGAAGATGGGTGAATTTGTTTATCAGCGGATGGAAATAGATATATCATATTACAAGAGAATTAGTTTTTTTGCAAATATTATGGAGGAATCTTTCATCTCCTGTTGTTGGGAGTGTTCGTTAATACTATGGATCAAATCGTATTAATTAATCACCTGTAATTGGGCAAGAGGGATAGAAGAGAAGGCAAGCTGAGTTGAAATTACCAGTATGCCCTGGAGACGACATCAAACCAAGGAGGAAGACGAACCCAACCAAACGGCTAAATTGGGGCCAATTTTTCGAACCAGGTGTACGGTACTCCCTCCAATTACCTGCCGCCACGTCATCTTCGCTGACTGCCACCCCCTCCGCCCCCGCCCCCCTCATACCACAACAATCTCACACACTCAACCTCAAAATTAGCAAAAGCCAATATCTCCAATTCTGGTACCCACCCCACCCCACCCCACCACAATTAATTGAATTGAATTGAATTTCATCGTATGGCGCCGTCTTCAATTCCGGCGGCTCTCCAGACGCAGCCTCAGCTGGGATGCGCCGCCGAGCCTATGAGGAGGAGGAAATACAGGTCGATGAAGGAGATCATGGCCGTGGCGAAGCGTGTGGTGCTGCTGGAGGACGACGACGACGACAGTCACTGCGACGATTATTGTCGAGTGGCTTGCGAGCAATGTGGCTCCGGTGATCGAGCCGAGGAGCTGCTATTGTGCGATAAATGCGACAGAGGATACCACATGTTCTGCCTCCGCCCAATCTTGGCCCGAATCCCTATCGGGCCCTGGTTCTGCTCCGATTGCTCCCGTGATTACAATCGCCCTATCAAAAGTATAATTCCCGAATAAATTCTTTACATACATGCACATGTGTATAAGCATGTCGATTAATGCCAATGCTACGAGTCTATGAATTAAAAATGAATGTACACGATTCATCTGCGTGTGATCGTATGTGTTTGAGTGCGTGTAAACGATGAAGCAAGAGGAAATTAATGTGATTTTTTTAACTGCGAACGCAGGTTTTTCACAGAAGAAAATTGTTGATTTTTTTAGAATTCAGAAGTGCGGCGAACCCATGGGGAAATGTGCATTTTCTCAAGGTAGATTATTTATTTATTATTTTGTTAAATGTTCCATCACACAGTCATGAATCAAGTTGCTGAATGGAATTTCCAGAACTTATAGGGTATAGCTGAATATCTAATGCTACAGCTGCTGTATAACATGATTGAAATATGATGAAGGTACAAATGAGGAAGGTTCAAACCAATTGATTACAATGTCCGAAGTTCTTGATACTCAAGTCATAAAATTGTCTGAATTGAACTTTGATATAATTTACACATGTTGTTTGACTAGTGTTCTGAAGATTTTTTTACAGTGATCTTCCGTCTTATAAAGTTCATGAAGTCACAATCTTTCTGTTTCATTTTCCCCATTCATTCTTGCCTAATGGAAGATTCTGCATTGTAAGGATGTGGTTAATTTGCTGTCAGCTCTTTATCATGCATCTCATGTTTTTGAACACTTAGATTATATTATTTCTATATGCTCAGACACATATTAACAATGGTTGAGCATTACCCTGTATTCATTTGGTTCCAACTTCATTTCTTCTTTTTCCTTTTCTCGTATATTATTGGGGGCTCAACACTTCATTCTTGTAATGAGAGTCTATGACAGAATTTGAAGTTAAGCAAATTTCAACTTAGGCTTCTGATCATGTCTTTAACTCCATCTGGGATCCATCATGAATGATTAATATCAACACTGTTACGTATGTGACTTAATTTTATCTGGTAACAAACAAATTATTTGCCAGCCTTTCTTTTTAAATGCTTGCATTAAAAGTTCCTTGATAGTTTTTAATTTTGTCGTATAACGAGAAACAAATGCCCTTGTTAGTGTGTTGTTTTGCATACGACAGCATTGAGGGAACTTATAGTCTTAACCTTTAAAATTATTAATTCGTCATTAGTTATTGATATTATGATATAAAGGTAAAAAATTTGGCGATTATAGCATTTCATTGAGATCCAAGATCCCATTCAACTATCCAACTATTTCTCATACCTGTCCTTCCAATTTGCTTGCTCATTAATCAAATTGAGTTAGAGACATGTGAGGCTGGTTTTTAAATATTAAACAACTCTTTATTTTATCTCATATTTTAGTTTATTCTTACTCAAACTAGTGCAAAATTATAGGTGACTTGGCTCTAAGGAAGTACGAACTGAAATTTAGTTTTTCATAGCAGGCAGAAATTAGGGATGAGCTACTAGTTTAATTCATAGAACTTGCGTCAAGTAATTTTTATTGTGTTACACTTGTACATTTTGGCTAAAGAATATTTCTGAAGCTTATCACCAAGGTTACACGGGAACCATATTCATGACATGAAAATCATGGTATATTGAGATGTTGACGCTGTTAACTTGGGTTGGTTTGCATAACTTGAGGATGTGTTAGGAAACTAATAGTTAGTGCATTAAATGAAGTCATCAGATTCGTTGTTTATTAACATAAATAAACAGATTTAACGGAAAATCTAAAGGTAGACATTGTCTTAAAATTTGTCCTTTATTGATTTAATTCACTTCATAAATTAGAGTTGCAGAAAAAAAATCCCACTGAAAACATAGTATAATGTTTCATTGAGTTGAGTTAGTCTGTTTGTTAATGACATTTTTATGTTTGAATTTCAATTCATTTTATAGATGTCAAAAAACGCCGCAAACGTTCTAGTTCATTAGTATTCCACAAGAAGCGTAGGAGATTATTGCCATATATTCCGTCGGAGGATCCATCAAGACGGCTAGTACAAATGGCATCTTTAGCCTCAGCTTTGACAGCTCAAAATATGGAATTCAGTAATGAACTTACCTACATGTCTGGCATGGCTCCTAGATCAGCCAATCAATCAACTTTTGAAAATGGTGGCATGCAGGTGTGTAGTATGAACTTTTTTATCAGCTGGTATTAAAAAATATGTTGAATTATCAAAACATTAGTAACTCGTAATTTTCACATTATTTTATGATGAATATTATTAACATCATTCCTTTATCCTATTCATAAGGTTCTTTCTAAAGAAGATGCTGAGACCTTGGAATACTGTAATGTTATGCATAGACGGGGTGAATATCCACCCCTTATTGTGACCTTTGATTCATGTGAAGGGTATTCTTTTATTATTAATTTGTTGCATCTTAGCTTCTTAATATATGGTCAAAAATAGAATTGAATTTGTTTCAAATGCAGCTATACCGTAGAAGCTGATGGTCTCATTAAGGATATGACATTAATAGCAGAATACACAGGAGATGTGGATTACATGAAGAATCGGGAACATGATGACTGTGATAGCATGATGACCCTCCTTTTGGCAGCTGACTCATCTCAAAGTCTCCTTGTCTGTCCAGATAAGCGTGGAAATATTGCTCGCTTTATCAGTGGCATAAACAATCACTCGCCGTAAGTATTAGCCGCCTGGAATTAATCTGTTTCTAATCTGTTTCTGTTGGTCTTTTTATTAAATACCGTTGTCTTTTACCTCTCTCCAAGAATAAAATGCCAAATTTTCTTGTGCAACCGCCGTTATTGATATTCTCCAGTTTTTTGAAAAGTGTGTATTATGCAGGGATGGCCGGAAGAAGCAGAACGTTAAATGTGTGAGATACAGTGTAAACGGTGAATGCAGAGTGCTTCTGGCTGCAACCCGTGATATTGCTAAGGGCGAGAGGCTTTATTACGACTATAATGGATATGAGCATGAGTACCCAACCCATAATTTTGTCTGAATGTTGTCACAGATATATCTCTTAAAACCCAAAGTAGCATTTTTTTTTGTTGTCTTTACACCCCCACAGCAGATGAGAAATCAGTTTTGTTTCTTTATTGTATTTATGGCCGGGGTGCTCATTTGAGCAGCATTCGTAAATTGATAGTTGACAGCAAATTTTCCTTAAATTATTCTAGTTCAAGGTAGAAAAAACAGGTTGCAGAACAACATTAAGTAAAGCAATTGTATCAGACCACATGTTTTAATTTCACTTAAGGTCGAAATGACTCGCATCTTTTTGGTGCATATTATGTTTATTATTGACCTATGTTCATTTTTTTTCACAATTTCTATGGAAAATGTGTGTTTGTGCTTTTTTTTTAGATGCCTTTTCTGGAAAAGAGAGTCCCATTCGAGTACGAAGGGAAGTATTGGTGATGGTAACTGAGTGTTTACAAGAATGACAGCAATGTGCTGCAATCCGAGAGTACCAGTGGATCGAGGATGAAGTTGCATAAACTTTCGTATCTTGTTTTGGATGCGTTCTTTACTGGTAAGGCATTACATCCCTCCTATTGTGTTTTTTTTTTTTTTTTTTTTTTTTTTTTTAATTTAGGCCTATCCCATTTAAATAATATTGGATTCTCTACGTTGGAATGAAGCATGCCATCATTTGTTTGGTGTAAATGCAATAAGGTGCAAGAAGTACTTTGCCCTTTTCGCAGTGTATCTTCCTTGTAGTAAAACGGTATTCTTAGTTTCTTCCTCAAGTATACATTGCTGCTGATTGCTGAAGTAATGAGCAGTTTATTATTATGCTTTAATAGAAAGTAGAAGTGTAGAACTTCTAGAATATGGGGATTTTCATTTAGTTGTTGTATTGGGGGCACGGCCTTCTTTTTAGTCTGCAATTAAATGATGGTTTTTGGAGGATTTACTTCAACCAGTTTCTACTTCTCATATCATTTTCTATTTTTGTTTTGGACAGAAAGATTGTGAGACCATTTCGCTAAAAGAGTTATATGAGAAGGTTAAAAAGTAATCTTTCTGCCAATCACCCGGCATTGGATCAAGGCGTGTTCTAGGACAGTGACAGATTTGTTCCTAAAAAAGGCAGAACAGAATACTCCTTAGTCCTTACCATCCTTTCAATTTGCAATATGATTGAAAAGGTAATACTCTCTCCGTTCTATCGAGTTTTCCACACTTTCCTCAGTTGTTTATCTCACAAAATCTTCACACTCCAAACAAAAAAAAAAAATCACTTTATCCAACTAGCTCAAAGTTACTTTAAATTCAAATTTGTCGCTATTTTCTTACACACATAGCATTACTTTATACATTTTTATTGCCTAGTACCTTCTAAAATTAACAAAATTAGTCAAAAAGAACAACTTTTCCTAAACATGGAACAGTAAACATGAAGCATTCTCCAGGACAATCACATCATGAGACAGTTTAAAAAAAATGTTAATCTTTTGATTGCAAACTATTTTTGAAAAATAAAATATATAACCCTTCTAATTTTTTTTTAATTATTACTTTCTAGTACATACTTTAACATTTACTATATCTAATTATTATAAGATGCATTATCTTGAATAAATTACTTATGGGTACAAATTAAAAGGTTATAATACCCATTATGACCTCAAACAAATATAATTACATACTTTCCTTAATATACATTATCTTAAATACATCTGTTCTTATTTCACGTGATTGCAGGTTGAGAAATGAATATTTTCCTTAATCCATCCACAAAATGTGATCCCAATTCCATGCATTTGCATTTTGAGGATTGTAAACTGTCATTTGTACAATGTGCAGAAGAATATTATAAAATTTAATCCATCTCTCCATAATCATATAACTTGACTACAAATTTTTGCACAATGTCCAGAAGAATATATTATAAAATGAGTTTGCGGGATAAAAGGGAAATACAAAATGTTCAGAAGAATATTATAAAATTTTTCTACAATGTGCATAAGAATATTATTAAAGAAAAATGAAATCCCTAATCTAATTGGTGATAAATTGGTTTGTGGGAAATCCCATTGCAGGATTTGGAGGACAAATCGAATTTGAGGGAAATCCGCATTTCGTGCATTTTATCAGAATAAGATTAAAATTGGAAATCAACTATGAATTAATGTAGTGAAGAGTAATGATTTAAAGTTTATGTATCTACTAGTAAATTTGAAATATGTAGTGTATCTACTAGTAAGTATCTCTTTTTTGTTTTACCTATTTCATTAACAAATGGACCGGCTCTCTATTTCTTTCTCAATTGTAAACTGCAAATCGGTGACTTTATGTTATGATCTCAAATACTCTTCCAATTTGAAAGGTATTAAGGGAAATAAAAGTGGAACTTTTGAGATGATGAGTGGTGAGAAAGGTTGTGTTAGAGAAGAGTTGAAAATGTATTCGGAAATCACTTATGGATGCAATTGGAATCCGTGGGCCTAGTTGCTAAATTGAACATGCAAATGGGTTAAGCAATGTGCTGGGCTTTTCTGTTAGCTTAATTATATTAGTATTTAGTTATTTTCAATTAAGCACTTTAATTATTGAAAAAATTTACTTATTGACCCATGTGGTCCCTATGTTGGTTACATATGCCAATTCTGGCAGAAGAAATGAAATCAGAAAACAATTAACAGAATTCTCTCACTTACATTCTTTCTCTTGCATTCTTTTTCTATTATTCTATCCTCTTTTACAATCTTCTATCTTGTTCCATAATTCTACTGTTATATCAACAAAAATCACAAATAATACATTATCTAGAAAACCCATAACATTTGGTATCTCAGAGCACGATCCTGGCAATGGCTACATATACGAGGTTCAAAGATCTAAAAGATTCTAAAAAAAATATAGAGTAGTCAATCCAAATGGGAACCATAAAGTGGGAAGCTACTGAAACTAAAATCAATTATCAGCTAAGTGGTGTCATAGATAAATTGGAGCATCTTACTCACTCTAGCAGCGGTGCAGTTGCAAATATTAAACATAGAGAAAAACAAAAGTTTAACTAGAAATGAGTCGATTTTGGGAGTTCAAATATGGGATCTTCGAGTTTTGCTCATTTCCATCAACTCCAGAAAACTGCAAAGCCTAAGCAAGTCATTGGGGTAGCAGATTCTCGCCGTCATGTTCTTAAGATTGATTTTCCCAAATTCGATGGAACCATGCCAATAACATGGTGCTCAAGTGTAATGGTTATTTCAACCTCAATCCGAATATGACAGATAAATAGAAGGTAACTCTTGCATCCATTCACTTTGATGGAAAAGCTGCCCTGTGGTTTAAAATTTTCAATCAAAAGAAAATTAATATTACTTGGTCAAAGTTTTTGGAAATAGTTTCAGTAAGGTTCGAAGAACTAAAAGAAACTTCTGTGGTTGCTAAGTTTAATAAATTTAAGCAGTAGTTTCATATGATGATTATGTAGACAAGTTTGAAGAGCTCAAGGCTTATTTATTGGTGTTTAGTGTGGATAATTGTTCAGAATCACACTTTGTTGCTAGTTTCATCCATGGTCTAAGTGAATAGATGCAATCTTTATAACCATGTTTGAACCCACCACTCTCTTACACGCTATTAAACCTGAGAAGAAGGCAGAAAATGTATTTGTGAACAAGAAATTCAAACCCTATTCTAAAGGTTCTAACCCTAAACCAAACCCTAACTCTGACCTTAACTACAATCAATAGAAAAAGAATGATCAAATGTTTGTGGGGCAAGTAAAGGCAGTGGACAGTTTCTATGCCATCGTTTAAGGTTCTTACCTCAACTAAAATGACGGCCAGACATGAGAAAGGAATCTGTTATTGATGAGTGTGTAAATTCACAAGTTTGGCATCATGTTTTGTGCTAGTTTTGGAGAGTTTTGAGGTGGAAATAGGTGGAAAATCTATATATATTGTGAATTAGCATGAATCAGGTGTTAGTGGAGTTATTTAAGTAGTTTTCATAGCAGAATCGGAGTGGAAGTGTCAAGAATCGAAGAGACAAAGTCGAGACCACGCGAACCGCCAAGGAGAGAGGAGGGTTCGACCTGTTGGAGGAGGGTTCGACCTCTCCTACAGGTCGAACCAGCATTGCAAAGTGTGCAGAAGGAAGGTTCGATCACGACTCAAGGGGTTCGACCTGTTCATCAAGTCGAACCATGGTCGAACCAGTTCGCGAGAAGTGTGATTCGACCACGACGTTGGGGTTCGACCTGATAGTTGGTCGAACCAGGAAGCAGAAATTGTCCAGTATTGGGGTTCGACCTGTGGTTCGACCAAGACCCGAGGGGTTCGACCTGTACAAGAGGTCAAACCAAGTGCAGAATACTTCCAGTAAGTGGGTTCGACCTGTGGTTCTACCTGCGGCCAGTGGTTCGACCTGTTTGCTGAGGTCGAACCGTCATGCGGGAACTTATCTTATCCAGATTTTTGAGGCCAAAACGCGTGGGATCACTTGAAAAGCCCATTCCAAGCCCTAGAGACATGATTACAAGTATAAAACAAGGCTCATGCAGTCAAGGAACACGTCCAATCATATATACCAATCACCAACAACAAAATACAAGAGAGTTTAGAGAGCGTAAGATCGTGAAGCGCAAGAGGAGATTAGGAGAGCTGTGACAGAGGTTCAGCTGGAGATTCAAGTAAGATTGGTCCATCTAACCATGATTGTTCCTAGATCAATCATGGGCTAGAGCCACTTCGGTATTTCTAGGGTTATGAAGGTTTCATGAGTTGATTTGTATTTCGTGTGTATACTCCGTACAACACTACTTGTGGTTTATTTTATATAAGATTGTGCGTTTTTAATCCATACTCATAGTTGTTTTGTGCATCAATAATCGTTGTGTAGAGTCTGAATACATAACATGGTTATTGGTTGAGTGCGTTCACTGTTGAGCAGGGTTTATTGTTATAATTCTAAGTGAAGGGATTCCTAGGTTTTATTAGAACCGTCTTATATGAATATTTGTTAATTGAATTGAATTCGGGTTAACAAATAGGATTAAGAGTATAACTTTATACTACCTAAAAGGGAGATCAAATCGGGTTAGAGTACTAAGTGCACGGGAAATAATTGATTATGATAGTACCTAGAAAGTGAGGTAAAGTATACGTCTTGCTCTGAGGATACTCACACGTGTCAAAAGCTTATCTATTTGTGTCTATAGAGTAGATATGCATGGTTTAGTGATGCGTCCATATTCCACAAGGCAGAGTCGGACATTGATGAGAGTGAAAATAAGCGTGTTTTAATATCCAATTTAACATCTTTTTGATTGATATTGTAGTCTTATATGAGCACAAATGTCTTATATTCATTATATGTGAGAAAAAGGTGCACTTGAGGTGTTTTGTTGTGTTTTAGGTGGAAAAAGGATGAAAAGAGCCAAGTTTGACAAAAGGTGCAATTTGTGCAAGAATACTGATAAACGCACATCCAAATTGTGTAATTATTCTGTATTGATATGGAGCTCTGAACGGGAAGTGTGATACATGGTTGGAAAGCCACTGAAGAGAGGGTCGTTTTGGTGTAAAGAACATCCCATTCGGAGTCCGAACGAGGAAGTTATGAGCAAAGTGGTGACGCCGCGCGAGCTGTGCCGAACAGAACTGATGTGCTACTTTCCATGGATTTTTACAGATTCAATTCTTGGAGTTTTGGTGACATCTTTATATTCAGAGAAAGCCAAGGAAGAGAGGATCGCGTGAGCGTAAAAATCACTCAATTCGGAGGTCGGATGTGAAAGTTATACGCGAAACGGAGAGACTGCGCAAATCCAGTAGCAGGGTTCGACCTGTGGTTCGACCAAAGTGGGAGAGGTTCGACCTGTTTGACGAGGTCGAACCTACGTGCGGGAACTTACGTATTTTCGAGGCCAAAACGCGTGGGATCACTTGAAAAGCCCATTCCAAGCCCTAGAGACGTGATTACAAGTATAAAAGGAGGCTCATGCAGTCAAGGAAAACGTAACCAATCACCGAGGAGAGGCCACAACATACAACACCCCACAAGGGGGGATCACCCCCCATCCATCATCCACTTTCTTTCCTCCATCCATCCATCACTTTGAAGATTCGTTTGTGGAATCAAGAGGAGAACCAAGAGGAGGATTCAAGATGGAGAAGGGCATGAAGACGCCATACCAAGGGTTTATTCGTTTCCTAATTTATCTTGTATTTTCCGGACATCCGGGTAAGATCTATCCAACACCCATGTGTGTTTCCTACAACACCATGGGCTAGAGCCTTTTTGGTAGATTTAGGAGTTTGAAGGTTTTATCTAGTTAATTGAACTTCCATGTATACACTCCGTACAACACTACTCGTGGTTTATTTTATATATGATTGTGCTTTCTTAATCCATATTCACGGTCGTTTTGTGCATCTTCAATTGGTATATAGAGTCTGAATATATATCTTGATTGTAGATTGAGTGCGTTCACCGCTGAACAGGATTCCATGTTATGATTCTAAGTGAGGGGACTCCGAAGCTTCATTAGAACTATCATATATGAATACTTATTAATTGAATTGAATTCGGGTTAATAAGTAGGATAAAGAGGATAATTTCATAGTACCTATAAAGGGAGATCATATCGGGTTAGAGTACCAATCCTAGGGGGAAATAATTGATACTGATAGTACCTAGAAAGGGGGGTGAAATTATATCTCTTGCTCCGAGGTTATTCACACGTGTTACACGCATGTTTACTTGTGTCTATAGAGTAGATATGCATGGTTTAGTGATGCGTCCATATTCCACAAGGCAGAGTCGGACATTGACACATGGAAGGGAAGTTAATGAGTAAAACTGGATTATCCTAGAGCTACCTATTCTCCTACTTGATCCACCTACGTATTCTTCAAGTGATGTTTATTTTATTTGTTATTTTAATTACTTGTTTATTAGTTTAATCATCCTAAACCTCAAACTAAATTGCCAACTTGTCTTAATTAATTTAGATAATAATTAAATTGATAATACGCCGTCCTTTGGGTTCGATATTCACTTGGTCGCTTGCTTAAGCTGCAATTGATATTCTTAATACTTGGGGATTAATTTTGCGTGCAAAGAAAACGCGCATCAAGTTCTTGGCGCCGTTGCCGGGGACGACTGTTATTATTGATTTTATTATTTCTAGTTGATTAAGATTTTTTTTTTCTTTTATTTGTGATTATTTATTTCTATCTAACCTTGAATTTTTCCGAGTTACTTGTGTGCTTGAAAAAGGAGAGGAAGGAAAAGAAGGAATATCGCATTGAGCTAAATATGGCCGGAGCAAGGCAGAATCCGGATAATGTTGCCATACGTGAAATTTTCACGAACTATGGAATTGGTAACATGGGGTTGATAGGAGCAAGGGGGGAAGATGATGATTTTGAGATACATCCCGCTCTTATTAACATGGTAGAGAAGAATCCCTTTTCTGGAGGTTGTTTTGAAGATCCATATCAATATCTCCGAAGATTTCTTGGTTATGCAAACACTCAAAAAGGAGCTGGAGCTCATGATAATGCTAGGCGGATCGCCTTATTCAAGTTCTCTTTGATTGATAAGGCGGAAGCTTGGTATGAAACTCTTGATGTAGCTGATTGCACTTCATGGGACCAACTGCAGCAGAAGTTCTTAGAAAGATACATGCCACCCTCAAGGATCTTAAGAATGAAGCAAGAGATCACCCGATTTGTTATGAATCGGGGTGAGAAATTTTATGAGGCTTGGGACAGGTTTAAAGATATGCTCAGGAGGTGCCCACAACATGGAATGTCTAAGGCTGAATACATAAGCATCTTCTACTATGGATTGGATTGTGAGTCGCGTATTTTTATTGATGCATCAGCAGAAGGAGTGCTGTTATCAAAGACAGCACTTGAAGTGAAAAAGTTGTTCGAAGACATCTCTATGAATACACGTGACTGGCCAGTAGAGAGAGATAGAGGATCATATGTACTTGGTAAGGTGGCGCAAGTTGAACATCAAGTGGAGAAGCCGAATAGGGATGATGAGATCGTCTCTAGTCTAGCTAACATCAATAAGCTACTAGAGTTCCAGCAGAGGCAGATCACAGAGTTGAAACAAAGGGGGCCTAGTATGAAGCAGCAAGAAGTGAAGAGTGTTGAAGATACCTTCCATCGATACATGGCTGAGAATGATGCAAGGATTGATCGTCTTGAGGATACCATGAATGTTGATCGTGCAGATTTGTCTAAGCAGTTGAAGGAGCTTACCTTGATGATGGGGCAGATGACCACGAACGTGAATCAATTGGCACAAAAATTGGAAGATAAAGCCATCACGTTAAGGTCTGGAACGTAGTACGAGGGAACGATGAGGCCGAGATCAAATTTGGACATAGCTAATCCTCGGTTCGACCAACATCCAGAAGGTTCGACCTGGCATTCAGGTCGAACCATGGTCGAACCTCACCATGCGGAGCACTCTGTTTTTCCAGAACACCGGTTCGACCAAAACCCAGAGGGTTCGACCTGGCATACAGGTCGAACCATGGTCGAACCTCTTCATCTGGAGTGCTCTGTTTTGTCGCAGCAATGGTTCGACCACGACCGTAATGGTTCGACCAACCCAGCAGGTCGAACCCAGGTCGAACCGGAGGATATAAACTATACAGTGAGGCAGTTCGACCTAGGGGGCAGTGGTTCGACCTCTAACACTGGTCGAACCCTAGTCGAACCTCAAGAGCAAAAAGAGAGTAGTCTTCCAGGAGATAGGTTCGACCTTTACGTACCTGATTCGACCTCTCACACTGGTCGAACCCAGGTCGAACCTCAAATTCAAAAAAAGAGCCGTTGTCCAGAAGGTAGGTTCGACCAGTACGTGCCTGGTTCGACCTGTTCCACAGGTCGAACCCTGGTCGAACCCATCCAAAAGTTGCCCATTTCTGCGCCGAATGCTCCGCATGATGTTGATGCTACTCCAGTACCTTTACATGAGCAGAATACTGAGCTTACAATGAAGAAGAAATGGGAAGAAGCGAAGAGATTGAGAGCCAAGAAGGATAAAGCGAAGGAGGTTAAACGTGATGAATGGGGAAGACCAAAGACCAAGATACCTCCTCCGTTTCCTTCGAGATTGGCCGAGAAGGGATTGGAAGAAAAGTTCAAGAGGTTTCACGATGTCATGAGCAAAGTAAGCTTGAACATTCCTTTCTCTGAAGCAATCATGGAGATGCCATACTATGCCCGATTCCTCAAGAATATTATATCAAAGAAGAGAAGCTTGAACGGAGTGGAGACGGTGAACCTATCAGAGAATTGCAGCTCGATCCTTCAAAGGAAGTTGCCTACAAAGTTAAAGGATCCGGGAAGCTTCACCATTCTTTGTGACATTGGAAAAGGGTCGGCACATAAAGCCTTGTGTGATTTGGGGGCAAGCGTTAACTTGATGCCTTTGTCCATATTTAAAAGGCTTGATTTGGGGGAGTTAACTCTCACGAATATTGCTCTTCAACTTGCGGATAGATCCATGACTTGTCCGAAGGGTTTAATTGAAGATGTTTTAGTGAGAGTGGATAAGTTAGTTTTTCCCGTGGATTTTCTTGTACTTGACATGGAAGATGATAAGGGTGATATTTCCCTTATTTTTGGACGACCGTTCCTTGCCACAGCTGGAGCTATGATAGATGTTAAGGAAGGAAAGCTTAGACTGTGAATGGATAATGAAGATATGATTTTCTCTCTTGATCATGCAATGAAGATGCCCATGGAGACTCAATCGTGCAAGAGCATTGATATGGTTTCTAACTTGTTTAATCTTGATTTTTCTAAGACAGGTGATTCTGAATTTAAGTGGAAGGTTGACAAGGAGGAGTCTAGACAACCATGGGAGGAAGGAAATTTCAATGATCATATTTTTGTGACCAAGAAAGGTGAGGTATTGAGTGTAGACAAGAAGAGGGAAAGAAAGTATTTGAAGGTGAGGATGCGAGAAGACCGTCCTCTACCGTCGTGACTCTACGACGTTAAACATGAGCGCCTGTTGGGGGCTTGCCCTTCCGTTTTATTGCTTTATTTCTTTCGTGTGAGTAAGAAATTTTTATATTTGAGGTGCTTATTATTCGGCAATTACATCTCTTTTCAAACTTAGTTTCGACTTACGTTTTTACTAAGTTTGGGGGGGGTGTGATGTACTTACCTCATTGAAGCACCAAGAGTATAATCTTTTCTTTGTAATGTTTGCTAGGAGAGTTGATTTTTTGCGGTATATTGAAACTTTAATCGGTTTTGATATGTTGATTTTTTTTGCAATTTGCCTAGTGTTCAGTGGTGTTTCTAGTGTGTGGAGTCGATTACATAGTCAATTAATTCTTTCTTATAGTTCTCCTATTTTATTATTGATGAATCCTGTGATGATGAGTTTGTTTGAGCTTTGATGATAGAAAAAGGTAAAAGAGTGGCAAGACG
Organism: Pogostemon cablin; assembly: GCA_023678885.1. NCBI lineage: Eukaryota > Viridiplantae > Streptophyta > Magnoliopsida > Lamiales > Lamiaceae > Pogostemon > Pogostemon cablin. Next base: position 13,587,204 of record CM042993.1, read on the forward strand.
AGTTCTACATTGAGGCTTTGACTCGAGGAGCTCGTGCATTCGTTGAAGAAAAATCAGGTGCCCTCGTTTCCTTTTTCTAATTTTTATATGTGCTTTTAATTCATAGGAGTGGAAGGATTGAGTTTATGGTGGTGATCCATGTGAGCTTATTTTTAAATTGTCTTGGAATTCATATGCTCTTGAAATTGATGAAGGAAGTGTACTTGAGTTATATTGTGATATGAAGTTCTATGTGTACTTGTGGGATATTACCTACCACGAAAAGTGCTCTGTTACTTGTTAAAAACCCATGTGAGATTTTGAGCCTCGTTGATCATGTACATAATCACATGATATTTCTTTTCTGGTGAGTATCGTTCTTGTGTATGTATTCTAGAACTTGCCTCTTTCTTACTTGAAACTACATGTGTGTTAGATGATGGGAGATGATCTAAGGCCATCCTTGAATTTATGAGTCACTTAGCCAAATAATTTCCTACCAAATAATTATATATCCGTAGTTAACCCCCGTTGAGCCTAAAAATCTTATTTCTTTGGTAACCTACGAAGATAGCTACTTTGATATCCTATTTGAGCCTTAAATTCCTATATTTAGTGGAGAATTAAATGCTGTCAAAGTGTGTTAATGGTGCTTGATAACAATTTGGGAAGGAATGAAATTGGTGTTGAAATTAATAGTGATGGATTATGATAATGCATCTAAGGAGAAGCATGGAGTAGTGCTTAAATCTAGTACTCCATGGAATCAAAAACCCTAGGGTAGTGCTTAAATCTAGTACCCTATGGAGGATGCGTGAGGTAGTGCCCGAAACTGGTACCTCGAGGGAAAAAAAAGGATGTGCTTGAAGAAAAGAAAAAGTATGTTGAGCTTGAAGGAAAGGAGAGAAAAGAAAATTAGAAGAGAATGAAGCTGGATAGCCTTGAAGTGTAAAAATCTGCAGTACATAAGATCTTCGGTTTTAATTCTCTACTAATTGAGTCACTTTATCCATATGTTTCCTACCCTTACCAAAGAGCCAACATTACATCCAAAAGAAAAGTCCTTTTTGATCCCATTGTCGAATCATACTTTTAGTGGTGAAAAGTTTGAGACGTTTGGCAAGCTTATGGTTACGCATGCACTTGAATTGAATTTGAGCGTAAACACCTTAACCCATAAGTGTACATCTTTTACACTTGAGTGCGAGTGATATATACTTTCCGTGAGAACATGTCAATGGAGCATTTGAATTGGTGGTGATTGTCTTAACTTGTATGCTACGAATTGATTATTACATGTGATAAGAGTTGCATGTCCTAAGTTGATGACAATTGTATTTTGAATGGGGTATTGATCATAGACCTTGTTTCCCCGCTAATTTTCTTACTCTCTCTTTCTCTTTATCTTTATTTTGTTGCCTCGGGACGAGCAACGGGTAAGTTTGGGGGTTTGATAAGAGTGAAAATAAGCGTGTTTTAATATCCAATTTAACACCTTTTTGATTGATATTGTAGTCTTATATGAGCACAAATGTCTTATATTCATTATATGTGAGAAAAAGGTGCACTTGAGGTGTTTTGTTGTGTTTTAGGTGGAAAAAGGATGAAAAGAGCCAAGTTTGAGAAAAGGTGCAATTTGTGCAAGAATGCTGATAAACGCACATCCAAATTGTGTAATTATTCTGTATTGATGTGGAGCTCTGAACGGGAAGTGTGATATATGGTTGGAAAGCCACTGAAGAGAGGGTCGTTTTGGTGTAAAGAACATCCCATTCGGAGTCCGAACGAGGAAGTTATGAGCAAAGTGGTGACGCCGCGCGAGCTGTGCCGAACAGAACTGATGTGCTAGTTTCCATGGCTTGTTACAGATTCAATTCTTGGAGTTTTGGTGACATCTTTATATTCAGAGAAATCCAAGGAAGAGAGGATCGCGTGAGCGCAAAAATCACTCAATTCGGAGGTCGGATGTGAAAGTTATACGCGAAACGGAGAGACTGCGCAAATTCAGTAGCAGGGTTCGACCTGTGGTTCGACCAAAGTGGGAGAGGTTCGACCTGTTTGACGAGGTCGAACCTACGTGCGGGAACTTACGTATTTTCGAGGCCAAAACGCGTGGGATCACTTGAAAAGCCCATTCCAAGCCCTAGAGACGTGATTACAAGTATAAAAGGAGGCTCATGCAGTCAAGGAAAACGTAACCAATCACCGAGGAGAGGCCACAATATACAACACCCCACAAGGGGGGATCACCCCCCATCCATCATCCACTTCCTTTCCTCCATCCATCCATCACTTTGAAGATTCGTTTGTGGAATCAAGAGGAGAACCAAGAGGAGGATTCAAGATGGAGAAGGGCATGAAGACGCCATACCAAGGGTTTATTCGTTTCCTAATTTATCTTGTATTTTCCGGACATCCGGGTAAGATCTATCCAACACCCATGTGTGTTTCCTACAACACCATGGGCTAGAGCCTTTTTGGTAGATTTAGGAGTTTGAAGGTTTTATCTAGTTAATTGAACTTCCATGTATACACTCCGTACAACACTACTCGTGGTTTATTTTATATATGATTGTGCTTTCTTAATCCATATTCACGGTCGTTTTGTGCATCTTCAATTGGTATATAGAGTCTGAATATATATCTTGATTGTAGATTGAGTGCGTTCACCGCTGAACAGGATTCCATGTTATGATTCTAAGTGAGGGGACTCCGAAGCTTCATTAGAACTATCATATATGAATACTTATTAATTGAATTGAATTCGGGTTAATAAGTAGGATAAAGAGGATAATTTCATAGTACCTATAAAGGGAGATCATATAGGGTTAGAGTACCAATCCTAGGGGGAAATAATTGATACTGATAGTACCTAGAAAGGGGGGTGAAATTATATCTCTTGCTCCGAGGTTATTCACACGTGTTACACGCATGTTTACTTGTGTCTATAGAGTAGATATGCATGGTTTAGTGATGCGTCCATATTCCACAAGGCAGAGTCGGACATTGACACATGGAAGGGAAGTTAATGAGTAAAACTGGATTATCCTAGAGCTACCTATTCTCCTACTTAATCCACCTACGTATTCTTCAAGTGATGTTTATTTTATTTGTTATTTTAATTACTTGTTTATTAGTTTAATCATCCTAAATCTCAAACTAAATTACCAACTTGTCTTAATTAATTTAGATAATAATTAAATTGATAATACGCCGTCCTTTGGGTTCGATATTCACTTGGTCGCTTGCTTAAGCTGCAATTGATATCCTTAATACTTGGGGATTAATTTTGCGTGCAAAGAAAACGCGCATCAGACATCGACACACGAAATTATGAATTAACAAATGAAACTGGATGGCCTGACGAACTACCTATCATCTTATTTGATCAGAACAACTCTTCTCTTGTTCTTGTTATTTATTTGCTATTTTAATTGTTACTTAGTTTTCAAACCAACAATTACAATTCTCAACGTAGTCATAATTGCTAGAAAATAACTAAAGTAATATTTATCCGTCCCGTGGATTCGATATTTAACTTGGTCACCTTCGAAACTACAATTGATATCCTTCATACTTGGGGATTAAATTGCGTGTTGATAAAATGCCCATCAAGTTTTTGGCGCCATTTCCGGGGACGACTTAAAATATCTTTTTGTTATTTCTAGTTTATTAGGGCTATTTTTCTTGTTTTGCTATTTTAATTCTAGTTCTTTTTAGGTGCATGCTCACGAGATCAAAGAAAGGTGAACTTGAACCCTATAATTCAGAAATCAGAGCATCGTCAAGAAAGAAGAAGAAGAAGAAGAGCAAGGCAAAGACTATTGATCCAACTGAAGCTCTGAGTTTTGGAGTTGAAGTTGCCGAGAAGAATTCGTAGACGATTGAAGCTACAACTGAAGTTAATTCGGGAGTAGGAACAGTCAACATGGCAGTGAATCCGGATAATCTAGCCATCCGAGAGGTCTTCAGAAATAATGGGGCTGGAAATCTTGGGCTTCTAGGAGGGAGGGGAACTAACTCAGCTTTCGATCTTCATCCCGCTCTTATTAGCATGATAGAAAGGAACTCCTTTTCAGGAGGGTCTTTCGAGGATCCGCAGCAGCATTTGAACAAGTTCTTGGGCTATGCAAGTACTCAAAAAGATGCAGGAGAACATGAAGATGCTAGGAAGATCCTTTTGTTCAAATTCTCGCTTACTGAAAAGGCGAGAGATTGGTACGACACTATCAACGTAGCTGAGTGCACCACTTGGGAGCAACTGCAGTTAAGGTTCTTGGAGAGGTACATGCCACCTTCAAAGGTGTTTAAGATGAAGCAAGACATTAACCAATTTGCTATCGGTGGAGGTGAGAAATTTCATGAAGCATGGGATAGATTCAAGGACATGCTTAGGAAGTGTCCTCAACATGGGCTATCTAAAGCTCAATATATCTGTATATTCTACAATGGATTGGACTATGATTCACGAGTGTTATTGGATGCTTCTTCTAATGGAGCATTGCTTACAAAGTCATCCGTAGACGCCGAGAAGTTGTTTGAAGATATTTCAATGAATTCGAGGGATTAGCCAACTGATAGAGTTAGAGGTACTTATGTCCTTGGGAAGGTAGCTCAGGTTGAACAAGCAATGGTGAAAACAAGTAGAGAGGATGAGATCGTCTCTAGCTTGTCCAATATCAACAAACTACTTGAATCCCAACAGAAGCAAATCAGCGAATTATCTCAGCGCGTACCAATCATGCAGCAGGAGTTGAAGAATGATGGACCTATCCAAGAGGAGTTGGAAGAGGCACACTATGCCACGGGTCAAAGTATTCAAGGGACTAGGTATCCAGATCAAGGAAACCGGAACTACCAAGGGAACTATCGAGGAAACTTTAATAATCGTGGTTCCCCGGGTGGTTATCAATAGCCTAGAAGGCCGGAGTTCTCATGGAGCAATCCGAATAATGCGATTCAACCTCCAATGGGTGTTGATCCGGGTGCTATGGTGGAAGAAGGGAAATCGGGTCTTGAGGATACTGTGAACACCTAGGTATATGGCCAAGAATGATAAAAGAGTGAACTGCCTTGAGGCCAAACTTGAAAAGAAAATCAATGCAAACCATGAGGTTATATCTAAGCAGGTGAAAGGACCTTACGTTGCTGATGGGGGAGATGGCAGGAAGTGTTAACAAGCTTACTCAAACACTTGAGAAGGGGAAGTTCCCGTCTCAAAGTATTGAGAATCCAAGGTCCTGCAACGCCATCACATTGAGGTCGGGAATGCAGTACGAGGGACCTATGAGACCGGAATCAAATTTGGACATGTCTAGGGCAAGATTCGACCATGGTTCGACCAACATTGAAGGTCGAACCATACAGGGGAGGTCGAACCAACGCACTGGACACGATCAGGAGGCATCGCAGCATCGGTTTGACCAAACTGCAGATGGTTCGACCTGCCATACAGGTCAAACCATGGTCGAACCTGACAGTTCGGAGCACTCTATTTTTCCTGAACATCGGTTCGACCAAATCAATGATGGTTCGACCTATCCAACAGGTTGAACCCAGGTCGAATTGCACAACTTGGAGCACTCTGTTTTGTCGTAGCAACAGTTCGACCATGACGGACATGGTTCGACCTATCAAATAGGTCGAACCTTGGTCGAACCAGAGGGCGGAAGGAGTACAGTAGGTCGGTTCGACCTAGGTGCCCGTGGTTTGACCTACTCAACAGGTCGAACCCAGGTCGAACCTCAAATTCAAAAAGAGAGCCATTGTTCAGAAGGTAGGTTCGACCATTACGTGCCTGGTTCGACCTGTTCCACAGGTCGAACCCTGGTCGAACCCCTCCAAAAATTGCCTGTTGCTACTCCGAACACTCTCGATGATGTTGATGCTACTCCAGTGGTTTGGAATGAGCAAAGTACAAAGATAATAGCTGAGAAAAAGTGGGAGAGAGCCAAGCGATTGAGAGCCGAAAAGTAGAAAGCGGAGAAGGTTGATCGTGATGAATGGGGGATTCCCAAAACAAAGATACCTCCGCCGTTTCCTTATAAGCTAGTGAAGAAGGGATTGGAAGAGAAGTTCAAGAAGTTTTCAGAGATAATGAACAAGATAAGCTTGAGCATTCCTTTCTCAGAAGCAATCATGGAGATGCCGTACTATGCCCGATTTCTTAAAGACATATTGTTGAAGAAGCGGAGCTTAACTGAAATTGAAATGGTGAATTTATCTGAGAATTGCAGCTCAATCATTCAAAGGAAGCTGCCGCAAAATATGAAGGATCCGGGGAGCTTCACTATTCTATGTGAAATCGGAAAGGGGCCGGCACGGTGAGCTTTATGCGATCTAGGGGCAAGTATCAATTTGATGCCGTTGTCCATCTTTCAAAGGCTTAGTTTGGGGGAGTTGACCCCTACAACAGTGGTTCTCCAATTGGCGGATAGGTCGATGACGTTTCCAAAAGGTATAATTGAAGATGTTCTCGTCAAAGTGGAGAAACTAGTCTTTCCTGTGGACTTTTTTGTGCTAGAGATGGAAGAAGACAAGGATAATATCCCTTTAATCTTGGGGAGACCTTTCCTTGCTACTGCTGGAGCTATGATTGATGTTCAAAAATGAGAGCTTAGATTGCGGATGGACAAAGAAGAAGTTCTTTTCAACTTGGACAAAGCAATGAAGATGCCCATGGAGTCGCAGTGTTATAGTATTGACGTAGTGGAGGAGATTGTGAAGGAGGATATGTCTCTGATCCTGTCAAAGGATCCTCTTGAGACATGTTTGATGGAGTCTCTTACTTATCCCACTACGGAGCTTGACGGACTCTCCAACGAGGTATGTATTGAATTTCTTGAAAACTTACTTGCTTTGGGTGATGACAGCTTTGAATCGGAAAGAACTAAGGTGGAAGAAGTCAAGTGGACAAGGAAGTACTTGCCTTTGGATAACGAGAGCTCTCCGATGGAAATGAGGAAAGAGGAGCTGAAACTTTTGCCGGAACACTTGAAGTATGCCTTTCTTGGCGACAATGAAAAATATCCGGTAATTGTATCTTCTTCTCTTGATGAAGATCAACTTGAGGAGTTATTGAATGTTTTTAGGAAGTATAAGTCTGCGATTGGTTGGTCTCTTGAGGATTTGAAAGGAATTAGTCTTTCGTATTGCATGCATAGGATAAGATTATTAGACGAGGCCACGGCAAGTGTTCAGAATCAGCGGAGGGTTAATCCCGCGATTCAAGAGGTGATTAGGAAGCAAATCATTACGTGGTTGGATGCTGGAATCATATATCCTATTAGTGATAGTCCCCATGTGAGTCCATTGCATGTAGTTGCTAAAAAGGGGGGAATGACTGTAGTAAAAGCTGAGGATGGAGAAGCGATAGCCACAAGGATTCCTACGGGATGGCGTACATGTGTAGATTATAGGAAGTTGAATGAGAACACATGTAAAGATCATTTTCCTCTTCCTTTCATGGATCAAATGTTAGATCGTCTTGCAGGGTATGAGTTTTATTGTTTCTTGGATGGATACTCGGGGTACAACCAAATCATGATTGCCCCCGAGGATCAAGAAAAGACCACTTTTACTTGCCCCTACGGGACCTTTGCTTTTCGGAAAATGCCATTTGGGTTATGTAATGCGTCTGCTACTTTTCAGAGATGCATGATGGCAATATTCGATGGGTTGATAGAAAAGATCATGGAGGTGTTCATGGATGATTTTTCTGTTTTTGGTTCCTCCTTTGATGTTTGTTTGTCTAACCTAGCTACTGTTTTGAAGAGATGTCAAGTGACTAATCTTGTCTTGAATTGGGAGAAGTGCCACTTCATGGTGAAGGATGGGATTGTTCTTGGGCATCATGTTTCAGCCAAAGGATTGCAGGTCGATCGTGCTAAAGTGGTGGCAATTGAGAAGCTTCCACCACCGACTAATGAAAGAGGAGTGCGGTCCTTCCTTGGACACACCGGTTTTTACAGGAGATTCATAAAAGACTTCTCAAAATACTCCAAGCCCTTATCTCACTTACTTGAAAAGGATGTTCCTTTTGTGTTTGATGAAGAATGTATAACAGCTTTTCAAGTTTTGAAGGAGGCGCTTATCACTGCAGCTATCTTGATCACACCGGATTGGACCCAACCGTTTGTACTAATGTGTGATGCAAGTGATGTAGCACTTGGAGTGGTACTTGGGCAGCTGAAGGAGAAGAAGTTCTGCGCCATTTACTACGCAAGTAAGACTTTCGATGCGGCACAAAAGAATTACACGGTGACTGAAAAGGAGTTTTTAGTTGTTGTGTACGCATTCGATAAGTTTCGTCAGTATTTGGTTGGCATGAAGACTATTGTGTACACGGATCATTCAGCGATTCGGTACTTGATGGAGAAAAAGGAGACAAAGCCTAGGATCATAAGGTGGATTCTTCTACTTCAAGAGTTTGACATGGAGATCCGGGATAAGAAAGGTTCTGATAATGTGTTGGCGGATCACCTTTCGAGGTTGGAGACTAGGGAACATTGTGATAATTCTTTCGAGTATATTGAGGAAATGTTCCCGGATGAAAAGATCATGGCCGTGTTTGTTGAAGGGGCTAAGCGGGCGTGTGTGGTTGCTGCGCAGGGAGTTGATACATGGTATGTGGATTATGTTAACTATATTACTGTGGGAGAAATTCCAAGGGATCTCAACCGATATCAACTTGCTAAATTCAAGAGGGATGTTGAGACTTTCATATGGTATGATCCGTTTGTGTACAAGATTTGCACGGATTCTATCATCCGTAGGTGTGTGCCCGAGATGGAGATGGAGAGTGTTCTCGAGTTTTGCCATGCACAACTGATTAGAGCTATTTTCACCTATATTTTAGTGTATTTTTATATGTGTTTTCGTATGATTTTATCCGTATTTTATGTGTTATTTGGTTGTGTTTTGTATTTTTATTGAAATGTATGTGAATGAGCTTAAACTTAAGATTTTCACTTTTTATTGGATGATAAACATGATAAGGAAGATGTAGGAAAAAGCGGATCTCAATTTGGAGTTGAAACGAGGGAGAACGAGACAAAACAGTAAAGAAATGCAGGAGCCAGCACACGAGCCGTGTAGCCAACACGGCCCTGTAAGAGTTGGCCGTGTGGCAACATCTAGTCATTCAACACGGGCAACTTCAGGTCGTGTCCAGTTGCACGAGTCGAGTCGGGAGCACGAGCCGTGTCGCCAACACGGCACTGTGAGAAGTGGCCGTGTGCCGACATCAGAAGAGCCAACACGACCACACCTATGCCCGTGTTACAACACACGACTCGTGTTGGCAGCACGAGCCGTGTCATCAACACGGCCCTGTAAGGCGAGGCCGTGCGGCAGCATCAGAAGACACAACACGGCCACCTCGTGGCCGTGTTGCGTAACACGACTCGTGTTGTGTATTTTCCTGCAGAAATTTCCAGATCCTTCTAGAAGCCTCCAAAGGGGTATAAATACCCCTTTATTCAACAATTGGCAGGAGATCCGAAAATCCCATCATCTACACACACATCACACACCATTTCTTCCATTTTCCACCATCATCTTCATCTACCTTCATCCATTTTGATCCATCTTCATCATCTCCATTAATTCTTCATCAAAACTTCATCCCTTCCATTGGGTGTGAGAGATCTCAAGGAATCAAGAGCTAGAGGTGGAGATCAAGAAGAATAGAAGATTCTCTTCAAGAAATTGATAGGGAAGAATCCATTCATTTTGTATTTCTTTAGATCTAAGACTATGGGTATTTGTAATGAATCATTTATTTGTTTTGTTACCCTTATCATGTTAGGCTAATCCCTCTAGTGGGATTAGGAATATGAAGAGCATATTAGATTTATATTATCATGTGGATTAAATTGGTTTTTGATTTAATTGATGTTGATTTCTATTCATGGAGTTTAATTGTCTTGATATTGTGATGGCATGGTTTGTTATTCATGAATGTTTATTGGTTTAATGGATTGTTGATCAATGGATTATTTGTGGTAATTAAATGCTATCATGATGTTCATGTATGTATTGCTTGGAGTGAGACGGAAACGACCCTCTATAGTATTAGGAAGGCATGAATAGACATTGAGTTTGGGTTTGACCGAAAGGATATTTGAATTCAATGAGGGAAACCAATCCATTCGTTGGCCTTAGTACACAAAAAGGGAGAGTTTAATCTAACTAGTACCTAGATGGAAGGGGTTAATGTTGGGCTTTGATCTTAAGTGCTTTTAGGAGTCTAAAATGGATCAACAACCTTTGTAACCCGAAAGGGAGCTTAGGATACAATCGTGATCACCCTTAGTCTACATCAATTGAGTAGAATTCCTTTTGCATGATAATATGAATCGAGTGTGCTTGGATGTTTCTAATCCCATGTTTTTCCATACTTGCACCCATTTTCTTTACTTGTCATTTATCTTATTTGCTATCTTATTTACTTGCTTCTTGTTTTAGTTGTTAATCAATCTCAAAACCCCCGATCATCTTTACAAAAACAACAATGAACATGAGCTCACGTATTTTGCTAGTCCGAACATAACTCCTTTATGGATTGATAATTTTTCTTGGGGTATACTACAACAACGATCGAGTATTCTTGCTCGTGAGTGCTACAAAAATAGGCAAACAAGAAAATGGCGCCGTTGCCAAAGGGGAGTTTGACGGACTAGTCAAGTACTGTGTTATTGTTTTAGTTGTTCTTGATAAGGATTCTTTTTATTTTCTTTTATTTATTATTTGTGTTTGTGGTCTCACACTTTGACTTTTCGTAGGTGTTTTATGATCACAAGATCAAAGGGAAATCAATCGATCATTCCTTTGAATTTGGAGATTGAAAGGACCGCACGACAAAGGAAGCGAGAGAGGCGTAAAGCTAGAAAAGGAACAAAAATGGAGAATCAACGTGGAGAGAATGCTAATTTTAACCCACCCCAAGATCCTTTACAAGATCAAAGGGGGGTACAAGAGGGAGTGCAAGAGAATCAAGCGGAGATAATGAGGAATGTCTTTGCTCAAAATCAAGAGTATATGCAATTGCTTGCCAATCAAGAAGCTCAAAGGATATTTCAACAACAAGAGTTGCCAAGGCCTAGAGCAATTCGGGATTACTTCCAACCGAGAGCCGTGCACAAGCTAATGATTATGAAATCAAGACCGGATTGATCAACATGGTTAAAGCAAATCAGTTTGGGGGAGGTCCTCTTGAAGACCCGAACACTCATCTATCTACTTTCTTGGAGGTTGCAAATACCGTCAAGATGAAGGGAGTGTCGGAGGATGCTATTCGAATGAGGTTGTTCTCTTTTTCTTTAAGAGACAAGGCTAAAGCATGGTACAATACAATTCCTTTGGGAAGTTGTAATACATGAGAAGATCTTGAGCAAAGGTTCCTAAACAAGTACTTTCCTCCTTCAAAGACGCTCCAATTGAAAAGCCTTATCACTCAATTTAGGCAACTTCCGGATGAAAATTTTTATGAAGCATGGGAACGCTACAAAGAGATGCTCCGAAAGTGTCCTCAACACGATTTTCATGAGAATCAACAAGTGGCTTTCTTTTACCAAGGGTTGAATGATCATCGCTATTTTCACCTAGATTTTGTGTCATTTTGTGTGTGTTTTCGTCTTTTTATTTCGTATTTTTTGTATCTTTTTGTATTGTATTTTGGAATTGATGATGATGATTTTCATGTCTTTGAATAGGTGATTATGAGGATAAATGGTGATAAAAAGCATGAAGAAAGGAGAAAGTTGAAGAAAATGAAGAATTAGTCAAAATGCATAAAAACACGCTCGTGTTTTTATGCAGTGCCCGTGTTTTTCTGCAGGTGCAAAAACTTACAGAAAGCTGAAAAATTGCAAGAAAACACGGGCAGATGCAGGAAAACACGCCCGTGTTTTCTTGCACTTGGCCTAAAATCGCGTTTTACACCTTTGTGCGATTTCCAAGTGTGTAGAGGGGGTATAAATACCCCCAATATCACCACTTGAAGGCAGATTTTCGAGGTTGGGAGTTGCCACACACACATCACACACATTTTTCTTCATTTTTCACCATCTTCTCCATCCATTCTTCATCCATCCATCTACACTTAATCCTCTCCATCAAATCCACCATCCAAGTGATCAAGGAAGCAAGGGGGAGTGAAGATTACAAGAAGAAGAAGAAGAAGAAGAAACTCCATTGAAGGACTTCAAAGGGGGAATCTAATTCTAATTTTTGTGAACTTCTTTATAGTTTTGTCATGGGATTTGTAGATACAATGGTCTATGTTGTTTTCTCTATGACTATGATAGGCTAATCTCCTTTGTGAGATTAGCTCCATGATTGGTGTTGGATAATTTAGTTTTTATGCAAATTGATTTTAATCTTGAATGGGCTTTGTGTTATTTCTATCATTGATTGTCAATTGCTTGATGTATATGATTGATTTGTGTGATTAATTGTTATGGGCATGTGATTAGGTTGGTAAATCAATTACATGTTTAGGATAGTTCATTGAATCATTTCATCATACACTTCATGTGCATTAATTTAGAATGAGATAGGTATATCCTTCTAAATTTGGGAACCCTTTGATAGAACATTTGATTAGCTTAATCGAGAGATTAGTTGATTAGATGAGGAGACCCAAGCTATTAGTGAATTCATAGTACCTTAAAAGGGAATATTGCCTATGATTTAGTACCTAATTAGGGAACTCGTAGAGTAATTAGTACCTAGTAGGAGGTGTTCGCTATGGTATCGATCTTAAGTGCTTTTGGGAGCCTTATTGAGGGCCTACATCCTATCCATCTTGGTAGAGAGTTTAGGTGGAATTAGTGATCGCTCCTATGCTATGTCCATGATAGATTATAATCAATTGCATGATTACTTTGTTATCCATGTCATGATTGTTGCTAATCTCATCCTTGCATCATTTGGAACCTCTTTTATCTTTGCTTTTATCTTATTTCTTGCATTAGTTTAAGTGCATTCATTTGCACGCTTATCCTCCGTCCCTTTCCATCGTCCTTATAAAATCACGATAAACTTGAGATCGCTTAAACTCTAGTACCTTCCTCCCTGTGGTTCGATAAATTCTTTAATTGGTCATCCCGACTATAACGACCAATCAAATGGCGCCGCTGCCGGGGAATTTAGTTGTATTTGTGACTTTGGGTTTGTTGAGTGGTTAGGATAGGGACATTTTTTTTCTTTGATTTGTTTTTCGTTTTATGGTTGTGTTTGTAGGGACTAAAGCGTGGAGCCATGGTATTGGCCTTGAAGAGCAAAGGAGTGGTGCAAATTGAGGTAACAAACATCTTCTCAACTTAAATTCGACTTTGTCTAATTTAAGTTTGGGGGGTATGTCGTCTTCGTTACTTGACTTTTCTACGGTTTGAATTATAAAATTGCATCCATGAACTCCTACTTGAGCATATTGCACCGGCGCACGTTTAAGTCCTTACTCTTTTCTTTGGCACATTTTTTTTTTTGTTATTTTCTTTTTATTTCGTGCTTTTCTTGCTTTTTCTTGCTTTCAATAAGGAGAAAATCTTTCTTGACTCTCTTGTGCTTAATTGTGAGAAATTTTAAGATTATGATTTTTGATTGAAACTTGTGACTAGATGGATTTTTACTTGTGTACTTGTTGAGCTATGGTTTATGCTTGTTTTGTGTTGCCTTTCACTACTATAAACCCGTGAGCTTTTGAGCCTTAAAATCATGAAATCAAATGGTTTTTCCTTTCTTGTGTGTGCATCATTCTTTTGTGTGCATTCTAGAACTTGCCTTTGTGTCTTCTTGAAACTACACGTGTGTGAAGATTGTTGGAAATGATTTAAGGCCATCTTTGTTTTGACAAGTCACTTAGCCAAATTTATCCTACCAAATGAAATCATTTCGTAGTTTGCCCCTTTGAGCTTATTATCCTTATTTCTTTGGCAACCTACAAATTTAGCCATTTTATCCATATTTTATATCCTAATCACCTTTGTCGATTAGTAGAGGATTAATGGGGATGAAATAGTTGAATTGAGCTTACAAGAGAGTTTAGAAAGAGAGTGGTGAAAGTGCAAGAAAAGAGGGAGAAAAGATGAAGTAAGAAAAAAAAATGGAGGTTGAGAAAAAAAAATTGAGTAAAGCTTGTATAAAAGAAGTATAAAGGAGCTCTACTAGAAAAATGGAAAGAGAGCCCTTGTGGAAAAGAGAGAGAGAAAAAACTCAATAGTGGAAAAAGAGAAGAAAAATGTTCTTTTATTTGTTGGATGGATAAAATTCTCTTTGTGATTAAGGTGGAAAAAGAAAAAAAAAAGTGGGAATGAGAGTTGAGGCTACCAACCAACTTGAATTCTTCACTAATTTGAGAAAAGAGAGAGTGAGAGTTGATATTGGCCGTCAACTTAAATTCTCTACTAATCTTGAGCTTACTTTTCCTAAATATTTTTCCTACCCAATACCAAAGAGCCTACATTACAACCCCATATAAAGACCTTCTTGATCCAATAATTAACACACATACAAGTGGTGGAGAGCGTAGACTTTTGTCAAGCATATGGTAATGACATGCATTTGAATTGATTTATGAGAGTATACACTTCTCCCATACACCCTTTGAGTGTGAGAGTGAAAAGCAAAATCTAGAGAGGAGTAGTGAAGGTCTCACTTGCTTGTATATTTCCTAAGCTTAACTTGTATGCACTTAAATTGATGTCTTGTCTCTTGTTTTGATTGAATTGAAATGGTTTTGAAATGACTTGATATCTTGATTCAATTCTAGGTGAATTCCCCTCCTCGTTCTTTCTTTTCTTTCGTTGCTCGGGGACGAGCAACACTTTAAGTTTGGGGGGTTTGATCGGTGTGAAATTCACCTAGAATTATGGGCTAAATTGCATGAATTTATGTGGATTTATTTGGATTTAATTCAATAATTAAGCATGATTTTAATGAAAATATTATTAATTGCTTAATTAGTTTGAGAGAGGTATTATTATGTATTTTTGCAGAAAATGGGTGTTTTGAGCTTGAAAGAGTGATGGAAGAAACGGGAATTAAATTGGGACGAAGACGAAAAAAAAGAGAAAATTT
Source organism: Pogostemon cablin (assembly GCA_023678885.1). Taxonomy (NCBI): domain Eukaryota; kingdom Viridiplantae; phylum Streptophyta; class Magnoliopsida; order Lamiales; family Lamiaceae; genus Pogostemon; species Pogostemon cablin. The sequence continues at coordinate 13,602,264 of CM042993.1, forward strand.
GGCAAAGACAACATAGAAAAGACAACACTTTTCAGAAAAGTGTTGTCTATTCAGAAGTGCAAAAATTGTCCAGAGAGCTAAAAAATTGCAAGAAAACACGGGCAGATGCATAAAAACACGACCGTGTTTTTATGCAGTTTTGAAAGAAAATGTGCGGAGGATGGGTTTCGAACCCGAGACCTCATGCATGTACAAGGGCGCCTCTAACCACTTTGCCAAGCCATCACATGTGATTAATACTCGCCCAATTTATTCTTATACTAAATTCCTGGAACCGAAAATTCTATAAAATTCACTCTTGTCCCACATCGAAAATCATCACAAAATCCACTCACCCTACACCTATAAATACCCTCATTTGGACCAACTCTTAGAACCAATTCCTTCATCCATTTAAATTCAATAAAATTGAATCTTTTCAAGATTCAATAGTTAAGAAAGGGCTTTTTAGCAAGATCTCCATAGTTGAGATCCCTCCCCCTTTCGGGGTGAGGGATCCGTAGTTTTAATGTTTTTCTAGTTTAGGATTTTATTTGCTTTCCAAGAAGGTGGAGACACCAAGGAGAAGATGATCTTCATGGATGTAAAAACTTCATTAAGGTGTAATCTAATCCTATTTATTATCTTTATTTTCTATGTTTTGGTGGTTGATTGAAGGCATGATTATTGATTAATTTATGAAAATGTCTTGATTGAATTTCCGGCTTTGATTAGGTTTTATTTATGAAATTCACATGTCTTGTAATAATATGGGATTTATGTCTTTGGTATTAGTGTACAGTGATTAGGTTGTGTATGGTGTATCGACATGTCTTGTCGTTGCTTTACCCTTAGTTGCTTTGCATGATTATCATATGTGAGTTTCTTCCATTTATTACACATGGGTTTAATATAAGGGGAGCCTGGCCGGGAGTCCTTATATTTAGAACAACATAAATGAACACTAGTGAGATCACTTGTGCCCGAGGATTAAACTAGTGAAGGGAACCCCATCCATACGAGCATAGTACCTTGAAGGGAATTGTAAGTAGGATCGATCCTAGGAGCTTTTTAGGGGTTATGAAAATAATCTACATCCTATTCACTATGGCCCTTGGGGATAGGTGGAAATAGTGATCGCCCTTACCATGATTTGCTTAAAAATGGAAAACAATTAAAGATGTTGGATGATTGATTATATGAGTGTATCATGAAAACTACCATGGCATTGAAAATCCAAAAATATTGTAATTAGATTTACTTTTTCATGCATTTTATTTTCTTTTATTTTTAAACCTCCTTTCCGATCGTCCCTAACTAATCACGATACCATACCTAAAGGCCATGAATCCTAAATTCCCTTGGGTTCGATATTTTGTTGCTTGGTCGCCCGGACTATAACGACCAATCAAATGCATTTGATTGGTCGTTATAGTCGGGATGACCAATTAAAGAATTTATCGAACCACAGGGAGGAAGGTACTAGAGTTTAAGCGATCTCAAGTTTATCGTGATTTTATAAGGACGATGGAAAGGGACGGAGGATAAGCGTGCAAATGAATGCACTTAAACTAATGCAAGAAATAAGATAAAAGCAAAGATAAAAGAGGTTCCAAATGATGCAAGGATGAGATTAGCAACAATCATGACATGGATAACAAAGTAATCATGCAATTGATTATAATCTATCATGGACATAGCATAGGAGCGATCACTAATTCCACCTAAACTCTCTACCAAGATGGATAGGATGTAGGCCCTCAATAAGGCTCCCAAAAGCACTTAAGATCGATACCATAGCGAACACCTCCTACTAGGTACTAATTACTCTACGAGTTCCCTAATTAGGTACTAAATCATAGGCAATATTCCCTTTTAAGGTACTATGAATTCACTAATAGCTTGGGTCTCCTCATCTAATCAACTAATCTCTCGATTAAGCTAATCAAATGTTCTATCAAAGGGTTCCCAAATTTAGAAGGATATACCTATCTCATTCTAAATTAATGCACATGAAGTGTATGATGAAATGATTCAATGAACTATCCTAAACATGTAATTGATTTACCAACCTAATCACATGCCCATAACAATTAATCACACAAATCAATCATATACATCAAGCAATTGACAATCAATGATAGAAATAACACAAAGCCCATTCAAGATTAAAATCAATTTGCATAAAAACTAAATTATCCAACACCAATCATGGAGCTAATCTCACAAAGGAGATTAGCCTATCATAGTCATAGAGAAAACAACATAGACCATTGTATCTACAAATCCCATGACAAAACTATAAAGAAGTTCACAAAAATTAGAATTAGATTCCCCCTTTGAAGTCCTTCAATGGAGTTTCTTCTTCTTCTTCTTCTTCTTGTAATCTTCACTCCCCCTTGCTTCCTTGATCACTTGGATGGTGGATTTGATGGAGAGGATTAAGTGTAGATGGATGGATGAAGAATGGATGGAGAAGATGGTGAAAAATGAAGAAAAATGTGTGTGATGTGTGTGTGGCAACTCCCAACCTCGAAAATCTGCCTTCAAGTGGTGATATTGGGGGTATTTATACCCCCTCTACACACTTGGAAATCGCACAAAGGTGTAAAACGCGATTTTAGGCCAAGTGCAAGAAAACACGGGCGTGTTTTCCTGCATCTGCCCGTGTTTTCTTGCAATTTTTCAGCTTTCTGTAAGTTTTTGCACCTGCAGAAAAACACGGGCACTGCATAAAAACACGAGCGTGTTTTTATGCATTTTGACTAATTCTTCATTTTCTTCAACTTTCTCCTTTCTTCATGCTTTTTATCACCATTTATCCTCATAATCACCTATTCAAAGACATGAAAATCATCATCATCAATTCCAAAATACAATACAAAAAGATACAAAAAATACGAAATAAAAAGACGAAAACACACACAAAATGACACAAAATCTAGGTGAAAATAGCGATGATCAACCCCCCAAACTTAAAGTGTTGCTCGTCCCCGAGCAACGAAAATGATAAAACAAGAGGAGAAATTTTCACCTAGAAAAAGACCTAACGAACATAAGCAATAACATATCATAAGCAATAAGGACTACAAATCATATCAAGTCACCCTATAACATTAAACTCATAACATGAAAAATTAACAAGTTTAATTCAAAGAGATTAAAGAGTAATATAGTCCCTTCCGATCCAAGCCTCACATCGGATATCAAAATGCACTCAACACTCTATCAACATAAGGTAAATCAACACTCATCAATTGATTGGCCCGATGCGCCATAGGCTTACTCGTGGACTACATTCACAAACCACCATAGCTTCAATTAGTGATCAAATAGGACTTTATGTTTGGATGTAATGGTATGCTTTTTGGTAAAGGTAGGGAGAATTTGGGTAAGAGTGACTCATCGAGTGTAAGTAATCGAAGAGATGATCAACTTCTTCAACTTCTTCACATTTCTATCTTCCTTTCTTTTCTTTTCTAAACATAAGCACTTATCATTATCATTCCTTGTGTTTCTTGAGCTTCTTTTGATTTCATGCTTTCATCCTTTTGACTTTTTGCTTGCATGAGCATATTGTTGTTGATTTTGCTCCTTTTTCTTGCTTTGAAGTAGCATGTATATTTGCTTGAGCTCTTTTCATCATTTTCTTGCGTGTTTACCATTTTCCTCTTTCTCTTGCACAATTCTCACATCAAACCGTGTAGACCACCATCTCCTCAATCACCCACACAAAAGGTATATATAAGGCTTAAGTGGGTAATCATGGCTTGTAATGTGCTTAGTTCACAAGAAATAAGCTTAAAGGCTCAAAGTGGCTAACTAGGGATGATGTATAAGGTAAGGAAATATATGGCAATGACTTTAAAGTACAAGGATGGCCTAAAATCATATCACTAACCTCCACCAATCGGGTTCATTCCCGTAGTCCACTAGCAAGTTCTAGCTTATCAAGGATCAATCAATTCACTCATGAAGAAACAACCATGCCTGCACGGTTGAGGCTCAAATGCTCACAAGCTTTTGCTCGGACCATGAGGAACTTATTACACCTCAATCTATCTCAAAATTAAACAAGTTAAATAGAATATGTCACAATTTTAACTAGTAGAGATCCTTAACATAATTCGCCATCACTTATCACAAACAATACATCATCACTCATATTCAAGAAAATGACTCACAACACAAGAAAATAAGAACATCACAAAAATATAAAAACACAAGACAAAAGACATAAGATACAAGGAAACTATGTGCGCCGGTGCAAATGTTCATAAAATGAGAACTACGAGAGCATAATAATTCAACCCCCCAAACTTATTTTTTTAGCTAAGGCTAGAATTAAGTTTGAGCCAAATAATAGGTACTCCCTTTGACGCATCCCTCGTAGCTCTTCTCGTGATCCAATATACTCCACATCCACACCAAGCACAACATAATTTCTACACAAAACACCAACAATCACAAAAAAAAATCAAACCAAAACACCAAAAATCAAATCCATCATCCTTATTTAAAGCACTAAATAAAGCATTAAAGATAATGATGGGTTGCCTCCCATCTAGCGCTAAGTTTAACGTCTTCAAGCCGGACGATAGTCTTTAGCTTATGGTGGTCTTGAATAGTCCTTAGGCACTATCATAGGTTTCTTCTTGAAGTAGTGCCTTGTGCTCTCCCGTTCAACCACAAGAACATTTCCCTTCTTGTTAAATAACTCAAGCAATTGTTCTCCGAAGGCGTTCTTCACAAGGAATGGCCCTTTCCACTTGTTCCACTTTTTCCATGGGGCTTTATGTGAATTTTGAACTTCAACCACATCCCCCGGTAAGAATTTGGGCATTGACAAGTGTGGATGCCCTCTTGCAACCTTTTTCCTACAATCACCAAACAAATTTTTATCAATAAAATCATGAAAGTTCTTAAGAGAATTTGAAATTTCAATAGAATGAGAGGGTTTTGGCTTGTGGGGAGTAGAATTCATGATCTTAGTTTCCAGAGGCTTCATTTTTTCCGTAAGGGCATGAATCTCTTCTCGATTTTGATGTTTTACTTTCTCAACCATCACTTCAAGAGATTCGACAAATCTATCGAATTCCCCCTTCAACTCTTCTTTCAATTCTTTGGCTTTCACCCACTTAGGCACTCTTTCTCTCTTTTCCTTCATAACCTCATCGACCCCCAAACTAGTCTCTTTTCTATTCTTCACGACCATGCATTCATTCTTTGTTCTGGAGGTAGAAGGCTTGTTGTTCTCTTCTTGAAGTCTTTCCACGGTGGACACGATTTGACTTACTTGGTGCTCCAATGAATTCAACTTAGCATTGAATGCTATCATCGTATTCGTCATCATTTCACACAAGTTTCCAATTCTATCAATCCACGCTTGATTAGACTTCCTCCCCTCTTCTAAGCGATCCATAACCATTTCAAACAACTTATCTCCAAGCATCGCTATGTGGTCATTTTGGGTGGAATAGGAGGTGTTGGAGTCTTGAAAATCTCCCCATAGTTGTGGTTGATTTCCTTCTTGATGTCGAGAAAAATTTCCTTCAAAAACATCTTCCACACCTTGAGGGTATACTTGTTGACACATTTGATGAGGAGCTCCAAAATTCTCATAACTTTGTTGTTGGAATTGCATATTCGGAACTTGTGCTCCATAATCCGGTTGCAAATTAACATCACAATATGGCATTTGAAATCCTTGAAATTTTCCTTGTGTGTTCATAGTGGGATGAGCACTTCTATTCACCATATCTCGAATAATATCCATGTAGCTCATCTTTTTTGCTTGTTCTTTTTCTTCTTCCTTCTCAAGGTATGCACCTATAAGAGAAAGAAAAATTAGAACAAAATTTTCTAAAGCAAATATAAGATGCAAAAATAAAAATAAATGTCCTTATTAAGACCACTCTAAACAATCCTTCATTAAACTACTAGCAACCGTTACCTCCCCGGCAACGGCGCCATTTGATTGGTCGTTATAGTCCGGGCGACCAAGCAACAAAATATCGAACCCAAGGGAATTTAGGATTCATGGCCTTTAGGTATGGTATCGTGATTAGTTAGGGACGATCGGAAAGGAGGTTTAAAAATAAAAGAAAATAAAATGCATGAAAAAGTAAATCTAATTACAATATTTTTGGATTTTCAATGCCATGGTAGTTTTCATGATACACTCATATAATCAATCATCCAACATCTTTAATTGTTTTCCATTTTTAAGCAAATCATGGTAAGGGCGATCACTATTTCCACCTATCCCCAAGGGCCATGGTGAATAGGATGTAGATTATTTTCATAACCCCTAAAAAGCTCCTAGGATCGATCCTACTTACAATTCCCTTCAAGGTACTATGCTCGTATGGATGGGGTTCCCTTCACTAGTTTAATCCTCGGGCACAAGTGATCTCACTAGTGTTCATTTATGTTGTTCTAAATATAAGGACTCCCGGCCAGGCTCCCCTTATATTAAACCCATGTGTAATAAATGGAAGAAACTCACATATGATAATCATGCAAAGCAACTAAGGGTAAAGCAACGACAAGACATGTCGATACACCATACACAACCTAATCACTGTACACTAATACCAAAGACATAAATCCCATATTATTACAAGACATGTGAATTTCATAAATAAAACCTAATCAAAGCCGGAAATTCAATCAAGACATTTTCATAAATTAATCAATAATCATGCCTTCAATCAACCACCAAAACATAGAAAATAAAGATAATAAATAGGATTAGATTACACCTTAATGAAGTTTTTACATCCATGAAGATCATCTTCTCCTTGGTGTCTCCACCTTCTTGGAAAGCAAATAAAATCCTAAACTAGAAAAACATTAAAACTACGGATCCCTCACCCCGAAAGGGGGAGGGATCTCAACTATGGAGATCTTGCTAAAAAGCCCTTTCTTAACTATTGAATCTTGAAAAGATTCAATTTTATTGAATTTAAATGGATGAAGGAATTGGTTCTAAGAGTTGGTCCAAATGAGGGTATTTATAGGTGTAGGGTGAGTGGATTTTGTGATGATTTTCGATGTGGGACAAGAGTGAATTTTATAGAATTTTCGGTTCCAGGAATTTAGTATAAGAATAAATTGGGCGAGTATTAATCACATGTGATGGCTTGGCAAAGTGGTTAGAGGCGCCCTTGTACATGCATGAGGTCTCGGGTTCGAAACCCATCCTCCGCACATTTTCTTTCAAAACTGCATAAAAACACGGTCGTGTTTTTATGCATCTGCCCGTGTTTTCTTGCAATTTTTTAGCTCTCTGGACAATTTTTGCACTTCTGAATAGACAACACTTTTCTGAAAAGTGTTGTCTTTTCTATGTTGTCTTTGCCAAATTTTCTCTTTTTTTTCGTCTTCGTCCCAATTTAATTCCCGTTTCTTCCATCACTCTTTCAAGCTCAAAACACCCATTTTCTGCAAAAATACATAATAATACCTCTCTCAAACTAATTAAGCAATTAATAATATTTTCATTAAAATCATGCTTAATTATTGAATTAAATCCAAATAAATCCACATAAATTCATGCAATTTAGCCCATAATTCTAGGTGAATTTCACACCGATCATTGAATCAACAAAATCGGATGCATGTAGATGCCTCATCCGGAGGGTCTATATTTGGAGTGGATGCTATGAAAGCCATGGATATTTTTGAAGACATTGCGATGAATGCTTATCAATGGCATTCTGAGCGAGTAATGGGAGGTTATGCCTTTGGAAAAGTAGCTCAAGTGGAGAGTGTGAACAAAGTGAAGAGTGATATGTTCCAAAGTGAGGAAATGAAAGAATTCAATGAGAGCATTCAAGCTTTAACAAAGCAATTGAATTTGATCACTCAAGGAGTAACGCAAGGGGGAAGCACAAGTGCTATTGTGAATGATGAGAGCCATGTCATGCAAAGTATAGAGGATGTTGCCTACTTAGATAGGAGAAATTACCAAGGAAATTTTCAACGTCAAGGGAATTTCCAAGGTAATTATCCTTCTAATCAAGGTAATTTTCAAGGAGAATATCAAGGACAAGCTCGGGGAAGCAATTTCAATCAATCAAGTGGAAATTATCAAGCTCCGAGGAAGCATGAAAATCTTTCTTACTCTAATCCTCAAGCCGCCGTGTCATATCCTCCGGGATTTGATCCGAGTGCTAAACCACCAAATGGAGAGGGGAAAGCATCGGTGGAAGAGACATTGCTAACATTCATGAAAAAGATGGAGGCTAGAATGGAGGAAAATGAGAAGAAATCCGACAATAGGATGAGAGCTTTTGAGTATCAAATGGGTCAAATTGCTTCTTCCGTGGGATCTCAACACCAACAAGGAAAGTTTCCATCTACCACGGTAACTAATCCTAAAGAAGATTGCAAAGCTATCACTCTTAGAAGTGGAAAAGAGTATGAGGAACCTCCTATGCCTAAAGAAGATAGTATTGTCATTGAAAGGGAAGTGGAAAGCAAGGTGGAAGAAGGGTTAGTGCAAGAAGAGATTAAAATGGAGGAAGTAAGCAAGAAAAAAGAAATTGTTGAGCAAAAGAAAGATGAAGAGAAGATAGAGAGAATTCTAAAGTGGAAGAAGGCAAAGGAGTTAAGGGAAAAGGAAGTTGAAGTTGAACGAGATAGTTGGGGAATACCCAAGACTCAAGTACCGGTTCCTTTTCCTCAAAGGTTCTTGAAGAAGGGTTTGGATGAGAGGTTCAAAAAGTTTCTTGAAATCTTCAAGAAGATTCAAATCAATATCCCTTTCGCCGATGCTTTGGATCAAATGCCTCATTATGCTCGTTTCTTGAAGGACATCATGGGAAAGAAAAGAAGTCTTGTGGACAATGAAACGGTTAATCTAACCGAAGAGTGTAGTGCCATTCTACAACGGAAACTTCCACAAAAATTGAAGGATCCGGGTAGTTTCATTATACCATGTGAAATTGGAAAGAACAAGAAGAACAAGGCTCTTTGTGACCTCGGTGCAAGCATTAATCTAATGCCTCTCTCCATATTCAAGAAGCTTGGATTAGGTGAAGTAAAACCAACTTCCATCACACTTCAATTGGCGGATCGATCTATGACACATCCAAAAGGAGTAGTTGAAGATGTGTTGGTGAAAGTTGATAAGTTCGTCTTTCCGGTGGATTTTGTTGTTCTAGATATGGAGGAGGATGAAAATGTGCCATTGATTTTTAGGAGACCATTTCTTGCTACCGGGAGAGCTCTTATTGATGTCTACAAAGGAGAATTGAAGTTGAGAGTTAATGATGAGGAAATGGTATTCTCTCTACACAAGGCCATGCAATATCCAATGAATGATGAAGAATGTAAAAGTGTGGATGTTGTAAAGGGAAGTGTCGAGGAGAGTTGGCCTTCCATTGTAACCAAGGATCCACTTGAACTATGCTTGAGCAATTCTCTATCTCTTTCTAATATTTCTACTACTTCTCTTGATTTAAATGAGGAATTGATTAATTGTTTGCTTGATCTAGGTGATTGTAGTGAAGCTCAAGAGGTTGCAGCCGCCATCTCAAGGGGAAATGAAAAGTTCTTACCACTTAGAGATCCACTCGAGCAATAAGAGAAAAAGGAAAAGAAGGTGGAGTTGAAGCCTCTACCCGATCATCTTAATTATTCCCACCTTGGTGAAAGTGAGACATATCCGGTAATTGTATCATCATCTCTAACTTCTAGTCAACTTGATAAATTGCTTAATGTCCTTAAAGAGCATAAGTCGGCTATTGGTTGGTGTATTGATGATTTGAAGGGAATTAGTCCAACAATTTGCATGCATAAGATAAGGCTTGAGGATGAAGGGAAAGCTTGTGTTCAAAACCAAAGAAGACTTAATCCTATCATGAAAGAAGTGGTAAAAAAAGAGGTTCTTAAGTGGTTAGACTCTGATATGATTTTTTCTATTAGTGATAGCCCCTATGTGAGCCCGTTGCATGTAGTATCTAAAAAAGGAGGTATGACTATAGTGAAGACCGAGAAAAATGAGACCATAGCCACTAGGACGGTGACGGGGTGGCATGTGTGTGTTGATTATAGAAAGCTTAATGAAAACACACGTAAAGATCACTTCCCCTTGCCTTTCTTGGATCAAATGTTGGATAGGTTGGCCGGGTATGAGTTTTATTGCTTTCTTGATGGGTATTCCGGGTATAACCAAATTCTCATAGCACCCGAAGACCAAGAAAAGACCGCTTTCACTTGTCCTTATGGAATATTTGCTTTTCGAAGATTGTCATTCGGACTTTGCAATGCACCGGCCACCTTTCAAAGGTGTATGATGGCAATCTTTGAAGGATTAATTGAGAATATAATGGAAGTTTTCATGGATGACTTTTCGGTGTTTGGTTCTTCTTTTGATAATTGTTTGTCTAACCTTGCTATTGTTTTGAAGCGATGTCAAGACACTAATTTAGTGTTGAATTGGGAGAAGTGCCACTTCATGGTAAATGATGGCATTGTACTTGGACATCACATCTCTTCAAAGGGCTTGCAAGTTGACCGAGCCAAAGTTGTTGCTATAGAGAAGCTTCCACCGCCAACAAATGAGAAGGGAGTACGATCGTTCCTTGGTCATGCCGGGTTCTATCGTAGATTCATCAAGGATTTTTCTTCATTTTCTAAACCTCTATCTCATCTCCTTGAAAAAGATGTGCCATTTAAGTTTGATGATAATTGTTTAAATGCTTTTCAGGTGCTAAAGGAAGCTTTGATTTCATCACCCATCTTGATCACCCCCGATTGGAAGGAGCCATTTATATTGATGTGTGATGCAAGTGATGTAGCTCTTGGAGTGGTTTTGGGGCAACTAAGAGAGAAAAAATTCCGAGCTATTTACTATGCAAGCAAGACATTTGATGCGGCTCAAAGGAACTACACTACTACCGAAAAAGAGTTCTTGGCGGTAGTATACGCATTTGATAAGTTTTGTCCTTATTTGGTAGGAACGAAAACTATTGTATACACCGACCATGCCGCTATCAAGTATCTCATGGCAAAGAAGGATGCAAAACCAAGGGTGATAAGATGGGTACTACTTCTTCAAGAATTTGATATTGAAGTGAGAGATAAGAAGGGCATGGAGAATGTGATAGCCGACCATCTTTCAAGGTTAGAGTCGAGGGAGCATTGTGAAAGTACTTATGAGTTAATCAAGGAGGTTTTTCCCGATGAAGAAATCTTGGAGTGTGATTGCTATCAAATTGAGGCTTTAGTGGAGGAAGAAGGAAGCCCGTGGTATGCGGACTATGTGAATTACTTGGCTAGTGGAAGGAGGCCTTATGAGCTTAATAAGTATCAATCCAAGAAGTTCTTTCATGATGTTAAAAGTTACTTGTGGGATGATCCATTCTTATACAAGATGTGTAATGATTCTCTTGTGCGAAGATGTGTGCCCGAGGAAGAATGGAATAATGTGTTGGAATTTTGCCACTCTTCACCTAGTGGAGGCCATTTTGGAGCTCAAAAGACCGCTGCAAAAATCTTACAATCGGGGTTGTATTGGCCATTTTTGTTCAAGAGTTGTAAGAAATTTGTAGAGGGTTGTGATCGGTGTCAAAGGATGGGAGGAATCTCCAAGTGGGATGAGATGCCCCTTAAGAGCTTTCAAGAAGTGGAGATATTTGATGTGTGGGGCATCGATTTCATGGGACCATTTCCTCAATCTAATGGATTCCTATACATCCTATTGGCGGTCGACTATGTATCGAAATGGGTTGAGGCCATACCTTCAAGAACAAGTGATGCTAGAGTGGTCATGGGGTTTCTAAAGAAGCATATCTTCACAAGATTTGGAGTACCTAGAGTGTTGGTAAGTGATGGGGGTAGTCACTTCATAAATAAGCTCATGGAGAACATTCTCAAGACTTATGGAGTGAAGCATCGAGTGTCTACTCCGTATCACCCTCAAACGAATGGTCAAGCTGAAATTTCTAATCGACAAATCAAACAAGTCTTGGAGAAAACAGTGAGTGTGAGTAGAAAGGATTGGTCAAATAAACTTGATGATGCATTGTGGGCCTTTCGAACCGCATTCAAGACCACTCTTGGTATGTCTCCTTTTCAAATTGTCTATGGTAAGTCTTGCCATCTTCCCGTGGAGTTAGAGCATAAAGCTTATTGGGCCATTAAGAAGTTGAATTTTGACATGAAAGCTTCGAAGAAGGTAAGATTCTTACAATTGAATGAGCTTGAGGAATTTAGAGAAAATGCTTATGAAAACTCAAGGATTTTTAAGGAGAAAACTAAGAGGTGGCATGATGCTCGTTTGAGGAAGAAGAGCTTTGAAAAGGGTGAGAAGGTGTTGGTATTCAATTCTCGACTAAGACTTTTCCCGGGCAAGTTGAAGTCCAAATGGAGAGGACCTTATGTGGTAAAGGAAGTACTTGATGGAGGAGCTCTAAAGGTTATGGATGAGAACGGGGGAGAGTTCTTGGTCAATGGTCATCGTGTGAAGCACTATGTGGATCCATCACAAAGGGAGACCCTCTTTGTGGATACTTTATGTGAAAGATGAGCTAAAAATTCATCTAGCTTGAAGACGTTAAACTTAGCGCTCGATGGGAGGCACCCCATCACTATCTTTATTGCTTTGTTTTTGTTGTTTGTTTGTTTTGGCCTTGTAGGTTGATTGTGCTCATGGAGAAAAATGCACATTGAAGAAAAGAGAAATGCTTCATGGATTCAAGTTGATATGTTCCAACACTTATTGCAAACTTAATTCATGACTCTTGTCTCGAGTTAAGTTTGGGGGGTGATAGTGCGTGTGGACATAGCTTGAGCGTGTGGATGCGGTTACTTCTCAACAAGAAGATCATCAATGGAAACTACAAGGGTAAGTCTCACCACTTTTTGCAAACTTAAGTCTCAACTCTTGTTTCGATTTAAGTTTGGGGGGAGAGTGTGTGGTGTGACTCACCACTTGAGTATGATTCTTGTAAAAATTGGGTCAATTTTAAAATTTTAAAATTTTTCTCATGAGTTTGGGTTGATTTTGGCATGATTGGTGGTGTTGAAGTGCATGATAGTCCATATTTATAATGAAATTGTTGAAATAATGGTGTTTGTTGAGTGTTTGAGCATGAATGAGAGGTATTGGAAGCAAGATGGAGCTTGGAGCTAACGCTTTCCTTACCAAATGCCTATTGAGGGAGTACTCTACACCTTATCATTTTATTACTTGAAATGAATTGATTTTGGTTTGGATTGTTGTGACTAGCATGCTACTTCATGTGTTATGTTTGCGGGAGGTTTACTTTCGTAACTTAGGATTTCCTTTTCAATAAAGGTTGGGATGAATGTGTGCTTAATTTTCTTATGGATGATGGTATTTTGTGTTTTTGCATGTTTTGTGTTTTTGTTGTGTCTTGTTTGTTGAGTCCTTATTTTTATGTTTGTTGTGTATTTTCATTCTTGTCTTGGGATGTTTGGTGGTTTGTTTAGGGATGTCGTGAGTCATTTTTGAATGTGAGTGATGATAGGTTGTGGTGATAAGTGATGACAAATTATGATTAAGAATCTCTACACTTTCAAATTGTGACATGTTTTACTTAACTTGTTCAATTTTGAGATGAATGTGGTGTAATAAGTTCCTTAAGGTCCGAGCACAAGCTTGTGAGCATTTGAGCCTCAACCATGCACACATGGTATTTCTTCATGAGTGGATCGGTTGTGTTTGATAAGTTAGAACTTGCTCAAGGACTATAGGAACGAGCCCGATTAGTGGAGATTGGTGAAATGATCTAAGGCCATCCTTGTTATTATAGTCATTGCCATATATGTTCCCTACCCTGAACATCATCCTTAGTTAACCACTTTGAGCCTATAAGCCTATTTCTTGTGAATTTAGCATATTTCAAGCCTTAATTACCCATTCAAGCTTATATATACCTTTATGTGGGTGATTGAGGAGATGGTAGCTAGAAAGGATTGACTGATTAGCAAAAGAAGAAAAGGGAATGGTAAATAAGCAAAGAAAAGGATGAAAAGAGCAACAATAAGAAGGCACATGCAACCTCAAAGCAAGAGAAAGAGTAAAGTAACATCAAAATGCTCTAGTAAACAAAATTCAAAGATAGGAAGCATGCATCAAAAGAAGCTCAATCCAAGGAAAGTTAATGAATAGTGCTTGAGATTTGTAAAGATAAGCAAGGAAGAAAAGAAAGTGAAGAAGTTGAGGAAATTGGCCATCTCTTTGATTACTTACACATGATTAGTCACTCTTATCTATATCTTCCCTACCATACCAAAGAGCCTATCATTACATCCTAATTAAAGACCTTTTTGATCATTAATTAAAACTTTGGTGGTTTGTGAATATAGTCCGCGAGCAAGCTTATAGCGAGTCGAGCCAATCGATTAATGAGTGTGATTTACCCTATTTCAAAAGAGTGTTGAGAGACATCAATATCCATTGTGAGGCTTGGACATAAAAGGAACTATATTACACTTTATTCTCTTTTGATTGAACTTGTTAATTTCTCATGTCATGATTTTAATGTTGTAGGATGACTTAGCATAGTTTGTTGTTATTATTGTAATGATGTGTTATTGCTTATGTTCGTTGAGTCTTTTTCTAGGTGAAAATTTCTCCTTTTGATTTGTCATTTTCGTTGCTCGGGGACGAGCAACACCTTAAGTTTGGGGGGTTGATTAGAGCTATTTTCACCTATATTTTAGTGTATTTTTATATGTGTTTTCGTATGATTTTATCCGTATTTTATGTGTTATTTGGTTGTGTTTTGTATTTTTACTGAAATGTATGTGAATGAGCTTAAACTTAAGATTTTCACTTTTTATTGGATGATAAACATGATAAGGAAGATGTAGGAAAAAACGGATCTCAATTTGGAGTTGAAACGAGGGAGAACGAGCCAAAACAATGAAGAAATGCAGGAGCCAGCACACGAGCCGTGTAGCCAACACGGCCCTGTAAGAGTTGGCCGTGTGGCGACATCTAGTCATTCAACACGGGCAATTTCAGGTCGTGTCCAGTTGCACGAGTCGAGTCGGGAGCACGAGCCGTGTCGCCAACACGGCACTGTAAGAAGTGGCCGTGTGCCGACATCAGAAGAGCCAACACGACCACACCTATGCCCGTGTTACATCACACGACTCGTGTTGGCAGCACGAGCCGTGTCATCAACACGGCCCTGTAAGGCGAAGCCGTGCGGCAGCATCAGAAGACACAACACGGCCACCTCGTGGCCGTGTTGTGTAACACGACTCGTGTTGTGTATTTTCCTGCAGAAATTTTCAGATCCTTCTAGAAGCCTCCAAAGGGGTATAAATACCCCTTTATTCAACAATTGGCAGGAGATCCGAAAATCCCATCATCTACACACACATCACACACCATTTCTTCCATTTTCCACCATCATCTTCATCCACCTTCATCCATTTTGATCCATCTTCATCATCTCCATTAATTCTTCATCAAAACTTCATCCCTTCCATTGGGTGTGAGAGATCTCAAGGAATCAAGAGCTAGAGGTGGAGATCAAGAAGAATAGAAGATTCTCTTCAAGAAATTGATAGGGAAGAATCCATTCATTTTGTATTTCTTTAAATCTAAGACTATGGGTATTTGTAATGAATCATTTATTTGTTTTGTTACCCTTATCATGTTAGGCTAATCCCTCTAGTGGGATTAGGAATATGAAGAGCATATTAGATTTATATTATCATGTGGATTAAATTGGTTTTTGATTTAATTGATGTTGATTTCTATTCATGGAGTTTAATTGTCTTGATATTGTGATGGCATGGTTTGTTATTCATGAATGTTTATTGGTTTAATGGATTGTTGATCAATGGATTATTTGTGGTAATTAAATGCTATCATGATGTTCATGTATGTATTGCTTGGAGTGAGACGGAAACGACCCTCTATAGTATTAGGAAGGCATGAATAGACATTGAGTTTGGGTTTGACCGAAAGGATATTTGAATTCAATGAGGGAAACCAATCCATTCGTTGGCCTTAGTACACAAAAAGGGAGAGTTTAATCTAACTAGTACCTAGATGGAAGGGGTTAATGTTGGGCTTTGATCTTAAGTGCTTTTGGGAGTCTAAAATGGATCAACAACCTTTGTAACCCGAAAGGGAGCTTAGGATACAATCGTGATCACCCTTAGTCTACATCAATTGAGTTGAATTCCTTTTGCATGATAATATGAATCGAGTGTGCTTGGATGTTTCTAATCCCATGTTTTTCCATACTTGAACTTTAGCACCCATTTTCTTTACTTGTCATTTATCTTATTTGCTATCTTATTTACTTGCTTCTTGTTTTAGTTGTTAATCAATCTCAAAACCCCCGATCATCTTTACAAAAACAACAATGAACATGAGCTCACGTATTTTGCTAGTCCGAACATAACTCCTTTATGGATTGATAATTTTTCTTGGGTATACTACTACAACGATCGAGTATTCTTGCTAGTGAGTTCTACAAAAATAGGCAAACAACAACCTAATGGAGGGCACTTCAGCGCTCAAAAGACAGCAGCCAAGGTACTTCAGTCCGCTCTTTATTGACCTACGTTGTTTAAGGACTGTGAGACCTATGTGGCATCTTGCGATAGATGTCAACGCATGGGGAACATCGGTAGGAGAGACGAGATGCCGCTTCAGCCGAGCATAGTGGTCGAGATTTTTGATGTGTGGGGTATCAATTTTATGGGGCCTTTTCCCCCATCTAATGGATTTCTCTACATTCTACTTGCGGTGGATTATGTTTCTAAGTGGGTGAAAGTGATTCCTACTCGCTTGAATGATTCGAAAACTGTTATATCTTTCTTGAAGAAACATATCTTTGCCCGCTTTGGAGTCCTTAGAGCACTTGTGAGTGATGGAGGTACGCACTTCGTTAATAAATTTCTTGAGAAGGTTTTTAAAGGGTATGGTGTTAAGCATAGGGTTACTACACCCTATCATCCTCAAGCGAATGGGGAAGCGGAGGTCTCTAACCGTCAAGTCAAACAGATTCTGGAGAAAGTGGTCGGAACCAATATAAAGGATTGGGCTTTGAAGCTCGATGATGTCGTGTGGGAATTCCGGACCGCGTACAAGACGGTGTTAGATATGTCACCTTATCAGATTGTCTATGGGAAGCCGTGCCACTTACCGGTAGAGATTCAACACAAAGCGTTTTGGGCTTTGCGAAGCTTGAACTTGACTCTCAAGGATGTGAGGGAGTTAAGGATTACTCACATCAATCTTGTGGATGAGTTTCGGAGTCGTGCGTACAAGAATTCAGAGATCTACAAGGAAAAGATTAAGAGATGGCATGATTCGAAGATCTCGTACAAGGAGTTCAAGCAAGGAGACGAGGTATTACTCTTTAACTCTCGTTTAAAGCTTTTTGCAGGCAAGTTGAAGTCAAAGTGAACGGGACCATTCATGATTCATCGAGCCTTAGGAGGGGGGAGTTTTGAGCTTATTGACAAGGATGGAGACATTTTTGCGGCGAATGGACATCGGTTGAAGCATTATAGATCGCCGGATGATGCTTGTGTCATCTTTGATGATACTTTGATCTAAGTTGGTACCGTCGTGACTCTCCGACGTTAAACATGGGCGCCTGTTGGGGGCTTTCCCTCCGTTTTATTGTTTTATTTCATTCATGTGTGTAAGAAATTTTTTTATATTTGAAGTGCTTACTTATCGGCAATTACATCTCTTTGCTAACTTAGTTTCGACTGTCGTTTCTACTAAGTTTGGGGGGGTGTGATTTACTTACCTCAATAAGCACCTATAGTATAATCTTTTCTTTGTGATGTTTGTTAGGGGAGTTGGTTTTTACGCCATATTTAAAATTTTAATCGATTTTGATGTGACAATTTTTTACAACTTGTCTAATGTTTAGTGAGTTTTGGTTGTGTTTTCTTTTACGGAGTTACTCATGAATAATATTTTGTGGAACAATTTTTGATGAAGTTGTGCTCTAGTTGGTACCTAATGATTCGTATTGAAGTTTGAAGTGTGTAGGGATTGAAGAACACTCAGTTTTGAAGCTTAGAAGGGTGGTTCGACCAGTGCCAGGAGGTCGAACCGAGCAGAGGAAGTTGAACTGACGCAGAAAATCATCCAGTGAGGTGGTTCTACCTCATCATTGATGGTTCGACCTGTCTAACAGGTCGAACTAAGGTCGAACTAAGGTCGAACTCGGTGACCTAAAACTTACAGTAGGGTGGTTCGTCCTAAGCCGTAGTGGTTCGACCTATTCAGAAAGTCGAACCCCTGGTCGAACCAGTCCGTTGAGAGCACTCTATTTTTCAGGCGATCGGTTCGACCAAAACAAGAATGGTTCAACATGTTCAGAAGGTCGAACCCAGGTCGAACCAAGAGGATCAGTTGTCCAGAAGGTAGGTTCGACCTCGTCATTCGTGGTTCGACCTGTTCCGCAGGTCGAACCTGAGGTCGAACCAAGTCAGGTACGCGATTTAAGTTCGATTTTTCAGAAAGGTTCGATCACTTTTTAAATTCACCAAACCTCGAACCCTCTCCGAACCTCTACACCTTTGTACAAATTCTTCAATTACACGTGATTTTGCATCGATTACACAACACTACACTCTTAATTCTTAATTTGGGCGCGGATTTGGGCGATTTTCGTCGCGAATTAGGGCTTCAGTCGCATTTTTTTTAGAGTTGTGTGCCAATAGTCGATTGTTAACCATGGGCGAGACTAAAGGTACGTTTTTTTTAACTCAATTACCCTAGGATTAAAGTTTATTGCAATAAATGTGTTGTGGGTAAGTTGATTAATGTTGATCTTGGTTGAATTTCATGGTGATAATTGATATTGTTGAGTTGATTCATATGAATTCATGTTTATTGGTTTGAGATTGCTTGATTATAGATAGAACTTGAGTTTTATGTGGATTGATCAATGATATAATGCATCTAGAAGAATGAGCATGTTAATTAGGTTTGAATTGTTGATAATTGGAGTTGTTCATGAAGTTCAGTTGTTGAAATTCTTGTTGAATGGCTTGAATTGGTTGATGCATGCTTGTTGTTTATGATTTGAAGATTAAAGGGAGTGTGATTGAAGATGTTTTGAGCATGTTAAATAAGCAAGTGGTGTTGAGATGATAGTTGGAGTTGATTAAGCATGGATGCTTGAAGTCTTGAGTAGAGTATAGGATATGCTAGTCAAATACTTGTGTTCTTGTCTTGTTGGTTGTATTGAAGTATTTATTTTCAGGAAAGGGACAAGGATCAAGTAAAGGTAAAGGTAAGACAGAGGAAGCAAGATCGAAGAAGAGGCATGACAGGCCTTCGAATGTTGATACTGTGACAAAGAAGCTGAGGCTACAAGATCGTTTACCCTAAAACTTCAAAATTCAAATGCAAGATTGGGATGAGATCAAAGAAAAGTGGGAAGAAGTCTCAGACAAGATAGCTCGCGCTCGATACCAAGATGATGAGGCGATGAGGACAATGAGAATCGGGGATGACATTATCTGGATGTTCAATCAAGTAGGTATCCGGAGGTTTATGGAATTAAAGAAGCCGACGTACTTCCATGTTACAGCGAAAGTAGTTTGCTCATTTGAGATGGTGAAGGACCCGCTTGGGTACCCGTATCAGTGTATGTTTTAGCTAGGTGGAGCAAGAAGGAGATGAACATCTGAGGATTTTAATGAGCTGTTTGAGACGCCTTTGGGGATCCCTCTTTTGGAGAATGCTGCGTTCAACGCTAATAGGTTTTGGAGGGAGATCACAGGGGAGATTGGAGATTACAAGATCAAACTGGCTCGTGCTTCCTCAATAAAGAATCCAGTTTTGAGGTACATGGATCGTGTCTTGAGCAACACGTTGTTTGCCCGCTCAGAGGGGAGTGTTGTGTCTAGAGGAGAGCTTTATGCCTTGTGGTGTATGCTAAATGGGGTGCAGTTTAATGTTGGAGCTTATTTTATTGCACAGCTACATCGATTCAGGACCATTGGGTTTCAAAAGGTGAATATTGGAGGGTTACTGACGATCGTGGCTGAGCATTATAACTTGGATTTCACCGGCATCATACCAGTTAGAGGAGAGCCCGATTTGGCGATGTTTACATGCATGAAATGAGGATTTGCCCATTTCAGAGATGGAGACTGGTTCTTCACGAGGGGACTCAAGCCCTTCGATTTCATGTTCCCTTTCGACGTGAGCAATTTGACAACCATTCGGGTGGCGAGGAACAAGTTGATGGATTCTCTCAGACACAACGCCTTATCCGTGACAGTGAAGTCGTGTGGTGATTGGAGGACTGTATCGCAGATGTGTGCGGATGGTAGGATGGCTGAGTTACAACAGATTGTTGATCAAGGAGTGTTCCTTCCACCACAGCAGCCCGAAGAGGAGCATTTAGAGGAGGAGCAGCAGGATGAGGAGATGCAAGTGCAGCACGACGCACCTCAGCACGAGCCAGCACCGCAGCAGCAGCGGACTGTCCCAAATAATACACGGGAACAGCTCCGCCTTATTCATGAGCAGCTGGTTGCAATCGTTGCTAGCCAGCAGGAGACGAACCGACAGCTCGTGCTCGCCAACACCAACTATGCTACGCTGAATGAGTGGTACACTGCCTTGAATGAGAAAGTTGGTAAGTTAGGTGATCGAGTTGATTACTTGGATAGACACATCGGTGATCTGCACCAGATTGTGGAGCGGAGACTCGATGATGAGGATGATGATGATGAGGATGATGATGCTCTGGAGGAGTAGTTTTTAAGGTTTTCTTTGGTTTCTTCCGATTCATCTTATCTCCATTCTAATTTTTATCTTTACAGGTTGGGTTGTGATTCATGCGTGAATGGAATGTATAAGTGATATCAATTGATAGAAACTTGTATGATTGATTGGGTATGAGCTTATTGATTTTGTGCATTCATATGTTCATGTGTTAATTTCTATTGATGAAAATCATGTATAATTTGATAAGTATATTGAATTCCTGTGGAATTGATCTTAATTATGTGCTATGAGGAGTACTTAGGATTCTATTTACCTATGTGAGGATTTGAGCCTTGATAATCATGCTTGATCATGATTGCTTTATTCTTGAGAGGATCATTCATATGAACGTATTCTAGAACTTGGCTTGGAGTCTTGTGTGAGACTTATGATTGATAAATTGCTAGGACATGATCTTAGGCCATTATTTTGTGATTGAGTTACTTAGCCAAATTTTATCCTTCCTAATGATCTTATTAACCTTTGGATGCCCTGTTGAGCCGTTAAAGCTTTTTCTTTGGTAGCCTAAGCAAATAACCTTATAAACCTTTACGTGAACCTTGATTAACCTATTCATTGGTAGAGAGAGTTGAGGTGAGTAAGTGTTGCAAGAAGAAAAAGGAAGATATAATATGGTTGGATGAAAAGAATATGGTTAAATCTTGTTTAGGGGTAGTGCCCGAAACTGGTACCCCAATTGTTTTTATACATGGTGCATGAAGCTTAGCAGCTGATGACCTATACATGAGAAGAAGGGTAGTCACTAAAACCGGTACCCGAATTGTCCAAAGAGATGATGTTGATGCACGGAAAAGAAGGAAAATTCATGAGAAGAAAGATATTGGAGGAGAACTTGCGGTAAGAAGAAGAAATCAAGAACCTCCAAGGTAACTCTCTACTAGTGTCTTAAGTCACTAAGTCCAAATTTTCCTACCTTTTCCAAAGAGCCAACATTACAACCCAAAAACAAGTCCTTTGTGATCCTAGTGAAGAGTTGATTATAAGTTGATTTTTGAGACCTTTGCCAAGCTTATGGTTACGCGTGAATATGGATTGATATGAGTGTTTATATTAACCTATGTAGTGCCTCACGCACTTGAGTGAAAGAGAATAAATATTTATCTTATGAGCTAGATTACTTAGTACTCCGAATGGTGTGTGATTGGATTGGTTTTGCATGAGTGATATATATGAAGCAATTAATACTTGTTTGATTTAATGAAGTTGCATGTGTGATATGTGTTGTACTTGATCTTGGTGAATTATACACGACTCCTGTGGTTTGATTTGGTTGCCTTGGGACGAGCAACATGTAAGTTTGGGGGTTTGATGAGTGTGTAAATTCACAAGTTTGGCATCATGTTTTGTGCTAGTTTTGGAGAGTTTTGAGATGGAAATAGGTGGAAAACCTATATATATTGTGAATTAGCATGAATCAGGTGTTAGTGGAGTTATTTAAGTAGTTTTCATAGCAAAATCGGAGTGGAAGTGTCAAGAATCGAAGAGACAAAGTCGAGACCACGCAAACCGCCAAGGAGAGAGGAGGGTTCGACCTATTGGAGGAGGGTTCGACCTCTCCTACAGGTCGAACCAGCATTACAAAGTGTGTAGAAGAAAGGTTCGACCACGACTCAAGGGGTTCGACCTGTTCATCAGGTCGAACCATGGTCGAACCAGTTCGCGAGAAGTGTGATTCGACCACGACGTTGGGGTTCGACCTGACAGTTTGTAGAACCAGGAAACAGAAATTGTCCAGTGTTGGGGTTCGACCTGTGGTTCGACCAAGACCCGAGGGGTTCGACCTGTACAAGAGGTCGAACCAAGTGCAGAATACTTCCAGTAGGTGGTTCGACCTATTTGCTGAGGTCAAACCGTCGTGCGGGAACTTACCTTATCCGGATTTTCGAGGTCAAAACGCGTGGGATCACTTGAAAAGCCCATTCCAAGCCCTAGAGACGTGATTACAAGTATAAAAGGAGGCTCATGCAGTCAAGGAACACGTCCAATCATATATACCAATCACCAACAACAAAATACAAGAGAGTTTAGAGAGCGTAAGATCGTGAAGTGCAAGAGGAGATTAGGAGAGCTGTGATAGAGGTTCAGCTGGAGAATCAAGTAAGATTGGTCCATCTAACTATGATTATTCCTAGATCAATCATGGGCTAGAGCCACTTCTGTAGTTCTAGGGTTATGGAGGTTTCATGAGTTGATTTGTATTTCGTGTGTATACTTCGTACAACACTACTTGTGGTTTATTTTATATAAGATTGTGCGTTTTTAATCCATACTCATAGTTGTTTTGTGCATCAATAATCGTTGTGTAGAGTCTGAATACATAACATGGTTATTGGTTGAGTGCGTTCACTGTTGAGCAGGGTTTATTATTATAATTCTAAGTGAAGGGATTCCGAGGTTTTATTAGAACCGTCTTATATGAATGTTTGTTAATTGAATTAAATTCGGGTTAACAAGTAGGATTAAGAGTATAACTTTATAGTACCTAAAAGGGAGATCAAATCGGGTTAGAGTACTAAGTGCACGGGAAATAATTGATTATAATAGTACCTAGAAAGTAAGGTAAAGTATACGTCTTACTCTGAGGATACTCACATGTATCAAAAGCTTATCTATTTGTGTCTATAGAGTAGATATGCATGGTTTAGTGATGCGTCCATATTCCACAAGGCAGAGTCGGACATCGACACATGAAAGTATGAATTAACGAATGAAACTGGATGGCCTGACGAACTACCTATCATCTTATTTGATCACAACAACTCTTCTCTTGTTCTTGTTATTTATTTGCTATTTTAATTGTTACTTAGTTTTCAAACCAACAATTACAATTCTCAACGTAGTCATAATTGCTAGAAAATAACTAAAGTAATATTTATTCGTCCCGTGGATTCGATATTTAACTTGGTCACCTTCGAAACTACAATTGATATCCTTCATACTTGGGGATTAAATTATGTGTTGAGAAAACGTCCATCAGTTATAATTGTGATAAACCATTTGTTTATGGTCACAAATGTAAACAGAAGATATCTTATATGATTGTGGCTGAAGGTGAAGAAGAATTCTTGTCTTTTGAGCCAAAAATGACAGATTGTGGTGGAATGACAGGGAATAGTAAGGAAATCATGGATGAAGTTCAAATGTCTCTCAACTCCATTTTTGAGGATGATGGAGTTATAACAATGAGGGTATTTGAGGAGTATGGACAACACAAGCTACTTATTTTGATTGACTCGGGAAACACACTTAATTTCATAAGGAGTGCTACTACAAAGAAATTGAATTATTTCCTTGTTAAAGCAAAGCCAAACCAATTTTGGTAAGAATAGCGAATGACCATCAACTTGTAAGCTCACACAAGGTGGAACCATTCACATGAAAGATACATGGGCACTTATTTGAGTATTCCCTAAGATTGATAAAGAATGAGGGTTGTGATCTCATTGTTGGTGGAGATTTGCTCAAATCTTGCACACCAATTGAGTTGGATTATGCAAAGATGACGGTCATAGTAACATTAATGGGTATAAGGGTGACACTTTCAAGCCCTTGCTTCTCCAGTCATTCTCGTAAAAAAGAAAGACTTTCAAGCCCTTGCTTCTCCAGTCATTCTCGTAAAAAAGAAAGACGGCACCTGGAGGCCTTATGTGGATTACTGATATCTCAATGAGCTCACTATCAAGCATTACTATCCTATACAATCATCGATGAGTTACTTGATTAATAAAGTAGGGTCAAGTTTCTTTTCAAAAATTTATTTGAGATCAGGGTATTTTCAAATACTTATACACCCGAGCATTGACAGCCTTTAGCACTCATAATGGGCATTATGAGTTCCTAGGGATGGATGTCATTTGGACTTTGTAATGCTATAGCCACCTTTCAATCATTGATGAATAAGGTGTTCAGAGATATTTGAGGAAATTCATTCTTGTATTTTATTTCGATGGCATCCTTATCTATAGAAATTCTAGAGAGCATCATCTCAAACACTTGGAGTCAGTTTTTCAATTGTTGAGGAAAAATCAGTTGTTTGTTAAATGAAGTAAATGTTAGTTTGGACAAAACAAATAGGAATATTACTTAGGGCATTTAGAACATGGGTTGTTTATTGATCCAGAAAAGATTTCTTGTATGGCTCAATAGCCCAAACCCAACACCATCAAGCAATTAAGAGGTTTTCTTGGGTTGACTAGATATTATCGGAAATTTGTGCAAGGATATGGTGTGATTAGCAACCTGTTGACTGCTTTGCTTAAGAAGAATAGTTTTAAATGGTGCAGAAATGACTTTCAACAAGTTGAAGGAAGCCATGGTAACAGCTCCTGTTTTGAGACTTCCAGATTTTACAAAAAAAAATTGTAGTAGAAAATAATGCAAACGGGACAAGAATAGGAGCAATTCTCATGTAAGAGGGAAAACCTTTGGCTTACATGAGCAAGGTTTTATGCCATAAGAATCAAGCTTTCTTTATTTTTGAAAGAGAATTCTTATCCTTGTTGATGGCAGTTTAAAAATGAAAACACTACTTACAAGGCCAAAGGTTTACTATTAGGACCGACCAGCAGTCTTTAAAGTACCTTTTAAACCAAAAGGTAATGACACAATTGCAGCAACAGTGGATAACTAAGTTTTTGGGTCTTGATTATGATATACAATGTAAACGCAGGTGTGAAAATGATGTAGAAGATGCCCTGTCAAGGAAGAAGAACCATCTGGTGGTTTGTACAACTGTTTCTAACGTCGTTCCCAAGTGGGTTTAGCAAATTCTTAAGAGCTATGATAAAGATGAGTTCATTCAGAAGATAATTAAGGATAAAACTTTAAATTTAGAAGGTTACCTAGATTTTCAATTTGCTGAAGGGCTGTTAAGGCACAAGAAAAGACTAGTTGTTGGCAATGATCAAGATCTTAAAAACTTGATCCTTACAGAAATACAGCAGACTGCTTATGGAGGCCATTCAGGCATTACTGGAATATTACATAGGTTGAAAATAATATTTTTTGGCCTAACTTGAAGAAGGAGGTTAAAAATTGGATACAATAATGTGAAGTGTGAACAAGGAGTAAAACCAGCATGGGATTTTATCAAGGGCTACTGCAATCACTACCCATTCCACAATAGGCTTGGACTCACGTGGCTATGGAGTTCATTGAGGGCTTGCTAAACTAGTGGGCTTATAGCGTGATTTGGGTAATCATTGATAGATTCAAAAAATATACACATTTCATTGCTCTTTCACATCCATACACTGCAAAGTCTGTTGCTAAGGCATATTTGGATGTTATTTATAAATTACATGGATTACCAGTGAGCATAATAAGCGACAGGGATAAGGTTTTTACAGGTGCTTTCTGGAAAGAGTTGTTTAAACTGATGGGTGAATGGCTAAACATGAGTTCTTCTTGTCATCCTCAAACCGATGAACAAACAGAAAGGGTGAATCAGTGAGTGGAGCAATATTTAAGGTGTATGATGGGTGATAACCCCAAATAATGGTTGAAGTGGTTACCCCTGGCTGAGAACTTGTACAACACTAACTATCATACCGGCCTCAAAATGACACCCTTCCAAGCATTCTATGACTATTCTTCACCAAGTTTCGGTTTAAGACCATATTTGTAGTCAACTAATAAAGTGGTGAAGGGGCTATTATTGGAAAGACAACTAGTCATGGAGCAAATTCAAGACAATTTACACAAAACTCAACAACGTATGAAATTTTTTACCGACAAATCAAGACAAGAGAGGGTTTTCGGAGTTGGAGACATTGTTTTCCTCAAACTACAACCATATCGGGAGACATCTGTATACCTCAGGAAAATTTTAAGTTGTCTTCAAAGTATTTTGGACCTTATGAGATTTTAGAAAAAAATGGATCTATTGCCTATCGTTTGAAATTACAAGAGGGCTCTAAAGTGCATCCAGTTTTTCATGTGTCTTTACTTAAAAAGTATATTGGAGAGAGGCACATACCTTTGCAACATCTTCCAGCATTTAATGGAGTAGGACCTTTTCGATCTTCCCAACTCAGATTTGTGAAAGCTGAGTCAATTTGTTAAAACAACAAGAATAAGATTAGGTAATGGTAGTCTGGGGAATCAACGAGCTTGCTGTAAACTGTTGCAAAGATACCCTTTTATTATGAAGAAGTTTCCAAGACGTTATCCTTAGAGACAAGGATTTTTCAATCCCGGGTGTAATGTTGTTTCTTAAATACTCTTCTAATTGTTGGATTGTATACTGAAAGCCTAGCCTTAGTATGAACAATGTTATAACAATATTTGAAATGAGAATCATATGATCAAATAATTGCATCTTATAATTTATTTTATATGCATGATGCAATAGTCCATTTACTTTATACTGTAGATAATATGTTGTGCGACAACACGCGGAAGATCATATTATCGGTTTCCTTATAAAGTATAAACAGATGCTCACAACTGAGATAGACGGGGACTCTCTATCGGTATGGTTGTAGTGTGGTTTGGTATTAGCTTGTCTTGGCTATAGAATCACATTAGTACACTTGTGTGTATTGAGCAGGACCGCCTGAGATCGTTCGACTTATACTGACTTATAGAAGAACTTGATCTCTGTTATTATGGAAGTTCGTGCTCTTAATCCCTATACAATAACCTCGACACGTAGGGCAGTATGTATTTCTTTGATTCATCAATGGGTGAGATTTATAAGTATTAAATCAACAAACTCGGTGAGTTGGGAAGTAGTGCTGTATCTATGGTGTGCTGTTGATTGTAGAAGGAATCCATGTCCGTCATAGGTTGATGATGTCCCCTTGAGGAGCTCATAAGGTTTATCATGTAAATCTTGCAAGTGGATTAATTTCCGGCATGATAATAAGGTTGAGTGGTACTACTCTCGGACGAGATATTAATTAATTAGAGTTGTCAGTAACTTAATTAATTAATGGACATTGAATATCTTAAACATGGGGAGACTATCGGGCTCATAATAAGAAGGAGCCCAGAACATAATTTTGGGATTGGACGGGTAGTGCAATAATAATATTTTAGTGGACTATATTATTATTATTGGATTTAATTAAAAGCTTTGGGCTAAGCTTGGTTAATTAAGTTCAATTGAGGCCCAGCCCAATTTCTCCTCCTGGTCCCTGCTGTAGCCCAATATATATAGTCATCTCAGCTTCTGGAAACCTAACTTCCTGCGCCTCTTTTGACGTGAGTTAGAGAGAAGCAAATTGAGAGAACTCTGGGGATTGTTGACCACCCAACACCAGAGTTGACTTGGGACATACAGCAGAAGATCAAGAGGTGTTCTTCTGCAGTGATTCAGACTCTACATCAACCCTGAAGTACGGTAAACACATTATTGCTTCCGCTGATTTTGTTTGCCTGTTAATCCTAACGGATCACGTTGAACCGCACGATCCAATTGCCCAACAATTGGTATCAGAGCGTTGGTTTCGTGGTGAAACGTGAGTCGTTTGATAAGGTTTTTTGTGATTATATGATTATTTGATTTTATCGGGATATAATCGCATGTTTGTAAGCATGTTTTAGGATTTGAATAATATTGTATTATTTGTAAAATCCTATGTTTCTGATCGACGTGTTTGAACGGGATTGAATATGTGTGATCATCCATTAATTGCATATGTGCTTTGTCGTTGATGAGTGTGTGTGATTATCTTGAGTGAATACTTTTTACACACAGAAAATACGAGAAAAGTCAGCAACCCTGTAAATCTGTTGTACACATGACTCACACACACACGGCTCTTGTCGGCGGTGAACGGCTGGAACAATCGAGCGAGATCGGTGCCCGACCTCTACCCAGAATCGCGTGTGGGTCCCAGAGGCTGCACAGAAATACGTGATGGTGCGCCTTGCCCACTCGTCGGCACGACCCTGAACGGGACTGAGGACCAAGAAGTACGTCAGTCAGCATCGATGGCGACAGCCGACGCAAGACTAGACCTATCGGCGGCAGCGGCCGGAGCAGTGGTCGAGGACTGCTGGTTCCGAGCGTGTATCCTGGCGATTCCGGGCGGGTACTGTTTTTTCCGAGGGGATCTGGAGGGATCCCTGTCGACTCCAAGCCGGATTGGGTAATCGATGGAGATGGCGGTAGGCGATGGTGGCCTAGGGCGGCGCGACGACGCGGTGGCAAGCGGCCGATCCCAGTATGTGGTGCAGCAGCGGCGGCGGGAAGTCCTGACTGGATGCTCGTTTCTGGATGGCTGACGGAGCGACTCTGGTCTGGGTTGCGGAATCACGGTCAACGCGGCCGCCGAAAACGTCAGGCCAGGAAGGTGTCGTGGTAGGCGGACTGTGTACTAGGTCTGCTGATGCCGGCGACGCCCTGGGGCTGACGGTGCATTTTCGGTAGGCTGAGGCACGACTGCCATGAGCAGCAGTCGCCTTCGTTGTAGTTCGGCGCTGGGAATGCTTGCCGCAGGTTCAATCGGTTGGTTGCGGCTGTGAGGTGTTTAGGGCAGCATTTCAAGGGCCCTATTTGTTGGTTTTGGGCTTATTCTTTTGCTGGGCCCAGATATTATTATACATAATGGGCCTTATTTTAATTTAGTTTTGGGCTAATGGGCCCAATTTTAATTAAAATTGTTAAAGGCTGCTCTATATTAATATGGTAGTGGGTTGCAGGGACTATTTTTCTTATAATTGATTTTGGGCTGCTGGGCCCAATTTTATTAAGGAGTTTATAGGCCCATTTCAGTAATTAATAAAAGGCTGGCTCAATTTATTTTAATTTGATTGTTGGGCTTATGGGTCCAATTTAATTAAAATGTGTTTTGGGCTGCTGGGCCAATATTAATTGCTGATTTTAATTAATTGTGGATAATGGACCAAGCATGATTAATTAATTTTATTAATGGACTTTTTGTGCTAGTGGCTTGGTGGATTTAATTTATTTTTGGGCTGAGTATATGGGTCATTGATAATGGGCTTGATTAATTAATTAATCTGCTGCTCATTTTGTGCTTATTTGATGCTCTAGGGCCCATTTAATTGATCCAACATATTATAAAATTAATTATGATATATAACTGAGTTAATTGTTTTAACTTGACAATTAATTGTTATATATGAAAGGCATGTTCTATGTGATTTATTTATTTAAATTGCTGTTAATAGAAACATGTCTAAGTTGTATATTTTATTCTGGAATATTATATGCATGTTAAAACCCTCGGTAATTAAATAACTAAGTGGGAGAGGGGATTGGTAATAAATTCCCGCGGCCTCCATTATTGGTTTGTTAGCAATGTGAATAGACTTGCGCGTCGGCATTAGAGCCTTCCTCCCCATCGGATGAGTTTATTCATGGATTGCTGGAACAGACTTCATTAAATAATTACGTTTGTAATGTGATGCATATGAACTTGCGCGTTGGCTTAGACCTTCCTCCCTATCGGATGAGTTTATATGCGGTTCACTGGTACAAACTTGTAATTGATGACTGTAGGAAGTTATCCGAGCGCGTGTGTACTTCTCCATCTGTAAGGCACACAAGCTTGGGCCGCGGACTTGGGGTCAAATAATGGTGTACACTTAGATGTAAATAATAAGTATCCTCCCCATCGGAGTCACTGCTTTTATTTGCATGGCTAAAGAGGAACCGACTATTAATTATTTTGTCATAAAGTTAGGTTGACAAATGAAATTAATGGGTAAAACCTTCTCTTGTAAATGTTCGGGTTTGTAAACGTCCACACTATCGTGGCTTGCAGACTCACGGTGCTTGAGATGTCGGTGAATTTTATTTTATATTGTTTTGAGGGAATCGATATAAAAGAATAAAATTCGAAGATTTGATCGGTAAATTTATTTGTGATTCTCTGAATTTAGAATGGTTTTATTTCACTAATTGTTAACTAAAAGACATTATATTTACTTGTCCAAATTAGATGATTAGAAAAGAATCTTGGTTTTGATAAATACTGCTTAAGAAAATACATGTGTATTCTCACAAAGGACGTCTCATGATGCCTATTAAAGTCTCTAGTGAAGAGATGAGAGGTTCATAGAAATATGATGGTCTCATGTAACTCTTCGGATACTTGAGTAAATTAAAAGGCAGAAGATCATGGTTCAATTGATGAATGAATTGGAAATACACGGAATATAAGTTGAAAGGGTAACCTAAGTCAATTTTAATTCTCCATAATTGCCTAGATGTTTTAAGTAAGTTCCACCTGAAATACAAGAGGATGTATATGGTGGGAAACTTCTGACAAAACATGTGGCAAAAGAAAGCCATTTTCATCATAATGTGAACAAGTTTAATATCTTATTTACTAATGATTTAAACATGATTGATGATGGCATCTACTGACTCGAACTCAGTAGATACTGGAATCACTAAATGTTTATCACTTAGTAAGGATAAGATTGTTAAGACATGGGTAAAACTACAAAGGTAGTGGCTATTGCAGTGGGAGTTGTTTATTTATCTCATGATAAGAATAAACGATTGATTATGAGAAATTGCCTTTACGTACGTTTCATAGAAAGAATTTGATTTCGGTTTCTATGCATTAACGGATTGACACTTCATTTCATTTAAATGACATGGTCATAGTAATGAGGAATGAGGCTTTAATCCGTTAAAGTACGTTGGTGGATAATAAGTATACTCTTAAATCATGTTCATCCCACAGATGCAATAAATAATAATTAATATGCATCTTCTAATATTAGTAAGAGAAAGGAACCTTCGAAGATGAACTAAACATACATTTGGCGTCTAAGATTAGTTCATTTTACTTGAGTAGGATTCAAAAGTTGATAGCCGATAGACCGTAAGGTTTATATGAAGTGGAAACTATCGGACTTGCGAGTCTTGCTTGGAAGTAAAAATGATTAACTGCCTTTTCAAGGCTGTGGGGTGTAGAGCCAAAGATATATATGTTGGAATTAGTTCATTCTGATTCAAGCGAACCTAATATTATCCAGACGAGAGGTGGTTATGAATATTCGAAAATTATTCTAGAAACCAATATATTTATATGATGCACTGCATGTCTAAGTTCTTTGATTAATTCAAGAATTGTAAGGCTGGTACAGTGAAGCGTCATGGAAAATATATTAAGTCATTACGATTCAATCATGATGGCGAAAACCTCATGGGATAGTTAGGAGCTATTGATCAGAAGTTGAGATTAAATCTCAAGTTGACTACACCGGGTATGCCCCAGCTGAATGGTGTGGTGGGTAGAAGGTATTAGGCTCTTATGGTTATGATTAGATAAATGATGAATTATTTGGAATAATTAAATTCATTTTATGGATATGCCCTAGATACAGTAATTCGTGAAACGTTTGTCTGTATATGGGATATCCTAGAAAAATTGAGGGTGATTTATTTAGTCCAAAAGATCGAAGGATAATTGTTAACTCAATAACTAGATTTTTGGAAAAGGACTATGTAATAAATCACAAACCCATGTATAATTTGTTCTAAAGGAAGTGAGAGAAAAACACGAAGTAGAAGTACCAAGTGTACAAGAGGATATACCACAAGGTAAACTGCAACGCGTGTCACATCAGATACACAATTACATGTAGTGCCTGGTCGTAGTGGGAGGGCTGTTTGACAACCTATAAAATATATGTTTTGGGAGAGTCGTAAGACTTGATCCCTAGTCAACATAGTATTGTCCCACGAATACGACGTAGCACTACAAGATTAAAATGCAGAATCTTAGTAAGTTGCAATGAATGTTGAAATAGAATCTACGGATTCTAAATTAGGTCTGGGAGCTTATATGACCACTAAATAGTGTAAAAGCCATTGAAAATGGTCATATGAAATAAAAGAGGATCATACGGAAAGGTGAAAACCTTGGAAGCAAAGCTTGTTGCGAAAAAGTGTACTCAGAAAGAAATGGTTCGATTATGAGGAAACATGTTCGTTGGTAGCTATGCTTATGTTGATCCGGATTCTTTTATTTATTGCTACTCATATTGAATTATGAGGAACAACAAA
The DNA here is from genome assembly GCA_023678885.1 of Pogostemon cablin. Lineage (NCBI taxonomy): Eukaryota > Viridiplantae > Streptophyta > Magnoliopsida > Lamiales > Lamiaceae > Pogostemon > Pogostemon cablin. The sequence continues at coordinate 13,635,011 of CM042993.1, forward strand.
TAGATGTCAAGACAGCTTTCCTGATTGGAAGTCTTGAGGAAAACATCTATGTGAAGCAACCAGAGTGATTCATTGCAAAGTACTAATAGCATTTTGATAGTAAGCTTAAAAGTGTCCAGCGATGGACTAAAGCAAGCTTTGAGATCGTGAAGCATCTGTTTTGATTATGTAATCCAGTGGCATGGATTTAAATCAATGAGCGGATGAGTCTTGTGTGTTGTAAAGAGTGACGGAAACGTGGTGGTATTTCTTGTACTATACGTAGATAGTATCTTGCTCATTGGAGACAATGAAAGAGTATTGTCAGGCGTATGGGTATGGTTAATAAAGCAGTAGTAATGAAGGACTTAAGAAAGGCAAAATACATCTTTTTGATCACGGTAATACGGATCACAAGAAAGGATGTTTTGCTTATCTCAAGTTTTATAAAATGATACAGTCCATACTCATTTAGCATGTGAATAGACTTGCGCGTCGGCATTAGAGCCTTCCTCCCCATCGGATGAGTTTATTCATGGAATGCTATGAACGTAGTTGGATATCTGTTTTGGTTAACGGATGAACAGTGGGTATCAACGTAATCCGGAACAAGAATGATGAACTGTGGTAAGACATATATGAAGTGCCTGAGAAGGACTGGAAATCATATATAGACTTACTGAGCAGATTCACTGCTTCTTGTGGATTACGTAGATTTGGATTTTTTAATCAGATTGGACGGTAGTAAATTCTCCTCAAAGGTTATGTGTTTAATTTTAGGAAGTAGAGTCATAATGTGAAGGAGTGTTATATAGAAATATATTTCAGACTCCGGACTCCATCATGGAATGATGATAAATTGGAGCCTATGAGGCAGCCAAAGTATCTATATGACTCTAGAAACTTCAAGATGGACTTTGAAGTGTTTCTAAGTTTGCCCAAGGTAATCACAATTTACATTGATGATATTGGTGCAGTTGCAAACTTGAAGAAATCACAAGTCCATAAGGCAATTAAACACATGGAGCGCGAGTACCACCTCTTACGAGAAATCGTATGATGAGGGGAAGGTTGTTGTCGCCTAGATTGCATCGGATGATGACCTAGTAAATCCATTTATGAGGACCTTAAGGCGAGAGCTTTTAATGGTCGAGTAATGGGAGTAGGAATCAGATGTATGGCAGAAGACATGACAGCATAGTCTTTTAGTATAAGTGGGAGATTGTTGGATTGTATACTAAAAGCCTAGCCTTAGTATGAACAATGTTATAACAATATTTGAAATGAGAATCATATGATCAAATAATTGCATCTTATAATTTATTTTATATGCATGATGCAATAGTCCATTTACTTTATACTGTAGATAATATGTTGTGCGACAACACGCGGAAGATCATATTATCGGTTTCCTTATAAAGTATAAACAGATGCTCACAACTGAGATAGACGGGGACTCTCTATCGGTATGGTTGTAGTGTGGTTTGGTATTAGCTTGTCTTGGCTATAGAATCACATTAGTACACTTGTGTGTATTGAGCAGGACCGCCTGAGATCGTTCGACTTATACTGACTTATAGAAGAACTTGATCTCTGTTATTATGGAAGTTCGTGCTCTTAATCCCTATACAATAACCTCGACACGTAGGGCAGTATGTATTTCTTTGATTCATCAATGGGTGAGATTTATAAGCATTAAATCAACAAACTCGGTGAGTTGGGAAGTAGTGCTGTATCTATGGTGTGCTGTTGATTGTAGAAGGAATCCATGTCCGTCATAGGTTGATGATGTCCCCTTGAGGAGCTCATAAGGTTTATCATGTAAATCTTGCAAGTGGATTAATTTCCGGCATGATAATAAGGTTGAGTGGTACTACTCTCGGACGAGATATTAATTAATTAGAGTTGTCAGTAACTTAATTAATTAATGGACATTGAATATCTTAAACATGGGGAGACTATCGGGCTCATAATAAGAAGGAGCCCAGAACATAATTTTGGGATTGGACGGGTAGTGCAATAATAATATTTTAGTGGACTATATTATTATTATTGGATTTAATTAAAAGCTTTGGGCTAAGCTTGGTTAATTAAGTTCAATTGAGGCCCAGCCCAATTTCTCCTCCTGGTCCCTGCTGTAGCCCAATATATATAGTCATCTCAGCTTCTGGAAACCTAACTTCCTGCGCCTCTTTTGACGTGAGTTAGAGAGAAGCAGATTGAGAGAACTCTGGGGATTGTTGACCACCCTACACCAGAGTTGACTTGGGACATACAGCAGAAGATCAAGAGGTGTTCTTCTGCAGTGATTCAGACTCTACATCAACCCTGAAGTACGGTAAACACATTATTGCTTCCGCTGATTTTGTTTGCCTGTTAATCCTAACGGATCACGTTGAACCGCACGATCCAATTGCCCAACACTAATGGTGAAAGGTATTGAGGGAGATAAAAATGGAATTTCTGAAATGATGATTGGTGAAAAAGGTTGTCAGAAAAGAGTTGAAAATGTATCCAGAAATCACTTCAGGAAGTAATTAGAAGGAAAATACCACAATTTGCCCTATATGGGGAAGTCAACATCTTTTTTGCCCTACTTTTTTTAATACATCTAAATTGCCCTAAAAATACATGCAATGCCATGAATACCCTCAAGGATGGTCCACCTTTTTGTATTGGGAATGAGTTGACAAGTACAGTTGCATGCAAAATAGATGTGTCAGGGAATATGTTGATTATTTAGGGGTGACACATTATTTAAAGAAGAAATAAATAAATCTACTAAAATATAACCCCTAATTCGGCGGACAAGCTGAATGAAGTGAAAAAGGCAAATTTTAAGCGCACACCTACAATTTAAAATTCACAAAATTTAATTTTTAAATTCCTTAAAATGTTAGATTATAATAGGCTTTTTATTAATTAATACATGCAGTAATTAGGTGATTAAACACATGCAAAATTAACTACCTACCACTCCACTGAAACACACTTCATTAAATGGGGTGAAAATTAAGGCACTGTGTTCACAATCAGTTCATTTATGTAAATTCTTGTCACATTAAACTCTCAACTATCCCCACCAACCAAATAACTTCACCACCAACAAACATAAAAATTGGGCACAGTGGATTCGAACTTCATTCCTCTGTATCCACAAATTATTGGAGCATAAAAAGGTGATCGGCTCCCGTATTTACCCACCGTTTTTGTCGACGGATCCATAGTTAGAGCCAAAGGTAAGATACGAACGCTATTTGCATTGTATTTTATTTATTGCTTTCTTTTAATGTTTTAGAGTTTTTAGGGCTTTAGGGTTTCAAAAACGCATGTCCGCTGAGTGAAATGGTTATATATATCCATGTCTGCCAAAGAAAATGGTGAAGTACGCATGTAATATGCTTGTCCGCCGAGAAAAATGGTGAAGTATGCATGTAATATGCATGAATACCACTACATACACCCATCGTAGACTTGTCCGCTAATATGCATGGTTAATTGTGCTTGTCCACCCATTATTTGAGACTTATCGTCCATGTCCGCCTATTATTTGACAGTATTTCAGCTTGTCCGCCAAAAATAGTAGCCCAATTTAGCGTGTCCGCCAAAAATAGTTGCCCAGTAGATCCTGTCCGCCGTAAATTGAGCCTGTCCGCCGAATATTGAGCCTGTCTGCCGATAATTTCACCATATTTGTGCATGTCCACCGAATCTGTACCATATATGACCCTGTCCGCCGACTATTTGACCCTATATGAGCATGTCCGCCGATTTTCTCACCCTAATTTATCATGTCCGCCGATTTTTTTACCCGAAATGGTCTTGTCCGCCGATTTTTCCTTCCTAAGTGAGCATGTCCGCTGATTTTCTCACCCTAATTTATCATGTCCGTCGATTTTTTCACCCGAAATGGTCTTGTCTGCCGATTTTTTCTTCCTAAGTGAGCATGTCCGCCGATTATTTTCACCCTAATTGAGCATGTCCGCCGATTATTTGCGCTTAATAGTTTATGTCCACCGATTTTTCCACCGTAATTGGGCATGTGAACTGATTATTTGACCATAATTGAGCATGTCCGCCGAAATGTTACTGGTTTTTTAACATGTCCGCCGATTTTTAATGCATTATTGAGCATGTTTGGCCATTTTTATGCATATTATATGATGTCCTCCAATTATAATAGACCTGTTCGTCGATTTAGGACCTTAATTGAGATTGTCCGCGTACGTACGACTTAATGTTTAACTTGCATGTGTGCTTGATAATTTAATGCTTAATTTGTGTGTACCTACTAAATTGGCGTATCATTTTTAATGAATTATGTGTCAATATAACAATTAATTGTCCTTTTGTTGAAAGGTTTAGGCGTTGGATTGGAAATGAGAAATTTTTGTATATGGTGGGGCGACTGGTGGCAAGGTTTAGAGTATGTACGTGGCCAACACACGAGCTTAGTTTTAAATTCAGATCAGCTGACGTTGGATTTTATTATTGGGCATGTGCACCGTTTAGTTTGCACCGATTTGAATCATTTCAAATATGTTATACACACACTTGTGGACATCGGTGGTTGTATAATAAAACATCAGGTGAAGGATGATATGGATATAAGGGGGTTGTATCAGCAGGTTGATGAGCCGATGCTGTTTGTCACAGTTAAGGCCATACCACAGCAATCAGTTGATAATGGTTGCACTAGTGCTGCGCCAGTGGGGAGCAGTTATTGGACCGACTTACTTCGTTCACAAATTTCATCTGTCAATATTCATTGTCCCGTAGATTTGGCCGGACCGAGCACGAGTATAGGTGTGGACGTGTCGAGTCGTACGACAAATATTGATTTAAACAGTAAGTACGCTAGCAAATAGCAGGACAAAGAAGAGGTGGAGAATGGAGATGAGATGTGCTCCTCTGCTGGATTTGAGGGTTCAGAGGGTGATGGGTTTGATGGTTTTGCTGGTTCTCAAGACTATGGGTCTGATGGATCGCAAGGCCATGGGTATGATTCATTTGATGGGCCACATCGTGAGGATTTTGAGGGTGCTGATGCTTCGCAAGATGAGGGGCGCGATGGTGATCAACTCAATGCTGAAGATGAGGGTCCTGAAACTGCTCTGTTCGAGAGGTTCTGTTCCTACATCAGAGCCAAATGAGGAATGAGTTTCTTGGAACCCGTTACCACAAACATGCAGATGCCCACACCAGTACGTCCTAGTTAAGACACAGATAGGTACTTCGATGCAGGTATGTCTACTACGCACTTGGTGCTTCGATATGGGGTTTTGTCAGAGCCGGTCGTCCCGTGATTATCATTGATGGTACACACATAAGAGCAAAGTACCGTGGGATCGTGTTCATTGCAGTCACTCAGGATGGCAACCACAATGTTTTTCCCCTGGCCGTTGGTGTAGGTGACACTGAAAATAATGAGTCATGGTGCTGGTTTCTTCAAAGGTTGAAAGAATCGTACGGAGCTCCACATGGCCTAGTTATTGTCTCAGACGCGCATAAAAATATATCACACGCTATACATACTGTGTACCCTGAGGCACACCATGGTTTATGTTCGTATCATCTAAAGAAATGGCTCAAAGGTTTCGGAAAGGATGTGTTGTTTCAGTTCAATATGGCCTTGGAGGCATACACGAACCATGAATTTAAGAGGTATGGTCACTTTTTAGTATTAGTATGCAGTTTTTATTTGATTTATCACATTACCGTGCTGCACAGATGGGAAGGAAAGCTGCACAACCATAATAATGCTCGATTGATGGCCTTGCTGGAGGGGTGGGGTTACAGTAAATGGTCAAGGTTTCACTGTCTGATCACTCGTTACGAGTTCACATCATCGAACGCCGCTGAGACCTTTAACAAGGCCATCCTCTAGGCCAGGAAACTACCCATTTGTAGTTTGTTAGAGGTTGTACATGCTCTCATTCAAAGATGGTTTTATGAAAGAAGAACGAGTGCAGAGAACAGTCGGGATATTCTTTGCACACGAGTACACAGCGAGTTGGCTGCGTTGAACGCTGAGGCGTGGAAACTTAAAGTGGAGAATCTTACAGCGACAACATTCCAGGTCACTTCCACCTCAAAAACCTTCACTGTTGATTTAAGGGAGTGTACTTGTTCGTGTGGAAGATTCCAGTACCATCAATACCCATGCATTCACGCTTTGAAGGCGATAGAGTAAGTTCACATGCTATTATGCGTATAATATAACCTTTCATATTCAGTAGTGCCAGTAGTAAAAGAATTATCTATTTCATAATATAACGGTCTAAATGTGTGCATGTAACAGCCATTGCAAACTTGCGACTAGTGCATTTGTTGCACCGTGGTATCATCGAACGGCTATCCTTTCATTATGGCAAGAGGTTGTGATGCATGTGCCCGATCCATCTGATTGGTCAACACCTGAGCATGTGGGTAGTGTCCGTGTGAATGAGCCACCAGCGCATCGCCAAGCAGGCAGACCTCATACCACCCGTCTGCGTAGTGCAGCAGAGACTTCGAGGGGTACTCGGGTGCGTCAGCATTGTAGCAGATGCGGAGAGCCTATACACAACAAAGTAAAATGTCGAGCCAATATTTCCGTTCACACAAGGGGGAATTGCTAATCAAATTATTGAAATGCAATGTTGGTGGTTATAAAGTTTTGACTTGGTCTTTGTTTTTATGGTTTAAGTATGATGTAATATGATTGAAATAATAATATTGTTTATCTGGCTTTCGTTCTCAGAATGTTTTAGTACAGCACCTCATATAATACATCATGAAAAAAAAATAGACTAACAAAAAGAAAGGTCTGTATTCGTACCCTTTCTCCCGTAAAGGTTGTACGAAAAAAATCTCGAGCCCATTTTCTCCGGTACTCCATCAGGTGTGGATCATTTCCCCATGAATCGTCCCCTGTGAGTAGATACTGTATTTTTCTAACGCTAGCCTGACCACAACACCAATTGTCATCCTGAACGTAGCACATGGATGGTTGTGGTCTAGCCCACTTCAGAGTGGCTCTGAACTTCTACTCAGTAGTGTCATAGATGGCACCACTTCGGTGGAACATCAAAGGCAGTAACCATCGCAAGCGCGTAGTGCTCTCCTTTCTACTATCTTCAACGGCCTTGTTTTTGTCCCACGTGTGAAATAAAGAGTCGAAGACGGCGATCTTCATCGACCTTATATAGACACACACAATGAAATGGTGCGAATGCGAACACTCTACGAAGAGCAACTGTAGAGTAAAATTCGAATAACGTCAGTGATGATATAGTTCTCTCCAAAAAAATAAATAATAATGACATACTCACCCGTTCAACCTTATCCCACTCTTTACGGCCACAGGTCCATTGCGGAGGCCTCCAAAATGACAGCTTTCCTTTCCACCACCTATCCAAAAATTCTAGCTTTTCTTGAGGTAAGTCGGCCAACTCTGAGGGGTCATCGCCATGTGCCGTAACATGCTCAGCCCAAATTGCTTTTAAAGTCGCCTGATAAAGAAAGAATTACAAAATAAAAGGTCAAATTATAAGAAAAAATCATACGCCGTATTGCACGTAAAAACTTACCAAAAACTGACACGGTAGAATAGCATACGATTGCATTCGATGATCTGGGTGAACTTCGACGTAGTCAGGGGCTTGTGTTAGCATAGCCAAACACGCATCAATGTGCTGGGAAAAAAATATTTCAACGATGAGATATATGGGATTAGTGTCTAAATATATTTAAGCTGTATTTACAAACCTCATCCTCCAGCCAGACTTTGGGGGTCATCATTCTCACGAAGAAATCATTCCTCACTTGGAACCCTAATCCTGACTTTTCGAGTTTAAAGTCCACGTCGTTTCCAGCTCCACTACAGTGCATGCCAACTCGATTAGATATAAGACGTGACTACATTTTATACATAAAAACATCGGCGGACAAGCATAGTAAAGGCACAAAAATGGAGAACAAGCTATTTTTTGCAGAAATAATGGCAAACTAATGCTAACTAATGGTCAAAAACTCGGCAGACATGCTCAAAAAACTCATAAAATCGGTGGACAAGCTCAATCAGGGCTAATAAATTGCGAACATGCTATATTGTACTACAAATATTGACGGACAAGGTCACTTTACATACAATTATCGGCGGACATGTTCAACTACGCTAGAAAAATCAGCGGACAAGCACAGCAAAGGCACAAAAACGGCGGACAAGCTATTTTATGCAGAAATAATGGCAAAATAATGCTAACTAATGCTCAGAAACTCGGCGGACAGGCTCAAAAAACTCATAAAATCGGCGGACAAGCTCAATCAGGGCTAAAAAATTGGCAGACGTGCTATATTGTACTACAAATATTGACGAACAAGGTCACTTTACATACAATTATGGGCGGACGTGTTCAACTACGCTAGAAAAATTGGCGGACAAGCATAGTAAAGGCACAAAAACGGCGGACAAGCTATTTTATGCAGAAATAATGGCAAAATAATGCTAACTAATGCTCAGAAACTCGGCGGACAGGCTCAAAAAAATCATAAAATCGGCGGACAAGCTCAATCAGGGCCAAAAAATTGGCGGACATGCTATATTGTACTACAAATATTGACGGACAAGGTCACTTTACATACAGTTATCGGCGGACGTATTCAACTACGCTAGAAAAATTGGCGGACAAGCACAGTAAAGGCACAAAAACGGCGAACAAGCTATTTTATGCAGAAATAATGGCAAAATAATGCTAACTAATGGTCAGAAACTTGGCGGACAGGCTCAAAAAACTCATAAAATCAGTGGACAAGCTCAATCAGGGCAAAAAAATTGGCGGACATGCTATATTGTACTACAAATATTGACGAACAAGGTCACTGTACATACAATTATCGGCGGACATGTTCAACTACGCTAGAAAAATCGGCGGACAAGCTCAAAAAGATTAGAAAAATATGCCGACAAGTTCAATTACACTACAAATTACACTGAAATTTCCAATTATACTCAAACAATTATCGTCGAACATGTAAACTTAAAATTCGTCGGACACGGCAAATTCATACAGTGCAGACTCTACTTCCTCGGGGGACAAGAACAGTTACCAAATTCAAACTCTACAGTAACAACTCCAAATTCATTATACTTTAAATTAAATCACAATTCTGCAAAACCCTAAAATCCTAAAGACGGAATACCTGGTTATCCATATTTGCTACTGCTAATTTTCGACGTGGAGATGACGATGGATTGAATGACACGCCGAAGGCCCGGACGGAGCGCTGTGTTCGACAGAAAAATCAAGAGTTTGAGAGAGAGAGAGAGAGGGAGAGTATGGGAGGGATGAGTGCCGATGAAAAGAGAGAGAGAGATACATAGAGTAAATAACAAAAATTTTGAGATAAAGGCGTCAAAGATTCTCTCGTCAATTTCAATGCCTTTAAAAGAGGTACTTTTAACCGCTGGGCAGTAATTACGAGATTTTAAAAAAAAGGAAAAGATATGACATGTGTCAGGGGGGTAAATTAGGAATATACACCAAAAATAGGGCAAATTAGATGTTTTAAAAAGGATAGGGCAAAAAAGATGTTGCATGGGTGATATAGGGCATAAAAAGTGTTGTCCCTAATTAGAATCTATGAGCCTAGTTGCTAAATTGAACATGCAAATGGGTTAAGCAATGTGCTGGGCTTTTCTGGTTAGCCCAATTATTTTAGTATTTTAAATATCACTTTAATTATTGAAGTTTATTTATTGACTCATGAAGTCCCCCAGTTGATTACATATGCCAATTCTGGTAAAAGAAATGAAATAAAAAAACAATTAACAAAATTCTCTCCCTTGCTTTCTCTCTTTTGCATTCTCTTTCTATTATTTTGTCCTTTTCTATAATCTTCTATCTTCTTTCACAATTCTACTGTTATATCACAAAAAATTTTCTATAAGATTCAATCGTTTGGTTAACGTGAACTGTTTGGGTTCCATGAAATTTTATATCAATGGAAGCAAGAGTATAAAATCATATTACCTTTCACCAAGGTATGTTGAGGAAGAACAGCTGCAGAAAATAACCTCTTGATCTTCTGCTGTATTCCCAAGTGCAATCTTGACATCGTGTGGGCGACGATCTTCAAGATCCTCTCAATCTGCTTCCTCCCTTAATTCTCACGTGTTAGGCGCGATCAGATTAGGGTTCCGGAAGTTGTGATGACTTATTTATGGGCTACAACAGGGACCAGGAGGAGAAATTAGAGTCAAACCTCCGTTGGGCTTAAGTATCCAAGTTTTTCAAAACTCATACTTAAGTCCAATAATAATAATATACTCCACTAAAATATTATTACTGCACTGTCACTCTAATCCAAAAATTACATTTTGGGCTCCTTCTTATTATGAGACCGTTAATCTCCCCATGTTTAAGATATACAATGCCCATTAATTAATTAAGTTACTGACAACTCCATTATAATATCTCATCCGAGAGTAGTATGACTCAACCTCATTATCATGCCGGAATAAATCCACCTGTAGGATTTACATGATAATCCTTATGAGCTCCTCAAGAGGACATCATCAACCTATTTAATACTCCATTCGTCCCTCATTAAGAGGGCCATTTGCTTTTTGGTACGTAGATTAAGGAGTATTATTATTTAATGTGTAATGTGTAATGTGTAATTGTATTAGCAGGAGTATGGGTCCCAACATTTAATTATATTAGAGGGGTGTGTGGGTCCCATGTGTGTAAAAAAGGAAAGAGAACTCTTTGGGTGGGACGACCAAAATGAAAAAATGGTCTTCTTAGGCTGGGACGGAGGGAGTAGGACAGAGATTCCTTCTACAATCAATAGCACACCATATAGACAATATTATTTCCCAACTCACCAAGTTTATTGATTTAATTACATGTAAATCTCACCCATTGATGAATCAAAGAATATATACTGCCTTACGTGTCGAGGTTATTGTATAGAGATTAAGAGCACGAACATCCATAATAACTGAGACTAAGTTCTCCTATATAGTCAGTATAAATCTAACGATCTCAAGCGGTCCTGCTCAATATACACAAAGCGCACTAATGTGATTCTATAGCTAAGACAAACTAATACCAAATCACACTACAACCATCCCGATAGAGAATCCCCGTATATCTCAGTTGTGAGCATCTGTTTATACTTTATAAAAGGACTATTTCATCGACATATAAATAAATTATAAGACGCAATCATTTGATCATATTATTCTCATTTCAAATAAATTGTTATAACATTGTTCATACAAAAAGTTAGGTTTTTAGTATATAATCCAACACTCTTTCTATTATTTTGTCCTCTTCTATTATCTTCTATCTTCTTCCATAATTCTACTATTATATCACAAAAACCACAAATGATAGAAAGATCGTCGTTAAGCATTGCCTCTCATGGCCACCAATTACCCACGAAAATGAATTTAGATTATTAAATCATGAAGATTTTTTTACTAATGGTTCACATAAATTTAGTGAAAATGCCACTTGGTACAAAAAATGCATCCATCTTTTTTCACACTCATTTAAAATACTATTGGTTTATAAATACACCAATCAATCACTATTATAACTAGTGGATAGAAAATAGAAGGGAGAATACTGAAATAAATTAAAATTAATTGCAGAAGGTCTACTAACTCTTCTTAAAGATTTCTTTGACGTCTCGGGATGATGACGAAGTTCAGTCGAGTAGAACTCTTCCCGCAAGAAGAAACACGCCCCGATAGTGCTTTGGCATAGGTGGGTCTTTTCCAAAGGTAAAACGACTTCTCGTTTCTAGCAAAGGCAACAACGCTATCACAGAAACTCCAGCGAACTAAGAGAAAATGGAGGACTGGATCATACTAGGATGCAAATTCTTGTGATGTGCAGATGGTTTGGATGTGGTATGGTGTATGGAATGAGTGCAGAATGACCCTAATTATAAGATCCAGAGACCACTACCATATGGCAGGGTTACCATTTTTCATTACTGATTGTGTTCATATACAATTTTGTCACTGGTTGTATTCACACAAAGATTTATCACTGATTTTGTTCACACAAAACCTTTGATTGTCCAAACACAATGTACCACATATTGTATCTACTGCAGAGGATCTAGACTTCGTGGGCTCCCCAATTGTAGCCCAATTTTTGTCTAAAAATAATAGTCTTTTGAGCCAGGCTCAAGGCCCAAAATCCCCCAATTTATCATATTTAATTCTCTCCACTTGTGAGATTAATTTCACTGACTTTAATTATTATTAAATTGATGATTAATTTATTATTTAATCTTTAAAAACTAATTAAATTTCCCCCCAACAATCCCCCACATGAGTGGAATTTGGTGCCCATGCAATGCAAACATACAATTTAATTCTTGTGAAACACTACTGTAACTGGATCGGTAGCTTGAGACTTTGAACCTTCTATAATCCAACACTATTGAGTATACCGATGGCTTAGTAGACACAAGGTCTTTAAACTACTCCTCCTTAGCGTATACTGAGACAATAGTGCTAACGCATCAATGTCTCGCATTCTCCTTGTTCTCACATTTTGGTCCGTTTCGGCCATGGACCCCTTTTGGATTCATAAGTATTTTACTTTGAACCAACCACTCACTTCACACTTACATAAGTGATCTCCTATCTTGAGCACCCTGTTATACTTAACCTCCATGAGGTGTCTAAGAAATTATTAAAAATCATAGACTTAATCTCACTATAGTATGGGTTTTATACTTGGTAGTATTGCTCTACTAAGGAATAGTAGGTACCAAGTTTAACTTGAACATCTACAGTTTCGATGTCCTATTGAACCAAGTTATTGGGATCTCCAGTCATCATGGTTGGGTTTCTATTATTTTGGCTCTGTACTTTGTGGATTTTAGGCCCATTCCTCCTTACAATTTGTTCATTGGATCTCGATTAATTGCTTTTATAAGCAGATCTGCTATGTTATCTTTTGACATCACGTAGTCAATTGACATTACACAACCCGAGATCAATTGTCTCACCGTGTTGTGTTACCTACGAATATGTCTAGAATTTTCATTGTACATATCATTAAGAGCTCTTCCAATGTGACTTGACTGTCACAATGTACCATCACCATAGGGACTAGTTTGTTTTAATATGGAATGTCCTTAAGGAAATTACATAGTTATTCTGCTTCTTTCCCGGCTTTGTCTAGAGTTATGAACTCAGATTCCATTGTGGAACATGCTATAAAAGTCTGTTTTGTAGACCTCCATAACACGGCTCCATCTTCAATAGTGAATACGTATCCACTTGTAGAGAACGAGTCTTTTGTGTTGGATATCCTATTTGCATCATTGTACCCTTCGAGTACTACTGGATATTTTGTGTAGTGTAGCCCCACATCAAGAGTGTATTTTAAGTATCTCAACACTCTTCTCAATACCTTCTAATGCTCACTACTTGGGTTATTCGTGTATTTACTCAATTTGTTAACTAAACACGCTATGTCAGGATGCGTACAATTGGTTATGTACTTTATATTCCCTATAACCCTTGTGTACTCAGATTGAACCACTAGTTCACCTTAGTTTTTGCTAAGTTGCAAATTTGGATCCATAGGTGTCTTAGTTAGTCGATCATCAAATGCATTGAATTTCTTCAACACTTTCTCAATGTAGTGAAATTAAGACAATGCAATTCCATTAGACATTCTTTGGATTTTAATTCCAAGTATCACATCTATCTATACCTATATCCTTCATGTCAAAGTTTCGACTCAATATTCGTTTAGTGCCAACAATTATGTCATGAGTGCTTTCCATGATAAGCATATCACCTATATAGAGGTAGACAATGATAAATCCCTTTGGTTTATTTTTCACATACACGCATTTGTCACACTCATTGATTCGAAAATCATTTGACATCATTGTGTTGTTAAACTTCACATGCCATTTTTTTAGCTTGTTTAAGTCCATACAATGATCATACGAGTTTGCACACTTTTTTTTCTCATTTTCAGTTGCTATAAAGCCTTCTAATTGGTCCATGTATATTTCTTCTTCCAACGCACCATTAAGAAGGCCGTTTTTACATCTATTTGATTTATTTCTAAATTGTGCAATGCAGCAATCGCTATAAACACACGAATAGATGTAATTCGTGTTACAGGTGAGTAGGTATCAAAGAAATCATACCCTTCCTTTTATCTAAAGCCTTTAACCACCAATTGGAATTTATATTTGCCTATTGACCCATCAATCCCTTTAGTAGATCTACCAATTCCCATGTATGTTTTTGCATGATAGAGTCAATATCGCTATTTATGGCTTCTTTCCAAAATGGTGCATTTGGATGAGATAGAGCTTCAGATACGGATTTGGGCTCGTCTTCGACTATATAGGTGAAAAATCTTGATCGAAGTCCTTTTCTACTTTATCTCTCTTACTACGTCTTGGTTCTACACTCTTATGTAGATTGAACCACAGTAGTGTCATTGTGTGGTCTCTTAGTAAATGTCACTCGTTCATGTCCTTTGCTAGGAAATATGTTTTAAAAGAATACTATATTCCTTGTATCTATCATTGTACCTTCAATCATATCAGGTATTTCTGATTTGAGAATAAAAAATTTGTAGGCACTGTTGTTAAGTGCATATCCAACAAATATACAATCAATCGTTTTAGGTCCAATTCTAACTTGTTTGAGTAGAGGCACTTCAATCTTAGCCAAACACAGTGACAGAGGGAGTTAAGGACAAGGAGGGTCACTGGCCCCCCTAGAAATTTAGTAATTTTTACTATATATATACAAAGTTTACTGAAAGTTTTTGCTAGCTTAGTGGTTCAATATTCTTCTTCAAGGAGTGAGGTCCCGGGTTCGAGTATGCCCCTTCATGTTTTATTATTATTTTTAATTCTTTTCTTTTATATTTTATACTTGTTTTTTTTAATCTTTTTTTTATCATTTAATTCTTTTTTTCTTCCTATAACTTTTATTCTACATATAATAATAAGAAATTTATTTTATTTTTAATATACAACATAATACTCTTTATCTAATAAAATTATTTACACTTTACTCATTTATTTGTATTAGATTTACCCATAAAAACATCAATAATAAATTTAAAGCTTACTTATATTTTAAAATTTTAAAACTATCACAATATTAACACACATTAATATTATATTTTATTTGTTATGTAAAAATATCAATTTACTCCTAAAAAGTCAATAAAAGTGTAAAAAAAGTTAAATTTTCTTAAACTATATGAATGATTTTACAAGACGGGAAGAATATTTTATTTTTTAGTGTCATTCTGGCCCCTCCCCCTGAGCCCAATTTCTGGCTCCGTCACTGGCCATACACCCCCACACTTTGAGGTATTTGTATGATGGTTTATGATCCTTCCACATTTCATAAGGAGTTTGATCCTTAGATTTATGTGGAATCTTGTTCAGAATTTGGTTCACTGATAGAATAGCTTCCTGTTGAGTGTTTTCCTACACACTAATTAATCCTCAAGTATCAAGGATATTAGCTGTAGTGACAAGCAACCAAGTTTAATTATTGAACCAATAAGACAGTTAATTATCTACTTCTTGAAATTACTAAATTAATTAAGACTAACTAATTTTCAATTATTGTAAATTAATTATCTAAAGTAACGAGAATAATAAATAACTATGAAATAAAATCACAGAAGAAAGATTGAAGAGTTGTTCAAGAGAAAATTGACAATTCTAAGGTAATTCAGTATAGACTAATCAATCTGAATCCCTAAACTTCCAATTGTTCATTCATGTAGACTTTATGAAAACACACCACATAATCATGTTTTCCCACTAGATTTGATTAGATTCAAAGCTAACAGTATAATTTAGTTCTAATCCTAAGGTGTGTGAATATAGCCAAGCCCCCTTCCTAGATAATAACAAAGCAAACGCAAGACCTATGGATGGCAAGTTTGACTAACAAGAATTCTCTGAAAGTACTACTAGGCTCTATTCAATATCCTGCTTAAAGCCTAATTGCATTGTTCTACTAAATAATTCAAGCATCTGATTTATCAGTTCTTAGAATTAACGTGTTTAAAACGGAACTACCTTAATTCTTAATAGATAGACAATTCAATTCAAGAACGCACACAAGCTAACATAATAAATCAAACATTATAGCGGATATCATGAATTTACTATGAAAACTTTACGAAGCATGATTTCAAAGTCTCAAAACGAATCAAATAAACCAAAATAATAATCCACGTGAATTCACAAATTGGTCTAGTTCATCAAACCATTCACATATATCCTTAAAACCTTAAAATTGTAAACAAAATTAGCCCATGGGGTTACAAGCAACTCCCATGGCTATCAAATTCATACCAGAAGTATTGACAAATGAAAAAATAAGAAAGGAATAGAAAACCCTAGTGTTGGCATTGTTCAGATTCCTTCTCCGTCTCTCCAGTTGAATGATCTCCCTCTTGAACGGGCCTTGAATCTCCTTCGATTTGGATGGATGATGGGATGGATGTAGATGAAATGAAAGACAGATGAGTAAGGGTGTAGAGAGGTGATGGAGTGATTCCTTTGATGTTTGGAATTGTGGATCTCTCTTTTTCCTCTCTTTTGAAGCTCTTTTATAGATGTAGGCCTCCAAAATTATCTTTTTTCTCAAATTTTCGTCCCTCACACACCTCCACATAGTAGGGGTATAAAAATACAACTTTTGTGCCTAAAAACACGCCAGCTCTACACCTAACTCGACCACACTGGGTGCAACTCGACCCGAGCTGGTCCTGAGTAGGTTCCCGAGTGGCGTCAACTAGCTCGCGCGACCTCACTCTTTTGGGTATAACTTACACATCCAAACTTTAATTTGAGTGATTCTTATATCAAAACAATCCTCTCTTATGTGACTTTCCAACCATATATCACATGATTATTTTGGACATCTACAAAAACACAAAAAAATTATTCAATGTGGACGTATGTTTTTCAGCATTCCTTCACACTTTCACTCTTTATTCCAACTTTGAATTTTTTTATCCTTCTTCCTCCTAAAACACATTAAAACACCTCATATGTATCTTTTTCTCAAATATATGAACATGTAAGAGACTTTTGCTAAAAAACAACAACAATTCTTATAAAAAGGCGTTAAATCGGAAACTAAAACACGCTTATTTTCACTCTCAACACTTTCCCCAACATGACTAAGGAAACCTGAAACTGATTAACATTGCATTCATCCTTTCAGGTTCTAGTCTTGAGTTTGGTAACACCATTTGATTAAGGTGAACATGAAGCCGTTGTTTGATGTATGATACCAGATTCGGTACATATTTTTTCAAACAGTGCTACATATTTGCCACCTCTATCACTCTAAACTGCTTTAATTCGAGAGTTAACTTGATTCTCAACTTTATTCTTGTAGCGTTTGAATGCTTCTAAAGCTTCATCTTTACTTCTCAAGAGATATACATAATAGAATCTTGTGCAGTCGTCAATAAAAGTAATGATATACTTTCCCCCTAGTTTGTACAAGTTTTAAATCAAACGCATCAGTGTGGATCAACTTTAGAGGTTTAGTGCTCCTTTTCATTGTTTGAAATAGTTGTTTTGTCATTTTATCTTCTATACACATTTCACATTTATTTAAGTCTTAATATTTGCTACTTTAAGTAAATCAAGATTATTTAATCTTTTGATCGATTTAAGATTCACATGTCTCAATCTTAAATATCATATTGAGGAGCACTTAACGATGTAAGTAGAAGTAGAAGCTATTTTATTGATAACTGTTTAGTGTGAAAATCTGAATATTTTAGGGTCCAATTTAGCACCGTTTTGTGGAATTTATGTTCGTATTTTAGCACTAAATAGTTTATTTTCATATATTTGAGATATTGGTGCATTTGATGTGTTATTTCGTGTTTTTAGGTGGAAAACAGATTAAAAGTGCAAAGTTGGAATGAAGAGTGAAATCGTGAAAGAATGCTGAAAAATGCATGTCCAATTTGCATAATTTTTCTGTATTTTGTAGAAGACCAAACTGATTATGTGATATATGTTTGGAAATTCACAGAAGAAAAGGACATTTTGGTTCAAGAAACACCTCAATTGGAGGCCAGATGAGGGAGTTATGATCAAAACGGTGAAGTCGTGCAAGCTGTGCCGATCCAGCGCGACTCGTGCCACTTTTGGACGACTCTTTCCCTTAATATGTTGGACTTTTTGTTAGTTCTTTAAATGGATAGAAAGAAAAGGAAGAGAGGGTCGCGTGAGCGCAAGAATCACTTCAATCAGAATTTGGATGAAGAAGTTATGCTCAAAACCATGAGGTCTCGCAGCTGCCAGCGAGAATTTCAAAAATTCACGAAAATTACCCTCTATTTCCTATTTTCTTGGTGGCCAAACTAATTCCTAATTTAATATCCACCATATATTCCATAATTATATTTTTCCTGATTTTTCAAGATCCCACATCTTTTTATTACCTATCTTTTATTCCATTCTCACACCTATATATACCCATTCTCCTCACCACATAAAGTGTGGAGAAACTGCATAATCTACCATCACCACATCACCTAGGGTTTTAAACCCTAATCCACCATATCCGTCTTTCACCTTCTACCCTTCACCCGTCTTTCATCCATCATCCCACACGCTCGATCACGGTGTTTGCTACTTGAGAAGGAGAATGGAGGAGGATCATCAAGATGGAAAGAGAAGACGGAGAATTATTCCAGACAAGGGTTTTTCTTCCTTATTTAATTTCTTATTGTTGATTTATAGACTCATTGGTAAGTTTTCATCATTTACCATGATTGTTACTTATAACACCATGGGCTAGTTTCCTCTTGATAGTTTTAAGGTTTGAAAGTTTATCATGTTGATTTTGAGATTTTAGACATCTATGATGATAATTTTTTGCAAAATATTTATTCCTTATTGACATTTTATTTTAGACTTATATAATCATGTTTCTTAATTTTTATGATATTATCATCGATTGATGTATGATTGAGTTTGAATGTGTTCCATGATTATATTTGTTATTTCGTAACAATTGAAGGAGATTGACCAATATATAGCCTTTGATTGTTTGACCATCAATATAGGATACATTATTATCTTTGCATGACCATTGTTAAAGAGAAATATGGTAAGGAAGCCCTAATCTAATTCCTTTAGTACCTATACAGAATAGATCTCTTGCACTAGCCTATATGGAATTTTACATGTGAATTGCCTAGAAAGCGAATAAGGGGTTGTGGGTATTTAATTTCTTTATTACCTAAAGGGAATAGGGAATTATCTTATTAATTTGGTCCTAGGAATTTATGTTCTTTAAAATTGTTAAATCTCACTTGTCCATGTTAAGTGATCATTCCTATAAAATTTTGCATGATTTGATTCACTTGTCTATTTGTCTTATTTCGCATGATAAATTGGATTTTACTAAAACTATCTTGTTCTTATTCTTGAAACACATGTGATTGAGTGTGGCTTCTATTTATTTATTTTATTTAGTATTTATTTTATGCAATATTAGTTAATAATTCCAATTCACAAAAGGTTTTTATGTCTTAATTATTAGTGGTGATAGTTATTTAGTGTGTATCTTGCTTAACTCTAATCCATTGGGTTCGATATTTTTACTTGGTCACACGCTGAGCTACAATTGTTCCATACACTTAGGGACACGTAAAAAGGTGAACAAGCAATAACATTCTTACCTTCACGACTTACAACCATTTCATTGAGCTTAAAGAGCCAATTATCTAGATAACCATGATCTAAGAATTGGCCAAACTTTCTAAGAATTAGTTTATCAGACTCAAATACAAGCTTGAGCTGATAACTAACTAGTATAGAGCCAGAGATCAGGTTCTTGCAGATATCTGGGATATGCATCACATCCAATAGCTTCAGAGTCACGCTCCCTATACTTGCTACCTCAGAGGCATGGTTTTCCATGTGCAGTTTTCTCCCTTCAACGGGTGCATAAGTGGAGAAAGCGCCTTTCTCCAAGCAAATGTGGCAGGTGGTGACAGTGTCCACGAACCACTCATTTGGATTTATCACCAAATTGACTTCAAAGACCACAACAGTCATGTTGCCATCAGTTAGATCTCGTTCAATCACGTTAGTATTGTGGTTCTTGCCTTTATTCTTCTTAGGCAGGCGAAAGTCTTTGGCCTTGTGGTTGGACTGCTATATGTGTAGCATTCCCCACTAAACTTGGACTTTTGTATAGGCTTCTTGCCCTTGTCGTTAGACGTCCTCTTCTTAGAGGGTCCGGCAAGGGGTTCAGTCAAGTTGCTCTTTCTTAGATTGCCAAAAGTTTCTTCCCTTATCCAGAAGTCCTCTTCGATTCTCAATTTCACAATTAAGTCATCTAAGGACATTTCCTTTCTCTTGTGCTTGAGATGGCTTTTAAATCTATGTTGTTATAGTCGGATCGGAGATTGAATCGATAAAGACAACAGTTCGAGGTTCAACCGAAAGTGTAACTAGAATATTAAATTTTATATATTTCAATGATATTTTATGAAATTACAATTCATAAAAAAATGAATAATTAACAAAATTATTTTATAATAAAGCAAAATTTTTAATTAAATAAAATATATAAATAAAAAATTATTTATAGTTCATAATTCAAACTCCTTCCATCCCACAAAACCCTTCACACTTTCATCTTTTATTTGTCCCACAAAATCCTTTACACACCATTAAAAAAAACACCACTTTATCCAACAATCTAAAAAGTTACTTTAATCTCAAATTTGTCATTCATTTTTCACACACATACCACTAATTTACTACTTTTTATTACATAAAATATTACATTAATACCCTCTAAAATCAACAAAATCTGTCAAAATGAGCAACTTTTCTTAAATAATGTGAAACAGTAAATATGAAGTGTTTTATGGGACAGAGGGAGTACTTCCTACATAGTTATAATATACATACATAATACCATAATTCATATTTCAATTTAATATTTAAATTATGTTCTAAAAAAACATAGAAGTGAAACATCATAAAAATAAAATAAAAATAAAAAAAATTGAAAAAAAAATATATATATAGAAATGGTTGGACCGGTTTTTCAGTCTAACTCAGTTAAACCCTAAAAATAATTTTTTTTTGTTTTGAACCGGTTTCGGCTCTGTTTTCCAATCGAACCAGTTGGTCTGATACGATTTTGAAAACATTGCTTTAAATATAATATCCTTGAACATCTTTTTTATGATATTGTGAGAGTTTTAATATAATGTGAGACATTATAATTTTTTCTGGTCAAATTATCACATTTGGTTCTTTAAGCATTTTGTCAAAATTATCACAAACTCATATTTGGTCCTTTAACTATTGCAGTTTTCAATTTTAGTCATTTTTCCAATTTTTGTCCCCCATGGAAAGAGAAAGACTAAAATTGAAAATTGCAATAGTTAAAGGACGAAATGCGGATTTTAGTATACTTCCAGAATCAAATGTGATAATTTCTCCATAATATAATTAATCATTTATTTATTAACTAAAAATATCAAACTACTTAAAAAAAATCAGAAAGTGATTTTTATTAATTTGTGCAAACAATAAATGAACTTGAAGCCGGGGGCCTATGAAGTATTACTTTATTTTTTTATTTTTTATATTTAAAGTATAAGTTCAACTAAAGAGCACACGAGTGATCTAAACCGGAAATTTAGTTTTTATTTAACATCTACCAACAAATTAAATAAAAAATAATTATAAATAAGTAAAATAATTATTCATTAAACCTTAATTTAATTACCCCTAAATCATATATAAACCTTAGAATCACCCCTAAGCATATACTCCTTCCGTCCTGTTAAACTTTTCACCCTTTATATATAAATTATAAAGGAAGGGTGTAAAGCATAGTAGGAGGGAGGGAGTATAATTTTTTTAAAAAAGAATTTTTTTTTCTTGGATCTCATGTTTATGGAAAATATGTAATTAGAAAAATTGTTTTATACGTACAAATTTTTATACTCTCCCTATCTGTCGATAATATATCATTTTTTTCATACGTAAATTAAAGTGAACTATATATGAGGAACTTTTACTACAATGGAAAGTACATACTTTTAAATTGAATTAACGACTAAAATAATAAAGAGTTGACCTACTGTACAATTGGTGTATACTAAAAACAAGATTCGTATTTAAAAGTGGATCAACTATATAATCCAAATATGTCTCTAAATGGGTCATTCACGCTACACTTCTCTCTCTTCTCTCTCCGCCTCTTGCACAAATTCGCTCTGCCGGCCACTTCCCTCCCAGATCTCCAGATCTCCGTTGCCTCGCGAGATCTCTCATTCCTCACTGCTGCCTCACGAGATCTCTCCTTCCTCACTGCTGCCCTTCCTCTATCGATTAAAGAAATTCGATGTTGTTGTATTAGAATTAGGGCTAAAAGTAAGGATAGGGATTAGATTTTGAGCATTGTGGCTTGACTGGATTAAATTCTTAAATTTATTCAGTGCTGGGTATGAACCAAGTGACGCTACGCGTTGAGGATGGAGAACCAGTGAAACCTGATGGATCTCACTTGTAGGTGGAGAACTAGCTAAGGAATTGATGGAATTGAGATATGGAATTTTATTAATTAATTAATGTATATATTTACTTTCATAATAGTATTATACATCTATATAAAAAAACTTACTATTCAATTGTCATTAATATAATTTTTTAATAAATGTATTAAATTTTATGCAAAAATGTATAACATTTTATACTAACCTGTATAACTAAAATTAATAAATATATTGACGAAAATATTGATAAATAATAAAGAGTACCACTAGGGTGGAACCGGTCCCATGAATATTTTATGGAACCGGATCCCAAAATCAAATCTCGCGGGTTGTTGGGTTCTTACCGGATCTCTTCCCTAAATCTCTACATCCACATAATATTCTCAAATTACGTTTACTGCTTTCTCTCTCTTCAAGAAAAGAAGTCTAATCTCTAGACTTACAGCTTTATCTTGAAAATCCAATCACACACTTTCTCTTTCATGTATACACTCTCTTTCTCTTGAAAATTCAACCATCCTTTCTCTTTCTAACGAACACCTCTCTCTTATTTGAAAATACAACCATCCCCCCCTTCTCTCTCTCTCTCTCATGTACCTATTCCATCTTCTTTCCACTGTAAAGAAACCTCAAATTATGAGTTGAAAATAGCTACTCCCTCCATCCCAACTTTAACTTCACACTTTCCGTTTTGATCCGTTCCAAATTCAACTTCACACTTCCATAAAAGGAAAAAGCAACAAACTAATATTCATCTAACATACTTTAATTTCAAATTTGTCATCACCTTTTTAACACACATAACATACTTTATCATTTATTTATTACCCAAAAATACCATACTACCCTCAAAAGTAAGTCAAAAAGTGACTTTTTTAAACTTCGTATCTACAGTAAATGTGAACTTGAATTTGGGATGGAGGGAGTATTTTTTTTCTCTCTCTACAAACAATATAAATACCAAATTACATCCTAAATTCAGAAAGGTAAAAGAAGACCATTGCCAGAATCTCGTGCTGCTCCACCGCGTCAAAAGTAAATCTCATAACCTATCAGAAAGAATACAGTTAACAGCGGGATAATCCAATGAGTGATTGAGAGCGTTGATGAGATCCAAGAAGGGCAAAGCAGTTTCTAGCTAGAGATGGTTACGTCAGAGGTGGCAGCGACGGCGGAAGCCCATCTGAAATAGTTTTGAAGTGGAAGTCGTGAAGACCTTTAATTACATAATTCATTTTTTAACTATAACGTACTAACTGATTAGTGCAGAATCATGGATTTTATTCTCTTTGACCAACATCTTAACAGCTATATTTTGTTGTTGGAAGATTGTCATGTTCTACACTAATTTGGTGAAAATTCTTTCAGTGAAAGTTGAAGTTTTAACATTACATTTATATTTGGGTGGTGTGTTTTGGGGTGTGCTACACCCTAATGTAGGTTGTTGAGCCTGTGGGACCATAGAAAGATTGTTGAAGAGGCTGAAATATGAGAGTGCAGCAAATGGGTTTAAGCCCTGCAATTGAATTGGGATAAGAAGCAGGAGTCTCGAAGAAAGGGCAGAAGGAGGGTGGGAGTGAGAATGGTTTCCATATTAATGAGAGAGATGATCACATATGGTTAGGTGGATATGTTTGGCTTAGGTGGCGTCATGTGACCATGTGCCCATTTGGCTTAGGTGGCGTCATGTGACCATGTGCCCATTGTTGTAAATATTAATGGCCAATTTGGAACTTGCCCACTATAACATTTGTCCCCTTTTGGTCCAAGCTATCATGGATGAAAACATTGATCAAATACGAGTGAATTATTTATAGGTCACTTCTTTTTTAATAATATGGTTATTCTTTATAACGATTTAGGTTATTATTAACAAACTTTTAATTACTCTTATATTGATGTGTTTATATCAATTTTTGTTCCCTTTTGGTTCAAGCTATCATGGATGAAAATATATACTGAGATACGAGTGAATTATTTATAGGTTACTCATTTTTAATTATTGGATTACTATTTATAATGTTTTAGTTTACTATGAACAAATTGAGTGAATTATTTATAAGTTACCCTTTTTTAATAATTGAGTTACTCTTTTTTAATAATTATGTTACTCTTTATAATGATTTAGATTACTCTTATGTTGATGTGTTTACATAAGTTTTTGTCCTCTTTTGGTTCAAGCTATCATGGATGAAAATATATACTAAGATACGAGTGATGGTTCAAACTATCATGGATGAAAATATATATTGAGATATGAGTGAATTATTTATAGGTTACTCTTTTTTAATAATTGGATTACTCTTTATAATATTTTAGGTTACTATTTGAAATTAATTAGATTTTGAAATTAGTTGAATTACTCTTTAATTTTTTAAAAAATCCAATGCTGAATAATAAAATTCTAATTGAATTATAGTTAGCATATTTTCTTGGAGTATATAGTTAATAAATAAAATTTACAAAAAATTGTGACCCACTTCAATACAAGGAGAAAAGAAAAAATAATGTAGTAATTCTATCTCCACATCAAATTATTTCTTCTAAATCTGCTATGAGCAAAAGTTTTATAATCATATATTATCTAAATTATCCAGAATCTTCAAACAAAAAATTTGAACTAGAAAAAACTTCTCACTCTCTCACTAACCCAATTCTTCGTGTTGTGTCTCTCCCATCACTTGACATCCCGCAAATCTATTCTCACCCTCTGATACTCATTCTCTCTCAACGACACCATACAATCCAAACATGACAAATGATCTCACCTAACTGATTGTCGTTATTTTCACCTAGATTTTAGTATTTTTTTATGTCTATTTTCGTAATATTTTATCTGTATTTATGTATATTTTGGTGGTGTTATGTGTTTTTATGGAATTGTGTGAGAATGAACTTATACGTGTTAAAACAGGTGAAAAACGAAACAAAAACGGAGTCGGAAGAAAGAAGGAAGCAAAGCAGCACAAACACGGTCAGCCGTGTTTGGTACTCGAGGCGAGTAGTGCGCACGGCCCATGTACCGCGCATGGACCTGTAAGATTTGGCCATTCATGGACGTTAGAAATCACAATACGACCACCCCTGTGGCTGTGTACCGTGCACGAGCCATGCGCTGTCCGGAGTTCATCGTTGACCAGAAACCCTAGACATGAATCGGGCCGTGTACGGAACTCGAGCCGTGTAGGTGTTAAAATTCAAAAAAATTCCAGATTCCTTCTAGAAGATATCCAAGGGTATAAATACCACTCTATTCAACAGTTGATCATCTAGGGATCCGAATTTTTAGCTGCTCCCACACGCCACACACCAATTCTTTCATTTTACACCATATCCTTCATCACTTCCATCCATATATTCACTCCATTATCATCTCACCATAAATCCTTCATCCAAGTGAAGAGAAGAAGTAAGGAATTGAGGAAAATTACAAGGAAATGAAGAAAATAGTCATTAGAGCCAATCCAAGTGAGTTTTTATCCCATTTTTGTAGTAATCCTATTTGATTATCATGACTTGTAAGGTTTTTAATGTCTATGTTAATTATCTTATGAAGATGGTAGGCTAATCTCCCTTGTGAGATTAGCAACATGAGAGTTGTTGGTTAATTTTGGGGATCTATGTATTTTAATTCATGTGTTGAATGGATTTGTGATTTTCTATATTTGATTGTTAATTGTTTGAATTGTATTGTTGAATTGTGTGATTAATTGTCATAGGCATGTGATTAGATTGAGAAATCAATTATATGTTTAAGATAGTTCATTGAATCAATTTATCATACACTTCATGTGCATTACAAGTCTTGAAGAGATAGAGATATCCTTTAGGATTTAGAACCCTTTGATAGGACATCCGATTGGTTTGATCGAGAGGTTGATTGATTGTGTGAGGGGATTCTAATTTAAGCTTAGTACCTAGATGGAATTGCTTGAGTGAGAACCAATCCATTGAGCTATTTTGGGATTCTTATTTGGATTCACATTCTATTCATTTCGAGAGAAAGTTTAGAAGAAACTAGTGTTGGCCCTTAATCATACATCTATGAAACACATGCATTTGATAAATAATTCCTAGAATTACCACTTCTTGATTGTTGTTGATCTCACTTTTAATCAATTTGGTAAACCCCTTTTCATCCATCCGTCTTATTTGTTGATCAATGCTTACTTGTTTAGTTTAATCCATTTAATTTACTTGTTTTACAATCAAATTCATTGATGATGATTCTCTATAAAATTACAAAAAATGTGAGATCGCTTAAGCACTAGTGCCTTCCTCCCCGTGGTTCGATAAATTCTTGAATTGGTCAACCCGACTACAAGTTATGGCTAATCAAATGGCGCTGTTGCCGGGGAGGCAACGGTTTCTATTAGCTTGAAGAAGGATCATTTTGAGTAATCTTGATAGATATATTTTTTTATTTGTTTATTTGTTTATTTGTATTTGCTTTTGAAAATCTTGTTCTAACTTCTCTTATTTTGAAGGTATATGCAAACAAGGTCAAAAGGGAAACAAGTTGAACCTATTGATTTAGAAATTGAACACACTTTTTGGAGAAGGAGAAAGGAGAACAAAACCAAAAAGAGTAATCCGATTAAGAACAATCAAGATGAACGTGTTGATGGTAGGAATGATGGAGATGGAGTGCAAAATGTGTAAGACAATGCACAAGTCAATGCTAATCCTCCTCACCAAGCTTATCAAAATTTTGGAGAGCTTACCAATCAAGCTTTACTTCAACAAATGGTGCAACAAGCCATGCTTCAACAAGGTTTTCAACATGCTTATGCACCTCCACCACCACCTCTGGTGCATCGAGTGCCTCAAGTTGATCCAAGAGTGATCCGGAATTTCTTTATGCCAAGGGAAATGCCATAAGTGATGGTCTGCCGATCAATGCCAACAACTTTGAATTTAAGACGGACTTGATTTCTATAGTGAGAGAGCAACAATTTAGTGGAACTCCGATTGAGGATCCTAATGCTCATCTAGCTCAATTTATTGAGATTGCCAACACAGTGAAGATGAATGGGGTGAGCGAGGATTGTATTAAGATGAGGTTGTTTTTATTTTCGTTGAGAGATCGTGCTAGAACATGGCTCTTCACTATTACACCGGGTACGTGTAACACTTGGGAGGAGCTTGCATAAATATTCTTGAATAAGTATTTTTCGCCTTCCAAGACACTTCAAATGAAGAGTTTAATCACTCAATTCAAGCAAATGCCTCAAAAGAGCTTTTATGAAGCGTGGGAACGGTTTAAGGATATGCTACGCAAATGTCCACAACATAGTTTTTCGGAAAATCAACAAGTGGGGTTTTTCTACCAAGGTTTGATAAATGGTCAAAGAGTGATTGTTGATGCTTCGGTGGGTGGATCCATACTTGGTGTGACTCTGGAAAGGGCTATAAGGATTTTTGATGAGATTGCTACAAACATCTACCAATGGCCATCGGAGAGAGTTAGTGGATGCTATGGATTTGAGAGCTTCGATCAAGGGCAACAGTTTAGTGTGAAGAGTGCTAGTGTGGAGCCAAGTATACCAAGTGTTGAAATAATAGCGGCGTAGGTAATGAGGCAAATGAGCTTGAATCAAGGTGTGAATAATCAAGGAGTTAATATGGTTGAAGGTCAAATTGATCAAGGTGTGCTTCCTCCAAATAGTGTTAGTGGGGAACAATGGGCAATGACAATGCCACGTGTGGAGGATATGCAATACATGCAAGGAAGGAATTACCAAGGTAACTATCAAAATAATTACCAAGGTAATTTCAACCACAACCAAGGAAATTACCCACCAAGGCAAGGAAGCTTCAATAGTCAAGGAAGTGGAAGCTCATACCCACAACAACAAAGGAGGCAAGATAACTTCTCTTATTCAAACCCGAGCAATGCGGTTACTTATCCCCCGGGTATTATCCGGGAACTAAAGCGCCAAATAATGAAGGGAAAGCAACCACCGATAAACTCATTGAAAAGTTGATTGCATCGAACAAAGCTCAAGATGAAACAAGAAAAAAGATTGATGAAGCTAATGATAGAAGATTCAAAGCTTTGGAGTACTCGGTGGGTCAAATTGCTAGTTCGTTGAGTGCGAATGAAAAAGGAAAATTTCCTTCTACCACCGTTGTAAATCCAAAAGTGCAATGTAAGACAATCACTTTGAGGAGTGGAACCAACTATGAAGGACCTTCTATGCCTATGGAAAATGAGAAGTTAGAAGAGAATGAGGTTGAAGAAAACTTGGTTGAAGAAGAGTTTGTGGAAGAAAGTGAAGTTGAAGTAAAAGCAAATGATGAAATGGATGTGGTTGAGCCGAAAGTTGTTAAAAAGAAATGCCAAAGAACCAAGGCAATGAAAAAGAAAGAGGATGAAGTGGAGTTGGAAAGGGATAGTTGGGGCATACCAAAAACTCAAGTGCCTATTCCTTTTCCACATAGATTCTTGAAGAAGGGCCTTGATGAAAAATTTGCAAAGTTTTTGAATATCTTCAAGAAAATTCACATCAATATACCTTTTTGTGGATGCTTTGAGACAAATGCCTCACTACGCTAAGTTTTTGAAAGACATCATGGCAAGAAAAAGGAGCTTAGTGGAGAACGAAACCATTAACTTGACGGAGGAGTGTAGTTCCATAATTCAAAAGAAATTGCCTCCAAAGCTCAAAGATTCGGGGAGTTTTGTCATACTATGTGAGATGGGTAAGAGTGAAGTGCATAAAGCTCTCTGTGATCTTGGGGCTAGTATTAATTTGATGCCTATGTCTATCTTTAAGAAACTTGGTATAGGGGAAGTAAAGCCTACGTCCATTACATTGCAACTTGTGGATAGGTCTTTGACATACCCTAAGGGAGTAGTTGAGGATGTGTTAGTTAAAGTTGAAAAGTTCATATTCCCCATGGATTTTGTAGTGCTAGGCATGGACGAGGATGCAAATGTTTCATTGATTTTGGGACGTCAATTTTTTGCCATGGGAAGAGCTTTAATTGATATGCACAAGGGGGAGTTGATATTGAGAGTAAATGAAGAATAAGTGGTGTTTTCATTAAGGAGTGCTATGAGGCATCCGGATGAGAAGGAAGAATGTAGAAGGATTGAAATGATTGATGAAGTTGTTCAAGAGAATTTTCCATTCTTCTTATCTAAAGATCCTCTCGAAACAAGCATAAGCCATTCTCTTACTTTATCTCTTAACTCTAACTCTTCTTTTTATTGTCTAGAAGATAATGATATAAATGATTGTTTACATGACTTGAAGGCTTGTAGGGAAATGCAAGAAGATGAAGCCAAGATGATGTACTATGGAAAAAGGGAGTACCTTCCATTAGAAGTTGAAGATGAAGAGTCCAAAGTGGAAAAGGGGAAAGAAGAATTGAAGCCATTACCCGATCACCTTATGTACGCGTACTTGGGGGATGACAAAACCTTTCCGGTAATTATATCATCATCTTTTTCACCTCTGGAGCTTGATAAATTGTTGAGGATGCTTAGAGATCATAAAAGTGCTACAGGGTGGAGTCTTGATGATTTGAAAGGCATAAATCTCACTATTTGTATGCATCACATTAGGTTGATTGATGAGAGTAATACATGCATACAACCTCAATGTCGTTTCAACCCCATTATGCAAGAGGTTGTTAGGAAAGAAGTTTTGAAATGGTTGGATGCTGGAATTATTTATGCCATAAGTGATAGTCCTCATGTAAGTCCTTTGCATGTTGTGGAAAAGAAAGGGGGTCTAACCATTGTTAAAACAGAATTTGATGAAAAGCTTGCTACAAGGGTGAAAACGGGTTGAAGAGTGTATTGTGATTATAGGAAGCTTAATGAAAACACTCATAAAGATCATTTTTCTTTCCCTTTTATTGATCAAATGCTTGATAAGTTGGTGGGATACAAGTATTATTGTTTTCTAGATGGTTACTCGGGGTACAACCAAATCATGATAGCCCCCGAGGATCAAGAGAAAATAACTTTTACTTGTCCGTATGACACGTTTGCTTTTTATAAATTGCCTTTTGGGTTGTGCAATGCCCTTGCCACCTTTCAACGTTGCATGATGGCCATCTTTGGAGGATTGATTGAAAATGTGATGGAAGTTTTTATGGACGATTTTTCCGTATTTGGGTCTTCATTTGATAAATGCTTGGCTAATCTTTCTATGGTGTTGCAACGATGTCAAGATACGAACCTAATCTTGAATTGGAAAAAATGCCATTTTATGATTCAAGAGGGTATCGTACTTGGTCATCATATCTCGGAGAAAGGTTTGAGAGTTGATAGGGTGTAGGTTGTAGCCATTGAACATCTTCTCCCACCAAAGAATGAAAAAGGGGTTAGATCGTTCCTTGGCCACGCCGGGTTATATCGACGTTTTATAAAGAATATTTCAAACATAGCCAAACCTTTGTGTAAATTGCTTGAAAAAGATGTTCCATTTGAATTTAATGATGAATTTCTTGATGCTTTTAGGGTGCTTAAGGAGGCCTTAATTTCTTCACCAATACTTGTCTCTCCCGATTGGAGCAAGTCTTTTGAGCTCCATTGTGATGAAAGCGACAATGCTTTGAGAGTAGTGCTAGGACAAGTGAGAGAGAAGAAATTTCGAGTCATCTACTATACATCCAAGACGTTCAATGCAAATCAAAAGAATTACACCACAACGGAAAAAGTATTTTTATCCGTGGTTTATACTTTTGAAAAATTCCGTCCATACCTAGTTGGCACAAAACGATTGTTTATATGGATTATGCCGCCATTAGGTATTTGATGAGTAAGAAAAATGCTAAACCAAGACTAATTAGTTGGCTTTTTTTGTTGTAGGAGTTCGATGTGGAGATACGTGACAAGAAGGGGGTCGAAAATGTCATAGCCGACCACTTGTCATGCTTGGAAAATGTTGAGGAAGAGGGAACTATGAAATTCATTAAGGATGTATTTCCGGATGAAGAGATCCTTCAAGTTGATTTTCAAAGGATGTACACTTTGTGTGAGACTGGGAGGCCGTGGTATACAGATTTCGTGAATTATTTAGCTTGTGGTCTCAAGCTGGATCATCTCACCGAATATCAAAGGAAGAAGTTCTATCATGATGTCAAGGAGTACTTATGGGATGATCCTATTTTATTTAAAAATTGTTCAGAAGGGATCATAAGGAGGTGTATCTCGGAGGATGAGAAGTTAAGTGTCTTGGAGATGTGTCATAGTTCACCTTGTGGAGGACACTTTGGATTTCAAAAGACGGAAGCAAAGATCCTACAATCGGGGTTGTTTTGGCCAACTTTGTTCAAATATTGCAAGAAGTATATCAAGGGATGTGATCGGTGACAAAGGATTGGAAGTATAGGACAACGTGATGAAATACCCATGAGGAACATTTTTGAAGTTGAGGTGTTCGATGTTTGGGAGATGGACTTCATGGGCCCATTTCCGCCATCCGATGGTTTTCTATACATATTGCTTGCAGTAGATTATGTCTCTAAGTGGGTGGAAGCAATCCCGACAAGAACAAATGATGCTCTAGTGGTCAAGGGTTTCTTAACGAAGAACATATTTGCTAGATTTGGAGTGCCAAGGGCCATAATTAGTGATGGGGGATCACACTTTATAAATAAGCTTATTGAGAAGCTCTTAAGTGGTTATGGAGTGAAGCATAAAGTTTCCACACCTTACCACCCTCAAACAAATGGCTTGGCGGAGGTGTCAAATAGGCAAGTGAAGCTTGTTCTTGAGAAAACGGTCAATGAAAATCGAAAAGATTGGTCTTCTAAGTTAGACGATGCCTTATGGGCTTATCGAACGGCTTACAAGACCGCTCTTAGATTTTTCCCATACAAGCTTGTTTATGGGAAGGCATGCCATTTACCCATGGAGTTGGAGCATAAAGCACTATGGGTACTTCGGAAGTTGAACTTTGATGAGAAAGAATCCAGAAAGAAAAAGTGTCTCCAATTGGTTGAATTAGAAGAGTTTAGAGAAGAAGCTTATTCAAGCTCAAGGATTTTGAAAGAAAAGCTCAAAAGATGGCACGATGAAAGGATCAAAACGAAGGAGTTTATTCTGGAGGATAAGGTTCTATTGTTTAATTCAAGACTTAAGTTATTCCCAGGAACACTTCGTTCGAAATGGACCGGTCCGTACTTGGTGATCGAAGTGAGAGATGATGGCTCGATAAAACTTGAAGGATCGGATGGAAATAGTTTTGTGGTTAATGGTCATACGGTGAAATATTACCATTCTCCCTCTCAAAGGGAGTTGGTATATGTTGACACTTTCACCTCTTGAAAGCTCGTATCCTTTTAGTAGTTTAGGGTTGTAAATATTTCTTTTATTGTTTTGCATTTTTTTTGGTCTTGTAGGTGGATTATGCTTGTAAGGAGAAGATGTATTGAAGATACACGGAGTGCCTTATTGAAGTGTAATGTATATCGTACCATTTTTTGCAAACTTACCTTGAAACTCTTGTTTCAATTTAAGTTTGGGGGGATATGGTGTGGTATGATATGTTATACTTTATGTTTGCATACATTCTTATATTTTTGGTCAAATTTAAAAATTTACTCATGAGTTCGGTGTGATTTTGGTCTGTTTTGGTGGTGTGGAAGTTGATAATCCTTTTGTTTTTATACCAATTGTGAGCTAATGATGTGAATGAGTTTTTGAACATAAATAGGGAGCATGGGAAGCATAAAAAAGGGGAAGGCAAGGTTTGAAGTTGAAAAATTGAAAAAAACAGGGTGCAAGTACACGGTCCGTGTACAGTACACGATCCTGTAAGGTTTGATTGTGTACTGTCGTCAAAAAACCAAACACGCCCAAATCGAGGGCGAGTTCGATGCACGAGCCGTGTCCTGTGCAGATACGCGGCCCATGTACTGCGTACGGCCCTGTAAGATTTGGCCGTGCGTGGTCTTCAGAAATCCAAACACGGGCGCTGAGAGGCCGAGTACCAGACACGACCCGTGTCGTGTCTGAAGTCAGAATTTAAATGTCGAATTCAGAACATGCCCTACTCATTCCAGTCTCATCCAAAACGCTTCCCTTTGATTGCACACTTCTTCGAAACCTACAAATCACTTGTAAACATTCAAGAGTGGTAAGAGTGTGAGATTTAAAGTGTTTTTCATCACTTTTTCAAAACAAATTTGTCTCATTCTTTCCAAGAAATACAGGTATGACACTTCGAACCCTAATTTTCAATTGAAGGCTTGAATTCGAAATTTCATGTATTAGCTTTGAATGAAAGCATGTTTGATGTATGGATAACAAAGTGAAACATGAATGCTCAAGTTTAATTGATGAATTAATGGGAATTTTGCAAAGTTAGGGTTCATGTGGTTTGAATTTGGGGATTTTTAGGATTTGATGAATTGAATGCATATGATGGTATAAATTGATTGATAATGTTTCTTTAATGATTCATTGATATGAAATAGCTTAGGTATTGAGGATTTGGGGGATAAGGGTGTTATTTTGTCTTTGAAAAAAATTGTTTTGAAAAATTGTGCATACCAAGTATTCGATGAAATGCCTGAGTGAATTTTTGAATCAATTTGAGAACTTTACATGAACAAAGAAGCATTATTGATATTGTTAGATAACTAATGCAAGTATGAGGTGAATATGTGATGAAACTCATGAAAATTAAAGGATGCTCTTGTTTGATTGATTAAGAATGTTGTGTAGTTGCTTGTTCCAAACCTTTAATGATTAAGATGCGGATTGTAGTTTGAAAGGGGTGTTACCATGGAACATCAAAGCATGATTAGGATTAGCATTTAGTTTAATAACTAGTGATGATTCTATACTTAATTACCCTTATGATGAAGTTGAGTATAATGTGAAAATATTGAATATTGCAGATGACCGAAAGAAGAGTACAAAAACGCAATGAAGACTTTATCATTGTGGAAACTGAGGCAGAAATGGCCAACTTAGATGCCCAATTGATGGAAGATGGGATACATCCTGAGTACCTTGGAGTATAATTCGAGGAAGGCTGGGAAAAGTATATCTTGAAGTGGCAAGCAATATTCCCGAAGATCAAGCCAACTAGATTTCAGAATCAGGAGACTATGACCGGGCTTGGGGTAGAAGCTGATTTGAGAAGAATGTTTAGTAGGAGAGGGATGGAGGAATTCTTTGACAAAAGACCTCCTAACTATCAACACCTTACGGCTAAATTTTTGAGTACTCTTGAAGTGAAGAAGAACGGGAAGGGCTTCCCAATATCAATAACTTTTCAGCTGAATAATGAGTTGAGGGAGAAGGTACCCATCTATGTGTTGAATAGGTTTATGGGATGCCCACCATATGAGAATCATGATCATTTTTATCAAGGAGGGGGTTTCAATCAGCAAAGTTGGTGGACGACACTAGTCAATGATGGATCAGAACTAGCAGATTATATCCCTAGCGCATCAAAGGGGACGGCTATTAGGAATCCCGTAATGAGATATCTGGAGAAGATTGTTTGTATCATGAGCTTGAGTTGAATATAGCAGCCCACTTTATCCATCATGCAGAAAGAGTAGCTAAGAGGCAAACTTCACAAGGAATGATGGTTGGAGGGATAGTTACAATGATAGCCCAAGGATTAGGGATTGATCTCAAAAAAATGGAAAATAAGATGACTAGTGAGGGCTTAACTATAACCAGCTAATGAGGATGGAGTCTTTATCTTTAATAGGAGATAGGTATTGCTTGAGGCAAGACAAAGGAGCTCCATTCCCTTTACATGCTCCGGAGCTAACAACAGTTTATTCTCGAAGGAAAAATGTCAATTTTACAATGGCAAGTGCGCAACACTCCACTGTCGTGAGGAAATTTTAACGAAGGAATCGAGAAGGAGTGGAAGTGGTACTGAGGCAAATGCGTGTTGAAGAAAATCGTGAGTTAGCAAATTTGAGAGCTGAGCCTGTAGCTATGGAAGAGGGGGATGAAGAAGATCCTCAACATCAGTAAGTGGAATTTGAAGAACATGCTCCTGAACCTCCACAGTTTGAAGAAGAGCAGGATTAGCAACAACAGCAGTTCATTGGACAAGGAATAAGAGATGCAAACTGGAATTTCTTTGAAGGGGAGATTCGAGAGATAAAGCACACACAGAACCTGCATGGATAGCAAATAAGAGAAATCAGAGAAGAGAAGCAAAGGCAGAGAGTGTAGATCGGGGAGATCCACGAGGGTCAACGTAGGAGGGAGTATTATGAGGAGAACTTTCGAGAACATTCAAACAATATGGAGGAGATGCTCACGATGATGTTTAATTTCCAGTTCCCTACCTTACCTCGTGCTTATATCTCTTGGGCACCGTGCCAGCCTTGTCCTCCTTCTCGTCCAGATAATTGAGGGAGTACTTTTAGTGCTCGTCACTTCGTTAGCCCATTTATTTTAGTTGAATTGAATTGTGTTGGATTTTATACTTTTAGTTATTTTGTTTTGGGATATTTTAATTTCGTAATTTAGGATTTATTTTCAATTAAAGTTGAGATGAGATGTAATTTGCATTGATCATGGATGGGGAGAACTTTATGCTTTATTTCTTTATGTGGTGTTTTGTGCTTTTGTTTTTGTCTTTTATTTTGTCTCATGTTTGTTTTGTGTTTGTTTGTATTTTTATTCTTGTTAAGGTTTTGTTTGGTGGTTTATTTGGGAGGTCGTGAGTCATTTTTGAATGTGAGTGATGATGCATTGTGGTGATAAGTGATAACGGATCATGATTAAGAATTCTATACTTTCAAATTGTGATATGTTTTATTTAATTGTTTCAATTAAAAGATGAATGTGTTGCAATAAGTCCTTTTAAGTAAAGCAAAAGACTGTGAGAATTTGTGCCTAGACCATGTATACATGGTATATCTTTTCATGAGTGGATTGGTTGAGTTTTAATAAACTAAATACTTGCTCAAAGACTTTAGGAATGAACCCGTGTAGTAGAGATTGATGATATGATTTAAGGCTATCCTTGTCATGTATAGTCATTGCCAAACATTTTCTTACCTTTAACATCATCCTAAGTTAACCATTTTTGAGCCTATAAGCCTATTTCTTGTGAATTTAGCACATTACAAGCCTTGATTACCCACATGAGCCTAATATATATATATACCTTTTGTGTGAGTAATCGAGGATATGGTAGCTAGAAAGGTATGATGAGATAACAAAAGAAGAAGAGGAAATGGTATAAAAGGATGAAAAGAGCATAAACAAGAATGCATAAGTGACCTTAAAATTTAAAAAAGGAGCGAAGAGACAAAGACGCTCAAGAAACTAAAAATCAAAAGAAGGGAGCATACAATCAAAAATAGTTGAAAATCAAAAGAGAAGTGATGAATAGTGCTTGAATATTGCAAAAAAAAGAAGGGAAGAAAGAAAGTGGAGAATGAAAGAAAGTAGATATCTCTTCGATTACTTACACTTGTTTAATCACTTGTATCTAAATTCTTCCTACCCTACCAAAGGCCCTATCATTACATCCTTAATCAAAGACCTTTTTGATCATCGATTGAAACTTTGGTGGTTTGTGAATAAAGTCTACGAGCAAGTGTATGGTGAGTCGAACCAATTGATTGATGAGTATTGATTTACCCTATTTAAAGAGTGTCGAGTGAAATTGATAAACTTAGGTGAGGCTTAGACTAGAAGGGACTATATTGCACCTTGTTCTCTTTTGATTGAACTTGTTAATTTCTCATATCATGAATCTAATGTTGTAGGATAACTTAGCATAATTTGTAGTTATTATTGCTATTGATGTGTTATTACTTGTGTTCGTTTAGTCTTTTCCTAGGTGAAAATCTCTTCCTCGATTTATCATTTTCGTTGTTCGGGGACGAGCAACACTTTAAGTTTGGGGTGTGATTGTCGTTATTTTCACCTAGATTTTAATGTTTTTTATGTATATTTTCATATTATTTTATATGTATTTATGTATATTTTGGTGGTGTTATGTGTTTTTATGGAATTGTGTGAGAATGAACTTATACGTGTTAAAATAGGTGAAAAATGGAGCGAAAACGGAGTTGGGAGAAAGAAGGAAGCAAAGCAGCACAAACACGGTCAGCCGTGTTTGGTACTTGAGGCGAGTAGCATGCACGGGCCTGTAAGATTTGGCCATGCATGGATGTCAGAAATCACAACACGGCCACCCCTGTGGCTGTGTACCGCGCACGAGCCGTGCGCTGTCCGGAGTTCATCGTTGACTAGAAATGAATCGGACTGTGTACTGAACTCGAGCCGTGTAGGTGTTAAAATTCAGAAAAATTCCAGATTCCTTCTAGAAGATATCCAAGGGTATAAATACCACTCCATTCAACATTTGATCATCTGGGGATCCGAATTTTCAGCTGCTCACACCCCCCACACACCAATTCCTTAATTTTACACCATATCCTTCATCACTTCCATCCATCTATTCACTCCATCATCATCTCACCGTAAATCCTTCATCCAAGTGAAGAGAAGAAGCAAGAAAAAGAGGAAAATTACAAGAAAATGAAAGAAATGGCCATTGAAGCCAATCCAAGGGAGTTTTCATCCCATTTTTGTAGTAATCCTATTTGATTATCATGACTTGTAAGGTTTTTAATGTCTATGTTAATTATCTTACGAAGATAGTAGACTAATCTCCCTTATGAGATTAGCAACATGAGAGTTGTTGGTTAACTTTGGGGATCTATGTATTTTAATTCATGTGTTGAATGGATTTGTGATTTTCTATCATTGATTGTTAATTGTTTGAATTGTATTGTTGAATTGTGCGATTAATTATCATAGGCATGTGATTAGATTGAGAAATCAATTATATGTTTAGGATAGTTCATAGAATCAATTTATCATATACTTCATGTGCATTACAAGTCTTGAAGAGATAGAGATATTCTTTAGGATTTAGAACCCTTTGATAGGACATCCGATTAGTTTGATCGAGAGGTTGATTGATTGTGTGAGGGGATTCTCATTTAAGCTTAGTACCTAGATGGAATTGCTTGAGTGAGAACCAATCCATTGAGCTATTTTAGGATTTTTATTTGGATTCACATTCTATTCATTTTGAGAGAAAGTTTAGAAGAAACTAGTATTGGCCCTTAATCATACATCCATGAAACACATGCATTAGATACATAATTCCTAG
Organism: Pogostemon cablin; assembly: GCA_023678885.1. Taxonomy (NCBI): domain Eukaryota; kingdom Viridiplantae; phylum Streptophyta; class Magnoliopsida; order Lamiales; family Lamiaceae; genus Pogostemon; species Pogostemon cablin. The sequence goes on from CM042993.1 coordinate 13,673,706, forward strand.
AATTACCACTTCCTGATTGTTGTTGATCTCACTTTTAATCAATTTGGTAAACCCCTTTTCATCCATCCTTCTTGTTTGTTGATCATTGCTTACTTGTTTAGTTTAATCCATTTAATTTAATTTTTTTACAACCAAATCTATTGATGATGAGTCTCTATAAAATTACGAAAAACGTGAGATCTCTTAAGCACTAGTGCCTTCCTCCCCGTGGTTCGATAAATTCTTGAATTGATCAACCCGACTACAAGTTATGACTAATCTCTAACCCATATATAGTCATCTCTTTCTCTACCATGGCACTCTCTCTCTCTACTACCCACTAATTAGACACATTGTTGTTTGTCTTGTTTTTCTCCAACTCTCTACTTATCTTGTCGACTGGAAACCCCTTAAATTCTCCCCTCTTCTCTCTCCCGTCTATTGTGTGCAAATGTGTGGTTCTCAGCGCCACTTGGTTGAACACAACAGTGTGGTAGGATGATTTGCAGCGAACCAGCAGTTGTAGCGCATGGTGGGAGTTAAATTCATATTTTGCCCTATAACTAAGCAAAACTTATTATCTGTAGACTGGATTGATGTCCGGTGAGCACATCCTTAAGTTGATACAACTCATCATCAAATCCCACCATACTGCTACTCTTTTCAGCGGTAACAAGAGGTGCTGTTGAATTTGGGGGTATCTGATACTCCTCTTGAACCTTGAGAACCTCATCCTTGATAGAATTCATGTGTTGAAAAACTCTCTGCAAACTGAAAAAGCATTTCTTATGTAAACGAGCGTCCGAGTTTGTTTCAGTGGATCCAGGAAGGATTTGATTTACTATGTGGGATTCAATGACATCTTCAGCCTCGTGAGCTGCACATGTAATTTGCCTCTCCAATTCTTCTGCTGCTTCTTTGTTGATTATGATACCTCCACAACAACTGTAATTCTCAACAAAATTTAGAAAGAAATCAATCTTCTGGCCAAGGAATTGGATCTGATATTTGTTGAGAGAATTGGAAAAGCGAGGGTGAGTGTTGATCTGATCCAGAGTATTATAAAGAGAAACCAGAGCTGCATAAGCTGCCATAGCTCCAAGACAGTAATTTAATCTTTCTACTGAATGCAGAAAACAATTATGATAATCTGAATCTTTGCAATCGAGTTGCCACAACTTTTATAAAAAATTCTACAAAAGCGCTGATGATGGTTATAGTCGAACGGGCAAGTACTGTATCTTCTGTGTCACGTGCTGCTGCTGGTATTTAGTCAACTAATTCCTCTCATATTTCTTTGTATCCTCGTTGTCATGTCGGTTGCTAATACTATAGTTGGTCATGAAGTTCACACGTAATAACCATCGATCTGCTGCTTTCTGCCTTAATACCACTTGGCCACCGGGCTCCTCACACAAGTGAGTGATCCGAGTTCGATTCCCATTGGGAACGTATAGGAGGGGAGTTAGAAGGAGACTTGGGAGAATAAGGGTGTATAGAGACTTAGTGAACTAACTCACTCACGGGTTCGATTCGAACGCATAGGTGGGGGGTTATAAAGAGGCTTGGGAGAATAAGGATGTATGGAAACTTGGTGAACTAACTACTAACTATACTAACAACCAACTTCGTCCGATAAAAAAAAAATCTAAATCAGTTAAAGGATTTCAAACATATTCATCGAGTGCAATATGTGAACTCAAAATAAGTTAAACCCTTCAATAAACATGAGATTGATGAAGCAAATAATTGAATTTATGTAATAGAGTGGTCACAAACATAAAATGAATATGAGTGAGTGGTGTAACGAATGTTTGGAGATTCCTACATTTTGGTAAGATTCCTGCATTAAACATAGCTCTCTTAAAAGATCATGAATTAATGCGGCAGGATTTGATTTTCCCATTTCAACAATGTGCACTAACTAAATAAAATGAGATTTCTATCAATAAGATCTTTCAAATAATCCTCTGCAATCTCTTTTAGTTAAATACTTGTCCCTTCCTCGCCCTATCTCTACTTTTATTTATTACTCCCTCCGTCCAGGAGAAGATGACACATTTTTTTTGAGCACGGAGATTAAGGAGTATAATAATTTAATGTAAAGTGAAGTAAAATGAAGTGAGAGAAATAATATTTAATGTGTGGTGGGTAGTTGTGTTAGAGGTGATATATGAGTTCCATGAGAATAGATTAATTGTTTTTGTGTGGGTCTCATATTTTAAAAAGAAAATGTGTCAATTTTAGTGGGACAAACCAAAAACGAAAGTGTGTCAACTTCTATGGGACAGAGGGAGTAGTAGTTTTTAAGGAAGAGTTAGTTATACATTTCATAATAAAATAACATACATGGATTATCTTTTTTTGTTTTTGGGAAAAATAATTTTATATTATAAGCTAGATCTTTTTTTTTTTAATGATAAAATTGATGTAGATTTATTCAATTTTTTTTTAATCTTTCTTTTAAACATTTTTATTTTTCTTATTCTAATAAGTATTCAGACTCAAGATTTAACAACCATGAACGATCTGGGTTACCAAGAAAGATAAAACATACTATCATTTCAACTAAACGGTGATTTAGGAGGAATTAATATCTTAACCATATGTCCACTTAACCTATAGCTTGAATCTTGGTTTGACTTTTTTCCTCTAGAAATTAGTTCAATAATAACAAAATTATTAGAAGCCACTCATTTACAGCACCACCATATCTATTTGCTACTGTGAAGATGTAGACCATGCATGGGTGTTGCTGTATGGAGTTGAGTAGGGTACCACGTGGAGTCCATGCATTAGTTGAATTGGACATGCAAAGGATTGCATGATGTAGAAGAATGACCGTTGGATTACAGCTGAGATGATCAGCATTGCAGCGTGCCTTCGGTGGAAGTTTCTGGAAGCTTGAGCTGACGGGAGAAGCTTGAGCTGAGGGAATCAAAACGGTTAGAAGGAATCAGTTTGTTATAACTGATTCCCAATGCATGCATGTGATTGGATGGAAAGGTATCAAACGGTTGAAGCGGTTCACTGCTATAAGTTGAAGCAGTGTGGATCAGTTCATCGTTCATCTATATATATCAGCACTCCATGCATCTGCATCATCATCTTCTTCACATCTTCATATAAGTTCAAGCTTAGGGTTTTGGTTCATGAGTGTGCTTGTTGATTCTGTAATCTTTTTCATCATCATCACTAGTGAAGTTCTCTCCTTAAGAAGTGGATGTAGGCTTACGCCGAACCACTATACATCCTTGAGTTGATCGTTTTTCATTTCTTTCAGTTTTACAATCAATCCATGAGTGAAACGTGGGTGATCAACCAAACGTGTGTGTGTGAGATCTTGAGAAGTTAACAAGATCTTGCTTAAGTTCATAAGAAGTGGCGCCGTCTGTGGGAAAGAGAAGAAGAAGTAGCCATTAGTTATCAGATCAGAAGGAAGAATCATGGTGACAACCAAGTTTGATGTGGAGAAGTTCACAGAGAAGGTCGATTTCAGTCTGTGGAGGATGAAGATGGAAGCTATACTGATTCAACAAGGATTGGCAGATGCAATCAAACCAGTTCCAGAAAACCAAGCAGCTGCTGTGGATGCAGTAGCACAAGCTGCAGAATAGGATCAACAATCAAAGGCAAGAAGTACAATCATACTGTGCTTAGGTGACAAAGCTCTGAGAGAAGTCTCAAGGGAAGTATCTGCAAGGGATATGTGGAAGAAGTTAGCTGATCTTTACATGGTGAAGACCTTGGCAAATAGACTGTACACAAAGCAGAAGCTCTACTCCTTCAAAGTAACAGAAGATAAGTCCATTCTAAACCAACTAGATGATTTCAATAAGATCATAGATGATTTAGAAAACATTGATGTTGCACTGTCAAGTGAAGATAAGGCTGTCATATTAATGTCAGCTCTTCCTAAATCTTTTGAAGGTTTAAGGGATACACTGTTGTATGGAAATGTTGAATCTATCTCTCTAGAGCAAGTAATCCTGGCAATCAAAGCTAAGGTGCTCCATAAGACATCAGATCATACAGTTGCAGGAGAAGGTCTTGTTGTGAACAAACAGAACAAATGGAATAAGAATGACAAGAAGAATGGCTCTGATAAGAAATGGCAGAAGAAATCAGAAAAGGGGAATCAGAGTTCATCAGCAGATGAAGAAAACAACAATTGCTTCCACTGCAACAAACCTGGACATTTTAAGAAGCAATGTCATAAGTGGAAGGCTATGGTTGCTAGGAAGATTGCAGAAAAAGGTGAAAATCAAAGGATCCATGCCAATCAGGTAACTGAAAATAAAAATAATAAAGATAAAGAATATATTGAAGCTTTGGTTGTTGGCTCTGATCAAGTATCAGATCAGTGGGTGTTAGATTCAGGTTGTACCTTTCATATGACATCTGTTAAAGATTGGTTCACTGAACTAAAACCATTTAATGAAGGATCAGTCCTGTTAGGCAATGATCAAGCTATAAAGATTGAGGGTATTGGTTCTGTAAAATTTAGAATGTTTGATGGAACTGTTAAGCTGCTCACAAATGTGAGATATGTACCAGGTTTGAGGAGGAATTTGATATCACTAGGGATGTTAGATACCCTAGGGTGTGAATACTATGTGAAAAAGGGCATACTCACCATCATGAAAGGAAATTCAGTAGTGATGAGGGGAGTTAAGTGCTCTGATCTCTATTTTCTTGAAGGATCAGTTGTTACAGGACAGGTGAACACCTCACAAGATCAAGAAGATGTTCATCTATGGCATGGAAGGCTAGCTCATGTAAGTGAGAGGGGGTTACAGGAGCTAGCAAGACAGAAATTACTAGATATAAGTTCAACCTGTAAGTTGGATCAATGTGAAGATTGTATCCTAAGTAAGTCTAAGAGGTTGAAATTTGGTTCAGGTGAACATACCTCATCAGAGAAACTTCAGTATGTTCATACAGATCTGTGGGGACCTTCTAGGAATCCAACCATGGGAGGAGGAAGATACTTCATATCTTTCATAGATGATTACTCTAGGAAGTTATGGGTGAAAATCCTAAAATCAAAGGATCAAGCATTCACTGCATTTAAGGAATGGCTTGTTGAAGTGGAGAACCAAACAGGCTGCAAACTGAAGTGCTTAAGATCAGACAATGGACTTGAATTTGTTTCAGAAGAGTTCAATAACTTCTGCAAAGAAAGAGGAATTAAGAGGCACAAGACTATACCTGGAACTCCACAACAGAATGGTGTTGCAGAAAGAATGAATCAAACCTTGCTTGAAAGAGTTAGGTGCATGCTGAGCAGTGGAGGATTTACTAAGGGGTTCTGGGGTGAACTTGTGACAACATCAGCATACTTGATCAACCTATGTCCATCAGCTGCTCTGAAGTTCAAACCACCTGAAGAAGTATGGTCTGGAAGGGCTCCCAGTTATGATCATTTAAGAGTGATAGGTTGTCAAGTGTACTCCCATGTGAAGCAGGATAAGTTGGAACCAAGAGCATTAAAATGTGTAATGGTTGGGGAGTTGAAGTTGTTCCAAGAATCATACTTGGATAAAGTATTGAAGAGATACAATATGAATCTCAGTAAGTCAGTGACAACACCAGCAAAGCAAGAAGTGAGTTTGTCACTTCTTCAAGCTCCTCAGACAGATCAAGAGAAGGTTAAAATGAGCAAAATTCCCTATGCTAGTGCTGTTGGCAGTCTGATGTATGCAATGGTGTGTTGCAGACCAGACTTAGCTTATGTGATGAGCATGATTAGTAGATTTATGAGCAATCCAGGCACTTTACATTGGGAATCAGTGAAATGGGCTCTCAGGTATGTGAAAGGTACTATCACAGCTGGGTTGAAGTTTCAGAAAAGGGAAACTTGGGATAAGGCAGTAGTTGGATGTGTTGATGCTGATTATGCAGCAAATCTTGATACTAGGAAGTCACTTACTGATTATGTGTTCAATCTATTTGGTACTGCAGTAAGTTGGAAGGCAACACATCAACATGTAGTGGCCTTATCTACTACTGAATCAGAGTTTGTTGCTCTCACAGAAGCAATTAAAGAAGGAATATGGCTGACTGGTATATTGAGGGAGTTTGGAGTTGAGCAAGATTCAGTTGAAGTGTATTGTGATAATCAAAGTGCAGTGCATCTCTCCAAGCATCAGGGGTACCATGAGAGAACTAAACACATTGATGTGAGGTTATATTTTATAAGAGACATGATAGACAAGGGAGAAGTAAGTGTCAAGAAGATCAAAACCTCTGAGAATCCAGCAGACATGTTCACAAAGGCTTTACCAGCTCATAAGTATGAGCTGTGTAAGGGGTTGGTTCAGTTGTGTTAAGCAAGGAAGGAAAGGGGGCTGCTACCTACAAATAGCAGCAAGGTGGAGTAGGAATGATCTAGTGTGGTGATGCAAGGTCTAAGGTGGAGATTTGTGAAGATGTAGACCATGCATGGGTGTTGCTGTATGGAGTTGAGTAGGGTACCACGTGGACTCCATGCATTGGTTGAATTGGACATGCAAAGGATTGCATGATGTAGAAGGATGACCGTTGGATTACAGCTGAGATGATCAGCATTGCAGCGTGCCTTCGGTGGAAGTTTCTGGAAGCTTGAGCTGACGGGAGAAGCTTGAGCTGAGGGAATCAAAACGGTTGGAAGGAATCAGTTTGTTATAACTGATTCCCAATGCATGCATGTGATTGGATGGAAAGGTATCAAACGGTTGAAGCGGTTCACTGCTATAAGTTGAAGTAGTGTGGATCAGTTCATCGTTCATCTATATATATCAGCACTCCATGCATCTGCATCATCATCTTCTTCACATCTTCATATAAGTTCAAGCTTAGGGTTTTGGTTCATGAGTGTGCTTGTTGATTCTGTAATCTTTTTCATCATCATCACTAGTGAAGTTCTCTCCTTAAGAAGTGGATGTAGGCTTACGCCGAACCACTATACATCCTTGAGTTGATCATTTTTCATTTCTTTCAGTTTTACAATCAATCCATGAGTGAAACGTGAGTGATCAACCAAACGTGTGTGTGTGAGATCTTGAGAAGTTAACAAGATCTTGCTTAAGTTCATAAGAGCTACGTTTGTTTGGACTTTGTAGAAGATCAGTATAAGAGAGATGGCTGCTTATGCAGCTGTAGTTTCACTTATGAATAATCTGGATCAGATCCAGAATCATCCTCAACTTTCAACAAATTTCCACAAGAACCAGATTGCATCACTTGTTGAAAAGCTTGAATTATTGCTTGATTTCATTGAGAGATACAATAATTCTGATGGAGGAGTTAGCAAAGAAGTAGCAGAAATTTTAAAGATCCAAATCGCATTTGCAGCTCACGAGGCAGAGACGTTATCGAATCCCACGTGATGAATCAAATTCTTACCGGATCTGGATCCTCCGAACTTGACCCGCCTTTCACTCCACTGCAGAAAATAATACAAGACATGGATTCAATCAAGGAAAAGGTTCTGAAGTTTGAAGAAAACAGGGAGATTACTAATCAAGAAAAGCCCACAAATTCAATCTCTGCAGTCAAATCAACATCAGTTACCTCTGCAAAGAGTGGCATGGTGGGATTTGATGATGAGCTGCTGAAGCTTCAGGATGTTCTGACAGGACAACAATGGAGTCGACAGATCATCTCCATTGTCGGCATGGGTAGTGCAGGTAAGACTACTCTAGCTAGACATGTTTACGAAAGTTCTCTCATTAAGCAACAATTCGACATTCGTTCTTGGGTTACAATATCTCAAGAGTACAATGTGACGGAAATTTTATTACAGCTACTATCTATCCAAGGAAAATTCACTGATGAAACAGAGGACGGATTAGGACACCAGTTGCATAAACATTTATTTGGTAGACGATATCTTATTGTGTTAGATGATGTATGGAGTGTTAAGGTTTGGGACAAACTGAAGTTTTTCTTTCCAGAAAATGGTAATAGAAGTCGTGTTGTGCTAACAACTAGGTTGACAGAGCTGGCTACCCGGTCGGGGTCTTCGTGCATTAATGTTAACTTCTTAGACGAGCATAAAAGTTGGGATCTGTTTTGTCGAGAAGTATTTGGAAAGGAAGGATGCCCTCATGAGCTAATGGGAATCGGAAAGAAGATTGTTGAACGTTGCAAAGGACTCCCATTGTCCATAATTGTGATTGCAGGGCTTCTTCAGAAGTCACATAGGACAGTAGAGTATTGGCAAAATATTGCAGACAATATAAACTCAATTCTCAATTCAAAGGAAAATGGTCAATGTTTGGACGTATTGTATTTGAGTTATAGTCACTTGCCTGCTCATCTGAAACCGTGTTTTCTTTACATTGGAACATTTAAAGAAGGCAATGAGATTCGTGCCTCTGAAATCACTGAACTCTGGATTGCAGAGGGATTTTTGAAACCGAATGGCAGACAGGTTTTGGAAGAGACTGCAGATGACTATTTGAATGATCTTATTGATAGAAATCTTATTTTGGTGAGTGCATATGGTTCAAATGGGAAGATCAAATCTTGTAACATGCATGAACTTTTAAGGGATTTATGCCAATGGGTGGCTAATAAGGAGAAATTCTTTAGTGTGGTGAAGGTGAATAGCATTCAACGTGGCGTAGATAGTGAACGTCCCCTCATATTTCATGACAATTACCAAGTCTCTGATCTAACATCACTTGATCATTCGCCGATTTGTAGTCAAGTTGATGTAGTAAAGTATAGGTTGTTGAGAGTTTTGGAAAGGAGTGTTGTTCCATACCACATACAAGCTGAGTTGTTGCAGAATCAGAACTCCAGCCCTTGGTTTGATTTACTTATGCCTTCTTCAATATCTCTGTTTTGGAATCTGCAGACATTGATTATTGAAGATGTTGAGTTATTGCATTGTTCTTTAACGTTGGAAATCTGGAAGATGAGACAGCTTAGGCATCTTAAGGGCCCTCGGATTTTTCTCCCTGATCCTCCTCAGAGTGACGAAGATGATCACTCGGTTGTCTTGCAGAACTTGCAGACATTTGCAACTGTAGTGAATTTCAGGTTGAGTGAGGAGGCCTGTAAGAGGATTTCCAACATCAAGAAACTGCATTTGTTGTACGGTAGTCGCTTGAGGGGGTATGAAGATGGCTCATTCGACGATCTTCAGAATCTTGGTCGTTTGCATAAACTTGAATCATTGAACATAAGATGGCGCGAGAAATGGAGAACTTCAAACAAAAAGGTGAAGAGCAAGGCTTTCTCCAGATCACTAAAGAAGTTGTGCTTAAGAGGAGAAATCTTTGATTGGGAAGATTTGTCGAAGATGAGTGCTTCGTTGCCCCAACTAGAAGTTCTCAAAGTGGAAGCCCCTCTCAGTGGTGGTGAGTGGAGTTGCACTGAGGGTGAATTTCTTTGACTGAAATTCTTGCAAATTCAAGATTTGAGTCTAAAGTACTGGACTTTAGCCAGTGTCTCGTATTTTACAGTGTTGGAGAAGCTCGTTCTCGTATATTTGTGGGAGTTGAATGAGATCCCTCCAGAGATTGGGGAAATACCAACCCTTCAACTTATTCAATTGTTGTATTGCTGTGCTCCTTTGGTAATTTCAGCAATGAATATGAAGGAAGAACAAGAGAGTTATGGGAATGTTGGCCTTCAAATCAAAGTTATGATGTTAACTGAGGAGGATGAGAGGTTGAGGGAGATGGTGGAGAATAAGGGCCTGTCAATCAATAATATATATGGACTAGTATAACTCCATGAGGATTAATCTTTAATCCTCTGTATAGTAAGCATTTTTAACAATAGATATATGATAAAAGAGTTGTGTTATGCTCTGAGTTGAATTTTGGAGTTAGATTAGTTTTAGATACTTTTGGATGTTCGAGTTCAATCCCAAGTACCACTCATACCACTAGGCAACGTATACTGTAACAGCACAGAAATTTAGACAACATTTCAAGCATAGTTGGCCAAAGTTTGTGAGATCAATGCCCACAATTTAGACATTTGGTGATTGAATTAATTTGGGAAGAGACAGAAAATATATTTCAGAAATCTCAATCCAAATACTTGTATGAAGACAAGAAATTGCCAGTTATCCATCAACTTGAATAAGAAGACCAACATTCCCGAAATTGAGTTGTTCTTCCTTGATTTTCATTGCTGAAAGTACCAGAGACTCGGTGCACCGTACCAGTCGGATAAGTTGGAGTGTTGGTATCTCCCCGAATTCTGATGGGATTTCTTTCAATTTTAACAATTCGACGAGGATGAGAGTTTCCAAGACAGGAAAACATGAGGGGCTGTCTAAAGTCCAAGATTCCAGATTCTTATCTTCAATTTACAGGAACTTCAGGCGAGTAAATCCCCCTTCGACACAATTCCTCAGTATCCAGTTCTTATGTAACCATCCAAAAGGGTCTCTGTGAAGCTTGAGAGCCTGTAGTTGGGGCAATGAAGCACTTATCATTGACCATTCTCCAAGCATATGGCTTTTCAAACATAGCTTGTTCAGTGATATATTGAATAAAATCAAAATTATCATCGGTGGAAAAGTTTTTAGTGAACTATTTAATATTCTTTCAAAATACAAATTCGCATATCTATAACATTCCAATCAACTATCAACTTGAATCAGAAGGCCATCATTCCCAAAACTGTCTTGTTTATCCTTTATCTTCATTGCTGAAATCACCACAGACTCACAGCAACTTACGAGACGAATAAGTTGGAGTGTTGGTATTTCCCCGAATTCGGATGGAATCTCATTCAAGCGCGACACATACAAGAGGTTGAGCTTCTCCAAGACAGGAAAACAGGATGCACTTTCTAAGCACCAAGAATCCAATCCACCATACTTAATCTGCAAGTATTTCAGACGAAGAAATCCACCCTCGGCGCAACTCCACTTCCCTTCACTGAATCGGCGATTAACCAGCTTGAGAACTTGTAGTTGGGGCAATGAATCAGTCATGATTGACAATTCTTCCCACGTAATGTTGTCTCCTCCTAAACACAGCTTGCTTAGTGAAATGAGTTGGTGGAATGCCTTCATCATCAAATTAGCCGATATTCGTGTGTGACACTGTATGCTTAGCGATTCAATTTTTTTTAAGAGGCCAACATTTTGGAGATCTCCATGCAACTCACCTCCATATCCTCCCAGTACAGTACCATATCTTATGTACAATTTCTTGATGTTGGGAATTCTCTTACATGCCTCCTCACTCAACCTAAACTTTGTAACTTTTTTGAGTGTCTGTAAGTTTCTCAAAACAACAGAGTCATTATCCTCATCACTCGGAGAAGGATCAGGAAGAATGATATCATCGCAGTCCAGATGCCTAAGTTGTGTCATCTTCCAAATCTCCAATGGTGCATCCTTAATTAGGACACTACTTTCTCTAATAACCAATGTTTGCAAATTCCAAAACAGGGATATCGAAGGATGAAGAAACCTAGACCATACAGGCTGGGAAACAGCAATGTATCGCAGGTTGGCCTTTTGAAATTCATCTTCCAATGACCTATAAGAAGTTTCAACTCTCCACAGCCCACATGACTTAACTGGTATCTCGAACCAACAGCGTGATAATATCCGCGAACGAGCATGTGATGCTGATTGCAGAGCTTCAAGGTCCTGATTCATGAGGCTATGCACCACATCCATACGTTGTGGTAAGATTTTCCAACAAACCTCCAAAAATAACTTCTCTTTATTTGACACCATCAAGCATAGATCTCTTATAAGATCATGAACGCAGCAAGATTTGATTTTTCCATTTGAACAATAAGAGTCAACTAAAATGAGATTTCTATCAATAAGGTCCTTCAAATAATCCTCTGCAATCTCTTCTAACATTTGCATACCATTTGGTTTCAAAATTCCCTCAGCAACCCAGAGGTTTATGATTAGGGAGACACGAATGACACTATCTTCTGGACAAATTCCCGTATAAAGAAAACATGGCTTTAGATGAGCAGGCAAGTGACAATAACTCAAATATAATACATCCAAACATTGTCCATTCTCACTTGAATTGAGAACAGAACGTACATTGTTTGCAATATTATGCCAGTATTGTACAGCCCTATCTGACTTTCGAAGAAGCCCCCCAATCACTACAATGGACAGGGGAAGTCCTTTACATTGTTTAACAATTTCCTTCCCAAATTCCACCAGCTCAAGTGGACAATCTTCTTCACCAAATACTTCCTGACAAAATAGAATCCAACTTTTATGCTCATCCAAGAAATTAATTCTAGTACAAATAGAGCCCAATTGGGTAGCCACGTTAGACAACCTAGTAGTTAGAACGACCCGACTCCCATCACCACTGTCCGGAAAGTAGAACTTTATGCTATCCCAAACCTCAACACTCCAAATATCATCTAATATAATCAAATATCTTCTGCCAAACAATCTCTTATGTAACCGTTCAGTTAATTCAGCAACAGTTCCAGTAGTTAAAGAAAGTAATTGTAAAAGAACATCTCTCACATTGTAATCTTGAGAAATGGTAGCCCAAGCACGCAAGTCAAAATGATGCATAATGACAGAATCTTCATAAACATTTTTAGCAAGTGTAGTCTTACCTGCTCCACCCATACCAACAATTGAGATGATCTGTAAACTGGATTGTTGTCCGGTGAGAACATCCTTAAGTTGATACAACTCATCATCAAATCCCACCATACTACTACTCTTTCCAGTGGTAATAGTAGGTGATGTTGAATCAGCAGGGATGGGATTTGGGGGTTTCTGATAGGTTTTGTCCCTCTTCTCTTTGACCTTCAGAACCTTAACCTTGATAAAATCCATGTCGTTTATTACTTTCTGCAAACCAAACAAACATCGATGATGTAAACGAGCATCCCAGATTGTTTCGGCGGATCCGGGAAGAATTTGATTTACTATGTGAGATTCAATAATATCTTCTGCCTCGTGAGCTACTGATGCAATTTGGGCCTCCAATTCATCTTCTGATTCTTCTGCGTTAATACCTCCACCAGTGTCGTAATTCTCAACAAAATCTAGAAAGAAATCAATGTTTTCGTCAAGAAATTGGATTTGGTGTTTGTCGAGAGAATTGGAAAAACGAGGATGAGTATTGATCCGATTTAGAGTATTCATAAGAGAAACAAGAGCTGCATAAGCTGCCATATCTCGAATACTCTTAACTGATGATCCTCTACTGAATCGAAGAATAGCAGCACATAGTTATGGTCTTCCAAATGCTTACATTGACCAAGTTAGTGCTGTATTGTGCCTAGTTCGAATCAGATTATGCCACGTGTTATTTTAGTTAAAAATAGTATAACTGTATCTAAATTATTTTCTTGCCCAAACTAACAGAGTATTTGGAAATTGGAATACCACTTGAATTCAAGATCTCAAGCTTCCATCTAGTAGCACTCAACAATATTAATATTGAATTTCGAAAAAAAAAATTAAAAAAATTGTACTTTGAACCTTCAAATGAAATAACTATATTAAAAAATTGAATCTTTATGTAAAAAATTTCCCACTATTTAATAAAAAATAATATACTGAATTAACAGGGCAAATGCTTAGCACAAATTTTGTTAAAAAATTATACAAAATACAATATTTTAATTACCGCCATAATGTCTCAAAATTATTTAATGGCACCTTTCTAAATTAAGATGGGTCGAATTTCATAATCACTGTCTATGATATATTGGGTAAAATAAAAAATTTCACCGATGGAAAAGTCATCTCACAATTGCCTTATGGTAGGAAAGAAACTAATTTTAAAACATCAATCGGAGATCTAATACACATTTAAAATATATAAAAAAAAAATTAGGTGTTTCACTATTTAATATTTTTTCAAAATACAAATTCGCACATCTATAACATTCCAATCAACTATCAACTTGAATCAGAAGGCCATCATTCCCAAAACTGTCTTGTTTATCCTTTATCTTCATTGCTGAAATCACCACACACTCACAGCAACTTACGAGACGAATAAGTTGGGAGTGTTGGTATTTCCCCGAATTCGGATGGGATCTCATTCAAGCGCGATACAAATATGAGGTCGAGCTTCTCCAAGACAGGAAAAAAGGATGCACTTTCCAAGCTCCAAGAATCCAATCTACCGTACTTAATCTGCAAGTATTTCAGACGAAGAAATCCACCCCCGACGCAACTCCACATCCCTTCACTGAATAGGTGATTAACCAGCTTGAGAACTTGTAGTTGGGGCAATGAAGCAGTCATGACTGACAATTCTTCCCACGTAATGTCGTCTCTTCCTAAACACAGCTTGCTTGGTGAACTGAGTTGGTGGAGTGCCTTATTAGTCGAATATCGTGCGTAGCATACTGTGCTTAGCGATTCAATTTTTTGCAAGAGGCCAACATTTTGGAGATCTCCATGTGACTTAACTCTATATCCTCCCAGTACAGTAACATATCTTATGTACAATTTCTTGATGTTGGGAATTCTCTTACATGCCTCCTTACTCAACCTGAAGTCCGTTACCTTTTTGAGTGTCTGTAAGTTTCTCAAAACAACAGTCATTGTCCTCATCACTCGGAGAAGGATCAGGAAGAATGACATCATCGCAGTCCAGATGCCTAAGTTGTGTCATCTTCCAAATCTCCAATGATGCATCCTTAATTCGGGCACTACTTTCTCTAATAACCAATGTTTGCAAATTCCAAAACAGGGATATCGAAGGATGAAGAAACCTAGACCATACAGGTTGAGAAGCAGCAATGTATCTCAGGTTGGCCTTTTGAAAGTCATCTTCAACTCTCAACAGCCCACATGACTTAACTGGTATCTCGAACCAACAGCGTGATAGCATCCGCAACAAGCATGTGATGCTGATTGCAGAGCTATAAGGTCCTGATTCATGAGGCGATGCACCCCATCCATGCGTTGTGGAAAGATTTTCCAACACAACTTCGAAAATAACTTCTCTTTATATACCACCATCAAGCATAGATCTCTTATAAGATCATGAACACAGCATGATTTGATTTTCCCATTTGAACGATGTGAGCCAATTAAAATGAGATTTCTATCAATAAGGTCCTTCAAATAATCCTCTGCAATCTCTTCTAACATTTGCATACTATTTGGTTTCAAATTCCCTCAGCAACCCAGAGGTTTATGATTAGGGAGACACGAATCTCACTATCTTCTGGAAAAAATCCCATATAAAGAAAACATGGCTTTAGATGAGAAGGCAAGTGACAGTAACTCAAATATAATACATCCAAACATTGTCCATTCTCACTTGAATTGATAACAGAACGTACATTGTTTGCAATATTATGCCAGTATTGTACAGCCCTATGTGACTTTCGAAGAAGCCCCCCAATCACTACAATGGACAGCGGAAGTCCTTTGCATTGTTTAACAATTTCCTTCCCAATTCCCACTAGCTCAAGTGGACAATCTTCTTGACCAAATACTTCTCGACAAAATAGAATCCAACTTGTATGCTCATCCAAGAAATTAATCCTAGTACAAATAGAGCCCAATTGGGTAGCCACATTAGACAACCTAGTAGTTATAATGACCCGACTTCCATCACCACTGTCCGGAAAGTAGAACTTTATGCTATCCCAAACCTCAACACTCCACATATCATCTAATATAATCAAATATCTTCTGCCAAACAATCTCTTATGTAACCGTTCAGCTAACTCAGCAACAGTTCCAGTAGTTAAAGAAAGTAATTGTAAGAGAACATCTCTCACATTGTAATCTTGAGAAATGGTAGCCCAAGCACGCATCTCTCACATTGTAATCTTGAGAAATGGTAGCCCAAGCACGCAAGTCAAAATGATGCATAATGACAGAATCTTCGTAAACATTTTTAGCAAGTGTAGTCTTACCTGCTCCACCCATGCCAACAATTGAGATGATCCGTAGACTGGATTGATGTCCGGTGAGCACATCCTTAAGTTGATACAACTCATCATCAAATCCCACCATACTGCTACTCTTTCCAGCGGTAACAAGAGGTGCCGTTGAAGATCTTTCCAGCAAATCCCACCATACTGCTACTCTTTCCAGCGGTAACAAGAGGTGCCGTTGAAGATCTTTCCAGCGGTAACAAGAGGTGCCGTTGAAGAAGCAGGGATGGAATTTGTGGGTTTCTGATATGATTTGTCCCTCTCCTCTTTAAACTTGAGAACCTTAACCTTGATAGAGTTCATGTCTTGAATTACGTTCTGCAAACCGAACAAACATCTATGTGATGTAAATGGGCGTCCCAGATTGTGTCACTGGATCCAGGAAGAATTTGATTTACTACGTGGGATTCAATAATATTGTTACGTATCCAAGCTAGAAGTCCTAACTCCTCCTCAAAACCATGGTCAAGAGGGGAGAATTGACCTGCCCTAAAAAAGATAAGTGGTTCAATTTTACCCTATAACTAACGAATTTTTTTAATTTTTGCCCATTTTCGCCGAAATATGCAAAATTCGCCGGAATCTGCCACGTCACGCTTCAATTCAGATTGGTCAATCCGATGTGGCAATTTTGACTTTTTTAGCCAATGAATCGCCACATCATATCCGATGTGGAACCTTTTCCAGTTTCTCCATCTCCTCCACTTCCACCCAAAAATGCAGTTTCTTTATCTCCTCCACTTCCACCCAAATATCCGTCGGTTCCTCTAGGTGCGTCGCCTCTCAACATCAAACAATTAGTAATTTAATTTCTTGTTGGACGTTTAATTAGATAAATATAAACATCTTTTGAATCCAGATTTCACGATTTTGATTTCTATTTAGTCGACTCGAATTGGGGGAAAATTAAGCATGAGATAGATTTAGGTGTTTTATGGGTTTTTCTGTTGGTACTTCTAACCAGTAACTTTTTTATGTTTTTGTACTATTTTCAAAGAATTTCCTTCTAATAATTAACGAATCACCGCAGTTGGCAAGGATGCTTCTCCTCGGCCAATTTAGTGGAAGCTGTTTTCGGGTTGGTATTCTAGAAGGAAATCCAAAGACGACGACGTTTCTGGTAAGGCGGAATGTGGCATCAATATTTTATATTTACTTTGATTTCAATTAACCACTTGACTTTTAACTGTTCTTGAATGATAAACTTAACTTTGCAGCCGCAGAAATATATGAAAGCCGACTTATAAGATTCCCTTTTCGAGATCTGCAAATTGCAACTGATAATTTCCATAATAAAAATTTCATTGGGGACGGTGGCTATGGGAAGGTATATAAAGGACGTCTAACAGATGGTACACTGGTTGCCATTAAAAGGCTTAAAGAGGAGGAAATGCCTTTTGGTGGAAATGAAATAAATAAATAAATAGGTGGATATGACGTGGCGGATTCATTGGCTAAAAAAAGTTAAAATTACCACGTTGTATTGACCAACCGGAATTGAAGCGTAACGTGGCAGATTCCGACGAATTTTGCATTTTTCAGCGAAAATGGGCAAAAATTGAAAAATTCGTTAGTTATAGGGCAAAATTGAACCACTTATCTTTTTAGGCTAAAAAACGAAGTTTTGCTTAGTTATAGAGCAAAAAATGAATTTAACTCCGCATGGTGGTGTCAGGGTGGAGACGATGCTTCAGATCTGTGTCGGTGGCTGGTGGCGCGTCAAGAATAAGATCCGCACCGGCAACGATTGGTTACCTGACACCTGCGACAGTGCACGGTGGCCCACGAGGAGAATTGCGGCTATTATCAGAAAAGGGCGGCCATTGATGAAGAAATCCAAGCTTCCTCAGATCTGATAAAGGAAGAGAAAGAGCCCACTTTCATTAAGAAAGATGATTGCAGGAGGAAATGTCGCTGATTACAAATGTGTTTGATTACAAATGGGTTTGACCCACTTTATAATATATGACGTGGCAGATCCGGTTCCAACAAAAAGTAAGGCGCAACCTATTGTTTGTCAATAATAAATGTATTAGATCTTATACAAAAATGTATAATGTTGTATAACTAAAATTAATAATATATTGAAAATATTTCAGATAAATAATAAATGTATTGGATCTTAAGCAAAACTAACATTTTATACTAACCTGTATAACTAAAATTAATAAATATATTGATGAAAATATTGATAAATAATATATGTATTCGATCTTATACAAAAATGTATAACAATTTATACTAACATGTATAACTAAAATTAATAATATATTGACAAATTTTTTTGATAAATATAACATCAATATTATTTTTACAAAAAATAATATATGTATTGAGAGAAATATGAACATTATCAAATTACAACCACTCCACATTTGATTATGAAAATGCATATAAAAAATCAATTTAAATTTAATAAATTTTTATATAAGTTTAATTATACATGTTAAAGTAAAATGTAATACGTTTATATGATAAAACGTATACACTATCAAATTTTTTTTAAAAAAATCCCACATAATCTCCACCCATTTCCTCCCATTTCTACCGTTTAATGTCATCAACCACACAAAATGGAATAAATAATTGAAGGACAATTAACAATTTAGAGTATTTGAATTACATCATTCATGACTTTATCTTAAAAATTTTGAGAAAAAAAGTTAACTTTATCTTAAAAATTTTGACAAAAAAAAAAAATAAGGAATTGTAAAATTGAATCATAGTCATTGACTCTTTTTAAAATCTCGAACACAACTTGCTTGATTTGGAACGTGGAAAGGGGACCTCGAAGCCTTCCTTCTTGAAGAAGATCTGGAACGTGGAAAGGAGAGGAGATGTTGATGTGGACGATGGAGAGGTGCCGTGGAGGCTGGAAGATAAAGGCAGAACAAGAAGAAGCATTCGCCACAGGTTGTTGAGATCGAGAAGAAACGAGGCGATTAAGCAGAAGAGGAGGCGGAGAGGCGATTTCGGACGAGGCGGCGGAAAGTCGGCAGACAGAGAATGCGAGGCGGAGAAGTAGAATTTTACGTATTTATATTCGGGTCATTTGGTAAAAATGGATCCTGTTGCACCTTAAAAATTATTGAATAGTAGTATTTGCCAATAATAAAATAGATACCGGACGGAGCATTACGAAAGAACATAATATTTACTCTGTTCTATAATAATAAGTTAATTAATTAATTTATAATTTTTTTGTTACGTTTCATAATATAGAATCATAGAGATGTTTACCGACAAAGATGAGCTTAATTATTTATGATATATAGTTTTTAACTAATTAAATATCTTTGAAAATATATTGAAGTAGTTGTGTATAAAGTATATTATGGAGTATATAATATGAAAGTTGTTATAAAATACTTCCTCCATCTCGGTAATTACTACACGTATTTTTGTGTATAAAAATTATTTTTTTTAATATGTATAAAGATGTATAAAGTTATTGAGATGTGCGTAAAAAATAAGTATTATTAATATTTTAATAAAAACTATGTGTAAACTTGTTAGGAAGCGTGTAAAATGTGACTATTGCTGAGATGCATTTTTTTTTTAATTTTAAGAAACATGTACAAGTGTTGAGACGAATAAAAAAAAAGCCAATGACGTGGGTGGAGTTAGTCCACCAAATCCAAATTTTACAACCTCATTCCTTCACCTTCAACGTGTTTTTCTGTTTCATCTAATTTCCTTTTTTTATTCTTTTTTTTGTTTATTTTTCTATTTTTTTATTTATTTAATTTTAGGCATATAATTATAATTTTCACCTTATGGTTTAAGGTATATTTAAATCTTAGAGTTTAGGATTTAGAGTATAATTGTAATTTTACCTTTGTGGTTTAAGGTATAATTGTAATTTTACCTTTGTAGCTTATGGTATAATTTATTCATAGGATTTAGAATTTAGGGTATAATTGTAATTTTACCTTGTGGTTTAGGACATAATTTATCCCTATGGTTTAGGGTATAATTGTAATTTTATCTTTGTGGTATAGGGTATAATTTATCCCTAGGGTTTAGGGTGTAATAGTCATTTAAGTGTAATAAATTTAAAAATAAAATAAAAAATAATATTAATGAAGGAGGAGAAATTAATTAAGAATGACAAATAGATGATATTTTATTAAAAAATTGAAATAAAAATAAGAAAGGGGAAGAAGAAATAAGAGTACAAAAGATGAGTAAGTCATTAAAATAAGCCAAACACGCGCGACCTTAGAAAAAGAACAGCCTAATCTATATCTATCACAATAATTAAGCGGCTGGAAAAAAAAACACATTCCTAGACTAGGCTAGGAGATGATCAAGACAGAACCAACGAATCCAACCAGGGCTAGTAAACCAACTTAAGACTAACAATCCATCCAATACCAGCCGCAGCAAGGAATAATTAATTTGCAACCTCATGAAAAGGAAGCAGTAGAATTTGCTATCATAAGATCAAATATGGCACAACAAATATGCTCTAGCAAAAGGAAGGGTGGGGACCACAAGTTTCATCAATTCATTTAGTGGAATTGGTTCCACCCAAGTCACACTCATAAAGAAAAGTATTAACTAATTGATGGGAAGGATAGTGTGAAATACCGAAGGAATGAGTGTTACAATTTTAAAAGCAATAAATATTTCATCTTAATCTTCATATCTACCTAATATAGAAGGGCTAGTTGCATGTTTTGGTCCCGTAAACTGCCAGTTCCCATCTTTTTCTTTATTTTTGTGAAAATGCGATGGCACATATGTCGGGTAACTAATCTTATCTTAAGCCTTTCTCAATAGCAAATAATTTCTGGTCACTATTAATTATCTGATCTTTAGGCTTCCAGTTTCGTTTTTTTAATTTTCTTGAACCTCTCCCATTTTACCCTTTAGCAGGTTGAGGGAATGTTCTCCGCCTTAAACATATGCAAAGTGTCACAAGAAATTTTATTACTCCCTCCGTCCGGTTTAAAGAGTCTTTTTTAAGAGTCTTTTTTGCTTTTCTCACGTGAATTAAGGAGTACTATTGTTTAATGTGTGATAGGTAGTTGTATTAGTGACCCCATATTTTAATCATATTAGTGGGTGTGTGTGGATCTCATGTGTATTAAAAAAAAAAATAAGACCCTTTGTGGCGGACGCTTAGAATGATGAAAATGAACTCTTTAAAGTGGAGGGAGGAAGTATTAAGGTGCTGCTTGGTTGGGGGTAGTGGGAGGGAGTAATGGGAATATATGTTTATTGATTTTCATTGTTGATGCTTGGTTGATGCAGTGGGGAATCAAAATTATTCAATCACTTTCATTGATTCAGTAACTACTCCACACTCTTCATTCTCATTGTCATTGATTCCTTAATGATATTCATTATTATTCCAATTGAGAAATTGATATGAAGGTGGTCACTATCAATTCTTTTATCTATTATCAATTCTTTTATCGTTGATGATGATAATAGATGTATGCATGAAGTGATTCGACCTGGACGGATGGATTCGAGGTGTTGAGATTGGTCGAATCAAAGTCGAACCAACTCATTTGAAGGAAGATTCGACCATAATCTGTGGATTCGACCTGATAGGAGGTCGAATCATGGTCGAATCAGTTCACTGGGAGGTGGATTTGACTACGACAACATTGATTCGACCTGAACATTCACTCGAATCAAGGTCGAATCGAAGTAGATAGTGTTCAATAGAGTGATTAGCTTCGTTTTATCTCTTGGACAAGCTGATACACACGTGGATAATGATCATTGGAGACTGAAGAATGATTATAACGTGTTGCATGGCAGCTGGAAGCTTAAAGAAACGTTGAAACTAACTCAACAAATGTAACTGCCATAAACTGACAGTTTTTGGCAGTTATGATCAGCCGACTTTGAGGCGGTTTAAGAGCAGTTTATCAAGCTACATGAAACTGGCTAGGTAGCTGCATCTCATCTACTAAGTGAGGGCTATCAAGTGGAGGTTTGACTGGATCAAAAGGTTGAAGGAGTAGCATGATATAAAGACTTGAAGTCACTTTGTTGAAAAAGAGTTCAACACTTAGAAAGTTTCACAGTTTCATAGCAAGTTCATTCTCTTGCTTATTCTTTTCGATTCAATCTGTTCTTAGGTGTATTGAATCATCAATAATAAAGTTTCTTCTCCCCAAAGTGGATGTAGGTTATTCATAACCGAACCACTATACATCTTTGTGCAAAATTTTACTTTCTTTCATTTTTCATATCAAGGAGTGTGTGTGTATTTTCTTGAGAGATTGTGAGGTATTGTGTGATCGAATCACGTCAATTGGCGCCTTCTGTGGGAATACAAACACACAGGAAGCATTCAAGATGAACACCACAAGATTTGATGTTGAAAAACTCACAGAGAAATCAAATTTCAATCTATGGAAAATCAAGATGAAGGCAGTCCTTATGCAGCAAGGTCTGATGGATGCACTGAAACCTCCTCCACCAGTGAAGACTGAAATCATCAAGGATCCCCAGGCTGCAGCAGGTCCTGTAAGAGCTCCAGTAGATGATCAGGTACTTCAAAAGGCCTATTCTACAATAATTCTGTGTCTTAGTGATAAGATACTTAGAGAAGTATCAAAGGAGACAACAGCTATTAAAGTATGGAATAGATTGGAGGCTTTGTTCATGGTAAGAACATCTGCCAATAAGATGCATCTCAGGCAAAGACTTCATGCTTTCAAGATGACTGATGAAAGATCTCTGATGGATCAAGCTGATGAATTCTGTAAGATCACAGATGATCTAGAAAGTGTGGATTTCAAGCTATCCAGTGAAGACAAGGCCATCATGTTGCTGTCAGCATTGCCAAGATCACAAAGGCACTTCAAGGATGCTGTTCTTTATGGAGGTAAGGATGTTGTACTGCTTGAAGATGTGCTGAGGGCACTTAGATCAAAAGATCTGGAAGAAGGTACTGATAGAAAAGAAAAGTCAGGGGCAGAAGGACTCTTTGCCAAGAAAGGAAATCAGAACAAGAAGTGGAACAAAGGTGGAAACACTGACCAAAAGAAAGGTGCATCAGGACAGTCTAATGGCAAGAGGTGTTACTTTTGTCATGAACCTGGTCACTTCAAGAAACAGTGTGCAAAGTGGAAGGCTAGCAAGTCCAAGAAGACTGAAACACCTGCTGGAAATCAGAAGAACCAAGTCAATCAGGTTGGTGAAGTACAAAACAATGCTGGTATAGAAGGTATTGAAGCTCTGTCCATTACTACTTCAGATGTATCTATTGAGTGGGTATTGGATTCAGGGTGTACTTTCCATATGACACCTATGAAGCATTGGTTTGAGGAATTCAAGCATCAGGAAGGAGGATAAGTACTTTTAGGTGATGATCACTCTTGTGAGATAAAGGGAGTAGGATCCATCAGATTGCTAATGTTTGATGGAGTTCAGAGGCTTCTTAGGAATGTAAGATATGTTCCTGGATTAAGAAGGAACCTCATCTCCCTTGGGATGCTTGATACTCAAGGTTGTGATTCAAACCTGAGAAAGGGAATCCTCACAGTGACTAAGGATGATAGGATTGTCATGAGAGGAACCAGGAGATCAGACTTGTATTTCTTGGATGGGAGTGTTGTTGTAGGACAGATACACAACACTGGTCAGCAAGATGATGCCAAGCTTTGGCATGGCAGGTTGGGACATGTTAGTGAAAGAGGAATGCAAGAATTAGCAAAACAACAGCTGATCAAGTTCAGTGAAGGTGATAAGATCAGACAGTGTGAGCATTGCATTCTTGGTAAGTCCAAGAGACTTAAGTTTGATAATTCAGAACATACAACCAAAGCTAGAATGGATTATGTTCATTCAGATCTCTGGGGACCATCAAGAACTGTAACCAGAGGTGGAAGGAGATACATCATGACCATAATTGATGATTACTCAAGGAAGTTATGGGTATATATTCTGAAATCAAAGGATGAAGCATTCACAACCTTCAAAGGCTGGTTGACAGAGACTGAGAACATCACAGGGAGTAGTTTGAAGTATTTAAGGACAGACAATGGATTGGAATTTGTATCTGAAGAGTTCAATTCATATTGCAAGGAAAGAGGGATTAAGAGACACAAAACTGTCCCTGGTACTCCTCAACAAAATGGCATTGCAGAGAGGATGAATCAGACACTTTTGCAAAGGGTCAGATGTATGTTGAGCAGTACAGGATTGAGCAAGGTGTTTTGGGGGGAGTTAGCTGTAACTGCAGCTTATCTAATAAACTTGTGTCCTTCAACAGCTTTAAACTTCAAAACTCCAGAGGAAGTATGGTCTGGTAAGGTCCCTAATTACTCATACCTTAGAGTTATAGGTTGCCAAGCTTATGCACATATTAAACAAGATAAGTTGGAACCTAGAGCACTCAAATGTGTTATGATAGGTTATCCTAAGGGAGTAAAGGGTTACAAACTGTGGTGTTATGATGAGAACAGACTCATGGTCAGTAGAGATGTTATCTTTGTTGAAGATAAGATGCCATTGATCAAGAATGATCAAAGAAGAGAGTCTGAGCTTGAGGTGGAGCCTCAAGATATGGACAGATCAAGAGAAAGTGAAGAGAGCTCCACTGACAGAGATACTGATGAAGTATCAAGGGTTAAAGAACAACCTAATACCTATCAGCTTGCAAGAGATAGACAGAAGAGGACTATAGTACCACCTGCAAGGTATGCACAGGCTGATATAGTGTCTTTTGCTCTATATACAGCTGTTGATGTTGAAGCTTATGAACCAAGAAACTATACTGAGGCATTGGCTAGTCAAGACAGTAATAAGTGGCTTATAGCCATGGAAGAAGAATTATTGTCTCTAAACAAGAATGGGACATGGAGAATTGTTGACAAGCCAAAATCTCAGAAGCTAGTTGGATGTAAGTGGATTTTCAAGAGAAAACCAGCACTTGCAGCTGAAGGTGGAGTATACAAGGCTAGACTAGTTGCTAGGGGTTTTTCACAGAAAGAAGGAGTAGACTACAATGAGATCTTCTCACCTGTGGTTAAACATTGTTCAATTAGAATACTTCTAGCACTGGTGACTCAGTATGATCTTGAGCTTCATCAGATGGATGTAACTACTGCATTTCTACATGGGAAGTTGGAGGAGAGCATCTATATGAAGATACCGGAAGGTGTTACAGTTAAGAGAGCTGATTTAAAGGCTTGTTTATTACTCAAGTCTTTATATGGACTTAAACAAAGTTCAAGGCAGTGGTACTTAAGGTTTATTTCAGAGAAGCTATTATGACAGCTGTGTATACATCAAGGAAGAAAACAGCTGTTACACTTACCTACTTCTCTATGTGGATGATATTTTGATAGCTTGTAGGAGTATTCAAGGGATTGATGCAGTAAAGGAAGTTCTTAAGTCTGAATTTGAGATGAAGGATCTTGGTGAAGCTAAGATGATCTTAGGAATGGAAATAAGCAGAGACAGATCAGCTGGAACACTTGTATTGAAACATCAATCCTATCTTGTTAAAGTACTCAAAAGATACAATATGGATCAGTGTAAAGTTGTTACTGTTGGCGTTCGATCGTTTGGTTAACGTGAACCGTTAGCATACCATGCGTTTCTAACACAGCGGAAGCAATAAATCATAGAAACGATTACCGTTCACCATGGTATGTTGATGAAGATTAATTCTCGCAGGCAGCCTGCGCAGTCCCACGAGAATGGCCATAACTTCCTCGTCTGATATCGGAATTGAATGATCTTTGCGTTCAGACGATCCCTCTTCGACGGCTTTCCGTCAGTATATTGATCATCAAATTCTGAGCACTGTACCAATTTATACAAATTTCGCAAGGTCGCGGACAGCAGCAGCAAACTACCTTCTGATCTTCTGCTGTATGTCCCAAGTCCGATCTCAACGTCGTGTGGGCGACGATCTACGAGACCTCCTCAATCTGCTCTCAACCCTCATCACATGTGAATAATCAATTAGATTAAAATTAGGGTTCCAGATAAGCTGAGGTGACTTATATACATGGGCTACAGCAGGGACCAGGAGGAGAAATTGGGTTGGGCCTCCATTGGGCTTAAGTATCCAAGCTTAGCCCAAAGCTTATACTTAAGTCCAATAATAATAATATATTCCACTAAAATATTATTATTGCACTACCGTACCAATCCCAAAATTACGTTTTGGGCTCCTTCTTATTATGAGTCCATTAGTCTCCCCATGTTTAAGATATACAATGTCCATTAATTAATTAAGTTACTGACAACCCAATTAATTAATATGTCATCCAAGAGTAGTACCACTCAACCTCATTATCATACCGGAATAAATTCCACCTGCAGGGTTTACATGATAATCCTTATGAGCTCCTCAAGGGGACATCATCAACCTATGACGGACACGGATTCCTTCTACAATCAACAGCACACCATAGAGACAGCACTACTTCCCAACTCATCTAGTTTGTTGATTTAATTACATGTAAATCTCACCCATTGATGAATCAAAGAAATACATACTGCCCTACGTGTCGAGGTTATTGTATAGGGATTAAGAGCACGAACTTCCATAATAACTGAGATCAAGTTCTCCTATAAGTAAGTATAAGTCGAACGATCTCAAGCGGTCCTGCTCAATACACACAAGTGCACTAATGTGATTCTATAGCCAAGACAAGCTAATACCAAACCACACTACAACCATCCCGATAGAGAGTCCCTGTCTATCTCGGTTGTGAGCATCTGTTTATACTTTATAAGGAAACCGATAATATAATCTTCCGCGTGTTGTCGCACAACATATTATCTACAGTATAAAGTAAGTGGACTATTGCATCGAACATATAAATAAATTATAAGATGCAATCATTTGATCATATGATTCTCATTTCAAATTAATTGTTATAACATTGTTCATACAAAAAGCTAGACTTTTAGTATACAATCCAACAATCTCCCACTTATACTAAAAGACTATGCTGTCATGTCTTCTGCCATACATCTGATTTCCACTCCCACTACACGACCATCAAAAGCTCTCGCCTTAAGGTCCTTGTAAATGGATTTACTAGGTCATCATCCGATGCAATCTAGGCGACAACAACCTTTCCCTCATCATACGATTTCTCGTAATAGGTGGTACTTGCACTCCATGTGTTTAATTGCCTTATGGGCTCGTGATTCCTTCAAGTTTGCAACTGCACCAATATCATCAATATAAATTGTGATATCCTTGGGCAAACTTAGAAATACTTCGAAGTCCATCTTGAAGTTTCTAGAGTCATACAGATACTTTGGCTGCCTCATAGGCTCCAATTTATCATCTTTCCATGATGGAGTCCGGAGTCTGAAATATATTTCTATATAACACTCCTCCACATTATGACTCAACTTCCTAAAATTAAACGCATAACCTTTGAGGTAGATTTACTGTCGTCCCTATCTGATTTGAAAAATCTGAATCTATGTAACCCATAAGAATCAGTGAATCTGTTCGGTAAGCCCACATATAGTTTCTAGTCCTTTTCAGGTACATAAGTATATGTTTTACCACAGTTCATCATTCTTGTTCCGGGTTACGTTGATACCCACTGTTCATGCCATCGGCAAAATAGATATCCAATCTCGTGCATAGCATTCCTTAGATTAAGCTTCCTCATTTGCCGAAGCATAAGGAACCGCTTTCATCTTCTTTATCTACTTTTGTGTCACAAGACACATTCACTTAGATAAATTCACATGCTAAACGAGTAAGGATCGTATCATTATATGAAACTTGAGATAAGCATAACATCCTTTCTTGTGATCCGTATTACCGTGATCAAAAGGATATTTTTGCTCTTCTTAAGTCCTTCATCTCATACCGCTTTATCAACCATACCCATACGCCCGACAATACTCTTTCATTGTCTCCAATGAGCAAGATACTATCTACGTATAGTACAAGAAATACCACCACGTTTCCATCACTCTTTTCAATACACAAGACCCATCCGATCATTGATTAGATCCATGTCACTGGATTACCTCATCAAAACGGATGTTTCATGATCTTGAAGCTTGTTTTAGTCCATTAATGGACACTTTTAAGCTCACTATCACAATGCTCTTAGCTCTTTGCAATGAATCACTCTGGTTGCTTCACATAGATGTTTCCCTTAAGACTTCCAATCAGGAAAGCTGTCTCGACATATATTTGCTATCCCTTATATTTCATATGAGTAGCAACAAATAAAAGAGTCCGGATCAACTTAGGCATAGCTATCGGCGAACAGGTTTTCTCATAATCGAACCCTTTCTTTCTGAGTATACATTTTCGCAACAAGCTTGCTTCCAAGGTTTTCACCTTATTCTATGATCCTCTTTTATTCTTGCATGCCCGCTTCCAATGGCTTTTACGCCATTTAGCGGTTCAACAAGCATCCAGACCTAATTTAAAATCCATCGATTCTATTTTAATATTCATTGCACTTACTAAGATTCCGCATTTTAATTTTGTAGTGCAACGTCGTATCCCTGGGATAATATCATGTTTACTAAGGATCAAGTCTTACGACTTTCCCAAAACATGTATCTCACGGGTTGTCGAATAATCCTCCCACTGCGACAAGGCACTACATGTAATTGTGTATCAGACGTGACACGCATTGCAGTTTACCTTGTGGTATATCCTCTTGTACACTTGGTACTTATACTTTGTGTTTTCTTCTCACTACCTTTAGAACAACTCATACATGGGTTTGTGATTTATTACATAGTCCCTTTCCAAAAATCTAGTGTTTGTGTTAACAATCACCCTTCGATCTTTTAGACTAAATAAATCACCTTCATTTTTATAGCATATCCCACAAACAGACAAACATTCAAATGAATTACTGTTTCTAGGGCTTATCCATAAAATGAATTAAGTAATTCCAAATAATTCATCATCTATCTAATCATTACCATAAGAGTCTTATTCCTTCTATCCACCACATCATTCAGCTGGGGCATGCTCGGTGTAGACCACTTGAGATTTAATCTCAACCTCTGATTAATAGTTCCTAATTATCCTAAGAGGTACTCGTAATGACGATTAAATCGTCATTATTTGATATATTTTCCATGATGCTTTACTGTACCAACCTTGTAATTCTTGAATAAATCAAAGAATTTAGACATGCAGTGCATCAAATAAATATATCGGTATCTAGAATAATCTTCGATTATTCATAACCACCTCTCGCCTAGATAATATTAGGTCCGCTTGAATCAGAATGAACCAATTCCAACATATATATCTTTGGCTCTACACCCCTTTACCTTGAAAAGGTAATTAATCATTTTTACTTCCAAGTAAGACTCGTAAGTCCGATAGTTTCCACTTTAGATAAACCTTACGGTCCATCTGCTATCAACTTTTGAGTCCTACTCAAGTAAAATGATCTAGTCTTAGACGCCAAATGCATGTTTAGTTCATCTCCGAAGGTTACTTTCTCTTACTAAGATCAGAAGATGCATTATTAATTACTATTTGTTGCATCTGTGGAATATACATGATTTAAGAGTATACAAATTGTCCATCAACGTACCATAACAGATTACAACTCTATCCTTCATTATAATGACCATGTCATTTAAATGAAATGGAGTATCCATCTATTAATGCATAGAAATCGAAATCAAATTCTTTCTATGAAAACGTAAGTAAAGACAATTTTACAAAATCAAATGTTTATTCATATCGTAAGATAAATAAACAACTCCCACTGCAATAGCCACTAGTCTTGTAGTTTTACCCATGTCATAACAATCTTATCCTCACTTAGTAATGAACATTCAGTGATTCCAGTATCTACACACTTCGTGTCAGTAGATGCCATCACTAATCATGTTTAAACAACTAGTAAGTAAGATTCTATCCTTGTTCACTCCTTTTATGAAATTGAATTTCCTTTGCCATATGTTTTGTCAGAAGTTTCCCACCATATACAACCTCTTGTAATTCATGAGAAACTTACTCAAAACATCTAGGCAATTATGAAGAATAAAATTGACTTAGGTTTCCCCTTCAACTTCTATTCCATGTATTTCCAATTCATTCATCAAATTCAATCACGACCTACCGCATTTTAAATTACTCAAGTATCCGAAGAGTTACATGAGACCATCATATTTCTATGAACCTCTCATCTCTTCACTAGAGACTTTAATAGGCATCATGAAACGTCCTTTGTGAGAACACACATGTATTTTCTTAAGCAGTAAAATTCAAAACCAAGATTCTTTTCTAATCATCTAATTTGGACAAGTAAATATAATTTCTTTTAGTTAATAATAAGTGAGATAAAACCATTTGAAAATCAGAGAATCACAAATAAATATACCGATCAAAACTTCGAATTTTATTCTTTTATATTGATTCCCTCAAAACAATATAAAAATAAAATTCACCGACATCTCAAGCACCGTGAGTCTGCAAGCCACGATAGTGTGGACGTTTACAAACCCGAACATTTACAAGAGAAGGTTTTACCCATTAATTTCATTTGTCAACCTAACTTTATGACAAAATAATTAATAGTCAGTTCCTCTTTAGCCATGCAAATAAAAGCAGTGACTCCGATGGGGAGGATACTTATTATTTACACCTAAGTGTACACCATTATTTGACTCCAAGTCCGCGGCCCAAGCTTATGTGCCTTACAGATGGAGAATTACACACGTGCTCGGATAACTTCCTACAGTCATCAATTATAAGTCTGTACAGTGATCCGCACATGAACTCATCCGATAGGGAGGAAGGTCTATGCCAACGCGCAAGTTCATATGCATCACATTACAAACATAATTATTTAAAGAAGTCTGTCCCAGCAATCCATGAATAAACTCATCCGATGGGGAGGAAGGCTCTAATGCCGACGCGCAAGTTTATTCACATTGCTAACAAACCAATAATTGAGGCCGCGGGAATTTTTACCAATCCCCTCTCCCATTTAGTTATTCAACACCGAGGGTTTTTACATGCATATAATATTTAAAAATAAAATACGCAACCTAGCATGCTCATACTTCCAAATATATAACAATAATTGACCAATAAAACAATTATAGCAGTTATATATAAGGAAATAAATTGCCAAAAATAAGTTGACTTGATCAACACTCCAACATACATGCATATAATATACCAAATATAATACGCAATCTAGCATGCTTCTATTTAAGGCAATAAATCATAGAGAATCGTGCATACATATATAACAATAATCAATTAATAAATCAATTATAACAGTTATATAACAGCGAATTCGATTGTTCGCCACCAATCACGAATGCGGACAACTGCGATGGGGATCGACCTCCCCGCAGCTTGCTCCACCACTCTGACATCCTGCCCGATCATATTGTGAAGACTCACGCGGAACCTGATGCAGACCAGTCGAACTTGATGCAAACCCGCTCGAACCTGGTGCAGAGTCGATCAAACCTGATGCAGACCAATCGAACCTGATGTGAATCCGCTCGAACCTGGTGCAGCATTGATCGAACCTGATGCAGACTAATCGAACCTGATGCAAATCCGCTCGAACCTGGTGCAGCATCGATCGAACCTGATGCAGACCAATCGAACCTGATGCAAATCCGTTCGAACCTGGTGCAGCATCGATCGAACTTGATGCAGACCAATCGAACCTGATGCAAATCTGTTCGAACCTGGTGCAGCATCGATCGAACCTGATGCAGACCAATCGAACCTGATGCAAATCTGCTCGAACCTGGTGCAGCATCGATCGAACCTGATGCAGACCAATCGAACCTGATGCAAATCCGCTCGAACCTGGTGTAGCATCGATCGAACTACACCAACTGTCGTTCAGGGTTCGCAACTTTAAGAACCTGGGAATCCAATCTCCACCGTCCAGAATCTACACCTGTGAGTTTTGAACATGCTGTCCAAATTACAGGTCGATCCAACGGTTAGATTGTGAGAAACAGCTCTTTTCCCTCGACTGCGCAGAACAAAATCGCCCAAAAAACTGCTTCTGTTTTCGGCGTATTCCCGACAACACAAAGCTCCAAATACGATCTCCACCATTCAGAATGTACATCCACAAAATCCGAACGTGCTGACCAAAAATCAGCCTGATCCGACGGTTGAAACTCCGGTTATTGCCTCTGCAATATCACTGCGCTGGATTTTCTCTCAATTTCTTCCTTCCATGTGAAATTGACGAACAGTTTTCGTCGAATCCTCTCACACATAACCATCAACGAACAGATATGATATAGGGTATATTTCACATAGGGATATTCATGGTTTGCGCAGTAAAACCAAAACCCTAAACATGCGATCCTAATTTCGAAAAATTAACCACATAAATCCTAGTCTAACGTGTCACGCTTCACCACGAAACCGAAGCTTTGATACCAATTATTGGCGCTTGGATCGATTGGTTAACGTTCTAACACAGCGGAAGCAATAAATCATAGAAACGATTACCGTTCACCATGGTATGTTGATGAAGATTAATTCTCGCAGGTAGCCTGCGCAGTCCCACGAGAATGGCCATAACTTACTCGTCTGATATCAAAATTGAATGATCTTTGCGTTCAGACGATCCTCTCTTCGACGGATTTCTGTCAGTATATTGATAATCAAATTCTGAGCATTGTACCAATTTATACAAATTTCGCAAGGTCACGGACAGCAGCAGCAAACTACCTTCTGATCTTCTGCTGTATGTCCCAAGTCCGATCTCGACGTCGTGTGGGCGACGATCTACGAGACCTCCTCAATCTGCTCTCAACCCTCATCACACGTGAATAATCAATTAGATTAAAAGTAGGGTTCCAGATAAGCTGAGGTGACTTATATACATGGGCTACAGCAGGGACCAGGAGGAGAAATTGGGTTGGGCCTCCATTGGGCTTAAGTATCCAAGCTTAGCCCAAAGCTTATACTTAAGTCCAATAATAATAATATATTCCACTAAAATATTATTATTGCACTACCGTATCAATCCCAAAATTACGTTTTGGCCTCCTTCTTATTATGAGTCCATTAGTCTCCCCATATTTAAGATATACAATGTCCATTAATTAATTAAGTTACTGACAACCCAATTAATTAATATCTCATCCAAGAGTAGTACCACTCAACCTCATTATCATGCCGGAATAAATTCCACCTGCAGGGTTTACATGATAATCCTTATGAGCTCCTCAAGGGGACATCATCAACCTATGACGGACACGGATTCCTTCTACAATCAACAGCACACCATAGAGACAGCACTACTTCCCAACTCATCGAGTTTGTTGATTTAATTACATGTAAATCTCACCCATTGATGAATCAAAGAAATACATACTGCCCTACGTGTCGAGGTTATTGTATAGGGATTAAGAGCACGAACTTCCATAATAACTGAGATCAAGTTCTCCTATAAGTCAGTATAAGTCGAACGATCTCAAGCGGTCCTGCTCAATACACACAAGTGCACTAATGTGATTCTATAGCCAAGACAAGCTAATACCAAACCACACTACAACCATCCCGATAGAGAGTCCATGTCTATCTCGGTTGTGAGCATCTATTTATACTTTATAAGGAAACCGATAATATGATCTTCCGCTTGTTGTCGCACAACATATTATCTACAGTATAAAGTAAGTGGACTATTGCATCGAACATATAAATAAATTATAAGATGCAATCATTTGATCATATGATTCTCATTTCAAATTAATTGTTATAACATTGTTCATACAAAAAGCTAGACTTTTAGTATACAATCCAACAGTTACAACACCTGTCAAGCAAGGATTGAGTCTGTCACTGCTTAATGGAGCAAAATCAGACATTGAGATAGCTGAAATGAGCAGGATACCATATGCAAGTTCAGTGGGCAGTCTTATGTATGCTATGGTGTATAGTAGGCCTGATCTTGCTTATGTAATGAGCTTGATTAGTAGATTTTTAAGTTGTCCAGGGAAGCAGCATTGGGAAGCAGTCAAATGGGCATTAAGGTATGTAAAGGGGACTGAATCTGTTGGTTTGAAATTTCAGAAAAGGGAAGCAAAGTCAGAAGTTGTCATTGGTTTTGTTGATGCTGATTTTGCAGCAAATCTGGATTCTAGAAAGTCTCTTACAGGATATGTGTTCAATATGTTTGGTACTTCAGTAAGTTGGAAAGCAAGCCATCAGTCTGTAGTAGCTCTATCAACTACAGAGGTTGAATTCATTGCATTAACAGAAGCAATCAAGGAAGGAGTATGGCTTGTTGGTTTACTGAAAGAATTGGGAGAATATCAAGATACTGTGGTAGTGTATTGTGATAATCAAAGTGCAATACACTTAGCTAAGCATCAGGGATATCATGAGAGGACCAAACACATTGATGTAAAGCTGTACTTTGTAAGAGACATGGTGGACAGTGGAATTGTGGAAGTGAGGAAGATTGACACAGCTGTGAATCCAGCTGATTCACTTACTAAAGCATTGCCAACTGCAAAGTTTAAGCTGTGCAAGGCTTTGATTGGAATGTGTGGAAACATAGAGGTTGTTGCTCCTTAAAAGCAGCAGAGGTGGGGAGAAGAGATGAAGATGTGCATACATACATCTAAGGTGGAGATTGATGATAATAGATGTATGCATGAAGTGATTCGACCTGGACGGATGGATTCGAGGTGTTGAGATTGGTCGAATCAAAGTCGAACCAACTCATTTGAAGGAGGATTCGACCATAATCTGTGGATTCAACCTGATAGGGAGGTCGAATCATGGTCGAATCAGTTCACTGGGAGGTGGATTCGACTACGACAACATTGATTCGACCTGAACATTCACTCGAATCAAGGTCGAATCGAAGTAGATAGTGTTCAATAGAGTGATTAGCTTCGTTTTATCTCTTGGACAAGCTGATACACACGTGGATAATGATCATTGGAGACTGAAGAATGATTATAACGTGTTGCATGGCAGCTGGAAGCTTAAAGAAACGTTGAAACTAACTCAACAAATGTAACTGCCATAAACTGACAGTTTTTGGCAGTTATGATCAGCCGACTTTGAGGCGGTTTAAGAGCAGTTTATCAAGCTACATGAAACCGGCTAGGTAGCTGCATCTCATCTACTAAGTGAGGGCTATCAAGTGGAGGTTTGACCGGATCAAAAGGTTGAAGGAGTAGCATGATATAAAGACTTGAAGTCACTTTGTTGAAAAAGAGTTCAACACTTAGAAAGTTTCACAGTTTCATAGCAAGTTCATTCTCTTGCTTATTCTTTTCGATTCAATCTGTTCTTAGGTGTATTGAATCATCAATAATAAAGTTTCTTCTCCCCAAAGTGGATGTAGGTTATTCATAACCGAACCACTATACATCTTTGTGCAAAATTTTACTTTCTTTCATTTTTCATATCAAGGAGTGTGTGTGTATTTTCTTGAGAGATTGTGAGGTATTGTGTGATCGAATCACGTCAGTTGATATATGATCTTTAGGCTTCCAGTTTCGTTTTTTTAATTTTCTTGAACCTCTCCATTTTATCCTTTAGCAGGTTAAGATTGAAAAATCGTATGAACACGAGAATCACAAGTTTCCAAGTTGTGAGTAGGGAAGAATCCCTCTCCCCTTTAGTTTTATTAACAACCAGACTTACAAACTGAGAATACAACACTCCATGTTTCTTCTACACTTTGAAAGTCTCTAATAAAACCTATCCTCACAAGACTCCTTCTTGTGTGTTTTTACAGATGTACTCTTCTCACAAAACCCTCTATACTGAAACTCACAAAGATAAACTTTTTCCTCACAAAACGATAATAAACTTATTGGTATTGTGTGTTTACAAGGAAAATTTTTGATTTGCTTTGTCTGCTAAATTGAGATGATCCTTTTTTATTCCTTTATTGCATAAAATCTTATTGGTATTGTGTCTTTGTGGTTGTCTCCCTTTTCGAGGAAATGTTTTGATTTGGTTCGTCTGATGCTGTTGGTGAGGTTGAGGCGATATGCAACATTGATTAATCACTGAATCCGCTCTGCCAAATCAATTCATCACTTCTGCATAGCTATTTTAAGTTCATTCCCATAAATTAGAATGGTAAAAAAGATCCATGTTTCCATATTCATGTTTCCACAATGCTACATGATTTCAGAAAAGATTTCAAGCTTTAACGTTGAAATTTGTGAGTATTTAGTATGCCACGTAATGTTTTAGGACACTATATTAGAATCTTAACCTTTCAACAAAGGTCCAAAATAAGAATATTAATTTTTTTTATTTGCAAGGAATTCTTTATGTTTAAACAAATGTCCAAAATAAAAACATTAATCTTGGTTTATAAGGGGAGATTGATTAGCATAATTGAATTTCAGTTTTGATTCTTTTCTTTCATTTTCTCTTAAAATCATATGCCAAATGAGAGAAAATATCAATTTTGGTCCTATATCGTTTACCAAATCCAATTTTAGTCCTATAACTTTTAGTATTTCCAATTTTAGTCCTTTTAGTTTCAATTTCGGTCCTATATTTTTTAAAATTTCAATTTTAGTCCTATAAGTTTCAAATTTAGTCTTATATCTTTTTTAATTATTAAAATTAGACATATTATAAATTATATCATATTTCAAAAGATACAGAACTAGTTTTTGATAATTCAAAAAGATATAGGACTAAATTTGAAACTTTTAGAATTAAAATTGAAATTTTAAAAGATGCAGGACCGAAATTAAAACTAAAAGTACTAAAATTAAAAATACTCATAGTTATCGAACTAAAATTGAATTTGATAAAAGATATATGATCTAAAGTAATATTTTCTCGCCCAATGAAGAAACGTAAGAAAAAATTTTGGACATTATAATACCAAGAGAGAGAAAAACCAGTAAGGCCCATTCCAATGCAACAAATACTGTCGTTTATTTAATACTCCCTCCGTCCGCTTTCAAGGGTATCATTTTTTTATTTTAGATGTCGTCCCCAAGGGTCTCATTTCCTTTTTTATACATATGAGACCCACACATACCCACTTATACAGCTAAAAAATGGGACCCACACCTCCACTAGTATAACTACTCACTACATATTAAATATTAATACTTCTTAATTCACGTGCAAAAAGCAAGCAAAAAGCAAATGGCACCCTTAAATAATAATACTTCTTAATTCACGTGCAAAAAGTAAGCAAAAAGCAAATGGCACCCTTAAAGGAGGACGGAGTAGGTTTCAATCTAATTACTGAAATTGATAAATTATATTTTAGATCCATCGCTTACTATCGCTTACGCTATTGCGGTACAATTGAAGAAAAACATCTAAATCTTCCCAGGTGAATGATCACCCAGTACTAGGACAATAATACAAAACAAGTACACAACACTATATTCTATGAATTCTGCAATTTGGTTGTATCTTCTCATTTCTCTTCCAAATATTTACCTGTTTCTCTCCATCCATACTTGGTTGATGAATACCGCAAAGGTGATGAGATACAACTTTTTTTCCTTCTTGTTCCTCTTTTTGAGTCTGAAAATCTTTCTCAGGCCGTCTGCGACTGATCTCGGTTCTACCTGTATCCCTATTCTTACTTTAAGTCGTCTACAGATAAGTTTTGTAAAGCCATATTCAAAGAACAGGTGATTTTGTGTTTCCAGTTGTCCCACACAGAAGCCACACTTCTTATCCTCTACATTTCCCCACATTCTATCCTTTGTCAAGAGCCTTTGTCTATGCAAGAGCCACAATCGAAGCTATGCTTTCACTTAATGTATTTGTTCCAGATGTTTTTGAACACAAAGGTCGTCGGTTGTGTGAAGTCCTTGCTGAGTTCTTCATACATAATTCCACTTCTGAACTTACCCAGTGCAACTACTGATTTTATTTTAAGATCCCACTCCCTTACTCTATTTGCTTCGGCCACTCCCTCTAACATCTTGTTTCTCACTTTCAGTATCATTCTCCAATTATATGAGGCGTTCTGTCCGGGAGTGTAGGAGGCCATTGGACTTGCTTTAATGTATACTGAGTGAATCCATCTGATCCATAGGGAGTCTGCCTTGCTGTAGATATCCCATGCAGCTGCTGCCAGTAGTGCTCTGTTCCATCTCTTCAGGTCCTTTAGTCCTAGACCTCCATTTTCTTTTGGTTAGGTGATGTCACTCCAAGCCACTAAACTATGCTTCGAACCCTAAATGAAGTGTCTTATGATTCTCTCCACTCTGTTTAGTACTATTGTTGGCACACTTACCATTGAAAGCCAAAAAGTCAGAATTCCAAACACTTCTGTAAGTATCACTTCCAATCTTCCTGTGAATGACAGTAATTTGGAAGACCATTGCGAGATGTAGTTCGTTACTGGTTCCACTAGCGGGTTGAACAGCTCCACTAATTGCCTTTTGCTATTGACAGGGATGCCCAAGTACTTGATGGGGAGGTTGGCTACAAGGAAAGGCAGAACACTTCTAATATGGGCGAGGGTTCTTTCTGGGATCCCCACAGTGAACTGATTTGATTTTTGCACATTAATTGTGAGTCCTAAAGTTTCGGCCAAGTTATCTAAAACTCTCTCAACTGCTTCAGCTGATCTCTAGTCTCCATGTGCAACTATCAGCAAATCATCAGCAAATGCCAAGTGGAAGACTTTGTTTCTAGCACAGAATTTGGAGTGGTACCTCAACCTGCCTTTCTTGATCTCTGTCCTTAGCAATCTCGACACATACTCCATACATATTACGAACAATAAGGATGATATAGGGTCACCTTGTCTTAGTCCTCAAAAATTGAAGCCTCCATACACTATTGAATATCTAAGTGTATGGAAATAATTCATTAGTTTCATTTAGTTAGAGAGTTTAGCCGCTTTATTTAATTTAAACTTTGTTATTCCGTTACAAGTGACGGGTTCCTATTTACGGACGTTCAAGAAATAATGTAAACTTCTTAAAACATTCAACATTCTTCAAGAAATGATGTAAACTTCTTAAAACATTCAGCATTTTGTCGTTCTCACCGCGTCGGAAGAGCCGGGTAAGCGGTGGTTAAGGCGGCAGCGGACGGGATTAGAAAGGGGCGGCGGAGGTGGTGTGCTCCTCCTTCATAAGTGCTATCCAACAAGATCGGAGGAGCAGAACTCAAGCCATGAGAGGCTCTCCTATCTCTACCATATCAGGGTCTATTCCTTTCGAATTCTTAAACTCTCCAATCAGTACTGTATCTTGCTATGATTAATTTGATCCATTAATGGATTCCAATTTCGCTTGCTTACTATGCTTGATTGCTTCATCACATTCTTATTTGACGAAAGATTCCGTGAGATTTTTCTCTAATCAATTTGAGAAGGCTATTGATTGTGGAATACTTGAATCTTTGAATGAAGAAAGAATTTCTCGATTTGGACATTTAAAGTTTGCAAGGTTTATGTTTTACCACATGTACGTCTCTGATTGTTCGACCTTTATTGCAAATTGATTATCATGGTTTCTCTACAATTGCTTGTACGCATGTGTTTCATGATGTAGATTCATTAGTTATTCGTAATTGGCGTAACTTGGTAAGTTTCTTCCCCCCTTTCCCCTCCTACTGTATTTTCGGTTTTTACACTCACTGAACTGCGCTCACACCTTTCACATGGACACTGCATTTGATTTAGTACTAATGAAAGGAATCCTGTTATGTGGCTGAGTTGACACATAGTATTCATAATGTCTAAATTTTTCTTCCTTGATTTATCATTTTTCATGGGTTTACTGTTACTAATTGGGTCCGCCCTTTATAAGAACCATACATAATATGTTATCTGTAAATTACTGCCATTAACTATTTGATAAATAGCCTCAACGATGCTAGCTGTCTGTTTCTCTACAACTTGACTTCACCCTTCACCAATTACATGTAAACACCACAGGGCCAAGCTCCACTGGCACGCCACACATACACTATTCGTTGACGGAAAATTTACACATTTCAGTGAGTTGCAAGAGTTCATA
This sequence comes from Pogostemon cablin, assembly GCA_023678885.1. Taxonomy (NCBI): domain Eukaryota; kingdom Viridiplantae; phylum Streptophyta; class Magnoliopsida; order Lamiales; family Lamiaceae; genus Pogostemon; species Pogostemon cablin. Next base: position 13,713,486 of record CM042993.1, read on the forward strand.
CTTACAAGTTCCACAAAGCTAACATGTGCATACCTTGCCTTCTCTCATTCATCTCTCATGTTTTAAAGTTAAAGCCAAACACACGCATCTTGCTAGATGTTCTTATCATGACATTAGGTATTACCGTTTAGCGAGACACTAGGCACTTTCGTTCGCATTAGACGTGGGGTGAGGTTAATAGCGAGGCCTAATATTGCTGTACTGGTAGTAGGCATACTGTTTGCTTCTCTGTCAACCACTGCCACTATCTCTGTCATTCACGCCATACTCACTACAGTGGTAACAAAAGCCATCTTAAAAAAAAGAATAAAAAAAACTCTCTTTATCTTTTTTTTGCTGCGATGAACTTGTGAATTAGAGAGATTGCATCCTGTGCAGCTGATGATACTCATAGACGACGTTGGCGGGGCGTATCCACGCATCGATCATTCGCCCTAGAATGGCTGTAGTCCGACTGATTTCATCATGCCATTTTCCTCTTCATTGTAGGAGTAGCTAGAGCTCTTGCCTTAAAAGTACACCATTCTGATAGAGATGCACTAAGACGAATAAAATAAATAAAAGACACAACGAGAATAATCCCTCGAGAGGGCCACGGAGAATGGATTCTCCACCACAAGCATTAAGGCTGCACTCCTTCAAAGAAGGCCACAAAGATAACTCTGTCAAATAAGGAAATAGAAAATAAGGAAACTAAAAAATCTAAACTTAGGAGATTATTGACTAGAAATAAAATACTAAAATAACTTCTTGCTCTATCAATGCCTCCGTCCCCAAACAGCCTTGACCTCAAGGCTGCAATCAACCATATCCATCTGGTTCAATGGTGGTGTTTGGAAGGGAAAGTCAGATCTCCTTCGCCAAGGGGTCGATGCACCCTAAGAGTTCTTCACTGTCATCCTCTAACAGAACGGGCAGAATGCTAATTTCCACGTGGCCACTCAAGGGAGTGTCGTGAACCATGAAAAATCAGCCTGCGTGATCTAGCCTGCCCTCTGCGTCTAAACATCAAAAAGAGGAAGTGTCATCTCTTTTGGTAGCTTGACCAATGGGGGTGGTGAAACCAGTGCCGTTGTGGTGGCGACGGGCATTACTGCATTAAGAGACAACGTCCCATGTTGCATATCAGATTGGTTGCCCTTTGAAACAAACACCGCATCAATAGGGGCAGGTATTGGCGCCCGAGGCTATGATCCCATCAACCCTAGTCCCTCCAGTTTCTTGAGGATGAAGTCAACTTTGTTCTCCATGGTAGATATTTTTGTACCTTGGGCAGTTAGGGCATCCTTAACTTCACCCAAAACCCCCTCCATTTTATCGCATCTCTCTGTTATGACTGATTCAAATATCTCTGTTTCTATGGTCATCTTGATGAAGAGAGATGGCAGGTCGAACCAATTGATAGAGATTCACTAAGACGAATAAAATAAATAAAAGACACAACGAGAATATCCCTCGAGAGGGCCACGGAGAATGGATTCTCCGCCACAAGCCTGAAGGCTGCACTCTTTCAAAGAAGGCCACAGAGATAACTCTGCCACAAACCAATAAGGCTGCAAAATAAATATTTCTTATTGATGATCTCCCTAGAATAACGTACAGTCTTTAAATAGGTTCAAGGCTAACAATTACAACCCTAAGCCTAATTACTTATATGGTAGGAATATAAAATAGCAGGAATAGGACATAAGGAAACTAAATAATCTAAACTTAGGAGATTATTGACTAGAAATAAAATACTAAAATAACTTCTTACTCTATCAAATTCATTCTTTCTTCATTAATATTTGTAAATTATGATCCATTGATTCACATTCCACGTAAAATCATGTAGGGAGTTCCAGATGTAAAGCATGCCATTAGAAAGATAAGCTTGAGGACATTAAAGCTCCTCTTTTTGGGGTGTTCTTCTCCAAGGTATGATCCATAAGATGTGTGTTTTTATTTTCTATATTTATTTTCTTACAATGATTGTATCTTGTAGGTGGATCTTCCCATGCACCATTTCCATTGTCTTATGGAGTTGAGATGAAGCAAATAAGATGGTGTGGCATTCTCCAGGTCAGAATATTAGTCATGCTTTCTTGAATCTTGAGCACATAATTGATCAACTTCTCTCTCTTCTCCACTCTCTATCTCTCACTCATGACAGAGATGTTGGAGTAAATCAGATTCTAATTTATGTGAAGTTTGAATGTCTTTTGGTTATTTGTGTTAGTCAAAGTGTCTCCTAGAATTTCTTGTTGTCCTTCAAGATTCTAGTAGTATAAGTATGTGAAGTATGGCCAAGCTATGTAACCAATCCAAAAAGGTGAAATCACCAAAAATCAAATATCAAAGTTCTTTTGGCAGATTTCATGTTCTGCAAAGTTTAGTTCCATCAAACTGGTACCAGAGCCTTAAAAAAATGGCAAACCAACTTATATCTCTTATTCCTTGATTCAACGGCGAGAAGTATGATTATTGGAGCAACCTCATGAAGTTGTGTCTTGAATCTCAAGACCTATGGAGTGTGGTTGATGTAGGCGTAGAGGCATCAAAAGATGAATCTACTCTCACCACCACCGAAAAAGATCTCTTGAAGAGTAAGAAATAAAAGGATCGAAAGGCTCTATTCCAAATTTACCAAACGTTGGAGATTCCAGTCTATGAGAGGATTTCGAAAGCATCATGTGCTAAGGATGCCTAGAAAATATTGGAGACCACGTATTCTGGGCAAGATCAAGTGAAGAAGGTTCGTTTGCAGACAGTGAGGGGAGAATTCGAAAAGCTTGAAATGAAAGAGAATGAAAAAATTTCAGATTTTTTCAATCGTGCCACTTCCATTGTAAATCAAATGTCAGCAAATGGAGAAGTCGTTGAGGCTCAAAGGATCATCGAGAAAAATTTGCGGAGTTTGTCGTTCAAGTTTGATCATATTGTGGTTGCAATTGAAGAATCAAATGATCTTTCTACAATGACCGTGTGGAAGGCTTGCAAGGAAGATTGGAGGCTCATGAGGCTAGAATTATTCAAAGAAATCCTCAAATTAATTCTACTCATGATCAGGCTTTAAAATCTCAGTTCACTTCCAACAGAGGTCGAGGCTCTTATCGTGGACGTGGCAGAGGTCGAAATGGAAGTCGCGGTCAACAATCTGGACACTCTCAAGATAGAAGGAATGATGAATCCAAAAGGGAAGAAAGAGCACCCTTCCAAAACTCTCAAAGAGGAAGAGGTCGGGGGACGTATAAAGGTACGAAACCTTACTTCGAATGCAATTTTTGCCACAAGCCGGGCCATAAAGAAATAGATTGTTGGGAGAAACATCCCGAAAAGAAGCCCATTGCTGGGTTTATGCATGAAAACGAAGGTGAGTGTTCGGAAACATTGTTGATAGCCTCCGATGGAAATGTTGAGAATATTTGGTATTTAGACAGTGGTGCAAGCAAGCATATGACAGGAAATAGAAATCTATTTTCTACTCTTAAAGAAGCTAACCATGCGCAGGTGACTATTGGGGATGCAAAATCCTATAAAATTGAAGGTGTTGGTGAATTGCTTTCAAAACAAAAGCTGGAAAAACGGAGAAGATGGCTGAGGTATTTTATGTACCTGGATTACGAAGTAATCTATTGAGTGTTGGTCACTTGGTAAGAAAGGGTTTTAATATAAAATTTTTTAGAGATAAGTGCATTATAAAGAAGAAAAAATCAGCATGTTGCAAACATTACTTTAGGGTCAAATAATCTTTTCCCTATCAAGTTAAATGTTGTTAATGATGCATGTTATCTTGCTCGAAGTTGTGGCATGATCGATACGGCCATTTGAATTTTCGAAGTTTGAGAGAGTTGTCCAGCAAAAGCATTGTTCAAGGATTGCCAAGAATTGGTGCTAGCTATGAAGTATGTGAGGAATGCCAATTGGGAAAGCATCATTGTGACTCTTTTCCATCAAAATCAAAATGGCAATCACAATCACCATTGGAGCTTGTTCATACGGATCTTTGCGGACCTATGCAAGTTCCATCACTTGGAGGAAACAGGTATTTTTTGCTATTTGTTGATGATTATACAAGGAAGATTTGGATTTATTGTGTGAAGGAAAAGTCAGAAACATTTTGGCATTTCAAAGAATTCAAGTTGCAAGTTGAAAAATCATCTGGGTTTCAAATAAAGAATTTGCGGAGCGATCGTGCAGGAGAATACATGTCTTCATTATTTGAAGATTTTGTCGAAACTATGGAATTCGATATGAGTTTACAACACGATATTCGCCACAACAAAATGGCGTTGCGAAGCGAAACAATCGAACAATTATGGAGATGGTTCGATGCATGTTGAGAAAGAAAAATCTTCCAATGAATTTTTGGGCTGAAGCGGTGTCGTGTGCTGTATATTTGATCAATAGATCACCTACAAAGAAGCTGGATGGTGCCACGTCAAATGAGGTTTGGTATGGTAAAAAGCCAAGTGTTAGTCATTTGAAAACTTTTGGGTGTCTTGCATATTCTCATATTCCTGATGCTTTAAGATCAAAGCTTGATGATAAATCCGAGAAGTGCATTTTTATTGGCTGCAGTCAAAGAACTAAAGCTTACAAGCTTTACAATTCAAAGACAAAGAAATTTGTGATCAGTATGGATGTTTCATTGGATGAAAAGAATTGCTATGATTTTTCTGAATCTGTTGGAGTGCAAGAGTTGAAAACTCTTACACTTGAAGACTCTTTGCAGCAGGAATCTGATGAAGTTGTTGATCAAGATCAATTGCAAAATTCTCCAACTTTGCCGCAAAGGAAAACGAGATTGTTGCGGGAAATTTATGATACAACTGAAGAAGTGAGTGTTGGAGATCAAGTATACTTTGCTTTCTTTGCTGGAGAGGATCCTGTTACTTATGAAGATGCATCGTCTGATGAAAAATGGCTTCATGCCATTAAGAAAGAAATCAACTCAATTGAGAAGAATGGAACATGGGAGCTTACTAAGTTGCCTCCACACAAATCCGCCATTGGAGTAAAATGGGTTTTCAAGACGAAAACAAATTTGGATGGCACGATAAATAAACATAAAGCTCGTTTGGTTGCGAAGGGTTACAAACAAAAGCAAGGGGAAGATTTCAATGAAGTGTTTGCTCCTGTTTCAAGACTTGATACGGTTCGATTGGTGATTTCAATCGCTGCTCAAAATAGTTGGACTTTATTCCAAATGGATGTGAAATCAGCATTCTTGAATGGGTTTCTTCAAGATGAAATTTATCTTGAGCAGCCTCATGGGTTTGTAAGAAAAGGAGAAGAAGGAAAGGTGTACAAGCTAAAGAAGGCGTTATATGGGCTGAAGCAATCACCCTGTACGTGATATTATCGAATCAATGATCATTTTATGAGGAATGGCTTTGATAGGTGTCCATATGAGCACACTCTCTACATAAAAAAGAATTCTGGTGGAGATATTATGATGGTGAGTTTATATGTTGATGATCTTGTTTTCACAGGAAATAATATGGAGATGTTAGCAAATTTCAAGAAATCCATGATGGATGAATTTGAGATGACTGATTTGGGAGAATTGCATCATTTTCTTGCCATAAATATTCAACAATCGAAGACAGGAATTTTCATTTCTCAAGAAAAATATGCTGCTGAGTTGTTAAAAAAATTCAAGATGGAGAATGCAAATCCAGTTGCAACTCCATGTGTTGCAGGCTTGAAGTTGTGTAAGAAGGGAGAAGGAAAGCTTGTTGATGCAACGATGTTCCGAAGTCTCGTTGGGAACTTGATGTATCTCACAGCAACAAGGCCCGATTTAATGTTTGCTGTAAGTTTGCTCATCAAGTTCATGGAGAAACCATATTCAAATCATTGGGAAGCTGCAAAAAGGATATTGCGATATATCATAGGAATGGTGGATTATGGTATTTTTTACAAAACTCATGAACCTATAAAACTTGTTGGATATAATGATAGTGATCTTGGTGGAAGTATTGATGATTCAAGAAGTACATCCGGTTACGTTTTTAATCTTGGAAGTGGAGTGATTTCATGGTGTTCCAAGAAACAACCAATTGTGGCACTTTCGACCACCGAAGAGGATTACATCGCAGCTTCTTTAGCTGGTTGTCAAACTTAGTGGCTGAGAGGAATCTTGTAGCAGCTGAATTTCAAGCAAGAAGATCCTACGGTTGTCTATTGTGATAATAGTTCAGCAATTTCAGTTTCAAAAGATCCCGTTTTGCATGGAAGAACCAAGCATATACGCTTGCGTTTTCATTTCTTAAGAGAGCTTGTTAGTGAAGGAGAAATCAAGCTCGACTATTGCCGCAGCGATGAGCAGGTTGCTGATATCTTTACTAAGCCTCTTGGTGGACCTATGTTCTCAAGAAATGTTGCTGCGTTGGGAGTTCAAAGCAAGTCTGATTTAGGGGAGGCATTGTTGGAGTAAATCAGATTCTAATTTAATGTGAAGTTTGAATGTCTTTTGGTTATTTGTGTTAGTCAAAGTGTCTCCTAGAATTTCTTGTTGTCCTTCAAGATTCTAGTAGTATAAGTATGTGAAGTATGGCCAAGCTATGTAATCAATCCAAAAAGGTGAAATCACCAAAAATCAAATATCAAAGTTCTTTTGGCAGATTTCATGTTCTGCAAAATTTAGTTCCATCAAGAGAATAGCCCTGGTGTTCTTTGTTGTGGCTCTGATAGAAACTCTAACCACCAAGCTCAGACCAACAAATTTAAACCTTAATGTATTCTTCATTTTTTCTTCCTATAAATGGCAATTGTAAGACATCTTTCAAGTGTAATTGATTAATCTCTCTTTATATTAGTCAATCTTTTTATTTTCTTGGATGTTGTCTACAGGATAGGGGGCTTTGTTGCCTTTGTAATCTACATGGTTACAACATTCTCTCTGTATGTTCCCGATTGGAGTTTTGTGGTGTCCAACAATGGAAAATCCGATAGATACACTGTAATAACCAATATATTTTGCTAGATAAGCAACATTTTTATGACACAAGAGATTGTATGTATATTAACTTCAATATTTACTGGTGAAATGTGGGATGAGAGGGCATTTTGGACCTGCATGTAATGCAGTTGGTTATGTGGATAGACAAGTGTGGGTTATTAACTCAACCAGTTTGGGCAAGACTAAGGGTCTGTTCTTCTTCTTTCCATTAAAACATTTATAAAATTGTTACATGATTCTTATGCTTAGATGTTGATGTTCTTCTGGTGGACTCTGCCTTGCAGGCTTGTACTTTTAGTTCTCTGGTCTCTGGTCCGTTTCGTGAGGACGCACGTACCTGGTGCAGCGTGCCATTTTAGCCCGAAGGGCTATTGAGGTTCTCCACTGCTTTGACTGAATTTTGATTTTTAGATGATGGTTTGGATTTGAATGTAGTTCGATTTCAGCCATCATTTCTGGCACCATTGTGATCCGCTGTGGCCATGTTTTGATTCATTTCAAGGTAAAGGTCAGACATGTATCCTTGAGACGAGCAGGGGTGGTTCTATTGATGACATGTTCTGTTTCGTTTGTAGGTCATGCTGAGAGGCTGAAGCAGTGGGTGTCGACGGTGGTTGTTTTGCTAATAGTAGCCTTGATTCTTCACTTCACAGATGGTGAATGAGTTATGGCTTTGATCACATTAAGGATGTAATCATTTTTATTTACTGTATGGTCATATGTTTTGTTGGAACTGCCATTCAGGTATACCTATCAACAAGCAGCTCTATAGTTTCAGCTATGTTTGTTTCGCTGATGGTGCATCTGGCATTGTGTTCTCTGGCTTCTACATATTGGTACAACTCTCTCTCTCTCTCCAGGTTGCCACATTGGATGTGGGCTCGAGAGGGGGTTGCCACCCAGAATTGGGTGTTGTTAGGCATATAAGATAGGGAGTCCTAACTTCACCCAAAACCATGGGGTGAAGGTTAAAAGTTGACCCCACTTATATGCCCATCGACACGTGTGTGGAACGATGTGGGATATCGTAACGGTCTCTCTTTCATTCATGTGTTGTTGACTAATGATCTGCAGATTGATGTGTGGGGAATGTGGAAGCCTTTCTTGTTTCTGGAATGGATAGGGATGAATGCAATGCTGGTTTTTTTAATGGCAACTCAAGGGATTTTTGCAGCATTTGTGAATGGATGGTATTACAAGGATCCTGAAAACAATCTGGTATGACATTTTCCAAACTATGTATAGTGATGGCTGTGTAATAAATTTTAAGTTAATCCTTGATTGTGTGTGTATTATCCAGGTGTTTTGGATCCTGAAGCATGTGTTTAATGATGTGTGGATATCAGAGAGGGTGAATTTACTAGCTACATGATTGTTATTACGAAAGTAAAAAAATTCGAAGGTTGGGTGAAGGTGTCTGTCATAACTAGTCTAATATAAGGGGAGTTCCCCGTAAACTGCCGGTTGCCCACCCTTTCTTCAGTGGAGATGTTGCCACGTGCAACAGCGGCTACCCCCTCCGTCTTCCACCTGGATTACCTGCGTAATGGTGCAATTTTCTCCCGTTCTCTCATCCTCTCCATCTTTTTTAATTTTTCTATGGAACACTTGTACACTCTTACTCCTCTTCCCCCTCTCTACTTCCACTTTCAGCCGGATAAGCAGGCACCCGCTTCACCGTAGCCATGCGTCTTGGGCTCTATACTCGCTGCATCTCTTTCATCTGTCGAACGATGACATCTGAGTAGGCAACCGTACTCCTTTGTTCTAGGCAGGTTCCCCCTCTCCACACGCAGCCACGCATGCCTCCACTGGCCTTTACTGTAAGTTCCTTCTTCTCCCTTTCACTCTCTCTCCCTGTTTCTGTCGGGTGTTTTTGGTTTTTAGGGCTCTTTCAGGTACACAACACGAATTTTCAAATTCCCATTGCCGTCGATTCTCGCTGTTAGGCATCTGTGCTTCTTCACCCCTGCGCAACAGTGTAAGTTTATCGTTTAACCTCTTTTCGTTAATCGTACATGTATGTATCTTACACTTGTATTCTTTTACCACTTTTCTTTTGTTTGTTCAGTTGCTGTAAATTTGAATTAATTTTTTCCTTAGATTAATTGGACTAAGTTAGGCTATATGCCGTGGTTTGTTTGCTAAGAGTTTCTAAATGTTGGTACTATGCCGCTTCTGCTCAATTAGACAATTGATTATGTGGTGACGCTTTTTAAAAGTCTGCAAGTGGTTTGGGTTTAATTGATTGACCTCAATGAATGATCTTAAAGATAAACAAACAAGAGGAGAGAGGCGAGGAGAATAAGAAATTTTAATATTCTTTATTGTAAAATCAGCAAACCAAGATTTTTTAAAACTAATTGAAGTGGTAAGGGGTTCATCACAAAATATGGGAATTCATTGTCACATCTGTTGCCATTCTTTTTATCTCAGCAATTTACTTACAGAGTTGGTTATCTAATAAAATATTAGCTCCTCAGAAAACATGTGTGGAAGTATTATGTTCTTTATAGCCAAGCTTCTTGAACAACCAAGAAAATCAATCATAACCAACCTAGAGTTTATGTTAAGCATGATTGTCAATTCTTACCAAAACATCCACATTAATGTTGTATCTTTGTCATGATTTGTTTAGAATTTCAATGTTATATTCTAAAAATGATTCACTGCAGCCATTTTGTGAACTTAATGTTCTTAACAGGTTCTATTGCATAGTCAATGAGTGAAAAAAACTAGGTAAAGTATTTATATGGTTTGTATTTCTTTTTCTGTTACAAAAACTATGACGGAAGGGAGGATATGCTACATGCGTGCCAGACTTATTGTTTATATAGCCTATAAAGAGTTCAGCTCTGAGTGTTACCTGGTTAATATTAAATGGAGACACAACAGCTTCCGTTCAAATAGCCGCTTAAAATGTAGTAGAATAGCTTTTTGAAAGCAGAAGACTGGAATAGCACAAATAAATGATTTCAACCATCTCCGTTCTTATTTTTCACTCATGGATTCTGCTAATTTTAGTTATCCCAAGGAGAATTAATGTGTCCTTGTGTAGTAATTTTAGGATTAAGCAAGCATAAATATATTTATATTCCAACAAATTAAAATAATGAGAGGAAATCATACATCTGCACAAGAATGTGTTGTGTCTGCAAATTAATGACATCAAACCAATTATTGTCCACTGATGGTGATCTTTTAGATTAATTAGGGGGTTAATTAAATAATTAATAAATGGGATGCATGTTAATTGAGATTCAGCAAAGAAGAGAGAAATATATAAGTTTTTCTAAGTTCAAAAATCTTAAAGATTTTGGAATGTTCTTGGTTCTTAGATTAATGATTTTGATTCATTTTTAGTTTATCAGATTAAGACATTAAAGCTTGTTTTTCTTTTTACTACGTGAGATCTTAGTTGAAGAATTAAATCCTGGACTAAAACAAAGTGCCATTGATGTTTGGAGCTCTACTTCTGTATGCCGCGCCTACTTCTTTGTTCAATAAAAATATCTAAGGTTTCATGGGTTGATAAAGCTTTTGTTCCTTCATATTTCTCTTTTCATTTTATTATTTTATCTTGTTTATGATGAATATTAGCCCTCTATATTCTGTTGAACGTTTTATGGCAGGCAAATGATGCTCAACTTAGTACAACGGTTGCTGAACAGATATAGATGGACACTGAGCTCCTTCTTTACCTTCTCATTCATTAAATATTAAATTATTATTATGGAAGTTTAATGTCTTCAGGTTAAAACTATGGTTATATGGCCTACGAAATCGTATTTCAGCCAGACGCTATTCTATTTAGTATTTACTATCACTAACTTTATCTCTGAATTGAGATTTCAGGTTGAGCAAGCACAACAAGGTCTTGAATCATTGTCCTTATCTCAGAAGACTATAAGTCATGTCCGAGAAAATCTTGTTGTGATTGAGAAATATGAATGTGATGGGTCATGATAAATGCTTTTTGTTACTTGGTTAAAAATTGAATTTCATGTCTTCGCTTGTTAATGCTTTTAGATGATGACAGGTTATGTCTGGAATGCCAAACATTAATTGAAAATCATCTCATTGGTAATGCATGGAATAACCTAAATACAACTCTGAAGATGAGTGTATAATTTATGCTCTTATATGTCACCTTGATCAGTGTAGATATAGACATTAGATTTAAAGCTCAGTGAAACTGACCAAGTTTTTGATTTAAGAGTTTGGTTTCCTTAAAAGATGTTAGAATAAACATTAAATAGCGCATACTAGATTCCACGTAATAAGACTTGTCGCAGATTAATAAGACTTGCATGCTAGATTCCTTCTGCTTCTCTTAAAGAATTGCTCAAGGTTGCTGATTACTTCCGACCAAATAAGTTGGTTAGTGTGACTTATAATAAGATTCTTGCTTCCTGCAGTTAATTCCAGTAGGGAATAGAATTTAAAATTCATATTGATCTCTTAGTTGCTCTGGAAAACGTAATGGAAATTCATGTTAAAATATTGTTGCATTAAGTTGATTCTTTAGTTAACAAAGGAGAATGATAAAATTGATTCGATTTTGGGATTTCAATTACAAATATGTTTGAAAACTCTGCGCTTATACACAGACTGTTACTCTGTTTATTTGGAATCACATGTATATATCACGTTTTAATAGCTGCGGATATATATAGAAGCTTACTTGATGCTTGAAAATATTGGCTTTCTGTTTCAGGCTTGTTGCAAAGGCTTGTTGGCCTTATCTAATCCATAAGATTCCTAGACCTATATGCAGTGGCTTTTGGCTTGTAGCAATATATGTTCTTGCCAGCTTCAATCTTTTATTAACAATTCTGGTTATGTTTTCACAAATAGGAGTAATAAACTGTTCTAATATGCTTCTCAGTTTTCCCCTTACTCAACTGATGCAGCATGTAATTATCATAATTGTTGTATCATTGATCATTTTGGATGTGACAATACAGATGGCCCAGTAGAAGGCATTGGGTGCGTTCTTGCATTCTGTTTTCCTGTTGATTGCTGCCTAAACATGCTGGCTGGGGCTAAGGTGGATTTTCCATTCTCCTTTATATTGAGATGATTCAGCTGTTAATTATTGTTATGCTTTGGTTTTCAAATGCGTGTGCTTGCTCTGTGTGTGCGCGCGCCATCGGAGATGCTTATCCACAATTTATAGTTAAACGCTTGAATTGAATACTCACTAAAGTAATTCCCAAACTCTTATGTATGTAGAAGATTGGTTATGTAATAATGGTGAAGAAGTTTCTGCCACTAATGGTGCCCAATATTATTTTGGTTTGTCTCATAATAGTTTATAGGCGCACGGTGTGCCCGTGGTCACACAAGTTTTTGCCATATCTTTTTTGTGTTTGAAGTGAAATTGCAAGTTGTTATTTGTACAGGCATATTGAAATTACAAGTAGTTATTTGTACCAATGCAAGATTGACGATCAACTTTCAGCAAACTTGTAAGTTTTTCAACTTTGAGGAAGTCGAAGAACTTGTCAAAAAAATTCTTCAAAATCCAAAGTTGGCCATTATCTTTCAACGTTTACTTGCACTGAACCGAGACTACGTCTTTTGCTTAAATTTGCTACAAAAGTTAAAAGAGAACTCAACGCGTCCCCACCCGCTTAAATACATTTTTTATGCTCCCATTTGTACATATATGTTTTTTCAGTTACGTCATTTATTCATAAATAAATGCGTGTATTTTGATATTACTATCTTTATATCATCAAATTTATATTACAATAAAAGCCTAACTTATGCAATCAACTTCTAGTCGGGTACATACCTTAACGAAATAAGGCACTAGCTACTAGTGTATTTGAAAAACATCTATTTGATGAATTGGATTTGAACATGGAAACTTGCAGGATTTGAACATGGATGATATCAATATGTAATTATGAGGCTGCTTATTGTGAGCCCAACTCACAATATAAAATTTTGAAGAATAATTTTTTTTTTTTTGAAATACGATTGTTCATCTCTTTGTAAGCAATTTTTTGCATATTAAAGAGGTATTCTATAAATTAAAGTTACACTAATATAAATACTATTGAATCCTCACATAGTATCACATAATATAGAATAGCACAGTGGTGGTATTAGTAGTAAATAAATATCAACAAATATATATAAAAATTAAAATAATAAAATGTTCTATATTATGAAAAACTAATTATACAGTAAGTTTATAAATATCTATATTTATTTAATTTAAGAGTTTAATAACTACGGTGCACCTAAATAATCTTAGCTGTTAGATCGTATTTGTATTTAATTTTCACCGTTCAATAAAATAAAATAATTAAAAATAAATTAAAAACTACCCCACTACTATTTTTACCAATAAACTACTAAGTGAATCGGTGCACTACAGAATAATCCCTAATTTGTATTTTTTTGAAACTTTAACTAAAATTATCAATATCTATAATTATTTAATTTAACTAAAACAAAGAGTTAAAAGGTGCTAAATATTTATTGTAATATAATACTAGCATAATGTAAAATGTGTAGTTGGCTTAGTAAATTATTGTTTTACCCACTGGGCGTAAAAATGCGCCTATAAATAAACTTATCTCAGTCCACAATCTCACACGGGTGAGCAAACACGGTGAACACACCGGTCCTCTCAATAACGCCGACTGTTCATCGTTTCTCTCTCCCAGTCCTCTCAAGCCGACTGTTCATCGTTTCTCTCTCCCAGTCCTCTCAAGCCGACTGTTCATCGTTTCTCTCTCAATCTCTTTCATTTCCTCTCAATAACGCCTTCCATTCTCTCAATCGTTTCTCTCTCAATCTCTTTCATTTCCTCTCAATAACGCCTTCCATTCTCTCAATAACGCCTTCCATTTCCTCTCAATAACGTGTTTCTCTCAATAACGCCGACAGGTCTCTTCCATTTCCTCTCAATAACGTAAACAGTTCCTCCATTTCCTCTCAATAACGTAAACAGTTCCTCTGAATAAAGCCGCCACAGTCTCTTTCAAAACTATGAGTGATCAAGATTACCCTATGAATCCACAGTCTCTTTCAATACTATGAGTGATCAAGATGACGTTGGATCTAAAACCTCTTCCAACTCAATTTGCCAAGTGCTATGGGGAATGATGTAAGTTCATGTAAGTTCAGTATTTTATCCATGTGCAACTAGATAATAAGTTGTTAATTCCATTAGATGAAATTGATTTTAATATATCATTCAAAATATTTGCGAGCATGCAAAGGAGAGATCAAACAAAGGCAAAGATGAACTCCACAAGAGGTTGGTAAGAGTTCAAGAAGTAGATATTCAATAATTTGGGTGAAATTAGTTTTAGTTTCATGTGAATCTTCCATTTTTGAATTACACCGATATGATACTCAGGATGCAACACGTATCACAGTAGAATGATACGTGTCTAACGCTGTTTTATCTGTATTATAAAATAATATAGGTAGATGTATATACTATTTGTAGGTATACAATTATATTTTAATTGATATTTATATGTAAATTCAAATATCAATAGTTAATAGTTATAAATGTTTGCTGTTTCTTTTTTTCGAAAAAGTACCCTCCCCATCAAAGTATCCATATTTTGAGGTACTGGTTTCCTTTTTTAGAAATGAGGGACTTAAGTCATATCATTAATGCAAGTAACTACCTACTGAATAATGTTAAATAATAATACATCTAATACACATAATAAACAAACAATACCCTTTGGAGTTGACAAAATGAATATTAATTAATTTTATTTTAAGAATGTAAAGTAATAATCTATAGATGAGGCACGAAACGTGGCACTGTATTCCGAAAATATATATACAAATATTTGCCACATTTTATGGTTGATAATCTAATATGGAGTAAATTTTTTTGTTAAAAGTTGCAAAATCGAGAGGTCAAGGAAAAGATAACGTCTATTGCAGAAATGATTCCAGACTATGATGAGGTACTTTTCTTTTTCTTTTTTTTATTTGAGATAGTTAATTTGATAAATTACTTATTTAATTTTTTATTACCCAAAGAGCGATGAATCAGTGATTGGATGATGCTATAAACTACATGAAAAGTCTGTAAAGTTGGTCAATAATCTACAATCAGTGTCTACAAATTCATGAGGTAATTATAAAAATATCTCATTTTTAATAACATATGATTTTTTCCTATTTTATGTTAATGCTGAATTTCTTAATTAACGTAATTTTTATGTTATATTATGATTATAACTAACATATGATAATGATAATTGGACAGACTAATAATTCGGCAATGTTACGATATTTTCAAATGATGATGAACATACAAGATTATCAGGTATTTCAAACTCCTTATGTTGTTCAATCCTTACAAACTATTACTTCATCCGTCCACCCGAAAGAGGACATTTTGCTTTTGTGCACGTTGATTAAGGAGTATTGTTATTTAATGTGTAGTGGGTAGTTGTATTAGTGGGAGTGTGAGTCCCATATTTTAATTGTATTAGTGGGTGTATGTGGGTCCTATGTGTGTAAAAAATGAAATGACCCTCTTTAGACGGACGACCAAAATGGAAAAAAGACCCTCTTTCGAGCGGACATAGGGAGTATAATGAAATACGATTTGTCTGATTTAATTATTCAATAGGCAAGGAGAATGATAATGGATAATATGTTTAGAGTGAATGCTACCGCATCATTAACAAGGTTTGTTATTTTTTATTTTTTATTTCCTTTTCCCTATATTTAATATTATTTGTCGATAATAAAATTTAAATTTAATTTGTTTCAGAGGGATTGTACCTGTAATGCAAAGTCAGATGCATAATCCTGAGATTTATCGTGACAGTGGGTCGATATTTAGGTCAATGGAAATAGTGGAGGATCTGAATCAACTGACTCATGATTTATTTTCACGTTTACAGTATTTTCAGCATATGCACTTTTTACTACAAAATAAAATATAAATGTGTGTTAAGACTACTTTAAAAGCTTTGATATGAACTGTATTAGGTGTGCAAGTTGAAACTTCTTTTAATGCTTTTAGCAACTTTGTTGTGTGGTAAGACATTAACATATTATGATTTCCTTTTCTAGTATAGTAAAACGAATGGACTATTAATTTCTAGTGGAAGAGTAATAAATTTCCATGACATGCGAAAGGATCCTTTGATTGATGAGCAAGACTAGAATACAATCAGTTACATGAATTGAATTCATGGAACCTCCGTCCTACTCCTTCACGCTCAGGTATGTAAATATTTCCTGTTTTTCTTTTTCTTTTTGAGTTAGTCTCTTGTGAGATGGGTTATTGGTGAGACGGATGTGAGACGGGTCAACCCGTCACTAAAGTATGCCTATTTGTGGTTAAAGTGCGCTTATTTGTGGTTAAAGTATGTCGATAATAAATCAAATTATAACACACTAACATCATACTTTAATACATAATCCAACATACTTTAAAAAATATACATTAACAACCATTAAACATACTTTATTTAAATAATCGACATACTTTAACACGTCTCACAAACCGTCTCATGAAAGTAGCGTCTCACAAGAGACTTTGTCTTTCTTTTTTTCTTCTCTTTTTTGTCCTTTCTTTTTTTTTTAAATTTAATTTTAAGATATATATAAATAATTATAATTTAATTTTTTTTTGTTTAGGATATATTTTACCCCTAGAGTTTGGGGTATAATTGTAATTTCACATTTATTGTTTAGGGTTTATTTCATCCATATGATTTAGAGTATAATTGTAATTTTATCTTTGTGATTTAGGGTATACTTCACCTCTAAGATTTAGGATTTAGGGTATAATTATAATTCCCCTTATGGTTTAGGGTATATTTCACTCTTAGTGTTTATGTTTAGGGTATAATTGTAATTTTATCATTAGTTTAGGGTATATTTCATCCCTAAAATTTAAGGTATAATTGTAATTTTATCATTGTGATTTAGGATATATTTCATCATTAGGATTTAGAGATTAAGATATAATAATAATCTTTTAAATATTATAAAATTAAAAAGAAATTAAAAAATAACATTAAATGAAAAGGGGATCACATATTAATTAATTAGATTAATTAAAAAGAGGTGGGGATCACAAGTTCCACCAAATGAATTGGATGCGGAAAATATTCCAGCACACATGGGGTATATTTGAAAGTTTACTGGGGCTGATCGGGAGTGAATTAGACAGTGAAAAATATATGGATAAAAAGCCCTATCAGTCTAGTTTCCAACGCAATAAACGGAATGTCATTTGGAATTTTCTACAAGGAGTTATGATCGTTTTTCTGGAAGGTGGCAGATGCAGCCAAGAATATGCCAATTCAAGCATTTGAAGTGTTTTGGTGCCTTTTCAAGTATCATTTCTGGGTCAAGTCAGCATATTTACTTTATTAATTGTTTTATTAATGTTATGCATGGGTTTTAGGGGTCAAAGAAGTATTTAAAATGGTCAAATGAATCTATTAAGTATAGAGTCAAGTTATTAATGTCTGGATGATTCTAGAGTCTTGTAAGGGCTCTTATATATAGAGTTTCATTCCATTGTATTTGATTCAGAAAATTTGTGAGAATATAAGTTATTTGAGAGTGTTTACTCTTGTCTAGAAGATGGATTTCTTCTAAATTTCTCTTAGTCTTTAGGTGGATTCCTTAAGACGACGAGTTTATTCCGAACTTGTGATGGATTCCATTGAGTGAGAAATTGTATCCGAGTGTTCTCTTGTGTTACCTCCTAAATCTTCAATTTTCCAGTATCAAAGTGGTATCAGAGCCGAGGTTAGTCATGCCTCCTCGTCGTAGAAATAATGCTACTGAGGAACCAAGGCGTGAACGTGACATTTGGGATATAGAGTTGGATGATTTGAGGAGACAAGTAAAACAACTTCAGCAACGTCTTGAATGCCGCGAAGCCTTAGAATGTGATGAGTCGCATCATGGTTCTGAGGTTGAACAATCCGATGATGAGGATTATTATCCTTTTCATTATAGTCATGGTTCGTGTGAGTATGAGGAGGAAAATGATGAAACAATACCCATCTATGATAAGTATGAAGAGGAAGATGATGAAACAATACCCATCTATGATGAGTATGAAGATGAACGTGATGAAACAATACCCAAGTATGAAGATGAACGTGATGAAACAATACCCATCTATGATGAGTTTGAAGAAGAGCATGATGAAACAACACCAATCTAGATGAGTATGAAGAAGAGGAGAAATCTATTTATGACGAAATTGAAGATGATGAAGAGATCATGTAATTGATCTAGGTGAAAGTCCTTTTACTAAAAAGTGCTTGAGTGCTATCTAAAAAGAAGGAAAAAAGTGGTTGCAGCAAAATAATTTTTCATACGCAGTGCAATTCCAATGAAAAGGTGATGGAAGAAAATGAAGTGGTGATGGAGATCTCACCTATAATGATATCTCTTCAAGAATTCAAGGATGTAGTTCCTAACGAAATTCCCTTGGGACTTCCATCTATGAGGAACATTCAACATTACATTGATGTTGCATTCGATGCTTATATCACAAACAAGGTAGCTTATCAAATGAAGTCAAAGCATCATGATAAGTTGCAAAGGCAAGAGCAAGAGCTCGTGGATAAAGGCTTGCTAAGGGAAGGTATGAATTTTTGTGCAGTCCCATCTCTTCTTGTCCCAACGAAAGATGACTCTTGGCTAATGTGCTTTGATAGTCAAGTAGTTAATAAAGTCAGTATCAAGTTTCAATGGTCCAAGGAAGCACAAAAGGGTTTTGATCTTATCAAGTAAAATATAAGATACAAAAGTGATGCTGATAAACATCGAATGTTAGGTGAATTCATGGTGATTGTCCTGATAAAGATGAAGGAAACTCAGAGGCGAGTTTGCGCGCAGTGGAAGCGAATGGTGCGGAAAATATTCTAGCACACATGGGGTGTTTGAAATTTTACTGGGGCTGATCGGGAGTGAATTAGACAGTGAAAAATACATGGATAGAAAGCCCTATCAGTCTAGTTTCCAGCGCAATAAACAGAATGTCGTTTGCAATTTTTTACAAGGAGTTATGATCATTTTTCTGAAAGGTGGCAGATGCAGCCGAGAATCTGCCAATTCAAGCATTTGAAGTGTTTTGGTGCCTTTCCAAGTATCATTTCTGGGTCAAGTCAGCATATTTACTTTATTAATTGTGTGATTAATATTATGCATGGGTTTTAGGGGTCAAAGAAGTATTTAAAATGATCAAATGAATCTATTAAGTATAGAGTCAAGTTATTAATGTTTGGATGATTCTAGAGTCTTGTAATGGCTCTTATAAATAGAGCTTCATTCAATTGTATTTGATTCAGAAAACTTGTGAGAATATAAGTTATTTGAGAGTGTTTACTCTTGTCTAGAAGATGGATTTCTTCTAAATTTCTCTTAGTCTTTAGGTGAATTCCTTAAGACGACGAGTTTATTTCGAACTTGCGGTGGATTCCATTGAGTGAGGAATTGTATTCAAGTGTTCTCTTGTTATCTTCTAAATCTCCAATTTTCCGGTATCAGAATTGGTTCTAGTTTTATGACAATTTCTCATCATTTTAATTGGTTAGAGTGCATCACATGCTGTAAGGTAATGCAATC
Organism: Pogostemon cablin; assembly: GCA_023678885.1. NCBI lineage: Eukaryota > Viridiplantae > Streptophyta > Magnoliopsida > Lamiales > Lamiaceae > Pogostemon > Pogostemon cablin. Next base: position 13,733,035 of record CM042993.1, read on the forward strand.
TTTTCAAATCCAAAAATTATTGCTAAGGGTGGTCACGCTGCTGTTTGACGATTTTTCAACTAAATTTAAATTGCCTACAATGCGGTTAATTATAAAATTTTAAATTGCAATGTTTCCATTAAAAATTATCATGTTGTTTCAGCGATTTTGCGGTTGGTTTTAGCAGTTTTAATGATTTTGTGGTTCCACTAAAAAGAGATAATATTTAAGGCCCGACGCTCCACCGCCGGCGATAGTGGCACTGCTCTCTTCCACCCACTCAAATTCGACTATCCTGCCCATCCTCTTTTCTACAAACGCCGTCCCATTTTCTCGCTCTCCTGCCTCCTCAAACCCCTCACATTAGCCAATGCTCTAGACTCCTCCGGCAACGCCTTCGCCAAATCAACCACCGCATCCCCTCCTCCACCACTCCTTTTGATGATCAGGGCTCGAATACTAACTCTATCTTTTTCGTCTGCCTAGAAAATGTACCCCTCGAAGGCATAATTCAGTTCGAGAAGCCCAATTCCAATTCCCTTATGACTAATGTAGGTACGTCTTTTTGGTTCTCATTTTCTGTAGCTATTTCGTGTATTGTATTGAATTTTGATTCGAATTGCAGTCTTGTGGCCGTATTGGCTGGCGGCGATGTGGTGGCATTGCTGTTGTTCTCCAATATTGGGAGATTCAGTCTTGGATTCTCTTTTGAAATGATAATATTACTTCAAGTCATTTCGATTTCTGTCTTATTTATTAATTGTGATTAACATTGGATAATAACGTATTTGGGTTTTATTGGTTTATAGGTACACCATTCAATCACTATTACAATTAATATGAAAATAGAGCGGAGAATTACTAACCTTTCTTACAGATCTGGATCTAGGATCTTGGATCTTGGATCTTGAATGTCTCGGGATGATGGCGAAGTCGAGTCGAGTAGAACTCTTCCCGTAAGAAGAAACAAGCCCTGATAGTGCTCCGGTCTTGGCGGATCTTTCCCAAAGGTGAAATGACTTCTCGTTTCTGGCGAAGCAGCACCGCTATCGTAGGAATTTCGGCGAACTAATAGAGAATGGAGGACTAGATCGTCTAGACTATGCACTATGCAAGTGTATGCAGATGATTTAAAGACTTTGAATATTTGTATGTTTTTGTGTGTTTTGAATGAATGAAAATGACCCTATTTATAGGTTCCAGAGACCACTCTCATATGGTAGGATTGTTATTTTAAGTAGTAATCGTGATCACTACCATATTTGATCAATTACCATATTTGATCAAATTTACCATGTTTGATCAATTCCACATGTGAGACTAATTTCACTCATTTTAATTATTATTTAATGGGTTAATTGCCTTAAAAGTCTCCACCTTTAATAGAATTACAAATAAGTCTAAACATTTCACATTTGGCAAATAAAGACACTACTTTATTGTATTTTGGCAAATAGAACCATCGGGCAGCAGGAGGCTGCCCAAGTGCTGACATGTCAAAACTTAATCCAAATCAACAGTCCAACAAAATAAAACGACATCATTTGGTGAAATTAAATTTTTTGAAATCTAACTCTTGGAATGAATACAGCTGCTCGTTATATCACCAAAAACCTCCTCCACGGCCACGCACATAAGAAGACCTAACTCTCACACAGACTTTCCAATCCAGTGGAAGCCACTCTGGGTGTTCATCATCCATTGCAGAAATAACCCCAATTCGCTTCAATCTCCAAAATTTGATAAATTCCACTCAAAAAGAAAAAAAAAGAACAACAGGCCTCTTCTAATCAATTCACACCTGCTCAACCCCAAGATTCAACACTATCATACAAAGCATTATTACTGTAAATTTCTTCCTTCCACTAGCAGACACTAGAGTGAAGAAAGTCAAAGTCATGAGATAGAATAATAAAATTTAAGAAAAGGGGAAGGGGAAAGTGCAAGTCTAATGGGTGGCGTAAAACGGCAAGAGAATCAGACAGAAATTGTCACAAATCAGTTTATGGGCTTTGGTGTTACCAAGAGAAAACCTAAATTGAATCTGTGGAAATGGAATTAAATCAACAAAATTCAATTTTTCAACCAAAAATTCAAAAAACCCACACCAAATTCTCCTTCAATTACCAAATGGCATCGTCAGATCTGCCATCTTCTGTGCCTGAATGTGAACGATGGAATAAGATTCTGACTCAGATGCAAAATTGTCATCTCAAGAATTCCACATGGCTCTCATCATCGTCGTCATCCTCGATTTTCGGCGGCGGAGAATTCAGGAATTTAGGATTCCGGAATCCGACGATTGGAATGGTAGAAAATGATGGGGTATGGCCAAGGCTAATGGGTTGGACGGGGGAGATAGTTTTTTGCTGATCTTTCTTCTTCTTCTTTTGCTTCACGTGGAGAGGAAATTTAATTTTTTTAAATTTTATTTTCCACGGCATTGTTTGGTCAGTCAATTGGTGATTAATCCTTACTAACCAATTAAATTCCCCAACAATCCCCCACATGAGTGAAATTCGGCGCCTATAAAATGCAGACACAAAATTCAGTCATCGTGAAATATTAATGTATCTGGATAGATAGCTTGGGACTTTGAACTTTCCGTAGTCCAACACTATCGAGTATACCGGTGGCTTAGTAAATATGATGTCTTTGAACTACTCCTCCTTAGCGTACACTGAGACAACAGTGCAACGCATCAATGTCTCGCATTCTCCTTGTTCTCACGTTTTGGTCCGTTTCGGCCATGGACCCCCTTTGGATTCATAAGTATTTTTCTTTGAAGCGGCCACTCACTTCACACTTACATAGGTGATCTCCTATCTTGAGTATCCCGTTATACTCAACCAACATTACTTGACTTATTAGGAATTATTAAACGTCAAAAGACGTAACCTCACCACAATACGGGTTCTATACTTGGTAAAATTGCTCTACTAAAGAATGGTAGGTACCAAGTTTAACTTGAACCTTTACAGCTTCGTTGTCCCTTTAAACCAAGTTCTTGGGATCTCCAGTCATCATGGTTGGGTTTCCACTGTTTTGACTCATTACCTTATGGATTTTAGCCCCATTCCTTCTAGAAATTTATTCATTTGAACTTGATTAATTGCTTTTGTAAGCGGATCCGCTATGTTGTCTTTTGACTTCACGTAGTCGATTGACATTACACCACTCGAGATTAATTATCTCACCGTGTTGTGTCGCCTATGGATATGTCTAGACTTTCCGTTGTACATATCACTAAGAGCTCTTCCAATTGTGACTTGACTGTCACAATGTATCATCATAATAGGGATTGATTTGTTCCAACATGGAATGTCCTCAAGAAAATTACGAAGCCATTCTGCTTCTTCCCCTGCTTCATCTAGAGCTATGAACTCAGATTCCATTATGGAACAGGCTATACAGGTCTATTTTGTAGACCTCCAAGACACTGCTCCTCCTCTGATAGTGAATATGTATCCACTCGTGGAGAATGAGTCTTTTGTGTCAGATATCCAGTTTGCATCACTGTACCCTCCGAGTATTGCTGGATACTTAGAATAGTTTAGCCCCACATCAAGAGTGTATTTCAAATATCTCAACACTCTTCTCATTGCTTTCCAGTGCTCATTGCTTGGGTTACTCGTGTATCTACTCAGTTTGTTAACTGAACACGCTATGTCAGGACGCGTACAATTGGTTATGTACATTATGCTCCCTATAACCCTTATATACTTAGATTGAGCCACTGATTCACCTTTATTCTTACTAAGGTGTACACTTGGATCCATGGGTATCTTAGCTGGTATATCATCGAATGCATTGAATTTCTTCAACACTTTCTCAATGTAATGAGATTATGACAAAGCAATTTCATCAAATGTTCTTTGAATCTTGATTCCGAGTATCACATCCGCTATACCCATGACCTTCATGTCAAAGTTCTAATTCAACATTCGTTTAGTGTCAACGATTATGTTATTACTGCTTTCAATGATAAGCATATCATCTACATAGAGCCAAACCATGACAAATCCCTTTGGTGTATTTCTCACATACACGCATTTGTCACACTCGTTGATTCGAAAATCATTTGACATTATTGTGTTGTCAAACTTCACATGTCATTGTTTTAGAGCTTGATTAAGTCCATACAACTATCGCATGAGTTTGCACACCTTTTTCTCATTTTCAGGTGATATAAAACCTTCTGGTTGGTCCATGTATATTTCTTCTTCCAACTCACCATTTAAGAAGGTTGTCTTCACATCCATTTGATGGATCTCTAGATTGTGCAATGCAGCAATCGCTATAAGTACACGAATAGACGTAATTCATGTCACTGGTGAGTAGGTATCAAAGAAATCATACCCTTCCTTTTGTCTAAAGCCTTTAGCCACCAACCGGGCTTTATACTTGTCTATTGACCTATCAGCTCAGTATTTTATTTTAAGGATCCATTTGCATCCTAAGGTCTTGCAACCCTTTGGTAAATCTACCAATTCTCATGTATGATTTTGCATAATGGAATCAATCTCGCTATCTATAGCTTCTTTCTAGAATGGTGCATTTGGACAAGATAGAGCTTCAGATACGGATTTGGGCTCATCTTCAACCGTGCAGGTGAAGAAGTCTTGACCAAAGTCCTTTTCTACTCTAGCTCTCTTACTACATCTTGGCTCTACACTCTCTTGTGTAGATTGAACCGCAATAGTATCTACAAGTGATCTCTTAGAAGATGTCACTTGTTTATTTCCTTTGCTAGGAAATATGTCTTCAAAGAATATTGCATTCCTTGATTCTATCATAGTGCCTTCAGTCATGTCAGGTACTTCCGATTTATGAATCAGAAATCTATAAGCACTGCTGTTAAGTGCGTACCCTACAAATATACAATCAACCATTTTAGGTCTGATTCTAACTTGTTTAGGTAGAGGCACTTCAACCTTAGCCAAACACCCCCACACGTTGAGGTAGTTTTATGATGGTTTACATCCCTTCCACATTTCATAAGGAGTTTGATCCTTAGATTTGTGTGGAATATTGTTCAGAATGTGGTTAGGTGACAGGATAGCTTTCCCCACAAGTTCTGAGGCAACCCTGAATTGATTAACATTGCGTTCATCATTTCCTTCAGAGTTCTATTCTTGCACTTAGCAACGCCATTTGATTGAGGTGAATAAGTAGCCGTTGTTTGATGTATGATGCCAGATTCGGCACATATTTCTTCAAACGGTGCTACGTATTCGCCATCTCTATCACTCTGAATTGCTTTAGTTCAAGAGTTAAGTTGATTTTCAACTACATTCTTGTAGCGTTTGAATGCTTCTAAAGCTTCATCTTTGCTTCTCAAGAGATACACATAACAGAATCTTGTGCAGTCGTCAATAAAAGTAATGAAATACTTTTCTCCCCTCTAGTTTGCACAAGTTTTAAACACACGTATCAGTGTGGATCAACTCTAGAGGTTTAGTGCTCATTTCCGTTGTTGGAAATAGTTAGTTTGTCATAATAACACCAACTGCCATTCAGTGTTCGCAACTCTAAAATTCTCAGAATCCGATCTCCACTATACAGAATCTACCCTTGTGAGTCTTGAATATTCTGTCCAAATTACATCTCGATCCAACGGTTATTTTGTAAGAAACGGCTCTTTCTCGTCGACTGCACAGAACAGAATCGCCCAAAAACCTAACTTCTATTTTTAGCCTATTCTTGTCAACACAGAGCTCCAAATAGGATCTCAACCGTTCAGAATACAGTTAGATAAGTTTAGAACGTGCTAACCAAAATTCAGCTCGATCCGATGGTTGAAACTCTAGTTATTGCCTCTGCAATATTACTGCGCATGATTTTCAAAAAAAATGTGAATTTTTTTCCCTTCTATCTTCCCTCAATGACTTCTAGGGTAAGATAAAACCAAGTATCGGACCTACTTGGGCTTTCCATTGGCTTCTTTCCCTTATCTTCGGACATCTTTCTCCTTTTGGAGGATCCCGCACGATATTTAGTTAAGTTTGCCTTTGCCTTAATTAAGTCTTCTAAAGACATCTCTTTTCGCTTGTGTTTGAGATAGCATTTGAAGTCCCTCCACATTGGATGTAGCTTCTCAATCACAGAGCTGACAACGAATGCTTCTGGAAGCATCATCCCCTCGGAAAGGATTTCGTGCACTATCAGTTGGAACTGATACACTTGTTCAACCACAGATTTAGAGTCCACCATCATGAACTCCAAGTACTTGGCTATTGCGTACTTCTTCGTACCGGCATCTTCCGCCTTGTACTTCTTCTCCAAAGAATCCCACAGTTCTTTGGATATCTTCGTGCTTAGATACACATTGTATAGTGAATCACTAAGTCCGCTAAGGATATAGTTCTTACACAAGTAATCAGCGGAGATCCACTAATCAAGAGCTATACATTTTTGCATATCAGTCTCATTCTCATCCACCACTGGTGCAGATTCATTTAAGAAGTTCACCAAATTCAGCGTGGTGAGGTAGAACAACATCTTTTGCTGCCACTTGAAGTTTGCACCCCCAAACTTCTCGGGCTTCTCCGCTGGAGCCGGAACCATGAATGTTCTCGATATCCCCATTGGAGGATACATCCTTTGGGAATTAGTCTCAACAAGAATCTCAGCATCAACTCTCTTGGAGTTATTAGCATTGGATGTTTCAACTCCGTCAATATCTATCGGATTAGTCATAGTGATTGTAGGGTGTGGAGGCTATATGTTTCTTCTTGTGATTGTTGGTTATAGGTACACCAATCAATCACTATTACAATGAATATGAAAAAAGAGCGGAGAATTACTAACATTTCTTACAGATCTGGATCTAGGATCTTGGATCTTGAACGTCTCGGGATGATGGCGAAGTTGAGTTGAGTAGAACTCTTCCTGCAAGAAGAAACACGCCCCGGTAGTGCTCCGGTCTTGGTGGATCTTCCCCAAAGGTGAAACGACTTCTCGTTTTCGGCGAAGCAGCACCACTATCGCAGGAACTCCGGCGAACTAAGAGAGAATGGAGGATTAGATCGTCTAGACTATGCACTATGCAAGTGTATGAGATGCTTGAAAGACTTTGGATATTTTGTATGTTTTTGTGTGTTTTGAATGAATGCACAATTACCCTATTTATAGGTTCCAGAGACCACTCTCATATGGTAGGATTGTTATTTTAAGTAGTAATCGTGATTACTACCATATTTGATCAATTACCATATTTATTCAAATTTACCATATTTGATCAATTTACCATATTTGACCAATTCCACATGTGAGACTAATTTCACTCACTTTAATTATTATTTAATTGGTGATTAATTTATTTATTAATTCTTACTAACCAATTAAATCCCCAACAAGTTTGAAATGGTAGATTGGTTTGTGTTAATGAATTATAGGGTGGTTTTTGAATGCATACTTTCTCGGGGATTCAGTGAGGGAACAAATTAGGAAGTTTATAGTGTTTCATCAGTTGCCTTCTTCAACTCGTCTTTTTCTTCATTGCTTGATTCGCGGTAGCTTCACCATCGGAAAGCCCTCTGACATTCTTGGTATTCTTGCTCTCTTTTCTCAAGAGTGAAATGGGTACAGTGAGGTTCAACAGTAACAGTAGGTAGAATTAGAATTTTGATATTATTAAACAAAACCACGTCGTTTAATGCTGTGTTGGCGGATGACATGCTAAAAAATTGCCACATAAGCCATGGGCACCAATAAGGCCTTCTCCAACGCCAGGTTTTTTGCTTATGTAGCAAAAGTAAAAAACCAAAGAAATACTAGGTTTTATGCGTTGGGGATGTGGCGAGGTTTTTTTATGGGTATGTTCTACAATACCTAGGTTTTTTAGAAAGGGGGAGAGTTGGAGAGGGGAGAGTGGATGACACCGATTAAAAGCCAAGCGCGTGGCTCTCACGCGTGCTGGCGTGGGCCCGCGCTGCAAGCTTTTCCCATCTTTTAATTTTTTATTTTTTATTTCTTTTCCTGCTGAATAAACAAAGTTACACACGACCTTTGCACTCTTTTTTTTTATTATTATTATTATTATTATTATTATTATTATTATTATTAATCGTTTTCTTTCTTTTTTTTTGTAATATGTTAATTAAAATTTTAATAGGTAATTTATCTCTCCTTTAATTTATCTCCTCCAGTAATTTTAATAAGTTTATTTCCTGTAATATGTTAATGAATGAAAAAAATTATCTCTCCCTTTTTATTTTTTTAATTTAAATTTTCATATATTTTACAAAGTTTTTTTTTAATATAGCATAACCAAATTAAGACAATATTTTGTATATATGAGTATGCGCATACATCTATATTTATATTAATTCTTAATTGATAATATATGTGCATTTTTAATAAATATATGGAGTATTAATTTTATATATTCAATTTTCAATTAAAAATATAACAAAAAAAATCACTTACAAAATGCATACATTTTTATTAGTTAGTCTTTGTATTTATTTTTTAATATGTATCATTTTAATTTGTATTTTTATGTTTAATTTGTATTTTAATATAATTTTTGTAATATTAAAAATATTTTCTTAAATTTATAAAATTAAATAATCAGAAAATATAATTATTTTTAATTTATTTTGGAAATTAGATAAATGTAGTTGATAAATTAAAAGAGAATTAAATGAAATTGAGGTGGTCCCCCCAAAAAACCTACTTTTTGGGTTTTTTGTTGGGGAGGAGTTTTGTTTTGGATGTAGAGATTTTTTTATTTTGAGTTGGCGCTGACGTGTCAACTAAAAAACCTGCTTTTTTGGGTAGAGGGTTGGGGAAGGCCTAAGGCCTTCCACAGTGGGGAGGTTTTTTGCCATGTGGAATTTATAAAATCCTAAGAGTTGAGGTTTTTAACCATTGGGAGAATTTGGTTTTTTTGAAGAGAGAGAAAGGGAGGAGGAGAAGGACAGACTGTGAAAAGGAGGAGAGAGGAGAGAGGTTATATATTTTGAGAAGACACGTGAGATGGGGAGATGGAAGGAGAGAGGAGGTGGGCCCGATTTAAACAAAAAACCTACTTTTCAATGTCTATGAATGGGGAAGGCCTAATGGAGGAACCTACTTGTAGACTGGAGGAACCTGTGGAGGAGTCTGAGATAAAAGAGGCGTTGTGGTCTATCAATAAGAACAAATCTCCGGGGCCAGATTGATACACTTCGGCCTTCTTTCAGAGTGCGTGGAATGTAGTGGGGGGAGACGTGGTGGCGGCGGTGAAAGAATTTTTTTGAAAAGGCAAATTACTTAAGTAGATCAATGCTACTTTTGCCTCCTTAATTCCGAAAAAGTCGCATGAGCCGAGAGTCCAGGATTTTGGCTTATCTCTTGTTGTAACACCGTTTACAAGATAATTTCTAAGATTTTGGCAGCTCGTCTCAGATCTTGTCTCACATCCTTTATAAATCCGTCTCAATTTGAATTTATTAAAGGAGGAAAGTTAAGGGATTGTGTTATGCTAACAGAGGAGATTTTCAGAGGATATGAAAGAAATGAGGGAAATATATCCCGTAGAATGATAGTCAAAGTCGATATTTTCAAAGCTTATGACTCAGTTAGTTGGGAATTTCTCTTTGATTTGCTTACTGGTTCAGGTATTCCTTCTAATTTTTTAAGTGGATTGAGCAGTGTGTTACCACCACTTCCTACTCATTACTCATCAATTGCAAATCGGAGGGTTTCTTCAAAGATAAAAGGGGTCTTCGTCAGGGTGATCCAATCTCTTCCCTCCTCTTTGTCATTTGCATGGAGTATCTTAGTAGATTGATGAAGCGAGCTATGGACCTGCACGAGTATAGATTCCATTCTAGAATCTGTAAACGTATAGAAGTCTCACATCTGATTAACGCAGATGATCTACTGATCTTGGGATATGGAGACGTCGCAACTGCTTCTTGTATTGATTAGATTCTGAATGGTTTTGCAAATGTCTCGAGGTTAGTCGTGAATCCTCAAAATTCCAATCTAATCACTTCAGGGATTCCGAACCAAATCTGAGAATGGATAGATCAAATTCTTCCATTCAATAGAGGTACCATTCCTTTTAAATACTTGGGTATTCCAATATGTAGCAAAAGAATAAGAGTGGGGGATTTCACACCTCTCTTAAATGATATTAACAACATGATTCAGTCTTAGTCTTCTAAATTGCTTTTGTTCACGGGTCGTTTGGAGCTAATCACCTCAGGAATCTATGGCATTTTATCTTTTTGGTGTGGAATTATTAAAATTCCTATTGTGGTGATACATAAAGTGGAGACATTGATTCATAGATTCTTGTGGGGGCACAAAGGTGAGTCCGGTGAGTTGGAGAGATATCTTATAATCTAAAAATTCTGGTGGATTGGGGTTAAAGGATATTGCTACTTGGAACAAATCGTTACTCTCAGCTGTGGTTTGGGATGTACACAAGGAAGCCTCCTCACTTAGGTAAAATGGATCCACTCTGTCTATCTTACTTCTTCGCACTGGACAGTGATTTCCCCCTGAGCTAATTCTACATACTTATGGAGAACACTGATCAGTATCAGTAATGTTATTGGGCATGAAGCGGAAGGGGATGAAGGAGTGGATCAAATCATAGAGAGTTGTTGTGAAAATAGAGTTTTCAAAGCAAGTCGAATGTACGTACACTTGAAGAACAACCAAACAGCCGACTCTAACTTTGTATTTAAACAAATATGGCACAAATGAATAGTGAGGAAGTATAGCTTTAGGCTCTGGTTAGTACATAGAGAGCGATTGGCAACAAAGGATATGGCTTGGTACACTTGAGAGGATGGACGATGTGAATTTTGTTTTGATATTTAATTAGAGCTATTTTCACCTATATTTTAGTGTCTTTTTATATGTATTTTCGTATGATTTTATCCGTATTTTATGTGTTATTTGGTTGTGTTTTGTATTTTTATTTGAATGTGTGTGAATGAGCTTAAACTTAAGATTTTCACTTTTTATTGGATGCTAAACATGATAAGGAAGATGTAGGAAAAAGCGGATCTCAATTCGGAGTTGAAACGAGGGAGAACGAGCCAAAACAGTGAAGAAATGCAGGAACCAGCACCAACACGGGCCGTGTAGCCAACACGGCCCTGTAAGAGTTGGCCGTGTGGCGACATCTAGTCATTCAACACGGGCAACTTCAGGTCGTGTCCAGTCACACGAGTCGAGTCGGGAGCACGAGCCGTGTCATCAACACGGCCCTGTAAGAAGTGGCCATGTGCCGACATCAGAAGAGCCAACACGACCACCCTGTGCCCGTGTTACAACACACGACCCGTGTTGGCAGCACGAGCCGTGTCATCAACACGGCCCTGTAAGGAAAGGCCGTGCGGCAGCATCAGAAGACACAACACGGCCACCTCGTGGCCGTGTTGCAGAGCACGACTCGTGCTGTGTATTTTCCTGCTGAAATTTCCAGATCCTTCTAGAAACCTCCATAGGGGTATAAATACCCCATTATTCAACAATTGAGATAAGATCCGAAATTCCCATCATCTACACACACATCACACACCATTTCTTCCATTTTCCACCATCATCTTCATCCACCTTCATCCATTTTGGTCCATCTTCATCATCTCCATTAATTCTCCATCAAAACTTCATCCCTTCCATTGGGTGTGAGAGATCTCAAGAAATCAAGAGCTAGAGGTGGAGATCAAGAAGAATAGAAGATTCTCTTCAAGAAATTGATAGGGAAGAATCCATTCATTTTGTATTTCTTTAGATCTAAGACTATGGGTATTTGTAATGAATCATTTATTTGTTTTGTTACTTTTATCATGATAGGCTAATCCCTCTAGTGGGATTAGGAGCATGACGAGCATATTAGATTTATATTGTCATGTGGATTAAATTGGTTTTTGGTTTAATTGATGTTGATTTCTATTCATGGAGTTTAATTGTCTTGATGTTGTGATGGCATGGTTTGTTATTCATGAATGTTTATTGGTTTAATGGATTGTTGATCAATGGATTATTTGTGGTAATTAAATGCTATCATGATGTTCATGTATGTATTGCTTGGAGTGAGACGGAAACGACCCTCTATAGTATTAGGAATGCATGAATAGACATTGAGTTTGGGTTTGACCGAAAGGATATTTGAATTCAATGAGGGGAACCAATCCATTCGTTGGCCTTAGTACACAAAAAGGGAGAGTTTAATCTAACTAGTACCTAGATGGAAGGGGTTAATGTTGGGCTTTGATCTTAAGTGCTTTTGGGAGTCTAAAATGGATCAACAACCTTTGTAACCCGAAAGGGAGCTTAGGATACAATCGTGATCACCCTTAGTCTACATCAATTGAGTTGAATTCCTTTTGCATGATAATATGAATCAAGTGTGCTTGGATGTTTCTAATCCCATGTTTTTCCATACTTGAACTTTAGCACCCATTTTCTTTACTTGTCATTTATCTTATTTGTTATTCTTATTTACTTGCTCCTTGCTTTAGTGTTAATCATCTCAAAAACCCCCGATCATCTTTACAAAAAAACATGAACATGAGCTCACGTATTTTGCTAGTTCGAACATAACTCCTTTGTGGATTGATAATTTTTCTTGGGATATACTACTACAATGATCGAGTATTCTTGCTCGTGAGTGCTACAAAAAGAGGCAAACAAGAAAATGGCGTCGTTGCCAAAGGGGAGTTTGACGGACTAGTCGAGTACTGTGTTATTGTTTTAGTTGTTCTTGATAAGGATTTTTTTTATTTTCTTTTATTTATTATTTGTGTTTGTGGTCTCACTCTTTGACATTTCGTAGGTGTTTTATGATCACAAGATCAAAGGGAAATCAATCGATCATTCCTTTGAATTTGGAGATTGAAAGGACCGCACGACAAAGGAAGCGAGAGAGGTGTAAAGCGAGAAAAGAAAAGATGGAAAATCAACATGGAGATCATGTCAATCATAATCCACCCCATGATCCATTACAAGATCAACGGGGGGTACAAGAAGGAGTGCAAGAGAATCAAGCGGAGATAATGAGGAATGTCTTTGCTCAAAATCAAGAGTATATGCAATTGCTTGCCAATCAAGAAGCTCAAAGGATATTTCAACAACAAGAGTTGCCAAGGCCTAGAGCAATTCGGGATTACTTCCAACCGAGAGCCGTGCACAATATGGTTCCTCCGGTTCAAGCCAATGATTATGAAATCAAGACCGGATTGATCAACATGGTCAAAGCAAATCAGTTTGGGGGAGGTCCTCTTGAAGACCCGAACACTCATCTATCTACTTTCTTGGAGGTTGCAAATACCGTCAAGATGAAGGGAGTGTCGGAGGATGCTATTCGAATGAGGTTGTTCTCTTTTTCTTTAAGAGACAAGGCTAAAGCATGGTACAATACAATTCCTTTGGGAAGTTGTAATACATGGGAAGATCTTGAGCAAAGGTTCCTAAACAAGTACTTTCCTCCTTCAAAGACTCTCCAATTGAAAAGCCTTATCACGCAATTTAGGCAAATTCCGGATGAAATTTTTATGAAGCATGGGAACGCTACAAAGAGATGCTCCGAAAGTGTCCTCAACATGATTTTCATGAGAATCAACAAGTGGCTTTCTTTTATCAAGGGTTGAATCAACAAAATCGGATGCATGTAGATGCCTCATCCGGAGGGTCTATATTTGGAGTGGATGCTATGAAAGCCATAGATATTTTTGAAGACATTGCAATGAATGCTTATCAATGGCCTTCCGAGCGAGTAATGGGAGGTTATGCATTTGGAAAGGTAGCTCAAGTGGAGAGTGTGAACAAAGTGAAGAGTGATATGTTCCAAAGTGAAGGCATGAAGGAATTCAATGAGAGCATTCAAGCTTTAACAAAGCAATTGAATTTGATCACTCAAGGAGTAAGTCAAGGGGGAAGCACAAGTGCTATTGTGAATGATGAGAGCCATGTTATGCAAAGTATAGAGGATGTTGCCTACTTAGATAGGAGAAATTACCAAGGGAATTTTCAAGGTAATTATCCTTCTAATCAAGGTAATTTTCAAAGAGGATATCAAGGACAAGCTCGGGGAAGCAATTTCAATCAATCAAGTGGAAATTATCAAGCTCCGAGGAAACATGAGAATCTTTCTTACTCTACTCCTCAAGCCGCCGTGTCATATCCTCCGAGATTCGATCCGAGTGCTAAGCCGCCAAATGGAGAGGGTAAAGCATCGGTGGAAGAGACATTATTAACATTCATGAAAAAGATGGAGGCTAGAATGGAGGAAAATGAGAAGAAATCCGACAATAGGATGAGAGCTTTTGAGTATCAAATGGGTCAAATTGCTTCTTCCATGGGATCTCAACACCAACAAGGAAAGTTTCCATCTATCACGGTAACTAATCCTAAAGAAGATTGCAAAGCTATCACTCTTAGAAGTGGAAAAGAGTATGAGGAACCTCCTATGCCTAAAGAAGAAGTATTGTCATTGAAAGGGAAGTGGAAAGCAAGGTTGAAGAAGGGTTGGTGCAAGAAGAGATTGAAATGGAGGAAGTAAGCAAGAAAAAAGAAATTGTTGAGCAAAAGAAAGATGAAGAGAAGATAGAGAGAATTCCAAAGTGGAAGAAGGCAAAGGAGTTAAGGGAAAAGGAAGTTGAAGTTGAAAGAGATAGTTGGGGAATACCCAAGACTCAAGTACCGGTTCCTTTTCCTCAAAGGTTCTTGAAGAAGGGTTTGGATGAGAGGTTCAAAAAGTTTCTTGAAATCTTCAAGAAGATTCAAATCAATATCCCTTTCGCCGATGCTATGGATCAAATGCCTCATTATGCTCGTTTCTTGAAGGACATCATGGGAAAGAAAAGAAGTCTTGTGGACAATGAAACGGTTAATCTAACCGAAGAGTGTAGTGCCATTCTACAACGGAAACTTCCACAAAAATTGAAGGATCCGGGTAGTTTCATTATACCATGTGAAATTGGAAAGAACAAGAAGAACAAGGCTCTTTGTGATCTCGGTGCAAGCATTAATCTAATGCCTCTCTCCATATTCAAGAAGCTTGGGTTAAGTGAAGTAAAGCCAACTTCCATCACACTTCAATTGGCGGATCGATCTTTGACACATCCAAAAGGAGTAGTTGAAGATGTGTTGGTAAAAGTTGATAAGTTCGTCTTTCCGGTGGATTTTGTTGTTCTAGATATGGAGGAGGATGAAAATATGCCATTGATTTTTGGGAGACCGTTTCTTGCTACCGGGAGAGCTCTTATTGATGTCTATAAAGGAGAATTGAAATTGAGAGTTAATGATGAGGAAGTGGTATTCTCTCTACACAAGGCCATGCAATATCCAATGAATGATGAAGAATGTAAAAGTGTGGATGTTGTAAAGGGAAGTGTCGAGGAGAGTTGGCCTTCCATTGTAACCAAGGATCCACTTGAACTTTGCTTGAGCAATTCTCTATCTCTTTCTAATATTTCTACTACTTCTCTTGATTTAAATGAAGAATTGATTAATTGTTTGCTTGACCTAGGTGATTGTAGTGAAGCTCAAGAGGTTGCAGCCGCCATCTCAAGGGGAAATGAAAAGTTCTTACCACTTAGAGATCCACTCGAGCAAGAAGAGAAAAAGGAAAAGAAGGTGGAGTTGAAGCCTCTACCCGATCATCTTACGTATGCCTACCTTGGTGAAAGTGAGACATATCCGGTAATTGTATCATCATCTCTAACTTCTAGTCAACTTGATAAATTGCTTAATGTCCTTAAAGAGCATAAGTCGGCTATTGGTTGGTGTATTGATGATTTGAAGGGAATTAGTCCAACAATTTGCATGCATAAGATAAGGCTTGAGGATGAAGGGAAAGCTTGTGTTCAAAACCAAAGAAGACTTAATCCTATCATGCAAGAAGTGGTAAAAAAAGAGGTTCTTAAGTGGTTAGATTCGGATATGATTTTTCCTATTAGTGATAGCCCTTATGTGAGCCCGTTGCATGTAGTATCTAAAAAAGGGGGTATGACTATAGTGAAGACCGAGAAAAATGAGACCATAGCCACTAGGACGGTGACGGGGTGGCGTGTGTGTGTTGATTATAGAAAGCTTAATGAAAACACACGTAAAGATCACTTCCCCTTACCTTTCTTGGATCAAATGTTGGATAGGTTGGCCGGGTATGAGTTTTATTGCTTTCTTGATGGGTATTCCGGGTATAACCAAATTCTCATAGCACCCGAAGACCAAGAAAAGACCGTTTTCACTTGTCCATATGGAATATTTGCTTTTCGAAGATTGCCATTTGGACTTTGCAATGCATCGGCCACCTTTCAAAGGTGTATGATGGCAATCTTTGAAGGATTAATTGAGAATATAATGGAAGTGTTCATGGATGACTTTTCGGTGTTTGGTTCTTCTTTTGATAATTGTTTGTCTAACCTTGCTATTGTTTTGAAGCGATGTCAAGACACTAATTTAGTGTTGAATTGGGAGAAGTGCCACTTCATGGTAAATGATGGCATTGTACTTGGACATCACATCTCTTCAAAGGGATTGCAAGTTGACCGAGCCAAAGTTGTTGCTATAGAGAAGCTTCCACCGCCAACAAATGAGAAGGGAGTACGATCATTCCTTGGTCATGCCGGGTTCTATCGTAGATTCATCAAGGATTTTTCTTCATTTTCTAAACCTCTATCTCATCTCCTTGAAAAAGATGTGCCATTTAAGTTTGATGATAATTGTTTAAATGCTTTTCAGGTGCTAAAGGAAGCTTTGATTTCATCACCCATCTTGATCACCCCCGATTGGAAGGAGCCATTTATATTGATGTGTGATGCAAGTGATGTAGCTCTTGGAGTGGTTTTGGGGCAACTAAGAGAGAAAAAATTCCGAGCCATTTACTATGCAAGCAAGACATTTGATGCGGCTCAAAGGAATTACACTACTACCGAAAAAGAGTTCTTGGCGGTAGTATACGCATTTGATAAATTTCGTCCTTATTTGGTAGGAACGAAAACTATTGTATACACCGACCATGCCGCTATCAAGTATCTCATGGCAAAGAAGGATGCAAAGCCAATGGTGATAAGATGGGTACTACTTCTTCAAGAATTTGATATTGAAGTGAGAGATAAGAAGGGCACGGAGAATGTGATAGCCGACCATCTTTCAAGGTTAGAGTCGAGGGAGCATTGTGAAAGTACTTATGAGTTAATCAAGGAGGTTTTTCCCGATGAAGAAATCTTAGAGTGTGATTGCTATCAAATTGAGGCTTTAGTGGAGCAAGAAGGAAGACCGTGGTATGCGGACTATGTGAATTACTTGGCTAGTGGAAGGAGGCCTTATGAGCTTAATAAGTATCAATCCAAGAAGTTCTTTCATGATGTTAAAAGTTACTTGTGGGATGAGCCATTCTTGTACAAGATGTGTAATGATTCTCTTGTGCGAAGATGTGTGCCCGAGGAAGAATGGAATAGTGTGTTGGAGTTTTGCCACTCTTCACCTAGTGGAGGCCATTTTGGAGCTCAAAAGACCGCTGCAAAAGTCTTACGATCGGGGTTGTATTGGCCATTTTTGTTCAAGAGTTGTAAGAAATTTGTAGAGGGTTGTGATCGGTGTCAAAGGATGGGAGGAATCTCCAAGTGGGATGAGATGCCCCTTAAGAGCTTTCAAGAAGTGGAGATATTTGATGTGTGGGGCATCGATTTCATGGGACCATTTTCTCAATCTAATGGATTCCTATACATCCTATTGGCGGTCGACTATGTCTCGAAATGGGTTGAGGCCATACCTTCAAGAACAAGTGATGCTAGAGTTGTCATGGGGTTTCTAAAGAAGCATATCTTCACAAGATTTGGAGTACCTAGAGTGTTGGTAAGTGATGGGGGTAGTCACTTCATAAATAAGCTCATGGAGAACGTTCTCAAGACTTATGGAGTGAAGCATCTAGTGTCTACTCCGTATCACCCTCAAACAAATGGTCAAGCTGAAATTTCTAATCGACAAATCAAGCAAGTCTTGGCGAAAACAGTGAGTGTGAGTAGAAAGGATTGGTCTAATAAACTTGATGATGCATTGTGGGCCTTTCGAACCGCATTCAAGACCACTCTTGGTATGTCTCCTTTTCAAATTGTCTATGGCAAGTCTTGCCATCTTCCCGTGGAGTTAGAGCATAAAGCTTATTGGGCCATTAAGAAGTTGAATTTTGACATGAAAGCTTCGAAGAAGGTAAGACTCTTATAATTGAATGAGCTTGAGGAATTTAGAGAAAATGCTTATGAAAACTCAAGGATTTTTAAGGAGAAAACCAAGAGGTGGCATGATGCTCGTTTGAGGAAAAAGAGCTTTGAAAAGGGTGAAAAAGTGTTGGTATTCAATTCTCGACTAAGACTTTTCCCGGGCAAGTTGAAGTCCAAATGGAGAGGACCTTATGTGGTAAAGGAAGTACTTGATGGGGGAGCTCTAAAGGTTATGGATGAGAACGGGGGAGAGTTCTTGGTCAATGGTCATCGTGTGAAGCACTATGTGGATCCATCACAAAGGGAGACCCTCTTTGTGGATGCTTTATTTGAAAGATGATCTCAAAATTCGTCTAGCTTGAAGACGTTAAACTTAGCGCTCGATGGGAGGCACCCCATCACTATCTTTATTGCTTTGTTTTTGTTGCTTGTTTGTTTTGGACTTGTAGGTTGATTGTGCTCATGGAGAAAAATGCTCATTGAAGAAAAGAGAAATGTTTCATGGATTCAAGTTGACATGTTCCACAACTTGTTGCAAACTTAATTCGTGACTCTTGTCTCGAGTTAAGTTTGGGGGGTGTTAGTGCGTGGTGGACATAGCTTGAGTCGTGTGGATGCGGTTACTTCTCAACAAGAAGATCATCAATGGAAACTACAAGGGTAAGTCTCACCACTTTTTGCAAACTTAAGTCTCAACTCTTGTTTTGATTTAAGTTTGGGGGGAGAGTGTGTGGTGTGACTCACCACTTGAGTATGATTCTTGTAAAATTGGACAAATTTTAAAATTTTTCTCATGAGTTTGGGTTTGATTTTGGTATGATTGGTGGTGTTGAAGTGCATGATAGTCCATATTTATAATGAAATTATTGAAATAATGGTGTTTGTTGAGTGTTTGAGCATGAATGAGAGGTATTGGAAGCATGATGGAGCTTGGAGCTAACGCTTTCCTTACCAAATGCCTATCGAGGGAGTACTCTACACCTTATCATTTTATTACTTGAAATGAATTGATTTTGATTTGGATTGTTGTGACTAGCATGCTACTTCATGTGTTATGTTTGTGGGAGGTTTACTTTCGTAACTTAGGATTTCCTTTTCAATAAAGGTTGGGATGAATGTGTGCTTAATTTTCTTATGGATGATGGTATTTTGTGTTTTTGCATGTTTTGTGTTTTTGTTGTGGCTTGTTTGTTGAGTCCTTATTTTTATGTTGTGCGTATTTTCATTCTTGTCTTGGGATGTTTGGTGGTTTGTTTAGGGATGTCGTGAGTCATTTTTGAACGTGAGTGATGATAGGTTGTGGTGATAAGTGATGACAAATTATGATTAAGAATCTCTACACTTTCAAATTGTGACATGTTTTACTTAACTTGTTCAATTTTGAGATGAATGTGGTGTAATAAATTCCTTAAGGTCCGAGCACAAGCTTGTGAGCATTTGAGCCTCAACCATGCATACTTAGTATTTCTTCATGAGTGGATCGGTTGTGTTTGATAAGTTAGAACTTGCTCAAGGACTATAGGAATAAGCCCGATTAGTGGAGATTGGTGAAATGATCTAGGGCCATTCTTGTTATTATAGTCATTGCCATATATGTTCCTACCTTGAACATAATCCCTAGTCAACCATTTTGAGCCTATAAGCCTATTTCTTGTGAATTTAGCATATTACAAGCCTTAATTACCCATTCAAGCTTATATATACCTTTGTGTGGGTGATTGAGGAGATGGTAGCTAGAAAGGATTGATTGATTAGAAAAAGAAGAAAAGGACATGGTAAACAAGAAAGAAAAAGGATGAAAAGAGCAGCAATAAGAAGGCACATGCAACCTCAAAGCAAGAGAAAGAGTAAAGTTACATCAAAATGCTCTAGTAAACAAAATTCAAAGATAGGAAGTATGCATCAAAAGAAGCTCAATCCAAGGAAAGTTAATGAATAGTGCTTGAGATTGTAAAGATAAGAAAGGAAGAAAAGAAAGTGAAGAAGTTGAGAAAATTGGCCATCTCTTTGATTACTTACACATGATTAGTCACTCTTATCTATATCTTCCCTACCATACCAAAGAGTCTATCATTACATCCTAATTAAAGACCTTTTTGATCATTAATTGAAACTTTGGTGGTTTGTGAATATAGTCCGCGAGCAGGTTTATAGCGAGTCGAGCCAATCGATTAATGAGTGTGATTTACCCTATTTCAAAAGAGTGTTGAGAGACATCGATATCCATTGTGAGGCTTGGACTTAAAAGGAACTATATTACACTTTATTCTCTTTTGATTGAACTTGTTAATTTCTCATGTCATGATTTTAATGTTGTAGGATGACTTAGCATAGTTTGTTGTTATTATTGCTAATGATGTGTTATTGCTTATGTTCGTTGAGTCTTTTTCTAGGTGAAAATTTCTCCTTTTGATTTGTCATTTTCGTTGCTCGGGGACGAGCAACACCTTAAGTTTGGGGGGTTGATTAGAGCTATTTTCACCTATATTTTAGTGTCTTTTTATATGTGTTTTCGTATGATTTTATCCGTATTTTATGTGTTATTTGGTTGTGTTTTGTATTTTTATTTGAATGTGTGTGAATAAGCTTAAACTTAAGATTTTCACTTTTTATTGGATGCGAAACATGATAAGGAAGATGTAGGAAAAAGCGGATCTCAATTCGGAGTTGAAACGAGGGAGAACGAGCCAAAACAGTGAAGAAATGCAGGAACCAGCACCAACACGGGCCGTGTAGCCAACACGGCCCTGTAAGAGTTGGCCGTGTGGCGACATCTAGTCATTCAACATGGGCAACTTCAGGTCGTGTCCAGTCACACGAGTCGAGTCGGGAGCACGAGCCGTGTCATCAACACGGCCCTGTAAGAAGTGGCCGTGTGCCGACATCAGAAGAGCCAACACGACCACCCTGTGCCCGTGTTACAACACACGATCCATGTTGGCAGCACGAGCCGTGTCATCAACACGGCCCTGTAAGGAAAGGCCGTGCGGCAGTATCAGAAGACACAACACGGCCACCTCGTGGCCGTGTTGCAGAGCACGACTCGTGCTGTGTATTTTCCTGCTGAAATTTCCAGATCCTTCTAGAAACCTCCATAGGGGTATAAATACCCCATTATTCAACAATTGAGATAAGATCCGAAATTCCCATCATCTATACACACATCACACACCATTTCTTCCATTTTCCACCATCATCTTCATCCACCTTCATCCATTTTGATCCATCTTCATCATCTCCATTAATTCTTCATCAAAACTTCATCCCTTCCATTGGGTGTGAGAGATCTCAAGAAATCAAGAGCTAGAGGTGGAGATCAAGAAGAATAGAAGATTCTCTTCAAGAAATTGATAGGGAAGAATCCATTCATTTTGTATTTCTTTAGATCTAAGACTATGGGTATTTGTAATGAATCATTTATTTGTTTTGTTACTTTTATCATGATAGGCTAATCCCTCTAGTGGGATTAGGAGCATGAAGAGCATATTAGATTTATATTGTCATGTGGATTAAATTGGTTTTTGGTTTAATTGATGTTGATTTCTATTCATGGAGTTTAATTATCTTGATGTTGTGATGGCATGGTTTGTTATTCATGAATGTTTATTGGTTTAATGGATTGTTGATCAATGGATTATTTGTGGTAATTAAATGCTATCATGATGTTCATGTATGTATTGCTTGGAGTGAGACGGAAACGACCCTCTATAGTATTAGGAATGCATGAATAGACATTGAGTTTGGGTTTGACCGAAAGGATATTTGAATTCAATGAGGGAAACCAATCCATTCGTTGGCCTTAGTACACAAAAAGGGAGAGTTTAATCTAACTAGTACCTAGATGGAAGGGGTTAATATTGGGCTTTGATCTTAAGTGCTTTTGGGAGTCTAAAATGGATCAACAACCTTTGTAACCCGAAAGGGAGCTTAGGATACAATCGTGATCACCCTTAGTCTACATCAATTGAGTTGAATTCCTTTTGCATGATAATATGAATCGAGTGTGCTTGGATGTTTCTAATCCCATGTTTTTCCATACTTGAACTTTAGCACCCATTTTCTTTACTTGTCATTTATCTTATTTGCTATTCTTATTTACTTGCTCCTTGCTTTAGTGTTAATCATCTCAAAACCCCCCGATCATCTTTACAAAAACAACATGAACATGAGCTCACGTATTTTGCTAGTTCGAACATAACTCCTTTGTGGATTGATAATTTTTCTTGGGATATACTACTACAACGATCGAGTATTCTTGCTCGTGAGTGCTACAAAAAGAGGCAAACAATATTGAAACAGTTCCACATCTCTTTTTTCATTATCCTTATACCTAGAACATATGAGAGGAGGTAAGAAGATGGATAGGATGGAGGAGAGACAGAATTACGTCCGTGATGGATGCTTTTCGGAAGATCATAGCGGACACACGAAGCAACACAAAGGCACGAAGACTTCTATATATCGCATTTGCTGCCTTTGTCTATCACATATGGATGGAAAGGAATGCTCTTTATTTTGGATCGAGGATGCTATCACCGAGTCATATAGCGGATAGAATCAAAACGCAGATTGCATCTTTGTATTTAAATTATTGATGAGGTTTTGGATGTATCCACCCTAAGCTTTCGCTTAGGTTAATTGAATAGGTAGGCTTGAATTGTAATCGCAAGTACATAAGTACATTGTAAACGTTTTCAGCGAAATACATTTACCATTTTCACTAATGGGTGCAATTTGCATATGACTTTTTTTGCCAAATTCTAAAAGTTGGGATAAAATTGCAATTGAAACAAAGGTTGTGGTTTTTAACGCAATTAACCCTTTTTAAATTAATAATTCATGCTCCCTCTGTCCCGAATTTATGTTTGCCGACATTGTAGATATAGAGTTTATGAAAAGTTACTTTTTTGCCAACTTTATTGACTTTTTAGGGGTATTGTGATATTTTTAAGTAATAAATAAATTATAAAGTATGTTATGTGTGTTAGGTGTGCGTGGTATTTTTGAAATTAAGATAACTTTTGAGATTGTTGGTTAATGTGAAGCTGTTTTTTTAGAGTGGTGAAGATAAGTGTGAAACAGACGAAAACGGAAAGTGTGAATATAAGTGTTAGACGGAGGGAGTACAAATCAAGTATACATATTGATTTCACGTTTTTGGTGGGTGAGGCAATGCAATCACTTTAGATCCAAAAATCATTGCTAGAATAATACTGTACTTGTTTTTATCTAATTAAGAATTTGCCCTCGCCTAAAATGAACCATATGTATTATTATAATTGAAGAAGTGTAATATTTAAATCAAATTGTGTATATACTATGTACAAATACAATTCTATATATGATGCTACGGTTGGACTTTAGATGATGAGTTTTCCATATGATAAGTGGGTGTAGCTAGCTACGCATGGACGTTGTTTTCTTAATGATTGTACTAGTGTTTAAGGTGGAGTATTTGTTTAGTAAAAAACTACAGTGAAATCGGTTTCACGTTGGTATCGGAGCTACTATTTTTAGACAATGTAGGGTCACTCTTAGAACAATGAAGGGTTACTCTCTAATATAAAGAATAATATTACTACTATTAATAAACTTTTACAAATCGAGTAATGTATGTATTTTACTCCTCCCAGAAGGGTGCATCATATACCTAATTGCACATTAATATCTTTCTATTTGTTTTTAGAATTTAATGCTGAGAGAGTCTACTGTAAACCCCACTTCAATTGAACCCTCTCTCTATTCTAAAATTGTAAAGATAATAATTACACTTTAAAATATTCTAAACCCTAAGATATAATAGGACATAAACCACTAGGGTTCATATAATTAGATATGTGAATTCAGTTCACATAAGTGTTTGCATGTCTTTAATGTTTATATCTACAATTAATCTTATCACCTTTACAAAGTTTAAAATCAACATCGTTTCATACAAATTTACTTCATTCAAAATAGTCCCAAAAAATTTAATTTTTCTAAAATAGTTTCATAGCTTCTAAATTACCAAAATAGTCATTTTTACTTAAAAATGTTAAATTTTTTTAATTTCATAGGATGAACTGATCAATGCTTTTATAAAGTTAATTATGAGATGAAATTGAAAAAAAAAATTGTTTTGAGAAGAAATAAAAGCAAAACTTAAAAGTTTGGGACGAAAATTAATGTTCTAACTATTTTAGAATATTTTTTAATTAAGTAAAAAGACATGTCTATATTTTTAAAGAAAATGTATTACGTGCAACTAATTATACACACAAGTTATACAATTAGGGCTGGCCCTAACACTTCGGGGCTCGACATTCCCTAACGTTGTTGAGGCCATCTTGGAAACAAGGATGGCGCCGGATGTTGTGGATTGTAGGGTTTGGAGTAAGTCTTTGCAAGGGAAAGTTACTTCTCAAATTGCCTACATGCATGCACGACAATCTTATATTGAGTCGGCATGGGGTTTGGATTTGGGATCGTTTTATTCCTAAAAAGTGATCGTTGGCTATTTGGAAAGTAATAAAAGGAGTTGCAACTACTTGGAACATCATTAGAGAAAGAGGGTTTGTTGGATCCTCGAGATGTTACCTTTGCAAAAACCAGGAGGAGACGGCTGACCATCTCTTCCTAACATGTCCAGTATCTTCGCAGGTTCTCACCAATCTGCTGGCAGGGTTTTCATTTGGTCACAGGCTGCATGTGGATCAGACGTTTGTCGGCTTCCTCTTGCAAGCAATGGGGATTTCGAGCAGCAAGCAAATCACATCGCTATGGAGACTAGCGATTATTACCTACGTGTGGATAATATGGCAAGAACGTAATGAAGCCATGCATGATGGTTATGATTTAAAGCAGGTTGGTACTGAAATAAAGCTAGTAGATAAAGAGATTAGAGTTTTGGGTATCACAGCTAGATTGATGTCTCTTATTCGAGAAGGAAACTGTTTTGATATAGGGGCTATGAGCAACACAGTCGAGTACTTGATAATGCTAAAATACTTTGGGATCGTGGGCAAACAGCGCAAGGCACCTAGAACTATTCCTGTCAAGTGGAGGCGGCCGCTTCCGGGATGGGTGAAAATCAATACTGATGGTCATGCTGCAGGCTCGCTGGGCAACATTTCTGGAGGTGGTATATTCCGGAACTGCCGGGGTTTCTTCATGGGCAGCTTCACCAGTGGTTTCGGCATTAGGTTTGCACTTGAGACAGAATTAGCGGTTGCTTGTCTAGCCATTGAATACTCCTTCCACAGGGGATGGAATAGGATTTGGCTGGAAACGGATTCCATGTTTGTACTTCATGCTTTCACTCACCCTTCCCCGGTTATTCCATGGTGGACGTACTCAAGGTGAAGAAGGGCGAAAAGTATGATCACTAATATGATTATAATGGTGTCTCACATATACTGTGAAGGGAATGCAACTGCGGACCTGATCTCAAACATCGGAGGGGTGCCGGCATGGCATACTAAGCTTCAGCTGCTCTCAACAGACAAATGTTTCGTGATATGAACTGCGAGTTCTATAAATTTAGATAGTTTGCTGTCTTGTATTTTATTTACATCTTTTGGACTCTCTTGTGTTCTGATTTTGAGTTTTTATTCTAATACATCACTCATTTGTCTAACACTTCGGGCTCTGGACGAACTAGAAAAGTGAGGCCCTATTTATCTTTTTAGTTGCGTGCTACTTCCATCCCATCCCATTGTTATTTCCTTCTTTTTTTTTCCGTCTATTTTATATTTATATATGTTCATACTCAACCAAAAAAAAATCATTAATACCATAACCTCAAAACTACATTTAATTTTGACATTCATTTGTAACATACGTTCTGTCAAAAAAAAAATCTTTAACATATGTGGTGGTATACATTCCCTATCTCCATCCCAAAAATAAATTCACACTTTCTATTTTTATCCGCCCTATAAACAAGTTCACACCCCCAAATAAGGAAACATGTACAAATAAATAAACTTACAACACACTTTAATTTCAAAATTTCCACTCTTTTACAACTCACATAACTTACTTTAAAATTTATTTATTACCTAAAAATACCAAACTACCCCTAAAAGTAAAACAAAAAATAAATTTTTCTTAAACTCCGTATCTACAGTAACCGTGAAATTCTCTTTGGAGCGGAGGGAGTATAATTTATTCATTTTATCTAAAAATATTGAACTATTTTAGAAAGTTTTTTTTAATTAAAAAAAGCAATTACTAAAGTCAATTTTCATCCATGAATAAATAAGTGTGAACACTTGTACATGACATGAGAATTATAAATTAATATATAAAACCTTTAAATTATATTTTTCATCTCAATATTTACTCGACACTTTTCATTTTTATCAATTCTAAAAGCTGTGCATATTTCCAAATAACAATTCACATAATACCATACTATTATAAAATTACCACTTTTATTTTACCTTAATAACTTTACATACTTTTCTTACTAAATTACCTAAATACTCATCATTTATCTAACTTTTTAGATACACTTAATTATTGCGACGTAGGGAGTATTATAATAAATTTTTTATTAAAAATACAATTTATTTTTTAATAATTTTGCGCCCCTCAAAATTGGAGGTCCTTGGCCATAGCTCTTCACGACATACTTTAGGGCCGGCCCTGGATACAACCTTTATATTTACAGAGAGAAAGATAAACATACCTAGATATTAATATTATGATTTGAAATCTTGTACACCTGGATGGATGCATACACTCATAATGTATTAATTTTTTATTCAATATTGTATATGCGTTTTTTAATAATTGTATAACTTTTTCACATTTAAATTTTCATTAAAAAAACTAACAGAAAATTCTCTAACAATATTTATAAAATTTTATTCATTAATTAGTATATATATTTTTATTCAAAATTGTATAAATTTCTGAATATATGTGCAAGATGCACCAAGTACACTGGATGAGTTGCCTAATATTCTATACTTTATACTCCTTCCGTCCCACGTATTTTTACACACTTTCCATTTTGGGGTGTCCCACGTATTTTTACCCATTCCATTTTTGGCAAAAATACATAATATTTTATTACCTACTTTTTACAATCCCAACAATTTTAATTACTTTTTTACACTTTATTCATCATTCCCAATAACTTTATTCACTTTTTCTTTTTAAATTATTAATTTATCCCTACTTTCTCTTACATTATATATTAAAAAAATAAAATGTCTTAATCTCCGTGCTCGTACAAACGGGTAAAAATACCCGGGATGGAGGGAGTATAATTTTTTAAGGGAAACTCAAAGAGTCCGGAAGATTTATACCCACTAATTTTGTTTTTTTAAGTTTTTTTTTTGGCAAAGACTTGTATGAGACCGTCTCACATAAGGACTTATGTGAAACGGCCAGAAAGTAATAGCTTTTTATATAGGAAAATGATAATAAATTAATGAAAAGTGATAATATTATTTCATAAACAATTTATAATATAAATAAAAAGTGATAACATTTTATAGCGAAAGTGATAACTATTTTAAAAAGTTAAAAATAGTCTCACGTGAGACGGTCTCACAAGACCTACCTTTTTTTTCTCTTTACAAGAAAAGAGATTTCCTATCCAAAATTGAGATAAAAAGACATAGTCGGCCTTATTGTAAATTCCAGCGTTGAAACTCAACTCTCTTTATTACTATACTTATTCTTTTTTTTCGATGCTCATTATCTTGATGCTCATTCTCTCATCTTGAATTCTCAATGAACATTGCCTTCATCTCAATACTCACGACCTTCATCTTGCTGACATCATTGCTTCATCTCGATACTTATTCCATCATCTCAATTAATTTTAATGTTCATTGCTACATCTCGATGCACATGCCTTCATTTCAAAACTCATTGCTTTATTTCAATGTTCATTCTCTCATTACAAATGTCTTTTTTTTTAAATAATCTTGAACCTCTCATCTCGATTCTCTTTGCTTTATCTT
Source organism: Pogostemon cablin (assembly GCA_023678885.1). Lineage (NCBI taxonomy): Eukaryota > Viridiplantae > Streptophyta > Magnoliopsida > Lamiales > Lamiaceae > Pogostemon > Pogostemon cablin. The sequence goes on from CM042993.1 coordinate 13,761,146, forward strand.
GAAGCTCATTGCCTTAAATCATGATGTTTAAGAGTATTGAGGATATTTTATCAACCTTTTATTATTATTTTTTTTTTCTTTTCTTATAGAAAACTATGTTTCATGTAACGTGGGTGGACAATATATTTTATTATAAAATTAATATGAGTATTTTAGGAATTTTCTCAAACTCTATATAATTTATGTGTCATATATTATTAAAGTGGCCATCATTGAAGTACATTTTAAATCAAATCCAATACTTAAAAAATCCAAAGTATATATTTCTTTCGTATACAAGTGTAAGACATTTTTAATCTTTTATTTCATTAACTATTTCATCTCATGTCTTACACCCGTTAAATGATATTTAAATAAAATTCCAACAATATTTGGCTGGTAAAGACTTAACAGCAAATATTTTAAGTAGGATGCTTTTACCAACAAAAATTTTGATTAAATATGGGCAATTATTTCCATATTGCTAATAATTCTTAATCACAGTAGTAACTGATCATTTTATATATTTTGATTCGGGCGCACACATATATATATATATGATGTTGAAATGAAATGAGTGGGTCATATTACCAGGAGATGTATTAATTATACTCGCCTCCGTCCTACATCTAGTCGCATGGGTAATGTAGATACGTAGTTTAATAAAAATTATTTTTTAATCAATTTTATTGACTTTTAAAAAGTATTGTAATATGGATGAATTTTGGGTGTGACTATCTCATGAATAAAAATTCGTGAGACGATTTATTCATTCATAAAAAAATTTTTAATTAAATATTAAAAAAGAAATTAAGAAAAGATGGCCTCTATTTGACCAGTATTTATTAATAATAATTAAGTGTACATAACGGACGATTAAGAATGAAATAAAAAGGGTGTCAACTGGCCCATAATTTTATGAATTGTTGTTTTGTTTGTATTTTTTTTATTAAATTTAAGTTTTAATATTGATGGGCGTTTTCTCAACACACAATTAATCCACAAGTATGAAGGATGTAATAAGCGACCAAGTTATATTATCGAACCCAAGGGACGGATGATTATCAATTTATTATTATCTAAATTAATTAAAACTATGGTTTGGCAAATAAGTTTGAAGATTATTAATTAACTATTAAACAAATAATTAAATAGCAAGTAAATTAAACAAGTGTTAGAGAATTAACGAAAGTGATCAAGTGAGAGAAGATGTAGCTCTTCGGGCTATCTAGTTTCACTCATTAATATCTCTTTCATGTATACTGTCCAACTCTGTCTTATGGAATATGAACGCATCACTAAGCCATGCAAATATAATCTATAGACACAAATAAATATGCGTGTAACACGTGTGAATTACCTCGTAGCAAGAGATATAATTTCACTCCCTTTCTAAGTACTATCAGTAACAATTATTTCCTATGCACTTAGTACTCTAACCCGATAAGATCTCTCTTTATGAGTACTATAAAATTATCATCTTTATCCTACTTATTAACTCGAATTTGATTCAATTAACAAGTATTCATATATGATAGTTCTAATGAAGTTTTGGAGTCCCCTCATTTAGAATCATAACATGAAATCCTATTCAACAATAAACGCGTTCAATCAACAACCAAGATATATATTCAGACTCTATATAACAGTTAAAGATGCACGAAAAGACTATGAATATGAATTAAAAATGCATAATCATATATAAAATAAAGTACGAATAGTTTTGTATGGAGTATACACATGAAAGTTCAAATTAACTCGTAAAATCTTCATAAACCCTAGAATTACCGAATCAGTTCTAGCCTATGATGTTGCGAAGAACAGTCATGGTGATTGGATAGATCTTATTCATAGTCTGGAAACTGGAAAATTACAAGATAAATTAAGAAACGAATAAAACCCTAGATACGGGAGTAGCCGCGTCTCGCTCTATCTTGAATCTTCACTTGGTTCTCACTTGATTCGACAGACGAATCTCTCTCTACAACTCCTTCAGATGGAGTTAGGGTTTGAATATGGTGTAGGATGGATGTGGAATCTAACTCTCTTCTTGATGTGATCTGCATCCCCTTTTATACTTGTAAACTCTCCTTATGGACCTTTACTAGGTTTTTTCATGGAAAATACGCACATACATGCACTTGAGGTGTAAACCCAACAAATCTGGAAGTTCGTGTCCTTGCTCGATCAAACAGATCCTGGTCAAGCAACTCGAATTTGGTCGAGCAAGTGGTCGAGCAACATGTCTGTACATTGCTCGACCGTTGCTCGACCAACTAGCTCTGGTCGAGCAACACCTCGAAATTCATATTTTCTAATTTTGAGCACTTTTAACCTGTTTTCCTGTGAAATTATGCTCAACAACCTCAGTAGCATCTGATTCGTGACTTTTCCATACACATCCTGATTTGCCTTGATTTAAGACCAAATCGTACTCAATTTCCACATAAATCAGAGCTCAAAATACGTGAATTCTCACTCTCAATAAATATATTATTTTATTAAACATTAAATATATATATATATAAATTTTTTATTTTATAAAAAAATGATAATTGTGTATCACTTTATATTATGAACGTTATCACTTTTTATTCATCTTACAAATTATTCGTAAAATAATTTATTTGAGTAATAATCACTTTTTACTGATCATATATTCCCTCCGTCTCGCAAAAAGAGTTACACTTTCTTTGTAATTTACATAGGAAGTATAACTCTTTTTGCGGGATGGAGGGAGTATTATTTTTTATTAAAATTATTATTACTTTTTATTCATATAACGAATGGTTCATAAAATAGTACAATTTGACGGTTATCACTTTTCATTGATCACAAATCACTTTCTATTAAAAATGTTATCACTTGTTATTCGTACTACTAATTATTAATGATATAGTTTAATTAGTCAGTTATCACTTTTCTTAAAAATATTATCGCTTTTTTATTATTCCTACTAATTATTCATGTAATAGTTCAATTGGTCATCTCACCTTTCATTGATCTGATATCATTTTTATTGAAAATATTATCATGTTTTATCAATTCTATGTTCTTGAAATTTATTTTCTTAATTAGTTATCACTTTTTATTAAAGATATTATCACTATTTTTAAAAAAAATATTATTACTGTTCATTTAAAAAATCTATGGCTGCAAGGGATTTTGTCTGAGTTTGGAGTGTTGCAGGAGTCTGTGGTGATGCATTGCAACAACTCTAGTGCTATACATTTGTCAAGGCATCAGGGTTATCATGAACGAACAAAACACATAGATGTTCGGATGTATTTGTTAGAGACTTGGTTGAAGAAGGGAAGGTTGTTGTCAAAAAGATTGAAACAGCTAGGCATCCAGCAGATTTTCTCACTAAGGCTTTGCCTAGTTCAAAGTTTGAATTATGCAAGAGCCTTATCAATGTGTGTTGAACATATCAGTGGTGAGTTCAGTTGCTCTCATAAAAGCAATGTATGAAGTTTGCTACCTTTAAAACAGTGTAGTGAATGAGAGGTTGGTAATGCTTAAGTATGAGGTGTTAGGTGGAGATTTGTGATGAAAAACTCATCCTAGTGCCTGATCAACATTAGGAGGTTGTGAGTGTGTGTTTAAACTTAGTTCTGGTTATGATGTACGTATGAAGTGGATGCATCATAAGCAACAAGATTAATCAATCTCAAATCAGCACAAATAGATCCATGTGTACAAGTGGGGATCAGGGTAGTTTGCGGCGGGTGTACATGTGTCATACGTGCCAGATATGGAGAGTTCCACATGTGGATTTGAAGCTTGTCATGTTGGCTGTGAGCTGGAATCGGTAATAACAGAAAAAATTTCGTACAAGTAAGTCTAGCCAATTTGGGAGGGTTATAAATTTTCATTAAAATTTTAATTAATTTAATATTTATATGTAATTTAAAATTTAAATTTAACATAATAAAAATACCATTAACGAGATTGAAACTAATTAAAAAATATATTTTTTCAATTACTTGTGTTGTTCTTAAATCATACCAATCATAATAATTATAATTTCTTTCCTATCTCTATTCCATTCACGAGTTCATTATATTTCATCATAATTCCATTTCATCATACCAATTATGTCGTAGATATTTTTAGAGTTCATTCTTAGTAAATCATATTTATAGATTGAATAAAGAAGATACATGTAAAAGAATATAAGAAAATTGACCAAATCATTGCAATTATCATTATTAACATTTAATACTTTTAAAGTAAATTTATAGAATATAGAGATTTAATTAAAGTCTTTATATGATTGAAATTGTGTCTAAATTACAGGGTTTTATAATATCAAATGTATTGAATCATACATAATTATTTAAAATTAGTTAATTCATTATTAGTATGCAATCATGATATTATTAATTGAATAAAATATTTTTAAATTAGTATTTTTAAAACAATCTAAAAGTAAAATAAAATAAGAATTTATTATTGTGGGATACACAATTTAGAGGTTAATTGCATCCCAATATAATGAAAAAATAGAAAAAACTCCCAGGTACAAAAATTCATGTTAATCTCCCTAAAATACCCTTACAAGCGCCGCTTATGGCTGAATCTTCAATGGATTTTCGTTGTATGTGGGCTTCCTCTTCCACCGGCAGGCTGAACTGATTGAGGATCTAGTAATGGCCCGCCACCTTCGGCACACCAGCCGTCGTTCACGAGGGGGTCGTTCCTCTGTTTCTCCACTGCCTAGGGCAGTCTCCACCGTCGTTGGATTAGGGGCCTTCTGCTTCCTCCAACAACGTGGGTTTCAGTTTCCAATGCGACACCCATGTTTTTCTATCGGTCGTGATATCTCAGATTCGAACGCGACACTCGCATTTCTTGCTATCGGCCAAGCTGATTTCTTTATTTCCTCAGCCACCGCTTTGCGCTGCCCTCATAGGCCTGGTCATGGTTGTTGCTTCTGATTTTGCTACCTAGGGCACCGTATCCACCACCATCGCTTCCATCGATGTGCCTCCTAGTTCTGCCTAGGGCATACTATTCTCCATCGCCACTCAATTAACCAGTAGAATCTTCCACCGGCATGCCTCCCAGCTAATTCTGGCTTCCATTGACGTGCGATGGCCCTCCCTTGTCTCTGATGGTATTCCCAGCCACTTGGAGTGCGGCTTCGTCAGAGTTCCTTTTTGGGCTACGTCTCTCAAACCTTTCCTTGGCTTGTTTCAGTCACTTTGAATTCTGTCTCAGCTCTGTATTCTTGAATTCATAAGCTATGGGAAAGCTGATACCAAAGGCCATTAATTAGTCTCTTTATGCTGCTGAGGATTCATCGCGTGTTCCTACAATTGATTTCAGATTGACTCGTAGAGCGACCCTCTGTTATCATGTACAACTAAATGAACGAATGCACTCTCGGTATTCGATGAAATGGGTCAATCGGGCATTCCTGCTACTAAATTGCTCTAAATCTTTTGTTTCTGGAAGCAGGATTATAAGCTAGATGTCAAAAAGGACTCTGATAGATGGTGAGGCAGAAAAATCTATCCAAAATGGTTTGATTTTCAAGCTATATATGTGATCAGTCCGATGATGGCATGATCCTAACTCTGATCAATGCCATTGTAAGGTGGGACAAACTTCTAATCTGCTCATTTCATTTAAAAATTCAAATATTAAGCGAATGTTAAAGATCATAATGCTCTGATTGATGGATTGTGCAAAGATAAAATCTGTTGTCTGAAATGCCCATAAAGGTGCTCATTCTTATAATGTGTAATTGATGGTATGTAATCATTTCAATCTGTACTGGATGTACAAATATGTGATGGGGAAGCACCCCATTAGAGCTGACTAGGTCGACCGGGCACGGGATAAGATTGCTGGAGCTGCGTATGATGTCAAGGAGAAGACGGAGCACTATGGACAGCAGAAGGCTTAGCTCTCACACATTTCATTAATTTCTTAAATAAAATCATCCGTTAATCATGTTCTTTTTTTTATTTATGTTATCTACTTTCTTTTTATTGTTGTATATTAATATTTTCGACTGTATCGATGGATGTGGATTCATAGTTTTCTAGTTTGTGTAAGTTTGTTTTCACTTGGATTTTCTGGTGCCTATCATTTATTAAATTCGTCGCTAGATGGGATGGAATGATTGGTAATACTCTGCACCTTTTATCTGAAATATCCTGTCCTACATGTGTGTATCCCCCATATCTCCTATACCTCCATCATTCATAACTTGTGTAATCACACAAAAGAATTTCATATTTTCAACTACAATTATTTATACTTGCATATACACTGCATTTATATGTTTTGTTTTATACATGCAATGCAGTACATTCTTTGTTCCGAAATAGTTTACACGATTTCGTTCGTTTATTTTATGAAATATTCAGTTGTTTGCATTCGTTTAAAATTAACTTATGGTGTCAATCTTTGTGAGATTGTGGCCTTAAAAAATGCTTTGTATTATTATAAATGTGCATAAAGCTAAAATGTAAAAATAAAATATGTTGAAATATTGTGTAAAATATATGTGCAGAGAAAAAAAGTGCAAAAAAAAGCGCAAAAACAAAATACGTAGAAAAATGTACTAAAAAATGTGCAAAAGAAATTGTGCAAAACAAAATGTGAAAGAAATTGTGCAAAACAAAATGTGCAAAAATAAATTGTGCAAAACGAAATTGAGCAAAATAAAATTGTGCAAAACAGAATGTGCAAACACATAGAGGTATTTATGTTGGATTTTATACTAAAAGCCTAGTTTTTTGTATGAACAATGTTATAACAATTTATTTGAAATGAGAATCATTGATCAAATGACTGCGTCTTATAATTAATTTATATGTTCGATGTAATAGTCCACTTACTTTATACTGTAAATAATATATTGTACGACAACACGCGGAAGATCATATTATCGGTTTTCTTATAAAGTATAAACAGATGCTCACAACTGAGATAGACGGGGACTCTCTATCGGGATGGTTGTTGTATAATTTGGTATTAGTTTATCTTGACTATAGAATCACATTAGTGCACTTTGTGTATTGAGTATGACCGCTTGAGATCGTTCAACTTACACTGACTATATAGGAGAACTTGATCTCAGTTATTATGGATGTTCTTGCTCTTAATCCATATAAAATAACCTCAATACGTAAGACAGTATGTATTTCTTTGATTCACCAATGGGTGAGATTTACATGTAATTAAATCAACAAACTCTGTGAGTTGAGAAATAATGCTGTCTCTATGGTGTGCTGTTGATTGTAGAAGGAATCCGTGTCCGCTATAGGTTGATAATGTCCCCTTGAGGAGCTCATAAGGATTATCATGTAAACCCTGCAGGTGAATTTATTCCGGCATGATAACAAGGTTGAGTGGTACTATTCTCAGATGAGATATAATTAATGGAGTTGTCAGTAACTTAATTAATTAATGGGCATTGTATATCTTAAACATGGGAGACTAACAGGCTCATAATAAGAAGGAGCCCATAACGTAATTATGGGATTAGAACGGTAGTGCAGTAATAATATTTTAGTGGTATATATTATTATTATTATTGGACTTAAGTATAAGTTTTGGGCTAAACTTGGATACTTAAGCCCAATGGAGACCCAACTCTAATTTCTCCTCCTGGTCCCTGCTGTAGCCCATATATAAGTCATCTCAACTGTCCGAAAACCCTAACTAAAAAGTAATTCACGCCTAATACTGTGAGAAGTGTGAGAGAACAACAGATTAAGAAGATCTCGAAGATCGTCGCCCACACAACGTCCAGATTGGACTTAGGAATACAGTAGAAGATCGGAAGGTTATTTGCTGCTGCTGTTTGTCAACTTCCATGATTTTTCTAAAATTGTGTGGAATTTAAAACTAGACATGTGATACACCAATAAAAACCCACGGAAGATAGAATCATTTTGGCATATAGATCACTCGAATTGGAGATCGGATGAGGAAGTTATGGCCAAAACCGTGAGGTTGCGCAGGCTACCGACGAGAATCTTTTTTCTTCAACATACCCTGGTGAAAGGTAACACGTTTCTATATTTTCTTGCTTCTACTGAATTAGAAATGCATGAAACCCTAATGGTTCATGTTAACCAAATGATCGAACGACAACAATGTATGGTATCATAATCATAATTGTGTAGTTATGAGTATATGTTCTTTGAGTCATGTAGTTTTATAGCAACTAGTAATACACCCGTGCGATGCATGGAGAAAATAAAACTTTATATGATTGTAAAATAAAATTATAATATAAAATATATCTCATTAAAGATATAATAACAATAGGACAAATCTTGTGTGAGTCCGTCTTAATGGATAAAAAGTGATAATATCATTAATGAAAAGTGATACTTAATCGATGAAAAGTGATAATGGTGCAGTAAACTATTTCATGAATAATTTATAGTATAAATAAAAAGTGATAACATTTTATAGAGAAAATGATTGTGATGCTGTCACTTTTTATCCATGCATATCACGTAACGGCTTACATGAGACAGTCTCACACAAGTCTTTGTCATAATAATATTATTATTTTGATTATGTTATCACTCATAAAATAATTTCATTTTACTAACACGTAAATGTATGAGTATAAAATTCATGATCGTAGTTATATGAGATGACGTGTGAGAAAATGTATCTAAAAATCATTGATTATATTTTAGTAATTATACCTTAACTGCACTTTATCAATCTAAAAAGGGGTCAGCTATTTGCACCCAAAAAATTACTTAATGTACCCCAAAAATATTTAATAAGACATAATTACCTTTATAAAACTTATATTTGTTCGGTTGCAACAACCGAACAATTATCTATCTTATCTGTTCAGTTGTAACAACCGAACAAAATAAAGAATTCATCTATATTATTTGTTCTTTTGTTGCAACCGAACATAATAAAGAATTCATATATGTTATATGTGTTCGGTTGCAACAATCGAATAGAACAAATAATTCATATATGTTATCTGTTCGGTTGCAGCAACCGAACAGAACATGATTTGTAATTTTTTTTAATTCATATCGACATTACTTTGTAATTTTCTTTTAATTCATATCAACATTACTATGTAATTTTTTTAAATTCATATCAACATTACCGGATAGATAAAAAAACAGATAAGTTTCATGGATATCAATCTTTAAACAAAGATAGTGATTCTTCTTCCAGTGAAAGTAACAAGTTTCTGTTGATTCTATCAACGGAAGTAGCAGTAATAGTGGTGAATTTCACTACCACTGCCATTGATAGAATCAGTAGAAACTTGCTTACTTTCACTGAAAAATTAATCACAATCTTTATTTAAAGATTGATAATGTCATGAAACTTATTTATTTTATCTATTCGATAATATTGATATGAATTAAAAAAGGGTTAATTGTGTAAAAAAAAACCCACCTTTATTCAAGTTGCAATTTAATCCAAACTTTTGGAATTTGACAAAAAAAAACTACTACCTTTTAAGTATTTTGCAGATTAAACCCACGGGTCTGCCAGAATAGATGACTTGGCATTTTTTTTTATTTATTTTAATAATGTGTAAAATGTAATTTTACTCTCTCCCTCCTCATACTGTCTGCATCGTCTCTCCTCTGTATCTCAAAATCACCTAGCCCAGCAACCCTTCATCCACCCCAGCCCAAACAAACACTAGATAAAGAAAAGTTCTTCAGCAGATGAAAAAGAAAGAAGAACTCAGACAAACAAAAGTACTATCAAGATCCCATACAATGGTAAGCAATCAATAAACCTGGACTGTTGATTGAAGATTGAAGCTGTTCGTCTTCTTCAACGCTAAACAAGAACCCATTTTTCCAACCCAACTTCACATCTCAACTCCCACCGTTTACACCACCAAGATTGGATTTTTCTTTCAGTTTTGTTTTGGCAGTTGTCTCAATCAATGTCCCACGAAAAATCTAAACAGAGGGTAACAAGTAACCACTTGATTGTTGAAACTCAGATGGGTGGGCAGCAACGGGGAAAACGCCGGAGTTTATATTGTTGCAACAGTCGACGGGCAGTTGAAGAGTGATTGGGAGACGCTGACAAGATCCTTACTGGATGGGGGAATTTTGATTGCAACGATGTTTTCCAAATTTGCTTTGGACACAATGTTTGTTGAAGATTGAAGACCCAGCGAAATTAAATTTCATGTTCATACAAAAATGAAAATTTTGCCACGTATTTTAATCCGGGCAGATCTTATTGCCCTTGGGTTTAATCTGCAAAGTACTCAAAAGGTTGTAGTTTTTTTTGACAAATTCCAAAAGTTTGGATTAAATTGCAACTTGGGTAAAGGTGAGGTTTTTTTATGCCATTAACTCATTAAAAAATACAAATCTTTGCTTTGTTCGGTTTTAGCAACCGAACATATAATATATATGAATTCTTTGCTCGGTTGTTTCAACCGAACAGATAAGATAGATGATTGTTCGGTTGTTAAAATAGAACATTTTTTGTTCTATTCGGTTGTTGCAAGCGAACAGATATAAATTTTATAAGGATAATTATGTCTTATTAAATATTTTTGGGGTACGTTTAGTAATTACGGGATGAGAATAGCCGTCCACATATAAAATACTACTTTAATAATATATCAAATCATAAATTCATAAATCTATTCACTCGTAACACATTTCATGTAAGTATTGTATGATAAAATTAAAAGTGTTCCAACTATCTATTTAATAAACAATTTTAATCCATCCATTAAGACAATTACTTGTGTGAACCAGATTAAGCGCCCTAATTACATATTACTTTTTAATATAAAAATTATTTTTTAAGAATGAACTATTACTCTTTTGAATAAAAAAATAATCTTCAAATTCTTGCACTCTGATTTATCAATTACTCTTTTTGTACATGGAGTACTATTTAAAGAGATGAATTATTTCTCTTTTGAATAAAAAATATTACTTTCAAATTCTTATATGATGTGATTTCTTTTATGCTTGTTCATGTGAATAATATTTTTCATTTTAAAAAGAATAGTATTTTTTTATTATATTCTAAAGAGTAATTTTGCAAAAATATTGGTGTATGTATAGACCCAGTTCACATGAGATTCACTTAAATAGAATTAATGACGACTTATGGTTTACTGTTTTATTATTTATTTTTATCATGTACATTTTTTATTAAAAAATAGTACTCCCTCCGTCTCATAGAAACGTTTACATATTTTTATTTTGAGTTTCCCATAAAAAAAAGTTTACATTTCCCTACACTAATACAAAAACTAATTACTACACGTTAAAATATTATTTCTCTCACATTAATACACATTAAAATGGAGTACTATATTCTTTAATTTAATCCTCATGCAGAAAACAAATGTAAGTCTCTCTATGGGATGGAGGGAATACTTTTTAACTATCTTATAAATTACTTATAAAAATTGGTATGAATAAGTCTTGTATGAGACCATCTTACGGATCTTCTTACGTGAGACAGATTACCTATTCACTTAATTAGTATAATATAAAAAAAAATTAACGAAAAAGGCGGCCTGGCCGGTTACCTTGCAAACTGGAAAGTAATGGCACACTTGAATATCACGAATATGCAATTAGTTAAGTGCGATATTCTTTCCTTTTTTTTATACATTTTAAAATTAATTATTTTATTAATTATTAATTTTACTAGTAATAATTTAAATATAATGTAATCATTAAAAAACTAAAAGTGATAGAAAATTCAGAAGTGATACTCCTGATACACTAATTATTGAATTATTTTATGAAACTTTTATAAATTAAATAGTGATATTATTTTTAATAAAAAATAATATTTGAACATTAAAACGTGATACTCCACTAATCAAATTATTTCATGGAGTAATTTATAAGAAAAACAAAAAGTAATAATATTTTTAATCAAAAGTGATACTTGATTTAAAAAAAAAGTGATAGTGTGATACACATCCAATTAAATTATTTAATGAAAAATTTATTGGACGAATTAAAATTAATAACATTTTTAATAAAAAGTGATATCTTATCAAAGAAAAGTGATAAATGTCCAATTAAATTATTTAATAATTTTTTTTTAAAAAAAAGTGATAACATCATTAAGAAAAGTGATACTCAATCGATAAAAAGTGATAATGACAACGAACTATTTCATAAATACTTTATAATATTAATAAAAAGTTATAATATTTTATAGCGAGATTAATAATATTTTATTTCAAAAATGATAATATTTTATAACGATCCGTCTATGTAGGGCTAACGTTCACACTAGTATTTGGCAAAAGTGAAATTATTATTCAATTTTTTGTCAATTATATTATTATTTTAACACAATTTAAATTAATTGTGCTCTTATGAAAAATATTTTTCTTACTTTATTTACAAATGGTAATATATAGATTGTAATAATCAATATTAATAGTATATGTTGTAATAAAGCACAACTAACTTAATCGTTAAAAACAAAAAATAAAAATACAAATGATAATATATAGATGTAATAATCAATATTAATAGTATATGTTGTAATAAAGCACAACTAACTTAAACGTTAAAAACAAAAAATAAAAATAAAAAAATAATAAGAAAATTTCAAACGGCATAAGTTGTTGATAGGAAGTAGTAAGACTTATCAGATAATTTTGCACTTTTGGTCCCGTAGGACACATAACCTCTTCAAAATAATTTCAATATTTTCACTTTTAGTCTCAAACGATTATTTCTTTGCAGACTTGGTCCCATAAAACTTCACCCTTGCATATTTAGTCCCATGCAACTCCATTATTAATCCCAAAAATTTAGATTCATATTTTATTTTATTTATTTATTTACTTATTTATTTTTTATTTTTTATTTTTTATTTTTAATTTTAACAAATTATCATTAAATTCAAAAAGACATGTTGAATAATAATAATAATAATAATAAATAGAATAAAATAAAATATGAATATATAGTTAAACTATTGATTTTTATTTTATTTATTTATTGACTTATGTATTATTATTTTTATTTTTTATTTGACAATGAAATCTTTGTAAACTTGGTCCGATAAAATTTTAATCTTGCATATTTAGTCTTATACAAATGTATTATTTATCCAAAAATTAGATTCATATTTTATTTTATTTATTTACTTACTTTTTTTTATTTTTTTATTTTTAATGTTACCAAATTTTTATTGTTTCCAAAAAAGACATGTTAATAATAATAATAAATAAATAAATAAATACTCTATGATATAAAGTTACACTATTGGTTATAAGAATTTAGATTGATATTTTATTTTATTTATTTTTTATTTAATGTAATATTTTTATTTTTTTACTCATTATTATTATTATTATTAAATAAATAAAAAAACATAAAATAAAATAAAATATGAATTTAATTTCTTGGGACCAATAGTGCAATTGAATAGGACTAGATATGCTAGGTTGAAGTCTTTGGGACCAAATCTGCAAAAAAAATAATCATTTGGGACTAAAAGTGAAAGTATTGGGACTATTTTAAAGAGGTTATGTATCATACGGGACTAAAAGTGCAAAATTCTCAGACTTATCACTTAGTAGGTAACAAGTTGGGCAGATCCACCTACCTTTTAAGTAGGTTTATATTTGACCCGTCTCACGGAATGAGATCCATGAGACGATCTCATACAAGTCTTTTTCAATTGGTATTTACTTCTTATTTTTTATCATAGAATTAACTTGCAGATGTCATGTAGATATATATGTATATTTGTGTGAGAATGACCTATTATCATTGACTTAGTTTCCTATGAAACATAAGGTATAGTATTTAATAATGTATTGACAAAATTACATTATAGAAAGAAAAAAAAACTAACAATAATTGATATTGGAGTTCCAAAAAAAAAATGTAAATAAAAATAATTGTGGGCTTAAATCTATGCAAAACTCGTATTAATGAGCCAATTTCTGTCATCTATATATAATCCATATATTTCCTTCTCAAATATTATTAAAGGATTCCAATTTCTAATTCTAACGTGTTTCTCTTGTTTTTTTAATCACATCTCACCAATATATTCAAAAATTTCAATATGTGCAATTGATGTTGAGAAAACTATTTATAAAGCTATCAATTTATATACTTCTAAGAGCATCTCCAAAAGCTAATCTAAAATTAAGAATATGCATATTTTAAAGAGAAATAAAAAAAAAAACAAATTTCAACATACTCTTTATTTCAATTTTTTAATTTAAAGAGTCATCTCTCCTCTGCAAATTTGAAGAGCACAAATCACTCCTCATAATTTATTACTTCATTAAATGTAGTGTTTTCACCCAATAAAAGTAGTTTAAACAATCAATAAAAGAGAAAATAATGTAATAAATTAATATTGGAAAACAAATTTTAAAGAATTTGTTGGAGTACAAAAAAATTATGATTCTTTAAACTTAAAATTACTCTTTATATTATGAAAATGCTCTTCAAATTTTGAAGAGTCTCTTGGAGATGCTCTAATGTGATAACAAATGAGGTTTTACATGAATTTGTTTATTTACAAAATATTTATCCTCAATATAAATAATAAATTGAAGATTATATTTATCACATATGTATTGTTAGAAATGATTTTAAAGGTCATATAAATGCATTGCATAAATTGCTTTTGACATTATGATCGTTATTTCAACCACAAAATTTCATGCCAAAAGATGGGCGTCTTCATTCACAAGTGGATTGGCCTTTTCCTTGTCGGATATGTCTCATAAATGTTATTCATCAATCTCATTGACAAAATCTTAATAGAAATTATAGTTTCATGTTTTCATAACTTTCTTCATCAAGTTTAGAGGCGAGAGAGAAAGTCGAGGCATCTTGAAGTCTCTTGAAGATGCTCTAATGTGATAACAAATGAGAGGTTTTACATGAATTTGTTTATTTACAAAACATTTATCCTCAATATAAATAATAAATTGAAGATTATATTTATCACATATGTAGTGTTAGAAATGATTTTAAGGTAATATAAATGCATTGCATAAATTGCTTTTGACATTATAATCGTTATTTCAACCACAAAATTTCATGCCAAAAGATGGGCGTCTTCATTCACAAGTGAATTGGCCTTTTCCCTTGTCGGATATGTCTCATAAATGTTATTCATCAATCTCATTGACAAAATCCCAATAGAAATTATAGTTTCATGTTTCCATAACTTTCTTCATCAAGTTTAGAGGCGAGAGAGGAAATCGAGGCTTGTGTTGACTCTGAAGTCCTCTTCCCCTCTTGTTTTTCTTATATCATCTCAAATAATGCTCATAATAAGGTAAGAAACTTTTCAAGAATTTGGGAATTTCATGAAATCAAGACGGAACCCTAAATCGAAGCATCAGGTGTTTCCACCCATGGACCTTGTTCACAATTCGCCACAGATGACCCTCTCTTAGGACTTCTTCCTCTGCCCCAGAACAAAGGCCTACGTCCGCATGTACATCCCCTAATTATCTTCATCCTCTTCAGTGTCCTTAATATCTTCTTCCACAACTTTTGTAAACAGATTGCCTCCCATCTCCGTCGATCATCGCCTCACGTTGGAGATCTTCTCCCCTCCACCTTCGACGACGCCCTCAACGTCATTGATAAGTGATATTTTTTACCTAGATTTTAGTGTCTTTTTAGGTCTATTTTCGTGTTATTTTATCCGTATTTGTGTGTTACTTGGTGGTGTTATGTGTTTTTATGGAAATGTGTGTGAATGAACTTAATCATATATAAAATAGGTAAAAACGGAGCAAAAACGAAGACGGAAGATAAAACAAGGAAGAAGAAACAGGACAGCATCAACACGGCCGTCCCTGTAGGGTACACGAGCCGTGTTGTAGCACACGGCCCGTGTTCGAACATGGGCCTATAAGGAGTAGCCGTGTAGCACCATCAAAACATCCAACACGGCCACCCTTTGGCCGTGCGTTAGCACACGACTAGTGTGTCGTCTTGGTAAAGTTTGACCGAGATATCCTGACACGACTCAACTCGTGCTGCAGCACACGACTCGTGTCGGTGCCAGAATAGAATATTTTTCTACATCTTCTAGAAGGTCTCTAAGGGGTATAAATACCAATTCATTCAACATTTTGATCATATTGGATCCAAAATTCAGCTGCCCACACACCCTACACACCAATTCCTTCATTTTACACCACATCCTTCATCACTTTCATCCATCTATTCACTCCATCATCATCTCACCATAAATCCTTCATCAAAGTAAAGAGAAGAAGTAAGGAAGAGAGGAAAATTGCAAGGAAATGAAGGAGATAACCATTGGAGCCAATCTAAGAGAGTTTTCATCCAATTTTGTAGTAAACCTAATTGTTTATCATGACTTGTAAGGTTTTTAATGCCTATGTTAATTATCTTATGGTTATGGTAGGCTAATCTCCCTTGTGAGATTAGCAACATGAGAGTTGTTGGTTAATTTTGGGGATCTGTGTATTTTAATTCATGTGTTGATTGGATTTATGATTTTCTATCATTAATTATTAATTGCTTGATTTGTATTGTTGAATTGTGTGATTTATTGTCATAGGCATGTGGTTAGATTGAGAAATCAATTATATGTTTAGGATAGTTCATTGAATCAATACATCATACACCTCATGTGCATTATAAGTCTTAAAGAGATAGAGATATCCTTTAGGATTTAGAACCCTTTGATAGGACATCCGATTGGTTTGATCGAGAGGTTGATTGATTGTGTGAGGGGATTCTCATTTAAGCTTAGTACCTAGTTGGAATTGTTTGAGTGAGAACCAATCCATTGAGCTATTTTGGGATTCTTATTCGGATTTACATTCTATTCATTTCGAGAGAAAGTTTAGAAGAAGATAGTGTTGGCCCTTAATCATTTATCCATGATGCATATGAATTTGTTACATAATTCCTAGAGTTACCATTTTTTAAGTGTTGTTAATCTCACTTTTGTTTAACTTAGAAAATCAATCACATTCATTTTAATTTCGTTTGCTTGATCATTGCTTGTTTACTTGCATTGATTGATTTTAATTACTTGTTTGACAAACAAAATTGTGATGATTCGTCTCTATAAAATTACGAGAAACGTGAGATCGCTTAAGCACTAGTGCCTACCTCCCTGTGGTTCGATAAATTATTGAATTGGTCAACCCGACTACAAGTTATAGCTAATCAGTCATCTTCTGGGTAAGATTCTAATCCCATTAACAACTCTCCCTCATTTTACTTGACTGAGTTGAGTTTTAATTTTAGGGAAATGACAACAAATGCCCCAAATGAGATGAGTTCCATCTAATTTGCCCACATATTTGCATTATATAAAAATTGCCCACTAAATATGTGGATTTCGTATGGTGGGACACACTATCATTTTTTTTTCAGACAAGTGTTACCAACTTGTGATGTGTCGGGGGTGGCAGAATGGATTCATGGGTTTTTATACTATTAATATTAATTAATTTTATAAAGTAATTTAGACCCTGAGTGATAAATGTAATGAATAAGTTAAAGATTCAAAATTACCCTAGCACACGGTATTTTGAAAATTAAATTGTTAAAGAATCAATTAATATTACCAACGGACGTGAATAATTAAAATTAAAATTAAAATAACAATTTAAAATTGATTTCCAGCCGATGTGAGATATATTTTAAATTAAATTGTTTAAAATTCCAATCTAATAGAACATGTCCTATCATCATAATAGTAATATTTGGAAATAATAATATTGAGAATATTTGTTAAAAATAATATTAAAAACATTTTAGAAAAATATATATGGATAATATGTGTTAAAAATAATATTAATATTTTATATAATGGATAAAAATATTGTTTTTAAATAGTTGGGCAATTATGTATTGCTTGTCAAGCAATATAAGCCATGGCGGACATGCTTCCCAAATTCATTTTTTTTCTTTTAAATTCATTTTTTTCATATATATATATATATATATATATATATATATATATTTTTTTTTTTTTTTTTTTTTTTTTTTTGCTTGTCTGTAATCCATTGGCGGACATGAGTTTCCGTTTTTTTTATATACGTATTACTTTTTTTTAATATGGTGAACACGCCTCAATTAAGATAATTTTTTAAACAATGAGACATATTTGATTGGGATTTGATAATTGTGATTATAAGCGGACGTGAGATATTACAAAAATTGAATTGATAAAAGTTCCAATTTATATTAATTGCGGACCTAATTATCAAGGGACGTGAGATATTGTTAAAATTAAAATGCTTAAAGTTCCAATTTATATTACCAGTGGACGTGAATAATTAAAATACCAATATGTTCATTGAAATTATCGGCGTACGTGAGATTTTTTAAAAATTGAATTGTCAAAACTTTCAATATAAATTTCCAACGGACGTGAATAATTAAGTTAAAATTGTATGTCCGCCCATTTATTTGACATATAATAGCTTGTCCGTCAATTTTAAAATTTGAATTGTCAAACATTTTAATATTAATTTCCAGTGGACGTGAATAATTGAGTTAAAATTGCATGTCCGCCCATTTATTTGACATATAATAGCTTGTCCGCTAATGAATTAGATGTTTCATGGCTTGTCCGGCCATGAAATTTTATTTAAATAGTATGTTCGTTGTTAATTCGTCATCTATTTTATCTGAAATACTCCGTCTGCCGATATAATTCTAATAAACTGTAATATACAATCCAATTAATTGGCAAGTTGTGATTTAGGAAATCATCATCGAACTAAATATATGCATATATATACATATTGGCAAGTTGAGAATTAGGAAATCATCAAACTAAATTTATGCATATATATACATTATTTGAATCGAAAGCAAAAACTTGTTGTAAACAGTAAAGGATAATGTTTTTTTAAAATTGAATTGTCAAAAATTTTAAAATAAATTTGCAACGGACGTGAATAATTAAGTTAAAATTGCATGTCCGTCAATTTATTTGACATATAATAGCTTGTCCGCCAATTTTAAAAATTGAATTGTCAAAAATTTCAATATAAATTTCCAGCGGACGTGAATAATTAAGTTAAAATTGCATGTCCTCCTATTTATTTGACATATAATAGCTTGTCCGCCAATGAATTAGATGTTTCATGGTTTGTCCGGCCATGAAATTTTATTTAAATAGTATGTCCGCTGTTAATTCGTCATCTATTTTATCTTATATACTCTGTCCGCCGATATAATTCTAATAAACTAGCGTGTCTTGTATTTTACAATACAATTAATTGGCAAATTGAGATTTAGGAAATTTGTATTTTACAATCCAATTAATTGGCAAATTGAGATTTAGGAAATCATCGAACTAAATATATATATATATATATATATATATATATATATATATATATATATATATATATATATATATATATATATATTGATCGGATAAGTTAGTTGTTAGTATAGTTAGTAGTTAGTTCACCAAGTCTCCATACACTCTTATTCTCCAAGCCTCCTTATAATTCCCCTCCTATTCGCTCCCAATGGAAATCGAACCCGGGTCACTCACTTGTGTGAGGAGCCCGGTGTATATTATACTAATTGCGAATACGCTGCTATAAATAACTTCTTAAAAGTATGAGGTGTCGCGACGTGGCTAATTGTCGTATTTTTTTATTTTAATTTCAAATATATAATCTTTCTACTTTTATTATATTGTTCATGTATATCTATAAATTAAATATCACCTTTAATTATATATTTTTTTATTGGTTAGGAATAGATAATTAAACCATTCAATAAAAATATATCCAACTTATTATTATTATTATTATTATTATTCATGTATATCTTCAAATTAAACACCAACTTTGATCATATTTTTTAATTGGTTATGAATAAATATTTTTATATATTTTTTATTGTTACTATATTATAAATGTATATCTTTATATTTAGAATTAAAAAAGTAAACCTTAAAATGATAAATAAATCAATTAATAAAAATATATCTTCAAAAAATTTGAGTATATCCTCATTATTAAATTATAATATGTATAATATTGAATTATCTAATTATTTTTTTATAAAATATAATGTATCCGCATATTATGCTGGGAATATGTACTCGTGTGTGTATATATATTATTTGAATTGAAAGCAAAAACTTGTTGTAAACAGTAAATGATAATTTTTTTTAATTGAATTGTCAAAACTTTCAGTATAAATTTACAACGGATGTGAATAATTAAGTTAAAATTGGGTTAAAATTGCATGTCCGCCCATTTATTTGACATATAATAGTTTGTCCGCCAATTTTAAAAATTGAATTATCAAAACTTTCAATATAAATTTCCAGCGGACGTGAATAATTGAGTTAAAATTGCATGTTCGCCCATTTATTGGACATATAATAGCTTATCCGTCAATGAATTAAATGTTTCATAGCTTGTCCGGCCACGAAATTTTATTTAAATAGTATGTTCGCTATTAATTCGTCATCTATTTTATTTAAAATACTCTGTCCGCCGATATAATTCTAATGAACTAGCGTGTCTTGTAATATACAATCTAATTAATTAGCAAGTTGAGATTCAGGAAATCATCGAATTAAATATATATATATATATATATATATATATATATATATATATATATATATATATATTATTTGAACGGTAAAGGATTAAATAGTGATAATGTTTTTAATAAATAGTAATATATAATAAATAAAATTTGATAATGTATACTCCCTCCGTCCTAAAGACAAGTTCCCGATTACTGTAGATACAAAGTTTAAGAAAAAGTTACTTTTTACTTTACTTTTAGGGGTAGTTTGGTATTTTTAGGTAATAAATAAATTATAAAGTAAGTTATGTGAGTTTTAAATTAAAGGGTGACAATTTTGAAATTAAAGTGTGTTGTGAGGTTATTGATTTGTGTGTATTTTCTTATTTGGGGGTGTGAACTGTTTATGGGACGGACATAAATAGAAAGTGTGAATTTGTTTATGGGACGTAGGGAGTAATAAGTAAAATATCTGTAATAAAATATATCAGCATATCATTAATGAAATTTGAAACAGTCTCACCCAGGCCAATGAATTAGGTGTTTCATAGCTTGTCCGACCATGAAATTTTATTTAAATAGTATTTCCGTTGTTAATTCGCCATCTATTTCATATGAAACACTCTGTCCGCCGATATAATTCTAATGAACTAGCGTGTCCGACGATAATATATATTATTAACACAGCATGTTCGCCAATGTATTTCAACTAAAACAGCTGTCCAGCATTTTTGTTGTGTTAAATTAACATGTTTGTCGATATATAGTATATGAATTTGCATGTCCGCCGAATTATTTTGTTGAAATTGCGTGTCCTTTTCTTTAATTGTGATGAAATAGCGTGTCTAACGAAATTTTCAATAACACAACCTTGCCAGCTTTTTTTTATAAAATAGCGTGTCCCCTTATTTTACGTGCCCGTCGAAATTTTAAATATTATTTTTTTTCCTAATTTCGCGCTTATATGATGTTCTTAATTTGTTTAATTTTATTTTTAAATTATCAATGTGTGACAGGCCGATCCATTAATTACATATGATTATAATATAGGTTTTGTAATTAAATGAGAGAGTGGTGTCCGTTGTGGAGAGGGAGAGAGAATGTGCAGGGAGAGAAACCCTTATCTGATTTATAAATTTCAAATATGTGTAAAAATTTTCCATATTTCAATTCTATTATGAGTAAAAAGTGGCAAATGAAAATCATTTCCATATTTCAACCCTATTATGAATAAAAAGTGGTAACTGAAAATCATTTCCATATTTCAATGCTATTATGACTAAAAAATGGTAACTGAAAATCAACCCACTTTTTTAAAAAATCAGGGAATAAATTCTAACATGTGCAGGTGAGTGGGGGTAGTTTAGGATATTAAATGAAAAACCGGGTAAAATAGATGGTTTTACAACATTATGGCAAAATTGATGTCCCACAAGTTAAATAGGGCATTTTGACCTCTATCCCTTAATTTTATTTAAAGCAAAGTTAGCTTACTGTGCAAACTATAGTTTTTCACCGTTAGTAACAACCAATTGGGAAAGCAGCATATAATAAATAAACCAAATATGCATCATTTAATGAGTCAAAAATAAAGATTGATGATGTATTACTACTGATTAGATATATTAAGTTATCTAAATTAATATTATTGGTAGAGGAATTTTATTAATTCAAAGACATTATACTATCGTTATTATAATAATTTATTAATTAAAGAGATTATATATATAAGAAATATTTAATATAATTTATTAATTTACAGAGATTATATATATAAGAAATATTTAATAGTTATATATTAGTATTAAGAATATATAAAAGTTTTTATTATTTGATTTTCATTTATGATTATATCTATAAATACATAGAAAGATTACAAAGTTACAATAAAAAATATAATTAAATATTTCACTAATGTGTAGATTGTGAATCCTTTAAACTATGTAGTCATATTTTCCTAAATTCCTTAAACAATTCAAAATAGAAACATAATTATATATGTGAGATTTTTAAATAATTATTAATTAATAGTTTAGCTGGAATTTTAAGTATATTTTAACAATCCCTAAAATAATATTATTTTATTATTATTTAATTGATTGATTGTTACTCAAATTTGAATTGATTTGGGACCAAACAAATTATTAATTTATCAAGTATTATGAGTAATATTTTATGGAGATTTTATTATACTTTTTTTTGTCTAAAATATTTCTCACTAATTGTCTTGTGTGAATCAAGTTGAAATTTGAATCCTGATTTTATAAAATTACTTTTTAATATATAAAAAATTACTCTTTGAATAATATCTTTTTTTTAATTCAAAAGAGTAATAGTTTATATATCTAAAGACTAATTTTTAATATATTGAAAACTAAAATGTGCAAGCATTTGAAGAGTAATTTTTTCATTTAGAAGAATAATAGTTTTTCACTCTAAAAAGTAAATTTTCATGTACCGAAGAGTAATATGTAGAAATATGGTTCATGTATGAATTCGATTCACAATTGTCAGTGCCATTTTTTTAATATATATTTTTCGGTAGTTTTAGTGGGATCTTCATTGCAAGAGTACTTTTATAGGTAATTACAACTGTACAATAATTTTTAAGGTGCAACAGGATCCATTTGTATTCAATGACCCGAATATAAATACGGTAATAAGCCTGATGGGTCATTCACTAATTCACTTTCTCTCTCTTCAATGCAAACTCTCTCTATTCTCTAGTTCTTCTCTCCTCCTATCATTGCCACTTCCTCCGCATTCACTCTCTATCCCATCTTTCTACCACCTTCGCCACCCACAGGCCGCCCTCCGCCACCTACCGGCCGCCCTCATCTGACTGCTTCTCAGCCGTCTTTTCCACCATCGCCACTAGGAGTATAAACGGGTAGGGTATGGTACGGGTACGCCCAATCCATATACTATCCACATCTTATTTTTATTACCCTTGCCCTACCTTATTACATACCCTCATATGTATCTTCGGGTAGAGTACGAATAATATCCATTGGGTAATGGATAATTCGTGGATAAATGATTATCCGAAATTTTTAAATGGCTACCATTGTCAACCAAATAATATACCACTCTAAAATATACAATAATGTAAAAAAATCAAAATAAATAAAAAAATATTAAAAAAATGTAGAAGAAGATTGAGATGTGAGTAGCCTGCCTCAATCCCCAATAATTAAAATAAAAATTGATATAAAATATTAGAGGGTATCATTTTATTAGTCATACCCTTGAAACCTTTTGCTTTCTTAAATCAAATAAGCAATGTGATGTACACTAGTATGTGCGTTATAAAATGGAACCATATTTTAAATTATACAAAAAAACATATATCTATATGTTTATGTATAAATATAAAATATAATAAAATATACTCCATATATATATATATATATAAAGTAAGCAGGTAATCGGGTAGGGTAATAGGGTATTTTATAAATATCATATCCTACCCCTACCCTCAATATTTTCAAGCGGGTACTGGTACTACCCTACCCGATACCCGAATATGCTCTATCCTACCCTTACCCGACAGGGTATTACCCGCAGGGTATCCGAACTCGCTGATAAAATTGACAGCCCTAGTCGCCACTTCTCCCCCCTCTCCACGTTCCAAATCTACTTTCCACATTCCAGATTCCGGTCGCCTTGTCTCTCCACATTCCAGATCTTCTTTTCACATTCCGACCACTCTCGTCCGACTGCTTCTCAGCCGTCTTTTCTACCGTCGCCACTTCTCCCCCTCTCCATGTTCCAGGTCTAATTTCCACATTCTAGTCGCCTTGTCCGATGGCTTCTCAGCAGCCTCTTCCACGTCTTCTTGTTCGAGATTTGAAAAGATTTGAAAAGAGTAGATGACAATGCTTCGAATTTATAATTCCTTATCATATTTTTTCTCAAACTTTTGAACTGTAAATTATTAATTGTTCTTCGATTTTTCATTTTTGTGTAGTTGCTGATGAATTTTTGGTTAGAGATGTTGGAGATTATGTTGGAAGTTTTTTTTTTTAATTTGATAGTGTATACGTTGTGTCATATAAATGCATCACATTCTTTTCTTACATGTATCATTAAATTTATATAAAAATGTATTAAATTTAAATTTATTTTTTATATGCATTTTCATTATAATCAAATGTGGAGTAGTTGTAATATAATAATGTTCATATTTCTTTCAATGAATCTATTTTTTTTGTAAAAATAATATTGATATTATATTTATCAATTTTTTCGTCAATATATTTATTAATTTTATTTATACATGTTAGTACAAAATGTTATACACTTTTGTATAAGATCTAATACATTTATTATTTATCAATATTTCGTCAATATATTTATTAATTTTAGTTATACATGTTAGTATAAAATGTTATATATTTATGTATAAAATCTAATACATTTATTATTTATCAATATTTTTATCAATATTTTTATTAATTTTAGTTATACAAGTTAGTATAAAATGTTATACAATTTCGGATAAGATCTAATACATTTATTATTTAACAATAATTTCGTCAATATATTTATTAATTTTAGTTATACAGGTTAGTATAAAATATTATACATTTATGTATAAAATCTAATACATTTAAAAAATAGCAGCCACGACTTATTCCTACATTATCCAAATTAATGTCAACATCAAAACTCAGAATTTAATCCAGTCAGCTACGAATCAGCATCAAAACCTAAACGGAGAGCAAGACCAGATTGGGAGCAAGACGGAGCAGCAGATTGTAGCGGAAATCTAGAAGGGCAAAAGACAAAACAAAGTGGCGACGGAAGAGATGGAGCGCCCAGTCAGCCACGAATCAACATCAAACCATAAACAGAGCAGATTAGGAGCAAAATGGAGCAGCAGATTGTAGCGGATATCAATCAACATCAAAACCTAAACGGAGCAGATAGGGAGTAAAACGGAGCAGCAGATTGTAGCGGAGATCTGGAAGGGCAAGAGACTGAGCAAAGCAGCGGCGGAAGAGTGGAAGAGATGGAGCGAAGTGGCGGCGGTGGTGGAGGAAGGAGAGTGCTTGCGAGAGAAATGAGACGAATGCGTTTTGGGAGAGAATTGGAGTGAACAGCGTGTGAATGACCCATTTAGTATTTAGTTGACCCACTTTTTAAATACGGATCCTATTTTTAGTGTACACCAATTGTACAATAGATCAACTCACTTTTATATTAGTAGAAATATAAATATTTTTTAATTATATAGGATAATATAACTTTTCTTTTCATGAAAACTCTTACCTAATAATTAATATTAAAATAAATTCATTAATTGGTAATATTTTAAATTTTAGTGATAAATAAGTCAAATAAAAATTTTATTTATATATTTTTTATCCATTAATAAATGTTTCATTAATAATAATATATGATAAAAGAAATATTTTGAAAAGAAGAAATTGCTCCGTCCCAGCTGAGTTTTCACTCCTCCTGTGTAAATTACAAAGGATGAGTGAAAACTCAGCTAGGACGGAGAGAATATTAAATTTGAGAATTATTACTCTTATTATATTATATTGGTGATATGGATGTCAAATCGAAGATCTTAAAAAGATAGATAATTTGATATAATTTTCATGTAAATTCGATTTAAAATATGTATCCCATAGTAAGTGACCAATAAAATAACTTATATTATACATAGATTATTTGAAATATAATTTTAATATTATCTAAAAATGTTGTGAGACAATTGATTTGAAAATGGAAGTAAATTTGAAAAATTAAAATAAAATCATATTTTTAAACATATATGTAAAAATTATACATTTATTCTAATAAATAAATTAATAAATAATCAGGCCAAACAATAAAAAATAAATAAATACTCCCCACGTCCCATGATTATTGTTACATAATGCTCAACACACAATATTAATCCCCAAGTGTGAAGGATGCTATTGTAGCTTTAATAAGCGACCAAGTGTTTATCGAACCCAAAGGATGTATTATTATTAATTTAATTATGTTCAAACTTATTAAGACTAATATGGCAAAATAGTTTCAATGATTAAGTAACCAATAAACAACTAATAAAAATAACAATTAAAATAAATAAGCAATAGAGATTGAACGAAAGTGAATAAGTGAGAAATAGGTAGTCCTTCGGGCTATCAAATTTTACTTATTAACTTTCCTTCCGTGTATCAATATCCGACTCTGCCTTGTGGAGTATGGACGCATCACTAAACCATGCAAATCTACTCTATAGATACAGGTAAATAAGCGTGTGACACGTGTGAAAATTCTTGGAGCAAGAGATATAATTCACCCCCTTTCTAGGTACTATCATTATCAATTATTTTCCGTGCACTTAGTACTCGAACCCGACATGATCTTCCTTTATAGGTACTACAAAATTATTCTCTTTGTCCTACTTATTAACCCGAATAGTATTCAATTAACAAGTATTTATATAGGCTAGTTCTAATGAGACTTTGGAGTCCCCTCACTCTAGAATCATAACATGTAATCCTGCTCAGCAGTGAACGCACTCAATCAATAATCAAGATATGTATTCAGACTCTACATAACAATTAATAATGCACAAAA
This sequence comes from Pogostemon cablin, assembly GCA_023678885.1. Classification (NCBI taxonomy): domain Eukaryota; kingdom Viridiplantae; phylum Streptophyta; class Magnoliopsida; order Lamiales; family Lamiaceae; genus Pogostemon; species Pogostemon cablin. Next base: position 13,788,232 of record CM042993.1, read on the forward strand.
CAACTCTGAGTATGAATTAAAAACGTATAGTCTTATATAAAATAATCCACAAGTAGTGTTGTATGGAGTATACACATGGAAGTTCAATTAACTCATAAAACCTTCATAAACCCTAGAACTACCGAAGCGGTTCTAGCCTATGATTGATCGAATAACAATCATGGTGGTTGGATAGACCTTACCCATAGTCTTGAAAATTACAAGATAAATTAAGAAACAAAGTAAACCCTAGATGTGGGCGCCGTCGCGTCTCTCTCCGTCTTGAATCTTCACTTGGTTCTCACTTGATTCGACAGTCGAATCTCTCTCCACAGCTCCGTGGGATGGTGTAGGGTTTCAGATGTTGTGTAGAATGAAAGTGGTGGTCAACGTCCTTTTTTCCCTGCGTAGGGTCTTCCTTTTATACTTGTGAGCTCTCCTTATGGACCTAGGATGAGCTTTTTGAGCGAAAATACATTCTGAAGGTGTAAAAATATGGATCCAAAAGTTTCTCGCGCATTGGTTCCACCAAGACTCCTGGTCAAATCAACCAAGACCTGGTCGAACTAGCCTGTAACAAGTTGGCAGGTGTGTGGTTCGACTCGAATAGTTGGTCGAATCAGAAGCTTCGTGGTCGAACCATACCTGCGAATCTTTATGCTTTTGGTTCGACCACGGTTTGACCAACACACCTGGTCGAACCATTCTGTCGTGGTCGAATCCCTCTGTGATGATCTTGCAGACGCCTGATTCGACCCGAACGGGTGGTCGAATCAGGTGTTATCTTCTCTTTCTTCCGGTTCTAAGCACTTTCGTCCTAATTTTCTTCAAAAATCTGCTCAAACGGCCTTACATGCACCAGATTCGTGACTTTTCACTACATATCTCGATTTATCTTGACTCTAGATCAAATCATACATCATTATCACACTAATCAGGGCTCAAAACACGTGAATTTACACACTCATCAAACCCCCAAACTTATATGTTGCTCGTCCCGAGGCAACAAAATCAAAACCATAAGAGAGTAAGTGTAAAATTCACAAGACCATCAAGTTAAGTACAATACATACCTACACATGCAATTCTATCAGTTCAAAACAAGTTAAACATGCATCATGCATTTCATTCATGCATAAACATCACTCAATTATAATGCGCTTCGGAGTACTAAGTCATCTTACTCACAAGATAAGTGTTTACTCTCGCTCTAAAGTGTAAAATACACTGAAACAGGTTAATTTATACGCTCATACTCAATTCATATTCCCACGTAACCATAATCTTGGCAAAGGTCTCAAAAATCAACTTATAATCAACTCATTACTAGGATCACAAATGACTTACTTTTGGGTTGTAATGTTGGCTCTTTGGTAAAGGTAGGAAAATATAGATAAAGTGACTAACTCACTAGTAGAGAATTACCTTGGAGTTTTACTTTTTATCAAACAGCTTCATCTTCTCCATCTTATTCTCATGATCTTTGCAATTCAACTCTTCCTTCTTTTCCATAGCATCAACATCTTCTTTTGAAATGCAAGGGTACCAGTTTCAGGCACTACCCTTCTAAGCAATGGGGGTACCGATTTCAAGCACTACCCCTAAATAAGATATAACCATATTTTTTTCCTTTTCTTCATACCACTCAACCAATTTATCTTTCTTTCCTTCATTCGAGCTAGCATATATTCACCTCAACTCTCTACTAATGTATAAGGTATTCAACAAGGCTCAAGTAAAGGATAAATAGGCTTTTAATCAAGGCTTGCCAAAGAAAAAACTTTTAAAGGCTCAACAGGGCTTCCAATGATTCATACGGTTTATGGAAAGGTAAAATTTAGCTAAGTGACTCAAATAAACAGTAATGGCCTAAGATCATGTCCTAATAACTAATCAATCATAAGTCTCACACAAGACTCCAAACCAAGTTCTAGAATACGGTCATATGAATGATTCTCTCAAGAATAAACTATCATGCATAGATGTAACATGATTAATAAGGCTTAATTTCTTACATGGTAAATAGATTCCTAAGCACTCCTCATATCATATAATCAAGATCAATTTAACAATGAACTCCACATACTCAACAAGTTATATGATGAGTGTGTAAATTCACAAGTTTGGCACCATGTTTTGTGCTAGTTTTGGAGAGTTTTGATGTGGAAATAGGTGGAAAACCTATATATATTGTGAATTAGCATGAATCAGGTGTTGGTGGAGCTATTTGAGTGGTTTTCATAGCAAAAACAGAGTGGAAGTGCCAAGAATCGAAGAGACAAAGTCGAGACCATGCGAACCGCCAAGAAAAGAGGTGGGTTCGACCTGTTGGAGGAGGGTTCGACCTCTCCAACAGGTCGAACCAGTGTTGGAGAAGTACAGGAAGTAGGTTCGACCACGACTCGAGGGGTTCGACCTGTTCATCAGGTCGAACCATGGTCTAACCAGTTCGTGAGAAGCTGGGTTCGACCACGATGTTGGGAGTTTGACCTGACGGTTGGCCGAACCAAGAGCAGAAATTGTCCAGTGATGAGGTTCGACCTGGGGTTCGACCAAGTCCTGAGAGGTTCGACTTGTTCAAGAGGTCGAACCAGTGCAGAATTCTTCCAGTAGCGGGGTTCGACTTGGGGTTCGACCTGTGGCCAGTGGTTCGACCTGTTTGACGAGGTCGAACCTACGTGCGGAAACTTACCTTATCCGGATTTTTCGAGGCCAAAACGCGTGGGATCACTTGGAAAGCCCATTCCAAGCCCTAGAGATATGATTACAAGTATAAAAGAAGGCTCATGCAGAGGAGAGTAGGAGGGCAATCGCGTCCAAGTATGAAGAGTTTAAGATCGTGACTCGTTAGAGGAGAGTAGGAGGGCTGAGACAGAGGTTCGGCTGGAGATTCAAGTAAGATCGGTCTATCTAACCATGATTGTTCCTAGATCAATCATGGGCTAGAGCCACTTCGGTAGTTCTAGGGTTATGAAGGTTTCATGAGTTAAATTTGTATTTCGTGTGTATACTCCGTACAACACTACTTGTGGTTTAGTTTATATAAGATTGCACATTTTTAATCCATACTCATAGTTGTTTTGTGCATCAATAATCGTTGTGTAAAGTCTGAATGCATAACATGGTTATTGGTTGAGTGTGTTCACTAATGAGCAGGGTTCTTTGTTATAATTCTAAGTGAAGGGATTCCAAAGTCTTATTAGAACCGTCTTATATGAATGTTTGTTAATTGAATTGAATTCGGGTTAACAAGTAGGATAAAGAGTATAACTTTATAGTACCTACAAAGAAAGATCAAATCGGGTTAGAGTACTAAGTGCACGGGAAATAATTGATTATGATAGTATCTAGAAAGGGAGGTAAAGTGTGCGTCTTGCTCTGAGGATACTCACACGTGTCAAAAGCTTATCTATTTGTGTCTATAGAATAGATTTGCATGGTCTAGCGATGCGTCCATAAACCACAAGGCAGAGTCGGACATCGACACACGAAAGCATAAATTAACGAATGAAACTGGATGGCCTGACAAACTACCTATCATCTTATTTGATCACAACTATTTTTTTCTTGTTCTTGTTACTTATTTGCTATTTTACTTGTTACTTAGTTTACAAACCAACAAATTACAATTCTCAACATAGTCCTAATCTACTAGAACATAATTAAAGTGATATTTAACCGTCCCGTGGATTCGATATTTAAATTGGTCACCTTCGAAACTACAATTGATATCCTTCATACTTGGGGATTAAAGTTGTGTGTTGAGAAAACAACCATCAAGTTTTTGGCGCCGTTGCCGGGGACGGCTTAGAATATCTTTTTGATTATTTCTAGTTTGTTAGGGATATTTAACTTGTTTTGCTGTTTTAATTCTAGTTCTTTTTAGGTGTATGCTCACGAGATCAAAGAAAGGTGAACTTGAACCCTATAATCCTGAGATCGGAGCATCGTCAAGAAAGAAGAAGAAGAAGAAGAGCAAGGCAAAGACTATTGATCCAGCTGAAGCTCTGAATTTTGGAGTTGAAGTTGACGAGCAGATTTCGCAGACGATTGAAGCTACAACTGAAGTTAATTTGGGGGTAGAGACAGTCAACATGGCAGCGAATCCGGATAATCTAGCCATCCGAGAGGTTTTCAGAAACAATGGGGCTGGAAATTTTAGGCTTCTAGGAGCGAGGGGAACTAATGCAGCTTTCGATCTTCATCCCGCTCTTATTAGCATGATAGAAAGGAACTCCTTTTCAGGAGGGTCTTTCGAGGATCCACAGCAGCATCTGAACAAGTTCCTGGGCTATGCAAGTACTCAAAAAGATGCAGGAGAACATGAAGATGCTAGGAAGATCCTCTTGTTCAAATTCTCGCTTACTGAAAAGGCGAGAGATTGGTACGACACTATCAACGCTGCTGAGTGCACCACTTGGGAACAACTGAAGTTAAGGTTCTTGGAGAGGTACATGCCACCTTCAAAGGTGTTTAAGATGAAGCAAGACATTAACCAATTTGCTATCGGTGGAGGTGAAAAATTTCATGAAGCATGGGATAGATTCAAGGGCATGCTTAGAAAGTGTCCTCAACATGGGCTATCTAAAGCTCAATATATCAGTATATTCTATAACGGATTGGACTGTGATTCACGAGTATTATTGGATGCTTCTTCTAATGGAGCATTGCTTACAAAGTCATCCGTAGAGGCCGAGAAGTTGTTTGAAGATATTTCGATGAATTCGAGGGATTGGCCAACTGATAGAGTTAGAGGTACGTATGTCCTTGGGAAGGTAGCTCAGGTTGAACAAACAATGGTGAAACCAAGTAGAGAGGATGAGATCGTTTCTAGCTTGTCCAATATCAACAAGCTACTTGAATCCCAACAGAAGCAAATCATCGAATTATCTCAGCGCGTATTAATCATGCAGCAGGAACTAATGAAAGAGGGACCAATCCAAGAGGAGTTGGAAGAGGCACACTATGCCATGGGTCAAAGTATTCAAGGGGCTAGGTATCAAGATCAAGGAAATCGGAACTACCAAGGGAACTATCGAGGAAACTTTAATAATCATGGTCCCCGGGTGGTTATCAACAGCCGAGGAGTCCGGAGTTCTCATGGAACAATCCGAATAATGCGATTCAACCTCCGATGGGTGTTGATCCGGGTGCTAAGGTGGAAGAAGGGAAACCGGGTCTTGAGGATACTGTGAACAGGTATATTGCCAAGAATGATGAAAGAGTTAACCGCCTGGAGGCAAAACTTGAGAAGAAAATCGATGCAAACCATGAGGTTATATCTAAGCAGGTGAAGGACCTTACGTTATTGATGGGGAGATGGCAGGAAGTGTTAACAAGCTTACTCAAACTCTTGAGAATGGGAAGTTCCCATCTCAAATTATTGAGAATCCAAGGTCCTGCAATGCCATCACATTAAGGTTGGGAACGCAGTACGAGGGACCCATGAGGCCGGAATCAAATTTGGACATGTCTAGGGCCAGGTTCGACCATGGTTCGACCATCATTGAAGGTTGAACCATACAGGGGAGGTCGAACCAACACACTGGACACGATCAGGAGAGATTGCAGCATCGGTTCGACCAAACTACAGATGGTTCGACCTGGCATACAGGTCGAACCTTGGTCGAACCCGACAACTCGGAGCACTCTATTTTTCCAGAACACCGGTTCGACCAAATCAATCATTGTTTGACCTATCCTACAGGTCGAACCCAGGTCGAACCGCACAGCCAGGAGCACTCTATTTTGTCGCAGCAACGGTTCGACCACGACGTTCATGGTTCGACCTATCAAACAGGTCGAACCCTGGTCGAACCGAATGGTGGAAGGAGTACAGTAGGTAGGTTTGACCTAGGTGCCCGTGGTTCGACCTATTCCACAGGTCGAACCCAGGTCGAACCTCAAATTCAAAAAGAGAGCCGTTGTCCAGAAGCAAGGTTCGACCAGTACGTACCTGGTTCGACCTATTCCACAGGTCGAACCCTGGTCTAACCCCACCAGAATTTGCCTGTTGCTACTCCGAACACTCTCGATGATGTTGATGCTACTCTAGTGGTTCGAAATGAGCAAAGTACAGATATCATAGCTGAGAAAAAATGGGAGAGAGCCAAGCGATTGAGAGCCGAAAAGAAGAAAGCGGAGAAGGTTGATCGTGATGAATGGGGGATTCCCAAAACAAAGATACCTCCGCCGTTTCCTTACAAGTTTGTGAAGAAGGAATTGGAAGAGAAGTTCAAGAAGTTTTCAGAGATAATAAACAAGATAAGCTTGAGCATTTCTTTCTCAGAGGCAATCATCGAGATGCCGTACTATACCCGATTTCTTAAAGATATATTGTTGAAGAAGCGGAGCTTAACCGGAATTGAAATGGTGAATTTATCTGAAAATTGCAGCTCAATCATTCAAAGGAAGCTGCCGCAAAAGATGAAGGATCCGGGGAGCTTCACTATTCTATGTGAGATCAGAAAGGGGCCGGCACGATGAGCTTTGTGCGATCTAGGGTCAAGCATCAATTTGATGCCTTTGTCCATCTTTCAGAGGCTTGGTTTAGGGGAGCTTACCCCTACAACAGTGGTTCTCCAATTGGCGGACAGGTCGATGACGTTTCCAAAAGGTATAATTGAAGACGTTCTCGTCAAAGTGGAGAAGCTAGTCTTTCCTGTGGATTTCCTTGTGCTAGAAATGGAAGAAGACAAGGATAATATCCTTTTAATCTTGGGGAGACCTTTCCTTGCTACTGCCGGAGCAATGATTGATGTTCGGAAAGGAGAGCTTAGACTTCGAATGGACAAAGAAGAAGTTCTTTTCAACTTGGACAAAGCGATGAAGATGCCCATGGAGTCGCAGTGTTATAGTATTGACGTAGTGTAGGAGATTGTGAAAGAGGATATGTCTCTAATCCTGTCAAAGGATCCTCTTGAGACATGTTTGATGGAGTCTCTTACTTATCCCACTACGGAGCTTGACGGATTTTCCAACGAGGTATGTATTGACTTTCTTGAAAACTTACTTGCTTTGGGTGATGACAGGTTTGAATCGGAAAGAACTAAGGTGGAAGAAGTTAAGTGGACTAGGAAGTACTTGCCTTTGGATAACGAGAGCTCTCCGATGGAAGTGAGGAAAGAGGAGTTGAAACCTTTGCCGGAACACTTGAAGTATGCCTTTCTTGGCGACAACGAAAAATACCCGGTAATTGTATCTTCTTCTCTTAATGATGATCAACTTGAGGAGTTATTGAATGTTCTTAGGAAGTATAAATCTGCGATTGGTTGGTCTCTTGAGGATTTGAAAGGAATAAGTCCTTCGTATTGTATGCATAGGATAATATTGTTAGACGAGGCGAAGGCAAGTGTTCAGAATCAGCGGAGGGTTAATCCCGCGATTCAAGAGGTGATTAGGAAGCAAATCCTTACGCGGTTGGATGTTGGAATCATATATCCTATTAGTGATAGTCCCCATGTGAGTCCATTGCATGTAGTTGCTAAAAAGGGGGGGTATGACTGTAGTAAAAGCTGAGGATGGAGAAGTGATAGCCACAAGGATCCCTACGGGATGGCGTACATGTGTTGATTATAGGAAGTTGAATGAGAACACATGTAAGGATCATTTTCCTCTTCCTTTCATGGATCAAATGTTAGATCGTCTTGCAGGGTATGAGTTTTATTGTTTCTTGGATGGATACTCGGGGTACAACCAAATTATGATTGCCCCCGAGGATCAAGAAAAGTCCACTTTTACTTGCCCCTACGGAACCTTTGCTTTTCGGAAAATGCCATTTGGGTTATGTAATGCGTCTGCTACTTTTCAGAGATGCATGATGGCGATATTCGATTGGTTGATAGAGAAGATCATGGAGGTGTTCATGGATAATTTTTCTATTTTTGGTTCCTCCTTTGATATTTGTTTGTCTAACCTAGCTATTGTTTTGAAGAGATGCCAAGTGACTAATCTTGTCTTGAATTGGGAGAAGTGTCACTTCATGGTGAAGGATGGGATTGTTCTTGGGCATCATGTTTCTGCCAAAGGATTGCAAGTAGATCGTGCTAAAGTGGTGGCAATTGAGAGGCTTCCACCACCGACCAATGAAAGAGGAGTGCGGTCCTTCTTTGGACACGCCGGTTTTTACAGGAGATTCATAAAAGACTTCTCAAAATACTCTAAGCCCTTATATCACTTACTTGAAAAGGATGTTCCTTTTGTGTTTGATGATGAATGTTTAACAGCTTTTCAAGTTTTGAAGGAGGCGCTTATCACTGCACCTATCTTGATCACACCAGATTGGACTCAACCTTTTGTACTAATGTCTGATGCAAGTGATGTAGCACTTGGAGTGGTGCTTGGGCAGAAGAAGGAGAAGAAGTTCTGCGCCATTTACTATGCGAGTAAGACTTTCGATGCGGCACAAAAGAATTACACGGTGACTGAAAAGGAGTTTTTGGCTGTTGTGTACGCATTCGATAAGTTCCGTCAGTATTTGGTTGGCATGAAGACTATGGTGTACACGGATCATTCTGCGATTCGGTACTTGATGGAAAAGAAGGAGACGAAGCCTAGGATCATAAGGTGGATTCTTCTACTTCAAGAGTTTGACATGGAGATCCGGGATAAGAAAGGTTCTGATAATGTGCTTGCGGATCATCTTTCGAGGTTGGAGACTAGGGAACATTGTGATAATTCTTTCGAGTATATTGAGGAAATGTTCCCGGATGAAAAGATCATGGCCGTCTTTGTTGAAGGGGCTGAGCGAGCGTGTGTGGTTGATGCGCAGGGAGTTGATCCATGGTATGCGGATTATGTGAATTATATTGCTGTGGGAGAAATTCCAAGGGATCTCAACCGATATCAACTTGCTAAATTCAAAAGGGATGTTGAGACTTTCATTTGGCATGATCCGTTTGTGTACAAGATTTACACGAATTCTATCATCCGTAGGTGTGTGCCCGAGATGGAGATGGAGAGTGTTCTCGAGTTTTGCCATGCACAACCTAACGGGGGACACTTCGGCGCTTACAAGACAGCAGCCAAGGTACTTTAGTCCGCTCTTTATTGGCCTACGTTGTTCAAGGATTGTGAGACCTATGTGGCGTCTTGCGATAGATGTCAACACATGGGGAACATCGGTAGGAGAGTCGAGATGCCACTTCAGCCGAGCATAGTGGTCGAGATTTTTGATGTGTGGGGGATCAATTTTATGGGGCCTTTTCCCCCATCTAATGGATTTATCTACATTCTACTTGCGGTGGATTATGTTTCTACGTGGGTGCAAGCGATTCCTACTCGCTTGAATGATTCGAAAATTGTTATATCTTTCTTGAAGAAGCATATCTTTGCCCGTTTTGGAGTCCCTAGAGCACTTGTTAGTGATGGAGGTACTCATTTCGTAAATAAATTTCTTGAGAAGGTGCTTAAAGGGTATGGTGTTAAGCATAGGGTTACTACACCCTATAATCCTCAAGCGAATGGGCAAGCGGAGGTCTCTAACCATCAAGTCAAACAGGTTCTGGAGAAAGTGGTCGGAACCAATAGAAAGGATTGAGCTTGGAAGCTCGATGATGTCGTGTGGGAGTTCCGGACCGCGTACAAGACGGTGTTAGATATGTCACCGTATCAGATTGTCTATGGGAAGCCGTGCCACTTACCTGTAGAGATTCAACACAAAGCATTTTGGGCTTTGCGAAGCTTGAACTTGACTTTCAAGGATGTGAAGGAGTTGAGGATTACTCACATCAATCTTTTGGATGAGTTTCGGAGTCGTGCATACAAGAATTCAGAGATTTACAAGGAAAGGATTAAAAGGTGGCATGATTCGAAGATCTCGTATAAGGAGTTCAAGCAAGGAGACGAGGTATTACTCTTTAACTCTCATTTAAAGCTTTTTGCAGGCAAGTTGAAGTCAAAGTGGACGGGACTATTCATGATTCATCGAGCCTTAGGTGGGGGGAGTTTTGAGCTCATTGACAAGGATGGAGATATTTTTGCGGCGAATGGACATCGCTTGAAGCATTATAGGTCGCCGGATGATGTTTGTGTCATCTTTGTGGATACCTTGATTTGAGTTGGTATCGTCGTGACTCTCCGACGTTAAACTTGAGCGCCTATTGGGGGCTTTCCCTCCCGTTTTAATGCTTTATTTCTTTTGTGTGAGTAAAAAATTTTTATATTTGAAGTGCTTACTTATCGGCAATTACATCTCTTTTCAAACTTAGTTTCAACTATAGTTTCTACTAAGTTTGGGGGGGTGTGATGTACTTACCTTGATAAGTACCGATAGTATAATCTTTTCTTCGTGATGTTTGTTAGGGGAGTTGGTTTTTGCGCCATATTTAAAATTTTAATCGATTTTGATGTGATGATTTTTTTACAACTTGCCTAATGTCCCGTGGTGTTTTTGTTGTTTCGTATTTTGAGTGATTGCGGAGTTACTCATGAATAATATTTTGTGGAACAATTTTTGATGAGATTGTGCTCTAGTTAGTACCTAATGATTCATATTGAAGTTTGAAGTGTGTAGGGATTGAAGAACACTCAGTTTGGAAGCTTAGAAGGGTGGTTCGACCAAAGCCAGGGTAGGTTCGACCAAAGTCTGGAGGTCGAACCGAGCAGAGAAAGTCGAACCGACGCAGAAAATCATCCAGTGAGGTGGTTCGACTAGATCATTCTAGGTTCGACCTGCCTAACAGGTCGAACCAAGGTCGAACCCGAGGTCTTAAATCATGCAGTAGGGTGGTTCGACCTGAGTCGATATGGTTCGATCTGCTTGGAAGGTCGAACCCGAGGTCGAACCAGTTCGTTCAGAGCACTCTGTTTTCTAGAAGATTGGTTCAACCTGTCCAGCAAGTCGAACCCAGGTCGAACCAAGAAGAGCATTTGTCCAGAAGGTAGGTTCGACCTCGTCATCCATGGTTCGACCTGTTCAAGAGGTCGAACCTGAGGTCGAACCAAGCCAGGTACGTATTTTAAGTCGATTTTTCAGAAGGGTTCGATCACTTTTTCAAAACACCAAACCCCAAACCCTCTTCGAACCTCTACACTCTTGCACAAATTCTTCAATTACACTTGATTACACACCGATTACACAATATTACACCTTGAATTTATGAATTGGGCGCGGATTTGGGCGATTTTCGTTGCAAAATTAGGGCTCCAGTCGCGATTCTTAAGTGTGTGTGTGATTCGATCATTTGTTTACCATGGGCAAGTCAAAAGGTACATTCTTCCAACTCAATTACTCTAGGATTGAAGGTTTAGGTATGCAATTCGTTGTGGTTAGGAGGATTGAGGTTGAATTTGGTTGGTTTTCATGGTAAATGTTGATAACTTGATTTGATTCATATAAATTCATGTTTGTTGGTGGAGAATGTTTGATTATAGATTGAACTTGATGGTTTATGTGAATTGATCAACAATTTGTGCATCTATTAGGATAAGCATGTTAGTTTAGTTCAAATTGATGATAGTTGGAGTGGTTCATGAAGTTCAATTGTTGAAATTTTTGGTGGAATTGCTTGAATTGCTTAATGCATGCTTGTTGGTTATGTTTTGATGATTAAAGAACGTGTGATTGAAGATGTTTTGAGCATGTTGAATAAGCAAGTGGTGTTGAGATGTTAGTTTGAGTGATTATGCATGGATGCTTGAAGTGTTGAGTAGAGTATAGGTTATGCTAGTCAAATACTTGTGTTCTTGTCTTGTTGGTTGTGTTAAAATAGTTGTTTTCAGGAAAGGGACAAGGATCAAGTAAAGGTAAAGGTAGAGCAGAGGAAGTAAGATCGAAGAAGAGGTAAGACAGGCCTTCGAATGTGGATACAGTGACTAGGAAGCTGAGGCTACAAGATCGTTTACCCGAGAACTTCAAAATTCAAATGCAAAACTGGGATGAGATTAAAGAAAAATGGGAAGAAGTCTCAGATAAGATAGCTCGTACTCGATACCAAGATGATGAGGCGATGAGGATAATGAGAATTGGGAATGACATTTTCTGGATGTTCGATCAAGTGGGTATCCGAAGGTTTATGGAGTTAAAGAATCCGATGTATTTCCATGTTACAGCGGAAGTAGTTTGCTCATTTGAGATGGTGAAGGACCCGCTTGGGTACCCGTATCAGTGTACGTTTCAGCTTGGTGGAGAGAGTAGGAGATGGACGTCTGAGGATTTTAATGAGCTGTTTGAGACGCCTTTGGGAATCTCTCATTTGGAGAATGGTGCGTTCAACGCTAATAGGTTTTGGAGAGAGATCACAGGGGAGATTGGAGATTATAAGATTAGGCAGGCTCGTACTTCTTCGATAAAGAATCCAGTTTTGAGGTACATGGATCGTGTTTTGAGCAACACGTTGTTCGCCCGCTCAGAGGGGAGTGTTGTGTCTAGAGGAGAGCTTTACGCCTTGTGGTGTATGCTAAATGGGGTGCAGTTCAATGTTGGAGCGTATTTCATTGCACAGCTACATCGATTCAGGACCATTGGGTTTCAAAAGGTGAATATTGGAGGGTTACTGACGATTGTGGCTGAGCATTATAACTTGGATTTCACTGGCATCACACCCATTAGAGGAGAGCCCGATTTGGTGATGTTTACATACATGAAGGGAGGATTTGCCCATTTCAAAGATGGAGATTGGTTCTTCACGAGAGGACTCAAGCCTTTCGATTTTATATTCCCCTTCGATGTGAGTAACTTGACTACTATCCGGGTGGCGAGGAATAAGTTGATGGATTCTCTCAGACACAACGCCTTATCCGTGACAGTGAAGTCGGGTGGTAATTGGAGGACTGTATCGCAGATGTGTGCGGATGGTAGGATGGCGGAGTTACAGAAGATTGTTGATCGAGGAGAGTTTCGTCCACCACAGCATCCCGAGGAGGAAGAGCAGCCCAAGAAGGAGCAGCAGGATGAAGAGATGCCAATGTAGCACGACGCACCTCAGCATGAGCCAGCACCGCGTCAGCAGCGGGCTGTCCCGAATGATACACGGGAGTAGCTTCGCCTTATTAATGAGCAGCTGGTCGCGATCATTGCTAGCCAGCAGGAGACGAATCGACATCTCGCACTCGCCAACGCCAACTATGCTACGCTGAATGAGAGGTATACTGCTTTGAATGAAAAAGTTGGTAGGTTGGGCGATCGAGTTGATTACTTGGATAGACACATTGGTGATCTACACCGGATTGTGGAGTGGAGGCTTGATGATGAGGATGATGATGATGAGGATGATGATGCTCCAGAGGAGTAGTTTGGTTCAGGTTTTCTTTGGTTTCCTCCGATTCATCTTGATTCCATTATTTTTCTTTTGGGGTGTGATTCATGCGTGAGTGGAATGTATGTGATATCGATTGATAGATGCTTGTATGATTGATTGGGTATAAGCTTGTTGATTTTGTGCATTCATATGTTCATGTGTTAATTTCTATTGATGAAAGGCATGTATAATTTGATAAGTATGTTGAGTTTGTGTGGAATTGATCTTAATTATGTGCTATGAGGAGTACTAGGATTACCTATGTGAGAATTTGAGCTTTCTAATCATGTTTGATCATGATTATTTTATTCTTGAGAGGATCATTCATATGAACGTATTCTAGAACTTGGCTTGGAGTCTTGTGTGAGACTTATGATTGATCAATTGCTAGGACATGATCTTAGGCCATTATTGTGTGATTAAGTTACTTAGCCAAATTTTATCCTTCCTAATGATCTTATTAACCTTTGGATGCCCCGTTGAGCCATTAAAGTTTTTTCTTTGGTAGCCGAAGTAAATAACCTTATAAACCTTTACTTGAGTTTTGATTAACCTATTCACTGGTAGAGAGAGTTGAGGTGAGTAAGTGTTGCAAGAAGAAAAAGGAAGATAGAATATGGTTAAATCTTGTTTAGGGGTAGTGCCCCGAAACTGGTACCCCGATTGTTTTTATACATGGTGTGTGAAGCTTAGCAGCTGATTGCCTATACATGAGAAGAAGGGTAGTGCCTAAAACTGGTACCCGAATTGTCTAAAGAGATGATGTTGATGCACGAAAAAGAAGGAAAATCCATGAAAAAAAGAGGAGAAGTTGGAGGAGATATTGCAGCAAGAAGTAGAAATCAAGAACCTCCAAGGTAACTCTCTACTAGTGTCTTAAGTCACTTTACCTAAATTTTCCTATCTTTTTCCAAAGAGCCAACATTATAACCCAAAAACAAGTCCTTTGTGATCCTAGTGAAGAGTTGATTATAAGTTGAATTTTGAGACTTTTGCCAAGCTTATGGTTACGCGTGAATATGGATTGATATGAGTGTTTATATTAACCTATATAGTGCCTCACGCACTTGAGTGAAAGAGAATAAATACTTATCTTGAGAGCTAGATTACTTAGTACTCCGAATGGTGTGTGATTGGATTGGTTTGATATGAGTGATATATATGAAGAAATTAATACTTGTTTGATATAATGAAGTTGCATGTGTGATATGTGTTGTACTTTATCTTGGTGAATTATACACGACTCCTGTGGTTTGATTTGGTTGTCTCGGGACGAGCAACATGTAAGTTTGGGGGTTTGATGAGTGTGTAAATTCACAAGTTTGGCACCATGTTTTGTGCTAGTTTTGGAGAGTTTTGATGTGAAAATAGGTGGAAAACCTATATATATTGTGAATTAGCATGAATCAGGTGTTGGTGGAGCTATTTGAGTGGTTTTCATAGCAAAAATGGAGTGGAAGTGCCAAGAATCGAAGAGACAAAGTCGAGACCATGCGAACCGCCAAGAAAAGAGGTGGGTTCGACCTGTTGGAGGAGGGTTCAACCTCTCCAGCAGGTCGAACCAGTGTTGGAGAAGTACAGGAAGTAGGTTCGACCACGACTCGAGGGGTTCGACCTGTTCATCAGGTCGAACAATGGTCGAACCAGTTCGTGAGAAGCTGGGTTCGACCACGACGTTGGGAGTTCGACCTGACGGTTGGCCGAACCAAGAGCAGAAATTATCCAGTGATGAGGTTCGACCTGGGGTTCGACCAAGTCCTGAGAGGTTTGACTTGTTCAAGAGGTCGAACCAGTGCAGAATTCTTCCAGTAGCGGGGTTCGACTTGGGGTTCGACCTGTGGCCATTGGTTCGACCTGTTTGACGAGGTCAAACCTACGTGCGGAAACTTACCTTATCCGGATTTTTCGAGGCCAAAACGCGTGGGATCACTTGGAAAGCCCATTTCAAGCCCTAGAGACGTGATTACAAGTATAAAAGAAGGCTCATGCAGAGGAAAGTAGGAGGGCAATCGCGTCCAAGTACGAAGAGTTTAAGATCGTGACTCGTTAGAGGAGAGTAGGAGGGCTGAGACAGAGGTTCGGCTGGAGATTCAAGTAAGATCGGTCTATCTAACCATGATTGTTCCTAGATCAATCATGGGCTAGAGCCACTTCGGTAGTTCTAGGGTTATGAAGGTTTCATGAGTTAAATTTGTATTTCGTACAACACTACTTGTGGTTTAGTTTATATAAGATTGCACATTTTTAATCCATACTCATAGTTGTTTTGTGCATCAATAATCGTTGTGTAAAGTCTGAATGCATAACATGGTTATTGGTTGAGTGCGTTCACTAATGAGCATGGTTCTTTGTTATAATTCTAAGTGAAGGGATTCCAAAGTCTTATTAGGACCGTCTTATATGAATGTTTGTTAATTGAATTGAATTCGGGTTAACAAGTAGGATAAAGAGTATAACTTTATAGTACCTACAAAGGGAGATCAAATCGGGTTAGAGTGCTAAGTGCACGGGAAATAATTGATTATGATAGTACCTAGAAAGGGAGGTAAAGTATGCGTCTTGCTCTGAGGATACTCACACGTGTCAAAAGCTTATCTATTTGTGTCTGTAGAATAGATTTGCATGGTCTAGCGATGCGTCCATAAACCACAAGGCAGAGTCGGACATCGACACACGAAAGCATAAATTAACGAATGAAACTGGATGGCCTGACGAACTACCTATCATCTTATTTGATCACAACTACTTTTTTCTTGTTCTTGTTACTTATTTGCTATTTTACTTGTTACTTAGTTTACAAACCAACAAATTACAATTCTCAACATAGTCCTAATCTACTAGAACGTAATTAAAGTGATATTTAACCGTCCCGTGGATTTGATATTTAACTTGGTCACCTTCGAAACTACAATTGATATCCTTCATACTTGAGGATTAAAGTTGTGTGTTGAGAAAACAACCATCATTATACATGCTTCTCATCAACAAAATCAACACATGCAAAATATGAATGCAACATGCTTATCAAAGAACCTAACATATCAATCCAAATAAAGTATCTCCAACCAATCCATCCTCAAGTATAAGTATCACACCTCAATCCAATCTCCAATCAAAATATCAATATACATGCATGCCACTCACACCCCATAAATACCCCACCTGTAAAGATAAAAGAGAAGGGATATGAGATGAAACAGACAAAGAGAAAACCTGGCGCCCTCTACTCCGGCGGAGCATCGTCATCATCACTAAGCTCCATGCGCCACAAGTCAAAATCTCTCTGCAATACCCAAAGCTTTCTGTCCATCTCTCGATCATTAGCTTGCATCTCTCCCAATCTCCTATCCATAGCATCATATCTCACACTCAGCGCGGCATTATTTATATTGGCTAAGGCAAGCTGGCGGTTTGTTTCCATCTGATTATTGTTCAAGTTGATAAGGTGCTCGTTCATCAACTGAAATTGCTCCCTATAATAGTCATTAGCTCCACCCCATTGCTGCTGCTGTGGCTGTGGTGGTGGCATCTCATGTTGCTGCTGCTACTGTGGTTGTAGATCCATCTCCAGATGCTGCTCAGGATGCTCCTCTTCATGCATCTCCTCTACGTGCTCTCCTTGCTAAAGCTGTTGTTGTGGCTGCTGCTCTTGGACAACTAACCTATGCAAATCATCAATCATACCCGCAGCGTACATCTGACCCACAGTCCTCCAATCGCCTCTCCTCAAGCACGTAATCGAGATCGCCTCATATTCTATAGTGCTCATCAATAGATTTCCCTTATTTTGGATCGAAGTCAATGCTCCCACCTCGTATGGAAACATAAAAGAGTAGGGATTAGAACCCCTAACAGACATCCACTCTCTGGTCTGATGTAAAGCAAATCCAGCTTTAACACATACACTCATCACAAGATCTGGATCCTCCAAGATAGGTGTAATGCCGGTGAAGTCTATGTGATACGACTCAGCCACAGGAGTAAGCAATCCTCCAATGTGTTGGATTGTATACTAAAAGTCTATCTTTTTGTATGAACAATATTTTGACAATATTTGAAATAAAAATCATGTGATCAAACGTTTGTAATTATATTGTTGCAAAAGTCCATTTACTTTATACTGTAGATAATGTGATGTGCGGCATAACACGAAAGATCATATTATCGATTACTTATAAAGTATAAATAGATGTTCACAACTGAGATAGACGGGGACTATCTATCGGTATGGTTGTAGTCTAATTTGGCATTAGTCTGTCTTGACTATAAAATTACACTAGTGCACTTTGTGTGCATTGAGCAGGACTACCTTGAGATCGTTCGGTTTATACTAACTATATAATAGAACTTGATCTCTGTTATTATGGATGTTTGTACTCTTAATTCCTATACAATAACCTCGACACATAAACCAGTATTTATTTCTTTGATTCATCAATGGGTGAGATTTAAATATTAAATCAATAAGCTTGGTGAGTTCGGAGATGGTGCTGTCTATATGGTGTGCTGTTGATTGTAGAAGGAATTTGTGTCCTAACGAAATTAGTTGAAGATATCCCCTTGAGGAGCTCATAATGATTATTATGTAAACACTGCAGGTGGATTTATTCCGGCATGATAATAAGGTTGAGTGGTACTACTCTCGGTAAATATATTATTTAATGGAGTTTTCAGTAACTTAATTAATTAATGGGCATTGAATCTTAAACATGGGGAGATTAACGGGCTCATAATAAGAAGGAGCCCATAACGTAATTTGGGATTAGGGTGGCAGTGCAATAATATTTCTTTAGTGGACTGATTTATTATTATTAGACTTAAGTATAAGTTTTGGGCTAGACTTGGATGCTTAAGCCCAATGGGAGGCCCAAACCCTAATTTCTCCTCCTGGTCCCTCTTGTAGCCTATAAATAGCCAATCTCAGTAATCCGGTAAATAAAGAATTCATGCCTAAAAATCGTGAGAGCAAAGAGAACTGCAGATTGAGTTCGTCTTGGTGATCGTTGCCCACACAACGTCAAGATGTGGCTTAGGAATACAACAGAAGATCAGAAGGTCGTTTGTTCTTGTTGTTCAATCTCTACATCGAATCCTGGTAAAAGGTAATACGATTCTACTCTTATGCTTCTGCTGCAGTAGAATTGCAAGGAACCCTAACGGTTCACGTTAACCAAAAGATCCAAACTCCAACACAATATTCACTCTCTGAAAAGTAGAACTCCTAAACCTATATAGCTACTGAATCAAATACGAGCTCACATTAAACTGCACTTCATTCAACATACACCATATGACATATAACTCTCTCCTCGATACTCTATCCATGTATCGAATAACGGGGCTCCGAATCAAAGCAACACGAGCATCCTTAGTCTTAAAATCCATGTCCTCACCAGAAATAGACCTCCAAAAATCATTAGGTCAAAAGTGCCCATTCTCATCCCTTGAGATCCCCCTTGGAGTGCCTAGCAGAAAATGTTGAAATCTTCTGTTGTCCACGTTTTCCTCACACCTCCAAGTTCGAATGTACACTTGTAAGAAAGGGAACTAGAACCCTTCTTGATAGTGATCGAGCACAGAACCTCAGCAGTAATATGAAAGTATGTCTGCCTCTTTAGCTTCATGAAGTGACGGATGCCCACTTGATCAAACATCCACATTATATCATCACGGATGTTTATCGTCATCATAGCCCCATCATCCTGGTACCTCGTGCGAGCAGTCTTATCAGACATCGCACCCCATCATTCCTTGATCTCCTCCCAATTCTCCATCTGAATATGAAAATTTCTAGGCAACCTCTCCGGAAGCCTTAACCTCTTAGTAACCTCATCCTCACGAGGCTGCCTACCCTGTCTCTTCTTTGAATGCACTTCAGCCTCCTTTCCTTTTCCTTTCGATTCGGCCATGGCTAGTATGAACAAAGTACGAAAAATAACCAAATTGGAGTAAGAAACCCTAGTTTTTCACTAAAAATGCTCCAAATATGTTAGAATTTGAGTATGGAAAGGATGGAAAGTGGTTTAATCGGAGTGGAATCAAGTAAAATCAAAGTTTGGAAGAGAGTATTTTTGATTCGGAGAGGATTCGAGTGTGGGTGGTGTGAAGAATGTATGGAATGGGGCAAAAATCATATTTAAAACACTACTTACCTATGTGATTCGACCCGAACCATTGGTTGAACCACCTCGTCGTGGTCGAATCAGGCTTCAAGACACATCAGCACTGTGGTTCAACTCGAATTCCTGGTTGAATCAGGCCACCGTGGTCAAATCAGCCTGTGACACTTTCAGACGGCTGGTTCGACTCGAACTCGTGGTCGAAACGACATGTAACAATCTCTCTGATCCATGATTCGACTCGAACCGCTCGGTTCGACTAGCCTCCCTGGTCGAACCGTGCCCTGTTCCTTTGAAATCCATTCTTCTTCGTCCCCTACAAACTTCAAGCTTGAAAACGATCATTAGGTACCAAAACAGAGCAAAACTTAGCTAGAGAACGACTTTTAAGACTCTATAATCAATGTATATATACTCCGCATACGACACAATAAATAAAACAACACTAAACATTAGACAAATTGTAAAAAATTGACACACCAAAACCAGTTAAAGTTTTAATATGCCGCAAAAAATCAACTCCCCTAACAAATGTTACAAAGAAAGATTATACTTTTTGTGCTACGATGAGGTAAGTACGTCACACCCCCCCAAACTTAGTAGAAACTATAATCGAAATTAAGTTTGAAAAAAGATGTAATTTCTGATAAATAAGCACGTCAAATATAAAAATTTCTTACTCACACTAATGAAATAAATAGGAGGGAAAGCCAATTCAATGCAAGGTATCCTCAAAGACGACGCAAGCATCATCCGGCGATTTATAATGCTTCAATCGATGCCCATTCGCCGCTATGATGTCTCAGTCTTTGTCCATGATCTCAAAACTCCCCCCTCCGCAGGCTCTGTGGATAATGAACGGTCCTGTCCACTTCGATTTCAATTTACCTGCAAAAAGCTCCAAATGAGAGTTAAAGAGTAATACCTCATCACCTTGCTTTAGTTTCTTATAAGTGATCTTCAAATCATGCCATTTCTTCATTCTTTCCTTGTAGATCACCGAATTCTTATAAGCTTGATTTCTGAACTCGTCTAGTTGATTGATTTGAGTTAACCTCAACTCCTTTTGATCCTTAAGACACAATTTCAAACTTTTCAATGCCCAAAAAGCCTTATGTTGAATCTCCACGGGTAAGTGGCACAGCTTCCCATAGACAATTTGATATGGTGACATGTCAAGCACCGTCTTGTATGCAGTTGGGAACCCTCACAAAATATCATCGAGCTTCATAGCCCAATCTTTCCTATTAGTTCTGACTACTTTTTCTAAAATTTGCTTCACTTGACGGTTGGAGACCTCGACTTGCCCGTTAGCTTGAGGGTGATAGGGTGTAGTAACCCTATGCTTAACACTATATTCCTTGAGAACTCTTTCAAGAAGCTTATTGACGAAGTGGGAACCTCCATCACTAACAAATTCTCTAGGAACTCCATAGAGGGTAAAGATATGTTTCTTCAAAAAAGACAACACGGTCTTAGCATCATTCATGCTAGTAGAAATGACCTCCACCCACTTAGAAACATAATCCACTGCTAAAAGGATGTAGAGAAATCCATTAGATGGGAGAAACGGCCCCATAAAATCGATCCCCCATACATCAAAGATTTCAACAACAATGCTCGGCTAAAGTGGCATCTCATCTCTTCTACTTATGTTTCCCATCCTTTGACATCTATCACATGTCACTACATAGGATTCATAGTCTTTAAATAAAGTAGGATAATAAAGGGCAGATTGAAGTACCTTAGTTGTCGTCTTTTGAGCTCCGAAGTGCCCCCGTTAGGTTGTGCATGGCAAAAATCAAGGACATTTTCCATTTCCATCTCAGGCACACACTTACGGATGATAGAATCAATACAAATCTTGTAGACAAACGGATCATACCAAATGAAAATCTCAACATCTCTTTTGAACTTTACAAGTTGATACCTATTGAGATCTCTCGGAATTTCTCCTATGGCAATGTAATTGACATAGTCTGCATACCATGGATCCATTCCTTGAGCAGCTACTACACACACTCTCTCCGCTCTATCAGCAAACACCACCATAATCTTCTCATTAGGGAACATCTCCTCTATGTAGTCGAAAGAATCATCACAATGCTCTCTTGTCTCCAACCTTGATAGGTGATCCGCCAATACATTCTCCATTCCTTTCTTATCTTGGATCTCTATATCAAACTCCTGCAAAAGAAGAATCCATCTAATGATCCTTGGCTTCGCTTCTTTCTTCTCCATCAAATACCGGATCGCAGAATGATCCGTGTATACAATGGTCTTCATGCCAACCAAATACAGTCGAAACTTATTGAATGCATACACAACAGCTAGAAACTCCTTTTCAGTGACATTATAGTTCTTTTGTGCTGCATCAAAAGTCTTACTCGCATAGTAGATGGCACAAAACTTCTTCTCTAGCATCCACCCAAGCACCACTCCAAGTGCTAAATCACTTGCATCACACATAAGTACAAACGGTTGAGTCCAGTCCCGTGTGATCAAGATGGGCGCAGTTATAAGTGCCTCCTTCAAAACTTGAAAAGCTGTTAGACATCCATCATAAAAAAACAAAAGGAACATCCTTTTAAGTGAGATAACGGTTTAGAGTATTTTGAGAAGTCTTTGATAAATCTCCTATAAAATTCTACGTGTCCAAGAAAGGACCGCACTCCCTTCTCATTAGTAGGTGGTGGAAGCTTCTCAATCGCCACCACCTTTGCTTTATACACCTGCAATCCCTTAGCCGAAATATGGTGTCCAAGAATAATCACATCTCTCACCATGAAGTGGCACTTCTCCTAATTCAAGACAAGATTAGTTTCTTGAAATCTCTTCAAAACAGTAGATAGGTTAGATAAACAAATATAAAAAGAGGAACCAAACTCAGAAAAATCATCCATAAACACCTCCATGATCTTTCCTATCAACCCATCAAATATGGCCATCATACAACACTGAAATGTAGCAGGTGCATTACACAATCCAAAAGGCATCTTCCTAAAGGCAAAAGTTCCATAAGTGCATGTGAAAGTAGTATTTTCTTAGTTCTCGAGTGCAATCATGATTTTATTATACCCCGAGTATCCGTCCAATAAACAATAAAAATTATACCTTGCAAGACAATAAAGCATTTGTTCCATGAAAGGAAGAGGGAAGTGGTCTTTGCATGTATTTTCATTCAGTTTCCTGTAATCAATACACGCACGCCATCCCGTAGGAATCCTAGTGGCTAAGGTTTCGCCATCATCAGCTTTCACAATATTCATGCCCCCTTCTTAGCTACAACATGCAATGGACTCATATGGGGACTATCACTAATTGGATATATAATTCCAGCATCTAGCCATGTTAGGATATGCTTCCTAATCACTTCTTGAATAGCGAGATTCACCTCCGCTGATTCCGAATGCTACTCTTAGCCTCATCTAACAATCTTATCTTATGCATGCAATAATACGGATTAATACCTTTTAAATCATCAAGAGACTAACCAATTGCAGACTTATACTTCCTAAGCACAACTAATTACTCTTCGAGTTGATCATTAGTTAGAGAAGAAGATACAATTACTGGATGTTCTCGTTGTTTCCTATATAGGCATACTTCAAGTGCTCCGAAAGTGGTTTCAACTTCTCTTTCTTCTCTTCTTTTGTTGTGCTTTCTCTATCCAGCGGCAAGTACTTTCTATTCCACTTTACTTCTTTGACTTTGGTTCTCTTTGATTCATACCTGTCATCACCCAAAGCAAGTAGATTTTCAAAAAATTTAATACATACCTCATTAGAGAGCTCATCTAACTCTATGGTGGGAAAAGTAAGAAACTCCATCAAGCATATCTCTAATGGATCCTTTGGAAGGATCAAAGACATATCTTCCTTCACGATCTCCTCCACCACATCAATGTTGTGACACTGCGTCTCCATCGACATCTTTATTGCTTTGTCAAGGTTGAAAAGTACCTCTTCCTTATCCATCCGCAGCCTTAGCTCACCCTTTTGAACATCAATCATTGCTCTAGCAGTAGCAAGGAATGGTCTCCTTAAAATTAGGGGAACGTTATTCTTGTCATCTTCCATTTTGAGCACAAGAAAGTCCACAGGAAAGACCAGTTTCTCTACTTTTACAAGAACATCCTCGATCACACACTTCGAAAAAATCATAGACCTATCCGCCAATTATAGAGCAACTGTTGTAGAAGTTAACTCCCCCAGACCAAGCCTTCGAAATATTGACAAGGGCATCAAATTGATGCTTGCCCCAAGATCACATAAGGCTCATCGTGCCTGATGAGTGATATTTTTACCAAGATTTTAGTGACTTTTTATATGTATTTTCGTATTATTTTATCCGTATTTATGTGTATTTTGATTGTGTTTTTATGGAAATATGTGAATGAGCTTAAACGTATGATTTTTTAGGTAAAAATGGATTCTAGACGCGATAAGGAAGATGTGGAAAAAATGGAGCTCAATTCGGAGTTGAAACGAGGGAGAATGAGTCAAAGCAAAATGCTGAAAAATGCACGTCCAACTTATGCAATTTTTTTGTACTCTTATGGAGCTCAAAACTAGAAGTGTGATACATGATTGGAAAGCCACAGAAAAGAGGATCGCGTGAGCGTAAGAATCACACAAATCGGATTTCGGATGTGGAAGTTATGCGCGAAACGGTGAGACTGCGCAACACAAACAACGTCAGTGTACCAAACACGGCCAGCACCTACATGGGCCGTGTACCGAACACGGCCCTGTAAGTATTGGGCGAGTTCTGACACCTAAAACACCTACACGGCCACCCCTATGGCCGTGTACCGTACACGGGCCGTGTAGGTGCAAAGTCCTGTAAAAAATCAGAATCCTCTAGAAGCTTCCCAAGGGGTATAAATACTCAATACTTTAATATTTGAGGAGATTTTTGTGGGTTTGAGGCTGCACACACACATCACACACTATTTCTCCCATTTTACACCACCATCTTTATCCATTCACCATCCATTGGATCTACCTTCATCCCACCATCAAAAACTTCATCCAATTGAGGAAAAGAAGCAAGGAAGAGAGGAAGATTGCAAGGGGAAGTAGAAGATCACCATTGGAGGCATCCAAGGGAGTTTTCATCCAACTTTTGTGTTGAATCCAATTGTTTATCATGTTTTGTAAGGATCTTAATGTCTATGTTAATGTTCTTATAAATATGGTAGGCTAATCTCCCTTGTGAGATTAGCAACATGAGAGTTGTTGGATAATTTTAGGAATTTGTGTATTTTAATTCATATGTTGATTGGGTAAATGGATTTTCTATCATTGATATTTGAGATCTTGAGGTTTATGATGGTTTGTGTGTTTAGTTGTTCTAAATATGTGATTAGATTGAGAAATCAATTATATGCTTAGGATAATTGAGTGAATCATTTCATCAAACACTTCATGTGCATTGTAAATTGTAAAGAGATTGAGAAATTCTTTAGAATTTAGAACCCTTTGATAGAACATGTGATTGGTTTGATCGAGAGGTTGATTAATTATGTGAATGGACTCTCATTTCAAGCTTAGTACCTAGTTGGAATTATTTGAGTGAGAACCAATCCGTTGAGCTAATTGAGATTCATATCCTATCCATCTCGAGAGGGAGTTTAGGTGAATTTAGTGTTGGCCCTTAACCTTATATCCATGATACATATGAATTTGATACATAATTCCTAGAATTACCAATTCTTGATTGTTGTTAATCTCACTTTTACTTAACTTGGAAATCTACCCTTCATCTATCTATCTTGTTTGTTGATCATTGCTTGCTTGCTTGTTGATTTTATTTACTTGTTTCAACAACCTCCTTTGATGATTCGTCTCTATAAAATTACAAAAAATGTGAGATCGCTTAAGCTCTAGCGCCTTCCTCCCTGTGGTTCGATAAATTCTTGAATTGGTCAACCCGACTACAAGTTATGGCTAGTCAAATTGCGCCATTGTCGGGGAGGCAACGGTTGCTAGTAGCTTGAAGAAGGATTTTTTTGAGTAATCTTACTAGAGACTTTTTTTTTGTTTACTTGTATTTGCTTTTGAAAACCTTGTTCTAACTTCTTTTGCTTTGAAGGTGTATGCAAACAAGATCCAAAGGGAAACAAATAGAACCTATTGATTGGGAGATTGAGCATACGTTGAGAAGGAGAAGAAAGGAGAACAAATCAACAAATAGTGAGTTAATGGAGAATTTCCAAGAAAATAGTCATGTGGGGATAGAGCATGATGGGGGAAGGAGGACAAAATGTGAACGTGCAAGACAATGCACCTCAAGTCAATGCTAATCCTCCTCATCAAGCTCAACAAAATTTTGGAGCTAGAAACAATCAATCTTTGCTTCAACAAATGGTGCAACAAGTTCTAAGGCAACAAGGCTTTCCACAAGCTTATGCTCCTCCACAACAAGCTTATGTACCACCACCACCTCCGGCGCAACATGGAGTTCACAATTATCAAAGGATGATTCGAGATTTCTTTATGCCAAGGGCCGTGCCACATATGATGGGTCCACCAATCAATGCCAACAACTTTGAATTTAAAGCGGGCTTGATTTCGATTGTGAGAGAGCAACAATTTAGTGAAACTCTGAATGAGGATCCTAACGCTCATCTAGCTCAATTTATTGAGATTGCCAATACCGTAAAAATGAATGGGTGAGTGAGGATTGTATAAGGATGAGGTTGTTCTCATTTTCGTTGAGGGATAGAGCTCGAACATGGCTATCTACCATTACTCCCGGTATGTGTAACACTTGGGAGGAGCTTGCACAAATGTTTTTGAACAAATATTTTCTGCCTTCTAAGATGCTTCAAATGAAGAGCTTGATCACTCAATTCAAGCAAATGACTCAAGAGAGCTTTTATGAAGCATGGGAAAGGTTTAAGTATATGCTACGCAAGTGTCCACAACATGGCTTCCTGGAGAATCAACAAGTTGAATTTTTCTATCAATGATTAGTGAATGGTCAAAGAGTACTTGTTGATGCTTTGGCGGGTGGATCCATACTTGGTATAACTCCGGAAAGGGCCATAAAAATATTTGAAGAGATTGCTACGAATGTTTATCAATGGCCATCGGAGAGGGTAAGTGGATGCTATGGTTTTGAAAATTTTGATCAAGGGCAACCTTTTAGTGTGAAGAGTTTGAATGTTGAGCCAAGTATGCCACAAATGCCAAGTGTTGAAGCGATAGCGACGGAAATATTGAGGTAAATGAGTTTGAACCAAGGTGTGAATCAAGGAGCTAACATGGTTGAAGGGCTACAAAGTGAGCAAGGTGTGCTTCTTTCGAATGTTGTGAATGGAGAACAATGGGCTATGTCGAAGCCAAAAATAGAAGATGTTCTTTACATGAAGGGAAGGGGTTATCAAGGGAATTACCAAAATAATTTCCAAGGTAATTTTCCACCAAGGAAAGGAGACTTTAATAGTCAAGCGAGTGGAAGTTCTTACCCCCAAGAAAAAAGACAAGGTAACTTCTCCTACTCTAATCCGAGCAATGCGGTTGCTTATCCTCCGGGATATCAATCGGGGACCAAGGCACCAAACAGTGAAGGGAAGGCATCTATAGATGAGCTACTTGAACAATTGATAGCATCAAACAAAGCTCGAGATGAAGCTTTGAAAAAGACGGAAGAAGCAAATGAAAGGAGGCTCAAAGCTTTGGAGTATAATGTGGGACAAATTACAAGTTCTTTGAGTCTTCAACAAAAAGAAAAGTTTCCAGCCGCACCCGAGGTTAATCCGAAGGCTCAATGTTTGTTGGTTGATATGAAAGAGGAACGAAAGATTGAAGAAGGGTTGGTGGAAAGCAAGGTTATTGAAGAGATGAAAGAAGTAAATAAGAAAGAAGAGAAGGGGCCTAAATGGATCCCCAAGTGGAAGAGGGTGCAAGAGGAAAAGAAAGTGGAGGAGAAGGTCAAAGAAGAGGAGTACAAGCGTGATTATTGGGGTATTCCGATCACTCCATTCCTATTCACTATCCACAAATGTTTGTTAAAGAGGAGAAGAAAAAAGAGTTTGAGGAGCATGTCAAATGTCTCAAGAAAAAGTATGAGGAGAAAAAAAAAGAAGAGCAACCCGAAGCAAGTGGATCAATGCAAAAAGGGGGACCTACAAAAGTTGGTGATCCGGGGAAGTTCATAATTCCTTGTGATTTTGAGGGGAAGGGTACCCTTGATGCATTGTATGACTTGGGAGCAAGCATCAACGTGATGTCTCATGCCACATTCAAAGCTCTCGAAATTAGAGAGCTAAAGCCTACTACTATACGTCTTGAAGTAGTAAATGGAGAAGTTGTGAAGCCACTAGGGATTGCTGAAGACGTGGAGGTGAAAGTAAAGGGGCTAGCTTTTCCGATCGACTTCATGGTGTTAGAAGTGAAGGCGGACCCTCAAATTCCACTTATTTTGGGAAGGCCATTCCTAGCTACGGGGAAAGCAAAAATTGATGTTAGTAGAGAAGAGCTTTCATTGAACTCAAAAGGAAAAAGTGTTACATTCTTGTGTAATAAGGAAAAAGGAACCAAGTCTCATTTGAAGACTCCGGATGATCTTATGGATCATGATTCTCTTCTCTTTGACAATTTACTTCATGATTATATGAAAATGTCAAATTTTAACTTATCTTCTTTTGATGTTAATAGGATGAAAGCATCGGAGCTTGATTGGAAGCTTGACAAAGGAGAAAGAGGAAGTCCACTAGATTCACTTCTTGATGATGATTTGATGCTTGTAAGCAAGAATGGTAAAGTGGAGCTAGTGGATAAGAAGAAGGCAAAGCAAATGTTTAAATTGAGGATGCGAGGAGATAGTGTGGTGGACCATCCTTTGGTCCAATGATCGTGAAATTTCATCCGGCTTGAAGACGTTAAACTTAGCGCTAAATGGGAGGCAACCCATTCTTTTATCTTTTGATGGTTGTTTTGTTGTTTGGTCTTGTAGATGGATTGTGCTTGTGAGAAAAAGCATAGTAAAGAAAAGAGAAGTGCTCCATGGATTCGAATAGGCATATCGCATCACTTGTTGCAAACTTAATTCTCGACTTTTGTCTCGAGTTAAGTTTGGGGGACAGTGCGTAGTGGACATTGCTAAATTCGTTGGATGCATTTACTTCTCCACAAGAAGATCATCAATGGAAACTACAAGGGTAAGTCCCACCATTTTTTTTGCAAACTTAAGTCTTACCTTATTTTGATTTAAGTTTGGGGAGAGAGTGCATGCTGTGACTCACCACTTGAGTGTGGTTCTTGTAAAATTGACTCAATTTTAAAATTTTTCTCATGAGTATTGGTTGGATTTTGGTATGATTGGTGGTGATTGAAGTGCATGATAGTCCATATTTTTAATGAAATAGTTGAGCTAATGGTCTTGTTGAGCATGTATGAAGGGTATTGGAAGAATGAATTGAGCTCAGAGCTAACAACTTCTACTACCAAATGCCTTTTAAGGAAGTTCATTCTATACCCTACCACTTCTATATGTTTAGCATAATTTGATTTAATTTGGATTGATGTGATTAGCATGCTACTTCATTTGTTATGTTTTTGGGAGGTTTACTTTTCAATCAAAGATGGGGATGAATGTGAGCTTAATCGTTATGGATGATTTGAATGTGTTTCATTGTTTAATGATGGATGGCTTTGATTTTGCATGTTAGGTGTTTTGTGTTGTTTTTTGTTTGGTGTGTCTTTTATTATTTGTTTCGTGTATTTTTTTATTCTTGTTAGGATCGTTTTGGTGGTTTGTTTAGGGAGGTTGTGAGTCATTTTTGAATGTGAGTGATGACATGTTGTTGTGATAAGTGATGACAAGTTATGATTAAGAATCTCTACACTTTCAAATTGTGATATATTTTATTTAACTTGTTCAATTTTGAGATGAATGTGGTGTAATAAGTTCCTTAAGGTCCGAGCACAAGCTTGTGAGTTTTTGAGCCTCAACCGTGCATACATGGTATTTATTTTCATGAGTGGATTGGTTGTGTTTAATAAACTAGAACTTGCTCAGGGACTATGGGAACGAGCCCTATTAGTGGAGATTAGTGAAATGATCTAAGACCATCCTTGTCATTTATAGTCATTGCCATATATTTCCCTACCATGAACATCATCCCTAGTCAACCACTTTGAACCTATAAGCCTATTTCTTGTGAATTTAGCACATTACAAGACATGATTATCCACTTAAGCCTTACATATATACCTTTTGTGTGGGTGATTGAGGAGATGGTAACTAGAAAGGTTTGATAAGAAAGAAAAAGAAGAAAGAAAACGGTAAGCAAGTAAGAAAAAGGATGAAAAGAGCACAAACAAGAATGGACATGCAACCTCAAAACAAGAAAAATGAGCAAAGCAACAACTAGATGCTCAAGAAAATAAAAATTCAAAGAAGGAAGCATGCATTGAAAGAAGTTCAATCCAAGGAAAGTTGATGATTAGTGCTTGTGAACATTAAAGACAAGAAAGGAAGAAAGAAAAGTGGAGAAGTATGGAAGAAAGTAGCTACCTCTTCAATTGTTTACACATGATTAGTCACTCTTACCTATATTCTTCCTACCCTACCAAAGAGCCTATCATTACATCCAAATGAAAAGACCTTTTTGATCACTAATGGAAACTTTGGTGGTTTGTGAATGTAGTCCACGAGCAAGCTTATAGCGAGTCGATTCAATCGATTGATGAGTGTTGTTTTACCACTTTAAAGAGTGTTGAGTGACATTTATAACCAATGTGAGGCTTGGACTAAAAGGGACTATATTACACTATTATTCTCTTGTGATTGAACTTGTTAATATTTTGCATGTTATGATTTTAATGTTGTAGGATGACTTAGCATAAATTGTGATTCTTATTGCTATCGATGAGTTATTACTTATGTTCGTTTAGTCTTGTCCTAGGTGAAAATCTCTCTCCCTTTATTTTATCATTTTCGTTATTCGGAGACGCACAACACTTTAAGTTTGGGGGTGTGATGATTGATATTTTTACCTAGATTTTAATGACTTTTTATATGTATTTTCATATGATTTTATCCGTATTTATGTGTATTTTGATTGTATTTTGTGTTTTTATGGAAATATGTATGAATGAGCTTAAACGTATGATTTTTTAGGTAAAAATGGATTCTAGACGCGATAAGAAAGATGTGAAAAAAAATGAGCTCAATTCGGAGTTGAAACAAGGGAGAATGAGTCAAAGCAAAATGCTGAAAAATGCACGTCCAACTTGTGTAATTTTTTTGTACTCTTGTGGAGCTCAAAACTAGAAGTGTGATTGGAAAGTCACAGAAAAGAGGATCGAGTGAGCGCAAGAATCACTCGAATCGGATTTTGGATGTGGAAGTTATGCGCGAAACGGTGAGACTGTGCAGCACGAACACGACCAGAGTACCGAACACGGCTAGCACCTACACGGGCCGTGTACCGAACACGGCCCTGTAAGTGTTGGGCGAGTTCTGACACTTAAAACACCTACACGGCCATCCCTGTGGCCGTGTACCGTATACGGACCGTGTAGGTGCAAAATCCTATAAAAAATCAGAATCTTTTAGAAGCTTCCCAAGGGGTATAAATACCCAATACTTCAATATTTGAGGAGATTTTCGTGAATTTGAAGCTGTACACACACATCACACACCATTTCTCCTATTTTACACCACCATCTTCATCCATTCACCATTCATTGGATCTACGTTCATCCCACCATCAAAAACTTCATCCAATTGAGGAAAAGAAGCAAGGAAGAGAGGAAGATTGCAAGGGGAAAAAGAAAATCACCATTGGAGGCATCCAAGGGAGTTTTCATCCAACTTTTGTATTGAATCCTATTGTTTATCATGTTTTGTAAGGATCTTAATGTCTATGTTTATGTTCTTATGAATATGATGGGCTAATCTCCTTTATGAGATTAGCAACATGAGAGTTGTTAGATAATTTTGGAGATTTGTGTATTTTAATTCATATGTTGATTGGGTAAATGGATTTTCTATCATTGATGTTTGAGATCTTGAGGTTTATGATGGTTTGTGTGTTTAGTTATTCTAAATATGTGATTAGATTGAGAAATTAATTATATGCTTAGGATAATTGAGTGAATGATTTCATCAAATACTTCATGTGCATTATAAATTGTAAAGAGATTGAGAAATCCTTTAGAATTTATTACCCATTGATAGAGCATGTGATTGGTTTGATCGAGAGGTTGATTAATTATGTGAATAGACTCTCATTTCAAGCTTAGTACCTAGTTGAAATTCTTTGAGTGAGAACAAATCCATTGAGCTAATTGAGATTCATATCATATCCATCTCGAGAGGGAGTTTAGGTGAACTTAGTGTTGGCCCTTAGTCTTATATCCATAATACATATGAATTTGATACCTAATTCCTAGAATTACCACTTCTTGATTGTTGTTAATCTCACTTTTACTTAACTTGGAAATCCACCCTTCATCTATCTATCTTGTTTGTTGATCATTGCTTGCTTGCTTGCTTTGATTGATTTTATTTACTTATTTCAAAAACCTCATTTGATGATTCGTCTCTATAAAATTACAAAAAATGTGAGATCGCTTAAGCTCTAGCGCCTTTCTCCCTGTGGTTCGATAAATTCTTGAATTGGTCAACTCGACTACAAGTTATGACTAATCAGTGCCGGCCCCATTCCAATCTCACATAGAATAGTGAAGCTTCCCGGATCCTTTAACTTTGCTGGCAGCTTTCTTTATATGATCGAGCTGCAATTCTCAGACAAATTCACCGTTTCAATTCCATTCAAGTTTATCTTCTTCAAAAGTATGTCTTTTAGAAAGCGGGCATAGTATTGCATCTCTAAGATTATTTCCGAGAAGAGAATGCTCATACTTATCTTGTTTATGATATCTGAAAACTTCTTGAACTTTTCTTCCATTCCCTTCTTGACTAACTTGAAAGGAAACGGATAGGGTGTCTTTGTCTTAGGAATCCCCCATTCATCATGTTCAACCTTCTTCGCTTTATCCTTCTTGGCTCTCAATCTCTTTGCTCTTTCCCATTTTTTTTCCGCAAAAAGCTCAGTATTTTGCTCTTTAGATGGTACTGGAGTAGCATCAACATCAAGTAAAGCCTTCAGCGTGGAAAATGGTACCAAATGAGATGGTTCAACCATGGTTCAACCAGAGGTGCTGGTCAAACCAAGTGAGTAATGGTCGAACTGTGCTTTAGAAAGTTCGTTCTCCCCCTTACAGACTGGTTCAACCATGGTTCGACTAACAGGGTTGATCTAACCATGATTCTAAAAAAGTTAGGTGCACCAGACAGGTGGGTTCGACCACGATTCGACCAACAGGGTTGGCCAAACCATACTGGTCGTAGTCGAACCGCTCGGTTGGGATTTTTGAAGGTTGTCCAAGTGCCTGATTCGACCTTCATGTTCCGATTCAACCTACTGGCTTGATCGAATCAAGGTCGAATCATGCTCTTAAAGCTTCAAAATTTATCTCCGGCATCATCGGTCCTTTATATTGTGCTCCAGACCTTAAAGTGATGGCGTTGCACTGCTTCGGGTTTGCTATAATCTGAGATGGAAACTTCCCCTTCTCTACAGTTTGTGTCAATTGGTTAACATTCTTAGCCATCTGCCCCATCAACAACGTCAAGTCCTTCATCTGCTTAGATATATCTTCATGATTTGAATCAATTTTCGCCTCTAACTTTGCCTCTAGGTGATCCACTCTTGCATCATTCCTTGCCATGTAACTGTTCACCGTATCCTCAAAACCAGGTTTTCCTTCTTTGACCTTAGCACCCGGATCAACACCAACAGGAGGTTGTACTGCTGTATTAGGATTACTCCATGAAAACTCCAGAATCCTAGGCTATTGATAGTTACCAGGGAGACCACGATTATTGTAGTTCCCTTGATAATTCCGATTTCCTTGATTTTGGAAACTCCTTCCTTGAATACTTTGACCAATGGTGTAGTTTGTCTCTTCCAATTCCTCTTGGCTAGCTCCTTTATAACTAACATCATGTTGCATAATTGGTACTCGCTGAGCTATGTCAGTAATCTACTTTTGCTGAGACTTAAGTAACTTATTGATATTAGCCAAGCTAGAGACGATCTCATCTTCTCTACTTAACTTAACCACAGTGTGCTCAACCTGCGCTACTTTTCCAAGAACATAAGTGCCTCTCACTCTATCAGTTGGCCAATCTCTTGAATTCATCGAAATATCCTCAAAGAGCTTTTCAGCCTCAACGGATGACTTTATAAGCAATGCTCCATTTGATGAAGCATCAAGTAAAACTCGAGAATCACAATCCAATCCGTTGTAGAAAATACTGATATATTGAGCTTTAGATAGCCCATGTTGTGGACACTTTCTGAGCATGTCCTTGAATCTGTCCCAAGCCTCATGGAATTTCTCATTACCACTGATAGCAAATTGATTGATTTCTTATTTCATCTTAAACACCTTTGAAGGTGGCATGTACCTCTCCAAGTACTTCAATTTCAATTGCTTCTAGGTAGTGCATTCAACAGCATTAAGAGTATCGTACCAATCTCTTGCTCTTTCAGTAAGCGAGAACTTAAATAAGATGATCCTCCTCGCATCCTCATGAGTTCCTGCGTCTTTTTGTGTACTTGCATAACCAAGGAACTTATTCAGATGTTGCTGAGGATCTTCAAAGGTTCCCTTAGAGAAGGGACTCCTTTCAATCATGCTGATAAGAGCAGGGTGAAGATCAAAATCAGCTCCGACCCCTCTTGCTCCTAACAGCCCCAAATTACCTCCTCCGTTGTTTTAAAAACTTCACGGATGGCAAGATTATCCGGATTTGCTGCCATATTGATTGCTTCTACTTCCAAATGATCTCCAAGCTTCAATCGTTTGCGAGTTCAGCTCGTCAACTTCAACTCCTAAATTAAGAGCTTCAGTTGGTTCCAAGTTCTTGTTCTTGTTCTTCTTCTTCTTCCACGGCAATGCACCAATTTCAGGATTATAAGGCGATAATTCTCCTACCTTTGATCTAGTGTTCATACACCTAAGAAAAACAAGTGTTAGAAAATTAAGACAAGAATTAAAATAATGTCAATTGGACTAGAAATAATAAACTAATAATTAATATCGTACCCGGCAACGGCGCCAGGAACTTGATGAGCATTTTTCAACATACAATATTAATCTCCAAGTGTGAAGGATGCTATTGTAGCTTTGATAAGCAACCAAGTGTTTATCGAACCCAAAGGATGTATTATTATTAATTTAATTATGTTCTAACTTATTAAAACTAATATGGCAAAATAGATTCAATGATTAAGTAACCAATAAACAACTAATAAAAATAACAATTAAAATAAATAAGCAATAGAGATAGAACGAAAGTGAATAAGTGAGAAATAGGTAGTCCTTCGGGCTATCCAGTTTTACTTATTAACTTCCCTTCCACGTATCAATGTCCGACTCTGCCTTGTGGAGTATGGACGCATCACTAAACCATGCAAACCTACTCTATAGACACAAGTAAATAAGTGTGTGACACGTGTAAATATCCTTGGAGTAAGAGATATAATTCACCCCCCTTTCTAGGTACTATCAGTATCAATTATTTTCCATGCACTTAGTACTCTAACCCGACATGATCTCCCTTTATAGCTACTATCCCTTTCAATTATTTTCTAGGTACTATCAGTATCAATTATTTTCAATTAATAAGTATTTATATAGGCTAGTTCTAATGAGACTTCGGAGTCCCCTCACTTAGAATCATAACATGTAATCCTGCTCAGCAGTGAACGCACTCAATCAATAATTAAGATATATATTCAGACTCTACATAATAATTAATGATGCACCAAACAACTCTGAGTATGAATTAAAAACTCATAGTCTTATATAAAATAATCCACAAGTAGTGTTGTACGGAGTATACACACGGAAGTTTAATTAACTCATAAAACCTTCATAAACCCTAGAACTGCTGAAGCGGTTCTAGCCCATGATTGATCGAAGAACAACCATGGTGGTTGGATAGATCTTACCCATAGTCTTGAAAATTACAAGATAAATTAAAAAACGAAGTAAACCCTAGATGTGGGCGCTGTCGCGTCTCTCTCCGTCTTGAATCTTCACTTAGTTCTCACTTGATTCGACAGACGAATCTCTCTCCACAACTCCATATGATGGTGTAAGGTTTTGGATGTTGTGTATAATGAAGGTGGTGGTCAACGTCCTTTTTCCCCTGCATAGGGTCTTCCTTTTATACTTGTGAGCTCTCCTTATGGACTTAGGATGGGCTTTTGAGCGAAAACACACACTGAAGGTGTAAAAATACGAATCCAAAAGTTTCTCGCGCATTGGTTCAACCAAGACCCTGGTAGAATCAACCAAGGCATGGTCGAACCACACTTGCGAATCTTTATGCTTTTGGTTCGACCACGATTCGACCAACATGCCTGGTCGAACCATCTTGTCGTGGTCGAACCCCTCTGTTATGATCTTGCAGACGCCCGGTTCGACCCGAATTGGTGGTCGAACCACCATCTGTTGGTCGAACCAGGTGTTATCTTTCTCCTCTTCCGATTCCAAGCACTCCCGTCCTGTTTTCCTTCGAAAATTCGCTCAAACGGCCTTACATGCACTTGATTCGTGACTTTCCACTACATATCTCGATTTATCTTGACTTTAGATCAAATCATACATCATTATCACACTAATCAGGGCTCAAAACATGTGAATTTACACACTCATCATTACACCTACTAAAAAGGGCGTCTCACAATTAATGTTACATTTTCATTTTTGAATGATGGGACCCACACAAAACTATTAAATATCGCCATGGAGCCCACAATACTCCACTAATACAACTACTCACTTTACATTATAATATATTTCTCTCACCTCACAACACATAAAATATAATACTCCTTAATCTCCGTGCAAACAGTAAACGTAACAACAAAGATGGGACGGAGGGAGTATATAATTGGGCCAATGAAAAATTGGGCTACAATGAATTAAAAAAAATCAATCAATGACATTTTGAAATTTAATATAAACAAACCAAAATAATAAAAATGTAGAGTAGTGTGTTTATAGATATTCGAACCCAAGACCTCCTAATAATAATTAGTAAATTAATTAAATTTTGTCACCTCACACATTTTGGGAAGTCATAAATTATGGAATGATAAGATGATGAAACCTCACACTTTACACCATCTAAATTAGAAAACTTATTTTGTTTTAATATATATAAGATAAGAAGATGCTATATTAAACCTTTAAATTTTACAAAAACATTCATATAAATCAGGTTACATAACTTATTATGTAAATCATGATTTTTTTCTCACTCTAAGTTCTCCCTCCTCCAATCCTATTATACTCTATGTATTGTTAGGGTTTAAATTAAAGAGGAAAATATGATTTATAATAGTTTGTAATGTAAAACTCTAAATTTTAGGTGTATGTGGTGCACTCTAAAAAAAAAAAAAAATGGTGAAAAATGTTGTCTCTCATAAAATTCACCCCGAAGAGAAACCTTCTCTCCTCCTTTCGGAAATTTGCGGCAAAGGAAGGTGAGACGGACTCTGGGTATTTGAAGTTCCTAATTTCGATTCCTTTTCTTCTTGATTTGGATCAATTTTAAACCAGTCCTTGTATGCACGGTTAATAGCATTTAGCTACTGTTAACTTTATGACCACTGGTTGCGTTTTGCATCCTTACTCATGACATCAATTCCTATGAAATGTCATGGTTGAAAAACGCTTAATTAATCAAGAATTAGTTGTTTTAAGCTATGCTCTGTATTGTTTCTTGATTGCCCTTGGTTTAAAGTTTCTTTTTTTCATACTCCACTCCAATTCTAAGGATCCTGGATGTAGCAGAAAATGTTTATTCCTCAATTTCTTTTCCTGTAAGGTAAGCTAGTTCTTAATTTTATAATCTATCCTAAGAAACCTTTCACTGATCGAAGTTGGAATAGCTTATTCATTTAAGAAGTAAAATTCAAGAGCTAGTGTTCTATATTGTGCGTTGTGCTAGTTTCTGGAGTTACGTTCAGTACGCTGATGTAGTAACATTTCGGGATCAGACATTTTCATTTGATAAACTAGACTGAGCGCTAGCTAGTGTCAATTTTCTTTTATTGCGTGTCTAAACTGTGTAGTGCATGCTTGTGACATCAGGTAAAACTAGCCTTATAAAGCCATACCCAATTGCAGTTTCTCATGGCATTAAGACTTTCATCCGTTATCTCCTCCACAGTTGTCCGTCGACGAATTCCTCTGGTGGGTGCCTTTTGTGTGATTAGTTTGGGCATCTCCAATCTCTGCCTTATTTCCCCATCTTTGAGGACAGGGTGCTCTCAATCTCTCCCTTTTGTTCCTCTCTTAGGGTAACTTTATCACATTGCATGCTTGAGTTACGAAACAAAATTAATAGGTTTACATGTTTAATATTCTTATATGAAATTGGATATTGACATCAAAAAAGTGCAAATTCCTCAATATGTGCAGGGCAAGTGCAGAGACACCAAGTAAAAAAATTCATACTATAAGAATGGAAGCAAGTAAGTCCACCGTGGCCAGCATTGTTGTCTATGTTACAGTTCCAAACAAAGAGGCAGGTTTGTTTAACGCCTTATAATTTTTTTATTAATTTATTAAGTTTCAGGGTTCATTTCTATCAAAGTTATGCTGATTTGCTGAGTTTGTGTGCTCTGTAGACATACATACATTGGCAGTATTTTTAACTGTTTCTGTTATAATAAGATGAGATGAAAATACTCATAGGAAAACTATTGATTCATTGATTACAAGGAATTAGATGGTAGAAGTTCCTTTTTCTTGTTCTATATCTTTTATAAATATTTGTATTCCATATAAATAAATATTTCTGTTTCATCAGTGTTATGTACTCTGTTGATTTTAATTTCCCCTTCCGATTTTACCGATTTTCAGGTTAAGCCCAATTATGTAGATACTAATACTGATAGGTATCCGCATAACCAATCAAACATATATATTTCATGGGAACTATGATAAATATATGCATACACATTCATAAAGGAAAAGTTTTTGGTTTAATATAATGAATACTAATAATCAAATTATCAAATCCAGTAGATATTATGTTGTTTTGGATTTTCTACTAAGTGTTGACTAATGACGTTATGAAAATTAGTTGAATATACATATATAAGTACATATATATTTTATTATTTAGCATGAATTTTCACTAGATGCCTTGAAACAAACATAGGTTAGAATCATTTAATTATTTCTTAAGTTTACAAGACAATAAAGTGGGATAATGAGAGTGTGGTGTGAATTTTTATTGAAGTAGAATAAGAGTGAATGAAGTGCGGTATTTGAGAGTGCAGAGGGTTAAAGTGGAATTAACCATGTCTTTTCATGCTAAAGGTGGTTTTCTTTATATTGACAAATATATCTAAACTCTATCATTTTACACAATTCCAAGTCTGATTCTTTCATGCATTCTTCTTAAAGCACTTGAGTACCATCTTACCATTCATTCGCCTTCTGTTTGTGTCATAAGCTTGCCAAACATCTCAACTTCCCACCAATTTTAAAATGGAAAATAATAAGATCAAATAGGACTTTATTTGGATGTAATGTTAGGCTCTTTGGACAGGGAAGGAAAAAAATATGGATAAAGTAACTCATTCACTAGTAGAGAATTAAAGTAGTTCATTGTGGTAATGTTATTCAATGGGCCTTATTAATTACTAAAAGTAAGATATATTACATACTAATTACACTTGTGCAGACTTTATTTTCCAAGCCCATTACTAAAAACCAACCCGTCTAATGGAATAAAACCTATGAGGGGTGTAGATTACAATCACCCATAAAATTATTGATAAATCAATGTAATCTTCATGTGCATGTATTATTTTAACATTTTCAAGCTTTATTAACCTACATATTACCTTTGTAAACCGAAAACTCTCTAAGGGTATGTTTACTTGAGGTTTATTTGGATTTTGAAAATCATGAATAATGATAATCTGTGTTTGTTTTAGTTTTTGGTAAGTTAGGTTTTTAACTTTATGTCAAATGAATATGTAAGAGAGTATTACTTCATGTGAGAGAAGATATGAGAGATGAGAGAAAAATAGAGGAAAAGTATTTATTGGGAAGAGATAATGTATGAAAGGTTGGCGGATTGAGGATAATAGAGTTTGTAGGTATATTTGGGGATAGTTATTAAGTCACCTAAAATAGGGAGGGTTTTGAAAACCCAAAACCGATTTTCAAAACCGCAAACACATAGCATAATAAAAGATTTACAAAATAATGGCTTGTGTTAAGCACATCTTTGCTAGGATATCCTGCATTGGTTCTACAAAACGTGTGGAAGAGCATGTAACTGGGGGTCAACCTTTCACCCTTTTACATAGCTTGGGGTTAAGTTAGTGGTCCCTAACTTATATGTCCAACAATTTAGTCTAAGCTGCCGGATTTGAACGTGCTGCGAAAAGGGGCTGCAGTGGTTGCCTCCCTGAATGTGGGCCTAATGGGGGTTACCACTCAGAGTTATGGCCTTTTATATGTGGATTGCCACCCCATCGTGTGCTGTTCATGAATGCCCGGTTTGAAGGGGGCTGATTTATTAAGATACCCTGTTAGCACTCGAAAATAATCAAACGATAAACGTTTGCCAAATTAGCCAAAGCGGCTACCAAAAATCCAATAATGTTTAATAATGATTCCAATAGGTACATCGCGATATTTATATAGAGTAAACAATGAAACCCTAAGGCCTGCTACACCAGGCCCAACTAATAAACAGCAATAATAAGTAATAGTTATACAAGGAAATCTCTAATTAGTTATATAAGGAAATCTCTAATCATGATCAATCCGTTCGTTTCCTGCGGCGATAGACCATCAAGGGTTTCGGCCCTTGTGGCTCCTCCACACCACGAGTCGTATCAATTTCCTCCCCCTCAAAAACGACCTTGTCCCAAGGTCGAACCAAGGAAATTGACAACGGAACTCCTCCCGATTCATCCATCTTGCATCATCCTCCGGCAGCACGTTCCATTTCACCAAGAGTTGTTCCACCTCCTTCCCGCCTTCTTGCACAACTCGACGAGCCATCACTCCCTCCGGCCCGAACACCGCTGCCGTAGGTAGCTCAATGGAATCCGGTAAGATGGCCTCAACTGGGTGGTCGCCTATGACTCGCTTGAGGAGTGAGACATGAAAGACTGGGTGGATGCGACTGCTGGAAGGAAGCTCGAGCCGATAAGCAACCGGCCCCACTCTGGCAGTGATCTCGAACGGCCCGTAGAACTTGGCGGATAGCTTATGATGTCCTCCACTTGCCAAGGACAGCTGCCTGTGAGGCCGAACCTTAAGAAAAACCTTATCTCCTACTTGAAAATGAACGTCACGATGGTGACGATTGGCCGAACGAACCATGCGATCACGTGCTATACCCAAATTTTCCTTCAACCTTGCTAGCATTACGGCCTTGCTTTCAAGAACCTCCGCCACCGCTGGCACCTTGTACTCACCAGGGAGATATCGCCGGAGGGATGGCGGTGGTCGACCATACACCGCTTCGAACGGAGTGGTTTGGGCGGCCGATTGGTAGAATGTGTTATACCAATATTCCGCCCAAGGAAGCCAAATCACCCATTTCCGTGGTTGCTCGCCTACAAAACAACGTAAATAGGTCTCCAAAACATGATTCAGTACCTCCGTTTGACCATCCGTCTCCGGATGGTAGGCGGTGTTGTACTTCAACTGAGTTCCAGACAGTTGAAAGAGCTCCTTCCAGAACTGACTCACGAATACAGGATCACGATCACGATCACTGACAATTGTTGCCGGAATTCCATGGAGGCGCACCACCTCGCGAATAAAAACCTCGGCCACCCCTCGAGCCGACAATTTCCCCTTCAAGGCGATAAAGTGCCCGTACTTTGAGAGTCGATCCACAACCACCATAATGGTCGTGAAGCCATGTGAACTGGGCAATGAGGTGATGAAATCCATGGACAGGTCCTCCTAGACTTGAGCCGGAATGGGCAGCGGCTGTAACAGCCCCGCGGGGGACATAGCCTCATACTTGGCTCTCTGGCAAACTAAGCATTGGGCGACAAACTTCTTAACAGCGGCGAACATCCCACGCCAATACACATTGGCAGCCAAGCGTCGCTAGGTACGCAAGGCGCCAGCATGACCGCCAGTGGGCGTGCTGTGAAACTCACTGAGCAGCTTAGGTATCCACTCTGAATCAGCCGCCAACACAATCCGCCCTCTATAGTAAAGTTTCCCATTCACCGAGGAAAACCCCACACAGCTGGTAGAATCTCTCTGCAAATCTCTCACCACACTTTGGATGAACTGGTCCCGCGACTGTTCGGACATTACATCCGCCAACTCACCCCAATATGGCGCACTGAGTGCTAACAAGTCGTCTCCCTTCTCTCGACGCGACAGTGCGTCTGCAGTTGAATTAGTCACGCCGGACTTGTATTCGATCACAAAATCATAGCCGAGCAGTTTAGCAACCCAAAGTTGTTGTGAAGGGGTCGCGATTTTCTGAGACAACAAATGCTTCAAGCTACTGTTGGTTGGCCCTAGCCAACCAACCAATGGGGTCAGATCCGTCAAAAGAAGGAAGAATCGGTGGTGCAGGGGACCGGTCCAATCCTGGAGCGGCGACCACGACCGCCGTTGGAGGATCCTTGGCCTGCGCATCGTCAGCAGCCTGCTGTTCAACAGCCCTTCTCGCTGTGCGCGTCGCGATCGGCGCCTGGTGGATTGCGGACGACGCGTCGTCAGTCGGCTGCTGTCCAACTGCCCCCTTCACCGCATTCGCAGCGCTGCTCTCAGCGTGCATCGTACCGGTGGAGGCGCGGGCTTGGGTGATCGAGAGCCCCGCACGGAAGCAGTGAGGCTGGCGATCGATTTAGTGATCTCCTGCAACTGGGCCATGATTTTGGCCTGATCGGCCTTCATCTTCGTAAAATCCTCAGCCATGGCAGCCTGCTTGCCTTCGATCTCATCAACTCGTTGCTCGCGGGTCATCGTCATCACGGGTGAGTTTCCACGTTCACCGCACCAAATTGTTAGCACTCGAAAATAATCAAACGATAAACGTTTGTCAAATTAGCCAAAGCGGCTACCAAAAATCCAAGAATGTTTAATAATGATTCCAATAGGTACATCGTGATATTTATATAGAGTAAACAATGAAACCTTAAGGTCTGCTACACCAGGCCCAACTAATAAACAACAATAATAAGTAATAGTTATATAAGGAAATCTCTAATTAGTTATATAAGGAAATCTCTAATCATGATCAACCGTTCGTTTCCTGCGGCGAAGACCATCAAGGGTTTCGACCCTTGTGGCTCCTCCACACCACGAGTCGTATCATACCCACATCGGTTCCTCGTGAACGTGTGAAGGGCAAATATGTGGGGGCCAACCCGTCACCATCAACCATGGTTTTGGGTTTTGGTTTGGGCTTGCTAACTTGTATGCCTACATAAGGGTTTTTAAAAATTTATCAACTCAAGTATTTAATCAACTTACATCAACATGTTTATGAGAACTATTTTTTGGAACTAATTACGATTTCGCATGAACGTTAGAGCATTTAGCAAAAATTCATGAAGGTCTTATTTCGATTTAATGTGGGCTACAAATTTGAAACATGTGGATCCATTGATCATAGGCAATCACTCATGATTAAATAATGTTAAATACAATTAATTTGTCGATTAAAGCAAACAATGGTAATTGATTTTTCTCGTAGCACTAGCGGCTAAAATTAACACTTTGTGAAAGTCAAACGGTCTAATTCAAATTTGGTGAAGTGGAATGCGGCTTCGTCTAAAGTAATAGTTATTTTCAAAGTAAAATCTAAGAGAAATGCTACTAAAGCGAGTGCAAATTTGGCAAAAGAAAATGGCTAGAAAAATAAAGATATTTTTCATAGTAATTAAGTGCATAAGTGGGAGAATAATGGGGCTGTAATCAATTTGGAGAGGGTTCTCAAATGTAATTTCAAAAGTGAGGCGTTAGGGTTTATTATTTGCAAATATATAGGGTATAATCAATAACGTATTTGGAAGTTGAAGCGAATGAGAAATGGTTACCTTTAGGCCTTGAAGTGTGGAATTTTAGAGGAATACTTTGATGTAAAATGGGAAAATCCTGACTTCGTTTGGAAGAGAGGAGGATGAAATGGTTGGGAGACTTTCCTGTTGTTAAAAAATGAGAAATGGTTACCTTTAGGCCTTAAGTGTGGAATATTAGAGAATATTTTGATGTAAAAGGGGAAAATCTTGACTTTGTTTGGAAGAGAGGAGGATGAAATGGTTGGGAGATTTTCCTGTTATTAGTTCAGAATTTTTGGGCTAGTCATGGGTCAATGAAAATTAAAATGAACTGGGTAGAGAAGTTTTTTTTGTCATATTAAGTAGGGAAAAAATACGTTAAAAAATAAGTAGGGACATTAGAGTCTTTCTATAACTCACTTTGGTTCAACGAAGGTTTATTTTAGTCTGTCATTACTTCACAAAATTTAGCTTGTATATATTCTCTTTAGTTGAGTTGTTAGTTTTCCTTGTTTGAACTATTGTTACGTAGATACAGCACTTGGAGAACAAGTTATTGTTCAGACATTTTTTTTACTTCCAATTTAATGACATCTGGAAGGTAGAAGGTTATGTGCCTACCTGACATTATTACTGTTATCATGGTAATCATGTATATGTTTAAATGAAACTTGCTGACTTTTCTATCGTATTATTTTATCTACCTGCATTCTGTGCAGGCAAAAAAT
Source organism: Pogostemon cablin (assembly GCA_023678885.1). Lineage (NCBI taxonomy): Eukaryota > Viridiplantae > Streptophyta > Magnoliopsida > Lamiales > Lamiaceae > Pogostemon > Pogostemon cablin. Next base: position 13,832,408 of record CM042993.1, read on the forward strand.
TGGCTGAGAGCATAGTCAAAGAGCGTCTTGCAGCATGTGTTAACCGGGTACCAGGTTAGTGCTTGTGCTCTTGATCAACATTTTGTAAAGATGGATGTTTTGTTAGTGTACAGGATTGTGAAGGGTTTTTGCTTTTCAGCAACTCATTGTTAAAGTGAAAACCTGGTTAGGTTTTTATTAAAGTAGGAATTTATGCCATGTTCAGCTGGATCAAAAGCTATTTATGAGAGATGCTTTATCAGTTTTTTAACTTCCAATATGAATTCTAAATATTGTTAATTTAAGTTGTTAGGGCATCCTGAGTGTTTGTGTAAACTCGAACCATCCGTCAGATGAATCATCTTCAAATATTTACGTGTAAAATGAAATAAGAAAATTCTAGGCAAAAATGAAGTCCTTTTTAATCATTAAATATTCAAACTAAGTTGTCATTGTTCTTGCTCAACTGTTCATGGTTAGTCATGAAAGCTCCAACACAATATGCAAGCCCGTCAATTTATCCAGGTTTCTCTCATTTGAGCAGCTGAATTGCGGGCAAGTATTAGGCTTTCCACAGACTCCAACTTCTCAATGCAAAATATGTGATTCAATTGGTAGACTGACATAAATAAATTACATCTCTTCTCCCATCTGGACCAAATTTCACATTGAAATCCAAAGTTTAAACCCCAATACTAAATATAAATAGAAACTTAATTTGTTTTGTTATTAGGCAATAAAAATATAGTGGGAGATCAATATAACACAAAATGTCTTTTTGTATCAAACCAAACAAATCCACTTTCCCAACTTCCCATAAATACCCTCTTCTCATTTTACGACTTTTCTCACTCTTCTCAATTTTTCTTTTACTCGTGTCAGTGGGGTATATTCAAGGGCGTGCTAGCATTTCTTGGGGGAATTAAAAAAATTTGGGTGGAGATATATTGAATGAGAAGAGGATGAAGATTGCTTTTGTTAGTTTTGATCAATTTCATGCCGTGGATGTCAAGTTCAAGTTCAAATATGAGACACATTTGAATAAACATTTGGATTATGGAAACTTTTTAAGGTGTCTCTCTCTTTTTGCTAAATTCTAATGTTTGGACTAATTCACAATTGAAGTAAGGTTGAGGGTATTCCCACAATTAATCATTTTGCCTCATTTTACATGTCATATTTTGGCTAGGATTTATCTGACCGGTGGTTCGATTTGCCAAAACTAATTAAGATGGTGCCATTTTTTTGCTAAATCTCAAAATTTTAGGACTATGTTACGATATCCCACATCACCCTAGTGTGGAAGGACATATAAGTGGGGGTCAACCTTCACCTTCAGCCATGGTTTTGGGTGAAGTTAGGGCTCCCTAGCTTATGTGCCTAATAATTTGGCCCGACCTGCCGGACCTGGATGGGACATGGGAAGGGGCTACCCGATGTGTGGGCTCATGGGTTGCCACCCCGGATGTGGGCCCGAGGGAGGTTGCCACCCGAAGTTGTGGGCCTTGGTGCGTGGGTTGCCACCCGCGGTGTGTCGTCCGCGGATGCATTTTTCGAAGGGGGATGGATTGTTACGATATCCCACATCGGTTCCACACCCTAGTGTGGAAGGGCATATAAGTGGGGGTCAACCCTTCACCTTCAGCCATGGTTTTGGGTGAAATTAGGGCTCCCTAGCTTATGTGCTACAATTTGGTCCGACCTGCCGAATCCGGACGGGCCATGGAAAGTGGCTACCCGATGTGTGGGCCCTTGGGTTGCCACCCCGGATGTGGGCACGAGGGAGGTTGCCACCCGGAGTTGTGGGCCTTGAGGCGTGGGTTGCCACCAGCAGTGTGCCGTCCGTGGACGTTCGGTTCGAAGAGGGATGGATTGTTACGATATTCCACATCGGTTCCACACCCTAGTGTGGAAGGGCATATAAGTGGGGGTCAACCATTTACCTTCAGCCATGGTTTTGGGTGAAGTTAGGGCTCCTTAGCTTATGTGCCTAACAATTTCTAACAGACTAACTTGCAATTGAAGTAAATGTTGTGCTTTTTCCAATAATTACCCCTTTAAAATAACATAACAAAGTACATAGAACAATGCAACTCATTTTTTTCATTTGGTTCCAATTAGTAGAAAAAAGGAAATAAAATTGATTAGTTAATTGAAGATAAAGTAAGGGGAAAAGTAAGCAATGGTAGGACCCCGTTGTACTTCAATACCTCAACTTTTCTTTCTATGATTCGGATCATAATGAAATACCAATTGACTACTTGGGTCCAAATGATGCAACATCATCCATAATGTACTCCCCCACAATGTTTGGATTTTCAAAATATGGATCTCAGGATCTGTCCTAAAATACTCGACCCAAAATTAATGCATTGTGGATCCGCTTAGTTGACCACGATTTAATTATATTAAAGTTATTGAGTGTTGAATTCACCTTTTTCTCGCTGAGTTATGTTATTTGGGTAAATTGTCCTTAAATCTTTTCGTTGCTTGGTCTTGGAATAGGATATAGCATTCAAAAGATAAAAGATTAAAAAATGACTTTTCATGTTGTATAATAGAATGTTACAAACCTGCTGTTCTAATTGCTAGCATGCCTATGCAAATCATTGTGTATCACAGTTGTGTTCTGGAAGCTGCAGCAAACTCTCTGTATTAATTTGAGTGATATTTTTGAACTCCTAATCAAATAATTATTATCTTGTGGTATTTATATGTGTGTTCATGCTTATTCATTCTTTGACATGTATAATGACTAATTTCCGTATATGTGCAGGTGTTGAATCAATTTATGAGTGGAAGGGAGAGGTATATATTATTCTGTTCATTGAGTACAATCTAAGGCCGGAGTTGAGAGTACATGATTAACTAAATTTTAAAATAAATTTAATAATTTCTCTCTTTGAATAGATACAAACTGATTCTGAAGAACTTCTGATAATCAAGACAAGGGAATCTCTTCTAGAGGCTTTAACAGAGCATGTAAAGGCAAATCATGAATATGAGTAAGCATTACCTCCTTTCTTGCTGTGGATTAAAAGTTGTGACTTGAGGAAAAATATAATTCCTGAGTTGGTGCAGTACCAGAATATGATTTCATATGATACGTAATGTTGGAGTTATTAGGATAGCTACAAGAAGATATAAATGAGAATTGGATTCAGAATTTTTAATACGCTGTTCTTTTATCCATTGCTCTATTACATAATTATTCATTATAATTTGATTATGAACCTGCATGTTCACATAAATTTTGGTGCTATTAATGTGATAAAGGGAAATGAAACCTCTAAGTTTGTATGAGAAAGATAAAATGTATAATGTGTTACTCCCTCCATCCCACGTATTTGTACACTTGCGTTTTTATGAATATTAAGAAACTTACTTTTTTGATTTTATTGATTTTTTAGGGATAATTTGGTTCTTTCAGGTAATAAATAAATTATACAGTTTGTTATATGTGTTAAAAAGAGATGACAATTTTGAAATTAAGCGCACTCTTGAGGTTGTGATTTTGAGTAACATTTACTTTTTTTGGTGTGAAAATATGTATGGGACAAACGAAAAGGAAGTGTGAATATAAGTATGGGGCGGTGAGAGTATTATATACTCGGTGATTTAATTAATTCATTCTCAGATCTGTTGGAAGAGAAAAAAGAACATCTGATTTGACTGTAGCATGACTTAATAAAAATTTCAACAGATTTCAAACTGCAATTAGTTTAAGCAGATTTTCATTATAAATACAACTATAATCGAGGATAATTTACGTAATTTAAGGTTGCAAATGATGTACTATATGAACAACAGATATAGAGAATTGAGTCACCTTGCACATATCACAATCTAAAGCTAAAAATGTTAAGGTAAGGGCATCTATTAGCTTTTCTTTTTGTTCATTGACTCTTTAAAGGGAAATGGATGTGTTGTATTTATATTAAATCATTGTGCTTGTGGTGATAAATTCTTATTTTTATTGCTTTATTACTTGGGTTGTTAGAGTAAAGAGTATTTTTGTTAATATACTGCCAATGGGCTTTATTATTTGGTAGAATTAGGTTTAGCTTTCGACTCCTATTCATATGGTTGTTATCCTTATAGTCATCACTGAAATTGATATCCTGCCATATGGTGTGCAGGAATTATTGTTCTAGTTTATTTCAAGTATTTATATTGTCATGTTAGTTTTCTGGTTCTTTAACCTTACTTAATCATGTGCTTTGGAAAGTTGATTATCATTTAACATGTGGCATACGTAAAAATAAATATGTGATAGTTTCATTGTTGGAGATATTTACAACCTTAAGTCTTGAAATCTGATGTTCTATTTATGTTGGTAAAATGAATTCCATTGCTTCTTATCTCACGCTTTTGAACCCTGTCTCATTGTGATTGTCTAGCCTTAGTAGCGCTCTTTTCTTATTCTTGTTAAGATCACTGTTCCAGATCTTATCTGTCAAAATTGTGTTAGTAAATTATTGGATATTGATCAAAATGAATTTTCTTTAGCAATTTGATAGTTACAATCCCTCATGTGGAGCTATGTTTCTTTATTTTCTCGTAGGGTGCCTGAGGTGATTGCCCTGCCCATAACGGGTGGCAACATGCAGTACATGGAGTGGATTAAGAACAGCACTAAGGACTAAGCAAAGTGCAGTATGGGATTTGATTAAGTTACGTCGACTCTATCATAAAACGTCGCTTCATTGTGTATTCTCAATACTTGCACATTGTATACCTCCACGAATGTTTGGATAATTACTTTCAATGTGTTATGGATGTTTTCCTTAATGAATGAACAGTTTTGATTGAATACGACCTGCATGTTTTTTTCCAGTTCACATTTCTGTTTCATCACCATGTGTTGATGCATGTAAATTTATGTGTTCTACTACTTTAATAAACATCACTTGTAATACTGCTGACTTCTTGTTATTTAGCTCATAAGATCACTCCCCTTAGAAGGCTAATACTTATGAAGAACATCATTATCACACAATTCTCCTTCAGATGTCAGGAACACGGGGCAAGAAAATCAGTGAAAAGGTACCAATAATTGGTGCCATATTTAAACGACCTATTTAGATTAGATGCAGCTACAGAGTCTCCTGATAAGCTATGGAGACAGACAAATTATGATTAAATGGCAGCCATGCTCAGCACTCTTCTAGCGCGTGGTCATGGACAATCGGTTACTATCAATAACCCATATAAACACAACATACCGACTAGCAGACATACTTATCTGACCAACAGCAAGAGTGGTACTCATGCCCAACATATGGTTGACATAATATAGTAATGTGAGATACAACGCATGAACAATATAAATTTGATTATCAAATTATTTATACAACCTGCTACTGATGATTCATCAACCATTTACATTTACAATGTTACATTGGCAATTAATGACTCATCTAATCTACAAATGTGTATCCTTGCCATGTATACTTCGCTGGTTCTTAACATTTCCGCACCACTGTATCTGTGATATCAATGTCGAAGTCAATATAATCTAACAATATAGTGCGTCTAGGCTTGAGCCTCGCCTGAGGGCGCCTCAGGAGCGCACCAAGAATACAAAAGGGTCGAGATATCCCCACTAAACTCGTTTTAGAATTTAATGCTGCAATGTTCACTTGTGAATGCTCCAAATTCCATTCAGGTAATTATTTCAGTGTGTATTGAGAAAGATCCTTCACCAGTTCCATGAAGCTATTCTCTTCACTATTCTAACACATACCAAATACTCTTGTTTGATGCCGCGGCACATGCAATGGATGGGGAACATACCGGTAGATAGTTTCCAATGAGTTACATCTGCCTTCAGCAAGGAGATCGTTCAATGTTTGCGACAAGCGTGTATCAGGAGAAAATCAAAAGAACAGAACATACAGTACAAATGAAGGAAGAAGATGAAAAATATAGCAATAGCCAACAAATACTGCAGGAAAATATATAGTAGTCATCATCAATCTATGTTGCAGCCAAACAAAATACACAAGCTCCCGAACCATAAAAGCTCGTCATTCGTGAACATACACTATACATTAAGAGCGAAAGACCACAAGAATATCCATGTTTGTACCATAATTCAAATAAATTAAGTCTCAGTTATATCAGAGAGAACATTTAAGTATTTGAAAAATAAAGATTTTTTTCACATTTACGATTCTTTCAATCAGCAAGGCAGAAGAGAACTAATATGTGACTTCCTTTTTGTCTATATTAAAATACCAAGGTCTAACTTCCTTTTTGTCTATATTAAAATACCAAGGTCTATTCAAAGTGGAAAAGCTTAAAAGACATAGTTACCTCAAGTGATTGGTCATACACAATTTCATAACCTGCAATTGCGTTTTCTATTAATTATTAATATATATATATATATATATATATATATAAGAAATTAAAAATAAAATTAGAAAATAATTAAAAAAAAATGCTACTTGAAGTCTTAGAGAGCTAAAAAGTAATATATTTAGGCAAACAAGTAAGAGCTAAAAAGTAATATATTTAGGCAAAAACTTGTGCGCCCCCGGGGACACGCCGTGTCCCCATGGGAACACAACCCTCCCCCTCCATATTCTATTAAAACCTACGTATTGCTAGGGGTTTAAATTGCAAAGGGGCACGGTGTCCCCGGGGGCACAAGAGCCTCACTCATATATTTAAAGGTCTGGCACACACAACATTGGTAGTTGAACAGAAGTAAGATGGAAACAAACATTCAGGCACAACATCATCAACATCAAAGACTTGTCTTTTATATACAAGCTTTTTGACTGTTAGAAGTAGTTTCATCAGAAGAATTCTGAGTAACTTAAGATATTTACTGTAAGCAATTGTGTTTCTTTATGTCCTTTCTGTTTCCCTTGAAAAAAGTCTTTTACACACAATAATAACAAATAAAAATATTAATTTTGGTGAATAGAATCAAAATAATATGTGATATTAACATATAATTTACCCCAATATTCACAAATAGAAAGGCCAATATCTTTAATTCTTGAAAATCAATACACACACCGACTTTGATCACCAATATAACAGAAAATGTGGTTGGTATATATATATTTCACAATTCACAGGACACCAATATGCACTAGTTATCAAGAAAAAACATTCAAAAGTTTAAAATTTGGAAGCAGTTGAGCAGACTTGGTACCTGACCTGAAATCAAATAAGTAGTAAGCAGGTCGAACGAACCGAGTTTCTCAAAGTGCTGCTAGTTCTTCGTCGCCTACAAGTGAATGAGTTAGTTTTCTTTGAATTCATCTAAATCTTCTCAAGTCAGCAACCAAATAAACAAACAAAGAAAATTATCACCTAGTATAACATATGAAAAGCTAGAAGGTGAGAACATACAATTTGTGCATCCTACCAGTAAGCATTACTGGAGAAATTCAACGCTGAAACTTCAATTTTTTTACCCTCACAATACCATGATGTAATGTTGACATGGTACGGCTATCTGGCTCTATTCCGTTAGATGTCATCTCATTCACTAGGGTTAAAGCCTTTTCGGTATCTCCCTGCTTGCAATAACCAGATAAGAGTGCTGTATATGCAACTGTATCAGGTAGTAAACCTTTTTCAATCAATTCATTGAAAAGGCAAACAGCATCTTGAAGATTGGACGATTTGCAGTGACTGTCAATGAATGCAGTGTAGCAAATAACATCAGGTTTTAGTTCCATGTCCCTAATTTCACCCCAAAAAGATGATGCCACCTGATTTACTTTCCTGTTTCTTTCCTCATTGTATTGAGATTGGGCCCTTCTCCAACTCACTTGAGAATGCCCATTGTACTGAGATTGAGCTCTTTTTAGACTTACTTTAGAATGCCCATCAACCAATACTTTATAAGTTATGATGTCAGGCTTAATGCCCCTTTCCTTCATATCATTGAAAAGAGCAAACGCTTCTTGCAGACGACTCACCTGACAATAACCATTCATCATCATAGTATACAAAATAAGATCAGGAGACGATCCCATTCTTATCATTTGGTCAAATACCCATTGGGCCTTTTCCATATCTCCAGCACGACAAAGAGCAGCAATGAGTTTGTTATACATTGTCTTACTAGGGCCATCACCAGATGAAAGCATAATTTCAAAGACCTTAACAGCTTTGTCATTTTCCCCTTCCAAACAGAGGCTGCTAATAAGTTTTGTGCACAAATTCCTACTTAAAAGAATTCCTTCACTGAATAATCTAATGAATTGTTTGAATCCATTAACTGCCATGCTTGATCCACAGTATCCTTTAACCATGGAAGCATAGTTTTCTATGTTCTTGTCTTCCAAGTCAAAGAAATACTTTTCTGCTTCCTTCACTTTTCCTCCGAGACATAGGCCTTCAATGATCACGTTGTGTGTTGCAGTGTTGGGGGTGAAGCCTTGGCGTTTCATCTTATCCAGAAGAGAAGACACCTCATCCATAAGACCATTCCGAGATAATCCACCAGCAAGAACAGTATAAGTAATAATATCAGCTTTAAGACCCTTATCATTCATTTCCTTGAATAAATTTACAGCATCAAAAATATTTCCATGGAGACAATGACCATTTAACAAAGTAGTATAATGGACAACATCTGGTGTCAACTTCTTAGACCTCATGTTAAAGTCAATCTAACACATCAAAAATAACTTCTTGTTGAGAGACATTAGTGATTAATTGGTCTCCAGATTTGACTTCTTCTTGAGAGACATTATGTGTTAAAGTCAATCTAACACATTGAATATTTGTTGTTGCTAAATTAATTATGGATCATGGGTATACTTGAACGACTGAGACAATAACTAAGACGCTTAAGGTGTTAGAGGAAACTTCTAGCTTGGTGGTGAGCTCTAAGAAGTCAAACCTCTTCAGTGTGGGAATTTTGGGTGAACAACTGTCCCAAATAAAAAAGTTCTTCCTTTTGAGATGGGAACCTTGCCAGCAAAGTACTTGAGGATCCATTTGACTAGCAAAAGAACCAAGGTAACTCAGTTTGAATTTCTTATGAACAAATTAAATAGTTTGATTAAAACTTGGTCTTTCAAGTTACTTTCATATGCAGAGAGGCTGGAACTTATATCCACGGGGATATATGGGATATGACTTTTGGGTGTTCCATGGTGAGGCTGCTATCAAAAGTTATCAGAAGAATAGAAAGAGTGATTAGACACTTTCTATGGGGTGTCAAAGTATAGTATGGTGGGATGGGAGGATGTAGTGAAACCAAAACATGCTTGTGGTTTGGGTTTCAGAGACATAAAGGATTGGAGTGATGCATTACTTTTCATTTAGAAACCAATTCCTTGTGGGTAAAATGGCTATATGTAGTTTACCCTAACAATCAGCATTGGTGGACTGCTACAATGGGAGCTCACTCTTCGTATGGTTAGAGGAACTTGTTACACATAGAGATAGATTGAAGGCATCTCAAGTGGCCAACTCGCAGCACAGATATAGTTGGAAAAGTGTATCATATCAGGCAAATTATGTAGTAGTAAGGTGTACAACTTACTAAAATATCCTAAACAAGGCGAAACCTCTTTCATCTATAAGTTCATTTGGCACAAATGGATATTGAGAAAACATAGTGTGAGGCTCTAGTTACTCCACAGAGGAATGCTTCTTACGAGGGACAGGTTGTGGACTAGAGACGATGATAAGGATTTTGGATTTTGTGTTGGATGGCTAGAAACATGTTCAACAACATATTTTCTTCCTGTGCCCCTACTTTGATCAGACTTGGTAGATAATTTTGTAATGGATAGGGTGGAAAGGAAGTTTTAGCACACTACCTATAGTGATAAGTAAAGTCTACAAAGATACTAAGGGTACAAAGGAAGTTTTAGCACACTACCTGTAGTGATAAGGAAAGTATACATTGATACTACAACAAAACGTTTCTGGGTGAAGTGGATTAATGCGGTTTACATAAAAGGAACATGCCTACTACTAGTCCAACTAGGATTGTACTCGTCCTTTACTTGGAAAGCTCTCTTAAAAATGAGAGATAAGATTACCAGGTTAGTTGGGCATACCCGCCATGGATAGAGCTGATGGAGAAATGTTTTATGCACAATAAATTCCATCCATCAATGATGTATGACCACCTCAACAGAAGGGACCGGCTAGAAGCAACATTTGTATACAAGCAGTTATGGCACAAACATATCCCTAGGAAGCATAGCATTAGACTCTGGCTCTTACAAAGACACTCACCAAAGACAGGATTTGGAGCCAAAATGAATACACTGAGTGTGGATTATATGTAGGAACAACTGAAACTCAATCGCATTTTTCTTTGAATGTCCTTACACAACCCAAGTGTGGAACCACATCAAAAACTGGTTGGGATGGCATAGACAGTTTAATTCTGTAGCAGCTGCTATGAGAAAGATTTATAGAGACACTAGGAAAATGGATAAGAGGAGAAAGTTACTACTCACCGCTCTTTCAGTAGTAATTAACTCCATCTAGATGGAACGGAAGAGACAACTCTTTGGACACGGATTGAGAACTACCTCCGGTACAATTGAAGCTATTAAGATGCAAATCTGCTCCTTGTTCCTAAACTTCAATGTAGCTTATGATTGAGGGGCAACCCTTTGGACGTAAGGTAATTATTAGATGTAATAATGTACTTGTACATTATAATCGATTGTTTCTAAAATAATAATTTACCAATTTCAGATACTACAGCAAAACCTAAAGTAAGAAGTCTCTTGTACATTACAATAGCTACAATCATATACCAAATATAGATAAAAAAACTATTACCAAATTAAGTAGTAGAGAAGATCAAGTTGGAAAATGCTAGGACTTACTTGAATACTAATACTATAAGCAGTTGAGTTTATTATAACTTAATTTGTATTTGAGGTGCATGCCAGACATTGTATTTTTGTATATTGTAACAGTTGGTTTCTGAAATTTATAAAATTCACTATTTTCAAAAAGAAATACGCAAACAATTTTTTTCTCCATTATTTCGGGGAGTTTAATGAATTGTTACTTAGTGTTTTTTTTCTTTTTTCTTTTTAAGAATACTTTTTCTTGTTTTGTATCTTACATTTTGCTTTGAAAATTTATGTTTTAACTTATTCGGCTTGAAATGTGCTTTGAAGCTATCTTTATTGAAGGGGAAGATTGATACTAAAAAAAAAAGTTAAAAGAAGATTGTAGTTAATCTTGAGAAGAAGAGTATAAAAATGGATGGATTTAACCAATACATGGATATTATGTGAATGAATATGCTATGGTTCCTTTTTCACAACCTAGAGGTTACATGAATGAAAGTAACTATGATTATAACTGTTTAATAAATCAAATTCCTACCCATGACTACAATGAAGGAAGCTATGATAAATGACCATATGTTTAAAATGAAAATGCATTCCAACCTCATCAAGAATACATTTGTTCGCCTCAAATGTCTTACATCAAAATTCCTCCTACACTTCAAAAGTAGATGGAATCATCCTTCATAGGAGAAAGTGAAGAGAGAATAAAAAAGTAAAACTCTTGTTTATGGCACGACTTGATAGGGGGGTTTGGTTTGTCGGTGTTTCTTGAAGCTCTTTTAGAACCATGAATTTGCTCCTCGATTTCGTCAATATAAGTGAATCCATCATTCCCACATATTATTGCATTGATCGGTGTATTATTTTTTAGTGTTCTTCAAATTGTTTATGAATAGAAATAATTGGCTCCTATAATTGTTTCTGCATGTTCATAGGGCCGGACAAGATCTTATTCTTCTATACATGATTTCCTCTTAAAGAAATCACCGAATGCCGGAAAATGGTATGATTACAAGAGAAATTACAAGGAAAGCACTCTTTAAGTGAGTACTCCAAGAGAAAATAAGAAACATGCAAAAACTTGGTAGCAAATCTCACATAATACTTGACTTTCTTCCTACTTGGAATATAAAGAAAAGACAAGAAGTTTTTTTAGTGGTGGTTGCTTCCTTTGACAACTATAACAAACTCACAACTATTTTTCTTCACTTATTAAGCAGGGTATAATCTTCTAGCCTTAGTGGTAGACATTTGATCCTTGTGGTTCCTCGTCGAAGTGGGGCCATGCTCAGTGAGCGGGTTGTTGTTGGGCTGAATGGTTTGGATTTGAGTTACCGTAGATTAAATGTCGGTGGATTTGGTGTACAAAATAATTTAGTTGTTAAGTTTGTGAATTCTCAATGTTTAACATATATGGTTCAAATTGTGTTTTCATATATCCCCTCAATTCTAATACATTTTTCACCTTTCTTTTATAAATTAAAAATAAATAGTGTATTGAAAAGAGAGAGTAGTAATTTTGGAATTTCGGAATAGTTCGGTAAAGTTTCAAGTGTCTGTATTATTGAAAAAAAATAAGTGTGATCATCTATTTTATTTTCACCTATACTTGTAATACACATTCCGTGTGTTGCACGGTCACGCGTTTTTATAAAAGAAGTATATGTTCACTTAAAATTTATCTGAATTGGAATTTATATGATACAATCCCTCAATCCATGCTATGTAGCGCATTTTAAATATATAACGAAAAAAAGTAGCGCCAAATATTGACCCTCAATCCATGCTACATAAGTTCCTTTTTAACAGTAGGAAGATCTGGAAATAGTGTATGTTAAATATATAATGTAAGAAAGTATTGACAAATATTATGGGGCATTTAGAAACAGGGATTAAAATTATTATGTATTGCATCTTGTATGATTTGTTAATGTTAGAACCGAAAAGTGAAATGAATCGATATTGGAATTGCTAAAAAAATATTACTCACACGTAATTTTACTTTTCTCAATTTACACAGATTCTATTAATAAATAAAAAAATAAAAATCTAACAGATCATTCACTTAAAAATGTTACTCCCTCCGTCCCGGGTATTTTTACCCATTTGTACGGGCACGGAGATTAAGACGTTTTATTTTTTTAATATATAATGTAAGAGAAAGTAAGGATAAATTAGTAATTTAAAAAGAAAAAGTGAATAAAGTTATTGAGAATGATGAATAAAGTATATAAAAGTAATTAAAGTTGTTGGGATTGTAAAAAGTAGGTAATAAAATATTATATATTTTTGCCAAAAATGGAATGGGTAAAAATACGTGGGACACCCCAAAATAGAAAGTGGGTAAAAATACGTGGGACGGAAGGAGTATTATATTTTTTAAAAATGAAAACTACCATTTATAAAATTCTATAAACCTCCCTAAAAATTACATTTCTACCCAGGCATAATTTGATTACACTTATTTCAATGAATTATAAGAGTGGCTCTAAGTTATTTTAATGAATTATAAGAGTGGCTCCCTAAAACCTTATATATATATTTCTCATAAATTAATTATAATCGAACCAATTATTAATTTCTCATACGAAGTATTTCTAAACTAAATAATCAAATTAAATATTAAGGAATATACTATTTTAATTTTTATTAGTTTGACAGATATAATATTTTAATGTATAATGGGTAGTTGTAAGGGTTGACAGTGGGTAGGATAATGATGAGCGTTTTCTTTGCATGCAAAATTAATTCCCAAGTATTAAGGATATCAGTTGCAGCTTAAGAAAGCGACCAAGTTAAATATAAAACTCAAAGGACGATATATTATCAATTTAATTATTTACAAAATTAATTAAGACAAGGCAATTAAGTTTAAGGATTTAATTATTAAACTACTAAGCAGAATTAATAAATAACAATTAAAATAAAATAAACACTATAAGTAACGAAAGTGACTCAAGAGAAAGAATAGGTAGCTCTAGGATAATCCAGTTTCACTCATTAATTTCCCTTTCGTATATCAATGTCCGACGTTGCCTTGTGGAATATGTACGCATACTAAGCCATGCATATTTACTCTATAGACACAAGCAAACATGCGTATAACACGTGTGAATAATCTTGGAGCAAGAGATAAAACGTTACCCCCCCTTTCTAGGTACTATCAGTATCAATTATTTCACCCTAGGATTGGTACTCTAACCCGATATGATCTCCCTTTATAGGTACTATGAAATTAACCTCTTTATCCTACTTATTAACCTGAATTCAATTCAATTAACAAGTATTCATGTATGGTAGTTCTAATAAAGCTTCGGAGCCCCCTCACTTAGAATCATAACATGGAATCCTGCTCAGCAGTGAACACACTCAATCAATAACAAAGATATGTATTCAGACTCTACATAACAGTTAATGATGCATAAAACAACTCTAAGTATTAAAAACACATAGTCATATATAAACTAAACCACAAGTAGTGTTGTACGGAGTATACACACGAAAGTTCAATTAATTCATAAAAACCTTCAAAACCCTAGATCTACCAAAACGGTTCTAGCTCATGATGTTCTGAAGAACAATTATGAGGGTTGGGTAGATCTTACCCATATATCCAAAAAAATACAAGATAAATTAGAAAATGAATAAAACCCTAGATGTGGATGTCGCCGCGTCTTTCTCTATCTTGAATCCTCCTCTTGGTTTTCCTCTTGATTCCACAAAAAAATCTTCAAAGTGATGGATGTATGAAGGAAAGGATGTGGATGATGGTTGGGGGTGATCACCCCTTGTGAGGTGTAGGATGATTGTGTTGCGGTCGTATATGAATAATGATGTGATCTGCATCCCTTTTTATACTTGTAAGCTCTCCTTATTGACCTTGGATGAGCTTTTTCTTAGAAAACACGAAAATACACGCTACTGGGGGTACGAAATTACCAAAAATAGGATTTTGTGTCCCCGCTCGACCTAGAGCAGGTCCAGCGGGATTGACCTTGGTCAAGCGGCAGTGCGCAGTCTCACCGAATCACTGTTTCGCGTATAACTTTCACATCCGAGCTCCGATTTAAATGATTTTTGTATTCAAGCGATCCTCTCTTCCTTGGCTTTCTATACATATAAAGAACTCAAAGAAAATGTAACATTTGAATATGTAATAAGTCATACAATGCGGCACAGTCGTGCTGAGTAGAAACAACTTGCGTGACGTCACTAGTTTAATCATAACTTTCTCCTTTGGAATCCGATTGAGGTGTTCCTTATGCCAAAACGATCCTCTCTTCTGTAGATTTCTACTCATATATCATACTTTTAGTTCAGAACTCTATAAGAACACATAAAAATTACACAAGTTGGACGTGCATTTTTCAGCATTCCTACACAAGTTGCACATTTTCTCCAACTTTGCACTTTTGATCCTTTTTCCACCTAAAACACAATAAAACACCTCAAGTGCACCTTTTTCTTATATCAAATATAAGATACTTATGCTAATATATGACAATAATTCCTATCAAAAATTTATTAAATTGGACACTAAAACACGCTTATTTTCACTCTCATCAAACCCCCAAACTTACCCGAGGCAACAAAATAAAAATAAAGAGAAAGAGAGTAAGAAAATTAGCAGGAAAATAAGGACTACGACCAATACTCCATTCACAATACAATTGTCCTCAACTTAAATTATGAAACTCTCATTACATGTATTAATCAATTCAAAGCATACAAGTTAAGACAATCACCACCAATTCAAATGCTATATTCACATGCTCTCATGAGAAGTATATATCACTCGCACTTAAGTGTAAAAGATGTATACTTATGTGTTATGGTGTTTACGCTCAAATTCAATTCAAGTGCATGCATAACCATAATCTTGCCAAATATCTCAAACTCTCCACCACTTAAAAGGTATGACTCGATAAGGGGATCAAAAAGGACTTTTCTTTTGGATGTAATGTTGGCTCTTTAGTTAAGGTAGGAAATATATGGATAATGTGAATCAAATAGTAGAGAACTACAGCTGATTGATCACTTCAACTTTCATCCTCTCTTTCTTTTCAATGCAAACGATTTTCATTCCTTCTTCACCTTCAAGCACAATATTTTTTTTCTTCTCTTATTTTTTTCTCATCTTTTCCTTTACTTGAGGTACTAGTTTCGGGCACTACCTCTCATATCCTCCATTGGGTACTAGATTTAAGCACTACCCTAGGGTGTTTGATTCAATGGAGTACTAGATTTAAGCACTACTCCACGATTTTTCTTAGATGCATTTTCAAGCTCAATCATTGTTTTCAACACCAATTTCATTCCTTCCCAAACTGTTATCAAACTCTATCAACACACTTTGAAAAACTATTAATTTTCGTCATGATAGAATCAAGGCTCAAAAATTTAGAAGCTCAAAGTGGCTATTTCTCATAGGCTGTCAAAGAATAAGGTTTTTAGGCTCAACGGGACTAACTATGGATAAACAACATTCGGTAGGGAATTATTTGGCTAAGTGACTTATAAATTCAAAGATGGCCTTAAATCATCTCCCATCATCTAACATAACATGTAGTTTCAAGTAAGACAAGAGGCAAGTTCTAGAATACACACACAAGAATGATACTCACCAGAAAAGAAATATCATGTGATTATGTAACATGATCAGCAAGGCTCAAAATCTCACATGGGTTTTTAACAAGTAACAGAGCACTTTTCATAGTAAGTAATATCCCACATGTACACATAGAACTTCATACTACAATATAACTCAAGTACACTTCCTTCATTAATTTCAAAAGCATATGAATTTTCAGGCACAATTTAAACAATATAAGCTCACATGGATCACCAAAAATATAAACTCAATCCTTCCACTCCATGAATTTAAAGCACACATAAAAATTAGAAAAAAGAAACGAGGGCACTTGATTTCTACTTCAAATTATGCACGAGCTCCTCGAGTTGTTCAACTCGGTCAGTTCAAAGCCTCAGTGTAGAACTCATCTTGCCACTCTTTTACCTTTTCTATCATCAAAGCTCAACATACCTCATCATCACAAATTCATCAATAATAAAATAAGAGATACCAAAAAAATTTTAAA
This sequence comes from Pogostemon cablin, assembly GCA_023678885.1. Taxonomy (NCBI): domain Eukaryota; kingdom Viridiplantae; phylum Streptophyta; class Magnoliopsida; order Lamiales; family Lamiaceae; genus Pogostemon; species Pogostemon cablin. The sequence continues at coordinate 13,849,293 of CM042993.1, forward strand.
AGACGAATTATTAACTCGACCACTATACTAGGAAACACACAACACAACACACTAAATATTAGGTTAGTTACAAAAAATAGACATACCAACACTGGTTAAAGTATTAATATGCAACAAAAAATCAACCTCCTAACAAACAAACAACCAACGAAAGGAAAAATTATACCCTCGGTGCTCATAAGATGAGGTAAGTACATCACACTTCCCAAACTTAGTAAAAACATGAGTCAAAACTAAGTTTGAAAAGAGATGTAATTGCCGAAACGTGAGCACCTCAAATATATTAACTCATCACTCACACAAAAGAAATAACAAAGCAATAAAACGGAAGGGACAAGCCCCCAACAGACGCTCATGTTTAACGTCGGAGAGTCACGATGGAATACCACTTTTTAAACTACTGGATCAGAGGACGGTCTTTCGCATTCTCACCTTCAAGTACTTTCTTTCCCTCTTCTTGTCTACACTCAGCACCTCACCTTTCTTAGTCACAAAAATATAATCCTCATAATTTTCTTCCTCCCATGGCTGTCTGGACTCCTCCTTGTCAATCTTCCACTCAAATTCAAAATCATCTGACCTATTAAAATTAAGATTAAACAAGTTAGAAATCACATCTATGCTCTCGCATGATTGATTCTCCATGATCATCTTCATTGCTCTATCAAGAGAGAAAACTACATCTTCATTATCCATCTGCAATCTAAGCTTTCCTTCTTGAACATCAGGTATAAAGTTCTGTATGGAAACAGGAGTCGAAAAGTGTTTCTCGACCTGATTGATCTGGTCGAGCAGGGTGAAAATGGTCGAGTGGGGTACATGTAATCTGGTTCTGGATGTTCAGATCCACAGACATCCGCTTGACCTCCACTCGACCTATATGGTTCGGTCGAGTAGATTCTTCTTGGTCAAGCGGAGACCCTGTAATCTGATTTTGATTGTTCTGCTCCACAGTGGCTGCTCGACCGTTGCTCGACCTAAGGATTTGGTCGAGCGGTGGTCGAGCGGGGACACTTCATCTCTATTTTTGTCCACTGGTATCATTGGACCTTCGTACTACGTTCCTGACCTCAATGTGATGGCTTTGCACTCTTTCGGGTTCATTATGCCTTGAGACGGGAATATTCTTTTCTCCAACATTTGTGTCAATTGATTCATATTCCCGATCATCTGCCCCATAATAAAAGTAAGGTCCTTCAGCTGCTTAGACATATCTGAATGGGTAGAATTCATAGTAGCCTCGATGCGGTCAACTCTTACATCATTCATTGTCATGTATCGATTGAAGGTATATTCGACACTCTTCACTTCTTGCTGCTGGATTCTAGGCCTCCTTTGTATCAACTCTGTAATCTGCTTCTGCTGGGACTCTAGTAGCTCGTTGATATTAGCTAGACTAGAGATGATCTCATCATTCCTATTCGACATCACGTTTGATGTTCAACTTGTGCTACCTTGCCAAGTACATATGATCCGCTTACTCTTTCCGTAGGCCAGTCACGTGAATTCATAGAGATATCTTCAAACAAATTTTCTGCTTCAAGTGCTATCTTAGATAACAACGCTCCTCCTGATGATGCATCAATAAGAATGCGCGACTCACAATCCAATCCATAGTAGAAGATACTTATATACTGAGCCTTAGACATTCCATGCTGTGGACACCGCCTGAGCATGTCTTTAAACCTGTCCCACGCCTCATAAAATTTCTCACCCCAATTCATAACAAATTGGGTAATGTCTTGCTGCATTCTAAACTCCTTAGAGGGTGGCATGTATCTCTCCAAGAACTTCTGCTGCAGTTGGTCCCATGTTGTGGCATCAAAAGTCTCATACCATTCTTCTGCCCTATTAATCAAAGAAAACTTGAATAGGGCGATCCGTCTAGCATTATCATTAGCTCCAGCACCCTTCTGAGTATTTGCATAACCAAGGAATCTTCTGAGATGCTGATATGGTTCTTCAAAACAATCTTCAGAAAAGGGATTCTTCTCTACCATGTTAATAAGAGCGGGATGTATCTCAAAATCATCATCTTCCCCCTTGCTCCTATCAACCCCATGTTGCAAATCCCATTGTAAGTGAAAATTCACGTATGACAACATTATTCGGATTCTGCCTTGCTCCGGTCATGTTTAGCTCTGTGTGTTATTTGTTCTTTTCCTTCCTTTCCTTTTCCTAGTGCACAAGTACCTCAGAAAAATTCAAGGTTAGATCGAAATAAATAATCACAAATAGAAGTCTTAATCAAACTAGAAATAATAAACTAATAATAACAGCCATCCCCGGCAACGACGCCAAAAACTTGATGAGCGTTTTTTTGCATGCAAAATTAATCCCCAAGTATTAAGGATATCAGTTGCAGCTTAAGCAAGCGACCAAGTTAAATATCAAACCCAAAGAATGGCGTATTATTAATTTAATTATTTATAAAATTAATTAAGACAAGGCAATTAAGTATAAGGATTTAATTATTAAACTACTAAGCAGAATTATTAAATAACAATTAAAATAAAATAAACACTAAAAGTAACAAAATTGACTCAAGAGAAAGAATAGGTATCTCTAGGATAATCCAATTTCACCCATTAATTTTTCTTTCGTGTATCAATATCCGACTCTATCTTGTGGAATATGGACGCATCACTAAGCCATGCATATTTACTCTATAGACACAAGCAAACATGTGTATAACACGGTGAATAACCTTGGAGTAATAAGAGATATAACTTCACCTCCCTTTCTATGTACTATCAGTATCATTTATTTTCCCCTAGGATTGGTACTCTAACCTGATATAATCTCTCTTTATAGGTACTATGAAATTAACCTCTTTATCCTACTTATTAACTCGAATTCAATTCAATTAACAAGTATTCATATATGACAGTTCTAATGAAGTTTCGGAGTCCCCTCACTTAGAATCATAACATGGAATCCTGCTCAGCAGTGAACGCACTCAATCAATAATCAAGATATGTATTCAGACTCTACATAACAGTTAATGATGCACAAAACAACTCTGAGTATGAATTAAAAAATGCATAGTCATATATAAACTAAACCACAAGTAGTGTTGTACGGAGTATACACACTAAAGTTCAATTAATTCATAAAAACCTTCAAAACTCTAAATCTACCAAAATTGTTCTAGCCCATGATGTTGCAAAGAACAATCATGGGGGTTGGATAGATCTTATCCATATGTCCAGAAAATACAAAATAAATTAGAAAACGAATAAAACTTTAGATGTGGGTGTCGTCGCGTCCTTCTCCGTCTTGAATCCTCCTCTTGGTTCTCCTCTTGATTTCATAGAAGAATCTTCAAAGTGATGGATGGATGGAGGAAAGGATGTAAATGATGGTTGGGGATAATCCCCCCTTGTGGGGTGTAGGATGATTGTGTTACGATCGTATATGAATAATGATGTGATCTGCATCCCCTTTTATACTGTAAGCTCTCCTTATTGACCTTGGATGAGCTTTTTCTTGTAAAACACGAAAATACAGGCTACTGAGAGTACGAAATTATCAATAATAGGATTCCGTGTCCCCGCTCGACCAAACTGCTGCAGGTCGAGCGGGATTGATCTTGGTCGAGCGGTAGTGCGCAGTCTCACCGTTTCGCACATAACTTCCACGTCCAAGCTCCGATTTGAATAATTCTTGTCTCAAGTGATCTTCTCTTCCTTGTTGTTCTATAAATATAAAGAACTCATAGAAATTCTAATATTTGAAAGTATAACGAGTCATGCAAAGCGGCACAGTCGTGCTGAGTAGAAATAGCTTGCGCGACATTACCATTTTGATCATAACTTTCTCGTTTGGAATCCGATTAAGGTGTTCCTTACGCCAAAACGATCCTCTCTTCTGTGGCTTTCCAACCATATATCATACTTTTAGTTCAGAGCTCTACAATAATAATAAAAATTACACAATTTAGACGTGTGTTTTTCAGCATTCCTACACAAGTTGCACATTTTTCTCTAACTTTGCACTTTTGATCATTTTTCTTCTTAAAACACAATAAAATATCTCAAGTGCACCTTTTTCTTACATATATCAAATATAAGACACTTGTGATAATATATGACAATAATTCATATCAAAAAGTGTTAAATTGGACACTAAAACACGCTTATTTTCACTCTCATCAGATACCCACTATTATAGGAGTACCCATACTCGTATCCATTTATATATAAACTACTCAAATCCGTACCCGTGTCATTAAAAAAATATTACGATACTCGTACTCATTCAAACCCGTTAATCAATACCCATTTATTTTACAGTTATTTATATTTATATATTTTTTCTAAATTAATATTTTAATAAAAATTATACTATTATTAATTAAATTTAAATATAATATAAATTCTAAACCATAAAATTTAATAAATATAATTAAAAAACCTTAAAACTCTTAAGAGTTGATATCCTAAACCATAAACATTAAACCTGAAACCCTAAATCCTAAACCCTAAACATTAAACCTGAAATCCTAAACCCTAATTACATGTACCCGTCTCATTTAAAAAATTTATTATGCTATCCATACCTGTTTATCAATACCTGCGGGTACCCGTACCCGTTTAATATTCATTTATTTTATATTAAAAAAATACTTTTAAATATTAACTTTTTAAGGGGTACTGTACCCGTACTTGTCATATTAAAAAAATTCATTATGATACATGTGTTCATCCCAAACTCATTTATCAATACTCGTACGTTACCCGTTCCCGTTTAATGCTCATTTATTTTATATATATTTATATTTTATTACTAATTAATTATGAAATAAATATAATATAAATTCTATTATTTTTAAATAAATATGATTAAATAAAAAATTATAACTATTAATTAACTATATATAATATATTTATATATTTTACTGTTTAAATTAATGTTAATAAATTTATAAAAAATTCATTATAATACTCGTAAACCTGTGTATATTGACCCGCAAATTACTCGTACCTGTATAGTTTTTAATTTTTTTGTGTATCAAAGTCCGTGGATTGATAAAATATGTTAAACCGATCCAACAAATTTTATATATATATATATATATATATATATATATATATATATTGATTTTAAAAAAATACATTTTAAAAAAAACTTTTATTTTTATTTGTATGATGTTTCTCTTTTATAATTTTCTTTAAAAAATTATTTATATATTAAATTAAATATGCATTATGGTATTGTATATGTATATTATAACTATGTAATTATTAAAATACATATAAGATCAAAAAGTAGAAAATTTTAAAGTAATCGAATTTAATTGAAAACGGAAATTTAAAATTAGAATTTCAGAACATAAAAAAATGAAGCAATCTACTATGTCTAAAGATATGTACATCACCAGAAATGAGATAAAAAAACCACATTGATAAGTGTGTTTGCTTCACTGTACCTTTATACATTCAACCAATATTTATAAATGTCAAGAATAAGAACACTAACAAATTTCTAGTAATATACTAATTGGCACGAAGAATATAAGCTTTCAACATGTAATCTAAACTACAAATAGAGGTTACACATTTTACTAAAACTAACTTCCACAGCTCAAGGAGAGAGAGAAATGAACGACATGAATCCAACATATTCAAACAACAACACTTCTCACACTTCAAAACACAGACAACATGATATACTAATGCAAAAAAAGAAGAAAAAAACTAAATGCCATGAAGAAGGGCTGGAATGCGTAAGCAACACTGGGGAGCTGATCTTTAAGTGGGTGAGCTGCTGGTTCATCTCCTCCTTTTGATATCATTTTTCCTTCTTTCAATCTCTGCAAAATAGTAATACCTTCTATAAAAGGTATAAACAAGTATTCATGCACAACAATACGCAATTCAAATAAGGGCTCACAGGCCAAGATAAAATAATAAAAAATAAAATAATTTAGTCCTTACATGCCACAATTATTGTCACGAACAAAAATACCTGATTCACACATAGGCTCACAGGCCAGAAAAAATTATTACTCGAAGCAAGTATGTGAAACTATTGGTATTTTAGAATGCTCACCTCTTAGCTCTAATAATTTTTTTTAACAAAATGATTAGAGCAGACTCATTTTTTATACAAAACATTACTACACATTATAGTTTATACTATCCTCATTTTTTATGGGATATATGGGTCTAACATTTTACCTCAGAAATTGGATGCGTATTTGTCTGATATATGCTTAATGCATTGTCAATAATCTGTACAACCTGCATGCATAAGTGACGTGATTAATTAAATATATCCTATAAAAGATATTGTTAATTTGTATGAGCACCATTACCCGAATTTCAGATTGTGGTACATAATTAAAGGTGCTATACTAACAACCCGTTCACTTTAGTCGCACGCTGTAGGTAAAAATTGGCAGAAGTTTTAAAAATTAGTATCAAATAAGTTGGCATGTATACTATAGTAATATGTAAAGAGATACATGTCAAATGACTATTAAAAATATGGATTTCAAATAAATTTGTACTATATGATGTGGAATTATTATTGAATTTGAATACAACCATCTATTTAGAGTATGTTGATGCTTGTAATGAAGACCTATATCAGAGAAGAACAGATAACTTAGATATGTTATGCATATTTTGTACTTAAACATGAAGAACTATAATCATGATTAGATATACACATACAAAAGAATACAGATATAGTGGCTGTCTAAGCACCATTTGATTCCACTTTTACCACCTAAGTGTAACAGAACACAATACATATTACAAATTATAAATAATTGTAACAAATCACAAAATAGGTTGATGTACCATAAACTACTCAAAGTTCTTCTATGATCAATCAACACATTAGCTTCTTTTAAAATTTAGATAATTTAATGTTCTCCATTTTTCCAAAATTATGAAGATCAATGTTTAGTAATTCATAATAAAAATACACAAACTACTGATGATGATAAAAGTATAATTTTAGTTTGATCCAACAAAAGACTGCTCAGTTCCAATATCATAAGATATATTTTATCTATATGCATGAATTCAACCATGTAAAACTAACGAAACTGCTAATGTGTTTTAAGTTGCTGAACATCTCCAGCCACATCTTTAGATGTATCAAAATTCATAGTTGACAGTATACCAGGATGTATTATGGTTGAGTACAGACTGGTGGAAAAGCTCAATGCCAATAAATCGGGATGTTGTAACAGTATATGAAATTGAGGTAACATTTTTTGATAATTTATCATCAAAGAGTAATAAGGGTAAGACACATATTTAAATTTCAAGGATGAGAAGAAAATGTGGAAGAAGAACATAGATTTACTTGAGAGTGAGAGATGACTAATGAATTTCAATTATTGAGAAGAGAATGAATGAATGATACAAATTTCCGAAGGAGGCAAAACATTTCAAATGTGAGAAGGTGAAGAATCTGATTTGCTTTCATAAATTCTTGGAATGCTTGCACATATATAAATAAAATGTGAATAAAGCTTCATCTAGAGAATACAAAGGAAAGTAAAAAATTGTTACTCATGAGGTTTCTAAGCTAATAAAGGTATGTAATAGCTAATTCCAAATAAATCCTTTATTTTTAGAGTCGGTTAAATCTCTTATCAAAATGCAAATTACATACTTTAATTATAAACCCTTTATTTTCCTAGACCTGTAAGTACTATCTTTTAGCTTCATATTTTAAAATTAAATAGTACATAATTTAATAACAATTTCACAATATATTGCTGGCAATTAAGTTAAATTAAATGAGAAAAATGAATTTAGAGTAAATAAAAATATTTAAGCGAAGGTTTAAAGTATCATACCAAATATATCGCTATCCACAGTAATGTCCCACAAACACCTGCTGAAACTAAAGTATATATGTTGGTTCAGCTTCGATATATCGCTAATCTAATTTAATATTACTTGGGAAATATGGCCATTCACAGTAATATTTGCACAATGTATTGCTCCATCCATAGTAACATAATTAAATATATTTCCATCCACAGTAATTCCTACAAATATATGGCTTTATGAGAAATGCTCCCACTTAATTTGTTGTCTATTTGGGAGATATTCTAGGCAAAAAAGTAGCAACCATGATTTGTTGTCAAACCAAGTCAGACTTAATGAATACACAATATAATAGAGATAAAATTATGATGCACTGCTTAACATGCTATGGTCAACTACTCAACTTATGGTTTTAACCAAACAAAAATATCAATTACAGCATTTAAACCCTACATAAGCTAATATTATATATGAAAATAAAAGTAAATAGTAAGATATAATTTAGGTGTGCACACGATAGACTAATTTAGTGAAAAACACGGCAGACAAACTACATAAGCTAAAACTACATATAAATTCAAGTATTATCAATGATTTGCATTATTGCCACTCATAACATAGAAATTTTTCTCTAGTAACTTTGAACTGGAGAAATAGAAAAAGAAAGCAAAATGATCACTGACCTTTCACCAGATAGAAAATCCAAATGAAGTCATTTCTTCGGTAGCTGAAATCATATAGCATGGCGAGTAACACATAACAAAACCCTTTTAAATGGAAGACTTCTATCATATTTTCAGGCATGCACAACAAAATGCAAAATAACATATAGGCTCACAGGCCAAATGAAAGACAAACCATTTTTGAAATGGTATGTTCGAACTAAACAAATCTTCCATACATTTAAAATTAACAGGTAGATCTTACAAAGTAAAAAAAGTAAGTTCACGCAAATGATATGTTATCATTGCATCCAGAAGCAATGTCATCACACATTAAATTCTAATTACCTTTCGAGGCAATGATGACAAACTCCAACTACATAACCTAAAAAAGCAAAATTGAGAACACTATAATTAAAAAAAAAAGAAAAAGAAATCCAACCACGCAATAAATAATGCCAAAAAAACAATGGATCAAATCTGTCGAATTACAATAGAAAATTTAAATAAAAAACATAGATTCAGCACATACAAATCCATGAAATTAAACTAAAAAGTATTACTCGTTTATAAACTTGCCAAATGTTAAACATTAGAATACAATTAAAATATGAAGGTAAAAAAGAAAATTATTATGTTGTAGAATGTACTTTTAATATGGCATGCTATAATGTTTATCCATAGGATCCATGTAAACCATATCCATTATATCCTACAACTTATGCCCCATCGCATAACTATAGAAATCAATGGTACAATAATATTTATTCGTGAAAAAAAAAACACATAACCCAATTTTTTTGAGAATGAAACAAAGTAAGAAAGATTACAATAAAGAATCCATGCGTTAAAAAATTGGTAACTATCCGTGGAAGAATTAGTAACTAATTAACTATCACTTTTATCTTATATAGCCTGTGCATATAAATGTATCCATATAATTTATTATTATTATCAAATTTCTAAGAAATCAATTATATAAATGTTTATATACACGTAATGTTTCCTGAAGAAAGCATTGTCAAGTGCTTGAAAAGAGCCACCAACAAATGGGTTAGGATCATGCATTATCCATCATCTGAATCCTTACACCATTTATCCCATGTTGAGACATCATATTGAAATCATCCAGCATGATGTGGTTATCCATTGATTATGCATTTCATTTCTAATCACTGAGTTATTGTAAAAAAATTTAATAAATAACAATATATAATTTTATTGGCAAATAAATTCAAGTTACATAAAAAAATAAAATCTTCATAAAATTACCTAAAGATTAATCAGAGGAAGAAATGTGGTAAGGCAAAGAAGATGAAGCATTACCCAAATCATTGATGGCCATATTATCAACAGTAGGAAATTGTGTTAATCAAAATTTTAAAAATTCAACAATAGATAAGAATGATAACCGAACAGATTCAATCAAAATTGATATATTGATGCTAAAGCAACTAAAAATTTAAACATGCAAAAATGATTTTTTTTCTAATTGGCACTGAGCACAATCAGAATATGGATTAGTTTAACCTGCCTCCTTACCTAGTTCAACCAAATTTCCTTCTTAGGAAATTGCAGACAGCAGTCTTGTGAAAAAAAAAAACCTGGCAAAGGAAAATTAATTAATTTAATTAGAGATTGATTACATTAAATGCAATAGTATGAATAAATGAATATAGAACAACAGGTATAGCTAGATATGTAGCCCAAAATCCACTTTTAATATTACTAATAGAGATAGGGTCCGTGCACATGGGAACATTAACATCTAAAAAAATATTAATATTAGAAATCATTAAAAAAAGAATATATAAAAATTAAAAATTAGAGTGTAACTTACCAATAGGAAGAATCGAACACCCAGCAGAGTTGTACAACTTGACAATAAACTTCATGTGGCGAGGGTCAAAATAAAAAGAGACAAACTTGAATCCACGTGCAGAACATAAATTAACCTTCCGATGATGTCTGATAAATAATCTACAAATAATTCCAGATGCAAATTCTATCTTGGCTTCATGAACACCTTTCATAACCATATTATTTCCAATTGATAAAGGAATGTTCTGTTTCGAACAACAACGACAATAATTAAATCATATTCCATTGTTTTAGATAGGGAATGAATTAAAAAAAATTATTATTATCTAAAATATGGAAAATTGAGAAAATCAAATTAGACAAAAGATTTCGACGAAGTACCCTATTTTTATCCAGATTTGCAAAAAAAGCATCGTCTTCTTAACTATGAAAAAATTAACAAACTACATTATATTTCTTATGAAAAAAAATAATTATATTAGATTTTAACATAATCTATATAAAATAAATTAAAGGATGAAAATCAAAACATATAAGGACATATAACAACAGTTTAAAATAGAAATAAGTCCCATAAAATAAATAATATTACATATCAAATAAGATTTAACTTTTGGAAGAGACAGGGGATGGATCTTAAGCATGAAGTCGAACGTATTAGAAGCATAATAATTATCAAGTAAAAGACCAAATTTATGCTTCTGCGATGTAGAAGCAAAATCTGCAAAAGAATTAAAATTAAAAAAAATAAATAAAAATAAGAAATGATGGGTTGCTGATAAAGATTCAGCAAGATAATGCATCCACAAATTAAAGTCATAAAGACTAGGAATTTCATAAAAAGAGTTTCTACCTTCCATGAGTGAGATGATATGAATATCGTCTTCTTGATAATAATAATATGGATATAGGATGATAATCATCAAGTAAATACGTGATATATATAATGAATAGTCGTCACTAAAAAAAACAAAGATTATAAATCATAATAAATCAAAAAGATTGTCCAGCAATTAATTCTTCCATACCAAGGAGAGGTGATATATATGACGAACAGAACACCTTATCGAATGGTTTCCAATCTGTAATATAAAAAACTAATGAAAACAATTTTGAAAAATTAAGAGAAGCAGTGCAAAAAAGAAGAATTAGACTTTTAAATAAAGCAAATTAAAAAAAATATAAGATCAAATGCAAAAATGTAAAGGAGTAGGGAACTTACTTTAAATGGATAGTAGGAAAAAAGATTATACAGAAGACACACTACCAAAAGCATGTGACTAATGTGACAATCAGGACACATTGCCAAAATGCTTTTTTTTTGTGAAACATAAAAAAATGGTTAAATAATACAAATATATATTCAATATAAGCATTAATAATTAAGTAATAAAATTGTCCACATTAAAGTAAATATTCAAAATAATAAATCCCTTACTCTAAATGGATGATCATTGGAAACATTCAAGATGATTGGTTACCATCAATCAATATATATCTGGAAGAAAATGATATAAAAAGATAATACGAATTTAAGTTTACTGAAAATCAATTTAAACAAAATTATTCTAAATAATATAAGCCTTACCCTCAATGGATGAGCATTTACCACATTCAACATGATTGTTCACCAGCAATCAGTATATATTTGCAAGAAAAATGAGATTAAAAGAATAAACAGATTCAAAAATACCCTAGAGAATGTAAGAAAATTATAAAATGAATATAGAAATAACATCATCGACGACAATATTTGACAAAGGCGAAGTAAGCGGCTTAAGGATTGTATTGATATTAGTGGAGTAAATCAATTTAAATGTGTAAATATTTAAAATAATTTAAGCCTTACCTTCAATGGATAATAGATCTTACCACAAATGAAAGAGGGAGTAATTAACAGAAAATTTTAATCATCAACCACTCATTAGTACCTTAAGATTTAAGGTGAAGAACCCACCCTGACGGTGATGTTTACAACAATGGCGGAGGCGCGGGGGTAACGATGGGTGGTGAAGAATCCGATCGGCAATGTCTATAACGAAGCTAGATGCACGACAACAATAATGGGTGGCATTGATGGAAGTGTCGGTGATGAGCGTTTTCTCAACACACAATTAATCCCCAAGTATGAAGGATGTGATTGTAGCTTAGATAAGCAACCAAGTTATATATCGAACCCAAAGGACGATTGGTTATCAATTTATTATTATCTAAATTAAAAGAAACTATTGTTTGGCAATTTGATTTAAGAATTATTCTTAAACTAATAAAAAAGTAAAGGAATAACAAATAAAATAAAGACAATAGAGAATAAACGAGAGTTAAACAAATGAGAAGATAGATAGCTCTTCAGGCCATCCAGTTTTACTAATTAATCTCCCTTCCGTATGTCAATATCCGACTCTGCCTTGTGGACTATGGACGCATCACTAAACCATGCGAATCTACTCTATAGACACAAGTAGACCATCGTGTAACGTGTGTGAATCACCTAAGAGCAAGAACATAATTACACCCCCTTTCTAGGTACTATCAGTATCAATTATTTCCTGTGCACTAAGTACTATAACCCGATATGATCTCCCTTTATAGGTACTATATAATTATCCTCTTTATCCTACTTACTACCCCGAATTCAATTCAATTAATTAGTATTCATATAAGATAGTTCTAATGAAACTTCGGAGTCCACTCACTTAGAATCATAACATAAAATCCTGCTGAGCAGTGAACGTACTCAATCAATAATTTAGATATATATATATTCAAATTTTATATAACAGTTAATGATGCACAAAATGGCTCTGAGTATGATTTAAAAACGCATTGTCTTATATAAAATAAATTCACAAGTAGTGTTTTACGGAGTATACACACGGAAGTTCAATTAACTAGATACAACCTTCATAAACCCTAGAACTACCAAAGCAGTTCTTGCCCATAACGCTTCGAAGAACGTTCATGGTAATTGGATAGATCTTACCCATAGTCTTGAAAATTAGAAGAAAGATTAAGTTGCGAAATAAACTCTAGATATGGGCGCCGTCGCTTCTCGCTCCGTCTTGAATCTTCACTTGGTTCTTACTTGATTTGCTGCACAAATCTCTCTCTACAGCTCCGTAGGATGAAGTTAGGGTTTGGATGTAGTGTAGGATGGATGTGAAATCTAACTCTCTTCTTGATATGATCTACTTCCCTTTTTATACTTGTAAACTCTTCTTACGGACCCTAACTGGGCTTTTTCTTTGAGAATACGTCAATTCACGCACAAGAGAGTCAAAATTACCAAAAATAGCACGGCATGTCCCCACTCAACCAAAATAGTCCAGGTCGAGCGGTCTCGATCAAGTCGAGCGGCAGTCGAGCAGATTCCCTGAGCGTTGAAACTCTGTACAGACCCTTGCTCGACCAATTCTGATATCGCTTGACCAACATCTATTGGTCGAGCGGCTCCTCCCGAGGTCGAGCGGTGTCTCGAAATTCGTATTTTCTGATTCTGAGCGCTTCTGACCTGTTTTCCTATATAAATATGCTCAAATAGCCTTAGTAGCATCTGATTCGTGGATTTTCCATAAACATCTCGATTTTCCTTGATAATAGCCCAAATTGTACTCAATTTCCACACAAATCAGAGCCCAAAATATGTGAATTATTACTCTTATTTAACCCCCAAACTTACATGTTGCTCGTCCCAAGGCAACAAAATCAAAACAAAGGCTAGAGAGTGTGATTCACAAAATTCTCATACATGCACAACTTATAACACATGCAATTTTATCAATTCCAAAACATGCAGTCATAACACTTTACATCCATGTAAGAACATCAATCAACCACAATACTTCTACGAGTGCTAAGTCATCTAGCTCACTAGATAAGCGTTTACTCTCGCTCTCAAGTGTAAATGTACACTTTAAGGGTTAGTATATACACTCATAATCAATTCATACATATGAGTAACTATAAGCTTGGCAAAGGTCTCAAAATTCAATTCATAATCGACTCAATATTAAGATCATAAAGGACTTGTATTATGGGTTGTAATATTGGCTCTTTGGTAAGGTAGGAGTATATAGGTAAAGTGACTAATTTCACTAGTAGATAATTACCTTGGAATATCTTGCTTTTCATCAAACAGCTTCAATTGTCCTTCTCCATCATCATTCTCATGATCTTTTCGATTCATTTCGCCTCCTCTACTTGGAGTCAACATATCCTTCCTTCAAAATACAAGGGTACCAATTTTGGGCACTACTTTTCAAGCAGTCGGGGTACCAGTTTTAGGCACTACCCTTAGACAAAATTTAAACACAATTTTCCTTCTATCATCACTAGCATCAATCTCTCCTTCCATTCTTTCTTCAATTTAATCACGAGCATCTATTCCTCAACTCTCCACTAATAAATAGGATATTTAAAGGCTCAAATAAAGGGAATAAAGATTTTTTTTATCAAAGGCTTGCCAAAGAAAAAACTTATAAAGGCTCAACAACGTTTCCAATGATATACACATTATAAGGTAAGGTAAATTTTGGCTAAGTTGCTCAATTAACAATAATGGCCTAAGATCATGTCTTAGTATCAATCAATCATAAATCTCAAACAAAACTCCAAGCCAAGTTCTAGAATACAAACGTATGAATGATATTCTCAGGAATAAACTATCATCCATTGATATATCATAATAAAAAGGCTCAAATTCTCACACGGGTAATATATTTCCTAAGCACTCCTCAAAGCATGCAATCAACATCAATATCTACACAAATTTCAAGTGATAATAACTATACATGCCTTTCTTCAATAAAATTAACATGTATAAAAAAATAAATGCACATGCATACCAAAGAGTCAATATCAATCCATCAAATCATCATCAAATGTACAAATATCCATCACACCATCAATATCATCAATATGGTACATACCACTCACGAATGAATCTCATAAAAACCCAAATCAACCACCAATCAAGCCCCAACCTGTCAAGTGAAAAATAGCAAGAAGATGAGAAGAAACAGAGAAAGGAAAAAACCTGACGCGCTCTACTCCTCTGAGCATCATCATCATCATTAATCTCCAAGCACCATAAATCAAAGTCCCTTTGAAGAACCCCGAGCTTTCTATCAACATCTCGATAGTTAGCATTCATCTCTCTCAACCTTATATCCATAGCCTCGTACCTCAGGTTGAGTGCAACATAATTTTTGTTCGCCAAAGCAAGTAGGTTGTTTGTCTCTTACTAGTTCGTATCCAATTTGGCAAAGTGCTAATTCATCAATCGAAAATGCTATCTATTAAAGTGATCTGAGCTTACCAAAAATCATATTGCTACTGCTGTTGTGGTGGTGGTGGCTACATCGGAGGAATACCTATCTCCAGAATGTCATGAGGTAAATCCATATATACCTCAGGAATCGGCTGCTCAAACGGTCATGGCTGCGGTGGCTCAAAATGCTGGTGCTGGTGCTGTGGCTCGTCATCCTCATAGTCTTTCGACTTGCCTACTAAGATCATATCCAAATCGAGATAAACACCCCGAATATGCATCTCAACCAACGTCCGCCAATCTCCTCGACTAACACAAGTAATGGAGATCACTATATGAGGAGGGGTGTTCATCAAAAGATTGGCATTGATCTGAATTGGCATTGATCTGAACAGAAGTGAGATCAATAAGCGAGAACAGAAGCATGAAGGAGATATGATTCATCCCTCGAATAAACATCCACGTGTTGTCAATCCTGCAAGCCAAATTCATCCTCACACATGCTGAAAGAACCAAATCTGGATCACCTAGGACGGGCCTCATCCATGACAAATCCACATTGAAGTGCTCTGCTATCGGAGTAACCAGCCCCCCTATGTTGACCTTCTGAAAGGTGTGTACTAATACTCACGAGCAAGAATACTCGATCGTTGTAGAAGTATACCCCAAGAAATAAAATTATCGAACCACAAAGGAGAGAAGTTTGGATTAGTAAAGTACGTGAGCTCTTGTTTATATCACTTTTGTAAGGATGATAGGGGTTTTGAGTTTGAAAGAAACAACTAAAGCAAGTAGCAAGTAAATAAAATAGCAAATAAGAGATTGACAAGTAAATATGATTAATGAGAAAAGAGAATAGGTGCTAAAGTTCAAGTATGAAAAAACATGGGATTAGAAACATCCAAGCACATTCAATTCATATTATCATGCAAAGGGAATTCAACTCAATTGATGTAGATTAAGGGTGATCACGATGGTATCCTAAGCTCCCTTTCGGGTTACAAAGGTTGTTGATCCACTTGAGACTCCCAAAAGTACTTAAGATCAAAGCCCAACATTAACCTCTTCCATCTAGGTACTAATTAACTCCCAATTCTTCCTTAGAAGGTACTAATTAGAATTAACTTTCCCTTTTTGTGTACTAGAGCTAACGAACGGATTGATTCCCCTCATCGAATTCAAATATCCTTTCGGTCAAACCCAAACTCGATGTCTACTCAAGCCTTTCTAATACTTAAGAGGGTCATTTTCGTCTCACTTCAAGCAATATACACATGAACATTATAATATCACTTAATTATCATAAATCAATTAATTGATCAACAATCCATTAAAACAATAATCATTCATGAATAACAAACCATGCCATCACAACAAACCAATTAAAGCCCATGAATAGAAACCAACATCAATTAAGTCAAAAACCAATTTAATCCACATAATAATATAAACCTAGTGTGCTCTTCATGTCCCTAATCCCACTAGAGGGATTAGCCTAACATGATAATAGTCACAAAACACATAAATGAATCATTACACATATACATAGTCTTAGATCCAAATGAAAAACAAAAGAGATGTAAATCTTCCCTAACAATTTCTTGCAAAGAATCTTCAACACTCATTGATCTCCACCTCTAGCTCTTGAATTCTTGAGATCTCTAACACCCAAATGAAAGGGATGAAGAATGAATAAAGATTATGGTGTGAAATGGAAGAAATGGTGTGTGATCTAGGTGTAGGAGTGAAACCCTTGTGGGGAAAAATTCAATCTCCCTTCAAATGTTGAACTTGAGGCTATTTATACCCTTTCAAAGTGGGGCCACGAATTAATCATCAATTGGACTTTTTACACACACTTACATATATTGGCAAGTGAAAATCTAAATTTTCGGCCCAAAATGCCCTTACTCGACTTGGCCTGTCTTACTTGAGTTAGCAGCTCGAGTCTAGTTACATGTAATGCAACTCGAACTACACAGCTCGTCTCGTGTCGCCAACTCGAGCTTTCGCCTATTCGGTCGTGTTGCGATGCTCTGAAACTTAGAACGCCTACGGCACCTAGCTCGACTTGAGTTGCCAAGTCGTGTTTTGACTCGCAACTCGAGAAAACACACTATATGATTTTGAACTCCTGCCCTGCGCCGCACGACTTGCTGCTCGACTTGGAGAGACGCAACTCTACTCGAGCTGCAAGTTGAGTTGGCTCTCCCAAGTCGAGTTAACTCACTGGATAATTCTGGACAACTTTCGGGCCCCTACTCGACTCGAGTTGGCAACTCGAGTTGTTCCTTGCAACTCGAGTTGGGTCCCGTGAGTTCGTTTCTTGCTCGTTTCAGCTCCCGACTCTATTTTTTTACCTGTTTTCAATATATTTAGGCTCATTCACACATATTTCCATAAAATCACATAACACAACCAAATAATACATGAAATAAGGATAAAATAATACAAAAAGACAAACAAAACGATACTAAAATTTAGGTGAAAATAGCGACAATCAACCCCCCAAACTTAAGGTGTTGCTCATCCTCGAGCAACGAAAATGACAAACCAAAAGGAGAAATTTTTACCTAGAAAAAGACTAAATGAACATAAGCAATAATACATCATTAGCAATAATAACTACAAATTATGCTAAGCCATCCTACAACATTAAAATCATAACATGAAGAATTAATAAGTTCAATCACAAGAGAATAAAGTGTAATATAGTCCCTTTTTTGTCCAAGCCTCACATAGGCTATCAATCTCACTCAACGCTCTTTAAAGTGGTAAAACAACACTCATCAATCGATTGGTTCGACTCGCTATAAGCTTGCTCGTGGACTACATTCACAAACCACCAAAGTTTCAATTAATGATCAAAAAGGTTTTTCATTAAGGATGTAATGATAGGCTTTTTGGTAGGGTAGGAAGAATATGGATACAAGTGACTAATCAAGTGTAAGTAATTGAAGAGGTAGCTACTTTCTTCCATTCCTTAACTTATCTTTCTTCCTTTCTCAACTTTGGTAATTACAAGCACTAATCATCAACTTTCCTTAGATTGAGCTTCTTTTGATTCATGCTTCCTTCTTTGGATTTTTAAGTACTTAAGCATATGTTGGTACTTTGTTCTTTTTCTTTTTTTATGGTTGCATGTCCATTCTTTGCTTGTGCTCTTCTCATCCTTTTTCTTGCTTGTTTACCATTTCCTTTTCTCCTTTTGCTAATCAATCAATCCATTCTAGCTACCATTTCCTCAATCACTCACACAAAGGGTATATATAAGCTTAAGTGGGTAATTAAGGCTTGTAATATGCTAAATTCACCAGAAATATGCTTATAGGCTCAAAGTGGTTGACTATGGATGATGTTCAAGGTAGGAAAATATATGGTAATAACTTCAAATAACAAAGATGGCCTTAGATCATGTCATTAACCTCCACTATTTAGGCTCATTCCTATAGTCCTTGAGCAAGTTCTAGCTTATCAAAAACAACCAATCCACTCATGAAGAAATACCATGTATGCACAGTTGAGGCTCAAACTCTCACAAGCTTATGCATTGAACCTTAAGGAACTTATTGCACAACATTCATCTCAAAATTGAACAAGTTAAGTAAAACATGTCTCAATTTGAAAATGTAGAGATTCTTAATCATAAATTGTCATCACTTATCACAACAACATGTCATCACTCCCATTCAAAAGCAACTCACAACATCCCAAAAATAAACCACCAAACAACCCAAGACAAAAATTAAAGAACCACACAAAACATAAAAAATAAGGACTCAACAACAAGACACAACAAAAACATAAAGCATGCAAAACTACCAATAACATCCATCCATAAAACAATTAAGCACACATACATCCCCATCTTTGATTGAAAATTGAAATCCTAAATTACGAAAGTAAACATCCCACAAACATAACAATTGAAGTAGCATGCTAATCACAACAATCCAATCAAAATCACTTCATGTCAAGCAATTAAAAGTTATAAGGTGTAGAGTACTCCCTCAATAGGCACTTAGTAGTGGAAAGCGTTAGCTCCGAGCTCCATTCATGTTTCCAATACCCTTTATTCATGCTCAAACACTCACAAACACCATTAGCTCAAAAATATCATTAAAAATTATGGACTATCATGCACCTCAACACAACCAATCGGACCAAGATCCTATCCAAATTTATGAGAAAATTTTTTAAAATTGACCCAATTTTATAAGAATCATAATTCAAGTGGTGAGTCACACCACACACTCTCCCCCAAAACTTAAATCAAAACAAGAGTTGAGAATTAAGTTTGCAAAAAGTGGTGGGACTTATCCTTGTAGTTTCCATCAATGATCTTTTTGTAGAGAAGCATATGTATCCAAACGAATCAACTTATCTCCACCACGCACTAGCCCCCCCAAACTTAACTCAAGACAAGAGTCGAGAATTAAGTTTGCACAAAGTGGTGAGATATGCCTACTCGAATCCATGAAGCACTTCTCTTTCCTTCAACATGCATTTTCTCACAAGCACAATCCACCTACAAGCCAAAAAAAAAGCATCAAAAAATAAAAAAAATGGGTTGCCTCCCATTTAGCGCTAAGTTTAACGTCTTCAAGACGGACGAAGTGCAAAATCATGAAACCAAAGAGCGATCTTTCATTATTTCTTCCCTCATCTTTACTTTGAGAAATTGTTTGGCTCTTTTCTTTTCCATCAACATGATTTCTCCATTCTTACTCATAATCATCAAATCATCCGGAAGAATTATGGATGGAAATGCTTCGTCTCCATAAGACCAATGAAATTCTCCTTTATCAACCTTCCATTTGATGTCCGAGTCCTCATTCCTACAAATATCAAGCAAAGACAAGTTAAGATTAAAATCTTCAATATAATCATGGAAAAGAGAATTAGAAGATTTAAAAGAGTACGAATTTTCAAATTCATGAAGATCATCCGGAGGTATGGTTGGAGGCTTGAGGTAAGAATCATCCTTCTTTCTTGCTTTGTTACATAAAACGTAACACTCTTCATATTTGAACTCAAAGAAAGTTCTCCTCTTTCTACATCAATATGAGCCTTTCCCGTGGCTAAGAATGGTCTTCCCAAGATCATTGGTGTTTGAGGATCAACTTTCATCTCTAAGACGATAAAATCCACCGGAAAAGTCAACTTCTTCACTTCGACCACTACATCCTCCACCACCCCTAAGGGCTTAATAGTTGATCCATCCGCCACTTGAAGGCATGTAGTGGTAGGCTTGAGCTCTCCAATATCTAATTCCTCGAAGAGAGAATGAGGCATAACATTCACACTAGCTCCCAAGTCACACAATGCATTAACAACCTTCTTTCCTTCAACTTCACAAGGGATAACGAACTTTCCCGGATCACCAACTTTCATAGAAGACTTCTCATGCAATGGTTCATTCTTTTCAACTAGCTTCGCTTTCTTTCTCTCTTCATATTTCTTCTTCAAAGTTTCAACAAACTTTTGAAATTCCTCCATCTTTTCTTTTTTAGCAAATCTTTGAGGGTAAGGGATTGGATAAGGAGTAATTGAAATTCCCCAATAATCACGTTCATATTCTTCTTCTTTTTCCTTTTTCTCCTTAGCCTTTTTCCACTTAGGTACGTGTTTTTCTTTTCATTTCTTCCTCTTTTCTTCTAACTCAATTTCTACTCTTTTTGCTTCTTATTTCTCTTTATCCACCTTACAATCCACAAACCCTTCTTCAACCAATCTATCATCTTTGACCTTTATGCACATGCAATGCTCTTTTGGATTTATTTTCGTGGTAGATGAAAATTTTTCTTGTTGGTGTTGAGATCCCACGGAAGAAGTAATTTGCCCCATTTGATACTCAAAAGCTATCATCCTATTGTCGGATTTCTTTTCATTTTCCTCCATTCTAGCCTCAAGCTTAGCCTCCCTCTTTTCCATTTGAGATTCAAGCATAGCATCTCTCTTTTCCATATAAGTCCTTGTATCTTTCATGAATGCTAGCAATGTATCTTCCAATGGTGACTTCCCTTCTCCATTTGGTAGCTTAGCACTTGGATCTAATCCTTGAGGAAGTGCCACGGCGGCGTGAGTATTGGGGTAAGAAATATTTTCATGGTTCCTCGGACCTTGATAATTTTCTCCACTAGATTGATTAAAATTATTCCCCCGAGCTTGCCCTTAATATCCTCCTTCAAAATTACCTTGGTTAGAAGGATAATTACCTAGAAAATTCCCTTGATGTTGAAAATTTCCTTGGTAATTTTTCCTATCTAAATAGGCAACATCCTCTACACCTTGCATAACATTGCTCTCATCATTCAACTTAACACTTTTACTTCCCCCTTGACTCACTCCTTGAGTGATCAAATTCAATTGCTTTGTTAAAGCATGGATGCCCTCATTAAATTCTTTCATTCCTTCACTTTGAAACACATCACTCTTCAGTTTATTAACACTTTCCACTTGAGCCACCTTTCCGAATGCATAACCTCCCATTACTCTCTCGGAAGGCCATTGATAAGCATTCATTGCAATATCTTCAAAATTTTCCATAGCTTTCATAGCATCCACTCCAAATATAGACCCTCCAGATGAGGCTCTACATGCATCCAATTTTATGAACTCAACCCTTGATAAAAGAAAGCCACTTGTTGATTCTTATGAAAATCATGTTGAGGAAACTTTCGTAGCATCTCTTTGTAGCGTTCCCATGCTTCATAAAAACTCTCATCCGGAAGTTGCCTAAATTGAGTGATAAGGCTTTTCATTTGGAGAGTCTTCGAAGGAGGAAAGTACTTGTTTAGGAACCTTTGCTCAAGATCTTCCCATGTATTACAACTTCCCAATGGAATTGTATTGTACCATGCTTTAGCCTTGTCTCTTAAAGAAAAAGAGAACAACCTCATTCGAATAGCATCTTCCGACACTCCATTCATCTTTACGGTATTAGCAACCTCCAAGAAAGTAGCTAGATGAGCGTTCGGGTCTTCAAGAGGACCTCCCCCAAACTAATTTGCTTTGACCATGTTGATCAATCCGGTCTTAATTTCAAAATTGTTGGCTTGAACTGGAGGAACCATATTGTGCACGGCTCTCGGTTGGAAGTAATCCCAAATTGCTCTAAGCCTTGGCCTTTCTTGAGGTATTTGCACATTTTCTTGCATAGATTGGTTATTGAACATATTGACCATCTCTTGGACATTTCCACGAACATGTGGTTGTGCCTCTTACTGTTGGAGTATCCTTTGAGCTTCTTGATTGGCAAGCAATTGCATTTATTCTTGGTTTTGAGCAATGAAATTCCTAAACCTCTCTGCTTGATTCTCTTGCCCTCCTTCTTGTACCCCCCTTTGATCTTGTAATGGATCTTGGGATGGGTTATGATTAACATTATCTCCATGTTGATTCTCCATTTTTGTTCCTTTTCTAGCTTTTCGTATCTTTTGTTTTTTTTATCGTGCGGTATTTTCTATCTCCAAATTCAAAGGAACAATCGATTAATTTCCCTTTGATCTTGTGATCATAAAACACCTACAAAAATTCAAAAAGTGTGACCACAAACAAAAATAGTAAATAAGACAAAATAAAAAGTATCCTTATCAAGAACAACTAAAATAATAACACAGTATTCGACTAATCTGTTAAAACTCCCCTTTAGCAATGGCGCCAATTTCTTGTTTGAATATTTTGTACTAATACTCACGAGCAAGAATACTCGATCGTTGTAGAAGTATACCCCAAGAAATAAAATTATCAAACCACAAAAGAGAGAAGTTTGGATTAGTAAAGTACGTGAGCTCTTGTTTATGTCACTTTTGTAAGGATGATAGGGGTTTTGAGTTTGAAAGAAACAACTAAAACAAGTAGCAAGTAAATAAAATAGCAAATAAGAGATTGACAAGTAAATATGATTAACGAAAAAAGAGAATAGGTGCTAAAGTTCAAGTATGAAAAAACATGGGATTGAAACATCCAAGCACATTAAATTCATATTATCATGCAAAGGGAATTTAACTCAATTGATGTAGATTAAGGGTGATCACGATGGTATCCTAAGCTCCCTTTCGGGTTACAAAGGTTGTTGATCCACTTGAGACTCCCAAAAGCACTTAAGATCAAAGCCCAACATTAACCTCTTCCATCTAGATACTAATTAACTCCCAATTCTCCCTTAGAAGGTACTAAATAGAATTAACTCTCCCTTTTTGTGTACTAGAGCTAACGAATGGATTGGTTCCCCTCATCGAATTCAAATATCCTTTCGGTCAAACCCAAACTCGATGTCTACTCATGCCTTTCTAATACTTAAGAGGGTCATTTCCATCTCACTCCAAGAAATATATACATGAACATTATAATAGCACTTAATTATCATAAATCATCCATTGATCAACAATCCACAAAACCAATAATCATTCATGAATAACAAACCATGTCATCACAACATCAAAGCAATTAAAGCCCATGAATAGAAACCAACATCAATTAAGTCAAAAACCAATTTAATCTACATAATAATATAAACCTAGTGTGCTCTTCATGTCCCTAATCCCACTAGAGGGATAAGCCTAACATGATAATGGTAACAAAACACATAAATGAATCATTACACATATCCATAGTCTTAGATCCAAATGAAAAACAAAAGAGATGTAAATCTTTCCTAACAATTCCTTGTAGAGAATCTTCAACACCTATTGATCTCCATCTCTAGCTCTTGAATTCTTGAGATCTCTAACACCCAAATGAAAGGGATGAAGAATGGATGAAGATTTCGGTGTAAAATGGAAGAAATGGTGTGTGATCTAGATGTAGGAGTGAAACCCTTGTGTGAAAAATCCAATCCCCTTCAAATGTTGAACTTGAGGCTATTTATACCCTCTCCAAGTTGGGCCACGAATTAATCATCAACTTAGCTTTTTACACATACTTACACATATTGGTAGGTGAAAATCTAGATTTTTGGCCCAAAAGGCCCTTACTCGACTTGGCCTGTCTTACTCGAGTTAGCAGCTCGAGTCGAGTTGCATGTAATGCAACTCAAACTATACAGCTTGACTCATGTCGCCAACTCGAGCTCTCGCCTATTCGGTCGTGTTGTGATGCTCTGAAACTTGGAACGCCTACGGCACCTAGCTCGACTCGAGTTGCCAAGTTGTGTTGTGACTCGCAACTCGAGTAAGCACACTGTATAATTTTGAACTCCTACCCTGCGCCGCACGACTTGCTGCTCGACTTGGAGAGACGCAGCTCGACTCGAGCTGCAAGTCGAGTTAGCTCTCCCAAGTCGAGTTAACTAATTGGATGATTCTGGACAACTTTCGGGCCCCTACTTGACTCGAGTTGGCAACTCGAGTTGGGTCCCTAATTAGCCATAACTTGTAGTCGGGTTGACCAATTCAAGAATTTATCGAACCACAGGGAGGTCGATGCTAGCACTTAAGCGATATCACGTTTATCACGATTTTATAGAGACGAATCATAGATGGATGGTTTGGGTAACAAGTAATTAAATGAAAGTAGACAAACAATAATCCAAAGACGAGATAAAAATGATGAATGAGTGGTTTTCCAAATTAAGTAGAAGTGAGATTAACAACACTAATGAAGTGGTAACTTATGGATTCATGCATTAAACTCATATGTATCAAGGGTTAAGACTAAGGGCCAACACTTATACCACCTAAACTTCCTCTCGAAATTAATAGGATGTAGATCATTTGCACAATCTCAAAATAGCTCAAAGGTTGGTTCTAAATTAAACTATTCCAACTAGGTACTAAGTTCAATTATAGAATCCCTTCATATAATCAATTGACTTCTCAATCTAACTAATCACATGTTCCATCAAAGGGTTCTAAATAATAAAGGACTTCTCAATCACTTTACCATCTATAATGCACATGAGGTGTTTGATGAAATGATTCACTTGACTATCCTAAGCACATAATTAATTTCTCAATCTAATCATATAATTAGAACAATCAAACACACAAAACATCATAGATCTCAAGATATATAAGCACCAATGATAGAAAATCAAATATCCCCATCAACATATGAATTTAATTACATAGATCCACAAATTAACCAACAATCTTCATGTTGCTAATCTCACAAGGGAGATTAGCCTACAATCTTCATAAGATCCATAACATAGACATTATAATTCTTACAAATCATGATAAACTAAAGGATTAACACAAAATTGGAATGAAAACTCCCTTGGAAATGGATCCAATTGAATCTCCCTTCTTCCTTTGGTGATCACCCAAGCTTCCTTGCTTCTTCACTTGATTTGGATGGAGGAAATTATGGAGAGATGATGTAGATCTCAAAATGGATGAATGGGATGGAGAATGTGGTGTGAAATCAAAGGAATGGTGTGTGAGGTGTGTGGGAACAGTAGAATTTCGGATCTCTCTTAAAATGTTGAATGGATTGGTATTTATACCCCATGGAGACCTTCTAGAAGAATTGTAAAAAAATATCCTGTTCTGGTGCCGACACGAGTCGTGTCACGTAGCACGGATCGTGTCGTGTCAGGGCATGCGGCACACGAGTCGTTCTGCGTCGCACGGCCAAATGGTGGCCGTGTTGAATGCCTAGACATCGCCGCACGGCCTCCGCTTACAGGCCCGTGTCTTGTACACGGGTCGTGCTCTGAACACGGGTCGTGCTCCACAACACGACCAAATGGTGGTCGTGTTGGATAAATAGATGCCGCCGCACGACCATTCTGGACAGGCCCGTGTCTGGCACACGGGCCGTTTTGCTGCAACACGAGCCGTGTTGCCAGCACGGCCGGCCGTGTTCTTGCACCTTTGTTTCTTCTTCTTTGTTTGATCTTCCTTCTTCATTTTTACTCCATTTTCACCTGTTATATGTATGTTTAAGATCATTCTCACACATTCCTATGAAAATACATAACACCACCAAAATACACAAAAATACGGATAAAACAATACGCAAAATACACTCAAAAAGGCACTAAAATCTAGGTGAAAATAACGACAATCACACCCCCAAACTTGAAGTATTGTTCGTCCCCGAACAATGAAAATGATAGACTGAGGGAGAAGTTTTCACCTAGTAAAAAGACTAAACGAATACAAGTAAGAACACATCATTAGCAACAAGAATTTCAAATCATGCTAAGCTAACCTACAACATTAGATTCATGATAAGAGAAATTAACAAGTTCAATCAAAAGAGAATAAAGAGCAATATAGTCCTTTTAGTCTAAGCCTCACATAAGTTTATCAATTTCACTCGACACTCTTTAAATAAGGTAAATCAACACTCATCAATCAATTGGCTCGACTCACCATACACTTGCTCGTAGACTCTATTCACAAACCACCAAAAATTTAATCAATGATCAAAAAGGTCTTTAATTAAGGACGTAATGATAGGCTTTTTGGTAGGGTAGGAAGAATATAGGTAAAAGTGACTAAACGAGTGTAAGTAATCGAAGAGGTAGCTACTTTCTTCCATCCCTTCACATTCTTTTTCTTCCTTTCTTTTCTTTATTGATCATAAGCACTAATCATCACTTTCTTGGATTTTTGAGCTTCTTCTAGATTCATGCCTCTTTTCTTTGACTCTTAAGTACTTGAGCATATTATTGTTGCTTGCTCATTTTCTTGTTTTGAAATTGCATGTCCATTCTTTCTTATGCTCTTTTCATCCTTTTCCTTACTTATTTACCATTTCCTCTTTCTCTTTTGTTATCTCATCACACCTTTTTAGCCACCATCTTCTTTATTACTCACACTCAAGGTATATATCTTAAGCTCATGTGGGTAATTAAAGCTTGTAATGTGCTATCTTCACAATAAATAGGCTTATAGGCTCAAAGTGGTTGACTAGGGATGATTTTTAAAGGTAAGGAAATATTTGGCAATGGCTATACATGACAAGGATGGCCTTAAATCATTTCATCGATCTCCATTAATCGGATTCATTCCTAAAGTCTTTGAGCAAGTATTTAGTTTATCAAAACTCAACCGATCCACTCATGAAAAGGTACCATGTATACATGGTCGAGGCTCAAATTCTCACAGGTTTATGCTCGACTTAAAAGGACTTATTACAACTTATTCATTCTTTTTAATTGAATTAGTTAAATAAAACATATCACAATTCGAAAGCGTAGAGTTCCTTAATCATAATTCGACCTCACTTATCACCATAATGCATCATCACTCATATTCAAAACGACTCACAACCTCCCAAACAAACCACCAAATCAAACCCTAACACGAAAAAAATAAAAAAAACAACACACAAACACAAATAAACCAAAGAAACAACAAAACGACAAAAGCAAAAACACCAAGATACAATAAAAGAAAAGATACAAAGAAAACTCACCGCATCCATAGTCAATACACAACAAAAATCATCTCAATCCTTAATTGAAAGAAAAGTACGAAATTAAACATCCCAAAACAAAACAATACGAAGTCTCAAATCCAACACAAATTAAATCACTAAAGAAGATGAACTAATGAAGTGTCGAACACCAAAAGTACTCCCTTAGTTATCCGGAGGCGGAGGGGGTTGATTATGCCATGATCCCCAAGGAGTATAAGCACGAGGTGTGGTAGGGAATTGGAAATTGAACATCCTTGTGATCATCTCTTCCATGTTGTTCGAGCGTGATCGTGTATTTTCTTCATAGTATTCCCTACGACGCTGCCCTTCATGGATCTCCCTTATCATTGCACCCTGCATCTGCTGCTCCTCTCGGAACTCTCTCATCTCATCTCCAAGCGCCTGCTGCGTCTGCCTGATCTCCATGAGTTCGTTCTCCAGAAGATTCCATCTTGCATTCCCCTCTCTTGGTCCATCTCCTTCCTCTTGTTCTTCTTCTTCGTGCTCAAATGCTGGAGGCTCTGGTGCATGCTCTTCAAATTCCACCTGATGATGTTGCTCTTCCTCCCCTACATCCATGTCCATCGGCTCAGCTCTCAGATTCCTTAGCTCAGGATTCTCATCCACTCTCATCTGCTGGAGCACTGCTTCCACTCCATCTCTATTCTCTCGGTAGAAAGCTCTCACGACTGCGGAGTGGTTAGGACTTGCCATTGCTAAATTCTGGTGCTTTCTTCGTCCTTGCAGTGTGGTGAGCTCAGGAGCAGGTAGAGGGAATGGAGCTCCCTTATCTTGCTTCAAACAATACATATTTCCTATGAATGATAGGAACTCCATCCTTATGAGTTGATTGTACGTGAGCCCTTCACTAATCATCGAGTGTTGCATCCCTCTAAGGTTGATGCCTAACCCTTGAGCAATCATTGTCACCATTCCTCCAATCATAATCCCTCTAGTGTTCTCTCTCTTCGCCACTCTCTCTGCATGCTGAACGAAATGAGCTGCAATGTTCACTGTGAACTCTTTGAATATACTGTACATGATGTATAACTGCTTCTCCCCAACAGATCCACTCTCGAACCGACCCAGAATAGTATTTGATACTATCTTCTCAAGGTACCTCATGACTGGGTTCCTTATGGCTGTCCCTTTAGACGAACTTGGAATGTACTCTGGAGGCTCAGTCCCATCCTCAACCAATTTTCTCCACCACGTTTGTTGATTGAAACCCCCTTGTGGTAGGAAGTTCTGATGGCCTCTCATGATTGGGCACCCAAAAAATCTATTCAGCTCATTCACAGGTATCTTCTCCCACATCTCATTGTTTAACTGAAATGTGATAGCAATAGGAAACTTGTTCCTATCTCTGTGAACCTCCAAGGTGCTCATGAACTCGGCTGTAAGGTGGAGATAAGTGGGAGGTCTCTTATCGAAAAACTCCTCCATTTCCACTCGTCGGAATAGAGTCCTCAGATCACCTTCTATTCCAAGGCCTTCCATGGTTGCTTGATCTTGGAATCGAGTTGCCCTAATCTTTGGGATTATGTACTCCCATCTCAATGCGTACTTCTCCCATTCCATGAACTCTACTCCAAAATTCTCAGGGTGTTGGTCTTTCATTAGCAGTTTGGCATCAAGGTTGGACAGTTCCATATCTGACTCAATGAAAATGAAGTCCTCATTGCGTTTCCTCACTCTTCTTTCAGCCATCTACAATGTCCAACATAATTCAAATTAGTTTCAAGTTAACTCAAAACAAAATGTCTCATGTTGATTAGAATTATCACTAGTTATTCAACCAAGTGTTAATCCTAGCACATATTCAAGCACAATAAACATTTTGTTTCAAAGACTTAACATTTCGATCCAATCAACTTAACACAAAGTTATTTCAAAAATTTCATTCAATCACTCACTTTCAACATCCTAATCCTCTCATTCTTTCATAACATTTCACTTTTCAATGGGCATAATTCAATTCAATAATGCTTCATGTAAAATCTTTGAATTCTAATTTGAATTTTTATTTAGGCATTTCATCAAACACTTGGCATGCACCTATTTCACAATTCAATTCAACAAGTCTTAACTATGCTTTCATGCTCAATTCCTCAATACCTAAACTAATTCACATCAATACAATCATCATAGAAGCATTATTAATCAATTTAACAATCACATGCCCTAAATTAATCATCCTAAAACAATTATCCCCAAATTCATCCTTCATGAACCCTAAATCTAATCAAAATTCAATCAATCCAACAATTAAATATACAAATTCATGTTTCACTATCCTAGACATGCTTTATACATTCCATCATTCAAAACCCATACATGAATTTCGCCATTCATACCTCGAATTGAGAATTAGGGCACAAGAAGACATACCTTGAATTCTATTGAACAAAATGTAGGGGATTGTTGTTTATGCTTTGAAGTTCACCTTCTACACTCACAATCTTACCACTCTTTGGTGTTTAGAGGATGATGGGTGGAGTTTCGACTGAAAATTCACGGTGGAATGAGTTTTTTTTTTTTTTTGCCTTCGAGCTGTGTTCAGAATCCGCCTTTTAAAACGCTGCTTCAGACCCGACACGAGTCGTGTCACGCAACACGGCCATAAGGTGCCCGTGTTGCGTGTTCTGGTGCTCCCGCACGGCCAAAGTGTACAGGGTCGTGTCGCCGACACGACTCGAGTCTCGCTCTTGGACACGACCCGTGTCACGCAACACGACCAAATCCTGCTCGTGTTGGACTAACTGATGTCGCCGCACGGCCAAAGCTAACAGGGCCGTGTCGGCGACACGAGGCGTGTCACTACTCCCTTGAATCTTCCACTTTTCATCTTCAACTCTTGTCTTTCCTTGTTTCCATGCTTCCAAAACTCCCTATTCATGCTCACACTTCATCAACATCATTAGTTCATGGTAATATCAAAACAAAAAGGACTATCAACTTCAACACCACCAAAACGAATCAAAACTAAACCGAACTTATGAGAAAATTTCAAATTTGGCTCAAAAACACACGAATGCATGTCAACATAGAATATAATGTATCGTATCACATCATATTATCCCCCCAAACTTGAATTGAAATAAGAGTTTCAAAGAAAGTTTGCAAAAAGTGGTACGATAAACCGTTCACATCAATGACACACACTTAGAATGTTTTAACAAAAATCTTCTCCTCATAAGCACAATCCACTTACGATACCAAAAGAAAACAAAACAAGAAAAGAAATATATACAAACCTAAACTACTAAAAGGATACGGATCTCAAGAAGAGAAAGTGTCAACATATACCAACTCCCTTTGAGAGGGAGAATGGTAATGCTTAACCCTATGACCATTGACAATAAAAGAATTTCCATCCGATCCCTCAAGCATTAAAGATCCATTCTCTCTAACTTCAATCACCTTGTATGGACCGGTCCATTTTGAACGAAGCTTTCCGGGAAACAGTTTCAATCTAGAATTGAACAAAAGTACTCTATCCCCCGGTATAAACTCCTTTGCTTTGATTCTTTCATCATGCCATCGTTTCAGCTTCTCCTTGACAATTTGTGAGTTTGAATATGCTTCCTCACGAAATTCCTCAAGTTCAATCAATTGAAGGCATCTTTTCTTTCCCGATTCTTTCTCCTCAAGATTTAACTTCCTCAATGCCCATAAAGCCTTGTGTTCTATTTCAACCGGAAGATGACATGCTTTCCCATAAACAAGTTTATACGGAGACAAACCAAGAGTGGTCTTGTACGCCGTTCGATAAGCCCAAAGCGCATCATCTAGCTTAGAAGACCAATCCTTCCTATTCCCCTTTACTGTCTTCTCAAGAACAAGCTTTACTTGCCTATTTGATACCTCCGCCAAACCATTTGTTTGCGGATGATAAGGTGTTGACACCTTGTGCTTAACTCCATAGCTTCTCAAAAGCTTTTCAATGATCTTGTTAATGAAATGAGTCCCTTGATCGCTAATGATTGCTTTTGGTACTCCAAACCTTGCAAAAATGTTCTTCTTCAAGAAAGCTTTAACAACTAGAGCATCATTTGTTCTTGTAGGAATTGCTTCTACCTATTTAGACACATAGTCTACCGCAAGCAAAATGTAAAGAAAACCATTGGAAGACGGAAATGGGCCCATGAAGTCCATCCCCCAAACGTCAAACACTTCAACTTCAAAGATGTTCTTCATAGGCATCTCATCTCTTTGTCCAATACTTCCAATTCTTTGGCATCTATCACACTCCTTGACGTATTCTTTGCAATCTTTGAACAATGTTGACCAAAACAATCCCGACTGTAAGATCTTAGCTCCCGTCTTTTGAAACCCAAAGTGTCCTCCACATGGTAAACTATGGCACATCTCCATGACACTTAGTTTTTCTTCCTCCGGAATACACCTCCGTATGATACCATCCGGACAATGCTTAAACAACAAAGGATCATCCCAAAAATATTCTTTAACATCATGGTAGAACTTTTTCCTTTTTGACTCGGTGAGATGGTCCGGCTTGATACCACACGCTAAGTAATTTACCAAATCCGCGTACCACGGTCTTCCGGTCACACACAAAGTGTACATCCGATGAAAATCCACTTGAAGTATCTCTTCATCCGGGAACATATCATTTATGAGCTCCATGGTTCCTTTTTCATCAACATTCTCCAATCGTGACAAGTGGTCGGCTATGACATTTTCGACTCCCTTCTTATCACGTATCTCAACATCAAACTCCTGCAACAAAAGAACCCAACGAATTAGTCTTGGTTTGGCATCCTTTTTACTCATCAAATATCTAATGGCAGCATGATCCGTATAGACAATGGTTTTCGTGCCAACTAAGTATGGACGAAATTTTTCAAAAGCATAGACTACGGAAAGAAACTCCTTTTCCGTTGTGGTGTAATTCTTTTGATTTGCATTGAACGTCTTTGATGCATAATAGATAGCTCGAAATTTCTTCTCTCGCACTTGTCCAAGCACTACTCCCAAAGCACTATCACTTGCATCACAATGGAGTTCAAAGGGCTTGCTCCAATCGGGAGAGACAAGGATTGGTGAAGAAATCAAAGCTTCCTTTAACACCCTAAAAGCATCAAGACATTCATCATTAAATTCAAATGGAGTATCTTTCTCAAGCAATTTACACAAAGGTTTGGCAATATTAGAAAAATTCTTTATAAAACGTCGATAGAAACCGGCGTGACCAAGAAACGATCTAACCCCTTTTTCGTTTTTAGGAGGGGGAAGATGTTCAATGGCTACAACCTTCGCTCTATCAACTCTCAAACCTTTTTCGGAGATATGATGACCAAGTACGATACCCTCTTGAACCATAAAGTGACATTTTTCCCAATTCAAGACGAGGTTCGTATCTTGACATCGCTGCAAGACCATGGACAAATTAGTTAAGCATATATCAAATGAAGATCCAAACACGGAGAAATCATCCATAAAAACTTCCATCACATTTTCAATCAATCCTCCAAAAATAGCCATCATACAACGTTGAAAGGTGGCGGGCGCATTGCATAACCCAAAAGGTAATTTATAGAAAGCGAATGTGCCGTGCGGACAAGTAAAAGTTGTTTTCTCTTGATCCTCGGGGGCTATCATGATTTGGTTATACCCCGAGTATCCATCTAGAAAACAATAATACTTGTATCCCGCCAACCTATCAAGCATTTGATCAATAAAAGGCAAAGGGAAATGATCCTTATGAGTATTGTCATTAAGTTTTCTATAATCACAACAAACTCTCCACCCCGTTTTCACCCTTGTTGCAAGTTCTTCATCAAATTCCGTTTTAACAATGGTTAACCCTCCTTTCTTAGCCACAACATGCAAAGGACTTACATGAGGACTATCACTAATGGCATAAACAATTTTAGCATCCAACCATTTTAAAACTTCTTTTCTAACAACTTCTTGCATAATAGGATTCAAACGTCTTTGAGGTTGTATACATGATTTGTTCTCATCAATCAACCTTATGTGATGCATGCAAATTGTAGGACTAATTCCCTTCAAATCATCCAAACTCCACCCTATAGCACTCTTATGATCTCTAAGTACTCTCAACAATTTATCAAGTTCTAAAGGAGAAAGGGATGATGATACAATTACCGGAAATGTCTTCTCGTCCCCCAAATATGCATACCTAAGGTGATCGGGTAGAGGCTTCAATTCTTCCTTTCCTTTATCAACCTTTGACTCTTCAATCTCCATCTCTAATGGAAGGTATTCCCTCTTTCCATAGTATGCCAACTTTGCTTCACCCTCTTGCATTTCCCTACAAGCATTCAATTCATGTAAACAATCATTAATATCTTCATCTTCCAAACAATGAACAGAATGATTAGAGTTTAAAGATAAAGTAAGAGAATGGCTTATGCTCATTTCAAGAGGATCTTTAGCTAAGATGAATGGTAGGTTCTCTTCAACAACTTCATCAATCATGTCGATCCTTCTACATTCTTCTTTCTCATTTGGATATCTCATAGCACTCTTCAACGAGAAAACCACCTCTTCCTCATTTACTCTCAACTTCAACTCCCCTTTTTGTACATCAATTAAAGCTCTTCCCGTTGCTAAAAATGGACGCCCCAATATCAATGGAACATTTACATCCTCGTCCATATC
Source organism: Pogostemon cablin (assembly GCA_023678885.1). NCBI lineage: Eukaryota > Viridiplantae > Streptophyta > Magnoliopsida > Lamiales > Lamiaceae > Pogostemon > Pogostemon cablin. The sequence goes on from CM042993.1 coordinate 13,883,867, forward strand.
AAGCACTACAAAATCAACCGGGAATATAAACTTTCCAACCTTGACTAACACATCCTCCACTATTCCTCTAGGGTAGGTTAAAGACCTATCCGCTAATTGCAATGTAACGGATGTAGGTTTCACTTCCCCTATACCAAGTTTCTTGAAAATGGACATAGGCATCAAGTTAATACTTGCCCCAAGATCACAAAGAGCTTTATGAACCTCACTCTTGCCCATTTCGCATGTAATAACAAAACTCCCCGGATCTTTGAGCTTTGGCGGCAACTTCCTTTGAATTATTGCACTACACTCCTCCGTCAAGTTGACGGTCTCATTCTCTATCAAGCTCCTCTTCCTTGACATGATGTCCTTCAAAAACTTCGCATAGTGAGGCATTTGTTTCAAAGCATCCGCAAAGGGTATATTAATGTGGATTTTCTTGAAAATTTCCAAAAACTTTGCAAATTTTTCATCCAAGCCTTTCTTCAAAAATCGATGTGGAAAAGGAATAGGTACTTGTGTTTTTGGAATTCCCCAACTATCCCTTTCCACTTCAATTTCTTCCTCTTTCTTTTTCATCGCCTTGGTTCTTTCCCATTTCTTTTCAACAACCTTGTTATCAATCAATTCCGGTTCCTCATTCAATTTATCTTCAACTTCACTTTCAACATCGATTTCTTCTTCAACCAAGGTTTTCTCCATTTCCTTCTCTTCCACCTTATCATCTTCTAATGGCATAGACGGTCCATCATAATTTGTTCCACTTCTCAAGGTAATTGCCTTGCATTGTTCCTTTGGGTTCACAATGGTAGTGGAAGGAAATTTTCCTTTCTCATTAGCACTCATTGAGCTCGCCATTTGACTAAATGAATACTCCAAGGCTTTGAGTTTTCTATCACTGTTTTCCTCAATGGCTTTTAATCGTCTTTCATTTACTTCCTCAAAAGCCTTGAATTTTCTTTCAATTACTTCCTCTTGATTTTTGTTGGAAGCAATCAATTTCTCAAGAAGTTCTTCGGTAGTTGCCTTCCCTTCATTATTTGGCGCTTTAGCTCCCGGATGATACCCCGGAGGATAAGCAATCGCATTACTTGGGTTTGCATAAGAAAAATTATCTTGCCTCCTTTGTTGTTGTGGATAATAACTTCCACTTCCTTGGCTAGTGAAACCTCCTTGCCTTGGTTGATGTTGTGAATGTGAACTTCCACTACTTTGAGCATTGAATCCCCCTTGCCTTTGTGGATAACTTCCTTGATTTTGATTGAAATTACCTTGGTAATTGTTTTGATAATTACCTTGATAATTTCTTCCTTGCATATAAGACACATCCTCAACGCGTGGCATAGAGTTGGTCCATTGTTCACCATTCACCGCATTCGGAGGTAGCACACCTTGCTCGACTTGTAGCCCCTCAACCATATTTGCTCCTTGATTGTTCATACTTTGATTCAAGCTCATTTGTTTAACAACTTCCGCCACTATCTTTTCCATGCTTAGCATACTTGGTTCAACACTTATACTCTTCACACTAAACTGTTGTCCTTTATCATAGCTTTCAAAACCATAGCTTCCACTAACTCTCTCCGATGGCCATTGATAAACATTTGTAGCAATCTCATCAAAAATTCGAATAGCCCTTTCCGGAGTTACACCTAGTACGGATCCTCCTGTCGAGGCATCAACAAGCACTCTTTGTCCGTTCACAAGTCCTTGATAGAAAAATCCAACTTGTTGATTCTCCGGGAAGCCATGTTGTGGACACTTGCGTAGCATTTCTTTGAACCTTTCCCACGCTTCATAAAAACTCTCTTGAGGCATTTGTTTGAATTGCGTGATCAAGCTCTTCATTTGAAGCGTCTTAGAAGGTGGAAAGTATTTGTTCAAAAACATTTGCGCTAGCTCATCCCAAGTGTTGCACGTACCGGGAGTAAGAGTGGAGAGTCATGTTCTTGCTCTATCCCTCAAAAAAATGGGAATAGCCTCATCTTTATGCAATCCTCGCTCACTCCGTTCATCTTTACTGTGTTGGCAATCTCCACAAACTGAGCTAGATGAGCGTTAGGATCTTCATTCGGAGCTCCACCAAACTGTTGCTCTCTCACCAATGAAATCAAGCCCATTTTAAACTCAAAATTGTTAGCATGAATTGGTGGTCCCATCATTTGTGGAATTGCCCTTGGCATGAAGAAGTCCCGTATCACTCTTTGATCATTTTGAACTCCATGTTGAACCGGAGGTGGAGGTGGTGGCACATAAGCTTGTTGTTGAGGAGGATAAGGTTGTTGAAAACCTTGTTGAATCATCGCTTGTTGCACAATTTGTTGAATATAAGCTTGATTGTTTATAGCTCCATGATTTTGATAGGCTTGTTGAGGAGGATTCTCATTGAATTGATGTGCGTTGTCTTGCACGTTCATATTGTGTCCTCCTTCCCCATCATGCTCTATCCCAACACGATTGTCACCTTGATAATTCTCCATTGAATTACTATTTTTGGTTTTGTTCTCTCTTCTCTTTCTCCTCAAAGTGTTTTCAAGCTCTAGATCAATTGGTTCGACTTGCTTCCCTTTTGACCTCGTTTGCATACACCTTCAAGACAAGAAAAATTAGAACAAATTTTCACAAAGCAAATACAAGTAATAAATACAAGAAAATAAATGTCTCTAGTAAGATCGCTTTAAACGTTCCTTCTTTAAGCTACTAGCAACCGTTACCTCCCCGGCAACGGCGCCATTTAATTAGCCATAACTTGTAGTCGGGTTGACCAATTCAAGAATTTATCGAACCACAGGGAGGTCGATGCTAGCACTTAAGCGATATCACGTTTATCACGATTTTATAGAGACGAATCATAGATGGATGGTTTGGGTAACAAGTAATTAAATGAAAGTAGACAAACAATAATCCAAAGACGAGATAAAAATGATGAATGAGTGGTTTTCCAAATTAAGTAGAAGTGAGATTAACAACACTAATGAAGTGGTAACTTATGGATTCATGCATTAAACTCATATGTATCAAGGGTTAAGACTAAGGGCCAACACTTATACCACCTAAACTTCCTCTCGAAATTAATAGGATGTAGATCATTTGCACAATCTCAAAATAGCTCAAAGGTTGGTTCTAAATTAAACTATTCCAACTAGGTACTAAGTTCAATTATAGAATCCCTTCATATAATCAATTGACTTCTCAATCTAACTAATCACATGTTCCATCAAAGGGTTCTAAATAATAAAGGACTTCTCAATCACTTTACCATCTATAATGCACATGAGGTGTTTGATGAAATGATTCACTTGACTATCCTAAGCACATAATTAATTTCTCAATCTAATCATATAATTAGAACAATCAAACACACAAAACATCATAGATCTCAAGATATATAAGCACCAATGATAGAAAATCAAATATCCCCATCAACATATGAATTTAATTACATAGATCCACAAATTAACCAACAATCTTCATGTTGCTAATCTCACAAGGGAGATTAGCCTACAATCTTCATAAGATCCATAACATAGACATTATAATTCTTACAAATCATGATAAACTAAAGGATTAACACAAAATTGGAATGAAAACTCCCTTGGAAATGGATCCAATTGAATCTCCCTTCTTCCTTTGGTGATCACCCAAGCTTCCTTGCTTCTTCACTTGATTTGGATGGAGAAAATTATGGAGAGATGATGTAGATCTCAAAATGGATGAATGGGATGGAGAATGTGGTGTGAAATCAAAGGAATGGTGTGTGAGGTGTGTGGGAACAGTAGAATTTCGGATCTCTCTTAAAATGTTGAATGGATTGGTATTTATACCCCATGGAGACCTTCTAGAAGAATTGTAAAAAAATATCCTGTTCTGGTGCCGACACGAGTCGTGTCACGTAGCACGGGTCGTGTCGTGTCAGGGCATGCGGCACACGAGTCGTTCTGCGTCGCACGGCCAAATGGTGGCCGTGTTGAATGCCTAGACGTCGTCGCACGGCCTCCGCTTACAGGCCCGTGTCTTGTACACGGGTCGTGCTCTGAACACGGGTCGTGCTCCACAACACGACCAAATGGTGGTCGTGTTGGATAAATAGATGCCGCCGCACGACCATTCTGGACAGGCCCGTGTCTGGCACACGGGCCGTTTTGCTGCAACACGAGCCGTGTTGCCAGCACGGCCGGCCGTGTTCTTGCACCTTTGTTTCTTCTTCTTTGTTTGATCTTCCTTCTTCATTTTTACTCCATTTTCACCTGTTATATGTATGTTTAAGATCATTCTCACACATTCCTATGAAAATACATAACACCACCAAAATACACAAAAATACGGATAAAACAATACGCAAAATACACTCAAAAAGGCACTAAAATCTAGGTGAAAATAACGACAATCAGTCCCTGAGTTCGTTTCTTGCTCGTTTCAACTCCCGACTCTATTTTTGACCTGTTTTCAACATATTTAGGCTCATTCACACACATTTCCATGAAATCACATAACACAATCAAATAACACATAAAATACGGATAAAATAATACGAAAAGACAAACAAAACAATACTAAAATGTAGGTGAAAATAGCGACAATCAATGTGTGAGGTAAACTAATGCAGCTGCTGAAACATATATGCACCAAGGTTGAAGTGAACTCCATTCATCATGCACTAGAGAACGTATAACTTGTTGGCGTTCGATCATTTGGTTAATGTGAACCGTTAGCATACCATGCATTTCTAACACAGCGGAAGCAATAAATCATAGAAACGATTACCGTTCACCAGGGTATGTTGATGAAGATTAATTCTCGCAGGCAGCCTGTGCAGTCCCACGAGAATGGCCATAACTTCCACGTCTGATATCGGAATTGAGTGATCTTTGCGTTCAGACGATCCTCTCTTCGACGGCTTTCCGTCAGTATATTGATCATCAAATTCTAAACACTGTACGAATTTATACAAATTTCGCAAGGTCGCGGACAGCAGCAGCAAACTACCTTATGATCTTCTGCTATATGTCCCAAGTCCGATCTCGACGTCGTGTGGGCGACGATCTACGAGACCTCCTCAATCTGCTCTCAACCCTCATCACACGTGAATAATGAATTAGATTAGATTAGATTAGGGTTCCAGATAAGCTGAGGTGACTTATATACATGGGCTACAGCAGGGACCAGGAGGAGAAATTGGGTTGGGCCTCCATTGGGCTTAAGTATCCAAGCTTACCCCAAAGCTTATACTTAAGTCCAATAATAATAATATATTCTACTAAAATATTATTATTGCACTACCGTACCAATCCCAAAATTACGTTTTGGGCTCCTTCTTATTATGAGTCCATTAGTCTCCCCATGTTTAAGATATACAATGTCCATTAATTAATTAAGTTACTGACAACCCAATTAATTAATATCTCATCCAAGAGTAGTACCACTCAACCTTATTATCATGCCCGAATAAATTTCACCTACAGGGTTTACATAATAATCTTTATGAGCTCCTCAAGGGGACATCATCAACCTATGACGGACACGGATTCCTTCTACAATCAACAGCACACCATAGAGACAGCACTATTTCCCAACTCATCGAGTTTGTTGATTTAATTACATGTAAATCTCACCCATTGATGAATCAAAGAAATACATACTGCCCTACGTGTCGAGGTTATTGTATAGGGATTAAGAGCACGAACTTCCATAATAACTGAGATCAAGTTCTCCTATAAGTCAGAATAAGTCGAACGATCTCAAGCGGTCCTGCTCAATACACACAAGTGCACTAGTGTGATTCTATAGCCAAGACAAGCTAATACCAAACCACACTACAACCATCCCGATAGAGAGTCCCCGTCTATCTCGGTTGTGAGCATCAGTTTATACTTTATAAGGAAACCGATAATATGATCTTCCGCGTATTGTCGCACAACATATTATCTACAGTATAAAGTAAGTGGACTATTGCATCGAACATATAAATAAATTATAAGATGCAATCATTTGATCATATGATTCTCATTTCAAATTAATTGTTACAATATTGTTCATACAAAAAGCTAGACTTTTAGTATACAATCCAACAATCTCCCACTTATACTAAAAGACTATGCTGTCATGTCTTCTGCCATACATCTGATTTCCACTCCCACTACACGACCATCAAAAGCTCTCGCCTTAAGGTCCTTGTAAATGGATTAACTATGTTATCATCCGATGCAATCTAGGTGACAACAACCTTCCCCTCATCATACGATTTCTCGTAACAGGTGGTACTCGCGCTCCATGTGTTTAATTTCCTTATAGGCTCGTGATTCCTTCAAGTTTGCAACTGCACCAATATCATCAATATAAATTGTGATATCCTTGGGCAAACTTAGAAACACTTCGAAGTCCATCTTGAAGTTTCTAGAGTCATACAGATACTTTGGCTGCCTCATAGGCTCCAATTCATCATCTTTCCATGATGGAGTCCGGAGTCTGAAATATATTTCTATATAACACTCCTCCACATTATGACTCAACTTTCTAAAATTAAACGCATAACCTTTGAGGTGGATTTAATGCCGTCCCTATCTGATTTGAAAAATCTGAATCTATGTAACCCATAAGAATCAGTGAATCTGTTCGGTAAGCCCACATATAGTTTCTAGTCCTTTTCAGGTACATAAGTATATGTCTTACCACAGTTCATCATTCTTGTTCCGGGTTACTTTGATACCCACTGTTCATGCCATCGGCAAAACAGATATCCAATCTCGTGCATAGCATTCCTTAGATTAAGCTTCCTCATTTGCCGAAGCATAAGGAGCCGCTTTCATCTTCTTTATCTACTTTTGTGTCACAAGACACATTCACTTAGATAAATTCACATGCTAAATGAGTAAGGATCGTATCATTATATGAAACTTGAGATAAGAATAACATTATTTCTTGTGATCCGTATTACCGTGATCAAAAGGATATTTTTGCTCTTCTTAAGTCCTTCATCTCATACCGCTTTATCAACCATACCCATACGCCCGACAATACTCTTTCATTGTCTCCAATGAGCAAGATACTATCTACGTATAGTACAAGAAATACCATCACGTTTCCATCACTCTTTTCAATACACAAGACCCATCCGATCATTGATTAGATCCATGTCACTGGATTACCTTATCAAAATGGATGTTTCATGATCTTGAAGCTTGCTTTAGTCCATGAATGGACACTTTTAAGCTTATTATCACAATGCTCTTAGCTTTTTGCAATGAATCACTCTGGTTGCTTCACATAGATGTTTCCCTTAAGACTTCCAATCAGGAAAGCTGTCTCGACATCTATTTGCTATCCCTCATATTTCATATGAGTAGCAACAAATAAAAGAGTCCGGATCAACTTAGGCATAACTACCAGCGAACAGGTTTTCTCATAATCGAACCCTTTCTTTCTGAGTATACCTTTTCGCAACAAGCTTGCTTCCAAGGTTTTCACCTTATTCTATGATCCTCTTTTATTCTTGCATGCCTGCTTCCAATGACTTTTACGCCATTTAGCAGTTCAACAAGCATCCAGACCTAATTTAAAATCCATCGATTCTATTTTAATATTCATTGCACTTACTAAGATTCCGCATTTTAATTTTGTAGTGTAACGTCGTATCCCTGGGATAATACCATGTTTACTAAGGATCAAGTCTTACGACTTTCCCAAAACATGTATCTCACGGGTTGTCGAATAATCCTCCCACTGCGACAAGGCACTACATGTAATTGTGTATCAGACGTGACACGCATTGCAGTTTACCTTGTGGTATATCCTCTTGTACACTTGGTACTTATACTTTGTGTTTTCTTCTCACTACCTTTAGAACAACTCATACATGGGTTTGTGATTTATTACATAGTCCCTTTCCAAAAATCTAGTGTTTGTGTTAACAATCACCCTTCGATCTTTTGGACTAAATAAATCACCCTTCATTTTTCTAGGATATCCCACAAACAGACAAACATTCATACGAATTACTGTTTCTAGGGCTTATCCATAAAATGAATTAAGTAATTCCAAATAATTCATCATCTATCTAATCATTACCATAAGAGTCTTATTCCTTCTATCCACCACACCATTCAGCTAGGGCATGCCCGGTGTAGACCACTTGAGATTTAATCTCAACCACTGATTAATAGCACCTAATTATCCTAAGAGGTACTCGTAATGATGATTAAATCGTCATTACTTGATATATTTTTCATGATGCTTTACTGTACCAACCTTGCAATTCTTGAATAAATCAAAGAACTTAGACATGCAGTGCATCAAATAAATATATCGGTATCTAGAATAATCTTCGATTATTCATTACCACCTCTCGCCTGGATAATATTAGGACCACATAAATCATAATGAACTAATTCCAACATATATATCTTTGGTTCTGCACCCCCTTTGCCTTGAAAAAGCAATTAGTCATTTTTACTCCCAAGCAAGACTCGAAAGTCAGATAGTTTTCACTTCAGATAAACCTAAGGGTCTATCGACTATCAACTTTTGAATCCTACTCAAGTAAAATGATCTAGTCTTAGATGCCAAATATATGTTTAGTTCATATCCGAAGGTATCTTTCTCTTACTAAGATTAGAGGATTCATTATTAATTATTATTTGTTGCATCTGTGGAATATACATGATTTAAGAGTATACAAATTATTCACCAACGTACAATAACAGATTACAACTCTATCCTTCATTATTATGACCATGTCAATTAAATGAAATGGAGTATCCATCTATTAATGCATAGAAACCGAAATCAAATTCTTTCTATGAAAACGTACGTAAAACAATTTCTCATAATCAAATGTCTGCTCATATCATTAGATAAATAGACAACTCCCACTGCAATAGCCACTACTCTTGTAGTTTTACCCATGTCATAACAATCTTATCCTCACTTAGTAATAAACATTTAGTGATTCCAGTATCTACACAATTCGTGTCAGTAAATGCCATCACTAATCATGTTTTAAACAACTAGTGAATAAGATATAAAACTTGTTCACATTATGATGAAAATGTTTTTCCTTTGCCACATGTTTTGCCAGAAGTTTTCCACCATATACATCCTATTGTAATTCAGGTGGAACTTACTCAAAAACATCTAGGCAATTCACGGAGAATTTAATTGATCTAGGTTTCCCTTCAATTTATACTCCATGCTTTCCCAATTCATTCATCAAATTAAATCATGATCTTCTGCCTTTTAACTTACTCAAGTATCCGAAGAGTTACATGAGACCATCATATTTCTATGAACCTCTCACCTCTTCACTAGAGACTTTAATAGGTATCATGAGACGTCCCTTGTGAGAACACACGTGTATTTTCTTAAGCAGTAAAATTCAAAACTAAGATTCTTTTCTAATCATCTAATTTGGACAAGTAAATATAATTTCATTTAGTTAATAATATGTGAGATAAAACCATTTGAAAATCAGAGAATCATAAATTAATTTACCGATCAAAACTTCGAATTTTATCCTTTTATATTGATTCCCTCAAAACAATATAAAAATAAAATTCACCGACATCTCAAGCACCGTGAGTCTGCAAGCCACGTTAGTGTGGACGTTTACAAACCCGAACATTTACAAGAGAAGGTTTTACCCATTAATTTCATTTGTCAACCTAACTTCATGACAAAATAATTAATAGTCGGTTCCTCTTTAGCCATGCAAATAATAGCAGTGACTCCGTTGGGGAGGATACTAATTATTTACATCTAAGTGTGCACCATTATTTGATTCCAAGTCCGCTGCCTAAGCTTATGTGCCTTACTGTTGGAGAAGTACACACGCGCTCAGATAACTTTCTACAACCATCAATTATATAAGTTTGTACTAGTGAACCGCATATAAGCTCATCTGTTAGGGAGGAAGGCACTATAGCCAACGCGCAAGTCCATATGCATCACATTACAAACAATAATTATTTAAAGAAGTTTGTACCAGTGATCCGTGAATAAACTCATCCGATGGGGAGGAAGGCTCTAATGCCGATGCGCAAGTTTATTCACATTGCTAACAAACCAATAATGGAGGCCGCGAGAATTTTTACCAATCCCCTCTCCCACTTAGTTATTCAACACCGAGGGTTTTTACATGCATATAATATTTAAAAATAAAATACGCAACCTAGCATGCTCATACTTCCAAATATATAACAATAATTGACCAATAAAACAATTATAGCAGTTATATATAAGGAAATAAATTGCCAAAAATAAGTTGACTTGATCAACACTCCAACATACATGCATATAATATACCAAATATAATACGCAATCTAGCATGCTTCTATTTAAGGCAATAAATCATAGAGAATCATGCATACATATATAACAATAATCAATTAATAAATCAATTATAACAGTTATATAACAGCGAATTCGATTGTTCGCCACCAATCACGAATGCGGACAACTGCGATGGGATCGACCTCCCTGCAGCTTGCTCCACCACTCTGGCATCCTGCCCGATCATATTGTGAAGACTCACGCGGAACCTGATGCAGACCAGTCGAACTTGATGCAAACCCGCTCGAACCTGGTGCAGAGTCGATCAAACCTGATACAGACCAATCGAACCTGATGTGAATCCGCTCGAACCTGGTGCAGCATTGATCGAACCTGATGCAGACCAATCGAACCTGATGCAAATCCGTTCGAACCTGGTTCAGCATCGATCGAACTTGATGCAGACCAATCGAACCTGATGCAAATCCGCTCGAACTGTCGCTCGTCCAAGGGCCTACTTGCACGGAATCAAGTTCAGCCCAACGCGCAACATCAAACTACACCAACTGTCGTTCAGGGTTCGCAACCGTAGGAACCTGGGAATCCAATCTCCACCGTCCAGAATCTACGCCTATGAGTTTTAACATGCTGTCCAAATTACAGGTCGATCCAACGGTTAGATTGTGAGAAACAGCTCTTTTCCCTCGACTGCGCAGAACAGAATCACCCAAAAAACTGCTTCTGTTTTCGGCGTATTTCCGACAACGCAAAGCTCCAAATACGATCTTCACCATTCAGAATGTACATCCATAAAATCCGAACGTGCTGACCAAAATTCAGCCTGATCCGACGGTTGAAACTCTGGTTATTGCCTCTGCAATATCACTGCGCTGGATTTTCTCTCAATTTCTTCCTTCCATGTGAAATTGATGAACAGTTTTCGTCGAATCCTCTCACACACAACCATCAACGAACAGATATGATATAGGGTATATTTCACATAGGTATATTCATGGTTTGCGCAGTAAAACTAAAACCCTAAACATGCGATCCTAATTTCAAAAAATTAACCACATAAACCCTAGTCTAACGTGTCACGCTTCACCACAAAACCGAAGCTCTGATACCAATTGTTGGCGTTCGATCATTTAGTTAACATGAACCGTTAGCATACCATGCGTTTCTAACACAGCGGAAGCAATAAATCATAGAAACGATTACCGTTCACCAGGGTATGTTGATGAAGATTAATTCTCGCAGGTAGCCTGCGCAGTTCCACGAAAATGGCCATAACTTCCTCGTCTGATATCGGAATTGAGTGATCTTTGTGTTTAGACGATCCTCTCTTCGACGGCTTTCTGTCAGTATATTGATCATTAAATTCTGAGTACTTTACGAATTTATACAAATTTCGCAAGGTCGCGGACAGCAGCAGCAAACTACCTTCTGATCTTCTGCTGTATGTCCCAAGTCCGATCTCGACGTCGTGTGGGCGACGATCTACGAGACCTCCTCAATCTGCTCTCAACCCTCATCACACGTGAATAATGAATTAGATTAGATTAGATTAGGGTTCCAGATAAGCTGAGGTGACTTATATACATGGGCTACAGCAGGGACCAGGAGGAGAAATTGGGTTGGGCCTCCATTGGGCTTAAGTATCCAAGTTTAGCCCAAAGCTTATACTTAAGTCCAATAATAATAATATATTCCACTAAAATATTATTATTGCACTACCGTACCAATCCCAAAATTACGTTTTGGGCTCCTTCTTATTATGAGTCCATTAGTCTCCCCATGTTTAAGATATACAATGTCCATTAATTAATTAAGTTACTGACAACCCAATTAATTAATATCTCATCCAAGAGTAGTACCACTCAACCTTATTATCATGCCGGAATAAATTCCACCTACAGGGTTTACATGATAATCCTTATGAGCTCCTCAAGGGGACATCATCAACCTATGACGGACACGGATTCCTTCTACAATCAACAGCACACCATAGAGACAGCACTATTTCCCAACTCATCGAGTTTGTTGATTTAATTACATGTAAATATCACCCATTGATGAATCAAAGAAATACATACTGCCCTACGTGTCGAGGTTATTGTATATGGATTAAGAGCATGAACTTCCATAATAACTGAGATCAAGTTCTCCTATAAGTCAGTATAAGTCGAACGATCTCAAGCGGTCCTGCTCAATACACACAAGTGCACTAATGTGATTCTATAGCCAAGACAAGCTAATATCAAACCACACTACAGTCATCCCGATAGAGAGTCCCCGTCTATCTCGGTTGTGAGCATCAGTTTATACTTTATAAGGAAACCGATAATATGATCTTCCGCGTGTTGTCGCACAATATATTATCTACAGTATAAAGTAAGTGGACTATTGCATCGAACATATAAATAAATTATAAGATGCAATCATTTGATCATATGATTCTCATTTCAAATTAATTGTTACAATATTGTTCATACAAAAAGCTAGACTTTAGTATACAATCCAACATAACTCTCCTCTCGGATTACACCTGCCCTCAACTCGGGCGAAGATGGTGTTCCCAAGGATCCTATCCATGTATGCAATTACCGAGTTATGAATGAAAGCAACCCTAGAAGTCTGTGGATTATAGGCTTCCTGCAATCCCGTGATCGATCTCCAGAACTCATCTGCATCGAAGTCCTTGTTCTCTTGTGTAGACTCATTCGGGCATCCGAATGGCACCTTAAACTCACTCACATACATGAAATAGAGCTCTCCTCCCAACCTAAACCATGCACTCTTCGGAAGAAAATACTTTCTTCGAAGAACCTCCAGCTTACATAACATCTCCGCTGTGATGGGAAATCTCCACTATGGCTTTATCATCTTGGTACCGAGTCCGAGTGATCTTCCTCGAAATTACTCTACATAGCTCCTCCTTCTCGTCCCAATCCAGTATTTCCAAACCAAAATCCGATGGCATCTTACCATCTTTCTTAAGCTTTTTACCCGTCTCGATCTCCTTTCTTTGGTGTTCCTAATCCTTTCGTTTTGGAATAAGCAGCAATGCCTTTACCTATAAAATTATACTTCAATACACAATATAGGTAAAGAAACAACCTAGGACTATTGATCACATAAATTCTACTCAAGACTTCAAATCATATGCCCCAACAATAAAAAGTCAACTTCTCTGCAACTTCACATGTATAAACAAATCGAACAACAAACCTCAACAAGTTAAATCATGGAAAATCAACATTCCAAGCCCTAAGTATCACCAAAGGATTCAAAATACTTTAACAAATACCATCATGCTTTAATAGGAACTCCAAAAATAATCAACAATCAAACTCAATTCCTAAGCATTCAACACAATTCCACAATTCAAATTAATCACAATCGTCATTCCAAAACAATAAGCCCATGTAAAAATTCAATAATTAAACTCAAGCTCGGATCATATGCATCATCAATTTTAAAAAATTCCATCAATCCAACGTAAAATCGAACTCATGCAAATTAATATAAAATTTAAAAAAAACACCCAAACTTCAAATTCAATCCAAATCAAAAGCATGCTTGAACAACTTACCCAACTAAACTAACTAGAATACAATCCAATTCGAGGGTAATGAGTCAAGAAAACATACCTTTATCTCCAGCCATGGATGCGTATGAACAATAGGAAGCGACAATTCAAATTTGAGAAGAACAGCCCAAATTCGACTTGAATCCTCCAAAATTGATGTTTAATGTGTGTGGTTTAGGTAAAGAAGAGTATACTAAGGGTTTAAAGTGAAAATCTTACAGTTCGAGGTGAGTGCTCGAGAGAGGGTGGCGAGAGAATTGTCGAGCAGCGCAGAAACTGACCTTATATTTGCGAAACTGCTACTCCGCTCGGGTCGAGTGGCCAAGTTGAGCAACCCTTGGCATGGTCGAGCCACCACTCTGTCTTCTGTCCTAACTCCACCTCTTGCTCGACCTCACTTCTTGGTCGAATGGCCCTTGTTTGTTCGAGCGGACTCTCTGTAATCTAAAATCTCTGAACCAGATGCTAAGGTCGCCGTTCGACCACCGCTCGACCTCAACTCTTTGGTCGAGAGGAATTCTGACACTCCATTTTTCATGACTTTCTTCATTCCCTGCAAAACTCAGACTCTAAAGCAACATTAAGCATCATATAAAGCCAAAACAATAACTAGAAAACCATTACATAGACTCTTAAAAATCATATATACTCCGCTACACACTACAAAACTAAAATAAAACACCACAGAACAGTAGACAAATTGCAAAAAAATGACATATCAAAACCAATTAAAGTTTCAATATACCGCAAAAAATCAACTCCTCTAGCAAACGTTACAAATAAAAGATTATATTATTGGTGCTTCAATCAGGTAAGAACATCACACTCCCAAACTTAGTAAAACGTAAGATAAACTAGGTTTGCAAAGAAATGTAATTGCCGATTCGTAAGCACCTTGAATATAAAAATTTCTTACGCACACTAAATAAATAAAGCAACAAGACAGGAGGGAAAGCCCCCAACAAGCGCTTCTGGTTAACATCGGAGAGTCACGATGGTACCATCTCAATGCACGGTATCCTCAAAGACAACACAAACATCATCTGGTGACTTAAAATGCTTCAATCTATGCCCATTCACTACTATGATGTCTCCATCTTTGTCCATGATCTCAAAACTTCCCCCTCCGCAGGCTCTATGGATAATGAAAGGCCCCGTCCACTTTGATTTTAATTTTTTTGCAAAAAGCTTCAAACAAGAGTTAAAGAGTAATACCTCGTCTCCTTACTTGAACTTCTTGAAAGTGATCTTTGAATCATGCCACTTCTTCATTATCTCCTTGAAGATCACCAATTTCTTGAAAGCTCGATTTCTGAACTCGTCTAATTGATTGATGTGAGTCAACCTCAACTACTTGATCTCTTTAAGAGACAAGTTCAAACTCCTTAAGGCCTAAAATGACTTATGATGAATATCTACAGGTACGTGACATAGCTTCTCATAGACAATTTGATAAGGTGACATGTCTAGCACAATCTTATATACAGTTCGAAAGTCCCACAAAACATTATCGAGCTTCATAGCCCAATCTTTCCTATTGGTTCTGACTACCTTTTCCAGGATTTTCTTCACTTGACGGTTAGAAACTTCTGCTTGCTCATTCGCTTGAGGATGATAGGGTGTAGTAACCATATACTTAACACCATACTCCTTGAGTACTCTTTCAATAAGCTTGTTGACAAAGTGTGAACCTCCATAACTCACAAGTGCTCTAGGGACTCCATAGCGGGCAAAAATATGCTTCTTCATGAACGACAAGACCATCTTTGAATCATTCATGCGAGTTGGAATTGCTTCCACCCACTTAGAATTATTATCAATAACAAGAAGAATGTATAGGAATCCATTAGATGGGGGAATGGGCACCATAAAATTAATTCCCCATACATCGAAGATCTCTACAACAATGCTTAGCTGAATGGCATCTCGTCCTTTTTACTTATGTTTCCCATCCTTTGACATCTATCGCATGTCGCTACATAGGATTCACAATCTTCAAACAAGGTAGGCCAATATAAAGAGGATTGAAGTACCTTAGTTGCAGTCTTTTGGGCTCTAAAGTGCCCTCCGTCAGGTTGTGCATGAAAAAAATCAAGAACACTCTCTATTTCCATCTCGGGTACACACCTACGGACAATAGAATACGTACAAATCTTGTACACAAATGGATCATACCATATGAAAGTCTTAACATCTCTCTTGAACTTTGCGAGTTGATACCTATTGAGACCTGTAGGAATTTCACCTACAACAATGTAATTCACATAATCTGCGTACCATGGATCCATCCCTTGAGCAGCTACAACACAAGCTTTTTTTGCTCCTTTGGCAAACACTGTCATAATCTTCTTATCCGGGAACATCTCTTCTATGTATTCAAACGGTTCATCACAATGCTTCCTTGTCTCTAACCTTGATAGATGATCCGCTAACACGTTCTTTGTTCCTTTCTTATCTTGAATCTCCATGAAGAAGGATCCATCTAATAATCCTTTGCTTTGCTTCCTTCTTCTCCATCAAGTACCGGATCGCAGAATGATTCGTATACACAATGGATTTCATGCCAACCAAATACTGTCAAAACTTATTGAATGCATACACAACAGCTAAAAACTCCTTTTTAATAACAGTAGTTCTTTTGTGCTGCATCAAAAGTCTTACTCGCATAGTAGATGGCGCAGAACTTCTTTTCTCTCAACTTCCCGAGCACCACTCCAAGTGCTAAATCACTTGCATCACACATAAGTACAAACGGCTGAGTCTAATCCGGTGTGATCAAGATAGGTGCAGTAATAAGTAACTCTTTCAAAACCTAAAAAGATGTTAGACATTCATCATCAAACACAAAAGGAACATCATTTTCAAGTAAATGAGAGAGAGGCTTGGAATATTTCGAGAAGTCTTTGATGAATCTTCTATAGAATCTGGTGTGTCCAAGAAAGGACCACACTCCCTTCTCATTAGTAGGTGGTGGAAGCTTCTTAATGGCCACCACCTTGGCTTGATCAACCTACAATCCTTTGGCCGAAATATTATGTCCTAGAACAATCTCATCTCTCACCATGAAAAGGCACTTCTCCCAATTTAAGACAAGATTAGTTTCTTGACATCTCTTTAAAACAATAGATAGGTTAGACAAACAAATACCAAAAGAAGAACCAAACACAAAAAAATCATCCATAAACACCTCCATGATCTTCTCTATCAACCCATCAAAAATGACCAGCATGCATCTTTGGAAAGTTGCAGGCGCATTACACAATCCAAAAGGCATCTTTCTAAAAGCAAAGGTCCGATAAGGGCAAGTAAAAGTAGTCTTTTCTTGATCCTCGGGTGCAATCATGATTTGATTATAACCCGAGTATCCGTCCAAGAAGCAATAAAACTCATACCCTGCTAGACGGTCAAGCATTTTATCCATGAAAGAAAGGGGAAAATGGTCTTTGCATGTATTTTCATTTAGTTTCCTGTAATCCGCACACACACGTCATCCCATAGAAATCCTAGTGGCTAATGTCTCTCTATCATCGGCTTTCACTATAGTCATGCCCCTCTTTTTAGCTACAACATGCAATGAACTCACATGGGGACTATCACTAATTGGACATATAATTCTTGCATCTAACCACGTCAAGATTTGCTTCCTAATCACTTCTTGAATTGCGGGGTTAACCCTTTGCTGATTCTGAATACTTCCCTTTGCTTCATCTAGCAACCTTATTTTATGCATGCAATACGATGGACTAATACCTTTCAAATCATCAAGAGTTCATCCTATAGCAGACTTATATTTCCTAAGCACATCTAACAACTCTTCAAGTTGATCATCAGTAAGAGAAGAAGATACAATTACTGGGTATGTTTTATTGTCTCATAGATAGGCATACTTCAAGTGTTCCGATAGTGGTTTTAGCTCCTCATTCTTTTCTTCCTTCGGTGTGCTCTCTCTATCCAATAGGAGGTATTGCCTAGTCTACTTAACTTCTTCAATCTTAGTTCTATTTGATTCATACCTGTCATCACCCAAAGCAAGTAAATTTTCAAGAAATTCAATACATACCTCATTGGAGAGTTCATCTAGCTCTGTGGTGGGAAAAGTAAGAGACTCCGCCAAGCATGTCTCAAAGGGATCCTTTGATAAGATCAAGTACATGTCTTCCTTCATAATCTTCTCCACCACATCAATGCTGAAACATTGTGTCTCCATAGGCATCTTCATTGCTTTATCAAGGTTGAACAGAACCTCATCCTTATCCATGTGTAGTCTAAGCTTCCCCTTTTGGACATCAATCATAGCTCCAGCTGTGGTAAGAAATGACCTCCCTGAGATAAGAGGGATATTATCCTTGTCATCTTCCATCTCTAGCACTAGGAAATCCACGAGAAAGGTAAGCTTCTCTATTTTCACAAGTACATCTTCTATCACCCCTTTCGAAAAGGTCATGGACCTATCCGCCAATTGTAGAGCCACTGTTATAGGAGCAAGCTCCCCCAAACTTAGCTTCTTGAATATAGACAAAGGCATCAAATTGATGCTTGCACCAAGATCACATAAAGCCTTCCACGCTGGCCCCTTTCCAATCTCACATAGGATAGTGAAGCTTCCCGGATCATTCAACTTTGCTGGTAGCTTTCTCTGAATGATCGAGCTACAGTTCTCAGATAGAATAACAGTTTCAACTCCATTCAAGCTCCTCTTCTTCAATATGATATCTTTAAAAAATCGGGCATAGTACGGCATCTCCATTATTGCTTCAGAAAAAGAAATGTTCAAGCTTATTTTATTCATGATATCCGAAAATCTCTTGAACTTTTCTTCCAGTCCCTTCTTAACCAACTTATACGGAAATGGAGGAGGTATCTTTGTCTTAGGGATTCCCCATTCATCACGTTCAACCTCCTTCGCTTTGTCCTTCTTGGCTCTCAATCTCTTGGCTTTTTCCCACTTCTTTTCCACTATCAACTCAGTATTCTGCTCTTTTGATGGTACTGGAGTGCTCTGAACTGTAGGTGTAACGTCCTGTATGGAAATTAGTGTCGACTGACCTTATTTGACCTCTGCTCGACCAAAAAGGATTGGTCGAGTAGCCTGATAATGGTCGAGCGAGGTGTCTGTAATCTAATTATGACTATTCAGATGTACAGGGCTCTGCTCGACCACCGCTCGACCTGAAGGATCTGGTCATGCGGTCTCATGTTGGTCGAGCGAGATCTCTGTAACCTGATTTTAACTGTTCAGACTTTCAGAGTGCCGCTCGATCGTAGCTCGACCAAAAGGCTTGGTCAAGCGGTGGTCGAGCAGAAATATATCTTCTCTGTTTTCGCCAACTGGTAGCATTGGACCTTCATACTGCGTTCCTAAACCTCAAAGTGATGGCATTATAAGATTTTGGGTTCACTATGCTTTAAGAAGGAAACTTACCTTTCTCAATTGTTTGAGTGAACTTGTTCACGTTCCCCGCCATCTCTCCCATCACAACGTAATGTCTTTCTCTGCTTGGACAACTCATCATGATTTGAATCTATCTTCCTATCCAAACGACAACCTTTGCATCATTCCTAGCCACATAATGGTTAAATAAATCCTCTAAACTAGGTTTTCTTTCTTCGATCTTAGCACCAGGATCAACACCAACAGGGAGTTGTATTGCTGTATTCGGATTACTCCATGAAATTTCCGGCCTCCTTGGTTGTTGATAGTTACCCGGAGGACCACGGTTGTTGTAGTTCCCTTAGTAATTCATGTTTTCTTGATTTTGATACCTAGTTTCTTGAATACTTTGTCCCATGGCATAGTTTACCTCTTCTAATTCTTCTTGGATCGGTCTCTCTTCACCGTCATCCTACTGCATCATCATTGATACTCTCTGTGACAACTCAGTAATCTGCTTTTGCTGAGATTCAAGTAGCTTCTTGATATTAGCCAAGCTCCAGATGATTTCATCTTCTCTACTTGACTTCACCATTGTATGTTCAACCTGCACTACTTTACCAAAAACATATGTGCCCCTCACTCTATCATCGGCCAATCTATTGAATTCATCGAAATATCCTCAAAGAGTTTTTTGGCCTCAACGGATGTCTTAGCAAGTAATGCTCCACTTGATGAAGCATCAAGCAAAACACGAGAATCACAATTCAACCATTGTAAAAGGTACTGATATATTAAACTTTTGACAATCCATGATGTGGACACCTTCGCAGCATGTCCTTGAATCTATCCCATGCTTCATGGAATTTCTCACTACTTTCGATAGCAAATTGATGAATATCTTGTTTCATCTTGAACACCTTTGAAGGTGGCATGTATCTCTCCAAGAATTTCATCTTCCACTGGTCCCATGTAGTGCATTCAGCAGCACTAAAAGTATCGTACCAATCTCTCGCCCTTTCAGTAAGTGAGAATTTAAACAAAACTATCTTCCTTGCATCCTTATGATCTCCTGCACTCTTTTGTGTACTAGCATATCCTAAGAATTTATTTAGATGCTGTAGAAGATGCTCGAAAAGTCCCCTAAAGAAAGAGTTCATTTCTATCATGCTGATAAGAGTGGGGTGAAGATCAAAATCTGCATCTGTTCCATGCGCTCCTAACAGCCCCGCGCTTCCCCCTCCGTTATTCTTAAAGACATCACGGATAGCAACATTGTTCGGATTTGGCCTCTCTACGCCAGCCATGTTGTCTGCTTTTGCTTCCGAATTATCTCCGGTTGCAGCTTCAATCGTTTCTGAGTTTGGTACTTCAATTTCAACTCCTAGATCAAGAGTTTTGGTTGCTTTCACGTTCTTATTCTTCTTCTTCTTTGCCTTCTTCTTCCTTGACGATGCTCCTATTTCTGGATCAAAAGGTAGTAATGGTGTTCCTTTTGACCTAGTGTGCATACACCTAAGAAAATTAAGCGTTAGAAATCAAAGACAAGTATGAGTAGTTTCAATTAAAATAAAAAAATAAATAAAATTGATAAAGACAACCGTCCCCGGCAACGGCACCAGAAATTTGATGGGCGTTTTCTCAAAACATAATTAATTCCAAAGTATGAAGGATGTGATTGTAGCTTAGATAAGCGACCAAGTTATATATCGAACCCAAAGGACTATTGGTTATCAATTTATTATTAACTAAATTAAAAGAAACTATTGTTTGGCAATTTGATTTAAGAATTATTCTTAAACCAATGAAAAAGTAAAGAAATAACAAATAAAATAAAGACAATAGAGAATAAACGAGAGTTAAACAAATGAGAAGATAGGTAGCTCTTCGGGCCATCCAGTTTTACTAATTAATTTCCCTTCCGTATGTCAATGTCCGACTCTATCTTATGGACTTTGGACGCATCACTAAACCATATGAATCTACTCTATAGACACAAGTAGACCAGCGTGTAACGCGTGTGAATCACCTAAGAGTAAGAACATAATTACACCCTCCTTTCTAGGTACTATCAGTATCAATTATTTCTCGTGCACTAAGTACTCTAACCCGATATGATCTCCATTTATAGGTACTATATAATTATCCTCTTTATCCTACTTACTAACCCGAATTCAATTAAATTAATAATATTCATATAAGATAGTTCTAATGAAACTTCAAAGTCTACTCACTTAGAATCATAACATAAAATCCTGCTCAGCAGTGAACGCACTCAATCAATAACCAAGATATATATTCAGACTCTATATAATAGTTAATGATGCACAAAATGACTCTGAGTATGAACTAAAAACGCATTGTCTTATATAAAATAAATCCACAAGTAGTATTGTACATGTATACACACGGAAGTTTAATTAACTAAATACAACCTTCATAAATCCTAGAACTACCAAAGCGGTTGTCGCTTCTCGCTCCATCTTGAATCTTCACTTGGTTTTCACTTGATTCGCTGCACGAATCTCTCTACATCTCCGTAGGATGGAGTTAGGGTTTGGATGTGGTGTAGGATGGATGTGGAATCTAACTCTCTTCTTGATGTGATCTACTTCCCTTTTTATACTTGTAAACTCTTCTTACAAACCCTAACTGGGCTTTTTCTTGGAGAATACGTCAATTCACACACAAGAGAGTCGAAATTACCAAAACTAGCATGGCGTATTCCCACTCGACCAAAATAGTCCAGGTCGAGCGGGCTCGGTCAAGTCGAGTGGCGATCAAGCGGACTCTCTTAGCGCTGAAACTCTGTACAGACCCTCGCTCGACCAACTCTGATATCGCTCGACCAACATCTATTAGTCGAGCGGCTATTTTTGAGGTCAAACGGCGTCTCGAAATTCATTTTTTCCGATTCTGAGCACTTCTGACCTGTTTTCCTATATAAATATGCTCAAATAGCCTCAGTAGCATCTGATTCGTGGATTTTCTGTAAATATCCCAGTTTACCTTGATAATAGCCCAAATCGTACTCAATTTCCATACAAATCAGAGCCCAAAATACTTGTATTATCACTCTCATCAGTCAGCGGGATGAATAAGGACATGGAGAGTAGCGGGGAGATCAAGAAAAAAATAGAAGAATGTGAGATTAGGGTTTCAAAATAGTTTTGTTTACAAAGTTTACAATAATTATAAAGTGACCCATAAATTTTGTTAAAATTAACGAAATGACACCGATTAAAAAATAAGTCAATTAAATCAATGGTGGGGATGAATTCCTTATAAATGGATAGTCAAGATCAACTATTACAATTACTATTTAAAGTAAAATTGAAAAAGGGGGAGGGGGACTTGGTCAAAATTGAGTCCAATTTTGTTTGACCCTTATTGCTATTATATGTTGTTAGATTCAGAACTTATAAACTGATAAATAAAAATATATACACTAATAAATAAGAACTTATGAACTTTGTTAACAATATTGTTAGTTAATATAAAAAAAGTTATAAATTTATTTTTTTAAAAAAACACATATACACTACTAAATAAAAATTAGGAAAACTTTAAAACCAGGACCCAAAAAATAGGTTAACTATCAAATTGGGATCCGAAAGATTTTTTGTATCAATTTAGGACGCGAAATATATAATACTATCAGTTAAAAACCTAAGATCGTAAAAAATATTAAAAATTATACTAACATATTCGTATAAATTTTCCATTAATCTGTATATTATTTTAATGATAATAGATTTAAAAAATCTTAAAAAACAAGTTTAATATATGAAATTTTAATGTAATTATTATTATTTTAATTAATTTTATGATTTTAGTTCTTGTATCGATAATTTCATACTTATCAGGTCTTGAATTGATAAAAAAATATTTTGAATCCTTAAATGATAGTTAACCTATCTTTTGAGTCCTATATTAAAAAATCTCTTAAAAAATTAATATACATATATGTGCACGCGTGCGCGATACACTGAGATTTCAACTCATTTTTATGAGAGAAAATATTTAGTCATGTAAATATGATTGATTCCAACTTTAGTCCTCTTTTTTTTATTACAAATTTCAATTATGGTCTTTTCTTGTCCAATTTTAGTCTATTTTAGGAAATTCGGTCCTTTTTTATCCACTATTGCTCCAAATTTTTTATATTTTTGGACCAATTTTAGACAATTTTGAACATAAATGACTAAATTTTGGATTAAAAAAATGTATTAAATTGAAAATAAAGGACTAAAATTTAAAAAAAAAAACTAAAATTGAAAATTACTAATGAAAAATGACTAAAGTTGAAATCGACTGTAATTACATCATCAATTGTGATATTTTGATATATACTTAGTTGTATTAGTAGGAGTGTGGGTCCCAACATTTAATTGTATTAGAGGAGGTGTGTGGGTCCCATGTGTGTAAAAAAGAAAATTGGACTCTTTAGGTGGAACGACCAAAATGAAAAAATGGCCCTCTTAATCTGGGACAGATGGAGTACTTTGGCAGTCGCTTCCCTAAAATCGATTCTACCAAATTTTGGTAGAATCAGCCCCCTCCCCCAATTTCTAATACCTTTTCTGCTTTTTTTTTTCTTTTTTACTATTTAATTCCTTTATTTTTTTAAAAAAAAATTAACTTTAAAGTATACTCCCTCCATCCCCTTGATAAATATCTATTTTTTCATTTTGGTCCGTCCCATTATAAAATATCCATTTCTCATTTTGAATTGATGTGACCTACAACCACTACACATGACCTCACACTCAACACTAATACAGCTACCCACTACACATTAAAATATTATTTTTCTCACCTTACTATACATTAAATTATTATATTCCTTAATCCACGTGCAAAAAATCAACGGATACCTTTTAAGGGGCGGAGGGAGTAATTTTAATTTCACATTTATTGTTGCCACATCTTAAAAATTATACTTATTTAAAACTTGTTTAATTAATAATACTTTCGATGGAAGCTTTTAAAAAAAAATTTATTAACACAATTTAACATTTAATAAAATAAGAGATCCAAAGTTAAGAGTCAAACTTCAATGCACCGGGTGCACCGGTGCTCCTAGATGATTTGAGTCATTAGATCATAAATATATTTAATCCTAACCATTAAATAAAATAAAGTAATTAAAATTAAAATAATAACCACCCACTAACTACTCCATTTACTCTATAAATAAATTCTCAGATGCACCACATAATAACTCAAATTAATAAGTGATTACAATATTTTAATTTCTAATATAAGTTCTTACATCCATACAAGTCTTCAAATTTAAATAAATATATTAAATAAAATAAAATGGTGTTAAACATCCTCCAAATTCCACCGCGATACTTCATTTAAAAATTGAAGAGATAAAGGGATGAGCGAAACATAATAATGTTTGAATACATTGTATACTTATCGGGATTATAAGGATTGTTCTTTCGCATTTATGTCTCTTCTTGATCAAATCTCGTTTAAGTCATGAAAAATGATTTAACAGAAGATTGATTACTTAAAATTTACACAAGAAATCCAAATAGCAAATTATATGAGACAATGAGTAATACAAGAGAGAGAAAATATATATGCATACTATTGCCCCTATAATCCATATTTTACATTTAGAGAGTGTTTTATTTATTAAAACTATTAAGTTGGTTAATAATGTTTTGAAAATGTCATAAATAAGGAATGGGCATGGAAATTGTCCTAATTTGTTATTAGTTTCATGGGTTGTTTTAACCCACTTCCCCTTAAGCCCCTTGCTTCTATTAAAGAGTTTAGAAGGAGTTTAAGCTCACTTAAATATAATAATTATTAGTGTGTAAACTCCTTTATTAATTAAATTTGAATCAAACACTTTCAAACGGCTCAGGTACATCCATTCAACACTATTTTGACACAGAAAATGATACACTCCATTAAAATAGCACTGAAAGTCAAAACAAAAATTATTTGGACTAGAATTTTGCCATATATGATATATCTCGAAAGAATGAAAGTAAGCTTCAGCTTCAGTAAACGGTTTGTCGTCGCCGAACACCCTTTTCACATTATCACCTTCACTATACTTGAAGCACTGGTGTAATGTGGAAGGAATCACACCATTCTCATGTAGCCATGGGCGCCCCAAAAGCATGTTGTACGAAGTTTTTGCATCGATAACATGGAAAAGGACTGTGGATTTCATCTCATCAATTAGCAAATCAAGAACTATTGTGCCGAGAGTCCTTTGCCCCTCATGGTTGAACCATTGGATCATCAATCGGCTATGGTTGAGTTCATCTATTGGTATTTCTATCTTCTTCAACAT
This sequence comes from Pogostemon cablin, assembly GCA_023678885.1. NCBI lineage: Eukaryota > Viridiplantae > Streptophyta > Magnoliopsida > Lamiales > Lamiaceae > Pogostemon > Pogostemon cablin. The sequence goes on from CM042993.1 coordinate 13,909,397, forward strand.
TCTCAAGGACAAAATGTTCACCGCCGAACCTCCATCAACAAGTATGCGATTCACTCGCATCCCTTTAGTGTAACCAGTCACAAATAGAGGTCGATTATGAGATTACATACCCAACAACATATCTTCATCCGTGAAGGTCACCTTCATGGAGTAAGCTTTACCCTTAGTTTCAAGTTGTTCGCTTTCATTGTCCTCGTTCACGACATGACATGAGCCTTCATCATGACTTTCTTTTACAGAAGTGAAGTTTGTGCCTGCCTCATCTTCTAACACGATTTTCCCTTCCTTAGCTAGTTGCATGATCTTTTCCTTAAGAACCAAACAATCATGAATTGGATGACTCACCAACCTATGATACTTGCAGTACTTTGGGTCATTATTTCGACTGGCTTCTTCTGGACGTTTCATCTCAGGAAGGTCAAGGAGCTTATTTTTCATCAGATCATCAAATATGCCAGAAAGGTCTGAGTCAGAAATGGATACTCTTTTTCTTGCATCTCTTTCAGAGTTAACCTTCTTTGCCCCCACTCTTGAGCAACCTGCTTCCCTTTGTCTTTCTTATCATTTTCATTCTTTCGAACCTTGACCGTCATAATATTTATGGCCATTGACTCTTTGTTGGAACTTTTAGCATAGGACTTGCCCCCCTTTTTGAAATCTTGTTTATCTTTAGACTTGTAGGAGTCCGACATCGGTGAATGTTTGATTCCACTAGCAGCCATACTTAATTTCATATCATGGGCCCTAGTAGCCAACTCTTCGAAAGTCTTAGGTTGAATTCCTTTGAGTATATAAAGGAGATTCCATTTCATCCCTTGGATACACATATCAATAGCAGACTCTCCGGATAATTGGTCCTTGCAATTTAAACTCAAATTTCTCCATCGATTGATATAATCAATCACAGGTTCTTCCTTCAATTGACGAGTATTAGTTAACTCAGTCATGCTAACAGTTCTCCTCGTGCTGTAAAAACGATTAAGGAACTCATGTTCCATTTGTGCCAAACTATCAATGGATTCGGCTTGCAAGTCGATATACCAATCAAATGCATTTCCTTTGAGAGAGCGAACGAATTGCCTTATCATATGGTCTCCATAAGTACCAGCATCATGGCAAGTCTCAATAAAGTGTGCTATATATTGCCTTGGGTTTCCCTTGCCATCAAATTGTTGGAACTTGGGAGGCTGGTAGCCAGCTGGCAACTTCAAGTTGTCCACTCTTTTCATGTATGGCTTGACATAAGTAACAGTAGGCTTGGAATTCTCCTCAAACTTTTTTTTTTGTACCAAGTATTATATCCTTGAGTTGATCCACTTGGAGCATTCCATCAGCTGAAAGTGGCAACGTTCCTTGAGTTTGCTCCTTTTCAATAGTCTGGCGCCTTGTGACCTCTTCCACTTCACTATCGTCCATGACTACTTTTCCGTTTGCACGGCTAGTCTCCGCGACGTCTCTTTTTTCCATCAACTGGGAGATCTTTGTATCTTGAGCTTCTATGTATTTTGTAAGCCCTTCGATAGCTTTCATCATACTTGCTAACTGCTCTTTAATAGTTGAGGCGCCTGCCATCATTACTGGAGCTGCAACGGAGTCAGATGAAGAGTTTGAAGATGCCGAATCTTCATCACTATCATCTTTCATAAGTATTTATTTTCTCGAAGCCTCCTCAACCGAAGGGTTGGATCCAGATGAGGCTTCCGAACGAGCTTTTTCTGACATGCTCCTCGTAACAACAGCAACATATTCAATCAATGACTTTGAGAGCTTAGAAGCAGCAGTCCTACCTATAGTAATCCTGACAGGAGTCATATCGTACTTTCGAGCTTGTAAAGAGAAGAGATGAGAGGTAGAGACAGTCCCACTGGGCGTGCCAAAATTTGTAACAACAAATATTGTATTTATATTAAAATAAACACAAAAGAATTACAATGATAATCTAAAGGATTATCATTGTAATTCTTTTGTGTTTATTTTAATATAAATACAATATTTGTTGTTACAAATTTTGGTGTTCAAGTCAAGAACTCACGGTCCAATCAAAAGAAGGTCTTGAGTGTTCTTGACTTGAAGACCTTGAACTTGGATCTTGATCTTCGCTTGACTTGATCTTCACTTAACTTGGATCTTGACCTTCGCTTGATCTTGATCTTCACTTGACTTGGATCTTGACCTTCGCTTGATCTTGATCTTTGATCTTTGCTTGACTTGAAGAACGCCGGATCGGAGGGGCTTGGCACCTTGATCTCGGATCGGAGGCCGTTCTTGGCTTGAAGATGCTTGAAGATCTCAAGGGAGCACTGCTCGTATTCTTGATCTCCTCAGAGCGTTTATGTCTTCAAGTATTTTTTTTTTAGTGTCTGTGATGAATGAAGGAGGACTCTTTATATAGGTGAAGGACGAGGATACTCCATAAATATCTCGCAATCTGATTGGTCTATGACAGATTTGGCCTGGTTCCGCGGGCTTGGGTCGTTCCAAATATATCACAGCTTGATTGGTCATTGCTTAATTTGACCTGATTTTGGAACATTCCATGCTTTACTTAACTTAGGGGTCAAGTTTTTTACTTAATTTAAACCCTACTTAATTTGTTGGGTTTTAAATTAATTATCAATTATTTATTAATCTATTTTAGGAATAAATTTATTAAATCCCCAAAATAAAATATAATAAATTAAAATTGATATTTAATCAATAAAATCCACGTGTCGCCATTTGATTGGACCGTGAATTTTAATTGCTTACAAATGTCCCCTTGCGATTTGTTCACGGACAGAATGTCTTGTTGTGAAGGAATCGCAAAAGATTTGTTTCTTGTTCACCAAGATTTCATGAATCTTACCCAAAATTATCAAAGTTATTTGTAGTAAAGAATCTCTTAAAATTTTTGTAGAGATTGCACACCTCACAAGTAATTTCCATAATTATCCATGAGTCCACAAGTAATTTCCATAATTATCCACAAATAATTTCCATAATTATCTATGAGTCCGCAAGTAATTTCCATAATTATCCATGAATAATTTCCATAATTATCTATGAGTCCACAAGTAATTTCCATAATTATCCATGAATCCACTACTATATAATGGTACATCATAAACTCAATCTTTCATCAAAGCTATCCAACAAACAAGATATTCACTTCAATTCTTGGTTCTTCCTTCTCTTATTTGAATTTTTCTCTTTCTTTCAAAGTGTAGCATGAAGTGTTTCTAAAAAAATTTTTTTCTTCTTCTTCAGCATTGCTCCAAGAAGTTGCCAAGACAAAGCACTCCAACAAGAGTACACCATCCAACAAATTCAATTCATAAGCGTAAGCCCTTGATTTACCCTTCTTTAATTAAGCCCTTTTTTCTTTCTTTTCTTTCTTTTGCTGTTGTATGATTTTTGCTTCTTCATCCAACAATCAATCTAATATCATGCACGCTTTTTCTTTACGGATTTCTTATGTCAATCCCAAAGTTTAAACAACTTTCATACCAACCTGTATATTTATGATTCTCCTATCTACCTCGTTATTCTTCTTCTTCGAAGAAATCGTTAACGAGCCTCCATGGAGTCAGACCAACATCGTCGAGGTGGAGAGCAGTCGACGGCGGACCACCCATGGTGGTTGCTTGTCGGGCTCGCACCGTGAGGTGGAGAGCAGTCAATGGTAGACTACCCATGGTAGTTTCTTGTTGGGCTCACATCTCCGATGACGTTGGGATAGAGAGTAGTCAATGGCGGATCACCCATGGTGGTTGCTTGTTGGGCTCACACCTCCGATGACGCTTTGGCGACGAGGTTACAAAAATCCGACCAAAGAGAAGATTTTAACATACTCAAGCAGTCGAACCAACGATGTCGAGGTAGAGCGCGGTCGATGGCGGATCACTCATGGTGGTTGCTTGTCGGGCTCATACCGTGAGGTGAAAAGCAGTCAACGGCGGGCCACCTATGGTGGTTGCTTATTGGGCTCACATCTCCGATGATGCTTTGGCGACGAGGTGACAAAAATCCGACCAAAGAGAAGATTTTAACATACTCAAGCAGTCGAACCAATGATGTCGAGGTAGAGAGCGATCGACGGTGGATCACCCATGGTGGTTGCTTGTCGGGCTCATACCGCGAGGTGAAAAGCAGTCAACGACGGGCCACCTATGGTGGTTGCTTATTGGGCTCACACCTCCGACGACGCTTTGGCGACGAGGTGACAAAAATCCGACCAAAGAGAAGATTTTAACATACTCAAGCAGTCGAACCAACGATGTCGAGGTAGAGAGCGGTCGATGGCGGATCACCCATGGTGGTTGCTTGTTGGGCTCATACCGTGAGGTGAAAAGCAGTCAACGGCGGGCCACCTATGGTGGTTGCTTGTTGGGCTCACACCTCCGACGATGCTTTGGCGACGAGGTGACAAAAATCCAACCAAAGAGAAGATTTAACATACTCAAGTAGTCGAACCAACGATGTCGAGGTAGAGAGCGGTCGACGGTGGATCACCCATGGTGGTTGCTTATCGGGTTCATACCGCGAGGTGAAAAGTAGTCAACGGCGGACCACCCATGGTGGTCGCTTGTTGGGCTCACACCTCCGATAACGCTTTGGCGACGAGGTGAAGAAATCAGACCAACGCGGCGGGTGATGACGACGAGCTGGGGGCGTCGCGTTTCCAACTCAAACCTGCAGCGACTTAGCAAGGCCTCTCGTTCACGTCTCCGGAAGGGTGCCAAACTTCGGCAGCTGATCGTCTCCAACAAACTCTCTGTCGTGCTAAGAAGGAAGTTGAGCTCATAGAAGATGAGATCCTTATGCTTGAAAATGCTACCGTCTTGAAAGAATCATCATCTGAAGATGAGAAAGCAGCTCTGAATTCTGTTTTACAAAGCATACTCTCTGACAATTTTCTTGTTTAGCATAGGACTGATTTTCTTTTAGTTTGCTCCCTTAGTTATTTATTTGCTTTCCCCTTTTATGTTTTTGAACATCTAATGATATTATCAATAAAGTCCATTCTCTTCCTTACTTCTCCTTTATGTTACATCATTAATTTGTTTTCTTGTCTTTCATATTTATTTGCTGCCTTCATGCTCCAATTTATTGTTTGCCCCACAAACTTGATGTGAATAACCCAAAGACATGACTGAACTTAGCAAAGTGCTAAGCTGCCTACGTACCTCTTCGCAGAGGATCAAGTCATTACGTAGTTCAAAGGGACATGATTTGATTTGGATGGGGGGTGTCGTGCACAGTTTATACTCATGCGGGCCAGGAGTGACTATTCTTTAACCACTTTAGACAAAGTAGGATATTTAATGCTTTAACCACTTAAAATATCTGAGTGGGGTGAATTAATAGTTTAATCACATATAATTACCTTTGGTGGGTGTCGTGCACAGTTTATACTCATGCGGACCAGGAGTTTGTCGTACACAGTTTATACTCATGTGGATCAGGAGTTTGTCGTACACAGTTTATACTCATGCGGACCAGGAGTAACATGCAGTTTAGGCTCGTGCGTCAAGGAGTGTTGTACATGTATTTGTTTTACGCGTAGTAGCGTTTCAAGAACTTCCCATTTATGGGGCCAATGTTCACGCCATCTTCTGAGATCAACTTGTATGCGCCATTTGTGTAGGCTTCCTTCACAACATGAGGGCCATCCCACTTGGGTAGAAACTTATTTCCAACGCGATGGGTGACTACTATAGGTCTTCTCACAGCAAGCACCAAATCACCAACTTGAAATGAACGTACCTTCACTTTCTTGTTGTACGTTCTAGAAAGGCGAGATTGGTAACACTCAAGTCTTTGTTGTGCTTCCAACCTCTTTTCATCTAACGCTTCTAACTCTTGAAGACGTAACTTTGCATTTTCTTCCTCGGTGAAGCCTTCTTGTATGGCCATCCTCAAAGAAGGGATTTGCTTTTCGAGAGGCACAACAGCCTCAACACCATACACCAAGGAATACGGAGTGGCTTGAGTAGGTGTTCTATAGGTGGTGCGGTATGCCCATAAAGCTTCATTGATTCTTTCATACCAATCTCTTTTTGACTTGGAGACCACTTTCTTTAATAAACTGCATAAAGTTTTATTGAATGCTTCAGCAAGACCATTGGCAGCTGCGTTGTACATTGATGACTTTCTTTGCTTAAAATCAAACTTCTCACACAACTTATCAATCCAACTGTTGCTGAACTGCTTTCCATTATCAGTGATGATGTAGCGCGGGACACCATATCTATAAATGATGTTGATCCGGATGAAATCAGCAACATTTTTTTTCTTCACTTCCCTTAGAGGCACAGCTTCGGCCCACTTTGAAAAGTAATCAGTTGCCGCAAGAATGTAGAGATGACCACCAGATGACTTTGTAAGTGGCCCCACCACATCTAAACCCCAAGCATCAAAAGGCCATGAAGCGACTGTCGGATGTAAAGGCTCCGGAGGTTGATGAATCAAATTTCCATGAAACTGACAAGCTTGACATCCTTGTGCGTAATCCATGCAATCCTTCACCATGGTTGGCCAATAGTAGCCCATCCTTTTAATTCTGAAATGTAGCTTAGGTCCGGATTGATGAGCACCGCAAATTCCAGAGTGAGCCTCCTCCATTGCTTGAATTGTTTCTTCCTTACCCAAGCATCTCAAGAAAATTACATCGAATGATCTTCTATAAAGTGTACCCTTGAAGTAGATGAACCAAGGTGCTCGACGCCGAATATCAACCCTTTGTCGTGGATCGTTAGGCAACTTATCATATTTCAAATAATCCACAAGTGGTTGGCGCCAATCCTCTTCTTCAATTTCGAAAACTTTCACCACATGATTTTCAACTTCTTCATAATCATCATCTTCAAAGAGTGGTGGTACAACCCAACTTCTACACACCGGTATTTGAATTTGCATTTCTGGCATAGCTATAGTTGATGCTAACTTAGCGAGGGCGTCAGCTTGCTTATTCTCTCTTCTAGACAAATGCTTAATTTAAACATCACCGAGATAACCCATAAGCTTTTGAGCATACTTGTAGTAGGGGAACAACTCAGGCTTCTTCACTTCATACACTCCAAGGAGTTGATTTATCACCAATAGCGAATCACCATACACTCTAAGGTGTAGCTACTTTATATCGACAGCCATTTCCAAACCAAGTATGAGTGCTTGATACTCAGCCACATTGTTAGAGCAATTTTCTATTAAGGAAAATGAGAAAGGTAAAACTTCACCACTGGATGTTACAAACACGACTCTCGCACCAGCTCCCTCTCTATGAGATGCTCCATCGAAATACATCTTCCAAGGAGAAACTATGTCCATAGTGAAAGCATCTTCATCGGGGAGTTCATCAGATAGTTCCCATTCAGCAGGCATTGGATGATCAGCTAGAAAATCTGCCAACACTTGTCCTTTTACGGCCTTTTGAGGGACGTACACGATCTCAAACTGTTGAAGTTGGAGATACCATCTTGCAAGCCGATCAGAGAGTACTGGTTTTGACATGACAAACTTTAGTGGGTTGGCTTTTGAAACTAGCCGAACTGTGTGAGCTTGAAAATAATGTTTCAACTTCTGAATTACGAAGATAAGGGATAAGCAGATCTTCTCAATGGGTGAATACTTCAACTCGTTTGGAGTCATGGTTCTACTTAGATAATATAGAGCTCTTTCTTTACCATCATCATTTTCTTGTGCAAGTAAAGCTCCCACAGAACGCTCTTGAGCAGCTAAATAAAGGACTAATGGACGTCCCGGTATTGGAGCACTCAACACTGGTGCCTTCATCAAGTATTCTTTAACGCTGTTGAAAGAATTATTGCAAGCTTCATCCCATTCGAATATGCTGTCTTTCTTCATGAGATGACTAAATGGTTGGCATCGGCCAACTAAGTTTGATATGAATCTCCTTAAGTATGCCAACTTTCCTTGCAGACTTTTGAGTTCATGTATGTTCCGAGGCACATGCATTTTCATGATTGCGTCAATCTTTGCTTTCTCAATCTCAATCCCTCGACGGCAAACAATAAACCCAAGAAATTTCCCGGATGAAACTCCAAATGCACACTTGAGTGGATTCATCTTGAGTTGATGCTCTCTTAATCGTTCAAACACTCGTCTTAGATCATGGAAATGATCTTTCTTTTCCTTTGATTTCACCACAATATCATCAACATAGCATTCGACAATCTTATGAAGCATGTCATCAAATATCTTTTGCATGGCTCGCTGATAAGTGGCACCAGCATTCTTTAAGCCAAATGGCATAACATTATAGCAATATATCCCTTTCAGAGTACGAAAGGCTGTCTTCTCTTGATCCTCAGGAGCCAAACCAATTTGATTGTAGCCAGATGACCCATCCATAAATGAAAGGACCTCATGCCCCGTTGTTGCATCAATCATGAGTTCAGTAATTGGTAATGGAAATTCATCTTTCGAACATGCCATATTCAAATCTTGAAAATCAACACATACTCTGAGTTGCCCATTTTTCTTTCTTACCGGCACGATATTGGAAATCCACGTAGGATATTTGACTTCTCGGATCTTGTCTGTTTCAAGAAGCTTATTAACCTTGTCCTCAATCAAAGGAATCAACTCTGGTTGAAATCGACGCTGCATTTGTTTAACCGGCCGAGTTTCCTTTTTAATGGACAAGTGGTGCACTGCGATTTTCGGATCTAAGCCTGGCATTTCCTTATGCGACCATGCAAAGACATCTCTGAATTCTCGCAAAAGGCTGACATACTTTGTTTCTTCTTCAACATTTACCTACAGTAATCCTGACAGGAGTCATATCGTACTTTCGAGCTTGTAGAGAGAAGAGATGATAGGTAGAGACAGTCCCACTGGGCGTGCCAAAATTTGTAACAACAAATATTGTATTTATATTAAAATAAACATAAAAGAATTACAATGATAATCCAAAGGATTAAATTTGATAAATTTAGGAAACAATCTCTATCAATCCTCTGATTCTTCTCTCGAACCAATTTGACTTTGACTTTGACTTGACTTGTGTGTGTTGACTACGCTGACTATGTTGACTACGTATGTCGAGTTGAGCTGGATCTTCAAACGAAGCTTGTCCGAGCTCGAGTGTGTAGTCTGGAATGTTGATCCGGAGGTGTTGAACCTTTGTTCGGATTGAACGTTGACTTGAATTTGTTGTGAAGTATGCCGCTCAATTTGGTAGAACGTTGACTTCACAGATAATGAATTTGATTTGAAGAACGCCGGATCAAAGGGGTTTGGCACCTTGATCTTTGATCGGCTGTTGTTCTTGAATTGAATATAACTTGAACTTGACTTGAAGGTCTTGAGTGTTCTTGACTTGAAGACCTTGAACTTGGATCTTGATCTTCGCTTGACTTGATCTTCACTTAACTTGGATCTTGACCTTCGCTTGATCTTGATCTTCACTTGACTTGGATCTTGACCTTCGCTTGATCTTGATCTTTGATCTTTGCTTGACTTGAAGAACACCGGATCGGAGGGGCTTGGCACCTTGATCTCGGATCGGAGGCCGTTCTTGGCTTGAAGATGCTTGAAGATCTCAAGGGAGCACTGCTCGTATTCTTGATCTCCTCAGAGCGTTTATGTCTTCAAGTATTTTTTTTTGGTGTCTGTGATGAATGAAGGAGGACTCCTTATATAGGTGAAGAACGAGGATACTCCATAAATATCTCGCAATCTGATTTATCTATGACAGATTTGGCCTAATTCCGCGGGCTTGGGCTGTTCCAAATATATCACAGCTTGATTGGTCATTGCTTAATTTGACCTGATTCTGGAACCTTCCATGCTTTACTTAACTTAGGGGTCAAGTTTTTTACTTAATTTAAACCCTACTTAATTTGTTGGGTTTTAAATTAATTATCAATTATTTATTAATCTATTTTAGGAATAAATTTATTAAATCCCCAAAATAAAATATAATAAATTAAAATTGATATTTAATCAATAAAATCCACGTGTCGCCATTTTCAACCTTATCTTTCAACACTCTTCCACTTGAGGCAGTCAAGATATTTCGCCGATTGATGCGAGAAGGATTTCGACTCCGGAGTTTTCGTAAGTTAAAGGACTTGACATGATTTTGCCTCCTACACTTCCCTTTATAGGGTCCAAGCCTTTCGAAAACACTCCCAAGCCTTTCAAAAATAGATATTCTCTTGACTTCCCTACTACTTGCGTCAAACATATCCTCCGTGGATAAAGCTTCTCCCTCGGTGATATAATTTGTACTTGCTCTTCTAATTGCAATGCGGACCGGCTTTTAAGGGACATATCCCAAACCTGGCTTAGCCTTCTTGATAGTGTGACCACCATTTTTCAACATTTTCTGAGTAACATTGAGCCCATGTCCTGGTGGGTTGATAGTCTCTTGACACACTTTGCTCGTCATCGCTTTTTCTCTTGGTTCATAACCAGTCTTTATAAGGAGTTTATAAGCTTGTGGACTATACGACTTGGTTATTTCGGCTTCAAACACTTCACCGTGTTCGGTCTTTGGTCCTTCAATAGGACGTGTGAATCCTTTGAGTGTTGGAGAAGAAGGCCTATTTGCATCAATTTTTGTTAGAGGCAATGTCAACTCTTCCGAGGTCTCAAGCCCTTCGCCTTTGTTCTCCTTGAGAGTGGCAGATGATGTACTACCTTCTTCATCCTTTATTTGTTTATTGCCCCCATTATCTTGCAATGTGGCCTCTTCACGCTTTACTTCCTTTGTACTCTTGAAGAAATATTTAGCATCTGCAAAGTAAGCTTCAGCTTCAGTAAACGGTTTGTCGTCGCCGAACACCCTTTTCACATTATCACCTTCACTATACTTGAAGCACTGGTGTAATATGGAAGGAATCACACCATTCTCATGTAGCCATGGGCGCCCCAAAAGCATGTTGTACGAAGTTTTTGCATCGATAACATGGAAAAGGACTGTGGATTTCACTCGCATCCCTTTAGTGTAACCAGTCACAAATAGAGGTCGATTATGAGATTGCATACCCAACAACATATCTTCATCCATGAAGGTCACCTTCATGGAGTAAGCTTTACCCTTAGTTTCAAGTTGTTCGCTTTCATTGTCCTCGTTCACGACATGACATGAGCCTTCATCATGACTTTCTTTACAGAAGTGAAGTTTAGTGTCTGTGATGAATGAAGGAGGACTCCTTATATAGGTGAAGGACGAGGATACTCCATAAATATCTCGCAATCTGATTGGTCTATGACAGATTTGGCCTGGTTCCGCGGGCTTGGGCCGTTCCAAATATATCACAGCTTGATTGGTCATTGCTTAATTTGACCTGATTCTGGAACCTTCCATGCTTTACTTAACTTAGGGGTCAAATATTTTACTTAATTTAAACTCTACTTAATTTGTTGGGTTTTAAATTAATTATCAATTATTTATTAATATATTTTAGGAATAAATTTATTAAATCCCCAAAATAAAATATAATAAATTAAAATTGATATTTAATCAATAAAATCCACGTGTCGCCATTTGATTGGACTGTAAATTTTATTTGCTTACAGTGTCTATTACATTGATTGACATATACATTTATACAGTGTGCCTATCAATCTAAGGCTACAAATTAAGAATGCTATTGACTAATTATAAGACGTGAATTAAGTTAATCCTAATATAGAATATTACAAAAGATATACAAGAATAATTTACATATTCTATCAGACATTAAAAGCTTTTTGAAGAAATGTTTTAAAACAAATCAAAGGTTTAGAAGAAATATAAAAAGTCAATCAAATTAAAGATTTCTTCACTCAGCTAATGCCAAAATGAAAAGCAACAAATAAGATTATAATTACGGTACATCCTCATGCCACTCCTTGACAATTCACATGATTATAGTTGACTTACAATGCTTCATCCTACTTTGTGTAATCATGTTTTATTTGTTTTTTATTTTCAGAGCCAGGGCTTTTTTTACAAACTGTTTGTTTGATTTTTATTTCGTGTTTCCCTCCTCTTTGTCTCCCTTCTTATTTTCTTTTGTCTTTTTTAATAACTAATAATTGAACCCGTGCATTGCACGGGATGTATTAATTTTAGGGCAACAACTTTACTTTATTTTATGATGTTTGAACCGAATAATATTTATTTGAATTTTATCTAACCTAATGTTTTAATATTATAGTATAATGTTGTTATGGGAAAAACACTTGTAAAACCTTGCGAGCCTGTTAAGTTGATCAATTCGTATAAGTTTATTAATATCTTTTGCAATGAGGCTAAAATCCAGAATTTTAGCAATTTAAAATGCAACAATAAAATTTTCTTTTTTTAAAATTATAAGATCAGATTCTATATTACTAATTTATAAACATCAATCAATTAATGAAATATTTTACTGTTAATTAACTCAACCAAACTTTTATTTGCAAATAATTTAAAAGACTCATCTAAAATTTCATGTAAACAATCATTTAATTATTTTGGAAGGTGGCTCAGATTTATTTGAAAATTTTAATATATTCAAATAATATATTTAATATTATTCAATTTTTAATAAATATTATCTTATTTCCTGATTTGAAAAAATCATAATTATAATTATTTAATTATTTAATGGGTGGCTTAGATTTGATTGAAAATTTTGAATATATTCAAATAATATATTTAATATTATTTAAATTTTAATAAATAATATCTTATTTCCTGATTTGAAAAAGTCATAACTATAATTATTTAATTATTTTAATGGGTGGCTGAGATTGTTTGAAAAATAGATTGTCAGGATTTATACTAAATTATTTCCTGATTCGATAAAATCATAATTACAATTATTTAATTATTTTAATGGGTTGCTGAGATTTGTTTTAGAAATAAATGGTCAGAATTTGACCCTCTGGAACATTATATCATAAACTCTAAAATCCTAAACCCTAAACCCTAAAACCCTAAAATCTAAACCATAAACCCTTCGATGGTTAGGATTGGATTTATATTTAATAATATTAATTTTTAATAAATAATATTTTATTTCCTAATTTGAAAAAGTCATAATTATAATTATTTAATTATTTTAATGGGTGGCTGGGATTTGTTTAAGAAATAGATGGTCAGGATTGGATTAATAATAATATCTTATTTTTTAATTTGAAAAAGTCATAATTATAATTATTTAATTATTTTAATGGGTGGCTGAGATTTATTTAAAAAATAGATGGTCTGGATTTTGCCCTCTGAAAACATTATGTCATAAACCCAAAACAAATATGATAAACCTCAGCATCTTGATAAACATATTACAGATTGGTTGAACTAGGAATTTGATAATTAGGAGACTCAAACAATCTAATGCAGCTAAGTTTGACGACAATGTTTGTTTTGTTAGTTGGTAGAAAATTAATTGATGTATACTGTGAAACCATTGTAAAATCCAAATTCTTAAAAGACCTCATTTAATGTATGTCTCATTTAAATTAAAAATAAAATAAATAATATATTTAATATTATTAAATTTTTTATAAATAATATCTTATTTCCTAATTTGAAAATGCCATAATTATAATTATTTAATTATTTTAATAGGTGGTTGAGATTTGTTTAAGAAATAGATGGTCAGGATTTGACCATCTGCAAACACTATCCCATAAACCCTAAAATCCTAAACCCTAAAACCCTAAACCCTAAAATCCTAAACCCTAAACTCTAAACCCTAAAATCCTAAATCTTAAACCTTAAAACTCTAAACCCTAAATTCATAGCTGATAGATGGTCATGATTGGATTAATATTGTGCGTTGCGTGGGATGTGTTATTTTTAGGGGAATAACTTTACTTAATTTTATAATATTTGAACCGAATAATATTTATTTGAGTTATATCTAACCTAATATTTAAATATTAAAAAAGTCATAAATATAATTATTTAATTATTTTAATGGGTGGCTGAGATTTGTTTAAGAAATAGATGGTCAGACTGGATTAATATTATTAAGCTTTTAATAAATAATATTCTCTCCGTCCGCTCTAAAGGGATACATTTGCTTTTTTCATGCGGATTAAGGAGTATTATTATTTAATGTGTACGTAGTGGGTAGTTGTATTAGTGGGTGAGTGGGTCCCATATTTTAAGTGTATTAGTGAGTGGGTGTGGGACCTATATGTGTAAGAAAGAAAATGAAATCCTTAGGGACGGACGATCAAAATGGAAAAATGAGACTCTTTGGAGCGGACGGAGGGAGTATCTTATTTTCTAATTTGAAAAAGTCATAATTATAAATATTTAATTATTTTAATGAGTGACTGAGATTTGTTTGAGAAATAGATGTTCATAAACCCTAAAACCCTAAACCTTAAACTCTAAACACTAAAACCCTAAACCCTAAAACTCTAAACCATAAAATCCTAAACCCTAAATCCTAAAACCCTAAACTCTAAATTCATAATTATAATTATTTAATTATTTTAATGGGTGGTTGAGATTTGTTTAAGAAATAGGTTGGTATTAGCCCTAAATTTATAAATATAATTATTTAATTATTTTAATGGGTGGCTAAGATTTGTTTGAGCTTCTCTCATTCGGTTTTGGTATGGTTTGAATTTTGTTGTCGTATTATTTCTTTATTTATATTTTTAATTATCTCGTATGTGTTCAAGCAAACATCACCCTTTGGGTGGGAATGGAGGGAGTATTTCCTAATTTCAAAAAGTCATAATTATAATTATTTAATTATTTTAATGGGTGACTGAGATTTGTTTGAGAAATAGATGGTCAGGATTGAATTTATTCTACTTTTATGGGTTAATAATTATTTAATTATTGAAAAAGTCATAATAATAATTATTTAATTATTTTAATGGGTGGCTGAGATTTGTTTAAGAAATAGATATCAGGATTTGACCCTCTGCAAATATTATCCCATAAATCCTAAACCCTAAAACCCTATACCCTAAAACCCTAAACCCTAAATTCATAATTATAATTATTTAATTATTTTAATGGGTGACTGATATTTGTTTAAAAAATAGATGGTTAGGATTGGATTTATTCTGCCCTAAACCCTAAATTCTGCTTGAATAATATTTTATTTCCTAATTTAAAAAAATTATAATTATAATTATTTAAATATTTTAATGAGTGGCTGAAATTTGTTTGAGCCATTAAATTATTTCCTAATTTTAAAAAAGTTATATAAACCCTTAAACCAGGTTTAAGCCCTTTGAAATATTAAATTATTTACTAATTTGAAAAAGTTATAATTACAATTATTTAACTATTTTAATGGGTGGTTGAGATTTGTTTAAAAAATAGATGGGTAAGGATTGGATTTATATTTAATATTATTAATTTTTAATAAATAATATCTTATTTTCTAATTTAAAAAAGTCATATTTATAATTATTTAATTATTTTAATGGGTGACTAAGATTTGTTTAAGATAAATCCTAAACTATAAACCTTAAAACCCTGAAACCCTAAACTCTAAACCCTTTGGAAATATTTAATTATTTTCTAATTTAAAAAAGCTATAATTATAATTTTTTTAATAGTTTTAATTGGTGGTTGAGATTTATTTGAAAACTAAATGGTTAGGATTAGATTTACATTTAATATTATTAATTTTTTAATAAATAATATATTATTTTCTAATTTGAAAAGTCATAATTATAATTATTTAATTATTTATTGGGTGGCTGAGATTTGTTTGAGAAATAAATGATCAGGATTGGATTTATTATAATTATTTAATTATTTTAATGAGAACTGAGGATTGGCTGAGATTTATTTAAGAAATAGATGGCTAGGATTAGATTTATTCTATATTAGACTAAATTATTTCCTAATTTGAAAAAGTCATAATCACAATTATTTAATTTAATTATTTAGCACTTGAATCCCAGATTACAGGCCGAGATTATAGTTTATTCTTGGAAGAACTTTAACTTAAGCAGGTTTAAATTCGAGCAGTTTAGCACCTGAATCCAAGATTATAGGCCATTCACAAAAATTTGACTGTAGAACGCTTAATCCAGGCGGTTTAAATCCCAGATGTATTTCGTTCTTGGATTGATTCTCGTTTGAAGAATTCGAATAACTATTCAGACAACTCTAAAGTCTTTGATCTTCGTAGAGAATCACTCTCGGTGTGCCTAGAATGAATGGAGGAGGGCTCCTTATATATGTGAAGGTTGAGGAAGCCACATATATAACTCGCAATTTGATTGGTTAATGGATAATTTGACCTAATTCTGCGGGCTTGGGCCTTTCCATCCCTACAATTTGATTGGTCTATCTAATATTAATATTTTTTTAATAAATAAAATCTTATTTCTTAATTTGAAAAGGTCATAATTATAATTATTTAATTATTTTAATGGGTGGCTGAGATTTGTTCGTAATTATAATTATTTAAAATAGTCAGGATTGAATTTATTCTGTCATAATTAAAATTATTTAATATCTTATTTCCTAATTTAAAAAGGTCATAATTATAATTATTTAATTATTTTAATGGGTGGCTGAGATTTGTTTTAGAAATAGATGGCCATGATATTGGGAATGATGAATAAAGTGTAAAAAAATAATTAAAGTTGTTGGGATTGTAAAAAGTAGGTAATAAAATATTATGTATTTTTTTCATTAATGGAATGGGTAAAAATACATGGGACAGTCCAAAATATAAAGTAGGTAAAAATACGTGGGATGGAAGGAGTATTATTAATTTTTTAATAAATAATATATTATTTTCTAAAAAAGAACAAGAAGAACTTCGTTTTTCTGAAGGAGTCGTCATTTTCTATCAGGAAGGCTATGCCATTTACAACCTCGGCGTATTTCGGATGCTTGAAGGCCCCGCTGACCCGAAGTGATTTAGAAAGATTCTTCTTTATCGATGGTGATCTGTTATGGTATCCATAGCCTTGCTTCTTTTTCGGCCAAATCCTGATTTCGGATTTATTATAATTATTTAATTATTTTAATGGGGGCTGAGATTTGTTTAATAAATAAATGGCCAAAATTGGATTCATTCTAGATTGGACTAAATTATTTCCTAATTTGAAAAAAAATCATAATTGCAATTATTTAATTTAATTATTTTATTGAGTGACTGAAATTTGTTTGAGAAATAGATGGTCATGATTGGATTTATTATAATTATTTCCTAATTTGAAAAAGTTATAATTACAATTATTTAACTTAATTATTTCAATGAGTAGTTGAGATTTGTTTGAGGAATAATTAGTCAGGATTGGATTTTTTTTGTTGAGATTTGTTTTGAAAAATAGATGACTAGGATTGAATTTATATTTAATATTATTAATTTTTTAATAAATAATATCTTATTTTCTAATTTGAAAAAGAGATAATTATAATTATTTAATTATTTTAATGGGTGCTCGACTTAAAAATACTTAAATTCGGGCGGTTTAGCACCTAAATTCCAGATTATAGGAAGAACTTTAACTTAAGCAGTCTTAAATTCGGGCAGTTTAGCACCAGAATCCCAGATTATAGGCCATTCAGATTTTTTACTTGTAGAACGCTTAATCCTGACGGTTTAGAACCATATTATAGGCCGTTCAAATTTTAATTGTAGAACGTTTGATTCGAGTGGTTTAGAACCTGAATCCCAGATGTATTCCGTTCTTGAGTTGATTCTCGTTAAAGAATTCGAAGAACTATTCAGACAATTCTAAAGTCTTTGATCTTCTTAGAGAATCATTCTCAGTGTGTTTGAAATGAATGGAGGATGGCTCCTTATATAGGTGAAGGGTGAGGAAGTCTCATATATAACTCACAATTTGATTGATCAATGGATTATTTGACCTAATTCTGCGGGCTTGGGCCTTTCCATCCCTGCAATTTGATTTGTCTATTTAATATTACTAATTTTTTAATAAATAAAATCTTATTTCCTAATTTGAAAATATCATAATTATAATTATTTAATTATTTTAATAGGTGGCTAAGATTTGTTTTAGATACTAAATTATTTCCTAATTTGAAGATGTCATAATTATAATTATTTAATTATTTTAATGGGTGGTTGGGATTGTTTTGAAATTAGATGGTCATGATTGGATTTATTCTGCTTTTATATAATTATTTAATTATTTTAATGGGTGGCTAAGATTTGTTTTAGAGACTAAATTATTTCCTAATTTGAAAATGTCATAATTATAATTATTTAATTATTTTAATGGGTGGTTGGTGGCTAAGATTTATTTTAGATACTAAATATTTCCTAATTTGAAAATGTCATAATTATAATTATTTAATTATTTTAATGGGTGGCTGAGATTTGTTTTAAAATTAGATGGTCATGATTGGATTTATTCTGCTTTTATATATATTAAGATATTGCGAAGTTAAAAAAAAAACCTAGATTTATCTTTCTTTCCAACAATTGTTTTTTTTCAAATTTGCTTAATTATACACCCTCTCACCCTCAATAATTATTATTCCCTATTTTTTGTCACAGTTGGTCATGTAAATAAAATTGATTTCTTGTTCTTTTTATTTGAAATTCTCAATTTTTTTTAATTATTCGATGCACTCGAATGCATGGTACACCCACTTTCATACAATTATTAATAAAAACATATACATTAATAAATAAAAATGTATATACTTTGTTATCAAATTTTTGTAAGATTTTTTAATATCAAAATTTTGTAAGATTTTTTAATGTAAAATTGAACGTAAAAAAACTATACAATTATTAAGAAACATTTAATACATTATTGAATAAAAAGTTATATACATATGAGTGCAACGTCCATCTAGGTGCACAGTATATCAATTTATTTTTTTGTCAAAATTTAGCCTTTTTCATAAATTTAGTTATTTTTTTACCAAAATTAGTCATTTATTTTAAATAATGTCCAAAATTTGATCTAAAAAAGTCCAAAATTTGGACAAAAGTGGAAAAAGAAGGTTAATTGCAAAAAAAAAAAAAAATAAGAACTTTACTCTTATTGCAAATTAATCTTCACTTTTGAGAAATTACAAAAAAAATCACCACCTTTAAGTATTGTTGCAAAATTAACCCAAAAAAACTCTACTTTAACCAAAAATTTGGTTTATTTTGCAACAATACTTAAAAGTGATGTTTTTTTGCAATTTCTCAAAAGTGATGATTAATTTGCAATAGGAGTAAAGTTCGTGGTTTTTTTTGCAATTAACCCAAAAATGAAAAAGGACCAAAATTTGACAAAAATGACTAAAACTGAATAAGAAATGACCAAAATTGAGAATTGTAAAAGAAAAATAATTAAAGTTAGAATCAACCATATTTATTAGACCAATTATGATATTTTTCCTTCATTTTGCGTAGATTAAAAAATAATATTATAATGTAATAATGAAGTATATTATATGATTAGCTAAGGGTTAGTTTTTTTTTTTTTTCTTGACCTGTAAATAAAGGGCATGAAGAGGGTAGTTGTTTAGATTTTTCGCAAAACTTTTGTGACGGTCCAAAATAAGAATATTAATTTAAAAGAGTATAAATGAATAGTAAATTATAAATTTAATCATCATTCCATAAAAACACAGTTAATTAAATATCATAATAAGAAAATTAGACACTCATACAAAATATCTAAAAAACGTGTAACGTTTGTGACACTTAATAAGGAGTGATTCAAATTGAATGTTAAAATGTCCTATAATAAAATCATTAGAGACACGTAGTAATACAAAGTGTTTAAAAAAAGTCCCAAAATGCATTTTTTGCTGTAGTGAATATATCAAATTTAACAAGTTGGAGTATTAATTTTGTTTAATTATAACCCTTGTTAATAATAGTGGGAGTAAAGACTCGTATAATATTGTCTCCCATAGATTTACGCGAGACACATACAATTGATAATTTTTATAATAAAAAATAATATTTAATTAGGCTGTGATTGAATGGATGGATGGATTTAGGAAGGATTTATAAATCCTTCCTAAATCCATCCATCATGTTTGGATGCTATTTGAAATCAACAGATTTATAAATTCAAAATTTTAAATCAAAGGATTTCAAATCATAGATTTGATTTTGAATTTTTTAATTGTTTTCGAATGAATTTCAAATTCTTACTCAAAACGTGTCATTTGAAATTCTTCCATTGATGTGTAATTGATAATATTAATATATAAAAATAGTATAAAAAATTAATAAATTAAATTATATATATATATATATATATATATATATATATATATATATATATATATTATACTTATATTTTAAACTCTACCATCCACCTACCCTTACCCACCCCCACCCCCAGCCACCCACCCCCCTCCACCCCCACCCCCAAAAAAAATTTTTTAATAAAATGTTAGATTTTTAATATTTGAATAATAAAAAATATTACCACTCAACCCTACCCCCTACACACTCACCCCACTCACCCCCCACCAACACCACCCCCACTCCAAATTTTTTTTTTTAATAAAATTTTAGATTTGAATATTTAAATAATAAAAATATTATCACCCAACCTACTCCCTACTCACCCCCCTCCAACCCTATTCTTAGTCGCATTTCTTGTAAAAATGTGTAAGAATAAAAGACTCTATCATCGAGTAAACGTGTGATCAAGTACAAAATTTATAATAATGTCGTCTCAAGGGAAAGTAAACTCATGATTGTATCCAGATTTTCCATTGATTTATACTTTGTATGAATTATTGATTGAGGTTTGATTGTTTAAGCTACTAATTATTGTTCTACTCAATTAACTAAGAATTTGAACTAACAAAGTAATGATTCAAACAACATACAAATGATAAATAGAAGGGAGATAGAATTCATTTGAGAAGAGAGCAAGGCTAATCATAATCATGGTTAAGACTCTAGCTAGATATGCATAACTTTTGATGGTGAACTTCATTAATTTGTGGACTAAAAGCCATCACGATTTTACCCCTAATCCCTATGCCCAAGGTAATTAGGTTATTGACTCTTTTACAAGCCTAAATCTCCTAAGATTGATCTTAATCTCAATTCCCTTAAGGTACTATGATCATAAGTTGGTTCTTTTCACTCAATTTCTTAAGTGTTCATCTATGAATGTTCTAAGCATAAGAAGGGTATGACTTACCTCCCCTCAGACTAACATGCATGCACATTTTAATATATGATTCAATTAAACATCCACTCATAACATTGGAATGGCCAATCTAATACTATGAATAGATAATCTAATCACACAAGTATTGAAATGAAATATGATTCATATATCATAAAAGGAAATCCACAATTTAACTACATTCATTTCTCAAGTTTTACACATCTAGGTTTCATCTTAACCATTCATATGATTAGCCCTACTATAGGACTAGCCACTACACATTGTGTTTAGATCAATACAAATCAAGCTTTGCTCCATTTGATCCAAAATAAGAAGAAAATCAACAAATGAAAAGTAGATTGGCTTCCCTTTCATGGAGAAACCTTCATTCTCTTCAATATGCTAACTCCTTCAATCCTTGATGCTTTCCTCTTCTCAAATAGTGGATGGATGGATTGGATAATGGATTTATGGATTGATTGTGGAAGAACAAATGGAATTGGATGAATCTAATGGATAGAGATAGATTTATGGATCTAGTGTGTGAAAATATAGTGTGGAGTGTGTGTAACTGCTCTCAATTATGATCCCTCCTTCAAATTTCGCACAAGTCACCCATTTATATCACTAATGGACCTTCTAGAAGCTTCCGAAAATTTCTCAAAACTGCACAGATTTTTGCACATACACGGCCCATGTAGGGCACACCTACTTCGGCGTGTTGTGCATGCTTTCAGACACGACTCGAGCTGCGCTACACGGCTTTAGTCATGGTCGTGTAGCATTTTCTGATGACATTATACGGCTTCTTCTTACAGGCCCGTGTTCTGCACACGGGGCGTGCAGCAGCGCACAGCTCGGCGCCAGAACACAGCCTTCCTCCTGGGCGAGCTCTGTGTTCTGATGACGGTACACGACCACCTCGGACAGGCCCGTGTTCTGCACACGGCCCGTGTCCGAGCGTGCCCTGTACTTCCATCTCCATTTTACTCCCGACTCTGTTTTTCTTCATTTCTTGACCTGTTTTACACATATTTAAGCTCATTTACACAATTCTATCAATTTATACCACATTTCACAAAATAACAATAACTCCACCAAAAGTCACACAAATACGGATAAAAACATCCGAAAATCCACAAACAAAGACACTAAAATCTAGGTGAAAATGACAACGATCAAACCCTCACCCCCCAAAAAAATTTTTTTATAAAATTTTGATTTTAATATTTAAATAATAAAATTATTACCACCCAACCCAACCTACCCCCTCCACATCCCCACCCCACCCAAAAAAAAAAGTAAAATAAAATTTTTGATTTTATATTTATAAATATTAAAATCTAATTTTTTTTTAAAAAAAAATTTGGTGGGTGGGGGTGGTGAGTGGGGGTGGGGTGGGTGGATGGATAGGGTGGTATGATTGGACGATAATATTTTTATTATTTGAATTTTAAATCTAAAGTTTTATATAAAAAAAATTTGGGGTGGGGGTGGTGTTGGGTGATGGGGTGGGTAGAGGGTAGGGCTGTGTGGTAATATTTTTATTATTCAAATATTAAAAATCTAAAATTTTATAAAAAAAAATATTTTTTTTGGGTGGGGGTGGATTGTGGGGTAGATTGGGTGGTAGAGTTCCTTCCAAAAAAAATTTTTTTAATAAAATTTTAGACTTTAATATCTAATATAATAAAATTTTATTATTTTTATTTATCATATATAAAATTCTATTTTAAAAATAATTTTTGAGTTATGTATTTGAAATCATTTCAAAGATCCATAATTTATCCAAACAGTAGAATTCAAATTAATTGATTTAAAATTCAAGGAATTTAAAATCCACTCATATTCAAATTCATTGAATTTGAAATGACTCAATCCAAACACAACCTTAAAGAAAAGTGTTAATGTTATTATATAAATAATTTATAATATAATTGAGTAATGATATTATAAATTATATAATGCATGGCAACTGACTTTTCATTTTGACTTCATAGACATTTTATTTTCCAACAATAATTAAGGATAATTATGCACCCTTAAAGTATGTCAATAATAAATCATATTATAACACTTTAAAATCATACTTTAATGCATAATCTAACATTCTTTAAAAAATATAATTTAATAACCATTAAACATGTTTTATCTAAATAATAGACATACTTTAACACATCTCACAAACCGTCTCACAAAAGACTTTGTCTTCCTCTCTAAGTATAATAAAAATTTAAAATATATTCACGTAATTTGAGAATAATATTACTCCAGTTATACAATATTAGTAATATGGATGTTAAATTGGAGATCATGTGATACCGATTAATTTGATATAATTTTACTTAAAAACGATTCAAAATTAAAAAAATAAAAAATATTTTATATTATATTAGTAATATAGATGTTAAATTGAAGATTATATGATACCGATTAATTTGATATATGATATGTAATTTTCTTATTTATTTTATTTTTTATTTAAGTTTATAATAAATTAAAATTAATAATTAAATAAAATAATTGTGAAAATATTTTATTGGTAGTGTACACATAAGAATATAAAATTGATTTCAAAAGTTATCAATAAACATCCAATCACATTCTTTATATTTTATTTTATTTTTTAAAAATCTATTTCACCCAAAATTTCTAAAGCTTATAACTTTAAAAATTAAATTTATTATTAATAAAAATTATATCAAGTTAATTATCTTTTTACTATCTTTAAAATGAAAATATTTAATTATTATATTTTAACAATTTAAAAGTATATTATAATTATTTTTATTTTAATATTTAATTGATAATTTTTTAAGTTATGATAAAATTAATTAGGAAAAATATTTTATATCTATGTTTAACCTTTAAATTATGTAAATTCTTAGAATTTCAATTATGTGTTATTATAATATCCGTCATTATATGCGTGCTTGAGAATGATTTATGTAGATTTTGAAATAATTCTTCATTCGCATATTTTGATATCAACATCCCTCAAGGAGTGTTCCATTGCTCCAACCGAATACATCGTTCGGGTACTTCAACCAAACATACAATATATTTTTCGAATACTCTAATCAATCACAATATAAAATCTTAATTATTATGATATTTATGTCTTATTAATTATGAATATTTTAATTTAAATATTTTTGAGTACGTTTAACAAATTTGGAGGTACGAATAGCCGATTCCATAAAAAAATTGATTATCCCGCGTATTACGCGGGCTTTGTACTAGTAAAATAACTAAAGAAAAAAAAGGAAAAAAAACAAAAAACAAAAAACAAAAAAATATTTTGTGGATTCTTGAAGAAAATGAAAATAAAACATGATGATAGGTTGTAATATTTGCTTTATGAATATAATGTTATTTTAATGTTTCTCAATTATTTAAAAATACCTGATTCATTTGGGGTACTTGTATCCATTTAAATATCTACAGTACCAAATCTACATATGTCTATTTTTAATATTATTACAATTTTTGTATTTGTCTCAAACCCATTTATCAATATCAATAAATTACTTGTACTCATTTATTACTAATTTATAATTTTTATTGAGTAAATTAATATTTTAATAAATAAAATATTTCATAATGTATTAATTATATTGTATAATTTATGTAAAAAATTTACATAATACATGTGTAAACATGTATCCACATGAACCCCATGTATATACTTGTACTTGTCAATATTAGGGCTACCCCAAAACTTGTATCTATGTAAATGTCCACCACTCGTAACACTAGCATATCCCTTTTAAAAATTCATTATGATATCATCTCAAACTTTTATGAATACCTAATTTACCTATACCAATATCGGTACATATATTTAATTTCTTAATGATTGAACTAATATTTAAAATTATATTATTATTATTAACTAAATATTAAATAAAGATAGGTATATATGTAAATTAAACATGAGAAAATAAATTCATTTTCTTGAAATTAATGTTTGAAATATGTTAACAAAATTGAGTTTATTGGTTTGCTATGAACCACACAATACTACTAATTTTGCGTTTAAAAAAAAAAAAAAAAAAAACACTTATGTGATGAATATAAGATTTAAAAATATTGCCCCACCTATTAATATCTTCCAATTCCAATGCATAATAATAGACAAACTAATACTAATAACAACAAAAATTGATCAAAATGAAAGACGGTAATACTTCGCGAAATAAAGTGTAATAAAACTATTTTGTTCAAACTCAACTTTCAAGTTGGTGTCTACTTATATGCCTAATAGCAAATAACATTTAAAATTCACTATATCAAAAAAAGGGAGTTAAGCAACATACTAATCAACATAAACTTCCACTGCTCATAAGTTCATATGATTTAAATTTTAATATATAATAAAGTGGAAATTGACAACATATGATTAATACAATACACTGAGAAAAGATGAACATGGTAATTCATATATCAAGGGAGCTCATCCCATGTCTACTTTCTGTGAACCAATTGAACATGAGAACTTTCTTTCAACAATAGAAAAGTAGTGCCATTTTGAATAACCTCTAAACCCCAAATCGATTGGTTATTGTCCTAATTTAGCATTGTTCATCCATTTAGAATTCGTCATTATACTCATTACCAGTCATGAATATACCTGCATGATTTTCATAGTAAGAAAATTAGAAACACATTATGTGATCAATAAATCAAATCATATGGATAGTAACATAATTTATGTTAGTTAATGCACCTGCAAATCCACTTCCAAATTCAAATCCCTTTGTAGCAGGAAAGGCATTAGAGCATTGGAGTATTGTGTCCATAAAGACACACATGATATCAGTTCAGAATAGTGAAAGAGAACTTAAAATCGGAGAGTTCAGTAAAAATAATAACATAAGGCGATGGGAGGAGGCTGAGAAAAATCTAAGGCATTTAGCCGAGGGACGTTTCGAACAATGCAGGTGATAACCACACCAACTGAATTGCCTCTGACTCTGATAGCATCAATAGCAGCAATATTTTTTTTGCATATTAAGGATGCGGGCGACGTACAATATTACACTGTAACTAAGAATTCAAACAATCAAACAAACAGAAAATGTATGATTAAAAATTCAGATGATCCAGGCACCTTACAAAAATTGGCAATTTTTTTTAACCAAACTGACATATTGAAAAAGATCTAGTAAGCACAAGAAAACAAAGACACAAGTATTATCATGCTTCTCCTACAGGAGGCATTACGTTTTCTCAGCAACCACTATCACTATTCGCTGATAAAAGACAAACACACCTTAATCTTAAACCAAATATCTATGCTTGCTCATTGTGAAAATATAAGAAGCAGAGCACCATACAGTTAAACTATCTCGTAAAGAAGATATGTATGAATAGTTAAAAATAAAAAGTAGAGGACCATACTGTTAAACTATATCATAAAGCATTAAGGCAGTAAATATCTACCATTAATGAATGGCACCATTGTAATCTGTAACTGGAGTTTGAAATAAAACAATCCATTTCAAAAATTGAGCTAAAAATATCATCATTCGAAGCTTTTATCCTCATAAAATTCTTGTGCGACCGACACCCCATGGAAGTCTCTAACAACTGATAAAACCTGGCGAAATATTTAATAAAATTTAATAAATTGGCCATTGAATCTATCAAAATTTTGAAATTAGTTCATACTATTATAAAATTAAAGAGAATAAAAGTTAATCAAATCTGTCATTAAAACAAAAAAACATGAAGATACACGATCTTACGCTGAAAGCCTTCTGGAGATTCTTGTTCTTAATATCCATGTTCTCAAATCTGCTCAACCTACTGTCTATATATAAATTATTAAAGCCATTTTCTAATTCAGTTACCCGGGTAGGATTTACATTAAAAAGGAGTAGATTTTTCGTACATAATCTCTCATTTTCAATGAGATTCCTTTGCATGCAGCTCTCTCTATTTCTCTATATTATAATTATCACGTATTAGATGACCTACCGATGAAACTTAAGAATAATATAGGGCTAAAAGTTTTAAAAAAAAATCTATGCAGTTACCGAAGCATTGTCAAGCCTTTGCAGCTTTCTCTATTTCCTTTTCAAATCCTATATTATAATTACCACGTATTAGATAACCTGCCAATGAAACTTAGAATAATATAGTGCTAAAAGTTAAAAAAATAAAAAATTGATGCAGTTACCAGGTGATGCGTTAAATCAATAATTAACGGCCCAAAATATTACGAGAATACGTACAAAAGGAATTTAAAAATAAATCAAGAAGAAAAAATTACTTGCGAACTTAGCTAATTCAACCCATTTATTTTCGTTGAACCAATGAGCATTGAAAAGTATAAGCTTCTCTTCTAAAGTCCAAGCATCCTTCTTAATATGAGGATTTAAATGATCGTGTCACTTGAATGTTAAAAAATCATATATATTCTTCCTAGTAAAATACTCATGCATTGCATGGGATAGTTATTTTAAAGTTACAACATATTTTTAAATAAAATATTTATATTATATATCCTAAGCATAGGTTAGGAATCCAAAGCATTAAGAACATTTATTTTTTATTTCAAAATTATTAATTAGCAACACCTTACATATTTGTAAAATACTCTCTCTTAAATTATAATTCTTGTATATTGATATGTGGAAACCTTTAATCTTCTTTAATAGAATTTTTAAACTCTTCTTACTTGTTGAACTTAATACTGCCACGTACAACTAATCATGATTGAAAATTGATATTTTCAAGAACAATCGAATGCAAGTGATTGCCCTTGGCTCTTATAAACATACTTGTGTGTTGCACATTCATAGTTGTTCTAAAGTTACAATATATATTAAAATAAAATATTTTCTCATGTATCATGAACACAAAGCAAGAATTTTAAGGCATATAAAAAAATGTCATTAATTGAAAAAATTACTCCCTCCGTCCCGTTTCAATGTTTACGTTTCTATTTTGCGCGTCTCATTTCAATGTTTACATTTTTCTTTTTGGAATATGGGACCCACCTAAAACAATTAATATATCATCCAACACTAATACACCTACCCACTTTGCATTAAATATTATATTTTTTCCACCCACTATCTATTAAAATATTATACTCCTTAATCAACATGCAAAAAGTAAACGTAAACATTGAAACGGGACTGAGGGAGTACTAATTAAACAATTGTTCATATATCCTAAATATCTATATCTTGATGTCTAAAATAAAAATAGAAATAAAAATAGACAAATGGCCCCAGCTAATAACACCCCCAGTTCCACTATACACACCCCGATGGCTAAATACACCCCAAATTAATTCTTTCAATTCTAATTTTTCACTTTATACACCCCATAAAATATAATTTTACCCTTCTTACTAAATATCCCTTTTGGAGCTCTAATCCCCAATTTTCACTTTATACAACACGTACTATTTCTCATTTCTTAAAATCCTAACATTACAATCTCTCTTCTCATTTCTCACAACCGAACAGGTTCTGCTCTCCCTTCTGCGTATAGCAACTGAACAAGTAAGGATTAGCCTGTGTTCGGTGCCGAACCAAGTTGATCTATTCGGTGCCGTACACCTTGTGCAAAAATAGATTGAGAATTTGATTTTTAGATTAAGAAAACACGTACAATACACATCAAAACTATTAATAAGATTACATTATCTGGTTTTGTTGATATTTCTCCATCCATTGATGTTGTTTACACCATTCAATTTTATGTAAAAGAGTAGGGTTCTACTTCAAAAGAGTAAAAGATGAAAGGAATAAAATATTTCAAAGAGAAGAATTATATATTTTTCATACAAAGTCCTGATTTTTAGTTTATGTTTCAATTTAAGACTTGATTTTATGAAAGTTTCAATTTAAGGTTTGAATTTTATTTTATTTTTCTCAAATTAGGACCCAATTTTTAAATTTTTTGTTTTTTTTTTCCTTATTTTAAGATTTCCTATAAATTTTATTTTCTCATTTCAAGTTCAAAATTATTAAAAAAATATTATACACCTTCAAATCACATTATTATATTAAATATATATTATTTTTATTAAAATTTTGTATTATTCTATAATACATATTGAATTAGAGAAAAAAAATTACGATAACCTTTATTTTAAGAAAAAACAATTAAAATTCAAGATTTTAAATGAGACACTTCTAAAATGGAGTCCAGATTTGAGACATACATAAAACAAAATTGGGCATTTGTTTGAAAATTTTCCATTTAATTTATTATATATATATATATATATATATATATATATATATATATATATATATATATATATATATATATATAAAAGGTTAAGCTTGTCTTTTTGTCTAGAATAACTTAGTCCATATTATTATTGGGGTGTGTATAGTGAAACATGGGGTGTTAATAGCAGTGGCATAGACAAATACCCCTAATATATAATTACTCCTAAGCATACATGTGTATTGCACAGACGTACATTTTTCTCATTTATCCTGAGAAAAAAAAAATAATGACATAAATATATATATATATATATATATATATATATATATATATATATATTAAATTGAAACATTAATGACATTAAAAAAAATTAGTGATACTTACTATCAAGTACAAAATAGAATATGTATTTACAATTAGGTGCAAATTCAAAATTTAATCACTATGAGATACAAAATTACAAAAAATAATGCCTTCTTGCCCCAATTGCATACGTGTTTACCAAAATTAAATATATAAATCCCTTAATTAGTGAGATTTGTTCCCTTATCCAAGCTATTTTTTACGAAATAAAATATATTTATAAAAAATCAATTTTGCAGCATAATAATTAAACATATTTATCCTAAACTCACGTATTTATCTAAATTTAATAGTATTAAGCTATTAAATAATTAGAAAACGATAGTGTTTAAATGTATATTAATTATATCTGCACAATAAAGGTATAAATTTGCACTATACTGATAGGGGTGGGCGGTATGGTATACCAAAGTTTTAGAGCTATACCATATACCATACCTAAAGTATCGGTATTCGAAAATTCATACCTTTACCATACCGAAAATTTCGGTATACCGAAACTTCGGTATAAGAAAATGACATACCTTTTGCTTACCAATATTTAAATATTCTCTCCGTCCCATTTTAATCTTTGGATATTTCTACTTTTGGGCGTCTCATTTCAATCGTTATGTTTCCCTTTTTTGAATATGGGACTCACTTAAAATAATTAATGTATCACCATTGGACCCACATTCAATACTAATACACCTACCCACTTTACATTAAATATTATATTTTTCCACCAACTATCTATTAAAATATTATACTCATTAATTAAGTGCAAAAAGCAAACATAAGAATTTAAAAATATTAATAAAACATAATAAAGATAAGAGTTTAATCGATTGGTGTACCTAATAACGATTAAGTTCTATATTAATTAATAATTAATACATACTCTTAGATTAAAATAAAAATAAAAATAATTACAATTATACCCTAAATTTAAAATAATAAACCCTATAGTGCTTATGCTAATGTTTTCCAAAATTACACTAAATTCAATGATGGGTAAATAATTTTAATATATTAGAATTTCTTTTAAAGATATACTCCCTCCGTCCCAGGTAATGAGGGCCGGAGACCTTATAGTTAACATAAGGTCTCCGGCCCTCATTACCTGGGACGGAGGGAGTATATACATATATATACATTACTAAAATAATTTACGGTATTTCGGTATATACTAAAATACCGCGATTTTAAAATTTTGCATACCTTTATCGTACCAAAAAATTCAATACGGTATCATACCTTCCAAAAATTTCGGTACACCTAAAATTTCGGTAAGTATGGTATTTTTCGATATGGTAAGTGCGGTATACCGAAATTTTGATATTTTTTCCCAGCCCTAACTATACAGTTAAACTATTACACAATATATAATTATATTATTGCACAACAATATTGCATAATTTAATATCATGAGAATTCATTTATTATAAATCTACGCATCATTATAATTAGATTTCTGCACA
This sequence comes from Pogostemon cablin, assembly GCA_023678885.1. Classification (NCBI taxonomy): domain Eukaryota; kingdom Viridiplantae; phylum Streptophyta; class Magnoliopsida; order Lamiales; family Lamiaceae; genus Pogostemon; species Pogostemon cablin. The sequence continues at coordinate 13,940,452 of CM042993.1, forward strand.
ATATGTCATATATTGTTGCACAATATATTTAATAGTATAATTAGTTTGCTGCACAACACGGTTATGTTGCTGCACGACAAGGTCATATTACAATACAATTAATGTACTCCCTCCGTCCCGTTTCAATGTTTACGTTTGCTTTTTGCATGTTGATTAAGAAGTATAATATTTTAATAGATAGTGGGTGGAAAAATATAATATTTAATGTAAAGTGGGTAGGTGTATTAATGTTGGATGATATATTAATTGTTTTAGGTGGGTCCCATATTCTAAAAAGGAAAACGTAAACATTGAAATGGAATGCGCAAAATAGAAACGTAAACAATGAAACGGGACGGAGGGAGTATATTTTTGCACAATCTATTTTGGGTATATTTTCATCTCAATCTTTGTGTCTCGTATCGTTATCACGTAGGTGTGTGTTAGAATTTTTTTTTTATTTCTTTAATTAATTTAAGGTCATGATGTGGCGATTTGATTGTCTTAAAGATAATTGATGATATAATAAAAAATAGTATAATGTTTTAAAAAAAGAAGATAATGAATATTTATATCTTTTTAAGTAAGATTCAAGATGAGGGATATACTAGGAAGATTATCATTAATTGTTGTAGTTATTACGAATTTTATATGTACATTATATATATGAGTAATATATTAATATAGTGTGTAGTTAAGAGAAATTATTCCAAAAAATTAATAATCCATTCATTCTACTAATTACTTCACAACTTTCAATATTAATTATTTAATTTCATTGACGTTAGCTCTACAATTTTCTTTCTTAAACTCACAATAAATTCAGCACTATTTATCACGATATTTATAATGTATAATTGTCTGCACATAAAGACTTACAATATAACTAATTATTTTTATATTTAAGTTGTTTTTATTTTAATCGTAATTTATATATTTTTATTATAATTATACTTTTAATTATTTACATATAGTAATTAAATAATATTATTTTAATTTTTCAACTTCACATAGTCTTTATGTTTATAAATTAAATAATATGGTATGTACCCATTTTTTGTTTCCATAACATCAATTTTTTATTCAAAACGAAAAAAATTAACAAACAATATGAGCGAATATTGAACTTATTAATAATTCAAATTATCAAACAAATCCTACCTCAATATAATAAAATCAAAAGCTCAATATGACATAATAATGAGGTTGCACCGGAGGAATCATATAATACTTATTTAGCACTGGAGGAATCATATAATACTTATATATTATTTTATTTGAATAGTCGTTATAAGTAACTAATAATTATTTTATTTTATATAAGAATAAATGGATAAAATAGTCAAATAAACAGGTGTTATTTAAATAGTCGTTGTATAATTTTCCAACAACACATTTTAAAAAGATAAAATATTTATTTAATGTGATATTAGTCCCCTTAATAGATAACACCTATTTTGAAAAAGCTTTCATAACTGCAAATTCCCCGTAATCATTCTTGTTAATATGTATATTTTTTAATAGGTCACTTACTATGGGATACATAAAATAATGCATAATTGTTATAAACTACATGACTCAAAAAACTAATACTCATAACTACACAATTATGATTGTGATATCATAAATACCCCTATATATTTGCACAATTTTGTTTTGCACATTTTGCTTTGAAATTTTTTTTTCACATTTTGTTTACACATTTTAAGTTTAATAAATAATTTTCATAATATTAATTAATTTTCATGGCGGCGGCGGCCCGGTGACGGTCCGGCGGAGGTCCGGCAGCAGGGGCTGTGGTCCGGCGAAAGTCCGGCAGCAGGGGCTGTGGTTCGGCGAACGGCGGCGGAGGTCCGACGACCACCGACGGTGGTCCAGCAGTGGGTGGATGGGTGAGGGGTTAAGAGTTTATGGTTTAAAAGTGTATGGGATTATAAGGTTATATTTGGTATTTTACTTTAATATTTTGTATGTGGGAGTAATTATTTGAACTCATTGTATCTCATAGTAATTTAGAGTAAAAGTGTGTACCTATGAGTAATTTTTCCTTTTTAATATAACCATATGAAACTTGGATCATATTACTCTCATTTAGCTTATTTTGTTTAATATAACTATTTGAAACTAAAACCTTAAAAAAATAAACTCGTTTTTGTTTTCCTTAATTCTGACTCAAATTTGTTAAAATATATATTTTTTAATTATTCAGATCATAAATTCATAAAATTCCAATCATGTTTTATAGTCATTTCTGCTGCCATATGCGCTTGAGGATGATTTATACAAGTTTAAAAATAATTCATTTGCACATTTGCAAACCATCATCTCTCAAGAATGGCATTCCACTATTCCAACCGAATACAATATAAAATTTTAATTATAAGGGTATTTTATGTCTCATTAATTAAGAATATTTTAATTTAATTATTTTTTGGAATATGTTTAGCAAATTCGAGAGCATGAATAATCGGCCCATTAGAAATAAGTATTTTATATTTACCTGGATGCATACTCCATGTGAAACTTCAAGATGCTACATTAAAAGCTTTCAATGGTCCTTGATACAATTAAAAATAAAATAAAAAATTACATACCGATTACAGCAATATTGCTTTCGCATTATCAAGATTTGAAAAAAATCACGTGTATTATTCTTGTTAACAGGACATTGACTCATCAATCTCCAGGGATGATCCACCAAACGTTGATTTCATGAATAAATATTTCGATTCAAGTATCTCCTAACTAATATTAGATAGCATAGACCTCCCAACCATTATGCCTTATAGTCTGATTGTCCAAAGAGTTCTGCCTCAACTTTTCTTCCTTCATTCTTAATAGCAGTTTCAGTTAAATTCTCCTTACGTTAGATAAATAGAACATATAATCCCTAGAGTTATTTAGGCAATATACCCAGCCGCTAAATCCCAACTAATGTTGGCTTAGAGAGAAAATCTAGTATTTTCTTTAATGCACTACAATCAAATAATGAGAAATCAACAAATATAAACATCGCATGCTTTCAGAAAGACACATTTCTAACTTCTATTCAAAACATGGAGGTCAAGCAGCATCTCCTCTTGGCTCGTAGTACCAACTCTTTTCCCATCTTTAAATATATTAACACCATAGATATATGTTAACATATAAGTTTCTATATACTTCATGTATATGAGATCTTGCGACTAAAATGCAATTTCCCATCATATGCATTATAGTGTGCTCTGTGCAATTAACATAATAATAGATGTCATGAATCTTGAAGCGCTAGCTTTTCAAAATTCATATTATATCAAACGTCTGCAAAACCCTGCAAGTTTCATGCATCTAACATTACTACCCTTTGTGTAATAAATACAAAGAACCATATCTCCTGTGTATATATGTATGCTACTTCCTACTTCTAACTTCATATTTAAACATACAAAGACAAAAGAAAAATAGAGAGACTCATCGATTAAAACGTGTAGTTTCATCCTTTTCCTTCTTATTTTAGAAGAACACTGCAATTCTCAAGCTCAAAGATGAGGAAAAATGATAACCATTGATAAGTAATAACAAACGATAAAAATTACATCTTAATGAAACTAAGTCTACTCAGATTACAACATTTTTCCCATTATGATGCACAATTAATTGATTTAGTATATCTTAAATAACAAATTCAAAGCATCAAGATTGAAGCTAATTTCATCAGACAAAGTATATCTGATTATCAAATATACCAAAGTCATTTTTACCCTTTTAATTGCACTAAAGAAATCAGTGTCCATGAAGGTGAGTTAAGTGGTGATGCAGGTGAACTAAATACACAAAAACCTTAAACATGGATACATGTCCACACAAACCTTAAACATAGATACAGGTCTACAGCAGAAAATCTTACGTAGTCTTCCATATATTGAGAGCTCTTTATATATCATTCCCATATCCACTTCATCTGGATGTATCAGAATACACACACAGTCTACTGTATCAAAATGCTTAATTTCATTATTAAGCGTATTATATAAGAATTTCCAACTTACGAAAGTTTCCCGCCACAAATATTAAGGTGCAAGCCATTTTAAAGAACATGGCTTCCATACAAACTAATGGAAGGACAACCACGTACCCAAAAAAAAGACAACTGACTCGAAATGAGATAACCAAAAAAATGAAATCAAAGAATTAGAACTTCTAAAATATCTCATTACAAGAGAAAGAATGGCTAAAGAAAGTTTATAGCTCCATGAGAAAATATAACAGATTTTTATAATTTGATTTATATCAGCACCAGATAATGTCATTTCAAGCCCATCCTCTAATGAAACACATTCAATGACTTCTATTATAGAAATACTAAGTGCCTGAATATTGTAGTGCCTCTTACTCAAGGTCAAGAAGTAACAAACAAAGAGGGACCAACATAAATCAGGACATCAAAATAAACAAACAAATCCAAGAATAAAGTTTGGGAGGTGGCAGTCCTTCAACACTTAAATAAATGAAAGAATATTGATCTATCATATAAGTTGTCCACTTAACTTGCCATGAAGTAAAAAGAAGGATAAGTATAAACCACCAAATAGGATAATGTAAAGCATAGCAGGTACACAAAATCCTAAGCTTTAGACGTACTCATATTTCTCTAACAAACTCATCATTAAATAAAACAACATCAATAAACAAATACATGGTAGGGGAAAAAGCATGTCATCATTTTATAAATAATAATTTCATCCATAAATAATCATTAAGTTGATAAAAGAGTTATAATCTTTTTAAAATTAGTAATAGTAGCTTAAGATTTCATATGATCATATTATATCATAATTATGTAAGTGAGAGACTGAGAGTATATAAATTCATTCAATATTGAAGTTTGGCACAAACTTATATAAAAGCATAAAGGCCCAAAAAAGAACGAAACCAGTAGTTGATTGCAAAGTGAAATAAAAGATTCAAGATTGCTGCCTAATGTCAACTCATACAATAAAATCTTCTCACTCTAATAGATTTCAAAGAACACAACTTGAATTTATCAAAATAGCAAGTAATTGTACAAAGCAAACCAAAATAATAAGATAGAAGCAATAAATCAGCTTAAACTAAGACATCATACTTTTAAAATGAGCTCGACTACCAAATTTAAACATAATTCCTATTCCAGATTCTGAGACCAACCATTCACTTCATCGAGTAATTAGATAAAATACATACTAAATACAAATATTTTATGATATAGGCTCACAATCTTCTTTGTTAATTCTGCAGGCATGCAAAGCAAAACCCAAGATATGATACAGTCTCATAGGCAAAATGAGAACAATGAAATAACTTTTCAAGAATAAGGACCATCAGGAAACAATAATATCTTACATAAGCTAAATAAATCATCAAGTCATCAATCCAGATATGTGCACCATAAACAATACAACATATAGGCTTACAGTCCTAATTAAAATGAGAAATCATTACTGATTAATGAAATTAATTTATATCTAGATATAGACAAAGATATGTTGTGGGAAAATGACAATTTTTTTATTTGTGGTTCATTACTTGTGTTGTTTTATTATGAAAAGTAAAAGCACTTTTCAAATATTTTTTAAATGTACTTCTTTATAGTTAATACCCATTCAGCAGTATAATAATCACTTGCGTGGGGGGAGGGCGGATCAGCACAATGTCCAACAACATATTACCTTGAAGAAAAGAATAGGGTCTTTTCCTTGACAAAGTGATTTTAAATCATTAACACCACCATTCTATCTAAATGCCACAAATAGAGTAAGACTATGAGATGCAACTTTTGAGACATGAAATTTTGACTGAGGATTTTTTGTATTCTATGAAAATAACGTGAAATCATATATAATTCTTGTGATAAAGCACTGATATTACATTCATGATCATTTTTTCTTACCCTTTGAAATCTTCTTGTTGTTCCAACATCGAAAAAGGGGAGAAAATAATCAATATTTGGACATCCATTAAAAAAGAAATGAAGTAGAAAGCAGATTCTAATAAACAACAAAAGACACTCAGTAATTACTCAAGATTAGTAATGAGTTTCATGTAAAGGAAACCAATTTCAACATTAAAATTAACTCATTTATTTATGGTTTATTCCTAATTTATTCAAGATTAAAATAATTCAATTACAAATCTTAATTCATAATTATTAATTATGTAGTATTCCAGTCTCAATTTGAATTTTATTAAATCCCATTTGATTAATTAGGTTGAAATGCAACCCCAGATTAATAGATTATTTGTGATCACCAATAAAATGAGAAAAAAAGAAAATGAATTAAAGAAAGAATTACCTATAGCAAGGGATGAAAACTTCCTAACATAAGCTTCAGTAGCAGCATTTGTTGAGATTAGAGTTCAAAAAATGGCTCTACCCTCTTGAATTACCTTAGATCAGAGAAATGGATAGCATTACATCAAAACTATGTCATAGACTTTAATTGGTGAGATAACTTTAGCTTCTAACAATCTAAACAGAAATCAATATATGCGCAAATAACCCAACCTTCCATGGAATAAGAATGTTTCAACACAATTTAAACACTAATTCATGGGATCTGCAGCTATGCATAATTGATACACAATCACAAACCATTTAAGAAAACAACATCATAACAGATTCAACACTCCTAATCAGAAAAACAATTGAACGAAGATGAATAATTGATTGCAACACAGAAGAAACAGAGTACAATACATAATTACTATGAACTTTACTCATTCACACTTGTTGAAATTATATGGACTGGAATTCAAATTAGAAGTATAGAGGAGAGTTGTACCCTATAGCCAATAGGGCAGAAGTTAAAGGAGTCAATGAGGCTGCGGTGGCAGACGCAATAGGTGCTGGTGGCACCTTACCTGAACGCGGCTGAGGATGACGTCGCTGGTTCACAAACACAATCTTCGCACTGTTGATTATGTAGGTTTGAACCCTTATAATAGAAAAATGTATTATCTACCAAGAACAATGGTAAAGAGTCTTGTTCTTGTTATACATTTGCATTCCATAAAAATATAGAAAGAGAATAAAAGAATATTAATGATGATCCTAATGGGAGCTGAAGCTGAAATAAATTACTTACATAATAGAACAGAACAAATCATTTAAACACACATCCAATTCTCCCTTTTCCCAACATTTTACCTACACAACAGAATTAAAAAATAAACAAATAAAGATGGAGTTGAAAACCTCCCTTATAAATAGAAATGAAATAAATAAAAACTCGTTATTAATCATATAGCAAAAAAATATAATATGCTTCAAGTAACAAATACCATACCATTGAAAAATCTACCTATAGTTTAATGCTTCTAGCCATTGAAGATACATAGATGTTCAATTTCATGCGTTGAATCCATTAAGATAAGTTGAAGTAAATAAATACCTTATTTTTGTAGTATCATACTCATGAGTATTCTTATTGAAACACAGATGCACAACAAACAACACATCCTAAATTAAAAGGCTCAATAAATTATATAATCAAGAATGCACAAAAGCAAAACAAAATATGAAACGAAATACCATACCTAGAAATACATCGTCAGTTTCATCATTACTCATACCATCTAAACATGCCATAAATTAAACACGAAATCTTAATGACTTATGAAAACCAACAAAATATATATAATCAAAAGTAGTATAATATATAACCAATAGTCCAACCCCATCTTGAGCAACTTTGAACTTCAATGGAGAAATTATAACTTGTTACTTACAATGCTTGAACAGGCTGACCAAATTTTCTCCAATATTTTGATGCATCGTAGGTTACTCTATAATCACAATTATCAGAGCATCTTGTGGAATTTGTGAGAGATAGGCGGATCAGTACCACCCTATGCTCTACTTGTTTACCCACGCTTGACCTTTTCCCATGCTGTTCAGATTAATCAAGATGAGACACTTCCATTCTGGAACCTTAAAAACCATTGGGAAATTGTACAATGACTGTTAAATGCAAGGGTATGGGTATTATTTTAGGGAGAAAATGGTGCATCCAACTATCGTGCACCATATCAAGGTGTGATTGATTGAGAGATTACTTTTGTGAGTCCATGTTTAACTATTTGCAAGACACATTTTCTATTCCAAGGAATTCACCTTCAACACCAACCTGAAAACTCATTTGATATAAAATGTCATATAATAAATGAACTTAAACTCTTATATTACAAAACTATAAGAAATGTCACATGCTGGAACATATGATATATTCCATTATCTATTTATAATAACCCATAACTAAAACATCATTAATTTAAAGATTTCAAAGATGAAGGATTAAAAAAAGTTAAACATGAAAGAAAGGTATTCTCTAAAACTTTTGAGTGCTAATTTTCAGCAAAATGGTTTTAAAAAACCAAACATAAATTGAAATCGCATCAGCACCTACGCAATGGTGAAAAAATGTTTGCATAAATCCAATATTTTAAAAAACAACATATTAAAAGAGATATCAAAGATGTAAAATGAGATTAATTAGATAACAACATATGAACGATGATCCTTGTGAAATTCAAGACTGATGAACATTAAAAATGCAGTAATATCCTGAAATCAGAAAACAAAACAGCAAGGTTAGCAATGAATACAAATAACTCTTTCGATTTAAATTAAAAAATCTGAATCCAAAACTGTATTTGGATTTAAAGATTTGTATTTGAATCCAAAACTATTCATTCCACTCGAATAGATTAAGGCAAAGATTTTTTTCGAGAAATCAGAAATATAAAATGTTTGGCATCGTTAGTGAATAATCAAAATGTTTAATCATTATAGGGTCAAGAGTTAACATTACCTCCTCTATACAGTAAGAGCAAAGCTTTCAGAGAATTCGCGACAAATGAGAAAGGAGAGACCTACAGAAATGAAGATAAATTTAGGGTTTCAATATAGTTTTGTTCATGACACTTTCTTTATTTATAAACAGGTCCAAATATTTTGTGTAAATTACATAAAATGCACAGAATTTTTATTTAAAATTGTCAAAGGATGATCAACAGTGTAGACGTAATCAAATAAATGATCAAGATTAACTATAAATAGATAAAAACATGTTTAGAGAAGACTATCAATCAGCAGCAAACCAGCACATAAAAATTAATTAAATGCACAATCGAATTAAATGCCCACAACTGATCTATCATGTGCATGATTAAGTTTTATACCTCAATAATTGTTTGCTTTTATTATTTAATGTGATATATAATAAACCAATGTCAACGTAGTTATACTGAACAAAAACACCCGTTTAATAATGGTGTAGAGCTTAACTCCAATAGATATCTATGTCCAAATCCATTTTTGTTTCTCAAAACTTCTTAAATTATAATACAACTCACAATCCTAAGATCTTCACCATCAAACAGAGGCAAAAATGACCCAATTCCAAGTACAAAATGCCTATTGATTCATGGATCTTCATTAATACCGAATTTGTTGCATGTTTGAAATTCTAGATGCGTATAACAAATCAAACAAACAGGATATACCTTAAATTAGTCAACATGAGGCGATCAGTCAAATGAATTCGTACAAATAAATTCGAATTTTATGAATTCAGATGAACTCTTATATATATGATCTGAAACAAACAAACTCTAAAATCAGTCAAATGATCACTTATATATGAATGAATCAACTGAAATTAATTAAGGCCAAACCATAGAGTGACATGCAATGCTGTGAATCCCTTATAATTGGCCATGTTAATAGGGAGATGTATTTGGAATAGAGAGCGTGAAAACTCACTTTACGGTGGTGGAGGCGAAACAGGCAGCAACGGCTACAGCGGGATTGGCTACTGAAATCGCACGGCGACTACGGGTGATGGCCATGGAGGCGGAGGGGGGTTCGGTGAGAGTAGGGGAGAAGAGAGCCATGGTTAGTTTAGGTTTTCAACAATTTTGTTCAAGAAACTTTTCATAATTGCAAATAAATCCTTCAAGTTTGTATAAATGGTGCAAAAGGCACCAAAATTTTAATAAGAAATGAAAAGAAAATTATCAAATAAATTAAAGGTGGAGATAAATTCTTAAACAATAATGATTAAGATCAAAATTAAAAATAATCAAAATTTATCAAAATTAGGAAATACATTTTGTTTTTATATATAAACTAGCATTTACCCGGATCCGTGCGTTGCACGGTCATGGGTTTTTATAATAGAACTATATATGTAATGGGTTGTTTAATTTTAGGGGAAATATGAAACATTACAATCCAATTATGCGATTGTAAAATTTTAATAACTGGATAATCAGAAAACATTTAGTCAGTTGTTCCTAAACCCTAAAGGAGGCACTTAAATTTTTAAATGACAATTAAAAAATATAAATAAATTAGAAAATGAGGTACTTAAAATTTGTTGAATAAAAGTGTATAAATAAATTAGAAAATGAGGTACTTAAAATTTGTGGAATAAAAATGTCAAGAGATGGTTAATGGTGAAGATGAATTCTTAAATAATAAAGGATTAGGATTAAATTAAAAGGTTTCCAAAAGAGGTATATATGTTCATCAATTAAAATTGACAATTAAAAAAAAAATCTAAAACCTTAAACCCTAAACCCTTAAATCCTAAATCCCTAAACCCTAAACCAGGCTGAGATTATTGAGTCCAATTTTAGCAAAATCATTTTATTGAATAAAAATGTCAAGGGATGGTTAATGGTGAAGATGAATTTTAAATAATAAAGGATTAGGATTAAATTAAAAGGTTTCCAAAAGAGGTAAAATTAAAAAAGGGGAAAAAATTGAGTTCAGGTACTTAAAATTTGTTGAATAAAATATATAAATAAATTAGAAAATGAGGTACTTAAAATTTGTTGAATTTAGAAAATGAGGCACTTAAAATTTGTTGAATAAAAATGTCAAGAGATGGTTAATGGTGAAGATGAATTCTTAAATAATAAAGGATTATGATTAAATTAAAAGGTTTCCAAAAGAGGTAAAATTAAAAAAGGGGGGAAAAATTGAGTCCAATTTTAGCAAAATAATTGGTTAATGGTGAAGATGAATTCTTAAATAATAAAGGATTAGGATTAAATTAAAAGGTTTCCAAAAGATGTATATATGTTCATCAATTAAAATAGACAATTAAAAAAAATAAAACCCTAAAACCCTAAACCCTAAACTCTTAAATCCTAAACCCTAAATTCCTAAACCCTAAACCAGGCTGAGATTATTAAGTCCAATTTTAGCAAAATCATTTTATTGAATAAAAATGTCAAGGGATGGTTAATGGTGAAGATGAATTTTAAATAATAAAGGATTAGGATTAAATTAAAAGGTTTCCAAAAGAGGTAAAATTAAAAAAGGGGGGGAAAATTGAGTCCAGGTACTTAAAATTTGTTGAATAAAAATATATAAATAAATTAGAAAATGATGTACTTAAAATTTGTTGAATTTAGAAAAGGAGGCACTTAAAATTTGTTGAATAAAAATGTCAAGAGATGGTTAATGGTGAAGATGAATTCTTAAATAATAAAGGATTATGATTAAATTAAAAGGTTTCCAAAAGAGGTAAAATTAAAAAAGGGGAGAAAATTGAGTCCAATTTTAGCAAAATCATTGGTTAATGGTGAAGATGAATTCTTAAATAATAAAGGATTATGATTAAATTAAAATGTTTCCAAAAGAGGTATATATGTTCATCAATTAAAATAGACAATTAAAAAAAAATAAAACCCTAAAACCATAAACCCTAAACCCTTAAATCCTAAACCCTAAATCCCTAAACCCTTAACAAGGCTGAGAGTATTGAGTCCAATTTTAGCAAAATCATTTTGTTGAATAAAAATGTCAAGGGATGGTTAATGGTGAAGATGAATTTTTAAATAATAAAGGATTAGGATTAAATTAAAAGGTTCCCAAAAGAGGTAAAACTAAAAAAGGGGGGAAAATTGAGTCCAGGTACTTAAAATTTGTTGAATAAAAATATATAAATAAATTAGAAAAGGAGGTACTTAAAATTTGTTGAATTTAGAAAAGGTGGTAAGTAAAATTTGTTGAATAAAAATGTCAAAGGATGGTTAATGGTGAAGATGAATTCTTAAATAATAAAGGATTAAGATTAAATTAAAAGGTTTCCAAAAGAGGTAAAATAAAAAAAGGGGGGAAAATTTGTAAAAGGTTTCCAAAAGAGGTAAAATAAAAAAGGGGGGAAAAATTGAGTCCAGGTACTTAAAATTTGTTGAATAAAAATATATAAATAAATTAAAAAAGGAAATAATAAAGGATTATGATTAAATTAAAAGGTTTCCAAAAGAGGTATATATGTTCATCAATTAAAATAGACAATTAAAAAAAATAAAACCCTAAAACCCCAAACCTTTAAATCCTAAACTCTAAATCCCTAAACCCTAAATCAGGCTGAGATTATTGAGTCCAATTTTAGCAAAATCATTTTGTTGAATAAAAATGTCAAGGGATGGTTAATGGTGAAGATGAATTTTTAAATAGTAAAGGATTATGATTAAATTAAAAGGTTTCCAAAAGAGGTAAAATTAAAAAAGGGGGGAAAATTTAGTCCATGTACTTAAAATTTGTTGAATAAAAATATATAAATAAATTAGAAAATGAGGCACTTAAAACTAAACCCTAAACCCTTAAATCCTAAATCCTAAATCCCTAAACCCTAAACCAGGCTGAGATTATTGAGTCCAATTTTAGTAAAATCATTTTATTGAATAAAAATGTCAAGGGATGATTAATGGTAAAGATGAATTTTAAATAATAAAAGATTAGGATTAAATTAAAAGGTTTCCAAAAGAGGTAAAATTAAAAAGGGGGAAAATTGAGTCCAGGTGCTTAAAATTTGTTGAATAAAAATATATAAATAAATTAAAAAATGAGGTACTTAAAAATTTGTTGAATTTAGAAAAGGAATCATTTAAAATTTGTTGAATAAAAATGTCAAGAGATGGTTAATGGTGAAGATGAATTCTTAAATAATAAAGGATTATGATTAAATTAAAAGTTTTCCAAAAGAGGTAAAATTAAAAAAGGGGGGAAAATTGAGTCCAATTTTAGCAAAATCATTGGTTGATGGTGAAGATGAATTCTTAAATAATAAAGGATTAGGATTAAATTAAAAGGTTTTCAAAAGAGGTATATATGTTCATCAATTAAAATAGACAATTAAAAAAAATAAAACCCTAAACCCTAAACTCTTAAATCCTAAACCCTAAATCCCTAAACCCTAAACCAGGCTGAGATTATTGAGTCAAATTTTAGGAAAATCATTTTATTGAATAAAAATGTCAAGGGATGGTTAATGGTGAAGATGAATTTTAAATAATAAAGAATTAGGATAAAATTAAAAGGTTTTCAAAAGAGGTAAAATTAAAAAAGGGGGGGAATTGAGTACAGGTACTAAAATTTGTTGAATAAAAATATATAAATAAATTAGAAAATGATGTACTTAAAATTTGTTGAATTTAGAAAAGGAGGCACTTAAATTTGTTGAATAAAAATGTCAAGAGATGATTAATGGTGAAGATGAATTCTTAAATAATAAAGGATTATGATTATATTAAAAGGTTTCCAAAAGAGGTAAAATTAAAAAGGGGGGAAAAATTGAGTCCAATTTTAGCAAAATCATTGGTTAATGGTGAAGATGAATTCTTAAATAATAAAGGATTAAGATTAAATAAAAGGTTTTCAAAAGAGGTATATATGTTTATCAATTAAAATAGACAATAAAAAAAAATAAAACCCTAAAACCCTAAACCCTAAACCCTTAAATTCTAAACCCTAAATCCCTAAACCCTAAACCAGACTGAGATTATTGAGTCCAATTTTAGTAAAATCATTTTGTTGAATAAAAATGTCAAGGAATGGTTAATGGTGAAGATGAATTTTTAAATAATAAAGGATTAGGATTAAATTAAAAGGTACCCAAAAGAGGTAAAACTAAAAAAGGGGGGGAAATTGAGTCCAGGTACTTAAAATTTGTTGAATAAAAATATATAAATAAATTAGAAAATGAGGTACTTAAAATTTGTTGAATTTAGAAAAGGTGGTAAGTAAAATTTGTTGAATAAAAATGTCAAGGGATGGTTAATGGTGAAGATGAATTCTTAAATAATAAAGGATTAGGATTAAATTAAAAGGTTTCCAAAAGAGGTAAAATAAAAAAAGGGCGGAAAATTTGTAAAAGGTTTCCAAAAGAGGTAAAATTAAAAAAGAGGGGAAAAATTGAGTACAGGTACTTAAAATTTGTTGAATAAAAATATATAAATAAATTAAAAAAGGTGAGTCCAATTTTAGCAAAATCATTTTGCTCAAGGGATGGCTAATGGTGAGGATGAATTCTTAAATAATAAAGAATTAGAATTAAATTAAAAAGTTTCAAAAAAAGGTAAAATTAGAAAATGAGAAAACCTTAAGAGATTTGTTCCTAAACCCTAATGAGGCATTTAAATTTTTAAATGACAATTAAAAATATAATCATTTTATTGAATAAAAATGTCAAGGGATGGTTAATGGTGAAGATGAATTTTAAATAATAAAGAATTAGGATTAAATTAAAAGATTTTCAAAAGAGGTAAAATTAAAAAGGGGGGGGGGGGGGGGGAATTGAGTACAGGTACTAAAATTTGTTGAATAAAAATATATAAATAAATTAGAAAAGGATGTACTTAAAATTTGTTGAATTTAGAAAAGGAGGCACTTAAAATTTGTTGAATAAAAATGTCAAGAGATGATTAATGGTGACGATGAATTCTTAAATAATAAAGGATTATGATTAAATTAAAAGGTTTCCAAAAGAGGTAAAATTAAAAAGGGGGGAAAAATTGAGTCCAATTTTAGCAAAATCATTGGTTAATGGTGAAGATGAATTCTTAAATAATAAAGGATTAAGATTAAATAAAAGGTTTTCAAAAGAGGTATATATGTTCATCAATTAAAATAGACAATAAAAAAAAATAAAACCCTAAAACCCTAAACCCTAAACCCTTAAATTCTAAACCCTAAATCCCTAAACCCTAAACCAGACTGAGATTATTGAGTCCAATTTTAGTAAAATCATTTTGTTGAATAAAAATGTCAAGGGATGGTTAATGGTGAAGATGAATTTTTAAATAATAAAGGATTAGGATTAAATTAAAAGGTACCCAAAAGAGGTAAAACTAAAAAAGGGGGGGAAATTGAGTCCAGGTACTTAAAATTTGTTGAATAAAAATATATAAATAAATTAGAAAATGAGGTACTTAAAATTTGTTGAATTTAGAAAAGGTGGTAAGTAAAATTTGTTGAATAAAAATGTCAAGGGATGGTTAATGGTGAAGATGAATTCTTAAATAATAAAGGATTATGATTAAATTAAAAGGTTTCCAAAAGAGGTAAAATAAAAAAAGGGGGGAAAATTTGTAAAAGGTTTCCAAAAGAGGTAAAATTAAAAAAGAGGAGAAAAATTGAGTACAGGTACTTAAAATTTGTTGAATAAAAATATATAAATAAATTAAAAAAGGTGAGTCCAATTTTAGCAAAATCATTTTGCTCAAGGGATAGCTAATGGTGAGGATGAATTCTTAAATAATAAAGAATTATAATTAAATTAAAAGGTTTCAAAAAAAGGGAAAATTAGAAAAGGGGAAAACCTTAAGAGATTTGTTCCTAAACCCTAATGAGGCATTTAAATTTTTAAATGACAATTAAAAATATAAATAAAAATATAAATAATTTAGAAAATGAGCTACTTAAAATTTGTTGAATAAAAATATATAAATAAATTAGAAAATGAGGTACTTAAAATTTGTTGAATAAAATGGTGAAAATGAATTCTTAAATAATAAAGGATTAGGATTAAATTAAAAGGTTTCCAAAATAGGTAAAATTAGAAAAGGGGGGAATAATTGAGTTCAATTTTAGCAAAATCATTTTGCTTTTATATATGTATATAGATATATAGATATAGATAGATAGATAGATTAAGGATTAAGGGCAAGAATAAGGATTAGCAACCACAGTACACACTGTGACTTGTGTATAAACCTCACGGCAATTGATAATATGAGAATCAATTATTCATAAGTAAATTAAGGGATATTACAAAATAAATGTTAGGATGCATTGAAAATTGTGAAGTTTGCATATTAATTCAGATTGAGAACTTCGATTAGAATCTTTGAATCGAAAAGATTTGTAAAAGATGGAGGAATAATAATTCTAACAAGCAGAAATCAATGCAAAGTAATAAATTATTTAGTAGATCAAAGTGAATATAGCATATATATTGAATATCATAAGTTCTACTCTCTTTGTTTCATTCATAAGTTCTCATTTGTTATTTGTACGTAAATTAAAGGGTATTATTATTTTATATGTTGTGAGTAGTTGTATTAGTAGTGAGTGATGAGCCATAAATGAGACCCTTTTACTAAAAAGGAAAAAAAAGATCTTTGAATAGTATACTCAATATAATAAAATAGGGACTTTCGGTGGAAAGTGAGGGTATAATAATATGATGTTCTTAAACAAAAAGTAAGGAGAGTAATATTCTAAAGAAAATGTATAATTGCATAAGATTGATAACTATGAGTGAATGATGGAAATACCCATTGCAGACCTCCCACGGCGTTTTGCTCTCCTAAAAGGACAATAACTATGTATGTGATTTTTTATATAATGCTCTCAAATTCTATATATTTTTTTGTCCCAAATTTCACACATTTTGAAAGTTCTTTAATATTAAATGTTATATCCTTTATATAAGAAGTTATATCCTTAATTTTATGTTGAAAAAAAAATTAATTTTTTTAATCAAACATTTGTATTATTCATATTTCAACCGATCTTTTTAATGAAAAAATTATACATTTGTTAATTAAAATGTATATCCTTTAAAATAAAATGTTATACCCTTATACATTTTGTGCACTCGAAAACATGAGACCAACTCTTTTTGTTAAAGGTTATGAACCCTCTATAGTTAAACTTCCACGTTCTCCTATCTCCTTCCATCTACTCCTAAGAGGAAGTGATTTAAGGTTTAGGATATACATTGTATGGTATAATATATTTCACCCTTAAAATTTAAGATTTATTTATAATTTTAAATTTGTGGTTTAGAATATATTTCACCGATTCTATCAAAGTGTGGCGCTCTACTAATTTTAATTTTAAAAAAAGAAGCAATAACCAGGGAGGAAAAGTTCCACCAATTTGAATTTTACAATCGGACCCACCCAACTTCTCACATCCAATGCCTACATACGTGTAATTTGTTTAATTTACTGTTTCTTTTTATTTATTTATTTTTTTGTTTTTTTTCCTTCTTTTTTTTCCTTTTTTTTTGTTTTTTTTATAAAATTTAATTTTAAATTTTAGGGTATATTTTACCATTAGGATTTAGGGTATAATTGTAATTTCATCATTGTGGTTTATGTTATAATCTATTCCTAGGGTTTAGGGTATAATTGTAATTTTACCCTTGTGATTTAGGTTATAATTTATCCCTAGGATTTAGGGTTTATGGTATAATTTATTCCTAGGATTTACGGTGTAGGATATAATTGTAATTTTACCATTATGGTTTGGTATAATTTAATCTAGGTGATGTTTGGTTTAGGGTTATGTGAGATTTGAAAACCATGAATAGTGTGGTCTATGTTTGTTTTGGGTTTTTAGTAGGGTAGGTTTTAACTTTATATCAAATTAATGTATTAATTTATTTAAAAAGTTAAATGAGAGAGAAGAGATAAAGAGAGAAAGTGTATTAACCGAGGAGAGAGTGTAGTAGGTTATAAAGGGGTAGTTTTTAAAATGTGGATGTGGGTTTTGAAAATCAAAACCTAGGTTTGAAAACTGTAAATGAACATTGAGTTTAGGGTTTATGGTATAATTGTAATATTATCCTTATAATTTAGGGTATAATTGTAATTTTACCTTTTTGGTTAAGGGTATATATGATTGGCGATATTTTCACCTAGATTTTTTGCCTTTTTATATGTGTTTTCGTATTATTTTATCCGTATTTATGTGTATTTTGGTTGTATTTTTATAGAAATGTGCAAAAATAATTTAAACATATGATTTTCAGGTAAAAATAGATTTTAGACGTGAAAAGAAAGATGTGGGAAAAAACAGATCTCAATTCGGAGTTGAAACGAGGGAGAACGAGCCAAAACGAAAGAAAAAAATAGGGGCAGCACAAACACGACCAGTGTGTGATGAGCGTTTTCTCAACACACAAAATTAATCATCAAGTATAAGAATATCAATTGTAATCTCGATAGGTGACCAAGTGATTATCGAACCCGATGGACGGATTATTATCAATTTAATTATATTCTAATTAACTAAGACTATGTTGGCAAATTGGTGTGGAATAATTACGAAACTAAATAGCAAATAATTTAAATATCGAATTAAATAAGCAAGAAATAGAGAAAATACGATTGTGATCAAGTAAGAAATTAGGTAGTTCTTCGGGTCATCCAGTTTTACTTATTAATATACATTCTATGTGTTGATGTCCGACTCTGCCTTGTGGTTTATGGACGCATCACTAAACCATGTAAGTTCACTCTATAGACACAAGCAAACATGTGTATGACATGTGTGAATATCCTCGGAGCAAGAGATATAATTCACCCCCTTTCTAGGTACTATCAGTACCAATTATTTCCCGTGCACTTAGTACTCTAACTCGATATGATCTCCCTTTATAGGTACTATGACGTTATACTCTTTATCCTACTTATTAACCCGCATGATATTCAATTAACAAGTATTCATATAAGATAGTTCTAATAAGACTTCGCAATCCCTTCACTTAGAATTATAACATGTAATCCTGCTCAGCAGTGAACGCTCTCAATCAATAACCAAGATATGTATTCAAATTCTACATAACAGTTAATGATGCACAAAACGACTGTGAGTATAAATTGAAAAAGCATAATCTTATATAAAATAAACCACAAGTAGTGTTGTACGGAGTTTACACATGGAAATTCAATTAACTCATAAAACTTTCATAACCCTATAACTACCAGAGCGGCTCTAGCCCATGACTGATCTAAGAACAATCATGGTTGATTGGTATGATCTTACTTGACGCGCCAAATGAATCTCTCTTCACGGCTTCTTTAGTTAATGGTAGGGTTTCGGTGGTAGATGGATGATGAATGATGTGTCTCTCCTGCGAAAGCTCTTCTTTTATACTCGTGGAACCTCTTTATGGGCTTTGGACGGGCTTTTCTTGAGACATCGTCAAATTTCGTAAAAAGACATCCGAAACTTCCAAAAATATCCTCAGCGAGAATCTGCTCGACCAAAACTGGACTGGTCGAGCAAGGCCTTCAACTCGAGCAATGGTCGAGCAAACTCTCTGTAAGATTTGCACATTCTACTCGACCAAGCTCATCTGCTCGACCAAAGTGATGCTGGTCGAGCAACACCTCCAAGTCGAGCAACCTCTTTGTATGTTCTGCGTACTCCGTTCGACTTGGACACCTTGCTCGACCACAATGATGGAAGTCGAACAAGGCCTTGAGGTAGAACAACCTTCCAAAAATCGCCTAAAAAATTGTGTCTTCCAATTCCGAACCCTTCAGACCTGTTTACCTATCCAAATATGCTCAAAAAGCCTTACTAGCCTCTGATTCGTGGATTCTCCGTAAACCATTCGATTTATCTCAATAATAGACCAAATCGTACCCTCTTTCCACACGAATCAAAGTGCATAGCACGTGAATTTACACTCTCATCAGTGTGCATGCACATAAGCCGTGTAAGTGTGCAGAACACGCCCCTTGATGCACATTTTCTTTACACGCAAAATTAATCCCCAAAGGATATCAGTTGCAGCTTAAGCAAGTGACCAAGTTAAATATCAACCTAAAGGACGGCGTATTATCAATTTAATTATTAACTTAATTAATTAAGACAAGATGGCAATTAAGTTTGAGGTTTGAATTATTAATCTACTAACAAAAATATAAAATAACAATTAAAATAATACAAACATTAGAAGAATTACGAAAGTGGATCAAGTGTTAGAATAGGTAGCTCTAGGATAATTCGGTTTCACTCATTAATCTCCCTTTCGTGTATTAATGTCCGACTCTACTTTGTGGAATATGGATGCATCACTAACCCATGCAAATCTACTCTATAGACACAAGTAAATATGCGTGTAACACATGTGAATAACTTTGGAGCAAGAGATAAAATTTCACCCCTCTTTCTAGGTACTATTAGTATCAATTATTTTCCCCTATGATTGGTACTCTAACCCGATATGATCTTCCTTTATATGTACTATAAAATTACCCTCTTTATCCTACTTATTAACCCGAATCTAATTCAATTAATAAGTATTCATATATGATAGTTCTAATGAAACTTCGGAGTCCCCTCACTTAGAATCATTACATAGAATCCTGCTCAGCAGCAGTGAACGCACTCAATCAATAACCAAGATATGTATTCAGACTCTATATAACAGTTAATGATGCACAAAATAACTTTGAGTATGAATTAAAAATGCATAGTTTTATATAAAATAAATCCACAAGTAGTGTTGTACGGAGTATACACACGAAAGTTAAATTAATTTATAAAAACCTTCAAGACCCTAGATCTACCAAAATAGTTATAGCCTATGATATTGTGAAAAATAATCATGGGGGTTGGATAGATCTTACCCATATGTCCGAAAAATTAGAAAGTAGAATAAAAGATTTAGGAAAACCCTTGGTGTAGAAGTCTCCTTTCTTCTCTCTTCCGTCTCTTCAAATCCTCTTGGTTCTCCTTCTTGATTCCACAGACAGATCTTCACAGTGATGGATGGATGGAAGAAAGGATGTGGATGATAGTTGGGGGTGATCCCCCCTTGTGGGGTGTAGGATGATTGTGTTGCGGTTTAATATGAATAATGATGTGATCTGCACATCCCCTTTTATACTTGTAAGCTATCCTTATGGACTTTGGATAAGCTTTTTCTTGGAAAACACAAAAATACACGCTACTGGAGGTACAAAATTACCAAAAATAGAATTTCGTATCCCCGCTTGACCAAACTGCTCCAGGTCGAGCGGGATTGACCTTGGTCGAGCAGCAGGTCGAGTGGCAGTGCGCAGTCTCACCGTTTCATGTATAACTTCCACATCCGAACTTGATTTTAGTGATTCTTATGCTCACGTGATCCTCTCTTCCTTGGATTTCTATCCATATAAAGAACTCTCAGAAAATCTAATATTTTAATATGTAACAAGTCATGTAAAGTGGAACAGTCGTGCTGAATAGAAACAGCTTGCGCGACGTCACCATTTGATCATAACTTTCTCGTTTGGACTCCGATTGAGGAGTTCCTTACGCCAAAACGATCCTCTCTTCTGTGAATATCCAACTATGTATCACACTTCCAGTTTAGAGCTCCAAACGAACACATAAAAATTACACAAGTTGGACGTGCGTTTTTCAGCATTCTTGCACAAGTTGCACCTTTTCTCCAACTTTGCTCTTTTGATCCCTTTTCCACCTAAAACACAATAAAACACCTCAAACGCACCTTTTTCTCAAATACATAGAATATAAGACACTTATGCTAATATATGACAATAATTTCTATCAAAAAGGTGTTAAATTGGACACTAAAACAAGCTTATTTTCACTCTCATCACCCCTGTAAGCCAAGGCCGCACGCGAACACCTGAAACACCTACACGGCCATAGGCATGGCGGTGTGAGGCACAAGAGCTGTGTCCGTGCAAAAATCAGAAAAATATCAGCAAACCTTCTAGAAGCTCCCAAGGGGTATAAATACCCCAAATTTCAACATTTCCACAGATTTTCGTAAGGTTTCAAATGTACACCTAGATCACACACCATTCCCTCTATTATATACCATCATCTTCTTCCATTCTTCATCCATCCATCTACACTTGATCCCCTTCATAAAATCCACCATCCAAGTGATCAAGGAAGCAAGGGAGAGTGAAGAATACAAGAAGAAAAAGGAGAAACTCCATTGAAGACCTTCAAAGGGGGAATCTATTTCTAATTTTGTGAACTTCTTTATAGATTTGACATGGGATTTGTAGATACAATTGTCTATGTTGTTTTCTCTAAGACTATGATAGGCTAATCTCCTTTGTGAGATTAGCTCCATGATTGGTATTGGATAATTTAGGTTTTATGCAATTTGATTTTAATCTTAATTGGGCATTTGTGCTATTTCTATCATTGATGTGAATTGCTTGATGTATATGTATGATTAATTGTCATGTGCATGTGATTAGATTGAGAAATCAATTATGTGTTTAGGATAGTTCATTGAATCATTTCATCATACACTTCATGTGCATTAATTTAGAATGAGATAGAGATATCCTTCTAGATTTAGAACCCTTTGATAGAACATTTGATTTGCTTAATCGAGAGATTGTTTGATTAGATGAGGAGACCCAAATCATTAGTGAATTATAGTATCTTAAAAGGGAATTTGCCTATGATTTAGTACCTAATTAGAAAACTCATAGAGTAATTAGTACCTAGTGGGAGGTGTTTGCTATGGTATCGATCCTAAGTGCTTTTGGAAGCCTTGTTGAGGGCCTACATCCTATCCATCTCGAGAGAGAGCTTAGGTGGAATTAGTGATCGCTTATATGCCATATCCATGAAAGATTAGAATTAATTGCATGATTTCTTTATTATATATACCATGATTGTTACTAATCTCATCCTTGCATCATTTGGAACCCATTTATTCTTGCATTTATTCTAGTCTTGTTTCTTGCATTAGTTTAATTGCATTTCTTTGCAAGCTATCCATCCCATTCCGTCGTCCTTATAAAATCACGATAAACTTGGGATGGCTTAAACTCTAGCACGTTCCTCCCTTGGGTTCGATAAATTCTTTAATTGGTCATCCCGACTATTAACGACCAATCAAATAGTGCCGTTGTTGGGGAGGTAACGGTCGCTAGTAGTTTGACGAAGGATTGTTTAGAGTAGTCTTAATAAGGACCTTTTTTTGCATCTTATATTTGCTTTAGAAAATTTTGTTCTAATTTTTCTTTCTCTTGTAGGAGCATACCTTGAGCAGGAAGAAGAAGGTGAACAAGCCAAAAAATATGAGCTACATGGATATAATTCGGAATATGGTGAATAGAAGTGCTCATCTCATTATGAACACACAAGGAGATGTGAGAAGTTTTCAAGGAGTTCAAATGCCAAATTTTGGGCCAAACTTGCAACCGGATTTTGGATTACAAGTTCCTAATGTGCAATTCTAACAACAAAGTTATGAAGATTTTGGAGTTTCTCATCAAATGCATCAACAAGTACACCCTCAAGTTGTGGAAGATGTTTTTCAAGAAAATTTTTCTAGACATCAAGAAGGAAATCAACCACAATTATGGGGAGATTTTCAAGACCCCAATTCTAACCAAAGTGACCACAAAGTGATGCTTGGAGAAAAGTTGTTTGAAATGATTATGGAGCGCTTGGAAGATGAGAGAAAGTCTAATCAAGCGTGGATTGATAGAATCGAAAACTTGTGTGAAATGATGACGAATACAATTGTAGCATTCAATGCTAAGTTGAATTCATTGGAGCACCAAGTAAGTCAAGTTGTGTCCATTGTGGAAAGACTTCAAGAAGAGAACAACAAGCCTTCTACTTCGGAAACAAAGAATGAATGCATGGCCAATAAAGATAGAAAAGAGGATAGTTTGGGGGTTGATGAGGCTATGAAGGAAAAAAGAGAAAGAGTTCCTAAGTGGGTAAAAGTAAAAGAGTTGAAAGAAGAGTTGAAGAGGGAATTCAATAAATTTGTCGAGTCTCTTAAAGTGATGGTTGCGAAATTAAAGCTTCGAAATCAAGAAGAGATACATGCCCTTAGGGAAGAAAAGAAATCTCTGGAAACTAAGATTATGGACTCTACTCCACACAAGCCCAAACCTTCTCATTCTATTAAAATTTCAAATTTTCTTAAGAATTTTCATGATTTCATTAATAAAAATTTGTTTGTTAAAAATTGTAGGACAAGGATTGCGAGAGGACACCAATACTTGTTAATGCCCGAATTCTTACCAGAAGATGTGGTTGAAGTTCAAAATTCATATAGAGCCCCATGGAAAAAGTGGAACAAGTGGAAAGGGCCATTCCTTGTGAAGAACGCCTTCGGAGACCAATTGCTTGAGCTATTTAACAAGAAGGGAAACGTTCTTGTGGTTGAGCGTAAGAGCACAAGGCACTATTTCAAGAAGAAACATATGACAGTGCCTAAGGACTATTCTATACCACCATAAACTTGATAATATCGTCCGACTTGAAGACGTTAAACTTAGCGCTAGATGGGAGGCAACACATCATTATCTTTATTGCTTATTTCTTGTTTTCAATAAGAATTGTGGATTTGATTTTGTTTCTTGTGTTTTTACATGTAGGTTGATTGTGCTCGTGAGGAGAATACGTATTGGAGATACGAGAAGTACTTGATTTGAAGTGAGTAAGTATGTCTCACCATTTTTTGCAAACTTAATTCTCATCTCTTGGTTCGATTTAATTTTGGGGGGATGTTGCGTGGTATGACATACCTTTGTGATGATGCATATACTTCTCGTATTTTTGGGGTAATTTAAAATTTTTCTCATAAGTTTTGGTATGATTTTGGTACAATTAGTTGTGTTGAAGTGCATGATAGTCCGTATTTTTATTGCAATTGTTGAACTAATTATTTTGATGAGTTGTTGAACATAAATGAAGTGTAGTAGAAGCACAAATTGAGCCTGAAAATCAAGTCGAGATTCGTTGTGCATGCAATCCGTAAGCTCGTGCCAACCATTTCCACTATCAAATGTCTTTCTAAGGGAGTTCACTTTACATCTTATCACTTCTATGTGCTTAGCATGAATTGAATATTGATTTGGATTGTTTGTGATTAGATTGCTACTTCATTTGTTATGATTGTGGGAGGTTTATCTTTCGTAACTTAGGATTTCAATTTTCAATCAAAGATTGGGATTTTTGTGAGCTTACTTGATTATGGATGATGAATGTGTGTTTAAATTTCTATTGATTAATGAAATTTTTATTTTTGCATGTTATGTATTTTTGGTATTGTTCTTGTTTAGTGTGTCTTTCTTGTATGTTTTGTGTGTTTTTTTTTTGTTTAGGGTTGTTTGGTGGTTTATTTTTGGGATGTTGTGAGTCGTTTTTGAATATGAGTAATGACATGTTGTGGTAATAAGTGATAGCAAATTATGATTAAGAATATCTATGCTTTGAAATTATGACATGTTTTATTTAACTTGTTCAATTTTGAGATGAATGTGGTGTAATAAGTTCCTTAAAGTCTGAGCACAAACTTATGAGTATTTGAGCCTCAACCGTGCATACATGGTATTTCTTCATAAGTGGATCAATTGACTTTGGTAAGCTAGAACTTGCTCAAGGACTACAGGAATGAGCCCAATTAGTGGAGGTTAATGAGATGATCTAAGGCCATCCTTGTTATTTATAGTCATTGCCATATATTTCCTTACCTTATACATCATCCCTAATCAACCACTTTGAGCCTATAAGCCTATTTCTTGTGAATTTAGCATATTACAAGCCATGATTACCCACTTAAGCCTTATATACATACCTTTGTGTGGGTGATTGAGGAGATGGTGGCTAGAAAGGTTTGATGAGATAGTGTGCAAAAGAAGAAAGTAAATGGTAAGCAAGCAAGAAAAAGGATGAAAAGAGCACTAGCAAGAATGCATATGCAACCTTAGAAACGAGAAAAGGAGCAAAGTAAACAAATATGCTCAAAAAATCAAAAGTCCAAAGAAAGAAGCATACAATCAAAAGAAGCTCAATCCAAAGGATAATGATGATTAGTGCTTGAGATTTGCAAAGATAAGAAAAGAAAGAAAGAGAAGTGAAGACGTTGAAGAAATTGGCCATCTCTTCGATTACTTACACTTAATTAGTCACTCTTACCTATATTTTTCCCACCCTACCAAAGAGTCTATCATTACATCCAAATACTAAGACCTTTTTAATCACTAATTGAAATTTTGGTGGTTTGCAAATGTAGTCCGCGAGCAAGCGTATAGCGAGTCGAGCCAATCCATTGATGAGTATTGATTTACCTCATTTTATAGAGTGTTGAGTGAAATTGATATCCGATGTGAGGTTTGGACCGAAAGGGACTATATTACTCTTTATTATCTTTTAATTGAACTTGTTAATTTTGCATGTCATGAGTTTAATGTTGTATGGTGACTTAGCATAGTTTGTAGTCCTTATTACTTTAGCTGTGTTATTGCTTATATTCGTTAGGTCTTTTCCTAGGTGAAATCTCCCTTCTTGATTTATCATTTTCGTTGCTCGGGAACGAGCAACACTTTAAGTTTGGGGGTGTGATTGGCGATATTTTGACCTAGATTTTCGTGCCTTTTTATATGTGTTTTCTTATTATTTTATCCGTATTTATGTGTATTTTGGTTATATTTTTTGTTTTTATGGAAATGTTTGAAAATGAGTTTAAACGTATGATTTTCAGGTAAAAACAGATTCTAGATGCAAAAAGGAAGATGTGAGAAAAAATGAATCTCAATTCGGAGTTGAAACGAGGGAGAACGAGTCGAAACGAAAGAAAAAAATAGGGGCAGTACAAACACGACCAGTGTGCATGCACACAAGCCGTGTGCACGTACACGAGCCGTGTGCATGCACACGACCAGTGTGTAGAAGACGCCCCTGTAAGCCAAGGCCGTGCGCGAACACCTGAAACACCTACACGGCCATAGGCATGGCCGTGTGCGGCACACGAGTAGTGTGTATGTATACGAGCCGTGTCAGTGCAAAAATTAAAAAAATATCAGCAAACCTTTTAGAAGCTCCCAAGGGGTATAAATACCCACAATTTCAACATTTCCATAGATTTTCATAGGGTTTTTACTGTTCACCTTGATCATACACAATTTCCTTCATTTTACACCATCATCTTCATCCATTCTTCATCCATCCATCTACACTTGATTCCCTCCATGAAATCCACCATTTAAGTGATCAAGGATGCAATGGAGAGTGAAGATTACAAGAAGAAGAAGAAGAAACTCCATTAAAGACCTTCAAAGGGGGAATCTATTTCTAATTTTTGTGAACTTCTTTATAAATTTGTCATGAGATTTGTAGATACAATTGTCTATGTTTTTTTCTCTAAGACTATGATAGACTAATCTTCTTTATGAGATTAACTCCATGATTGGTGTTAGATAATTTTAGATTTTATGCAATTTGATTTTAATCTTAATTGGGCATTTGTGTTATTTCTATCATTGATGTGAATTATTTGATGTATATGTTTGATTAATTGGCATGTGATTAGATTGAGAAATCAATTATGTGTTTAGGATAGTTCATTAAATCATTTCATCATATTTCATGTGCATTAATTTAGAATGAGATAGAGATATCCTTTTAGATTTAGAACTATTTGATAGAACATTTGATTAGCTTAATCGAGAGATTGATTGATTAGATGAGGAGACCAAACAATTAGTGAATTCATAGTACCTTAAAATAGAATATTGCCTATGATTTAGTACCTAACTAGGGAACTCGTAGAGTAATTAGTACCTAGTGGGAGATGTTTGCTATGGTATCGATCCTAAGTGCTTTTGGGAGCCTTGTTGAGGGCATGCATCCTATCAATCTCGAGAGAGAGCTTAGGTGGAATTAGTGATCGCTTCTATGCCATGTCCATGAAAGATTAGAATTAATTGCATGATTTCTTTATTATCTATGCCATAATTGTTGATAATCTCATCCTTCATCATTTGGAACTCATTTATTCTTGCATTTATTTTAGTCTTGTTTCTTGCATTAGTTTAATTGCATTTCTTTGCAAGCTATCCATCCCTTTCCGTCGTCCTTATAAAATCACGATAAACTTGAGATCGCTTAAACTCTAGCACGTTCCTCCCTTGAGTTCGATAAATTCTTTAATTGATCATCCCGACTATTAACGACCAATCAATATACCCCTAGTGTTTAAGGTATAAAGTATAACTGTAATTTTACCCTTATGATTTAGGGTATATTTTACTCCGACAATTTAAGATTTAGGGTATAATAATTATTTAAGTATAATAAATTTAAAAAATAAAAATAAAAACAACATTAATAAAAAATGAGAAATTAATTAAGAAGTTCACTACACGCTTATTTTGTGGAAATGGAACGGAAAAAAGATGCACACATTCCTGGCACCTCCTTTTATATTTTAGCTCCTCTCGACTTCCACTCTGCAGCATACTCTGTCAGCGATCACCTCTAAAAACCCACTGCCAAACACAGAATGTCTGCTTTCACTTTCTCCTTTCCGCTTTTCTTCTGAAACCTCATGGTTATTCATTAATCCTCGACGTCTCGCGTTTGCTATACTGCGTCGATAGGCGTCAAATTCATAGGGGCGGGAAGATATTTTTTTGTCTAAATCTTTAAATCTGTGTTATTGAAGCGAAAGGGGATTAGGGTTTGTGTGTTTGCTTGTTTCTGAGAAGATGGTGAATCCGAGGTGTTATTTTGACATAAGCATTGGTGGAGAGATAGAGGGGAGAATAGTAATGGAGTTATACAAGGATGTTGTTCCTAAAACTGCTGAAAATTTCAGAGCTCTCTGCACTGGTGAGATGGGCATTAGCCCTCTCACTGGAATTCCCCTCCACTACAAGGTTCTATATGCAGACACCGATTTATCTCTGGAAATCTAAATAAGCGTTCAATTGAATTATTTTCTACTCTGGCTATACTTATATACAGACACCTATTATCTCTGACTATGTGTTTGGTTTGATGCATGTGTTGCATTTGTTACTCTAGATTCAAATCTCACTTCAGGCACTGTCATTTTGGGTGAGAGTCTCCTATTTGTTGGATTGGTTTGGTTTGGAACCTTGTGCATGTGTTTCTCGTATGCAGTGGCTATAGTTCTAGTAACTATATCTCAGAATTACAGGCACTGTAGAATTGGTGAGGTGTTGTTTTTGTGGAAATTGATTTAGAAGTAAAACCAAGTTAGGGGACAATCTCCTGTATGAATTGTTCTTTTCTTATGCAGTTAGCTGAATGATTTGTTCCAAGATTTTTACTGTTATGAAATATCGACTGATCTAAATATCCGTTGATTTGAATTGAATCAAAACATGTTCCACAATTTTGCTAAACACTATATCAACGGATATTGCTTATTAAGATTTGTCATTGACTTCCCAGTATTCATGTATAATTGATCGTTTATTTTAATTTAGTATAATCATTTTACTTTTTTGACCATGGATGAGGCTTTCTGTATCTTTCTACAGTTACTTGCATATCGGTGGATTAATGAAATCTGATTCTATTGCCTGCAAAAGTATGTTGCAAAAATGAAAAATGTCTTAAATGTCTGATTTTTATTTTCTAAATCATAGTCATTTGCTGCATGCCACCCTTCTTTGTGATACATATAGCCTTTAAAAAGAATAAATCATAAGTTAGGGATGTTGTAAATGTTTTCACTATGTGTTAATCTTGTTTGATTCAAAATCTTTGTGGTGTGCTTTCCTACATTCTACTAAAATTTTGAATTCAATGTTTATTATAGGGTACACATTTTAATCGTATTGTCAGAGGTTTTATGGTGCAAGGTGGTGATGTATCTTCTGGAAATGGAGCGACTGGTGAATCAATTTATGGACCAAATTTCGAAGATGAAAATTTTGAGCTAAAACACTGGAGGAAAGGGATGCTATCGATGGCTAATTCTGGTCCAAATACCAATGGGTCCCAGTTTTTCATTATAACCAACCAGGCAACTCATCTGGATGGAAAACATGTTGTATTTGGTAAAGTGATCAAAGGACTGGGATTGGTTCGTTCAATTGAGTCTGTTGCGACAGTTGATGACTACCTCCCAATTGATGAAATTGTAATTGTTGACTGTGGAGAAATCCCTGATGAAGCAGATGATGGGACAATCAACTACTTTAAGGATGGTGATTTGTACCCTGATTGGCCAATAGATATCAGTCCCAAACCTAATGATATCTCGTGGATGATGACTGCTGTAGATTCTATCAAAGTCATAGGAAATGAGTGGTATAAGGTTGTTATTTTCCATTTAATAAACTTCTCTCTTAACAAGAGATTCTCCAAGCTTTTCAGCATATATTTTTTGTTTTCTGATTGTGGACAAGTTTCCTTGAAGAAGAGTAGATGGCGTCTTTTACAGCTTATGAGCTAGTGTTCCTGGATGAAATAAACAGTTATTTGCTTATGTCAAAAGGATTATAGTTATCTTAGAAGCACTTTAAATTTCTGACATGTATGATCTATTTTCTTGTCCAACAGAATATTTTATTAATCTTTAAAAATGTGCAGAAGCATGACTACAAGATGGCTATCAGAAAGTACTGTAAGGCCCTGAAATACCTTGATTTATGCTGGGAGATGGAGGACATCAATCAAGGTGTACAATATTTCTTCTACTTCAGAATACTAATTTAAGAATAGTAATAAACGGGTTTAATAGTTGCATTATTCTGATATAACCATGAACATGAATGCACAGAGCAGAGTGGGTCGCTGTGGAAAACAAAGTCTCAAATCCTTACAAATAATTCAGTAAGTTATTCTGTGAGCGACTGAGCGTTCTCCCTCACCTGGTTGAAATGCGACATCAATTAATTATTCAACTTTTCCCCTGGCTTCCTTTCATTAAGCCCCCTCCCTATCGTCCGAAGTGGCTCTTAAAAATTTTCTATTGCATTTGTGCTCCCTCAATTGATGATGTGGTGATTTTTTATTAGAAGTAAATTGCTTTGTTATAATGGTTGATAGTTGATAATCAAATCATTGCTCTAGTTTATAGCAGTACGATAATTGAGAAATTTACTCTTCTAAATGGTGGTTATAATAAGTTGAATGCTAAGAAGTAAAAACTATAGACTCACATACTAATTCTTTTATTTAATTTTATTTTATCTTGTACTTCACTTTTCAATTAGTTTTCAATTTTCCTGTGTCAATGAAATATCGTATTTGTTTCTGCTTTTTGACTTTGTGAACATGTTTATATCTCAGTGCAGCATATTTGAGCATTGAAGTAGTCTTTGTAATTATGTTTTTCTAAATATTTTTGCATACGTATGCAAGTTTCATTGAAGATTTTATTTCTTCGTTACAATTAATGGTCCCCCTAAAATTAAACTATGATTATGAGAATTACTCTAAATAGTAATGCTTTTCAAGTTTTGTAAATAGTCCTGCCCATCATGCATCATCTTGATGCAATGCACGTCTTTGTTTGAGTATTTATAATATATTTTCATATGACATTTATTTGTTAAAGTCTATATTGTGTACATATATTTACATTTTATATGTTCTAATTAATTGAGTTAAAAATGGGCGCGATTATTGACACTCCCGAATGCGCTCTATACACCCTAATTTTTTTGTGACCAAGTTATCTTCGTATGAAAAGACCAATGTACTCCAAGCGGTACTTTGGAAAAAATAACATCATATTTTCCCAAGTTTCAGCTCTGAAAAGTACTCCAGTTAATTTTTTTGGCTATCATACACAAATGTTTGATTCCTTACATTTGTGTATATGTTCGGCACTACACAATTTGTGTGAAAGAGTAGAAATGTAATATTTGGGGTGAATTTGGAGTACATGCTCTTATTGCCCGGTTCTTACTCATTTTGCTCACCAAACTGCACAGTGCCTCTCATCCCGTCTACTTTTTGAAGATGCAAATACTCTTATTTTTATAAAGTGTAAATACATTAGTAATGATAACTGATTTCAATGTAAAGTGCTAATATTAATTGTGCTAACCTAAGCCATCACAATTTAAAATAGCTAGATATAGCAAATCACATCTCTGCATTTATTCTTCTTAATTAGTTGTTGAAGTAATATCATATCCCATATCTTTGAACACACGGGATTTTGTGTACCACGTTTGTGTAGCATCTCCCATGCCACTAGTTGTATAACTAACATGTAGGAGAGAGGAGAAAATTCAACCATTGTCTTTAGGTTTTATGCCTTTTTTTTAAGGGTTTAGTTTCATAGTTGTTAAAGGCGCGCCTTAGGCGAGGCGCGGCCCAAAACACCTGGGTTTCGAGGTGTTTGGGGGTTTTGGCCAATGTTAAAAAAACCCTCGCCTTATGCGCCTTTATGCGCCTTTTGTGAGTGGAAAAAAGGCGCGCCTGGTACAACAAGCTTCTAATGGGATTTTTCTTAAAGTTGTTACTTTAGAAACACAACTTTATAAGTTAAATGACACTTTTATTTATATATAATAGTTAGGTTTTGGTGTTTGGTACTTCATTTCATTTCAAATTCGGAATTCAAAAGCTAGGGTTTTGAGAGAGGAGAGCTCCCAGCCTCTTCTCTGCCGCCACCGCCGCCGGCCAGTTTTTTTTTTCTTTCTTTTTTTTCCTGTTATTTCTCTTTTTTTTTTCAGTTCTGATTTTCATTTTCTAACTTTAAAAAATAAAAATCAGTAATTTTTTTTTTTGAATAAAACCTTACAAGAAGTTTGATATGAGATTTTTGGCTAAAACTTACATATTTTATTCATGAAATTTCAATATTAGTTATGAACTTATGATGTTTAGACTTCAATAAAGCTATAAAGTTTCAAATTTTCATGTAAAATATTTATTATACATCAATATTGATTAATTAATTATTAATAATTATTTATTGGTCATCTTCGCAAGAATTTTTAGAGTTTCAAATTTGTCATTATTGTTATTTATGAGTTATTGTGTTATTAATTGATATTTTGTGATTTTGATCTTTATTTGGTTGGGCAATTATATGTAAAGTTGGATATATTAATGTATGTATGGTGTAGAGTATTTTGTACCTCAGGAGCGCGCCTAAGGCGCGCCTTGCGCCTCAGGCTCCAACAAGGCTTTTGCGCCTTGGTGCGCCTTTCGCCTTTAACAACTATGAGTTTCCCCCTCTCCCCCTCTCTCCTACAAATTAATCATTAAATGCAATGTTTTTCAATCAAATTGAATGAAAAATCTTCAGCTGGTTTAATTAATTAAATTTTATTGTTTTGCAGCTTGCATTATCTAAAAATCATTTATTTTTTTATAACTAATTCTGCATTCCTTTTATTTCTTGTGCTAATTGTTTTTCCCCCCCTTAACATGCCTCAGTTCTGCAAATTGAAGTTAGGCAATCTTAAAGGAGCATTGCTTGATGCAGACTTTGCCATTCGTGATGGAAAAAACAATGCAAAAGCTTTCTATCGGCAAGGCCAGGTTGGGCGAGTGTATTAATCTTTAATATAACTTATTCCAAGAAGTAACTTTGTGGCCTTACTCTTTTAACATGAACCAGCCACAATACAATATGTAACATGTGTTTACTGGGAGAAGTATCCCTTCAGAAATTATTTAAAGTACTTTTGTAGAATAGTAAAATGTTTTCTAGTCAATATAACTAGTTTAGTAGTTTCACCTGTTTTTTTGCTCACTATGTGCAGTGACCTCAAAATCTTTCCTGTTCGGTGCGAAGTCTTGAGTAACTTTTCTAGTTTCCCTTTAATTCTTCAGGTATATATGGCAATGAATAACATAGATGCCGCAGTTCAAAGTTTCACAAAAGCATTAGAATTGGTTCCGACTGATGGTAAGGGCCACATTTTGTGTTATTCTAAAAGTAGGATAACATTATCCATTTATGGAACAATACCTTTTGGTTTTCTGAATTTTCTGAAAGAAAATTTGATCTGTAGAATTTTGACATTCTTTGACTTGAAGTTGCAAGTGTAAATTTTTTCTTGTTTGTTAATAGTTTTTCTAAAGTGATTGGAGGTGTGGTGTGTGGATGCTGCCATTTTTTTTTCCATCTTTACCTCTTTCTTGGATTACTTGAACCTCGTGTGAAGTCCCAGGAATGTAGACGTGTTTAGGAATCTATAGTTAGTTATACACACAAATTCTTCCACATAACTCGAAGAAATAAGAACTCACTTTTTTTTTTTAGGTTGTATAAAGAAAGAGCTTGCTGTTGCAAAAAAGAAGGTTAGTGACTGCGCCAATTGCATATGAACTAATAGCGTGCTTACATTTGTTTAAATGGATTGCATGTTCACAGGTTGCTGATAGGCATGAACTCGAAAAAAAAGCTTTCTCAAAAATGTTCAAGTAGAAACTTTAGTTTTAACTGTAAGTTTTTTTTTTTTTTTTTTTGCCAATGTTTACCTTTTACTTCACTGATGTATTCATTCATTCTCAATGCAGGCTACTGTAACATGGTGCAGAGTTGAACTAGTTGGTTAATGTTGAAAATGTCTTACTTGTTGAGCGAATAGCAAGAAAGCATTGTACTCAGTTTTTAACCCGATGTTGTTGGTTGATGTTGAAAATGTCATACTTTTTGAGTGAATAGCAAGAAAGCATTGTACTCAGTTTTGAACTAGTTCTTGTTATAGTTAGGCTGTTAGGGTGTATAGAAGTGCACCTGAAGTGAACAAAACTTCTAGTTTTAAGGATCTCCCTGAAAGAGAAAAGGAAAATATTTGTCTTTTTATTGCCAGGTCATTTGAAGTATTTTGCTATTTTTCGTACAATGAAAGTTTTTAACCGAAAGAACATTGATATCTTTTTCTTGCCTAAAAAATTGTAGTTGTTTCTGTATTGCTGTTGCGGAGTCCTTTTATTGACTCCCATTGAATGTCTGTTTTTGGTTTGCCTTTCTGCTCC
Source organism: Pogostemon cablin (assembly GCA_023678885.1). Lineage (NCBI taxonomy): Eukaryota > Viridiplantae > Streptophyta > Magnoliopsida > Lamiales > Lamiaceae > Pogostemon > Pogostemon cablin. The sequence continues at coordinate 13,975,196 of CM042993.1, forward strand.
TGCATATGCCTTTCCTTCTGTTCTCTTAGTGATAGTTTCCTTATGTATTCTTCTTCCCTCGGCATTGCTTTGAGAATATAAGTTATGCAGTCTCCTGAAAGCTGAGTCTCTGCTGTTCTCTGCTGCAAGTTTCTCCTTGGCACACACTAAAATTCGCCGTTCTGCTAGTGAGGTTTGTTCACTAGAATCATTTTTGAGATAATCATAATCTTGTTGAGTTAACTGGACCATGATATTCTCTGCCCCTGAGTTATTTATGTAGCGAAGAGCTTGAGCTGCTGAGGTGGCGAAGGCTTCTAATTCCAGCTGTATTGCTTCACAGGTGAGTTGCAAGGTCTGAAGACTCTGCCTCTTAAGTTGTAATACTATTTTTAATTTCGACCTCATCCTCCTTTTGTTATCTATTTTCATTTTGAGTTGTTCCATTTCTTCATATGCCTTGTTCAGGGCTTGATTTTTGTCGTTTATCTTCATATGTGATTTCTCTTCCTCCTCCTTTGTGGACCTGATACTCAAATCTGTGGTAACTAGCTGAGCTTGCAGCTCAGATATGGTAATGTTTGCTTTTAAAACTCTTTCTTTTGCATTGGCTAACTCTGCCTGAATCTTTTCTAGCTCGTCGATCAATGGTCGTGAATCCAACCATGATTGCATTGCTTCTTCTTTAGCCTGTCTGAGATCTATCTTCATCTTTTCCAACTCTGCAGTTTTGCCTCTCACCAAGCTGCTGCCATCGTTTTCTATGCTGCCACTCCTCACTGTTAGTGCATAGCTCTCTCTGGTATCTCCAGTGAACTCCATTTACCCTTTCTTTTATTTATTAATACTTCCTTTTTCCAGAAACTGATGGCATTTCAATCTAATTTATAGAGCGACTCAATAACTCAATATTAAGAAAGAGTCTTGGTATTCATATTAAAATTGGAAAATAAACACACTTTAAAAGAATAAAGTAGAGGAAACCAGGTACGTGTATTTTCCCTTTTTTTATTAGCTAAATAGTATATGGAAAATGTTACTGAATATTAATAGCTGTCATTGCTATTATTATACAAGGAAAATGCATCCCCACCCCCCCCCCCCCCCCCCCCCCCCTTAATTTTACCCTTTTATTCTATTATTATTTTGATTTTAGTCCTTTATATATTTTTTATTGTTTAGTCCTAAAGTTAATACAAGTTATATATTGTTTAGTGCTAAAGTTAATACAAGTTTTGGTGAAAATATTTATAAAAGGGACTCACTTGTCTGACGGGTTTATGTGAGACGGATAGTGAGACGGGTTAAAGTATGTTTGCTATATAAGTAAAGTATGTTAATTTGTAATTAAAGTATTTTTGTAGTAAATCATACTATAACATTTTAAAAACATACTTTCATTTCTTATTCATCATACTTTAACAATAAATTAATATACTTTACTTATATAGCAATCATACTTTAACAACGGGTCGATTCATTTCACAACCGTCTCACGAAATTACCGTCTCACAAGATATTTTGTCTATTTATAATAACATATTAGTACACGTTAAGTTAATAAAACATTTTTTTTTTAGTTTTCTAATATAACCGTTTATGATGGATTAAAGGTCTAAAAATTAAAAAATTCAAAGGTGACTGGATTTTCTATTTACCCATGTTTTGTGATGCTTTTTGTTGTAAAGGTTAAGTGTTTGTACGGCTTGATATGCTCCCTACGCGGTGACGTTTGTTTTGATCAATAATTGTTGCCGTTTTCATAGAAAAACGGTAGATTCGAAGGTAAACAATGTAGTCTGTACAATAATTTTGTTCACCACAGGAATCCTACGAGCGGCTGATATCGTTGTAGAGGTTATTAAGTTGGAACAGCCATACTACAGCGCACATCCAATGAAAACCCACCCAATATAATTTTGGAAAAAAAAAAAAGCAAATCTAAGTGCAATCAAAATCTATTTAGTTATGGTGAAGACTTGTATGAGACTTGAGAACTTACGTGAGACGGATGAAAAGTGATAACTTGGGAGTATTATAAAAAGTAATACTCAATTAATGAAAAGTGATAATACTATTTTATTAACAATTTATAGTATAAATAAAAAGTGATAATAGCTTATATCGAAAATGATAACATTTAGCGAAAGTAATAATTAATTTAATCAAGTATTAAATGATCTCACATGAGACGGTTTTACTTAAAACTTGCCCTTTAGTTATATGCACATTTGTGTTGAATGATGTTTTATTTCACTCCATCCATGTGTATGTTAAATGATGTTTTAACTCCCTCCATCCATTTGTATGTACACACCTAAAAATAATGAACACCAAATAGTAAACTAGTATTACATATGCTCCATTGAAATATATAGAGTATAATATTTTAATGTGTAGTGAGGTGAGAGAAATAATATTTTAATGTAAAGTGAGTTGATGTATTAGCGTGAAGTGTAGGCTCATGAAGAGAATTTGTGTCGATTTCTTTTACTAAAAAGGGAAATGCACACTTTGTATTGAGACAAATTAATAGGACAAAATACAGATATCTCAGTGGGTGGGGGGAGTAATCAACTTCTTAAAATCTATGAAAGTCTAAGGTGTGAAGATATGTAATAGTCATTTACTTTACAGATAAACATAATTAATTTGTATATATAATGTCATTGACCTAAATTTTACTTGTTTCCATAAATAAACATAAAACATTAAATAATAATAATAATAATAATAAATAACCAATGAATGATTGTTTGATTGATTTTACTATAGAAATATTTATCTTTCATAATCAATTCTCATTAATATTATTAATTTATAATTTTATTAATTTATAAGTGCTTGTTAAAAATAAAATTTAGGATTTGTGTATACGACGATGCCACATTCGTCCTTGAAAAAAATTTGTGTATTTGGCATAGTCAAGTTTGTTTTTTAAAAAAATTACGTACGCGGTGCTCTTATCTTGTAATTAATATTTTATTATAAGTAATCTAATTTAACTTTTAGCTAATGTTTTATTCTATCCTATTAATAATCTTAATCTTGCAAAATAATACATTAATCTTGCCATTAATATTTTATTATAAGTGATCTAATTTAATTTTTAACTAATGTTTTATTCTCCCTATTAACAATCCTAATCTTGCAAAATAATACTTAATATTTTAAGTATTTAATATTTAAATCTTACAATCAATATTTTATTTTAAGTAATTTTTTTAATACTAGTTATGTAAGTTGATTATTTTGGATAAATCTATTTTTTTCTTTCTGCATTGAATTTGAAATATTTTTTAAAATATTTGAAATATAAATGATGGACTTTAAAAAAAAATTCCGTATCAAAATGAAATAATTTTAATTGATAATTAGAATTAAATGGAGTTTTTGTACTAAAACAAACCTTTTTTATTTTTGAAATGCACATATATAAAAATATGCATATTAAATATTCTACAAATCATTCTACTTAAGCGTAAGATTAAATGTGACAATATTGTGCATTAATTTGTATAGTCATTAGTAATGTTAAGTAAACTATGTATCTCATAATAAATATAGAATTTATTTTGTATTTATTAGTAACTAACCCTTATATTTCATGGGATTGAGGGAGTATTTAGAGTATTTCATAATTCTGGAACTTTTTATTATACATTGTCATAGATAATTTAAATAGATTTTACAATTTAAAAATATGTAATTTATGTTTAAACATATTTTCTTGATTTTTAATTAATTTTTTCATTTAAAAAAAATATTTAGTATTTTAAACTTATTTTAGAATAAAAATCATTGTTAAAATTATTAATATATCTAAAATATTTAATTATATTAGTTTTGTCTCCCTCGTACTACACGAGTTCTATTATATGTGATGCCTTTATTTTAAAAATATATTTTATAAAAATATATTCTTATGATTTTATATTTAGTTATTAAATGTATATGTTTTTTTGTCTTACTTAACTATTAAATATATATATCTTATATACCTTAATGTTAAAAAGAGGAGCATTTTATTAACATAAAAGGAAACGATGTACCATAATAGGAATATTTTAAATTTAAAACCTAAAAAATGGATAAATTATCAATCAATTTTGATTTAAAATATTTTGTCTATAAATCAAGATTTAATTTAATCTAGCTAATAAAAATATTTTGAATTTTTTAATGTAAATTTATTATTTTAATCTTAATAAAAATATTTTATATGTTCAAAATGTTTTAATTGTGTATGTGAAGTTATCATATTCGTTTTTGAAAAAAATTGTATATTTAATCTTACGTATTAGTAATAATCTTAATCTTTCATATAATAAATTTGGAGCACGTGAATAAGAGAGGGTGAGCATAAATTTTTTTATGGGAAAACCACTCATAGGTACACACTTTTACTCTAAATTACTATGAGATGCAATGAATTTAAATAATTACTCTCACATACAAAATATTAAAGTAAAATACCAAATATAACTTTATAATCCCTGATAGGGGTTTTCTCAACACACAAAATAATCCTCAAGTATAAGGATATCAATTGTAGTCGCGAAGATGACCAAGTTACAATATCGAACCCACGGGACGGATAAATATCAATTTTGTATTCCTCTAGTATATTTTAGACTATGTTTGGTAGTTGAATAGGTTTAATGGATAATAACTTCTAATCGAAATAACAAAAGAAATAGCAAGAGTAGAGAAAAGTGAGTTGTGATCAATAAGAATAATAGGTAGTTCGTTGGGTCATCCAGTTTTACTAGCAATTCGTATTTTCATGTGATGATGTCCGACTCTGCCCTGTGGTTTGTGGACGCATCACTAGACCATGCAAGTTTACTCTATGGACATAAGTAAATATGCGCTTGACACGTGTGAATAACATCGGAGCAAGAGATATGCTTCACCCCCCTTTCTAGGTACTATCATAATCAATTATCTTCTACGTCTAGAATCTAACCCGATTTGATCTCCCTTTTTAGGTACTATAAAGTTATACTCTTCATCCTATTCATCAACCCGAATTTAATTCAATTCATGAATATTCATATAAGACAGTTCTAATAATACTTCGGAATCCCTTCACTTAGAATTATAACAATAAACCCTGCTCAGTAGTGAACGCACTCAATCAATAACCATGTTATGTATTCAGACTCTACACAACGATCATTGATGCACAAAACGACTATGAGTATGGATTAAATATGCAATCTTATATAAAACAAACCACAGGTAGTGTTGTACGGAGTTTTACACACGAAACACGAATTACATCATGAAACTTTCATAACCCTAGAACTACCAAGGTGGTTCTAGCCCATGATTGATCTAGGAACAATCATGGTTAGATTGATCATTCTTACTTGAACCTTCAGCGAACTTCTGTCACAGCCCTCCGGATGGATCACCACCTCTACTCTTGTCTCTCTTACGATTGACGATCAAAAGCTCTCTTTATTCTCTGTATGAGCCTCCTTTTATACTTGTAATCACGTCTCTAGGGCTTGGAATGGGCTTTCTAAGTGATCTCACGCGTTTCGACCTCGAAAATCCGGATAAGGTAAGTTCTCGCACATAGGTTCGACCACGTCAAACAGGTCGAACCCCTGGCCACAGGTCGAACCCCAGGTCGAACCCCGCTACTGGAAGAATTCTGCACAGGTTCGACCTTCTGGACAGATCGAACCACTTAGGCCTTGGTCGAACCCCAGGTCGAACCTCAGCACTGGACAACTCTCGCTCCCGATTCGACCAACTGGCAAGTCGAACTCAAACGTCGTGGTCGAATCCTCTTTCTTGCAAACTGGTTCGACCATGGTTCGACCTGATGGCCAGGTCGAACCAGCCGAGTCGTGGTCGAATCCATCTCTGCACATTCAGCAACGTTGGTTCGACCTGCTGGAGAGGTCGAACCCTCCTCCAGCCAGGTCGAACCCACCTAACTCTTGGGCGATTCGCGTGGCTTCGACTCCGTCTCTTCGATTCTTGGCTCTTTCACTCCGTTTTTGCTAAGAAAACACTCAAATAGCTCCACTAACACCTGATTCATGCTAATTCACAATATATATAGGTTTTCCACCTATTTCCACATCAAAACTCTCCAAAACTAGCACAAAACATAGCGCCAAACTTGTGAATTTACACACTCATCAAACCCCCAAACTTACTTGTTGCTCGTCCCGAGGCAACCAATTTAAACCACAGGAGTCGTGTATAATTCAACAAGATCTAGTACAACACATATTACACATGCCACTTCATTGAATCAAACAAGAATTACTTGCATCAAATATGTCACTCATGTAAAATCAATCCAATCACACACCATTCGGAGTACTAAGTAATCTCACTGACAAGATAAGTCTTTACTCTCTTTCGCTCGTGCGTGAGGCACTATAGGCTAGTATAAACACTCATATCAATTCATATTCACGCGTAACCATAAGCTTGGCAAAGGTCTCAAAAATCAACTTACATTAGATTAATACTAGGATCACAAAGGACTTGTTTCTAGGTTGTAATGTTGGCTCTTTGGAAAGGGTAGGAAAATTTGGTCATAGTAACTTAATACACTAGTAGAGAGTTACCTTGGAGGTTCTTGATTTCTCATTCGGCTTCATATTCTCCTCCAATTCTTCTCTTGCACTTGCAACTTTCAATTTTCCTTCTCTTCCTTGCATCAACATCATTCTTCTTTTAATTACTCGGGTACCAGTTATAGGCACTACCCTTCTCGAACATCGTTCGACTGCTTCTTAAAAACTTCAAGCCCCATGTATAAACAATTCGGGATACCAATTTCAGGCACTATCCCTAACAAGATTTAACCATGCACTTTTCTTACTGAACCTCATTCCATCTTCCCTTTGTTTCTTCCACACTTATTCACCTTATTCTCTCTACCAATGAATAGGGTATTTTCAAAGCTCAAATAAGGTAATTAAGGCTCTTATATTTGGCTTGCCAAAGAAAAAGCTTTTAAAAGGCTCAAACAGGGCTACCAAAGATTTATAAAATCATTAGGAAAGGTAAAATTTGGCTAAGTGACTCAATTAATCAAAAATGGCCTAAGATCATATCCTAATATTTCATCAATTGTAAGTTTCACACAAGACTCCAAGCCAAGTTCTAGAATACGTTCATACGAATGATTCTCTCAAAAATAAACTATCATGATTAATCATGATAAAGGCTCAAATCCTCACATAGGTAATCAATTTCTAATACTCCTCATAGCACATAATCAAAATCAATTCCTCATGAATTCCATATACTTAACAAATTATTCATGCTCTTTCCAAATAAAAATAAACACGTAAACATATGAATGCACAGAATCAATAACCCATATACAAAACAACGATACAAGATCAACTATATCAGGTACATGCCACTCACACATGAATCACACCCCAATCTGTAAAAATAAAAAGAAGAATGGGAGATAAGATGAATCGGAGAAGCCAAAAGAAACCTGAAACTACTCCCTAGGAGCATCATCATCCTCATCATCATCGTCATCCTCATCCATTCTATTTTTTGGCACAGACTGGTAATGTGCTTATCCATCATATCCACTCGACTACTCACTCTACCAACATGCTCATCCAAGGCAGAATACCTTTCGTTCAGCGTGGCGTAGTTGGCGTTAGCGAGCGCGAGCTGCCTGTTCATCTCTTGCTGCGCAGCTACTACCGCGATCAGCTGCTCATGAATCAAGCGAAGCTGCTCCCGAGTACCTGGAACTGCTCACCGCTGCTGCGGTCCCGGAGCATGCTGAGGCGCATCATGCTGCTCTTCTTCCGGAATCTCCATCTCCAGCTGCTCATCTACCTGATCCTCCTCTTCAGGCTGCTGTGGCTGAGGTGGACGGAACTCTCCTTGATCAACGATCTGCTGTAACTCAGCCATCCTCCCCTCAGCACACATCTGTGCTACCACTCTCCAATCACCACCCGACTTCACTGCCACGGATAAAGCGGTGTGCCCAAGAGAATTCATTAGCTTATTCCTTACTTCCCGAATAGTTGTCAAGTTGCTCACGTCGAAGGGGAACATAAATTCGAAAGGCTTGAGATCTCTCGTGAAAAACCAATCTCCATTTCTAAAATGGGCAAATCCTCCCTTCGCGCACGTGCTCATTATCAAATCGGGTTCTCCTTCCACTGGTGTAATGCCGGTGAGATCCAAGTTGTAATGCTCAGCCACGATCGTCAATAACCCTCCAATATTCACCTTTTGAAAACCAATGGTCTTGAATCGATTCAGCTGCGCAATAAAATAAGCTCCAACATTGAACTTCACTCTATTCAGCATACACCACAGGGCATACAGCTCTCCTCTAGACACAACACTCCCCTCCGAGCGGGCGAACAACGTGTTGCTCAGGATGTGGTCCATGTACCTCAAGACAGGGTTCTTTATTGCGGAAGCACGAGCCTGTCTGGTCTTATAATCACGAATCTCCCCAGTGATCTCCCTCCAAAACCGCTTTACACTGAATGCAACATTTTCTAAACGAGGGATCTCCAAAGGCGTCTCAAACAGCTCATTGAAATTCTCAGACGTCCATCTCCTACTCACTCCACCAAGCTGAAATGTACACCGATAGGGGTATCCAAGCGGGTCCTTCTCCATTTCAAACGAGCAAACTACTTTCGCTGTAACATGGAAGTACGTCGGCCTCTTCAACTCCATGAATCTTCGGATCCCTACTTGATCAAACATCCAAAATATATCATCCCCTATTCTCATTATCCTCATCGCTTCATCATCTTGGTATCGAGTGCGAGCTATCTTATCTGAAACTTCTTCCCACTTATCTTTAATCTCATCCCAATCTTGCATCCTAATCTTGAAGTTATCAGGTAAACGATCTTGTAGCCTCAGTTTTCTTGTCACTTTGTCCAAATTTGAAGGCCTGTCATGCCTCTTCTTTGATCTTTCCTCCTCTGCCTTTCCTTTCCTTTACTTGATCCTTGTCCCTTTCCTGAAAACAACTACTTCAATCCAACCAACAAGACAAGAAAGCAAGTACTGTACTAGCACATCACATACTCTACTCAAGACTTCAAGCATCAATGCATATTCACACAAACTATCATCTCAACACCACTTGCTTATTCAACATTCTCAAAACATCTTCAATCACACCTTCTTTAATCATCAAAACATAACCAACAAGCATGCATTAAGCAATTCAAGTAATTCAATCAAAAATTCAACATGTTTCCCTCAATGAACTACTTCAATTTCATCAATTTCAAACCAAATCAACATGCTCATTCTATGATATGTTTTATATCCTTGATCATTCCACATAAAAATCCAAGTTCTATCAATAATCAATCAACCAAAAACCAAGAAACAAGAATTCATATGAAACAAATCATAATATCAACATTCACCATGGAATTCAACCATACTCAACATCAATCCTCTTATTCACATCGAATTTCTTACCTAAACCTTCAATCATAGAGTAATTGAGTTGGAAAAACATACCTTGTGACTTGCCCATGGTGAACAACCGATCGAGAACACACAACAACCAAAAATCGCGATTTCAGCCCTAACTCGCGACGAAATCCGCCCAAATCCGCGACCGAATCGAAAATTCAAGGTGTAGTGTTGTGTAATCGGTGTGAAATCAAGTGTAATTGAAAAATTTGTGCAAGGGTGTAGAGGTTCGAAGAGGGTTCGAGGTTTGGTGTTTCGAAAAAGTGATCGAACCCCTCTGAAAAATCGAACTTAAATCGCGTACCTGGCTTGGTTCGACCTCGGGATCGACCACCTGAACAGATCGAACCATGGATGGCGAGGTCGAACCTCTCTTCTGGACAAACGATCTTCTCGGTTCGACCAGGGGTTCGACTTGCTAAACAGGTCGAACCTTCCTTGAATTGGTCGAACCCCTCTTCTGGAAAACAGAGTGCTTCCAACTGACAGGTTCGACCATAGGTTCGACCTCCTGATCAGGTCGAACAACTATGGCTTAGGTCGAACCTCCTCTCTGGAAAACTTTCGACGCCGGTTCGACTTCCTCTGCTTTTGTTCGACCTCTGGCTCTGGTCGAACCACTCCTAGACTTGGTCGAACCTTCCTTCTGATTTCCAAAACTGAGTGTTCTTCATTAACTACATACTTCAAGCTTCAACACAACTTCATTTGGTACAATCTAGAGCACAACTTCAAAAATTATTCCACATAACATCATTCATGAGTATCTCCATAAAAGAAAACACAACCAAAAAATCACTGAACATTAGGTAAGTTGTAAAAAATCGTCACATTAAAATCGATTAAAATTTCAATATGGCCGCAAAAACCAACTCCCCTAACAAACAATACAAAGAAAATATTATACTCTTAATGCTTCAATGAGGTAATAACATCACACCCCCCAAACTTAGTAAAACGTAAGTCGAAACTAAGTTTGAAAAGAGATGTAATTGCCGATAGTAAGCATCTTAAATATAAAAATTTCTTACTCACACAAAAGAAATAAAGCAATAAAACGGAAGAGTAAGCTCTCAACAAGCGCTCATGTTTAACGTCGTAGAGTCACGACGGTACCAAATCAGAACAAGGTATCATAAAAAATGACACACGCATCATCCGGCGACCTATAATGCTTCAATCGATGCCCATTCGCCATGATAACGTCTCCATCTTTGTCAATAAGCTCAAAACTCCCCCCTCCTAAGGCTCGATGAATCATGAATGGTCCCGTCCACTTAGACTTCAACTTGCCTGCAAAAAGCTTCAAACGAGAGTTAAAAAGTAGTACCTCATCTCCTTGCTTGAACTCCTTGTATGAAATCTTAGAATCATGCCACCTCTTCATTCTTTCCTTATAAATCTCTGAATTCTTGTAAGCACGACTCCTAAACTCATCCAATTGATTCATGTGAGTTATCCTCAACTCCTTCACATCCTTAAGGGTCAAATTCAAGCGACGCAAAGCCCAAAACGCTTTGTGTTGAATTTCTACAGGTAAGTGGCACGGCTTCCCATAGACAATTTGATACGGTGACATATCTAACACCGTCTTGTAAGCGGTCCGGAACCCCCATAACACATCATCAAGCTTCATAGCCCAATCCTTTCTATTAGTTCCTACCACTTTCTCCAGAATCTACTTTACTTGACGGTTGGAGACCTCTGCTTGCCCATTTGCTTGCGGATGATAGGGTGTAGTAACCCTATGCTTAACACCATAATCCTTAAGCACCTTCTCCAGAAATTTATTGACGAAGTGGGAACCTCCATCACTAACTAGCGCTCTAGGAACTCCATAACGGGCAAAAATATGTTTCTTCAAGAAAGATAAAACAACTTTCGAGTCATTAACACGAGTAGGAATCGCTTCCACCCACTTCGAAACATAATCCACTGCAAGAAGAATGTAGAAAAACCCATTCGACGGGGGAAAAGGCCCCATAAAATCGTCCCCTATACATCAAATATCTCTACGACTATGCTAGGCTGCAATGGCATCTCATCTCTCCTACCTATATTACCCATGCGCTGACGTCTATCGCAAGACGCCACATAGCTCTCACTATCTCTAAACAATGTAGGCCAATAAAGAGCAGATTGAAGTACCTTAGCTGCAGTCTTTTGTGCTCCGAAATGCCCCCCATTCGGTTGTGCATGACAGAACTCCAGCACACTTTCCATTTCCATCTCGGGTACACATATTCGGATAATAGAATCTGTACAAATCTTGTAAACAAACGGATCATACCATATAAATGTCTCAACTTCCCTACGAAATTTTGCAAGTTGACATCGGTTGAGATCCCTTGGAATTTCACCAATGACAATGTAATTAACATAATCCGCATACCATGGATCCATACCTTGCGCTGCAACCACACATGCTCGCTCGGTACCTTCAACAGCCACAACCATGATCTTCTCATCAGGGAACATCTCTTCAATATACTCGAAAGAATTATCACAATGCTCCCTAGTTTCCAACCTTGACAAGTGATCTGCCAAAACATTTTCTGTTCATTTCTTATCCCTAATCTCCAAGTCAAACTCCTACAGTAGTAGAATCCACCTTATAATCCTAGGCTTCGTCTCCTTCTTCTCCATCAAATAACGAATCGCCGAGTGATCCGTATACACAATCGTCTTCATGCCAACCAAATACTGACGAAACTTATCGAATGCATACACAACAGCCAAAAACTCCTTTTCAGTTACCGTGTAATTCTTCTGTACCGCATCGAAAGCCTTACTCGCGTAGTAAATGGCGCAGAACTTCTTCTCCCTTAGCTTCCCAAGCACCACACCCAATGCTACATCACTTGCATCACACATAAGTACAAACGGTTGAGTCCAGTCCGGTGTGATCAAGATAGGGGCAGTGATAAGCGCCTCCTTCAAAACTTGAAAAGCTGTTAGACACTCATCATTAAACACAAAAGGAATATCCTTTTCAAGTAAATGAGATAAGGGCTTAGAGTATTTTGAGAAGTCTTTAATGAATCTCCTATAAAAACCGGCGTGTCCAAGGAAGGACCGCACTCCTCTTTTATTGGTCGGTGGTGGAAGCTTCTCAATTGCCACCACTTTAGCACGATCTACCTGTAATCCCTTGGCAGAAACATGATGTCCAAGAACAATCCCATCATTCACCATGAAGTGACACTTCTCCCAATTCAAGACAAGATTAGTTTCTTGACACCTCTTCAAAACAACAGCAAGGTTAGACAAACACATATCAAAAGAAGAACCAAAGACTGAAAAATCGTCCATGAATACTTCCATGATCTTCTCTATCAAACCATCAAAATCGCCATCATGCATCTCTAAAAAGTAGCAGGCGCATTACACAATCCAAACGACATCTTCCTAAAAGCAAAGGTCTCGTAGGGGTAAGTAAAAGTGGTCTTTTCTTGATCCTCGGGAGCAATCATGATTTGATTATACCCCGAGTATCCATCCAAGAAACAATAAAACTCATACCCTGCAAGACGATCCAACATTTGATCCATAAACGGAAGAGGGAAATGGTCCTTACACGTGTTCTCATTTAATTTCCTGTAATCCACACATGTACGCCATCCCGTAGGAATTCTCGTGGCTATAGCTTCTCCATCCTCAGCTTTCACTACAGTCATGCCCCCTTTTTAGCAACTACATGCAATGGACTCACATGGGGACTATCACTAATAGGATATATAATTCCAGCATCCAACCACGTAAGAATTTGCTTCCTTATCACCTCTTGAATTGCGGGATTCACCCTACGCTGATTCTGAACACTAGCTTTGGCTTCATCCAACAACCTAATCCGATGCATACAATACGAAGGACTAATACCTTTCAAATCATCAAGTGACCACCCTATTGCAGACTTGTACTTCCTTAAGACATCTAATAACTCCTCAAGTTGATCATCATTAAGGGAAGAAGATACAATTACCGGATATTGTGCATTATCACCAAGAAAAGCATACTTCAAGTGTTCCGGCAATGGTTTCAACTCCTCTTTTGTTTCCTCCACTGGAGTGTTTTAGTTATCCAAAGGCAAGTACTTCCTGGTCCATTTGACTTCTTCCACCTTATTTCTTTCCAATGCAAACCTGTCATCACCCAAAGCAAGTAAGTTTTCAAGAAATTTAATACATACCTCGTTAGAAAGTCCGTCAAGCTCCGTAGTGGGATAAGTAAGAGACTCCATCAAACATGTCTCAAGAGGATCCTTTGACAAGATCAGAGACATATCCTCCTTCACAATCTCCTCCACCACATCAATACTATAACACTGGGACTCCATTGGCATCTTCATTGCTTTGTCCAAGTTGAAAAGTACTTCTTCTTTGTCCATTCTCAACTTCAGTTCTCCCTTCCGAACATCTATCATAGCTCCAGCTGTAGCAAGGAATGACCTCTCCAAGATTAAAGGAACATTATCCTTGTCATCATCCATTTCTAGTACAAGGAAATCCACAGGAAAGACTAGCCTCTCCACCTTTACAAGAACATCTTCAACAACACCTTTCGGAAACGTCATTGATCTATCTGCCAATTGGAGAGCAATAGTTGTTGGGGTCAGCTCCCCCAAACCAAGCTTCTGAAAGATGGACAACGGCATCAAATTGATGCTTGCCCCTAGATCGCACAAAGCTCGCCGTGCTGGCCCCTTCCCGATTTCACATAGAATAGTAAAGCTCCCCGGATCTTTCATCTTTGGTGGCAACTTCTTTTGAATAATTGAGCTACAATTCTCAGATAAGTTTACCGTTTCAACTCCGGTTAAGCTTCGCTTCTTCATCAATATGTCTTTAAGGAATCGAGAATAATATGGCATCTCCATGATTGCCTCTGAAAAAGGGATGTTCAAGCTTATCTTATTCATTATTTCTGAAAACTTCTTGAACTTTTCTTCCAACCCCTTCTTCACTAGCTTGTAGGGAAACGGTGGAGGTATCTTTGTTTTGGGAATCCCCCATTCATCACGATCAACCTTCTCCGCTTTCTCCTTTTCGGCTCTTAATCGCTTAGCTCTTTCCCATTTTTTCTCAACTATTATGTCTGTACTTTGCTCATTCCGTACCACTGGAGTTGCATCAACATCAAAAGGAACAACAGGTGCATCAATCAAAACATCTCGGCGAGGTTCGACCAGGGTTCGACCAGGTTGAGAGGTCAAACCAGGAGTGTATTGGTCGAACCTCTCTCCTGGAAGACTGATCTCATTCTGCTCTGGAGGTTCGACTTAGGTTCGACCAGCATTGGAGGTCGAACCACTGCCTCCTTGGTCGAACCGCTTCACTGTATAATCTCTATCCTTCGGTTCGACCTGGGTTCGACCTGAAGAGTTGGTCAAACCATTTTGATCGTGGTCGAACCGTTCCTGCGTCAAAACAGAGTGCTCTGGCCGATGAGGTTCGACCTGGGTTCGACCTGAAAAGTTGGTCGAACCCTCTGCGTGTTGGTCGAACCGCTCCTGTGTCAAAACAGAGTGCTTTTCTTGATGAGGTTCGACCATGGTTCGACCTGGATGCCAGGTCGAACCCTCTGAATTTTGGTCGAACCGAGGCTTAAAAAATTCCAACTTTGATTCCGGCCTCATTGGTCCCTCGTACTGCGTTCCCGACCTCAGTGTGATGGCATTACACGACTTCAGATTCTCTATACTCTGAGATGGAAACTTCCATTTTCCTACAGTTTGAGTCAATGTGTTCACATTCTCTGCAATTGTACCCATCAACAATGTGAGATCTTTCACTTGAGTAGACAAATCTCTGTGGTGATCATCAATCTTTTTCTCAAGCTTTGCCTCAAGGCGGTTCACTCTTTCATCATTCTTTACCATGTACCGGTTCACATCATCCTCGAAACCAGGCTTCCATTCTTCCACCTTTTTTCCCGGATCAACACCCATCGGAAGTTGTACTGCATTGTTCGTATAGCTCCATGAAAATTCAGGCCTCCTTGGTTGCTGTTGATAACTACCAGATGGACCACGATTATTAAAGTTCCCTCGATAGTTCCCTTGGTAGTTCTGGTTTCCTTGATTTGGGTACCTCGTTCCTTGAATACTTTGACCCATGGCATAATTTGCTTCCTCCAATTCTTCTTGGATGGTTCCATTATTCTTCATCTCTTGCTGCATGATTGGCACTCGTTGAGATATCTCGCTGATCTGCTTCTGTTGAGACTCAAGTAGCTTGTTGATATTGGACAAGCTTGAAACGATCTCATCCTCTCTCTTTGTTTTCACCATTGCTTGTTCAACCTGAGCTACCTTTCCAAGAACATACGTACCTCTAACTATATCAGTAGGCCAATCCCTCGAATTCATCGATATGTCTTCAAACAATCTCTCGGCCTCAACGGATGACTTAGTAAGCAATGCTCCATTAGAAGAAGCATCAAGTAGCACTCTTGATTCACAGTCCAATCCATTATAGAATATACTGATATATTGGGCTTTAGATAACCCATGTTGAGGACACTTCCTGAGCATGTCCTTGAATCTATCCCACGCTTCATGAAATTTCTCACCTCCACTGATTGCAAATTGGTTAATATCCTGCTTCATCTTAAACACCTTCGAAGGTGGCATATACCTCTCCAAGAACCTTAACTTCAATTGCTCCCACATGGTGCACTCAGCTGCGTTAATAGTATCGTACCAATCCCTCGCCTTTTCAGTAAGCGAGAATTTGAACAAAAGGATCTTCCTAGCTTCTTCATGTTCTCCTATGTCTTTTTGAGTATTTGCATAGCCCAAGAACTTGTTCAGATGCTGCTGCGGATCCTCGAAAGACCCTCCTGAAAAGGAGTTTCTTTCTATCATGCTAATAAGAGCGGGATGAAGATCGAACGCTGTGTTAGTTCCCCTTGCTCCTAAAAGCTCATAATTTCCAGCCCCATTATTTCTGAAAACCTCTCGGATGGCTAGATTATCCGGATTCACTGCCATGTTGACTTTTTCTACTTCCAAATTAACTTCAGTTGTAGCCTCAATCACTTGCGAAATCTGCTCGTCAACCTCGACTCCAAAATTCAGAGCTTCAGTTGGGTCTATTGTCTTTGCCTTGCTCTTCTTCTTCTTCTTCTTTCTTGATGAAGCTCCAATCTCAGGATTATACGGTTCAAGATTACCTTTCTTTGATCTTGTGAGCATACACCTAAAACGAATAAGAAAGAAAACAACAAAACAAGGTAAATAGTCCTAATAAACTAGAAATAACACAAAAAAGATATTTTACGCCGTCCCCGGCAACGGCGCCAAGAACTTGATAGGGGTTTTCTCAACACACAAAATAATCCTCAAGTATAAGGATATCAATTGTAGCCGCGAAGATGACCAAGTTACAATATCGAACCCACGGGATGGATAAATATCAATTTTGTATTCCTCTAGTATATTTTAGACTATGTTTGGTAGTTGAATAGGTTTAATGGATAATAACTTCTAATCGAAATAACAAAAGAAATAGCAAGAGTAGAGAAAAGTGAGTTGTGATCAATAAGAATAATGGGTAGTTCGTTGGGTCATCCAGTTTCACTAGCAATTCGTATTTTCATGTGATGATGTCCGACTCTGCCCTGTGGTTTGTGGACGCATCACTAGACCATGCAAGTTTACTCTATGGACACAAGTAAATATGCACTTGACACGTGTGAATAACATCGGAGCAAGAGATATGCTTCACCCCCCTTTCTAGGTACTATCATAATCAATTATCTTCTACGTCTAGAATCTAACCCGATTTGATCTCCCTTTTTAGGTACTATAAAGTTATACTCTTCATCCTATTCATCAACCCGAATTTTATTCAATTCATGAATATTCATATAAGACAGTTCTAATAATACTTCGGAATCCCTTCACTTAGAATTATAACAATAAACCCTGCTCAGTAGTGAACGCACTCAATCAATAACCATGTTATGTATTCAGACTCTACACAACGATCATTGATGCACAAAACGACTATGAGTATGGATTAAATATGCAATCTTATATAAAACAAACCACAAGTAGTGTTGTACGGAATTTTACACACGAAACACGAATTACATCATGAAACTTTCATAACCCTAGAACTACCAAGGTGGTTCTAGCCCATGATTGATCTAGGAACAATCATGGTTAGATTGATCATTCTTACTTGAACCTTCAGCGAACTTCTGTCACAGCCCTCCGGATGGATCACCACCTCTACTCTTGTCTCTCTTACGATTGACAATCAAAAGCTCTCTTTATTCTCTGTATGAGCCTCCTTTTATACTTGTAATCACGTCTCTAGGGCTTGGAATGGGCTTTCTAAGTGATCTCACGCGTTTCGGCCTCAAAAATCCGGATAAGGTAAGTTCTCGCACATAGGTTCGACCACGTCAAACAGGTCGAACCCCTGGCCACAGGTGGAACCCCAGGTCGAACCCCGCTACTGGAAGAATTCTGCACAGGTTCGACCTTCTGGACAGGTCGAACCACTTAGGCCTTGGTCGAACCCAGGTCGAACCTCAGCACTGGACAACTCCCGCTCCCGATTCGACCAACTGGCAAGTCGAACTCAAACGTCGTGGTCGAATCCTTTTTCTTGCAAACTGGTTCAACCATGGTTCGACCTGATGGCCAGGTCGAACCATCCGAGTCGTGGTCGAATCCATCTCTGTACGTTCAGCAACGTTGGTTCGACCTGCTGGAGAGGTCGAACCCTCCTCCAGCCAGGTCGAACCCACCTAACTCTTGGGTGATTCGCGTGGCTTCGACTCCGTCTCTTCGATTCTTAGCTCTTTCACTCCGTTTTTGCTAAGAAAACACTCAAATAGCTCCATTAACACCTGATTCATGCTAATTCACAATATATATAGGTTTTCCACCTATTTCCACATCAAAACTCTCCAAAATTAGCACAAAACATAGCGCCAAACTTGTGAATTTACACACTCATCAATCCCATACACTTTTAAACCACAAACCCTACCCCTCACCCACCCACCCATTGCCGGACCGTAGCCGGCCGATCGCCGGACCTCCGCCGGAACTTAAAATGTGCAAACAAAATGTGCAAAAATAAAATTGTGCAAAATAAAATTGTGCAAACCAAATTGTGCAAAACAAATTTGTGCAAACGAATTACGCAAACACATAGGTGTATTTATGGTATTACAATCATAATTGTGTAGTTATGAGTATTAGTGCTTTAAGTCATGTAGTTTATAGTAATTATGCATTATTTTATGTATCCAATAGTAAGTGGCCCTTTTTTTATTAATGTAAAAGGATATGATAATCAAATTATATTTTCATTTTTATTTAACTAAAATCAAAGTGAATTATATATTATCTTTTAATTATTAATACATTAATTATAATATTAATAAATGTTCTCCCTCCTATAAAATTTTGTACGAAAATTACTTAAAATAATAATAATATTATTAGAATTAATATATGAGTGAGACTCTTGTGTGTCCGGACACACGGATCTAATTATGTGCGCCCGGATTGATCCATAAGAAAACGGGTCATATATAAATTAAAAAAAAATTCAAAATACATTCTTCTCATTCTATTGTGTGATTTC
Source organism: Pogostemon cablin (assembly GCA_023678885.1). NCBI lineage: Eukaryota > Viridiplantae > Streptophyta > Magnoliopsida > Lamiales > Lamiaceae > Pogostemon > Pogostemon cablin. The sequence continues at coordinate 13,994,254 of CM042993.1, forward strand.
AGCGCTGCGATAATTTGGGCGAGTTCATCATGCAATTTTAGCGATAATCTGAAGTGTGGAAGACAGAGTGCGGAGGACGGCAATCAATTTGGGTGATTCTTCATTCATGTGCATGAGATTCTACGAATTATAACTTGGCCGACCAATATTGAATTCGGTTCGTGAATTGATTAGGTATGGAATTGTGAAATCCCATTGTGATTTGCTAATTGTTCTATTCTAACTATGAGATACTCTCCTATTTCTTTCTCTCTGTAATTCACTTCGCACATCAGACGCGGTTGCCTAATAATTCTTATTAGGCTTATGGAAAAATGTATGGAATCTGTTTGACGAAATGCCTCAACTTCTGAAGTATATGTTGCATTATATCATTATATAATTTACTTGCTTATAAGTGCGTAGATAGCAGATTGAAGAATGTCATGCCTGTTCTATTATCATGTTACATTGTGCATAGATAATTGAATCATTTGTATTATGCAAGAAATTATTGGATACACCTCACCATTGATGTTTTCTGTGGTTAAGATGGGCGCAAAAAGATTGGTTTTGAATGTATATCCTTGTTACATTTTTAGGCTTAACTAGAAACATCCTTAAATTTCTTGAGACCTGTTTTAAGTATGGTCAGTAAGATTGTTAGTTTCCAACTAAGGAATAACCCTGATTTAAGTTACATTGTGTTGCAATAATGATGTTTTACTTTTATATATGTTGCAGGGTGTGTTGAAATGGAGGTTGTTTGAGATGAGCATGAACAGGTGCAAGTTAGGGTATAATATCTGAAGTGGAATCGTTGAAATTGAAGGAATGTATTTTGGAGATAAACCATGGTCTATCATATACAATGATTTTCAATTTTTATGGTTTTAATCTATATATGTATAACCTTTACATGTCGATAATGTGCCCATGATGGTGGAGTTGAGATGTGTGCTACTCGTAAATGATGGAAGATGAGGTGCAAACTGAGTAGTTAGTTTTAAATCACAGTGTGTTTCTTTAATGTGTGGCATTGACATTGTTATAATAAAAGGCCTGAAAAGACTCTTTGTGTATTGACACTGCTGTTTGATTTGATTTCAGTTGTGACATGAATCTGCTTATATGAGCCCAATCTTATTATCTTTTGTTTGTTGTGGAGATCATCTAATGGTATATTGTGGGTTTTAGTAAAGTTATCAAATGTTGAATACAGTTAGCAATTGCCCCCTGATTTTAGTTTTAGTCTTGTTTGAACAAATTTTTTTGGTACTCCATTCCATAATTTTGTAACTCAATGGGTCTACTCTTGCCTGTGGGTCATTAAGAGTAAGACTTTTCCTTTGATGTGGAAAAAAAATACATTCACATTTGGCATCAATTTACTGACAGCTTTGAATTGAATGAACTATAGTCGGAATGTAACCTTTACACGTCGATAATGTACCCTTTACTCATCCACAATATACCCTTTGTACCATGCCATTATAACTTTTACATTGAAACTCTTTAAACTGCATACCTTTTACATGAAAATAATGTACCCTCTGCTCATAAAGAATGTAACCTTTATTCATCAATAAAATACACTTCTCAAATCCATAAAATTCACATGAAAACAATATACCTTTTAAATGACAAAAATATACCCATCAACAGTAGCTGATATACCCTTTAATTGTAATGACTGTACCTGCATATTTAATGTATATGTTCTCTAATTGATTGATTTTTTGTTTGATATGCAGATGAAACCAATCATGTGCTCTTGTAAGAAATTTGAGGAGTGTGGGTTGCTGTGCTACCATAGTTTAAGAGTTTTACACATTAATTCCGTAGAACGTATACCAAATTGTTATATACACAAAAGGTGGACGAAGTGACAGGATAATGAAAAAGCAAGGAAATATATAAATGATGCATATGCAAGAGATTCTTTGGCTATTGATGCTTTGACAAATTCAATGAATTCTTCAGTACAATCAGATGTTGTAAATCATATAGGTTAAATATTGTGATAGATTTTGATGAATTAATAAATTTCTTGGATTTTGAATGAGTAAACTATTATGTAATTATGAAATATTTTTATTGAAAACACATTGTGAAACTCAGGTATTAGTTAACTTGTTATATCCTTTAATATTGAGCGTCGTACTCTTTAGTACAAAATTATATACTCTTTGCACTATGCCAATATACATTAACAATATTAATTTGAAACAACATCAATAACAGATATTCTAAAATCTATACCCTTTTCATGACAAACAACATACCCTTTACTTATTAACCCGTTTACTTATTAACAATGTACTCTTTACTCATCAACAATGTACCCTTTGCAACTTAATAAATTTACGTGACGATTATACCTTTTGCATGACAAACAATGTACTCTTTACTCATAAACAATGTACCTTTTACTAATTAACAACATACAAATTGTAAAACTCCATAGAAATAACATGACAATAATATACCAATTGCACCCTCATACAATTTACACAACTAGTATACCCTTTACGTGACAAACAGTGTACCCTTTACTCATGAATAATGTACCCTTTACCTATACGCAATGTACCCTTTTCGCCATGTCACAATACCTTTTATAATAAACTTGAAATACTTTAAACTCCGTACTTTTTGCATCATAACAATGTACTTTCTACTCATAAACAATATACCTTTTACTCATCAACGATATACCCTTTCGAATCCATACAATTTATATGATAATATACTCTTTGCATGAAACAATGTATCATTTACATGATAATAATATACTATTTGAAGAGACAATCATATTGATTAAATTCAAATGCAAGTTCACTAAGTGTAAATGAAGGACACAAATATATGATGTTCCTTCACATACAATGACATTATCTCACTGTACTGATCATAAAACATACCAAAAACTAATCATGTAATGCATAAAGAGTTATCACTCCAACTTGATATAACTATCATCATATACTAGTCATTAACACAACATATCCAAAAATTAAAACAACTCCAACAAACACCATCAATTATGCCTTTTCCCCAGATCAACTTCCTCTAATTCTTTCCATTTCTCTTGAGCAGCCCTTTTTTTCTCTTCTACAGCCTTTATTGCTTTTTCCTTTTTCTCCTCAGCTTTTTTCTTTACAACACGAGGCTTCTCCTCATTGAATTCATACGCAAATTCAGTAACTCGAGCCCTTATTTGATTTTGATTTGACAATAAAATCGTCGCACAGATCTAAGCCGTAAGTATAAGTCGGATCTCATGCTTCATAGAAAACAAAAGTCATAATAAGTAATTATATAAATAAACTAAGTTTTCATTTTACATATAAACATACAAGCAAAATAAATAGTCAAAATAAATTACCTTGTCCAAATCAGGAGATGTATATTGCACTCCATTGAAGTGCTTTAGATGGTGCATAAAAAACAACCCGAAATCATTGGTGCTTTTAAAGGTTTGCCATTTAAATGGCACATACTCAACTTCATAACCCGAAACTTCAGATGCTTTGGAATTTTTAATTTGATTCATAAATTTCTCAAACAAACTAACCTACATAAAATGGTATTGATTTGTAAATCCATTGACTTATACTTGTAATTACAACTTCATATATAATTAATAAAAATCAAACTTGAGGTATGGAGGTACAAAAGCAACCAAAAGATAAGTCAATACAGAAAGGTATAGCTCGAAAATAGGAAGACCATGAGAACTCGACGACTAATACAATAAATAAGTCACAAGGTGGTACTCATACAAACCAAAAGCAACCCATCATCCTTTCACAACAGAAAGGTATAGCTCAAAAATAGGAAGACATGGAGGTACAAAAATCAACAAAAAGATATTAATTAATAATTCTTATCACAGACTATGGACACAATTCAATATTAGGTGAAAGGAAATTATATGCATAAAGGGACCATAATTATTAATTACCCAAGTTTCTACAGAAAATTCAATATATGCTATCCCAAACCAACACCAACTAACGAATCAATCAAATTCATGGAATGAATCAAACGCACAATTTAACACGAATGATAATTAACATCATGTGATAATTAACACAAATCAAACATTATGTTCACTGTGAATTAATCAAATTCATGGAATGAATCAAGGTGTTCTACATCCATCTTCATACAGACAAACTAACATACATACACAAATTTCCTATTCCCTCTTGCAAATGGTGAAGCAAAACACCACATTCCACGATCTCTTACAAGTAATTAAAAGTTAAAACTACTATATCATAAATCAAACATCAAATAGATGGAATTTTTTTATCTGGACAGAGCTAGATGAAATCGGTCAGCGAAAAGTGATAACGGAATATTTGACGATTGTCAAAATTTCAGCAGCTATTTCCAAACCTCGGCCGATTGATACGTTGTGAACCATTACAACACTAGCGATGTCCACCGATGATACTATTGTTAATGGTGGCGAGCAGCAGCCGAAAAATCATTCGAGAAGGAAAAGGGAAGAGAGAGTAAAAGAGAGAGAGCGCGGGGATGGTAGAGAAGGAGAAACAGCGTGTGAACTGATGGAACCCTACAATGAATTGAGTTTTTTCCTTTAAATATTCTGGGTCGAATCGATAATGAAGGCAGGGTTTGAATTGGGCGCACGGGTCTAGATCTGTGCGCCCGGGAACACAAGAGCTTTTGCCCTAATATATTAAGAGTGAGGCTTGCGTGCACCCGGGCGCACGGAACACATTCCGTGCGCCTTTAGAAATTTTGTATTATGGGTAAGGGTACATTAATTTGGTCTAAAGGGTATACACTTTAATTACTAAAAGGTACACAATTTTGTTCTAAAGGGTATACACTTTTCATTAATATTTTTTTTTTCTTTAGAAAATAAAGGGTACACATTTTTATACTAAAGGGTATACAATTTAACACAAAATTCTAAAGGCGCACGGAGTGTTGTTCGTGCGCCCAGATTTTTCTTTAGAAAATAAAGGGTACACATCTGTATACTAAAAGGTATACAATTTAGCACAAATTTCTAAAGGCGCACGGAAAGTGTTCCGTGCGCCCGGGTGCACAGGAGCTTTTGCCATATATTAAACCTTGATAATATAATTCCTCTTTATTTTATGATTAAAAATTACTTGAAATAATCCATCAACAATAAAAGATATTTTATTTAATATATTTCCTAAAATTATAAACTATTATAAGAAAATTAACTTAAAATAATATTATTACATAATATTATTTTTATTAGGATTAAAATATTAGATCTACATAAAAAGAATTACTTAAATAAAGTATTAAATGAAATATTACAAAATATTAATTATTTTAAAATTATTAAAAATATAATACTTTAAATAAAACAATTATTGCAGGATCAATATGGAAGCGACAAGTATACAATTTTTTCAAGAATGAACGTGGCGACGCCACATACATAAAATTTTTTAAGGAGGAGCGTGGCGCCGCCACATACACAATTCCAAAATTTTATTTTTGGCAAGCACTTGTAAATTAATAGTATTAATGATTTTAAGATATTTTCTAATAAAAATTAAATTAAAGATGGCTAAAATTGATTAAGTAAATAGATAAATGATTAAATTTGACTAAAATTGGACTTAAAATTTTACTGAAGTTTTTCGGCGATCTTTTTTCCATATTAAAAAGATTAAATTTTGAGAAAAATGACAATAATTAAGAATGTAAACCTAATAAGGACCAATTTTTGTGGAAATTTTTAGTGTAAGAGTAAATGTGATAATCTTGTGCATTAATTTGTGTCAATAAAAGTCCAACCTCATTACTGCATGAATGAGAAATCAATTGCTTCATGGCTAATTATAGTGTGCACACGAGTACACCCTAAGATAGGGTGCACCCATATACAAATATAAACAAAAATATATACAATTATGAGTAAAAATGTATACAATTTAATTGTTAGTTTTTTTAATAAAAAATTGAGTGTAAAAAATATATAATTATTAAAAAACATGTATACACTATTGAATAAAAAATTATACACATATGGATATTAGTTTTTTTAATGAAAAACTTAGTGTGAAAAAAGTATACAATTATCACAAAACACGTATACAAAATAGAATAACATGTATACGAAATAGAATAAAAAGTCATACATACGTGGGTGCACCCTTGCACCTGGGTGCACCCAATATACACTCTTGCTTCATTCTCTTAACGTTATTCTACCATTCAGCCCTGGTAACTTAGTTATCTTGGTATATCTATGTGTAGAAAAAGAATTGGACAAAGACACTTTGCCCTATTGCTAATTAAGCTATCCAGCCTCATTAACAACTGGTCTCCTAAGTTGTTATCATTTGCAGGCAGGTTGGAACTTATTAATACAAAACTATATGGAGTTATAAAATTTAGGTGCAATATGGTTAGATTGCCTACTAGGGTTATTCTTAGTGTGTAAAGGATCATTAGGCACTTCTTTGGGGATCTAAGTATAGCTTGGTGGCATGGAAGGATATCATTAAATCAATGGAAGGAGTAATATTGAGATTAAGGGATATCAAGCATTGAAATGATTTTCTCTTTTGTACGGCAATATGGGATATACACTTAATTAGAATCCAACTCTCTTTGGATCAAATGGATACGTGAATTGTACCTGCATTCAGAGAGCTACTAAACTGTCCAACTGAATCCTCACTCATCTTATGCTTGGAAATCACTACATTAAGCTCAACTGAATTCAACAGAATTAAGAGAATAATGATAAATTAGCAAAACATGGAGCAAGTAATGAGGGGTTGGTCTGATAACACTAAGCTCATCAGTGGCAAGGTGTATGAGCTGATAAGACCTCCCTCCTTAATCAAAAAAGTCCAGAGCAAGTGTATTATGGGAAAACACAGTATTGGATTGTGCCTATTGGCTAGACAGAGGTTATTACTTACAAAAATCAGAATCTGGTACCCCAAGGATGATGGCCTATGTGGATTGTCCATTATGATTGCAGAGACTAATAACCGTCTATTCTTTAGTTGTCCATTTGGGAAGAAAATATGGGAGGAGATTAGTTACTTGATAAAATGGAGGAGAAGACCAATAACCATTGCTGCACCTTACAGATCAATATGCAGGGACTCTAGAAACTCACCAGCTGCTAAGAAACTGCTGCTCATCAGTTTTAGGATCTACATCTATAGCATATGGAATACTACAAATGTGACATTGTTTGAGGGAAAGATAAGATCCACTCATCAAGTTGCAGAGATAATCAAGATGAAAATTTTATAGAGCTGGTAGTTCATAAATTTTATGGGGCTATAGAATCTGTCTATGCATTGTATTCTCTAATATACTCTTTGTAACCGTTTGGATCTGAAATATATTACCATTTTCAAAATTATTGGGATGGGGGAATATAATTTAAAGGTCTTTTTATTAAAAGTCCCTTAGTCTTTTACGAGCGTTCACATTTTTATTTTCATGGACATTAAGAAAATTAAGTTTTTCTAGTTACTTTTTTACAAAAAAAAACTCTGGGTAGTTTGATATTTTTAAGTAATAAATAAATTATAAAGTAAATTATTATGAGTGTTAAAAATTGACGATTATTCTGAAATTAAAATATATTTTTGAGGTTGTGATATTGAGTGATTGAAAGTGTGATTTGAGTAATTACCGATGATTTTGTGATCGGTGTGAATTGATATATATAAAGGGATTACAACAATATATTCGATATACAAGAAAACAAAATAATACAACAAAGGAAAATATTCCATCTATACATATATAAGATTTGATCTTATCACCTTGTCAAGCGCTGCGTGGGATGCATGCAAACGTAGTGCTTGGATCGCAGAAGTTCAAAAGTAGGGTGCAGAAGACTCTTTGTAAAGACATCGACAAGCTGAAGAGAGGAAGGAACATAGCATGTAGCTAACCGACCAGCAGAGACTAGTTCTCTAATGTAGTGGCAGTCAATGTCGATGTGCTTGGCGCGTTTATGAGCAACCGGATTCTAACTGAGAAAAATAGCGCTACTATTATCACTGAAGAGCAACGGACAACCAAAAAGATCCGCATCTGAATATCCAATTAGGGAAAGATAAGGCTGTGATGTGAAAGAGAGACCAAAGGATAATGTCCCCTTAACATATATAGCGCAAAATTTTTTGACAGTCAAAATATGATCCTCTGTCGGCAACTGCAAAAACTGACTTACAAGATTTACAGCACATGAAAAGTTTGGTTTAGTGATGGTTAAATACTGAAGAGCATAAACAAGCGAGCGATAGAGAGTCGGGTTAGAAAATGGATCGCCATCTTTAGTAAGTGTCTCACCGACCACTAGCATAGGATACTGGCTTAGAATCAAGAAGTTGTGCGCGCTGCAGAATATCATGCATATATTTTGCTTGGCTAACAAAGAGACCACGAGATGAATGTGATATATACCTCCAGACCAAAAAAATAGTTTAGTTGACCAAGGTCTTTAATAGCAAACTCAGTGCCAATACGATCGATAAAATGAGTAAGCGACTCAGCGTGACTGCCAGTGATTATTATGTCATCAACATATAAAAGGAGAAATGTAGTATTCTTGCCTTGGTGCATGAAGAATAAGGAAGAATTCGAACGACTTTGAGCAAAGTCGAAAGAGAGGAGGAAAGAGCTAAATCGCTAAACCAAGCCAATGGAGTTTGACGTAAGCCATATAGAGCTTTTTTAACTAACATACATGATTTGTAAATCGTGGATCGATGAAACCAGGTGTTTGAGCCATGTAGACAGGTTTAGTAAGCACATCATTGAGAAATACATTTTTAACATCAAGTTGATGCAAAGGCCATTTGTAATAAACTGATTAGGCTAGAATTATGCGGACAGTGGAAGCCTTGACAACTGGGCTAAAGATATGATGGAAATCAACACCAGGAATTTGTGTAAAGCCTTGAGCAACAAGTCTGGCCTTATGTCGCTCAATAGAACCTTCAGAATGGTATTTTGTGTGATAGACCCATTTCGACCCAACAATATTAACATTTTCAAGTGGAGGTACCAAGTCCCATGTATAATTAGAGTGCAATGCATCCATTTCTTCCTGCATAGATGCTAACCATTGTGGTGATTTATGCGCAGATTTGAAACCGCGAGGTTCTGAATTTGTAGCCAGAGTGGATAACAAAGCCATAGAAGCATAATCTGGGTTTAATAGGTAGAGCAGGTGGTGGTAACTCGGTAGTGGGAGTAGTGTGATTCTCAAGCAAACAAGGCCGACAAGCAGTGGATGGCAGAGTTATAGATGGATGAGAGATTGGTATTTCATAAAGGGAAGGGGAAGTGACAAAATCAACGTCCATGAAAGTGGCCATATTTAAGAATTCCTGTGCTGCAGAGGTAGACTTATTTGCAAACGGGAAAAATATTTCATCAAATTGTGCATGTCAAATGTGAAATATTCTGCCAGAATCAGGATCATAACACCAGAAATCTTTATATATAGAGCTGTAGCCCAAAAATATGCACGGTCGACTGTGGGGGCCAATTTGGTGGAGAATAATCCCTGAGATAAGGATAGACTCTGCAACCGAAGGGTTTGAAGTTCACATAACTATAAAATAACCTCAAAAGGAGACTTTTTAGCCAAGAGAGATGATGGAATACGGTTGACTATAAGTGCAGCAGTGGCGAAGACATTGAACCAAAAGCAGACGGGCATATTAGCATGAAACATCATTGATAAACTTGTCTCGGTGATATGGCGATGCTTTCTCTCAGCTCGGCCATTTTGTTGTGGAGTGTGCGGACAAGATAAGCTATGATGTATCCCACGCATGTGCATGAACTCTCGAACACGGATAACAAATTCAGTGCCACCATCACTTTGAAACACTTAGATGGTGGTGGAGAACTGATTGCACACATAGTTATAAAATCTCACAAGCACATCATAGAAATCAGATTTAGCATTCAATGGATAGAGCCAAGTGAAACGTGAAAAATCATCTATAAATGCCACATAATAACGAAAACCATCACGAGATATAACAGGCGCAGGACCCCATAAATCACAATGAATAAGATCCAATATGGTAGAAGCCCGTTTCTCATTTAACAGGAAGAAAGTCTCTTGCTCTTAGATAATTGACAAGAGGAGCAAATTTTTGGGCTCGGCAATATTGAAGTAACAGATAAATGCCCAATCTTATTTAGCAATGTAATAATAGAAGATGGGACATGCCCTAGACATAAATGACATAAATCATAACTTGCTCTTATTCTAGAATTTTTAACAGAAGTAAGAAATGCTGCAGAATCTGTCTTCAAGATATAGAGCCCATGTTCACAACTACCCTGAGCCAAAGTCGCTTTGGTGAGGTGGTGCTGAATGAAAAATGAATCATTAATAAAAACAACCTCAACCAGATAATCAGGTGTCAATTTGCTTATAGATAAAAGATTCTTTGTTATTTGAGGCACAATAAGAACATTAGTGAGTTTCACTTTCGTAGATATGCAGTGCGTACCAATATGCGAGATAGATAGGGGTATACCATTCCCAATAATAACACAATGATTACCATTATAAGTGATGGCCGAGTCTAGAAAGGATGGTTGGGTAGCAATGTGAGCGGAGGCACCCGAGTCAATGTACCAGTCGAATGCGAAACCTCGCTGATTGGACTCAATTGCGCAGATGGCATGAAAATCTTGGGCAAGGTCGACAGAATTACCACCTTTGTTGAGATAAATGGGGCACTTATCTGCATAATGTTCTCCCTTACATATATGACACCTAGGTTTGCATGGACTTGAGAAATTACCTCTCCCAGTAGAGATAGAGCCACCCGAACACTAGATTGGCCTATTCGGGAAGATCCTTGATGTGAGCCCGGAGAAGAAGCAAAATCTGCCGGAACTAGCAGAAGAGCGATGTGCAGAAGTGGTAAAAGCTATTGGCTGAGAGGAAGCATTGTCTAATGACCTGTGCAAGAGTTCAAATTGGACAGCTTGATGAAGAAGATCTTAGAATGAAGGAACTGTAGACATCACTATTCGAGTATCGACGAAACTAGCAAACTGGATTCCCAAACTACGAAGGAACCAGTGCGACTTGTCGGACTCGTCAACAGCATGTCCGATGGCCGACAGTTGATCACAGATATTTTTGAATCGTTTGTCGTAATCTTGGATGGAGAGATAACCGCGACGCAGAGATAGTAACTCCTCACATAACTGATTTGCTCTTGAGGTAGAAGAATGAGAGAAGACATCCTCTAACGCAAGCCACACAGCCCTCGATATGGTGTAATCCATGACTTCCGCCATGGCTTCTTCTGTGAGAGTAGAGAAAAGAACGCTAAAAATTTTTTGATCTGTGCTGTGCCAAGTATTATATTCTGGGTTCGGAGATTGAGATCCATAAATGTTGGTTATCTTTTCAGCCGGTGGGGGTGATGACCCGTCCATATGATTGAGCAGACCAAAGCATGTGAGCATGGGTGAAATTTGTCACTTCCATAAGAGAAAGTTGGAGGAGGATAGCTTGATTGTCACCATATGGATCATTATGGCAATCGGGACTGCATCTGAAGCATTTGTGGTCGCCATGAATGCAGTGAGAACAAGAGGAAAATATGCAGTGAGAAAGAGAAAGAACAACGGCTAGGGTTCCGTAGTGCCCAGGCTGATACCATGAAAATGTGATTTGAGTAATCACCAATGATAATGTGATTTGAGTAATCATCGATGATTTTGTGATCGGTGTGAATTGATATATTAAGGGATTACAACAATATATCCACTATACGAGGAAACAGAATAATACAACAGAGGAAAATATACAATCTATACATATATACTATTTTATCTTATCAGTGACATTTTAATTTTTGGGGTGTGAACATAAATATAGAATAAACATAAAAGGGGAGAAAATTATATGGAATGGAGGGAGTATACAACTAAATAATTACATATTGCCCAAGGCCTACAAAATGTCAAGACTGGCCCTGATGGAAGAGAGTGATATCCTAGAATCAAGTTTTAAACTTTGCCTCGAAACTTCCTTTCATTAGAGAAACGCTTTGCAAATTGTGATAAAGCTACATCATTTGTGAAGTTATTTCCTTGAATCAACACGAATCTTCCGGTCTCAATATTCACTCTCGAAATTGGCTTTTTCAACAAGTTTTGCCCTATTTGAACAAGTGTTTGCATGTTCAATGTGGTTGCAACATCAGTAAAAGATGCATCGCCAGCCAGATTGTCTTCCTATAAAAAAATTATGAAATCTAAATATAATGAGCCCATTAGTTGTGAATAGAAACATAAAAATTGAAACTTTTATTAAAGGCCTAGTAATATCTTTAAGACCAACACTAAAGAGTAGCGCAACGAGATTTTATGTGCTATTATGGTATATCATTATAATGTTGTAGTTGTTGTTTATCAAAAGCGAAAAAAGAAGCTTAACAAGGCATATTACTTTTTAATTGGTACATTCAAGAAATAATATAATATCTTGCATGGATCATACCACTCCAATAAGTTTACATTCATATAAGAAAAAATCTCCTTTGAGACGGGTGAACCCATTGTTAGAGTATAATTATTATATAATTAAAGTATGCTTATTTTAGTTAAAGTATGTTTTTCTAAAATTTGATGAATAATGAATTAAGGTATGATTTTAGGGTGTTATAATATGATTCACTGCAGACATACTTTAATTATCCATAAGCATACTTTACTTAGATTCAAAACCTACTTTAATAATAAATCGGCATATATCACAATCCATCTCATATATACGTCTCACGATAGAGTAACTCTTCGTATAAACACATTTTGATTTTTAATTAATCATTAGAAAAGTTATATGCCAACTTCTTCCAAATTTATATATTTATACACATCCAAAGTATATTTTTTAATATAGTGACACGTTTTAAATCAATAAGGTCCTTTCAAGTGTAATGATATAAAAATATCATTAAAAAAAACTTTTATGCACAGAAGTTAAATGGATTTAGAGTTTAAAACATATATCGACCTGTATCTATTTACATTATTCGAAAATAATATTTTCTTACCAATATCACCCCATAACTTTGTAAAAGTATTGAATTAGTTTCATCTCATGAGATTAGAAAAATTGAATATTTTAAGTAAAAATAACCATATTTATAAGATTTTAAAGGCCATGAGACTATTTTGGAGAAATTAAATATTTTGAAACTATTATAAATTAAGTTAATTTTCTTTAGGATTATTTTAATTTTAAACAAATAATTATAATTAATAATTAAAATGTGTTGATGTGAAGTGTTGAGACCAGTGTCGTCACATCTGGAATCACACCGATCCTCCACCAGTTATTATTTAACCACTAACATGTTTGTGTAGTATTGTGCTTGATGTTGCTTTCAGGGTTATGGCAGTTGAATGAAGATCGTGATGAATGGGACCCATAAGCCTGGAGAGCAGTTCAGAAAGTTTTAGAAGTCCAGAAGACTCTAGAAGTTGAAAATAACTACCCAAAGTAGTGGGTTGGTTATTTGCTGTAATGGGTGGTTGTCATATCTCCTGGTGGACCACTTATTTGAAGAAAGCCTGCAGCATGCTTTACGACTATAAATAGAAGCTGGCAGACTCATTCCTGGCATGGAAAAACTTGGAGAGTTCCTACAAAGAGAGTCGCCGGACATAGAGTTTATTCGACCACGTTCCTCTTGTAGTATTTTCACTGGTGTTGTAATATCTCATTCAGCATCACGTGTATAGTATTATCCCGTACGTTTTGTGTGTATTGTTCACAGACAGTGGAAGTGCATACTTGAAGTAGGATCTAGATCTAACAATCTAGGTTTTGCCATTTAGGAGTTTGTTTAGGATTTATATCCATGTGTGTATTCGAAGAGTGTAAGGAATATTTCTATCTTTTTGAATCTAATTTTTGTAAATCACTTTTTCCAAGTTAGTGATATTTTTGCCATGAGGCCGCTACAAACTTATTCGTAAGATTGTAGAAAGATTGAGTAATTCCGTGTGTTAAGTCTTCCGCTGTAAAAACTTGCATATTCATATTCAAGTTTCATTCTGATAAGAGTCGGTATTATACGAAGTGTTACCACACTAAGGACAACATTACTGACGTAAACACACTTACATATCCCAGGACCCCGACAAGTGGTATCAGAGCCAACACTTAACGGTACTAAGTGTTGATTCTTGGTGTTAAGTGTTGAAGTGTCATGGATTACTCTGCTGGATTGATCAACCGTCCTCCCATACTTGATGGAACTAATTATGCCTTATGGAAGAGCCAAATGAGGAGTCACATCAAGTCCATAGATGAACGTGCTCGGAAAGCCATTCTGGCAGGCCGGACACTCCCTACAATTTAAGACAGTGATGGAGATCAAGTCATCAAGAATGAGCTTGAATGGACTGCAGAGGAGAACACTTAATTTATGCTGAACTACCGAGCACTCAATGCAATCAACTCATCGGTTGATACTGTCATGTTCAACCTGATCCAGAACTGTATATCAGCAAAAGATACTTGGAAATGGCTTTAGGAGCATTGTGAAGGATCTGGAAGTGTCAAAAGGGCAAAGGTGAGGATGTTGAATGCGCAATTCGAGAGCTTGAGGATGAAGGAAGAAGAGACCATCTCATCATACAATGAGCGACTCTATGAAGTGGTGAATGAACTGCAGTCACTTGGAGACCCTATCTCCAATATCAGGTTAGTAAACAAAACTCTGCGTACGCTTCCTAGGAGATTTAATTGTAAAATATATGTTATAGAAGAGTCTAGGAACACTGATCTGTTGAGTCATAATGAGCTGATAAAAATCTTGAAAACTTATGAAATGAATTTATCTCAACAAGATTCTGCGTATGATAGAAAATGTGTTGTCGTTTTTAAAAGTGAAACTAATGCTTGTTCTAGTTCTAGTTCTAGTTCTGGTAAGACGTCTATCATAACTGATATTAAACAAGTTGATGAAAATGTTGACAACATTCCTGATGACACTGACAATATTGCTTTACTTACAAAGAAATTTGAGTCTTATCTTAGACAAAAGAAGAACAAGTATAAAGCAAACATTCAGCCTAAGGTAGAACATTCCCCTCATACTCCTGTACATATACCCACTCAAAGAAGAAAATTTAGGTATGATCCTGAGTTTAGAAAAAAGATCATTTGTGATGAATGTACTGGTTTTAGTCATTATACAAGTGAATGTGCTAACACTCTTCTGAAGAAAAGGATGAGCCTAAATGCTTGTTTGAGTGACAATGATTCTGAAGAAGATCCAGATGCAAATGAAGAAGAAATTGCGTTCTTAACACAATGTGTGAAGGAGGATTTCTTAAAGAATGACTCAGATGTTGAGTCTGGTGTGCCTACATCAGAAACAACATTATGCAGGTTTATGTCTACTTCTGATTTTGATATGAATTGTACTAATGCTTTCTCTTTGAGAGCAGGTACTACACAAGAACCTCTAGAGATGAAGATGTCGGAACTTCTGAAAGAACTGAAAGCTGTCAACCAAGAGAATGATGGTTTAATTGAGACCATAACAAGACTTGAGGTAAATCTTACTAAGAAGGATGTTGAGATTGCTAAACTCCAAGTTCAGTTAGCTGCTTCCAAGTTGAGCTTCAAAAAGTACAGTAAAGGTACATCTGTTTTGAATGAAGATTTATCTATTGGAAAAACTGATAAGTTTGGTCTTAGATACAGTAAAGAATGCATGTCTTTTAGTTTTGAAAATCCTGTTAAATTTGTGAAACCTGATTCAAATGATTTTTCCAATAAGTTTCTTATGGTATTTTGACAGTGGTTGTTCTAGACATATGACTGGTAATGTTGAATACTTGAAGGATTATGAAACTTTTGATGGTGGTAAAGTTACTTATGGTGGTGGCTCTAAGGGTAACATTGTTGGTAAAGGAACTCTAAATGTTAAAGGTTTTCCAAATCTGTAGAATGTGCTTTATTTTGAAGGTTTACGTGCTAATTTGATAAGCATAAGTCAATTATGTGATGATAATTTACATGTGAAATTTGATAAGAATTCATGTTTTGTGCTAAATAAAATTGATCACTGTGTGATGATTGGTAGTCGATCTGCTAATAATTGTTATCTGATTAGTAACAACATTTACTGCAACATCTCACAACATGATGAAAGTGTACTTTGACATAAAAAACTTGGCCATGTAAATTACAGAAATTTACAGAAATTGGTTAAGTTTGAGGCTGTTAAAGGATTACCTAAGCTCAGTTTTAAAGATCCACCTGTAAGTGGTTCATGCCAAAAAGGCAAGCAGGTAAGATCTGTTAGCGTTAGATTGTTTGATTTGCATGAACAGTTAGGGTTCCATACATTTCTAATCCAGTGGAAGCAATAAGATAGAAACGTATTATCTTTTACCAGGATATGTTGATGATGAACAACAGCAGAAAACAACCTCTTGATCTTCTGCTGTATTCCCAAGTCCAATCCTGACATCATGTGGGCGACGATCTTAGGATCTTCTCAATCTACTTCTCTCCTTGTATTACACGTCAAAAGAGGCGAGTATTCTAGGGTTCCAGGAAGTTGAGATGACTTATGTATGGGCTACAACAGGGACCAGGAGGAGAAATTAGAGTCGGGCCTCCATTGGGCTTAAGTATCCAAGTTTAACCTAAAACTTATACTTAAGTCCAATAATAATAATATAGTCCACTAAAATATTATTACTGCACTGCCGCTCTAATCCCATAATTACGTTATGGGCTCCTTATTATTAGCCCGACATTCTCCCCATGTTTAAGATATACAATGCCCATTAATTAATTAAGTTACTGACAACTCGATTAATTAATATCTCATCCGAGAGTAGTACCACTCAACCTCATTATCATGCTGGAATTAATCCACTTGCAAGATTTACATGATAATCCTTTTGAGCTCATTCAGGGAACATCATCAACCTATTTAATAGGACACGGATTCCTTCTACAATCAACAACACACCATAGAGACAATACTATTTCCCAACTCACCAAGTTTATTGATTTAATATATAAATCTCACCCATTGATGAATCAAAGAGATAAATACTGACTTACGTGTCGAGATTATTGTATAGAGATTAAGAGCATGAACATCCATAATAACAGAGATCAAATTCTTCAATATAGTCAGTATAAGTCGAACGATCTCAGATGATCCTGCTCAATACACACAAAGCATACTAATGTGATTTTATAGTCAAGACAAACTAATACCGAATCACACTACAATCATTCCGATAGATTGTCCTCGTCTATCTCGATTGTGAGAATATGTTTATACTTTATAAGGAAATCGATAATATGATATTCCGCGTGTTGTCGCACAACATGTTATCTATAGTATAAAGTAAATGGACTTTTGCACAAACATATAAATAAATTATAATATGCAAAACATTTGATCATATGATTCTCATTTCAAATAAATTGTTAAAACATTATTTCATACAAAAACTAGACTTTTAGTATATAATCTAACAATCTCCCACTTATACTAAAAGACTACGCTACCATATCTGCTGACACGCATCTAATCCCCATTCCTTCTACATGCCCATTGAATACTTTCGCTGGAAGGCTCTTATTAAAAGAATCAGCTTGGTTATCCTCAGATGCAATCTTAGCGACAACGACCTCCCCTTTTCAAACGATGTCTCGTATCAGGTGGTACTTGTACTCAATGTGTTTATTCGCCTTATGGGCTCGTGGTTTCTTCGAGTTTGTTACTGCACCACTGTTATCACAATAAATTGTAATTACTTTGGGTAAACTAGGAATCACATCAAGTCCATTAAGAAGCTCCTGAGCCATACTGCTTCTTTAGCTGCCTCAGAGGCTGCTACATATTCAGCTTCCATGGTAGAGTCCGCAACGCATTTCTGCTTTACACTCCTCCATATTATGGCTCCTCCTCCAAGAGTAAACACATAACCCAAGGTGGATTTACTAGCATCCCTATCTGATTGAAAATCCAAATCAGTGTAACCCAAAGGTAATAAAGTATCTGCCCGGTAAACCAGCACATAATCCCTAGTCCTTCGTAGGTACTTCAAAATATGCTTTACCGCAGTCCAATACCCTTGTCTTGGATTACTTTGATACCTAATGACCATGCCCACGTCATAATAGATATCCGGTCTCGTACATAACATTGCATACATGAGACTTCTTACTGCCGAAGCATAAGGAACCAGCTTTATCTTCTCTATTTTTTATTGTGTCTTAGGACACATTTCCTTAGATAGAGGTATTCCATTTCTGAAAGGTAGAAAACCTTTCTTGGAATCTTGCATGCTAAAACGAGCAAGGATTGTATCAATGTATGAAGCTTGGGACAAGCACAACATTCTTTTCTTGCGATCCCTTATTAGTTTGATCCCTAGAATGTGTCCGGCTTCTCCTAAGTCCTTCATCTCAAACTGCTTAGACAACCATACCCTTACGCCCAACAATACTTTTACATTGTTTCCAATGAGAAGAATATTATCCACGTAGAGTACAAGAAATACCACTACATTTTTATCACACTTCTTGTACACACATGATTCATTCGGACATTGAATAAATCCATATGACTGGATTACTTCATCAAAAAGGATGTTTCATGATCTTAAAGCTTGTTTCTGTCCATAAATGGACCTATTAAGATTACACACAAGATGTTCTTTGCCCTTTGCAATGAATCCCTCTAGTTGCTTCATATAGATGTTTTCCTCAAGACTTCCATTCAAGAAGCTGTCTTGACATCCATTTGTCATACCTCATAATCCATATGAGTAGCAATAGATAAAAGAATTCGGATTGACTTAAGCAAGGCCACAGGAGAGAAGGTTTCCTCATAATCGATTTCTTCTTTCTGAGTATATCCTTTAGCGACAAGCCTTGCTTTAAAGATTTTCACCTTACCGTCAGATCCTCTTTTCCTTTTATAGATCCACTTGCATCCATTGGCTTTTACACCATCAGGTGGTTCTACAATCTCCCAGACTTGATTAGAATACATGGATTCTATTTCATATTTCATTGCCTTTTGCCATGAATGAGCATCCTTATCTTGCAATGCTTCGTCATAATTCCATGGGTCGATTTCATGTTCACCAAGGACCAAGTCTGATGACTCTCCCAATCCCATGAATCTTTCTGGTTGTCTCACAACCCTCCCACTACGACAAGGCTCCACAGGTAATTGTGTATCAAGTGTGACACTGGTGCAGCGTCCTGTGATATATCCTCTTGTACAGTTGGTATTATGTTTGGTGTTTCCCCTCTTACTTCCTCTAGAACAATTTTACTCATAGGTTTGTGGTTCATTACATAATCCTCTTCCAAAAATCTAGCGTTCATACTAACGAATACCTTTTGGTCTTTTGGATTATAGAACAAACCACCTTTCGTTCCTTTAGGATATCCTATAAACAGACAAACTTCCATACACGATTCTAACTTATCAGTATCCATCTTCAACACATGTGCTGGAGCACCCCAAATCCGAAAATATTTCAGACTAGGCTTTTGCTTGGTCCACAATTCGATGGGTGTGGAAGCTACCGATTTAGAAGGTACTAAGTTAAGGATGTAAGCAGCTATTTCTAAGGCGTATCCCCAAAATGAATTTGGTAATTCCGAATAACCATCATTGATCTTATCATTTCGATAAGAGTCTTATTCCCTCTTTCCGCTACACCATTCTGCTGGGGTGTGTCCGGTGCATTTCCTCCAATAAATAATTCCTAAACTCTCCCAAAAGGTATTCGCCACCATGATCAGATCATAGTGTCTTGATACATTTTCCAAGTTGCTTCTCCGCATCAGCCTTATACTCTTTGAATTTATTAAAGCACTCAGTCTTGCGGCGCATCAAATAAATGTATCCGTATCTAGAATAATCGTCAATGAAAGTGACGAAGCATTCATAACCACCTCTTGCCTGGACAGACATAGGACCATATAAATTAGAATGAACCAATTCCAATAGATCCTTGGCTCTACACCCCTTTGCCTTAAAAGGCCTTTTGGTCATTTTTCCTTCCAAGCAGGACTCGCAAGTTGGAAATTTTCCACTACTAATGAACTCAGAGGTCCATCAGCCATCAACCTTTGAACCCTATTCAAGTTAATATGACCAAGCCTTAGATGCCAAAGATATGTTTGATTCATTTTCGAAGGTTCTTTTCTCTTATTAGTAGATGTATCATTCAATTCAATTTGTTGCACTGTGGGAGAAATTGCATTAAGAGTATACAAATTATATATCAATGTACCATCACAGATAAAAATTCCCTTTTTTCTTAAAACAACCTTGTCATTAAAAGAAACAGAATATCAATCTATAAACAATTTAGAAACCGAAATTAAATTCTTTCTAAAATGAGGTACATAAAGACAATTCCTCAAAACAAGAGTTTTATTCTTATTGAAAAATAAATAAACGTCTCCCACTGCAACGACCGCTACTCTTGTAGCATTTCTCATGAGTATGGTAATCTCCCCATCACTAAGTTGTCGGGTTTTGTGGAACCCACCCCTACAAAGAATTACAGACATGGTTAGTGGCTCCAGTATCTACACACCAAGTGTCAGCAGATATAACTGCTAAATACGATTCAACAACTAGTATAAAAGACTTAGCATTCCTGTTCCCCTTCAGAAGAGGGCAGTCAGCCTTGTAATTTCCCGGCTGCTTGCATTTGAAGCACTTTCCTTTAGGCTTCTTGACCGCACTACCCTTTGCTTTCACTTGGTTCACCGATGCTGAATTTCTTTGCTTCTTCTTATTCCTACCGCCTCTAGGCCTAGGATAAGCAGCATTTTCAGCAACATGAACCTGAGGAGCACGACGAAACAGCCCTTCCACTGCCATAAGTTCTGTCAGAAGCTCCGCTAACGTGTACAAATGTTTGTTCATACCGTAGTTTAGACGAAACTGCTAAAAACTCCTAGGCAAGCTTTGGAGTACGATATCGACTTGGGTTTCCCCATCGATTTCAGCTCCAAGGACCTCCAACTCATTGAGTTGGCCCATCATTCTAAGAACATGTTCCCTTACGGGAGTGCCCTCAGCCATTTTAGTGTTCATCAGTACAGCCATTCCCTCCGACCTAGCAGGACGACTCTGGTGCCCGAAAAGTTCCCTAAGATTCAGCATCATATCATATGCAGAGTTCATAGCTTGATGTTGATGCTGAAGCACACTTGACATTGAAGCCAATATATAGCACTTAACCATCCTATCAGCTTTGGTCCACCTATTATAAGTTACTCTTTCCTCTTCAGTAGAGTCAATAGTAGGTTCCGCAGGACATTCCTCAGTGAGTACAAAGATATAATCTTCAGCAGTTAAAACTATATCCATGTTTCGTTTCCAGTCAACATAATTTGTGCCAGTAAGTTTGTGTTCTTTAAGTATAACAGAAAGTAAGTTGAGTGTAATTTGAAAATCCTGAGAATCATAAATAATAAACAGATCAAACACTTCGAATTTATCAATTTATATTGATTCCCTCAAAATAATATAAAATAAAATTCACCAACATCTCAAGCACCGTGAATTTGCATGCCACGTTAGTGTGGACGTATACAAACTCAAACATTTACAAGAGAAGGTTTTACCCATTAATTTCATTCATCAACCTAACTTTATGACAAAATAATTAATAGTCGGTTCCTTTGTAGCTATGTAAATAACAACAGTGACTCTGTTGGGGAGGATACTTATTATTCACTACTACAAATCTATGAATAGATGTCAGCACATAAATATCAGTGATTTGTAAAATTGATAGCTATGAGATGACTAACCGATATCTATACTACCACCGTTATCTATGATGATGGGATTACTCTAATAAATATCAGTAACTGCTTACTGATATCTTTTAGTGACGTCTATTTAGTATATAAATATCGGTTATGATAATCGATATCTTTCAACTTATATCTATATATTAATTTATTTATTTATAATAAATTAAAAAAGGACAAAACACGTTTTCTTTTTTGCAATTAAATCATGTTATTACATAGTTTCAAAACAAATTAAAATCTCTCCATGGCTGGGATCTAAAACTAAAATCCCAAAATCTAATTCAAATCCCTAAATTGTTCATCCTCGTCGCGCCAGGTCGATCGACAGTCGAGCTCACCCTAGTTCATCTCGTTGCGCCACCAACGAGGAAGCTGCCGGTCGACGTCGCCCTAACAGAAGGCGTCAAACTCCTCTAGATTGATGTGGTCTTCTTCGTCCATGTCGATCTGCTTCATCATTTGGGCGACCTCCTCCGCAGACGCAGAGACGGCGAATCCGAGGGCTTTCAACACTCCTTTGAGCTTCGTCGCCGAGATCTCCTCATCGCTGTTGGCGTCGACTGTTCAAAAACTTGTCGTACGACTTCCATATCCTGGAGGTACATCGATGACTTGGAAACTAGAGTGGAGAAATTTCCACCCTTCCCCCTTAATCTATGATCTGAAACACGAAACCCTTCTCCTCTACTGAACTCAATCGCGAAGTTCACAGTATTCTCGCCATCATTGAACCGAAGAAGATTTCAAGAAATCTCCAAAGGCCACGAGGGAAAATTCTTAGAAATTTCCACCCCTTCGTCCTTCCTGATTATGTTAAAGAAATGGAGGCTACGAGGAAAAATCCTTGTGAACAAGAAACTTCTAATTCGACCTCCACCAACTGTAACTCTTTCTTTCTCTCTCTCACCCGGTTACTCAGCTTTTTCTAGTCTCCTTGGCATGGCTTCTTATTTTCTGCACATTTCGCTTCCTTTATTTTGTATTTTGTATTGAAAATCCAAGCCCTTTCTATTTGGGTTCTTGTTTTTGTTGGGCAAGTTCTCAAATTAAAGATTTGGATTTCGTTGCAGCAGAGTTAGGTGCATAAATTCCTTTAAAATATTGTTCTGATTCTTCTAAGAGGTGTATATGTGCCTGATACCAGCCCATAAAATAGTTATTTTGACTCTTCGAGGAGTAAATGAAACTCAGAATATATTGTTTTTGGATAATACATGTTCGTTTTGTGTCTAAGGCAGATTAGAATAGAAATAACAGATATCGTAGTTTCATAGTGCTATTTGCTCAGCTAATTGCTATATTTTGAACTGTTTAATGTGGTCAATAAGAGTTCTATTGTTTGTTTGCTTGTTATATGAGAAAAAGAGAACCATTATCCTGAGACTTAATTTGGATGTAGCTAAAGTAAGCTTCTGATCTTTGGTGCAAGAAGTGATAAAGTACAGAAAAATCATTTCATTATTTCTTCAAATTGCTGGAAAGATTAAGAAAATTATTAGGGATTTAGAGCTTTAGCTGCATCCATTTTCTATGATGCTTTCTTAATTTGTTTAACATCTTGCTTTGTCCGAATGTGTCATTTATTCTTTGGAGAGGCTGAGTTTGATGAACCATTGTTGTTTTTGTCGAGAAGAATTTGAGAAATATATGTATAATTCTATGTAACATGAATGACATGTTTGAAAGGCAACCCCCAAATAATCTTTAGAGAATTGAATAAAGATTTGATCTTATCTTCAGTGTTTGGTAACTTTTGGTTAAGTGGCTCACTTTGATTGCCCATTCTATAAACGTTGGAAAACTCAAGTGATAATTGCTCCATATCAAACTCTAAACTGATGCACAAGCACAACACGACTGTGATGAGTCTTTATGTGAAGGTTAGCAAAGTACAATTTGTAAAACCGTAAATGACAAAACACTTTTGATAATTGTTTTGATTTTACCTTTATTTGTCAAAGTAAATATGTTAAATTGTCTTCTTAACAATTTAGCCAATATGTCTGCTCAACTTTGCAGAAAAAATTGTTTCTGTTGCTTCTTCACGACCACTTGTGACCCAACAAATTGAAGCTTGTCATACAATTGTTGGAATTCCACAAATAAAGTCACAAATACATCATTTTAAACTTCATATTCTAATTATGTTGAGTTTGCATTTATTAACTATAATTTGAGAAGTTTCATTCAACTGATTGTAGGAGTGGATTATTGATCTTACGGGGCAGACAAGTCCTATGAAAAGAGCAGAGTTTTGGAAATGAAAGCGAGAAAAACATTTTTGTTTCCAATTTTGCTAGAAATTTTAAAAAGACATTAATTTTTTGTCAAGAAAACTTAAAAAAGCTTGTATGATTATTGCCTTTAAAAATGTTATTTCTTTCTTTCTTTTTGTTGTTCCATCTTGATCATTCATAATCATCTTGTATTTTACTTCATTGGGTATTTGTACTAGATAATTTCTCATTGCTTTTTGAAAAAAGACTATCTTGGTCTTTGATTGGGTTATACATGGAAGTTCAATGTAATGCATTGGTTTTGATTTTTGTCTATTTCTTTTATTTTAGTGTTTATATGTCTTGATTGTTAATTGTTATCCTATGTTAGTTCTCTATTTCATTTACTTAAGTTGAGATTTGGTTGAAATGGGATTGATTTTACATCATCGAGGAGATATGAGGCGGCATAAAGGTTAAGGAAGATGGTCAGTGTAATTTTGGGAAAAGATTTACTTGCTGAGCCTTCTGAAGAAGCTTTTGGAATCGGTCTCTGTCACACCCCAATTTTAATAAATAAGATTTATACGTAAAATCCTTTAATAAAAATCCTTTACAAAGGTTATGACCAAACACTTAAACAAATAATTAAAGCTATTTCAAATCATAATGCTTCTTCACCCTTTTATAGGAACTCACGAAATTTTTTATTTATTATATAACCAATGATTTTTATATATAAGAGGCACCTATAGGTTAGCACAAAAACAGTAACGAAAAAAAAATAAAACTACGATACTTTATACTCATAAGCCACATCAAAACTTATAGGACTACCTAGTAGACTACACTCGAATAACACCTCTTAATTGCAAATACTGACTATTTAATAGGTTGTTAAACATCTGACTATGATAGTTACGCACCAACTCTCACTCTTCATGAAATAGTTTTTGAGTACTGAAAATTAATCAAAACATGTGACACCTAATTTGAAGAAACAGAACACGCCAATTAGCATACAATGAAAAATCATATTCCTCACAAGTACCAAAAACGAATTAACTGAATTCATGGCTGAGTAAGATTACATGCATGAGTTGTACTCTAATAAGCAACTTAACAGAATTTGGTTTCTCATAAGATAAATTATAAACATGAATTGTCTACCAACCCACTAATTTTCTAATGGCAACCCAAGCTCAACAACTCCTATACTTTAACAAGTGACAGACTATATATGAACCCCCATATAACATGCTCAACCACATAATTACTGCAGAAAATATAAATTGACTCCCATCTCATGAACAAGGACAGTTTTGCAGATTACTCACAGAATTTAATAAATACATGTTCACAATTACTTCAAGTAATACCTATAGCAAATACTCCAATCATAAAACACGACAATTCAGATTTAACATAATTTCCAATAAATTATGAAAGTTCGCAGCACGGTATACGCTGCAATTTATTGAAGTTTTATTAAGTCACCTCTTGCCATCGCACACCCGCTCGTACGCTACCGCCACGCTTAACCTGAAAGGGAGGTAATTGAAGGGGTAAGCAACCATAAGCTCAATGATGATTTTATCATACTTATACATGTCAATTAATCCATGTGCAATAATCAATTTCACTTACAATACAATCCTTTCATGTCAATAATCCTGTCGTGTCAAATAAGGCACCTTTCGGCCCATTATTCATGTAATACGATATCGATTCGTTGGTAAGGCACCCCTTCACGGCCCTTACCCATGCTATAGTATGGCACTTATTTACAGCCCATACCCATGTAATAGTAAGGCACCATTACAGCCCTTACCCGTGTAATACATTCCATTCACATATTCCAAGTAATTTCAACTATCACATACGAAATAATGTAACACATATAGGATGAGAGAATTCCCACCTGAAACACTTGCAAAGTCTAAGTTCGATTATCAAACGCCACGATCCAAGTTACCTTTGAAACCTATAAGCATACAACTGATCGTTACCAATACAACTCAACCATCATAAACTAATCTGCAGAATTCTTACGTAGGGGTTGCAGATTGAAAAAAAATATTAGGGTTAGGGTTTATGATCAGAAGTAGAAAAGAAAGCAAGAATTTACTTTTGGCTTCCCACGATGATGTATGAAGAAGAGGGAAAGAACGCAGCAAGAAAGGAAAGAAAAGAAAGAAAAAAAAGATAAAAAGAATGAGTTGTGCGTTACCTTTCTTCTGCTGTAGAGTGGATGAAATATTTAGAGAAGACTGAATATGGAATGAACGTAGATTGGGACTTATATTGATTTGACTGATCGAAATAACAGTGCATATTCCCTCATAGGTTTTAACAAATTTTCCTAAAATATGGGACTTGATAAGAAGGATAAAATATCTTCTTTATGAAGATTTCGATTGGATTTCTTGAGGAGTAAGAAATCATATTTTCTGCTTCTGTTTCCTTTTTCTTACGGCTGATAAGAATGAATGGGCTGGAAAAATTGGGCCTTAGATATTTGGGCCACAATAGAATTTACGAGTCAAAAGTATGGGATGTTACATCCTACCCTTCTAATAAAAATTTCGTCCTCTAAATTCAAAACAAGTTACCACTTCCGCTAGAGCGTGGATACTTTGCTTGTCGCCCATCTCTTCCTCCAAAATCACGGGCATCTCGCTTTGGGCATTGTTGAGCTTTATGCCCCGGCTCACGGCATTTATAGCATACTCCTTGTCCATACAAGCATTCGCCTCCATGGTTTCTTCCACACTTAGCACATGAGTGTCTTGGAGCTTGTTGAGTATCTGAATTTGGGTCTCCTTTAACCTCGTCTTGTTCTTCATTGCCATTGCTATCGCCTTGGTCAAAGTTTTCCCTTCCTCTTTTGCCAAGGTTCTCCATTTGCTCGCTGTTCGCTCGCCCTTTCAGTAAGCAAGCTTCAACTTTCTGGGCCCTCATAAACGTGTCGGCGTAGCTCATATCAGGTAGTGAAGACATTGATTCTTGTATGTCCTGGTGCAGTCCATCCAGGAACTTCTTAGCTCGTTTCTCCTCAGTGTTGACCAGCTGTGGAGCTGATCGGCGCAGTTGATTGAACCGCCGCTCATACTCAATTACGGTCATATTCCCTTGCTGGAGATTGTAAAATTCATGCTCCATATTATTGCAGTAAACCTGAGGATAGTAGTTTGCCATTACTATATCCTTAAACTCTGTCCAAGTAATAGCTTCCCTGTTCTCATTAGGTCTCATCTCCCAGTATCCGTCCCACCAGTGGTCGGCATCTTCGGTAAATTGATAGGACGCGCAGATCACACGCTGCTCATCATTGCACCTTAAGAGAAGAAAAATTCTCTCAAGTGCTCGTAGCCACTCCTCCACGTACTCGGGCCCTTTACTCCCCTTGAAGAAGGGTGGATGATTTTGGCGAAACTCATGTACTATCTTTGTATGAGCATCAGCATCATCGTTTGGAGCATTTGGTGCGTTCTGAGGATGTTGGACATTCTGAGCATTCGGAACGTTTTGAGGGTGAACGTCTCTTCTTGGAGGCATCCTTCAATTTCCACCATAAATAACTTTAGCTTGTTGCAAATGTCGTCCATAAAGCTAATTAATCATACTATCTTCTTGAAATATCATATCATGAACTAGCACTATAGAGGTATATACAAGTTCTTCTTCTATAGCATACAAGAGCATATAAACAAATTTAAGTTCAATAGCTAGCATACAATACTCAAATCTCGCATTAACATGAGCATGTAAATTCTGAATTTTTTTTTAAAACTATACTTGAAATCATAAATACTTTCATACCTTGATGAAGCGGGCGTCGTACTCGGTGGATGCGTAGCGAGAGACTTTTATTAATTTTTTTTTTTCAATAGCAAAATCATATCATGCAAGCCACGTAAATCACATATATGCGGAATTTTTTTAGCAAGTATACAGAACCGTATACCTGCTCTGATACCATTCTGTCACACCCCAATTTTAATAAATAAGATTTATACGTAAAATCCTTTAATAAAAATCCTTTACAAAGGGTATGACCAAACACTTAAACAAATAATTAAAACTATTTCAATTCATAATGCTTCTTCACCCTTTTATAGGAAGTCACGAAATTTTTTATTTATTATATAACCAATGATTTTTATATATAAGAGGCACCTATAGGTTAGCACAAAAACAGTAACGAAAAAAAAATAAAACTACGATACTTTATACTCATAAGCCACATCAAAGCTTATAGGATTACCTAGTAGACTACACTCGAATAACACCTCTTAATTGCAAATACTGACTAATTAATAGGTTGTTAAATATCTGACTATGATAGTTACGCACCAACTCTCACTCTTCATGAAATAGTTTTTGAGTACTGAAAATTAATCAAAACATGTGACATCTAATTTGAAGAAACAGAACACGCCAATTAGCATACAATGAAAAATCATATTCCTCACAAGTACCAAAAACGAATTAACTGAATTCATGGCTGAGTAAGATTACATGCATGAGTTGTACTCTAATAAGCAACTTAACAGAATTTGGTTTCTCATAAGATAAATTATAAACATGAATTGTCTACCAACCCACTAATTTTCTAATGGCAACCCAAGCTCAACAACTCCTATACTTTAACAAGTGACAGACTATATATGAACCCCCATATAACATGCTCAACCACATAATTACTGCAGAAAATATAAATTGACTCCCATCTCATGAACAAGGACAGTTTTGCAGATTACTCACAGAATTTAATAAATACATGTTCACAATTACTTCAAGTAATACCTATAGCAAATACTCCAATCATAAAACACGACAATTCAGATTTAACATAATTTCCAATAAATTATGAAAGTTCGCAGCACGGTATACGCTGCAATTTATTGAAGTTTTATTAAGTCTCCTCTTGCCATCGCGCCCCCGCTCGTACGCTACCGCCACGCTTAACCTGAAAGGGAGATAATTGAAAGGGTAAGCAACCACAAGCTCAGTGAAGATTTTATCATACTTATACATGTCAATTAATCCATGTACAATAATCAATTTCACTTACAATACAATCCTTTCATGTCAATAATCCTGTCGTGTCAAATAAGGCACCTTTCGGCCCATTATTCATGTAATACGATATCGATTCGTTGGTAAGGCACCCCTTCACGGCCCTTACCCATGCTATAGTATGGCACTTATTTACAGCCCATACCCATGTAATAGTAAGGCACCATTACAGCCCTTACCCGTATAATACATTCCATTCACATATTCCAAGTAATTTCAACTATCACATACGAAATAATGTAACACATATAGGATGAGAGAATCCCCACCTGAAACACTTGCAAAGTCTAAGTTCGATTATCAAACGCCACGATCCAAGTTACCTTTGAAACCTATAAGCATACAACTGATCGTTACCAATACAACTCAACCATCATAAACTAATCTGCAGAATTCTTACGTAGGGGTAGCAGATTGAAAAAAATATTAGGGTTAGGGTTTATGATCAAAAGTAGAAAAGAAAGCAAGAATTTACTTTTGGCTTCCCACGATGATGTATGAAGAAGAGGGAAAGAACGCAGCAAGAAAGGAAAGAAAAGAAAGAAAAAAAAAGATAAAAAGAATGAGTTGTGCGTTACCTTTCTTCTGCTATAGAGTGGATGAAATATTTAGAGAAGACTGAATATGGAATGAACGTAGATTGGGACTTATATTGATTTGACTGATCGAAATAACAGTGCATATCCCCTCATAGGTTTTAACAAATTTTCCTAAAATATGGGACTTGATAAGAAGGATAAAATATCTTCTTTATGAAGATTTCGATTGGATTTCTTGAGGAGTAAGAAATCATATTTTCTGCTTCTGTTTCCTTTGTCTTACGGCTGATAAGAATGAATGGGCTGGAAAAATTGGGCCTTAGATATTTGGGCCACAATAGAATTTACGAGTCAAAAGTATGGGATGTTACAGTCTCCGAAGCAGAAAATGCTTTGCAATGTCTTTAACAAGGTCCAACATGGTGCTGTGCCAAAAGTATGTTTCATTTTGTTCTCTTCATCAAATTCCAGCTTCTTTGGAATTCCACTTGTAGATTTTTTTGAGTTTGATTTAAATCTACGATTTGCTCCTAGGTAGTTGAAGCACCTTCACAGGGTATTATAGTTCCTGATGGGATTGCACTTACAGTATATAAGTACTTTGAAAATGTGAGGAACTAGGATAGTATATGTAACACCCCGTAAGTTTTAACGGTAAATTCTGTCATGGCCCAATCTTTAAAGCCAAGAATTTTCAACTCCTTGAAGCCCATTATTTCGAACTCTAAAAAGCCCAGCCCATTCGTTATTTTATTCAGCTGTGAATTCAAAGAGAAGCAGAATTTAAATTCCTTACTTTCCAAGAAAACACCGTTAGCTTTGTTATCTATTAAGAAAAGAGGATCTTTTCCTCTTATCTACTCTTTTATCTTCGGGAAATCTGTTTAGTCCTATGAAGAGATACATATTATTATTTCGATCAGCCGTGTGAATATAATTCTAATCTTTCCTTATTCGCTACACACACTGACTTCGCTTCACATATTCTGCAAACGGAGAGAGAGGTAAAGTTCTCACTCTTTTCTTTCTCTTTTCTTTTCTCTTCCTTTTCTTCTTCCTGTGTTTATCGTGAAACTAGAAAAATGTCTCCTTCTTTCTTTTTCTGCTTCAAACTATAAACCCTAGCCCTAAAGTTCTTAGTTTGCAACGCTTACAAAATTATGCAGATTTGTTTCTTTTCGATAAGTTGTATGGTTATGTGTGAGTAATGATCGGTCCTGTCTTAATAGGTCTTGAAGGAGACACTGATCGTGACGTTTAATATTTAAACCCAGACTTCACACGGTAAAAAGGTGGGGATTTACTCATTTTATGTATGTTGAATTATATTCGTATGTGAATGTTGAAGTTGACTGGAAATTGTTATCACTGAATTTGTTCTTGCACTTATGAAGTCATATATAGCATGGGTATGGGCTGCATTAGTGCCATACTATAGCATGGGTATGGGCTGTAATAGTGCCATACTATAGAATGGGTAAGGGCCGTAAAGGGGTGCCTTACTAACGAATCGCGATATCGTAACGTTACATGGATAAGGGTCGAAAGGTGCCTTATTTTGACATGATAATATTGTATTGTAAGTGAATTAAATTCTCGCACATGGATTGTTTGACGTATGTAAGCATGATTGAAAACTTCACTGAGCGTGTGGTTGCTGACCCCGATAATTATTTTATCTCAGGTTAAGCGTGGCGAAAGCGTACGAGCTCCTCAGGGGCGCGTAGCCGAGGAGACTGAATAAACATTTTAATAAACTTCAGTTTATATAATGCATGGAATCAAGTTCTTTTTATGTTAAATATTGATGTCTAAAATTCATGGTATTGGTTTGCAGTATGAGTAATTGTGACTGATTTGAATTAAAACGTGAGTTTGATGGATGTTATTTGCAATGAATTGATTTAGAGTTATACGTTCTGAAATCTGTCAAGCCTTTATTTCGTGATATGTGGTACAGTGGAGTAGTTCCTGGAATTTGGGTTGTTTTCGGAAGGAGTGTGGTCGTGTTTGAGGTTACTGTCACATGCGTCCGTGAGTTATTAAGGTTGCTTAGTGGGAATTAGTAAATTAATGCATGTTTTCTTTGCTGTCGTACATGGAAACATTGGAATATGTCTTTGCTGCTATAATTTTCCCTTTGTAATTGGTTGCATGCATGTTTTAGGTAGTGTTTTTAACAGGTGGACCGACTTGTACTTGGAAGTACTAGCACACATGACAATTTAATTTAATTTCAAGATTGATAGTAAATAACAATTGGGGTGATACAGTGGGGTGGAGTTGGTGGACACGTGACCTGCTTGTGAGCATTCCACTTAATTGTTTTTCTTTAAAATACCACCTGTACATGTTTGTGAGGAAGTTTTTGCAAATACAAAACTTGTAGGACTAGTTTCTCTTTGAAAATCCTTTATTCTTGTAATATTAAATATCTATTTCCTAAAAAAAAAGCCTTGGTCATGCCCTACTAAATTATTTACTGAAAATTGTATGAAAACTTCCCTTTATAAAATTTGGGGTGTGACAGATTGGTATCAGAGCAGGTATGCGGTTCTGTATACTTGCTTAAAATTTTAATTTAAATTCCGCATAAGTGATTTACGTGGCTTGCATGATATGATTTTGCAAATGAATAAAATTTTAAATAAAGTCTCTTGCTACGCATCCACCGAGTACGACGCCTGCTTCAAATAAGGTACAAAAGTATAAATTGTATAATTTGATTATGTGCGAGACATTAAATGAAAGTTCATGTTATATGAGTTATATGATTTCTATGATGAGTGATGGATTTAAAAATTATTATGCGAAACTATATAATAAAAGAAATTGTTGCATTAGATGAACGATTTAGAGCGGCAGCAAGCTTACCTGAATTATCACCGAGATGTCCGACACGACCTACCCTTGCATATTGCTCACATGCTGCAGTTGTGGAGACAAGTTAAGGACGTGGGCGAGGGAATTACAGACTATTGGGCCAGAGTAAAGCTCATTAGTACCTTGCCGTGGGATTGGAGAGATGTGGCAGATCCCATGTTTGCTGAAAGGCTACATCACTCGGTCCAATTTCAAGTCCCGCAAGTGGACTATGTTCGATTCACCACCGCCTTGTTTGATAGGGTTGCAAGGTGGTATCCACCGAACCCCCCCTCCTGGACATTATATGGGGGAATCGCATAACGAACAAGCAAATTTGCTGTGAACTACCTCGCGGCACCGGAATCGGCACCGGAACTGGAACCCAATAACGTACCAAATGGAGCCATGGATGAAGGAGTACTTGATGAGAGTTCCGAGATAGACCCGTCCGAGGACTCGGGAGTATATGGAGACTAGATCATGCAAGCCGTAGTTTCAAGAATTCTTTTTTTGAAAACTATAAATAAAATCCCGTGTGTTAGGGACTTGAATTTTTATTTCATTATTTAGCATTCGAATTTCCTTGAATTTTAAATTTGCAAGTTTAAAACAATTGTTCAATTAGTTGATCAATGAATTTTATTATTTTAAAATATGTGCCTCTATCATGTACTTGTTTTTCTGCAATAATATGATACATGTTATTATTTTCATTCATTAACTTGAACAAATACTAAAGTTATTTATGGTGGAATTTGAAGGATGCCTCCAAGAAGGGATGTTCGAAACCCTCAGAATGCTCCAAATGCTCCAAATGCTCAGAATGTTCCGAATGCCCCAAATGCACCAAACCCTCCAAACTCTGACCCTGATACTCATACAAAGTGCATGAATTTCGCTCAAACCGCCCACCTTCTTCAAAGGGAATGAAGGGCCTGAGTATGTGGAGGAGTAGTTGCGAGCACTCGAGAGGATATTCTGCCTCTTAAGATGCAACGATGAACATCGAGTAATATGCGAATCCTATCAATTGGCGGAGGATGCTGATCACTGGTGGGATGGGTATTGGGAGATGAGGCCAACGGAGAATAGAGAGGCCATCACTTGGGCAGAGTTCAAGAACATTATAATGGCAAATTACTACCCCCAGATTTACCACAATAAGATGGAGAATGAATTCTACAACCTCCAGCAAGGAAACCTGATTGTGATTGAGTACGAGCGGCGGTTCAATCAGCTGCGCCGATCAGCTCCACAATTGGTCAATACTGAAGAGAAACGAGCCAAAAAGTTCCTGGACAGACTGCACCAGGACATACAAGATAAAATGTCTGCATTACCTGATATGAGCTACGCCAACACATTTATGAGGGCTCAAAAAAGTTGAAGCTTGCCTCCAGAAAGGACGAGCAAACATTAAGCCAATGGAGAATCCAAACAAGAGAAAATGAGAGAGTTCTAGTTGGGGCAGAAACAACAATCAAAGGCAAACAAGATCAAACAACAACCTGCCAACCAATGCACAAAGACCAAAGCCTCTCTGCGCACAGTGCGGGAAGAACCATCATGGAGAATGTCTCATGGGACAAAACAAATGCTTTAGGTGTTATGAAGTTGGTCATCAAGCCCAAAACTGTCCAAAGCCGTCCAACTTTAGACCTGATCGTAGGGGACCACCTCCGGGAGGAAATGCAAGACAAGGCACTGGAGGAAGAGGAAGAGTTTTTGCCATGAACCAAGCCGAAGGGGACAATGAACCTGATGTCATGACAGGTACGTTAGCAGTGGGTAAATCCTGAGCTTTTACTCTATTTGACACTGGTGAATCGCATTCATTTATTTCTGCAAGGTATTGTAATAAGATTCACTGTAAACGAGTCAAGAGCGATGAACCTCTTGAGGTTAGTTTACCTTCGGGGGAGAGAATTATTTCACATTCCTTAGGGGGAAATGTGGACGTATGCATTGAAGGAGTTAAATTTAGTGTCAAGCCGTATGTTTTGGACATGCACGGATTTGACATGATTTTGGGAATGGATTGGCTTACCTACCATCAAGCCAATATCAAGTGCAAGGAACGCGAAGTGACCTTAAGGGAACCAAGATCTGAGAGAGAAATTGTCCACAAGATCAAGAGTGGTGTTGTACCAAAAAATTTGTCTGCTGTGAAGGCTGCAAAGATGCTTAGGAAGAAGTCTTGCCAAGGGTTCCTAGTCAACATTTTAGACACCAAGACTGTAGAGATATCACCTAGCGACATGCCTGTTGTACGTGAGTATCTCGATGTCTTTCCGGAGGATTTGCCAGGGATACCTCCAAGCCGTCAAGTGGAGTTTTCAATAGACTTGCTACCGGGATCAGCTCCAATATCCAAAGCTCCATACAGAATGGCGCCCATGGAACTACAAGAATTGAAAGTCTAGCTACAAGAGCTCTTACACTTGGGATTCGTACGCCCAAGCGTGTCTCCATGGGAGCGCCGATCCTTTTTGTTAAGAAGAAAGATAGATCGATGAGAATGTGTATTGACTGCCGGGAGCTTAATACGTTGACGATAAAGAACAAGTATCCTTTGTCTCGAATTGAAGACTTGTTTGATCAATTGGAAGGGGCAAGTGTATTTTCCAAGATTGATTTGAGATCCGGATACCATCAATTGAGAGTGAAGGAGTCAGACATTTCCAAAATTGCTTTTAGAACTCGCTATGGACACTACGAGTTCGTCGTCATGCCTTTTGGATTGAGTAATGCGCCTGCAGTGTTCATGGATCTGATGAACGAGTTTTTCACCCGTATCTTGATCAGTTCGTTATAGTCTTCATCGATGACATTTTAGGTACTCCAAAGATGAAGCACATCATGAGGAGCATTTGAGAATGGTATTCGAGACACTTCGCAAGGATAAGTTGTACGCGAAGTTTAAGAAATGTGAGTTTTGGTTGAATCAGGTCACATTCCTTGGACATGTGGTGACATCACAAGGAATTGAAGTAGATCCATCCAAGATAGAAGCAGTAAATCAATGGAAGACGCCTACAAATGTTCAAGAAGTTCGTAGTTTCTTGGGATTAGCTGGCTATTACCGAAGATTCATGGGAGGATTCTCAAAGATAGCCGGTCCGATGACACGTTTGACTCGAAAGGGAGAAAAGTTCATTTGGTCCGAGAAGTGTGAAGAAAGTTTTCAAAGGTTGAAGCACGATTTGACTTCAGCACCAGTCTTGACGATCCCTAATCCGAATGAAGAGTTCACAATCTACAGTGATACATCAAAGCAAGGACTAGGATGTGTATTGATGCAACATGGAAAAGTTATTGCATATGCTTCCAGACAGTTGAGACCGCATGAGGTAAACTACCCTACTCATGACTTGGAGCTAGCGGCTGTAGTGCATGCTTTAAAGATTTGGAGACACTACCTTTATGGAGGAAGATGTACAATCTTCACGGATCACAAAAGCTTGAAGTATCCGTTCACGCAAAAGGAGCTCAACATGAGACAACAGAGATGGTTAGAGTTGGTGAAAGATTATGACTGCACCATAGAATACCATCCAGGCAAGGCTAACGTGGTAGCCGACGCCTTGAGCCGAAAAACTAAAATGGAGCTTAATAGTTTGTATATCAAGTAAGAAGAGTTGATCGAAGAATTTGCTAAGATGCAAATTGAACTTGTGTCATCACCCTCCGGCACGAGGGCAATCATTGGAGCATTGGAAATCTAGCCAAGTCTGAAAATGAAAATAAAAGCAGCTCAAGAGCAAGATTACTTCTTGCAAGGGATGAAGAAGAAGGCACAAGGAGGAGAATACAATGGTTTCAAAGTGGATGAAGAGGGAGTATTGACATTGAATGGGAGATTATGTGTTCCGATGGTTGAGGAATTGAGAGAAAAGATTTTAAGTGAAGCGCATGGAGCGCCATACACCGCGCACCCGGGAGGAACAAAGATGTATCATGACTTGAAGGAAAGATTTTGGTGGAGAAGTATGAAGCGAGATATTGGATACTTTGCTGAAAGATGTTTAACTTGCCAACAAGTTAAGATTGAACACCATTGACCAGCCGGAAAGCTCAAACCACTTGAGATTCCTGAGTGGAAATGGGAGCAAATTGCCATGGATTTCGTCGTGGGATTGCCAAGGTCTTCAAAGGAAAACCATGCCATATGGGTCATCGTC
Source organism: Pogostemon cablin (assembly GCA_023678885.1). Lineage (NCBI taxonomy): Eukaryota > Viridiplantae > Streptophyta > Magnoliopsida > Lamiales > Lamiaceae > Pogostemon > Pogostemon cablin. The sequence continues at coordinate 14,031,014 of CM042993.1, forward strand.
GATCGTTTGACCAAGTCAGCTCACTTCTTGCATGTGAAGATGACATTCAAAATGGAGCTGTTTGCTCAGTTGTATATTCAAGAGATAGTGAAGCTTCATAGCGTACCAATTTCAATAGTGTCAGATAGAGATAGGCGTTTCACTTCAAGATTTTGGGTAAGTTTGCACAAGGCCATGGGGACTAGACTGAATTTCAGCACAGCTTATCACCCACAAACTGATGGACAATCGGAAAGGACAATTCAGATTTTGGAAGACATGTTAAGAGCCTGGACACTTGACATGGATGAAGCGTGGGAAAAGTTTCTACCCCTAGTCGAGTTTGCTTATAATAACAGCTATCAAGCCACTATCAAGATGGCTCCTTATGAGGCGCTCTATGGAAGAAAGTGTAGATCACCATTGTATTGGGATGACGTTGGTGAGAAGGCTGTCCTAGGCCCCAAGCTAATAGAAGTAGCAGTGGACAAGGTCAGAATCATTCGAGAAAGGATCAAGACTGCTCAAGATAGACAAAAGTCGTATGCTGATCAAAGAAGAAAAGATTTACATTTTGGAGTTGGAGATCATGTATTTTTGAAGGTGGCTCCCACGAAGGGTGTCATACGATTTGGAAGAAGAGAAAAGCTTAGACCTCGTTTCGTTGGTCCATTTCAAATTCTTGAGAGAGTTGGAGATCTAGCCTATCATTTGGCTTTGCCACCTGAGTTATCCTCTGTGCATAATGTTTTCCACATTTCGATGTTGAGAAAATATGTTCATGATCCTAGCCATGTGGTGAACTTCTCGACGTTGGAGATTGGCAAGGACCTAACATATGAAGAAGAACCTGTGTCCATTTTGGAGCGAAAGATCTAAAGAATTTGAAGTCATGATGTGCCACTCATTAAAGTTCAATGGAGTCGACACACAGAAAATGAGGCTACATGGGAAAGGGAAGACGAAATTCAAGCAAGATACCCCTTTTTCATTACGGGTAAGACATTTATATCATTATGGAATTTCGTGGACGAAATTTTTATTAGAAGGGTAGGATGTAACACCCCGTAAGTTTTAACGGTAAATTCTGTCATGGCCCACTCTTTAAAGCCAAGAATTTCCTACTCCTTGAAGCCCATTATTCGAACTCTTAAAAGCCCAGCCCATTCGTTATTTTATTCAGCTGTGAGTTCAAAGAGAAGCAGAATTTAAATTCCTTACTTTCCAAGAAAACACCGTTAGCTTTGTTATCTATTAAGAAAAGAGGATCTTTTCCTCTTATCAACTCCATTATCTTCGGGAAATCTGTTTAGTCCTATGGAGAGATGCGTATTATTATTTCGATCAGCCGTGTGAATATAATTCCAATCTTTCCTTATTCTCTACACACTGGCTTCACTTCACGTATTCTGCAAACAGAGAGAGAGGTAAAGTTCTCACTCTTTTCTTTCTCTTTTCTTTTCTCTTCCTTTTCTTTCTTCTTCCTGTGTTTATCGTGAAACCATAAAACATGTTTCCTTCTTTCTTTTTCTGATTCAAACTATAAACCCTAGCCCTAAAGTTCTTAGTCTGCAACACTTACAAAATTCTGCAGATTTGTTTCTTTTCGATAAGTTGTATGGTTATGTGTGAGTAATGATCACATTGACCGTGACGTTTAATATTTGAAACCTAGACTTCACACGGTAAAAAGGTGGGGATTTACTCATCTTATGTATGTTGAATTATATTCGTATGTGAATGTTGAAGTTGATTGGAAATTGTTATCACTGAATTTGTTCTTGCACTTATGAAGTCATATATAGCATGGGTATGGGCTGCACTAGTGCCATACTATAGCATGGATATGGGCTGTAATAGTGCCATACTATAGCATGGGTAAGGGCCGTAAAGGGGTGCCTTACTAACGAATCGCGATATCGTAACGTTACATGGATAAGGGTCGAAAGGTGCCTTATTTTGATATGATAAGATTGTATTGTAAGTGAATTAAATTCTCGCACATGGATTGTTTGACGTATGTAAGCATGATTGAAAACTTCACTGAGCGTGTGGTTGCTCACCCCAATAATTATTTTATCTCAGGTTAAGCATGGCGAAAGCGTACGAGCCCCTCAGGGGCGCGTAGGCGAAGAGACTAAATAAACATTTTAATAAACTTCAGTTTATATAATGCATGGAATCAAGTTCTTTTTATGTTAAATATTGATGTCTAAAATTCATGGTATTGGTTTCCAGTATGAGTAATTGTGACTGATTTGAATTAAAACGTGAGTTTGATGGATGTTATTTGCAATGAATTGATTTGGAGTTATACGTTCTGAAATCTATCAAGCCTTTATTTCGTGATATGTGGTACAGTGGAGTAGTTCCTGGAATTTGGGTTGTTTTCGGAAGGAGTTTGGTCGTGTTTGAGGTTACTGTCACATGCGTCCGTGAGTTGTTAAGGTAGCTTAGTGAGAATTAGTAAATTAATGCATGTTTTCTTTGCTGTCGTACATGGAAACATTGGAATATGTCTTTGCTGCTATAATTTTCCCTCTGTAATTGGTTGCATGCATGTTTTAGGTAGTGTTTTAAACAGGTGGACCGACTTGTACTTGGAAGTACAAGCACACATGACAAATTAATTTAATTTCAAGATTGATAGTAAATAACAATTGGGGTGATATAGTGGGGTGGAGTTGGTGGACACGTGACCTGCTGTGAGCATTCCACTTAATTGTTTTTCTTTAAAATACCACCTGTACATGTTTATGAGGAAGTTTTTGCAAATACAAAACTTGTAGGACTAGTTCCTCTTTGAAAATTCTTTATTCTTGTAATATTAAATATCTATTTCCTAAAAAAAAAGCCTTGGTCATGCCCTACTAAATTATTTACTGAAAATTGTATGAAAACTTCCTTTTATGAAATTTGGGGTGTGACAGTATACTAGGTAAATAGCATAATGAAGTCATTGTCATCTTCTTTTTTGTAGCCCGGTGTGTTTCCAAAGTCACTGCATGGCTATGTTAAGAGGGCTTTGGCTCGCTGCAAAAATGATAAGCAAAAGACAGCTTGCTAAGCTATAATGAAGATGGTAAACTCCATGCACTAAATCTTGGTCATGCGATATGGGTTAGTTAAAAGGAATGTTAGTAGATATTCTTTTGTTGATGCCACTTGATTTTATACCACGTAGATTGATTATCTTGCAGCTTGGTTTTAGTTTGTGTATATCTTTTAGAATTTCCATTCATGAATTACAGAGCTTTATATCTCTTAAGTGTAGCTTTACATTATCTCATAATCAAACTGCTTTTGAGGTGATTGGTAAATTTAGAGGAAGAACAATTGGTTGTTCAGTAAATATATTATATTATAATATCCCAGTCGAAGGGATTATTAGTAAAATATAGGAGAAAAGCATAACATGTTTGGTATATGTATATATATATATATCTTTCATTTGGATTTTGTTGTAGTTTCAGATCATGCATATCTTGATGCTGCCACTATTCACTGCTACAGTTAGCGATGCTCTCTTGAATAGGTACTTACAAATAGGTACTTACAAACTATTTGTCGTGGCATTGTTTTCTATAGTTGTCTGTTAGAGTATCTAGGAGTGGTATTCTCTTGACACATGTTCTATGATTTTCATACCAGCATTGTTTTGACTATGTATATCCTTGAAATTTTCTCTTAGCTTATTAAGTTGATTGACAGCTTATTGGAGCTTTCTCGTCTTAACTGTATTTGATGCAATTGTGTAGCTGTGTAATTGACAACATGCTAATTAACTGCTGTTATGAAAAATGATTCTTTAACTTTGTAGGGCTTGAATATCAAATGGGAGAAATTCCCCCTCTTTTTATGGAGTAATATGTGGACTTGACCTTCACCTCTTCAAAAATAATCTTGATATATCACATTGGTATGTGGTTTCTTTTGTTGTTAAATTCACCATGTATATTCGCATATATTGCAGATTTCTGGTGGAAAAATAGAGAATTAGACTAGTTTGGGAACTAGATTTTCGTTACCAAATCAGAAAACCTTCATTAAAGATATTGGTAAACCTGCTAAGAGGCAGCGTCTTGGGGAAGATCAGAATGCAGCCTGACCTTAGTGAAACTTCTAGTGATAGTGACAAGGAAAAAAGCTTTGACAAAATATTATTCAGCTGCAATTGCACTGGCAGATTCACCAGAGATCAATCAGGTTGGTAGCTTTACACCCTCTTGCAATTAGATGGCTTTCGAGTTCTATCTTGCAAAATATTCCTTTTTACATTTTTGTTGATAATTAGAATCTTTAATGTTCTGCAGTCTCATGTCCTGATGGAAATTCTGCTGAAAATTGAGAAATTTATCATTTGGCTATTCTTGAATTTTTACCCTTCATCAAATTGAGGGTTGCATTTAATTTTTTCTGCATTTTTTGAATTAGAATGTTATTTCTCTCCTGTTGCTATGTATGTTGCATACTTTATTGATTGTAAAAATAGATTTAGGAGGGGTAAAAATGCTTATGTATAGTTGGATTTGTTTCAGAAAAGTTCTTGCTTACGTCATTTGAACTAAAACACGCTTATATTGATAATTCTCTGAGTATTGCTAGATACACATTGAAAGTACGTCAAATGCATATATATGATTACACTGGATAAAAATCATCTTAAGTGCATACTAAAACATGTGTAGTCCATTTCTCAGTACTAGTTGTTTTATCTTGCTAACTTTAGTAATGGCTCCTACTGATTGATCTGATGGATTTATTGAGTGATATGGCTGTATGAACTATCTTGTATGAACTATTTCTGTATCGCTGCTTTAGTTTTTCTTTTCTTTCCTTTTTCTTTTTCTTTTTGTACAAGATCTCATAGGGACAGGTGTTGGGCTTGTAGAGATAATTCTCATTGGCCAAGCCTGTCATACCATACGTGGGTAACTTTAGTCTAGCTGTAGCTGATTTTCACGGGAACTGATTCCTTTCTTATTTGTTAAGATTTGTATCGGAGCAAAGATTGAGCAACAATCAAATTCGCTGCACACAAGGTACATCATTTCGAATGTCAAACATGGTTTTGACAATTAAATTTCAATTTATGTGTTTTTTTTTAGAATAGCAATTGAAACTTGTTTAGTGATGATTTTGAGAAGGAAAAAACATAACACATCTGGAACTTTAATGAATTTCTTTCATATTTTTAAATGTATATCATGTTAATTTATAAGACTTGTATCACATGTTTCTCACTTTCACCCTTATGTCTTCTTTAGTATTCTAGAATCATTCAGAAAAAAAGCTTAGTTTCCTTTCAAAATTTAAGGTACATTTCTCCATCCTCTGCAAGTTTGTCCTAAGATAATTTGCTATTTTGGATTTTTTTCCCTTTTTTGGATGAGGTCTAATACTTGTATTTTCGTGTCCTATTTTCTTCTAGGATTTCAAGATTCAGAATATATTAGGTTCCTGTGATGTAAAATTCCCCAATTCGATTTGTAAGCCTTGCTTATTATGCTCATGGTACCTTGTCAATCTTGAGTGGTTCATTCCTTATTGCATTGATAATGGTAAGACTAGATAAAAGAAATTTGCAAAGAAAGATGTCATTCATGAAAGGAAAATGAAGGATGCAGACCTTGTCACACACAATCTCACTCAATTCTTTGAAAAACGAAGTTTGCTCAAATCTCTCAGGTACTCTAGTACTTTCTACAGCAATTGGATTTGTGTGTTTTATGCAAACATTAGTTCGAGCACGATTAATAGTACTAGTCCTAAGTTTGAGAAGATTTACTTTAGGAAAAAGATTTATGATTTTCTCCTGAAAAGATAAATGCATTGTTGGGGACTGTACATGCTGAAAGTGATGATGATATTGATGATATGGATGAGATTGTTTCTGTGATTACTAGTGGTCTGATTACTAGTTGACCTAGGAAGTTGTTCAGTCCAAGTCTTACAAGTCTACATGATGTCTTGCACAAGCTGTGTGTAATTGGTTGCCTACCTCTAACATCACTAGAGTTACTACTGAGAATGCCGAGCTGATTTATAAGATAGGGAAGAACCTGCCTTTTAACCTTGGTGAAGTTATTTATAAGAACTTGATCAGTTATGGTGGAAACATCTCCAAGGTTGGCAAGTTACCATACCCTGCATTGATCCATCTCTTGCAGTCGGATCAAGGTGTTAAGAAGGGTAAGGGTGATTTTCTATCTCTGAATGATATGGTGTTAGGTATTGCTAAACCTCTGCTTGAAGGTAACCACATTATTGATCTACCTTATTTGAACCCTGCTCCTGCTCATGAACCTGAACCTGGAACTCAGAATGTTGCCTCTGATGCTGGAAGCACTACTGTACGCACTAATGCTCCTGTTCAATCTGGTGAGGTAGTTTCTGTTACTGTGCATCGTAGGTAAATTGAAGTGCAAGCTAATGCACTCGCACGACAAGTGTCTCATCTTAGACTCCAAGCCTTTGCATTGAATAGACAAGCTAACTGGCTAGAACAAAGAGTTCAATTCTGGACTGGTTTGCTATCCACACCCACAGGGGTAGAGGTATCTGATGTTGCTCAAAATGCTGCTGCTGTTGAAAGCTCAAGCTCAGGGAGAGTTGTGATCGAAGACATCTCTGGAGAACCAGAAGGAGAAAATAATGATCGTGCTCGAGGTGCTGATGCTATGTTGCTGATGATGCTGCAACTTAGGAGGAGTTCGTATAGTAAGGGGGAGATTGAGTTTGGGAGAGTAGCAGATCAGATCATGTTTGTTGATTCTATGATACCAGGAGTCTGGGAGAGTAGAAGATCATGATGTTGATGCTCTGATAAAGACTGTTACTGCTCTAAGTTACTCTAACTTTCTAACCCTTTAACTATTTGGTGATTGTTTAAACTGATATTTATTTTCTGCTGAATTTGTTGGATACTTATTTCAGTTTGTTTACTGTTCTGAACTTGTTGAAACTAGGTTGCTGGATTTTTAGTAACTTTAGTTTTTACCTTTTGTTAGCTCGGAACTAAGCTCTGATCTTTTTGGTTAATTACAACTTTGGTGGTAACGTTCTGATATGCTTAGTTATTTTGCATAACTTTTGAACTAACATCTGATGTATTATATGGATATCTTGTTTTATCTTATTTCTTTGCTTCAGGTTGTGTGGTTGTGGATAGATGTGATTGGGGGAGATTGTTGATGTGAAGTGTTGAGACCAGTATCGTCACATCTGGAATCACATCGATCCTCCACCAGTTATTATTTAACCACTAACATGTTTGTGTGGTGTTATGCTTGATGTTGCTTTCAGGATTGTGGCAGTTGAATTTGTGCTGAATGGGACCCACAAGCCTGGAGAGCAGTCTGAAAAGTTCTAGAAGTCCAGAAGACTCTAGAAGTTGAAAATAACTACCCAAAGTAGTGGGTTGGCTATTGATGCGCGTTTTCTTTGCACGCAAAATTAATCCCCAAGTATTAAGGATATCAATTGCAGCTTAAGCAAGCGACCAAGTGAATATCGAACCCAAAGGACGGCGTATTATCAATTTAATTATTATCTAAATTAATTAAGGCAAGTTGGCAATTAAGTTTGAGGTTTAGGATGATTAAACTAATAAACAAGTAATTAAAATAACAAATAAAATAAATATCACTTGAAGAATACGAAAGTGGATCAAGTAGGAGAATAGGTAGCTCTAGGATAATCCAGTTTCACTACTTAACTTCTCTTCCATGTGTCAATGTCCGACTCTGCCTTGTGGAATATGGACGCATCACTAAACCATGCATATCTACTCTATAGACACAAGTAAACATGCGTGTAACACGTGTGAATAACCTCGGAGCAATAGATATAATTTCACCCCCCTTTCTAGGTACTATCAGTATCAATTATTTCCCCCTAGGATTGGTACTCTAACCCGATATGATCTCCCTTTATAGGTACTATAAAATTATCCTCTTTATCCTACTTATTAACCCGAATTCAATTCAATTAATAAGTATTCATATAAGATAGTTCTAATAAGACTTCGGAATCCCTTCACTTAGAATTATAACTTAAAACACTGCTCAACAGTGAACGCACTCTACCAATAACCATGTTATGTATTCAGACTCTACACAACGATTATTGATGTATAAAACGACTATGAGTATGAATTAAAAAGGCACAATCTTATATAAAATAAACCACAAGTAGTGTTGTACGGAGTATACACATGGAAGTTCAATTAACTAGATAAAACCTTCACAACCCTAGTTCTACCAAAAAGGCTCTAGCCCATGGTGTTGTAGAAAACACACATGGGTGTTGGATAGATCTTACACGGATGTCCGGAAATACAAGATAAATTAGGAAACGAATAAACCCTAGATGTGGCGTCATCGCGTCCTTCTCGCTCTTGAATTCTTCTCTTAGTTCTCCCCTTGATTCCACAAACGAATCTTCAAAGTGATGGATGGATGGAGAAAAGGATGATGGTTGGGGGGTGATCCCCCCTTGTGGGGTGTTGTATGTTGTGGCCTCCCTTCTCCTCTCTTGTTGTTGTGTTGTTCCTCTTTTGTGGCTTCCTAGACCTCCTTTTATACTTGTAATCACGTCTCCTAGGCATGGAATGGGCTTTTCAAGTGATCACACGCGTTTAGGCCTCGAAAATACGGATATGGTAAGTTCCCGCACAACGGTTCGACCTCAGCAAACAGGTCGAACCACTAAGCACAGGTCGAACCACAGGTCGAACCACCCTAGTGGAAGCCCAGGTGCTTGGTTCGACCAACCCAACAGGTCGAACCTATGTCGAACCAATTTGCGCAGTTTTGCCGTTTCGCGTATAACTTTCACATCCGACCTCCGAATTGAGTAATTTTTATGCTCACGCGATCCTCTCTTCCTGGGCTTTCTATCCATATAAAGAACTCACAAAAACTCAAAGAATTGAATATGTAAAAAACCATGGAAAGTAGAACATCTGTTCTGTTCGGCACAGCTCGCGCGGCGTCACCACTTTGCTCATAACTTCTTCGTTCGGCCTTCGAATGGGATGTTCTTTATGCTAAAACGACCCTCTCTTCAGTAGCTTTCAAATGCATACAAGTTAAGACAATTACCACCAATTCAAATGCTCCATCAACATGTTCTCACGGGAAGTATATATATGATCTCTCACTCAAGTGTAAAAGATGTACACTTATGGGTTAAGGTGTTTACGCTCAAATTCAATTCAAGTACATGCGTAACTATAAGCTTGCCAAAAGTCTAAAACTCTCCACCACTAAAAGTATGACTCGACAATGGGATCAAAAAGGACTTTCATTAGGATGTAATGTCGGCTCTTTGGTAAGGGTAGGAAACATATGGATAAAGTGACTCAATTAGTAGAGAATTAAAACCGGAGATCTTTTGTACTGCAGATTCTTACACTTCAAGGCTATCCAGCTTCATGCTTTTCTAATTTTCTTTTCTCTCCTTTCCTTCAAGCTCAACATACTTTTTCTTGTCTCAAACACATCATTTTTCTCTCGAGGTACCAATTTCGGGCACTACCTCACGCATCCTCCATAGGGGTACTAGATTTAAGCACTACCCTAGGGTTTTTGATTCCATGGAGTACTAGATTTAAGCACTACTCCATGTTTCTCCTTAGATGCATTATCATAATCCATCACTATTAATTTCAACACCAATTTCATTCCTTCCCAAATTGTTATCAAGCACCATTAACACACTTTGACAGCATTTAATTCTCCACTAAATATAGGAATTTAAGGCTCAAATAGGATATCAAAGTGGCTATCTTCGTAGGTTGCCAAAGAAATAAGGCTTTTAGGCTCAACGGGGCTAACTACGGATAAACATCATTTGGTAAGGAATTATTTGGCTAAGTGACTCATAAATTCAAGGATGGCCTAAAATCATCTCCCATCATCTAACACACATGTAGTCTCAAGTAAGACAAGAGGCAAGTTCTAGAATACACACACAAGAACGATACTCACCAGAAAAGAAATATCATGTGATTATGTACATGATCAACGAGGCTCAAAATCTCTCATGGGTATTTAACAAGTAACAGAGCACTTTTCATGGTAAGCAATATCCCACAAGTACACATAGAACTTCATATCGCAATATAACTCAAGTACACTTCCTTCATCAATTTCAAGAGCATATGAATTTCAAAGATAATTTTAACAATAAGCTCACATAGATCACCACCATAAACACAATCCTTCCACTCCTATGAATTAAAAGCACATATAAAAATTAGAAAAAAGAAACGAGAGCACCTGATTTTTCTTCAACGTACGCACGAGCTCCTCGAGTCAAAGCCTCAATGTAGAACTCGTCTTGCCACTCTTTTATCTTTTTCTATCATCAAAGCTCAAACAAACTCATCATCACAGGATTCATCAATAATAAAATAGGAGAACTATAAGAAAGAATTAATTGACTATGTGATCGACTCCACACACTAGAAACACCACTGAACACTAGGCAAATTGCAAAAAATCGACACATCAAAACCGATTAAAGTTTTAATATACCGCAAAAAATCAACTCCCCTAGCAAACATTACAAAGAAAATATTATATTCTTGGTGCTTCAATGAGGTAAGTACATCACACCCCCCCAAACTTAGTAAAAACGTAAGTCGAAACTAAGTTTGAAAAGAGATGTAATTGCCGAATAATAAGCACCTTAAATATAAAAATTTCTTACTCACACGAAAGAAATAAAGCAATAAAACGGAAGGACAAGCCCCCAACAGGCGCTCATGTTTAACATCGAAGAGTCATGACGGATTACCGCTTTGTACTACTGGATCACAGGACGGTCTAGTCGCATCCTCACCTTCAAGTACTTTCTTTCCCTCTTCTTGTCTACACTCAACACCTCACCTTTCTTGGTCACAAGTATATGATCATTGAAATTTCCTTCCTCCCATAGCTGTCTAGACACCCCCTTGTCAATCTTCCACTTAAATTCAGAATCACATATCTTAGAAAAATCAAGATTAAACAAGTTAGAAACCATATCAATGCTCTTGCATGATTGAGTCTCCATGGGCATCTTCATTGCATGATCAAGAGAGAAAACCACATCTTCATTATCCATTCGCAGTCTAAGCTTTCCTTTCTTAACATCTATCATAACTCCAGCTGTGGTAAGGAACGGTCGTCCCAAAATAAGGGGAATATCACCCTTATCATCTTCCATGTCAAGTACAAGAAAATCCACGGGAAAAACTAACTTATCCACTCTCACTAAAACATCTTCAATTAAACCCTTCGGACAAGTCATGGATCTATCCGCCAATTGAAGAGCAATATTCGTGGGGTTAAGATCTCCCAAACCAAGCCTTTTAAATATGGACAAAGGCATCAAGTTAACGCTCACCCCCAAATCACACAAGGCTTTATGAGCCGACCCTTTTCCAATGTCACAAAGAATAGTGAAGCTTCCCGGATCCTTTAACTTTGCAGGCAGCTTCCTTTGAAGGATTGAGCTGCAATTCTCTGATAGGTTCACCGTCTCCACTCCGTTCAAGCTTCTCTTCTTTGATATAATATTCTTGAGGAATCGGGCATAGTATGGCATCTCCATGATTGCTTCAGAGCAAGGAATGTTCAAGCTTACTTTGCTCATGACATCGTGAAACCTCTTGAACTTTTCTTCTAATCCCTTCTCGGCCAATCTCGAAGGAAACAGAGGAGGTATCTTGGTCTTTGGTCTTCCCCATTCATCACGTTCAACCTCCTTCGCTTTATCCTTCTCGGCTCTCAATCTCTTTGCTCTTTTCCACTTCTTCTCCATTTTAAGCTCAGTATTCTGCTCATGTAATGGTACTGGAGTAACATCAACAACATGCGGAACATTCGGCGCAGAAACGGGCAACATCTGGATGGGTTCGACCAGGGTTCGACCTGTGGAACAGGTCGAACCAAGCACGTACTGGTCGAACCTACCTTCTGGACAACGGCTTTTTTTTTGAATTTGAGGTTCGACCTGGGTTCGACCTGTTTGAGAGGTCGAACCAGGTACGTAATGGTCGAACCTATCTCCTGGAAGACTGCTCTCTTTCTGCTCTTGAGGTTCGACTCGACCAGTGTTAGAGGTCGAACCACTGCCCCCTAGGTCGAACTGCCTCACTGTATAGTTTATATCCTCCGGTTCGACCTGGGTTCGACCTGCTGGGTTGGTCGAACCATTACGGTCGTGGTCGAACCGTTGCTGCGACAAAACAGAGCACGCCAGATGAATTGGTTCGATCTTGGTTCGACCTGCAGAACAGGTCGAACCACCCTTGCTTTGGTCGAACTGGTGTTCTGGAAAAATAGAGTGCTCCGCATGGTATGGTTCGACCATGGTTCGACCTGAATGCCAGGTCGAACCTTCTGGGTGTTGGTCGAACCAAGGATTAGCTATGTCCAAATTTGATCCTGGCCTCATCGATCCCTCGTACTGCGTTCCAGACCTTAACGTGATGGCTTTATCTTCCAATTTTTGTGTCAATTAATTCACGTTCGCGGTCATCTGCCCCATAATCAAGGTAAGCTCCTTCATCTGCTTAGATAAATCTGCATGATCAACATTCATTCTAGCTTCGATGTGGTCAACCCTTGCATCATTCTCAGCCATGTATCGATTGAAGGTATCTTCATCACTCTTCACTTCGTGCTGCTTCATACTAGGCCCCCTTAGTGTCAACTCTGTAATCTGCCTCTGCTGGGACTCTAGTAGCTTGTTGATGTTCGCTAGACTAGAGACGATCTCATCATTCCTATTTGGCTTCACCACTTGATGTTCAACCTGCGCTACCTCGCCAAGTACATATGATCCTCTATCTCTCTCTACAGGCCAGTCACGTGAATTCACAGAGATTTCTTCAAACAACTTTTTCGCTTCAAGTGCTGTCTGTGATAACAGAGCTCCTCCTGATGATGCATCAATAAAAATACGCGACTCACAATCCAATCCATAGTAGAAGATGCTTATGTATTCAGCCTTAGACATTCCATGCTGTGGACACCTCCTGAGCATGTCTTTAAACCTGTCCCACGTCTCATAAAATTTCTCACCCTGATTCATAACAAATCGAGTAATCTCTTGCTTCATTCTTAATATCCTTGAGGGTGGCATGTATCTCTCCAAGAACTTCTGCTGCAGTTGGTCCTATGTATTGCAATCGGCTGGATCAAGGGTCTCATACCAAGCTTCCGCCTTATTAATTAAAGAGAACTTGAATAAGGCGATCCGCCTAGCATTATCATTCGCTCCACTGCCCTTTTGAGTGTTTGCATAACCAAGAAATCTTCGGAGATGCTGATATGGATCTTCAAAACAACCTCCAGAAAAGGGATTCTTCTCTACCATGTTAATAAGAGCGGGATGTATCCCAAAATCATCATCTTCCCCCCATGCTCCTATCAACCCCATGTTGACATTCCCAAAGTTCGTGAAAATTTCACGCATGGCAACATTATTCGAATTCTGCCTTGCTCCGGCCATGTTCAGCTCAATGTGTTATTCCTTCTTTTCCTTCCTCTCCTTTTACAAGCGCACAAGTAACTCGGAAAAATTCAAGGTTAGATAGAATAAATAATCACAAATAAAAAAAAAGAAAAAAAAAATCTTAATCAAACTAGAAATAATAAAATCAATAATAACAGCCGTCCCCGGCAGCGGCGCCAAGAACTTGATGCACATTTTCTTTGCACGCAAAATTAATTCCCAAGTATTAAGGATATCAATTGCAGCTTAAGCAAGCGACCAAGTGAATATCGAACCCAAAGGACGGCGTATTATCAATTTAATTATTATCTAAATTAATTAAGACAAGTTGGCAATTAAGTTTGAGGTTTAGGATGATTAAACTAATAAACAAGTAATTAAAATAACAAATAAAATAAATATCACTTGAAGAATACGAAAGTGGATCAAGTAGGAGAATAGGTAGCTCTAGGATAATCCAGTTTTACTACTTAACTTCTCTTCCATGTGTCAATGTCCGACTCTGCCTTGTGGAATATGGACGCATCACTAAACCATGCATATCTACTCTATAGACACAAGTAAACATGCGTGTATCACGTGTGAATAACCTCGGAGCAATATATATAATTTCACCCCCCTTTCTAGGTACTATCAGTATCAATTATTTTCCCCTAGGATTGGTACTCTAACCCGATATGATCTCCCTTTATAGGTACTATAAAATTATCCTCTTTATCCTACTTATTAACCCGAATTCAATTCAATTAATAAGTATTCATATAAGATAGTTCTAATAAGACTTTGGAATCCCTTCACTTAGAATTATAACTTAAAACCCTGCTCAAAAGTGAACGCACTCAACCAATAACCATGTTATGTATTCAGACTCTACACAACGATTATTGATGCACAAAACGACTATGAGTATGAATTAAAAAGGCACAATCTTATATAAAATAAACCACAAGTAGTGTTGTACGGAGTATACACATGAAAGTTCAATTAACTAGATAAAACCTTCACAACCCTAGTTCTACCAAAAAGGCTCTAGCCCATGGTGTTGTAGAAAATACACATGGGTGTTGGATAGATCTTACCCGGATGTCCGAAAATACAAGATAAATTAGGAAACGAATAAACTCTAGATGTGGCGTCATCGCGTCCTTCTCGCTCTTGAATTCTCCTCTTAGTTCTCCCCTTGATTCCACAAACGAATCTTCAAAGTGATGGATGGATGGAGAAAAGAATGATGGTTGGGGGGTGATCCCCCCTTGTGGGGTGTTGTATATTGTGGCCTTCCTTCTCCTCTCTTGTTGTTGTGTTGTTCCTCTTTTGTGGCTTCCTAGACCTCATTTTATACTTGTAATCACGTCTCCTAGGCTTGGAATGGGCTTTTCAAGTGATCACACGCGTTTAGGCCTCGAAAATACGGATATGGTAAGTTCCTGCACATCGGTTCGACCTCAGCAAACAGGTCGAACCACAGGTCGAACCACCCTACTGGAAGCCCCAGGTGCTTGGTTCGACCAACCCAACAGGTCGAACCAGAATGTCTCAGGTCGAACCTAGGTCGAACTGATTTGCGCAGTTTTGCCGTTTTGCGTATAACTTTCACATCCGACCTCCGAATTAAGTGATTTTTGTGCTCACGCGATCATCTCTTCCTGGGATTTCTATCCATATAAAGAACTCACAAAAATTCAAAGAATTGAATCTGTAACAAACCATGGAAAATAGAACATCTGTTCTGTTCGGTACAGCTCACGCGGTGTCACCACTTTGCTCATAACTTCCTCGTTCGGCCTCCGAATGGGATGTTATTTATGCCAAAACGACCCTCTCTTCAGTAGCTTTCCAACCATATATCACAATATCAGTTTTGAGCTCCACACGAACACAGAATAATTATGAAAGTTGAACGTGTGTTTTCAGCATTCTTGCACAAATTGCACCTTTTCTCCAACTTTGCACTTTTGATCCCTTTTTCCACCTAAAACACAATAAAACACCTCACGTGCACCGTTTTCTCACATATAATGAATATAAGACCATTGTGCTAATATATGACAAGAATATCAATCAAAAAGGTGTTAAATTGGATATTAAAACACGCTTATTTTCACTCTCATCAGTTATTTGCTGTAATGGGTGGTTGTCATATCTCCTAGTGGACCACTTATTTGAAGAAGGCCTGCAGCATGCTTTATGACTATAAACAGAAGCTGTCAGACTTCATTCCTGGCGCAGAAAAACTTGAAGAGTTCCTACATAGAGAGTCGTCGGACGTAGAGTTTATTCGACTACGTTCCTCTTGTAGTGTTTTCACCGGTGTTGTAACATCTCATTCTGCATCACGTGTATAGTATTATCCCGTACGTTTTGAGTGTACTGTTCACAGGCAGTGGAAGTGCATACTTGAAGTAGGATCTAGATCTAACAATCTAGGTTTTGCCATTTGGGAGTTTGTTTAGGATTTATATCCGTGTGTGTATTCGAAGTGTGGAAGGAATGTTTCCATCTCTTTGAATCTGATTTTTGTAAATCACTTTTTCCAAGTTAGTGATATTTTTACCATGAGGCCGCTACAAACTTATTCATAAGTTTGTAGAAAGATTGAGTAATTCCGTGTGTTAAGTCTTCCGCTGTACAAACTTGCATATTCGTATTCAAGTTTCATTCTGATAAGAGTCGGTATTGTACGAAGTGATACCACACTAAGGACAACATCACTGACGTAAATATACTTACACACCCCCGGGACCCCGACAAAAATGAATATCTATTATTTGTGTATTTAATTATAAATTATTTAAAAATGATTCCGTACTTTGGTTTATATAGTATCAAGATGAATATTAATCTTAATTATGATAATTAAAATGAATTTATGCGTAAGACAGATAAAAAGTGATATTTCATTTGTCCTATAAATAAATTTACACTTACTATTTTTGTTAGTCTTATACATAAGTTCAAACGTCATAAATAAATTTACACTTACTATTTTTATTTGTCTTATAAATAAGTTCACACGCTGATATTAAAAAATAGCACACATTTAACAACCTCACAATACACTTTAATTTCAAAATTGTCACCTCTTTACTACCCACATAACTTACTTTATAATTTTATTAACTAAAATGATCAATTTACCCCTCAAAGCTAGTCAAAAAGCAGCTTTTCTAAAATTCCGTATGTACAATAACGGTATAATATTAATTTTGGTCCTCTAGGATATGCTAAATCCAACTTTAATCCTCAGGTTTGGTAATTTTTTAAAAGTGGTCCTCCAGTGTCCGCTTTGGTCCTTTTTTGGCCTATCCTAGAGGACCAAAAGTGGACAAAAAGGACCAAAAGTGGAAAAAAGGACTAAAAGCGGACACTGGAGGACAACTTTTGAGAAATTACCAAACTTGAGGACTAAAGTTGGATTTAGCATATCCTAGAGGACCAAAATTGATATTTTCCATACAATAACTTTGAATTTCATTATGGGAAGGAAGGAATAAAAATTTGAGAGTCTCATGTGTGCTCCCCATTTTTGTAAAATTACTCTTTAATATGTGAAAAACTACTCTTTATAGTAATGGACTATTATTTTTTGAATGAAAAATATTACATAATTCAACAAGAATATAAAAAATCATAACATATCTAAATTTGAAGCGTAATATTTTTTATTCAAAAAAAAATAATAATTCATCATTCTAAAGAGTAATTTTTCATGTATTAAAATGTATAGGAAAAATTAAGGTACTAGAATATGAGAAATAATATTTTATATTAAAAAAAGTAATATTTCATTGTAGGGCCAGTCTTATATTTATACTAATAATTATTTGTGAAATAATCAGATGCACCACTTTTATTTTGTATTAATTAGAGTATCACTTTTTATTAAAATATTCTCACTTCTTATCCGTCTCACGAGTTTTTTCCTATGAGATGGTCTCACAAAAGTCTTTGCCTTCATCTTGAACTTCGTATCTACTTTAAATTCAAAATTGTCATCATTTTTCAACTTAAATAACTTACTTTTTTATTATTTAAAAATGTCAAACTATCCCTAAAAATAAATAAAAAATAATTTTTTTTAAACTCTATATCTACAATAACTGTAAACTTAAATATGGAATAGAGGGAGTAGTGTTTATAATTAAAATGATAGTATAGTTGATAAAAGTAATACCTATTTAGAAAAAAATGCAAAAACGATCTCATGTAAGACGGACTTATGTAATGTCTTATAAAGGAAAGTCTAGTGCTCAAGCCTTAGATATAATTTAGCATGAAGTACCTAGAAAGGATATAGGGGGTTATCTTATTAATTTGGTCTTAGGAATTTATATTCTTTAAAATTATTAAATCTTATTTGACTAAAGTGGTTTATCATGCTTAAGTGACCATTCCTATAAAATTCTGCATAATTTAAGCTAGGGAGCCCTAACTTCACCTAAAATCATGGGTTGACCCCCCACTAATATGCCTTTCCACACTTCCGTGTGGAACCGATGTGGGACATCATAACAATCCATCCCCCTTTGAACCGGACGTCCACGGACGGCACACTCCGGGTGGCAACCCACACCTAGGGCCCACAACTCCGGATGGCAACCCCCTGGGCCCACACATCGGGTAGCCCCTTCCCATGGCCCGTCCAGATCCGGCAGGTCGGACCAAATTGTTAGGCACATAAGCTAGGGAGCCCTAACTTCACCTAAAACCATGGCTGAAGGTGAAGGGTTGACCCCCACTTATATGCCTTTCCACACTTGCGTGTGAAATCGATGTGGGACATCTATTTATTTCTTTTATTTTCTATTTAATTTTTTGCATATTATTTATTAATTCCAACTCTGGAAAAGGTTTTTACGTCTTAATTATTAGTGGTGCGAATTATTTAGTGTGAATCTTTTTTTACGCTAATCCCATGAATTTGATAATTTAACTTGGTCATGCGTGTGCTACAATTGATCCCTTACACTTGATGGTAATTATTATTGTGAGTGAACAAAAAGAGTGAACAGTGCCAACATTAGAAACAACAGCGTGCAGGTTTCTGTCTACTTCTGATTCTGATATAAACTGTACTAATGCATTCTTTGCTAGAGCAGGTACTTCGCAAAAACCTCTAGAGATGAAGATTTCTAAACTTCTGAAAGAACTGAAAGCTGTCAACCAAGATAATGATGGATTGTTTGAGACCATAACAAGACTTGAAGTAAATCTTACAAAAAGGATGCTGGAATTTCTAGACTCCAAGATAAGTGAGCTGCTTCCACGTTAAACTTCAAAAAGTACAGCAAAGGTACATCTGTTTTGAAAAAAACTCTATTTGTTGGAAAAACTGATAAGTTTGGCCTGGATTTACTGAAGAATGCTTGCCTTTTAGTTTTGAAAAAACTGTTAAGTTTGTGAAACCTAATTCAAAAGAATTTTCTAAAAAGATTCATAAACAAAGAGGCAGAAGGACTTTTGTTTGTCATTATTGTTTATTTCCTGAAAATATTTATCCTTATTTTTTTAAAATGAAAGAAGATATGCTCTCTGGAAAAGTGTTTCCTAGAGTGTTGACACATAAGTATTCACACACACCTAGATCTACTTGGGTCAAAAAATTGAAAGTGCTTTGTAATGTTATATGTACTTCTTTACAAGCATGCGTACCTGATTTATGGTATTTTGATAGTGGTTGTTCTAGACATATGACTAGTAATGTAGAATACTTGAAAGATAATGAAACTTTTGATGGTGATAAAGTTACTTATACTGGTGGCTTTAAGGGTAACATTGTTGGTAAAGGAACTTAAAATGTTAAAGGTTTTCCAAATCTGAAGAATGTGCTTCATGTTGAAGGTCTGCGTGCTAATTTGATAAGCACAAGTGAACTATATGATGATAATTTTCATGTGAAATTTGACAAGAATTCATACTTTGTGATAAATGAAACTGATGACTGTGTGATGGTTGGTAGTCAATCTGCTGATAATTGTTATGTGATTAGTAACAACACTTACTGCAACATCACATAACATGATGAAAGTATACTTTGGCATAAAAAACTTGGCCATGTAAATTACAAAAAATTACAAAAATTGGTTAAATTGGAGACTGTTAAAGGATTGCCTAAACTCAGTTTCAGAGATCCACCTAGGTGTGGTTTATGCCAAAAAGGTAAGCAGGTAAGGTCCTCGTATAAAATCACATCTATGTGCACATCTTCAAGGTGTTTTGAATTTCTTCACATGGATTTTATGGGTCCTATGGAGACTGAAAGTCTTGGTGGTAAGAGGTACTCTTTGGTTGTTGTTGATGATTTTTCTAGATTTTCAAGGGTTGAATTTATAAGAGAAAAATCTGATACTTCAATGCGTTCAAAATTCTTTTCAAAAGGTTAAAAAATGCATTCAATCTTAGAGTATATAGGATTTGAACTGATCATGATAGAGAATTTGAAAACAACATGTTTGCTAATTTTTGTGAAAAGAAAGGCATTATGCAAGAGTTTTTCTCTCCTAAAACCCCACAACAGAATGGGATTGCTGAAAGAAATAATAGAACTTTGCAAGAAATTGCTAGAGTCATGCTTACTTCAATGAATGTGTCTAAAAAATTTTGGGCTAAAACATTGAATACTGCACGTCATGTCTCTAATAGGATTCTCTTTAGACCAGGTTGTTCTATTACTTCATATGATCCGATGTACAAGAGTAAACCAAACCTTAAATACTTTCATATATTCGTTTGCATGTGTTACATTCTGAATGATAGAGAGTATATTTCAAAGTTTGATTCTAAGAGTGATAAAGGTCTTTCTTAGGATATTCTAAGAATAGCAAAGCTTACAGAGACTTTAATCTTAGAACCAGAACTATTCAAGAATCTGTCAATGTTGTGTTTGATGATTCATCCAATATTGCTAGTAAAAAGATGAAAGATGATATCTCTGACTTGGCTGAAATTGCAGAACTAGTGAACAATATTGAGCCGAATCTATTAATTTTGTGTTTAATGATTCATATATTGCAGGTAAAAGGATGGAAGATGATATCTCTGATCTGGTTAAATTATAGAACCAATGAACAATGTTGAACCAAATGTGATCACATCGACTACAACATTCAGTGTTGATTCAGAAAAAGATGAGAACAAACTCCACTTAACCCGAGAAATACTCTTGCTCACAGATATAAAAAGAATCACCATTCATCACAGATCATTGGTGAGTCCTCTGAAGGTGTTCAAACTAGAAGAAAAGGTAAATTTATAGATGTAGTACGATCGGTTTGCATGTTTAACATATGCAATCAGGTATGTGTCCTGAATGTTTAAAAGATGAATGTTGGATTGAGGCTGCGTAGGATGAACTTGAACAATTCACTAGGAATGATGTTTGGAGTCTAGTACCTATGCCTACAAACACTAATGTGATTGGAACAAAGTGGATTTTCAAGAACAAAACTGATGAATCTGGTAACGTAGTAAGAAACAAAGCTAGACTTGTTGCACAAGGATACATTTAGATTGAAGGAATAGATTTTGATGAAATATTTGCACCCGTAGCCAGAATAGAGTCTATTAGGCTTCTTTTAGCTACACTACAAGAAATTTCACAAATGGCGACGACTAAATTCGTCATAAAATTATCATTTTTCATCACAAAAAGTATTTGATGACAAATTTTTAACGTCACAAAAATCGTCATTGTATGTGCGTCGTATTAGGTATATACGACGCTATTTAAATTCGTCATCAGTTGTTACCTTTTAATGACAGAAATATTGATCGTCACTATATGACATTACCTATAGTGACACATAAGTTGTCACATTATTCATCTCATTTTCGTTACTAAATGTGATGTTTCGTCACTAAAAATTAACTTTGACGTGACGGTTTCATTTATTGTCACTAAATTATACATTTTTTGTGACGATTATCCTCTTATTATCAACTTTCGTAAATTATTCGTGACATTTTCATTGTCATAGTTTTCCTAATTATTTTATCATAAAAAGATACAAAATTAGTGACAAGAAAAAAAAAAACGTCATCATATATATTTAAATATAATGACAATATAATTCATCATCAAATAATAAAATTTAGTGACATAATATTTACTCATTAAAGACAACATACTTTTGTCATAATAATAATATTAACGGTGAAAATCAAATTCGACATTAAAAGTTTTGAATACAATGACGACGATAATAATATAATAATTAATAATATTGTATAACAAATTTTATTTAAATATATTTTTAATTAGTGATATAATGACAAAATATGCTGTCACATTAAAATTAATTTATTTGTCGCATTATTGTTTATTACTATATGGTGACCATAACGTATAATGTACGAGATAAATACTTTAATGACATTATTAATAATGAAATGATTATATTTGATAGCGAATTAAAATTTAAAATATGTAAACTTACACGAATCAGTTATAAATCCAGTAAATACAAGTTGATCTGGAGTATTATTCTTATTGGAACTCGAAGAATAAGCAAAACATAACGTTAGCAAACCAAAGATTATTCAAAAGCAATGGACAAATACAACTTTAAAAATAAATTATATAATCTACAAATATGTCGATAAAGAAAATTTCAACACTTCACAACTGAGCTACAATGATTTACTATGGTAACACCATCCTTGTCAAGAAATGAGAAAGTTAAATTGAGAAACTAATGATGAGAAGGCTCTGTATACTAGCCTAAAATTTTGTATCAAATGAAATGAAATATACTTGTATGCAATCTTGGGCACGTTCCATTAAAGCTCACCTCACATTTTTAATTTGGTAATCTATAAGTTGTTAAGTTGTAAATCACGTACACCATTGAAACAACAATAATCTGTAACAAATAACAATGTCATTAGAACCTTATATATCTGGGCATATTGACCATAAAAAATCATATATTACATGAATTGTGAATATATCACAAATACAAATCATCGAGAATCTTCAAATAGCCCAAATTGTAAACTAATCTATCAGTGGCATGAGAAAAATACCTTGACTATAGCTCTTTGACTCTTTTCAAACCCTCGTGATGTTAAACAATCAGTGGCAAGTTTATTTAATACTATCATAGTGCAAGGTAGCAGAATAATAAAAATAATTATTTGTGCAGCAAAGGTTACCAGAAATGAATATACATAAGGTAGATGTTTCTAATGAAAGGCAATATAATTTTTGTTCCACAGACTGATATTACATGTCTAAGTATATTCCTGAAAATTACAAAACATGGCATTATTATTAACACCAAAATACTTGAAGCAAGATGTAAGGAACACATATCAATTATCAACACGTCAAACTAATGGCTAACGTAGGATTATAATCCTTAATGATCGGTATTAAACCTGAACACAGAGACACAACTAGAAGCATGATGAATGGTAAGATCGCATATCTTTTAACTGACTTCAATTTTTAAGTTTAATCAAATAAACAAACATGGTGTATTAATGTTTGTTTTCCATCCTAGGACAATAGCAAGATGTGACTATTAAGAAATTTGGTGAAGATGAAACAAAGAAGTTGGGTGGTCAAATTCACATATCTAAGGAATACATTGCTACAGATGAAAGTCGGGTGTACAAGAACTTTTTTGCTTGAATTCTAATTATTATTTATCTTTTTTTTAATACTACAAATTATTTTCCCATGTTTCACCAACAACTATATAATTACAACCGCTATAGGGATTCCTCAAATGATTCTTATAGACAGAAGACAAGTAATGAACCCAATTCATAAGACACAATTGCAAGATTAAAAAAAAGAAATTAAGAATTAATAAAGCTACTGAATTTCAGCTAGAAAAGCTGAGAATGAGAGAAACACAATCTCAGAATCTGAGTCTCCATAGTTATACAACTAATTTTAAATAGATTCTTGTGTTTATTATTGGAGGAGTGTGGTATCTTATTATCTACTCTTTATAAGAATGCATTCACAGAAACAAAAGCAAGAACACAAGCAATAAAATCATTACAGAACAAGGCAACATAAGCTACATAAGAGAACATAGCAACATGATCTATTTAAAGTAAATTATAATAGCTTTTGACTTTTCATAGAACAAGGTAAAAAAAAAAGGGAAAATAGATTTTTTTGTCCGCTAACTTTGCCAAAATTTGAATTTAGTCCTTAAGTTTTTCACTTTTTGAAAATCGTCCATTATATTTGCATAATTTTGAAAATCGTCCATTATATTTGAAAATTTTGAAAATCGTCCATCATGTTTACCAAGTTCAACAAAATCGTCCGTTTCAACAGGTCATTAGCAGGTTATTCTAAAAAATAAAAATAAAAAAATATGTAAATGTAAAATATATATATATATATATATATATATATATATACTATTTTTAAAAAAATAGTCTCAACTAAGAATTTATATTATACTCTCTCCGTCCGCCCAAAAGAGGGCATTTTGCTTTTGTGCACGTTGATTAAGAAGTATTGTTATTTAATGTGTAGTGGGTAGTTGTATTAGTGGGAGTGTGGATCCCATATTTTAATTGTATTAGTGGGCGTGTGTGGATCTCATGTGTGTAAAAAAGGAAGTGACCCTCTTTGGAACAGACGACCAAAATGGAAAAAAGTCTCTCTTTCGAGCGGACGGAGGAAATATCAATATTTAGTCAAATTTGCTCCACTTTAGTAATGAGATTAATATTGTTTGTTTGGTATACGGAAGTGAAAAATAAAAAGTGAGATAAAATTGATTAAATAAAAATATGATATAGATTAATTGGGATGAAAATATTCAAATGACCTGACATAGCAGGTCAAAGGACCAAAATATTGAATTTTATGAAATTAATGGACTAATTTCAAAATTGTTATAAAATTAATGGACTAATTTCAAAATTAAAAAAATTAATGGACTAATTTCAAAATGGATGAAAGTTAGCTGACGAAAAAATTTATTTTCCCAAAAAGAAACAGTGGGATTTAGAATTTGTACAAGACATGGAAAATGTACCATCAAAGAATGAATGTGAATCATGATTTGGCACTTACCACAAGAAAGCAAATATTATGTATCATTGTGCAAATGAGCAACTTGAAGAAGAGAATGAGTAACACACTTGAAGTTTGATTAAAATTTTTAACAAGAATACTATAATCTAAATAAATAAATAAAAATATGAGTCAACTATGGTTATATAAATAGCGATCAACAATTTTGTTGATTAACTAAAATATGATCACAAATTTTGCCAATTAACTGGGCAAGTAAATTTCTTGCTCTTGTTTTGTTATTGGAACACCTATTTTTGTTAGTTGTTGGATATGCTTTATGCTTAGGACATATAATAAGTTCAAATATCTTAGGTAATGTTTTAACTCATATCTTACAAGTTAAGACTTCTAAAATGTCACTAATTCTTGTTCAGAATCTAAAGTATAGAATTAAAAATCAGGAATAAAATCTTCATTCTAGACTATTACAAACTCAAATGTAAGATCTAGAACTATCATTGGATTAATAATACAGAAAAAAGGTGAAAATGATAATGAAAATGGCTTCACATGGGCATCTAAATCCTTTCATCAATCATAGGTGAAAATCTCTCAATATCTAATCTGTCGCTAATGTTGAAGGGATTAACTGAACTTGAAATTAATACAGTTAAAAATTATATAAATCTAGATTGATATAATCCATCCTTACACCATTAAAAATCTGAAAAATTATAAGAAACAACAATTACTTCGAGAGAGGGAGGGATACGGCGAGAGGGAGGTGAAGAGATTAAGAGGGGGCTAGGGTATTTATTTTAATATTTTATAATGATCAACTATCATTTCTTCTCTAAAATGTGTATATTTTTTAATTTTCTTTTTCCAGTGTTGGTCTCATCGATAAGATTTTATTTTAGTATCCTTTGATTGAAAAAATCTCCCTTGAATTTAATCCGACAAAAAAATCATTCTTTATTAGTAAAATTAAATAAAAGGCAATGACTAGCATATGCCTTATTTTTCAAAATGGGTATGGGTTAGCCCATAATTTTAAAATTGGGTCATACCACACAACGCTTTAATTGAAGTTTTCTTCCATTTTCTTTTCACGCGAATCTGCAATTCTTCTCTCGTCACTCTTCAACCACGATTATGTGTAGATGTTAATATTGGGGCGGCTCTCCGGCGGCGTCGAGGTTGGCCTGTATTTATTGTTGGCGGCGGCGAGACCGGGAGAGGCAGTTCTGTTAATGTGGATTGAGAAGGATGTTTTCTATGACCGAGTGGAACAATAGACAGTTCTGAAACAAGCCAGAGGACTTTCAATTTTGCAACCAAATCAGAAGAGGACATGGGCTTTGGGCTTGTTTCAATTTGGGGGAAAAGTGAGTGGTATGTGTGGGTGATATGGAAGAGTTGCCGGGAGCTTTGGGTAACGAGTGCCAGCTTGGCTTTGAGATTGGGACAAGCCGTTTTAGCTGTTGCTTCATTGCTCTTCATGTGTTTGGATATTCAATTCTACAGTTATACTGCTTTCTGGTGATTCACTCTTTCCCTTTTTTCTTTGGTTTAATTTTGTTATTTGGTGCTGGTTAAATGTTATTTATAATTCAAACTGCCCCTTTTCCTTATTTATGAGTGTGATTCCTTCTATTGTATTGTATTACAGGAATGATTACAGTTTTCTTATTTGAGATGAAGTATTTTAGAGGTTTGGTGATTCCAATTCACAGTAAAAGTATGTTTTTGGTCTTGTTGGCATAAAATAATTGGCGTGACATATTTTGAGGGGCATTATAAAAATTCAGAATTAGGGGGAAAAACGAATGGAGAGAGAAGAGAGAAGAGAGAGAGAGAGAGAGAGAGAGAGTTTTAGGACTTTAAAACGAAGAAATAGATTGAAGGATGAGTGTTTTAGTTTTCTGCAGTTCACTTATAATATGGTTTGTGAATTAGTATTCCATATTTCTAATCGATGGAATTCAAGAACATAAACATATTGCATTACTTTTAGTCCATTTAATCATGATCGAGTACATGGTGCAATACTTGATGATCTGATAGTTTTTTTAACTTAGACTTAAATTTTTGGGATACATGTTAATTTTTTTTTATCATGAACAGAACATTTGCCAAGATTCATTGATGGGTCTTTCTATGTAACCTTTAATGGGTGCTCTGAAGAAGGCTATTTAGGAATAAATCCGAGTGTAGTTCACTTTTGCTGCTTTTTAATTGAATTTTCCATTTGTTTAAAGGTATGAAGTCATGTAACATGGAGTTGAAGCCGTGTTGTTCTAAAAGAAGATATGGAGTGGTGGTGGCTATTCATTCTATTTTGTTTTGTTTATGTTAACTTGTATTTACTACGGTTTTTTATTTTTTATTTTGTTAAATTAAGTTACTCTTTATAATAATTTGGATTACTCTTTATAGTAATTTAGATTATTCTTTAATTTGATATTATAATTTCAAATAATAAAGTCATGTAATGCACAACGTTTTTTTTTTTTAAATTATGTTACTCTTTATAATAATTTGGGTTACTATTTATAGTAATTTGGATTACTCTTTAATTTGAGATTATAATTTCAGATAACAAAGTCATGTAATGATTTTTTTTTGTTTAATTAAGTTACTCTTTATAATAATTTGAATTACTCTTTATAGTAATTTGGATTACTCTTTAATTTGAAATTATAATTGCAGATAATAAATTCATGTAATGTATAATGATTTTTTATTTTTTTGTTAAATTAGGTTAATCTTTATTATAATTTAGGTTACTCTTTATAGTAATTTGGATTACTCTTTAATTTGATATTATAATTTCAGATAATAGAGTCATGTAATGTACAACAATTTTTTAATTTTTTGTTAAATTAGGTTACTTCTTATAATAATTTGGGTTACTCTTTATAGTAATTTGGATTACACTTTAATTTGAGATTATAATTTCAGATAATAAAGTCATATAATGAAATTAAGTTAGGCTACTATATAATTTGAGATTGTGATGGTCAATATCTTTTAGTTACTCCTTTCTATTATTTTGATCACTCTTTGTAATTAATAAGATTGCTCTTTGATTTGAAATTCTAATTTTTGAAAATTATATTACTATGCAGAAATTATTAAATTACTCTTTGTAATTAATAGAATATTCTAAATTTTTAAAATGAAGCCATTTATGGTGAAGAATTAAATTGTATGCGAAGTTGATAGATCATTTTATAGAAATAATTAGAGTACTTTTTCAAATTAATTAGATCACTCTTTTACGTATAAAGAGCAGCGTATCCACAATGTCGGTTAATCAACCTACTTTTACCTTATCAATAGCTCCGATATTTTTTATTATTTGAAAACACAGATATAATACAACTAAGCATAAAATCAAATCCAGAACTCTCATCCCAATGTTACATTCCATTCAAATGAAGAAAATTCATTCTCATAAAGGATGATCAATTTCCTAATCTGTAAACCAAAAATAAGATAAATTTAAATTAAAACTATCCTCATCTTATTACACACACCCAACAAACAAAAACAACTAAAGATAAACGCCTATTGCTCTCTCTACTTCACTTCGTCCTCATCCTTTTCTCCTCACCCTCTTCCTCTTTCTTGTCCTCATTTCCATTATCGCCGTTGTCATCCTCGGAAAGAAACAACAATCTGTAGCATGCAATTTGGTTTTAACAACAGGTAGTAAGCATTAAGTACAATAAAATAAGATCATTTGCCTAAAACCTAGAAAATCATTTTCATAAAGGAATTCATAAATGAAACTGCCTACTACAAACATCATCTAAAAAAAAAGTCACCAATTTTTTATTCGAAGTGCAAGAAGCTTGAAAAAAATGAAATGCTCTGTTAACTATTTGCAACATGGGCCATTAATTTGATGATATTGAAAACTCAGCTAGATTAACAAATCCAGATATGTCAATTAAACACATGTGGAAGAACGTCAAGCACATGAAGAACTTGTAATTAGCAAATGGCTTTTACATATTACAACAAAAGAAGCAATATAAGGCTCATAGATTTAGGCATAAACAGGAAACTTCCACTCCAAACTTCAACTGTATATGGATCCTATGTCGATTCCATTACACATATATATATGGATTAATACAATGACATATACTCCCTTGTCCCAAGATGTATTTTACCTATTTTTTTGTGTGGAGTGTGAGATGACTTTTTTAACTTTGACAGTGCGAAATTAGAGGGCTATTAAAATTAATCAAATCAACATTCTTTACCTCACAAATGTAAATATTTTACAATTGTTTCTAACCACGTTTCTTAGCCCCCTGAAAACCATATGGTTATAACACTTCAATTGTTCATGCTTGTGAAACGTACAAGAAATGCTTAATTAACACACCAACAAGTTATAAGATTTTAGAAGAAAAGAATAAATTACGCCCAAAAAATCACCATAAGTAAGACGCCCATATGCATAACATTCAAAACGTTTCCAAAACTCATAGTTTCAAGAGACAAAATAGAAATAGAATTACGAAGACACTGCTGAATTTATCATCTCATATGTTTGTACGATTTTGATAATTAGTACCTGGCGGAATACTGTAATTTCAAGAGAATCTTCATAGCCATGAGGCCTTCGAGCGCGGTCGGAGTTGTCGAAAACAACAGAAACAATTGCCTTGGTAATTCCAGCTTGCCTTGTAGACCAGCTTCTGTAGATTAGAAGCCCTAACTTGCTGGAAATTGGCCCCTAACACAAAGCATATAGAATCGTTGAGTAGAGATTGGAAGGAATTGGGAAGCAAAAGAGAAAAAGAATTTAATTCTCTCCAGATTCTACTCCCAATATTGAAACCTAAACCTTCACTAAGGCACTGCACACCTCATTCGTTGCTGCAGATTCGAGGAATTGCTGTTTCCTCTTCCCGATACGATATCGGTTCACACTCCCATGATTTCTAGCACATCGGAGAACGATTCTCTCGTCTCCAAGAAGCGCCAGACTGCTCCTCCAACCGACAGATTAGCAGCGAAGGTGGGAAGGGGGTGACGAGGACAGTAGATGGATTTCGGGCGTTGGCGTGAGGAAGATAGAGCTTTTTGGGGGTGTTGTCCATATCTTAAATTCAACTTAATAGCCGTTGGAATAAGAGAATCTGGTTCCATCAAATAATATTTGGTAGGACTGGTCCGAAGTCGCTTTCTAATAATAATAATAATAATAATGATAATAATTATTTAATTATTATTATTATTTAAAAGAAAATATATAGATTGAACACTTATTTCAATTTTTTCTATTATTTATAAATCAATATTAACTTTTATCATTTATATAGTAATTTTTTTACATGTAAATTTATAAATTGACTATAAAAGTCGTATTGGAGAATTATAAATATATATAAAAAAAATACTCTTAGGTACACACTTTGTATCCATAATTACTTTGAGATACATTAATTTAAAAAAATTACTCTCACATACAAAATATTAAATTAAAATACCAAATATAACCCTAAACCCATACACTTTTAAACCACAAACCCTAAACCCCTCACCCATCCACCACCGCCGGCCGGTCGCCGGATCTTTTTTACTGCACACGAATTTTTATGCTGCACACAAACATTTATGTACAACACATTGTAAGGGTAATATTGGAATATCACTATATATTTTTGTAGTTAGTAGTAATATTTTTGTATGTTTGTATCTCATAGTAATAAAGAAATTTTTAATGTACCTAGTAGTAAGTACCCATAAAAAATAATTAAAATATTTTTATTAAGTATTTTTTATTACTGGCTAATAATTAGTACAAACATCATTACAAAAATATTCGTTGAAAATAAAAATTTTATAGCGGAGGAAATAGTAATTAACCAATTTAAATTTAAAAATAAAAAAAGGATGGAGTATTAATCCCATTAATTAATAAATGCATAGGTTAATAATAATAATAGTAATAATAATAATAATAATAATTAAAAATATGAAATAAGTAGTGTATCAAATTGCAAAAATAAAATTTGTGATAGAATTGAAAATATTAAATTGGTGTATTGAATTGACAAAAATAAAAGATCGTGATAGAATTGAAAATATTAAATAAATCGTGTATTGAATTGACAAAAATAAGATCGTGATAGAATTGAAAATATTAAATAGATTGTGTATTGAATTGACAAAAATAAAAGATCGTAATAAATTTGAAAACCCCAATAAGATGGTGAATTTTTTAGGAATTAACTATTATTATTATATAATTATTGTTATTATTATTATTTCTTACCAACATCTCTCACCCTTCTTAATAATTACCAAAGAACAGGGAGATGTTGATTAATAATGCAGTCACGCACAGACTTCCTTCAACATTCATCATTCCTTCGATGGTGAACGTGTGGTGATGGTGGCGAGTGGTGGACAACAAATTTGTAGTGGTGAAGGAGATGAACGACGAATGTGGTGGACGACAAATCTGTGGTGGTGCTTGACCGACATGAAATTTACTTAAAATTTTAGGCTTAATTTCATGAATTTATTAGGATTTATGTGACTTAACTTCAATAATAAGCACATTTTTCATGAAAATACTACTAATTGCTTGATTATTTGAAAAAAAAAGGGTATGTTTGTTGGTTTTTTAAAAAAAATGGTGGTTGTGATAAAAATGAATTTTAGAAGTAAAGAGAAATATGTAGAAAAAAACGACACTCAATTTGGAGTTAAAAAAAAGAGAGAATGGCCAAAATAATTAACTCGGGCCTACGAAAGGTAAAGTTAGGCCCGTTCCGGATCAGAAACGCGAATTTGCACCAGCGAAAAGGTGTGTTCGTAACTCGTGCCGAGTTGGCGCTGAGTTGAGCCGCTGGAAATGGGTTAGGTGCGCACATGAGCTAGGCCTTGCTGGATTAGGCTGCTGTTTCCTTATTATTTAATTATAAAAATAGAGCATCGTGGTCGGGGTAAGAACCCTCGATCTACTTGGGTGCATGCATGAGGATGAGGCTACAACTTGAACACTTGTATTTAGGTGTTACATCTCATCCGAAAAGGAGAAGGATGTGCGGAGGTCGGGAATCGAATCGGTGATCTCGCGCATGATGGGCCACGCTTTACCGTTTGGGATAGACTGTTGGGCATGAGAAATAAATATAGAAAAATATTTGCCAGCGAAATTTGAACCCATGACCCTTAGCCCTGTGACTAGTCTTCTCTCTAGTCCCAATATATTCCTATTTTTGTTCCACAAAACCTATTATCCCACATTGTTCACACACCATATAAATACCCACTTTTAGAAAAGCTAAGCTATCATCAATCACTATTCATTCTTCATCCAATTTAAATTCATATTTTTAAATCAGATTTTTGAAGAGCTTTTTAAAGAGAGTTCTCCATAGTAGTTCTTCCTCCACTTTTTGGGAGAGGAATTCTTTTCTTTTATGTAATTTCAATTTCTAGATTAGGATTTTTATCTTTCCAAGAAGTTGGAGACATCAAAGAATGAATGAGCCATGGTGAATGTAAAACTTTATTTGGTAAAATCTAATCCTACTTATTATCTATCTCTCTTCTCTCTACTTTTTATTTTCTATGCTTTGGTTGTTGACTGATTTGATGGTAGTTTAATGCCTTAATTGAATTTCTGGCTTTGATTAGAGGTTTCATTTAGAAATTTGTATGCCTTATGATTATATGAGACTTATACCTTTAATATTAGTTCAATTGTGATTAGGTTGTGTATTGTGTATCAACATGTCTTTTCGTTGTTTTCACCTTAGTTGTTTTGTATGATTATTATATGTTAATTTTTTTTTCCATTTATTACATGAGGATTAATATAAGTTGACATCTGCCCAAGACCAACTTATGTTTAGAAATACATAAATGAGCACTAGCAACATTCATTCGTGTGATAATCGAACTAGTGAAAGGAACCAAGCTAATGGGAACAGTACTTAGAAAGGGAACATAGGCAAACGTCCCTACCTCTTAGAGAAAATTCTACCGATAATATCTCTAGTTGATATATTAATAGTGGTAAGTGTTGAGCGTTTTCCTACACATTAATAATCCCCAAGTATCAAGAATATCAGTTGTAGTGGCAAGCGACCAAGTTTAGTTATCGAACCCATGAAATAGTTAATTATTTACTTCTTAAAATTACTAAATTAATCAAGACAAGTAACCAATTTCTAGTTGTTGTAAATTAATTATCTAAATAAATGAATATAATAAATACTTATTAAATAAAATCACAGAAGAACAAATTCAAGATTTAATCAAGAGAAAATCAACAGTTTTAAGGCAATCCGGTATAGACTAATCAATCTGAATTCCTAGACTTCCAATTGTTCATTCATGCAGACTTTATGAAAACACACCACATAACCCTATTTTCTCACCGGATATAATCCGATTCAAAACTAACAATATGATCTGGTTATAATCCTCAAGTGCATGAATATTTCCAAGGCCCCTTCCTAGATACTAACAAGGCAAACATAATACCTCCGGAGGACAAGTTTGACTAACAAGAATTTTTTGAAAGTACTACAAAGCTCTATTCACTTCCTACTTGAATGTCTAATTGCATTGTTCTACTAAACAGTTCAAGCATTTGATTTACCAGTTCTTAGAATTAACGTGTTTATAGCGGAACTACCTTAATTACTAACAAATAGACAATTCAATTTACGAACACTCACAAGCTAATATAATAAATCAAGCATTATAGCGGATGTCATGAATTTTCTATGAAGACGTTACGAAGCATGATTTCAGAGTCTCAAGACAAATCAAATAAACCAAAATAATAATCCACATGAATTCACAAATTCAGTCTAGTTCATCAAATCAATTACATCTATCCTACATACTTTAAAACTGTAAACGAAATTAGCCCATGGGATTACAAGCAACTCCCATGGCTATTGAATTCATACCAAAAGTCTTGACAAATATAAAGATAAGAAAGAAATATAAAAACCCTAGTGTCGGTGTTGTCTCAGATTTCTTCTCCGTCTGTCTGTTTGACTGATCTCCCTCTTAAATAACACTTGAATTTCCTTCAGTGTGGATGGATGATGGGATGGATGTGAATGAAGTAAAAGAAAAATGGATGGGGAAGGATGTAGAGAATACGATGGACCGATTCTTTTGATGTTTGGAATTAGGGATCTCTCTTTTTCCTTTCTTTTCGAACCCATTCATAGATGTAGGACTCCAAAAATGCTTTTTTTTCCAAGTTTTTGTCCCTCACACACCTCCACACAGAAGCGGTGTAAAAAAATGAAATTTAGGTCTAAAAACACCCCATCTCAGAAATTAGCTCGACCACTCTAGGTGCAGCTCAACCCAAGCTGGTCCCGAGCGATTTCCCGAGATGCGCGGGCTAGCGCGCGCGGCCTCACTATTTAGAGCATAACTTCTTCATATGAACTTCAATTTGAGTAATTTTTGTTCCAAAATAATCCTCTCTTCTGTGGATTTATAACCATATATCAAATTATCAATTTTCACTTCTACACAGACATCGAAAAATTATACAATGTGGACATGATTTTTTCAGTATTCCTTCACAGTGATCACTCTTCATTCCAACTTTGAATTTTTGATCATTTTTCCACCTAAAATACAATAAAACACCTCGAATACAACTCTTTTACAAATATATGCAAGTGACTTATGCTAATAAATAATATAATTCTCACAAAAAGCGTTAAATTGGATACTAAAATACGCTGATTTTCACTCTCAAAAGTAAGTACCTATTGGGAATTGAGAATATTTGAATTGATCATATGTGCTATTTTAACTTGCAACCTTCTCCCTTTAACTATAGGGATTAGTTGTAGGTATGAATTTGAGATCGTCGTTGCTATGATATAACTTTAAAATGGAAATTAATTAAAGGTGTTGGATATTTGATATGCATCATGATAATTCCTTTGCATAACTTTTATTTTAAAAAATCTAACAATATTATAATTAGATTCATTTTATTTCATTTTTGTTGTTTTTATTCCTTATCCTCCCTTATAGGTTATCCAAACTAATCATAAGACTATACTTGAAGGCCACGAATTCTAAATTTTCATGGATTGATGATTAAATATGGTTGTCCATGCCTACAATGATAATAGTACACTTACTCTTTAATTGGCATAAAGAAAATAGCGATCAGTGGTGGAAATAAATGATAGGTCTGTGGTGGTGGTGGACGTCAAATGTGGTGGTGGCGGCAAGTGGTGGATTGAAGATCTGTAGTGGTGAAAAAGATCAATGACGAACGTGTTAGATGACATATCTACGGTTGTGGTGTACGACGAATGTGGTGGAGATGAACGATAGATCTGTAGTGATGGACGACGAATATGATGGAAATGCACGAAAAATCTATGGTGATGGCGATGACTGGTGGACAATAGATCTTTCACCCTACCGCAGTTGTGGTTCCAACATCAATTTGCGGTGGCAGCAGCGTATGTGTTCCAGGTAAGTGGTGAGGCGGGACTGGATCTATATTGGTGTGCGAACCTCGACGACTAACTTGGTAGCGCACGCTTAGACCTCAATAATGGTAGCAGTTCTGGAGTTCGAAGACTTGTAGCGAATGGTGTGATGATGAAGAGGTGATAAATCTCACTGGCGTGGTGATGTTATGACGGTGCTTGGCTAGGCTTGATGGCGGAGTGTCTTTTTCAGATTTTACTAAATGGGGTACTTACTAGTAGGTACAAAATTCATTTTTAAATTACTATGAGATACACACATTCAAAATAATTACTAATAACTACTCCCTCCGTCCCATAAAAAGAGTTACATTTACTGTTTGCATGGAGATTAAAAAATATAATATTTTAATGTATAGTGAGTTAAGATATATAATAATTTAATGTATAATGGATAGTTGTATTTGTATTGTGTATGGGTCCCATGAAGATAAAGTGATTGATTTATGTGGATTCCATCTACTTAAAAAGAAAATATAACTCTTGTAGCGGGACGCCCTAATTAATAAAATATAACTCTTGTGGCGGGACGGAGGGAGTACATTATTTTAACATGTAATACCAATAATATCCCCAAGACATCGTATGTAAAGCGTAGACATTATGTGTAGAGTATGTGCAGCATAGGCATTGATTGGCGCTATTTTCACCTAGATTTTAGTATTTTTTTTATGTCCATTTTCGTAATTTTTTATCCGTATTTGTGAATTATTTGGTTGTATTTTGTGTTTTTATGGAAATGTGTGTGAATGAGCTTAAACCTAAGATTTTCACTTTTATTGGATGCTAGATATGATAAGGAAGGCATAGGAAAAAGCAGATCTAAATTCAGAGTTGAAACGAGGGAGAACGGGTAAAAACGGAAGAAGTAAAATAGGACGTGCACCTACACGGGCCGTGTACGGAACACGGCCCTGTAAGAAGTGACCGTGTGCGGATGCCAGAAGAACCAACTCGGTCATCCCTGTGGCCGAGTGCAGGACACGGACCGTGTGCAGAAACACGGGCCGTGCACCAAGCACGGCCCTGTAAGAGAGGGCCGTGCGACAATGTCAGAAAACACAACACGGCCACCCCTGTGGCCGTGTACTGCGCACGAGCCGTGTGCTATCCAGAGCTCACCGTTGACTAGAAGCCCTAGACACGACTCGGGCCGTGTTACAGCACACGAGCCGTGTAGGTGTCAAAACTGCTGAAATTTCCAGAAACTTCTAGAAGCTTCCCAAGGTGTATAAATACCCATTTATTCAACAATTTAGCGGAGATCCGAAATTCCACCCTTCTACACACACCTCACACACCATTTCTTCCATTTTCCACCATCATCTTCATCCATTCTCCATCCCTTCCATTTGGGTGTTGAAGATCTCAAGATATCAAGAGCTAGAGTTGGAGATCCATCAGTATTGAAGATTCTCTACAAGAAATTGCTAGGGAAGATTCACATCTCTTTTGATTTTCTTTTGGATCTAAGACTATGGGTATATGTAATGAATCATTTATGTGTTTTGTTACCTTTATCATGTTAGGCTAATCCCTCTAGTGGGATTAGGAACATGAAGATTTGTATTATCATGTGGATTAAATTGGTTTTTGATTTAATTGATGTTGATTTCTATTCATGGAGTTTAATTGTCTTGATGTTGTGATGGCATGATTTGTTATTCATAATTGATTATTGGTTTAATGGATTGTTGATCAATGAATTGATTTATGGTGATTAATTGCTATCATAATGTTCATGTATGTATTGCTTGGAGTGAGATGGAAACGACCCTTTATAGTATTAAGAAGGCATGATTAGACATCGAGTTTGGGTTTGACCGAAAGGATATTTGAATTCGATGAGGAGAACCAATCCATTCGTTGGCCTTAGTACACAAAAAGGGAGAGTTTACTCTAACTAGTACCTAGATGGAAGGGGTTAATGTTGGGCTTTGATCTTAAGTGCTTTTGGGAGTCTAAAATGGACCAACAACCTTTGTAACCCGAAAGGGAGCTTAGGATATAATCGAGATCACCCTTAGTCTACATCAATTAAGTTGGATTCCTTTTGCATGATAGTATGAATTTAGTATGCTTGGATGTTTCGAATCCCATGTTTTTCATCCTTGAACTTTAACATCTATCCTCTTTTATTTTCATTCATCTTCACTTGTCGTTTCTCTTATTTGCTATTTGTATTTACTTGCTACTTGCTTAAGTGGTTAATCAATCTCAAAACCCCCTATCATCTTTACAAAAACGACATGAACATGAGCTCACGTATTTTGCTAGTCCGAACATAACTTCTTTGTGGATTGATAATTTTTCTTGAGATATACTACTACAACGATCGAGTATTCTTGCTCGTGAGTGCTACAAAAATAGGCAAACAAGAAAATGGCGCCGTTGCCAAAGGGGAGTTTGACGGACTAGTCGAGTCCTGTGTTATTGTTTTAGTTGTTCTTGATAAGGATACTTTTTATTTTATTTTTACTTTGTTTACTATTGTTGTTTGTGGTCTCACTCTTTGAATTTTCGTAGGTGTTTTATGATCACAAGATCAAAGGGAAATCAATCGATCATTCCTTTGAATTTGGAGATAGAAAAGACCGCGCGACAAAGGAAGCGAGAGAGACGAAGAGCTAAAAAAGGAACAAATATGGAGAATCAACGTGGAGAGAATGCTAATTATAACCCACTCCAAGAACCTTTACAAGATCAAAGGGGGGTACAAGAAGGAGTGCAAGAGAATCAAGCGGAGATAATGAGGAATTTCTTTGCTCAAAATCAAGAGTATATGCAATTGCTTGCCAATCAAGAAGCTCAAAGGATACTTCAACAACAAGAGTTGCCAAGGCCTAGAGCAATTCGAGATTACTTCCAACCGAGAGCCGTGCACAATGTGGTTCCTCTAGTTCAAGCCAATGATTATGAAATTAAGACCGGATTGATCAACATGGTCAAAGCAAATCAGTTTGGGGGAGGTCCTCTTGAAGACCCGAACACTCATCTATCTACTTTCTTGGAGGTTGCAAATACCGTCAAGATGAAGGGAGTGTCGGATGATGCTATTCGAATGAGGTTGTTCTCTTTTTCCTTAAGAGACAAGGCTAAAGCATGGTATAATACAATTCCTTTGGGAAGTTGTAATACATGGGAAGATCTTGAGCAAAGGTTCCTAAACAAGTACTTTCCTCCTTCAAAGACTCTCCAATTGAAAAGCCTTATCACTCAATTTAGGTAACTTTTGGATGAAAGTTTTTATGAAGCATGGGAACGCTACAAAGAGATGCTCCGAAAGTGTCCTCAACATGATTTTCATGAGAATCAACAAGTGGCTTTCTTTTATCAAGGGTTGAATCAACAAAATCGGATGCATGTAGATGCCTCATCCGGAGGGTCTATATTTGGAGTGGAAGCTATGAAAGCCATGGATATTTTTGAAGACATTGCAATGAATGCTTATCAATGGCCTTCCGAGCGAATATTGGGTGGTTATGCATACGGAAAGGTGGCTCTAGTGAAAAGTGTGAACAAAGTGAAGAGTGATGTGTTTCAAAGTGAAGGAATGAAAAAATTCAATGAGAGTATCCAAGCTTTAACAAAGCAATTGAATTTGATCACTCAAGGAGTAAGTCAAGGGGGAAGCACAAGTTCTATGGTGAATGATGAGAGCAATGTTATGCAAAGTGTAGAGGATGTTGCCTATTTAGATAGGAGAAATTACCAAGGGAATTTCCATCATCAAGGGAATTTCCAAGGTAATTATCCTTCTAACCAAGGTAATTTTCAAGGAGGATATCAAGGGCAAGCTCGGGGAAGTAATTTCAATCAATCAAGTGGAGGTTATCAAGCTCCGAGGAAGCATGAAAATCTTTCTTACTCCAATACTCAAGCCGCCGTGGCACTTCCTCAAGGAATGGATCCGAGTGCTAAACCGCCCAATGGAGAAGGTAAATCATCGGTGGAAGAGACATTGCTAGCATTCATGAAAGATACAAGAGCTTATATGGAAAAGAGAGATGCTAAGCTTGAATCTCAAATGGAAAAGAGGGAGGCAAAGCTTGAGGCTAGAATGGAGGAAAATGAGAAGAAATCCGATAATAGGATGAGAGCTTTTGAGTATCAAATAAGACAAATTGCTTCTTCCGTGGGATTTCAACACCAACAAGGAAAGTTTCCATCTACCACGGTAACTAATCCTAAAGAAGATTGCAAAGCTATCACTCTTAGAAGTGGAAAAGAGTATGAGGAACCTCCTATGCCTAAAGAAGATAGTATTGTCATTGAAAGGGAAGTGGAAAGAAAGGTTGAAGAAGGGTTGGTGCAAGAAGAGATTAAAATGGAGGAAGTAAGCAAGAAAAAAGAAATTGTTGAGCAAAAGAAAGATGAAGAGAAGATAGAGAGAATTCCAAAGTGGAAGAAGGCAAAGGAGTTAAGGGAAAAGGAAGTTGAAGTTGAAAGAGATAGTTGGGGAATACCAAAGACTCAAGTACCGGTTCCTTTTCCTCAAAGGTTCTTGAAGAAGGGTTTGGATGAGAGGTTCAAAAAGTTTCTTGAAATCTTCAAGAAGATTCAAATCAATATCCCTTTCGCCGATGCTTTGGATCAAATGCCTCATTATGCTCGTTTCTTAAAGGACATCATGGGAAAGAAAAGAAGTCTTGTGGAAAATAAAACAGTTAATTTAACCGAAGAGTGTAGTGCCATTCTACAACGGAAACTTCCTCAAAAATTGAAGGATCCGGGTAGTTTCATTATACCATGTGAAATTGGAAAGAACAAGAAGAACAAGGCTCTTTGTGACCTTGGTGCAAGCATTAATCTAATGCCTCTATCCATATTCAAGAAGCTTGGGTTAGGTGAAGTAAAGCCAACCTCCATCACACTTCAATTGGCGGATCGATCTATGACACATCCAAAAGGAGTAGTTGAAGATGTGTTGGTAAAAGTTGATAAGTTCATCTTTCCGGTGGATTTTGTTGTTCTAGATATGGAGGAGGATGAAAATGTGCCATTGATTCTTGGGAGACCGTTTCTTGCGATCGGGAGATCTCTTATTGATGTCTACAAAGGAGAATTGAAGTTGAGAGTTAATGATGAGGAAGTGGTATTCTCTCTACACAAGGCCATGCAATATCCAATGAATGATGAAGAATGTAAAAGTATGGATGTTGTAAAGGGAAGTGTCGAGGAGAGTTGGCCTTCCATTGTAACCAAGGATCCACTTGAACTTTGCTTGAGCAATTCTCTATCTCTTTCTAATATTTCTACTACTTCTCTTGATTTAAATGAAGAATTGATTAATTGTTTGCTTGATCTAGGTGATTGTAGTGAAGCTCAAGAGGTTGCAGCCGCCATCTCAAGGGGAAATGGAAAGTTCTTACCACTTAGAGATCCAATCGATCAAGAAGAGAAAAAGGAAAAGAAGGTGGAGTTGAAGCCTTTACCCGATCATCTTGCTTATGCCTACCTTGGTGAAAGTGAGACATATCCGGTAATTGTATCATCATCTCTAACCTCTAGTCAACTTGATAAATTGCTTAATGTCCTTAAAGAGCATAAGTCGGCTATTGGTTGGTGTATTGATGATTTGAAGAGAATTAGTCCAACAATTTGCATGCATAAGATAAGACTTGAGGATGAAGGGAAAACTTGTGTTCAAAACCAAAGAAGACTTAATCCTATCATGCAAGAAGTGGTAAAAAAAGAGGTTCTTAAGTGGTTAGATTCTGATATGATCTTTCCTATTAGTGATAGCCCCTATGTGAGCCCGTTGCATGTAGTATCTAAAAAAGGGGGTATGACTATAGTGAAGACCGAGAAAAATGAGACCATAGCCACTAGGACGGTGACGGGGTGGCGTGTGTGTGTTGATTATAGAAAGCTTAATGAAAACACACGTAAAGATCACTTCCCCTTACTTTTCTTGGATCAAATGTTGGATAGGTTGGTCGGGTATGAGTTTTATTGCTTTCTTAATGGGTATTCCGGGTATAACCAAATTCTCATAGCACCCGAAGACCAAGAAAAGACCGCTTTCACTTGTCCTTATGGAATATTTGCTTTTCGAAGATTGCCATTTGGACTTTGCAATGCACCGGCCACCTTTCAAAGGTGTATGATGACAATCTTTGAAGGATTAGTTGAGAATATAATGGAAGTGTTCATGGATGACTTTTCGGTGTTTGGTTCTTCTTTTGATATTTGTTTGTCTAACCTTGCTATTATTTTGAAGCGATGTCAAGACACTAATTTAGTGTTGAATTGGGAGAAGTGCCACTTCATGGTAAATGATGGCATTGTACTTGGACATCACATCTCTTCAAAGGGATTGCAAGTTGACCGAGCCAAAGTTGTTGCTATAGAGAAGCTTCCACCGCCAATAAATGAGAAGGGAGTACGATCGTTCCTTGGTCATGCCGGGTTCTATCGTAGATTCATCAAGGAATTTTCTTTATTTTCTAAACCTCTATCTCATCTCCTTGAAAAAGATGTGCCATGTAAGTTTGATGATAATTGTTTAAATGCTTTTCAGGTGCTAAAGGAAGCTTTGATTTCATCACCCATCTTGATCACCCCCGATTGGAAGGAGCCATTTATATTGATGTGTGATGCAAGTGATGTAGCTCTTGGAGTGGTTTTGGGGCAACTAAGAGAGAAAAAATTCTGAGCCATTTACTATGCAAGCAAGACATTTGTTGCGGCTCAAAGGAACTATACTACTACCGAAAAAGAGTTCTTGGCGATAGTATATGCATTTGATAAGTTTCGTCCTTATTTGGTAGGAACGAAGACTATTGTATACACCGACCATGCTGCTATCAAGTATCTCATGGCAAAGAAGGATGCAAAGCCAATGGTGATAAGATGGGTACTACTTCTTCAAGAATTTGATATTGAAGTGAGAGATAAGAAGGGCACGGAGAATGTGGTAGCCGACCATCTTTCATGGTTAGAGTCGAGGGAGCATTGTGAAGTACTTATGAGTTAATCAAGGAGGTTTTTCCCGATGAAGAAATCTTGAGGCGTGATTGCTATCAAATTGAGGCTTTAGTGGAGCAAGAAGGAAGCCCGTGGTATGCGGACTATGTGAATTACTTGGCTAGTGGAAGGAGGCCTTATGAGCTTAATAAGTATCAATCCAAGAAGTTCTTTCATGATGTTAAAAGTTACTTGTGGGATGATCCATTCTTGTACAAGATGTGTAATGATTCTCTTGTGCGAAGATGTGTGCCCGAGGAAGAATGGAATAGTGTGTTGGAGTTTTGCCACTCTTCACCTAGTGGAGGCCATTTTGGAGCTCAAATGACCGCTGCAAAAGTCTTACAATCAGGGTTGTATTGGCCATTTTTGTTCAAGAGTTGTAAGAAATTTGTAGAGGGTTGTGATCGGTGTCAAAGGATGGAAGGAATCTCCAAGTGGGATGAGATGCCCCTTAAGAGCTTTCAAGAAGTGGAGATATTTGATGTGTGGGGCATCGATTTCATGGGACCGTTTCCTCAATTGAATGGATTCCTATACATTTTATTGGCGGTTGACTATGTCTCGAAATGGGTTGAGGCCATACCTTCAAGAACAAGTGATGCTAGAGTGGTCATGGGGTTTCTAAAGAAGCATATCTTCACAAGGTTTGGAGTACCTAGAGTGTTGGTAAGTGATGGGGGTAGTCACTTCATAAATAAGCTCATGGAGAACATTCTCAAGACTTATGGAGTGAAGCATCGAGTGTCTACTCCGTATCACCCTCAAACGAATGGTCAAGCTGAAATTTCTAATCGACAAATCAAACAAGTCTTGGAGAAAACAGTGAGTGTGAGTAGAAAGGATTGGTCTAATAAACTTGATGATGCATTGTGGGCCTTTCGAACCGCATTCAAGACCACTCTTGGTATGTCTCCTTTTCAAATTGTCTATGACAAGTCTTGTCATCTTCCCGTGGAGTTAGAGCATAAAGCTTATTGGGCCATTAAGAAATTGAATTTTGACATGAAAGCTTCGAAGAAGATAAGATTCTTGCAGTTGAATGAGCTTAAGGAATTTAGAGAAAGTGCTTATGAAA
This sequence comes from Pogostemon cablin, assembly GCA_023678885.1. Taxonomy (NCBI): domain Eukaryota; kingdom Viridiplantae; phylum Streptophyta; class Magnoliopsida; order Lamiales; family Lamiaceae; genus Pogostemon; species Pogostemon cablin. The sequence goes on from CM042993.1 coordinate 14,074,068, forward strand.
ATTCAAGAATTTTTAAGGAGAAAACCAAGAGGTGGCATGATGCTCGTTTGAGGAAGAAGAGCTTTGAAAAGGGTGAAATGGTGTTGGTATTCAATTCTCGACTAAGACTTTTCCCGGGCAAGTTGAAGTCCAAATGGAGAGGACCTTATGTGGTAAAGGAAGTACTTGATGGGGGAGCTCTAAAGGTTATGGATGAGAACGGGGGAGAGTTCTTGGTTAATGGTCATCGTGTGAAGCACTATGTGGATCCATCACAAAGGGAGACCCTCTTTGTGGATACTTTATTTGAAAGATGATCTCAAAATTCGTCTAGCTTGAAGACGTTAAACTTAGCGCTCGATGGGAGGCACCCCATCACTATCTTTATTGCTTTATTTTAGTGCTTTCAATAATGGTTGTGGTTTTGTTGTTTTGTATTTTGGACTTGTAGGTTGATTGTGCTCATGGAGAAAAATGCTCATTGAGAAAAGAGAAATGCTTCATGGATTCAAGTTGACATGTTCCACCACTTGTTGCAAACTTAATTCGTGACTCTTGTCTCGAGTTAAGTTTGGGGGGTGCTAGTGCGTGGTGGACATAGCTTGAGCATTTGGATGCGTATGGTTCTCTACAAGAAGATCATCAATGGAAACTACAAAGGATGTCTCACCACTTTTTGCAAACTTAAGTCTTAACTCTTGTTTCAATTTAAGTTTGGGGGGAGAGTGTGTGGTGTGACTCACCACTTGAGTATGATTCTTGTAAAATTGGGTCAATTTTAAAATTTTTCTCATGAGTTTGGGTTTGATTTTGGTATGATTGGTGGTGTTGAAGTGCATGATAGTCCATATTTATAATGAAATTGTTGAACTAATGGTGTTTGTTGAGTATTTGAGCATGAATGAGAGGTATTGGAAGCATGATTGAGCTTGAAGCTAATGCTTTCCTTACCAAATGCCTATTGAGGGAGTACTCTACACCTTATCATTTTATTACTTGAAATGAATTGATTTTGATTTGGATTGTTGTGACTAGCATGCTACTTCATGTGTTATGTTTGTGGGAGATTTGCTTTCGTAAATTAGGATTTCCTTTTCAATAAAGGTTGGGATGAATGTGTGCTTAATTTTCTTATGGATGATGGTATTTTGTGTTTTTGCTTGTTTTGTATTTTTGTTGTGTCTTGTTTGTTGAGTCCTTATTTGTATGTTGTGTGTATTTTCATTCTTGTCTTGGGATGTTTGGTGGTTTGTTTAGAGATGTCGTGAGTCATTTTTGAACGTGAGTGATGATAGGTTATGGTGATAAGTGATGACAAATTATGATTAAGAATCTCTACACTTTCAAATTGTGACATGTTTTACTTAACTTGTTCAATTTTGAGATGAATGTGGTGTAATAAGTTCCTTAAGGTCCGAGCACAAGCTTGTGAGCATTTGAGCCTCAACCATGCATACATGGTATTTCTTCATGAGTGGATCGGTTGTGTTTGATAAGTTAGAACTTGTTCAAGGACTATAGGAACGAGCCCGATTAGTGGAGATTAGTGAAATGATCTAAGGCCATCCTTGTTATTATAGTCATTGCCATATATGTTCCTACCTTGAACACCATCCTTAGTCAACCACTTTGAGCCTATAATCTTATTTCTTGTGAATTTAGCACATTACAAGCCTTGATTACCCACTTAAGCCTTATATATATATCCATTATGTGAGTAATTGAGGAGATGGTGGCTAGAAAGGATTGATTGAATAATCAAAAGAAGTAAAGGACATGGTAAACAAGCAAGAAAAAGGATGAAAAGAGCAACAACAAGAAGGCACATGCAACCTCAAAGTTAGAAAATGAGCAAATCAACATCAAAATGCTCAAGTAAACAAAATTCAAAGATATGAAGCATGCATCAAAAGAAGCTCAATCCAAGGAAAGTTAATGAATAGTGCTTGAGATTGTAAAGATAAGAAAGGAAGAAAGAAAAGTGGATAAGTTGAGGAAATTGGCCATCTCTTTGATTACTTACACTTGTTGAGTCACTATTATCCATATCTTCCCTACCATACAAAGAGTCTATCATTACATCCTAATTAAAGACCTTTTTGATTATTAATTGAAACTTTGGTGGTTTGTGAATATAGTCCGTGAGCAAGCTTATAGCGAGTCAAGCCAATCGATTAATGAGTGTGATTTATCCTATTTCAAAAGAGTGTTGAGAGACATCGATATCCATTGTGAGGCTTGGACTAAAAGGGACTATATTACACTATTACTCTCTTTTGATTGAATTTATTAATTTCTCATGTCATGATTTTAATATTGTAGGATGACTTAGCATAATTTGTAGTTATTATTGCTAACGATATGTTATTACTTATGTTTGTTTAGTCTTTTCCTAGGTGAAAATTTCTCCTCTTGGTTTGTCATTTTCGTTACTCGGGGACGAGCAACACCTTAAGTTTGGGGGGTTGATTGGCGCTATTTTCACCTAGATTTTAGTATTTTTTTTATGTCCATTTTCGTAATTTTTTATCCGTATTTGTGTATTATTTGGTTGTGTTTTGTGTTTTATGGAAATGTGTGTGAATGAGTTTAAACCTAAGATTTTTACTTTTATTGGATGCTAGATATGATAAGGAAGGCATAGGAAAAAGCAGATCTAAATTCGGAGTTGAAACGAGGGAGAACGGGCAAAAATGGAAGAAGTAAAACAGGGCGTGCACCTACACGGGCCGTGTACGGAACACGGCCCTGTAAGAAGTGACCGTGTGCGGACGCCAGAAGAACCAACTCGGTCATCCCTGTGGCCAAGTGCAGGACACGGACCGTGTGCAGAAACACGGGCCGTGCACCAAGTACGGCCCTGTAAGAGAGGACCGTGCGACAACGTCAGAAAACACAACACGGTCACCCCTATGGCCGTGTGCTGCACACGAGCTGTGTGCTGTCCAGAGCCATTGACTAGAAGCCCTAGACACGACTCGGGCCATGTTACAGCACACGAGCCGTGTAGGTGTCAAAACTGCTGAAATTTCCATAAACTTCTAGAAGCTTCCCAAGGGGTATAAATACCCATTTATTCAATAATTTAGAGGAGATCCGAAATTCCACCCTTCTACACACACCTCACACACCATTTCTTCCATTTTTCACCATCATCTTCATCCATTCTTCATCCCTTCCATTTGGGTGTTGAAGATCTCAAGATATCAAGAGCTAGAGTTGGAGATCCATGAGTATTGAAGATTCTCTACAAGAAATTGCTAGGGAAGATTCACATCTCTTTTGATTTTCTTTTGGATCTAAGACTATGGGTATATGTAATAAATCATTTATGTGTTTTGTTACCTTTATCATGTTAGGCTAATCCCTCTAGTGGGATTAGGAACATGAAAAGCATATTAGATTTGTATTATCATGTGGATTAAATTGGTTTTTGATTTAATTGATGCTGATTTATATTCATGGAGTTTAATTGTCTTGATGTTGTGATGGCATGGTTTGTTATTCATAATTGATTATTGGTTTAATGGATTGTTGATCAATGAATTGATTTATGGTGATTAATTGCTATCATAATGTTCATGTATGTATTGCTTGGAGTGAGACGGAAACGACCCTCTATAGTATTAGGAAGGCATGATTAGCCATCGAGTTTGGGTTTGACCGAAAGGATATTTGAATTCGATGAGGGGAACCAATTCATTCGTTGGCCTTAGTACACAAAAAGGGAGAGTTTACTCTAACTAGTACCTAGATGGAAGGGGTTAAAGTTGGGCTTTAATCTTAAGTGCTTTTGGGAGTCTAAAATGGATCAACAACCTTTGTAACCCGAAAGGGAGCTTAGGATACAATCGTGATCACCCTTAGTCTACATCAATTATGTTGGATTTCTTTTGCATGATAGTATGAATTTAGTATGCTTGGATTTTTCGAATCCCATGTTTTTCATCCTTGAACTTTAACACCTATCCTCTTTTATTTTCATTCATCTTCACTTGTCGTTTCTCTTATTTGCTATTTTTATTTACTTGCTACTTGCTTAAGTGGTTAATCAATCTCAAAACCCCCTATCATCTTTACAAAAACGACATGAACATGAGCTCACGTATTTTGCTAGTCCGGACATAACTCCTTTGTGGATTGATAATTTTTCTTGGGATATACTACTACAACGATCGAGTATTCTTGCTCGTGAGTGCTACAAAAATAGGCAAACAGGCATTATGTCCAACGTAGATATTATGTGCAGAGAATGTCCAGCGTACACATTATGTGCAGCGTAAATTTTATGTGCAGCATAGACATTAGTTTAACGTATGTGTAGCGTAGACATTATATGCAGTATAGATATTATGTGCAGCGTAAATTTTATGAGCAACTTATGTTTTTTATTTAATTTGTGAATTTAATTTGAACACTAACCAGAACACTTGTTTGACCAAGATGCATCAGTAATCAATATAATAATATGCCAAGAGCACAAAACCCATCAGCAAGGCTAGATATTCATAAATTTTAGAATAATAAATCACAAAAATCCTTGTGAGATCTATCAATTGGATATAGTTTATGTGTTAATCTATGAATCCACCAGATCACCAACCTTTAAAAACCTTCACTCAAGGACATTGATGCAGGAATACCACAATATAATTGTAAAGACAGAAAACATCAATTAGAAACAAAATGATGTTCGTATATGTAAAACAAAAGCCATTTAAAATCATAGTCCCATCAAATTAACAACATAAACACAATTGATCAGGCATGAACTACACCACTAGTATCTCAATTCATTTACCATAAGAATCTATTGTTACGCATAAACTACAAAATCAATTAAATAGAAAAGATCCCTGACAACGGAAATAGAACTTTGTACATTTAAGATAATAAAACGCCGTCATCATCATCGAAGGAGAAATCAGAGTTGGAGATGACCGATCGACGCAGAGGAGAAGGGAATCATAATTATCACTCGAGCGAAAAGATAAAAAAATTTCGCCAACCCAATCCTAACTTCATGCCGCCAGTGCCGGTGAGTGGGCGGAAGAAGAGTGATGGGAGAAGAAAGAAGGGCTAAAAGGGACCTGGTGTAGTGGTGGTGATGCCAAGTACCGCTGGCGTGCCCATTCTAATCCTGCTGATGAGTGGGAAGAAGGAATGGGTATCACAATTGTCAGAGAGGATGAGAAGGGAGAATGTGCGGCATTAGAGAATTGAGGAGGTGTGAGATGGAGGAAGTATATTTAAAATTAAAATAATCATTAAAATTGAGTCACTGTTATATCCTTAAAAAGGTCTAAAAGCAACATTAGACTTTATAGGAGAAAACTTTCCGTCTTCCGAGAAGTTAAGATCTCTTGTAATTTAAATGAATTTAAAATATACTCCCGCCGTCCCACAAAACCCTTCACACTTTCTTTATTTGTTTGTCCCACAAAACCTTTCAAACTCTAAAAAAGGAAACATCACTTTATCCAACAACCTCAAAAATTGATTTAGTTTCAAATTTGTCACTCATTTTTCACGCACACATCATTACTTTATATATTTTTTATCTAAAAATACTACAATACTCTTTAAAGTCAACAAAATTAGTCAAAAAGTATAATTTTTCTTAAATAACGTGAAACAGTAAACGCGAAGCATTTTATGAGACGAATGGAATACTTTATTTTATCTGTGGATAATCCGTCTTCTAATTAATTAATATAATCGAACAGAGCCTTATTTTTACATAATTCTTTTTTAATTGAATTTAAAATTTACTCCCTCTGTCTCTTTTTAGATTGCACACTTTCTATTTTGGGTTGTCCAACAAAAGTTTGCACCCCTTAAAAAATTAGCAAAAAGTCAAAACAATCACCATTCTTCATACACTTTATTTTTTTTTAAAAAAAACTCATATCTAACATACCTGATGAGAGTGTAAATTCACATATTTTGGATTCTGATTTGCGTGGGAATGGAGTACGATTGAGTCTTTTATTGAGGCTAATCGGTACGCTTATGGAAAAGTCACGAATCAGAGGGTACAAGGGATGTTTGAGCATATTTGCATAGGAAAAGAGGTGTAAAAGGTTCGAAATTGAAAGATACAATTTTAGAGGCAAGGATCAAGTGTCGTTCGACCAAGAGAGCCTGTTCGACCAAACCACCCAGGTCGAACAGAGGAGGCCAAGTCGAGCAGATTGTGCAGATCCATCCAGAGAGTTAGCTCGACTTGGAGGCATTGCTCGACCAACATCAGCTTGGTTGAGAAGATGAGTAGAGGTCGAACAAAGTGAACAAAACTTACAGAGAGTTTGTTCGACTTGAAGGTGTTGCTCGACCAATATCAATTTGGTCGAGCTGAGGAGGTTAAGTCGAGCAGAATGTCAAAATTATCTAGAGAGCTTGCTTGACCAGTTGCTCGAGTTGGAGGCCATGCTCGACCAGTCCATGCCTGGTCGAATGGAATTTTACTGCTGCTATTTATGGTAATTCCAGATGTCTTTTACCAAATTTGACGTGTGCTTCAAGAAAAGGCCCATCCTAAGCCCACAAAGAGGTCCTATGAGTATAAAAGAAGACCTTTCATAGAAGAACGAGAGAGACGACACATTATTCATCCATCTACTACCGAAACTCTACCATCATCCGAAGGAGTCGTGAGGAGAGGTTCGTCTGGCGAGTCAAGTAAGATCATATCAACTAGCCATGATTGTTCCTAGATCAATCATGGGCTAGTTGGTATTATCTTACTTGACTCGCCAGACAAACCTCTCCTCACGACTCCTTCGGATGATGGTAGGGATTGGTGATGGATGGATGATGAATTCCTTCTTAAACGTTCCTTTTCTTCTCCTGCGAAAGCTCTTCTTTTATACTTGTAAACTCTCCTTACGGGACTTGGATGGGCTTTTTGAGCGAACACACACACTGAAGGTGTAAAAATATAAATTTAGTAAGTTTCTGGATGTCGATTCGACCAAACACGTTAGTCGAACTCCTACCTGCTGGTCGAACCCCTGGTCGAATCCCTCTGTAACTTGGCTTCTGACTTCGGATTCGACCAGAGCGTTGGTCGAACTGGATACTTCCTAATCAAACTGGAACTGTTTCTGTTTAGGCTTCTAGTTCGACCACGGTTCGACCAAGTGGTTTGGTCAAACTCGGCTGTCGTGGTCGAACTCGACTCTTTCGAGCTCAGTTTGACCAGAGGTGCTGGTCAAACTCTCTCTTCTTATTCGAATCCACTCCCTACGTGGTCGAAGTCATCCCTGTTTCTTCCTCTTTCTGAATCCGATCACTTTCAACTCGTTTTCCATCGAAAATCAACTCAAATAGCCTTGTAAACTCTCGATTCGTGACTTTCCACCAAGTAAAGCAATTCACATCGAATTACAACCATTAATTACACCATGAGTACACGAATACAGACTCGAAACTAGTGAATTTACATACTCATCAAACCCCCAAACTAACATATTGCTCGTCCCGAGGTAACAAAATCAAAACCAAGGAGTAGTGTAAACTTCACCAACTACCAACACCATTCATACTCACACATGCAATTTATCAATCGAACACAAGTATTACAAGCATCATATCCATCATTCATGCAAAACATCACTCAATTATAATACCTTTCGGAGCACAAAATCATCTAGCTCACAAGATAAATATTTACTCTCACTCTCGAGCATAAAAGATGTACACTCTAGCTGGTTAGTATTTACGCTCATATTCAATCCATACTTCCGCGTAACCATAAGCTTGGCAAGGGTCTCAAAACTCAACTTATAATAGATTCCTTACTAGGATCACAAAAGACTAGTTTTTGGGTTGTAATGTTGGCTCTTTGGTAAAAGTAAAAAAATTTGGGTAAAGTGACTAATTCACAAGTAGAGAATTACCTTGGAGTTGTGCTTTTCTTTCTAGCTTCGTTTGTTCTCCATCTTCTTCTCATAAACTTCATAATTTGAATTCTCCTTCATTTTCCAAGCATCAACATCATCCTTCTTCAATGCGCAAGGGCACTAATTTCTGGCACTACCATTCTAAGAAATTGGGTTACCAGTTTCAGGCACTACCCCTAAACAAGATTTAACCATACTTCTTTTTTTTCATAATTCTCAACCAAGCTTCTACCTTCTCATTCTTTCAAGCACTTATGCACCTCAACTCTCTACTAATGAATAGGATATTCAACCAGGCTTAAGCAAGGTTTGATAAGGCTTTTTATCACGGCTTGCCAAAGAAAAAGCTTTTTAAGGCTCAACATGGCTTACAATGATACATATTAAAAGGTAAGATAAAATTTTGGCTAAGTGACTTGATTATACAATAATGGCCTAAGGTCATGTCCTAGCAATTCTTTAATCATAAGTTTCACACAAGACGCCAAATCAAGTTCTAGAATACGATCATACGAACGATTCTCTCAAGAATAAATAACCATGAACTAGCATGGTTCAAATGGCTCAAATCCTCACATGGGTAAATAGATTCCTAAGTACTCCTTCAAGTAAATAACCAAGATCAATTTCATAATAAATTCACATATTTATCAAGCATCCATGCTTCCAATCAATAGCAATTAACACATGTAATATACAAATGCATCATACTAAACAAGAACCCTCTTATCAAACAATCCATACAAGTATCAATCATCATCTCTCAATCCACATCAAATCAATATAAGTACATGCCACTCATTTCAAATACCCATCCTGTAAAGAGAAAAAGAGAAGGGAGATTAGATGAATCAGACAAAGATAAAAACCTGGTGCATCCTACTCCTTTGGAGCATCATCATCATCGCTCACACCCTCTTCATCACCATTCATCTCCGAGCACAATCGATCCACATCTCTATGAAGAGCAGTGAGATTCCTATCCATCATGCGCTCATGAGCACACAACCTCTCCAATCTCTGATCCATCTCCACATAGTTATTCTACAGCATGTTGTACTTCCCATCTAGTGCTGCGAATTTCGCATTCGCCAACTCCAACTGCCTATTCGTCTCTTATTGGTTCTCATTCAGTGTAGCAAACTGCTCATGAATCATCCTAAACTGCTCCTACAAATAGGCATCCGAACCAGCCCACTACTGCTGCTGTGGCACCACTGGAATGGGTCGTGGTGGCCTCTCATGCGGTTGTGGATCTCCCATCTTCGGATCCACATGCTTCTCTCCAAGCTCCTGCTGCTGCTGTGGCTGAAAACGCCCCTCGTCTACAATTCTCTGCAGCTCCTCCATCATCCTCTCAGTATACATCTGAGCTACATTCCTCCAATCACCCTTAGTCAAGCAAGTGATGGAGATAGCAGTGTGCCCGAGGGTGTTCATCAACATGTTTCCCTCATTCCGAATAGTCATCAATACACCCAAATCATAAGGGAACATGAAAGTGAGTGGCTTCGATCCCCTAGTAAAGAACCAATCTCCATCCCTCAGATGGACGAATCCCCCCTTCACGCAAGTGCTCATCACCAAATCGGGATCCTCCAGGATAGGTGAAATGCCGGCGAAGTCCATATGATTGTACTTAGCTATCGAGGTCAGCAACCCTCCTATGTTCACTCTCTGAAATGGAGAACACCTAAACCTGTTAAGCTGATAGATAAGATATAATCCCATATTGAACCACACTCCATTAAGCATACACCAAAGGATATACAGCTCTTCCCTCGACATACAACTTCCCTCCGATCGAGCAAACAGTGTGTTGCTCAACACTCGATCCATGTATCGGAGTACTGGGTTCTGAATCAATGAAGCTCGAGCACTGCTAGTCTTGTAATCCACATCCTCACCAGAAATTTCTCTCCAGAATATGTTAGCATTAAAGTACCCATTCTCCGCTCTCGAAATTCCCCTAGGAGTCTGAAATAGGATATTCAAATCATCAGCTGACCATGTCCTCTGCTCACCTCCAAGCTGAAATGAGCACTCGTACGGAAGATTACTCGACCCCTTCTTCACAGTAATCGAACATAACACCTCCGCAGTCACATGGAAGTAAGTAGGCTTCTTCAGCTCTATAAAGTGGCGAATACCAACTTGATCAAACATCCAAAAGATATCATCTCGGATGTTCATAGTCACCATTGCTCCATCATCTTGATACCTTGTTCGAACAATCTTATCTGATACATCCACCCACTTCTCCTTGATCTCATCTCACTCATTCATCTGAATCTTAAAGTTCTAAGGCAACCGCTCTTGAATCCTTAGCTTCTTTGTCACCGCATCCTCACGAGACGGTCTATCTTGCATCTTCTTAGATCGAAGCTCTGCCTCCTTTCCTTTTCCTGAAAACAGTACTTCAATACAACAACCAAGAAAGGAAAACTAAACTAATGCATTCAACTCTACTCAAGACTTCAAGTTTTTCAATACATAATCAAACCAAATAAGCATGATTCATCCTAATGATCTAACAATTCAATTCACATGCTCATTCATCCTCATTCCAATCAAAAAGTTATAATAGGATCAACAAACGATTCAACAAACCACAAGCATGCGTTACTACTCAAATTCAAGCAATCCAACATGAGATCTACTCAAACTCAATCAATTCTCCAACAATTCAACATGCTTCATCCCAATACTACTCACATTCCTCATAACTTCACATAATCAGCATAGTTCAATTCAATTCAATCAATCAAAATCAATCCCAACAACTATTCATATGAAATTATGCACTAAAACTTCAAACAACACCATGAATCCATAAAAAACTTAGTTTAATCAACATTCCCGCTCATAATCGACAATTAGAACTTCAATCCTAGGGCATTAGGGTTGAGAAAACATACCTTTTGAACCGTCCTGGCTTAGAATGAACAAGTGTGAAATTTCTCTAAAAATTACGATGAACCCTAGTTTTTCAACTAGATTGCTCCAAAAACGCGATGAATTAAGTGGAATGTGTGTGGAATGTGGTTTAATCGAGGCAAAATTACGTATAATCAAATATTGGAGGAGAGGATTTCCGATTCGGGATGAATTCGGGTGGAGATGGTGTGTGAAGTGCTCAAATGAACATGAAAGATGGGTTTAAAATCACTTACCTGGGCTCGATTTGACCAATCCGAGAGGTCGAATCGTATTGACGTGGTCAAATCCTTGGTCGAACTCTCCTACTGGACAATCAATCATCGCGATTCTACCATCGTTCGACCAAGTGCTCTGATCGAACTCTTACGTCATGGTCGAACTCGACTGTTCAGAACTTTTAGGTCCGCAATTCAATCTCAATTCAACTAAGCTGCTTGGTCGAACTGATCATGCCTTGGTCGAACCCATTTCTACTGATTGCCAGTTCGACTTGCCCCTTTAGTCGAACTCTTGGTCGAACTCACTACTGCTTGGTCAAATCGACCTATAACAAACTCTCTGATCCTTAATTCAACCAGGGCTCTCGCATTCGACCAACATGCCTGGTCGAACTCTACCTCTGATGCTTCAAACTTAAAATTTATTCATCCCCTACACACGTTAAGCTCAAAAATGAACATTCGATACCAAAATAGATCAAAACTAGCTCGAGAATCAATCTTAAACTTGACATCCATGAGTAACTCCACATAACATACTCAAAAACAACACCAAACACCACAAAACATTAGGCAAATTGCAAAAAATTGACACACCACAACCGATAAAAGTTTTGATGTGCCGCAAAAAATGAACTCCCCTAACAATCGGTACAAAGAAAAGATTATACTCACAATGCTTCAATGAGGTAAGTACATCACATCCCTGCCAAACTTAATAGAAACTATAGTGAAACTAAGTTTGCAAATAGATGTAATTGCCGGGAAATAAGCATATCAAATATAAAAATTTCTTACTCACACCAAAAGAAATAAAGTAATAAAATAGGAGGAAAAGCCCCAATAGGCATTCATGTTTAATGTCAGAAAATCACGACGATACCAATCTAGTGCAAGGTATCCTCAAAGATGACACAAGCATCATTCGGCGACTTGTAATACTTTAATCGATGCCCATTTGCCGCGATAATGTCTCCATCTTTGTCTATAAGCTCAAAACTCCACCCTCCATAGGTTCTATGGATAATGAACGGCCCCGTCCACTTCGATTTCAATTTTTCTGCGAAAAACTTCTAACGAGAGTTAAAAAGTAATACCTCATCTTCTTCCCTGAACTCCTTGTAAGAGATCTTTGAATCATGTCATTTCTTCATTCTCTCCTTGTAGATCTCTAAGTTCTTGTAAGCTCGATTCCTGAACTCCTTTTGATCCTTCAAAGACAAGTTCAAACTCCTCAATGCCCAAAAAGCTTTGTGCTGAATCTTTACGGGTAAGTAGCATGGCTTCCCATAGACTATTTGATACGGTGACATATCCAACATCGTCATGTAATAAGTTTGGAACCCCCACAAAATATCATCGAGCTTCATAGCCCAATCCTTTCTATTGGTTCCTACTACCTCCTCCAAGATTTGCTTCACTTGTCGGTTGAAAACTTCAGCTTGCCCATTTGCTTGAGGATGATAGGGTGTAGTGACCCTATGCTTAACTCCATAATCCTTAAGCACCTTCTCAAGAAGCTTGTTGACGAAGTGAGAACCTCCATCAGTCACTAATGCTCTAGGAACTCCATAGCGGCAAAGATATATTTCTTCAAGAAAGATAAAACAGTCCTTGAATCATTCACGCGAGTTGGAATGGCTTCCACCCACTTAGAAACATAATCCACAGCTAAAAGGATGTAAAGAAATCCATTAGATGGAAGAAAAGGCCCCATAAAATCGATCCCCCATACATCGAAGATCTCGACTATAATGCTCGGCTGAAGTGGCATTTCATCTCATCGACTTATATTTCCCATCCTTTGACATCTATCGCATGTCGCCACATAGGATTCACAATCTCTAAACAAAGTCGGCCAATAAAGAGCAGATTGAAGTACCTTTGCGGCAGTCTTTTTAGCTCCGAAGTGCCCCCCGTTAGGTTGTGCATGGTAAAAATCGAGTACACTCTCCATCTCCATCTCGGGCACACACCTACGGACTATGGAATCCATACATATTTTGTAGATAAACGGATCATACCATATAAAAGTCTCAACATCCCTCTTAAATTTCGCAAGTTGATAACAGTTGAGATCTCTTGGAATTTTCCCTACAGCAATGTAACTCACATAATCTGAATACCATGGATCCATTCCTTGTGCAGCTACCACGCATGCTCTTTCAGCTCCTTCAACAAGCACTGCCATAATCTTCTCATCAGGAAACATCTCTTCAATGTAATTGAAAGAATCATCACAATGCTCCCTTGTCTCCAACCTTGATAGGTGATCCGCCAAATCATTCTCAGTACCCTTCTTATTTCGGATCTCCATATCAAATTCCTGTAGAAGAAGAATTCATCTAATAATTCTTGGCTTTGTTTCCTTCTTCTCCATCAAGTACCGGATCGCAGAATGATCCGTGTACACTATCGTCTTCATGCCAACCAAATACTGTCGAAACTTGTTGAATGCATACACCAGAGCTAAAAACTCATTTTTAGTCACAGTGTAGTTCTTTTGTGCAGCATCAAAAGTTTTACTTACTAGTAAATGGCGCAGAACTTCTTTTCCCTCAACTGCCCAAGCACCACTCCAAGTGCTATATCCTTGCATCACACATAAATACAAATGGCTGAGTCCAATGAGTGTAATTAAGATAGGTGCAGTAATAAGTGCCTTATTCAAAACCTGAAAAGCTGTTAGACACTCTTCATCAAAAATAAAAGGAACATCCTTTTAAAGAAAATGAGATAAGGGCTTGGAGTATTTTGAGAAGTCTTTTATGAATCTTCTATAAAAACCGGCGTGTCCAAGGAAAGACCACACTCCCATTTCATTCGTAGGTGGTGGAAGCTTCTCAATTGCCACCACCTTTGCTCTATCCACCTGCAATCCCTTGGCTGAAATATGATGGCCAAAAACAATCCCATCCCTTACCATGAAGTGGCACTTCTTCCAATTCAAGACAAGATTAGTTTCTTGACGTCTCTTCAAAACAGTAGCAAGGTTAGATAAACAAATATCAAAGGAGGAACCAAACACAGAAAAATCATCCATAAATACCTCCATGATCTTTTCTATCAACCCATCAAATATGGCTATCATGCAACGCTGAAATGTAGCAGACACATTACACAATCTAAAAGACATCTTCCTAAAAGCAAAAGTTCCATAAAGACAAGTAAAAGTGGTTTTTTCCTGGTCCTCGGGTGCAATCATGATTTGATTATAACCCGAGTACCCATCCAAGAAATAATAAACTCATACCCTTCAAGACGATCAAGCATTTGATCCATGAAAGGAAGGGAAAAATGGTCTTAGCATGTATTTCATTCAGTTCCTATAATCCGTACACACACGCCATCCCGTAGGAATCCTAGTGGCTAAAGTCTCGCCATCTTCGGCTTTCACTATAGTCATGCCCCCTTCTTAGCAACTACATGCAATGGACTCACATGGGGACTGTCACTAATAGGATAAATTATTTCTTCATCTAACCATGTTAGGATTTACTTCCTAATCACTTCTTGAATTGCGGGATTCACCCTCCGCTGATTCTGAACGCTACTCTTGGCCTCATCTAACAACCTGATTCTATGCATATAATAGGAAGGACTAATACCCTTTAAATCATCAAGAGACCAACCAATCATAGATTTATACTTTCTAAGCACATTTAACAATTCCTCAAGTTGATCATCATCAAGGGAAGAAGATACAATTACCTGATATTTACCATTGTCACCTAGGTAGGCATACTTCAAGTGTTCCGGTAGTGGTTTCAACTCCTCTTTTTTCTCTTCTTGAGGTGTACTCTCTCGATCCAATGACAAGTACTTCTTAGTCCACTTGACCTCTTCAACTTTGGTCCTTGTCGACTCATATCTGTCATCACACAAAGCAAGTAAGTTTTCAAGAAATTTAATACATACCTCATTGGAGAGATCATCAAGCTCCGTACTGGGAAAAGTAAGAGACTCCGCCAAGCATGTCTCAAGAGAATCCTTCGACAGAATCAAAGACATGTCTTCATTCACAATCTCCTCACTATATCAATACTGTGACACTGCATCTCCATTGGCATCTTTATTGCTTTATCAATGTTGAATAAGACCTCTTCTTTATCCATCCTTAGCCTCAACTCACCCTTCTGCACATCGATCATGGCTCCCACAGTAGCAAGGAAAGGTCTCCCTAAGATAAGAGGGACATTATCCTTGCCATCTTCCATCTCTAGCACCAGAAAATCCACAGGAAAGACTAACTTCTCTACTTTGACAAGAACGTCTTCGATCACACCCTTTGGAAAAGTCATGGACCTATCCACTAGTTGTAGAGCAACTATCGTGAGAGTCAACTCCCCCAAACCAAGCCTTTGAAAGGTAGACAACGGCATCAAATTAATGCTTGCCCCAAGATCACGCAAAGCTCGACGTGCCGGCCCCTTTCCAATTTCACATAAGATTTTGAAGCTTCCCGGATCCTTAAGTTTAGCTAGCAGCCTCCTTTGAATGATCAAGCTGTAGTTTTCAGACAAATTCACCATTTCAATTCTATTCCAGCTTCTCTTCTTCAAACGAATATCTTTCAGAAAGCGGGCATAATACGGCTTCTCCAAAATTGCTTTAGAAAAAGGAATGTTTATGCTAATTTTGTTTATGATTTTTAAAAATTTCTTGAACTTCTCTTCCAATCCCTTTTTGACTAGCTTGAGAGGAAAGGGTGGAGGTATCTTTATTTTGGTAATACCTCATTCATCACGTTCAGCCTTCTCCACTTTATCCTTTTCGGCTCTCAATATCTTAGATCTTTCCCACTTCTTCTTTGCTATAATCTCTGTATTCTGCTCTTTGGAAGACACTGGAGTAGTTTCAACATCACGCGAAGCATTCAGCATGGAAAACGGTGCAAAATAGTTGAGTTCGACCTGGGTAGATGGTCAAACTCGGTGAGTAATAGTCAAACTACACACCTGAAAGTTTGTTTTCCCTTGTACAGTTGGATTCGACCACGGTTTGACCAACAAGTTTGGTCGAACTGTGGTGATCGTGGTCGAATCGGGCATCAGACAAAATAGAGTGCTCTGTACAGTCAAGTTCGACCTCAGTTCGACCAGCGGTTCTGGTCGAACTTATCTGATTTTGGTCGAACTGACCTTCTGACTCCTCCGAACATCGCCCAGGTGCTGAGTTCAACCTCTCCTATTGAGTTCGACCTGACTGTCTGGTTAAATCGGGGTCGAATCGAGCTCTTATCACTTCAGACTTCGATTCCAGCTTCATCGATCCCTCATACTGTGTTACAGACCTCAGTGTAATGGCGTGACAAGACTTTGGATTCTCAATACTCTGAGACTGAAGCTTCCCTTTCTCTATAGTTTTAGTCAATTTGTTCACATTTCATGCCATATCCTCCATTAATAACATAAGGTTCTTCACTTGTGTAGTCAAATTCTTATAATGATCATCAATCTTCTTCTCTAATTTTGCCTCAAGATGATCTACTCTTTCATTATTCCTCGCCATGTACCTGTTCACAGTATCTTCAAAACCAGGCTTCCCTTCTTCCACTTTAGCTATCGGATCAATGCCAATAGGAGGCTGCATCGCATTATTCGAATTAGTCTATGAAAACTCCGGCCTCCTTGGTTGTTGATAACCACCCGGGGGACCACGATTGTTGTAGTTCCCTTGATAGTTCTGGTTTCCTTGATTTGGGTACCTAGTTCCTTGAATACTCTGTCCCATGGCGTAATTTTCCTCCTCGATCTCCTCTTAGCTAGCTCCTTTATAGCCACCATCCTGCTGCATCATTGGCACTCTCTGCGATAAATCTATGATCTACTTTTACTGAGACTCTAGTAGCTTACTAATGTTAGTCAAGCTAGAGACAATCTAATCATCTCTTCCCGACTTCACCATAGTATGCTCAACTTGTGCTACTTTTCCAAGGACATAAGTGCCTCTCACTCTATCAGTCGATCAATCTCTAGAATTCATTAAAATATCTTCAAAAAGCTTCTCGGCCTCATTGGGTGACTTCGTCAGTAATGCTCTATTAGAAGAAGCATCAAGTAAAATGCGAGAATCGCAGTCCAACCCATTGTAGAAAATACTGATATATTGAGCTTTAGATAGCCCATGCTGAGGACACTTCTGTAGCATATCCTTGAACCTGTCCCAAGCTTCATGAAATTTCTCATTGCCATGGATAGAAAATTGATTTATTTCCTGCTTCATCTTGAACATCTTTGAAGGTGGCATGTATCGCTCCAGGAATTTCACTTTCAGCTTCTCCCATGTATCACATTCAGCAGCATCCAGATTATCGTACCAATCTCTCACTTTTTCATTTAGCAAGAACTTAAAACAATATGATCTTCCTCGCATCTTCATGAACTCCTGCATCTTTTTGTGTACTTGCATACCCAAGAAACTTATTCAGATGTTGTTGAGGATCTTCAAATATTCCCCTAGAGAAGTGACTCCTTTCAATCATGGTTATAAGATTAGGGTGTAAATCAAAATCAGCTGCAGTCCCTCTTGCTCCTAACAACCCAGCATTGCCTGTTCCGTTGTTCTTAAAAACTTCCCGAATGGCAAGTGTATTTGGATCCGCTGCCATGTTGATTGCTTCTACTTCCCAATTAACTTCGGTTGCGGCTTAAATCATTTGCAGATTCAGCACGTCAACTTCAACTCCTAAATCAAGAGCTGTAGTTGGATCAACTTTCTTGTTCTTATTCTTCTTCTTCCTCGAAGATGCTCTGTTCTCTAGATTATATGGCTCTAATTCACCTTTCTTTGATCTTGTGAGCATACACCTAAGAAAAATAGGTATTAGAAATCAAAACAAGAATAATAATCTCAATTAAATTAGATATAATCAAAATATATTTAATGTCGTCCCCGGCAATGGCGCCAGAAACTTGATGAGCATTTTCTTAACACACAAAATTAATCGTCAAGTATAAGGATATCAATTGTAGTTTCGAAAGGTGACCAAGTAATTATCGAATCCAAGGGATTGATTATTATCTATTCAATTATATTCTATTCAACTAAGATTATGTTGGCAAAATTGATTTGGTTTGTTTATTAAACTAAATAACATAAATTGAAATAGCAAAGTAATTAAACAAGCAATAGAGAAACTTCGGTGGTGATCAAGTAATTAATAGAGTAGTTCGTCAGGTAATCCAGTTTTACTTATTAATTTTCTTTCCATATGTTGTTGTCTGACTCTGCCTTGTGGTTTATGGACGCATCATTAAACCATGCAAGCATACTCTATAGACACAAGTAAGCAAGCGTATGACACATGTGAATATTCTCGGAGCAATATGTATACTTTATCCCCTTTCTAGGTACTATCATAATCAATTATTTCCCGTGCATTTAGTACTCTAACCCGATTTTATCTCCCTTTTTAGGTACTATAAAGTTATACTCTTTATCCTACTTATTAACCCAAATATGATTCAATTAACAAGTATCTATATAAGACAGTTCTAATAAGACTTCAAAATCCCTTCACTTAAAATTATAACATACAATCCTGCTCAGCGATGAACGCACTCAATCAATAACCAAGAGATGTATTCAAACTCTACATAACAGTTAAAGATGCACAAAATGACCGTGAGTATGAATTAAAAAGGCACAATCTTATATAGAATAAACCACAAGTAGTATTTTACGGAGTTTACACATGGAAATTCAATTAACTCATAAAACTTTCATAACCCTAGAACTACTGGAGCGGTTCTAGCCCATGATTGATCTAGGAACAATCATGGCTAGTTGGTATTATCTTACTTGACTCGCCAGATGAACCTCTCTTCATGACTCCTTCGGATGATGGTAGGGCTTGGTGATGGATGGATGATGAATTCCTTCTTGTTCGTTCCTTTTTTTCTCCTGCGAAAGCTCTTCTTTTATACTTGTAAACTCTCCTTACGGGCCTTGGATGGGCTTTTTGAGTGAGCACACACACTGAAGGTGTAAAAATATGAATTTGGTAAGTTTTCGGATGTCTGTTCGACCAAACACGTTAGTCGAACTCCTGCCTACAGATCGAACCCCTAGTCGAATTCCTCTGTAACTTGGCTTCTGACTCCGGATTTGACCAGAGTGTTGGTTGAACTGGATACTTTCTAGTCGAACCAAAACTAATTCTGTTAGGCTTCTAGTTCGATCACGGTTCGACCAAGTGGTTTGGTCAAACTCGGCTGTCGTGGTAGAACTCGACTTTTCCGAGCTCAGTTCGATCGAAGGTGCTGGTCGAACTCTCTTCTTCTTGGTTGAATCCACTTCCTATGTGGTCGAAGTCATATCTGTTTCTTCTTCTTTCGGAATTCGATCATAACTTATTTTCCATCGAAAATCAACTCAAATAGCCTTGTAAACTCCCGATTCGTGACTTTCCACCAAGTATAACAATTCACATTGAATAACAATCATTAATTACACCATAAGTACACGAATACGGGCTCGAAACTAGTGAATTTACACACTCATCAACGTGGCAAGTCGGCCTGGCCCCGCTCGGATGCTACTTGGCTAGGTCAAGCTTCCTTCCTTCTAGAGTCCTCTTCTGCCTGTCTGTTAATGAAAGTTTGCCAGAGCGTGGTCCCCAGCTCGAGCTGAGCTGGGTGCCGAGTGGCCTGGCCCAGTCACGGCCTGTTCAATTGTGCAGTGTATTTACTGCTTCAAATCATGATTTGAAGCAGAATTCGTTGCTAAAAAGTCCTACAGCAGTCCAAGACACAAAAAGGGAGATCAATACAAAAATTGGAGAGAACCCATCCATAATACATTGATTTCTCATGCCAAAAACACTCCATATCAGATTCACATCTAATTTTTCATCTTCTATCCATCTTCAAGTGGTTCCAAGTGCTAATAGAGGGAGATCGGACGATCGGAGAGACGGAGAAGGAACGCAGACTCTCGCTTACACTAGAGTTTTATGTCTCTGTTATTTTTTCCCTTTTATCTTGATTTTTTATATGAATTGCATAGCCATGAGAGTTGATTGTAACCTCATGGGCTAATTTTCATGAACAGTTCTAGGGTTTGATGGTTTGATTTGTTTGATTTGGGAACCTAGACCAAAGATTGGTATTTTATGCAGTTGATGTTTTGATCTTACTTAATTTATTCAGACTTGCTTATCTGCTTCGTAACATCTTCATAATATTTTCATGACATCAGCTATAATGTTTGAATTATTGTGATAGCATGTGTACGTTCATGATTTGTATTGTCTATCTGTTAGGAATTAAAGTAGTTCCACTATAAACACTTTAATTCCATGAACTGGTAAATCAAATACTTGAATTGTTTAGTGGAACAATGCAATTAGACAATCAAGTAGGAAGTGAATAGAACCTTATAGTAATTCTAGAGAATATCTTGTTAGTAGAACTTACCATCCTGAGATATTATTGTTTGCTTTGATTAGTATCTAGGAATAAGGCTTGGTAATATTTGCGCACATTAGGATTTAAACCAGAATACACTGTTAACTTAAAGTCGGATTATATCTAGTGGATTAACGGGATTAAGTAGTGTATTTTCATTGAAACTGCATGAATAAACAATTGAAGGTCTAGTAACCCGAATTAATTGGTCTATACATGATACCTTAGAACTGTCATTTATCCCCTGATTAAAACTTGCTTATTTTCCTTTTCTTTAATTATTCAGTAATTTATTATTTCAGTATTTTAGTTAATTAATCCACAACAAACTAGGAAATTGGTTACACAATTCTTCTTAAATAGTAATATAGAATAAATAAATAATTAACTATCTCATTGGGATCGATAATTTAACTTGGGTACTTGCTGCAACAATTGACATCCTTACACTTGAGGATTAAATTGGAGTGTGTAAAATACGTCTATTAAAGCGTCATGGAAAATATATCAAGTCATTACGATTTAATCGAGGTGGCAAGTACATCTTAAGATAGTTTAGGAGCTATTTATCAGAGGTCGGGATTGAATCCCAAGTTGTCTATACTGGGCAAACCCCAGCAGAATGGTGTGACGGAAAGAAAGAACAGGGCTTTTATGGAAATGATTAGATAGATAATGAATTATTTGGAATTACTAAATTCAATTTATGGGTATACCCTAGAAATAGCATGTCGTAACTTGTTTGTCTATTTATGGGATATTTTAGAAAAATGAAGGGTGGTTTATTTATTAATCCAAAAGATCGAAGGGTGATTGTTAACACAAACACTAGATTTTTGGAAAAGAACAATGAAATAAATTACAAACCCATATAAATTGTTCTAAATGTTGTGAGAAGGAAAAACACAAAGAATAGTACCAATTGTATAAGATGATATACCACAAGTAAACTACATCGCGTGTCACATCTGATACACAATTTTCTGTATATGTTTTGGGAAAGTTGTGAGAGAGTTATTTTACAACCTTATATATATATATATATATATATATATATATATATTTGAAAAGTTGTGAGACTTAGTCCCTAGTAAACATGAAATTAACCCACGGATATGACAAAGCACTATAAGATAAAAATGCGATATGTTAGCAAGTTGCAATGATTTCTAAAATAGAATTTATGGATTCTAAATTAGATGTTGCTGCTTGCAGAACCACGAAATGGTGTGAAAGCCATTGGAAGTGGCTCTACAAAGCAAAAGAGGATCAGACCGTAAGGTGGAAACCTTTGAAACAAGACTTGTTGCGTAAAGGTACACTCAGAAAGAAGGGTTCGATTATAAGGAATTCTTTTCGCCCGTAGCTATGTTTAAGTCGATCCGGATTTTTTTATTTATTACTGCTCATATTGATTATGAGGTATAGCAAATAGATGTCAAGACAGCTTTCCTGATTGAAAGTCTTGAGAAAAATATCTATGTGAAGCAACCAGAGTGATTCATTGCAAGGGGCGAAGAGTATATTAAGTATAAGCTTAAAGGTGTATATTTATGGACTAAAGCAAGCTTTAAGATCATTGAGCATATGTTTTGATGAGGAAATCCAGCCATATGAATTTAATCAATGTCCGGATGGGTCTTGTGTATTGAAAAGAGTGATGAAAATATGGTGGTATTTCTTGTATGTATGTAGTGCTAGATTTGTTTACTAAAAGCCTTGCTTTTGTATTGAACAATGTTTTAATAATTTTATTTGAAATGAGAATCATATGATCAAACGTTTTGCATATTATAAATTGTTTATTTATATGTTTGAGCAAAAGTCCATTTACTTTATAATGTAGACAATAAGTTGTGCGACAATACGCGAAAGATCATACTATCGATTTCCTTATAAAGTATAAACAGATGCTCACAACTGAGATAGACGGGGACTATCTATCGGGATAGTTGTAGTGTGATTTGGTATTAGTTTGTCTTAACTATAGAATCACATTAGTGCATTTAGTGTGTATTGAGCAGGACCGCTTGAGATCGTTCGACTTATACTATCTATATAGGAGAACTTGATCTCAGTTATTATGGATGTTCGTGCTTTTAATCCCTATACATTAACCTCGACATATACGGCAGTATATATTTCTTTGATTCATCAATGAGTGAGATTTACATATATTAAATTAACAAACTCGGTGAGTTGGGAAGTAGTGTTGTATCTATGGTGTGCTGTTGATTGTAGAAGGAATTCATGTCCGACATAGGTTGATGATGTCCCCTTGAGGAGCTCATATGGTTTATCATGTAAATCTTTCAAGTGGATTAATTTTGGCATGATAATAAGGTTTAGTGGTACTACTCTCGGATGAGATATTAATTAATGGAGTTGTCAGTAACTTAATTAATTAATGGACATTGTATATCTTAAACATGGGAAGACTGTCGGGCTCATAATAAGAAGGAGCCCAAAATATAATTTTGGGATTGGATGTGTAGTGCAGTTATAATATTTTAGTGGACTATATTACTATTATTGGATTTAATTATAAGCTTTGGGTTAAGCTTGGTTAAATAAATCCAATTGAGGCCCAATCCAATTTCTCCTCCTAGTCCCTGCTGTAGCCCAATATAAAAGTCATCTCAGCTTCTGGATGCCCTATTTTGAACGCCGTTTTCAACGTGAATAGGGGAAAGGAGCAGATTGAGTGGATTCTGGAGATTGTTGCCCACACAACACCAGAATTGATTTTGGGTCATACAGCAGAAGATCAGAGGTGTTTCACTACTGCTCATCCTCTATATCAACCCGGAAGAAAGGTAAACGTTTATTTTGCTTCCGCTGTAACCATTTACTTGAATTCCTAATAGATCACGCTGAACCAAACGATCCAATCGCTAACAATTGGTATATGAGCGTTGGTTTCGTGGTGAGACATGAGGCGTTAGGTAGGTTTTATGCCACACGTGTGTTAATTGTTGGTTTGATAGCATGTATGAAATCAATTATTTGATTATGTGAATTAATCTGGATATAATCACATTGGTTTTGTACTGTTATTATTTTTCACCATAGTATACAATATGGATGGTGTGATTGTTGTTGATTGTAATTGCTGGACACAACACACACACTACGTTAAACCCATCTGCTATCTATCACACTAGGCTGCACACGGCGGTGGTTCTGCACGGCTGCAAACCTCTGGCTGACGGGAGGCATGTCGATGGTGGCCCATTGGGAGGGCCAGCCTCGACAAGGATGCGGCTAGTTAATGGCGTTAGTTCTCCAGGCGGCTTCATCGCGGAGAAGATGACGCATGGCATGATGTCGCGCGCTGTTGGATTGCTATCGCTCAACTGCAAGATGTCTTTGGTGGTGACTCCAGTCAGTAATGACGGCTTCTGGTCGAGTCAGAGGTATTTCCAAGCGATTCACAGGTAGGCGGGAGGTGCTCCCGGGCGAGTCAATTGAAATTTTTTCAGGCGAGTCCATGGTAGTTCCGGGCAATTTGGCTGCAGTTTCTGGGCGAGCCAACAGCTATTCCAGCGCATCTTCCCTGGCCTCCAATCGCGTCTTGTTGGCGGCGAGCATGAGCTGAGCGGGTCTGCCATGGCCGGCGATGTTGCAGCAGCGACGGCGGGAAGTGCAGATGAGGCGAGGTAGCGACACCACTCTTTTACTGGTGGCTGTCGGGGCATTTTATCGTGCGTCAGGGAAGGCATGTCGTGGCAGGCAGGCGCAGCTGGAAGCAAGCACAGGAGTGGGCTAACGACGCGACTCTGGTAGGCTGACGGCGCAGCCGCCGACAGCAGCGGCACCAAGTCGTGCCGGTGATAGCTGTGTGAGGATGGAGCAGGCGGCTGTAGTTTATGGCAGTAGTCTAGTGTATGGGCTGCCCCAACGGGACTTTATTTAATTTGATTTTGGGCTGTTGGGTCCAATTTTAATTGAGAAGTTTATGGGCTGATTAGGCAGGGGTAATGGGCTTATTTATTTTATTAATGGGCTGCTCATTTTATTGTGCTATTGCTGTTGTTGGGCCCATTTGCTATTAATTGATATATATAATTGATTTAATTATTTTAACTTGACAATTAATTATTATATATGTGGCATGTTCTATGTGATTTATTTTTTAAATTACTTAAATATAGAAGCATGCTAGCGTGTATATTTTATTAATGAATATTATATGCATGTTAAAAACTCTCGGTGTTAAATAACTAAGTGGGAGAGGGAATTGGTAATTAATTCCTGCGACCTCCATTATTGGTTTGTAAGTGATGTGAGTGAACTTGCGCGTTGGCAATAGAGCCTTCCTCCCCATCGGATGAGTTTATTCAGGGATCACTGGTACAAACTTCTTTAAGATGATTGTAGGAAGTTATCCGAGCGGGTGTGTACTTCTCTATCTGTAAGGCACATAATCTTGCGCAATAGACTTGGGTCAAATAATGGTGTACACTTAGATGCAAATAATAAGTATTCTCCTCATCGGAGTCACTGTTGTTATTTGCATGGCTAAAGAGAAACCGACTATTAATTATTTTATCATAAAGTTAGGTTGACAAATGTAATTATTGGTAAAACCTTCTCTTGTAAATGTTCGGGTTTATATATGTCCTCACTATCGTGGCATGCAGACTCACGGTCTTGAGATGTTGGTGAATTTTATTTTATATTGTTTTGAGGGATTTAATATAAATTGATAAATTCGAAGTGTTTGATCTGTTTATTATTTATGATTCTCAGGATTTTCAAATGGCACTCAACTCACTTTCTGTTATACTTAAAGAGCATAAACTTACTGGCACTAATTATGTTGATTGGAAATGAAACATGGACATTGTTTTAACTGCTGAAGATTATATCTTTGTTCTCACTGAGGAATGTCCTCCGGGACCTACTGATGACTCTACCAAAGAGCAAAGAGTTATTTATAACAAGTGGGTCAAAGCTGATAGAATGGCTAAGTGCTATATTTTGGCTTCTATGTCAAATGTGCTTCAGACTCAGCATCAAGCAATGACCACAGCCTATGATATGATGCATAATCTTAGGGAACTCTTCGGGCATCAGAGTCGTCCTGCTAGGTCGAAGGGCATGTCTGTTCTAATAAATACCAAAATAGCTGAGGGCATTTCCGTAAGGGAGCATGTCCTTAGGATGATGGGCCAGCTCAATGAGTTGGAAGTTCTTTGAGCTGAAATCGATGGGGAAACTCATGTCGATGTCATACTCCAAAGCTTGCCTAGAAGTTTGAGCACTTTTGGCTGAACTACGGTATGAACAAACATTTGTACAAGTTGGCGGAACTTCTGACAGAACTTTTGATGGCAGAAGAACTATTTCGTAGAGCTCCTCAGGTTCATATTGCTAAAAATACTGCTCATCCTAGGTCGAAAGGTGGTAGGAATAAGAAGAAGCAAGGAAATTCAGCACCGATGAACCAAGTGAAAGTAAAGACTGGTGCGGTCAAGAAGCCTAAAGACAAGTGCTTCAAATGCAAGTAGCCGGGACACTACAAGGCTGACTGCCCTCTTCTGAAGGGGAACAAGAATGGTAAGTCTTTTATACTAGTTGTTGAATCGTGTTTAGTAGTTGTATCTGCTGACACTTGGTGTGTAGATACGGGAGCCACTGACCATGTCTACAATTCTTTGCAAGGGTTCCACCAAACCCGACAACTTAGTGATGGGAAGATTACCATACTTATGGGGAATGCTACAAGAGTAGCAGCTGTGGCATTGGGAGACGTTTATTTATTTTTCAATAAGAATAAAACTCTTGTTTTGAGAAATTGTCTTTATGTACCTTATTTTAGAAGAATTTAATTTTGGTTTCTAAATTGCTTATGGATGGATATTCTATTTCTTATAATGAAAAGGTTGTTATAAGGAAAGATAGAATTATTATCTGTGAGGGTGCATTGATAGATAATTTGTATACTCTTAATCCAATTTCTCCCATGGTGCAACAAATTGAAATGAAAGATACATCTACCAATAAGAGAAAAGAACCTTCGAAAATGAACCAAATATATCTTTGGTATCTAAGACTGGGTCACATTAACTTGAGTAGGATTCAAAGGTTGATAGCTGATGGACCTCTGAGTTCATTAGTAGTGGAAAATTTTCCAACTTGAGAATCCTGCTTGGAAGGAAAAATGACCAAAAGGTCTTTCAAGGCAAAGGGGTATAAAGCCAAAGATCTGTTGGAATTAGTTCATTCTGATTTATGTGGTCCTATGTCTATCCAGGCAAGAGGGGGTTATGAATACTTCATCACTTTCATTGACGATTATTTTAGATACGGATATATTTATTTGATGCGCCACAAGTCTGAGTGCTTTGATAAATTCAAAGAGTACAAGGCTGATGTGGAAAAGCAACTTGAAAAATATATCAAGATACTACGATTTGATCGTGGTGGCGAATACCTCTTGGGAGAGTTTAGGAATTATTTATCGGAGCATGGGATTGAATCCCAATTGTCTGCACCGGGCACACCCCAGCAGAATGGTGTAGCGGAAAGAAGGAATAGGACTCTTATGGAAATGGTAAATTCAATAATGAGTTATTCTGAACTACCAAATTCGTTCTGGGGACATGCTTTAGAAATAGCAATTTACATTTTGAACTTAGTACCTTCTAAATCGGTAGCCTCCACACCCACAGAACTGTGGACCAAGCGAAAGCCTAGTCTAAAACATGTTCGGATTTGGGGTACCCCAGCACATATGTTGAAGGCAGATGCCAATATGTTAGAATCGAATATTGATGTTTGTCTGTTTATAGAGTATCTTAGAGGAACGAAGGGTGGTTTATTTTATAGTCCTAAGGACCAAAAGGTGATCGTTAGCATGAACACCAGATTTTTGGAAGAGGATTATGTAATGAACCACAAATCCATGAGTAAAATTATTCTAGATGAAGTAAGAGAGGAAACATCAAACATAATACCAACTGTACAAGAGGATATACCACTTGACACTGCACCACGTGTCACACATGATACACAATTGCTTGTGGAGCCTTTTCGTAGTGGGAGGGTTGTGAGACAATCGGATAGATTCATGGGATTGGGAGAGTCTTCTGACTTGGTCCCTGGTGAACATAAAATTGACCAATGGAATTACAATGAGGAACTGCAAGATAAAGATGCTCAATTATGGCAAAACGTAATGAAATCTAATATAGAATCCATGTATTCTAACCAACTCTGGGAGCTTGTAGAACCACCCAATGGTGTAAAAGCTATGGGATGCAAGTGGATCTATAAAAGAAAAAAAGGATCCGACGGTAAGGTGGAAATCTTTAAAGCAAGGCTTGTGGCTAAAGGATATACTCAGAAAGAAGGAATCGATTATGAGAAAACCTTCTCGCCTGTGGCCATGCTTAAGTCAATCTGGATTCTTTTGTCTATTGATGTTCATATAGATTATGAGCTATGACAAATGGATGTCAAGACAACTTTCCTGAATGGAAGTCTTGAGGAAAACATCTATATGAAGCAACCAGAAGGATTCATTGCAAAGGGCAAAGTGCATCTTGTGTGCAAGCTTAAAAGGTCCATTTATGGATTAAAACAGGCTTCAAGATCATGGAACATCCATTTTGATGAAGTAATCCAGTTTTATGGATTTATTCAATGTCCGGATGAATCATGTGTGTACAAGAAGTGTGACAGAAACGTAGTGGTATTTCTTGTACTCTACGTGGATGATATTCTGCTCATTGGAAACAGTGTAAAGGCATTGTCGGGCATAAGGGTATGGTTGTCCAAGCAATTTGAAATGAAGGACTTAGGAGAGGTCGGACACATTCTTGGGATCAAATTAATAAGGGATCGCAAGAAAAGAATGTTGTGCTTATCCCAAGCTTCATACATTGATACAATCCTGACTTGTTTTAGCATGCAAGATCCCAAGAAAGGTTTCTTCCTTTCAGACATGGAATACCTCTATCTAAGGAAATGTGTCCAAAGACACAATAGGAAATAGAGGCAATGAAGCTGGTCCCTTATGCTTCGGCAGTAGGAAGCCTCATGTATGCTATGCTATGTACGAGACCGGATATCTATTATGCCATGGGCATGGTCAGTAGGTATCAAAGTAATCCAGGACAAGGGCATTGGACTGCGGTAAAGCATATTTTGAAGTACCTGCAAAGGACTAGGGATTATGTGCTGATTTACCGAGCAGATACTTTGTTATCTTTGGGTTATACTGATTCGGATTTCCAGTTAGATAGGGATGCTAGTAAATCCACCTCGGGTTATGTGTATATTCTTGGAGGAGGAGCCATAATATGGAGGAGTATAAAGCAGAAATGCGTTGCTGACTCCACCATGGAAGCTGAATATGTAGCAGCCTCTGAGACAGCTAAAGAAGCAGTATGGCTTAGGAACTTCTTAATGGACTTGGATGTGATTCCTGGTTTGCCCAAAGCGATCACAATTTATTGTGATAAAAGTGGTGCAGTAGCAAACTCGAAGGAACCACAAGCCCATAAGACGAGTAAATACATTGAGCGCAAATACCACCTGATACGAGACATCGTTAAAAGAGGGAATGTCGTTGTTACTAAGATTGCATCAGAGGATAACCTTGCTGATCCTTTTACTAAGAGCCTTCCAGTGAAAGCGTTCGATGAGCATGTAGAAGGAATAGGGATTAGATGTGTGTCAGCAGATATGGCAGCGTAGACTTTTAGTATAAGTGGGAGATTATTAGATTTGTATACTAAAAGCCTTGCTTTTATATTGAACAATGTTTTAACAATTTTATTTGAAATGATAATCAAATGATCAAACGTTTTGCATATTATAAATTTTTTATTTATATGTTTATGCAAAAGCCCATTTACTTTATAATGTAGATAATATGTTGTGCGGAAAAACGCGAAAGATCATATTATCGGTTTTCTTATAAAGTATAAACAGATGCTCACAACTGAGATAGATGGGGACTATCTATCGGGATAGTTGTAGTATGATTTGGTATTAGTTTGTCTTGACAATAGAATCACATTAGTGCACTTAGTGTGTATTGAGCAGGACCGCTTGAGATCGTTCGACTTGTATTGTCTATATAGGAGAACTTGATCTAAGTTATTATGGATGTTAGTGCTCTTAATCCCTATACAATAACCTCGACACGTAGGGCAGTATATATTTTTTTGATTCATCAATGGGTGAGATTTACATGTATTAAATCAACAAACTCGGTGAGTTGGGAAGTAGTGCTGTATTTATGGTGTGTTGTTGATTGTAGAAGGAATCCATGTCCGACATAGGTTGATGATGTCCCCATAAGGAGCTCATAAGGTTTATCATGTAAATCTTGCAAGGGAATTAATTCCGGCATGATAATAAGATTGAGTGGTACTACTCTCGGATGAGATATTAATTAATGGAGTTGTCAGTAACTTAATTAATTAATGGACATTGTATATCTTAAACATGGGGAGACTGTTGGGCTCATAATAAGAAGGAGCCCAAAACATAATTTTGGGATTGGATGGATAGTGCCGTAATAATATTTTAGTGGACTATATTATTATTATTGGATTTAATTATAAGCTTTGGGTTAAACTTGGTTAATTAAATCCAATTGAGGCCCAATCAAATTTCTCCTCCTGGTCCCTGCTGTAGCCCAATATAAAAGTCATCTCAGCTTCTGGATGCCCTATTCTAAATGCCATTTTCAACGTGAATAGAAGAAAGGAGCAGATTGAGTGGATTCTGGAGATTGTTGCCCACACAACACCAGAATTGACTTTGGGTCATACAGCAGAAGATCAGAGGTGCTGTACTACTTCTCATCCTCTATATCAACCCAAAAAAAGGTAAATGTTTATTTTGCTTTCGCTGTAACCGTTTACTTGAATTCCTAATGGATCACGATGAACCAAATGATCCAATCGCTAACATGTAGATGGTATCTTGCTCATTGAAGACAATGAAAGGGTATTGTCGGGCGTATGGGTATGATTGATAAAGCAGTATGAAATGAAGCACTTAAGATAAGCAAAATATATTATGCGATCATAGTGATAAGGATCACAAGCAAGAATGTTGTGCTTATCTCAAGCTTCATGAATTGATACGATCCTTACTTGTTTTAGCATGTAACTTTATCTAAGGAAATGTGTCTTATGACAAAAAAGAAGATAAAGGAGATGAAGGCGGTTCCTTATGCTTCGGCGAATAAGGAAGCTTAATCTAAGGAATGATATGCACGAGAATGGATATCTATTTTGCTGAACGCATGGACAATGGGTATCAAGGTAACCAAAAATAAGAATGTTGAACTGTGGTAAGACAAATATTTATGTGCCTGGAAAGGACTAGAAATAATATGTGTGCTTATCGGACAGAATCATTTCTTCTTGTGGGTTACATAGATTCGAATTTTCTAATTGGATAGGGATGGCAGTAAATCCACCTCAAGGTTGTGTTTATTTTGGGAAGTTGACACTATGCCAAAACTGTGGAATGACAACGTTGGAAAAACAACGGACTTTTGAAAACCTGTTGTTAAAATGGTAAAAAGTGCTCAAAATGAATTCCCGTCGTTATAGCTAGAAAAAAGCACTCATTAACAACGGGGAATTCCTTCTGTTGTTGTAAGTATGTTGTTAATGAAGTTCTTTAATTTTTTTTAATTAAATTTAATAAAAAAATGTAAAAGTATAAAGTGAGGTCTTAGAAAATTTTTGTTCTTTCCACCCCTGAAATTTTGCCTTAGCTACTGCAAAGACGATGATGCACGATATTTAACCCTATCTTACCAGAGACAACTGTTGCGAGTCTAAAGCCTTCCCTATGAGAGACGGCCAACGAACCACGATGATTTAGAGTGCTGAAGAAACCAGCGACGGCACTTGAAAACCCCTTATTGCTTCCTTTCCACCGGGCTGAATACACGACCAACTACCACCGCTCAAGGCTTCACTTAGGAACGACAACACTCTGCTCATGGTAGGTAAGAAATTGATTTATCTGGTCATTAGTAATTTATGTGAAGACAACGAGAGCATCGGATAATTGAAAGGATTGAAATTTAACATCCTGTCAGAGTTCTGCACAGTAAACTCAATGAGTCTCACCAAATTTTTATGGTTAATTCATGTGACTTTACTAACGATTATTTGCACTGATATATTTATCCAACTCTATGTAATTATTAGTATATTACAAATTCGATATAAATTTATTTAGAAATTCACTTTACTTTTGAAAGATTCAGTAGTGGGTTTGTATATTATAGCAATTTTTATCATTCATAGTCTAGAGGCTGGGTTGATTGTAATCCCCGTTCTTATAATTTGGGCTGCCACGCTTGTTTACTTTATCTGCCCCTCTTCACTTTACATAGGGACAAGACTAATCTTTTCTGGAGCATTTCAGTTATTGGCCATAAATCTAGGTCATATATTGACACTAATATTTGCTTGAAGTAAAACATTTAGAATGATTCTACTAAAACCTATGGTTAGTATGTCATGACTATGGGAGTTATTGTTATCAATTACTATAGGTGAAGAATACATTATCATTATGTTAGTTCATTAAAACATATAAGCAACTTTCTTCCAAAAGGGGATGTTACAACAAGGCATCGAGGTGTTGAATTGTAAAGGGAAATTTATACTAGTTTGACAATGAAAGCTTCTAGAACAAAATTATTGTGTTCAGTTTCAAATGGCTTTAAAAGCATCACTCTCTTAGAGTTCTTAAGTCTGTAATAGATGATATGTCATCATGCTGAATGTATGCCTAAAAGTTCATGTGAAAGTGGACTAAACATGTAAATCTTCTATAAACCTTAGTAGATACTTATAATAAGATTAGTGAAGTGGTTTATTGTCATGCCTTTTCTTTATGGATTTTCCCCCTGAGGGATTCTGTTTGAAAATTTTGAGAGTTTCTATCATAATTTACGTATCTCTGTTTCCAGGATCTCATTGATTGTTAAGGAGGGACTTTTGGGGTAGTGGCATGACGTAGCGTTGTATAAGTGTTTTTATTATTAGACTTGATTTGTGACGCAATTACTCAAATTATCTTGTTTTAGTGCACATGCAGTGAAATTTAATGATCCTTGCTAGTGATGTACAGGTGAAAGAGTTGGCTTCTCATTGTGAAAGACAATATTCCTAGCAAGCATCTGATTTTGGCAGTGGAAGATGCGTTAGTCAATTTTCTTCATGATGATACAAGGTACAGATTTGGTATATTGTTGAGAGGCTATAAGGAAAAAAAAGAAGTTGATGTTTTATGACAGCATAATATCTTCTAAAATATTGGCAGTGGAAGATGCATTTCAACAACACCTTGAGTACTAAGATATTCCTTATATTAAGATATTTCTTCTCAATGGAACTTGGAGCGACTATATATGCATTTTTTAACCGAAGGAAAATAGATATATCAAGGCAGGGCTAGTTTCTCCTCTCCTTTCCAAAATTCTGCCCCTCAAAATCAAGTTTATAAGCATTCTTGCAATTCTTTTGTGTGATTTTTTCCCGTGGAAGTTGTCTTCCAATCAACTTTATGAGCACCTTCTTGTTTATATGCACTTTATACAATTCCAAATAATATTTTCTTCAAGTTTTAATAAATTCACTTGTTTATCAATTTCTTTACTCATTTTATGTAATTTTAGTATATTTTATGGTGTACCCAAGAAGGATATCTGATTATTTTTTCATGAGTTAATTTTTTTGAAAATTATAATTCTATCGAGATTACTTTAGCTAAAATAAAATATTCCATATGTAAATGTAGTTCTAATGCAATGCTAGAACTGGAACCTATGAATCCTTATAACTGCTCGTACACTGCTTTGCTGACATATTTGGGTATCTTTCATTAAATTCTCTAACTTAATCCAATTGTATATCTCATGTGCAACAAGGTTTGCCATGTTGTGTTTTACCAATTATGTTGACGTGTATGGCATTGTTTTATGTAGATGTCATCAATCCGTTGGTGAAGGAGAAGACAGGCACTTAGTTCTAAAATTCTACTCGAAGACATCGATGTAGGTGAAATAATGTTTTATGTTATTCATTTGATAGATTTAATATTATTATTTCTTGTAGACTTTTTTTGTCCATTTCAATTACTTTAGATAGATTTTCAGAAGATGTCCTAGGGCAAAATGGTTGTGAAGTTATTCTATATGATGGTGGGGGGTATTCTTTTGTGGGTTCCATGTTTAGAAATATATTTCGGACTCCACCGTGGAAAGATGATAAATTGGAGCCGTGTGGCAGTCAAAGTATCTATATGGCTCTAGAAACTTCGTAATGGACTTAGATGTGATTCTGAGTTTGCCAAGATTATTACAATTTATTGTAATAATAATGGTGTTGTTGCAAATTTGAAGGAATCACGAGCCCATAAGGTAATTAAACATACTGAGAGCAAGTACCACATGATACGAGAAATCGTATGATGAGGGAAGGTTGTTGTTTCCAAGATTGCTTTGGATGATAACCTAGTAAATCCTATTACAAGGACCTTAAGTTGAAAGCTTTTGATGGTCATGTAGTGGGAAAGAGAATCAGATGTATGCAGTGGACATGGTAGCATAGTCTTTTAGTATAAGTGGAAAATTGTTGGATTGTATACTAAAAGTCTAGCTTTAGTATAAACAATGTTATAACAATTAAATTTAAATGAGAATCATATGATCAAATATTTTGTATATTATAATTTACTTATATGTCATTGTAAAAGTTCATTTACTTTATACTGTAGATAACATGGTATGTGGCGTCGCACGAAAGATCACATTATCGGATCCTTATAAAGTATAAACAGATGCTCACAATCGAGATAGACGGGGACAATCTATCGGGATGGTTGTAGTGTGATTTGGTATTAGTTTGTCTTGACTATAAAATCACATTAGTGCACTTTGTGTGTATTGAGCAGGATCGCTTGAGATCGTCGACTTATACTGACTATATAGAAGAACTTGATCTCAGTTATTATGGATGTTTATACTCTTAATTCCTGTACAATAATCTTGACACTTAAGATAGTATTTATGTCTTTGATTCATCAATGGGTGAGATTTATTAATTAAATCAATAACTCGGTGAGTTGAGAGATAATGCTGTCTCTATGGTGTGTTGTTGATTGTAGAAGGAATCTGTGTCCTATTAAATAGGCTGATGATGTCCCCTGAGGAGCTCTTAAGGATTATCATGTAAATCCTATAGGTGGATTTATTCCAGCATGATAACAAGGTTGTGTGGTACTACTCTCGGATGAACTATTAATTAATTTGAGTTGTCAGTAACTTAATTAATTAATGGACATTGTATATCATAAACACGGGGAGACTAACGGGCTCATAATAAGAAAGAGCCCATAACGTAATATGGGATTAGAGTGGCAGTGCAGTAATAATATGTTAGTGGACTGTATTATTATTATTGAATTTAAGTATAAGTTTTGGGCTAAACTTGGTTACTTAAGCCTAATGGAGGCCCAACTCTAATTTCTCCTCCTAGTCCCTGTTGTGGCCCATAAATAAGTTACCTCAGCTATCCAGAACCCTAATCTATCGCGCTTACACACGTAATAAAGAAGGGAGGAAGTAGATTGAGAGTGTCTTGAAGATCGTCACCCACACGACATCAAGACTAGACTTGGGAATACAGCAGAAGATCAGAGAGGTCGTTCTGCAAAGTTGTTCTTCTTCAACAAATCCTGGAGAAAGGTAATTCATTTTTATATTCTTTCTTCGGTTGATATAGAATCGTATGGAACCCTAACGGTTCACGATAACAAACGATCGAATGCTAACACTGTAGACCGAGCGCAAGCCTAGTCTTAAGTACATTCGGATTTGGGGTGCTCTGGCACATGTGTTGATGGCAGATACTGATAAGTTGGAATCGTGTACTAAAGTTTATCTGTTTATAGGATATTCTAGAGGAAGGAAAGGTGGTTTGTTTTATAATCTAAATGATCAAAAGGTGATCATTAGCACGAACGCTAGATTTTTGGAAGAGGATTATATAATGAACCACAAACCCATGAGTAAAATTATTCTAGAGGAAGTAAGAGGGAAAATACCAAATTTAATACCAACTGTACAAGAGTATATACCACAAGACACTGCACCGCATGTCACATCTGATATTCAATTTCCTGTAGCACCTCGTCGTAGTGGGAGGGTTGTGAGTCAACCGGATAGATTCATGTTTCTGGGATAGTCGTCAGACTTAGTCTTTGGTGAATATGAAATCGACCCGTAGAATTACGACGAAGCACTACAAGATAAGAATGCACAATTGATGAGTGATATTTTCACCTATATTTTAATATCTTTTTATAAATATTTTTATATTATTTTATCCATATTTATATACTATTTGGTTGTGTTTTGTGTTTTTATGAAAATGTGTGAGAATGAGCTTAAACGTATGTAAAACAGGTAAAAACAGAGTAAAAATGGAAACAGGAGATGAAACAAAGAGGAAAAATAGAGCAACTCCAACACGGCTCGAGTGCTGAAGCTCGAGTCGAGCTCATGCACACGAGTCGTGTGCGAAAAATGGCCTTTCCAGAATGGCCGTGCGCCAACACCTGAACGACTTACTCGCCCACCCTGTGCCCGAGTGCAGAACACGGCCCATGCGCATGTAGAAGACACGAGTCGAGTTGCCGACTCAACTCCAGCTCCGTCAAAAGCCATAATCTATCGAGAACTCGTGTCTCGACTCAAGCCGAGCAGCAGCACTCAATTCGAGCTCGATAAATTCCTATGAAAAAAATCAGAAACCATCTAGAAGCTCCCAAGGGGTATAAATACCAAATTGTTCAACATTTGATTAGATTTAGTGAGGGTTTTCACTGTTCATATAGATCACACACCATATCTCTCATTTTACACCATCATCTTTATCCATTCACCATCCATTCCATCAATCTTCATCCCACCATCAAAATCACTATCCATTTGAGGAAAAAAACAAGGAAGAGAGAAGAATTGCAAACGGAAGAAAAAGATCACCGTTGGAGCTATCCAAGGGAGTTTTCATCCAAACTTTGTACTGAAACCTTATTGTTTATCATGTTTTATAAGGATTTTAATGTCTATGTTGATTTTCTTCTGAATATGATAGGTTAATCTCCCTTGTGAGATTAGCAACATGAGAGTTGTTGGATAATTTTGAGATTTATGTATTAAAATCCATATGTTGATTGGGTTAATTTATTTTCTATCATTGATGTTTAAATCTTGATATTTATGATGATTTGTGTAGTTTGTTGTTTTAAACATGTAATTAGATTGAGAAGTCAATTGCATATTTAGGATAATTTATTGAATCATTTTTCATACACCTCATGTGCATTATAGATCTTAAAGAGATAGAGATGTCCTTTAGGATTTAGAACCCTTTGATAGGACATCCGATTGGTTTGATTGAGAGGTTGATTAATCGTGTGAAGGGACTCTCATTTCAAGCTTAGTACCTAGTTGGAATTGTTTGTGTGAGAACCAATCCATTGAGCTAATTGAGATTTATATCATATCCATCTCGAGAGGGAGTTTAGGTGAACTTAGTGTTGACCCTTAGTCTTATACCCATGATTCATATGAATTTGATGCATCTATCCTAGTATTTCCACTTCTTAATTGTTGTTAATCTCACTTTTATTTAACTTGGAAAACCACCATTCATCCATTTATTTTATTTGATTGATCATTGCTTGCTTCGATTGATTTAATTTTTTTGTTTGAACAATCTATCGATTGATAATTCGTCTCTATAAAATTGCAGGAAACGTGATACTGCTTAAGCACTAGTACCTTCCTCCCTGTGGTTCGATAAATTCTTGAATTGGTCATCCCGACTACACTATGGCTAATCAAATGGCGCCGTTGCCGAGGAGGAAACGGTTGCTAGTAGCTTGAAGAAGGTCCATTTTAAGTAATTTTAATAGGGACATTTTTTTTATTTTATTTGCTTTTGAAAACTTTGGTTCTAACTTTTCTTCTTTGTGAAGGTGTATGCAAACGAGGTTAAGGGGGACACAATTGGAGCTTATTGACTTGGAAATAGAACAAACTTTTCGAAGAAGAAGAAAGGAGAATAAATCAAAAACAAGTGATCGAATGAAAAATTTTCAAGGTGATAATCGTGTGGAAATAGAGCATGATGAGGAAGGCGGACAAAACGTGCAAGACAACGCACACGCACCTCATTTAAATGCCAACCCTCCTCAAGATGCCTATCAAAATTTTGGAGCTATAAACAGTCAAGCTTTTCTTCAACAAATGGTGCAACAAGCTCTAATTCAACAAGGATTTTCACAAGCTTATGCTCCTCCTCAACAAGCTTATGTGCCACCACCACCACCTCCGGTGCAACATGAAATTCATAATTATCAAAGGTGATTCGGGATTTATTTATACCGAGGGCCATGCCACATATGATGTCCACCAATCAATGCCAACAACTTTGAAATTAAAGCGGGCTTGATTTCTATGGCGAGAGACCAATAATTTGGTGGAACCCGAATGAAGATCCTAATGCTCATCTAGCTCAATTTATTGAGATTGACAACACTGTGAAGATGAATGGGGTGAGTGAGGATTGTATTAGAATGAGGTTGTTTCCGTTTTCATTGAAGGATAGAGAAAGAACATGGCTATCTACCATTACTCCGGGTACGTGCAACACATGGGATGAGCTTGCACAAATGTTTTTAAACAAGTATTTTCCACCTTCTAAGGCACTTCAAATGAATAGCTTGATTACTCAATTCAAGCAAATGCCTCAAGGGAGTTTCTATGAAGCGTGGGAAAGGTTTAAGGATATGCTTCGCAAGTGTCCACAACATGGTTTTTCAGAAAATCAACAAGTTGGGTTTTTCTACCAAGGTTTGATGAATGGTCAAAGAGTGCTTGTTGATGCTTCGGCCGGTGGATTCGTACTTGGAGTAACTCCGAAAAGGGCCATAAGAATTTTTGATGGGATTTCTACAAATGTTTACCAATGGCCATCGGAGAGAGTAAGTGGATGCTATGGATTTGAGAATTTTGATCAAGGGCAACAGTTTAGTGTGAAGAGTTTGAATGTTGAGCCAAGTACGCTAAATGTTGAAATGATAGCGGCGGAGGTCTTGAAACAAATGAGCTTTAATCAAGGTATGAATCAAGGAGCAAATATGGTTGAAGGGATACAAGTTGAACAAGGTGTGCTTCCTCCGAATGTGTGAGTGGAGAGCAATGGGCTAAGTCTATGCCAAGGATTGAAGATGTACTCTACATGCAAGGAAGGGGTTACTAAGGGAATTACCAAAATAATTTCCAATGTAAATTTCAACCTAGACAATGAGGGTTTAACAATCAAAGTGGTGGAAGTTTATTCCCAAAACAAATGAGGCAAGACAACTTTTCCTACTCCAACTAGAATAATGTGGTTGCTTATCCCGGTTACTTATCCTCCGGGATATCATCCAGGGACTAAGGCACCGAACAATAAAGGGAAAGTATCGATTGATGAGGTACTTGAAGAATTGATAGCATCGAATCAAGCTTGAGATGAAGCATTGAAAAAGGCCGAAGAAGCAAATGAAAAGAGGCTTAAAGCCTTGGAATATAATGTTGGACAAATTACAAGTACTTTGAGTACTCAACAAAAAGTAAAATTTCCGGCCACAACCGAAGTCAATCCGAAAGATCAATGTTTGTTTGTTGATATGAAAGAGGAACGAAAGGATGAAGAAGGGTTGGTGAAATGCAAGGTTGGTGAAGAAAATGAAGAGATAAGTAAGAAAGAAGAAAAGGAGCCTAAATGGATACCTAAGTTGAAAAGGGTGCAAGAGGAAAAGAAAATGGAGGAGAAGGTAAAGAAGAGGAGTACAAACGTGATTATTGGGGTATTCCGATCACTCTATTCCCTATTCCCTATCCACAAATGTTTGTAAAAGAGGAGAAGAAAAAGGAGTTTGAAGAACATGTGAAGCTTCTCAAGAAAAATATGAGGAGAAAAGGAAAGAAGAGTACCTAAAACAAGTAAATTGATGCACAAAGAGAATCCTACAAAAGTTGGTGATCCGGAGAAGTTCATAATCCCGTGTGATTTTGAAAGGAAGGAAACTCTTGATACATTGTGTGATTTGGGGGCGAGCGTCAATGTGATGTCTCATGCTACTTTCAAGAACCTTGAAATTAGAGAGCTCAAGCCTACTACTATCTGTCTTGAGGTGGTAAATAGAGATGTTGTTAAGCCACTAGGGGTTGTTGAAGACGTGGAGGTGAAAGTTAAGGGGCTAGCTTTCCCGGTTGATTTCATGGTATTAGAAGTAAAGGCAGATCCTCAAATTTTACTTATTTTGGGAAGGTCATTTCTAGCTACGGGAAGAGCGAAAATTGATGTTGCTAAAGAAGAGCTTTCTTTGAGCTCGAAAGGGAAGAGTGTTACAATCTTATGTAACAAAGAAAAGGGAACCAAGTCTCATTTAAAGCCTCTAGATGATTTAATGGATCATGATTCTCTTCTCTTTGACAACTTAAATTCATTTCTTAATGATTATATGAAAATGTCGAATTCTAACTTGTCTTCTTGTGATGTTGATAGGAAGAAAGCATCGGAGCTTGATTGGAAAATAGACAAAGGAGAAAGAGGAAATCTACTAGAATTTCTTCTCGATGATGACTTGATGCTTGTAAGCAAGAATGGTGAAGTGGAGAGAGTGTGGTGGACCAACATTTGGTCCAATGAGCGTAAAATTTCGTGCGTCTTAAAAACATTAAACTTAGAGCTAAATGGGAGGCAACCTATTCTTTTTATATTTTGTTTTGTATTTTGGTCTTGTAGGTGGATTGTGCTTGTAAGAAAATGTGTTTTGAAGAAAAGATAAGTGCTTCATGGATCGAGTAGACATGTTCACCACTTATTGCAAACTTAAGTTTCAACTTATTTCAATTTAAGTTTGGGGAGAGAATGCGTGTGTGACTCACCACTTGAGGTGATTCTTGTAAAATTGGGTCAATTTTAAAAAAATTTCTCATGAGCTTGGTATGATTTTGGTCCGATTGGTGGTGTTGAAGTGCATGATAGTCCATATTTTTAATGAAATTGTTGAGCTAATGGTGTTTGATGAATTTTTGAGCATGTATGAAGGGTATTAGAAGTACAAATTGAGCTCGGAGCTAATAATTTCCACTACCGAATGCTTATTGAGGGAGTTTACTCTACACTCATCACTTCTAGTTGCTTGAAATAAATTTATTTTGATTTGGATTGTGTTGGATTAGCATGCTATTTCATTTGTTATGATTTTGGGAGGTTTTCTTTTCAATAATTGATGTGGGATGTTTGTGAGCTTACTTGAATATGGATGATTTGAATGTGTGCTTCATGTTATATTGATGGATGAAATTTTTGTTTTTGCATATTATGTATTTTTGTATTTTTTCTTGTTTGGTGAGTCTTTTCTTATATGTTTTATGTGTATTTTTAATCTTGTTTAGGGTCATTTTGGTGATTTGTTTTCGGGATGTCATGAGTCGTTTTTGAATGTGAGTGATGACATGTCATGGTGACAAGTGATGACAAGTTATGATTAAGAATCTCTACACTTTCAAATTGTGACATGTTTTATTTAACTTGTTCAATTTAGAGAAGAATGTGGTGTAATAAGTTCCTTAAGGTCCAATGCATAAGCTTGTGAGCATTTGATCATCAATTGTGCATACATGGTTATTTCTTCATGAGTGGATTGATTGTGTTTGATAAACTAGAACTTGCTCAAGGACTATGGGAACGAGCCTGATTAGTGGAGATTAATGAAATGATCTAAGGTCATCCTTGTTATTGATGGTCACTGCCATATATTTTCCTACCATGAACATCATCCCTAATCAATCACTTTGAGCCTATAAGCCTATTTATTGTGATATAAGCACATTACAAGCCTTGATTACCCACATGAGCCTTATATATTTACCTTTTTGTGAGTGATTGAGGAGATGGTAGCTAGAAAGGTTTGATGAGATATTGTGCAAAAGAGGAAAAGAAATGGTCAACAAGCAAGAAAAAGGATGAAAAAAAAAGTATAAACAAGAATGTACATGCAACCTCAAAATAAAAAAATGAGCAAAGCAACAAAAATATGCTCAAGTACTTAAAAGTCCGAGAAAGGAAACATGCATTAAAAGAAGCCCAATTAAGGGAAAAGTGATGATTAGTGCTTGAAAGTTGCAAAGATAAGAAAGAAAGAAAAGTTAAGAAGTTGAGGAAGTTGATCATCTCTTCGATTACTGACACTTGATTAGTCACTATTATCCATATTCTTCCTACCCTACCAAAGAGCCTATCATTACATCCTTAACTAAAGACCATTTTTATCATTGATTGAAACTTTGGTGGTTTGTGAATGTAGTCCACGAGCAAGCTTATAGCAAGTAGAACCAATTAATTGATGAGTATTGATTTACCCTACTTTATAGAGTATTGAGAAAAATATATACCCGTGGTGAGGCTTTGACCAAAAGGGACTATATTACATTTTATTCTCTTTGAATTGAACTTGTTAATATTTTTTTGCATGTTATAAGTTTAATATTGTAGGATGACTTAGCATAATTTGTGGTTTTTATTACTATTAATATGTTATTACTTATGTTTGTTTAGTCTTATCCTAGGTGAAAATCTCTCCCTTTAGTTTATCATTTTCGTTGTTTGGGGACGCACAACACTTTAAGTTTGGGGGTGTGATGAGTGATATTTTTATCTAGATTTTAATGTCTTTTTATATGTGTTTTCGTATTATTTTATCCGTATTTATGTACTATTTGGTTGTATTTTGTGTTTTTATAGAAATGTGTGAGAATGAGCTTAAACGAATGTAAAATAGGTAAAAATGGAGATAGGAGATGAAACAAAGAGGAAAAACAGAGCAGCTCCAACACGGCTCGAGTGCTGAAGCTCGAGTCGAGCTCATGCACACGAATCGTGCATGAAAAATGGGCCTATCCAGAATGGCCGTGCGCCAACACCTGAACGACTTACTCGCCCACCCTGTGCCCGAGTGCAGAACACAGCCCGTGCGCATGTAGAAGACACAAGTCGAGTTTCTGACTCAACTCGATCTCCATCCAAAGTCGTAATCTGTCGAGAACTCGTGTCTCGACTCAAGCCGAGCAGCAGCACTCGAGTCGAGCTCGGTAAATTCCTGTGAAAAAAATCAGAAACCTTCTAGAAGCTCCCAATGGGTATAACTACCTAATTATTCAACATTTGATTAGATTTGGCGAGGATTTTCACTGTTCACATAGATTGCACATCATTTCTCTCATTTTACACCATCATCTTCATCCATTCACCATTCATTCCATCTATTTTCATCCCACCATTAAAATCATCATCCATTTGACGAAAAGAAGTAAGGAAGAGATGAGAATTGCAAATGGAAGAAGAAGATCAACTTTGGAGCCATCCAAGGGAGTTTTCATCCAAACCTTGCATTGAAACCTTATTATTTATCATGTTTTGTAAGAATTTTAATGTCTATGTTGATTTTCTTTTGAATATGGTAGGCTAATCTCCCTTGTGAGATTAGCAACATGAGAGTTGTTGGATAATTTTGGAATTTATGTATTAAAATTCATATGATGATTGGGTTAATTGATTTTGCATCATTGATGCTTTAGATCTTGATGTATATGA
Organism: Pogostemon cablin; assembly: GCA_023678885.1. NCBI lineage: Eukaryota > Viridiplantae > Streptophyta > Magnoliopsida > Lamiales > Lamiaceae > Pogostemon > Pogostemon cablin. The sequence continues at coordinate 14,117,228 of CM042993.1, forward strand.
TGATTTGTGTGGTTTGTTGTTTTAAACATGTGATTAGATTGAGAAGTCAATTCCATATTTAGGATAATTAATTGAATCATTTTGTCATACACCTTATGTGAATTATAGATCTTAAAGAGATAGAGATGTCCTTTAGGATTTAGAACCCTTTGATAGGACATCCGATTGGTTTGATCGAGAGGTTGATTAATCGTGTGAAGGGACTTTCATGTCAAGCTTAGTACCTAGTTGGAATTGTTTGAGTGAGAACCAATCCATTGAGCTAATTGAGATTCATATCATATCCATCTCGAGAGGGAGTTTAGGTGAACTTAGTGTTGGCCCTTAGTCTTATATCCATGATTCATATGAATTTGATGCATCTATCTTAGTATTTCCACTTCTTAATTATTGTTAATCTCACTTTTACTTAACTTGAAAAACCACCCTTCATCCATCTATTTTATTTGATTGATCATTGCTTGCTTCGATTGATTTAATTTTCTTGTTTGAACAACATATCCATTGATGATCCGTCTCTATAAAATTGCAAGAAACGTGATATCGCTTAAGCACTAGTATCTTCCTCCCTGTGGTTTGATAAATTCTTGAATTGGTCATCCCAACTACACTATGGCTAATCAATAATCTTGGCAAAAGGCAATGAAATCTAAAATAGAATCCATGTATTCTAATCAAGTTTGTGAGCTTGTATAACCACCCAATGGTGTAAAAGCCATTGGATGTAAATGGCTCTACAAAAGAAAAAGAGTATTGGACGGTTAGGTGGAAAACTTTAAGGCAATGCTTGTTCCAAAAGGGTATACTCAGAAAGAAGGGATCGATAATGATGAAACCTTTTCGCCTGTGGCCATGCTTAAGTCGGTCCGGATTCTTTTATCTATTGTTGCTTATATGGATTATGAGGTATGACAAATGGATGTCAAGACAACTTTCCTAAATGGAAGTTTTGAGAAAAATATCTATATGAAGCAATCAGAGGGATTCATTTCAAAAGGCAAAGAGCATCTTGTGTGTAAGCTAAATAGGTCCATTTATGGATTGAAGCACTCAATCTACAACCAAGATATATATTCAAACTCTATATACCAATTGAAGATGCACAAAACGACCGTGAATATGGATTAAGAAAGTACAATCATATATAAAATAAACCACAAGTAGTGTTGTACGGAGTGTATACATGGAAGTTCAATTAACTAGATAAAACCTTCAAACTCCTAAATCTACCAAAAAGGCTCTAGCCCATGATGTTTCGAAGAACAATCATGGGTGTTGGATAGATCTTACCCGAATGTCTGGAAAATACAAGATAAATTAGGAAACGAATAAACCCTTGATGTAGGCGTCTTCATGCCCTTCTCCATCTTGAATCCTCCTCTTGGTTCTCCTCTTGATTCCACAAACGAATCTTCAAAGTGATGGATGGATGAAGGAAAGGAATTGGATGATGGATGGGGGGTGATCCCCCCTTGTGGGGTGTTGTATGGTTGTGGCCTCTCCTCGGTGATTGGTGACGTTTTTCTTGACTGCATGAGCCTCCTTTTATACTTGTAATCACGTCTCTAGGGCTTGGAATGGGCTTTTCAAGTGATCCCACGCGTTTTGGCCTCGAAAATACGTAAGTTCCCGCACGTAGGTTCGACCTCGTCAAACAGGTCGAACCACTTGCCACAGGTCGAACCCTGCTACTGGATTTGCGCAGTCTCTCCGTTTCGCGTATAACTTTCACATCCGACCTCCGAATTGAGTGATTTTTGTGCTCATGCGATCCTCTCTTCCTTGTCTTTCTATCCATATAAAGAAATCACAAGAAATCCAAGAATTGAATATGTAACAGGCCATGGAAAGTAGCACTGCAATTCTATTCGGCACAGCTCGCGTGGCGTCACCACTTTGCTCATAACTTCCTCGTTCGGACTCCGAATGGGATGTTCTTTACGCCAAAACGACCCTCTCTTCAGTGGCTTTCCAACCATATATCACAAATCCAATTTAGATCTCCACATCAATACAAAATAATTACAGAAGTTCGACGTGCGTTTATCAGCATTCTTGCACAAATTGCACCTTTTCTCAAACTTGGCTCTTTTCATCCTTTTTCCACCTAAAACACAACAAAACACCTCAAGTGCACCTTTTTCTCACATATAATGAATATAAGACCATTGTGCTAATATATGACAAGAATATCAATCAAAAAGGTGTTAAATTGGACACTAAAACACGCTTATTTTCACTCTCATCAATCCCCCAAACTTACCCGTTGCTCGTCCCGAGGCAACAAAATAAAAATAAAAAGAGAGAGTAAGAAAATTAGTGGGGAAACAAGGACTATGATCAATACCCATTCAAAATACAATCGTCATCAACTTAGGTCATGCAACTCTTATTACATGTAATAATCAATTCAAAGCATACAAGTTAAGACAATCACCACCAATTCAAATGCTCCATTGACATGTTCTCACGGGAAGTATATATCACTCGCACTCAAGTGTAAAAGATGTACACTTATGGGCTAAGGTGTTTACGCTCAAATTCAATTCAAGTGCATGCGTAACCATAAGCTTGCCAAAAGTCTCAAACTCTCCACCACTAAAAGTATGATTCGACAATGGGATCAAAAAGGACATTTCTTTTGGATGTAATGTTGGCTCTTTGGTTAAGGTAGGAAATATATGGACAATGTGACTCAAATAGTGGAGAACTAAAGCTGATTGATCACTTCAACTTTCATTCTCTCTTCCTTTTCAATGCAGACATTTTCATTCCTTCTTCACCTTCAAGCACAATTATTTTTCTTTTCTCAAGCTCATCCGTTTTTTCGTTCTCTTTTTCTACTTTTTCTCTTGAGGTACCAGTTTCGGGCACTACCTCACGCATCCTCCATAGGGTACTAGATTTAAGCACTACCCTAGGGTATTTGATTCAATGGAGTACTAGATTTAAGCACTACTCCATGCTTCTCCTTAAATGCATTATCAAAATCCATCACTAATTCAATACCAATTTCATTCCTTCCCAAGCTGTTCGTTATCAAGCTCTATCAACACACTTTGAAAAGCCATTAATTCTCCACTAATAAGACAATCAAGGCTCAAAAAATTCAGATGCTCAAAGTGGTTATTTCACGTAGGCTGCCAAAGAATGAGGTTTTTAGGCTCAACGGGGCTAACTACAGATAAACAATCATATGGTATAGGGAATTATTTGGCTAAGTGACTTATAAATTCAAAGATGGCCTAAAATCATCTCCCATTATCTATCACACATGTAGTTTCAAGTAAGACAAGAGGCAAGTTCTAGAATACACACAAAAAAACGATACTCACCAGAAAAGAAATATCATGTGATTATGTATCATGATAAACAAGGCTCAAAATCTCACATGGGTATTTAACAAGTAACAGAGCACCTTTCATGGTAAGCAATATCCCACAAGTACACATAAAACTTCATATCACAATATAACTCAAGTACACTTCCTTCATCAATTTCAAGAGCATATGAATTTCAAAGACAATTTTAAACATATAAGCTCACATGGATCACCACCTTAAACACAATCCTTCCACTCCTATGAATTAAAAGCACATATAAAAATTAGAAAAAGGAAACGAGGACACCTGATTTTTCTTCAACGTACGCACGAGCTCCTCGAGTCAAAGCCTCAATGTAGAACTCGTCTTGCCACTCTTTTACTTTTTTCTATCATCAAAGCTCAAACAAACTCATCATCACAGGATTCATCAATAATAAAATATGAGAACTATAAGAAAGAATTAATTGACTATGTAAACGACTCCACACACACTAAAAACACCACTGAACACTAGGCAAATTGCAAAAAATCGACATATCAAAACCGATTAAGGTTTCAATATACCGCAAAAAATCAACTCCCCTAGTAAACATTACAAAGAAAAGATTATATTCTTAGTGCTTTAATGAGGTAAGAACATCACACCCCCCCAAACTTAGTAAAAAACGTAAGTTGAAACTAAGTTTGAAAAGAGATGTAATTTCCGAATAATAAGCACGCCAAATATAAAAATTTCTTACTCACACAAAATAAATAAAGCAATAAAACGGAAGGGCAAGCCCCAAACAGGCGCTCATGTTTAACGTCGGAGAGTCACGACGGATTACCACTTTGAACTACTGGATCACAGGACGGTCTTGTCGCATCCTCACCTTCAAGTACTTTCTTTCCCTCTTCTTGTCTACACTCAACACCTCACCTTTCTTGGTCACTAAAATATGATCACTGAAATTTCCTTCCTCCCATGGCTGTCTAGACTCCTCCTTGTCAACCTTCCACTTAAATTCAGAATCACCTGTCTTAGAAAAATCAAGATTAAACAAGTTAGAAACCATATCAATGCTCTTGCATGATTGAGTCTCCATGGGCATCTTCATTGCATGATCAAGAGAGAAAATCACATCTTCATTATCCATTTGCAGTCTAAGCTTTTCTTCCTTAACATCTATCATAGCTCCAGCTGTGGCAAGGAATGGTCGTCCCAAAATAAGGGGAATGTCACCCTTATCATCTTCCATGTCAAGTACAAGAAAATCCACGGGAAAAACTAACTTATCCACTCTCACTAAAACATCTTCAATTAAACCCTTCGGACAAGTCATGGATCTATCCACCAATTGAAGAGCAATATTCGTGGGAGTTAACTCCCCCAAACCAAGCTTTTTAAATATGGACAAAGGCATCAAATTAACGCTTGCCCCCAAATCACACAAGGCTTTATGTGCCGACCCTTTTCCAATGTCACAAAGAATGGTGAAGCTTCCCGGATCCTTTAACTTTGCAGGCAGCTTCCTTTGAAGGATCGAGCTGCAATTCTCTGATAGGTTCACCGTCTCCACTCCGTTCAAGCTTCTCTTCTTTGATATAATATTCTTGAGGAATCGGGCATAGTATGGCATCTCCATGATTGCTTCAGAGAAAGGAATGTTCAAGCTTACTTTGCTCATGACATCGTGAAATCTCTTGAACTTTTCTTCCAATCCCTTCTCGGCCAATCTCGAAGGAAACGGAGGAGGTATCTTGGTCTTTGGTCTTCCCCATTCATCACGTTCAACCTCCTTCGCTTTATCCTTCTTGGCTCTCAACCTCTTTGCTTCTTCCCACTTCTTCTCCATTGTAAGCTCAGTATTATGTTCATGTAATGGTACTGGAGTAACATCAACATCATGCGAAACATTTGGCGTAGAAACGGGCAACTTCTGGATGGGTTCGACCAGGGTTTGACCTGTGGAACAAGTCGAACCAAGCACGTACTGGTCGAACCTATCTTCTGGACAACGGCTCTTTTTTTGAATTTGAGGTTCGACCTGGGTTCGACCAGTGTTAGAGGTCGAACCACTGCCCCCTAGGTCGAACTGCCTCACTGTATAGTTTATATCCTCCGGTTCGACCTGGGTTCGACCTGCTGGGTTGGTCGAACCATTACAGTCGTGGTCGAACCGTTGCTGCGAAAAAACAGAGCACTCCGAATGAAGAGGTTCGACCACCCTCTGGGTTTTGGTCGAACCGAGGATTTTTAAAAACAGAGTGCACTGCATGATGAGGTTCGACCATGGTTCGACCTGAGTGCCAGGTCGAACCTTCTGGGTGTTGGTCGAACCGAGGATTAGTCATGTCCAAATTTGATTCCAGCCTCATCGGTCCCTCGTACTGCGTTCCAGACCTTAACGTGATAGCTTTATCTTCCAATTTTTGTGTCAATTGATTCACGTTCGCGGTCATCTGCCCCATAATCAAAGTAAGCTCCTTCATCTGCTTAGATAAATCTGCATGATCAACATTCATGGTATCCTCAAGATGATCAATCCTTGCATCATTCTCAGCCATGTATCGATGGAAGGTATCTTCAATACTCTTCACTTCTTGCTGCTGCCTACTAGGCCCCCTTTGTGTCAACTCTATGATCTGTTTCTGCTGGGACTCTAGTAGCTTGTTGATGTTAGCTAGACTAGAGACGATCTCATCATCCCTATTCGGCTTCTCCACTTGATGTTCAACTTGCGCTACCTCGCCAAGTACATATGATCCTCTATCTCTCTCTACTGGCCAGTCACATGTATTCATGGAGATGTCTTCGAATAACTTTTCTACTTCAAGTGCTGTCTTTGATAACAGCGCTCCTCCTGATGATGCATCAATAAAAATACGCGACTCACAATCCAATCCATAATAGAAGATACTTATGTAGTCAGCCTTAGACATTTCATGTTGTGGACACCTCTTGAGCATGTCTTTAAATCTGTCCCACGCCTCATAAAATTTCTCACCCTGATTCATAACAAATCGAGTGATCTCTTGCTTCATTCTTAAGATCCTTGAGGGTGGCATGTATCTCTCCAAGAACTTCTGCTGCAGTTGGTCCCATGTATTGCAATCTGTTGGATCAAGGGTCTCATACCAAGCTTCCACCTTATCAATCAAAGAGAATTTGAATAAGGCGATCCGCCTAGCATTATCATTAGCTCCACTGCCCTTTTGAGTGTTTGCATAACCAAGAAATCTTCGGAGATGTTGATATGGATCTTCAAACCAATATCCAGAAAAGGGATTCTTTTCCACCATGTTAATAAGAGCGGGATGTATCTCAAAATCATCATCTTCCCCCCTTGCTCCTATCAACCCCATGTTACCAATTCCATAGTTCGTGAAAATTTCACGTATGGCAACATTATCCGGATTCTGCCTTGCTCCGGCCATGTTTAGCTCAGTGTGTTATTCGTTCCTTTCCTTCCCCTCCTTTTTCAAGCACACAAGTAACTCGGAAAAATTCAAAGTTAGATAGAAATAAATAATCACAAATAAAAGAGAAAAAAAAATATCTTAATCAAACTAGAAATAATAAAATTAATAATTACAGCCGTCCACGGCAACGGCGCCAAGAACTTGATGAGCATTTTCTCAACACACAAAATAATCCTCAAGTATAAGGATATCAATTGTAGTCTCGAAAGGTGACCAAGTGAATATCGAACCCAAGGGACGGCGTATTATCAATTTAATTATTTACTAAATTAATTAAGACAAGTGTGGCAATATAGTTTGAGGTTTAGAATTATTAAACTAATAAACAAGTAATTAAAATAACAAATAAAATAAATATCACTTGAAGAATACGAAAGTTGATCAAGTAGGAGAATAGGTAGCTCTAGGATAATCCAGTTTCACTACTTAACTTCTCTTCCATGTGTCAATGTCCGACTCTGCCTTGTGGAATATGGACGCATCACTAAACCATGCATATCTACTCTATAGACACAAGTAAACATGCGTGTAACACGTGTGAATAACCTCGGAGCAAGAGATATAATTTCACCCCCCTTTCTAGGTACTATCAGTATCAATTATTTCCCCCTAGGATTGGTACTCTAACCCGATATGATCTCCCTTTATAGGTACTATGAAAGTTATCCTCTTTATCCTACTTAATAATCCGAATTCAATTCAATTAATAAGTATTCATATATGATAGTTCTAATGAAGCTTCGGAGTCCCCTCACTTAGAATCATAACATGGAATCCTGTTCAGCGGTGAACGCACTCAATCTACAACCAAGATATATATTCAAACTCTATATACCAATTGAAGATGCACAAAACGACCGTGAATATGGATTAAGAAAGTACAATCATATATAAAATAAACCACAAGTAGTGTTGTACGGAGTGTATACATGGAAGTTCAATTAACTAGATAAAACCTTCAAACTCCTAAATCTACCAAAAAGGCTCTAACCCATGATGTTTCGAAGAACAATCATGGGTGTTGGATAGATCTTACCCGGATGTCTGGAAAATACAAGATAAATTAGGAAATGAATAAACCCTTGATGTAGGCGTCTTCATGCCCTTCTCCATCTTGAATCCTCCTCTTGGTTCTCCTCTTAATTCCACAAACGAATCTTCAAAGTGATGGATGGATGAAGGAAAGGAAGTGGATGATGGATGGGGGGTGATCCCCCCTTGTGGGGTGTTGTATGGTTGTGGCCTCTCCTCGGTGATTGGTGACGTTTTTCTTGACTGCATGAGCCTCCTTTTATACTTGTAATCACGTCTCTAGGGCTTGGAATGGGCTTTTCAAGTGATCCCACGCGTTTTGGCCTCGAAAATACGTAAGTTCCCACACGTAGGTTCGACCTCGTCAAACAGGTCGAACCACTTGCCACAGGTCGAACCACAGGTCGAACCCTGCTAATGGATTTGCGCAGTCTCTCCGTTTCGCGTATAACTTTCACATCCGACCTCCGAATTGAGTGATTTTTATGCTCACGCGATCCTCTCTTCCTTGGATTTCTATCTATATAAAGAAATCACAAGAACTCCAAGAATTGAATATGTAACAGGCCATGGAAAGTAGCACTGCAATTCTGTTCGGCACAGCTCGCGCGGCGTCACCACTTTGCTCATAACTTCCTCGTTCGGACTCCGAATGGGATGTTCTTTAAGCCAAAACGACCCTCTCTTCAGTGGCTTTCCAACCATATATCACAAATCTTATTCAGATCTCCACATCAATACAGAATAATTACACAAGTTCGACGTGTGTTTATCAGCATTCTTGCACAAATTGCACCTTTTCTCAAACTTGGCTCTTTTCATCCTTTTTCCACCTAAAACACAACAAAACACCTCAAGTGCACCTTTTTCTCATATATAATGAATATAAGACCATTGTGCTAATATATGACAAGAATATCAATCAAAAAGGTGTTAAATTGGACACTAAAACACGCTTATTTTCACTCTCATCATTATCTAAGCAATTTGAGATGAATAAAATTGTTAAAAGTAATAAGGGGTCGCAAGAAAAGAATGTTGTAGTTGTCTCAAGCTTCATACATTGATACTATCCTTACTCGTTTTAGCATGCAAGACTCTAAGAAAGGTTTACTACCTTTTAGACATGGAGTGCCTCTATCTAAGGAAATGTGTCCTAAGACACAAAAGAAAATAGAGGAGATGAAGGCGGTTTCTTATGCTTCGGCAGTAGGATGCCTTGCACAATGACCAAGGATCGAATTCCACCCGCAACGTGGGAGCAACCTCTTGGGGGCTTCTCGTGTGGTGGGTTAAAAGGACTAACCCTTGTTAGTCGGTTGAGTTACCATGATTAACCTTCTTCAGATGCTGTTGGGTCGGCGTGCGGGGGCACCTGGGGTGGGCGAACCACCTTTTGCACAACTAAGGTGAAAGCAATAACAAGACATGTTGATACACAATATACACAATAATCACAATGCACTAATACCAAAGGTATTAATCTCAAATTAAAGCATGCATTCCATAAATGAAACCAATCAAAGTCGAAAATTCAATCATTTTCATAATTTAAGAATAATGATGCTATCAATCAACCACCAAAATATAAAAAATAAAAAGATAAATAAGTAGGATTAGATTTCACCTAATGAAGGTTTACATTCATGAAGATCATCCTCTCCTTGGTGTCTCCATCTTCTTGGAAAGTATTTAAATCCTAATCTAAGAAAACATTTAAAGAAATGGATTCCTCCCCCAAAGGAGGGAGGAATCTCAACTAATAGAGATCTTATTTAAAAGCTCCCCAAATTCGAATCTAATGAGTATATCGAATATACTTGAATGGAGAAATTGTTCTCTATGCACTACAAGAAAACTGCCAAATTTTTACGGGCGAAAAACTGTTAAAATATAAAAAAATACCATTGAAATTCATGATTCCAACAGATATTCCATCGAATTTTTTCCATTGGAAAAGTGGCCGTTGGAATGTCATTTTCCAACAACATTTCCAAGAGTTTCAAAAATCCAACAGTGAATCCAACGACATTTTTGTATTGAAATTTTTTTTATCTAAAAGTGATTAAAACATTTTTTCGACGTGAATTTCTTTTGGAATTACCGTTAGAATAAATTCTAAAGATCATCCAACTCCATTGGAATTTTCCAATGATTAAAAAAATACATTTATATGGATTTGAACCCTTGACCTCTTGAACATATAAGCATATCATCTACTAACTTACCTAATGTATAATTTATGTAATAAATTGACATTTAAATTTATTGAAGTCTTTTTTCTGATGAAATTTTCATTGGAATTTTTCAACGACTTAAGTTTAATTGGAATTTCTATTGGAAATTTCCAATAATTTATCAAGCTATTGGAATTAGCATTGAAATTTTTCATCGGTTTAACTTTATATGGGAATTTTCGTTGGAACTTTTCAACAGCTTTAGATTTTATTGGAATTTTCATTGAAAATTTCTAAAAGTTTATTAGGCTATTAGAAATAGCATTGAAAATTTTCAACGATTTAAATTTCTATGGGAATTTTAGCTAGAATTTTCCAACGGTTTAAAATTTCATTGAAAATTCGTTGGAATTTAAAATTTTCCAACCGATTTACATTTCGTTGGAATTTTATATGTTTCTTGTAGTGATGGCTTTCATATATGAGGGTATTTATAGTAGTAGGATGTGAGGAGTGTTGGGATGATTATTCAATGTGGGATACTTTGGTTCAAGGACCAAAATATGAAAATTTGGATTTCAAAATTCGCTGGCAGAATCTATCACAAAATTCGCTCGAATTTTTGTGAACAAGGTTGAATTTTCGTGACAGCATGCACACAGCTTTTCCATTTTAACTCCGAATTGAGTTATGTTTTCTCCCACATCTTCCTCTTTACTTGTAGAATTTATTTTTATCTCAAAATCACCTATTTTCTACAAACATCACAAAAATGCCTTTTTTTAAGTATTTAAGCACTTAATTTTATCTTCCATAAAAGTCTTCCTTAATTATTGAATTAAAGCCACACAAATTTAAGTAGATTCATGTAATTAAACCAAAAATTTTAGGTGAATTTCATATCGATCAGTTGCTCTGATAGCACTAAGCTCTTCAGTGGCAAGGTGTATGAGCTGATAAGACCTAAAGAGCCTCCCTTCTTCTTATTCAATAAATTTTAGAGCAGCTGTATTATGGGAAAACACAATATTATATTGTGGCTATTGGCTACACAAAGGTTATTACTTACAAAAACCAAAATATGCTACCCAAGGATAATGGCCTATGTGGATTGTGCATTGAGATTGTAGAGACCAATAACCTTCTATTCTTTAGTTGACCATTTGCGAAGAAAGTATGGGAGGGTATTAAGAACTGGATAAAATGGATGAGAAGACCAACTCAAGTTGCAGAGAAAGATAAGATAAACTCATCAAGTTGCAGAGATACTAAACCAGGTGGGCTAGCACACCTGGCTACTGGGCTCCTCAATAAGGTGAGTGACACAAATTCGATTCCCTTTGGAAAGGAATAGGTGAGGAGTTATAAGAGGGCTTGGAGAAAGAAGGGTGTATGGATGCTTGGTGAACTAACTACTAACTATACTAACAACTAACTTTGTCCGATCAAAAAAAAGTTGCAGAGATACTAGAAATGTACATTGTTTGAGGGAAAGATAAAATCAACTTGTCAAGTTCATAGATAATCAAGATGAAAGCTTTATAGACTAAACTACATCAAGGTAACATAGTTTAGAGTTAGAAGTTCATAATTTTTATGAGGCCATAGAATTGAATATGTATTGTATTCTCTAATATACTTTGTAACCATTTGGATCTGAAATATATTATCATTTCAGAATTATTGGGACGGGGGAATATAATTTAAACTTTTTTTTTAAATTAAAAGTCCCCCAATCTTGTGCGAGTGTTTGTACTTGTACTTTCATGGATATTAAGAAAATTAATTTTTTCTAGCTAATTTTTTTTCTTTTTATTTTTAGGGGTAGTTTGATATTTTTAGTAATAAATAAATTATAAGTAAATTATGCATATTAAAAATTGACGGTAGTTCTGAAATTAAAATATAGTTTTGAGGTTGTGATATTGAGTGACATTTCATTTTTTGGAGTGTGAACATAAATATGAAATAGACGTAAAAGGGGAGAAAGTTATATGAAACGAAGAAAGTATACAACTAAAAATAATTACATATAGCTTTACTTTTTTAGTTTAACCAAGGCCTTAGAAATGTCAGGCCGGCCTGATGGAAGTGAGTGATATTCTAGAATAGAGTTCTAAATTTTGCCACGGAACTTCCTTTCATCAGACAAGCGCTTCGCAAATTGGGCTAAAGCTACATCATTTGTGAAGTTGTTTCCTTGAACCAGCACGGATCTTCCGGTCTCAATATTCACTCTCGAAACTAGCTTTTTCAACAAGTTTTGCCCTATTTGAACAAGCGTTTGCATGTTCAATGTGGTTGCAACATCAACGGAAGATGCATCGCCAGCCAAATTGTCTTCCTAAAATAAATTTATGAAATCCAAATATAATATGCCCATTAGTTGAGAATAGAAACATAAAAATTGAAATTTCGATTGAAGACCTAGTAGTATCTTCAGTGACGGAGCCAGAAATTAGGCTCAGGGGGGCCAGAATGACACTAAAGAATAAAATGTTCTTCCCGTATTGTGAAATCATTCATATAGTTTAAGAAAATTTAACTTTTTTACGACCTTTTATTGACTTTTTAGGAGTAAATTGATATTTTTATATAAAAAATACAATATAGTATTAATGTGTTAATATTGTGACATTTTTAAAATTAAAATATAAGTAATCTTTAAATTTATTATTGATGTTATTTTTTTGGGTAAATATAATACAAATAAATGAGTAAAGTGTAAATAATTTTATTAGGCAAAGAGTATTATATTGTATATTATAAATAAAATAAATTTATTATTATTATATGTAGAATAAAAGTTATTGGAGAAAAAGAATTAACTTTTCAGGAGTAAATTGATATTTTTACATAAAAAATAAAATATAGTATTAATGTGTGTTAATATTGTGACATTTTTAAAATTAAAATATAAGTAATCTTTAAATTTATTATTGATGTTATTTTTTTGGGTAAATATAATACAAATAAATGAGTAAAGTGTAAATAATTTATTAGACAAAGAGTATTATATTGTATATTGTAAATAAAATAAATTTATTATTATTATATGTAGAATAAAAGTTATTGGAAAAAAAGAATTAAATGATCAGAAAGAAAAATAAAAAAAACAAGTATAAAATATATAAAAGAAAAGAAAAAAGTATTAAAAATTAAAACATGAAGCAATAACTAATCCCACGGTACTCGAACGTGACGGAGCCAGAAATTAGGCTCAGGGGGGCCAGAATGACACTAAAGAATAAAATGTTCTTCCCGTCTTGTGAAATCATTCATATAGTTTAAGAAAATTTAACTTTTTTACGACCTTTTATTGACTTTTTAGGAGTAAATTGATATTTTTATATAAAAAATAAAATATAGTATTAATGTGTTAATATTGTGACATTTTTAAAATTAAAATATAAGTAATCTTTAAATTTATTATTGATGTTATTTTTTTGGGTAAATATAATACAAATAAATGAGTAAAGTGTAAATAATTTTATTAGGCAAAGAGTATTATATTGTATATTATAAATAAAATAAATTTATTATTATTATATGTAGAATAAAAGTTATTGGAGAAAAAGAATTAACTTTTTAGGAGTAAATTGATATTTTTACATAAAAAATAAAATATAGTATTAATGTGTGTTAATATTGTGATATTTTTAAAATTAAAATATAAGTAATCTTTAAATTTATTATTAATGTTATTTTTTTGGGTAAATATAATACAAATAAATGAGTAAAGTGTAAATAATTTATTAGACAAAGAGTATTATATTGTATATTGTAAATAAAATAAATTTATTATTATTATTATATGTAGAATAAAAGTTATTGGAAAAAAAGAATTAAATGATCAGAAAGAAAAATAAAAAAAACAAGTATAAAATATATAAAAGAAAAGAAAAAAGTATTAAAAAATTAAAACATGAAGCAATAACTAATCCCACGGTACTCGAACGTGAGACCTCACTTCACTTCCTGTAAAGGAGGGATGAACCACTAAACTACCAAAGACATTAAATAAACTTTATATATATATATAGTAAAAAACACGAAATTTCCTTAGGGGGGCAATACCCCCGATCCTTAACTCCCTCCGTCACTGAGTATCTTTAGGACCAACAATAATGAGTAGCGTAATGTGATTTTCTGTGTCATTATAATATATCATTATAATGTTGTAGTCCTCATTTATCAAAAGGGGAAAAAAAGAAGTTCAACAAGGCCTATTACTTTTTAATTAGTATTATAATGACTGGTATTCATATATTGTTTGATTTAGATGTTTACTCATCCTAGGTTTATTATAGTCTTTACTTAAAATTTTGCACTTAAGGTTTATATTTTCTCTACTTTCTTACACTTTCATGCAAAGAAGAAGTGGAAAAAATATAAACCCTTACACTTAGGTGTAAGCTTTTACTTATGGTTTAGATATTCTCCGTTCTTTTACATGACACTCATCCAACAGGCGGCTAGATTGTTAATTCATTCATACGTACTTGAATACGAAGGTAATTTCCTTCGTTGTTGGTGGACTTGAAAAGGGTGGAGACATGAATGTCGACCATGTCTGCGCTTGCGTCTCCATACACATCGATCAAGGGTGTCGCCCCTCTGTTGAATAGCCAAGTTAGAGCACCCCACGAGGCTGCGTCTTTAGCGTTGTACTTGTTTTCCTGCTGCGCTAAACCGGCGCCCAAAGAAAGAACCAGCATCTTGTTAACATCCATTGCTCCCACATCCAAATGTGGAAAGTTTCCTCTCATGATTTGTTTGGAAATATGTGTTATGGCAGTTAGGGTCTTGCATGATCATATCACTCCAATTAGTTTACATTCATATAAACACACAAAATATCTGAATTTTAATTAATCACTGGAAGTTATGTGCCAACTTCTTCCAAATTTAAAATATATTTTTTTTACTCAAGATAACATCCAAAAAATATTTATATGCAATGGGAAATATAGTGACACATTTTAAATCATTAAGATCCATTCACATTATGTATTGATGTAAACAGTGTTGTCGGAACCGGAATAGATCGGCCGGTTCGACCGGTTGGACCGGGAACTGGTCCGGTGTCCGGTCCAACTACACCCCAGTAACCGCTTTTGAGGGAAAACCGATCAAAACCGGACAGAACCGGTAAAATCGGATGAACCGGTAACCGCCGATTTTTGCCTTTTATTTTTTTTTAAATTACAACTTATTGACCAATTTTTAAATTTTGACTCAATTTCAAAATTCTTAATTCCTAAGATATTGTCTTGCTTAGTTTATTTTGTTGTGTTAGATTATGCATTGGTTGGTATTCAAGATTTTAAATCTTAAGTATTTATGTTGGATGGTGAATGGTATTTTACTATTTTGTTGTTTGTTTGTCACTGTGTTGTCTATATTTTGATGCTTACATGTGTCTGCTGTTCATATATGATGCATTTTTTATTTTTGATTGTGAAAGTGCTATTAGTATTGATGTAGATAATGATTTTATTTTTTAAGTGATGAATTTCGTATAAATTAAAATTTTAAATAATTAATATATTGATGTAAATAGTAAAATTATATAAAATAATTAAATATTATTAAAAATAGTGAATTTTCGATTTTTCGATTGAACCACCGGTCTAACCGGTCCGACCGTAAACCGTTAGGCTCTCTAGTTTGACCATCGATTCGGTTATGATAACACTAGATGTAAAACATCCAAATTATTTGATGTGATGTTAGCAGGGGCGACTCAAGGGCAATGTTAGAGGTGCCGCGCCACACCCTCAATGAGGCACCAGATTTTTTTATTATATATATATATATATATATATATATATATATATATATATATATATATATATATATATATATATTTTAAATATTGAGAAAATTAAATGTTATTTTGGGATAAATAAATAAAAAAAATGTGAAAGCTATTATAGGACGTAGTGAGTATAAGTTTTTTATCATTAAAGATTTTTTATATGATAGTAAATTATTTCATAAACAATAGTCCGTAAAATGAATCAATTGAATAAAAAGTAATACTCCCTCCGTCCCGGGTATTTTTACCCATTTGTACGGGCACGGAGATTAAGACGTTTTATTTTTTTAATATATAATGTAAGAGAAAGTAGGGATAAATTAGTAATTTGAAAAGAAAAAGTGAATAAAGTTGTTGGGAATGATGAATAAAGTGTAAAAAAGTAATTAAAGTTGTTGGGATTGTAAAAAGTATGTAATAAAATATTATGTATTTTTTCCAAAAATGGAATGGGTAAAAATACGTGGGACACCCCAAAATGGAAAGTGGGTAAAAATACGTGGGACGGAGGGAGTATTATCTTTGATAAAAAATAAAAAAATATTTTTAAAAAAAACATAAAAACGGAAGTCTCATGTTCATTCATATAAGAATTCCAACATTTTGTCGTTAAATTTTTTTTTCTCAGGGTAGATTACACTATCGTAACTAATTAATTCGTTCTCACAGTCAATAAAAATCTCAATATAATTTTTTTATTCTCTTAAATTTCTTCTTAATCTTTATTATTCATAATTTTTTTCAATTTATTTTCTTAGTATACTAGTTTGCAGAAATTTTGGCGATATCTTTATAAAATAAGAAGAATAAAAGGTTTCAAAAGTATTACTCCCTCCGTTTCACGGCAAAAGTAGTTTTTGCTTTTTGGCACGTGGATTAAGGAGTATTATTATTTAATGTGTAATTGGTAGTTGTATTAGTGGGAGTGTGGGTCCCATATTTTAATTATATTAGTGGGTGTATATGAGTCTCATGTGTTTAAAAAATAAAAGTTGACACTTTAAGTGGGACGTGCAAAATGGAAAAAGAGACTTTTTGAATAGGATGGAGGGATTATTACTTATACGTTTTATATAAATATAAAAAGCTTCAAAATAATTTTGCACTGAACCCCTAAAATTAAAGAGTAGGCCCAGCTCACAACACAATTTATGAGTACAGAGAAAGAGGGAGTAATATTTTGAGATTCTCTACCAAACTTAGTTCACACATGAACTCTGTTTCTGTAAAATTATTTTTTAATATGTGAAAAAATACTCTTAAAAAATTGATTTTTTTAATAAAAAATATTATATATTTTAACAAAAATATAAAAAATTACAAAATACCAAAATTTGATGAGTAAAAGTTTCGTTCAGAAAAGTAATGGTTCATCTTTTTAAAGAAGAATATTTCATGTACTAAAAAATAATTCGTAATCAGGATGCAAGTATCTGAAAAATAATATTTTCAGTAATAGTTTATTTCTCTAAAAAATAAATTTTCATATACAAAAAAATTAATCGATAAATTAGGATGCACTTGTGAGTCCAGTTTATACGAGTCTTTCCCTAATTATTTTTAATAAGAAGTGAAACTCAAATCAATTATAAGTGATAATGGTATAGTGGAATATTTCATAAATAATCAAAATGTATAAATTAAAAAGTGATACTCTATCTGTCTCATAAATTAATTTACACTTACTATTTTATTTCCGTCCTATAAATAAAATCATATCTTCAAATAAAAAAATTATACTCATTCCAATAACCTCATAATACAATTTAAATTCAAAATTATCATCCATTTTTCAACTCACGGTAACTTACTTTATAATTAATTTATTACCATAAAATATCAAACTATCCCTAAAAAAATAATAATAATAATTTTTCTTGAACCCTATATTTACAGCAACTATGAACATAAATATAAAATCAAAGAAGTAACATTTTTTAAAAAAAGACTAGGCTCGTGCCCGAAGGTCTAAATTTTATCATTTTGGGCGTCTATTTCAAAGGGACTCATTTCTCATTTTTAGTAAAAAAGCTTCACATATGGCCCACCGCTCACTACTAATTCAACTAGCTACTAGATATAAAATAATACTCTTTCCGTCCATCACTAACGTATCAATTTTGCCATTTTGGGTCGTCACTCTTAAAGTATCCATTTTTTCTTTTTAGTAAAATGGACCACACATAACCTACCACTCCCAACTAATACAACTACTCACTTTTTATAAAATAATAATACTTCTTAATCCAAGTGCAAAAAGCAAACGGATACGTTTGCAATGGACGGAGGTGAAGGTTTATTTTGCAACAACACTTAAAGGTGAAGGTTTTTTTTTTAATTTCTCAAAATTGAGGATTAATTTGCAATAGAAGTAAAGTTCGTGATTTTTTTTGCAATTAATCCTTTAATAAATGATACTATAACTACCCAATAGCATATTTTCCCCATATATAATAATTATACTTTTAATAATGTATCAGTCATCTTACAATCCGACTCACATAGAAAACATCTCAAAAGAAATTTTATCATATACTTCCTTTGTCCTAGAATAAGTTTCACATTTATTGTTTCATTTTGTTTAAGAACAGTTGCTTTAATTATTGACAAACTTTTTTTATTTTTTGGATATTTTATCATTTTTGGGTGATAAATAAAATGTAAAGTAGTGTATTATGTGTTAGGTAAAAGTGATAAATTGAAAATTAAAGCAATTTTGGAGATTATTGATTAAAAAGATATGTTTTCTTTTTAAAAGGTGAATAAGAAAAGTGTGAAACTTATTATGAGATCGGGAGAGTATTTATTTATTATTATTACAAGTGAAATGTGAAAGCAAAATAAAAAAATAAGAAAAAAAACACAAACTTACTAAATACTAAATAGACAAACTTTCTTGCGAGACATTATATATGTGAGACGATTTGTAAAACGTGTTAAAATATGTCTATTATATAGATAAGGTATGCTTAATGGTTGTTAAAATATATTTTTTTAAGTATGATAAATGATGAATTAAAGTATGTTTTTTAACGTATTTATTATACATATAATTATTTACTAAAAAAATTAATTATAAAGCAAAGATTTGTGTGAAACCGTATGACGGTATGATTTTCTTGAGACGGATAAAAAGTGATTAAGTTTTACAATGAAAAATGACACTTAATTAATGAAAAATGATAATCATATGGTACTATGAACTATTTCATGAATAAATTTATACTATAAATGAAATGTAATATCATTTAATAAGAAAAGTGACAACATCTTTAATTAAAAGTGATAAGTAATTAAAAAATATTAAATGATCTCACAATGTGATTGTCTCACACAAGTGTCCCCTAATTTTATCTAGAGCTAAGTTCTTGTGAATCAGGTTGTATGTAAATCTTCCTATTTATAGATCGAAAATATAGTAATACGCTTGATTATATTAAAGATTGATTCTCAAAGTTAATATATGAATTAATAAAACTGGTAACTATGATTAACGCGTGAGCATGAAAATTCCCATAATCTTTTATTAGTTTCAAGAGATATTTGTAACCTACTCCCTAAATTGCATTCAATCGAACTCCTTGATTTAGCTAAAGGGCTTATAAGATAAATAAGCTCCCATGAATGCAATTAATAGGTAAACTCCCATGCATATTTTTAACAACTTCAAGATTTATTGAGTATATTAAGTAAATGCGAACCAAACACTCTTTAGGATACATATAATAGGTCACAAAATACTAGGATAGACATATATAATTAATCATGTCATGAACTTGCAAACAATACTTTGCCTTCTAATTATAATATTTTATCAAAAGATTGGTATTTTTTTATTTGTTACTCTCTCCGTCCACTTCATATGTTTTATTATTTTGGGCATTCAATCCATATGTACTAATTTCCCATTTTTAGTAAAATAATTCTACAAATAGTCCACCACTCACTACTAAACAATTACTCACTACAAATAAAATAATAATACTTCTTAATTCGTACGTAAAAAACAAATAACCATTTACATTGTGTTATTTTTCATTGGATGCATCGAAAGAATAAAGTACTCACAGGATTGTTAGCGGCAACACCTCCATCAATGAGATCAAAGGTGTGCAATCCCTCTGCATCTTCTATCTCAAAATAATGAGGTGGGAAATACGTGGGAGCTGCAGAGGTGCCTAAGCACACATCTGACAGATGAACTGTTCTAGAAAGATTCCCATTTCCATGCACCTATCACCAAAATTCACCATTTCATTAATTGTGAATTTAATAAATTAGGTTAAAGATTAGATAAATTACATCTTTGGTTGTGAAGATAATCGGTTGAAGGCGTTTGAGATCGAAAGTGGGGACAACCAGATTTTTGAGGGTTTGGGCGATGGTGATATTGCCTAGTAATCTCTTGACCAATGATCTCAAGTATTTGCCATCGTACTTTGGCCCCCCTATTAAACTCGATATCTTTCCAATGAAGTTGTTTCGGCTGATAATCAATAAATTTGGTGAATCAGACATGCATGCATGTCTAATACAATAAAAAAATTAAGGATATGTGTTATTTGCTGCTAGGGCAAAAATTTAATATCGTAAAATGTAAAAGAAGTGACAATATTTTTAATAAAATATAATATTTCCTTTGTAAACATAGTGCAAAAATTTTATATTGTAAAATGTAAAAGAAGTGATAATATTAACAGTTCATACCTTTTCATTTATTTGTTCCATAATATCATTCACACCCTTAAAAAGGAAATAAAATTTTAATTATCCAATAATTCTAAAATTACTTAAAATTTAAAATTATCACTCTCACATAGCATACATGACAAACACTTATGTGAGATCATCTCACGGAGAGACTTCTCTAAGACAAATAAGATGTGATAATATTTTAATAAAAAATTATACTTGAATTAATAAAAAGTGATGGTAGTGTAATAAATTATTTCATGAACAATTTGTAGTATAAATAAATGGTGATAACATCTTTAATTAATGAAAAATGACAATATAAATTAATTATTTAAAAAAATATAAAGACACTCTCATAAATGAAACGGTTTCATGCAAGTTTTCCCAACATACATAACTTTACACTTTATTTATTTAAAAAAAACGCTAAAATACCTCCTAATGTCAATATCATTGTAAACAAAAGTAGAAATTTTTAAACAATAAATGTTAAGGTTCTCCGAAATGGAGAGAGTAACTTAAAATTTTAAATTATTTCATTATATTTCAATGGTAAATAAATGAAAGCAGTAAAAAATAAAATTAATAGAAGAAAAATAAAATAAAATAAAACGGTCTCACACAATACCTGGTTTCGGGGAAGATTTTGGGGCAGTGTTCAAGGTAGAAGCTTGTAATATTCTTTGCAGCATAAAAAGGGCGCTTATCGTGACCCGGAGCAGACAACATGGTGGCAATCAGCCCCCCTGTGCTGGTTCCCCCAATCACATCAAAATAATCTGCAATTCTTGCATTTGGACCATCTAATTCCTACTCACAATTATATAAACAAATCATCAATATTCATATATAGAAAATTAGAGAGAGATCATATTCATTTGGTTTCAATGGATGACTAAACTTGAAGTTTGGATTCAAGATGAGCAAGAATTGTGCCAGGGATGATGCCTCTAACACCACCTCCATCGATGCTCAATATTGTTGCAATTCTTCCCTTTGTTTCAGCTGCAGAAGTTGTTGGTAATAACACCAACTGCAATGTTGCAAGAATATTTATTATAAAAAAGGCACCCATTTTCTCCATTTCTTTATAATTTTAACAACTATCAAAGGTTGGTTTCCCCTTAAACAAAAGAATGACACTAATAAATATGAAGAAGATGTTTGAAGAGCATCATCCTCACAATATAAACTATGCAAGCTATATATATACACATAAAATCCCTTCCATTATGGGTCTATGTTCCTTCTTCAGTTTGTTGGGAGATCTATATATAGTATTGCATTATAGGCCACAGTCCACGGATATACTTTATAATTACGTAGTCTATTATATATTATTCTCTCCGTCCCGTTTCAATGTTTACGTTTGCTTTTTGCACGTTGATTAAAAAGTATTATATTTTAATAGATAGTGGGTAGAAAAATATAATATTTAATGTGAAGTGGATAGGTGTATCAGTGTTAGATGATATATTAATTGTTTTAGGTGGATCCCATATTTCTAAAAAGAAAAACGTAAACATTGAAATGAGACGTGCAAAATAGAAATGTAAACATTGAAACGGGACGGAGGGAGTATTTCTTAGATAAATGCTTGTATTTTTTCAAATGAAAAAAAAAAGAACAAGGGTTAATGCATTTATGCCACTTTCCTATACTTTTGGATGATAATCAGTTACTTTTCTACATGCTTTAATATTTACTAACTAGTACGAAGTCCGCGCGGGATATTTGTATTTTTATAGAATCAGCTATTCGTATTTCCAAATTTACTAAATGTACTTAAAAAATAATTAAATTAAAATATTCAAAATTAATAAGATATAAATATTCTAATAATTAAAATTTTATATTGTATTCGATTGTAGTACCCGAACAATATAATATACTTATTTGATTTGAGTACCCGAAAAATGTATTAGGTTGGAGAAATTGAATGGTCCTTGAGGGATGGTGATAACACTTTCACTATGAATTTTATCCCTTTTATTATAAAATTTTATCACTTAATTTTTATTTATATTATAAATTCTTCATAAAATAATATTGTCACTTTTCGTCAATTGAGTATCACTTTCCATTATAGAAGTTGTTACTTTTTATACTTATGACGTAAGCACTCACTTGAGACGGTTTTACACAAGTCTTTTCCATAATATTAACAGCTATATAAATTAATAAAAATAATTTTATTCATAAAAGTTTTAATTTTTTTAATATTAACATTTTTAAACCAAAAAAAAATTATACAACACTTCAAACTTTTGTAATGTCTATTAAAAATTTGGGTTAATTGTAAAAAAAAAAACTACGAACTTTACACCTATTGCAAATTAATCCTCACTTTTGAGAAATTGCAAAAAAAAAACCATCATCTTTAATTATTGTTGCAAAATAAATCCAATTTGTGACTAAAAATAGAGGTTTTTTGGGTGCGTTTTGCAACAATACTTAAAGGTGGTGTTTTTTTTGCAATTTCTCAAAAGTGGGGATTAATTTGCAATAGCAGTAAAGTTCGTGTTTTTTTTTGCAATTAACCCTAAAAATTTCATAACATTATATTGTAAATTTATATATAATTTTCAATATTATATTGCCAATGCAAAACATATATTTTATATATTAAGTTCTTATATTATCATATTTAAATTATTACATAAAAAATACTCCCTCCGTCTTGATAAAATACGAACAATACTTTAATATTAAGTAACCGTTCGCATTTCACTGGGACGGAGGGAGTATAATCTTAAGAAATCATAATTAAACATAAAACTTTTAGGGATGTCAGTGGGTAGGGTATTTGCTTATTTTTTGGTACTCGTACTCTTATGCGATTTTAAAATAAAAACTAACCGTACACATTTCATTTAAAAATTTATTATGGTACCCGTACCCATCTCATACCTATTTTTCAATACCCGCGGGTACCCGCACCCATTTAATATTAATTTATTATATAAATATTTATATCTCTTCTATTTTTTAAATTTAATTTATTATGAATTAAATATAAATTAAATTCTATTGTTTTAAATAAATATATTAAATTTTGTGTGTAATATATATATATATATATATATATATATATATATATATATATATATATATATATATATATATATATATATATATGGGTACCCGCGGGTATTAAGGTATTATCCGTACTCGTTCCAAATCCTAATGAGATTTTCACAACTATATGTATCCGTCTCAAATCCGTTTACAATTATCATACCTGCCCTATTAAGATTTGGATAGAATGAGTACTTGAAATGACCATCTCATTACCATCCCTAACTATTATCGTTTAATAAATAAAATTAATAAATTTATATAACAATTATAAATTATTGTATAATTAAGGATACATTATTAAATATAATAAAATAAATAATTAACAATAAAAATTTATGAAAATTAATTACTCTTAAACTAAGATTTATTTTTTTTCATAAATTTTCTTATTTAGAATTTTATAATTAACTAAATTTATTAAACTTAAAATTCTGAGGATAAATAAATTAAATATATTAAATAATTTCTCACTCTTCTAAAAATATTTTATTTATTAATATATTTTATTAAAGAATATTTTACAATATAGAAATTGTTATTAAATTTAAAAATGGAATAATTACTTGTAGGTACAAACTTCCTATGTATAATTATGTTAAGATACATCCATAAAAATAAATTATTATTAGGTACAATTTTTAGAGTTAAAATTCCAAATTTATCCTTAATTAAAATATATCTCAATAATATCTCTTCCACTCTCAACGTATTTCACTTTAAGATTTCTTGACTTGCCATAATGAATTATAATTAATTCCCATGAATTCCTATTCATGTTGTTAGAAACCCCTTGACTTGCCATAATGAATTATGATTAATTCCCATGAATTCCTATTCATGTTGTTAGAAACCCCCAAACAAATCTGCATTTTGTGCAGAAAAATATCATTAATTGCGAGAATTGGAAGATAAATATGCATTTCGTGTAATTTCGTGCAGAAAATTAACTACATAAAAAATCTGCATTTCATGCAGAAAATTAACTATTAAAAAATCTGCATTTCGTGAAAAAAAAATCAACTAAACCTCCTTCAAATTGCATTTTTTTAACCGGAATTTGCATTTCGTGAAAAAAAATCAACTTAACCCCAATCAAATTTGCATTTTTAACTAAAATCTACATTTCGTGCAGAAAAATCTGCATTTAAAATCTAAATTTGGATATTAGGGCAAAAAGGGAAATACATACATAAATTTTGTAGTTAGTAGTAAGAGTTAATTTAGAATGTATCTATCAGTTAATTACGCTTAGGGAGTGTAGTGGATAGTAACCAACCCTTTAAAAATCTATACAATCATATATTATTGGTAATATGAATGTCAAATTAAAGATCATGAAAAGATAATTAATTTGATATAATTTTTATATAAATCCGATTTAAAAATAAAAAGTTAAAAACACTTAAAGTTTTAGGAAAATTTTTAAATAAGATAAAAAAATAAAATATTTTGATTGTTATTTAAAATAAAATAATTATACTCCCTCCGTCCCGGGTATTTTTACCCGTTTGTACGGGCACGGAGATTAAGACGTTTTATTTTTTTAATATATAATGTAAGAGAAAGTAGGGATAAATTAGTAATTTAAAAAGAAAAAGTGAATAAAGTTATTGGGAATGATGAATAAAGTGTAAAAAAGTAATTAAAGTTGTTGGGATTGTAAAAAGTAGGTAATAAAATATTATGTATTTTTGCCAAAAATGGAATGGGTAAAAATACGTGGGACACCCCAAAATGGAAAGTGGGTAAAAATACGTGGGACGGAGGGAGTATTATTTTCCTTCCTAAGTAAGTTTATTATTAAAAAATTCAAAAATCTATAAAAATAATACATCATGTCTAAATTGCTCACATGATGCCACCTAATAAATTCAAAACCCTCATTTAGTTTATAGTATATCCGTACTCGTTCCAAACCCTAATGAGATTTTCACTACATGCCCTATTAAAATTTGGATAGAATGGATACTTGAAATGCCCATCTCATTACCATCCCTAACTATTAATAAAATAAATAATTAACAATAAAAAATTATGAAAATTAATTACTCTTAAACTAAGATTTATTTTTTTTATAAATTTTCTTATTTAGAATTTTATAATTAACTAAATTTATTAAACTTAAAATTCTAAGGATAAATAAATTAAATATATTAAATAATTTCTCACTCTTCTAAAAATATTTTATTAATTAATATATTTTATTAAAGAATATTTTACAATATAGAAATTGTTATTAAATTTAAGAATCTATCTAATCATATATTATTGGTAATATGGATGTCAAATTAAAAATCATGAAAAGACAATTAATTTGATATAATTTTTATATAAATCCCGATTTAAAAATAAAAAGTTAAAAACACTTAAAGTTTTAGGAAAATTTTTAAATAAGATAAAAAAAAAATAAAATATTTTGATTGGTTATTTAAAATAAAGTAATTATATTATCTTTCTTCCTAAGTAAGTTTATTATTAAAAAATTCAAAAATCTATAAAAATAACACATAATACTTAAATTGCTCATATGATGCTATCTAATAAATCCAAAACTCTCCTTTAATTTATAGTATATTATCTAGTAGACTATTTACTTTAATTTCTAGGAAAAGTAGCACTTGACATTTTGAAAATAGTACTTAGTATCATAAAAAAGTGTTTTATTTTTTATTTTTTATTAAAGAGGAAGCATCTCTAACTTTACCCAATTACATGGTAATATGTCTCTTTTTTTTTTTAAATTATTATAGTAAATATATTGTTATTAGAAGAATTAAAGTTGAACTACGTATCATGACACACCATAAACAAGATTTATTCCATTTGTTTCGTTAAGATGTTGACCGTAACTTAGCACCGGCTCGGATTTTCTGTGTCATTTGGTACATCATCTCATGTGTTACACCGTTAAATGGATGACACCTAGGAGAGAAAAACTATATCCTAATCCTTAAACCCTATGGGCAATGGCTCGTTTTATTTTCCCCTCCACTTAATCGTGTGGCATAGAAGATGATGCACGAAAATGGCGCAAAAGATCCGGTGTGACTTAGCACTATTAAAATTT
Organism: Pogostemon cablin; assembly: GCA_023678885.1. Lineage (NCBI taxonomy): Eukaryota > Viridiplantae > Streptophyta > Magnoliopsida > Lamiales > Lamiaceae > Pogostemon > Pogostemon cablin. Next base: position 14,143,888 of record CM042993.1, read on the forward strand.
GATTGGATTGTATATTAAAAAATTAATTTTATAAGTATGAACAATATTTTAATAATATTTTGTAATGAAAATTATTGATCAAATGATTGCATCTTATAATTTATTTATATGTCGATGCAATTATTCATTTACTTTATATTGTAGATAATATGGTGTGTGGCATCGCACGGAAGATCATATTATCAGTTTCTTATAAAATATAATAATTAGATGTTCACTATCGAGATAGATTGGGACAAACTAAATGATTGTAGTGTGATTTGGTATTTGTTTGTCTTGATTATAAAATTACACTAGTGTACTTTGTGTGTATTGAGTAGGACCGTTTGAGATTGTTCGATTTGTGCTGACTATATAAAAGAACAATACCTCAGTTATTATGGATGCTCGTACTCTTAATCCCTATACAATAACCTCAACACGAAATTCAATATTTATTTGATTTATTAATGCGTGAGATTTAATTATTAGATCAATATGATCGGTGAGTTGAGAGATAGTACCTCCACATAGTGTACTGTTGATTGTAAAAAGAATTCGTATCCTAATGATTTAGATTGATGATATCCCCTTGAGTAGCTCATAAGAATTATCATGTGAAACCTGTAGGTGGAATTGATCCAAGATGATAAAAAGATTGAGTGATACTCTTGGATTAGAGATTAATTACTTGAGTTGTCAGTAACTCATTTAATTAGTGGGTATTGTATATCTTAAACACAGGAAAATAAGCAGGGTCATAATAAGAATGATCCTATAACGTAATTTGGGATTAGGGTGGTAGTTCAATAATAATTTTTTAGTGAACTTAATTATTATTATTGGGCTTAAGATATAAGTTTTGGGCTAAACTTGGATTCCTAAGTGCAATGGGAGACCCACCCCTGATTTCTCTTCCTGGTCTCTATTGTAGCATATAAAAAGTCATCTTAGCGGTCTTAAAATCTAATTTACACTCCTAAAATCAGAATTACCGTGAGAAATCAGATTTCTCATCAAAAAAAGAAAAAAACGTGAAAATATTAGAAAGACTTCGGATTGAGGATCGTCGCCCACATGGCGTCTAGACGATGTATAAGAATACAATAGAAGATCACGAGGTTGTTTCTGCGTTCATGTATTCGACTTCTCCACTAATCTTTGGTGAAAGGTAATTCTTTCTGTTCGTTCTACTGTATTAGAAATACATGGATCCCGAGCGAATTATGTATGTCACAAGATCCGATTGCTATCACTTTGTACGTAGTAGTAAAATAATTTTTCACCTAAAAACTACACCCTCCGTCCCAATAAGTATTTCATGTATTGGTGTGCGCAGAGTTTAAGAAAATTTTGTATTTTATGTATAAAGTAAGAAAGAGAATATATATTTTAGTTGATTTAATGAAAAAGATATGTAACGTTGTTGGGAGATGTGAAAAAGTAAGTATTATATTGGGATATGTGTAAAAAGTGTGTATTATTGTAATGTATTTTTATCAAATTTAGTAAAAGTAAAATGTAAAATAATTTAAGGGACGGATGAAAAAGAAAAGTGTGAAATACTTTGTGGAATGGAGGGAGTATATAATTGCTACTAATAAATTTTAGTATAAAAAATTATCCCAATTACTATTTTAATATCTTTACTTGCGCTACTAAAAATAGTATAAAAAAATATTATCTAATGCCAAAGATATAGGCTATAATGATAACAAGAAAAACCTGTATAGTATCAAATTTAAGCATCAAAAGTAATCGATACTATTCATTATAGGATAGTAGGACAGTTTTGAATGAAACAGTCACATGGTGAAATCATTATATATATATATCACTTTTTATTAGAGATGTTATCACTTTTCTTTAAAACATTTGTCGGGTGCTTAATGGGTATAACTTATAAGTGTGTTTTTTACAATGATGTTAACCGAAGTGTTGTTGACACTACGTACAACACTAACTTGTATCAGAATATAAAACTTGAACATGAATGACAAGTTTAAACAGTGAAAGAGTTAAATACTCAATCTTTCTACAAACTTTCATTTATGGCGGCCTCGTAGCATAAATATCACTATCTTAGAAAAAAAGTGGTTACAAAAATAAATTCAAGAGATAGAAACATAAATTCCGCTCTCGAATAGGGGTGTGCAAATTATGATCAAAACTGAATAAACCGATCAAACCAAATCGAATTAAACAATCTGGTTCGGTTTTTGGATTATGGTTTTAAAAATGAGATTTTTGGTATTCGATTTGATTTTAAAAATTAAAAAAATCGATTAACCGAATCGAACTGAAATCATATGCATATATATAACCATACCCAAACTAAATAACCCTAGCCCTCAATCTCATTTCCTATTTTTCACTTAGCTCACAGCGGCTGCACACCAAGGGCGCCCTAACCCCACTCCAAATCTTAAATCTTCTCCTTTTTCCTTAGCATCAAGTCAGCGACGTCCAATATCATCTTCTCAAGTTCCGGCATCCACTGAATAGTAACCCCACATTTACTTTACATTTTACGATGGCATTCTTGTTGCTCCTCGTGGAATTAAGAAGAAAGGCTAGTTCAATATAAATGATACAACACTGCCATATTCTTCCTGTAAAAGTTGTGGAAAATAAAAGTTGTGAAAAGAAATGATACAACACTGCACTGAATAGAAATGATACAACTAATCCAATTGCACATACTTGAGTTTGAAAAGAAAGGAAATGTGGAAAATAAAAGTTGTGGAGTCAGGTTGCACTTTGTCCGGTGAAATGTCTGGATTGAAATGCCCAACAACTTCATTCATGAAAATTGCAATTTTAAGATTCTGAAAATTTGCCAAAGGTTTGTTGGTGAATGTTTTGCAAATTTGGTTTCTAGGGAAAGTGTTAGGGCGTGTTTGGTTGTGAATGTTGCAAATAAAGTTTTTTTACATGAATGTTGTAATGAGAGGATTCTTGGTTATGAGATTCATGATGTTTGCAGGTTTTAATATTTCATGTTTTTTAATTTTTTTAAAAATATTTTGGTTTGATTTGATTAACCGGTATAATCGACCGATGTATTTCGATTTGGTTAAAATCGATTTTGAAGAATTTGATTCGGTTTTTGATTTGTTGAAAAAAACGTAAAAATTCAATTTTTAAATTTCGGTCGATTCAGTTAAAAGAACCGATCAATGCACAACCATACTCTCGTACACGGATAAAATCCAAACAAGTTCCCAAATGACAAACCTAAATTGTTAGATATAAACCTACTTCAAGTATGCACTTTCATTACTTTTGAACAGTACATAGAAAATATACGGAATAACAGTATACACAAAGTATGACAACACGAGTGAACACTACAAATGAAACCTAAAGATAGAACCTATCGAAATAGGTTGTTTTTGTATCTTGCAGATCTACTATTTCTGACCATTCAACAACTATATAAATAGACGTGGGAATGAAACTATAGTCGAACAGATGAGTGGTCCACTTAGGAATGGTTGAACCACCCATGAGTGAGGTGATAGCTATCCATTACTCGAGTAACCTCCACTCAAACTTCCACGACATTCCAGGTTTGTGTTGACCTTGAATCAACTTCTGACATGAACCGGCTTTGACTGATATAAACCTGAAACAACACCAAGCACAATGTACGTCGTACAAGTGTTAGTGGTTAATATAAATCTCTAGAGGATCGATCTGATCCTAGAATGTGTCGACACTGGCCTTAACACTCATACCAACAATTTTCCCTAATCACACCTGATGCAAAAATAATCAAGTATAACAGAATAACCAACACATTACATCATATGTTAGTTCAATTGTTGTGCAAAAACTTAGCAATCCAGAGCATAATTACCAAAGTGGTAATAAAGTAAATTGCATAATCACCATCAAATTTCGAGCTTAGTTCAAAGCTAATAAAAACAAGACATAAGTCTTAAACAAGTTCAGCAGAAAATAAAAGCAATCATTTTAAAAGACCAACAATTCAAATAGTTAGCATCAATCTTTGAAAACCGGGCCTCTGAACCTGCAATGGAGAAGGGGGCTGTAAAAACCGGGCCTCTAAAATACAGCAACGGCTGAGAAGTCAGCACCGACGAGATGCAGCAAGACAAAACAGCTACAGCAAAGACCACTCAGCCGTTACAAGAACAACAGAAGACAAGCTTGTCTTTGGGAAGGAGGAGCGACGCCGGAAAATGACTATACCAGCCAAAAGCGCACTATGAACGAGGAATGCAACAGGACAAGACAGTAGCTCGCTCTCCAAGGAAACAGCAAGAAGTCGCCGGAGAAAGATGTCCGACCTGAAAGGGACAAACGTTAAAGCTTCTGTCAAATGAAACAAAAAGAACAGTAGGAGGGAAGATCTAGAAAGGAAGGAGGAAAAACGGCATGAACGGAGATGGGGGGGGGGGGGGGGCAGGTCCAACGACGCCGGTCACCTGCCCCCTCGCCAGAGGTGGCAGACAAGGGCTAGAGTGTAGAGAGGAGGATGAGAGTTTATCTAAGAGAGAGAGGCTGGGGAATCCTGTTGCCTATTATATGCGGATTACGATTTGGATCCCTATTCCATAACATTATTTCAATATTTTATAAGTGTATTTTTTATTAAAATATTATATTTTAATTTTAAGCCTTACACACGTTGGTTTGGAATATTTCAATATTTCATAATTATTTATTTATTTGAATTTATATTTTAAGTAATAATCATTAAACCCTACACACATGGTAAAAAATTGGTCATTGATCATAATGGGCATTGGATCATCTACTCTACTCTTATGTTTCATCTCGTATTCCACCTCTTAACTAATTGACACGTGTTTATTATTGTTTTTTGATTATGACCACATATCATGATACCATGATTAGTATGATTTAATAGAATTATGTTGGAATTGAATGAACTAATAAATGGAATACTGATAAGAAATGAATTATTTAAAATAATTATTACCATGATGGGTATTAATTAGGAATTAGATTAAATAATAGAAAATAATTTAATTTAAATCTCATATTTATTATTTTATTTTGATTTTAAATTGATTAAAATTTCAAAAATTTCATATGTTTTAATAACTAAACTAAAAAAAATTACGAATTAAAGATAAAATAAATATTATATTATTTAAATTTTAAATTTTAAATTTTAAATAAAAAACTATATGTAATCTAAAAAATTATTAAATTATATATAAAAATAAAATTTATATTTATATTTAATATTACAAATATATATATATATATATATATATAATTTAAAAATAATATTAATTTTTTATAATAGATATTTAATAAAATATATAAATTTTTTATTTTTTATAAATTTACATTTATATTTTTTCTATAATGAGAATTAATTTTTTATTTAGACTTTAAATAATTTTATAGTTTTAATAAATAATTTAACATACTAAAATTTTTTAATAAGAAAATGATATGTAAAGGAAAAAGAAATTAATTATTTTTTTATTTTTGTAACTACATATGAGATGTGATATAAAACAAAAAACAAAAAAAAAATATTAATATATCTTATATTATATAGATAAAAATAAATTAAAAAAATATAAATATTTGATTCTTTAGAGGGAGGAATGGCTAAAGCCAATGGGGGTGGCATGAATGGTGATTCCCATATTTGAAGAAATGCACGTTCCTTACTGAATGAACATTACTATTAACAAAATATACCAAACTTATGAATGGGATTAATATTAGGAATGATGATTCCATTCCCAAACCATTCCTTCATACCCATCATGCTATAAGAATCTATTGTTCATTTATAGGGTATAGTTTCTAATATTATGAAACACTAATAAAATTTGAAATATGAAATAGGAAATTTAAATCCAATCATAATACATGACAAGAATCTTAAAGTTCTTATAGATGGAATATGCGATGAAAAAAATGAATGGAATAGACAATCTTATTTACCAATAGATTATGTTGCGTACACATAAATGTTGGTATAAAAGCATTATACCCATCAAATTTGCACATCCTAAATTTTAATTCTGTAATGACACTAACTAAAAACTGTGTTACTCCCTCCATTAGTTGGAAGACATTTTGGCATTTCAGGTGTCCATCTAAAAAATCACATTTTCTTTTATACATATATGAGACCCATACATACCTACTAATACAATTAAAATATGAGAACTACATACCTACTAATACAACTATCCACCATATTAAATATATTAAATAGTACTCCCTCCGTCCCATAAACAAATTCACACTTTCTATTTTTGTCCGTCCCATAAACAAGTTCACACCCCCAAATAAGGAAATACACACAAATCAATAACCCCACAACACACTTTAATTTCAAAATTGCCACCCCTTTACAACTCACACAACTTACTTTATAATTTATTTATTACCTAAAAATACCAAACTACCCTCAAAAAGCAACTTTTTCTTAAACTCCGTATTTACAGTAACTGTGAACTTCTCTATGGGACGGAGGGAGTAATACTTCTTAATCCACATTAAAAAAACAAATGTCTACGAAGTGAGTATAAATTACGGTAGTATTTTAACCTCACTTATTCTATGGTGCTCCCGTAATGAAAAAGCTATATCTTTTTATGATGTATGATATGACATCCAGATTAAAAACATGATAAATATTTAAAGTTAACAAATTATTTTATATCAAGGATTTATTTTAATTAATTTAATATTTAAATATCATTAATTAGTTAATTAGAAAAAAAAATTAATAACATAGAAGTAAAATAAGGTGTTACCACTCAAACTTGTTAATTTTCATTTTTTATTCTACTTATTAGATTCTTATCGTGTGTTACAATCTTTTAATTTTCATTTTTTATTCTACTTATTAGATTCTTATTGTGTGTTATAATCAATGTCGAAAGTATCTTCATGCAAGGATTTAATAATCTTTAATTAGAATATAGTCTTTTAATAAAAAATAAATTATGAAATACGGAGTGAAATAAAATAAGGGTGATTTTGGCTCCCTAATTTATAGGTTTAAATTAATTTTAAATAATTTAATTCTTAATCTAACGATTAAGATCGTCCAAGTGCACATGTGCACTGCACCCTAGTTAGACTCATAAAATAATTGTGAAATAGGGAGTTCAAATCTAGGGGGTAGTTATAGGCATAGAAGGGCTCCTCAAGGGATGCCACCAGCGCAATTATAAACCAAAATAACAGTTTTGCAGCCACAGAGAAGTTTCAACAAACAGCAATTTCATACATTTGTGATTCCAAAAACTTGTCAAAACGACAAGCACGTACGTTTGGTAGTGCATTATCTTCTCAGGTTAATTTATCCGAGGAATGGATCTTTCAAACAAAAGAGAAGTAAGCGAAAATGCTAATGGTTCTAGGCAAGACAGAGAACACGCAAGATTCAATGAACGCACACAAAAAATATGAAATGGCCGAAAACGGAGTAAAAAAAAAGGAACACCTGGAAGAGGCAGGCATCAAGTAAGCTCTCCACCACCAGTTACAATCTTCCTTGCACAACTGGATACAACAGAGAATCACCGAAATCTCTGCACATGTAATGATCCGGATCACATACGCCATGAAGCTAAAAAAGATAACACAACTGGATCTGCAAAACGAAACGCATGATGAAGGACAACTCAGGGTAAGCAAAGCACTCCAAAATGGGAGATAGCCTTTCAACAATTACACTGAATATCGGTTTTCATGTACCATGCCTATTTCTTGAACCTTCTGGGCTTCACAGACTCTTCAATAACGAGATCATTACACCACTGTAAGACCGACCACTAGCGCAAGCTAGATAATGAATCTCCCTGATGCAATATATATAACACTAAACAAACAACATAAATAACATTATATGGGAGAATGAAAGTATCCAATATATAAAGACCCAACTCATTATTAACCTTGAACATTTTGTTGGGATGAGTAACGTCGACCAATCCCATTAAAGCCCTCAATAGGACCATGGAAGACAAAAGTCCCTAGTGGTCGGAAGGTGAGAAGAAACCAAGTGATGCAAAGATCATTGTCACAAGTGCCATTCCCAACCCAAGTTAATACGGGATTGCAATGAAGATGAGCAAACCCCATTTAATAATTTGGTGTGCAGACAGGAAACGATATTTAAGCTTCTCCCTAAAACGAGAGGTGTGAAGGAGAAGATCTTGAACATAATAAATAACAAAAAAAATATACCATTTTGTATCTGGTTGTTGGATAACCCGCGTACATGAACACGAGAGAATATGTGCCATCAATGCATGAAATTCAAACGAAGCTTAGAAGGTTAAATTTAATATTTTAATTAATTTTAAATCAATAATTTGGAAAATAACAATATCAACAAATAATAATATTATTTCACAGATCATTGTTGATATAAAAAATATGATATTTAAAGTCTTAGATCATATCATCACAACTCCGTTTGCATTTCATGCACGGTAGCACTGATTCTCTAATGTCAATGTCATGTACTCGGGTGATCTAGCAACCAGATGCAAAACAATTTTTTTTTTCTTTTAGTAATGTGTTAGAGGCAAGATCTTTTCCACCATTACTCACACTTCATGGATAAGTTAAAATATGTCCTGTATCGGTACACCTCAACAACATGAGAAGGTCCTCCCATCCGCATTACTCACCAATAATAAGCTCGAGAAAGAAAGAAATAATCACGCAGATGAACTCTGAGATCCCCTCTTTAACGCCTTATGAAGGATAAGCAACAATTTATCAAGCTCTTTCATCTCCCAGCACACCACGTGGGTTAAGAGCTTTATGCACTACTTATCCACTTTTGCTTTCTTTCCTATCATAATATTACCGAGAGTTATTTCAATATTAAAGAACATACTAAGAATAAGAATCGAATACTAAACAAATAATTATGAAGAGCTTCAGTAGATAAAAGTTAGTATGAATTTACAAAGAGAATGGTTTACTTGTGCTCTCATGCCCTGTCTCCTTTCTTGAATTGAAGATATTTCACATGTGTTAATATTCTCTATTCTTTATGATTAAGAAAAGACAGTGATCCCATTATGATTCCCCCTAAACCCAACAGAAATCTCATGGTCATAAATTATTAGTGAACTTCCATCCACCCTTTGCCTCTATACAGATACAGGAAGGTTGTCTAGAATCCTATTTCTTTCTCCCATCGTTTTTACTCTGAAAAACATTTACTAGAAATTATCTGACTTAAATCTTTTAACTCACATTACTCGAAAATTATGTTTACTCACTCAATAAATTACTCCAAAATTACGTTAACTAGAATAATTTACTCGAAATTTATTTTCACTTTAATACATCACTCGTGTGTATTTGAGTAAAGGGTTTTTTCATGGCATAAAAAGATATAATAAACTTAAAATTAGGTTAAAGATATTTTGTTAAATCTTATTGGCCACTGCTTACAATTGTCACTTAAAGTTCAGCAGATCTGACTACTTTTATCATAACATAGAGATACTAATATTAATTAAAAAGGAATTAGATTGAATAGTTGCAATTAAGCAACAACTTCATCATCATTTTTTAAATGTTCTTGAGTAGTAACTCATCAATTGCCTCTACAGAATGAAGACTCTGTTTGTAGGGTGGAACTAATTTAACCCCCAAAAGGGATCAATATATCATGGTACAAAGAGTAAGAAAATAACAAATATGAGCTGCTCAAAACAGAGACACTCACCTTTTACATTGATTTATCAGTGAGTTCGCACATGAACAATTGATATGGCCTACAGTGGTCACAGACATATGGAAGTTGTGTCTGAATAGATGATAGGTTATTGGCACTCTCAATTGGAGTTCATCACCCTGTTACGAAACACATAGAAAAGATCGATTCAAATCCACTTAAACGCCGCCAGAATCAACAGATAAAAAAGTAGATCTTCACTATAATCATCGAAAAAATCCAATCAAGTTCGGAGCATTAGAAAATCAAATACACAGGTTCTGCTAGGATACATATCAGAGAAAAAAAATTAAAAGGAAAAGGAAAAGGAAAGGTGGTTTGAAAATGGTGAGGGAATGTAGAGTGCCCTGACCTGACGAGATCTGGAATCCGATGTCACTCAAGGTAACCAACGGGTGTTTAACCGGGGCGGCCTAGTTGTAGACAGGCTACGATGTATTCCCTTAAGGTCCCTCGGCCAATCCTCACTCCACAGCTTAAGTCGCTGCGGTACGGTATTTTTGGACTGCTTATACCATGTACATGTAGGAGAATAATCCTGGTATGTACCATCCGAACCCACTACACCCACTACAGATATACACTATCAGCTGCTTTCCCACCCGAACCCACTACACCCACTACCTTGGCTTGGGCCTTGGAGTACATGTTTCTTTCTGCCAAATTTGCTGTGATTTGATAATCTCTCCCCTAATTTTCATTAAAATTACAATTTAAAATAATATTTTTAAAATATTCTAAATTTATTATTTTATTATTAGTTATATAAAGTTTTAATTCAAATATTTTTTACGTAAATACATTTTTTATCAATTAACTTTCTTAGATTTTAAAATTAGTCAATCAGTTTCACACTTTTTGAAATTGGTCCAATAAGTCAAAAAAATTCGACAATTTTGTCCTTTGACTGGATGGAGCAGGTTATCCAGTCTGTCTTGTATATATGTTATATTCTTTATCTTTTTTTTTTCTATCTGAAATTGGGCTAATAATGTGGCATTATAAATTTATTTCCCTAAAATCTAAGCATAATTAACAACTGGAAATGAATTATTGGTTTTAAAAAAAAAAATCATCTTCAAACACCAATTCACCCTCTTGCTGCACGTAGTTCATGGATCTCGCAGAGGATATCATGTCTACCCACATCGGGATCGCCGGCACTAATGATTCCGGCTATATTGCTCTTTCGTACTTGTCCTCCACCCATTCACCCTCGTGTTGGACCATCAATGTTACCACCTCCAGCGACACCACCACCCCCCTTCACCCTCTTTCCATTTCCCACCTTCGCCTCCGCACCTCCGACGAAATCCAGGGCGGAGCGATTGGATCTGATCAACGGGCATACAATAGTCGTCGTGCACTCTTCCCGAATCTCTCTCCATTCACACGCCGAACCTCTTGTAACAATTGATAAAATAAATACAAATTGGGTACAAAGATAATCCAGATGAATTTAATTTAAAAGATATGTAAAAGGGTTACAATCTCAATCAATTCTATAATTCTTCTCTCGAACCAATTTGACTTGACTTTGACTTGTTGACTTGACTTTAACAGGAGTGTGTGTTGACTGTATGTTGACTGCGCTGACTGTGTTGACAGCGTGTGTGTTGAGCCAGATCTTCAGACGAAGCTTGTCCGAGCTCGGATGTGTAGTCTTCACGTTGATCCGGAGGCGTTGAGCCTATGTTTGGATTGAACGTTGACTGGAGAGATTTCCGTGGAGAAAGTCATTGACTAAAAGAATGCCGGATCGGAGGGGCTTGGCACCTTGATCTCTGATCGAAGGCGATTGGCTGGAAGAACGCCTGATCAGAGTGGCTTGACACCTTGATCTCTGATCAAAGGTGGTTGGCTGGAAGAATGCCGGATCGGAGGGGCTTGACACCTTAATTTCTGATCAGAGGTGGTTGGCTGGAAAAAAGTTGGATCGGAGGGGCATGACACCTTGATCTCTGATCGGAAGCAGTTGGCTAGAAAAATATTGGATCAGAGGGGCTTGACACCTTGATCTCTTATCAGAAACAGTTTGCTGGAAGAACGCCAGATCGGAGGGGTTTGGCACCTTGATCTCTGATCGGAAGCAGTTGGCTGGAAGAACGTCGGATCAAAAGGGCTTAACACCTGGATCTCTGTTTAGAAGCTGTTGGCTGGAAGAACGCTGGATCGGAGGGGCTTGGCACCTTGATCTCTGATCGGAGGTTTTTCTTTGGAAGAACATTGGATCAGAGGGGCTTGACACCTTGATCTCTGATCGGAGGCTGTTGTTGACTTGAAGATCTTGAAGGGGGGCTAAACTTTTGTCTTTGTTCATGTTCTTCGGATCTCTTTAGAGTCTTGAGTGTGTGTATTTAGAATGAATGGAGGATGTCTCTTTATATAGGTGAAGGGTGAGGAAACCCCATATATAACTCGCAGTCTGATTGGTCCAGGACTAATTTGACCTAATTATGCGGGCTTGGGCCTTTTTATCCTTGCAATTTGATTGGTCGATATTGAGTTGACCTGATTCTGCAGGTTTTGACCTTTCCAGGCTTTGTTTGACTTGGGCTTATTTGATTGGATTTGGTCCAATTATCAATTATTCACTAATTTATTTTAGGAATTTATTTATTTAAATTCCTTAATAAATAAATATTTAATTAATTATTATTGTATTAATTTGCCACATATTTTCCCTTAATAGGCAATAAAATTCAAGTGCCTACAAATGCCCCCTCGCATTTTGTTCACAGACGCCTTTGTGTTGAAGTGAACAAATTGCGATAATCCATTCTTGATCAACATGATTGAATTTATTGCTTGCCTCACCAACTTGATATGAATAGCCTGAATTATGACTGAACTTAGTATAGTGCTAAGCTGCCTACGTACCTCTTTGAAGAGGATCAAGTCATAACGTAGTTCAAAGGAACATGATTTGGTTTGGATGGGGAGTGTCGTATATATTTTATACTCATGCGGGCCAGGAGTAACATGCAGTTTAAGCTCATGCGTCATGAAGCGTTGAATTAAATTTGCTGACAGTTTATACTCGTGTCAATGAGTTTTTAATTTGAACTTATAGACAATTTATACTCTTGTCAAAGAGCCTTGTGTGGATAGTTTTGCTCGTATCGAGGAGCTGAAAGTTTGATTTGTAGACAATTTTAACTCGTGTCAAGGAGCGTAATGTGTAGACAAATTTTACTCATATCAGGGAGCTTTGTATTTGATTTGTGTTAGATAGTTTAGGCTCGTATCAGGGAGCATAATGTGTAGATAGTTTATACTCATATCAAGAAGCATAATGTGTAGATAGTTTTAGCTCATATCAAGGAGCGTAAGTTAAGGGTTTTAGATAGTTTAATCTCATATCAAGGAGCGTTGAGTAGACAGTTTACACTCGCGTCAAGGAGCTTTGATTTTGAAATTTTAGATAGTTTAAACTCGTATCAAGGAGAGTAATGCAGACAATTTTTGCTCGTATCAAGGAGCTGAGAATTTTAGATAGTTTAAACTCGTATCAAGGAGTGTAGTGTAGACTTGGGAGATTTTAGATAGTTTAACCTTGTATCAAGGAGCATTATGCAGACAGTTTTTTCGCTCCTGTCAAGGAGCTTTGCACTTAAGTTGGTCAACAGTTTATTGTCCCCTATCTTTGGATGCGATGTTTTCTCTTATTTTAACTTCATGTCTATGAATCTTTATAAAAACTGCAGTTTTTGTTTGCAATTCTTTCTCCACGGGTTCATCGAAAGACATGTCTTCAAATTCGTAAGAGTCTTGAATAGAGGGATGTTGGATGTCATTTGATGTCAGACTCAACTCCATGTCGTGAGCTCTTGTAGCCAACTCTTCAAAAGTTTTAGGCCGAATTTCTTGGAGTATGTAGATAAGATTCCATTGCATCCCTTGAATGCACATTTCAATTGCTAAAGTTTCTGACAGCTTTTCTTTGCAATTGAGGCTTAGGCTCCTCCATCTGTTGATGTAGTCAATGTCATATTCTTCATCACTTTGACAAGTATTTGTTAGCTCCATCATACTAACAATTCTTCGTGTGCTATAAAAGCGGTTGAGGAATACTTTTCTCATTTTCTCCCAACTGTCGATGGAGTTGGCTTCCAAGTCGATATATCAATCAGAGGCATTTCCTTTGAGAGAGCGGACGAACTGTCTTACCATATGATCTTCATAAGTACCAGTATAATTGCATGTCTCAATGAAGTGTGTCACATGTTATCTTGGATTGCCTTTGTCGTCGAATTATTGAAACTTGGGAGGTTGGTAGTCAGTTGGCATCCTCAAGTTGTCAATCCTCTTTGTATATGGCTTGGCGTAGATTGAAGAAGATTTGGAGCTCCTTTCAAACTTATCTTTTACTGTTTCAATCATGATGTTCTTTAGTTGGTTGATAGAAAGTGTTCCGTCCATTGAAACTTGTATTTTTTCCTCAACTGGCTTTCCTTAGACACATGATGTTTTGCGGAATCCTCCTCTTCGTGATCATATTCTCAACTTGTTTTCCATTTGCATGACTTGCCTCCAGATTCTCCATCTTCTTCATAAGTTCGGAGATTTTTAAATCTTCAGCTTCCATGTGCTTGTTGAGTCCTTCAATGGCTTTCATCATACTTGGAGTTGTTCCTCAATAGTTATAACACTCGTTATCATCACTGCAGCTACAGCTGAGACAGATGGTAAGTTTGGCATTGGGTGAGGAGTTGAGCAGATAGAAACATTTTCACCACCATTGTTGTCATGCAATGACTTATTGAGTGTAATCCCCACTATATGGTTTGTCTCTGAGGAACCTTCGAGCATACTTCTTGTAAATACTTCACCATCTTCAGTCTGCAACTCTGAAGGCATTGAGGCAGTAAACCTTCTTATTGCAATCTTGAGTGGAGTTGTCTTTTGAATTTTCACAGTCTGCAGCTCTAAAGGTTTCAAGGTAGAAGACCTTCTTATTGCAATTATCAGAGGGGTCATACTTTCGAGCTTGTAGAGAGAAGAGATGAGAGGTAGAGACTATCCCACTGGGCGTGCCAAAATTTGTAACAACAAATTTTTGTATTTATGATAAAATTAATACAAATTAGGTACAAAGATAATTCAGATGGATTTAATTTAAAAGATATGTAAAAGGGTTACAATCTCAATCAATCCTTTGATTCTTCTCTCAAACCAATTTGGCTTGACTTTAACTTGTTGACTTGACTTTAACTGGAGTGTGTGTTGACTGTATGTTGACTGTGCTGACTGGGTTAACATTATGTGTGTTGAGCCAGATCTTCAGATAAAGTTTGTTCGAGCTAGGAGGTGTAGTCTTGACGTTGATCCGGAGGCGTTGAGCCTTTGTTCAGATTGAACGTTGACTGGAGAGCTTTCTGTGGAGAAAGTCATTGACTAAAAGAATACCGGATCAGAGGGGCTTGACACCTTGATCTCTGATCGGAGGCGGTTGGCTAGAAGAATGCTGGATCGGAGTGGCTTGGCACTTTGATCTCTGATCGGAGGCGATTGGTTAAAAAAATGCCAGATCGGAGGGGCTTGACACCTTGATCTCTGATTGGAGGCGGTTGGATGGAAGATTGCCGAATAGGAGGGGCTTGACACCTTAATCTCAGATCGGAAGTGGTTGGTTGGAAGAACGTCGGATTGGAGGGGCTTGACACATTGATCTTTGATCAGAGGCGGTTGGCTGGAAGAACACCGGATCGGAGGGGTTTGGTACCTTGATCTTTGATCGGAAGCAGTTGGCTGGAAGAACACTGGATCAGAGGGACTTGACACTCTGATCTCTGATTGGAGGCTGTTGGCTAGAAGAATGCCGGATCGGAGGGGCTTGACACTTTGATCTTTGATCGGAGGCTATTCTTTGGAAGAACGCTGGATCAGAGGGACTTGACACCTTGATCTATGATCAAAGGCTGTTCTTGACTTGAAGATCTTGAAGGGAGGCTGGACTTTCCCCTTTGCTCGTGTTCTTTGGATCTTTTCAGAGTCTGGAGTGTGTGTGTTTAGAATGAATGGAGGAGGGCTTCTTATATATGTGAAGGGTGAGGAAGCCCCATATATAACTCGTAGTCTGATTGGTTCGAGGCTAAGTTGACCTAATTCTGCGGGTTCAGACCTTTCTATCCTTGCAATTTGATTGGTCAATATTGATTTGACCTAATTTTGCATGTTTGGACATTTCCAGGCTTTGTTTGACTTGGGCTTGTTTGACTGGATCGGCCCAATTATCATAATTATTCACTAATTTATTTTAGGTTTTTATTTATTTAAATTTCTTAATAAATAAATAATTAATTGATAATTATTGCATTAATTTTCCGCATATTTTTCTCTAATAGGCAATAAAATTCAAGTGCCTACACCTCTCTTTCCCCATTACTTGCATCTCATCCTCTACGCTTTTGAATTTCAGAATTGGTCGGAATTCAAACAAGTACGCCTCTTCTCCCCCACCCAAATCCAACATCCCTTCTTTTGCATCTAAATCCGCCGACAATTCTGATTCGAACTGAAATACAATTTTTGACAATATATAGATCGAGGGAAATTGAGGGGAAAGAAAAAATAATTGGAGGTACCTTAATTTTTCTGGGTGATGTTTGCTCTTTTTCCTTTAATGCTATTAGTTTTTTCATAAACACGAAGCAAAGCAAAAACCAAAGAAAAATAGAAGGACGTTGATGGAGCCACCGACATTGATTCCTCACTTTCCGACATCATTGAAGTGAGGGTAGGGGAGGAGGGTTTCTCACCTTTTAATCCACAAAATTCTGTTTATAATCCACGTATTATAAGCAGAAAGAAAAATATATAAATTAATGCCACGTATACATGACCGGCTGGGTAAACTGCTCCAGCCGGTCAAAGGACCAAATTGTCAATTTTTTATTGACCAATTTCAAAAAGTGTGAAAACGATGGTCAAATTTCAAATTGGAGAAAGTTAATGGATAAAAATATATATTTACCTTTAATTTTTTTCCACAGAACACTCACATCCAAAAAAAAAATATCACTTTATCCAATAACTTTAGAAGTTGTTTTAATTTTAAATTTTTCACTCCTATTTCACATTCATACTGTTACTTTATATTCTTTTATTATCTAAAAATACTACACCCTCTATTGTGGCGAAAAATCATCGTTTGTTTTTTGCACGTGGAGTAATGAGTATTGCTCCCTTTGTCCGAAGAATACTTGTACACTTTCTATTTTGGTCAATCCCAAAAATATTTACACACTCTCAAAACAGAAACAATACACAATATCAATAACCTTAATATACTATAATATTACAAAATGTCACCTTCTTTTACATACAATCTAGTCAAAGTTAACTATATCATACACTTTATTCTATTCAATTACCCAAAATATTCATCCTCTTTCTAATACCATTAATATAACAAAAAGTTACTTTTCTTAAACTACATGCCACCAAATACGTGCATGCATTCTTGGGACAAAGATATGTAGTTGGTAGTTGTATTAGTAGTGAGTGATTGACCATATGTGAGGCCCTTTACGAAAAGAGAAAAATGAAGATCTTTGAAGGCATACCCAATATAGCAAAATTAGGGCCTTTTAGTGGGATGGAGGGAGTACAATACTCTCTAAAGTCAACAAAATTAGTCAAAAAGATCAATTTTTCTTAAAAAATGTGGAACAGTAAACGTGAAGCATTTGTGGGATGGAGGGAGTATAATTAATTATTAATACTTTTAAGTTATATAATGAATACATAAATTATAGGATTTTTATCGATTCAAGGCATGAAAAATGGATAAACTATTAAATCGGGCCCTGAATTTTTTTTTCTATCAATTAGGTACTTGAATTATACAAAACTATCAATTCAGGAATTGAATTCAAGCCCTGAATTGCTAAAATAAGAGACAATATGTGATAAATTCAGGCATGGAGGCTGCATTTGGGAATGAACTCGCAGTGGTTGCGATTTCCCACAAACGGTGCCAATGTCATGAGATTTGGCAGAAACTCAAACAAGAAAGACTACACATGAAATCCCAAATTTAGAATAGAAGAAAGAAAATGAAATGCAAGAGGATTTATTCAAGGCTTTAATTTAGGCCTTGAATTGATAAAATAGGAGAAAATATATGATAAATTCATGCCCTGCATTATTAATTTTATATAATTTAGGTCCCTAATCGATAAAAAAAATAAAAATTCAAGTCTCGAATTGATAGTTTACCCATTTTTCATGCATTTGATTGAGAATATTTCTAGTGAAATTGGTAAATGTTATTTCACTGGAAACGGTTGCATCGAGTACTTATGTACGATGCGAATACAAAGACAAAGCTTCCTATCCAACCTACTCAAGCAAGGTGCATGAGGTGAATAAAAAATACATCAAGTGTTCATATACAAGGATGCTATCTGAATGCTAATTCTATCTGCAATGTAGTTCGGAGACATCATCCTTGTGCCATGCTGAAGAACGTTCCTTTCCATCCATATGTGGTAGATCGTGGTAGCAAAGGTAATGAAAAGGAGCTTTCGTGCCTTTTTGTTTGTTCTCGTGTCCTGGTGTATCTTTCTGAAGGCATCTGTGACTGATGTTAGCCTTCGTCTTCGCCATCCAATCCATCCTCTGACCTGATCCCATATATGTGTGGTGTAAGGGCAATGGAAGAAGAGGTGCGATGTGGTCTCCTGAGCAAAGCAAAAAGCACATCGTTTGTCTTCTTCCGTGCACCACACCCTATTCTTTGTAGCAACTCTATCTCTGTGGACCAGCCAAAGTCTGAAACTGTGTTTTCTCACTATCCACTTGTGCCATACCTGTTTGTAAACAAAACTCGAGTCCGCTATATATATACTTCTCAAATGATCATACATGCGACTGGCTTTAAATACTCCATTCTCACAACACTTCTCCATAACTCCAATCACTCCATCTTCCCCTTCTGATTCACTCTCGATGGTGTTCCTAATAGTAATGAGAACTCTCCATAAGTATGTAGAGTTGTTACCTGGAGAGCTCACTGTCCATTGAGAAGACGAGAGGTAGACAGTGTGGATCCATTTCACCCATAGGGATGAGGCTTCCCTATGTACATCCCACAGTGCACTTGCCAAAAGAGCCCTATTCCAAGTGATAATGTCCTTCAACCCTAGCCCTCCTGCATTCTTGGGTTGAAGGATGTCATTCCAGCTAACCGGGCTCACCTTCGTTCCCCACAAAAATCTGCGGATAATGGCTTCTATCTTTTTGACCACGATAATAGGAATTTTGACAATACCACACCAAAAAGATAGAATACCATATATCCCAGAGGTGATCAATTCCAATCTCCCCGTGAATGACAACAGCTTAGAAGACCAAGTTTGTATCATGTTGGTGATGTCATTCAAAAGGGGTGTAAAATCATCCACACCTATTCTCTTGCTACAAATAGGAATACCCAAGTATTTGAAGGGAATAGTACCTGTATTAAAGGAAGAATCTGAGCAATCCTTCTTCGGACTCGGGTCGAGACACCCGAACTGATGAGGTTTGATTTCTGAGGATTTGCAGTTAGTCCAGAGACTCCAGAGAACTCCTTCAATATCCCCTCAATACACCTTGCAGTCGCTACATCTCCATAGCCCACTATCAACAGATCATCTGCAAAAATTAGATGTGAGACATCCACACGTTTACAGATTCTAGAGTGGAATCTGTACTCATGTAGATCTACTGCTCTACTCATCAATCTACTAAAATACTCCATGCATATAACAAAGAGGAGTGACGAAATTGGATCACCCTGTCGAAGACCCCTCTTCCCGCTGAAGAAGCCTTCCGGTTTGCCATTGATGAGTAACGAGTAAGAAGTAGTAGTAACACACTGCTCAATCCACCTGCAGAATTTTGGGGGAAATCCCAATCCCCTAAGCAATTCAAAGAGATATGTCCAGCTAACAGAGTCATAAGCCTTGGAAATATCTACTTTGACTGCCATCCTAGGGGAGATATTCCCCACTCTTCGTCCGTAACCCCTGAAGATCTCCTCCGCTAACATCACACAATCTCTCATCTTTCTTCATTTGATAAATCCAAACTGGGAGTGATTTATTAAGGAAGGAAGGCAACCCCTGAGTCGGGCGGCCAAGATTTTAGATATGATTTTGTACACAGTGTTGCAACAAGAAATGGGTCTAAAATCTTGGACTCTCGGCTCATGGTTCTTTTTCGGTATCAAGGAAACAAAAGTAGCATTCAACTGTTTTAGAAGTTTTCCTTTCCGAAAGAATTCCTTTACAGCCGCCACTACATCTCCTCCCACCACATTCCATGCACTCTGAAAGAAGGCTGAGGTGTAGCCATCAGGACCCGGAGATTTATTTTTGTTGATTGACCACAATGCTTCTTTAATCTCTGCATCATCGACCGGAACCTCCAGACCGCTAGCCTCCAAAGAAGAAAGAATCGGACCTCTCTCCAACACCTCGTGCTCCACGGACTGAGTAGGCAGACCCTCTTGGCCCAAAATTGATTGATAATAATTGAGGAAGTTATCAATCAGTTCTTGGTAAGAGGAAGTGGGCCCAGTATCAGTGTGGATAGAGTGCATACCATTTCTCGCTCCATTGCTACGAATAAGAGAATAGAAGTACTTAGTGGCGCGATCCTGGTTCTTTATATGCTTGTGTTTGAGAACCTGCATAAGAAAGTTAGTCTCACAATCCTCCAAGTGTTTCTGTCTTCTTAACTCCTCCCTGAACTGTTGTTGTAGCTCATAGTTATTCAGATTAGACATAAAGAGGGTCTGTAGATGGTGCAGTTGTTCTCTTCCTCTAGATACTCTTTCAGAGATGTGGTAGTAGTTCTGTCTGTGCAATTCCTTCAATGGCTTTTTTAAAATTTTTAACTTCTGGCATAGTATGAACTGTTTTGTGCCCTCTACCTGTACCTGCCAATAAGAAGAAACAAGAGCAATAAAATTCTCATGGTTAGTCCAAAAATTACAAAATCTGAAGGGTCTTATATAGTGGGGGCTTGGACTTTGGAAGGAGGTAATGGAAGGGCAATGATCTGAATGGGTGCCCTGAGGAAGGAAGGTGGTGTGAAGTTCCCAACCCATGCTTCTCCAAATCTTGCATGTCATCACTCTATCAATTTTTGAGCACGAAACACCATTCGACCACGTAAAGAAGCATCCTGTCGAATGAGTATCCTCTACTCCCATAATAGAACAAGTTTCATGCATTTCCCTAGTGCCCATAGTTTGAGTATTACTATTCCTTTCACCTTCAAATCGTACACAGTTGAAGTCCCCTCCCAATATCCAAGGTAAAGGATTCAAGTGAAAAAGTGTGATGAGATGCTGCCACAAACTCCTCCTAGCAACATATCTATTATGAGCATAGACAACTGAGACAAGGAATTCTTTCGAGGTAGTAAGACAACGAGCATTCATCGAAATGGACTAATCACTTAAGATAAAATTCTCGAAATGAATCCTCATTGGATTCCAAACAACTACAATTCTACCACCACTACACAGCTCAAAATTGTGAATATGATTCCAATTCGAAAAGACTTTCTTAATAACAGCCTTAACAGAATGAATAGAGAGCTTTGTTTCTAGCAGACCTGCGATACTCACATCATGATCGCGCACAAGTTTTTTTAGTGCATTGTGGGTTGGCATGCGCCCCATCCCACGCACATTCCATATGAGAAGAGTCATGATGAAAATTCGGAGGATGGAATACCTTCCTCCGCAACCTTCTTACTAATCCAATCTGCATGATCTTCCAGGTTATCATCTTCCTGTTCTTCTTCATAAGACCCCAGTGATTTAGCCTTTCTGTGCTTGAAATTAATACTAGATGATGTTGATGCTGAAGAATCGGTGCTGCAAATCGGAACCCAAATTGCTTTATATTTATGGCCATAATTCGAAGTATTGAGGGAGGACAGTGGGGTTCCTGGTACTGGTTCCTTATTTATTTGAGGCGAAAGAGGAGTATCAGGTGTAGAACCGGGCACAGAAACAAGATTGTTAATAATGGAAATAGGAGTGGGCTTCTTGGAGGATGTTGAATCTGTAAGGGGAACAGGTGGATGGGAATTTGGGCTGTGATAATTGGGCTGGAGAGAGGGTTGATGAGTAAAGGGGGGATTGGGCTTATGGAGTAATTCGGGTACAGATTTGGAGGTGGAAGGAATATTAAAAAGGGGATTAATGGGCTTGGGAGCAGGGTTGAGTTTAGGATTAGTGTAAGAATTGGGCCTGGGGTTAGAATTAGTTTTGGGCTTGGAGAATAAATTGGGCCTAGGGTTAAGGGAAATGGGCTTAGGATTAAGGGAAAAGGGTTGCTTCCCCTTATTCCTATTTCTCTTCCGTTTTTGCTCCAGGAAGCCGTCATCCCCGCCGAATTCTCTGTTAGCCATTGGAGGATCCTCACCGCGTCGGCAATCTGAAAAAAGATGTCCCAGTGATTTACAAGAGGTGCAGTACCTGGGATAAAATTCGTAGAGAATCCTCTGTTTGAATCCTCCAAAACGATTCTTAATCCAAATCTCATCCGGCAGTTTCTTGGAGGCATCGACATGGACGAGAATCCGAGCAAATGAGACACGCTCTTTGTTCATAGTGATGCTGTCCATCATGATAGGCTCCCCAATTGCTGAAGCAATAATGCTGATACGATCGGATGCCCAATATTTAAAGGGGAGAGAAGGAAGCCGAATCCACACCGGCACAACTGACAGCCCCGATTCATCAAACTGAAAATCATCTGGCATTCGTCGAAGCATGAGATAAATAAAGTTTCCCTCGTAAGGACCATTCTGGAGTATATTCTGGACGTCCATCTCCGATTGCAGCTTGAAGATGATCCAGCCGCTCATATGGCTGAAGACTTTTACCTCAATACCCCACTTATCGACGATATCTTTCACGGCATGGAAACCCGGGTACCTGCCCGCGAAGCAATCGATCAACGTGTGGTTCCATTCATTATTCTCATCATTAAGCATCTCATCTGGTATGTGTGCCATCCCTGGCTCAGTTGGTGGAACGAATTTGAGAAAGTGAGATGTATTAGGTTGTCGGTTGTGAGAGTAAGGTTTGGGGGGAGAAGTAACAAGCTGGACAGGGGGAGGAAGGAGAGGGGATGAAGAATTGAGAAGTTGAGACGATGGATCAGGAGGAAAAGGGACAGCAGGGGAAAGGGAAGGAGGGGAAGAAAACAGGCATGAGGGGGGCAGAGGAGAGGCTAGTGGTTCCGGAATGGAGTGGTGGAGAAGAAGGGTTTGGGGAGAATCTGTACGAAGATTTTGAGATGGAGGAGGATGATTACTGGATGAGGTAGGACTCTGAAGCTGAACAGGTGAAGCATGTGAAGGAGATGAACGAGTGATTGGATGTTTCGGGTTGAACGGGGTTAGAGCCACCATTCTAGCTTCCGGGGAGGTCATGGCTGGGGAAAGGAAGGAAGAAGGTTGAGCAGAGGGAGAAGGAGAATGGGTGAAAGGAGGAGAGAGAGGGGGAGTGGGACCCATTAGTTTGTCCTTGAAAGACAAAGAGTTTTTGGAAATATCTAGTGGGCCAGAGGAGCAGGTGGACAAAAGGATGTTAAGATTTGAATTATTAGGAAAAGGTGGAAACTTGTCAACCCTGCTTTCTCTTTGTGGAGGCTATCTGTAACCATAGCAGCTTTATTCTTCTCTATCACTACTTCCAAGGCAGAGAGAAGTTTCAAATTCAAACCACAATTCTGGGATGAGGAAGTTTCCACCAGATCTGCACCATCAGCCAATATTCTTCGATCTGGATCGTTATCATCTTGTCTTCTTCCTTCTGTACAGTACTCCTTGTTCAATGTACCAGAAGTATTAGCACTTGTTTTGAGTTGAATTTCTGTTTGATCTTCCTCAGAAGTATCAATATCTGGAGAAGCTTAGGTTTCTTGGCCTTCTTCCCCATATTCTTCTTTCTGCTGGAAGAAGAAGAGGACATCGCCACAGCAGCTTGGCTCCTTGTTTTCATGTGAGTACCGCTTCTAACACACCTGAACTTGGACTCAGGCATAACAAAATGATGACTACACAAGGGTAGCCGGATCACCGGACATCATTGTGTTTGCTGGAAAAAGGATAGGAAAGTTAGAGAGAAGGCAGAGCAAAAATTAAGAGAGAGAAAGTTAGTTTTTGGGGTTTAGGGTTTAGGGTTTATTGAGAATATTTCTAAATTATATATTATATTGGTTTATAATAAATAATGATATTATTCATAATTTATAATGAATATTTTTTAATTCTATATAAGTGAAAATAAAACATAAATACTACTCCATTCGTCCCTCCAATAAGTGACCATTTACTTTTTTCACGTGGTTTAAGGAGTATTATATTTTATGTGTAGTGGGTAGATATTAAATGATATTTTACCTTTTTACACTCACAGTTAATAATTCCTAATTAAAGCAGCAAAAGAATACTACTGTACATGAGATTTAAAGTGAAAAAAAAATAAAAAATTACAACAACTCATTTATACAGTACATTCATTAGTACTCCTACTTTCCCATTTACATCAACCTGTTAACAATTTAATAAACATTCTTAAACAATTACACGATGAAAATGAATTTACAATTCAAATCACAATAATGTGACTAAAATTCCCTCGATTACATTTTAATGGTACAAGAATACAATAATTTATAAAATAAGTGGAGGGAAATATTCACCTAATCACAATTTCCCTCCTAATATTTCAATTCCCTCCAAAATAGTGGGATAACAGCATCCACCCCCTTCACATTAACTGCACTACCAAAAAAATTAAACATGGAGAAAAAAACTTAACAAGTGATGAGTTAAACCTCATTGCTCAGTTCCTATTAAAAGATTTATCACATGGCAGACCAAGACATGGCAAAATCAATGAAGCAGCAGCCAAGTATGCTGTAACAAGGCGAATGACTCGAAGGATATGGTCACGAGTAATGGCGCAAGTTTCAGGAGGGAAACCAATCCAAATATGCAACAGAAAAATAGTCATTGTTCATGAGAAAATAAAGCCATTTGATTTAGAGAAGTTGCAAAGCATTTCCTTGAGGAAAAAGGCACTTATAGAGACATTGCAGAACAGATGAAAGTAGGCAAAACTACAATTGGAAGATCGGTAAAAGATGGACTGATCAGAGCTCATACAAATGCTATCAAGCCAGCACTCATGGAGGAACAAAAAATAACCAGGTTAAAATTCAGCTTTTTAGCACTTGAAGTTATTTCTGATAAGAATTTAATAAAATTTAAGAGTATGTCAAATATTGTTCATATTGATAAGAAGTGGTTTAATCTCATAAAAACAAGTGAGAGATATTACTTGGGACCAGATGAAGTTGAACCACATAGAACATACCAAAGTAAAAGGTACATTGGTAAAGTGATGTTCTTGTGTGCAGTGGCTAGACCATTATGTTGGCAATTGGATCGTGTGGATCAACCGTGATCGTTAGGATAACAGGCAAACAATTAGCAGCGGAAGCAATTAAACCGTTTACCGTACTTCTGGGTTGATGTAGAGGATGAACATCAGAGAACCACCTCTCAATCTTCTGCTGTATGTCCCAAGTCGAATCCTGCTGTTGTGTGGGCAACAATCCGCAGGATTCTCTCAATCTGCTCCTGTTCTTTCTAACTGTCAAATGAGGCACTGACTTAGGGTTAACAGGAGCTGAGATGACTTATATAGTTGGGCTACAGCAGGGACCAGGAGGAGAAATTGGGCTGGGCCTCAATTGAATTTAATTAACCAAGCTTAGCCCAAAGCTTTTAATTAAATCCAATAATAATAATATAGTCCACTAAAATATTATTACTGCACTACCCGTCCAATCCCAAAATTATGTTCTGGGCTCCTTATTATTATAAGCCCGATAGTCTCCCCATGTTTAAGATATACAATGTCCATTAATTAATTAAGTTACTGACAACTCAAATTAATTAATATCTCATCCGAGAGTAGTACCACTCAACCTTATTATCATGCCAGAAATTAATCCACTTGCAAAATTTACATGATAAACCTTATGAGCTCCTCAAGGGGACATCATCAACCTATGTCGGACATGGATTCCTTCTACAATCAACAGCATACCATAGATACATCACTACTTCCCAACTCACCGAGTTTGTTGATTTAATACTTTTAAATCTCACCCATTGATGAATCAAAGAAATACATACTGCCCTACGTGTCGAGGTTATTGTATAGGGATTAAGAGCACGAACTTCCATAATAACAGAGATCAAGTTCTACTATATAGTCAGTATAAGAAGAACGATCTCAAGCGGTCCTGCTCAAAACACACAAGTGCACTAATGTGATTCTATAGCCAAGACAAGCTAATACCAAACCACACTACAACCATACCGATAGAGAGTCCCCGTCTATCTCAGTTGTGAGCATCTGTTTATACTTTATAAGAAAACCGATAATATGATCTTCTGCGTGTTGTCGCACAACATATTATCTACAGTATAAAGTAAATGGACTATTGCATCATGCATATAAAATAAATTATAAGATGCAATCATTTGATCAATGATTCTCATTTCAAATATTGTTATGATATTGTTTATACTAAAGCTAGACTTTTAGTATACAATCCAACAATCTCCCACTTATACTAAAAGACTATGCTGTCATGTCTTCTGCCATACATCTGATTCCTACTCCCACTTACGCGACCATTAAAAGCTCTCGCCTTAAGGTCCTTGTAAATGGTTTACTAGGTCATCATCCGATGCAATCTAGGCGACAACAACCTTCGCCTCATCATACGATTTCTCGTAACAGGTGGTACTCGCGCTCCATGTGTTTAATTGCCTTATGGACTCGTGATTCCTTCAAGTTTGCAACTGCACCAATATCATCAATGTAAATTGTGATTACCTTGGGCAAACTTAAAAACACTTCAAAGTCCATCATGAAGTCTCTAGAGTCATATAGATACTTTGGCTGCCTCATAGGCTCCAATTCATCATCTTTCCATGATGGAGTCCGGAGTCTGAAATATATTTCTATATAACACTCCTCCACATTATGACTCTACTTCCTAAGATTAAACACATAACCTTTGAGGTGAATATACTGCCGTCCAATCTGACTAAAAAATCTGAATCTACGTAATCCACAAGAAGCAGTGAATCTGTCCAGTAAGTCCACATATAATTTCCAGTCCTTCTCAGGTACTTTATATATGTCTTATCACAGTTCATCATTCTTGTTCCGAGTTACGTTGATACCCACTGTTCATGTATTCAGCAAAACAGATATCCAACATCGTTCATGGCATTCCTTAGATTAAGCTTCCTTATTCGCCGAAGCATAAGGAACCGCTTTCATCCTCTTTATCTTCTTCTTGTGTCTCAAAGACACATTCACTTAGATAAATTTACATGCTAAACGAGTATGGACTGTATCATTTTATGAAACTTGAGATAAGCATAATATCCTTTCTTGTGATCCGTATTACCGTGATCAAAAGGATATATTTTGCCTTTCTTAAGTCCTTCATCTCTACCACTTTATTAACCGTACCCAAACGCCCGATAATACTCTTTCATTGTCTCCAATGAGCAAGATACTATCTACGTATAGTACAAGAAACACCACCACATTTTCGTCACTCTTTACAACACACAAGACTCATCCGCTCATTGATTTAAATCCATGCCACTGGATTACCTAATCAAAACAGATGCTTCACGATCTTAAAGCTTGCTTTAGTCCATCGCTGGACAATTTTAAGCTTACTATTAAAGTGTTATTAGTACTTTGCAATGAATCACTCTGGTTGCTTCGCATAGATGTTTTCCTCAAGACTTCCAATCAAGAAAGCTATCTTTGACATCTATTTGCTATTCCTCATAGCAGCAATAAAAGAATCCGGATCAACATAAGCATAGCTACCAGCGAACATGTGTCCTCATAATCGAACCATTTCTTTCTGAGTACACCTTTTCGCAACAAGCTTTGCTTCCAAGGTTTTCACCTTTCCATATGATCCTCTTTTATTTCCTTTGACCACTTGCAATGGTTTTTACACCATTTAGTGGTCATACAAGTTCCCAGACTTAATATAGAATCCGTATATTCTATTTCAACATTCATTGCAACTTACTAAGATTCCGCATTTTCATCTTGCAGTGCTGCATCGTATCCGTGGGACAATACTATATTCACTAGGGATCAAGTCTCACGACTCTCCCAAAACATATATTTATGGGTTGTCATACAACCCTCCCACTACGACAAGGCACTACATGTAATTGTGTACCAGACGTGACACGCGTTGCAGTTTACCTTATGGTATATCCTCTTGTACACTTGGTACTTATACTTAGTGTTTTTCTCTCACTTCCTTTAGAACAACTTATACATGGGTTTGTGATTTATTACATAGTCTTTTTCCAAAAATCTAGTTATTGAGTTAACAATTATCCTTCGATCTTTTGGACTAAATAAATCACCCTCCATTTTTCTAGGATATCCCATATACAGACAAACGTTTCACGAATTACTGTATCTAGGGCATATCCATAAAATGAATTTAATTATTCCAAATAATTCATCATCTATCTAATCATTACCATAAGAGCCTTATTCCTTCTATCCACCACACCATTCAGTTTGGGGCATACCCGGTGTAGCTAACTTGAGATTTAATCTCAACTTCTGATCAATAGCTCCTAACTATCCCAAGAGGTATTCGCCATCATGATTAAATCGTAATGACTTAATATATTTTCTATGACGCTTCACTGTACCAGTCTTACAATTCTTGAATTAATCAAAGAACTTAGACATGCAGTGCATCATATAAATATATTGGTTTCCAGAATAATCTTCGAATATTCATAACTACCTCTCGCCTGGATAATATTAGGTTCGCTTGAACTAGAATGAACTAATTCCAACATATATATCTTTGGCTCTACACCCCACAGCCTTGAAAAGGCAGTTAATCATTTTTACTTCCAAGCAAGACTCGCAAGTCCGATAGTTTCCACTTCAGATAAACCTTACGGTCTATCGGCTATCAACTTTTGAATCCTACTCAAGTAAAATGAATTAGTCACAGACGCCAAATGTATGTTTAGTTCATTTCCGAAGGTTCCTTTCTCTTACTAATTTTAGAAGATGCATTATTTAATTACTATTTATTGCATCTGTGGGATGTACATGATTCAAGAGTATACTTTTTATCCACCAACGTACTTTAACGGATTATAGCCTCATTCCTCATTACTATGACCATGTCATTTAAATGAAATGAAGTATCCATCCGTTAATGCATAGAAACCGAAATTAAATTCTTTCTATGAAACGTACGTAAAGACAATTTATCATAATCAATCGTTTATTCTTATCATGAGATAAATAAACAACTCCCACTGCAATAGCCACTACCTTTGTAGTTTTACCCATGTTATTAACAATCTTATCCTTACTCAGTGATAAACATTTAGTGATTTCAGTATCTACATACTTCGTGTCAGTAGATGCCATCACTAATCATGTTTAAACCATTAGTAAATAAGATATTAAACTTGTTCACATCATGATGAAAAATGCCTTTCTTTTGCCACATGTTTTGTTATAAGTTTTCCACCATATACAACCTCTCATATTTTAGGTAGAACTTGCTCAAAACATCCAGGCAAATTGTGAAGAATAAATTGATTTAGGTTTCCCTTTCAATTTCTATTTCAAGCTTTTCCAATTCATTCATCAATTCAACCATGATCTTCTGCCTTTTAATTTACTCAAGTATCCGAAGAGTTACATGAGACCATCATATTTCTATGAACCTCTCATCTCTTCACTAGAGACTTTAATATGCATCATGAGCCGTCCTTTGAGAGAACACACATGTATTTTCTTAAGCAGTAAATTTTGAAAAACAAGATTCTTTTCTAATCAATTAATTTGGACTAGTAAATATAATTTCTTTTAGTTAACAATTAGTGAAATAAAACCATTCGAAATTCAGAGAATCACAAATAAATATTCCGATCAAATCTTCGAATTTTATCCTTTTATATTGATTCCCTCAAAACAATATAAAATAAAATTCACCGACATCTCAAGCATCGTGAGTCTGCAAGCCACGTTAGGGTGGACGTTTACAAACCCGAACATTTACAAGAGAAGGTTTTACCCATTAATTTCATTTGTCAACCTAACTTTATGACAAAATAATTAATAGTCGGTTCCTCTTTAGCCATGCAAACAATAGCAGTGACTCCGTTGGGGAGGATACTAATTATTCACATCTAAGTGTACACCATTATTTGATCCCAAGTCCGCTGCCCAAGCTTATGTGCCTTACTGTTAGAGAAGTACACACGCGCTCAGATAACTTTCTACAACCATCAATTATATAAGTTTGTACTAGTGAACCGCATATAAGCTCATCCGTTAGGGAGGAAGGCACTATAGCCAACGCGCAAGCCCATATGCAACACATTACAAACAATAATTATTTAAAGAAGTTTGTACCAGTGATCCGTGAATAAACTCATCCGTTAGGGAGGAAGGCTCTATTGCCAACGCGCAAGTGTACTCACATCACTTACAAACCAATAATGGAGGCCGCGGGAATTAATTACCAATCCCCTCTCCCACTTAGTTATTTAAACACCGAGGGTATTTAACATGCATATAATATTCCAGAATAAAATACACAACTTAGACATGCTTCTATTAACAGCAATTTAAATAAATAAATCACATAGAACATGCCTGTCACATATACAACAATAATTGACAATTAAATCAATTAATCAGTTATATAACATTAATTAATTGCATAATTAGTGGATCAATCAATTTGGGCCCAAGAGCAACAAATAAGCACAAAATGAGCAGCAGATTAAATAATTAATCAAGCTCATTATCCATGGCCCATAATCTTAACCCAAAATTAAATTAAGTCCACCAAGCCCACTAGCACAAAATTAGTCCATTAATAAAATTAATTTATTATGCTTGGCCCATTACTCACAATTAATTAAAACCAGCAATAAAATAATAGCCCAGCAGCCCATTACCATTTTAATAAAATTTGGGCCCATGACCTCAGCCCAAAACCAAATTAAAAAAAAATGAGCAGCCCACTATTAATAATTGGGCCCAGCAGCCCAATTCAAAAAAAATTGAGCCACCAAGCCCATAAGCCCAGCTGCTGCCCTAACTGCCGTCGCTTCTTCAACCTTCCAGCCGCGAGAAGAAACCACACGGCAGCTGTCACGCATAGCCATTCACCGGCGTCGCGCATTCACCGCCTTCTGCCCATCAGCGCTGCCGCCGACCACTGCCATGCTTGCGCGCGCCGTCACCTGCAACGACGTCTGACCCAGCCATGACCATCATTCCCAGCGCCGTCAACCATCGACCTGCACCGCTAGCAGATGACGACACCGCCGACAATTCAGAGTGCCCGACGATGACCTCCAGCCGATTGCCGTGGAGCCCCAGCTGCGCCCGCCTGCCAAGAAGCCCTCAGCCTTCGTCCTACGCTCCAGGCGACAGATCCGACGCTGCTGCCAATCGCCAGCCTTGGCAGGCCCGATCGTTCACTATCACTCACCGCCGGAATCGACTTGCCCCGACAGCCCACCTTTCGCAGCACCACCGATCCGCCACGATTTCACCAAAAGCCGCCTTTGACTCCGACCAGAAGCCCTTCAGGCCCTTCCCAGAATCTGCAGGACTTGATCGGCATAAGAACTCAACCAAATCCTGCTCCGGTAAGTTTAACAGGCCCGATCAGAACCTCCCTAGGTCTATCGCGCGTCGCCAATTTTCTCCAACTCGACCGAAATCGGGTCGGATTTGCCCGGGTCCTGACTCGGAACACCACCTGCCAGTCGTGACAGATCGATCCAGCAGACCATGCCTGCCGCCATTGCTTTTGATTTCCAGACACCACGTGCCGCTATCACCCGTACCAATCGGCGCTTCTGACTGATCCGTACGTAACCTCTAATATTCACTCATCGCCGGATGAAAAAACCCATCAAGCAGGGTGTGCGTGTGTGATGCAAAGGATCAGTTGACTGACTGACTTTTCTTGGTGTATGTGATAAGTGTGTACAGTGTATACAATTAAAGAAAAATACAAAACAACATATCACATATTAAAATGCGATTACAACAGGTTATACTCCAATCACATAATCACAAATTGACTAATAAATAAACATGCGATTAATACAGATCAGATCATATAATCATATAATCACATCCCACCTAACGACTCACGTTTCACCCCGAAACCAACGCTCTGATACCAATTGTTGGCAATTGGATCGTGTGGATCAACCGTGATCGTTAGGATAACAGGCAAACAATTAGCAGCGGAAGTAATTAAACTGTTTACCGTACTTCTAGGTTAATGTAGAGGATGAACAGCAGAGAACCACCTCTCAATCTTCTGCTGTATGTCCCAACTCGAATCCTGCTGTTGTGTGGGCAACAATCCGCAGGATTCTCTCAATCTGCTCCTGTTCTTTCTAACTGTCAAATGAGGCACTGACTTAGGGTTAACATGAGCTGAGATGACTTATATAGTTGGGCTACAGCAGGGACCAGGAGGAGAAATTGGACTGGGCCTCAATTGAATTTAATTAACCAAGCTTAGCCCAAAGCTTTTAATTAAATCCAATAATAATAATATAGTCCACTAAAATATTATTACTGCACTACCCGTCCAATCCCAAAATTATGTTCTGGGCTCCTTCTTATTATAAGCCCGATAGTCTCCCCATGTTTAAGATATACAATATCCATTAATTAATTAAGTTACTGACAACTCAAATTAATTAATATCTCATCCGAGAGTAGTACCACTCAACCTTATTATCATGCTGGAAATTAATCCACTTGCAAGATTTACATGATAAACCTTATGAGCTCCTCAAGGGGACATTATCAACCTATGTCGGACATGGATTTCTTCTACAATCAACAACACACCATAGATACAGCACTACTTCCCAACTCACCGAGTTTGTTGATTTAATACTTTTAAATCTCACCCATTGATGAATCAAAGAAATACATACTGCCCTACGTGTCGAGGTTATTGTATAGGGATTAAGAGCACAAACTTCCATAATAACAGAGATCAAGTTCTACTATATAGTCAGTATAAGAAGAACGATCTCAAGCGATCCTGCTCAAAACACACAAGTGCACTAATGTGATTCTATAGCCAAGACAATCTAATACCAAACCACACTACAACCATACCGATAGAGAGTCCCCGTCTATCTCAGTTGTGAGCATATGTTTATACTTTATAAGGAAACCGATAATATGATCTTCTGCGTGTTGTCGCACAACATATTATCTACAGTATAAAGTAAATGAACTATTGCATCATGCATATAAAATAAATTATAAGATGCAATCATTTGATCAATGATTCTCATTTCAAATATTGTTATGACATTGTTCATACTAAAGCTAAACTTTTAGTAAACAATCCAACACATTATATGGTCTAAACTGTGAGTGCATATTTGATGGAAAAATAGGCGTTTTCCTATTTACTGAACAGGTTCTTACTCAAAGGAATTAAAAAAATAGGGCAACAGGCACACAAGTGACTAAACCTTTGGATTTAGTTACAAAGGAAGTCTCCAAACATGTATTGATAACTCAGGTATGCAACTTGAATAGAATACGTCAGTATTTGTAACTCTCAGAATTATTTCATCATTGAGTTAAACAATGAAGTAAGCCTACAAAATAAGATTTAAGCACATAAATCTTATTGGTGACATTATTTCAGGTTATACCTGCTATAAAGGCTAAGTGGCCAGAGGGTTTAAGCAAGAAAATACGAATTCAGCAAGATAATGCAACTCCCCACATTGATGATAATAATCCAGATTTTAGGAAAGTTGCAGATTCAGATGGATTCAACATCCACATCACATTTCAACCACCAAACAGTCCAGATACTAATGTAAATGATTTGGCGTGGTTTAGGGCACTACAATCTATGCAATATAAGGAGCCAGCTGACTCAATGGATGATTTATTGAAGGCTGTACACAAAAAATATGATGAATTGACACACACCACACTTGATTCAGTCTTCCTATGCCTACAAGGATGCCATAAGGAAATAATGTCTCGTTATGGATCAAATAGGTACAAGATCCCTCATTTAGGAAAGACATCCTTGAGGAGGGCAAGAAACCTTCCCACCAATTTAAATGTTGATAAAGAATTGGTCCAGTCATGCATAGAACATTTGATTGATGCAAATGAAACTGATGGAGTTGAAGACCTCATAAAATGTGTTGAGGGAATGATCTAATGGTAAATGCTAGATCTTTTTGTACATGCTAATGGACTAACTATTTTGAAGGTTGGATACATTTTGGTTTAAGGTAGTTTGCAGCTGTTGGATGGAGGGAATTTTTATGGATGATGAAGCTTTTGTGTTCAGGTTTAGACTTCAATATTTTGCTACAATTTCAGTCCTCTATTTTTTTTGTAAAGATTGTTTGTTTATAGCTAGAAAACAACTCTATGTGTTGAGTTGTTTAAGCACTAAACAAGCTACCCTCAAGTGAATTCTATTAGTGGTATAATAAGATTATTCTCAAATTATTGCATCATCATAGAGTGTATATGACATAAATGTCCAAGTGATGACATATTTAATGGAATAGTCTCCAAAACATGGACATTTGTATCACATATAGGCAACATTTGCATACCAATGCACTACAAGACTGATAAATGCATCTTTTGAAGCAAATTTCATGTGCAACACCTCAAAACAATCATCACAGTTTGCTAAATAGGGTCAAACAATCATCATAGACTGTAAATTAGCCTCAAAACTATCAAATTCCCACATTTTAATCACATTTCCAACCAATGTATTGATACTAGTTAACATACAACTAACATCAGTCCACCCAATCATTCACACATGAAGTGTAATGCAGCACTCTCAGGATAATTTCATCATAGAGTGTGTGTGTGCCTCCTAAATGCATAAGTGATGACATTACAAACAAGTAAGCCTCTAAACTTAATGCATGGTGGCACAATTAAATATCACAACTCTCAAGCACATATAGTCATTATTTCAGTCCTTATACCCACATTCTCAACAAAACGTGTGCTTTAATAATAAGGAACAATGGTATACCTCACTGTATTCCGATAGAGTTAGGGCACAAGGAAGTAATATCCATAGAAATTCGATTACAACCTTGCCAAACCCTTATCCTCTCTGTCAACCAGCCGTCACCGTTTGGCTCTTGCTTTCGGCCTCACGACAGGACACCGATCAGCGTATATTTCCTCATCGGAGTCAGCTACCACCATTTCCGTGTAGATCTGAGATTCTAGAACCACATATCCAATAGAATCTAGGCTCTCGGTTACTAG
Organism: Pogostemon cablin; assembly: GCA_023678885.1. NCBI lineage: Eukaryota > Viridiplantae > Streptophyta > Magnoliopsida > Lamiales > Lamiaceae > Pogostemon > Pogostemon cablin. The sequence goes on from CM042993.1 coordinate 14,179,068, forward strand.
ATCTGACTAATCAGCCACTGTACAAGTCTTCTGCTTTGAGATAACTCAAATGAAGGATAATCAGTCGTCAATCATAGGTCGAGACTGGGTATATCCCAATAATCGGGGGTGTAAGTGAGTTCCTTCGTCTCCATAACAATGGAGTTCGGAAGCTCAAAGTGTGAGAGAGAAAACAGGGGATGAGATTCAGAACCCATTCGAGATGGAGGCGAAAGAGGAGTTAGGATTTGTAAGAGAGAGACATACTTAAATGAAGAGAGAGACAGACTGATTGATTTAGGGGTTTGATTTGTTTTTTTAAAGAATAATTAAATCTTAAACCCAAGAAAATGGAATAAGAAAGCCACAATGAAGAACAGCCAATTCACAAACGTGAGGAAAAAAAATGAAATAAGGAAGCCACAAATTATTTTATTTATTTTAAATTGAAGCAACAAGTTTAAATCCAGGATAGAAAGAATGAATCCAGAAGCTTCCAAACTTGGCAATTCAATTGAGAGAGATAAAGAAAGAGAGAGAGAAATGGGTGTGGGGTTAGATTGATGTTAGTAAATGTTGATGGCAGTTCAATTGAGAGAGATAAAGGAAGAGAGAGAAATGGGGGTGGGGTTAGATTGATGTTAATAGATGTTGATAGTAATCAGTAAATTTTATTTAATTGATGTTAATACAATTGTTAATTCATGATTAATTGTGTTTTAAAATAATGGCAATCTTGTAATTATGGGTAAGTTTTTGGGTTATTGTAATAGAGTGTGGGGTCACTTCTTGCCAAAATAGGAAACGTCCTGCTATCATAGAACCTTTTAGCATTTCAAAGCTTTTCAACAAGGCTCCTTCCTCCTCCTTAATCAAAACAGATATTAATATTAATGATCTTCAGCGAGAGATTAATACTCTAAAAACTGAGATAAGCAATCTGCATAAGGAGATTGACGATCTTCATCTCAAAGATTTTGAATTAGAAACCAGATTATCTATTTTCAAAAATGTTTCTGAAAAAGATATTCCTGAAAGCTCTTCAAAAAATCAAGTGATCGATGCTATTCCAGATACTTCAGATAATGAAGCTATCCAAAGTATCGAACACATAGCTTTTCAAAAATGGAATTCTATTATAACTTTGGTCATAAGCGATTTCAAGATCAATGTTTCCTGTCTTATAGATAGTGGAGCTGATCAAAATTGCATAAAAGAAGGTCTTATTCCTTCAATTTATTATGAAAAAACTAATGAAAGGCTTGTAGCAGCTAATGCTACTCCTCTTCATATTAAGTATAAACTTTCAAAAGCTTTTATTTGCAATGATGGTTATTGTTTCAAAACCCCTTTCATTCTTGTCAAAAATTTGAGCCAAGATACTATTTTAGGAAATCATTTTTAACTACTATTTATCCTTTTAAAGTTGATGGTACTGGTATTACTACCAATATCATGGGAAAAGATATTCATTTCAAATTTATTCATCCTATCAAAGATAGAAAAGTCTCCCTTCTTCAAAATTATTACATTTCTCAAATAAATGTTATTAAGTCTAAAAAGTCTCATTTAAATTTCCTCAAAGAAGAAGTTTCTTATTTTAGTATTGAAGAAAATTTACTCAAAAAGGATATTCAAAACAAAATTTTAGATTTTGAAAATATCTTGAAAAAAGAAGTATGCTCTGACCTTCCCAATGCTTTCTGGGAAAGAAAGAAGCATATTGTTTCTCTATCTTATATTACTGGTTTCAATGAAAAGTCTATTATTACCAAAGCAAGACCTATTCAAATGAATCACGATCTTCTTAACATTTGTAAAGAAGAAATCAAATCCCTTCTTTCCAAAAAACTCATAAGACCCTCTAAGTCTCCTTGGAGTTGCCCTGCCTTCTATGTTAATAATCAAGCAGAGAAGGAAAGAGGAGTCCCCAGACTCGTAATTAATTACAAACCACTCAATGAGGTTCTTGAATGGATTAGATATCCTATTCCTAATAAAAGAGATTTAATCAAAAGATTGCATAAAGCATGCATTTTTTCAAAATTCGATCTTAAGTCTGGCTTTTGGCAGATACAGATCAGAGAAGAAGACAAATACAAAACTGCTTTCACAGTTCCTTTTGGACATTACGAATGGAATGTAATGCCTTTTGGTTTTAAAAAATGCTCCTTCTAAATTTCAAAATATTATGAATGATGTTTTCAATGATTATTCAAATTTCTCTATTGTTTACATAGATGATATTTTGATATTTTCTCAAAATATAGAACAACATTTCAAACATCTCAAAACTTTTCTTTATATTTGCAAAAAGAATGGATTAGTTATTTCTGCTCCAAAGATAAAACTTTTCCAAACAAAAGTTAGATTTTTGGGTTATAACATTTCAAAAGGTACCATAAAACCTATTTCAAGAGCTATAGAATTTGCTGATAAATTTCCTAATGAGATTAAAGAAAAGAATCAATTACAAAGATTTTTAGGTTGTTTAAATTATGTTTCTGATTTCTTTCCTAAACTCAGAATTATTTGTCAACCTCTTTTTCAAAGATTAAAAAAGAGTCCTAACCCTTGGTCTGATATTCATACTAATATTGTTAAACAGATTAAAGTTCAGGTTAAGTCACTTCCTTGTTTAGGAATACCTAAACCTGAGGCATTCATGATAATTGAAACTGATGCTTCTGATAAAGGTTATGGAGGTATCCTTAAACAAAGAATTCAAAATGATCATACATCTCATGCATTCATTGAACAACTTGTTCGTTTTCATTCTGGCATTTGGAATGATTCTCAAAAGAATTATTCTACTATTAAAAAAGAAATACTTTCAATTGTTTTATGCATTACCAAATTTCAAGATGATATTTTCAACAAAAAATTTCTTCTTAGAATAGATTGCAAGTCAGCAAAAGAAGTTTTACAAAAGGATGTCAAAAATATTGTTTCAAAACAAATTTTTGCTAGATGGCAAGCTATACTTTCATGTTTTGATTTTGATATTGAATATATCAAAGGATATAATAATTCATTACCTAATTTCCTAACCAGAGAATTTCTTCAAAATCCTGCAGAAAACCATGAGTAAACTCAGACCTCAGACTTCTCAAAATTATTCCAAATCCCTGATCAATGATAATCAATTCCAAATCCTTTCTGACTTCCCAAGTTCATCAATCTCTTCATTTTCTCAGTTAGATAAATCATCTAGACCAAATATTCCCAAGTGCTCACATTCAAAACCTTGTTACACTAAACCCTTTGATAAAAATACAGCCATTACTAAGCCACCCACCTTTCATATACAAGAAAGTATCCCTATAAATCCACTTCAAAATCCAACCCCTATTAGATTTCATGATAATACTGTTAGTCTTATTCAAAATTGGAGCAACAAAGTATTTTGGCCTAACTATTATGACAGTGAAAATATCCCTATACAACAATATTATAATATTCTGTATAGACAAATTGCAGAGAAGAAAGCTGAAGTCAACAGTAGATTTCAAAATAGTTACCAAAGAGCATGGGCGAAAACACTAGCTCGTGGCAATTACACATTTGAAGAACAATTAGAAGAACTACGTCAAGGTCAAATTTCATGTTTCAGGGAAGTTTCAAGAAACATAGTAGAACGTCAAAGTTTTACTGAAATCAATGGAAGAATTCCTAAGCATCAACAATGGAAAAGAAGATCTAATCAAAGTCCAAGAGAAATCTACAAACCCTATCACTTTACATGGTGGTCACGAAAATAATACTTCATCTCTAGGGCTCGTTTCAAGAAATATTTCAAATGATGAAGAAAGATCTAGATTTTATGAAAGAATATCTTCAATTCCTCAAATTCAAAAAGATGAATTCAGAAACTGAAGATGTCTCACCAGGCGACTCAAAATCAGACTTTGATCCTTTTGGTGGTCCTTGTGATCAGGATCCATTTGATTTATGACTATCTTTGGAATATTCAAAAGAAAAGAAAAAGAAAGAAAAGAAAAAGAAAATTCAAAAGAAAAGAAAAAGAAAGAAAAGAAAAAGAAAAATTCAAAAGAAAAGAAAAAGAAAAAAGAAAAAAGAGAAAAAGAAAAAGAAAAGAAGAAAAATTCAAAATTTCTTTCAGCAGAAAGATTTATTGTTGAGTAAGAAGTTTCTCGGTGAAACGAGTACTCAATAATTTTGATAAATTCAAAATAGGCCAACTACCCTGGCTATCCTTATCAAAAACAGGTACCAATTTCAAAAGCAGCCTCCCACTTTGTCAAAAGCTGGCCAAAACACTATTCCAACCACTGATGAAGACGTTTCATCAACCGCACTCAGAGAGAATTCAAATGCTGATCAAATTCAAATGAAGATTCAAATGCAGAGTTTGCCTATAAATAAGGCAGTTCACTTCATTCAAAGAGGCATCAAAATATTTGAGCATCAAAATACTTGAGAAGAAAAGCCCTTAAGCTTAGATCCCTAATTCCTTGTATTCCAATACTCTTAAATTCATCCTTGTATCCATTTATATCCCTTTCTTACATTGTAACTCATATCTCCGATAATTCAAAGTAAGTTTTATTCAAAGTTTTATTGTTTTCAATTTGTTATTAAATTCATATTCTGATCATTTCATACCATGTCCATCATATATACTATTATCCTGAATGAGTCGATCCATCCCCTAATGGTATCAGAGCCATCTTGGCTGTGATACGAAAAGATAATTTCAAAATTTTGATTTCTGAATACTTGTGATAATTTCATAATTATTAATTGCTGATCTTAGGTTCTGAATATTTACTTAATTCTATAAGTAATATTTGCTGAACTTGGAAAGTTCGTTGGTAAGCGTGAATCCGTTGGTCAGCCTGGTGATTGGTGGTCCCGGTAGTGTTCCCGAACGTTATGGCAAAGTAAATATATACTTACAATTGTTAAGTAAAATTCTCATACTTATTGCAAAGCAATTATACTTATTGCGGTTAATACAAGCTATTCATGGCATCAAGATTTAGAAATTTATTTTTGAAACACAGTTCGAGTAGCTCTAATATTGTTCAATCTCATGAATTGCATATTCAGGATAATAATTACTCAAATTGGACTATACCTGAACAACAAATTGAAACTATGTATCATATCGGTACTCTTGATTTCAAAACAGCTTTTTCTGTTAAAACTCATGAAGAAACTATTTCAATTCAAAAAGAATTTCAAAGTTTACCACTTTTATCCAAAATATCTATTAAAAAGTATTTAGAAAAAGGTTATAGATACATTCATTTTGGTTTAATTCAAGTTGCTATTAAACCTCTTGTTCATATTGGTGTTGATGCTCCTATTTATCTCGCTTTAAGGGATAACAGATTAAAAAGATACAAATCTTCCTTACTTGCTTTGATTCAAACAAATATTTGCAATAGTCCGATTTATTTCAATTGTGCTCCTGATTTCTCTGTTAATATTACTGATCCTTTATTAATTGATTCATTAATTCTTGATATTCATTTACAGAGTAACGAGTTCAAAAATCTTTGCAAAAATTTTGCTGTTATTTATCATGTTTACTTTCGTGTTATGTCTTCACAGCTCAATCCAAAATTCATTTTGCATCCTACATCTAAAGATGAAACTGTTATGCTTCAAATAGAAGCAGGCAGTTCAAATTTCTTTGTTCCAAAAAGACTCAAGTGGAATGAAATAACCATTCCCACAGAATTCATAATCAATAATCCTCAAATACCAAGAGGAATAGAAAGACACGAAGTCTCCGAAATAGAGGAAGACTCTGAGGGAAGAATACTTCTCAGATTCAACTCTTTGAGATAGAATGATGTTGTTCCCAACATCAGGATTCAAGAGATCAATTCTCGTTCCTCCTTTTCAGATAACTCTGGTTATAAAAATCTCAAAGTCAATTTCAAAACTCCTATTCCTTCTTACCAAGAATCTGTTAACCCAGGTTCCCCTACTGCATCTCAAATGGAAAATTGTATTTCAATGATTTCTTTTGAAAACTTTACTCAAAATTTCAAATATCTTTATAGAAGTTTCAAAGAAGAAACAATTAGAAAAAAATAGTTTTTAAAATTTGACAAAGAGTTTCGTATTAAAAAAAAAATGATATTTGGATAGAAGAAATTCAAAATAAATATAAATCCAATATTCCCCTTTTAGATTGTTTTGCAGCTTATTGCAAAATAGGAGATATTTCTGCAAATGTTTTTTCTGCAAATCAAATAAATGTTCAAAAAAGTAAGTTTTATTCAAAGTCTTATTGTTTTCAATTTGTTATTAAACTCATATTCTGATCATTTCATACCATGTCCATCATATATACTATTATCCTGAATGAGTCGATCCATCCCCTAATGGTATCAGAGCCATCTTGGCTGTGATACGAAAAGATAATTTCAAAATTTTGATTTCTGAATACTTGTGATAATTTCATAAGTATTAATTGCTAATCTTAGGTTCTGAATATTTACTTAATTCTATAAGTAATATTTGCTGAACTTGGAAAGTTCGTTGGTATGCGTGAATCCGTTGGTCAGCCTGGTGATTGGTGGTCCCGGTAGTGTTCCCGAACGTTATGGCAAAGCAAATATATACTTACGGTTGTTAAATAAAGTTCTCATACTTATTGCAAAGCAATTATACTTATTGCGGTTAATACAAGCTATTCATGGCATCAAGATTTAGAAATTTATTTTCGAAACACAGTTCGAGTAGCTCTAATATTGTTCAATCTCATGAATTGCATATTCAGGATAATAATTTCTCAAATTGGACTATACCTGAACAACAAATTGAAACTATGTATCATATCGGTACTCTTGATTTCAAAACAGCTTTTTCTGTTAAAACTCATGAAGAAACTATTTCAATTCAAAAGGAATTTCAAAGTTTACCTCTTTTGTCCAAAATATCTATTAAAAAATATTTGGATAAAGGTTATAGATACATTCATTTTGGTTTAATTCAAGTTGCTATTAAACCTCTTATTCATATTGGTGTTGATGCTCCTATTTATCTCGCTTTAAGGGATAACAGATTAAAAAGATACAAATCTTCTTTACTTGCTATGATTCAAACAAATATTTGCAATGGTCCGATTTATTTCAATTGTGCTCCTGATTTCTCTGTTGATATTACTGATCCTTTATTAATTGATTCATTAATTCTTGATATTCATTTACAGAGTAACGAGTTCAAAAATCTTTGCAAAAATTTTGCTGTTATTTATCGTGTTTACTTTCGTGTTATGTCTTCACAGCTCAATCCAAAATTCATTTTGCATCCTACATCTAAAGATGAAACTGTTATGCTTCAAATAGAAGCAGGCAGTTCAAATTTCTTTGTTCCAAAAAGACTCAAGTGGAATGAAATAACCATTCCCATAGAATTCATAATCAATAATCCTCAAATACCAAGAGGAATAAAAAGACACGAAGTCTCCAAAATAGAGGAAGACTCTTAGGGAAGAATACTTCTCAGATTCAACTCTTTGAGACAGAATGATGTTGTTCCCAACATCAGGATTCAAGAGATCAATTCTCGTTCCTCCTTTTCAGATAACTCTGGTTATAAAAATCTCAAAGTCAATTTCAAAACTCCTATTCCTTCTTACCAAGAATCTGTTAACCCAGGTTCCCCTACTGCATCTCAAATGGAAAATTGTATTTCAATGATTTCTTTTGAAAACTTTACTCCAAATTTCAAATATCTTTATAGAAGTTTCAAAGAAGAAACAATTAGAAAAGAATGGTTTTTAAAATTTGACAAATAGTTTCGTATAAAAATAAATGATATTTGGATAGAAGAAATTCAAAATAAATATAAATCCAATATTCCCCTTTTAGATTGGTTTGCAGTTTATTGCAAAATTCGAGATATTTCTGCAAATGTTTTTTCTGCAAATCAAATAAATGTTCAAAAAAGTAAGTTTTATTCAAAGTCTTATTGTTTTCAATTTGTTATTAAACTCATATTCTGATCATTTCATACCATGTCCATCATATATACTATTATCCTGAATGAGTCGATCCATCCCCTAATGGTATCAGAGCCATCTTGGCTGTGATACGAAAAGATAATTTCAAAATTTTGATTTCTGAATACTTGTGATAATTTCATAAGTATTAATTGCTAATCTTAGGTTCTGAATATTTACTTAATTCTATAAGTAATATTTGCTGAACTTGGAAAGTTCGTTGGTATGCGTGAATCCGTTGGTCAGCCTGGTGATTGGTGGTCCCGGTAGTGTTCCCGAACGTTATGGCAAAGCAAATATATACTTACGGTTGTTAAGTAAAGTCTCATACTTATTGCAAAGCAATTATACTTATTGCGGTTAATACAAGCTATTCATGGCATCAAGATTTAGAAATTTATTTTCGAAACACAGTTCGAGTAGCTCTAATATTGTTCAATCTCATGAATTGCATATTCAGGATAATAATTTCTCAAATTGGACTATACCTGAACAACAAATTGAAACTATGTATCATATCGGTACTCTTGATTTCAAAACAGCTTTTTCTGTTAAAACTCATGAAGAAACTATTTCAATTCAAAAGGAATTTCAAAGTTTACCTCTTTTGTCCAAAATATCTATTAAAAAATATTTGGATAAAGGTTATAGATACATTCATTTTGGTTTAATTCAAGTTGCTATTAAACCTCTTATTCATATTGGTGTTGATGCTCCTATTTATCTCGCTTTAAGGGATAACAGATTAAAAAGATACAAATCTTCTTTACTTGCTATGATTCAAACAAATATTTGCAATGGTCCGATTTATTTCAATTGTGCTCCTGATTTCTCTGTTGATATTACTGATCCTTTATTAATTGATTCATTAATTCTTGATATTCATTTACAGAGTAACGAGTTCAAAAATCTTTGCAAAAATTTTGCTGTTATTTATCGTGTTTACTTTCGTGTTATGTCTTCACAGCTCAATCCAAAATTCATTTTGCATCCTACATCTAAAGATGAAACTGTTATGCTTCAAATAGAAGCAGGCAGTTCAAATTTCTTTGTTCCAAAAAGACTCAAGTGGAATGAAATAACCATTCCCATAGAATTCATAATCAATAATCCTCAAATACCAAGAGGAATAAAAAGACACGAAGTCTCCAAAATAGAGGAAGACTCTTAGGGAAGAATACTTCTCAGATTCAACTCTTTGAGACAGAATGATGTTGTTCCCAACATCAGGATTCAAGAGATCAATTCTCGTTCCTCCTTTTCAGATAACTCTGGTTATAAAAATCTCAAAGTCAATTTCAAAACTCCTATTCCTTCTTACCAAGAATCTGTTAACCCAGGTTCCCCTACTGCATCTCAAATGGAAAATTGTATTTCAATGATTTCTTTTGAAAACTTTACTCCAAATTTCAAATATCTTTATAGAAGTTTCAAAGAAGAAACAATTAGAAAAGAATGGTTTTTAAAATTTGACAAATAGTTTCGTATAAAAATAAATGATATTTGGATAGAAGAAATTCAAAATAAATATAAATCCAATATTCCCCTTTTAGATTGGTTTGCAGTTTATTGCAAAATTCGAGATATTTCTGCAAATGTTTTTTCTGCAAATCAAATAAATGTTCAAATAAGTAAGTTTTATTCAAAGTCTTATTGTTTTCAATTTGTTATTAAATTCATATTCTGATCATTTCATACCATGTCCATCATATATACTATTATCCTGAATGAGTCGATCCATCCCCTAATGGTATCAGAGCCATCTTGGCTGTGATACGAAAAGATAATTTTAAAATTTTGATTTCTGAATACTTGTGATAATTTCATAAGTATTAATTGCTGATCTTAGGTTCTGAATATTTACTTAATTCTATAAGTAATATTTGCTGAACTTGGAAAGTTCGTTGGTATGCGTGAATCCGTTGGTCAGCCTGGTGATTGGTGGTCCCGGTAGTGTTCCCGAACGTTATGGCAAAGCAAATATATACTTACGGTTGTTAAGTAAAATTCTCATACTTATTGCAAAGCAATTATACTTATTGCGGTTAATACAAGCTATTCATGGCATCAAGATTTAGAAATTTATTTTCGATACACAGTTCGAGTAGCTCTAATATTGTTCAATCTCATGAATTGCATATTCAGGATAATAATTACTCAAATTGGACTATACCTGAACAACAAATTGAAACTATGTATCATATCGATACTCTTGATTTCAAAACAGCTTTTTCTGTTAAAACTCATGAAGAAACTATTTCAATTCAAAAGGAATTTCAAAGTTTACCTCTTTTGTCCAAAATATCTATTAAAAAATATTTGGATAAAGGTTATAGATACATTCATTTTGGTTTATTTCAAGTTGCTATTAAACCTCTTGTTCATATTGGTGTTGATGCTCCTGTTTATCTCGCTTTAAGGGATAACAGATTAAAAAGATACAAATCTTCTTTACTTGCTATGATTCAAACAAATATTTGCAATGGTCCGATTTATTTCAATTGTGCTCCTGATTTCTATGTTGATATTACTGATCCTTTATTATTTGATTCATTAATTCTTGATATTCATTTACAGAGTAACGAGTTCAAAAATCTTTGCAAAAATTTTACTGTTATTTATCGTGTTTACTTTCGTGTTATGTCTTCACAGCTCAATCCAAAATTCATTTTGCATCCTACATCTAAATATGAAACTGTTATGCTTCAAATAGAAGCAGACAGTTCAAATTTCTTTGTTCCAAAAAGACTCAAGTGGAATGAAATAACCATTCCCACAGAATTCATAATCAATAATCCTCAAATACCAAGAGGAATAGAAAGACACGAAGTCTCCAAAATAGAGGAAGATTCTGAGGGAAGAATACTTCTCAGATTCAACTCTTTGAGACAGAATGATGTTGTTCCCAACATCATGATTCAAGAGATCAATTCTCGTTCCTCCTTTTCAGATAACTCTGGTTATCAAAACCTCAAAGTCAATTTCAAAACTCCTATTCCTTCTTACCAAGAATCTGTTAACCCAGGTTCCCCTACTGCATCTCAAATGGAAAATTGTATTTAAATGATTTCTTTTGAAAACTTTACCCCAAATTTCAAATATCTTTATAGAAGTTTCAAAGAAGAAACAATTAGAAAAGAATGGTTTTTAAAATTTGACAAAGAGTTTCGTATAAAAATAAATGATATTTGGATAGAAGAAATTCAAAATAAATATAAATCCAATATTCCCCTTTTAAATTGGTTTGCAGCTTATTGCAAAATAGGAGATATTTCTGCAAATGTTTTTTCTGCAAATCAAATAAATGTTCAAAAAAGTATTTACAAAAAATGGGAACTAGACAATGGTGTCATTTTTTCTTCAGTTCATCCTCCTTTACAAAATATAAAAATATCTTTAGAAAAAGGAAAAATCCCAGCTACCCCTTTTCGAACCGGGGAGGGAGATGTTGCTAAGGATATTAAAAAGGTTATTGAACAAAATAATTTTCAAATCAAATTCTTCATACTATTGCAGAACAGGTGGATCACCTATCAGTGAAACTAGATTCAAAACCCTCTGATTCCAAATTCCCAAATAGCACTTCCACTCCTCATTTCATTCCGAGGAGCCTTCCTACTAATATTGAAAATAGTCTGCAGCTCCCTGCAAGTTCTAGTCTTATAGACAAGATATCTAAAATACTTATTGAGACTGCATCTTCTCATAAAAATGAAGCCTCTACTTCTCATGTTTCAAACATTAATTGTTTAGACAAAGCCAAAAAGTTTTCATCAAAAATTTCATCAGAATCAGAATCAGATAATAATGAGATTAATAAAATTCGATTCCAATCTAGAACAAAAGCCTTTTATAATAATAGATATTCCCCTCCGGATATTCTATTTGAAAAAAGAGCTTATTTCAAAGATAATGCCAAATACGATGGCAAATCCATTCATGAATGGAACATTGATGGCAAATCATAATATGAAATCCTTAATACTCTTCAAGAAATGGGCATGACTCGTATTGCTTATAAATCCCAGAATCAAAAGGAAGAGAGCGCAGCCGCTCTCATTGTTACTGGCTTCACTGGTCAGTTAAAAAACTGGTGGGATAACTCCCTTACTCTCACCGACAAATAAAATATTCTTCAACATACCATTGAGGTTGAAGAACCTGATGGTACTATTATTTCAAATGATGCTTGTGACATGTTGATACTCACTATTGGCATGTATTTCATTGGTAATCCTAAAGAAGAACTTGATTCAACACAGGTTGTATTATCTAATATCAGATGTCCTACTTTATCTGATTATAGATGGTACAAAGATGTTTTCCTTACTCATATTTTGAAAAGAAATGATTGCAATGCTTCTTTTTGGAAAGAGAGATTCATAGCTGGACTTCCTAAACTTTTTGGTGAAAGAATTCATCAAAAGCTTAAGGAAGCAACTGGTCAAATTCCTTTCGAAAATATTACATATGGTCAATTATTTGCTTTCATTAAAAAAGAAGGACTAGCTTTATGTTCAGAATTGAAAATACAATCTAAGTACGGATCTAAAAAGAATAGATACCGTAAGGAGATTGGTACATTCTGCGAAGCTTTTGGATTACAAAAGATTCAAGCTCCTTCCTCTAAATTCAAAAACAAAGAAAAGCATTTTTCCTAAAAACGATATAAAAATGATTTCAAAGAAAAATTTTATGAGAAGCCTAAATTTTCAAAAAGAAAGTATTTTAAAAGAATTTTGATAATTTTCAAATTACTTGTTTCAAATGTCACAAAAAAGGCCATAAAGCTGATGTCTGTCCTTTAAAAAAGAAGATTAATGAAGTTTTTCATGATGATGAAGTTTTAAGAGATAAGATTTCTGCTCTTTAATTTCTGATGATAATTCTCAAAAATATTGCTCTAATGAATCTGATTCAAGTTCTGATTTAGAAGAAGTTTACACAAGCTCAGAATCTGAAATAGACAAGTCCTCTTGTCAAGGATTCTGTCCATTAAACATAAATGTTATTTCAAAAGAGAAGACTGAACAAGAACTCTTGTTCGATCTCATCGACAAAGTTCCTGATCTAGAAGAAAAACACAAATATCTTCTTAGATTAAGGAATATTATTCTTAATGATGATATTCCCAATAAAGACAAATCTCCTGCTATCATAGAACCTTTTAGCATTTCAAAGCTTTTCAACAAGGCTCCTTCATCCTCCTTAATCAAAACAGATATTAATATTAATGATCTTCAGCGAGATATTAATACTCTAAAAACTGAGATAAGCAATCTGCATAAGGAGATTGACGATCTTCATCTCAAAGATTTTGAATTAGAAACCAGATTATCTATTTTCAAAAATGTTTCTGAAAAATATATTCCTGAAAGTTCTTCAAAAAATCAAGTGATCGATGCTATTCCAGATACTTCAGATAATGAAGCTATCCAAAGTATCGAACACATAGCTTTTCAAAAATGGAATTCTATTATAACTTTGGTCATAAGCGATTTCAAGATCAATGTTTCCTGTCTTATAGATAGTGGAGCTGATCAAAATTGCATAAAAGAAGGTCTTATTCCTTCAATTTATTATGAAAAAACTAATGAAAGGCTTGTAGCAGCTAATGCTACTCCTCTTCATATTAAGTATAAACTTTCAAAAGCTTTTATTTGCAATGATGGTTATTGTTTCAAAACCCCTTTCATTCTTGTCAAAAATTTGAGCCAAGATATTATTTTAGGAAATCTTTTTTTAACTACTATTTATCCTTTTAAAGTTGATGGTACTGGTATTACTACCAATATCATGGGAAAAGATATTCATTTCAAATTTATTCATCCTATCAAAGATAGAGAAGTCTCCCTTCTTCAAAATTATTACATTTCTCAAATAAATGTTATTAAGTCTAAAAAGTCTCATTTAAATTTCCTCAAAGAAGAAGTTTCTTATTTTCGTATTGAAGAAAATTTACTCAAATTGGAGCAACAAAGTACTGTTAGTCTTATTCAAAATTGGAGCAACAAAGTATTTTGGCCTAACTATTATGACAGTGAAAATAGCCCTATACAGCAATATTATAATATTCTGTATAGACAAATTGCAGAGAAGAATGCTGAAGTCAACAGTAGATTTCAAAATAGTTACCAAAGAGCATGGGCGAAAACACTAGCTCGTGGCAATTACACATTTGAAGAACAATTAAAAGAACTACGTCAAGGTCAAATTTCATGTTTCAGGGAAGTTTCAAGAAATATAGTAGAACGTCAAAGTTTTACTGAAATCAATGGAAGAATTCCTAAGCATCAACAATGGAAAAGAAGATCTAATCAAAGTCCAAGAGAAATCTGCAAACCCTATCACTTTACATGGTGGTCACCAAAATAATACTTCATCTCTAGGGCTCGTTTCAAGAAATATTTCAAATTATGAAGAAAGATCTAGATTTTATAAAAGAATATCTTCAATTCCTCAAATTCAAAAAGATGAATTCAGAAACTGAAGAAGTCTCATCAGGCGACTCAAAATCAGACTTTGATCCTTTTGGTGGTCCTTGTGATCAGGATCCATTTGATTTATGACTATCTTTGGAATATTCAAAAGAAAAGAAAAAGAAAGAAAAGAAAAAGAAAAATTCAAAAGAAAAGAAAAAGAAAGAAAAGAAAAAGAAAAATTCAAAAGAAAAGAAAAAGAAAAAAGAAAAAAGAGAAAAAGAAAAAGAAAAGAAGAAAAATTCAAAATTTCTTTCAGCAGAAAGATTTATTGTTGAGTCAGAAGTTTCTCGGTGAAACGAGTACTCAATAATTTTGATAAATTCAAAACAGGCCAACTACCCTGGCTATTCTTATCAAAAGCAGGTACCAATTTCAAAAACAGCCTCCCACTTTGTCAAAAGCTGGCCAAATTCGTCAAAAGCAGCCATTCACTATTCAAAAAAGCAGCAGCCAATCACTGTAGCAAAAGTCACTATTCATATCACTGTAGCAGCTGACAGGTCACTGTTCACATCACTGTAGCAGCCGACAGGTCACTGTTCAAAACACTATTCCAACCACTGATGAAGACGTTTTATCAACCGCACTCAAAGAGAATTCAAATGCTGATCAAATTCAAATTCAAATGAAGATTCAAATGCAGAGTTTGCCTATAAATAAGGCAGTTCACTTCATTCAAAGGGGCATCGAAATATTTGAGCATCAAAATACTTGAGAAGAAAAGCCCTTAAGCTTAGATCCCTCATTCCTTGTATTCCAATACTCTTAAATTCATCCTTGTATCCATTCATATCCCTTTCTTACATTGTAACTCATATCTCCGATAATTCAAAGTAAGTTTTATTCAAAGTCTTATTGTTTTCAATTTGTTATTAAATTCATATTCTGATCATTTCATACCATGTCCATCATATATACTATTATCCTGAATGAGGATTATAAGGAATAGAAAAATGTTTTTCATTGAATGGGAAGGTCCATTCGTCTGATTTGAAGATTCTTTTGATAATGCATTTTGAGTAGGAAATATGATCTGGATTATTAGGATCAGGAGTATGTACCAACTCAATAGATTCAGTGTCTGTTAGAATGAATTCATAAAAATTTTGAGTTTTTAAAGGATTGTCAGGATACCATTGACATCCTTTAGGAAAATATTTTGAAATGATTCCCTTCAAAGTAACTAGATCTGGGGTAGTATGATATCGAGTGAGGGTTAAGTTTTGAATATTGGGTTTGGTAATATAGGTTTTTGAAGGTGAGCTTCTGGTAATACTTGAACTGGGGTTTTGAGTAGGAGTTGTGGGTGCTTTGACTGCTTGAGAATAAGAAGGAGAAGGTAAGCTTGGAAAATCGGAAAGGGCTTGAAATTGGTTGATCAGCTCCACTATCTATAAGACAGGAAACATTGATCTTGAAATCGCTTATGACCAAAGTTATAATAGAATTCCATTTTTGAAAAGCTATGTGTTCGATACTTTGGATAGCTTCATTATTTGAAGTATCTGGAATAGCATCGATCACTTGATTTTTTGAAGAGCTTTCAGGAATATCTTTTTCAGAAACATTTTTGAAAATAGATAATCTGGTTTCTAATTCAAAATCTTTGAGATGAAGATCGTCAATCTCCTTATGCAGATTGCTTATCTCAGTTTTTAGAGTATTAATCTCTCGCTGAAGATCATTAATATTAATATCTGTTTTGATTAAGGAGGAGGAAGGAGCCTTGTTGAAAAGCTTTGAAATGCTAAAAGGTTCTATGATAGCAGGAGATTTATCTTTATTGGGAATATCAACATTAAGAATAATATTCCTTAATCTAAGAAGATATTTGTGTTTTTCTTCTAGATCATGTCAACATTAAGAATAATATTCCTTAATCTAAGAAGATATTTGTGTTTTTCTTCTAGATCAGGAACTTTGTCGATGAGATCGAACAAGAGTTCTTGTTCAGTCTTCTCTTTTGAAATAACATTTATGTTTAATGGACATAATCCTTGACAAGAGGACTTGTCTATTTCAGATTCTGAGCTTGTGTAAACTTCTTCTAAATCAGAAATTGAATCAGATTCATTAGAGCAATATTTTTGAGAATTATCATCAGAAATTAAAAGAGCATAAATCTTATCTCTTAAAACTTCATCATCATGAAAAACTTCATTAATCTTCTTTTTTAAAGGACAGACATCAGCTTTATGGCCTTTTCTGTGACATTTGAAACAAGTAATTTGAAAATTATAAAAATTCTTTTTAAAATACTTTCTTTTTGAAAATTTAGGCTTCTTATAAAATTTTTCTTTGAAATCATTTTTATATCGTTTTTTAGGAAAATGCTTTTCTTTGTTTTTGAATTTAGAGGAAGGAGCTTGAATCTTTTGTAATCCAAAAGCTTCGCAGAATGTACCAATCTCCTTACGGTATCTATTATTTTCAGATCCGTACTTAGATTGTATTTTTAATTCTGAACATAAACTAGTCCTTCTTTTTTAATGAAAGCAAATAATTGACCATATGTAATATTTTTGAAAGGAATGTCACTTTGACCAGTTGCTTCCTTAAGCTTTTGATGAATTCTTTCACCGAAAAGTTTAGGAAGTCCAGCTATGAATCTCTCTTTCCAAAAAGAAGCATTGCAATCATTTCTTTTCAAAATATGAGTAAGGAAAACATCTTTGTACCATCTATAATCAGATAAAGTAGGACATCTGATATTAGATAATACAACCTGTGTTGAATCAAGTTCTTCTTTAGGATTACCAATGAAATACATGCCAATAGTGAGTATCAACATGTCACAAGCATCATTTTTTGAAATAATAGTACCATCAGGTTCTTCAACCTCAATTGTATGTTGAAGAATATTTTGTTTGTCGGTGAGAGTAAGGGAGTTATCCCACCAGTTTTTTAACTGACCAGTGAAGCCAGTAACAATGAGAGCGGCTGCGCTCTCTTCCTTTTGATTCTGGGATTTATAAGCAATACGAGCCATGCCCATTTTGTGAAGAGTATTAAGGATTTCATATTCTGATTTGCCATCAATTTCCATTCATGAATGGATTTGCCATCGTATTTGGCATTATCTTTGAAATGAGCTCTTTCTTCAAATAGAATATCCGGAGGGGAATATCTATTATTATAAAAGGCTTTTGTTCCGGATTGGAATCGAATTTTATTAATCTCATTATTATCAGATTCTGATTCTGATGAGATTTTTGATGAAATCTTTTTGGCTTTGTCCAAACAGTTAATGTTTGAAACATGAGAAGTAGAGGCTTCATTTTTATGAGAAGATGCAGTCTCAATAAGTCTTTTAGATATCTTGTCTATAAGACTAAAACTTGCAGGGAGCTGCAGACTATTTTCAATATTAGTAGGAAGGCTCCTCGGAATGAAATGAGGAGTGGAAGTGCTATTTGGGAATTTGGAATCAGAGGGTTTTGAATCTAGTTTCACTGATAGGTGATCCACCTGTTCTGCAATAGTATGAAGAATTTGATTTGAAAAATTATTTTGTTCAATAACCTTTTTAATATCCTTAGCAACATCTCCCTCCCCTGTTCGAAAAGGGGTAGCTGGGATTTTTTCTTTTTCTAAAGATATTTTTATATTTTGTAAAGGAGGATGAACAGAAGAAACAATGACACCATTGTCTAGTTCCCTTTTTTGTAAATACTTTTTTGAACATTTATTTGATTTGCAGAAAAAACATTTTCAGAAATATCTCCTATTTTGCAATAAGCTGCAAACCAATCTAAAAGGGGAATATTGGATTTATATTTATTTTGAATTTCTTCTATCCAAATATCATTTATTTTTATACGAAACTCTTTGTCAAATTTTAAAAACTATTCTTTTCTAATTGTTTCTTCTTTGAAACTTCTATAAAGATATTTGAAATTTGGAGTAAAGTTTTCAAAAGAAATCATTGAAATACAATTTTTCATTTGAGATGCAATAGGGGAACCTGGGTTAACAGATTCTTGGTAAGAAGGAATAGGAGTTTTGAAATTGACTTTGAGGTTTTGATAACCAGAGTTATCTGAAAAGGAGGAACGAGAATTGATCTCTTGAATCCTGATGTTGGGAACAACATCATTCTGTCTCAAAGAGTTGAATCTGAGAAGTATTCTTCCCTCAGAGTCTTCCTCTATTTCGGAGACTTCGTGTCTTTCTATTCCTCTTGGTATTTGAGGATTATTGATTATGAATTCTGTGGGAATGGTTATTTCATTCCACTTGAGTCTTTTTGGAACAAAGAAATTTGAACTGTCTGCTTCTATTTGAAGCATAACATTTCATCGTTAGATGTAGGATGCAAAATGAATTTTGGATTGAGCTGTGAAGACATAACACGAAAGTAAACACGATAAATAACAGCAAAATTTTTGCAAAGATTTTTGAACTCGTTACTCTGTAAATGAATATCAAGAATTAATGAATCAATTAATAAAGGATCAGTAATATCAACAGAGAAATCAGGAGCACAATTGAAATAAATCGGACCATTGCAAATATTTGTTTGAATCATAGCAAGTAAGGAAGATTTGTATCTTTTTAATCTGTTATCCCTTAAAGCGAGATAAACAGGAGCATCAACACCAATATGAACAAGAGGTTTAATAGCAACTTGAATTAAACCAAAATGAATGTATCTATAACCTTTTTCTAAATACTTTTTAATAGATACTTTGGATAAAAGGGGTAAACTTTGAAATTCTTTTTGAATTGAAATAGTTTCTTCATGAGTTTTAACAGAAAAAGCTGTTTTGAAATCAAGAGTACCGATATGATACATAGTTTCAATTTGTTGTTCAGGTATAGTCCAATTTGAGTAATTATTATCCTGAATATGTAATTCATGAGATTGAACAATATTAGAGCTACTCGAACTGTGTTTCGAAAATAAATTTCTAAATCTTGATGCCATGAATAGCTTGTATTAACCACAATAAGTATAATTGTTTTGCAATAAGTATGAGAATTTTACTTAACAACTGTAAGTATATATTTGCTTTGCCATAACGTTCGGGAACACTACCGGGACCACCAATCACCAGGCTGACCAACAGATTCACTCTTACCAACGAACTTTCCAAGTTCAGCAAATATTACTTATAGAATTAAGTAAATATTCAGAACCTAAGATCAGCAATTAATACTTATGAAATTATCACAAGTATTCAGAAATCAAAATTTTGAAATTATCTTTTCGTATCACAACCAAGATGGCTTTGATACCATTAGGGGATGGATCGACTCATTTAGGTTGAACGTTGAATGGAGAGCTTTCCGTGGAGAAAGTCGTTGACTAAAAGAATACCGGATCAGAGGGGCTTGACACCTTGATCTCTGATCGGAGGCGGTTGACTAGAAGAATGCTGGATCGGAGTGGCTTGGCACCTTGATCTCTGATCGGAGGCGATTGGTTAGAAAAATGCCAGTTCAGAGGGACTTGACACCTTGATCTCTGATTGGAGGCGGTTGGATGGAAGATTACCGAATAGGAGGGGCTTGACACCTTAATCTCAGATCGGAAGTGGTTGGCTGGAAGAACGTCGGATTGGAGGGGCTTGACACATTGATCTTTGATCAGAGGCGGTTGGCTGGAAGAACACCGGATCGGAGGGGTTTGGTACCTTGATCTTGTTGGATTGTATACTAAAAGTCTAGCTTTTTGTATGAACAATGTTATAATAATTAATTTGAAATGAGAATCATATGATCAAATGATTGCATCTTATAATTTATTTATATGTTCGATGCAATAGTCCACTTACTTTATACTGTAGATAATATGTTGTGCGACAACACGCGGAAGATCATATTATCGGTTTCCTTATAAAGTATAAACAGATGCTCACAATCGAGATAGACGGGGACTCTCTATCGGGATGGTTGTAGTGTGGTTTGGTATTAGCTTGTCTTGGCTATAGAATCACATTAGTGCACTTGTGTGTATTGAGCAGGACCGCTTGAGATCGTTCGATTTATACTGACTTATAGGAGAACTTGATCTCAGTTATTATGGATGTTCGTGCTCTTAATCCCTATACAATAACCTCGACACATAGGGCAGTATGTATTTCTTTGATTCATCAACGAGTGAGATTTACATGCAATTAAATCAATAAACTCGGTGAGTTGGGAAGTAGTGCTATTTCTATGGTGTGCTGTTGATTGTAGAAGGAATTCGTGTCCGTCATAGGTTGATGATGTCCCCTTGAGGAGCCCATAAGGATTATCATGTAAACCCTGCAGGTGGAATTTATTCCGGCATGATAATGAGGTTGAGTGGTACTACTCTTGGATGATATATTAATTAATTGAGTTGTCAGTAACTTAAATTAATTAATGGACATTGTATATCTTAAACATGGGGAGACTAACGGGCTCATAATAAGAAGGAGCCCAAAACGTAATTTTGGGATTGGTATGGTAGTGCAGTAATAATATTTTAGTGGAATATATTATTATTATTGGACTTAAGTATAAGCTTTGGACTAAGCTTGGATACTTAAGCCCAATGGAGGCCCAACCCAATTTCTCCTCCTGGTCCCTGCTGTAGCCCATGTATATAAGTCACCTCAGCTTATCTGGAACCCTAATCTAATTCATTATTCACGTGTGATGAGGGTTGAGAGCAGATTGAGTAGGTCTCGTAGATCGTCGCCCACACGACGTCGAGATCGGACTTGGGACATACAGCAGAAGACCGGAAGGTCGTTTGCTGCTGCAGTTAGTCATGTTCCAAAATTCATATAAAATCGTACAGTTCTTCGATTTTGATGTATTATATACTGATGGAAAGAATTCGAAGAGAGGATTGTCTGAGCATAAAGATCACTCAATTCCGACATCAGAAGAGGAACTTATGGCTATTCTCGTGGGACTGCGCAGACTGCCAGCGAGAATTCAACCTCTACATCAACCCTTGGTGAAAGGTAATGGGTTTCATGTTTACTTGCTTCCGCTGCTTGTTAGAAATTCATGGAACCCTAACGGTTCACGTTAACCAAACGATCGAATGCCAACAATTGGTATCAGAGCGAGGTTTCGTGGTGAAGCGTGACACGTTAGGCTAGGGTTTATGTGATTAATTTTTTAGAATTAGGATCACATGTTTAGGGTTTTGGTTTTATTGCGCAAACCATGAATATCCCTATGTAATATATACCCTATATCATATCTATTCGTCCATGGTTGTGTGTGAGAGGATTCGACAAAAACTGTTCGTCAATTTCACATGCAAGGAAGAAAGAGAGGGCAAAAATAGAATCACGCTTTTGAGAGAAAATCCAGCATAGTGATATTGCAGAGGCAATAACCAGAGTTTCAACGGTCGGATTGATCTGTAATTTGGTCAGCACGTTTAGAACTTGTGGATGTACATTCTGAACGGTGGAGATCGAATTTGGAGCTTTTTCTTGCTGGGAGTACGCTGAAAACAGAAGCAGATATTTGGGCGATTCTGTTTTGCGCAGTCGAGGGAAAAGTGCCTTTTCTGACAAACTAATCGTTGGATCGAGCTGTAATTTTGTCAACACGTTCAGACCTTGTGGATGTACATTCTGAACGGTGGAGATCGAATTTCGAGCATTTACTTGCTGGGAGTACGCTGAAAACAGAAGCAGATATTTGGGCGATTCTGTTTTGCGCAGTCGAGGGAAAAGTACCGTTTCTGACAAACTAATCGTTGGATCGAGCTGTAATTTGGTCAGCACGTTCAGAACTTGTGGATGTACATTCTGAACGGTGGAGATTGAATTTCGAGTTTTTTCTTGCTGGGATTATGCTGAAAAAAGAAGCAGATTTTTGGGCGATTATATTTTGCGCAGTCGAGAGAAAAGAGCCGTTCTCACAAAATAACCGTTGGATTGATCTGTAATTTGGACAGCATGTTCAAGACTTACAGTAGTAGATTCTGGACGGTGGAGATTGGATTTTGAGGTTCTTTCAGTTTCGAACTACGAACGACAGTTGGTGTAATTTGGTGTTGTGCGTTGGGCTGAACTTGGTTCCATGCAAGTAGGCCCTTGGACGAGCGACAGTCCGGGCGAGGGGCGCTCGTCAAGGCACTTGGGGCACTCCCTGACATGATTGGCGGTGGGATATGACGATGGACATCTTGGGGCACAAGCAATCCTGCTTGTTGCGTAAGGCATCGATTCCACAGTAGGAGTGTCGGACAAGACATTAAAATTTAGAGGCGTTTTTATTCCTAATATATATAACTGTCATAATTGATTTAATTGTCTATTATTGTTATATATATATATATATATATATATATATATATATATATATATATATATATATATATATATATGGATGCCTGATCTCTATGATTTATTGTCTTATATAGAATCATGCTAGATTGCGTATTATATTTGGTATATTATATGCATGTATTGCTAGAGTGTTGGATAAGACATCCAATTTTAAGAAAACTAATTCCTAATATATAACTGCCATAATAGATTGTATATTATTTTTATATATGGATGTCGAATTAATTCCTAATATATAACTGCTATAATTGATTGTCTATTATTGTTATATATGGATATTGAATTGATTCCTAATATATAACTGACATAATTGATTTAATTATCTATTATTGTTATATGTGGTTGCTCGTCGATATCGATGATTTTGATAATCTAGACGATATGACGATCGATATCGATAGTTTCGGAATTTTGATAATCTTGATATTTTTCGAATATTTGATAATCTAGTCGATATCGATAATTTTGATAATCTGGACGACATCGATGGTCGATATCGATGGTTTCGAAAATTGGACAATCTGGAAATTTTGAAAATTTGATAGTCTGGAAGTCTTTGCTGATATTCGTGCCTGGTGGCGAACAATCGAATTCGCTGATATATAACTGTTAATGATTGATTTAATTATTGATTATTGTTATATATGTATGCATGACTCTCTGTGATTTACTGCCTTATGTGCCGTAATAGAAGCATGCTAGCGTTGCGTATTTTATTCTGAATATCATATGCATGTAAAAACCCTCGGTGTTAAATTACTAAGTGGGAGAGGGGATTGGTAAATATTCCCGCGGCCTCCATTATTGGTTTGTAAGTGATGTGAGTAAACTTGCGTGTTGGCAATAGGCCTTCCTCCCTAACGGATGAGTTTATTCACGGATCACTGGTACAAACTTCGTTACATAATTATTGTTTGTAATGTGGTACATGAACTTGCGTGTTGGCAATAGGCCTTCCTCCCTAACGGATGAATTTATATGGGGCTCACTGGTACAAACTTATAATTGATGATTGTAGGAAGCTATCCAAGCGCGTGTGTACTTCTCCAACTGTAAGGCACACAAGCTCGCGCAGTGGACTTGGGATCAAATAATGGTGTACACTTAGGTGTAAATAATTAGTATCCTCCCCAACGGAGTCACTGCTATTATTTGCATGGCTAAAGAGGAACCGACTATTAATTATTTTGTCATAAAGTTAGGTTGACAAATGAAATTAATGGGTAAAACCTTCTCTTGTAAATGTTTGGGTTTGTAAACGTCCACACTAACGTGGATTACAGACTCACGGTGCTTGAGATGTCGGTGAATTTTATTTTTATATAGTTTTGAGGGAATCAATATAAAAGGATAAAATTCAAAGATTTGATCGGTATATTTATTTATGATTCTCTGTAATTTCAAATGGTTTTATCTCGCTTATTGTTAACTAAAAGAAATTATATTTACTGGTCCAAAATTAGATGATTACAAAATAATCTTGGTTTCGAATTTTACTGCTTAAGAAAATAAAAATGTGTTCTCCCTTAAGGATGTTCATGATGCCTATTAAAGTCTCTAGTGGAGAGGTGATAGGTTCATAGAAATATGATGGTCTCATGTAACTCTTCGGATACTTGAGTAAGTTAAAAGGCGGTAGGTCATGATTGAAGTTGATGAATGAATTAGATACATGGAATAGAAGTTGAAGGGGAAACCTAAGTCAATTTTATTCTCCATAATTTCCTAGATGTTTTGAGTAAGTTTCTCCTGAATTACAAGAGATTGTATATGGTGGGAAACTTCTGACAAAACATGTGGTAAAGAAAATCCAATTTCATAAAAGGAGTGAACAAGGATAGAATCTTACTTGCTAGTCGTTGAAGCATGATTAGTGATGGCACCTACTTATACATTGTGTAGATACCGGAATCACTAAATGTTTATTACTAAGTGAGGATAAGATTATTTTATACATGGATAATACTATGAGAGTAGTGGCTGTTGCAGTGGGAGTTGTTTATTTATCTTACGATATGAATAAACGTTTGATTTTATGAAATTGTCTTTACGTACATTTTCATAGAAAGAATTTGATTTCGGTTTCTATGCATTAATAGATGGATACTCCATTTCATTTAAATGACATGGTCATTATAATGAAGGATAGAGTTGTAATCTGTTATGGTACGTTGGTGAACAATTTGTACACTCTTAAATCATGTTTATCCCCTGGATGCGACAAATAGTAATTAATAATGAGTCTTCTAATCTAGTAGGAGAAAGGTACCTTCGGAAATGAATTTCCCACCTTAATGGTGTGACGAATAGAAGGAATAGCACTCTTATGGTAGTGATTAGATAGATGATGAATTATTTGGAATTACTAAATTCATTTTATGGATATGCCCTAGGAACAGTAATTCGTAAGAATGTTTTTCTGTTTGTGGGATATCCTAGAAAAATGAAGGATGATTTATTTAGTCCACAAGATCGAAGAGTGATTGTTAACATAAATACTAGATTTTTGGAAAAAGGACTATGTAATAAATCAAATACCCATGTATAAGTTGTTCTAAAGGAAGTGAGAGGAAAACACAAAGTATTAGTACCAAGTGTACAAGAGGATATACCACAAGGTAAACTGCGACGCGTGTCACATCTGATACACAATTGCGTGTAGTGTCTTCTCGTAGTGGGAGGGTTGTTCTAAATCCTGATAGATATATATTTTGGGAGAGTCGTGAGGCTTGGTCCCTAGTAAACATGGAGTTAACCCACGAATACGACGAAGAACTACAAGATAGAAATGCAAAATCTTAACAAATTGCAATAAATGTTGAAATAGAATCAATAGATTCTAAATAAGATCTGGATGATTGTAGAACCACGGATGGTGTGAAAACCATTGGAAGTGGTCATACAAAATAAAAAAGGATCATACGGTAAGGTGAAAACCTTAGAAGTAAAGCTTGTTGGGAAAAGGTATACTCAGAAAGAAAGGGTTCGATTATGAGAAAACCTGTTCGCCAGTAGCTATGCTTATGTTGATCTGGACTCTTTTATCTGTTGCTACTCATATGAAATATGAGGGATAACAAATAGATGTCAAGACATCTTTCCTGATTGGAAATCTTGAGGAAAACATCTATGTGAAGCAACCAGAGTGATTCATTGCAAAGAGCTAAGAGCATTGTGATAGGAAGCTTAAAAGTGTCCATCAATGGACTAAAACAAGCTTCAAGGTCATGAAACATCCGTTTTGATGAGGAAATCCAGGCAAATAGATTCATTCAATGCGCGAATGTATCTTGTGTATTGAAAAGAGTGATGGAAACATGGTGGTATTTCTTGTATTATACGTAGATGATATATTGCTCATTGGAGACAATGAAAGAGTATTGTCGGGCATATGTGTATGGATAATAAAGCGGTATGAAATGAAGGACTTAAGAAGAGCAAAAATATCCTTTTGATCATGGTAATACGGATCACAAGAAAGGATATTATGCTTGTCTCAAGCTTCATGAATTGATACGATCCTTACTTGTTTTAGCAAGTGACTTTATCTAAGAAAATATGTCTTGAGACAAAAGGAAGATAAAGGTGATGAAAGCGGTTCCTTATGCTTCGGCGAATAAGGAAGCTTAATCTTAGGAATGCTATGCGCGAGAATGGATATCTATTTTGCTGAACGCATGAACAGTGGGTATCAACGTAACCCAGAACAAGAATGATGAACTGTGGTAAGACATATATGAAGTGCCTGAGAAGGACTGGAAATTATATGTAAGCTTACTGGGCAAATTCACTGCTTCTTGTGGATTACGTAGATTCGAATTTTTTAGTCAGATTGGACGGCAGTAAATCCACCTCAAGGTTATGTGTTTAATTTTAGGAAGTTGAGTCATAATGTGGAGGAGTGTTATATAGAAATATATTTCAGACTCCGGACTCCATCATGGAAAGATGATAAATTGGAGTCTATGAGGCAGCCAAAGTATCTGTATGACTCTAGAAACTTCAAGATGGACTTCGAAGTGTTTCTAAGTTTGCCCAAGGATATCACAATTTATATTGATGATATTGGTGCAGTTGCAAACTTGAAGGAATCACGAGCCCATAAGGCAATTAAACACATGGAGTGCAAGTACCACCTGTTACGAGAAATCGTATGATGAGGGGAAGGTTGTTGTCGCCTAGATTGCATCGGATGATGACCTAGTAAATCCATTTACAAGGATATTAAGGTGAGAGCTTTTAATGGTCGTGTAGTGGGAGTGGGAATCAGATGTATGGCGGAAGACATGACAGCATAGTCTTTTAGTATAAGTGGGAGATTGTTGGATTGTATACTAAAAGTCTAGCTTTTTGTAAGAACAATGTTATAACAATTAATTTGAAATGAGAATCATATGATCAAATGATTACATCTTATAATTTATTTATATGTTCGATGCAATAGTCCACTTACTTTATACTGTAGATAATATGTTGTGCGACAACACGCGGAAGATCATATTATCGATTTCCTTATAAAGTATAAACAGATGCTCACAATCGAGATAGACGGGGACTCTCTATCGGGATGGTTGTAGTGTGGTTTGGTATTAGCTTGTCTTGGCTATAGAATCACATTAGTGCACTTGTGTGTATTGAGTAGGACCACTTGAGATCGTTCGATTTATACTGACTTATAGGAGAACTTGATCTCAATTATTATGGATGTTCGTGCTCTTAATCCCTATACAATAACCTCGACACATAGGGCAGTATGTATTTCTTTGATTCATCAATGGGTGAGATTTACATGCAATTAAATCAATAAACTCGGTGAGTTGGGAAGTAGTGATATTTCTATGGTGTGCTGTTGATTGTAGAAGGAATCCGTGTCCGTCATAGGTTGATGATGTCTCCTTGAGGAGCTCATAAGGATTATCATGTAAACCCTGCAGGTGGAATTTATTCCGGCATGATAATGAGGTTGAGTGGTACTACTCTTGGATGAGATATTAATTAATTGAGTTGTCAGTAACTTAAATTAATTAATGGACATTGTATATCTTAAACATGGGGAGACTAACGGGCTCATAATAAGAAGGAGCCCAAAACGTAATTTTGGGATTGGTATGGTAGTGCAGTAATAATATTTTAGTGAAATATATTATTATTATTGGACTTAAGTATAAGCTTTGGGCTAAGTTTGGATACTTAAGCCCAATGGAGGCCCAACCCAATTTCTCCTCCTGGTCCCTGCTGTAGCCCATGTATATAAGTCACCTCAACTTATCTGGAACCCTAATCTAATTCATTATTCACGTGTGATGAGGGTTGAGAGCAGATTGAGTAGGTCTCGTAGATCGTCGCCCACACGACGTCGAGATCGGACTTGGGACATACAGCAGAAGACCGGAAGGTCGTTTGCTGCTGCAGTTCGTCATGTTCCAAAATTCATATAAAATCGTACAGTTCTTCGATTTTGATATATTATATACTGATGGAAAGCCTTCGAAGAGAGGATCGTCTGAGCACAAAGATCACTCAATTCCGACATCAGAAGAGGAACTTATGGCTATTCTCGTGGGACTGCGCAGACTGCCAACGAGAATTCAACCTCTACATCAACCCTTGGTGAAAGGTAATGCGTTTCATGTTTACTTGCTTCCGCTGCTTGTTAGAAATTCATGGAACCCTAACGGTTCACGTTAACCAAATGATCGAATGCCAACAGATCTTTGATCGGAAGCAGTTGGCTGGAAGAACACTGGATCAGAGGGATTTGACACTTTGATCTCTGATTGGAGGCTGTTGGCTAGAAGAATGCCGGATCGGAGGGGCTTGACACTTTGATCTTTGATCGGAGGCTATTCTTTGGAAGAACGCTGGATCAGAGGGACTTGACACCTTGATCTATGATCAAAGGCTGTTGTTGACTTGAAGATATTGAAGGGAGGCTGGACTTTCCCCTTTGCTCGTGTTCTTCGGATCTTTTCAGAGTCTGGAGTGTGTGTGTTTAGAATGAATGGAGGAGGGCTTCTTATATAGGTGAAGGGTGAGGAAGCCCCATATATAACTCGTAGTCTGATTGGTCCGAGGCTAAGTTGACCTAATTCTGCGGGTTCAGACCTTTCTATCCTTGCAATTTGATTGGTCAATATTGATTTGATCTAATTCTGCATGTTTGGACATTTTCAGGCTTTGTTTGACTTGAGCTTGTTTGACTGGATCGGCCAAATTATCATAATTATTCACTAATTTATTTTATGTTTTTATTTATTTAAATTCCTTAATAAATAAATAATTAATTGATAATTATTACATTAATTTTCCGCATATTTTTCTCTAATAGGCAATAAAATTCAAGTGCCTACAACTCTCTTTCCCCATTACTTGCATCTCATCCTCTACGCTTTTGAATTTCAGAATTGGTCGGAATTCAAACAAGTACGCCTCTTCTCCCCCACCCAAATCCAACATCCCTTCTTTTGCATCTAAATCCGCCGACAATTCTGATCCGAACGGAAATACAATTTTTGACAATATATAGATCGAGGGAAATTGAGGGGAAAGAAAAAATAATTGGAGGTACCTTAATTTTTCTGGGTGATGTTTGCTCTTTTTCCTTTAATGCTATTAATTTTTTCACAAACACGAAGCAAAGCAAAAACCAAAGAAAAATAAAAGGACGTTGATGGAGCCACCGACATTGATTCCTCACTTTCCGACATCATTGAAGTGAGGGTAGGGGAGTAGGGTTTCTCACCTTTTAATCCACAAAATTCTGTTTATAATCCACGTATTATAAGCAGAAAGAAAAATATAAATTAATGCCACGTATACATAACCGGATGGGTAACCTGCTCCAGCCGGTCAAAGGACCAAATTGTCAATTTTTTATTGACCAATTTCAAAAAGTGTGAAAACGATGGTCCAATTTCAAATTGGAGAAAGTTAATGGATAAAAAAATATATTTACCTTTAATTTTTTTCCACAGAACACTCACATCCAAAAAAAGAAAATATCACTTTATCCAATAAATTTAGAAGTTGTTTTAATTTTAAAATTTTCACTCCTATTTCACATTCATACCGTTACTTTATATTCTTTTATTATCTAAAAATACTACACCCTCTATTGTGGCGAAAAATCATCGTTTGTTTTTTGCACGTGGAGTAATGAGTATTACTCCCTTTGTCCGAAGAATACTTGTACACTTTCTATTTTGGTCCATCCCAAAAATATTTACACACCCTCAAAACAGAAACAATACACAATATCAATAACCTTAATATACTATTATATTACAAAATGTCACCTTCTTTTTACACACAATCTAGTCAGAGTTAACTATATCATACACTTTATTCTATTCAATTGCCCAAAATATTCATCCTCTTTCTAATACCATTAATATAACAAAAAGTTATTTTTCTTAAACTACATGCCACCAAATACGTGCATGCATTCTTGGGACAAAGATATGTAGTTGGTAGTTGTATTAGTAGTGAGTGATTGACCATATGTGGGGCCCTTTACGAAAAGAGAAAAATGAAGATCTTTGAAGGCACACCCAATATAGCAAAATTAGGGCCTTTTAGTGGGATGGAGGGAGTACAATACTCTCTAAAGTCAACAAAATTAGTCAAAAAGATCAACTTTTCTTAAAAAATGTGGAACAGTAAACGTGAAGCATTTTGTGGGATGGAGGGAGTATAATTAATTATTAATACTTTTAAGTTATATAATGAATACATAAATTATAGGATTTTTATCGATTCAAGGCATGAAAAATGGATAAACTATTAAATCGGGCCCTGAATTTTTTTTCTATCAATTAGGTACTTGAATTATACAAAACTATCAATTCAGGAATTGAATTCAAGCCCTGAATTGCTAAAATAAGAGACAATATGTGATAAATTCAGGCATGGAGGCTGCATTTGGGAATGAACTCGCAGTGGTTGCGATTTCCCACAAACGGTGCCAATGTCATGAGATTTGGCAGAAACTCAAACAAGAAAGACTATATATGAAATCCCAAATTTAGAATAGAAGAAAGAAAATGAAATGCAAGAGGATTTATTCAAGGCTTTAATTTAGGCCTTGAATTGATAAAATAGGAGAAAATATGTGATAAATTCATGCCCTGCATTATTAATTTTATATAATTTATGCCCCTAATCGATAAAAAAAATAAAAATTCAAGTCTCGAATAGATAGTTTACCCATTTTTCATGCATTTGATTGAGAATATTTCTAAATTATATATTATATTGGTTTATAATAAATAATGATATTATTCATAATTTATAATGAATATTTTTTAATTCTATATAAGTGAAAATAAAACATAAATACTACTCCATCCGTCCCTCCAATAAGTGACCATTTACTTTTTTCACGTGGTTTAAGGAGTATTATATTTTATGTGTAGTGGGTAGATATTAAATGATGTTTTACCTTTTTACACTCACAATTAATAATTCCTAATTAAAGCAGCAAAAGAATACTACTGTACATGAGATTTAAAGTGAAAAAAAAATAAAAAATTACAACAACTCATTTATACAGTACATTCATTAGTACTCCTACTTTCCCATTTACATCAACCTGTTAACAATTTAATAAACATTCTTAAACAATTACACGATGAAAATGAATTTACAATTCAAATCACAATAATGTGACTAAAATTCCCTCGATTACATTTTAATGGTACAAGAATACAATAATTTATAAAATGAGTGGAGGGAAATATTCACCTAATCACAATTTCCCTCCTAATATTTCAATTCCCTCCAAAATAGTGGGATAAAAGCATCCACCCCCTTCACATTAACTGCACTACCAAAAAAATTAAACATGGAGAAAAAAACTTAACAAGTGATGAGTTAAACCTCATTGCTCAGTTCCTATTAAAAGATTTATCACATGGCAGACCAAGACATGGCAAAATCAATGAAGCAGCAGCCAAGTATGCTGTAACAAGGCGAATGATTCGAAGGATATGGTCACGAGTAATGACGCAAGTTTCAGGAGGGAAACCAATCCAAATATGCAACTGAAAAATAGTCATTGTTCATGAGAAAATAAAGCCATTTGATTTAGAGAAGTTGCAAAGCATTTCCTTGAGGAAAAAAGGCACTTATAGAGACATTGCAGAACAGATGAAAGTAGGCAAAACTACAATTAGAAGATCAGTAAAAGATGGACTGATCAGAGCTCATACAAATGCTATCAAGCCAGCACTCACGGAGGAACAAAAAATAACCAGGTTAAAATTCAGCTTTTTAGCATTTGAAGTTATTTCTGATCAGAATTTAATAAAGTTTAAGAGTATGTCAAATATTGTTCATATTGATAAGAAGTGGTTTAATCTCATAAAAACAAGTGAGAGATATTACTTGGGACCAGATGAAGTTGAACCACATAGAACATACCAAAGTAAAAGGTACATTGGTAAAGTGATGTTCTTGTGTGCAGTGGCTAGACCATTATATGGTCCAAACCGTGAGTGCATATTTGATGGAAAAATAGGTGTTTTCCTATTTACTGAACAGGTTCTTACTCAAAGGAATTAAAAAAATAGGGCAACAGGCACACTGGTGACTAAACCTTTGGATTTAGTTATAAAGGAAGTCTCCAAACATGTATTGATAACTCAGGTATGCAACTTGAGTAGAATACTTCAGTATTTGTAACTCTCAGAATTATTTCATCATTGAGTTAAACAATGAAGTAACCTACAAAATAAGATTTAAGCACATAAATCTAATTGGTGACATTATTTCAGGTTATACCTGCTATAAAGCTAAGTGGCCAGAGGGTTTAAGCAAGAAAATACGAATTCAGCAAGATAATGCAACTCCCCACATTGATGATAATAATCCAGATTTTAGGAAAGTTGCAGATTCAGATGGATTCAACATCCACATCACATTTCAACCACCAAACAGTCCAGATACTAATGTAAATGATTTGGCGTGGTTTAGGGCACTACAATCTATGCAATATAAGGAGCCAGCTTACTCAATGGATGATTTATTGAAGGCTGTACACAAAACATATGATGAATTGACACACACTACACTTGATTCAGTCTTCCTATGCCTACAAGCATGCCATAAGGAAATAATGTCTTGTTATGGATCAAATAGGTACAAGATCCCTCATTTAGGAAAGGCATCCTTGAGGAGGGCAAGAAACCTTCCCACCAATTTAAAGGTTGATAAAGAATTGGTCCAGTCATGCATAGAACATTTGATTGATGTAAATGAAACTGATAGAGTTGAAGACCTCGTAACATGTGTTGAGGGAATGATCTAATGGTAAATGCTAGATCTTTTTGTACATGCTAATGGACTAACTATTTTGAAGGTTGGATACATTTTGGTTTAAGGTAGTTTGCAGCTGTTGGATGGAGGGGATTTTTATGGATGATGAAGCTTTTGTGTTCAGGTTTAGACTTCAATATTTTGCTACAATTTCAGTCCTCCATTTTTTTGTAAAGATTGTTTGTTTATAGCTAGAAAACAACTCTATGTGTTGAGTTGTTTAAGCACTAAACAAGCTACCCTCAAGTGAATTCTATTAGTGGTATAATATGATTATTCTCAAATTATTGCAACATCATAGAGTGTATATGACATAAATGTCCAAGTGATGACATATTTAATGGAATAGTCTCCAAAACATGGACATTTGTATCACATATAGGCAACATTTGCATACCAATGCACTGCAAGACTGATAAATGCATCTTTTGAAGCAAATTTCATGTGCAACACCTCAAAACAATCATCACAATTTGCTAAATAGGGTCAAACAATCATCATAGCCTGTAAATTAGCCTCAAAACTATCAATTTCCCACATTTTAATCACATTTCCAACAAATGTATTGATACTAGTTAACATACAACTAACATCAGTCCACCCAATCATTCACACATGAAGTGTAATGCATCACTCTCAGGATAATTTCATCATAAAGTGTGTGTGTGCCTCCTAAATGCATAAGTGATGACATTACAAACAAGTAAGCCTCTAAACTTAATGCATGGTGGCACAATTAAATATCACAACTCTCAAGCACATATAGTCATTATTTCAGTCCTTATACCCACATTCTCAACAAAACGTGTGCTTTAATAATAAGGAACAATGGTATACCTCACTGTATTCCGATAGAGTTAGGGCACAAGAAAGTAATATCCATAGAAATTCGATTACAACCTTGCCAAACCCTTATCCTCTCTGTCAACCAGCCGTCACCGTTTGGCTCTTGCTTTTGGCCTCACGACAGGACGCCGATCAGCGTATATTTCCTCATCGGAGTCAGCTACCACCATTTTCGAGTAGATCTGAGATTCTAGAACCACATATCCAGTAGAATCTGGGCTCTCGGTTACTAGATCTGACTAATCGGCCACTGCACAAGTCTTCTGCCTTTGAGATAACTCAAATGAAGGATAATCAGTCGTCAATCATGGGTCGAGACTGGGTATATCCCAACAATCGAGGGTGGAAGTGAGTTCCTTCATCTCCATAACAATGGAGTTCGGAAGCTCAAAGTGTGAGAGAGAAAACAGTGGATGAGATTCAGAACCCATTCGAGATGGAGGCGAAAGAGGAGTTAGGGTTTGTAGGAGAGAGACATACTAAAATGAAGAGAGAGACAGACTGAATGATTTAGGGGTTTGATTTGTTTTTTTAAAGAATAATTAAATCTTAAACCCAAGAAAATAGAATAAGAAAGCCACAATGAAGAACAGCCAATTCGCAAACGTGAGGAAAAAATAAAATAAGGAAGCCACAAATTATTTTATTTATTTTAAATTGAAGCAACAAGTTTAAATCCAGGATAGAAAGAATGAATCCAGAAGCTTCCAAACTTGGCAATTCAATTGAGAGAGATAAAGAAAGAGAGAGAGAAATGGGTGTGGGGTTAGATTGATGTTAGTAAATGTTGATGGCAGTTCAATTGAGAGAGATAAAGGAAGAGAGAGAAATGGGGGTGGGTGATAGGGGTTTTCTCAACACACAAATTAATCCTCAAGTATAAGGATATCAATTGTAGTCGCGAAGATGACCAAGTTACAATATCGAACCCACGGGACGGATAAATATCAATTTTATTATCTTCTAGTATATTTTAGACTATGTTGGTAATTGTAAAGGTTTAATGGATAATAACTTCTAATCGAAATAACAAAAGAAATAGCAAGAGTAGAGAAAAGTGAGTTGTGATCAATAAGAATGATAGGTAGTTCGTCGGGTCATCCAGTTTCACTAGCAATTCGTATTTTCATGTGATGGTGTCCGACTCTGCCCTGTGATTTGTGGACGCATCACTAGACCATGCAAGTTTACTCTATAGACACAAGTAAATATGCGATTGACACGTGTGAATAACATCGGAGCAAGAGATATGCTTCACCCCCTTTCTAGGTACTATCATAATCAATTATCTTCTGCGTCTAGAATCTAACCCGATTTGATCTCCCTTTTTAGGTACTATAAAGTTATACTCTTCATCCTATTCATCAACCCGAATTCAATTCAATTCATGAATATTCATATAAGACAGTTCTAATAATACTTCGGAATCCCTTCACTTAGAATTATAATAATAAACCCTGCTCAGTAGTGAACGCACTCAATCAATAACCATGTTATGTATTCAGACTCTACACAACGATCATTGATGCACAAAACGACTATGAGTATGGATTAAATATGCAATCTTATATAAAACAAACCACAGGTAGTGTTGTACGGAGTTTTACACATGAAACACGAATTACATCATGAAACTTTTATAACCCTAGAACTACCAAGGTGGTTCTAGCCCATGATTGATCTAGGAACAATCATGGTTAGATTGATCATTCTTACTTGAACCTTCAGCGAACCTCTGTCACAGCCCTCCGGATGGATCACAACCTCTACTCTTGTCTCTCCTACGATGGACGATCAAAAGCTCTCTTTTCTCTCTGTAGGAGCCTCCTTTTATACTTGTAATCACGTCTCTAGGGCTTGGAATGGGCTTTCTAAGTGATCTCACGCGTTTCGGCCTCGAAAATCCGAATAAGGTAAGTTCTCGCACACAGGTTCGACCACGTCAAGCAGGTCGAACCCCTAGCCACAGGTCGAACCCCAGGTCGAACCCCGCTACTGGAAGAATTCTGCACAGGTTCGACCTTCTAGATAGGTCGAACTACTTAGGCCTTGGTCGAACCCCAGGTCGAACCTCAGCACTGGACAACTCTCGCTCCCGATTCGACCAACTGGCAAGTCGAACCCAAACGTCGTGGTCGAATCCTCCTTCTTACAAATTGGTTCGACCATGGTTCGACCTGATGGCCAGGTCGAACCAACTGAGTCGTGGTCGAACCCATCTCTGTACGTACAACAACATTGGTTCGACCTGCTGGAGATGTCGAACCCTCCTCCAGCCAGGTCGAACCCACCTACTTCTTGGGCGGTTAACGTGGCTTTGACTCCGTCTCTTCGATTCTTGGCTCTTTCACTCCGTTTTTGCTAAGAAAACACTCAAATAGCTCCACTAACACCTGATTCATGCTAATTCACAATATATATAGGTTTTCCACCTATTTCCACATCAAAACTCTCCAAAACTAGCACAAAACATAGCGCCAAACTTGTGAATTTACACACTCATCAAACCCCCAAACCTACATGTTGCTCGTCCCGAGGCAACCAATTTAAACCACAGGAGTCGTGTATAATTCAACAAGATCAAGTACAACACATATTACACATGCCACTTCATTGAATCAAATAAGAATTACTTGCATCAAATATGTCACTCATGTAAAATCAATCCAATCACACACCATTCGGAGTACTAAGTAATCTCACTGACAAGATAAGTCTTTACTCTCTTTCGCTTGTACGTGAGACACTATAGGCTAGTATAAACACTCATATCAATTCATATTCACGCGTAACCATAAGCTTGGCAAAGGTCTCAAAAATCAACTCACATTAGATTAATACTAGGATCACAAAGGACTTGTTTCTAGGTTGTAATGTTAGCTCTTTGGAAAGGGTAGGAAAATTTGGTCATAGTAACTTAATACACTAGTAGAGAGTTACCTTGGAGGTTCTTGATTTCTCATTCGGCTTCATATTCTTCTCCAATTCTTCTCTTGCACTTGTAATTATCAATTTTCCTTCTCTTCCTTGCATCAACATCATTCTTCTTTTAACTGCTCGGGTACCAGTTATAGGCACTACCCTTCTCAAACATCGTTCGACTGTTTCTTAAAAACTTCAAGCTCCATGTATTAGCCATTCGGGGTACCAATTTCAGGCACTATCCCTAACAAGATTTAACCATGCACTTTTCTTACTGAACCTCATTCCATCTTCCCTCTGTTTCTTCCACACTTATTCACCTTATTCTCTCTACCAATGAATAGGGTATTTTCAAAGCTCAAATAAGGTAATTAAGGCTCTTATATTTGGCTTGCCAAAGAAAAAGCTTTTAAAAGGCTCAAACAGGGCTACCAAAGATTTATAAAATCATTAGGAAAGGTAAAATTTGGCTAAGTGACTCAATTAATCAAAAATGGCCTAAGATCATATCCTAATATTTCATCAATTGTAAGTTTCACACAAGACTCCAAGCCAAGTTCTAGAATACGTTCATACGAATGATTCTCTCAAGAATAAACTATCATGATTAATCATGATAAAGGCTCAAATCCTCACATAGGTAATCAATTCCTAATACTCCTCATAGCACATAATCAAAATCAATTCCTCATGAATTCCATATACTTAACAAATTATTCATGCTCTTTCCAAATGAAAATAAACACGTAAACATATGAATGCACAGAATCAATAACCCATAATAGAGCAACGATACAAGATCAACTATATCAAGTACATGCCACTCACACATGAATCACACCCCAATCTGTAAAAATAAAAAGAAGAATGGGAGATAAGATGAATCGGAGAAGCCAAAAGAAAACCTGAAACTACTCCCTAGGAGCATCATCATCCTCATCATCATCGTCATCCTCATCCATTCTATTTTCCACAGCTCGGCACAGACTGGTAATGTGCTTATCCATCATATCCACTCGACTACTCACTCTACCAACACGCTCATCCAAGGCAGAGTACCTTTCGTTCAGCATGGCGTAGTTGGCGTTAGCGAGCGCGAGTTGCCTGTTTGTCTCTTGCTGTGCAGCTACCACCGCGATCAGCTGCTCATGAATCAAGCGAAGCTGCTCCCGAGTACCTGGAACTGCTCGCCGCTGCTGCGGTCCCGGAGCATGCTGAGGCGCATCATGCTGCTCTCCTTCCGGAATCTCCATCTCCGGCTGCTCATCTACCTGATCCTCCTCTTCAGACTGTTGTGGCTGAGGTGGACGGAACTCTCCTCGATCAATGATCTGCTGTAACTCAGCCATCCTTCCCTCAGCACACATATGTGCTACCGCTCTCCAATCACCACCCGACTTCGCTGCCACGGATAAAGCGGTGTGTCCAAGAGAATTCATTAGCTTATTCCTTGCTTCCCGAATAGTTGTCAAGTTGCTCACGTCGAAGGGGAACATAAATTCGAAAGGCTTGAGACCTCTCGTGAAAAACCAATCTCCATTTCTAAAATGGGCAAACCCTCCCTTCGCGCACGTGCGCATAATCAAATCGGGTTCTCCTTCTACTGGTGTAATGCCGGTGAGGTCCAAATTGTAATGCTCAGCCATAATCGTCAATAACCCTCCAATATTCATCTTTTGAAAACCAATGGTCTTGAATCGATTCAGCTGCGCAATAAAATAAGCTCCAACGTTGAACTTCACTCCATTCAGCATACACCACAGGGCATATAGATCTCCCCTAGACACAACACTCCCCTCCGAGCGGGCGAACAACGTGTTGCTCAGGACGCGGTCCATGTACCTCAAGACAGGGTTCTTTATTGCGGAAGCACGAGCCTGTCTGGTCTTGTAATCACGAATCTCCCCAGTGATCTCCCTCCAAAACCGCTTTACACTGAATGCATCATTTTTTAAACGAGGGATCTCCAAAGGCGTCTCAAATAGCTCGTTGAAATCCTCAGACGTCCATCTCCTACTCACTCCACCAAGCTGAAACGTACACCGATAGGGGTATCCAAGCGGGTCCTTCTCCATCTCAAACGAGCAAACTACTTCCGCTGTAACATAGAAGTACGTCGGCCTCTTCAACTCCATGAATCTTCGGATCCCTACTTGATCAAACATCCAAAATATATCATCCCCTATTCTCATTATCCTCATCGCTTCATCATCTTGGTATCGAGTGCGAGCTATCTTGTCCGAAACTTCTTCCCACTTCTCTTTAATCTCATCCCAATCTTGCGTCCTAATCTTGAAGTTATCAGGTAAACGGTCTTGTAGCCTCAGTTTTCTTGTCACTTTGTCCAAGTTTGAAGGCTTGTCATGCCTCTTCTTTGATCTCTCCTCCTCTGCCTTTCCTTTTCCTTTACTTGATACTTGTCCCTTTCCTGAAAACAAATACTTCAATCCAACCAACAAGACAAGAAAGCAAGTATTGTACTAGCACATCACATACTCTACTCAAGACTTCAAGCATCAATGCATATTCATACAAACTATCGTCTCAACACCACTTGCTTATTCAACATTCTCAAAACATCTTCAATTACACCTTCTTTAATCATCAAAACATAACCAACAAGCATGCATTAAGTAATTCAAGCAATTCAATCAAAAATTCAACATGTTTCCCTCAATGAACTACTTCAATTTCATCAATTTCAAACCAAATCAACATGCTCATTCTATGGTATGTTCTATATCCTTGATTAATCCAAATAAAAATCCAAGTTCTATCAATAATCAATCAACCACAAACCAAGAAACAAGAATTCATATGAAACCAATCAAAATATCAACATTCACCATGAAATTCAACCATACTCAACATCAATCCTCTCATTCACATCAAATTTCTTACCTAAACTTCAATCCTAGAGTAATTGAGTTGGAAAAACGTACCTTGTGACTTGCCCATGGTGAACAACCGATCGAGAACACAAAACAACCAAAAAACGCGATTTCAGCCCTAACTCGCGACGAAATCCGCCCAAATCCGCGACCGAATCGATAATTCAAGGTGTAATGTTGTGTAATCGGTGTGAAATCAAGTGTAATTGAAGAATTTGTGCAAGGGTGTAGAGGTTCGAAGAGGGTTCGAGGTTTGGTGTTTCGAAAAAGTGATCGAACCCCTCTGAAAAATTGAACTTAAATCGCGTACCTGGCTTGGTTCGACCTCGGGTTCGACCACCTGAACTGGTCGAACCATGGATGGCGAGGTCGAACCTCTCTTCTGGACAAACGATCTTCTTGGTTCGACCAGGGGTTCGACTTGCTAAACAGGTCGAACCTTTCTTGAATTGGTCGAACCCCTCTTCTGGAAAACAGAGTGCTTTCGACTGACAGGTTCGACCATAGGTTCGACCTCCTGATCAGGTCGAACCACTATGGCTTTGGTCGAACCTCCTCTCTGGACAACTTTCAACGCCGGTTCGACTTCCTCTGCTTTTGTTCGACCTCTGGCTCTGGTCGAACCACTCCTAGACTTGGTCGAACCTACCTCCTGATTTCCAAAACTGAGTGTTCTTCATGCACTACATACTTCAAGCTTCAACACAACTTCATTAGGTACAATCTAAAGCACAACTTCAAAAATTGTTCCACATAATATCATTCATGAGTATCTCCGTAAAAGAAAACACAACCAAAAACCACTAAACATTAGGCAAGTTGTAAAAAATCATCACATCAAAATCGATTAAAATTTCAATATGGCCGCAAAAACCAACTCCCCTAACAAACAATACAAAGAAAAGATTATACTCTTAATGCTTCAATAAGATAATAACATCACACCCCCCAAACTTAGTAAAAACGTAAGTCGAAACTAAGTTTGAAAAGAGATGTAATTGCCGATTAGTAAGCACCTTAAATATAAAAATTTCTTACTCACACAAAAGAAATAAAGCAATAAAACGGAAGAGTAAGCTCTCAACAAGCGCTCATGTTTAATGTCGTAGAGTCACGACGGTACCAAATCAGAACAAGGTATCATCAAAAATGACACACGCATCATCCGACGACCTATAATGCTTCAATCGATGTTTATTCGCCATGATAACGTCTCCATCTTTGTCAATAAGCTCATAACTCCCCCCTCCTAAGGCTCGATGAATCATGAACGGTCCCGTCCACTTAGACTTCAACTTGCCTGCAAAAAGCTTCAAACGAGAGTTAAAAAGTAGTACCTCATCTCCTTGCTTGAACTCCTTGTATGAAATTTTAGAATCATGCCACCTCTTCATTCTTTCCTTATAAATCTCCGAATTCTTGAAAGCACGACTCCTAAACTCATCCAATTGATTCATGTGAGTTATCCTCAACTCCTTTACATCCTTAAGGGTCAAGTTCAAGTGACGCAAAGCCCAAAACGCTTTGTGTTGAATTTCTACAGGTAAGTGGCACGGCTTCCCATAGACAATTTGATACGGTGACATATCTAACACCGTCTTGTAAGCGGTCTGGAACCCCCATAACACATCATCAAGCTTCATAGCCCAATCCTTTCTATTAGTTCCTACCACTTTCTCCAGAATCTGCTTTACTTGACGGTTGGAGACCTCTGCCTGCCCATTCGCTTGTGGATGATAGGGTGTAGTAACCCTATGCTTAACACCATAATCCTTAAGCACCTTCTCCAGAAATTTATTGACGAAGTGGGAACCTCCATCACTAACTAATGCTCTCGGAACTCCATAACGGGCAAAAATATGTTTCTTTAGGAAAGATAAAACAACTTTCGAATCATTAACACGAGTATGAATTGCTTCCACCCACTTCGAAACATAATCCACCGCAAGAAGAATGTAGAGAAACCCATTAGACGGGGGAAAAGGCCCCATAAAATCGATCCCCCATACATCAAATATCTCCACGACTATGCTAGGCTGCAATGGCATCTCATCTCTCCTACCTATATTACCCATGCGCTGACATCTATCGCAAGACTCCACATAGCTCTCACTATCTTTAAACAAAGTAGGCCAATAAAGAGCGGATTGAAGTACCTTAGCTGCAGTCTTTTGCGCTCCGAAATGCCCCCCATTTGGTTGTGCATGGCAGAACTCCAGCACACTTTCCATTTCCATCTCGGGTACACATCTTCGGACAATAGAATCTGTACAAATCTTATAAACAAAAGGATCATACCATATAAATGTCTCAACTTCCCTACGAAATTTTGCAAGTTGATATCGGTTGAGATCTCTTGGAATTTCTCCAATGACAATGTAATTTACATAATCCGCGTACCATGGATCCATACCTTGCGCTGCAACCACACATGCTCGCTCGGTACCTTCAACAGCCACAGCCATGATCTTCTCATCAGGGAACATCTCTTCAATATACTCGAAAGAATTATCACAATGCTCCCTAGTCTCCAACCTTGACAAGTGATCGGCCAACACATTTTCTGTTCCTTTCTTATCCCGAATCTCCAAGTCAAACTCCTGCAGTAGTAGAATCCATCTTATGATCCTAGGCTTCGTCTCCTTCTTCTCCATCAAATAACGAATCGCTGAGTGATCCGTATACACAATCGTCTTCATGCCAACCAAATACTGATGAAACTTATCGAATGCATACACAACAACCAAAAA
Source organism: Pogostemon cablin (assembly GCA_023678885.1). Lineage (NCBI taxonomy): Eukaryota > Viridiplantae > Streptophyta > Magnoliopsida > Lamiales > Lamiaceae > Pogostemon > Pogostemon cablin. The sequence continues at coordinate 14,221,524 of CM042993.1, forward strand.
CTCCTTTTCAGTCACCGTGTAATTCTTCTGTGCCGCATCGAAAGTCTTACTCGCGTAGTAAATGGCGCAGAACTTCTTCTCCCTTAGCTGCCCAAGCACCACACCCAATGCTACATCACTTGCATCACACATAAGTACAAACGGTTGAGTCCAGTCCGGTGTGATCAAGATAGGGGCAGTGATAAGTGCCTCCTTCAAAAATTGAAAAGCTGTTAGACACTCATCATTAAAAATAAAAGGAATATCCTTTTCAAGTAAATGAGATAAGGGCTTAGAGTATTTTGAGAAGTCTTTAATGAATCTCCTGTAAAAACCGGCGTGTCCAAGGAAGGACTGCACTCCTCTTTCATTGGTCGGTGGTGGAAGCTTCTCAATTGCCACCACTTTAGCACGGTCTACCTGTAATCCCTTGGCGGAAACATGATGCCCAAGAACAATCCCATCCTTCACCATGAAATGACACTTCTCCCAATTCAAGACAAGATTAGTTTCTTGACACCTCTTCAAAACAACTGCAAGGTTAGACAAACACATATCAAAAGAAGAACCAAAGACTGAAAAATCATCCATGAATACTTCCATGATCTTCTCTATCAAACCATAAAAAATCGCCATCATGCATCTCTGAAAAGTAGCAGGCGCATTACACAATCCAAACGGCATCTTCCTAAAAGCAAAAGTCCCGTAGGGGCAAGTAAAAGTGGTCTTCTTCTTGATCCTCGGGAGCAATCATGATTTGATTATACCCCGAGTATCCATCCAAGAAACAATAAAACTCATACCCTGCAAGACGATCCAACATTTGATCCATAAACGGAAGAGGGAAATGGTCCTTACACGTGTTCTCATTTAATTTCCTGTAATCCACACATGTACGCCATCCCGTAGGAATTCTTGTGGCTATAGCTTCTCCATCCTCAGCTTTCACTACAGTCATGCCCCCCTTCTTAGCAACTACATGTAATGGACTCACATGGGGACTATCACTAATAGGATATATAATTCCAACATCCAACCACGTAAGAATTTGCTTCCTTATCATCTCTTGAATTGCGGGATTCACCCTACGCTGATTCTGAACACTAGCCTTGGCTTCATCCAACAACCTAATCCGATGCATACAATACGAAGGACTAATACCTTTCAAATCATCAAGTGACCACCCTATTGCAGACTTGTACTTCCTCAAGACATCTAATAACTCCTCAAGTTGATCATCATTAAGGGAAGAAGATACAATTACCAGATATTGTGCATTATCTCCAAGAAAAGCATACTTCAAGTGGTCCGGCAATGGTTTCAACTCCTCTTTTCTTTTCTGCACTGGGGTGTTTTCGTTATCCAAAGGCAAGTACTTCCTGGTCCATTTGACTTCTTCCACTTTATTTCTTTCCAATGCAAACCTGTCATCACCCAAAGCAAGTAAGTTTTCAAGAAATTCAATACATACCTCGTTAGAAAGTCCGTCAAGCTCCGTCGTGGGATAAGTAAGAGACTCCATCAAACATGTCTCAAGAGGATCCTTTGACAAGATCAGAGACATATCCTCCTTCACAATCTCCTCCACCACGTCAATACTATAACATTGGGACTCCATTGGCATCTTCATTGCTTTGTCCAAGTTGAAAAGTACTTCTTCTTTATCCATTCTCAACTTCAGTTCTCCCTTCCGAACATCTATCATAGCTCCAGCTGTAGCAAGGAATGGCCTCCCCAAGATTAAAGGAACATTATCCTTGTCATCATCCATTTCTAATACAAGGAAATCCACAGGAAAGACTAGCTTCTCCACCTTTACTAGAACATCTTCAACTATACCTTTCGGAAACGTCATGGATCTATCTGCCAATTGGAGAGCAACAGTTGTCGGGGTCATCTCCCCCAAACCAAGCTTCTGAAAGATGGACAACGACATCAAATTGATACTTGCCCCTAGATCGCACAAAGCTTGCCGTGCTGGCCCCTTCCCGATCTCACATAGAATAGTAAAGCTCCCCGGATCTTTCATCTTTGGTGGCAACTTCTTTTGAATAATTGAGCTACAATTCTCAGATAAGTTTACTGTTTCCACTCCGGTTAAGCTTCGCTTCTTCATCAATATGTCTTTAAGGAATCGAGAATAATATGGCATCTCCATGATTGCCTCTGAAAAATGGATGTTCAAGCTTATCTTGTTCATTATCTCTGAAAACTTCTTGAACTTTTCTTCCAACCCCTTCTTCACTATCTTGTAGGGAAACGGTGGAGGTATCTTTGTTTTGGGAATCCCCCATTCATCACGATCAAACTTCTCCACTTTCTCCTTTTGGCTCTTAATCGCTTAGCTCTTTCCCATTTCTTCTCAGCTATTATGTCTGTACTTTGCTCATTCCGTACCACCGGAGTTGCATCAACATCAAAAGGAACAACAGGTGCATCAAACAAAACATCTTGGCGAGGTTCGACTGGGGTTTGACCAGGCTGAGAGGTCGAACCAGGACTGTATTGGTCGAACCTCTCTCCTGGAAGACTGATCTCATTCCGCTCCGGAGGTTCGACTTGGGTTCGACCAGCATTGGAGGTCAAACCACTGCCCCTTTGGTCGAACCGCTTCACTGTATAATCTCAATCCTTCGGTTCGACCTGGGTTCGACCTGAAGAGTTGGTCGAACCCTTTTGATCATGGTCGAACCGTTCCTGTGTCAAAACAGAGTGCTCTGGCCGATGAGGTTCGACCTGGGTTCGACCTGAAAAGTTGGTCGAACCCTCTACGTGTTGGTCGAACCGCTCCTGTGTCGAAACAGAGTGCTCTGGCCGATGAGGTTCGACCTGGGTTCGACCTGAAAAGTTAGTCAAACCCTCTGCGTGTTGGTCGAACCGAGGCTTAGAAAATTCTAACTTTGATTCCGGCCTCATCGGTCCCTCGTACTGCGTTCCCGACCTCAGTGTGATGGCATTACACGACTTCGGATTCTCTATACTCTGAGACGGAAACTTCCCTTTTCCTACTATTTGAGTCAATGTGTTTACATTCTCTGCAATTGTACCCATCAACAATGTGAGATCTTTCACTTGAGTGGACAAATCTCTGCGGTGATCATCAATCTTTTTTCTCAAGCTTTGCCTCAAGGCAGTTCACTCTTTCATCATTCTTTACCATGTACCGGTTCACAGTATCCTCGAAACCAGCTTTCCTTCTTCCACCTTCTCTCCCGGATCAACACCCATTGGAAGTTGCACGGCATTGTTCGTATTGCTCCATGAAAATTCAGGCCTCCTTGGTTGCTGTTGATAACTACCAGATGGACCACGATTATTAAAGTTCCCTCGATAGTTCCCTTGGTAGTTCCGGTTTCCTTGATTTGGGTACCTCGTTCCTTGAATACTTTGACCCATGACATAATTTGCTTCCTCCAATTCGTCTTGGATGGTTCCATTATTCATCATCTCTTGCTGCATGATTGGCACTCGTTGGGATATCTCGCTGATCTGCTTCTGTTGAGACTCAAGTAGCTTGTTGATATTGGACAAGCTTGAAACGATCTCATCCTCTCTCTTAGTTTTCACCATTGCTTGTTCCACCTGAGCTACCTTTCCAAGAACATACGTACCTCTAACTCTATCAGTAGGCCAATCCCTCGAATTCATCGATATGTCTTCAAACAATCTCTCGGCCTCAACGGATGACTTTGTAAGCAATGCTGCATTAGAAGAAGCATCAAGTAGTACTCTTGATTCACAGTCCAATCCGTTATAGAATATACTGATATATTGGGCTTTAGATAACCCATGTTGAGGACACTTCCTGAGCATGTCCTTGAATCTATCCCACGCTTCATGAAATTTCTCACCTCCACTGATAGCAAATTGGTTAATATCTTGCTTCATCTTAAACACCTTCGAAGGTGGCATATACCTCTCCAAGAACCTTAACTTCAATTGCTCCCACGTGGTGTACTCAGCTGCATTAATAGTATCGTACCAATCCCTCGCCTTTTCAGTAAGCGAGAATTTGAACAAAAGGATCTTCCTAGTATCTTCATGTTCTCCTACGTCTTTTTGAGTACTTGCATAGCCCAAGAACTTGTTCAGATGCTGCTGCGGATCCTCGAAAGACCCTCCTGAAAAGGAGTTTCTTTCTATCATGCTAATAAGAGCAGGATGAAGATCGAACGCTGTGTTAGTTCCCCTTGCTCCTAAAAGCTCATAATTTCCAGCCCCATTATTTCTGAAAACCTCTCGGATGGCTAGATTATCCGGATTCGCTGCCATGTTGACTGTTTCTACCTCCAAATTAACTTCAGTCGTAGCCTCAATCGCTTGCGAAATCTGCTCGTCAACCTCAACTCCAAAATTCAGAGCTTCAGTTGGGTCTATTGTCTTTGCCTTGCTCTTCTTCTTCTTCTTTCTTGATGATGCTCCAATCTCAGGATTATACGGTTCAAGATTACCTTTCTTTGATCTTGTGAGCATACACCTAAAACGAATAAGAAAGAAAACAACAAAACAAGGTAAATAGTCCTAATAAACTAGAAATAATACAAAAAAGATAGTTTACGCCGTCCCCGGCAGCGGCGCCAAGAACTTGATAGGGGTTTTCTCAACACACAAATTAATCCTCAAGTATAAGGATATCAATTGTAGTCGCGAAGATGACCAAGTTACAATATCGAACCCACGGGACGGATAAATATCAATTTTGTTATCTTCTAGTATATTTTAGACTATGTTGGTAATTGTAAAGGTTTAAAGGATAATAATTTCTAATCGAAATAACAAAAGAAATAGCAAGAGTAGAGAAAAGTGAGTTGTGATCAATAAGAATGATAGGTAGTTCGTCGGGTCATCCAGTTTCACTAGCAATTCGTATTTTCATGTGATGGTGTCCGACTCTGCCCTGTGATTTGTGGACGCATCACTAGACCATGCAAGTTTACTCTATAGACACAAGTAAATATGCACTTGACACGTGTGAATAACATCGGAGCAAGAGATATGCTTCACCCCCCTTTCTAGGAACTATCATAATCAATTATCTTCTACGTCTAGAATCTAACCCGATTTGATCTCCCTTTTTAGGTACTATAAAGTTATACTCTTCATCCTATTCATCAACCCGAATTCAATTCAATTCATGAATATTCATATAAGACAGTTCTAATAATACTTCGGAATCCCTTCATTTAGAATTATAACAATAAACCCTGCTCAGTAGTGAACGCACTCAATCAATAACCATGTTATGTATTCAGACTCTACACAACGATCATTGATGCACAAAACGACTATGAGTATGGATTAAATATGCAATCTTATATAAAACAAACCACAGGTAGTGTTGTACGGAGTTTTACACACGAAACACGAATTACATCATGAAACTTTCATAACCCTAGAACTATCAAGGTGGTTCTAGCCCATGATTGATCTAGGAACAATCATGGTTAGATTGATCATTCTTACTTAAACCTTCAGCGAACCTCTGTCACAGCCCTCCGGATGGATCACCACCTCTACTCTTGTCTCTCCTACGATTGACGATCAAAAGCTCTCTTTTCTCTCTATAGGAGCCTCCTTTTATACTTGTAATCACGTCTCTAGGGCTTGGAATGGGCTTTCTAAGTGATCTCACGCGTTTCGGCCTCGAAAATCTGGATAAGGTAAGTTCTCGCACATAGGTTCGACCACGTCAAGCAGGTCGAACCCCTAGCCACAGGTCGAACCCCAGGTCGAACCCCGCTACTGGAAGAATTCTGCACAGGTTCGACCTTCTAGACAGGTCGAACCACTTAGGCCTTGGTCGAACCCCAGGTCGAACCTCAGCACTGGACAACTCTCGCTCCCGATTCGACCAACTGGCAAGTTAAACCCAAACGTCGTGGTCGAATCCTCCTTCTTACAAATTGGTTCGACCATGGTTCGACCTGATGGCCAGGTCGAACCAACTGAGTCGTGGTCGAACCCATCTCTGTACGTCCAGCAACGTTGGTTCGACCTGCTGGAGATGTCGAACCCTCCTCCAGCCAGGTCGAACCCACCTGCTTCTTGGGCGGTTAACGTGGCTTTGACTCCATCTCTTCGATTCTTGGCTCTTTCACTCCGTTTTTGCTAAGAAAACACTCAAATAGCTCCACTAACACCTGATTCATGCTAATTCACAATATATATAGGTTTTCCACCTATTTCCACATCAAAACTCTCCAAAACTAGCACAAAACATAGCGCCAAACTTGTGAATTTACACACTCATCTGTGGGGTTAGATTGATGTTAATAGATGTTGATAGTAATCAGTACATTTTATTTAATTGATATTAATACAATTGTTAATTCATGATTAATTGTGTTTTAAAATAATGGCAATCTTGTAATTATGGGTAAGTTTTTGGGTTATTGTAATAGAGTGTGGGGTCACTTCTTGCCAAAATAGAAAACGAACACTTTGTATTGGGATGGACCAAAATAGTAAAATGGACACTTATCAGAGGGACGGAGGGAGTACTTAATATATATTATTTGAAAGGGATACTTTCTTATGAGACGGTTATATGTGAGACGGGTCGACCCATTGTTAAAATATAGTTGTTATATAGGTAAAGTATACTTATTGGTAGTCAAAGTATATTTGTAGTGAATCATACTTACAAGTCTACAGAACCATAGATCTGCTCTGATACTACTAATGTAACGACCTAATTTATCGGATGTTTTCCCATAACATACTGTTTTAATAAAATTCTATAAAACAAAATATAGATATTCATGTATATAAATATATGTTCATAAACAAAAATGTTTGCAGCTTGTAAATTTTTTATTGATAAAACTTGTTTTCCTTTTAGAATTATGAATGAAAGTATTAAAAATTTCTAGAATAGTGTCATAAATACACTTTCATTAGAACATATCCATGCTTATAATATAATAATGGCAAAAACTCTCGTGCCCCTAGGGACTCGTGTCCCTATGTGAATACAAGAGTTACTCTTGTATTCACATGGGGACACGGTGTGTCCCCGGGGACACAAAAGCCTCACTTTATAATAATCAAGCTCCTAGAACTTATATAGGAAAAGTAGTAATATCTCTACTTGCCACAAGTATAAATAGGGATCTCAATTGTGTAATTTAACACCGCTAAGTCGTCAAACAAACTTATTTGAGTTAAAAGGAAATATAAGGATAAATTATAAAATTGTTTAATGAGAAATAATAGATAAAATAACCAAAATTTCTACTGGATATGATATGTTCCAGAAAGTTCATTATCTATGAATTCACCCTTATATTTAATCCACTAAGTGAAAGCATCCGTTGCTAAAATTTTATGAAAATTTTCTTAAAAGCGTACGAAAAATGATATTTATACTTGTATAATAACTCATAAGTTCAAGATTCAGTATTAATAAAATTCTGGACTGGACGGGATCCAACACCAAGATTAGAGAAATAGAATATCCATTTATCAATGTTTTGAAAAAAAATAATAAAAATCTTTGCCTTACAGGCTTTAAAGAAATATATATAACTTTTATTAAAGATAGGCATTTGGTTTCCACCGGTCATACCTCGTCTTTCTCCTCCACTCCTCAACCTGTGAAAATAATTTTATTGGAAGGGGTGAGTAAACAATGACTCAGTAGGAAAAATAATTTGTCTACCATAATATACATACATATTCACATAAATATAATCATACACATGTAACTGTGATAGTACTACGAAAGTATTCTATGATTGTGGGACTGTAAAATAATTCATTAGATGTAAACATGTAAGCAAATACAGTAGACCAAAAGATTTAAGAATTTCCCCATCTGAAATCCGTAGAAACTGAAATTGATGCAAATGCACGCCCTTAATCTTACTCCTTAGAACTTATGCCACCTAAAATAATAAAAAATAAAATAAAATAAATAACAAATATTCAATTCGTGAAGATGACCGAAGTCGATCAAGTTCGTCGATCAAGTTCATTGGCGAAGATTAAAGTTGACGCATATGATATCTTAGAAAATCTGGAGAAGATAATTAGCTTATCTACAAATAATTACTATAACTACTTAAATTATCAGAGTGGGTGGACCGAATAATATCATTCAAATAGATTCTCTCATGCCGACTAATACTTCATATTCCATAAAAGCCATACGTAACTCATATATCAGTTTAGAAGAGTCAAGCTTATGTATATAAAACAACTATTATGATCTGTTAAAATTAGTATTTTCATAACCGAATCGGAGACCGAACTGGTGGCCTGACGGTTTACAGTATGACCGATCGGACCGACGGTTCAATCAAAAAATAATAATAAAATATTTTTAATAATATTTTATTATTTTGCAATAATTATACGATTTAAATTAATTTTATAAAGTTTGGCTTTATTTAGTTATCCATACATGTGAAGATAATGGGCACATTTGGGCCATCGCCCTTCAACTGGGCCCTCCACCTACTTCTAATTGGGCCTTTCAAATATATATATATATATATATATATATATATATATATATATATATATATATATATATATATATATATATTAATTCACAATAACCTAATAACTTAAGCATCTGCCACCGCTTCGCTCATGTTCCCACCACCACAGTTGAAGAATGCAGATTACGATCTCTTCAACAATGGCCACTTTGAAAAAAGTCATGGATGTATCTCTTCGTGAAAGACAGCTCAGCTTAAGCCTTTCGTCCGATCCGCCGTGTTAGGCGAATGCGGTCGTCATCGTCGTTCGTGTTTGCCGTCTACGCCAGAGAAGGTGGTCGAAGGATGAACTCCACAGTGCTCACATTCCCATTGAACTCACACAAGAATTCAAATCCATGTTCTACCCGTTAGGGTCACAAATGGGTGATTAAATGGGATCAAAAGTGTAAGGCTATGGGCCCTCTTCAAATTAATTGGAATGGATCCAATACTTAGGATTGAAGACCAACATTTGGGCCATAACCCAAAGGGCCCAACAATCTCCACCTTGGCCCAAATTATCCACCCTTGTGTATAATTAAATGGGAATTCATCATCGCACTTTTCCCCGGATACCTGCGAAAAGAAAGACACAAAGTCAAATGCAAGATCCAAAAATTTGACACAAAGCCAAGGTATCACAAAAGATACACAGATCTAAGCCGGAGCAAAGATCACGGACAACAGTCACAAAATATTTAAAATATCCCAAGGATAAAATAAACAGAGCACACAAGCTCAAGAGTGGACACAACATCCACGGAAAAGAACTGCATATAACATGCTTCAATAAAGAGAGTCAAAATTTAAAGTCCTCATGCAAGATCTAAATTTTTCAACAGATAAGCATTTAGTACCTATATCAACAGGATTAAACTTAGATGCAATCTTTTCTAAGTTAACAATACCTTTTTCCACAATATCACGAATGAAATGATACCTAACATCTATATGCTTGGTTCTATCATGGAAAATAAGATTTTTACACAACTGAATTGCAGACATACTATCAGAAAACACAGTGGCACATTTGTCAAGAAACCCTATTTCATTCAAAAGGCCTTGCAGCCAAATAGCTTCCTTTAAAGCATCAGTAATAGCCACGTATTCAGATTCAGTTGTAGATAAAGCAACCACATACTGTAACTGAGACTTCCAACTTATGCAAGAGCCACACAAAGTAAACACGTAAGAAGTTGTAGACTTCCTATTATCCCTATCATTTGCATAATTGGAATCAATATAGCCAACAAGGCTCACACCATTTGCAGATTGGAAAAGCACAAACTTATCTCCATGGAGCCCTTGAGGTATCTCAAGAGCCATTTCAAAGCCTCCCAATGAGGCGCACCTGGATTAGCCATATACCTACTCAAGAAACTAACATAATATACAATATCTGGTCTAGTGCTAACCATAAGATACATAACAGACCCAATGGCATTGGAATAAGGAACCTTTTCCATTTCAGCAATTTCAGAATCAGTCTTTGGAGACTGATCCTTACTTAACACAAAGTGAGCAGCAAGAGGCACATTTACAGTTTTAGCAGACATCATAGAGAATTTACTCAAAATTTTTCAAAATATAAAATCTAGTTAAGCAAGAGAACATTGTTCTTCCTATCTCTATCAATGTTCATACCAAGAATCCTTTTAGCATCTCCAAGATCTTTCATATCAAAATTATCACTTAGACTCTTGAACAAGCTCAACATATTTAAGATCAGGGCTAACAATTAGCATATCATCCACATATATGAGCAGAAAAACAGGAACAAAAGTATCAATCTTGAAGTAAAGACAATTATCATGCAAGCTTCTCTTAAACTTCAACGATGCCATGCATTGATCAAACTTCTTATTCTACTGTCTAGGAGATTGTTTCAAGCCATACAAGGATTTCTTCAAAAATCACACATGATCAGGATTTTTGGGGTCCACAAAATCCTCATGTTGTTTCATGAAAATCTTTTTGTCCAAATCACCATTAAGAAAAGCCATTTTGACATCCATTTGCTTCAATTCCCAATCAAAATGAGCAACTAATGCAAGCATTATACGAACAGTGGTAAATTTAACAACAGGAGCAAAGATTTCACTATAATCAACCCCTTCCTTTTGAGTAAAACCTTTTGCTACCAATCTAGCTTTAAATCTAACATTTTTAGGCTCATGTTTCACTTTGAAAAGCCACTTGCAATCAACAACAGAGCAATGAGCAGGTTTTGGAACCAGAGTTCAAGTATGATTACCATGCAACGATTTCATTTCATCATTCATAGCATTTAACCATTTCACAGAGTTGTCAGATTTTAAAGCCTCTTGATAGGTCTTAGGTTCATTATCAACACTTTCAAACGCATTACAAGAATGAGTATCAATATGAAAATCATCATACCTAGCAGGTGGCCTAATATTCCTTCTAGGTCTATCCCTAGGCAACACAAAGTCATCATCTTCAGGAATATCATTTACATTTTCATCATTGATAGCAGGTTCATTGGCAACAAGTTCTTGATCAACAACAGTGTCAGGCAAGTTTCAACATCAGATAACAAAGGAGACAACTCCACCTCACTCGAAGAAGTGGTAGGATCATGTAAAGGCACAACATCAGGCAAAGGAGCAGATAAGCAAGGAATTCAGATTCATTGAAGATCACATCCCTACTAATCACAATTTTGAAACCCGATTCAAAGAAATTCCACAGCCTATAACCTTTAACACCCTCAGGATAACCAAGAAAAATACATTTTCTACTCCTAGGATCCAATTTGTCATGTTTCTGACGCACAAACGCAGCACAACCAAATACACGTAGCACATAATAATCAATACTTTTACCAAAAAACATATAGTCAGGGCACTTACCCTTTAAAGGCACAGAGGGGGATTTGTTTATTAAAAATACTGCGGTAATAAGTGCCTCACCCCAAAACTTTGTAGAAAGTCCAGAAGATACCAACATGCTCCTCACCATTTCTAACAAAGTCCTATTCATCCTCTCAGCAACTCCATTCTGTTGGGGAGTGTAAGGAGCAGACTTATGTCTCACAATTCCAGATTTAACACATAAATCATCCATGGCATTATTGCAAAATTTCAATCCATTATCAGTTCTAAGATACTTAATCTTTTTACCCATTTGATTTTCAATCAAAGTTTTTCAATTTTTGAACTTTTCAAAAACATCAGATTTGTTTTTAAGCAAAATCACCCACACTTTTCTTGAAAAATCATCAATAATGGACAGAAAATACACATTGCCAGCTTGCGTTGGCTCACTAGAAGGCCCCCACACATCAGCATGCAGGTACTCAAGTATATCACCACACGAAGAAGTCTTAGGGTATGGGAAAACAGGAAATTTCACCTTCGCATGTTTGCCTTGCACACAAGAATCACAGAAAAGAATGCATGTAAGCTTATCATTACTAAAAGAACCAGCTTTATGCAATATTTCAAGATCTTTTCCACTCATGTGACCTAACCTACCATGCCAAATATTTGTTTTATCCTCTTTAACAGCGTTAGCAGACATAACAACATATTTAGCACAACAAACATACAGGTTATTCCTTTTTCAGCATTAAAGATGGGCACAGAACCCTTTACAATAGATATGCAACCCTTTCCCCACCTACCCTCAAGCCCCTCATCTTCAAGTGCAGCACAAGAAATTAAGTTGTTAAACAAATCAGGCACATGTCGCACATTTTTCAAAGTGAACACAGAATCATCTTCAAAACGCAAGCAAATATCACCAACACCAAGCACATCACATCTTTTTTCATTAGTCATAGACACAGATCCTTGAGAAACATTTTTATATGAAGAGAAAAGATGTTTAAAAGGTGTCATATGAAATGTGCAGCCAGAATCCACAAGCCATTCACTATCACACAGAGATGAATGCACAGAATTCACACAACTATCAGAAATAGCAAACACATCACCATAATTCACAGATTAAGAGGCAACATTAGCATGATCATTAGAATTATTCCTCTTAGAATGAGGACACTTGTTCGCAAACTGTCCCCTTTCATGGCAATTAAAGCATTTATTCTTTTTCTTGTTCCCATTCTGATTATTCTGGGATTTCACATCAGAATTTTTGTCCTTGTTTTTATTCTTGTTCTTGTTCTTGTACTTGTTACGATTGTTAGGTTTCCCCTTAACATGCATAACCTCTCAGAATTCTTAAAACCCCCATTTTGTTTTTAATCATGCTCTTTGCTTTTTAAGGCATTTACCACAATATCAAGAGTAACGTCATCATGACCATACTTTATAGCAGACTTGACATCACTGTAAGAATCAGGTATATCATTTAAAAGAATAATAGGAGTGTATTCATCAATATGCTTGTCACCAGTTAGCTTAATATCTTGAATCAACTTCGTGAACACATCCAAATTTTCTTCAACATCTTTGTTTACATCAAGTTTAAAATGAATGATTTTTTCAAGAAGAAATATTTTACTCGGCAAAGATGTTTCAGTATACAGCTTATAGATTTTCCCACAAAACTTTTATGGACTCATGCACACCAACTTTTATAAGCACAAGATCAGAAAGATTCAAGATAATCGCAGACAAAGCAAGCTCATTCATCTCAGCCTTTTTAGCAGGTGTATCATCCATATCATACGAGTGATCTACAGCTTTGAATACCCTTTGTTGAATGAGTGTGCACTTCATTTTCTATTTCCAGATACTGAAGTCTCGCTTACCATCAAACGGTGCTTGTCCAAACAAAGACGAAGCCATGGGTATTTAAAGTTGAGTAGAACACACTTTGAACAGAAAAAATATAGAATTACAGAGCAACAATCTGTCACACACCAGGTTGGCACTACTCTAATCACACACAAAGAGAGAAACGTAGCAGTATAACACACAAGGACAGATTTTTAGCAGCGGAAATTCAAAGACTAAGATGATAATTTCACAAAAGAAACAAACAAGAACAGTAATAAGAGGGCCAGCCGCCTCAGGGCATCAGACAAGAAAAAATAAACAAGAAAGGCTCAAGCTATTTCACCAGAGCGGTGTCTCCGATGAGAACACCGTACCACCTCTACGAGCCACCAGCCCGTTACTTAACAGGGGCGAATCCCTCGTAGTCTTGTTCACGTAGTAAACATGAATGGGGCAGCCTCCACACTAAGTTTCAACCTACACACAAAGTGAATGAACAATCTAAAAATTTTCAGAAAAAGAACGGTCCAAAAAATAACAAAACAAATCTGAAATTTTTTGAAAATAATTTAAAAAAAGAGGAGAGACACTTCCCTTCCACAAATGTAGAGGTCATTCTGACCGGAACACTAACGCCGACGGTCAGCTCCGGCGGCCAACGGCGGTGGTCGGCGGCAGGAGGACAGGCGGTCAGTAGTCAGACGCGTTCAACAAGGGTAGCCAGAAGTGGTGGCTCCCGGCGTCAGATCCAGCAGCGGCGATTGAAAGTGGCGGCGGCGCGCTGCAGAACCAGCGATGGCATTTGGAGTCGCAATTTCGGCCGGGGGATGCTGAGCGCGGATGGATCTGGGCAGCGGCGACAGATTTGGACAGCGGCGGTCTCGAACTGGATAGCGGCAAAACCGATCTGGACAGCAGCGGAACCCTAGCGGCATGACGGGTAGAGGCGGCTGGTGGCACCGATCTGATGAGCGGAGGTACGATCTGATCGGGCTAAGTAGATCTGCAACGATCACGTTCAGATCATGGCTCAGCGGTGGTGGCACGGTCAGATCCGGAAGGATCGGAGCAGATCGACGGTGGCACGGCTTTGTGATCCTGCGGACAGGTTGGAGGCGTACGGCGGTTCCAATCTGATGTTGGCGAGCAGCGTCACATCCCTTCAGGTCGCGATTCTGGTGGAGGAGCCCTAGCACCGGCGCGGTCACAATTCTGGCGAGGAAATCCGACGGTGACCGGACGGCGGCAATCTCCCACCAGCGGCTGACGGTCAGCAGCTTTGGGAGACGGACGGACAACAAAACCTGCTCTGATACCACTATTAGACAGATGCGGTCGTCATCGTCGTCCGTGTTCGTCGTCTATGCCAGAGAAGGTGGTCGAGGGATGAACTCCACAGTGCTCAGTTTCTCGTTGAACTCACACAAGAATTCAAATCCACGTTCTACCCATTAGGATCACAAATGGGTGATTAAATGAGATCAAAAGTGTAAGGCTATGGGTCCTCTTCCAATTAATTGGAATGGACCCAATACTTAGGATTGAAGACCAACATTTGGGCCATAACCCAAAGGGCCCAACACGCCATCCGCCATCTTCATTTCGATCTGCCGTCCTCCACTGTCTGTTGTTTTCGATTTGCCATTAGACGTCAATCACGTACAACACCACTGCGAGAATTGAAAAAAATGAAAACCTATATTTTGGACCGATCCCGGCTCTAGTTACTTGTTGAACCGGTTGTGCGGCCGGTCCGAGATTCCAACATCACTGGTTAAAATTATCATCTCATATAGTATTGTAAAAATTTATGAGAAATTATTATGAATTAAACTTCTCATTAGTAATATTCTTCACCAATAAATGCAATAATTATTAAACTTTGGCATCTAAAAGAATCTTGACCAATTATGATGTGAAAAATTACATTACAACTTTAAATGTGTGTAATTTTTAATGAACTTTCAATTGTAGAAACTGAAACCAGACAACTTAGATGAAGATATAAGAAAAATGAAGGACAAAAAGGTGTAGACCTTTATTCGATGAAGAGCGAGTAGTGGTTCTGTAATTCCTATGGAGGGTAAGAAATGGATAAAGAGAACGTTTGTGTACTGATGTCTTGATAGAGATGAATACTTTGATAAATCTTAGGTTTAGGATTTGAGATAGTGTAAAAAGGAAGTACGACAGGCAAAAATCTTTTATAAACACGTTATGATTTCTCTTTTACTGACGTTGAGTGGGTACGTGGTTGAGAGAAATCAGGGGATGCAACAAGATTATAGGTGACGTGATCACACTTGAGATAATAAGATTTGAAATGATTTTGAAATTGGTAACCAGGGCATGTGAATATAATAATAATAATAATAATAAATAAATAAATGGACTTTTATCAATTTAAGGCCCGAATTATAGGTAAACTATCAATTAGGGGCCTGAATTATTTTTTCTATCAATCCAAGGACTGAAATATGTAAAACTATCAATTCAAGGCCTGAATTTGTCAAATATTATCACCTATTTTATCAATAGGGCCTAAGTTCAGGTCCTAAATTGATAGTTTTACATAATTCAGGCCCCTGATAGATTACCTATTTTTTAGGCCCTGTATTGATAAAATTCCATAAATAAACTATGAATATTTAAATAAATATTTCTATACATATACATCTAAGTTTATATGTATATAAGAAGATATGCCGGCTGTTACAGCTGGTCTTGGTTTCTTGGCTTTTACAGAAGTTCAGCACTAATACTTAAGATATCTCTCGTCTTTCAAGTTTTTTTTCTTCTCATTTTGCATTTGCTATTTCAGGTGGAAACAATTCTCCAGATTTTAGGGTCAGTTGCTCTTTAGTTATTTGCTAGCAAGGATCTCCTGTTTGCAGAGGTTCTTTCCTTTCTTAAGTCGTCGTTTTAGTTTTGTAAATTAGATGCATTCTTGTATTTTCATCATAGTGATAAATTAGAAATAATCTATTGCCAAGTGCTTTTGCATGATATTAAACTTATCTTCTACTTGTTGGAAAAGTCCATATTTTGTCTAAGCCTTTATTTAGGTGCTTGTCAAGTTGTCAACACAAAAAAAATCACATTTTCTCTATTCTTAGAACTTTACTTAAGAACTGAAACTTTGAATATGACTCTGCAGTCTTATGAAATAACTCTGAATTCATGGAACTTTGAAAATGAAACATGCTGAAATATATTTTGTAGGAATATGCAAAAATATAACGCGACAGCATATGTGGGGGGATGAAGATATTGGTTATAACAGTGGGTAGATGCCATGCAGGCTGAAAATAGAAACTTAGTCAGCTAATGCAAGTAACAAACATAAAATTTGGTATGATTTTTTGAAAACCCATCAGAATTAATTTACTAAATGAATATAGGTGTATTACATGTGCTCTTTGATTTAACAGTAAAAATTGTGGCAAACTTTGATTTCAAATTATTTAATTTATCTGGTTTAATTATAAACTTGATCAAATATTTTTTAAGTTTCAAGTTTATAAATGTAAATGTGTTTGCATTGGGTAAATCATTTTGTAGTTCTTTTTCTTGGTTGTTGTGTTTGATTTGTATGGCCAAGTGCATTAAAACTTTATGTAGTTGTACTAAGTATTTAAATAGAAATGATGTTCTTTTTTCTGGTTTCATGCCATCTGCTCTGGCCGTTTTTTTCCTTCAGTTTGTTGTTTCCCTTATTGGGAATACTTTTACTGCTTTTTAGCAGATTTTTCAAAAGTAGCCAACCCCTCAAGCAGCCTGCTGCTGTGTTTGGTCGGTTGCCTTCATGTTTTGGTGGTCCCCACCCTCTTTTCATTTACTTTGCTCATGGCTACTTCTCATTTCCTTTACTCATTTGTTAGCCACTTTGCTAATACTACTCAGCAACGTTCCATTCTGCCTTTCTTCACGCAAGATTTTTATAAGCGTTGGCCAATTTTCTCTTGGCTTCATGAAGTCTCTTGTCTTTCTTGCTTAGTCATGATTTATTTCTAGAGTCTTGCATTGATTCTAAACAGCCATCCATCAAGCCATTTTTGGCTACCCACACAAATGCAAAAGGGCCATATTGCCACATACTTTTTTCATGCATTATAACAAGAGACTAGAGTATTATTCGTTTCAACTTTGCTAGTCTCTTTTATGCAGCTCGTTTCGAGCTCTTCCGCTTACTTAAATGCATACGGATCCTATTGCCACATCCAATTCCATGCATCATCAAAATAGATTATAGTAGCTTAGATGATCATCTTGTATTTGCTAGTCTCCTTTTGGAAGCTCATTGCGAGCCATCATCCGATCTTTGATCTTGTTTATAGCCAAGACTTACATGACTTTGTGCAGTTTGCTTACAAAGGGGGAGTAGGACTACAAACTCCATCGCGGTACCCTTTTTCATATGGCTTCTTGCCTATCTAAACCCATTGCTGATCACGAAGCCTGGGATCAGCCCTTGCTGTTTTGCTCCTTGCCACAGGATCATTGTTAGTTACAGTCCATTTTCATGCCAATGATCTTGGATATTCTCTTGGTTATAATCGAGTCTGATTGTATAAGCCAATTTTTTGGCTCTTTTGATGGACTATTTAATCATGTCTACTTCTGTCTCTCAGAGCCACCTGTTCAGGCTCTTTTTGCAAGCCACTTGTTTGAATTTTTATTTGTCGTTGTTCCCCTTCACTCTTTCTCTTTGTCCCCCTTCTTATTTTCATTTACCTTTTTAATATTATTGCATAGTTTAATAATAATAATAAACGATGTGAAAGGTATTACAATTAAAATACTAACATCTACTCTGCCATATGACAATCAAAAAGGAAAAGTTTGATGAAACATAAGCTTTCATAACAAAATAGGTGCAATATTCATATATTCTTAAAAAGACAAACTATTCAGCTTCAACTTTAATAAAAAGTCTTCTTCTTGGTGGCTTCTATTGATGAAAACTCATCAGCGAGTTTTCTTTTAAGAGTTGAGTTTCCTTGTCAAACTTTTTTTTTTTAGTGGAGTTCCAACATCATCAATCGAGAACACTTGAAGTGATTTAAAGTTAAAATCTACAAAAAAAATACTACTTTTTGTAATGAATCTAACTAATATGCACTTTATATGCATAATAATGAACAATTTACCTTATCAAACTCTGCGTCATCCATTTTTGAATAATTGTTTGAAGCTAAACCCTGTTGAAACTACTTAAATTTAGTTTAACAACAACATAAATTATGAATAATCTACTATTAATGAATGAGACTACCTGACTTGCAGTTGATTTGGTAGAAAACATGGATAAAAGTATAGGGTCTCTTGTCAATTTCTTCATTGTGTAAAGGCCATCATAGTCAATCACTTGATCAGGCTTTACTTGAACCTTGAAAAATATTTTTTGCCCAAACATGACATTAAATGCATCAGGAAATGATCTGGGCTCTTCATGCTCACTCTCTATTGTTTCTTTCACGGATTTTCCTATCAACTCCATACATTCTTTATCCCTTGTTGAGCCTTTTTTAACACACAATTAATCCCCAAGTATGAAGAATATTATTGTAACTAAGATAAGAGACCAAGTTATATTATTGAACCCAAAGGATGGATTATTATAAATTTAATTATTATCTAAATTAATTAAAACTATGGCTTGTCAATAAAGTTTGTGGAATAATTAATTAACTACTAAACAAATAATTAAAGTAGCAAATAAAGTAGATAAACAGTAGAGAATTAATGAAAGTGATTAAGTGAGAGAATATTGAGCTCTAGTACTCATTAATATCCCTTTCATATACACTGTCCGACTATGCCTTGTGGATTATGAACGCATCACTAAACCATGCATATATACTCTGTAAACACGTGTATAACACGTGTGAATATCCTTGGAGCAAGAGTTATAATTTCAGCCCCCTTTCTAGGTACTATCAGCATCAATTATTTCCTGTGTACTTAGTACCCTAACCCGATATGATCTTCCTTTCTAAGTACTATAAAATTACTCTCTTTATCCTACTTATTAACCCGAATTAGATTCAATTAACATGTATTTATATATGATAGTTTTAATGAAGCTTCAGAGTCCCCTCACTTAGAATCATAACATGGAAAAATGTTCAGCAGTAAACGCGCTCAATCAACAACCAAAATATATATTCAGACTCTATATAACAGTTGAAGATGCAATAAAGACAGTGAATATGGATTAAAAACGCATAGTCATATATAAAATAAACCACAAATAGTGTTGTACGGAGTATGCATACGAAAGTTCAATTAACTCGTAAAAGCTTCATAAACCCTAAAACTATCGAAGCAGTTCTAGCCCTTGATGTTGCAAAGAACAATCATGGTGATTGGATAGATCTTACCCATAGTCTGAAAAATTACAAGATAAATTAAGAAACGAATAAGACCCTAGATGTGGAAGTAGTCGCGTCTCGCTTCGTCTTGAATCTTCACTTGGTTCTCTACTTGATTCGATAGACGAACTCTCTCTACAGCTCCTCCGAATGGATTTAGGATTTGTATGTGATGTAGGATGGATGTGGTATCTAACTCTCTTCTCTTGAATATCAATAATGTTTTTTTCATACTTGAGACTCTTCCAATGGACATTTTCTGGGCTTTTTTGATGAAAATACACAGATAGACGTACTTGGGTATAAAAATGTACGGAACAAGAAATTCACAACAGTGTTCGACCAAAATAGTTCTGGTCGATCAACTTGCCCTTGGTCGACCGGTGGTCGAACAGACCACCTGTGAACTGAATCCGCCTTCTGCTTGTTGTTCGAGAATTGTTTGACCAACCTAACTTTGGTCGAACGGGACCTCTGTATGCCAAAAAGACCTCCACACACCGTTAGACCGTTGTTCGAACACAATGGTCTTGGTCGAACAACTCCTTATTTGGTCGAATGGGACCTCGAAACTTGTGTCTTCCAATTTTGAACACTTCTAGCCTATTGTCCTGCAAAATTATGCTCAAACAACCTCAGCAGCATCTGATTCATATCTTTTCCATACATATCCCGATTTGGCTCGATTTAAGATCAAATCGTACTCAACTTTTGCATAAATCAATGCTCAAATTACGTGAATTTTCACTCTCAATGTCCCACAGTTGAAAAATAGTATTGTCGTTGTCATCTTATACACAAACCTAGAGATTATACCTGTGGTATATAATAATTTGGTTTAAATGTTATTTACATAGATTGATATTCTTGTTCAAGAAAAAAATAAAAAGATAACACATTGTTTCAATTAGATCAAAACGGTCACAATTCGAAAAATAAAAAATTTGCCCTACTTTTGCCACTTTACGTGGGCATAACTGGTATGAGCTATACCACCAGTTTCCTATAGTTTGGATAGAAACTATTTTTCCCAAAATCTAATAACTCCTCACCTGTAATAAAAAAATAGTTAGTAAATATTTTACCTAAAAATGACATAATGTATAAATGTGCAAGGCTAACAATTTTAGTGGTTGTGATGTCTTGAATATTGTATCGTTTAAAATCTTCCTTGAAGAATTCTTCTGTAATTGTGTTTGTGGAAGAAATTAAAATAGAACTCAAACTAGGCATTGAAATTGGATTTTTGCTTATCCTGCATGTTGGAAAGCCAAAAAACTTAGTTTAATGATTTATAAAATTATTGCTATTGCATAAATTTATCCTTAACTCAAACTAAAAGTCACCTTTGTCTGAATTCTGCTACTTCATTGCACTCCACATTATATCCAATTTTTGTAGAGTAAAATGTTGAACTAATTGGCACTTGTTCTAGGAGTAAAAAAAAAATTTAATATATGAAACAGTATTGCAATATGATAACTGGGACATTTTTCATTAAAGGGATGAAATAATACTGTCATATATTTTTCCTGAAAAATTGTAGTATGATAATTGGAGCATTATCTCCTCCTCTTGCCATATAGTCCATCATTTCATCAGCGTATTCTCTCCATAGTGTACATGGCACATTGCATTTCTTGTAAGAAAAAAATACAATAAAGTTGTGAAATGTAACAGAAATTAATATGAAAACAATAGTATTGTCATATTTCAATTTACTAAGCATCTTCAAGCATGAATTCCAGTAGTCTTTTCTCTGCATCCTTGTATTTCCTTTGTTTTTGTGGGGCAGAAATATTATTCATAACACCAATAACATTAGCAATATAAGAAAATCAAGATCACATGTTTTTTGTTATTTAAAAAAGCTTAGGAAATAAATGTTCAACGTAAGTTTGATTACCAATTATTTTTGTGTCATTCAGTTTCTCCACATTGGACAAATCCTGGAAACTTCAAAACTGGTATAGTTTTGATGGAAAATTGTCATCAACAACCTCAATCCCTCTTGTTTCATTGATGAAAAATATAAGTTTTCTGGTTGTTGTAGTCCTATAAACTTGTTTGTTCATTGTGACAACTAAATTTTAATAGCATACAATTTTCCCTCTGTTAATACTTGGTTGTAGCGATCTATGAAGTTTGATTTGATTGTTGCATGAATATTTTCCCTTTGTTAAAAAGTTAAATAGTTTTAATAATGCCTACAAACATAGTGAAATAAGTGTGTATAGATAATCGAAAGCATACCTCATCAAATAAACATTTCATTGTTTCACTAAATCTTCTATTGCCAAATGCAAGAACACGATACTTATGGATCAGGCGTAACTTCATTCTCATTCATTCTTGGAAGAATTTTTATTCTTGACCAACTTGAAGAGTAGTGCCATTGTGGTTCTTGTGATTGTGAATTATGTGTATTAAATATATATTTATTAGTAAAGCATTAAAAAAATATTAACAAAGAATAACACATGAAGTAATGGAGCAGGAAATTGAAGGCATTTTTTTTTCATAATAATAATACTTCAACAAAGAACTAACCCTAAATTCTAACTACCTGAAGGTTTATAAATCAACAGGGTGTGTGTATATTTTTGTAGGAAACTGAAACATTTTTTTTGGCTTTCCAAGAATTTGAATTTTAAATTGTTTAATCAAGTCTAAAAAATGGAAAAATTTTCTGCTATCTAAAATTATAATTAGTGTTTTCTATTTTCTTTAGGGTTAGGGTTTAAAGACCCTTCAAATTTCATTAAGAAGTTCTAAATGGGTTTCCTGTAATGTGCTAACTGAAATTTTCATTCTTGGTCTTTTTGTATTCTTCATTTCTAGGGTCAAAATTAAATTATATAATTTTTAAAAGTTGTAAATTGAGTGTGCAGATGAAAAGATTTAAAAAACATAAAAATTTTAAAATAAAAGCGGATCTTTTTAATATTAGACCATTTCTTGTGTTTAATAGGTCGGCTTGTGTAACTATAATAATTTGACTATTTTATAGAATTTAAGTTGGCTAAGTGAAATCAGAAAAAAAAAGATTTGCTAAAGAAAAAAAAATCTTGAGTTGGCTATTGGCAGTGCATTTATGGACGAAATACAAAAAGAAATAAAAAATTGATTCCTATGTTTTGTGTGGCAATGATTTGCCAAAGAAAAAATATATTCTTATATGGACTATTGGCAGTGCATTTACGGATGAAAAAAAAAAGAAACAAAAAAGTGATTCCTATGTGGTATGTGCCGGGGACGGGGAATGCATTCTGTAACAACCTAATATATATATATATATATATATATATATATATATATATGCATATAATTATAATATTTGGTTATAAGTATAAATATTTTAATTGATTATATTATTATTAGTAATTTTAAAATTTGAATTTTCACTCCACTCCTAAGTTATCTGATATCGCTATCTCCATGATCCCCCAAATATTGGAACCTCTTTCCTCCTATCTCATTCATAAATATGACGGTAGAAATCTCACAGATAGTTATTAATATTTAGGAAAATAAAGATTTTTCTTTCGTTGCCTGTGGGAGGTCTACAATCGGTATTTTTCATCATTCACTTTTTATTATCAGTTTGCAATAACTATAATTTTCCTTCCAATTGTTCTCAATGTCTTCCGTTTAAGAACACTTTATTTTTATTATAGAATTTAGAATTCTATTCTGAGGAGATGCAGCGTATACCCTTATTAATCTTCTAATTAAATTATTAACTTGCATTAGTTTTCTGCAAGGAAGTCAGAATTAATAATCCTTGAGTCATGTTGAATTTTAATGCTTATCTATTTACTTATTTAATTCCTTTTTTCCTCTGATCTCTTATTTCCATTCAAAGATTTTAACAAAGTTTCAAATCCAACTCATTATGCAAATTTCATACCTTATATGAGTACATACGTTGTTGCGTTTATTCTTTTAAATTACCATAAATTTATAAATAATCATAGTATCTTGTATTACAAAACATCCCATTGGTTATACGCATACCATAGTAGGCATGGGTTGTCAATTTAGTTAGTCTAAAAACAAGTTTAAGTTATTTCTTTAGAGGTTTATTTGCTAATACAGTCAATCCATTTATTAATATTCCCATTAATAGTTTACCCACGCAACATGCTAAATTTTCTTACATCTATATTTTAAAGCAAGCTATTTTCAAGAGATAGTATTGTATAATTTCCACTTAGTTATCTACTTAATACAGGATTACATATTAGGAATATTTAGAAATAAGTTTCAATTATTCTTATGTTAACAGGCGAAGAGTAGTTCGTGCTACTTTAGTATTTTAAAGTATCGAGGTGAGGGATTTCTTACTTATTTCCACTTAATGTTATATGTAATGATTTTAAGTTTCATGTATTATTGAAAATCGTATTTATGAAATTATGAGACATGAAAAAAATAGGTCTTCTGGACCTTTATAAAGGAGGGGGTCTTATGTACCTTGGTCTTCTGGACCGTAATAAAGGAGGAGGTCTTACATACCTTGATCTTCTGGACCGTAATAAAAGAGGAGGTCTTAGGGATCTTTATAAAGGAGGATGTTTTATAAACCTTATAAAAGATAGAGGTCTTAGGGACCATTATAAAGGAGGAGGTCTTATGACCTATATGAATAAGGAAAGTATTATATCAATTATGCAATTGAGGTATTAAGTAAACAGTTCAATTTTATTATGTTACTTAATTATTGTTACATGTAATGTTTGGTTTTTATAAGTGGTTCTTCACTGAGCTGTGGTTTGCTCATCCCTTTATCTCTCTCATTTTCAGATTAAGGAGCTGGCGTGGTAGGATTTGAGGATGCTTAGCAACATTATAAACTCTTAAAAACTTTAATGTTATTTTCAAATTTCAAAATCATGTTGAACTTATGCGTTCATTTCCATGTTTGTGTTTGGATTTTTAGTAACCAAATGAAGTGAGATCTTTTTATTTTACTAAATTTTATTTCCTTTACGCTTCCGCTAAATATATTTACTCTCTTTAATAAATTAAGGTATTCTGAATAAGGTAAAATTTTACGTTGTGACACATTCGATCTAGAATTATTAATTGAAAAAAAAATAAGTATTTTTTTATAGATAATAAAAGATTTGGACATGTATTTCTATACTCCCCTCCGACCTACTGAGAGGTCACCGTTTGCTTTTGTTCGTAAATTAAGGAATATTATTATTTTATATGTAGTGGGTAATTGTATTAGTGGTGAGTGGTTGGTCATATGTGAGGCTCTTTTACTAAAAGTGGAATATAGAGATTTTTGAATGAGACACTTAATATAGTAAAATAAGGACATTTGGGTGGGATAGAGGGAGTATTCGGTTAGGCATTTGGGTGAAAAAATGGGTTGATTTATTTATGGCATATTTTTTTTTACTTTTATATGACACACACACACACACACACACACACACACACACATATATATATATATATATATATATATATATATATATATATATATATATATATATATATATATGCCATAATTTAAAATAACTTGATCCAGTTTCAAAATGTAATTATAATTAATTAATTGATAGTTTAACAATTAATTAAATTATTTAGGAATATAATTATTCAGACACAATTTAAATTAAAATATAATTAGATAATGATTAATAAAATTTAATTATTAATTATGATGAATTAAATACTAGAGATACTCTCTTGTGAAATGGGTATGAAACGGGTCGACCAATCACTAAAGTATACTTATTGTGTAGATAAAGTATGCTAATTTGTAGTTAAAATATGTTAATAATAAATCATATTATAACACGCTGAAACCATACCTTAATGCATAATCAAGCATACTTTAGAAAACATACTTTAACAACTATTAAACATACTTTATCTATATAATAAACATACTTTAGTAATGGGTCGACCCGTCTCACAAGAAACTTTGTCTTAAATACTAATGCTCAATATAAATTATTAATATATATTTGTTCTTTTTTTTCAAACTTCATAATTTTATTTTTTTTCTTTTAAATCAACATCATATTAAGTATTTATTAAATTTAAATAATTTAGTATTTAATTTTCTAATTGATAATTAATTTATATTTTATTAATTAAATCAAGTTAATACATCATATTTAATTTTAAATATTTAAATTGAATTATAAAAGGGTTTATTACTAGATACAAGTATATATAATTGAATTAATACAAAATACATTGACTTTAAAAAATTGCTCTTAAATACAAATTATATTTTCTATTACCAAAACTACCCTTGTTAATGCTAATGTGCAAAATATATTTAAAGGAATGTTACAATTATCATAAAATATCTCCTTAATTTCTCTCAACTATTTGGACATGCACACACAGTTCAAAACCCCGTTTAGTGAATGCACACCCAATCAAAATACATTCACCGTTCCATGGAAATTAGAGTCATTGCTGCTTTTGATCAATGCCCATTGGAGTGAAATTGATAACATTCTTCTAATTTTATTTTTTTCTATGTCGAAGCAATTAGATCTATATATTAAATAAATTATTGAACATTGGTGTATAGTTCATTAAAATAGTAACAAGATTCGTGATCCAAGAAAAATAGAGAAGGGCTGAGGCGGCGGCGAATATTCATGATTGTCAAGTACGCCGATGTGCAATGCATATATATATATATATATATATATATATATATATATATATATATATATATATATATATATAGAGAGAGAGAGAGAGAGAGAGAGTTTGAAATGGCTTATTATTTTACATTCAGTATACATTTGTGTACACTAGTGTGTATTTCATATTTTATGCAAAAAATCATGTTCCATTAACATTTGAAATTTGTTCAGCCACAAAAGATGAAACTGTACATCAATGTTTAATATAAGTAAAAAGAGCTGGATCGGAAAAGTTATAAGAGAATCTTATAATATTAGGCGAGCTACAAGAAGTACTATGATACATTAATGTGCAATACATGAACTACAAAATTCATTTAACATACTCTGTTCGTCCCGCAATAATAGTTACTTTTACTTTTTGCATGAGAATCAAGGAATATAACATTTTAATGTGCAGTGAGGTGAGAGAAATAATATTTTAATATAAAATGGGTAGTTGTATTAGTGTTGTGTGTGGGCGTCATAGAGATATACTCCCTAGCTCCGTCTATTCGAAAGGTACTCATTTATTTTTACACGTGGATAAATGAGTATTATTATTTTATATATAAAATGGGTGATAGGCGTATTTTGTACACTCCAATTTAATCCTCAAGTATAAGGATGTCAATTGTAGCGACAAGTACCCAAGTTAAATTATCGATCCCACTGAGACAGTTAATTATTTATTTATTCTAAATTACTATTCAAGTAGAATTATGTAACCAATTTTCAGGGATTGAATTTAATTATTACCTAAAGTACTGAAATTATAAATAATTCAATAAATAAAAGCAAAGATGAATAATTCGAGAGTGAATTAAGAGAATAATAACATCTCTAAGGGTATCAGGTATAGTACAATTGATTTGGTTTCCTAGACGTTCAATTGTTCATTCATGCTATATTAATAGAAATACATCACTCGACTCTATTAACCCATCAGATATGATTCAATTTCAAGCTAATAGTATAATCCGATTAATAATAAAAGATGCGTGAGTAATTTTGAACCCATTCCTAGATACTAATAATGCAAACTTCAAAAACCTTCGGATGATCAATTTGACTAACAAATATTCTCTGAAAGTACTACTCAATCTTATTCACTTCCTACTTGAGTCCTTAATTGAATTGTTCCACTAAGAAAATCAAGTACCTAATTTACTAGCTCTTGAAATTATCGTGTTTACGGAAAAACTACTATAATTCCTAGCAAATAGACAATATGAATTATGTATGCACACAAGCTAACACAATATGCCAAGCATCACGGGCAATAATAATGGAATATTACGAAGACGTTACAAAACATATAAAAAAAGTCTGAATTAATCCAATAATAAGAATATCAGTAGCATGAATTCACAATAATAGTCTAGTTTCCAAATCAATTACCCTAACCTTCAATCCCTAGAACTGTAAAAAGGGTTTTAGCCCATGAGATTACACACAACCCTCATGGCTAAGAATTCCATACCAAAATCACAACAAAGAAAGAATAAAGAGAAAGATACAAAACCCTAGTATTAGCGTGACTTGTATTTCCTTCTCGTCTCTCCAATTGATTGTTCTCTCTCAACCGCACTTGAATCTCCTTCCGGACCGATGGAAGAATAGGATGAAGGTAGTGGAATGTGTGACTAAAGATGGAAGTGTGCGATGGTGTTCGCGAGTTCGCGATGCTCACGGTTGGCATTCTGTTCTGATCTTTATTTCTTTCTGCTTTCAGCTTCTCGCGTGAACAGGGCATGTCGAATTGGGCATGGAAATTAGGTATAATAGCAATTCCATATGGGCCCAACTAAGTTGCCAATTAAAATCATATTTCAATTCTCTGCAATGGCTACATGAAAGCCTTTCTCCTCCATGAATGATAATTGGGCCCACCAATAATTAAATTAGACACCACATCACGTGAATTCATTTCCAATTCTTGAATGCACAATACACTAACATGATCACTCAAAATTCCAATTCCTCCCATGATGACGTGGAGGGCCGTAATTTAATAGGCCCCATACATGATTTAATTCATAAATTGAATTACTAAAGTGTTAAGCCTCATTAGCGACATCACTCATTTCTCTTTTTCAGTAAAATTATCCATTTCACCTCAAAATATACCTAAAATCTGCAAAATTTCAATAATACCCATGAAGTTATAAAAAATATAAAATTAAATAATAAACTCCACAAATAAAACTAAAATTATGCAATAATCATATGAAAACGGTCTATGAAAAGGGCAAATTATCGTGCTAAACAGTGGGTAGTTGTATTAGTAGTGAGTAATTGGTATGTATGGGACCCTTTTATTAAAAAGGAAAAATGAATACCTTAAGAGTGGACGACCAAAATGGCAAAATGGATATCTTATTAGCGGACGCAGGGAGTATTAATTATTTTGTGAGAGTCTCACCTATCAAAAAGAGAAATATAACTATTAAGACTAATAGATGGTGTATTGTTAAAGAGTAAAAGAAAATAAGAGGAGGGGGTGGGAGAACAGAAAAGTAAAGATGTTTAATAATCTGATAAAATCAGTGAAAAAGGCAAAAACAAGCGGCTGCAAAAAAGGTCAAAACAGGCGACCCATGAATAAATCTATTCAATATCATCTAGTTCTTCTCGCATCTGCTTAAACACTGAAATATTCATAAGCTCATGCTTATTCACCTTTGGAGTATTGAGCTTTGCTTGTAGAAGAGTATTGGGCTTAGTTGTTAGTTGATAGGAATTCTTCTTAGGCCTAGCTCATTTCTTATGCTTGAAAATACTTAGTAGCATTGGAAACCCATCCAATTCTCCCCCGGTGGTGAGATCAGTGTAGTCCGAAAATCTAAGTTGAGTATCCACATGAACGACTCCAGGATTAATAATGGTTGTAGATTCAGTAATAGGTGAAATACGTAGGTTAGAAAGACTTGAACTCAATGCCCCAACTGGAGAGGTCCTAGTAGCAGAATGGTCATCCATGTAATGATGGTCGTGAACCTCCTCATAATCCTAAAAAACTGGTGTCGTAGAAGAAACCATCTTAAAGTTCAACGAATGCGGCACCGGGGTTGTAAGAATTTCCATGACTGAGTTTATAAACTCTGGAGAAGCAGCAATGGGTTAATTAGCATTAGCAAAAATATTTTGATTAGTCGTAGCTTCATCCTCAACATAGGAAGCATCGTCATTCAGTGCACTAAACTTGTTTGAGAGCGGAATAACTGAAGACAATTTATTGGAAGCTAGGATACATAAGACTTCAATGATTGTATCAGAGGAAGCAGTAAGGTCAGTCAGCTGAGCCTTTCTCGTATTTGTAGATACCCAGTCGGGAGAGAGACTCACAGAAGGCGGAGCTAATTTCGGTGACACTGGGTTCAGAGTAGGTATTTGGGTACGGAAGTGAGGTTCAAAAATAGTATCAACAAATTGACGATCTGCAAAATCCTCCATGGTAGATTGTGACATATGACCTATTATAGTGTTATGAGGAGGAGCAGTCTTAGAATCTGGAATCACATCACATCCTGTACAGTA
Source organism: Pogostemon cablin (assembly GCA_023678885.1). Taxonomy (NCBI): domain Eukaryota; kingdom Viridiplantae; phylum Streptophyta; class Magnoliopsida; order Lamiales; family Lamiaceae; genus Pogostemon; species Pogostemon cablin. Next base: position 14,251,277 of record CM042993.1, read on the forward strand.
GGCTCCAGCAACAACAGGTTCTTTAACTATCCAATGTTTGGCAACATCATCTCTAGATGTACGTTTCTCATTGCAATTCTCATCACCATCAACATTATTTCTAGCTGTACGTTTCTTATTGCAATTCTCATCAGAATGACCAAGTACATGACATGAATTAGAAAAGGCTTGAATGTTTTCAAAACTAAGAGATATAGTGAAAATCGGCCCAGCAATATCCAAATTGAGATGATCAATTAAGCTATGTTGCAAATCAATGACAACCATAACCCGAGCAACATGGCCTAAGGAGCAATTGACAGCCCTCTTATCTACACAAATCAGAGTTCCAACAACTGCAGCAACAGACATAATAATTCTCTCAGTCCAGAGCTCAAAGGGGAGCTCAAAAATATGCATCCAAACCGAAATAATAGAGGACTTGATTGTGTAAGGATTGAATCCCGGTGCCATTTTTGCACCCTGATTTTCCCAGCATTGAAGTTGAACAAGCGAGTCTTCAAAAGGAAGGCCCTCTTTTAAGAATCATCAACCAACAAATTAAAGAAACCCTATCCAAGGGGAATTATACAAACTGCCGATAAATTCCATAAGTTTTTCAAATATAGAGACAAATGAGAATTTGAAATCAGCTTTTGACCATGATTTAGGAGGACATGAATAGTAAGGAACGGTGCACAAACTTGAACACCACCTTGTAGTAAGAAAGATCAATAGGGATGACAACATTTTCACCCAATTGCGAGCAAGGGAAGAGCAGTATGATGAGAGTGAAAATAAGTATGTTTTACTGTCAAATTTAACACCTTTTTTATGGGAATTGTTGTCATATATTAGCGCAGGTGTCTTATATTCGATATATGTTAGAAAAAGGTACGTTTGAGGTATTTTATTGTATTTTAGGTGGAAAAAGGATCAAAAGTGCAAAGTTGGAGAAAAGGTGTAACTTGTACAAGAATGCTTAAAAATGCACGTCCAACTTGTGTAATTCCTTTTATTTTTTGGAGCTCAAAACTGGAAGTGTGATATATGTTTTGAAATCCACAGAAGAGAGAATCGTTTTGGCATAAGAAACACCTCAATCGGAGTTCAAACGAAAAAATTATGATCAAAATGGTGACTTCGCGCAAGCTGTTTCTACTCAGCACTACTGTGCCACTTTGAATGACTTATTACACCTTCAAAAATTGGAGTTTTTGTAAGTTCATTACATGGATAGAAATCTAAGGAAAAGAGAATCATGTGTGCGCAAGAATAATTCAAATCGGAGATTGGATGTGGAAGTTATGCGCGAAACGGTGAGACTGCATAATGTTGTTCGACCTGTTGGATTGTATACTAAAAGTCTAGCTTTTTGTATGAACAATGTTATAACAATTAATTTGAAATGAGAATCATATGATCAAATGATTGCATCTTATAATTTATTTATACGTTTGATGCAATAGTCCACTTACTTTATACTGTAGATAATATGTTGTGCGACAACACGCGGAAGATCATATTATCGGTTTTCTTATAAAGTATAAATAGATGCTCACAATCGAGATAGACGGGGACTCTCTATCGGGATGGTTGTAGTGTGGTTTGGTATTAGCTTGTCTTGGCTATAGAATCACATTAGTGCACTTGTGTGTATTGAGCAGGACCGCTAGAGATCGTTCGACTTATACTGACTTATAGGAGAACTTGATCTCAGTTATTATGGAAGTTCGTGCTCTTAATCCCTATACAATAATCTCGACACGTAGGGCAGTATGTATTTCTTTGATTCATCAATGGGTGAGATTTACATGTAATTAAATCAACAAACTCGATGAGTTGGGAAGTAGTGCTGTCTCTATGGTGTGCTGTTGATTGTAGAAGGAATTCGTGTCCGTCATAGGTTGATGATGTCCCCTTGAGGAGCTCATAAGGATTATCATGTAAATCCTGCAGGTGGAATTTATTCCGGCATGATAATGAGGTTGAGTGGTACTACTCTTGGATGAGATATTAATTAATTGAGTTGTCAGTAATTTAAATTAATTAATGGACATTATATATCTTAAACATGGGGAGAATAACGGGCTCATAATAAGAAGGAGCCCAAAATGTAATTTTGGGATTGGTACGGTAGTGCAATAATAATATTTTAGTGGAATATATTATTATTATTGGACTTAAGTATAAGCTTTGGGCTAAGCTTGGATACTTAAGCCCAATGGAGGCCCATCCCAATTTCTCCTCCTGGTCCCTGCTGTAGCCCATGTATATAAGTCACCTCAACTTATCTGGAACCCTAATCTAATTGATTATTCACGTGTGATGAGGGTTGAGAGCAGATTGAGGAGGTCTCGTAGATCGTCGCCCACACGACGTCGAGATCGGACTTGGGACATATAGCAGAAGATCAGAAGGTAGTTTGCTGCTGCTGTACGCGACCTTGTGAAATTTGTATAAATTCTTACAGTAATCAGAATTTGATGATCAATATACTGACGGAAAGCCGTCGAAGAGAGGATCGTCTGAACATAAAGATCACTCAATTCCGATATCAGATGAGGAAGTTATGGCCATTCTCGTGGGACTGCGCAGGCTGCCTGCGAGAATTAATCTTCATCAACATACCCTGGTGAACGGTAATCGTTTCTATGATTTATTGCTTCCGCTGTGTTAGAAACGCATGATATTTTAACGGGTCACTTTAACCAAATGATCGAATGCCAACAATTGGTATCAGAGCTTCGGTTTCGTGGTGAAGCGTGACACGTTAGACTAGGGTATATGTGGTTAATTTTTCGAAATTAGGATCGCATGTTTAGGGTTTTGGTTTTACTGCGCAAACCATGAATATCCCTATGTGAAATATACCCTATATCATATCTGTTCGTTGATGGTTGTGTGTGAGAGGATTCGACGAAAACTGTTCGTCAATTTCACATGGAAGGAAGAAATTGAGAGAAAATCCAGCGCAGTGATATTTCAGAGGCAATAACAAGAGTTTCAACCATCGGATCAGGCTGAATTTTGGTCAGCACGTTTGAATTTTGTGGATGTATATTCTGAACGGTGAAGATCGTATTTGGAGCGTTGTGTTGTCGGGAATATGCCGAAAACAGAAGCAGTTTTTTGGGCGATTCTGTTCTGCGCAGTCGAGGGAAAAGAGCTGTTTCTCATAATCTAACCGTTGGATCGACCTGTAATTTGGACAGAATGTTCAAAACTCACAGGCGTAGATTCTGGACGGTGAAGATTGGATTCCCAGGTTCCTAAAGTTGCGAACCCTGAACGACAGTTGGTGTAGTTTGATGTTGCGCGTTGGGCTGAACTTGGTTCCGTGCAAGTAGGCCCTTGGACGAGCGGATTTGCATCAGGTTCGATCGATGCTGCACCAGGTTCGAGCGGATTTGCATCAGGTTCGATTGGTCTGCATCAGGTTCGATCGATGCTGCACCAGGTTCGAGCAGATTTTCATCAGGTTCAATTGGTCTGCATCAGGTTCGATCGATGCTACACCAGGTTCGAGCGGATTTGCATCAGGTTCGATTGGTCTGCATCAGGTTCGATCGATGCTGCACCAGGTTCGAGCAGATTTGTATCAGGTTCGATTGGTCTGCATCAAGTTCGATCGATGCTGCACCAGGTTCGAACGGATTTGCATCAGGTTCGATTGGTCTGCATCAGGTTCGATCGATGCTGCACCAGGTTCGAGTGGATTTGCATCAGGTTCGATTGGTCTGCATCAGGTTCGATCAATGCTGCACCAGGTTCGAGCGGATTCACATCAGGTTCGATTGGTCTGCATCAGGTTTGATCGACTCTGCACCAGGTTCGAGCGGGTTTACATCAAGTTCGACTGGTCTGCATCAGGTTCCATGTGAGTCTTCACAATATGATCGGGCAGGGTGCCAGAGTGGTGGAGCAGGCTGCTGGGAGGTCGATCCCCATCGCAGTTGTCCGCATTCGTGATTGGTGGCGAACAATCGAATTCGCTGTTATATAACTGTTATAATTGATTTATTAATTGATTATTGTTATATATGTATGCATGATTCTCTATGATTTATTGCCTTAAATAGAAGCATGCTAGATTGCGTATTATATTTGGTATATTATATGCATGTATGTTGGAGTGTTGATCAAGTCAACTTATTTTTGGCAATTTATTTCCTTATATATAACTGCTATAATTGTTTTATTGGTCAATTATTGTTATATATTTGGAAGTATGAGCATGCTAGGTTGCATATTTTATTCTGAAATATTATATGCATGTAAAAACCCTCGGTCTTAAATAACTAAGTGGGAGAGGGGATTGGTAATTAATTCTCACGGCCTCCATTATTGGTTTTTAAGTGATGTGAGTAAACTTGCGCGTTGGCAATAGAGCCTTCCTCCCTAACGAATGAGTTTATTCACGGATCACTGGTACAAACTTCTTTAAATAATTATTATTTGTAATGTGATGCATATGGACTTGCGCGTTGGCTATAGTGCCTTCCTCCCTAATGGATGAGCTTATATGCGGTTCACTAGTACAAACTTATATAATTGATGGTTGTAGAAAGTTATCTGAGCGCGTGTGTACTTCTCCAACAGTAAGGCACATAAGCTTGGGCAGCGGACTTGGAATCAAATAATGGTGCACACTTAGATGTAAATAATTAGTATCCTCCCCAACGGAGTCACTGCTATTATTTGCATGGCTAAAGAGGAACCGACTATTAATTATTTTGTCATGAAGTTAGGTTACAAATGAAATTAATGGGTAAAACCTTCTCTTGTAAATGTTCGGGTTTGTAAACGTCCACACTAACGTGGCTTGCAGACTCACGGTGCTTGAGATGTCGGTGAATTTTATTTTTATATTGTTTTGAGGGAATCAATATAAAAGGATAAAATTCGAAGTTTTGATCGGTAAATTAATTTATGATTTTTTGATTTTCAAATGGTTTTATCTCACTTATTATTAACTAAAAGAAATTATATTTACTTGTCCAAATTAGATGATTAGAAAAGAATATTGGTTTTGAATTTTACTGCTTAAGAAAATACATGTGTGTTCTCACAAAGGACGTCTCATGATGCCTATTAAAGTCTCTAGTGAAGAGATGAGAGGTTCATAGAAATATGATGGTCTCATGTAACTCTTCGAATACTTGAGTAATTTAAAAGGCGGTAGGTCATGATTGAATTTGATGAATGAATTGGAAATACATGGAATAGAAGTTGAAGGGGAAACCTAAGTCAATTTTATTCTTCATAATTGCCTAGATGTTTTGAGTAAGTTTCTCATGAATTACAAGAGGTTGTATATGGTGGGAAACTTCTGACAAAACATGTGGTAAAGGAAATTCAATTTTATAAAAGGAGTGAACAAGGATAGAATCTTACTTACTAGTTGTTTAAACATGATTAGTGATGACATCTACTGACACGAAGTGTGTAGATACTGGAATCACTGAATGTTCATTACTAAGTGAGGATAAGATTGTTATGACATGGGTAAAACTACAAGACTAGTGGCTATTGCAGTGGGAGTTGTTTATTTATCTTACGATATGAATAAACGTTTGATTTTGTAAAATTGTCTTTACTTACGTTTTCATAGAAAGAATTTGATTTCAGTTTCTATGCATTAATAGATGGATACTCCATTTCATTTAAATGACATGGTCATTATAATGAAGGATAGAGTTGTAATCTGTTATGGTACGTTGATGGACAATTTGTATACTCTTAAATCATGTATATTCCACAGATGCAACAAATAGTAATTAATAATGCATCTTCTGATCTTAGTAAGAGAAAGTAACCTTCGGAGATGAACTAAACATGCATTTGGCGTCTAAGACTAGATCATTTTACTTGAGTAGGATTCAAAAGTTGATAGCCGATAGACCCTTAGGTTTATCTGAAGTGAAAACTATCTGACTTTCGAGTCTTGCTTGGGAGTAAAAATGACTAATTACTTTTTCAAGGTAAAGGGGTGCAGAACCAAAGATATATATGTTGGAATTAGTTCATTATGATTTATGTGGTCCTAAGATTGTCGGGATGAGAGGTGGATATGAATATTCGTCAATCGATGATTATTCTAGATACCGATATATTTATTTGATGCACTGCATGTCTAAGTTCTTTGATTAATTCAAGAATTGCAAGGCTGGTACAGTGAAGCATCATGGAAAATATATCAAGTAATGACGATTTAATCGTCATTACGAGTACCTCTTAGGATAGTTAGGAGCTATTAATCAGAGGTTGAGATTAAATCTCAAGTGGTCTACACCGGGCATGCCCCAGCTGAATGGTGTGGTGGATAGAAGGAATAAGACTCTTATGGTAATGATTAGATAGATGATGAATTATTTGGAATTACTAATTCATTTTATGGATAAGCCCTAGAAACAGTAATTCATTTGAATGTTTGTCTGTTTGTGGGATATGCTATAAAAATGAAGGTGATTTATTTAGTCTAAAAGATCGAAGGGTGATTGTTAACACAAACACTAGATTTTTGGAAAGAGACTATGTATTAAATCATAAACCCATGTATAAATTGTTCTAAAGGAAGTGAGAGAGAAAAACACAAAGTATAAGTACCAAGTGTACAAGAGGATATACCACAAGGTAAACTGCAACGCGTGTCACGTCTGATACACAATTGCATGTAGTGCCTTGTCGTAGTGGGAGGGTTCTTCGACAACTTGTAAGATACATGTTTTGGGAAAGTCGTGAGACTTGGTCCCTCGCAAACATGAAATGGACCCACGGATACGACGAAGCACTACAAGTTAGAAATGCCAAATCCTAGCAAAGTGCAATGAATATTAAAATAGAATCGATGGATTTTAAATTAGGTCTGGATGCTTGTTGAACCGCTAAATGGCGTAAAAGCCATTGGAAGCGGGCATGCAAGAATAAAAGAGGATCATAGAATAAGGTGAAAACCTTGGAAGCAAGCTTGTTGCGAAAAGGTATACTCAGAAAGAAAGGGTTCGATTATGAGAAAACCTGTTCGCCGGTAGCTATGCCTAAGTTGATTCGGACTCTTTTATTTGTTGCTACTCATATGAAATATGAGGGATAGCAAATAGATGTCGAGACAGCTTTCCTGATTGGAAGTCTTAAGGGAAACATCTATATGAAGCAACCAGAGTGATTCATTGCAAAAAGCTAAGAGCATTGTGATAATAAGCTTAAAAGTGTTCATTCATGGACTAAAGCAAGCTTCAAGATCATGAAACATCCGTTTTGATGAGGTAATCCAGTGACATGGATCTAATCAATGATCGGATGGGTCTTGTGTATTGAAAAGAGTGATGGAAACATGGTGGTATTTCTTGTACTATACGTAGATAGTATCTTGCTCATTGGAGACAGTGAAAGAGTATTGTCGGGCGTATGGGTATGGTTGATAAAGCGGTATGAGATGAAGGACTTAAGGAGAGCAAAAATATCCTTTTGATCACGGTAATACGGATTACAAGAAAGGATGTTATGCTTATCTCAAGTTTCATATAATGATACGATCCTTACTCGTTTAGCATGTGAATTTATCTAAGTGAATGTGTCTTGTGACACAAAAGTAGATAAAGAAGATGAAAGCGGTTCCTTATGCTTCGGCAGATGAGGAAACTTAATCTAAGGAATGCTATGCACGAGATTGGATATCTGTTTTGCCGATGGCATGAATAGTGGGTCTCAAGGTAACCCAAAATAAGAATGTTGAACTGTGGTAAGACATACACTTATGTACCTGAAAAGGACTAGAAACTATATGTGGGCTTACCGAATAGATTCACTGATTCTTATGGGTTACATAGATTCAGATTTTTCAAATCAGATAGGGACGGTAGTAAATCCACCTCAAAGGTTATGCGTTTAATTTTAGGAAGTTGAGTCATAATGTGGAGGAGTGTTATATAGAAATATATTTCAGACTCCGGACTCCATCATGGAAAGATGATAAATTGGAGCCTATGAGGCAGCCAAAGTATCTGTATGACTCTAGAAACTTCAAGATGGGCTTCAAAGTGTTTCTAAGTTTGCCCAAGGATATCACAATTTATATTGATGATATTGGTGCAGTTGCAAATTTGAAGGAATCACGAGCCCATAAGGCAATTAAATACATGGAGTGCAAGTACCACCCGTTACGAGAAATCGTATGATGAGGGGAAGGTTGTTATCGCCTAGATTGCATCGGATGATGACCTAGTAAATCCATTTACAAGGATATTAAGGCGAGAGCTTTTAATGGTCGTGTAGTGGGAGTGAGAATCAGATGTATGGCGGAAGACATGACAGCATAGTCTTTTAGTATAAGTGGGAGATTGTTGGATTGTATACTAAAAGTCTAGCTTTTTGTATGAACAATGTTATAACAATTAATTTGAAATGAGAATCATATGATCAAATGATTGTATCTTATAATTTATTTATATGTTCGATGCAATAGTCCACTTACTTTATACTGTAGATAATATGTTGTGCGACAACACGCGGAAGATCATATTATCGGTTTTCTTATAAAATATAAACAGATGCTCACAATCGAGATAGACGGGGACTCTCTATCGGGATGACTGTAGTGTGGTTTGGTATTAGCTTGTCTTGGCTATAGAATCACATTAGTGCACTTGTGTGTATTGAGCAGGACCGCTAGAGATCGTTCGACTTATACTGACTTATAGGAGAACTTGATCTCAGTTATTATAGAAGTTCGTGCTCTTAATCCCTGTACAATAATCTCGACACGTAGGGCAGTATGTATTTCTTTGATTCATCAATGGGTGAGATTTACATGTAATTAAATCAACAAACTCGATGAGTTGGGAAGTAGTGCTGTCTCTATGGTGTGCTGTTGATTGTAGAAGGAATCCGTGTCCGTCATAGGTTGATGATGTCCCCTTGAGGAGCTCATAAGGATTATCATGTAAATCCTGCAGGTGAAATTTATTCCGGCATGATAATGAGGTTGAGTGGTACTACTCTCGGATGAGATATTAATTAATTGAGTTGTCAGTAATTTAAATTAATTAATGGACATTGTATATCTTAAACATGGGGAGAATAACGGGCTCATAATAAGAAGGAGCCCAAAATGTAATTTTGGGATTGGTACGGTAGTGCAATAATAATATTTTAGTGGAATATATTATTATTATTGGACTTAAGTATAAGCTTTGGGCTAAGCTTGGATACTTAAGCCCAATGGAGGCCCATCCCAATTTCTCCTCCTGGTCCCTGCTGTAGCCCATGTATATAAGTCACCTCAACTTATCTGGAACCCTAATCTAATTAATTATTCACGTGTGATGAGGGTTGAGAGCAGATTAAGGAGGTCTCGTAGATCGTCGCCCACACGACATCGAGATCGGACTTGGGACATACAGCAGAAGATCAGAAGGTAGTTTGCTGCTGCTGTACGCGACCTTGCGAAATTTGTATAAATTCTCACAGTGCTCAGAATTTGATGATCAATATACTGACGGAAAGCCGTCGAATAGAGAATCGTCTGAACGTAAAGATCACTCAATTCTGATATCAGACGAGGAAGTTATGGCCATTCTCGTGGGACTGCGCAGGCTGCCTGCGAGAATTAATCTTCATCAACATACCCTGGTGAACGGTAATCGTTTCTATGATTTATTGCTTCCGCTGTGTTAGAAACGCATGATATTCTAACGAATCACTTTAACCAAATGATCGAATGCCAACAATTTCGACCAGCCAATCGACAAAGGTCAACTCTGCTTGACAAAGTCCATTTGATCGAGCGGGGACATGCAAATATGTTTTTGTCGGGTTTTATATCCCCAGTGCATGTATTTGCGTATTTTCCAAGAAAAACCCCATCCAAGGTCCATTAGGAGAGCTTACAAGTATAATAGCGAATGTAGATCAAACCAAGAAAGTACCGCAATACAATCATCCTACACCCCACAAGAGGGGATCACTCCCCAACCATCATCCTTTCCTCCATCCATCTATCACTGTGAAGATTCGTCTGCTGAATCAAGAGGAGAACTAAGTGGAGGATTCAAGACGGAGAAGGACGCGACGACTTCTGTGTCTAGGGTTTTATTCATTTTCTAATTTATCTTGTATTTTCCAGACATATGGGTAAGATCTATCCAACCCCCATGATTGTTCTTCGTAACATCATGGGCTAGAACTATTTTGGTAGATCTAGGGTTTTGAAGGTTTTATGAATTAATTGAACTTTCGTGTGCATACTCCATACAACACTACTTGTGAAATTATTTTATATATAATTATGTATTTTTAATTCATATTCACAGTCGTTTGGTGCATCTTCAATTAGTATATAGAGTCTGAATATATATCTTATTTATAGATTAAGTGAGTTCACCGCTGAATAGGATTCCATGTTATGATTCTAATTGAGGGGACCCTGAAGCTTCATTAGAACTATCAGATATGAATGTTTATTAATTGAATTGAATTCAGGTTAGTAAGCAGGATAAAGAGGGTAATTTTATAGTACCTATAAAGGGAGATCATATCGGGTTAGATTCCAGACGTGGGAAATAATTGATGCTGATAGTTCCTAGAAAGGGGGTGAAATTATATCTCTTGTTCTAAGGTTATTCACACGTGTTACACTCATATTTACTTGTGTCTATAGAGTAGATTTGCATGATTTAGTGATGCGTCAATAGTCCACAAGGCAGAGTCGGTCTGCACTTGAGAGGGAAGTTAAGTAGTAAAACTGGATTACCTTAGAGCTACATATTTTCCAATCTTGAGCCACTTTCGTATTCTTCCAGTGTTATTTATTTTATTTATTATTTTAATTAATTATATTGTAGTTGATAATCAAACCTCAAACTTAATTGCCTTTCGTCTTAATTAATATGTTAATAATTAAATTGATAATACTCCATTCTTTAGGTTCGATATTTAACTTGGTCGCTTGCTTAAGCTGCAACTGATATTCTTAATACTTGAAGATTAATTTTGCGTGCAAAGAAAAAGCGCATCACAGTGCTGGGTCAGAGAGATCTCTCGTGGACTCCAAAAGGGAATCAATCCGATGGGAAGGATCGCCGTAACGTGCCGCGTCGCTATAGGATTTGAAATTTGAACCAGAGGAGTTGGGAGGTCCGCCGGGTGCCCTACACGGATCAACGCCGACAGAAAAAGGGGGCAGAACATGGGCCTTACCTGGGTCTGAATTGGAGTGACCATCGAGTCGACTAGGTTTGAAGTAGAGCCAACAGGCGTCGAGTAGTTACAAGCAGACACTTCCGCTGTGGCACCAGAGCCATCACAAAATTTTGGTGCTATCGGTGTTAATGAAGCTAGAGGCACCGACTTATAAAAAAGGCTATCAGAATGCCGATTGTTATCTTCCGATGGATCCATAGTTGTCGGTGCCAAAATTGGTTCACCGAATTGATTAAAATCATTTGTGGTTGAAGAAACCCATCGTGAAGAGTCTGTGAGGCAGACCCATGTGATATTTAATGGTACTTTAAGGCGGTGAGCGGTGGGGTATAAGCAGGTTTCGAGTCAAAGTTTGCCATTGACAGCTGGAAATATTTTAGAAAGGAGGGGGAGAGAAAAACCAGAACGAGAGAAATATGTAACTATTATCGTGGGATGGAGGGAGTACGTGAAATATGTTAAACTATAATCTGGAAGCTATTTATAAGAGCATATGCATTGATTTACCTTTTTTGAGTTTAAACCCAAAATAAATTAAACTATCTAATGTGGCACATGGTTTAACTAACAACTCCCTCCCCAGCCTTTTGACAGTTTATCTGCATTAACCGAGTTCATTCTTATTAGAAAACATAAAATAAAAAATTAATAAGTGAGAAAGTGAGGAACATTCCTCAATCAACTGGAGAGTGTGCTTAACGTGCATTCAATGTGTGTGGGAAATGAATTTTGGGGGTCCCATCATATTTATTGTTGTGTTATGAGATTCATTCTTTATTAATTTTTTAAAAAAATTAATAAAATCATTTTATCCATTGGAAATAAAATGAGGGTTAGAGTTTTTAACAATAAAATGAGCGTTATAAATTCAATGGTAAAATTGTTTAAAATTTTCTATAAATATGTCATTGAATAAAAAAAAATATATCCCACCACAATTTATTTATTTCACTACTTCAAAATTTCTTAATTTTTTTCTTAACTATTGTTGATTCAAAGTCATCTCATGGATAAAAACAATAGTGGATTTTTTAGATTTTTTTTGGATTTTAAAAAATATATCCGATAAATCATTTTCTTTTCCAAATTCACAAGTTACACAAAATTTTCAAAATTTCATATTCAATTCTTTCACTCAATTATTTCCAACCATCATTCCAGAAACTCAATTCTAAGACAATCCAACTCAAGTAGAGAATGAAGAGCTAGATGATGGCAGTGCTAGTAGTAAAAAAAGTTACGATGAAGCACACCAAAAGACAAAGTACTCGCATATTCTTTTATACTATTAGCAATGATTCAAAAATCGACAACGAGTTTCAATATACTACAACTAAAATCATCATGCAGGCTTAGTCAAAAGAAATGTGAGCATGATGAAATCTCGCTAGTGTACAACAATTAATTGAAAAATTCAATGTTTGGTACAGTAGTGTGTTGGAAATTTTAATTTCCAATATAGTCTAATTGTGGGCAATATATTATTATGCAATTATATTAGCTATTCAATTATTATATGGACTTAATTAAGTGATCCTATTAAGGTTAAAAGTCCAAGGGCTATAATAATAATGATATGGGCCAATTGAGTAGATACCCAATACTACATGACTGGGTAATTATGGGTGGCCCAGTTGTATAGTATATAAAGGCTTCTTGGTTATGGTCCCCAATACACTAAGCCACACATGGTCTTTCCTACTCCCCATCAGGAGGGATTACTACGGTCCCCATAAGGAATAAGGAGGCTTAGTTGAGGAAGGCCATAATACCTATCAATCATGTTCCGCCTAACTCTAGATTAAGGTACGCTTCCGCATTATTCAGTTTTATCTCAGTTTATCATAATAGGGTTAAGGTTTTAAGGATTTATTTCCTACATAGTATATACGAGGTATATAGAAGTGGTCACAGTGATGCAGATATATTGTGCATTGCTTACGCTAAATGTGCAGATGAGAATAATGGTGTTGTATTTAATCTCGAGCATTTAAGAAATAGTGAAGGATCATCTAATGTATTGTCCAGAAAATAGTTATTACCATGGGATATCAAAGAAAGCGTGGACATCGAAACGGATGCAAGTAGTACATCATCGAATAAAAATTTTCATTTGAATATTAATGTAAATGATAATGAACCTCGTCCAATTGGTTAAAAGGCAGCAAAGCGAAAAGCTAAAGAAAAATAAAAATTTAAATCAGGTGAAAACTTGGAAAGATTTGATGATTTGTCCATGTAATACTCTAATGTGATCGAGAGATTTTCAGAATATATAGAAGTGAAGAAAAAAAAATTGAGTTAAAGGAGAACGACATCTTGATGAAAGAGTGGAAAACTATAAATGCTGATAAATAAAAAATGCCTAAAAATCGTCTCATCTTATACGAGCAACTATGTAAGAAGATTATGAAAAATGAAACTCTCAAAATAAGTAGAACTAGCTGTTGTATTTCTTTATTACTTATTTGTAGAACGCTCTTAATGTTTTTTCCCTTACTGTTTATAATTTTCACTAGTTTAATCTAATCTTTTATTTTTAAATACTCCATCCGTTCAATATCAATGTATCCATATGATTTTTGCATGTGGATTAAGGAGTATTATTATTTTATGTGTTGGATAGTTGTATTAGTGGAGGGTGAGGGTCTAATATTTTATTTGTATCAGTGGAGGGTGTGGGTCTCATATGTCTAAAAAGAAAAATTGATAGATTAGGGAGGACGACCCAAAAATGTAAAATGGATAGATTAAAGATGGACGGAGGGAGTATTATTTTTTTGTATTATTATATAAGTTTTTTTTGTTTTTTAATTTTTTTTACATAGTTGACAATTAAAAACTAGCCGTTGGAATATAATCGTTGTATAACTAGCTGTTACAGGTAGGTTTTCTATATATATGTGCATCATCTATGAAATTTTTGTATATTTTTTGTTCTACTTACATAAAGAGTTCGCTTTCCCACCCTAAAATGTATCAATATTCTAATAATAACAGCTTTGCCTCATCTGGTGATCCAGAATATGAAGCCAAAAATTACGAGATACTAAATTCGCCAGGCAAAGAATTCATGTTAATGTTAGTCAATCAAAGGCGACAACTTCTAGAAGCATATCAACAACAATTCAAGATACCAAAACGAAGAAGGATCATAGAATGAAATCATGAATCCGGACATGAAAGACTTGTGCATGATTATTTTTGCACAAATTTTGTGTATCTGGATAACTTATTTAGATAACGATTATGAATGTGGAGAGAGTTGTTCATTCACATTTTAAGAATTACTCGATAATCGGTCTCCTAATTTTCAATAGAGGGTCGATGTTGTGAAGAGAAAAGGTTTGTCACCACTATAGAAATGTATCGCAGCTATTTGCCAATTAGCTTATGGAGTCTGCGTCAATTATCTTGATGAGTATCTTCGGATGGGAGAATCAACTGCAATGAAGTGTCTTTTCTAATTTTACAAAAATGTGGTTGAAATATTTGGTTGTCCATAGTTGAGTAGACCGGCGTACAACGACATTCAACGTCTTTTCCTGGTATGTTGGGCAATCTTGATTGTATGGATTGGGAGTGTGGAAGAATTGTGATGTTGCGTGGAAAGGTCAATTTACAAGAGGTCATGAGTCACCTACAATTGTGCTCGAAGTAGTTGCATCTCAGGATTTATGAATATGACATGCATTTTTTGGAGTTGCATGTTCGCGTAATGATATTGACGTATTGTATGAATTTTCTCTGTTTAATAATGTTTTGAGAGGAAACGCACCCACTATTAGTTACACAGTAAATGAAATGAAATATACACAAGGATATTATTCAACTGATGAAATCAATCCAAAGTGGAAACTTTTGTCAAAGCATTTTCATGTTCGCAAGATCCAAAACAAAGATTATCTATCTATACTAATATAAAAGCAAAATGTATTGCTTCAATTTTGACCATTTTTAATTTTTATCTTAACCATTCATTTTCTAATTTTCATCTCAATCGTTGAGCACTTATGAACAAAACTAATTCTAAACCTAATTTCATTTTTATTTGTGTAAGTATCTCTTCCTCTCTCCAACATCCAACGAGATATCAACTCTACCTCAGCACCGTCACCGCCACCACTGTCATAGTTGATTGCCGTGGTAGATGAATTTCAGGTGACAAAGGTCGGCCCAACAAGAAATTCAAGTTTGGCAATGTTCTGTCTACAATTTTCCAGTTTGTTTGCTATCTCTATTCGAAATTCCTTGAATTTTTTCTTTTCCTTTTCACCAAAAACTTGGGTTGTTCTTCATTTGTAGCCACATGATATGGTAAATATGTTGATGAGGTGTTTGAATTAATATCAAATGGGACTGAGGTAGGTTGTGCAGCAAATTAAAAATATCCCAATTTGTTGAGTTAGTAGCAATACGTGGTTGTTACTGTGACTGTGAGAGAACAATGTGCCTAATTAATTATTAAATTAATTGAAAGGGATTCATGATAAAGAATTAACATAACTGTTGGGAGCATGAAATCTAGAGCCATCAATTTTCTCTAGGGTTCCATTGCTTTTTCTTTTTTTAATTATTGTTCTTATATTTATTACTAGTTTTATATTCATAATTTATTTATTTATTTATTTTTTGCAGATTTTTAGATTTGCAAGACACATTATACTAATAATTTCCACCTTGATTCACTAATACGTAAGTTCATCTAATTAGATTCATTTTTTTCATGGAACCCCTTAAACCATTTTTATTTTTATGATTTCAGCAAAAATTATTTCTCCTTTAAATGTAACATGAGTAAGATATTCAACATTATTCACTGATCTATTTGAAAATTTCTTAGAATTTATATACTTATAACTATTATTATGAAGCTTGATCTTTAAGATTATGGTCTAATACTTATCTTCTTTTCTTTTTAGGGATTGCAATAGAAGACATGACAGATATATTTGTGCTTTTTTTTATACTGTAATTTTTTTCTCACTAGATCATTGTGGAAAACAAAAGTTCCATGATTCTTATTACTTTCAAAAGATAAGATTTAATTTCCGAAATCAATTGATATTGTTTTTCATATTCTTCAATGGTGTGGGTAAATCAAGAGTAGAAGGTTGACCATACTTACGACGGGGGTTCAACAATTTGGTATGATACTAAAGAACTTTAATTATTTAATCAAATTCTGTTAGTTTTTTAATTAAATTAGTATTCAGATTTGCAACAATATTCATTTCTTTTTTCATGGAAAAAACTATTCTATCACTATGGAACCTGGCTATAGGGTTGATTGTTGTTCTGTTTATTGGCTCTTAAACGTTTCTAATAGGTTTAGTTCATTCTAGAGTTTGTCATTGAATCAAGAAATTGCATTGTACGCTTAATTTTTTTCTTTTTTATTGTTCAATTTTGCAGATTATAGATATAAAGTTTTAATGCTAACTAATTATGTCATCCTCCTTCCATTTTCCATTCAAGCAAGGCCTACACCAAATTTGCAAAATTTTCTTGCTAGTTATCACTCTATAATAATTTATTTTTTATTCTTTTGCCCTTAGTTTCTTTAGGCTAATTTTTCCTAATTAATTATGAGAACATCAGGTTGAAAATGGAATGTGTGTTCATTTCTACAAGTCTTTCTAAATGCATTTTTTATATATCTATTTATTTTAATTATTTTTGGATTTCTCAAGCCAATTGATTACAATAGATGAATTGAATATATGTGATTTTATCTAATTGCTAATTAAATTTTGAGTATTTATCTTCAAGTAATTTAAATATACATATACAGTGTACATTTTACATCACACATTCACACATACATAATGATAAAAATTACCTTTTCATGGCAGCCAATATTTGTCTTTATCACATCCATGTGAAGACTTTCACAGAGGAAAAACTTGAGTTACAAGTAAGTCGAGATAATGAATTTAATGATGAATTTTAAGACTTTAAAACATATGTACTACTTTGCATATGTTTGTTTCATGGTAGATTTACTGTACGTAAAAACTTCTATTTTCCTCTTGACTATTGTGAGACGAAACTTCATGTCACTTTTATTTCTCAGTTTTGATGTTGCTTCTAAGTGGCTTGGAAGGTTTTTGAATGCTTGGTCCGTGTGTTTGAACTAATTTGTGTTTGCAGTCGAGCCCTAGAGATACTGTAATGGATGCGAGATAATTTGTGCTTTATGGCCCAGAAATATATATTTTTTACTATAATTTGTCACTGAACACAAAGGATGATTTTATTCATCATTTGGAAGACTCCAATGATATTTCTGGAGTTGGCGATGTTATTAATGGAAACTACTTTTTGGAAATGAATGTTGGTAAGTTTAATCCTTTTTCTTAGTTGCTTTTTATAGAGAGGATAGGCAAATAGATGATGATATAAAATAGAAATAAAAAGTGACAGTGACAAAAGATGTTTAAGAAATCAACCACATTAGAAATGTCTATTTAAAACGAAAATACACAAAGTTCATGTCATTGAACATTAGATGATGAATAAAATTTGGTGCCGAAGTATGCCAGTCCATATCGCCCCCAATGTCTGATAGGGCATCTGCAACTGTTGCCAAGGTATCTTCGGAGAGGAGCCCAAAAAAGCATATACAATGAAAGTAGAATCCGTCTCCAGCCAAACCGATTTCCAGCCTTTATCATTTGCAGTCTCCACTGCCGTGAAAGCAGCTGCCAGTTCTGCCTCAAACGTAAAGCCACTTCCACATCCACATGTGAAACAACCTTTAGCAAACCCTCTGCTATTTCAAAAGATCCCTGCTCCCAAGATTATACCTGGCGCCCCCGAAGCATGAACATCCGTATTGACTTTAATCCAGCCAGGTGGGGGAGGCTGCCATCGTAGGGAGATGATGGTTGGAGCTTTCCTAGCCAATCCTCTCACTCCAAAATAATGAAGTGTAGCCAAATCCTCCGTGGTGTTGTGCATTGTGCCGATGGACAAAAGCCCTGCTTCCTTGATCAAAGATGCGAGAATCGCAATGATACTAGTCACTCTCAATGGTTTATGTCTTCCCTCTGAATCTAATTCTATATTAAGCATGGTATTTCTCGTATTCCATATAATCCAGTAGTAGGACACAATGGCCGCCTTCCACAATTGCATAACCTGTGAACTCCCTTTCATTCGCATGGCCTGAAGGAGAAAGCCCACGAAACTTTGGTCCAAGTTAATATCATAGCCAAAATATACCAACAAGTATCTCAACACCTCTGAGGAGACATTGCATTGAATGAAAATATGATCAACTGATCCTGATTCCGACTCGCCTAAGTAACACCGTGATGGCCTAATAAAGCCTCTATTAATAAATACATCCCATGTAGTAAGAACCCCTCTAATTGTCTTCCATAATGTGAGTGAGCACCGTTCTGGTATATGGTTGGCCCAAATCCAAGCTCCCCAACTTGTAGAGGAAAAAGAGGGTCGTATGTGTTTATAAGAAAGTTTAGACGTCACCTTCCCATGCAAAGATTTTCTCCAAAGTCTGCGATCCTCCAGGTTGGGCGACATGCGAGTAGCAATAATTACATCCACTATAAACGGGTAGGCGTCTGTGAATTCTCTTGTGAAATACCAATCCCCGTCATAAAAATAATCGCCAATCGATTTCTCATAGTGTTGCCTATACTCCATAGGTATACCAATAATGTCAGCAATAGGTCTCCCAATCAAATTGTTTAGCCAAAAATGAACTTTGGAGTCATAACCAACAATCCAGACTTCCTCTTCCATAAGCTGTGAAATATATGTACTGCAAGCCGATCTAATGGAAGAAGGAACATAATTTTGTTTGAGTTTGCCACCTTTGAACCATCTCCATCGAAAAAGCTCTAATGATTCCTCACCACTGATGACGTCCCAAGATAATTTCATAAGATATGCTGCGTTGGCAGCCTTCATAGACCTTATGCCCAATCCTCCCTCTACAGTGGGGCAACAGATACGACTCTATGCAACCGTGAAATGATGTCATTTAGCAACATCACCTGTCCATATAAAATTCCTGCATGCATTATCTATTCTATTGATCTGGTGCTTTGGCCATCTATATATCATCATCACGTAAACCACCGAGAAAATGATCACTGAATTAACAAGACAGATCTTCCCTGCCATGGAGAGTGTGTTACCCTTCCACCACAGGAATTTAGCAAGTATGGAGTCAGTTGCATCCTTAAAATAATCATTCTTCGGAGCACAACGAAATATTGGAACCCCCAAGTATTTAAAAGGAAGGTTGCCCTCCGGAATGGCTAGCCCTCTTTGATTTTCCCTCTGATTGCCTCCTTGGTATGTTTACAAAAAAAACCTTCGATTGTTAGGGGTTGAATACCTGACCTAAAATGTTGGCATATCCAATGAGCGCCTGCTTCAGACCATCAATTGAATTCCCATCTTCTTTACAAAACATCATGATATCATTAGCATAGAACAAGTAGGATGGTAGGAGACAACTACGACTTCACTTAGCTGTAGAAATAGAACCATCATTGGTGAGTTTCAAGATCCATAAGATAAGAATTTCCTCTGCAATGCAAAATAATAGTGGTGACAATGGATCACCCTGATGAACCCCCCTGCCACATTCAAAGAAACTCTTCGGAGTACCATTGATCAAGATAGAAATTCTGGAAGAATAGAGAACCGATGTAATCAAATCCACAAATTTTGAGGAAAAGCCCATCTATTGAAGCACCTCAATAAGAAAGTCCCATCTGATTGTATCAAAAGCTTTTCTGATATCGACTTTGAAAGCCACACTGCTAACTATAGAATTATTGAGACAATTAAAACTCTCTGAAGCCAAGATAGTACAATGATGAATACTGCGGTTTGGGACAAATCCAAACTGATGAGGACCTAAACGCTTGTGCAAGATAGGGCCAAGCCTGTTGACAAGGATTTTGGTGAAAATCTTGAAGAAAAAGTTGCAAAGGTTAATAGGTCTGAAGTCTTCAACCTTATTAGAGCCATCAACCTTGGGAATAAGAACTACAAAGTTGCAATTAATCCCCGATGGGATAGCACCACCCACAAAAAAGTGTTGCACTGGCAAGCAAAGATCATCACCGATAATGTGCCAACACTTATGATAAAAATTGCCTCCAAAACCATCAGGACCTGGTGCACTGTCTCCAAATAGTTCCATCACCGCATTTCTGATTTCATCAACTAAAGGGATGCCTGTGAGAGTAAGATTTTCCGAGGCATCAATAGTTTCCTGCACACAAAACTTAAAACCCCAAAGTCTAGCAAATCATCAGGTTTTTTAAAAAGCATAGTGTAGAACTCCACAATATGGTTTTGTATTACTTCAATATCCTCCGACATCTCCCCATCAATCATCATAGATGTGATATCAGCTCTAGTTTTTGCAGTGCGTTGGCTTCGATGAAAAAAATCCGTGTTGCGATCACCATCCTTAAGCCAGGAAGCTCTATGATTCTAAGAGTAAAATTGGTGCTGCTCCAATAACTTTACATTACGAGATAAGTGTGCATCCACCTTCTCTGCAAAAAGTTATGGGCTGTCGCCCTCAATATCAATGCGGTTTTGGACCCTTTGGAGCTGATCAAAAGCTACTTCAACTACATAAAAAATGTTCTCATACTCCCGAGAATTCCATATTTTAGTATCAACTTTCAACCTTTTGAGCTTAGCTGCGAATCTAAGAATCGGATTTGAAGCCTGTATGTATTTATGCCACGAAGTGGCAGCCATAGTAAAGAACCCAGTATCCTTCAACCACATGCATTGAAATCTAAAAGGTTTAGGAGAGTAAGCGGCTGTGCTGTATGTGAGTACGATGGGATTATGATCTGATGAATGCCTATCATGAGCATTGGCAGTCACTAAATCCCATCTATCAAGAACTCCATCTGTGATAAAAACCCTATCAATTATGGAGGCCCTCATGTTTCTAGTGGCCGAACGGCTAACCCACGTGTAGCGTGTACCCTGTAAGTCCATATCATGCAGGCCCGAAACATCCAAGAATTTTCGAAATTCAACTAAGCTAAGATTATCATTCCTTGTTGCATTGAGTCTCTCATGAGCACCCATAGTTGTATTAAAATTACCCATAATAATCATATCTTGACTCAAGAATGTATAAATATCCAACAAAATCTCCCTTCTTGCAATATAGTCATTGCTAGCATGCACAAAAGCACATCTAGAATCTACAGCCTCAAAAGAAAAATCATAGATAATAACCTAAGGCGAACTGAAAATCCTCCGAATATTCGAAACCATAGGATTACAAAATACCCATAAATTAGGATGTAGCCCCCCCTTTCATTGGAACCAACAAAAGACATGTGCAAACTACGCCAATAGTGAGAGGGAATGAAAAAGAAAATAACCTTGGGTTCAGCAATGGCCAACCATAACGGATTATGGCGGAGACAGAGCTCTTTAAGAACCTCTTGTGAGTTTTTATACCCAATTCCCTAGATATTCCAGAAGAGCATCTTCATTTTTTACGAGCAAACTTTCCTTGCTTCGGAGGGTCTTTAGGTAGGTCCTTCCATGTTTTCTTACCAGATGTAGTCATGTTTTTAGTTTTTGTGGTTTTAGCCTCGACGTGCTTTACCCCTGGCGTATGCGATCTGGTAAAGGGTGCTTCCTGCCTAACAAAATGAGAGGCGTTGTTTTCAGTTCCAATGACTGATTCACAGGGATTCACCAATCTAGACAAGGTCATATCTTCATTTCTGAGGGGACTAGCTACTGCTATCGGAATCGGCTCATCCTCTTTCAGCACAATAGCAAGCTCGCTAGGACTATTGGTATGACCATCATCTAATTCACTGTCATCAAATGCTTTCCGGTCAGATTCTTCATTAATATCACTGTCATCCAAGTTCACGTCAGACTCTTCATCAATGTCACTGAGGACTTTATCCTCAGTCGTGGTGTGCTGATTACTATGGCCCATCTTCCCATCTTCCTCCTCAGGGAGACCCTGAAATTTGTTAGATACATCCACCGATTTTGGGTAGGTTCTTTTCTTGTCCAAGACTTTTTTGGGGCGGTGAAACCCTCTGAGTCTGTCACTTTTTTAGACTTTCTAGCAGCCTGCTTCCTCTTTCAATTGTCCTTTTTTCCTTGCTTATTAAGGCAGTTTGCAACACTATGCCCAAGGATATGACAAGACGTGCAATATTCCGGAATATTCTCGTACCCGAAAGAGATATGGATAACAGCTTCAGAGGTGTCAATGTTCATGTATTCTGGTAGCTTCTCTAAAATATCAGCTTCCACTAGCACCCTTGCAAAGTGACCTGTAGAACCGTCTAAGGATCTACCATCAATACGGATTGGAGTTCCTACAGTCGAAACCACCTTCCTAATAACTTCCTCGTGTCATAACTCCATCGGGAGCTCATATACCCGAACCCATATAGATACCAAAGATGATTTAATCTTATAAGGATTAAATGTAGGCATCCACTGTTGAACACGCAGTTGGGTATTACCATCTTCAAAGAATTTTTTTCGCAGGATCTTTACTTTTATATTATCGTCTGGAATAAGAATCCTGTAAAATCCTCTTCCAATATGTATAGCGAGAGTCTCCTTCAGGAAGAAGACCTTTCAAAATAAAATTTCAACCTCCGTCTGAGACAGCGGCTTAGTTCTCTTGGCGTTAAGCACCCTAACAATAACAAATTGCGAAAAAGCTTCTTACTGCTCTCATAGAACTCTGTGAAAATTGATAAAGTAGGGATATCACCTATTTTTTCAATTGGCCTCGCCACAGGGCCGGTGAAAGGCCCCTTGCATATGGCCGATTTGATGAGCAAAATAGGGTCGGTATTGCCAACTTTCGCTGCATATGATCTCAGATTAGTACGAGTTCTGATTGGAGAAGAACGATCAGAAGGGGTCCCATCAAGTGATTGATCAGCGAGTATGCTGTCAGAAGTATCGCCTCGTGATGTAGGGTTTGATGAGTGGCTCTGCATATTATGGTTTCTAGCAAACTTGTCCTGTAAGTTAGGGTTCATAGATGAGATCATGTAATCACACGCTCGAGATTGCGTGTAGTGTTGCTGCGCGAGCCAAGGTTGAGGCGATCAGAGCTATCACTAGGCGGCATCTGCTGGCTGGCGTAGGCACTATTGCGCCGCAGAAGCTCTTCAAACCAAGGATTTGAAGAAATATCAGCCTGATCGGAATGATGATCAGACGAAATAGGAGGCCGAGAGGTGCCTTCGTCAGGCGGTGATGCCTCCATTCCGAAACAAAAATGATCAAATGTAATTAAAAAGAATTTTTAGAGAGAAGGGAGAGGAAAAATTCTAGAGAGAGAAAAATCTTTTTTGAATCAGAAGCATAGAAATATGATTTATAGAGAGGATAGGAAGATATAATCATTTTAAATTTATTGGTAACATCATTCAAATTTTGGATATTTTTAATTTGTTTTCAATCAGATTAGTATACTAATTAATAAAAATAATGAAAATTGATGACATTGTGATAACAATTGTTGTACTGTTTCAAATTTTCATGTCAACGTAATTTTCTTATGATGATTTTCTATTTTAGTTGCAGAAATAGGTGTTGCAACTGGTATATGAAAACGACTACTTTCGTCAGCATACTCCAAGTGTAAGAATTTTAATACAACTCTTTTCAGATTTTAACAAAATTATTGCTTCAGCCCTATATTTTGGTTAATTTTTAAAGATTCTTTTGTGGGGTTTCAAGAAAACTAACAGATCTCTTTTAATTTCACTTGATTATAGCTCTTGATTATTAGCTCATTTATTTAAGCGTGATATTGAAATTATTGTAAGAATTAGTTAAAGATTGGTTTTGTATCCTTTTTGTGTTTAAAATTATGAATAAGTTTCATAAAATTTATAAATCAATTGATATTAGACTCCTTAGATAGAGATATAAATGATGCTCTTATTTGATATCTGTAAATTTTATTTATTTAATATATATATATATATATATATATATATATATATATATATATATATATATATATATATATATATATATATATTATTTAATTTAACATCAGATGATAATGCTAGAGTTAATTTACATATAAATATTTGAATGATATTTGAATTTCATTTTAAAAGAAATGTTAAGTTGTCTAATATGAATCAAGAGAATGGTCGAACTTATACTTTAACTAATAAACTAATCTTTTCTTCTAGGTATTTGGTTTTCTTAACATTTAACTTGTGAATTGATGAGCGTTTTCTCAACACACAAAATTAATCCTCAAGTATAAGGATATCAATTGTAGTCTCGATAGGTGACCAAGTGATTATCGAACCCGAGGGATGGATTATTATCAATTTAATTATATTCTAATTAATTAAGACTATGTTGGCAAATTGGTTTGGAATAGTTATGAAACTAAGTAGCATATAATTTAAATAACGAATTAATAAGCAAGCAATAGAGATGATACGGTTGTGATCAAGTAAGAAATTAGGTAGTTTTTTGAGTCATCCACTTTCACTTATTAATTTTCTTTCCATGTGTTGATGCTCGACTCTACCTTGTGGTCTATGAACGCATCACTAAACCATGCAAGTTTACTCTATAGACACAAGCAAACAAGCATATGGCATATGTGAATATCCTCGGAGCAAAAGATATAATTCACCCACTTTCTAGGTACTATTAGTATCAATTATTTCCCATGCACTTAGTACTCTAACCCGATATGATCTCCCTTTATAGGTACTATGAAGTTATACTCTTCATCCCACTTATTAACCTGAATAATATTCAATTAACAAGTATCCATATAAGATAGTTCTAATAAGACTTCGGAATCCCTTCACTTAGAATTATAACATGTAATCCTACTCAGCAGTAAACCCACTCAATCAATAACCAAGTTATGTATTCAGACAAAATAGTTAATGATGCACAAAACGACTGTGAGTATGAATTGAAAAAGCACAATCTTATATAAAATAAACCACAAGTAGTGTTGTACGGAGTTTACACATGAAAATTCAATTAACTCATAAAACTTTCATAACCCTAGAACTACCTGAGCGACTCTAGCCCATGATTGATCTAGGAACAATCATGGTTGATTGGTATGATCTTACTTGACTCGCCAGTCGAACCTCTCTTCACGATTCCTTGGAACGATGGTAGGGCTTCGGTGGTGGATTGATGATGAATGATGATTTTCTCTTACGAAAGCTCTTCTTTTATACTTGTAAACTCTCATTACGGGCCTTGGATGGGCTTCTTGAGCGAACACACGCATTAAAGGTGTAAAAATACGAATATGGTAAGTTTTCGCACGTCAATTCGACCAACAGGCCAGGTCAAATTCTTCTTCCCTAGTCGAACTCCAGGTCGAATCGCTCTTAACATGGCTGCAGGTTCCGGATTCGACCAGTATCCTAGTCGAACTGCATACTCTCTGGTCGAACTGCAAGTGCTTCTGCTTAGGCTTTTGGTTCGACCACAGTTCGACCAAATGGCTTGGTCGAATGGCAACGTCGTGGTCGAACGGCACTTCTGGTGCTTCTTTTCCATCGATTCGACCACAGGTGCTGGTCAAACCATTATCTTCTTTGTTGAACTCAGCTCCTTCTTGGTCGAACCCTCCTCTGAATCCCCCTTTTTCCAAATCTGATCACTTCCAACTCGTTTTCCTTTGAAAATCAACTCAAATAGCCTTCAAGATGCCTGATTCGTGACTTTTCACCATGTATATCGATTCACATTGAATTACAACCATCTAACACACCATTATTACATGAATCTGGGCTTGAAACACGTGAATTTACACACTCATCAAACCCCCAAACTTACATGTTGCTCGTCCCGAGGCAACACAATCAAGACCATAGAGTAGTGTGAAATTCACTTAGCTACCACCTTCAATACAATTCATATTCACACATGCAATTCCATCAATCGAGAACAAGCATCACTAGCATCATATATGTCATTCATGCAGAACATCACTCAATTATACAACAATTTGGAGTACAAAGTCATCTAACTCACAGGATAAGTATTTACTCTCACTCTCTAGTGTAAAAGATATACACTTAAATAGGCTAATATACGCTCATTTCAATTCATACTTTCTCATAACCATAAGCTTGGCAAGGGTCTCAAAAATTAACTTACAATTGATTCATTACTAGGATCACAAATGACTTATTTTTGGGTTATAATGTTGGCTCTTTGGTAAAGATAGGAAAATTTAGTTAAAGTGACTAATTCACTAGTAGAGAATTACCTTGGAGTTTGCTTTTCATCATACGTCGTCATCTTTTACTCCATCTTCTTCTCATAATCTTCATTCAAATTCGCCTTTTCTTTTCCTTAGCATCAACATCATCTTCCTTTAATGAGCAAGGGTACCAATTCCGGGCACTACCCTTCTACGCAGTTGGGGTACCAGTTTCAGGCACTATCCTTAAACAAGATTTAACAACACTTTTCTTTTTCATGCTTCTCAACCAATCTCCTACCTTCTTCATTCTTACAAGCACTTATTCACCTCAACTCTCTAATAATAAATAGGGCATTCAACAAGGCTCAAGTAAAGGTTAAATAAAGCTTTTTATCAAGGCTTGCCAAAGAAAAAGCTTTTTAAAGGCTCAAAAGGGCTTCCAATGATACATATATTATAAGGTAAGGTAAAATTTTGGCTAAGTGACACACATAAACAATAATGGCCTAAGATCATGTCCTAGCACTTCATCAATCATAAGTTTTACACAAGACTCCAAGCCAAGTTCTAGAATATGGTCATATGAATGATTCTCTCAAGAATAAATTACCATGAACTACCATGATTCATATGGCTCAAATTCTCACATAGGTAAATAGAATCCTAAGTACTCCTCATAGCACATAATCAAGATCAATTTCACAATGAACTCCACATACTCATCAAGTTGTACATGCTTCTCATCAATAAAAATTAACACATGTAACATATGAATGCAACATACTAATGCCAAGAACCCATATATCATGATAATCCATACAAGTATCTCCAACCAATACCGCCCTCAAGTATCAATCATCACATCTCAATCTAACATCAAATCATACCAATATATGTACATACCACTCACACCACAAATACCCATCCTATAAAGAGAAAAAGAGAAGGGAGATGAGATGAAACAGACAAAGAACAAAAACCTAGTGCATCCTACTCCTCCGGAGCATCATCATCGCTCGCACCCTCTTCGTCATCACCATCACTCATCTTCGTGCACAACCGATCCACATCTCTATGAAGAGCATTAAGCTTCCTATCCAACTCGCGTTCATCGGCACACATTTTCCCTAGTCTCCTATCCATCTCAACATAATTGTTCTGCAGTGTATTGTACCTCGCATCCAGTGCTGCATAGTTCGTATTCGCCAACTCCAGCTGCCTATTTGTCTCTTGCTGGTTTGCATTCAGTGTGGCAAAATGCTCATGAATCAATCAAAACTGCTCATGATAATAAGCATCAGGACCATCCCACTGCTGCTGTGGTACTGCTGGAATAGGACGTGGTGGCATCTCATGTGGCTGCGGATCTCCCATCTCTGGATCCACCTGATCCGCTCCATGCTCATGCTGCTGCTACTGCTATAGCCGAGGTTGAAACCTTCCTTCGTCCATAATCCTCTGAAGCTCATCATTCATCCCCTCAGCATACATCTGAGCTACAGTCCTCCAATCACCTTTTGTAATGCAAGTGATGGAAAGAGCATCATGTTCCATGTGTTCATCAACTTGTTACCCTCAGTGCGGATAGTAGTCAGCTCACTAACATCAAATGAAAACATGAAAGTAAAGGGCTTAGATCCCCTCGTGTAGAACCAATCTCCTTCGCGAAGATGAGCGAATCCACCCTTCACACATGTGCTCATCACCAAGTGTGGATCCTCAAGGATGGGCGTAATACCGGTGAAGTCCATGTGATAATACTCAGCCACAGAAGTAAAAAAACCTCCTATATTCACCCTCTGAAACGGGGAACTTCTGAACCTGTATAGCTAATGAATAAGGTATGATCCCACGTTGAACCTCACTCCATTAAGCATACACCAAAGGGTGTACAACTCTTCCCTCATCACACAGCTTTCCTCAGATCGAGCAAACAGTGTGTTTCTCAGGACTCTATCTATATATTGGAGCACAGGATTCCGAATCAACGAAGCACAAGCACTGCTACTCTTGAAATCCATATCCTCCTTAGAAATCTCTCTCCAGAAGTTATTCGCGTTGAAAAATCCATTCTCATTCCTAGAGATCCCTCTCGGAGTCTGAAACAACACATTCAACTCCTTAGCCGACCACGTCCTCATCTCACCTCCAAGCTAGAATGTACACTCATACAGAAGATGGCTCGAACCCTTCTTAACCGTCATCGAACATAGCACCTCAATAGTCACATGAAAGTATGTCGTCTTCTTCAGCTCTATGAAGTGACGAATCCCCACTTGATCAAACATCCACAGGATATCATCTGGATGTGCATTGTAACCATCGCCTCATCATCCTGATACCTCGTTCTAGCAATCTTGTCAGACATATCACCCCATTTATCCTTGATCTCATCCCAATCGTTTATCCAAATCTTAAAATTCATAGACAATCGCTCCTGAAGCCTTAGCTTCTTTGTCACTGCATCTTCACGATTCAGCCTATCTTGTCTCTTTTTGGAATGAACCTCGACTTCCTTTCCTTTTGCTGAAATCAATACTTCAATACCAACAAACAAGAAAAACAACCATGCAATTCATAATCAACTAGCATTCAATCCTACTCAAGACTTCAAGTTTTTCAATGCATAGTCACTCCAAACAAGCATGTTCCATCCTCATGATTCAACAATTCAATTCACATGCTAACTCAATTCCATTCTAACATTGATTATGCAATAAGATCAACAAACGATACTATCAACCACAAGCATGCATTATCAATTCAAGCAATGTGCCCATAATCCAACATGCTTCATCTCACACTTCAAATTACTCCCAAATTTACATAAACATCAAGGTTTGACAATAATTAAATAATCAAAATCGAACCCATCTATTGTTCATATGAAATTGTACACAAAAACTCAAATTCCACCATGAATTCCTATAGAAACTTGTTCAATCGGCTTACCCCACTTGCAATCAACAATTAGAACTCCAATCCTAGGGTAATAGAGTCGAGAAACGTACCTTTTGAACTAGGTATGGCTAAAGAATGAACAAGTGTGACAAAATTCAAAATCGCGACAAAACCCTAGTTTTCCAACTAGATTGTTCTGAAAATGCAATGAATTGAGTGAAAAGAGTGTGGAATGTGGTTTAATTGGAGCGAAATCGAGTGGAATCGAAGATTAGAAGGAGTGGTTTTTGATCTGGGATGAATTTGAGTGAAGGTGGTGTGCAAAGTGATCGAATGGGGGTGAAGAACTACGTTTAAAACTGACTTACATGGTATGATTCGACCAACTGGAGTGATCGAACGAGCTTGTCATGGTCGAACCACGTTTCTGGAGACCTTCCGCACCTCAGTTCGACCTCGATTAAACTAAATGCCTTGGTCGAACCACAATGTCATGGTCGAACTCCTCTGTCTAAACTTTCAAGTCCGTGATTCGACCTTGGTTCGACTTGAACCTTTGGTCGAACCAAACCCATCTTGGTCGAATCGGCCTGTACAAAATTCTCTAATTTGAGCGTCGTCTTGGTCGAACTTACCCCTTCGTGGTTGAATCCACATTTAACGAAGTCTCTGATCATCAGTTTGACCTGAGCTAGGTAGTTCGACCTGCAACCTTGGTCGAATCCCTGATCGAATCAGACACCTGATGCTCCAAAGTCAAATTTTCTTCATCCCCTACGCACGTCAAGCTCAAAAACAAACATTAGGTACCAAAACAGAGCAAACTTAGCTCGATAATCAATCCTAAACTCAATATTAATGCGTAATCCACATACAAAACTCAAAACAACACAAAACACCACTAAACATTAGGCAAATTGCAAAAAAAAAATCGATGCACTAAAACCGGTTAAGGTTTCAATATGCCGCAAAAAATCAACTTCTCTAACAAACATTACAAAGAAAAGATTATACTCTCGGTGCTTCAATGAGGTAAGTACATCATACCCCCCAAACTTAGTAGAAACTATAGTGGAAACTAAGTTTGCAAAGAGATGCAATTTCTGATAAGTAAGCACTTCAAATATAAAATTTTTATACTCACACGAAAGAAATAAAGCAATAAAATGGGAGGAAAAGCCCCCAACAGGCGCTCTTGTTTAACGTCGTAGAGTCACGACGATACTAATCTAGTGCAAGGTATCCTCAAAGATGACGCAAGCATCTTCTGGCGATTTGTACTGCTTCAATCGATGCCCATTCACCACTATGATGTCTCTGTCCTAGTCCATAAGCTCAAAATTCCCCCCTCCGTAGGCTCTATGGATAATGAACGGCCCCGTCCACTTTGATTTCAATTTTCCTGCGAAGAGCTTCAAATGAGAGTTAAAAAGTAATACCTCATCACCCTGCTTGAACTCCTTGTATGAGATCTTTGAATCATGCAATTTCTTCATTCTCTTCTTGTAGATCTTCGAGTTCTTGTAAGCTCGATTTCTGAACTCATCCAATGGATTAATATGAGTCATCTGCAACTCCTTTTGATCCTTTAAAGATAAGTTCAAACTCCTTAATGCCCATAGAGATTTGTGTTGTATCTCTATGGGTAAGTGGCACGACTTTCCATAGACGATTTGGTACGGTGACATATCCAACACCGTCTTGTAAGCAGTCTAGAACCTCCACACAATATCATCGAGCTTCATAGCCCAATCCTTCCTATTGGTTCTGACTACCTTCTCCAAAATTTATTTCACTTGTCAGTTGGAGACTTTAGCCTGCCCATTCGCTTGAGGGTGATAGGGTGTAGTAACCCTATGCTTGACACCATAATCCTTAAGCACCTTTTCAAGAAGTTTATTGACGAAGTGAGACCCTCCATCACTCACTAGTGCTCTAGGAACTCCATGGCAGGCAAAGATATGTTTTTTCAAGAAAGACAACACAGTCCTTGAATCATTCACGCGAGTGGGAATGGCTTCTACCCACTTAAAAACATAATCCACTGCTAACAGGATGTATAGAAATCCATTAGATGGGGGAAAAGGCCCCATAAAATCGATCCCCCATACATCGAAGATCTCAACCACAATGCTCGGCTGAAGTGGCATCTCATCTCTCCTACTTATGTTTCCCATCCTTTGACATCTATCGCATGTCGCCACATAGATTTCACAATCTTTAAACAAAGTACACCAATAAAGAGCAGATTGAAGTACCTTTGCTGCAGTCTTTTGAGCTCCGAAGTGCCTCCCGTTAGGTTGTGCATGGCAAAAATGAAGAACACTCTCCATCTCCATCTTGGTCACACACATACGGTCTATGGAATTCGTACATATCTTGTAGACAAATGAATCATACCATATAAAAGTCTCAACATCCCTCTTGAATTTTACAAGTTGATATCGGTTGAGATCTGATGGAATTTCTCCTACAACAATGTAATTCACATAATCCGCATACCATGGATCTATCCCTTAGGCAGCCACCACACATGCTCTCTCCGCTCCTTCAACAAACACGGCCATTATCTTCTTATCAGGGAACATCTCTTCTATGTAATCCAAAAAATAATCACAGTGCTCCCTTGTCTCCAATCTTGATAGGTGATCCGCCAAAATATTCTCTGTACCCTTCTTATCCCAAATCTCCATATCAAACTCCTGCAGAAGAAGAATCCATCTAATGATCCTTGGCTTTGTTTCCTTCTTCTCTATCAAGTATCAGATCGCAGAATGATCCGTGTACACTATCGTCTTCATGCCAAACAAATACTGTCGAAACTTGTTGAATGCATACACCATAGCTAGAAACTCCTTTTCAGTCACCGTGTAGTTTTTTTGTGCAGCATCAAAAGTCTTACTCGCATAGTAAATGGCGCAGAACTTCTTTTCCCTCAACTGCCCAAGCACCACTCCAAGTGCTAAGTCACTTGCATCACACATAAGTACAAATGGCTGAGTCCAATCCGGTGCGATCAAGATAGGTGCAGTAATAAGTGCCTCTTTCAGAACCTGAAAAGCAGTTAGACATTCTTCATCAAAAACAAAAGGAACATCCTTTTCGAGAAAATAAGATAAGGGCTTGGAGTATTTCGAGAAGTCTCTTATGAATCTTCTATAGAAACCAGCATGTCCAAGAAAGGACCGCACTCCCTTTTTATTAGTAGGTGGGGGAAGCTTCTCAATTGCCACCACCTTTGCTCTGTCCACCTGCAATACCTTGGGCGAATATGATGGCCAAGAACAATCCCATCTCTTACCATGAAGTGGCACTTCTCCCAATTCAAGACAAGATTAGTAAATAGTAGCAAGGTTAAATAAACAAATATCAAAGGATGAACCAAACACAGAAAAATCATCCATAAATACCTCCATGATCTTTTCTATCAACCCGTCAAATATGGCCATCATGCAACGCTGAAATGTAGCAGGCGCATTACACAATCCAAAAGGCATCTTTATAAAAGCAAAAGTTCCATAAGGGCAATTAAAAGTAGTCTTTTCTTGATCCTCGAGTGCAATCATAATCTGATTATAACCCGAGTACCCGTCCAAGAAATAATAAAACTCATACCCTGCAAGACGATCAAGCATTTGATCCATGAAAGGAAGGGAAAAATGGTCTTTGCATGTATTTTCATTCAGTTTTCTATAATCCGTACACACACGCCAACCTGTAGGAATCCTAGTTGCTAATGTCTCTCCATCCTCGGCTTTCACAATAGTCATGCCCCACTTCTTAGCTACTACATGCAATTGACTCACATGGGGACTATCACTAATGGGATAAATAATTCCAACATCTAGCCACTTAGGATTTCCTTCCTAATCACTTCTTGAATAGCGGGATTCACCCTCCGTTGATTCTGAATGCTATTCTTGGCCTCATCTAACAATTTTATTCTATGCATGCAATATGAAGGACTAATACCTTTTAAATCATCAAGAGACCACCCAATCGCAGACTTATACTTTCTAAGCACATTTAACAATTCCTCAAGTTGATTATCATCAAGGGAAGAAGATACAATTATCGGGTATCGTTCATTGTCACCTAGGTAGGCATACTTCAAGTGCTTCGGTAGCGGTTTCAACTCATCTTTCTTCTCTTCTTGAGGAGCGCTCTCTCTATCCAATGGTAAGTACTTCCTAGTCCACTTGACCTCTTCAACCTTTGTCATCTCCGATTCATACCTGTCATCACCCAAAGCAAGCAATTTTTCAAGAAATTCTATACATACCTCATTGGAGAGTCCATCTAGCTCTAGTGGGAAAAGTTAGAGACTCCACCAAGCATGTCTCAAGAGGATCCTTCGACAGGATTAAAGATATGTCTTCCTTCACGATCTCCTCCACCACATCAATACTGTGACATTTCATCTCCATAGGCATCTTCATTGCTTTGTCAAGGTTGAATAAGACCTCTTCTTTATCCATCCTTAGCTGTAACTCACCCTTCTGCACATCTATCATAGCTCCTGCAGTAGCAAGGAAAGGTCTCCCTAAGATACGAGGGACATTATCCTTGTTATCTTCCATCTCTAGCACCAGAAAATCCACAGGAAAGACTAGTTTCTCTACTTTCACCAAAACATCTTCAATAACACCCTTCGGAAAAGTCATAGACCTATCCGCCAATTGTAGAGCAACTGTTGTGGGAGTTAACTCCCCCAAACCAAGCCTTTGAAAAATAGACAAAGGCATCAAATTGATGCTTGCCCCAAGATCGCACAAGGCTCGTCGTGCCTGTCCCTTTCTAATCTCACATAAGATCGTGAAGCTTCCCGGATCCTTCAACTTAGCTGCAGCTTCCTCTGAATGATCGAGCTACAATTCTCAAACAAATTTACTATTTCAATTCTGTTCAAGCTTCTCTTCTTCAAAAGTATATCCTTCAGAAAATGGGCATAATACGGCATCTCCAAGATTGCTTCAGAGAAAGGAATGTTCAGACTTATCTTGTTTATGATCTCTGAAAACTTCTTGAACTTCTCTTCCAATCGCTTCTTGACTAGCTTGTAAGGAAATGATGGAGGTGTTTTGGGAATTCCCCATTCATCACGTTCAACCTTCTCCGCCTTATCCTTTTCGACTCTAAATCTCTTAGCTCTTTCCCACTTTTTTTCCGCTGTAATCTCAGTATTCTGCTCCTTGGAAGGTACTGGAGTAGCGTCAACATCATGTGGAGCAGAAAACGGTATAGAACGGTAGGGTTCGACCAAGGTGGCTGGTCGAATTGAGTGAATAGTGGTCGAACTGAGCACCTAAAAGTTTGTTCTTCCCCTTATATACCGGTTTAAGCAATGGGGTTGGTCGAACCATAGTAGTCGTGGTCGAATCGGGGTTCAGACAAAATAAGGTGCTCAGGATAGTGGAGTTCAACCTGAGTCCGACCAGAGCTTTTGGTTGAACTGACATGTTTTTGGTCAAACTAGTCTTTTGCAACTTCCGAATGTCGCCCAGATGCCCCGTTCGACCTCCCCTATGTAATTGACCATCTATGTTGGTCAAATTATGGTCGAATCATGCTCCTGTCTCTTTAAACTTTGATTCTGGCCTCATTGATCCCTCATACTGTGTTCCAGACCTCAATGTAATGGTGTGAATAGACTTTGAATTCTTAATACTTTGAGATGGAAACTTCCCTTTCTCAATGGTTTGAGTCAATTTGTTTACATTTCTAGCCATCTTCCCCACCAACAGCGTAAGGTCTTCCACTTGTGTAGACAAATCATTATGATTATCATCAACCTTCTTTTCTAACTTGGCCTCTAGACGATCTACTCTTGCATCGTTCTTCGCCATGTACCTGTTCACCGTATCCTCGAAACTCGGCTTCCCTTCTTCCACTTTAGCTCCCGGATCCACACCAATAGGAGGTTGCACTACATTATTCGGATTACTCCATGAAAACTCTAGCCTCCTTGGTTGTTGATAATTACCCGGGAGACCACGATTGTTGTAATTCCTCCCCTGATAATTCTGATTTTCTTGATTTGGGTACCTAGTTCCTTGAATACTTTGACTCATGGCATAATTTGCGTCCTCGATCTCCTCTTGGCTAGCTCCTTCATAGCCACCATCCTGCTGCATCATTAGTACTCTCTGTGATATATTCGTGATCTACTTTTACTGAAACTCAAGTAACTTGTTGATATTAGCCAAGCTAGAGACGATCTCATCATCTCTTCCCGACTTTACCATAGTATGCTCCACCTGTGCTACTTTACCAAGGACATAAGTGCCTCTTACTCTATCAGTCGGCCAATCCCTCGAATTCATCGAAATATCCTCGAAAAGCTTCTCGGCCTCAATGGGTGACTTCGTAAGTAATGCTCAGTTAGAAGAAGTATCAAGTAACACACGAGAATCGCAATCTAACCCATTGTAGAAAATACTAATGTATTGAGCTTTAGATAGCCCATGCCGTGGATACTTACGAAGCATGTCCTTGAATCGGTCCCAAGCTTCATGAAACTTCTCATTACCATAGATAGCAAATTGATTGATTTCTTGCTTCATCTTGAACACCTTTGAAGGTGGCATGTAATGCTCCAAGAATTTTACTTTTAACTTCTCCTATGTATCACATTCAGCAACATCAAGATTATTGTAACAATCTCTCGCTTTTTCATTCAGCGAGAACTTAAACAATATGATCTTCCTCGCATCCTCATGAGCTCCTGCATCTTTTTGTGTACTTGCATACCCAAGGAACTTATTTAGATGTTGCTGAGGATCTTCAAATGTTCCCCAGAGAAGGGACTTCTTTCAATCATGCTGATAAGAGAAGGGTGTAAATCAAAATCAGCTCTGGTCCCTCTCGCTCCTAACAGCCCCGTATTGCCTCCTCCGTTGTTCTTAAAGTCTTCACGGACTGCCATGTTGATTGCTTCTACTTCCAAATTAACTTCGGTTGCAGCTTCAATCATTTGCGAATTCAGCACGTCAACTTCAACTCCTAAATCAAGTGCCTCAGTTGAGTCTATGTTCTTGTTCTTATTCTTATTCTTCTATTTCTTCCTTGACAATGCTCCAATCTCCAGATTATAAGGCTCTAATTTACTTGTTTTAGATCTCGTGAGCATACACCTAAGAAAAATAAGTGTTAGATCAAAGACAAGAATTATATAATCTCAATTAAACTAGAAATAATAAACTAATAATTAATCCCATCCCCGGCCAACGGTCCTAAGAACTTGATGAGCGTTTTCTCAACACACAAAATTAATCCTCAAGTATAAGAATATCAATTGTAGTCTCGATAAGTGACCAAGTGATTATCGAACCCGAGGGACGGATTATTATCAATTTAACTATATTCTAATTAACTAAGACTATGTTGGCAAATTAGTTTGGAATAGTTATGAAACTATGTAGCATATAATTTAAATAATGAATTAAATAAGCAAGCAATAGAGATAATACGGTTGTGATCAAGTAAGAAATTAGGTAGCTCTTCGGGTCATCCAGTTTCACTTATTAATTTTCTTTCCATGTGTTGATGTCCAACTCTACCTTATGGTATATGGACGCATCACTAAACCATGTAAGTTTACTCTATAGATACAAGCAAACAAGCATATGGCACGTGTGAATATCCTCGGAGCAAGAGATATAATTCACCCCCTTTCTAGGTACTATCAGTATCAATTATTTCCCGTGCACTTAGTACTCTAACCCGATATGATCTCCCTTTATAGGTACTAGAAGTTATACTCTTCATCCTACTTATTAACCTGAATAATATTCAATTAACAAGTATCTATATAAGATAGTTCTAATAAGACTTCAGAATCCCTTCACTTAGAATTATAACATGTAATCCTACTCAGTAGTGAACGCTCTCAATCAATAACCAAGCTATGTATTCAGACTCTACATAAAAGTTAATGATGCACAAAACGACTGTGAGTATGAATTGAAAAAGCACAATCTTATATTAAATAAACCACAACTAGTGTTGTACGGAGTTTACACATGGAAATTTAATTAATTAATAAAACTTTCATAACCCTAGAACTACCGGAGCGGTTTTAGCCCATGATTGATCTAGGAACAATCATGGTTGATTGGTATGATCTTACTTGACTCGCCAGTCGAACCTCTCTTCACGACTCCTTGGAATGATGGTAGGGCTTCGGTGGTGGATGGATGATAAATGATGATTTTCTCCTGCGAAATCACTTCTTTTATACTTGTAAACTCTCCTTATGGGCCTGGGATGGGCTTCTTGAGCGAACACACGCATTAAAGGTTTAAAAATATGAATGTGGTAAGTTTTCGCACATCAATTCAACCAATAGGCCAGGTCGAATTCTTCTCCCCTGGACGAATTCCTGGTCGAATCGCTCTGTAACATGGCTACAGGTTTCGGATTCGTCCAGTATCCTGGTCGAACTGCATGCTCTCTGGTTGAACTGCATGTGCTTTCGTTTAGGCTTTTGGTTCGACCACAGTTAGACCAAATGGTTTGGTCGGACGGCAACGTCGTGGTCGAACGGCACTTCCGATGCTTCTTTCCTATCGGTTCGACCACTGGTGCTGGTCGAACCATTTTCTTCTTGGTCGAACTCAGTGCCTGCTTGATCGAATCCTCCTCTGAACCTCCTTTTTTGGGATCTGATCACTTCCAACTTGTTTTCCTTCGAAAATCAACTCAAATAGCCTTCAAGATGCCTGATTCGTGACTTATCACTATGTATATTGATTCACATCAAATTACAACCATCTGACACACCATTATTATACAAATCCAAGCTTGAAACACGTGAATTTACACACTCATCATGAATATAATACTTCAAATCATGTTCGGCCACTATTGGCTGATGGAAATATTGTATCTGTTCAACAAGGAGTATTCTAGTATAATTTTTGCATTTATAATTCTTTGTAACACTATTAAAAATGTCGGGCTATTGAATATTTATCTTTTATTGTAGCAAAATTTTTTGATTGGTTTAGTTAAACCTTAAATAAATTATCTTTTATTTTTTTAGGCTTAGTCTATCTACATAATTGGTTTTAAAATCCTTTTCTATTCTTACAGATTGATGAAGGAAATATCGAAAGTGACTCCAATTTGAATATCTACGCTACAAAAGTGTGAAGAGAGGGGCGATTTTAGAAATTATATGGAGTCTAGAAAGTTGAGGCTTCTTGCTATGCTGCCAATTCTTTCGTCTCTAAACCTTCTTTACTTCAATATTTTTCTACAGGTTTGTGATATTTTATATTGATCCATGTACTTTTAAGGTTCTTGGAAATTTTAACTAAAGAATGCGTGTTCATTTTCTTGAATTTCTTGAAATTCTTAAATAAAGAATATTCATATAGATACATTTTCTTGATATCTTCTTTTATGCTAACTATCAAAGAAAAATTAGTTTTGTATGATTATTACATGACATTCTTTTTCTTGGATACAAACAAATTAAAAAAATTTTGTATGATACCGTAGTAGAGTGTCGCCACTCATTGTAAGGATCATAGGTTGTTTGTTTCTGAACTCCCCAAATTAAAAAAGTACTAATATTTTTTTAGCCTCTCATAAGAGGCATTTTTTAGGTCTATACGTCAATTAATAATAAAAAAAGAGAAATTAGGTTATTGTATTTTATACATCATTTCATAAAATTTATCACTTCAGTGTTGCATAGTGTTGCAAAGATATTGCCAAAGTTATTATTGTTTTGTTGGTCTCTCTTATTGAAACATTCAGAATTCATTTTCTGTTTTACAAGAATAAAGTTGCAGCTGTGGAAACTATAGCTAACCAATAGATCCAAGATTGAATGCAATGGTATTGCTTACACATTGTTTATAAGCTATTTTCTTGGCGGAAAGAATGATGTAAGGAAACATTATCTACAATTGCAATGCTCACGTATTGTTCCAAATTGCTTATTATTCTCCATTTATTTATTCTTCATTTGTATTTTTTTTACCTACAAGTGTTCTGATTTCAAGAATTTTTAATATTTGATTATTGATTTGTTGATATTATTAATTTGGATAGTAGTGTAGTGATTGTTCGTGATGTATTGATTTGTGTTTTTTTTTTCAGATTTTGAGGTCCACTGGAATCCATAATTAGCTCATAACTCTGCCAAAGAGTAATTAAAGCACCAAATCGAATAAGAAAGCTTGCGTCTTCAGGAAAAAGGTTTGAATTTATGATTTCTCATTTCTCTATCGTTATAAATTCTCTCTTCTTAGAGATCGATCAGTTTAAGTGTTATTATTAGTAAACCAACTGAAGCAGAGTTATTTAGAGAATATTGATGCGGTCTCTACCGAGGAGACTAGATCATGTAGGTCTCCACTGAGCATCTGCGGCAAGTATGCCAATCAGAAACCAAGCTACTGATGAGTGATATTTTTACTTAGATTTTAGTATCTTTTTACATGTGTTTTTTGTATTATTTTATCCGTATTTGTGTACTATTTGGTTATATTTTGTGTTTTTATAGAAATGTGTGAGAATGAACTTAAAGGTATGTAAAACAGGTGAAATCGGAATTAAAATGGATAAGAGAGACGAAAGAAGGAAGAAGAAAATAGGGCAACAAGAATACGGCCAGCCATTTCAAGTACACGAGCCGTGTCATGCTGCACGAGCCGTGTACTGCAAACGGGCCTATAAGAGATGGCCGTGCGATGATATTAGAATGCACAACACAACCATCCCTTGGCCGTGTTGCGGCATACGACTCGTGTGCTGTCGTAAGTTCGCGTTGACCCAGAAACCCTGACACGACTCGAGGTGTATTGCAGCACATGAGTCGTGTAGGTGCCTGATCAGTAAAAAAATTAGATTTCTTCTAGAAGGCCCCCAATGAGTATAAATACCCATCCATTCAACCTTTGAGGAGAGAGACACGAAATTTCAACTGCTGACACAACTCACACATCAATCCCTTGATTTTACACTATATTCTTCATCCCCTTCTTCCATACTTTGATTCTACATCATCTCTCCATAAATTCTACCATCCAAATCAAGTGAAGAAGCAAGGAAGAGTGGGTGATCACCAAAGGAAAGAAGGAGATTCAATTGGAGCCAATCCAAGGGAGTTTTCATCCCAATTTTTTGTTAATCCTCTAGTTTACTATGATTTGTAAGGTTTTTAATGTCTATGTTAAGGATCTTATGAAGATTGTAGGCTATTCTCCCTTGTGGGATTAGCAACATGAAAGTTTGTGGTTAAATTTTGGGATCTATGTATTTAAATTCATATGTTGATTGGGTTAATTGATTTTCTATCATTGATGCTTTAGATCTTGATGTTTTTGATGATTTGTTTATTTAGATGCTCCAAATATATGATTAGATTGAGAAATCAATTATGTGATTAGGACATTTGAGTGAATCATTTCATCTAACACTTCATGTGCATTATAAATTGTAAAGAGATTGAGAAATCCTTTGGAGTTTAGAACCCTTTAATAGAACATACGGTTGGTTTGATTGAGAGATTGATTAATTGTGTAAAGGGATTCTTATTTCAAGCTTAGTACCTAGTTGGAATTGTTTGAATGAGAACCAACCATTGTGTTTATTGAGATTAATATCCTATTCATCTTGAGAAGGAGCTTAGGTGAATTTAGAGTTGGCCCTTAATCTATACCCTTGATTCATATAAGTTTAATGCATTTAACCTAAGATTTCCCACTACTTAATTGTTGTTCATCCCACTTTTACTTAATTTGGAAAACGACTCTACATTTCTTCATTTTAATCGTTTGATCATACTTTGTTTACTTGGTTTGAGTTATTTTAATACTTGTTCAAAAATCCCACTCGATGATTAGTCTCTATAAAATTATGATAAGTGTGATATCGCTTAAGCTCTAGCGCCAACCTCCCTGTAGTTCGATAAATTGTTGAATTGGTCATCCCAACTACAAAATGGCCAATCAAATGGCGCCGTTGCCGGGGAGGCAACGGTTGCTAGTAGCTTGAAGAAGGATCACTTTGAGTAATCTTAATAAAGACATTTTTATTTTATTTGTTTACTTGTATTTGCTTTGAAAACTTTGTTCTAACTTTTCTTATTTTGAAGATGTATGCACACAAGGTCTAAGGGTAAACAAGTTGAACCTCTTGATCTAGAGATTGAACACACTTTAAGAAGAAAGAGAAAGGAGAACAAAACCAAAAATAGTAATCTCTTGGAGAACAATCAAGAAGAACGTGTAAACATTGAGCATGATGGAGACGGAGTGCAAAATGTGCAAAACAACGCACAAGCACCTCAAGTTAATGCTAATCTTCCTCAACAAGCTCATCAAGATTTTGGAGGACTTAACAATCAAGCTTTATTTCAACAAATGGTGCAACAAGCCATGTTTCAACAAGGTTTTTCACATGCTTATGCACCTCCACCACCACCTCCGGTGCATCGAGGGCCTCATGTTGATGAAAGGGTGATTTGAGATTTCTTTATGCCAAGGGCAATGCCATAGATGATGGGCCCACCGATCAATGCCAACAATTTTGAGATTAAGAGAGACCAACAATTTGGAGGGTTACCGAATGAGGAACCTAATGCACATCTAGCTCAATTTATTAAAATTCCCAGTACTGTGAAGATAAACGGGGTGAGCGATGATTATCTAAAGATGAGGTTGTTCTCATTTTTCTTGAGAGATCGTGCTAGAACATGGCTCTCCACTATTACTCTGGGTACGTGCAACACTTGGGATGAGCTTGCACAAATATTCTTGAATAAGTATTTTCCACCTTCCAAGACGTTTCAAATGAATAGCTTGATCACTCAATTTAAGCAAATGCCTAAAGAGAGTTTTTATGAAGTGTGGGAAAGGTTTAAGGATATACTATGCAAGTGTCCACAATATGGTTTTCTGAAAAATCAACAAGTGGGTTTTTTCTACCAAGGTTTGGTAAACAGGCAAAGAGTTTATGTTGATGCTTCGACGGGTGGATCCATACTTAGAGTTACTCTGGAAAGGGCTATAAGGATATTTGATGAGATTGCTACAAATGTATATCAATGGCCATCAGAGAGAGTTAGTGGATGCTATGGATTTGAGAACTTCGATCAAGGGCAACAGTTTAGTGTGAAGAGTGCTAGTATGGAGCCAAGTTGGCCAAGTGTTGAGATGATAGCGGCGGAGGTAATGAGGCAAATGAGCTTGAGTCAAGGTGTGAATCAAAGAGTTAACATGATGGAAGGGCAAATTGAGCCAGGGGTGCTTCCTTCGAATAGTGTTAGTGGGGAACAATGGGCTATGACAATGCCACGTGTGGATAATGTGCAATACATGCAAGGAAGGAACTACCAAGGTAACTATCAAAACAATTACCAAGGTAATTTCAACCACAACCAAGAAAACTACCCGCCAAGGCATGGAGGTTTCAATAGTCAAGGAAGTGGAAGATCAGACCCACAACAACAAAGTAGGTAAGATAATTTCTCTTATTCAAACCCGAACAATGCAGTTGCTTATCATCCGGGAGCTAAAGCGCCAAATAATTAAGGGAAATCAACCACTGAAGAACTCATTGAGAATTTGATTGCATCGAATAAAGCTCAAGATGAGACAAGAAGAAAGATTGATGAATCTAATGATAGAAGGTTCAAAGCCTTGGAGCACTCGGTTGGTCAAATTGCTAGTTCATTGAGTGCGAACGAGAAAGGAAAATTTCCTTCTACCACCATTGTAAATCCAAAAGAGTAATGCATGGCAATCACTTTGAGAAGTGGAACAAAGTATGAGGGACCTTCTATGCCTATGGAAAATGAAAAGGTGGAAGAGAAGAAGATTGAGGAAAACTTGTTTGAAGAAGAATTTGTGGAAGAAAATGAAGTTGAAATAAAAGCGAATGATGAAATGAATGTTGTTGAGCCGGAAGTTGTTGAAAAGAAATGGCAAAGAACCAAATCAATGAAAAAGAAAGATGATGAAGTGGAGTTGGAAAGGGATAGTTGGGGCATACCAAAAACTCAAGTGCCTATTCCTTTTCCACATAGATTTTTAAAGAAGGGGCTTGATGAAAAGTTTGCAAAGTTTTTGGAGATCTTCAAGAAAATCCACATCAATATACCCTTTGCTGATGCTTTGAGACAAATGCTCACTATGCTAAGTTTTTTAAAGACATCATGTCAAGAAAAATGAGCTTACTAGAGAATGAGACCGTCAACTTGATGGAGGAGTGTAGTGCTATCATTCAAAAGAAGTTGCCTCCAAAAGCTTAAGGATCCGGAAAGTTTTGTTATACCATGTGAGATGGGTAAGAGTGAAGTTCATAAAGCTCTTTGTGATCTTGGGGCTAGTATCAATTTGATGCCTATGTCCATCTTCAAGAAACTTGGTATAGGGGAAGTGAAGCCTACATCCGTCACGTTACAACTTGCAGATAGGTCTTTAACTTACCCTAGAGGAGTAGTAGAGGATGTTCTTGTTAAAGTTGGAAAATTCATTTTCCCCATGGATTTTGTTGTACTTGATATGGATAAGGATGCAAATATTCCATTGATTTTGGGTCGTCCATTTTTTTGCCACGGGAAGGGCTTTAATTGATGTGCACAAATGGGAGTTGACATTGAGAGTAAATGAAGAAGAAGTGGTATTTGAATTGAGGAGTGCTATGAGGCATTCGGATGAGAAGGAAGAATGTAAAAGGGTTGAAATGATTGATGAAGTTGTTCAAGAGAATTTGACATTCTTCTTATCTAAAGATCCTCTCGAGACAAGCATAAGCCACTCTCTTAATTTATCTCTTAACTCTAATTTTTCTTTCTATTGTCTAGAAGATGATGATATAAATGATTGCTTACATGATTTGAATGCTTGTAGGGAAATGCAAGAAGATGAAGCCAAATGATGTATTATGGAAAGAAGGAGTATCTTCCATTGGAGGTCGAGAATGAAAAATCAAAGGTTGAAAAGGGAAAAGAGGAATTGAAGCCATTACCTGATCACCTTATGTATACATACTTGGGGGACGACAAGATCTTTCCGGTAATTGTATCATCATCTCTTTCAACTCTTGAACTTGATAAATTGTTGAGGGTGCTTAAAGATCATAAAAGTGCTATAGGGTGTAGTCTTGATTATTTGAAAGGTATAAGTCCCACTATTTGTATGCATCACATTAGGTGATTGATGAGAGTAAATCATGCATACAACCTCATCGTCGTTTGAACCCTATTATGCAAGTGGTT
Source organism: Pogostemon cablin (assembly GCA_023678885.1). NCBI lineage: Eukaryota > Viridiplantae > Streptophyta > Magnoliopsida > Lamiales > Lamiaceae > Pogostemon > Pogostemon cablin. Next base: position 14,295,823 of record CM042993.1, read on the forward strand.
GTTAGGAAAGAAGTTTTGAAGTGGTTAGATGCTAATATTGTTTATGCCATAAGTGATAGTCCGCATGTGAGTCCTTTGCATGTTGTGGCTAAGAAAGGGGAATTAACCATTGTTAAAATGGAATTTGATGAAGAACTTGCTACAAGGGTGAAAACGGGTTGGGGAGTATGTTGTGATTATAGGAAGCTTAATGAAAACACTCATAAAGATCATTTCTCTTTGCCTTTTATTGATCAAATGCTTGATAGCTAGGTTGGCGGGATACAAGTATTATTGTTTTCTAGATGGTTACTCGGGGTACAACCAAATCATGATAGCCCCGAGGATCAAGAGAAAATAACTTTTTCTTGTCCGTATGACACGTTTGCTTTCTATAAATTGTCTTTTGGGTTGTGCAATGCCCCCGCCACCTTTCAACGTTGCATGATGGTCATCTTTGGAGGATTGATTGAAAATGTTATGGAAGTGTTTATGGATGACTTTTCCATTTTTGGGTCTTCATTTGATAAATGCTTGGCTAATCTTTCTATGATTTTGCAGCGATATCAAGATACGAACCTAGTCTTGAATTGGGAAAAATGCCATTTTATGGTTCAAGAGGGTATCGTACCTGGGCATCATATATCGGAGAACGGATTGAGAGTTGATAGGGTGAAGGTTATAGCCATTGAACATCTTCTCCCACCTAAGAATGAAAAAGGGGTTAGATCGTTCCTTGGCCACGTCGGGTTCTATCAACGTTTTATAAAAGATTTTTCTAATATAGTCAAACCTTTGTGTAAATTGCTTGAAAAATATGCTCCATTTCAATTTAATGAAGAATGTCTTGACGCTTTTAGGGTGCTCAAGGAAACCTTAATTTCATCTCCAATCCTCGTCTCTTCCAATTGGAGTAAGCCTTTTGAGCTCTATTGTGATGCAAGTGACAATGCATTGGGAGTGGTGCTTGGTCAAGTTAAGGAGAAGAAGTTTCGAGCTATCTGCTATGCATCAAAGACGTTCAATGCTAATTAAAAAAATTACACCACAACAGAAAAAGAGTTCTTATCCATGGTTTATGCATTTGAAAATTTTCGTCCATACCTAGTTGGCACGAAAACTATTGTTTATACGGATCATGCCGCCATTAGGTATTTGATGAGTAAGAAAGATGCTAAACCAAGATGGTAGTTGAAAATTTTATAGCCGACCACTTGTCACGTTTGGAAAATGTTGACAAAGAGGGAACCATGTAGTTCATTAAGGATGTATTTCCAGATGAAGAGATCTTTCAAGTTGATTTTCAAAGAATGTACATTTTATGTGATACCGGGAGGCCGTAGTATGCGAATTTCGTGAATTATTTAGCTTGTGGCCTAAAATCGGATCATCTCACCGAATCTCAAAGGAAGAAGTTCTATCATGATGTCAAGGAGTACTTATGGGATGATCCTCTTTTGTTTAAGAATTGTCTGGATGGGATCATAAGGAGGTGTATTCCGGAGGAGGAGAAGTTAAGTGTCATGAAGATGTGCCATAGTTCACCTTGTGGAGGACGCTTTGGGTTTCAAAAGACGGGAGCAAAGATCCTACAATCGGGGTTGTTTTGACCAACTTTGTTCAAAGATTGTAAGGAGTACATCAAGGGGTGTGATAGGTGCCAAAGGATTGGAAGTATAGGGCAACATGATGAAATGCCCATGAGGAACATTTTTGAAGTATAATTGTTTGATGTATAAGGGATGGACTTCATGGGCCCATTTCTGCCTTCCAATGGTTACCTTTACATATTGTTTGCAGTGGATTATGTGTCTAAATGGGTGGAAGCAATCCCAATAAGGACAAACGATGCTCTAGTGGTCAAGGCTTTCTTAAAGAAGAACATCTTTCCTAGATTTGGGGTGCCAAAGGCCATGATTAGTGATGGATGATCTCACTTTATCAATAAGATTATTGAGAAGCTCTTGAATGGCTATGGAGTGAAGCATAAGATTTCTACACCTTACCATCCTCAAACAAATGGCTTGGCAGAGGTGTCAAATAGGCCAGTGAAGCTTGTACTTAAAAAGACGGTCAATGGAAATCGAAAGGATTGGTCTTCTAAGCTTGAGGATGCCCTTTGGGCCTATCGAACGGCCTACAAGAATGCCCTAGGTTTTTCTCCATACAAGCTTATTTATAGGGAGGCATGCCATTTACCCGTGGAGTTGGAGCATAAGACACTATGGGCCCTTAGGAAGTTGAACTTTGATGAGAAAGAATCCGGAAAGAAAAGGTGTCTCCAATTGGTTGAACTAGAGGAATTTAGAGAGGAAGCTTACTCAAGCTCGAGGATTTTGAAAGAAAAACTTAAAAGATGGCATGATGAGAGGATTAAAACGAAGGAGTTCATTCCGTGGGATAATGTTCTTTTATTCAATTCAAGACTTAAACTATTCCACGAAAAACTTCATTTGAAATGGACTGGACCGTATTTGGTGAATGAGGTTAGAGAAGATGGATCTTTGAAGCTTGAAGATCGGATGGGAATGCTTTTGTGGTTAATGGTCATAGGGTGAAACATTACCATTCTCCCTCTCAAAGAGAGTTGGTATATGTGGACACCTTCACTTCTTAAGGCTCGTATCCTTTTAGTAGTTTAGGATTGTACATATTTCTTTTTCTTGTGTTGCATTTTTTATTTGTAGGTGGATTGTGCGTGTGAGAAGAATGTGTTTTGAAGATACGAAAAGGGTTTCATGTTAAGTGTGTAGGTATGTCTCACCACTTTTTACAAACTTGTCTCGAAACTCTTGTTTCAATTTAAGTTTGGAGGGATATGGCATGGTGTGATATATATATTTTATTGGAAGCATGGAACTTTTTGTGTTTTTGAGCTAATTTGAAAATTTTCTCATGAGTTCAGTGTGATTTTGGTCCGTTTGGTTGTGTGAAAGTCGATGATAATCCATGTTTTGATACCTAAGGTTGAGCTAATGTTGTTTTCAAGTTGTGAGCATGAATAGGGAGTATTGGAAGCTTGAAAAATAGGGTTTGAAGTCAAAATATTGGAGAAATCAGGGCAAGCAGTACACGAGTCGTGTGCAGTACACGGTCCTGTAATAAGTGGCCGTGTACTGACATCAGACGAAGCAACAAGGGCAGGCACAGGCCATTTTATGCAATGCGGGTCGTGTCCTATCACGAAGCACGGGTCGTGTCGTCAATACAGGCCTGTAACAGATGGCCATGTGACGATATCAGAACAATCAACATGGGCTACCCCTGACTGTTTTACGCCACACGACCCGTGTTGAGTGTAAATACACGAGCCGTGTGAGCGACACGAGCTGTGTCGCGTTCTGAGACAGGTTAAAAGACGGGCTGGCCTCTTCAAAATGGGTCATTCTCCTTCATCTTCTTCAACCTTATCACTCAAAAAAACTCTCTTCCAAACTCCACAAACATTCAAACAACTTCTAATAGTGGTGAGAGCAAGTGATTCCCATGTTTGAATATGTGAATTCGTGTATGGGCTTTGAATGATAGCATGTTTGAAACATGTACATGATTGTGAAACATGAATTGATTTGTTGAATTGTGTAGAATTATTAATGAATTAGGGTTCATGGAAAATCAATAAAATTTGATGCAAATGGTGATATGAATTGATTGATGATGCTTGATTGAATTTGTAATAAAATAGATTAGGTATTGAGGATTTGAGCATGAATGGGATTGAAATTATATGCAAATGGTGATGGTGAAATTCATGCATGCTAAGTGTTCGATGAAATGCTTGAGTGAAGTTTTGAGTTAGATTTAGAACCTATTGCAAGTATGAAGCATTGTTGATGTATATTATGCACATATAAAAAGAAAGCATGATGATTTGAAAGAATGGAAGGATTGGGAGGTTGAAATTTCTTGAATTACAATTGAATGAATTGTTGAAATGTTGCTTGATCTTAAATATAATCATCCTTAGAGGAATATTATTTTATGTGTTAATGTAGGTTAGAATTATACTTAGTTGAATAACAAGTGTTGATTCTAAGCATTATGAGAGGTTTTGCCTAAGAGTTGAAAATGATTTTAACTTGAAACATGTTGAACATTGTAGATGGCTGAAAGAAGAACAAGGAAGCGTAATGAAGACTTCATCATTGTTGAGACGGACATGGAGTTATCAGACATTGATGCTCAGTTAATGACAGAAGAAATACACCCTCGAAATTTTGGAGTGAAATTCTCGGAGTGGGAGAAGTATGCACTTAGGTGGCAATACAGAGTGACCAAGATTAGGCCAACGAGATTTCAAGATCAGGCTATTATAGAAGGTCTTGGGATTGAGAATGATCTGAGGGCTTTATTCAGAAAGGTAGACATGGAAGAATTTTTTGACAAGAGGCCTCCCACCTATCTTCATCTCACAGCAGAGTTCATGAGCACATTGCAAGTTCACAAAGATAGGAGCAGTTTTCCCTTAGCGATCACATTTCAGCTAAACAATGTCATGTGGGAGAATGTTCCTATAAATGACTTGAACAAATTTTTTGGGTGTCCAGTCATGAGAGGCCATCAGAACTTCTTGCCCGGAGGGGGCTTCAATCGGCAAACATGGTGGAGAAGGTTAGTAGAAAATAGGACTGAGCCTCCGGAGTACATACCTAGCTCCTCAAAAGGGACAGCGATCAGAAATCCTGTGATAAGGTATCTTGAGAAGATAGTATCAAATACCATTCTGGTAGGTTTGTGAACTTGGTTTCAATTTTGGTTAAATTGATTTAGAGCAAGTGTACTCTATCGTGTGTAGCACGTAAGCGACCAAGTGCAAAATTTATATAATATTAAACCCAAGGGCGAAAGTGGGTAGCAGTGTTTGAGAAATGCTTTACTCTAGTAAGACGAATTAAAGAAGAGGGGATGATTATACTACAAACTAACAACTAGGAAAGCAATTAAAGATAGATGGATACAATGGACATGGAAGATGGATGAAGGTGAACAATCTAAGAAATATGTAAGGCAAGCAACATATATGGTAAGGTATATATAGACTCACACACACACATGCATTGATGGTTTTCATGTTATGATATTAAGGGCAATCACGTTTGTACCCCTAACCCCTATGGCCAAGGTGATTAGGTTCTCAACTCGTTTACAAGTTTAAATCTCCTAGGATTGTTCTTACTCTCAATTCCCATGATGGTACTATGATCATAAGTTGGGTTCCCCTTACTAGTTCATCACTAATGTTCTATCATGAGGTTCTAAGCACTTGAAGGGTATGGCTTACCTCTTCTCATACTAACTAAGTCATCTAATGAAATTAATGATTCAATTAAACTACTAAGCATAATATTGGAATGGCCATCCTAACACTATGAATAGAGAATTTAACCACACAAATCATACATAAAATGGAATAAACATTCATGATAGAAAATATTCATAACAATCATTTCATCAAACATGTGTTGTGCAAAATCTACATAATACCTAACCAATCATATTGCTAGCCTCACTTGAGGACTAGCCACTACATAGCATTACAAATCCATTCCAATCCAAGGCATGCTCCATTTGAGCCAAATATTGAAGAAAATAATAAAATAAAGGTAAGTTGGCTCCTCTTTGATGGTGAACTTCCTTCCTTTTGATCATGCTAAAATCTTCAATCAATGATGAATTCCTCTTCTTAGATTGGTGGATGGATGAATTTATGGATGGATTTGAGGAGATCGAGTGATTTGAATGGATGAAGTGAAGAATGGAAGAGATGAAGATGAATGTGTATGTTTTAGGTGTTTAGTGTGTGGAAACTGATCCAAAATTATTACTCCCAAATTTTATGGTCAAAATATGTATTTATACCCCCATGGAAGCTTCTAGAACGTTTAGAGATTATAAAACTGTCTTTTGCACTTACACGTGCCGTGTAGCGGCACACGGCCATGGGGCCGTGTAGCATTTTCTGGTTTCCGAGCACACCCAACTCTTACAGGATCGTGCTCGCTACATGGGCCGTGTAGTGCAGAGCGTACAGTGCGGTCTCACCGTTTTGCGCATAACGTTCACATCCGATCTCCAATTTGAGTAATTCTTGCGCTTATGCGATCCACTTTTTCTTGGCTTTCTATCCATATAAAGATCTGATAAAAATTCCAGCATTTGTAGGTATAACAAGTCATGCAAAGTAGCAGAACCATGCTGAGTAGGAACAGCTTGCGCGACGTCACCATTTTAATTATAACTTTCTCGTTTGGTCTCCGATTGAAGTGTTTCTTATACCAAAACGATTCTCTTTTCTATGGTTTTCCAACCATGTATCACACCTCTACTTTAGAGCTCCAAAAGAGTACAGAAAAATTGCACAAGTTGGACGTTCATTTTTCATCATTTTGCATTGACTCGTTCTCCCTCGTTTCAACTCCAAATTGAGCTCTGTTTTTCCCCATCTTCTTTATCGTTCTAGAATCCATTTTTACCTGATAATCAAACAAATTACACCAATTTACCAATTCTCTAAATATTCACAAATGTAGCACAATTTAAGGAACTTAATCATGAAAATCACACATTTATCATTTCAAGGCACACATCTCCATATCTTCATATAACACCACCAAATGATATACAAAATGAATAAAAACACACAAAATACATAATAAAAAGACACTAAAATTTATGTGAAAATGACACCGATCAACCCCCCAAACTTAAAGTGTTGCGCGTCCTCGAGCAACGAAAATGAGAAAACGAGAGGGAGAATTTTCACCTAGAGAAAGACCTAAAGAATATAAGCAACAACACATCATAAGTAATAAGGACTACAAATCATATCAAGTCACACTACAACATTAAAATCATGACATAAAAAAATTAACAAGTTCAAGTCTAAGAAAATAAAGGGCAATCAAGTTCCTTCCGGTCCAAACCTCACGTCGGATATCAAAATGCACTCAACACTCTATGAAGTAGGATAATTTTCACTCATCAATCGATTGAACCTGACGCACTATATGCTTGCTCACGGACTACATTCACAAGCCACCAAGGGTTCAACTAATGATCAAAAAGGACTTTACTTTTTGATGTAATGTTAGGCTTTTTGGTAAGTGTAGGGAGATTATGGATAAGAGTGACTCATCGAGTGTAAGTAATCGAAGAGATGATCAACTTCTTCAACTTCTTCACATTTCTATCTTCCTTTCTTTTCTTTTCGAATCACAAGCACTAATCATTATCATTCCTTGGATTTTTTTGAGCTTCTTTTAATTTGCATGCTTCCTTTCTTTAACTTGGCATTTGTTTGAGCATATTTTTATTGTTTTTGCTCCTTTTTCTTATGTTGAGGTTGCATGTGTATTTGCTTGAGCTCTTTTCATTCTTTTCTTGCTTGTTTACCATTTCCTTCTTTCTCTTGCACAATTCTCACATCAAACCTTGTAGACCATCATCTCCTCAATCACCCACACAAAAGGTATATATGAAAGGCTTAAGTGGGTAATCATGGCTTGTAATGTACTTATATCACAAGAAATAGGCTTTAAGGCACAAAGTGGTTAACTAGGGATGATGTATAAGGTAAGAAAATATATGGCAATGACTTTAAAGTAATAAGGATAGCCTAAGATCATATCACTAACCTCCACCAATCGGGCTCATTCCCGTAGTCCATGAGCAAGTTCTAGTTTATCAATGCTCAATCGATCTACTCATTAAAAAATTAACCATGAATGCACAGTTGAGGCTCAAACGCTCACAAGCTTTTGCTCGGACCTTAAGGAACTCATTACACCTCAATTCATCTCAAAATTAAACAAGTTAAATAGAACATGTCACAATTTTAAAGAATAGAGATTCTCAACATAGTTCGCCATCACTTATCACAAATAACATGTCATTACTCACATTAAAAAATGACTCACAACATCCCAAAATAAACCACCAAGCAACCCTATACAAGAATAAAAATAAAATGAAACACATAAGAAAAGACTCACCAAGCAAGAAACAACACAAAAACACATAACATGCAAAAACGACAATTCACCCATCAAAAGAAAACCAAGCACATATCCTCAATCATCCAATAACAAGTAAGCTCAAGATTTTGCCACCTTATTAAAAAATAAGAAAAACTAATACAGCAAGTACACCTCCCAAGTACATAACAAATGAAGTAACATGCTAATCCAATCAATCCAAATCAAATCAAATTGTCTATGCTAAGCAAATGGAAAAGATGAGTAGTAAAGTGAACTTCCTGAAAAGGCATCCGATAATGGAAATGGTTGGCACGAGCTTCCAGTTTGCATGCACAATGAATCTCGACATTGATTTTCGGGCTCAATTCATGCTTCCCCTACGCTTCATTTATGCTCAACTCATCAAAATCATTAGCACAATAATTACTAGCAAATAATGAACTAGCATACACTTCAACACAACCAAATGATCCAAAATCATACAATACTCATGATTTTTTTTTTAATTTACCCAATTTTACAAGAAGACCTCTCAATCATCATAATAAGCATATTCAAGTGGTGAGTCACACCACGCACTCTCCCTCCAAACTTAAATCGAAACAAGTTGAGAATTAAGTTTGTAAAAAATAGTGGGACTTACCCTTGCAGTTTCCAACAATGAGCTTCTTGTAGAGAAGTATAAGCATCACAAAAATTTAAGGTACGACACACCACGCACTATCCCCCCAAACTTAAAGTGAAACAAGAGTTGAACTTTAAGTTTGCAAGAAGTGGTGAGACACCTTCACACTTCAAATCGAGCACTTCTCGTATTTCTAATATCCATTCTCCTCATGAGCACAATCAACCTACATGCCAAAAATACAAGAAAACTAAATCAAAGCATTTAAATGAAAGCAATAAAACAAACGATGGGTTGCCTTCCATCTAGCGCTAAGTTTAACGTCTTCAAGCCGGACGAAATATAGAGAACTCATCGGAATGGCCAAGGATATCATTCGTTCTTGCCATCAAATTTTAATCTTTGTACTTATTCCTCTATTAGGCATTTGTGGCAAGTAACGACCTCGGTAGCATCCTTCGAGATTGGTTTTAACAATTCAACTCTCTTAAGCTTGCATTCCATTAATCTCTCCTTTCTCGACCACCACTTATTCCTCTTTATCAAGTATGTCCCCAATATTTCCTCAAGTTCTCTTTTATACCTAAGGCATTGAGAAGAATCAATAGGTAAGACAAAGTCAATATACACAATATTTTGAAAATCAATGCAACTTGAAGAGTTAAAAGGTGTAGATATGAACATTTCACTCCCGAACTCATCATCAAGTGCTCTTAGACCTTGTTCCACTTCATCAAACTCATACTCCTCTATTGATTCTTCATCTTCACTTAAATTTTCCTTATCAACAAGGGACAAGAAATCTTGGATAATCTCTTCATTCTCAAAGCTCTCTTCTACCTTAGGCTCTTTGCTCCTCTTACTTTCCTCCTCTAAGCTTTCTTTTGCCTTGTCTTCCTTATTCTCAATAAGCTCAACATCTCTTGAGTCTTCTTCATTATCCCCCGAACACTCTTCTACCTCCAACTTTTCTTCAATATTTTCATCAAAATTTTCCATGTCGTGAAGAGTGTTCCGTTCACTTATTATTTGACTCATTTGACATTCAAGGACCTCAAATCTCTTATCACACAACTCTTTCTCTTGTTTCATAAAGTCAAATCTTTTATTATTCACCTCTTTCTCTTGTTTCATAAAATCAAACATCTTGGCCATTTGATCCTCCATTGTAGGCTTCCCTTCATTATATGGTGGACACTCTTCTTGGAAATTCCCTTGAACATACACGTTTTGCATACATATTCCATTCCCTATTTGGTAACTAGGCATGTTCCATACTTGTCCCCTATTAAAGTTGAAAGTAGGCATTGAGTAGGCATTTTGAGGCTCATAGCTTGAAATACTTGGTTGAAAACTTTGCCTTGTATCACTTCCATAAGCATATCTTCTAAGCATTTCCATCAAGGCATTATTTTTGGATAGAGGAGTAACCGTAGGGACTTGATTGTTGTAAGAACTTGGTACGGAATAAGTGTTTCCTTGATACGGTTGAAATGTATTCACATTGTAAGCTCCTTGCCATCCCCCATATATTCCATTATTGTAGCATTGATCCATTTTTTCTCTTCCTCTCAAGATCTACTACAATTATTCTCCACTTGCTATTTTTGGTTTGTTCCTTCTTCCCTTCTTTCAAGGTTGATATACCTATCAAGAAGAACAAGTTAGAACAAAATTTTCAAAATAAATAAGATGCAAAAATAAGAAAATAATGTCCTAAGTAGAGCTAACAAATCCAAACACGTTACACCGAAGGCTTTCGCCCCGGCAATGACGCCATGAACTTAGTTTCAATTTTGGTTAAATTGATTTAGAGCAAGTGTACTCTATTGTGTGTAGCACGTAAGCGACCATGTGCAAAATATATATAATATCAAACCCAAGGGCAAAAGTGGGTAGCCGTGTTTGAGAAATGCTTTACTCTAGTAAGACGAATCAAAGAAGGAGGGGATGATTATACTACAAACTAACAATTAGGAAAGCAATTAAAGATAGATGGATACAATGGACATGGAAGATGAATGAAGGTGAACAATCTAAGAAATATGTAAGGCAAGCAACATTCATGGTAAGGTATATATAGACTCACACACACACATGCATTGATGGTTTTCATGTTATGATATTAAGGGTAATCACGTTTTTATCCCTAACCCCTATGGCCAAGGTGATTAGGTTCTCAACTCTTTTACAAGTTTAAATCTCCTAGGATTGTTCTTACTCTCAATTCCCATGAAGGTACTATGATCATAAGTTGGATTCCCCTCACTAGTTCATCACTAATGTTCTATAATGAGGTTCTAAGCACTTGAAGGGTATGGCTTACCTCTCCTTATACTAACTAGGTCATCTCATGCAATCAATGATTCAATTAAACCACTAAGCATAATATTGGAATGGCCATCCTAACACTATGAATAGAGAACTTAACCACACAAATCATACATAAAATGAGAATAAGCATTCATGATAGAAAATATTCATAACAATCATTTCATCAAACATGTGGTGTGCAAAATCTACATAATACCTAACCAATCTTATTGCTAGCCTCACATGAGGACTAGCCACTACATAGCATTACAAATTCATTACAATCCAAGGCATGCTCTATTTGAGCCAAATAATGAAGAAAATAACAAAATAAAGGTAAGTTGGCTCCCCTTTGATGGTGAACTTCCTTCCTTTTGATCATGCTAAAATCTTCAATCAATGATGAATTCCTCTTCTTAGATTGGTGGATGGATGGATTTATGGATGGATTTGAGGAGATTAAGTGGTTTGAATGTATGAAGTGAAGGATGGAAGAGATGGAGATGAATGTGTGTGATTTAGGTGTTTAGTGTGTTGAAACTGATCCAAAATGATTTCTCCCGGATTTTGTGGTCAAAACATGTATTTATACCCCCGTGGAAGCTTCTAGAACGTTTAGGGATCATAAAACTATCTTTTGCACCTACACGATTCGTGTAGCGGCACACGGCCATGGGGGTGGCCGTGTAGCATTTTCTGGTGCCCGAGCACGCCCAACCCTTATAGGGCCGTGCTCAGTACACGGGCAGTGTAGTGCTGCGCGTGCAGTGCAGTCTCACCGTTTCACGTATAATTTTCACATCCAATCTCCAATTTGAGTAATTCTTACGCTCATGTGATCCTCTTTTCCTTGGCTTTCTATCCATATAAAGATCTGACAAAAATTCCAATGTTTGAAAGTATAACAAGTCATGCAAAGTAGCACAACCGTACTGAGTAGGAACAACTTGCGCGATGTCACCATTTTAGTCATAACTTTCTCGTTTGGGCTCCGATTAATGTGTTTCTTATACAAAAACAATCCTCTTTTCTGTGGCTTTCCAACCATGTATCACACTTCTACTTTAGAGCTCCAAAAGAGTATATAAAAATTGCACAAGTCGGACGTGCGTTTTTTATCATTTTGCATTGACTCATTCTCCTTCGTTTCAACTCCAAATCGAGCTCTGTTTTTTCCCACATTTTCTTTATCGTGTCTAGAATAAATTTTTACCTAATAATCACAAAAATTACACCAATTTACCAATTCTCTAAATATTCACAAATGTAGCACAATTTAAGGCACTTAATCATGAAAATCACACATTTATCATTTCAAGGCACACATCTCCATATCTTCATATAACACCACCAAATGATATACAAAATGAATAAAAACACACAAAATACATAATAGAAAGACACTAAAATCTAGGTGAAAATGACACCGATCAGTTTGAGAGTGGAGCTGTCAGCGAGAAGCAGTTGTACATTATGTTTAGCCTCTATAAAGAATTTAGAGTCAACATTGTGGCTCAATTTGTTCAACATGTAGAGAGGGTTGCCAAAAGAGAAAACACTCGAGGGATTATGATTGGGGGTTTGGTCACGATGATTGCTCAGGGACTAGGGATTGATGTGGGAGGTATGCAGCATCGAATGGTGAGTGAAGGCCTTACATACACACAGCTTGTTAGGATAGAGTTCCTATCAGTTATAGGAAATGTGTATTGTTTGAAGCAAGAGAAGGAAGCTCCATTCCCTCTACCATCTCCAGAATTCACCACAGTACGAGGTCCACTAATGGTCCAGAATTTTGCTATGGTGAGCCCCAACCACTCTGCAATGGTAAGAGTATTTTATAGAGAAAATAGAGGAGTGGAGGCAGTGCTCCAAAAAATGAGGGTAGAAGAAGATCGAGAGCTAAGAGAGCTTAGAGCCGAGCTAGCTGATATGGAGGTAGGGAACGGGATGAGCAACCTTATCACGTTGAGTTCGAGGAGCAAGCATGATGAGTGTGTGAATTCACAAGTTTGGCATCATGTTTTGTGCTAGTTTTGGAGAGTTTTGAGGTGGAAATAGGTGGAAAACATATATATATTGTGAATTAGCATGAAATAGGTGTTAGTGGAGCTATTTAAGTGATTTTCATAGCAAAAACGGAGTGGAAGTGCCAAGAATCGAAGAGACGAAGTCGAGACCACGCGTTGATCAGGTCGAACCAGCATTGCGAAACAACAGAAGGAGGGTTCGACCACGACTCAAGGGGTTCGACCTGTTTGATCAGGTCGAACCATGGTCGAACCAGTTTGCGAGAAGATGGGTTCGACCATGACGATGGGGTTCGACCTGACAGTTGGTCGAACCAGGAGCGGAAATTATCCAGTGGTGAGGTTCGACCTGGGGTTCGACCAAGACCTGAGAGGTTTGACCTGTACAAGAGGTCGAACCAGTGCAGAATACTTCCAGTAGCAAGGTTCGACCTGTGGTTTGACCTGTGGCTAGTGGTTCGACCTGGTTGACGAGGTCGAACCTATGTGCGGAAACTTATCTTATCCGGATTTTCGAGGCCAAAACGCGTGGGATCACTTGAAAAGCCCATTCCATGCCCTAGAGACATGATTACAAGTATAAAACAAGACACATGCAGACCAAGAAGAGGAGAGACGAGTCCATCATCATCAACGCGAGACAAGAGAAGAGATTGGAGATCCATCCAGAGGGCTGTAACAGATCTTCCCTGAAGGTTCAAGTAAGATTGGCCCATCTAACCATGATTGTTCTTAGATCAATCATGGGCTAGAGCCACTTCGGTAGTTCTAGGGTTATGAAGGTTTCATGAGTTGATTTGTATTTCGTGTGTATACTCCGTACAACACTACTTGTGGTTTAGCTTATAAGATTGTACGTTTTTAATCCATACTCATAGTTGTTTTGTGCATCAATAATCGTTGTGTAGAGTCTGAATGCATAACATGGTTATTGGTTGAGTGCGTTCACTAATGAACAGGGTTTATGGTTATAATTCTAAGTGAAGGGATTTCGAGATTTTATTAGAACTGTCTTATATGAATGTTTGTTAATTGAATTGAATTCGGGTTAACAAGTAGGATTAAGAGTATAACTTTATAGTACCTAAAAAGGGAGATCAAATATGGTTAGAGTACTAAGTGCACGGGAAATAATTGATTATGATAGTACCTAGAAAGGGAGGTAAAGTATATGTCTTGCTCTGAGGATATTTACACGTGTCAAAAGCTTATCTATTTGTGTCTATAGAATAGATTTGTATGGTCTAGCGATGCGTCCATAAATCACAGGGCAGAGTCGGACATCGACACACGAAAGTATAAATTAACGAATGAAACTGGATGGCCTGACGAATTACCTATCATCTTATTTGATCACAACTACTATTTTCTTATTCTTGTTACTTATTTGCTATTTTATTTGTCACTTAGTTTACAAACCAACAAATTACAATTCTCAACATAGTCATAATTGCTAGAACGTAACTAAAGTGATATTTATCCGTCCCGTGGATTCGATATTTAACTTGGTCACCTTCGAAATTACAATTGATATCCTTCATACTTGGGAATTAATTGTGTGTTGAGAAAACCATCATCAAGTTCTTAGCGCCGTTGCCGGGGATGGCGTAAAATATCTTTTTGTTATTTCTAGTTTATTAGGGCTATTCTATCTTGTTTTGATGTTTTAATTCTAGTTCTTTTAGGTGCATGCTCACGAGATCGAAGAAAGGTGAACTTGAACCCTACAATCCTGAAATCGGAGCATCGTCAAGAAAGAAGAAGAAGAAGAAGAAGAGTAAGGCAAAGACTATTGATCCAACTGAAGCTCTGAATTTTGGAGTTGAAGTTGACGAGCAGAATTCGCAGACGATTGAAGCTACAACTGAAGTTAATTCGGGAGTAAGGACAGTCAACATGGCAGTGAATCCGGATAATCTAGCCATCCGAGAGGTTTTCAGAAACAATGGGGCTGGAAATTTTGGGCTTCTAGGAGCGAGGGGAACTAATGCAGCTTTCGATCTTCATCCAGCTCTTATTAGCATGATAGAAAGGAACTCCTTTTCAGGAGGGTCTTTCAAGGATCCGCAGCAGCATCTGAACAAGTTCTTGGGCTATGCAAGTACTCAAAAAGATGCAGGAGAACATGAAGATGCTAGGAAGATCCTCTTGTTCAAATTCTCGCTTACTGAAAAGGCGAGAGATTGGTACGACACTATCAACGCAGCAGAGTGCACCACTTGGGAGCAACTGAAGTTAAGGTTCTTGGAGAGGTACATGCCACCTTCAAAGGTGTTTAAGATGAAGCAAGACATTAACCAATTTGCTATCGGTGGAGGTGAGAAATTTCATGAAGCATGGGATAGATTCAAGGATATGCTTAGGAAGTGTCCTCAACATGGGCTATCTAAAGCTCAATATATCAGTATATTCTACAATGGATTGGACTGTGATTCACGAGTGTTATTGGATGCTTCTTCTAATGGAGCATTACTTACAAAGTCATCCGTAGAGGCCGAGAAGTTGTTTGAAGATATTTTGATGAATTCGAGGGATTGGCCAACTGATAGAGTTAGAGGTACTTATGTCCTTGGGAAGGTAGCTCAGGTTGAACAAGCAATGGTGAAAATAAGTAGAGAGGATGAGATCGTCTATAGCTTGTCCAATATCAACAAGTTACTTGAATCCCAACAGAAGAAAATCAGCGAATTATCTCAGCGCGTACCAATCATGCAGCAGGAGTTAAAAAATGAGGGACCAATCCAAGAGGAGTTGGAAGAGGCACAATATGCCATGGGTCAGAGTATTCAAGGGACTAGGTATCCAGATCAAGGAAACCGGAACTACCAAGGGAACTATCGAGGAAACTTTAATAATCGTGATCCCCCGGGTAGTTATCAACAGCCTAGGAGGCCGGAGTTCTCATGGAGCAATCCGAATAAAGCGATTTAACCTCCGATGGGTGTTGATCCGGGTGATAAGGTGGAAGAAGGGAAACCGGGTCTTGAGGATACTGTGAACAGCTATATGACCAAGAATGATGAAAGAGTAAACTTCCTTGAGGCCAAACTTGAAAAGAAAATCGATGCAAACCATGAGGTTATATCTAAGCAGGTGAAAGACCTTACATTGCTGATGGGGGAGATGGCAGGAAGTGTTAACAAGCTTACTCAAACTCTTGAGAAATAAAAGTTCTCGTCTCAAAGTATTGAGAATCCAAGGTCCTGCAATGCCATCACATTGAGGTCGGGAACGCAATACGAGGGACCTATGAGGCCGGAATCAAATTTGGATATGTCTAGGGCCAGGTTCGACCCTGGTTCGACCAACATTAAAGGTCGAACTATACAGGAGAGGTCGAACCAACATACTGGACACGATCAGGAGAGATTGCAGCATAGGTTCGACCAAACTGTAGATGGTTCGACCTGGCCTACAGGTCGAACCTTGGTCAAACCCGACAACTCGGAGCACTCTATTTTTCCAGAACACTAGTTCGACCAAATCAATCATGGTTCGACCTATCCAACAGGTCAAACCCAAGTCAAACCGCATCACTTGGAGCACTCTGTTTTATCACAGCAACGGTTCGACCACGACGGATGGGGTTCGACCTATCCAACAGGTCAAACCTTGGTTGAACCTAAAGGTGGAAGGAGTACAGTAGGCCGGTTCGACCTAGGTGCCCGGGGTTCGACCTATCTAACAGGTCGAACCTCAAATTCAAAAAGAGAGTTATTGTCCAGAAGCAAGGTTCGACCAGTACGTACATGGACAGGTCGAACCCTGGTCGAACCCCTCCAGAAATTACCTGTTGCTACTCCGAACACTCTCGATGATGTTGATGCTACTCCAGTGGTTCGAAATGAGCAAAGTACAGAGATAATAGCTGAGAAAAAGTGGGAGAGAGCCAAGCGATTGAGAGCCGAAAAGGAGAAAGCGGAGAAGGTTGATCATGACGAATGGGGGATTCCCAAAACAAATATACCTCCGCCGTTTCCTTACAGGTTTATGAAGAAGGGATTGGAAGAGAAGTTCAAGAAGTTTTCAGAGATAATAAACAAGATAAGCTTGAGCATTCCTTTCTCAGAGGCAATCATCGAGATGCCGTACTATGCCTGATTTCTTAAAGACATATTGTTGAAGAAGCGGAGCTTAACCGGAATTGAAATGGTGAATTTATCTGAAAATTATAGCTCAATCATTCAAAGGAAGCTACCAAAAAAGATGAAGGATCCGGGGAGCTTCACTATTCTATGTGAGATCGGAAAGGTGCCGGCACGGCGAGCTTTGTGCGATCTAGGGGCGAGCATCAATTTGATGCCTTTGTCCATCTTTCAGAGGCTTGGTTTGGGGGAGTTGACCCCTACAACAGTGGTTCTCCAGTTGGCAGATAGGTCGATGATGTTTCCAAAAGGTATAATTGAAGACGTTCTCGTCAAAGTGGAGAAGCTAGTCTTTCCTGTGGACTTCCTTGTGCTAGAGATGGAAGAAGACAAGGATAATATCCCTTTAATCTTGGGGAGACCTTTCCTTGCTACTGCTGGAGCTATGATTGATGTTCAGAAAGGAGAGCTTAGATTGCGGATGGACAAAGAAGAAGTTCTTTTCAACTTGGACAAAGCAATGAAGATGCACATGGAGTCGCAGTGTTATAGTATTGACGTGGTGGAGGAGATTGTGAAAGAGGATATGTCTCTGATCCTGTCAAAGGATCCTCTTGAGACATGTTTGATGGAGCCTCTTACTTATCCCACTACGGAGCTCGACGGACTCTCCAACGAGGTATGTATTGAATTTCTTGAAAACTTACTTGCTTTGGGTGATGACAGGTTTGAATCAGAAAGAACTAAGGTGGAAGAAGTCAAGTGGATGAGAAAGTACTTGCCGTTGGATAACGAGAGCTCTCCGATGGAAGTGAGGAAAGAGAAGTTGAAACTTTTGCCGGAACACTTGAAGTACGCCTTTCTTGGTGACAATGAAAATATCTGGTAATTGTATCTTCTTCTCTTGATGATGATCAACTTGAGGAGTTATTGAATGTTCTTAGAAAGTATAAATCTGCGATTGGTTGGTCTCTTAAGGATTTGAAAGGAATTAGTCCTTCGTATTGTATGCATAGGATTTGATTATAGGAAGTTGAATGAGAACACGTGTAAGGATCATTTTCCTCTTCCTTTCATGGATCAAATGTTAGATCATCTTGCAAGGTATGAGTTTTATTGTTTCTTGGATGGATACTCGGGGCACAACCAAATCATGATTGCCCCTGAGGATCAAGAAAAGACCACTTTTACTTGCCCCTACGGGACCTTTATGCCATTTGGGTTATGTAATGCGCCTGCTACTTTTCAGAGATGCATGATGGCAATATTCGATGGGTTGATAGAGAAGATCATGGAGGTGTTCATGGATGATTTTTTTGTTTTTGGTTCCTCCTTTGATATTTGTTTGTCTAACCTAGCTACTGTTTTGAAGAGATGCCAAGTGACTAAAGTGGTGGTAATTGAGAAGCTTCCACCACCGACCAATGAAAGAGGAGTGCGGTCCTTCCTTGGACACGCCGGTTTTTACAGGAGATTCATAAAAGACTTCTCAAAATACTCTAAGCCCTTATCTCACTTACTTGAAAAGGATGTTCCTTTTGTATTTGATGTTGAATGTCTAACAGCTTTTCAAGTTTTGAAGGAGGCGCTTATCACTGCACCTATCTTGATCACACCGGATTGGACTCAACCTTTTGTATTAATGTGTGATGCAAGTGATGTAGCACTTGGAGTGGTGCTTGGGCAGCTGAAGGAGAAGAAGTTCTGCGCCATTTACTACGCGAGTAAGACTTTCGATGCGGCACAAAAGAATTACATGGTGACTGAAAAGGAGTTTTTGGCTGTTGTGTACATTGTTGGTAATTGGATCGTGCGGTTCAACGTGATCCGTTAGGACAACGAGTAAACAAAAATCAGCGGAAGCATAATTAAACCATTTACCGTACTTCTGGGTTGGTGTAGAGGTTGATCGTTGCAGAGAACCACCTCTCGATCTTCTGTTGTATGACCCAAGTCGAATCCTGCTGTTGTGTGGGCAACAATCTGCAGGATTCTCTCAATCTGCTTCTTTCCCTAACTCACGTTGAAAGAGGCGCAATTACTTAGGTTTCCAGAAGTTGAGATGACTATATATATTGGGCTACAGTAGGGACCAGGAGGAGAAATTGGGCTGGGCCTCAATTGAACTTAATTAACCAAGCTTAGCCCAAAGCTTTTAATTAAATCCAATAATAATAATATAGTCCACTAAAATATTATTATTGCACTACCCGTCCAATCCCAAAATTATGTTCTGGGCTCCTTCTTATTATAAGCCCGATAATCTCCCCATGTTTAAGAAAAACAATGTCCATTAATTAATTAAGTTACTGACAACTCAAATTAATTAATATCTCATCCGAGAGTAGTACCACTCAACTCAAATTAATCCACTTGCAAGATTTACATGATAAACCTTATGAGCTCCTCAAGGGGACATCATCAACCTATGACGGACATGGATTCCTTCTACAATCAACAGCACACCATAGATACAGCACTACTTCCCAACTCACCGAGTTTGTTGATTTAATACTTATAAATCTCACCCATTGATGAATCAAAGAAATACATACTGCCCTACGTGTCGAGGTTATTGTATAGGGATTAAGAGTACGAACTTCCATAATAACAGAGATCAGGTTCTTCTATAAGTCAGTATAAGAAGAACGATCTCAGGCGGTCCTGCTCAATACACACAAGTGCACTAATGTGATTCTATAGCCAAGACAAGCTAATACCAAACCACACTACAACCATACCAATAGAGAGTTCCCGTCTATCTCAGTTGTGAGCATCTGTTTATACTTTATAAGGAAACCGATAATATGATCTTCTGCGTGTTGTCGCACAACATATTATCTACAGTATAAAGTAAATGGACTATTGCATCATGCATATAAAATAAATTATAAGATGCAATCATTTGATCAATGATTCTCATTTCAAATATTTTTATGACATTGTTCATACTAAAGCTAGACTTTTAGTATACAATCCAACAATCTCCCACTTATACTAAAAGACTATGCTGTCATGTCTTCTGCCATACATCTGATTCCTACTCCCACTACATGACCATTAAAAGCTCTCGCCTTAAGGTCCTTGTAAATGGTTTACTAGGTCATCATCCGATGCAATCTAGGCGACAACAACCTTCGCCTCATCGTACGATTTCTCGTAACAGGTGGTACTCGCGCTCCATGTGTTTAATTGCCTTATGGACTTGTGATTTCTTCAAGTTTGCAACTGCACCAATATCATCAATGTAAATTGTGATTACCTTGGGCAAACTTAGAAACACTTCAAAGTCCATCATGAAGTCTCTAGAGTCATATAGATACTTTGGCTGCCTCATAGGCTCCAATTCATCATCTTTCCATGATGGAGTCCGGAGTCTGAAATATATTTCTATATAACACTCCTCCACATTATGACTCTACTTCCTAAGATTAAACACATAACCTTTGAGGAGAATTTGCTGCCGTCCAATCTGACTAAAAAATCTGAATCTACGTAATCCACAAGAAGCAGTGAATCTGTTTAGTAAATCCACATATAATTTCCAGTCCTTCTCAAGCACTTTATATATGTCTTACTACAGTTCATCATTCTTGTTCCGGGTTACGTTGATACCTTCTGTTCATGCGTTCAGTAACACAGATATCCAACTTCGTTCATAGCATTCTTTAGATTAAGCTTCCTTATTCGCCGAAGCATAAGGAACCGCTTTCATCTACTATATCTTCTTCTTGTGTTTCAAAGACACATTCACTTAGATAAATTTACATGCTAAACGAGTATGGACTGTATCATTTTATGAAACTTGAGATAAGCATAACATCCTTTCTTGTGATCCGTATTACCGTGATCAAAAGGATGTATTTTGCCTTTCTTAAGTCCTTCATCACTACCGCTTTATTAACCGTACCCATACGCCCGATAATACTCTTTCATTGTCTCCAATGAGCAAGATACTATCTACGTATAGTACAAGAAACACCACCACGTTTCCGTCGCTCTTTACAACACACAAGACTCATCCGCTCATTGATTTAAATCCATGCCACTGGATTATCTAATCAAAACAGATGCTTCACGATCTTAAAGCTTGCTTTAGTCCATCGCTGGACACTTTTAAGCTTACTATCAAAATGCTATTAGTACTTTGCAATGAATTACTCTGGTTGCTTCACATAGATGTTTTCCTCAAGACTTCCAATCAGGAAAGCTGTCTTGACATCTATTTGCTGTCCCTCATAATTTAATATGAGCAGCAATAAATAAAAGAATCCGGATCAACATAAGCATAGCTACCAGCGAACATGTTTGCTCATAATCGAACCATTTCTTTCTGAGTACATCTTTTCGCAACAAGCTTTGCTTCCAAGATTTTCACCTTTCCGTATGATCCTCTTTTATTTCCCTTGACCACTTGCAATGGCTTTTACATCATTTAGTGGTCATACAAGTTCCCAGACTTAATATAGAATCCGTAGATTCTATTTCAACATACATTGCAACTTACTAAGATTCCGCATTTTAATCTTGTAGTGCTATGTCGTATCCGTGGGATAATACCATGTTCACTAGGGATCAAGTCTCACGACTCTCCCAAACATATATTTATGAGTTGTCACACAACCCTCCCACTACGACAAGGCACTACATGTAATTGTGTATCAGACGTGACACGCGTTGCAGTTTACCTTGTGGTATATCCTCTTGTACACTTGGTACTTATACTTAGTGTTTTCCTCTCACTTCCTTTAGAACAACTTATAAATGGGCTTGTGATTTATTACATAGTTCTTTTCCAAAAATCTGGTTATTGTGTTAACAATTACCCTTCGATCTTTTGGACTAAATAAATCACTATCCATTTTTCTAGAATATCCCATATACAGACAAACGTTTCACGAATTACTGTATCTAGGGCATATCCATAAAATGAATTTAATTATTCCAAATAATTCATCATCTATCTAATCATAACCATAAGAGGCTTATTCCTTCTTTCCATCACACCATTCAGCTGGGGCATGCTCGGTGTAGTCAACTTGAGATTTAATCTCAACTTCTGATTAATAGCTCCTAACTATCCCAAGAGGTATCTGCCATCATGATTGAATCGTAATGACTTAATATATTTTCTATGACGCTTCACTGTACCAGCCTTACAATTCTTGAATTAATCAAAGAACTTAGACATGCAGTGCATCATATAAATATATTGGTTTCCAGAATAATTTTCGAATATTCATAACCACCTTTCGCCTGGATAATATTAGGTTCGCTTAAATCAGAATGAACTAATTCCAACATATATATCTTTGGCTCTACACCCCACAGCCTTGAAAAGGCAGTTAATCATTTTTACTTCCAAGCAAGACTCGCAAGTCCGATAGTTTCCACTTCAGATAAACCTTACGGTCTATCGGCTATCAACTTTTGAATCCTACTTAAGTAAAATGAATTAGTCATAGACGCCAAATGTATGTTTAGTTCATTTCCGAAGGTTCCTTTCTCTTACTAATATTAGAAAATGCATTATTTAATTACTATTTATTGCATCTGTGG
Organism: Pogostemon cablin; assembly: GCA_023678885.1. Classification (NCBI taxonomy): domain Eukaryota; kingdom Viridiplantae; phylum Streptophyta; class Magnoliopsida; order Lamiales; family Lamiaceae; genus Pogostemon; species Pogostemon cablin. The sequence continues at coordinate 14,318,390 of CM042993.1, forward strand.
GATGTACATGATTCAAGAGTATACTTTTTATCCACCAACATACTTTAATGGATTATAGCCTCATTCCTCATTACTATGACCATGTCATTTAAATGAAATGAAGTATCCATCCGTTAATGCATAGAAACCGAAATTAAATTCTTTCTATGAAACGTACGTAAAAACAATTTCTCATAATCAATCGTTTATTCTTATCATGAGATAAATAAACAACTCCCACTGCAATAGCCACTACTTTTGTAATTTTACCCATGTTATTAACAATCTTATCCTTACTCAGTGATAAACATTTAGTGATTCCAGTATCTACATACTTCGTGTCAGTAGATGCCATCACTAATCAGGTTTAAACCATTAGTAAATAAGATATTAACCTTGTTCAGATCATGATGAAAATTGGCTTACTTTTGCCACATGTTTTGTTAGAAGTTTCTCACCATATACAACCTTTCGTATTTCAGGTAGAACTTGCTCAAAATATCCAGGCAAATTGTGAAGAATAAATTGATTTAGGTTTCCCTTTCAATTTCTATTCCAAGCTTTTCCAATTCATTCATCAATTCGACCATGATCTTCTGCCTTTTAATTTACTCAAGTATCCGAAGAGTTACATGAGATCATCATATTTCTATGAACCTCTCATCTCTTCACTAGAGACTTTAATAGGCATCATGAGACGTCCTTTGTGAGAATACACATGTATTTTCTTAAGCAGTAATTTTCAAAACCAAGATTCTTTTCTAATCATCTAATTTGGACAAGTAAATATAATGTCTTTTAGTTAACAATTAGTGAAATAAAACCATTCAAAATTCAGAGAATCACAAATAAATTTTCCGATCAAATCTTCAAATTTTATTCTTTTATATTGATTCCCTCAAAACAATATAAAATTAAAATTCACCGACATCTCAAGCACCGTGAGTCTGCAAGCCACGTTAGGGTGGACGTTTACAAACTCGAACATTTACAAGAGAAGGTTTTACCCATTAATTTCATTTGTCAACTTAACTTTATGACAAAATAATTAATAGTCGGTTCCTCTTTAGCCATGCAAATAATAGCAGTGACTCCGTTGGGGAGGATACTAATTATTCACATCTAAGTGTACACCATTATTTGATCCCAAGTCCGCTGCCCAAGCTTATGTGCCTTACTGTTAGAGAAGTACACACGCGCTCAGCTAACTTTCTACAATCATCAATTATATAGGTTTGTACTAGTGAACCGCATATAAGCTCATCCGTTAGGGAGGAAGGCACTATAGCCAACGCGCAAGCCCATATGCAACACATTACAAACAATAATTATTTAAAGAAGTTTGTACCAGTGATCCGTGAATAAACTCATCCGTTAGGGAGGAAGGCTCTATTGCCAACGCACAAGTTTACTCACATCACTTACAAACCAATAATGGAGGCCGCGGGAATTAATTACCAATCCCCTCTCCCACTTAGTTATTTAAACACCGAGGGTTTTTAACATGCATATAATATTCCAGAATAAAATATACAACTTAGACATGCTTCTATTAACAGCAATTTAAATAAATAAATTACATAGAACATGTCTTACACATATACAACAATAATTGACAATTAAATCAATTAATCAGTTATATAACATTAATTAATTGCATAAATAGTGGATTAATTAATTCGGGCCCTAGAGCAACAAAGAAGCACAAAATGAGCAGCAGATTAAATAATTAATCAAGCCCATTTTCCATGACCCATATACTCAGCCCAAAATTAAATTAAATCCACCAAGCCCACTTGCACAAAATTAGTCCATTAATATAATTAATTAATTATCATGCTTGGCCCATTATCCACAATTAATTAAAACCAGCAATAAAATAATAGCCTAGCAGCCCATTTCCATTTTAATAAAATTTGGGCCCAACAGCCCAAAAACCAAATTAAAATAAATTGAGCCAGCCTTTTATTTATTACTGAATTGGGCCCATAAACTCTTTAATAAAATTGGGCCCAGCAGCCCAAAACCAATTATAAGAAAAATAGGCCCAGCAACCCAATACCATTTTAATATTGAGCATCCTTAAACTATTTTAATTAAAATTGGGCCCATTAGCCCAAAACTAAATTAAAATAAGGCCCATTATGCGACAGCCCATTAATAAGCCTATCAAGACAGTCCAAACTGCTGCCCTACCAAAACCAGCAGCCGTCGTACTCCTTCCATACACGAGCAGCAGCGGCGCATCAACCGGCGAACCAGCCGACAGCCATCGGAAACGAGCCGCGCCGACAGCCGCCTTCATCCGTCCCTGCCAGCCTGACTCCGCCAACGAACTGCAGCACTCTGATTCAAACACGGCAGCTATCACGTGAACAATTTGGCGCCGCTGCACTCGGAGGTCGAGCCATCAGCTCGCCGAAATCGCGCCGTTAGTCCTCCGGCCGGCTGCCACCATGGATTGTTGTGACGCACACGCCACCAATCGACAACCGCCGCTGACCGACTGGGATCTGCCGCTTGCCGCCGCTTGACGACAGGACAACCCACCGGATGGGATCTGCCACCGTTCGCGCCGCCCAAGCCCACCATCGCCCACTGTCCCCGAATGATCACCGTGAGGCTCGCTCGAAAATGGGTACGCCATGGACTAGACGCGCCAGTTCCAACTCGCCATCCATCGTCGCTAATTGGAGTTGCAACTTCTTCTATCGGGACACCCCGATTCGTTTCGACAGCGCCGTCGCCTATCAGTGCGCTCCTCCCAGTGTCGTAGATCAACCGCCACGATTGACAAACGTACAGCAGATCCGCACAGATCACTCAGGTAAGATGCCTCGATCTGAACATCAACAATCTCAATCCATCGCCAGATTTTCACCACTCCATTCGACACCACCAATCGAGCCCCACCGATCACTGCCCTCAGTCGAGTGTCGCCGTCCTCAAAGCGATACAGGAGTGACAAGAATCCACCATTGGTTTGTCCGGCATCATACGCCGAGCAGTCACCACCGCTTCGTCAACCAGCCTCCACGCACCGTTGCCTCCCTCCTTTCAGAGCCACGCGCCATCGGATGCTCACCCACCGTGCAGGGTGTGAGTGTATGTGTGATACGGGGTGACAGAAGAGAGATGTAATCGTCAATAGTGTGTGTAATGTGTCCAGTTCGAACAATCAGCAGTAATCACACAGACCAAATTGGATACGAAAGGGAAAACAATAACCCATATGATTATTTCCAGATTAATTAACATAATCACATAATCAAAATAATCAATAACATAACTTGATTACAAACATGCGATTATCCCAGATTAAATCAAATAATCAAATAATCACAATCCACCTAACGACTCACGTTTCACCACGAAACCATCGCTCTGATACTAATTGTTGGTAATTGGATCGTGCGGTTCAACGTGATCCGTTAGGACAACGAGTAAACAAAAATCAGCGGAAGCATAATTAAACCGTTTACCGTACTTCTGGGTTGGTGTAGAGGTTGATTGTTGCAGAGAACCACCTCTCGATCTTCTGCTGTATGACCCAAGTAGAATCCTGCTGTTGTGTGGGCAACAATCTGCAGGATTCTCTCAATCTGCTTCTTTCCCTAACTCACGTTGAAAGAGGCGCAATTACTTAGGTTTCCAGAAGCTGAGATGACTATATATATTGGGCTACAGCAGGGACCAGGAGGAAAAATTGGGCTGGGCCTCAATTGAACTTAATTAACCAAGCTTAGCCCAAAGCTTTTAATTAAATCCAATAATAATAATATAGTCCACTAAAATATTATTATTGCACTACCCGTCCAATCCCAAAATTATGTTCTGGACTCCTTCTTATTATAAGCCCAATAATCTCCCCATGTTTAAGAAAAACAATGTCCATTAATTAATTAAGTTACTGACAACTCAAATTAATTAATATCTCATCCGAGAGTAGTACTACTCAACCTTATTATCATGCCGGAAATTAATCCACTTGCAAGATTTACATGATAAACCTTATGAGCTCCTCAAGGGGACATCATCAACCTATGACGGACATGGATTCCTTCTACAATCAACAGCATACCATAGATACAGCACTACTTCCCAACTCACCGAGTTTGTTGATTTAATACTTATAAATCTCATCCATTGATGAATCAAAGAAATACATACTGCCCTACGTGTCGAGGTTATTGTATAGGGATTAAGAGTATGAACTTCCATAATAACAGAGATCAAGTTCTTCTATAAGTCAGTATAAGAAGAACGATCTCAGGCGGTCCTGCTCAATACACACAAGTGCACTAATGTGATTCTATAGCCAAGACAGGCTAATACCAAACCACACTACAACCATACCGATAGAGAGTCCCCGTCTATCTCAGTTGTGAGCATCTGTTTATACTTTATAAGGAAACTGATAATATGATCTTCTGCGTGTTGTCGCACAACATATTATCTACAGTATAAAGTAAATGGACTATTGCATCATGCATATAAAATAAATTATAAGATGCAATCATTTGATCAATGATTCTCATTTCAAATATTGTTATGACATTGTTCATACTAAAGCTAGACTTTTAGTATACAATCCAACAGTGTACGCATTCGATAAGTTTTGTCAGTATTTGGTTGGTATGAAGACTATTGTGTACACGGATCATTCAGCGATTCGGTACTTGATGGAGAAGAAGGAGATGAAGCCTAGGATCATAAGTTGGATTCTTCTTCTTCAAGAGTTTGACATGGAGATCCAGGATAAGAAAGGTTCTGATAATGTGTTGGCGGATCACCTTTCGAGGTTGGAGACTAGGGAACATTGTGATAATTATTTCAAGTATATTGAGAAAATGTTCCCGGATGAAAAGATCATGGCCGTGTTTGTTGAAGGGGCTGAGCGAGCGTGTGTGGTGGCTACGCAGGGAGTTGATCCATGGTATGCGGATTATGTTAATTATATTGCTGTGGGAGAAATTCCAAAGGATCTCAACCGATATCAGCTTGCTAAATTCAGGAGAGATGTTGAGACTTTCAAATGGTATGATCCGTTTGTGTACAAGATTTGCACGGATTCTATCATCCGTAGGTGTGTGCCCAAGATAAAGATGGAGAGTGTTCTCGAGTTTTGTCATGCACAACCTAACGGGGGTCACTTCGGCGCTCAAAAAACAGCAGCCAAGGTACTTCAGCCCGCTCTTTTGGCCTACGTTGTTCAAGGATTGTGAGACCTATGTGGCAACTTGTGATAGATGTCAACGCATGGGGAACATCGGTAGGAGAGACGAGATGCCACTTCAGCCAAGCATAGTAGTCGAGATTTTTGATGTATGGGGTATCGATTTTATGGGGCCTTTTCTCCCATCTAATGGATTTCTCTACATTCTACTTGCGGTGGATTATGTTTCTAAGTAGGTGGAAGCGATTTCTACTCGCTTAAATGATTCGAAAACTGTTATATCTTTCTTGAAGAAGCATATCTTTGCCCGTTTTGGAGTCCCTAGAGCACTTGTTAGTGATGGAGGTACGCATTTCGTGAATAAATTTCTTGAGAAGGTGCTTAAAGGGTATGGTGTTAAGCATAGGGTTACTACACCCTATCATCCTCAAGCGAATGGGCAAGCGGAGGTCTCTAACCATCAAGTCAAATAGATTTTGGAGAAGGTGGTCGGAACCAATAGAAAGGATTGGGCTTTGAAGCTCGATGATGTCGTGTGGGAGGTTCCGGACCGCGTACAAGACGGTGTTAGATATGTCACCGTATCAGATTGTCTATGGGAAGCCATGCCACTTACCTGTAGAGATTCAACACAAAGCATTTTGGGCATTGCGAAGCTTGAACTTGACTCTCAAGGATGCGAAGGAGTTGAGGATTACTCACATCAATCTTTTGGATGAGTTTCGGAGTCATGCGTACAAGAATTCAGAGATCTACAAGGAAAGGATTAAAAGGTGGCATGATTTGAAGATCTCGTATAAGGAGTTCAAGCAAGGAGACGATGTATTACTCTTTAACTCTCGTTTAAAGCTTTTTGCAGGCAAGTTGAAGTCGAAGTGGACGGGACCGTTCATGATTCATCGAGCCTTAGGTGGGGGGAGTTTTGAGCTCATTGACAAGGATGGAGATATTTTGCAGCAAATGGACATCGCTTGAAGCATTATAGGTCGCCGGATGATGTTTGTGTCATCTTTGTGGATACCTTGATCTGATTTGGTACCGTCGTGACTCTCCGACGTTAAACATGAGCGCCTGTTGGGGGCTTTCCCTCCCGTTTTAATACTTTATTTCATTCATGTGAGTAAGAAATTTTTATATTTGAAGTGCTTACTTTTTGGCAATTACATCTCTTTGCAAATTTAGTTTCACCTTTAGTTTCTACTAAGTTTGGGGGGTGTGATGTACTTACCTTGATAAGCACCAATAGTATAATCTTTTCTTTGTGATATTTGTTAGGGGAGTTGGTTTTTGCGCCATATTTAAAATTTTAATCGATTTTGATGTGACGATTTTTTACAACTTGCCTAATGTTTAGTGAGTTTTGGTTGTGTTTTGTTTTACGGAGTTACTCATGAATAATATTTTGTGGAACAATTTTTGATGAAGTTGTGCTCTAGCTGGTACATAATGATTTGTATTGAAGTTTGAAGTGTGTAGGGATTGAAGAACACTCAGTTTGGAAGCTTTGGAGGGTGGTTTGACCAAAGCCAGGGTAGGTTCGACCAGTGCAAGGAGGTCGAACCGAGCAGAGAAAGTCGAACCGACGCAGAAAATCATCCAATGAGGTGGTTCGACCTGATCATTCTAGGTTCGACCTGTCTAACAGGTCGAACCAAGGTCGAACCCGGTGACTTAAAATTTACAGTATGGTGGTTCGATCTGAGCCGTTATGGTTCGACCTGTTTAGAAGGTCGAACCTGAGGTCGAACCAGTCCGTTCAGAGCACTCTATTTTCAGGTGATAGGTTCGACCACGACATTCATGGTTCGACCTAATCAGAAGGTCGAACCTAGGTCAAACCACGAGAAGTAGTTGTCCAGAAGGTAGGTTTGACCTCGTCGCTCGAGGTTTGACCTGTTCCGCAGGTCGAACTCGAGGTCGAACCCAGTTAGGTACGCATTTTAAGTTGTTTTTTAAAGGGGTTCGATCATTCTTTTTGTTCACCAAACCTCGAACCTTCCCCGAACCTTAACACCCTTGCACAAATTCGTCAATTACATTTGATTTTGCACTGATTACACAACATTACACTCTTAATTCTTGAATTGGGGGCGGATTTGGGCGATTTTCGTCGCGAATTAGGGCTTCAGTCGCGTTTTTTAGTGTTGTGTGCAAATTATCGATTGTTAACCATGGGCAAGACTAAAGGTACGTTCTTTCAACTCAATTACCTTAGGATTGAAGTTTATTGCAATAAATGTGTTGTAGGTAAGTTGATTGATGTTGATTTTGGTTGAAATTCATGGTGATAATTGATATTTTTGAGTTGATTCATATGAATTCATGTTTATTGGATTGAGATTGCATGATTAGGGATAGAACTTGAGTTTTATGTGGATTGATCAAGGTTATGATACATCTAGATGAATGAGCATGTGATGTAGGTTTGAATTGTTGATAGTTGGATTTGTTCATGAAGTTCAATTATTGAAATTCTTGTTGAATAACTTGAATTGGTTGATGCATGCTTGTTGTTTAAGATTTGAAGATTAAAGGTAGTGTGATTGATGATGTTTTGAGCATGATGAATGATCAAGTGATGTTGAGATTAGTTGGAGTTGATTGAGCATGGATGCTTGAAGTCTTGAGTAGAGTATATGATATGCTAGTCAAATACTTGTGTTCTTGTTTTGTTGGTTGTGTTGAAATAGTTGTTTTCAGGAAAGGGACAAGGATCAAGTAAAGGTAAAGGTAAGGCAGAGGAAGCAAGATCGAAGAAGAGGCAAGACAGGCCTTCGAATGTGGACACAGTTACCAGGAAGCTGAGGCTACAAGATCGTTTACCCAAGAATTTCAAAATTCAAATGCAAAACTGGGATGAGATTAAAGAAAAGTGGGAAGAAGTCTCAGACAAGATAGCTCGTACTCGATACCAAGATGATGAGGCGATAAGGATTATGAGAATCGGGAATGACATTTTCTGGATGTTCGATCAAGTGGGTATCCGGAGGTTTATGGAGTTAAAGAAACCGACGTATTTCCATGTTACAGCGGAAGTAGTCTGCTCATTCGAGATGGTGAAGGACCCGCTTGGGTACCCGTATCAGTGTACGTTTCAGCTTGGTGGAGTGAATAGGAGATGGACGTCTGAGGATTTTAATGAGCTGTTTGAGACGCCTTTGGGAATCTCTCGCTTGGAGAGTGGTACGTTCAATGCTAATAGATTTTGGAGAGAGATCACAGGGAAGATTGGAGATTATAAGATTAGGCAGGCTCGTGCTTCTTCGATAAAGAATCCAGTTTTGAGGTACATGGATCGTGTCTTGAGCAACACGTTGTTCGCCCGCTCAGAGGGGAGTGTTGTATCTAGAGGAGAGCTTTACGCCTTGTGGTGTATGCTAAATGGGGTGCAGTTTAATGTTGGAGCATATTTCATTGCACAGCTGCATCGATTCAGGACCATTGGATTTCAAAAGTTGAATATTGGAGGGTTACTGACGATCGTGGCTGAGCATTATCACTTGGATTTCACCGGCATTACACCAGTTAGAGGAGAGCCCGATTTGGCGATGTTTACATGCGTGAAGGGAGGATTTTCCCATTTTCGAGATAGAGATTGGTTCTTCACGAGGGGACTCAAGCCCTTCGATTTCATATTCCCTTTCGACGTGAGCAACTTGACAACTATTCAGTTGGCGAAGAACAAGTTGATGGATTCTCTCGGACATAACGCCTTATCCGTGACAGCAAGGTCGGGTGGTGATTGGAGGACTGTATCGTAGATGTGTGCAGATGGTAGGATGGTGGAGTTACAGCAGATTGTTGATCAAGGAGAGTTCCGTCCACCATAGTAGCCTAAGGAGGAAGAGCAGCCCGAGAAGGAGCAGCAGGATGAAGAGATGCCGATGCAGCACGAAGCACCTCAGCATGAGCTAGCACCGCGTCAGCAGCGGGCTGTCCCGAATGATACACGGGAGCAGCTCCGCCTTATTCATGAGCAGCTGGTCGCGATCGTTGCTAGCCAGCAGGAGACAAACCGACAGCTCGCACTCGCCAACGCCAACTATGCTACGCTGAATGAGAGGTATACGGCTTTGAATGAGAAAGTTGGTAGGTTGGGTGATCGAGTTGATTACTTGGATAGACACATCGGTGATCTACACCGGATTGTGGAGCGGAGACTTGATGATGAGGATGAGGATGATGAGGATAATGATGCTCCGGAGGAGTAATTTTTCAGGTTTTCTTTGGTTTTCTCCGATTCATCTTGATTCCCTTATTCTTCTTTTTATCTTTATAGGTTGGGTGTGATTCATGCGTGAGTGGAATGTATAAGTGATATCGATGGATAGATACTTGTATGATTGGGTATAAGCTTATTGATTTTGTGCATTCATATGTTCATGTGTTAATTTCTATTGATGAAAAGCATGTTTAGTTGATAAGTATATTGAGTTCTTGTGGAATTGATCTTAATTATGTGCTATGAGGAGTACTTAGGATTCTAATTACCTATGTGAGGATTTGAGCCTTTTTAATCATGCTTGATCATGATTATTTTATTCTAGAGAGGATTATTCATATGAACATATTCTAGAACTTGGCTTGGAGTCTTGTGTGAGACTTATGATTGATAAATTGCTAGGACATGATCTTAGGCCATTATTTTGTGATTAAGCTACTTAGCCAAATTTATCTTTCCTAATGATCTTGTTAACCTTGGGTACCCCGTTGAGCTGTTAAAGCTTTTTCTTTGGTAGCCGAAGTGAATAACCTTATAAGCCTTTACTTGAACTTTGATTAACCTATTCATTGGTAGAGAGAGTGGAGGTGAGCAAGTGTTGCAAGAAGAAGAGGAAGATAGAATATGGTTGGATAAAAAGAATATGGTTAAATCTTGTTTAGGGGTAGTGCCCGAAACTGGTATCCCGATTGTTTTTATACATGAAGTTTTAAGCTTAAGAGCAGCTGATTGATAAAAGAAGGGTAGTGCCTAAAACCGGTACCCGAATTGTCTAAAGAGATGATGTTGATGCACGGAAAAGAAGGAAAATCCATGAAAAGCAGAGGAGAAGTTGGAGGAAATATTGCAGCAAGAAGAAGAAATCAAGAACCTCCGAGGTAACTCTCTACTAGTGTCTTAAGTCACTTTACCTAAATTTTCCTACCTTTGTCCAAAGAGCCAACATTACAACCTAAAAACAAGTCCTTTGTGATCCTAGTGAAGAGTTGATTATAAGTTGATTTTTGAGACCTTTGTCAAACTTATGGTTATGCGTGAATATGGATTGATATGAGTGTTCATATTAACCTATATAGTGCCTCACGCACTTGAGTGAAAGAGAATAAATACTTATCTTATGAGATAGATTACTTAGTACTCCGAATGGTGTGTGATTGGATTGATTTTGCATGAGTGATATATATGAAGCAGTTAATACTTGTTTGATTTAATGAAGTTGCATGTGTGATATGTGTAGTACTTTATCTTGGTGAATTATACATGACTCCTGTGGTTTGATTTGGTTGTCTCGGGACGATCAACATGTAAGTTTGGGGGTTTGATGAGTGTGTGAATTCACAAGTTTGGCATCATGTTTTGTGCTAGTTTTGGATAGTTTTGAGGTGGAAATAGGTGAAAAACCTATATATATTGTGAATTAGCATGAAATAGGTGTTAGTGGAGCTATTTAAGTGATTTTCATAGCAAAAACGGAGTGGAAGTGCCAAGAATCGAAGAGACGAAGTCGAGACCACGCGAACCGCCAAGGAAAGAGTAGGGTTTGACCTGGTTAGAGGAGGGTTCGACCTCTCCTACAGGTCGAACCAGCATTACGAAACAGCAGAAGGAGGGTTCGACCACGACTCAAGGGGTTCGACCTATTTGATCAGGTCGAACCATGGTCGAACCAGTTTGCGAGAAGATGGGTTCGACCACGACGATGGGGTTCGACCTGACAGTTGGTCAAACCAGGAGCGGAAATTATCCAGTGGTGAGGTTCGACCTGGGGTTCGACCAAGACCTGAGAGGTTCGACCTGTACAAGAGGTCGAACCAGTGCAGAATACTTCCAGTAGCAAGGTTCGACCTGTGGTTCGACCTGTGACTAGTGGTTCGACCTGGTTGACGAGGTCGAACCTACGTGCAGAAACTTACCTTATCCGAATTTTTGAGGCCAAAATGCATGGGATCACTTGAAAAGCCCATTCCATGCCCTAGAAACGTGATTACAAGTATAAAAGAAGACTCATGCAGACCAAGAAGAGGAGAGACGAGTCCATCATCATCAACGCGAGACAAGAGAAGAGATTGGAGATCCATCCAGAGGGCTGTAACAGAGCTTCCCTGAAGGTTCAAGTAAGATTGGCCCATCTAACCATGATTGTTCTTAGATCAATCATGGGCTAGAGCCACTTTGGTAGTTCTAGGGTTATAAAAGTTTCATGAGTTGATTTGTATTTCGTGTGTATACTCCGTACAACACTACTTGCGGTTTAGTTTATATAAGATTGTATGTTTTTAATCCATACTCATGGTTGTTTTGTGCATCAATAATCGTTGTGTAGAGTCTGAATGCATAACATGGTTATTAGTTGAGTGCGTTCACTAATGAGCAGGGTTTATGGTTATAATTCTAAGTGAAGGGATTCCGAGGTTTTATTAGAACTGTCTTATATGAATGTTTGTTAATTGAATTGAATTCGAGTTAACAAGTAGGATTAAGAGTATAACTTTATAGTACCTAAAAAGGGAGATCAAATCGGGTTAGAGTACTAAGTGCACGGGAAATAATTGATTATGATAGTACCTAGAAAGGGAGGTAAAGTATAAGTCTTGCTCTGAGGATATTTACATGTGTCAAAAGCTTATCTATTTGTGTCTATAGAATAGATTTGTATGGTCTAGCGATGCGTCCATAAATCACAGGGCAAAGTCGGACATCGACACACGAAAGTATAAATTAACGAATGAAACTGGATGACCTGACGAACTACCTATCATCTTATTTGATCACAACTACTATTTTCTTGTTCTTGTTACTTATTTGCTATTTTATTTGTTACTTAGTTTACAAACCAACAAATTACAATTCTCAACATAGTCATAATTGCTAGAACGTAACTAAAGTGATATTTATCCATCCCGTGGATTCGATATTTAACTTGGTCACCTTCGAAACTACAATTGATATCCTTCATACTTGGGGATTAATTGTGTGTTGAGAAAACCATCATCAAAGCACCAGAACCCCCGATCTTTGAGCAAGAAGGAGAATTCCAAGAGGATGAATTTCAGCAGCAGCAGCAGTACATGGGACCGGAGTGGCTAGATGGAATTTGATGGAAGACGAAGTTGTAGGGATAAGGAACACTCAACAGTCACATGGAGACCAGATTAGAGAGCTCAGGGAGGAGCAACAAAGACATGGTGTGACACTGAGGGAGATCCAAGAGGGGCAATGCCGAAGGGATTACGATGATGAGCAATCGCGTACTTATTCAAACAACATGGAAGAGATGCTCACGATGATGTTTAATTTTCAGTTTCCGGTGTCACCTCGTGCTTACAATTCTTGGGCCCCATACCAGCCGCCACATTTTCCGGAGAATTGAACAGAGTAATTTTAGTGCTCGTCACTTCAGTAGCTCATTCATTTTAGTTGAATTTGAATTGTGTTGGATTTGATACTTTGATTATTTTATTTTGGGATGTTTAATTTCATACTTTAGTTTTATTGTTAATTAAGGATTGAGATTTATGGTTATTTGTATTGAGTATGGATGGGAAAATACTTTGCTTTATCTCTTCTTATGGTGTTTTGTTCTTGTGCTTTTGGTCTTTTGTTTGTCTTGTGTTTGTTGGTAATTTTTATTCTTGTGTAGGGTATGTTTTGGTGGTTTGTTTAGGGAGGCTGTGAGTCATTTTTGAACAACAAGTGATGATATGTTGTGGTAATAAGTGATGACAAGATATGATTAAGAATCTCTACACTTTTAAATTGTGACATGTTTTAATTAACTTGTTCAATTTTGAGATGAATGTGGTGTAATAAGTTCCTTAAAGTCTAAGCATAACCCTGTGAATATTTGAGCCTTAACCGTACATACATGGTATTTTTTCTTCATGAGTAGATTGGTTGTGTTTGATAAGCTAGAACTTGCTCAAGGACTATAGGAATGAACCCGATTAGTAGAGGTTAATGACATGATCTAAGGTCATCCTTGTTATTAAAATTCATTGTCATATATTTTCCTACCATGAACATCATCCCTAGTTAGCCACTTTGAGCCTTTAAGCCTTTTTCTTATGAATTTAGCACATTACAAGCCTTAATTACCCACATGAGCCTTATATATTCACCATCTTTGTGTGAGTGATTGAGGAGATGGTAGTTAGGAAGGTTTGATGCGGAAGAAAAAGAAGAAAAGGAAATGGTAAAAGAAAAGAAAGAAAAAAGGATGAAAAGAGCATAAGCATAAATGAATATGCAACCTCATAACAAGAAAATGAGCAAAGTAACAAAATGCTCAAGGAAATCATGAAAATCAAAGAAAGGAAGCATGCATTGAAAGAAGCTCAATTCAAGGAAATTTGATGATAGTGCTTGAGATCAATTAAGGAAAGATAAGGAAGAAAGAAAAAGAAGTTAAGAAGTTGAGGAAATTGGTCATCTCTTCGATTACTTACACTTTATTAATCACTATTATCCATATTCTTCCTACCCTACCAAAGAGCCCATCATTACATCCTTAACGAAAGACCTTTTTGATCACTAATTAAAATGTTGGTAGTTTGTGAATGTAGTTCACGAGCAAGCTTATAGCAAGTTAAGCCAATCGATTGATGAGTGTTGATTTACCATACTTCAAAGAGCGTTGAGTGAAAGTGATAACCGACGAGAGGCTTGGACTAAAAGGGACTATATTACACTTTATTTTCTTTTGATTAAACTTGTTAATTTCTCATGTCATGAATTTAATGTTGTAGGATGACTTAGCATAAATTGTGGTTCTTATTATTATTGATGTATTATTACTTATGTTCGTTTAGTCTTTTCCTAGGTGAAAATCTCACCCCTTGGTTTATTATTTTCGTTGTTCAGGGACGTACAACACTTTAAGTTTGGAGATGTGATGAGTGATATTTTCACCTAGATTTTAGTATCTTTTTATATATGTTTTCGTATTATTTTATCCGTATTTGTGTACTATTTGGTTGTGTTTTGTGTTTTTATGGAAATGTGTGAGAATGAACTTAAACATATGTAAAATAGGTGAAATCGGAATGAAAATGGAGAAGGAAGACGGAAGAAGGAAGAAGAAAATAGGACAGCAAGAACACGGCCAGCCATTTCAAGTACACGAGCCATGTCGTGCTGCACGAGCCGTGTACTGCAAATGGGCCTGTAAGAGATGGCCGTGCGACAACATCAGAATGCATAACACGACCATCCCTTGGCCGTGTTGCGGCACACGACTCGTGTGCCGTCGTAAGTTTGCGTTGACCCAGAAACCCTGACACGACTCGAGGCGTGTTGCAGCACAAGAGTTGTGTAGGTGCCTGATCAGTAAAAAAATCAGATTTCTTCTAGAAGGCCCCCAATGAGTATAAATACCCATCCATTCAACCTTTGAGGAGAGAGACACGAAATTTTAGCTGCTCACACACCTCACACATCAATCCGTTGATTTTACACCATATTCTTCATCCCCTTCATCTATACTTTGATTCTACATCATCTCTCCATAAATTCTACCATTCAAATCAAGTGAAGAAGCAATGAAGAGTGGGTGATCACCAAAGGAAAGAAGGAGATTCAATTGGAGCCAATCCAAGGGAGTTTTCATCCCAATTTTGTGTTAATTCTCTAGTTTACTATGGTTTGTAATGTTTTTAATGTCTATGTTAAGGATCTTATGATGATTGTAGGCTAATCTCCCTTGTGGGATTAGCAACATGAAAGTTTGTGGTTAAATTTTGGGATCTATGTATTTAAATTCATATGTTGATTGGGTTAATTGATTTTCTATCATTGATGCTTTAGATCTTGATATTTTTGATGATTTGTGTGTTTAGATGCTCTAAATATATGATTAGATTGAGAAATCAATTATGTGATTAGGACATTTGAGTGAATCATTTCATCAAATACTTCATGTGCATTATAAATTATAAAAAGATTGAGAAATCCTTTGGAGTTTAGAACCCTTTGATTGAACATACGGTGGGTTTGATCGAGAGATTGATTAATTGTGTGAAGGGATTCTTATTTCAAGCTTAGTACCTAGTTGGAATTATTTGAATGGGAACCAACCATTGTATTTTTTTAGATTAATATCCTATTCATCTTGAGAAGGAGCTTAGGTGAATTTAGAGTTGGCCCTTAATCTATACCCTTGATTCATATGAGTTTAATGCATTTAGCCTTAGATTTCCCACTACTTAATTGTTGTTAATCCCACTTTTACTTAATTTGGAAAACAGCTCTACATTTCTTCATTTTAATCGTTTGATCATACTTTGTTTACTTGGTTTGAGTTATTTAATACTTGTTCAAAAATCCAACTCAATGATTAGTCTCTATAAAATTATGATAAGTGTGATATCGCTTAAGCTCTAGTGCCAACCTCCTTGTGGTTCGATAAATTGTTAAATTGGTCATCCCAACTACAAAATGACTAATCAGCTACCTTTGTAAGTAAAGGTTCTCATATTTGTGCATTTTTTGGTAGCTTTAAATAATTCGTGCATGGATATTCAATGATTATAATTTGATTTTTGAGCTAGCTCGAATCTTTGTAGAAAAAATGTTGTTGATAAAGATTCTTAGGATCCTAAACTTTATTGAGTTATGGGCCCAATTATTACTGTAATTTGTAATTTGCTTAATTCATGTTTTCTTGAATGTGTTTGTGCTGGAATTAATAAGAATTTTTTTATTAGTGGTGATTAAGATAAAAGTGTGAAATTTGGATTAATTGATTGTGAATCTGTTACCTTTGAACTTTATGTCTCAAGCCATTTGAGGTACTACTATCTCTTTGGTGAATTTTGTTAGTCATTATTATATATGAGTTGTAATTTGAGGTAAACTAGCTCCTTTCCATTTTGTGCGGTGGATGAGTGTCATGTCACTCTGTACATGTTTTTTTTTTTTTGCAACTATAAGCCTATACATAAAGAATTGTTCGTGTTATTGCTCCATTATTTTTAAGTAGTTTACTTGTTGCTCACATGGATTTATCTTAAGTTACACTCCCTCTGTCCATCCCCAATCTATCCGTTTGCTTTTTGCGCATGGATTAAAGAGTATTATTATTTAATGTGTAGTGGATAGTTGTATTAGTGTGGTGTGTAGGTCCCATATTTTAATTATAATAGTGGGTGGATGGGTCTCATGTGTCTAAAAATGGAAATGGATAGATTAAGAGTGGCCCAAAATGGTAAAATGGATAGATAACCGTGGACGGAGGGAGTATTTTTTATCCATTAACAACATTTGGACTTCACTAGAATTTTTTTTCCAACGTTTTGATATATTTTTCTTTTAGTCATGGTTGTTATCCACTTAATTTTGATTCAAATTTTTTATTTAATTTTCTTTCTAATTTCCTGTTTCATAAAATGTTCAAGTACAATTAAACTAATATGAGGAGAAGTACAATAAATTATGACATTGAATAAATTTTCATGAACTACATCTCAAAGTTTGAAAAAGTTTTTTTTGTTTTAGGCCTAACTATTTTTCTGTAGTAGCCCATGCAGAATAATGATCATCATCATATTGTTGGTAAAGTTGTTACAATATTGGATGTAATCGTGGTGGAACTTCGAGGCGTTATATGATTACGGGGTTGAGAAGTACTTTTTTCCTGAATGAATCGATTATAATTATACAACTTTTTTATATTTTGTATAATATGTAGTGATCAATTCTTAATGTAATATACATTTTTAATTACCGAAGTTTTTTCTTGGTAGATGGGTACTATAAGTACTCTTGCATTTCTTGGCGATAGGTGGGGCTTTAAAGAATTAATTAATCATTTAAGTTTGAGTTCAGTAAAGTTGGTGATTTTTTTAATCAATAATCATTATGTTTATATTATATTTATTTAATATTAGTTATAGTAGTTTAAGAATTATTTAAACATTATAAATATGTATATGAAATGAATGAGTATTGATAACCATTTAATATTATTTATTGGATTTTTTAAAGGGATGACATTGGGATGTGTAATTTTTAATAGGGTCACACTAAATGCACACTTTTTTTTATTAAATACACACCCCTCTATTATATAATTAAAAAATATATTTTTAAAAAGTCTAAATTATCCTTAATATATTAAATACACACCCCTTAATAAATTTTATGAACGCTAATATAATACCATGAAAGATCTTCAAGCTTGCGGTGCTGCTTGTTTCCATCGCCGTCGAAAGTTCGAAGTTACTTCCGTTGAGATTTTCTACAGAAATCTTGCTCCGTCCGCTATTGTCCACTCATAGAAGGATCAATCGATAAGACTGTTTGTGCCTCTGTGTACTACAGCAACATCGCCGATATGATTAAAACTAAGTTATAAAAGTTCAACAACTATGAGGATTCATGTTCTACATAGTAAGGGAGTTGACTTCAATAGCCAGTTTGAAAGTCAGTCTCTTGTTTTCAGCATACATTTCAATATTTGAGATTAAGATTCAACACCTGAAATGAGATATTCTTTTCTGAATTCATATCGACAGTGAAACTACTCTTAAACCTTAATTTATGTTCTGAATTTACATATATGCACTAATTTTGTCTATTATTCCTTGCAGACCTGCTACAGAGAAACTCTACCCCATTTCTATTTGTTTTTATTTTTTTAATGGCTGCTGGGACTATATGGTTATCAGATCAATTATTTTCAACATTAATTAAACATGTCCATGTTTGTGAAAGATCATCCTACCCCTTCCTTCTATTGGTGTCGCAAAAACTAATTACCACACAAGAATGGGATTCTGCAGAGGCTAATATTTTTAACGAATTTCTTGTAAATTTCCTGTCACTAAGAACTCCCATTATTAGTCATTGAATTAGTCAATATAGAACTTCCATTGTCAGTCATTGAAGCCCTTTCCGGCGTTGCCCATTTTGCCGCTGTTTGGAACGCCACCCGCATCGCCGGAACTTGGCACCAACCCGTTCACATCCATTTTATTAAAAATTCATAATAATTTTCAACTTTGATTACTTCCCTACAATAAGATTAATTAAAAAATGAAATAATAAAGGAGAGAGATCTAAGCAGACAAGCCCATTAGATCAAACATTTGAAAAGTTTTCGATAAGGTAGTTCGGTGGATTAGAAATTTTTTATATGGGTGTGTATTGATTTTAATTTTAAAAGGGCATTTTTGAAAATTTAGGGGTGTGTATATAATAAAATTAAGTTAAAAGGGAGTGTGTATTTAATAAGGGGTGTGTATTCAATAAAATGGGGTGTGTATTTAACAGCACTCTTTTTAATATCCTTTCTATCCGAATTCTATTAGAAAATGAGTTTGTGATGGCAGACGAAGTGAGTACATTATTTGAAAATTTTACTAATATATATACTCATTATATAATTAACGTATCATGTTTATTTAAAATGGTTAATTACAAGAAATTTATGAACGTTACTTTTATTGTAAATGAATTTCAACATTTGAGAAATTTAAAAAAAGATAAAATTAAAAAAATTATTTTTAATTATTGTTGCCTAACATTATAGTACGATTTGGAGGGTTAATGTGAAGTTAGCAGTCAGGCAAACATCTATTTTCTGTTGAATGCGTTTTGCAATAATGTTTAATGGTGGAGGCTGCAAATTTTCAAACGTATGAATTAATTCCCAATTGAAGTAAAGTTCATGATCTTTCTTCCAATTAACTATTTAAATATTGAAATTATATTATATTTATTCTATAATTAGTTAATAGTAGTATATTTTTATATAAAAAAACTTAAAGGACTAAAAATTAAATTTTCTCGCCACATCAAAAGTGTCACGTGACATTACCGGTTGGGTGACCTACTCCAGCCGGTACAAGAACTAAATTGTCAAATATTTTGAAGTTAATAGATCAATTTTTAAAATTCGAAAACGTATAGATTAATTTCAAAAGTTAGGTAAAAGTAATAGACAAAAAAAAATTATTTACCCATATTTTATATTTAATTAATAATAATAAATTATTATTATATTAATTTAAATAATAAACATATATAATAAATTAATATTAAATAATTACGGGAACTCGCGAGTATTGATAAACGAGATGGGACGGGTACGAGTATTATAATAATTATTTTTAGCGGGATGGGTATGGGTATTATAATAATTATTTTTAGCGGGACAGGTAAGGGTATTGTAATAATTATTTTTAGCGGGACGAGTACGAGTATGGGTAGTTAATAGTTAAGATTTAAATGGATACGAGTGCCCTACCCGTTGTCATGCCTAAATACATGTGGTGGAAATTAAAGTGGATATGCGTTATGGGTTTCTTAAATAATACATGCATCAAGATTTAAGTTTATTTTTTATAAGTAAATTAACAAATATAATATTTTAATGGATTGTGAGTTGAGAGATATGAATTTAATGTGTAGTAGGTAGTTGTATTACTATTCTATGTATGTTTCACTTGAGAAAAAAGGAAGGTTCAGATTTATACATGACTCCACAGTAAAATATTATATTTCTTAATCCCCATATAAAAATCAAACGTAAGTTTTATTGCAAAACTGATAAAGTTTAAAATAAAATTTGTATAGTTAATATAAGAAATATCAACTTAAATATAAAAATAAATAGTTGTCTTATAATTCTTTCCGTGCAACTCACGGGTCGGTAAATTCTAGAAGGAATTATTACATGTGATGCGCGGGTGTTGGAAAAAATCATCATCAAAAGTGCTCGCCTACTTTAAATAGATGGTTAATGATAAGACAAATCTGAATATTTTGATAAACATGATTGAGACGTGTATGGGTATCATTATAATAATAAATGGGTACCAATGAGTAGGTATTAAACGTCTACGGATAAGTCACGGGTATTTATAAATGGGTTTGAGACGGTTACAAGTGTCATAATTAATATTTTTAATGGGACCAGTACGGGTACGGGTCGTTGATATTTAAATGAATACCATTAAACAGGCTATCCCAAACGAGCTTTGACTTAGTCGGCTCTTGGGTTACTTGGGGTTGAGCTACTAAGTTATTTCTATTTGATGTCTTTTCTTATTTTATTTTATTATTTTTTTATGCATTTGGTACTGTTATTAAGATAGCATATGTAAAGTCCACTATTAATAATTTAATATAATTTTTAGGAAAAATGATAAAAAGTGAAGTAATTTTTGTGGTTGATTATCACTTTTTCTTAATCAATTATTAATTTTTTTATATTTATAAATTATTAATAAATTAATAAATGAATTTTAAACGGCTATTGATACCCGCGATTATTAATAAATGGGTATGGGACAGGTACGGTACCATAATAAATTTTTTAAATGGAGTATTATATTTAAGGAGTATTTTAATTGATAAAATATAAAATATATGATTTTAAGAAAATAAATAATACTATATATAACCCCCAACATTTTAGTATTATTTGAAAGGTTAATGTGAAGTTAAAATGTCAAGTTAGCAGTCGGGCAAACATCTGTTTTCCATTGGATGTGTTTTGTAATAATGTTTAATGGTGGGGATCTTTTTTGCAAATTTTCAAACGTAAGAATTAATTCTCAATTGAGGTAAATTTCATGGTCTTTAAACTATTTAAATAATGAAATTATATTATTTGTATTCTATATTTACTTAATAGTAGTATATCTTTTATTTAAAATAAAAAACTTAAAGGATAAAAAATTTAAATTTTCTCGCTACGTCAGAAGTGTCACATGACATTACTGATTGGATGACCTACTCCCGTCATTACATGAACTAAATTGTCGAATATTTTGAAGTTAATGAATCAATTTCAAAAACTCGAAAAAAGTATGGACTAGTTTCAAAGTAGTTAGTGGTAATAGAAAAAAAAAGCTTATTTATCCTTATTTTATATTTAATTAATAATAGGAGTAATGTATTATTTATTAATTTAAATAACAAAAATATTATATATATATAATAAATTAGTATTAAATGAGTACGAGTATCTGCGGGTATTGATAAACGGGTATGGGACTGGTACATGTATTATAATAATTTTTTTAGCGGGACGGGTATGAATATTTAATAGTTAATCAAATACGGATACGGTTATCCCAAAATAAGCATGTATCCTACCGGTTGTCTTTTATAGATACGGGTGGTGAAAATTTAAGTGGATACGGGTTACGGATATTTTAAATCATACATGCATCAAGATTTAAGTTTATTTTTTAAGTAAATTACGAGATATAATATTTTAATGAGTGGTGAGTTGAGAGATATAAATTTAATGATTAGTAGGTAGTTGAACTAGTATTGTGTGTGGTTTATGTAGAGTAATTAATTGTTTTGTATAAGTTTCACCTGAAAAAAAAGGAAAGCTTAGGTTTATACATGACTTCACAGTAAAATATTATATTTTTTAATTCCCATGTAAAAAATAAACGTAAATATTATTGCAAGACTGGTGAAGTTTAAAATAAAATTTGTATGGTTAATATAAAAAATATCAACTTACACATAAAAATAAATAGTTGTCTTATAATTCTTTTCCGTGCAACTCACGGACCGGTAAATGCTAGAAGAAATTACTACATGTGATACATTGGTGTTGAACAAAATCAATATCAAAAGTGTTCGCCTACTTTAAATTGATGATTAATGATAAATCATCGAAGATTTTTTTTAATTGTGAAAAATGCTCCAAATAATAAGTTGATTTTGAAAAATGCCACTCAAGTGACTCAACACGTATCCTTTTTGGAAAAATTGCCAATTTTGAAACTTTTACCACTATTCATTGTATAATTATTATATAGTCGCACATAGAATCGTGTGAAGCGATATACATATCTTAGTAAATAAAACGTGTGCATGGTCGCACATAAAATGGCGTATAGAAAAAGTGATGATTTCTACTATTAAATTTCATTTTACAATAGTACATTTAAATTTAAAAAAAATGATGATTTCTGTGTAGCTATATGTAAGTTGATATTTAAATTACAAATGTAGTTTGTTCAATTTAATAGGTACAACATGTTTATTATTAATTAATAACCTTATGCAAGAAACATGTTTGAAATTTATAGAATTTTGTAAAGATGGAGTGTCATAATCTTTATAATTAGGGATGGCAACTAGACGGGCAATTTCACGCATTCAGTCTACTCGAATCTAATGGAATGAGTACAGGTAGTTCTAAATGGATTTGGAATTGGTACGGGTAATTAAATAAATCTCATTAGGATTTTGAATGGGTACGAGTAGTGCCTCAAATCTCAATATATGCGGATACTCATTTATATATATATAAATATATTTCTAATATATTATATAATTTATATATTATGAGATATTTACAAGTTTTATTTAATCATATTTATTAAATATTTATTTATAATAATAGAATTTATGTTATATTTATTATATATTTATTTAATATTAGTATAATTTTTAATAAAATATTAATTTAAATAATAAAATAATATAAACATAGATAAAATAAATGATTACTAAATGGGTACGGGTAACCCGCGGATATTGATAAATGAGTATGAGACGGGTACGGGTATCATAATAAAATTTTTAAACAGGACGGATATGGATACATGTAATTAATATTTAAATGAAAATTTTATCTAATGTGACAGTGAATTGGCAGATTTTTTCGAATACTTGGTTGCATGCTCAAGTTCTTTTCCATGCTCTTATCTATAATTGCTAAATAGAAACGAGAAAACCCGTACAAACATTCTACACGATGTTTATTACATTCTTTATAATAGATTATTTTGTTTAATTTGTATTTAATCAGCATCATGATTGTTATTCTAAGGAATTGTCTAATGTTTCATGTCACTCTGCATAAAAATACATAGCATATTTAATATCTGTCAAATACAGTTATTTAAATTAAAATTGTTGTAAATGCATCCTTTTGTCCATTATTATTTGCAAGTAAAATATTATCTATCTTAATAATTGATGATCTGGATATTCGGCATGTAGATATATTAGCAGTAAAACGAGACGTACTTTGAATGGTTCTCAAAAAATTATAAAACACAAAAAAAGGTATATGAACAACCGCGTATAAAAAAATACTCTACGGATTCTAAGAAAATTCTATTAACCTTATAAAAAAAGAAAATTGTATATATAAAAGTGTTTCAGAAATTACCCTGTCTGAGCAATGCACGGCCGGGTAAACACTAGTTTAAGGAAAAATAAGAAGCTGCAAGGAAAGATGTCAAAAGAACATTTGGGGTTCTCCAAGCTCGATGGGCAATTAAGAGAGGACCAATTCGTTTTTGGTATATAAAGAGATTGAAACTCATAATATAAACTTGTATTATTTTACACAATATAATTGTCGACGATGAAGGAGACATGGTCACAAATTGATCAAATAACAAGGAAATTATGTTTCACAACCCATTCAAGGCTCCAATCGAGAGTTTCAGGAATATTTTCGAAGGAATTCCGAGTTGCATGATAGTCATGCTCATCATCAACTTCTTGCTGATTTAGTTCAGCATATTTGGCAACGATTATTTTTTTTCTTCGTATTTTGCATTGTCTTAATTATTGTACTCATTAATTTTTAATGTTTGAATATATCGTAGTTAAGTTACTATTATATTTTTTTTTTTTGAAGTCTCAATATGCAATATAAATATATTTTTTAAATTTAAAATTAACTAAACAAAGTATAACCATTATTTCTTGTTTAGAGTATTTAACATTTATATAATATTTTAAATGAAAATATAAGATTATTATATTTAGTTATATTATGTTTAAAAAAATAAAGTAGTGGGTCCAATGAATAGTTAGTTTAAATTAAAAAATGAATGTGAGTGTTAGTTGAGTTTAACTGAGAAATGTGTAAAAGTGAGTTGAATAAAATATTTGAGTTTAAATCGCAAGACCATTGCAGATGCTCTAAGGATCATGTTTGAGTTTACTCGTCTTCAATGAGTAAATTAAAAGAAGAAGAAGACGCAATAAATAGAAAGAAACAAGACTGAACATGAATTTCCAAATACTCAAGCTTTATACGATTAAAAGACATCTAACCCATAATTCGAAACAACAAAATCTCAAAGAGGAAAAAATCCAAGTCTAAGTCATTTAACTTAGAGTTAAAGAAAACCATTTTCAACCAATACTGCTCTAGAAGTAAAGAAGATTTGTAATTTTAAGATTAAGGGAATTTGGAATTCGACTTAAAAAGTTGTTTTCACTTTCTCGTTATTGTATATCTGGGATAAGACTACAGAAGATATGAGAAACATTGTACTAGAATTAAAATGGAGCATAATCATTTATGGACACTTTTGCTAATAATTAATAAAAAATGCTTACTCAATTTAAAAAAATAAATAAAAGATACCCAATTTTGAGGGTAAAATCGGAAAAAGGCATAATGACAAACATAAAGAAGCATTGTTGACTCTTTTATTAAATTCTCCCGAACTCAGCCGCTTTCCTCTCCACTTTGAATTGCTCAAGTAGATGATACACGGAATAAGTCAAAGCCCGAATAAAAGAAATCTGACAAATCCTCAGCCGCTTTTCTCTTCCCTTTGCCCAAGTCAATGATGCACAAGATTAGGCAAAGCCAGAATAGCAGAATCTGACATCATCTCAGTCGTTTTTCTTTCCCATTTTCCCGAGTAGATGATGTACATGATAAGACAAAGCCCGAATAGGAGGAATCTAATAGTGTACAAATAGCATTCTTTCCCATTTGCTCGAGTAGTATAAATCTAATGTTGTCCGAATAGCGTTCTTTCCCATTTGCCTGAGTAGATGATGCACATGATAAGTTAAAGCCCGAGTAGTAGAAATCTAATGTTGTCCGAATAGCACTTTAATCCTGAAGACTTCTAACATTGCGTCCGAATAGAAAACATCACGGTTTATCCGAATTGATTAAAATAATCCATGTGTATCCGAATGCTTGTTATAAATTGAATAAAAGTGATATAATGAAGTAAGTAATTTTAGAATTTAGTTGACATAATATTTTTTTAAAATAAATAATAGATTCAATTTAGTATATACCAGAACTCATAACATTCGAGATTATGCAGGATTATACACGAAAGATCATTTTTTGGCTCTCGCTTAAAAAACCTGCTAGTGGAGGAAGACCTCCTAGGAATAAGAGACATAGGGCTAAAGAGAGAGCCAAAAAAGGATCTTTTATGATATAATTATATTAATTTTTGTGTTATTGATTTAAATTTAATTTTAATATAAAATTTAATATTAATATTATCTTTAAATTTAATGACATATTCAATTTAATATTGATATTGCATTATTATTACTAATACTTATAATAATAATTATTATTATTAATTTTTGTTAATTATTATCAATATTTTGATTATATAGGTTAGTCTTATTATTTGAAATTTAACATTGAATCAAATTATAAAAATTTCTTGATTAAATTAATCAATTATAAAAATTACTTCACATACGGTTATTCTTAAAAATATTACTATACATTTATTATGAAATAACCGAATTCAATAGTATAATCTGTTAATTTAACTAATATAAATAAATTTAATTAGTATACATATCTGTTAATTTAGATTTCTATCATTATACATCTGAATTCAATTACAAATTTAGTTTATTTAATATAATTTATACATTTCTATCAATACATTTTTGAATTCTTTAAATGCCCACTATTCGAGCTAATTATTTGTTTGTTTATTCGAGAAACCAACAAATTTCACTTATTTAATTCTTCATTCAATTATTATGTCTTTTCACTTCTTTCAAATACTAGATATTACCCATATGTGTTGCAGAAAAATAATTATATAACTGTTATGTACTTTTGTATTTAATTTTTTTATTTTAGCTATAATCTTAAGTATACTGTAGCAGAAACTTTCTTGATTACGTGTCGTCTACAAAGCGCTCCAATGTGACGTGTAATTTTCTCAATTTTTTGCATTTTTAATAATTTTTTTAATATTTTTCTTATTTATTTTTAATTTAACTTCCTTATTTAATGTTAGCTTTTTTAAATAATGTGTTTCTTATTTTTAATAATGATTAAATTTTCAATATTTCATTTATTTTTTAATTACTAAATATTTTAATGCAATAAATTAATTAATATCAAATTAAATCATATATATAAAGGGAAAAATGAATATTCCATATAATATTCTCTCTCACCCCACCTATAAATAAGACTTTTTGGTTATTCATTCTAAATATACATATTCGATTTTCCAAGAGGAATATGAGCTTTCTTCAAGTTTCTCTAAAGAATTGATTTATGAAAGTATAAAAAAAATTTCGATTGAGTGAATCAAGTAGAAATTCAATCTACCTCTAAAAAATCGATTCAAGTATTCTTCAAGATGAAGAGAATTGATTCTAGTATTCTTGAATCGATTTACCTTCGATTTATCTCTTAAGAATTGATTCTTCAAGAGAAAGAGAACTGATTCATGTATTCTTGAATCGATTTACCTCCGATTTACCTCTTAAGAATCGATTCTTCAAGAGGAAGAGAACTGATTCGAGAATAAATCAATTTTTCAAGAGTATGAGGATCAATTCAAGTATTCTGGAATCAATTTACATCTTAAGAATCGATACTTCAAGAGAAAAAATTGATTCAAGTATTACCTCTTAAGAATCGATTCAAGTATTCTTTAATATCTACCTCTAAAGTATTGATTCAAGTATTCTTCAAGTGAAAGAGGATCGACGATTCAAGTACTCTTGAATTGATTTACCTCTGGAGAATAAGAGCTTGAAAAACTAATTCATGTAAATCGAAAGCTTAAGTTCTTTAAGTTAAATCATTATTTCATATCAAATAACATTAAAATTGAGTTTGTAAATATTTGTTAATTTTTTTAAATTTAGTATATTAATTGAAACGACCAACTTTATCATAAAAACGTAAATAACCTTTTAAGAGAAAATTTTAGGCCCAATAAGTTTTAATTAAAATAGACTGACAAATTTTAGGGAAATTTAAAATTATTTGCAACGGAATTTAAAATTAAAAGAACAATAATTAAAATGAACTATATTTCATCGCATAGTTTAGTTAAAATGAGAACTTTCTTTCAAAAATAAATGATCATGAAATTGGATATTAAGCACTTTATTTAAAGTAGAGGTAAATACATTAAAAGATTCTCATTAAATTGAATCACCTCTAATGAAATAAATAATTAGGAAGCTCTAACTATTAAATAACTATAAAATGAGTTTATCATGATAAACATGTTAATGTATATAAACAATGAAACAATAAACCCAAATAAATATCAAATAATTACTTTATCACCCATTGCCTCTCTCCATACTCCATCTCCTTTAATCTGTAAAATGTTTAAATGATGGGATGAGCAAACCACAGCTCAGTGGGAAAATATTTGTCTACAATATATGACTCACATATAAACATCAATAAATCGCAACCAATACGTAAATCTTATCTGTGAACATGTCTGTGAACGATCGATCTTGAAGTACGGTGGGCGTTACCTGAGGATTACTTTAAAATCCCGACACCTGAAAGTGCCCTGACTTAAATAAATGTATTAGCACGGAGAGCCTTCCAAGGACCTTTTACAATCCAAGTATTCCCAAGAACCTTTTTATCGGTCCCGGACCCATATCACGGTCCCTAGCTATATGTCTTTGAATAGTATTATGAATACTCTATGTTCGTGGATAGTATTACGAGTAATACTTTATGACTGTGATGCAAGAAGTAACTTATCAACGTAACACATAAGCACAAACGATAGACAAAATTTAGATTTCCCCACCTGAAATGAATGTCGATGATGAATGGATGCACTTGAATGTAGATGATAAATCTGTATCTTGTAATAACTTTCATCTATCATAAAACTATATTTATCTCAAATTAATATGCAAACTTAAAATAGAAATAACATAAAGAGTTTAAATCTTTAGAATATAGTGGAAGTGATACTTCAATATTTGAAGTAAGAGAGATTAAATGAATTTATGAATGGTTTTATTAAATACCAATGTATAGATAATTTATAACTAATGAATTTAAAATAAGATCAGTCCAAAATTTAATATACATTTAATATTTTGTGATTGAAAGAATATATCCAAATTTAATAATATAATAAGGTGTATAACTATATATTTTGGATTTTCAAAGTGATTATAGTAAAAGCTGGAATTTCTCATATGCACTGATAATAATTTAATATATTTAATTATAAATGATGAAATCATCTGAAAATTATATGAAAAACAATACATGTAATAATATGTATCTTATCCGAAAATAATAATTTTTAGGGATCAGTAAATATGATTTTTATATTTTAAAATATTAAGATAAGATATTCTTGAAACAATTTAAACAGTAAGAAAATATTTATAATAAATATTACTCTCTTCGTCCCTTGGTAAGAGTCACATTTGCTTTTGGACACGTGGAATAAGAAGTATTATTCAATGTGTAGTGGGTAGTTGTATTAATGGGTGTGTGGGCCCCATATTTTAATTGTATTAGTGGGTGTAGGTGGGTCTCATATGTCCAAAAAAAAAATTGGATCATTTGGGTGGGACAACCAAAATGGTAAAATGAGACTCTTACCTAGGGACGGAGGGAGTATATAATACCCATGAATGTGAAAATTATACAGTAGACTTAAAATCTTAGTAAAATATATGAGATATATAAGAATCGGAATATTTGTATTACATTAAATATATATTTTATATTTTTAAGTAAGAAAATAGAAGTTGATGTGAATCATATATTAGTGTAATATAAAACTAATATAAAATCATACATCTTCTCAAAATTATTATATATATTATGGAGAGTTTAAAACTACGTAGGATATGACATATAATAAAATCATAATAAGTTTAGGCCAATAAGTGATATTTTATTAAAAGTTAAAAGAAAATAAGAGGGGGTGGGGGGGAAGAAAATACTAAATGTTTAACAGCATGACAACGTCAGTAAAATAGCCAAACAGGTGGCTTTAAAATGGACCAAAACAGACAGTCCTATGAATAGAATCAGCCAATTTCATCTTGTCTTTTTAGTTCCATGATTGCAGTCAGATGCATCTTGATGAGAGTGAAAATAAGCGTGTTTTAGTATCCAATCTAACACCTCTTTGATAGAAATTATTATTATATATTTGCACAAGTGTCTTATATTTGATATATTTGAGAAAAATATTCACTTGAGGTGTTTTATTGTTTTTAGGTAGAAAAGGGATCAAAAGTGCAAAGTTGGAGAAAATGTGCAATTTGTGCAAGAATGCTGAAAAACGCACGTCTAATTTGTATAATTTTCTGTATTTGTGTAAAGCTTTGAATTGGAAGTGTGATAAATGGTTGAAAAGCCACAAAAGAGAGGGTCGTTTTGGCATAAAGAACACCCCAATCGAATTACAAACGAGAAAGTTATGATCAAAGTGGTGACATCGCGCAAGCTGTGTCGAACAGAACGGCTGTGCCATTTTCCATGACTTATTATATATTAAATTGTTAGAATTTCTATGATTTATTTAAATGAATAGAAAGCCAAGAAAGTGAGGATCACGTGAGCGCAAGAATTACTCAAATCAGAGGTCGGATGTGGAAGTTATGCGCGAAACGGTGAGACTACAGAAGCTTGCATGACTTGGAGATGTTGCTCGACCAGCATCATTTTGGTCGAGCAGATGAAGTTTGGTCAAGCAAAATGACCAAAAACTTATAGAGAGCTTGCTCGACTTGGAGGCCTTGCTCGACTTCTGAAGGCTTGGTCTAACAAAATATCGCTGGATGCTATTTTTGATAGTTTCGAGTTTCTTTTACTAAATTTTGCGTATGTCTCAAGTAAAAGCTCATCCAATATCCGTTTTGAGTACTTTACAAGTATAAAAAGGGATGTAGAGCACATCATTATTCATATCATATAGAGATTGAATTGGAGAGAGCCACAAATCCATCCTACACCCCACAAGGGGGGATCACCCCCCAACCATCATTCACATCCTTTCCTCCATCCATCCATCACTTTGAAGATTCGTTCATGGAATCAAGAGGAGAACCAAGAGAAGGATTCAAGACTAAGAAGGATGCGACGATTCCCGCATCTAGGGTTTATTTTGTTTCCTAATTTATCTTGTAATTTTCTATACATCCGGGTAAGATCTATCCAACACCCATGATTGTTCTTCGTAACATCATGGGCTAGAACTTTTTTGGTAGAACTAGGGTTGTGAAGGTTTTTACGAATTAATTGAACTTTCGTGTGTAAACTCCGTACAATACTACTTGTGAATTTATTTTATATATGATTCACGTTTTTAATCCATATTCACGGTCGTTTTGTGCATCTTCAATTGGTATATAGAGTCTGAATATATATCTTGACTGTAGATTGAATGCGTTCACCGCTGAATACGATTTCATGTTATGATTCTAAGTGAGGGGACTCCGAATCTTCATTAGAACTATCATATATGAATACTTATTAATTAAATTGAATTCGGGTTATTAAGTAGGATAGAGAGGATAATTTTATAGTACTAATAAAGGGAAATCATATCGGGTTAGAGTACCAATTGGCCAGGGAAATAATTGATACTGATAGTACCTAGAAAGGGATGGAATTATATCTCTTGCTCCGAGATTATTCACACTTGTTACATTCATGTTTACTTGTGTCTATAGAGTAGATATGCATGGTTTAGTGATGCGTCCATATTTCACAAGGTAGAGTCGGACATCAACACACGAAAGAGAAATTAATGAGTGAAACTGGGTTATCCTAGGACTACCTATTCTCCTACTTGATTCACTTTCTTAATTCTTCTAGTGTTTATTTTATTTTAATTGTTATTTAATTTTCAGCATATTAGTATTAGATTAAAGTCCCAAACCTTATTGCCTTGTCTTAATTAATTTAGTTAATAATTAAATTGATAATACGTCATCCTTTGGGTTCGATAATCACTTGGTTGCTTGCTTAAGCTGCAACTGATATCCTTAATACTTGGGAATTAATTTTGCATGCAAAGAAAATATGCATCAAGTTCTTGACTCCGTTGCCGGGGACGGTTGGTATTATTAGTTTATTATTTCTAGTTGATTAAGACTTTTATTTGTGATTATTATTTCTATCTAACCTTGAATTTTTCTGAGATACTTGTGCACTAGGTAAAGGAAAGGAAGGAAAAAAAGAAGTAACACACTGAGCTAAATATGACCGGAGCAAGGCAGAATCCGAATAATATTGCCATACGTGAAATTTTCACGAACTATGGGATTGGCAACATGGGGTTGATAGGAGCAAGGGGGCAAGATGATAATTTTAAGATAAATCCCGCTCTTATTAGCATGGTAGAGAAGAATCCTTTTTCTGGAGGTTGTTTTGAAGATCTATATCAGCATCTCAAAAGATTTCTTGGTTATGCAAACACTCAAAAGGGTGCTGGAGCTAATGATAATGCTAGGCGGATCGCCCTATTCAAGTTCTCTTTAATTGATAGAGCAGAAGCTTGTTATGAAACTCTTGATGCCACGGATTGCACTACATGGAACTAACTGCAGCAGAAATTCTTGGAGAGATACATGCCACCCTCAAGGATCTTAACAATGAGGCAAGAGATCACTCAATTTATTATGAATCAGGGTGAGAAATTTTATGAGGTATGGGACAAGTTTAAAGACATGCTCAGGAGGTGCCCGCAGCATGGGATGTCTATGGCTGAGTACATAAGCATCTTCTACTATGGATTGGATTGTGAGTCGCGTATTTTTATTGATGCATCATCAGGAGGAGCGCTGTTATCTAAGACATCACTTGAAGCAGAAAAGTTATTTTAAGACATCTCTATGAATTTACGTGACTTGCCAGTAGAGAGAGATAGAGGATCATATGTACTTCGTAAAGTGGCTCAAGTTGAACATCAAGTGGTGAAGCCAAATAGGGATGATGAGATCGTCTCTAATCTAGCTAATATCTACAAGCTACTAGAGTCCCAATAGAAGCAGATTACAAAGTTGACACAAAGGGGGCCTAGTATGCAGCAGCACGAAGTGAAGAGTGTTGAAGATACTTTCAATCGATACATGGCTGAGAATGATGCAAGGATTGATCGTCTTGAGGATACCATGAATGTTGATCATGCAGATTTATCTAAGCAGTTGAAGGACCTTACCTCGATTATGGGGGCAGATGGCCGCGAATGTGAATCAATTGTTACAAACATTGGAGAATAATGCCATCACATTGAGGTCAGGTACGCAGTATGAAGGTCCGATGAAGGCGGCGAGCAAAAACGAAGGTGGCCAGAGCCTTGTTCGACCAACCCCAATCTGTTCGACTAGACCTAATGGTCGAATGGAGGTCGAGCAACTCCTGGACGAATAGAATTATGATGCTCTATTTCTAGGTGCACCGTTCGACTTACACTCTTCCGTTTGACCAAACTACCTAAGTCGAACGGAAGTCGAACAACACTTGGGGGATGAGATCTTGCGATCAGACAGCCTGCTCGACCAAACACCATCAGTTCAACTAGACTACCCAAGTCGAACGGAGGTCAAGCAACACATGGTGAATGGAATCTCCCAATCAGACGGGTGCTTGACCAAAACCTATCTGCTCGACCAGTCCCTTTTGGTCAAGCAGAAGTCGAGCAACACAGTTTAATGTTCGATTCGATACTGAATACTACACCTGTTATTCAGAACACCTTGGAGTCATCCCAAGAGCAAAATAGTGAGCTTTTAGTTGAGAAGAAGTGGGAAAGAGCAAAGAGGTTGAGAGCCGAGAAGCTTAGACTACAGATGGATAATGAAAATGTGGTTTTCTCTCTTGATCAAGCAATGAAGATGCCCATGGAGAGTCAATCATGCAAGAGCATAGATGTGGTCTCTAACTTGTTTAATCTTTATTTTTCTAAGACAGATGATTCTGAATGTAAGTGGAAGATTGACAAGGAGGTATCTAGACAGCCATGGGAAGAAGGAAATTCTAAGGATCATATTTTTGTGACCAAGGAAGGTGAGGTGTTGAGTGTAGACAAGAAGAGGAAAAGAAAGTATTTGAAGGTGAGGATGCGAGAAGACCGTCCTCTAGTCCAGTAGCCTAAAAAGGTTACATCCGTCGTGACTATCCGACGTTAAACATGAGCGCCTGTTGGGGGCTTGCTCTTCTGTTTTATTGCTTTATTTTTTTCGTGTGAGTAAGAAATTTTTATATTTAAGGTACTTACTAATCGGCAATTACAGCTCTTTTCAAACTTAGTTTCGATTTACATTTTTACTAATTTTGGGGGTGTGATGTTCTTACCTCATTGAAGTACCAAGAGTATAATCTTTTCTTTGTATTGTTTGCTAGGAGAGTTGATTTTTTGCGTTATGTTGAAACTTTAATCAGTTTTAATGTATCGATTTTTTGTAATTTGCCTAGTGTTCAGTGGTGTGTCTAGTGTGTGGAGTCAATTAGATAGTCAATTGATTCTTTCTTATAGTTCTCCTATTTTATTATTGATGAATCTTGTGATGATGAGTGTGTTAGAGTTTTGATGATAGAAAAAGGTAAAAGAGTGGCAAGATGAGTTATACACTGAGGTTTTGACCTTACCGAGTTTAACAACTCGAGGAGCTCGTGCATACGTTGAAGAAAAATCTGGTGCCCTCATTTTCTTATTCTGGTTTTTATATGTGCTTTTAATTCATGGAGTGGAAGGATTGAGTTTGGTTTTGGTGATCCATGTGAGCTTATATATTAATTTGTGCCTGAAATTCATATGTTTTTTAAATTGATGAAGGAAGTGTACTTGAGTTATGTTGTAGTATGAAGTTCTATGTGTACTTGTGGGATATTACTTACCATGAAAGGTGCTCTGTTACTTGTTAAAACCCCATGTGAGATTTTGAGCCTCGTTGATCATGTTACATAATCACATGATATATCTTTTCTAGTGAGTATCGTTCTTGTGTGTGTATTCTAGAACTTGCCTCTTGTCTTACTTGAAACTACATTTGTGTTAGAAGATGGGAGATGATTTAAGGCCATCCTTAAATTTATGATTCACTTAGCTAAATAATTTCCTACCGAATGATATTTATCCGTAGTTAGCCTCGTTGGGCCTAAAAGCCTTATTTCTTTGGCAACTTACGAAGATAGCCACTTTGATATTCTATTTGAGCCTTAAATTCCTATATTTAGTGGAGAATTAAATGCTGTCAAAGTGTGTGAAGTTGATTTTGATGGAGTTTGGAAGGAATAAAATATTTGGAGCTGTACAAGTGATTATGAACTTAAAAATAAGTTGCTTAGGGGTAGTACCCAAATCTGGTACCCCAAGATGTTAGAGATAGTGCTCGAAACTGGTACCTCAAGAAAGAAAAAAAAAGGAAAGAAGAAAAAAATATTGAGCTTGAAGAAAAATGAGAGAAAAGAAAATTAAAAGAACATGAAGCTGGATAGTTTTGAAGTGTAAAAAAATCTACAGTACAAAAGATCTCCGATTTTAAATCTCTACTAATTGAGTCACTTTATCCATATATTTCTACCCTTACCAAAGAGCCAACATTACATCCAAAAGAAAAGTCTTTTATGATCTCATTATCGAATCATACTTTTAGTGGTGGAGAGTTTGAGACTTTTGGTAAGCTTATGGTTACGCATGCACTTGAATTGAATATGAGCGTAAACACCTTAACCCATAAGTGTACATCTTTTATACTTGAGTGCGAGTGATATATACTTCCCGTGAGAACATGTCAATGGAGCATTTGAATTGGTGGTGATTGTCTTAACTTGTATGCTATGAATTGATTATTACATGTAATGAGAGTTACATGACCTAAGTTGAGGACAATTGTATTTTGAATATGATATGAGTCATAGTCCTTATTTCCCCACTAATTTTCTTACTCTCTTTCTCTTTATTTTTATTTTGTTGCCTCGGAGCGAGCAACGGGTAAGTTTGGGAGATTGATAAGAGTGAAAATAAGCGTGTTTTAGTGTCCAATCTAACACCTCTTTGATGGAAATTATTGTTATATATTTGCACAAGTATCTTATATTCGATATATTTGAGAAAAAGGTGCACTTGAGGTATTTTATTGTGTTTTAGGTAGAAAAAGGATCAAAAGTGCAAAGTTGGAGAAAAGGTGCAATTTGTGCAAGAATGTTGAAAAACGCACGTCCAACTTATGTAATTTTTCTATATTTGTGTGAAGCTTTGAATTAGAAGTGTAATATATGGTTGGAAAGCCACAAAAGCGAGAGTCGTTTTGGCATAAAGAACACCCCAATCGGATTATAAACGAGAAAGTTATGATCAAAGTGGTGACGTCGCGCAAGCTATGTCGAACAGAACAGCTGTGCCATTTTCTGTGACTTGTTATACATTCAAATATTAGAATTTTGTGAGTTCTTTATATAAATAGAAAGACAAGGAAGAGAGGATCATGTGAGCGTAAGAATTACTCAAATCGGAGGTCGGATGTGGAAGTTATGAGCGAAACAGTGAGACTGCGCAAGCTTGCTTGACTTGGAGATGTTGCTCGACCAGCATCATCTTGGTCGAGCAGAATGACCAAAAACTTACAGAGAGCTTGCTCGAACATTACTCGACTTGTAGGCCTTGCTCGACTTCTGAAGGCTTGGTTTAACAAAATATCGTTGGATGCTATTTTTAGTTGATTCGGGTTTCTTTTACCAAATTTGGCATATGTCTTAAGTAAAAGCCCATCCAAGGTCCGTTTGGAGCACTTTACAAGTATAAAAAGGGATATAGAGCACATCATTAATCGTATCATATAGAGATTGAATTGGAGAGAGCCACAAATCCATCCTGCACCCCACAAGGGGGGGATCACCCCCCAACCATCATTCACATCCTTTCTTCCATCCATCCATCACTTTGAAGATTCATTCGTGGAATCAAGAGGAGAACCAAGAGGAGGATTCAAAATAGAGAAAGATGCGATGACTCTCGCATCTAGGGTTTATTTCGTTTCTTAATTTATCTTATAATTTTCAAGATATCCAGGTAAGATCTATCTAACACCCATGATGTTCTTCGTAACATCATGGGCTAGAGCCTTTTTGGTAGAACTAGGGTTGTGAAGGTTTTTACGAATTAATTGAACTTTTGTATGTAAAGTCCGTACAACACTACTTGTGAATTTATTTAATATATGACTATATATTTTTAATCCATATTCACGGCCGTTTTATTCATCTTCAATTGGTATATAGAGTCTGAATATATATCTTGGTTGTAGATTGAGTGCGTTCACCGCTGAATAGGATTCCATGTTATGATTCTAAGTAAGGGGACTCTGAAGCTTCATTAGAACTATCATATATGAATACTTATTAATTGAATTGAATTCGGGTTATTAAGTAGGATATAGATGATAATTTTATAGTACCTATAAAGGGAGATCATATTGGGTTAGAGTACCAATTGGCTAGGGAAATAATTGATACTGATAGTACCTAGAAAGAGAGTTGAATTATATCTCTTGCTCCGAGGTTATTCACACGTGTTACACGCATGTTTACTTGTGTCTATAGAGTAGATATGCATAGTTTAGTGATACGTCCATATTCCACAAGGTAGAGTCAGACATCAACACACGGAAGGGAAATTATTGAGTGAAACTGAATTATCCTAGGGCTACCTATTCTCCTACTTGATCCACTTTCGTAATTCTTCTGGTGTTTATTTTATTTTAATTGTTATTTAATTTTTAGCATATTAGTATTAGATTAAAATTCCAAACCTTATTGCCTTGTCTTAATTAATTTATTTAATAATTAAATTGATAATACGTCGTCCTTTGGGTTCGATAATCACTTAGTCGCTTGCTTAAGCTGCAACTGATATCCTTAATACTTGGGGATTAATTTTGCGTGAAAAAAAAATGCGCATCACATCTTATCAATCGAGGTCTGCAAATTTTTATTTGGATGATTGATCTTTGCCAGTAGGCGGGTATTGGGCTTAGAAGTGACCGGTTGGAAGAACTTTTTGCCTGGAGGCCAGCCTCTTTTAGGTTTAACACTGTTTTCCAGTGTTGGGAATTCCTCCATGTTCTCCTTGGAAGGGAGCTCTGAGTAGTCTTTGTATATTCTCTTAGGCTCTAC
Source organism: Pogostemon cablin (assembly GCA_023678885.1). Classification (NCBI taxonomy): domain Eukaryota; kingdom Viridiplantae; phylum Streptophyta; class Magnoliopsida; order Lamiales; family Lamiaceae; genus Pogostemon; species Pogostemon cablin. Next base: position 14,355,908 of record CM042993.1, read on the forward strand.
ATGAATAATACCTGCAGTCCGTTGAACGCCAGGTTAATAGTCATGATAGGTGACAGGCACGGGTCTGCGCTCAATGCATTGACTGGAGAGGTCTTAGACGTCGTATACTCATCCAAATAATCTTAAACCTCCTCAATAATTGGTACCGTAGAAAGAACCCTCTCAGGATACAACAAGTGCGGCATCGGAGTTGTTGGGTTTTCCACAACTGGGAAAACAACAATATGCTGATTAGTGTTAACAAAAGTCTCTTAGCTATCCATATTTTCATCTACAGCATCGAGAGAATCATTATTTAGTACACTAAACTTGCTTGAGAGTGGAACATCTTAATACGATTTATGAGAAGCCAAAATTCGTAGGGCTGAGTTGATTGTATCAGAGGAAGCTGCTAAGTCAACCAATTGGGTCTTCCTCGTATTTGCAGATATCCAGTCGGGAGATAGGCTCACAGAAGGTGGAGCCAACTTCGGTGACACCGGGATCAGAGCTGGTATTTGTGTATGGAAGTAAGGCTCAGAGACTATATCAACAGGGAGAGAACCATAGATCATTTGTCCTTTGCCATTAAACAAAACCTGTGGGTCATTGGAGGTAGCCACAGCTGGAGAATGATCCTTACTTGCCTGTTCAGCCTCCGAATGACTATCAAGTTCCACATTGCATTAGGGTTTTGAGTTCAAAGGAACCTGATCAACCGAAATAGGTTGTACATGTTCTTGAGCTTCAGAGAAACCAGCTGGGTCAACAGCAAAATGCTTCTCACCAGTCGTCTCTTTAACCTTTCACTGCTGCTTCGAGCTTCCTGCAGTACCAACATCAACTCTCTGCCTTTTTCTTTCTTGTTACAGTCCTTAGAAGAGTGACCCAAAGTATGACAAGAGAAGCAAAAGTCAGGGACATGTTCGTAGCCTAGAGAGATTTCCATGGGATTACATTCTATGTCCAGTATTAGGCCTTCAAGAAGCTTATATTGTAAATCAACGTCCACCAAAACCTGGACAAAGTGACACGTGTATCCCCTTATCACCCGCTCATCAACTCGTAATGAATTTCCTACAGCTGTATTGATGGACAAAAGAACTTTCTCCATCCAGAGTTCAAAAGGCAGCTCAAAGATATGCAACCACACCAAAACCACAGAGCATTAGATTTTGTAAGAATTGAAACCAGGAGCCCACTTTTGGGCTCTGATTTTTCCAGAAATAAACTCAAAATTTTGATTCCTCAAAATTACGAATCTACTATTAACATCCTCAATCAAAACATGTAGAATCCTCTACCAAGAGGAATAATAAGAACAGCCAGAATGCTCCATAGTTTTTCCAAAATCTGTGACAATTCCGAGTTAGATATTGGTGGTTGCCCCCGATTCAGCAGGACCCGAATAGTGATGAATGGTGAACAAGCATGAACTCTGTTCTGGTAGTAGGATTTAGCGATGGGTATAACCACCGTGTCACCTGAACGGGAAGAGGGAATAGATATCTGATGCCCGATTTATCGCGAGTGGCTTCTAGAAGTTTGGAGAGGTTGGCAGAGCCGCCGTCCACCGGGGAAGATCTCCCTAATCGCACGACTTCAGTGAAGGATCGATTGGGAGGAGGGGAGGACGCCCTAAGCGTGGGGTCGATCTAGTCGCTTCAGCTGACCCTTTTCAGGATTATACATCTGAAATTGGGAGCCATTCTTGTTGAGTGAGGCGTGATTTTGACTGTGTTGACCAATTTGAGCGGTTGTGGCGTTGGCAGAGTTAAAATTTGCCATGAACAGCGAGAAAATTTTAGAGACGGGAGGGAGAAAAAACCCTAGAGAGAGAAATATCTTTTTCTTGAGTTAATAAATAAATAATGTCTTGAAATCATAATAAGTTTAGGTCATTAAAAGGGTTTTGAGATAGTAAAATTGAAAACATAATACATAACAGTTCATGTACATATATCAATATATATTTAATTTAAAATAATTTATTCATTTATTCAATAGGAGATTTTACTGTGCATCATAAACACTGTAATATAAAAATATAAAAATATAATAATATTTGAAGATCTCTAAACATTTTATTTGTAATTTCAAATCAGTATTAATTTTATGATCTAAACTGAATGTATTAATATTGTAAAATTTGTGTTAAATTAAATAATACAGTACTTCAAATAATATGAAATTATCATAGATTATCAAAAACACCACAAAGTATAATATATACAAAAATAAGGATTTTAAGAGCTCTTTAAATATGCTTTATACTTTCTAAATAGAAAACATAACATATTTGACAGCATGATCATAAACATTGAAAAATTAATATAAAATAATGTTCGTCCTTTGTATATTAAAATTTTACAGAACATCAAAAACTTCATGATTCATAACATATCCAAAATTCAGATCGTTTGGAAAGGTATAATTATATAATTCTACTTTTCTAGTCACATATCCATAAAATTTCAGATTCTGAAAGCATATGTATAAAATTCGTATAAAATAAAATATGAGTCCAAATATCATGAAATTTTAAATACAAGTCAAAAACTCAATGTTACACAACATATCAAAATTTCGTATCCATTGAAAATAAATAGATATAGTTTTGAAATTTCAAAAATGAGTTACCTTGAATGTGTAAATATGATTGAATTGTGAAAACTTCATTTCCATGAATGATTGATGATTGAAATGATTTGGTTCTGTGGCTATGTTTTGAACAGAAGAGAGGTAGAGAAAAGTTTATTTCTGCTTCTTTCGTAAACCCTAACTGTTACGGCGATGGAGAGAATGAATATTTAAAAAGAGCAGACCGGTCACTTTCTTATATTTAACATGTAAATATAAATAAATTGAGCTTCTTTTTGAACTTGGGCTTAGACTCATTTTTAAATTCAATAATGTGAAGTGAAAAAGATTTAAAGTGAAACCCTTTAGAATAATTAAAAGTTTAATAGGCTTTAAATAAAAATATTTATCATGATTAAGAATATATAAAAATATGGGGATATTATATTTATTTATTTACATAAGTCATAATTGAAGATATATATTATTCAAATTATGACATATGAATTATAAATTTTTTTTCTTTAGTTGTTTATATAATTTGAAACTAATAGAATTAAATAAAAAAATAAAATTAATAAATTCATTACAAATTTATGAAGGAATAATTACTAATAGGTACACACTTTGTACCTCTAATTACTATAAGATACATTGATTTAAAATAATTACTCTCACATACAAAATATTAAAGTAAAATACCAAATATAACCCTAAACCCATACACTTTTAAATCACAACCCCTAAACCCTCACCCACCGCCGGACCACCACCGGTCGTTGGAGCTCCACCGGGCAGCCGGGCAGCCGTCGGAATTCTGCTGGACCACCACCGGTCAGTCGCCGGAGCTTCGCCGGACCACCCCACTTTTTTGCTGCATACACTTTTTTTTACTGCATACACTTTTGCTAAACACGAACTTTTGCTGCACACAATATTTATGTGCAGCACATTGTAAGGGTAATATTGAAATATCATTATATATTTTTGTAGTTAGTAGTAATATTTTTATATGTTTATATCTCATAGTAATTAATGGTTTTTTTTTACCTAGTAGTAATCCTCCCATTTATGAATATTTAAAAGAATATTATATACTCCCTCCATCCTACACTTATCTTCATACTTTTCATTTTCGTCCGTCCCACACTTATCTTTACCACCCAAAAAAGGAAACTTTACATTAACCAACAACCTCAAAAGTTATCTTAATTATAAAAATATCACTCCCACCTAACACACATAACATACTTTATACTCCCTCCGTCCCAAAGATATTGACACGCTTTTCTTTTTGGGTTGTCCCACAGAAATTGACATATTTTTTTTTAAGAACATGGGACCCACACAAAAATAATTTATTTATTTATATGGACCCACACACACATCACACTCACCACTAATACAATTACCCACTACACATTAAATATTATTTCTCTCACTTCACTTTACATTAAATTATTATACTTCTTAATCCCCGTGCCAAAAAAAATATGTCAATACTTCCGGGACGGAGGGAGTAATTTATTTATTACCTAAAAATACTACAATACCCCTAAAAAGTCAATAAAGTTTGTCAAAAAGTAACTTTTCTTAAACTCCGTATCTACAGTACCGGTGCAGATAAGTATGGGACGGAAGGAGTATAACTTAATTATATATACTATGGCAGAAATTTTTCTTACTGACGTGTTGTCTCCAGAGCGCTCCAATATGACGTGTAATTTTCTCAATTTTTTAGATTTTTAAATATTTTTTAATATTATCCTTATTTACTTTTAATTAACTTCCTTATTTAAAATTTTCTTTTTTAAATAATGTGTTTCTTATTTTTAATTATGATTAAATTTTTAATATTTTATTTATTTATTTGGGTATCATTAATTAATTACTAAATCTTTTAATGCAGTAAATTAATTAATATCAAATTAAATCATATATATAAAGGGAAAAAAGAATATCCCATATAATATTCTCTCTCACCCCACCTATAAATAAAACTTTTTTGTTATTCATTTTAATACACACATTCGATTTCCAAGAGGAATATGAGCCTTTAGAGAATTGATTTATGGAGTATAAAAATATATTTCGATAGAGCGAATCAAGTAAAGATTCGAACTACCACAAAAAAATTGATTCAAGTATTCTTCAAGAGGAAGCGAACTGATTCAAGTATTCTTGAATCGATTTACATCTTAAAAATCGATTTCTTTAAGAGAAAGAGAATTGATTCAAATATTCTTGAATAGATTTACTTCTTAAATTTTGATTTCTTCAAGAGGAAAAGAATCAATTCAAGTATTCTTGAATAAATTTACATCTTAAAAATCAATTTCTTCAAGAGGAAGAAAATCGATTCATATATTATTGAATAGATTTACATCTTAAAAATTAAATTTTCAAGAGTAAGAGATCGATTCAACCTATAAAAAAGACTTTTTGATTATTTATTCTAATACACACATTCGATTCTCCAAGAGGAATATGAGCTTTCTTCAAGTTCATTTAGAGAATTGATTTATGAAAGTATAAAAATTTATTTCGATAGAGCGAATCAAGTAGAGATTCAATTTATCTCTAAAATAATTGATTCAAATATTCTTCAAGAGGAATAGAACTGATTCAAATATTATTGAATCGATTTACTTCTTAAGAATCGATTCTTCATGAGGAAGAGAATCAATTCAAGTATTCTTGAATAGATTTATATCTTAAAAATTAATTTTTTAAGAGTAAGAGGATCGATTCAACTATTCTTGAATCGATTTACATCTTAAGAATCAATTCTTCTGATTTTAATATTTTGTCATTTAATTAAAATTCTTTCCTAAATAATAATTAAATGATCCCACGTTGTACGCGGGTTTCATATATATATATATATATATATATATATATATATATATATATATATATATATATATATATATATATATATATATAATTCAAATTTATGTATAAACTGCTAATTATTTATATATAAATATATAAATGTAAATTTTTTACACAATGTAATTTTATATTTATCAATTAAATCGTACTCCATTTATTATAAGCTTATTTTTTCATAACATCAAATTTGATTCTGTATTTAAAATAAATATTAACTTTCTATTTCTAATTACAATAAAATTATTTTATTTTAATTTATATCTATATATTTTTAAAAAATAAATATAATCTCTCAGTAAAACTCAATTATTTTTTTAAAGAAAGATATTATATACTATAATTTATATTTTATTTTTAATTGAATAACATATATTAAAGAAAGATATTGCGTATTATAATTTATATTTTATTTTTAATTGAATAACATGTGAATAAAATAAAATATAAAATAAAATATAATATAATATAATGAATTATAAATATTAAAAAAATATTTATGGTGACGAACCTAATGAAAATAAAATTGACATAAAAATTAAAATAAATTACAAAATTTTAGAAATAGATTTTATACATTAATTTTAATGATTAAATTAAAAGAATATGTATAGAGTCGATCATAATGAAAAATAAAAATAAAATACAAAACTTCGAAAATAGATTCCATATATTAATCCTAAAGATTAAATAAAAATATATTTCACCCGTGCTTTGAATTGGAGTCTCCAATTCAAAAATTTGTTAAATTACTTCTAAATTGTCGAAATTTATCACTTCAAATACTGGTGACTATTTTTAATGATTGAAGCTGCGAATAAGATTAAATAAAAATAAGAATAATAAGGTTAAAAAAATTATAAAAATAAGATTTATGGAATATAAAAAAAATATACAAAAAAACAAAAAAAAAACATAAATTATAATATAAACTAAAAAAAATAATGGTACCTCAAAAAAGAATGATTGAACCTGAAAATAAGAAAAATAAAAGTATAAAAGATAAAATTAATCATAAGGTTTAATGTGTATAGGGTTTATAAAATTATAAAGAAAGCATTCTAATTAAAATTAATTTTGCATTGTACAAACTCATCACTCCAAACATTGATGATTTTTTTTAATGATTGAAGCTGCAAATAAGATCAAATTAAAATAAGAACAATAAGATTAAAAAAACTATAAAAAATACGGTTTATAGAATATAAAAAAACACGAAAAATGAATAAAAAATATAAATCATAAGATAAACGAAAAATAAAAAAGAAGAATGATCTTCATTTAATAATTGAGACTAATAATATCAAATAAAAACACAAAAGATAAAATAAATTAAAGTATAAAAATAAGGTTTATAAAATTATAAAGAAAACACATGCAAAATCGAAGAGAAAAAAATAAGATATCAAAAATAAAAAAAGAAAAATGATACTTCATATAAAAATGATTAAACATACACATAAGATCAAATATGAGAATGATTTAATTTAAAAATAAAATCTATAGAAGATAAAATTAAAATTAAAATAGGGTTTATAAAAGGGGCGGTTATTTGCACCCCGGTTTTGTTAAATGAACCCCAATAACTTATAGAATTAAAATATATGATAATGTAAGAATACATAAATAACCTTTTATAAATAATAAAATAAAATTAATTATAATTCAATTTCTAAATGCACCCCACTATTATAATCACCTTCTCTCTCCTCAAAAAGATTGAGAATATCTCCACCGTCCATCTTGGTTGGCAGATCATCACCATGGCTGAACAAGCCTAAGCTTCTCAGCACCAACTCAAGCTCCCTTGTGGTCACACTCCGATCATCAGCAATGACATCACGATCAGCCTTCTTTTCTTGCTCCAACGTCGTTTTTTATCAACAGAAATGGTCTAAGAGTGGAAGGCCAACAAGAAGGTGGAGATCATGTTTCTGTGAAGGAGTATTTGGAGCAACAAGAATTTGATCAATTGAGGATTAGGACAATGAATTAGAAGGTGTTTATGTTTAGATAAACCCTAAACCTAATCCTTCTGGGTTGAAGGAGTCATGTGTTTCATATAGCAAATCATGGGCTTCGTTAATTTGTCCATGGATTTCTTCCCTCTCCTTTCGCTTCTGATCAGTCATAACAGATTTCACAGAACACACCAGTCACGGTTCCAACATTTTCTTTTCTTTTTTTAATTTTGTAATTAATTAGTTTTTTTAAATTTGGGTATAATTAATTAAAAGAGTAGAGTTGTCTTTGTATGGGTGTATTTAGCATTTTAAATATGTAATTTTTAATTTAGTGGGGTATGTATAGTAATCGGGGTTTATTTAACAATTCTAGGGTGCAAATAACCGCCCATTTATACAATTATACTCCCTCCGTCCACTGTCAATCTATCCATTTTACCATTTTGAGTTGTCCATCCTTAATCTACCCATTTTCCTTTTTGGACTATGGGACCCACACCCTCCACTAATACAAATAATATATGGGATACACACCCTCCACTAATACAACCACCTACTAGACGTAAAATAATAGTACTTTTTAATCCATGTGCAAAAAACAAATGGATACATTGAGGATGGACGAATGGAGTAAAAAAATACAAACACAAAAATCAAAGAGAAAAAAAAAAGATAACAAAAAATAAAAAGAAGAATGATACATAGAATGAGAATGATTGAACCTGCACATGAGATCAAATAAAAGTATATTAGAAGATTAGAAATAGTATAAAATTATAATTTATAGAATAGAAGAAAAAGAAAAGGCACCAAAAAAAGAAAAAAAAAAGGAATTTGATTAGTTAATGAAAATGTTTATACAGAATTATTTGAATGAATGAATGTGATTGAAAGCAATCAACATGTAAGAAAAAAGTGGAATAATTACCAAAAATAGTGTTGAAAGATTTGATATTATATTCATTTATATAGATAGATATAGATTAAATTAAAATATATTAATTGATATATTGATTTAAAATTTGTATATTTATTCACAATTAGTTGAATATGCCAAAAATATCTTTCATATTTACCAAATTTATTTTGTTAATTAAAAAATTTATTATTGGCATAATAGAATGAAAGGTGGAGATCAAAACTATTAAATGAACGGTTAAAATTAAAATTGAATGGTTATTAAATTTGGTAAAATTAAAAAGATTGAGAAAATTTGAAGATTAAAATATAAATTCAGATTTGCTTTTATATAGTTATTTATGGATAGATAGATTTCGGGCAATTTAAATGGGGCTCATACGATTTCGTTAACTAAGAATGAATTTGATGACACATTTTTAGACTATACTCACATATAATACGGGTATCACTTTAAATTTATTAAAAAAGTGGGCAGATTTGATTAAATTTGGTCTAAGTAGGCAGATTTGATTATTGTAAATTTTGTTTGGGCATAGGCTTCAATTCCTCAATTAAAATTTAGAATTCATAGCTGTAATTTTAATGGATTGTTCTTCTTCGAGATTGAAGAGAAAACCTAAGAAGGGTTACAAAAACATTAGACCTGTATAATCTCTAGCGTACGTGCATATTTACTTAAATGTGACGTTCACACACACTGCACACCTTATGAAGTTACACCTAAAACTTCATAATTAAACCTTGCAAGAGAGTCTAATGCCTAATTGCCCTCACCAAAACCAAGTGTTTCTTCTTTTGTTTAAATAAACAAACGTTCTAAAAAAAATCCCACCAAACACAACCAAGTGTTTCTTCTCTTCTTTAAGTACACAAACATTCTAAAAAATCTAACTGCACAGATTTTCTATACAACAATTAAGCGTTACTAAGTTGGTTTAGCAAAAATGTTACTTCCTCCGTCTCGAAAAATCATTTTCGTTTAATGTTCCACGTTGTTTGAAAGAATGTATATTTTTACCAACTTTGAAGACTTTAGAGGGTATTGTAGTATTTTTAAGTAACAAAAAAGAATAATATAATGAAATGTGTGTTAGATGAGAGTGACAAATTTGAAATTTAAGTAACTTTTGAGATCATATATAAAATAATTATTTTCTTTTTAGGGTATTAAGAGTGCTATGAGACAAAAAAAAATATATAGGGAGTGTAAAGGGTTTTTTGAGAGACAGAGAGTATTAACTAAAATTGGGGTTAATACTCCTAACTTCTACTATGAAGTTGAAAACTAAGACGTTTTGTGACGTTGTTTAGTGCTCATTTTATTGTATTAAAAGTTTTGAAAAGGTTAAATTTTAGGAATTCATTCATCCCTCTCTAAGCCTTAACTTCTGGACAAAGATCAAAAGGTTAAAATTTATTCATCCCTCTCTAAGCCTTAATTTTCGGACCAATAAATAGTATCAAATTAGTTGATTTCATAAGTTGCTTTATTTGCAATCAAATCCACATGTTTTTTGTGTATAAAACCTGCTTTGAAAGAGATCATTTAAAAAATATTCAATCTTTAGAACAAGCACATTCAAAGGACAACTTAATAAAAATATTAAATATATTTGCAACGGCTATCAACATCACATGTATACTAATGATTGATACCGAGTTAACATTGCGAATGGAGAGAAGTCGAAAGCAATTGTCCGAATACTCCATGAATCTAGCTCTCTACGGTATTTAAAAGTGACATTCTAAAATGTAAATTTAACTTTCCACATCTTAAGTATTTAACTTCGTCCGTCTACTTCTGTGATTTTGCTTCACGGCATCCATCAACGTCTTGGCTTTGTTGTTTGGGTTGCTAGCTGCAGCTACCACTGGTGATGAAGGTGCCGGCTCTGCATCTCCAAGGGTAATATCTCTTGTAGTTACCTGTCGCTTTACAGGAAACAATTCATCCATCTTCTCAGTAATGGTCTTTACAGCTGCAAAAAAAAAGAAACTGATTTTTTTTTCTGAAAGATAGCACCAAAAATATATAAGTGCATGATTCTCAATTAAAAAAAAAAAAAAGAAAGTGAAACCCAAGGTCATCCCAAAATATCAATCATCTTTACAATTACTACTCTGTGCCAAGTATGTTCAGGGTTTGATGAGATCATCAGGTTATTTGTATTGTGCTGGTATGATCACAGACCTAAAATATGAGTATTTGCTAAGATTTTTTATGTTATAGTTAATTGTGAAAATTAACTATGCCTCGAGTTTTGAAAATTTTAGTTGGAATTTGAAAATCTGAATTCCATGTGTATCTCCTAAGGAAGAAAAGACGAAAACTACACATGGAGCTCCAGAAATTCAAAAGTCTTAGCAGAAAGATTACATATCGATAATACTCATATGGAAGAGCTTGTAAGACTACACCCACACAGGGTTGGCCATGGGTTCTCCTACTAGCACAACTATGAAGTATCGTTTAAAAGAAATTTAACACATCAAGCATCACCAGCGAATTGGAGGAAAGGTAACTGTTGGTTCAATATAAATAAAGGGGGAAAAAAAAAACTAAAATAGGATCAAGGTTTAAAAAGACAACCATTTCAGAAAGGATTAGTGTTGGTTCAATACAAATTAAGAAAAAGTAAAAAAAACTAAATAGGATCCAAGTCAAAAGAGACGAGATCAGAAAGAATTACAGTGGTGTGAAGGAACGAATGTTCTCACAACACAAAACAGTAATTCTTGGCTGGAGCCGAAAACCTACTATTTCAGGAAAAAGTGAACGAAAGGTTCATTTTTCCAGGTAGCAAGAAGCATTCTTTGATCAAGAACTGGAAATGATATTTAACAATTGTGAGAACTTAGCCAAATGCCATTCAAATCATTGAAAGATAGATACCATTACTTTTACATTTCTCATCAGAAATTATAAATCATTCATTTTTAAAGTGATTCACTATACACATACTAGAATTAACAGATAACAAATTTATTATTTGAAAAAAATATGTAAATTGATTCAGTGACAAATTTAACAAAAATAACTTCAGCTATTACAAACCAAGATAAAAATCCTTATTCATCAATTAAGATTCTAAAATAGTACTCCCTCCATCCCTTTACACATTTCACGTGTCCTCATCTATCATTACACTTTTCACACTCTAAAAATGGTATAAGCACTCAATACAAATAACCACAAAATACGCTTTATTTTAAAAAATGGCATCCTCACATAACACACATAACATACTTTATCCTGTATTTATTACTAAAAAATACTGCATTCCCAATAAAATTAGTCAATAAACTCATATTTTTTAGAGATTACAGTAACTATGAAATGTGTATTGGAAAGGCAGAAATATAAAACATTCAAATGCATCATTCATCAATTGACCAAAAAACACATTAACAAAACAAAGATCTTAAAATGCAGACCAAATCAGTTCCATTTCATTATAAAAATGTCTACCACTACATAAATTTAGAAAATGACAAAAAAAAATTAAAATTAAAAAAGACAAACTGCAAAACTAAGCTCTCAACTTGGTTGGCTGAAAATTGAATCAAATTTCAAATCCAAATGCTTTTAATAAAATAAACTGAAAATTGAATCAAATTTTGATTTGGACAGTCTTTTGCACTGTTCCAACAAGCTTGTTTGCATACATGTCAAGCATTTATACAGAAAAACGTTATAATTAATAAAAATGACCACAGAAATACAATCTTCAATTGTTCATAGAGTACCTCAGTTCCTGTGAAACACATTTACGTCTCATTTTGTTTATTTCATTTTAAAATTTACATTTAAATGTTGAATTTACCAATGGTCAAGCATCTTCTCCAATATGCGAGGAAACACTTTGTTTGAGGGTATAAAGCAAATGAGCCAAGAAATATTTGGGTATTTTCCTCCAGGACTAAACACCAGAGGTAAAAAAATGCACACTCACCCAAAATGGAATTTAGATGTGCAAGACATAGAATTTTCATCATTTACGTTACTATCAAATGCCCAATGCTCATTATAAAACTGAATGAACTATATTTGATCAAATGTCCAAACTTAATAAGTAGCATCAAAGGTCTTCATCTGAGTATGTTTCTCAATTGATGTGATCCTGTGATGTGATATTTCAAAATCATTTTTTCCTACATATGAAATTACTTCTAAGTCTATCAGTACAGGAACAACCAGGCATCTGTCAAGAGCAAAGAACAAGGTCAGAGGTTTTTTTTTTGAGGAAATAAGGTAATCTTTCTCCTACGGGTAAGAAGAGGCCTGAGGTGTAACAGCTCTTACTTTACCAAATGCGCAGCCTGTAATTGCTTTGCAAATATAACTATCTAACATATGATTAGATCCATGATGCAACAGACCATGATGCAGGGACTACAAGATAACTTCAAAATTCTTGAAGAACCTATTAGAGGTAATTTCCTTCTCTGGCATATATATCCAACTAAAACTACAACTAAGAATGTAAATTGGACATTGCTACATCTTTCACAAACAAGCAATCATGTTTTAGACATATAAGCTAGGGGAACCCAAACTTAACCCAAAACCGTAGTTGAAGGTAAAGGGTTCAAGATATCATAACATAATGTGGTCATTGCTATAAGGAAAACATCCCAGAAATATCAAAATGATACCTCGTAAAGATAGAGAAGCCTTCAATTCATCAGCATCGATGCCTTTGGTATATGGATCCCTGCAAGCAAAGAAAATCACTCATCAAGAACATCTAATTAAGTAAGAGCTAAGAGCAAACCTAAGAAGTATATCATTATGCAATTTTTGTTAAGGGTATATTTTCCATACTAGCAGCTATAAATCGTCAACTTCTTGCTAACTTACACAGTATTTCTACCCATTCTTATCACATTGACTGAGGTAAACAAATTAAAACCCTATATCATACAATATCGTAAAGAGTACCATAAAGAAATAAGTCTTGTCTATGTTCATATTAGAATAGCTGTCAGGGGAAGGCTTACTAAGGTTTTATAGTCCCTAAAGCACCAGGCATGAACTTCAGGCATGCAATGCAATTCATTGATAACATACACATTATTCACGCATCCTACACTTAAATATAATATATTTGGCACATAATTACCTAATGGAAATAAGTTGAAGAACAGATCTTTTGTATTGCTAAAGCAGAAGATGCTACCATGAATAATATTTCAAACTGGATGTGTGTCAATCTCTCATTGTCTTCTCTTTCAAAAAATTAAAGAACAAGTCTCGTACACTCTATTAACGCATACTTTCAAATTGAGCATATATAAATCCATTAGGCCTTTGATTATAATTTTGATAACTTCACCTATATTTTTATGGAAGGGGGCCCTATGCGGGTGCCCTATATTTGGTCTGAAAGCCGACAAGAAGAACGAGTTTATTAACTATTCTCGTACACCTGGGTGTACAAGGTTATTCATTTTAATTTATAAGGGTGTTATTTTACATTGTTGAAATATGAAGGGTATTAATGTTGGACTAAGGGTATAAGTTTTTATACAAAAGGGTATCACATTTAATACACAAGGCGCATGGACCTAGATCCATGTGCCCAAGCGCACATAGGACTTTGCCTAATTATTTGTACTCAGCATCGCATATAACTCTTCATACTTTCCTTATTTGTTTGTCCCACAAATACCTTAGGCTCCCAAAAAAGAAACTAACACATAAATCCAATAACCTCAAAATACACTTTAATTCTAAAATTAAAAATTGTCAATTCCACCGAACACACAATATACTTTACAATTTATACACTCTCTCCATCCCGCTTCAATTGTTACATTTTACTAATTAAGGAATCTCTCTCCATTTATTAAATTTCTCTTTTCGGTAGATGAGACCTATACAAAACAATTAATATATTTCCATCAGACCCACATACAACACTAATACAACTACCCGCTATACATTAAAATATTATCTCTCTCAACCCACTACACATTAATATACTATATTCCTTAATCTCCATGCAAACAACAAACGTAACTATTGAAGCAGAACGGAGGGAGTATTTCATAAAAAGACTTGTTACCCCCAAAAAGGCAATAAAGTTGGTCGATAAGATAATTTTTCTTAAATAACGTGGAATAGTTAACATGAAGGGCGTTGGGGGACGGAAGGAGTATATTATTAGTTGATTTTCAAAAACTCAATAAAAAGGACTTCAAACAACTCTTAATGCTTTGTATTTATTTTTCATGGTATGCCAAATCGGATTTTAATAGAACACTTAACTTTATATTTAAGATGTAATAATGATTACTTCATATTTAAGATGTAATAATGATTACTTCATTATGTTTCTATATACTAGGGGAACCGTGAGCAACCATCACAATGTAAATAAACATGGCTTACTTTTTCACAAAAAAATACCGCTGTGCGTCCTGGTGGCTGATTCATGAACAAACCAACAATCCAACCCCCTCACCAACACTCTTGTTTAGTTCCAGTTGACGTTTAAGATCTTTGCAAGCAAACCCGATTGACCCACTGAGCAGCCAGACACAACAAAAGCATAAAAAGCACCCAACAAATACAGGACGCACTCCCAACCTTTGTATTAAACACATTAAAATACAAGAAAAAGCTACGCTTGCTCAAATCAACCAATCAGGAATAAGACAATTGAGTTTATTATGTATTCTCGACTGTATCAAATTACTCAAATTATAAATAATAAATTTGATAGATTTTTTTATTATATATAAAAAGCTCAAAATTTTGTTTTTAAAAGATATATTTAGAAAAAATATATTGTTGTTGGACTTCCAAATATGATTATAAAATATATTAGTACTATACACTTTACTCATTTTAGTATGTTAAAATGATTATATCAACTATATTACGTTGTGCCATCCTACAACATTTTTTTTTGAACACATAAATTAAAATATAATAGTTTTAATTAATTAAGAGAGAAATTATATTCTATCTAAGTCAATATATATTTTAATAATGACGTATTTGTTTCTCTCATCTAATAAGGAAACCTATAATCTCTCATAGTTGCCCAACCAACATATTATTAAAGCAAACACATTCAATTATAATTGAATGATTTGAAAAGTAAAACCAATCAATTTTGATTTTGATAGATTTAAAATAAGTGTAAATTTTTTTTTTAAAACTTTATTCTTTTCGTATTCGCTTATAATGAAATTCATCATATAAGCATATTGCTCATGAATGAAGTGGTGCTTTTTTTTTATCCCAATGTTAATATTTACAAATATTTATGTATTTATCTATAATGTCTGATCCTATGCTTTTGAATTAATCATAGTATAATACTCCCTCCGTCCCGTCCTAATAGTTATGTTTGCTTTTTGCACTTGGATTAAGGAATATAGAATTTAATGGGTATTGAGGTAAGAGAAATAATATTTAAATGTATAGTGGGTAGTTTGTATTAGTGTGATATGTGGGCCCTTGGAGAGAGAAGTAATTAATTTGTGTGGGTCCCATATACCAAAAGGGAAATGTACCCATTAGGATGGGACGGAGGGAGTATATTATTCGACTCAATTGTATAGTTTTTAATTAATTTGATAAATATATATTTTTTTAGTGTTATCAATACCCTATAAACTAACAATGTTCCAAACTTGTGAATCTAAAACCGATATGGGAAAGTAAGATATACTTGCCTAAAACTAAAAATGCTGTATTAATAAATACTGGTAAAACTTGTGTAACACAGTCCTACACTTGTAATATCACTGAAGTAACAATTTACACAAATAAGATGCATATAAGAACATTGAACATACAAGAAAATCATTTATAATTGAAACTTAAATAGTACAATAACACAAATTGTTCATCAATATAGCAACCAACATAATCGCTACGAATAAATATAAAGGTACTGACAGTGCCGGACAGGTTGTGGGCAGTGGGCAGTGGGCAGTGGAGGGGACAGAGGTATTTAATCTCTTTACCCCTAGTTTCTTTTTTGTTTATTTTATTTTGCAGCCTTTTTGTTTTCAAGTTTTATGTTTTATGCCTTATATTTTATGTAGGTTCCTATTCCATAAGAAGTAAATTTGCTATCCCACGTATACTAATAAACCAACAAAAGGTTCACCTACGACGAGCTTGCAATAGAAAGCACAATAAGTCATGCCCTCAAGAACTGTGCCTACATTTGTCACCTTAGGCACTGAACATGTAGCCTGGTGTGACTTGCAACTCAGCCACGTCTTTAACAACTATGCATATCAGCAAGACATAAATCAATAAACAATGTTTTTCAGAAAGTACTTGAAAGCAAGGTAAAAATATTCAGGTAATAAGTGCTGTAATAGAGGGAAAAGGGGCCATCATTGTGAAGCGAAACATTTAAACCGGCATTCTATCCACATACAAAAATACATGTATAGATATAGTAGACGTATGCAATCAGTTTCACTGGTAGATGAAAATTCAGACAAATCAGTAAACGGAAATGTGCATATCATTAACAAATAGCACACAGGTTTGAACACAAAAGAACAAAAATTTACCATCTTAATGGCCCTCCAATGAAAGCTTTAGATTTGTTATCCCCCAAGCTGCTCCCATCTTTCTTGGAAGGGTGGCTCCCAACATTTGTGCCATCACTTTGTTTGATACTTGTACCCTCTAATTCCAGTTTAGATTTTTTTGTGTATTTTGACATATTTTTTACATCGATGGAATCGGGGTGTTGGTTAATCTTTTTTAAAGCTCTACTTGTGTTGTATAACTTAACCTGGGGAAATTTTAAATAAGCATCATCAGTAAAGTTTTAGACGAACTATTAAAACCTTAACCTTCAGATTAATAAGCATCATTGATTTATATCAAGTTAAATAATCAAAACAAAAACAAATACAAAGAAGAGTAATAGAACAGAAATAAGTAAACGGATATCAAGCCAAATCTTTCAAAATAGACTTATGCATGAGTAGAGTACTTACAGCTTCATTAATTTTTTCAGTAATATCAGCAGCCTTCTCAGATGCAATGCGCAAGCATTGCATGATTACACTTCGCATGATACCTTCTCCTCCAGCTTTTTGAATAGCACAGACGTCCCCATATTTGTTCAGGATAGCAGTCAATTTTCCTCCCATCACAGTTTCTTCAAAGTGTGATGGGTCAACAACCTAGAAGAATGTTACAAATATAAGTAATGATGATGCGACAACTCAAGGATGAGATAATGAGTAAGTCAAAAGAAAAGGTTCCTATCAATAGTGCGCTCACCAAAGTGCTTTCACCAATAAATGCAATGGTCACTGCTATAGGGAGATGGTGTAAAATCAATGGTAGTGGTTCTCTTACCTGCCATAGCTCCAAAATAAAAAATTTAAGCTCAACATATAAATTCAAGTACAACCAGCTGAGAGTATTTTAGCACCTTCCAAAACCCTGGCATTGGCAATGGCGGAAATGGAGTAAGCCAATAAGGCAATTTTAAAAGCATGCATTGCTGTCTTCAAACGATGGCTGGGGTATTTAGTATCTTTAATAGGACCAGAAATGGAAAGGGAATCGAAATGGGAAGGAAAGGGTTTGTTAGATTCCTGATTCCTCACGTTTACAGAAGGAATGGCTAATTGCTCAAAAGTAAGATATGATTCCGTTCCTCACCAAATCAAACAAACAATTAATTCTCATTCCTTGTATTTTAAAGCACATAACTATGCAACCCCTAAGAACATAGTGCATGCCTAATCCACAGCAAAAGCAATTCTTATTTAATAGGGTCGGAGTCGTGCTTTTTAACAGGTAATGATAGATTTAAGTGAAAGTCTAGATCAATTATATCAAAATATACATATAAAAATCATCTATAGAAGGAAAAGAACAAACTTCTGGTGGGTGTAATATAACTTTCTGGCCATCTTCTCCTGCCAATGTACATTCTGGCCTTCTGAATGTCAAGAGAGCAGCCAATGCCGCAATGTTGGCAGCATCAACAAGATTTCTATCCTCAAGGAAAAAAGAATGCCAATAAGATCATGTAAAATACCCAGAAGAGGCATCTAAATCACGCATTGGATTCCAAAGGTGAAACAACATAGCTTACCCGCCATTGTCTACAACATGAAGATCTATACGAATTGACCACACCCATTTCCCAGCAACAACACAGAGGGATTCTGTATCGACAGCCCTGCTTTCCCTATAAAGCAATACTAATTATTCAGTAAAGAACGTTTAAGTATTTCAGTCTAAGCTACTTTCTATTATATGGAATAATATAATGGATTGTAGCAAGTACAATCACAATTTACTCCATAATTTCAACAATGCAAAAAGCGTTCGCACCATTAGTTCCAACAAGCAAAACAATTCATTTCCCATGAACAAACAGGACCACTTCATAGCATTACCTTAAACCACGATCAACAATGCGGCCCAGCTCCACAGCAAATTCCCCTGGACGACCAATTTCAAAAGAAGGATCGGCCATGGGAGAAAACTCAGTAAAGATTGCAAGAGTTCCTTCATTAGGACGGTCTTGATAAGGCTGCACCAGACGACATGTTACAACCCCCAATACACGAGTCTGACCCAACTGAACCTCTGACATGCCATCTTTTCTTTTCATAGCCCATGTAGAATTTTAAAAGAAAAAATCATAAACATGTAGATTTCTGACAACATCAATCCTTTATGCCCTTATTCAAGTACAGAATCAAAGATTAAAGGATAGATGAAATTTAAAAAAAAAATGTGGCTGAATTATGGCAATCACAGAAAATTGATAAATTCCAATACTATGAACAATGGGACCGACATGCCTTTCAAAATACGAAAATGTGTTGAAATAACTCAGCAATTTCATATCAAACATAATAAATTTCTTTTACAGCTCCCCATAGAAACTGACAATCTGATTATTCAACAAAACCAGGAAGAGATGACCGAAACAAAAAAGAAACATAATAAAAGATTCTAATAGGCATATATCACTGCCAAGCCCAGATGGTAACAAGGACACTTTACCGGTAATTTTACTTTTTACCATCCTTTTACCATGAAGGCCCAAACTGCAATAACAGTTCCGACATGTAGTAATTCTAAAAATATTTAAGTATACAACAGATGCTTGAAATTCAAACAAATATTAAGCATAAAAATTATTATCAAAGGCATGCTAGAACCATATATTGAGTGTTTCTTGAAGCTACATTCGCTAGATCAAATAAACGTGTATAATAGAAAGAGTTCACTATAACAAAAAGGGCATCGTAATCAAGTCTAAAATTTTAACTCACTCTCAACAGGAGAAACTATACAGAAATTATAATATGGAAAATGGGGTAGAGAATTTCGTACCCTCCAAAATTGATTGTAACGTCTCGATAATCAAAAGGGCTTCGTCCATCGATTCTGATGCCAGATAGCAGGGTTGATTTGATAAACTTCCTTTCATTCACTGTTATCCACCACATTTTAGCCAACCTCTGCTCCATCATCCACTGCTTTGGAGTGAAGAAGATGCAGATTGCAGAGAAGAAAAACGGGGTAAATTGGAACAGAGGTTTATTGAATTGAGGTGTACACCGGAATTTCGAGGTTGTCGGATTCACAATTAAACAAATTCTGAAGTGGCGAAGATTTTATACCCAATTTGTAGGTAGTACAGTCATAATACTCCTTCGGTGTCGCAAAATATTCCAGACTTTCTTCGTAGTCCCAGAATACCTTTGATCCCGAAAAAGTAAACAAAATTACTTTAATTTCAGGTAATTCTTTTCTAACCAAGGATTACGTGCACCCAATTAAGCCCAATTACAAGTACGAATGACTATTTTTATATTTTAATTATGCGCAGTATTATTGTCACCCAAAACTTTATTATGGGTACTCGAAAATTTAAAAAATATAAAATGAAAATACCATCTTATCCCTATTCATTAGTAATGAGAATTCAAGCATCAAACTCATGAATTATTTTGCACACCCAATTTTATTTCTTCACCGTCTTCCTTCTTTCTTTTTTTCTTTTTTTCCCTCCTCCTTCTCGATCAAACACGGTTGGTCAAAACCAATCAATTGTTTCAAAAGTGGGATTCTTCTCTTTTTTAAACTTAAGAAACAGTTTCTCATTTACAAGTCGACACAAGATATCGTTTGGGTTGCAAAAAAATAAACCCCATCAGTAATTCAAAGAGTGAAATCTTTTATGTTTTAAGAAATTGAACCATATCCCTTGAATTTATGGTGATCGAAATTGGTTGTAAATTGCCACTTATCCATCACCCCACTTCTCAATATTAAAATATTTGGATATAATCTTGGCTTTAATTGTGGTGGCAACATTTTCAATTGAAAAAAAAAATCATGAAGGAAAACATCAATTCCAATTATACTTGTACAAATGGGATGACAACAAAAAATTTATCAAATGGAGCATCTGAATGATCTTCTGGCCCTCAAACGTCATAGATCTCTCCTATACAGGCCAGCGAGCTCGGTGTGATTAGCGTTGAACGTCGACTAATAGGGCTCCACAGTTATGCAGCCACCTCTTTCTATTGGCTATAGAGTGCATAAATTTTAAGTGTTTAATAGGTGGGTTAAATTTGTATTTTTACATAGGCATTTTAAATTTTTCGGGTGCCCTTAATAGAATTTCCAGTGACAATAGCGCCGCCCTTTAGTTATAACTATTTTATTAGATATAGTATTTTATCCATATTTGTTATGATTAATTTTAATTTTATAAATTCTTATATTTGTGGTACTTATTTTTTTTATAACTAAAATTGAAAAAAAAAATTTAAATGAACACTTAAAATACTCACTTTCTCCAACAAGTTTTTCACTTCTTTCTCGTTTATTTGTCTCACTACAATTTTCACCCTCCAAAATGGTAAAAGTTTCGAAATAAATAACTTCTTACTACATCATATTTTCAAAAATGTCACTCTCAACTCACATAACTTACTTTATTATTTATTTATTACTTAAAAATACCACATTACCCCCTAAAAGTCAATAAAGTTAATCAAAAAATTAATTTTTCTTAAACACCGTACATATAGTAATGGTGAAGAGTTTAGTGGGATGGAGGGAGTATATAATTAAAATTTAATGTGTGTAACAAAAATTATATCATGCGTTACCATTATTTAGAACTATGTGCGTAACGATAACTATTTAAAACAAAGTTTTGTATTCCCTCCCAACTTCAATTTCACACTTTTCATTTAGATCTATCACAAATTCAACTTCACACATCCATAAAAGGAAAAAAAACAACTAACTATCATCACTTTAATAACATATTTTAAATTCAAATTTGTCATCACCTTTTTTATACACATAATATTACGTTAACATTTATTTATTACCCAATACCATACTACCCCAAAAGTAAGTCAAAATGTGACTTTTCTTAAACTTTGTATTTAATAACTGAAAATTTGGGAAAGGAGTATAATATGTTATTATGTGTGTGGATGTATATTTATTGGGGTGGGTCTTGCATTAGACCATCTCACGTGAGACCATTTTATATTATTTAAAATAGTTATAACTTTCGCTATAAAATATTATCACTTTCGTTATAAAATGTTATCACTTTCCATTTATATTATAATTTGTTCATGAAATAACATTATTACTTTTCATTAATTGAGTATCAATTTTCATTATAAAAATTATCACATTTTGACCGTCTTACGTAAGAGCTTACGTGAGACGGTCTCACACAAGTCTTTGTCTATTTATTGGAACACTCTCTTGTGAGGCGTGTTGTGAGATGAATCGACCCATTATTAAAGTACGCTTATTATATAGGTAAAGTATACTTATTTGTAGTTAATTATGTCAATGATGAATTATATTGTAACACTCTAAAATCATACTTTATTGCATTCTTCATCATACTTTAAAAAAATATATTTTAATAATTATTAAGTATACTTTATTTATATAATAAGTATAAGACTTTGTCATATTTATTTACACTAGCTACCGAACCCGTGCGTTGCACGGGAGGTATATTTTAAAATATTTTATATTTATTATATAATAAAATATACTAATAAAAAATAGTTGGAAAAATTTTATCTCTTTAGTATAAAATTTATAATAATATTAATTAAATTATGTTACATATTGTTTGTATATTTTTTTATATTCTTTTGCATTGTACTCCCTTCAACCTAAATTTATCTTTATATTTACTGTAGATATGAAATTTAATAAAAGTCATTTTTAACTTACTTTTAAGGGTAATATGATATTTTTTTATAATAATTAAATAATAAAGTATATTATGTATATTAAAAATGTGATGATAAATTTGAAATTAAAGTGTGTTTAAGTGATATTAGTTAGTTTTTTTTCTTTTTATGGAAGTGTGATTTGAATTTGAGACAGATCAAAACGAAAAGTGTGAAGTTGAAGTTGGGAGGGAGGGAGTATTTGAGAAAATTTGAATGTTAGTAATGTAATATCTTTTTAAATTTATTTGTGTTCATGAATTTATTTGTATTATTAACATAAAAGTTAAAAGTCCATCTATATTGATCCAATAGTGTTACCCGTGTCGTGCGTTGTACATTTAGGGATTTTTATCAAATAACTATTAACTAAAAATATAACTTAAATTATCTTTATACTCTAAAATACTCCCTACATCCATCATCCGACGATGGCCATCTCCTTTGTTCACTGAAGAAGAAGAATTCAGAACAGAGAACTCTGGTTTGAGAGGAGAGAGAACGTGTATCTCTATGTGAGAGAGGTGAGTGAGGAAAAAATTATTGTTTGTCAGTAGATTGAGTAATTTCAGGGATTTCAAAGCACAACCACAATTAATTAATTAATTAATTACAAAGAATGGTGATGCTCTTATAACGCAATGAGATAAATTGATAAAATGTAGATTGAGTAATTTCAGGGATTTCAAAGCACAACCACAATTAATTAATTAATTAATTACAAAGAATGGTGATGCTCTTATAACGCAATGAGATAAATTGATAAAATGGTAAGTTGACTATTAATTAAAATAATTAATTGTGTTATTATTATTTTTAGAAATATATGAATTGGGTGTTAAAGCCCAAACACGCTGTTAAAATTAATTAAATACAATATAAAAATATATATGGTAAGATAGAGAAATTAATTAAATACAATATTAATTATAATGTTAGGGGTATTACATCCCTTGCTAAGGGCATGTAGTTTTGGGGAGGAAAAAAGTGGGACAATTGCTGCTTTAATATATATATATAGATAGATATAGATATAGATATAGATTAGATATGAGTTAGTATGGTATTTAAATTTATTTAATTTACCTTTTATTAAAAAAAATACAAACAACACTCCCAACTAAATAGATAGGTAACTATACTAAAATTCATATACTCATTGATTATTTCAATTAATTAGTTAATATGTAATTATGTAAATATTTATTATTAAAAGATATTCTTCAAGGTCTTGATTTCGGTGCATTTTCTTTATATAAAATTTTAGAAGCTTTTTATAATTAAAATTTTTTTTGAACAAAACCAATTGTCAAACCCTAATCACATTTTATTTCGGCTGTTGTCTCTTTCCCAAGCTCTTGCACCAGTCAAGGTAATAAGTTCTGCAATCCCTATATCGCCACTAGAGCCGTCGTCGTACGATCGCCGCCTCCACCATGTGTACACTCTCTATCCGTGTCCAGCTTCATTGCACTTAAGGGGACGCTGCCGCCGCCTTTGTTGCCCCCACTGCCTCTGTAGCTTCTGTCGCGATTTTTGTAGCCTGACCACCATACTTGTCGTATCCATGATTACCGATAATGCAAATTTGCATAATCAAATTTGCACTACCGATTCCAGAAAGTCATACTAATTTAATTTTTGAGAGGTAATGTAACGCCCCGGGTTACGTTATGTGGTTGGGACACTACTAGATATACAATCTCCAATATAGTAATAAAGGGGTCGAGAATGCACAGCGGAATAATATAAAAATTCCCAAAGCGATAATATAATAAAGTAAAAGTTGCATAAAGATTATTACATATTAACGTCTACTCACCCGAGTAGAGTGAATATCCAAAACAAGTACGTTCAGATGATATTTCTTAAATAAAGTTCTAACATAATACTAAAATATAAGTCATAATATAAAGTCTTCTAAGGGCTTGGGACATCTGCAAGAGTCTCTTCATCTTCTAAACCTTGTTCTGAAAATCAATAAGGGGTGAGCGTCTAAAATACCCTCAGTTGGTTAACTTAAATGATTGCACAGTTAAAAATAAATATGCATTCCAAATATACCATAAAATGTAACATATGCCAATTTAATAAAAATAATTCGCACATTGTCGTTCGATAACTTAATGAAAATATTTTAGACCGAACCCTCACCGATAACTTGTGTTAGTTGGTATATGTACACCGGGCCGTCACCCCAGTACGATGTAGCATACTTTGAAATATATTTTAGTACTGAACCGACGTAGCCAGTAACTTGTGTTAGTTGGTATATGTGCACCGAGTCGTCACCCCGTACAAGTGTTACTAGAAAAATATTTGTCATCAAACTAAAAGCACACATGACACATAACATGACATATCAGTAACACATATCACATCTTAAATAGCAATCATGATATAAAAATATAGCACTCGGTAAAGAGTTAATGTTCCCCCACCTTGAACTTTTAGGGAAAAAATAGACTGGACTAGACTTGCTCTTCGATCTCAGGTATGCCTGCAAGGGTATACTAAATTGAGTTCTACTTCTAATAATAATTCCTAGTACTTAAATTAAATTTCTAATATTATATAATAAAGAAGTAACTAATTATTAACTTAAAAAAATATAAATAATTAATCGTTAAATAAAATAAGTTAAAATAAAATAGAAATACATATTTCTTTTAAAATTCGAGTAGTAATTAGTCGTAAAATTATTATTAATATTTAAAATTAAATAATACAGACATATAAATCATAAAAAATTGATATATATATATATATATATATTATAATAAAGTTAAATTATTATAAATATAATTTAAAAAAAGTTAAATTAAAATAATTGATGATTTCCGAAAAACAGCTGCTAACGTCCATACGTTCTCAAATTATGAAATTTTATTTATTATAATTATTATTATTATATTTTTATAAATTACAATCAAGTCCCTGTATTATATAAAATTCTCATTTAAACATACCCTAAACTTTAACCTTATTACAAAATGACCCAACTTGAGTTATACAACTCCAATTAAAATTCTGAAAACACCGTTGGAGTCCTCGTGAGATGAGGATCACAACAGTACCAATTTTGTATCAAAATATTAAAGTTTTGAAAATATGAAATTATACAGTGAAGTGGATTTCTTCCCAACTTCCTCATTTCACGTCAAAACTCAAAACTAATTATACATTTGTGATCCTCGTGAGAAGAGCTTCAAAATGGCCTATAATATGAAAGCTAACTCACACCGAAATATGCCATTAAAGGATTAAAAGCTTCAAATTTATTTTTCTTACTTATACGAAATCCATTTCACAAAAGAGTTATATATTTTGAATCTACGCATCGAGACGATCATTTTCGTATATAACATGTTAAGAATTGACAAGGAATAGAGAAAATTTTAAAGTTGCAGAATAAATATATATACATAATTCTATGTATATGTATATATACACGCATATGTTCCTATTCTAATTCTAATTAAAGAATTTACTACCATAATCAAATACCTGTTTAAGAAATTACTGAAATGAAGAATTTACTACCATAATCAAATACCAGATTACCCAGGAGTTCTTGGGGCTGGTTGAGGCCATTGGTTGGCTTAGCCTCGAGGAGAAGAGCAGCACTGATTTGATTATAGACGAGAACCTAATTTAGTACAGGCTCATGTTAGATCATCGGGCGCTCGTTCCTCTATCTCTTGTGACTGTTGTGGCTCATGCCGAGCCGAGTGCCGAGTTATCGGGGATTCCCACTACCACGCAGGACATTCCCACTAGTCAAACGATTTGCCTCGGTGGGTCTTCCAGCCTACCAGTTTGTCCTGCCAGGTCTAAGGGACGTTGTTGGGACCTTCGGTCGAGATCATGGAGATTGACGATGTCTCGCCTATCGAGTCGAGACCCCGAGCTTCGCTGGTAGATGCTCATATCTCGGGACTTGAGGGGGATCCAGCTACCACTCAATTAAGTGGGGCAACTCTGCACCTAAATTGTGGGAAAAACAACCTGGATTCTCCGATCATGGAGAAGTTGGAGGGTCCCGCTATGAGAGAGAAGCTCGGTGGTGAGGAAGAAGACTATCTTATCCTTGATTCTGGTAATTCCGCACTAGTCGTACGACTACCTAGGACTCTAGGTGATCCTGGGATCAGAGTTCAGGCGCTCTTCTTTGACAATCCTTCTTAGCCCCCGACCAGGCAGACTCGCACCGAGGGCCTGGATGCTTTTGCAGGAGGGCCTCGCCTGTACCTCGTTTGATGAAAACTCCATATCAGGGCTTTAAGGCTAGCGCTTCTTCCCTAAAAGTTCAGTCCCTCCCCCTGTTCTCTGCAGCCTTTTTGGGTCAAATCTATATGATTTCCCTTGCCTAGATTTGCTTGCTTACATGCAAAGGGCCATGGAGGCAATTCCCACTTCCTTCACCCAAGAGGAAAGCGATGTCATTGGGGAGCTAAACATCGAGGACCTGATCTACTCTTATATGGGGTATTAGTCTAGGGCCCTAGCTTATTTAAGCCAAGTGCCTTTTTGTGGGCCAAAAAAAGTAAGAGGTAGCGCAGATGGCTGTCCGATGCCGCCAGTGTGAAGCGGAGTTAGCTCAGGTAAGGAAGGAAGCAAAGGCAGCAGAGCGGAGGTATGCAAACAGTCTTCAGGCTGAGAATGATTATATCACTTGTCAAAGTAAAGCTCGAGGAGAAGTTGCAATCGGCTGAGGGAAGACTCCGTCCAACTGAGGAAAAGCTAAAAACTTTGGAGGAGGAGTTAAGAAGTTTAGAGGAGAGGTGTGAATCTCTCTCTCGTGAGTTTTCTAACGCTAGAGGGCTGCTCGCTGAGAGTCAAAGGAAACTAGACTAAAAAGAGTCCGAACTAGCCACCCTTCATAACAGATTCCAGAGCAATTTTACTACTATGATAAACTCAGAGAGGAAGGTAGCCGGCATCATCGAATTCACTAAGGCTCTCGCTCATTCAGCTCGGATGACCAGTGGGAGCGGTGTTTTCTATCTTCTGGAGGATTTTTGGTAGATGTTGCGGGCTAGGATTGCTACTTTCGGGTTGCCA
Organism: Pogostemon cablin; assembly: GCA_023678885.1. Lineage (NCBI taxonomy): Eukaryota > Viridiplantae > Streptophyta > Magnoliopsida > Lamiales > Lamiaceae > Pogostemon > Pogostemon cablin. The sequence goes on from CM042993.1 coordinate 14,383,558, forward strand.
GTTGGCATTAATTGGGAGTCGGGGGGGATGAACCTAACTCCATTAGGTTCAGTGTCTAAATCCTTCCCGATGCTCCCTCACACTAGTCGGGGCAGATCTCAAACATCCATATTGTCGACTTTTGAAGCGGGAGCGCGAGTAATGACTCTCCCTCCTCCAACTCTGTCTAGTGGGCACTATGCTTATCTTGTTTCAAACTTTTCGTTTCCTTTGCAATTGTCCTTTAATATCAATGATTGTATAAACAGTGATTTCTAAAAAGCATTTAATGCACCATAAATGTATTTGTTCTCCCAATATTCCTGCCGCCACTACGCCTCGAACTGTCACATCAGTTGCTATCCGCTTTTTGTGTTTGAACTGATTTTGTCCACGTGTTACCATCCAACTTCCCTTGTTCAAATAAGGGGTGACTGTTTCAAATTCTTAAAGGGAATGGTTACCTTCTTCCATTTATAAAAAAGGCTGATACTTCGGTAGAGAAAATCACACTTTAATTTTCTTATTCGCAAACTTCAGCACTTAGCAACCTTCTCACATGGCTATCATTTCTTCCTTTGTAGCGATTACTTTAGCTTCTTTGATCTTCAGTGGCTTCTACTTGCCACTCTTGGCTGTTGACTCAAGGTCTTCTCAAGACCTAAGTGGTTCCGATGAAGATGAGGTAAGTGATGCTAGGGCTTTTCCCGTGACTGAAAGCGGCCGACGTTCTGTCCTGCAGCTACTGCACTACGAATTTCCACGAGAATCCACACCACTCACGGCGGGGACTTCACGTCGACGGATGGTGGCCAAGACTCAAGAAAGGGCCTCTCATTCATTTATTACTCTGGAAGACTTGGCTGAACCGAGGCAGTCTACTCATCCTTCAAGTCGGGGGCGAGCAGTGATGAACACTACTCTGAGGTGCTATACATCCAACATGACGGCGAAAGATGTGGAGAAAGCGTTTGACCTCTACAATTATCCTGGCACTGGCTGTTAGATTGTATTCTAAAAGCCTAGCTTTTATATTGAATAATGTTTTACAATTTTATTTGAAATGAGAATCATATGATCAAACGTTTTGCATATTATAAATTGTTTATTTATATGTTTGTGCAAAAGTCCATTTATTTTATACTATAGATAATATGTTGTGCGACAACACGCGAAAGATCATATTATTGATTTCCTTATAAAGTGTAAACAGATGCTCACAACCGAGATAGACGGGGACTCTCTATTGGTATGACTGTAGTGTGGTTTGGTATTAGTTTATCTTGAATATAGAATCATATTAGTGCACTTAGTGTGTATTGAGCAGGACCGCTTGAGATCGTTCGACTTGTACTGTCTATATAGGAGAACTTGATCTCAGTTATTATGGATGTTCGTGCTCTTAATTCCTATACAATAACCTCGACACGTAAGGTAGTATATATTTATTTGATTTATCAATGGGTGAGATTTACATGTAATAAATCAACAAACTCAGTGAGTTGGGAAGTAGTGCTGTCTCTATGGTGTGTTGTTGATCGTAGAAGGAACCCGTGTCCGACATAGATTGATAATGTCCCCTTGAGGAGCTCATAAGGATTATCATGTAAATCTTGCAAGTGGATTAATTTCGGCATAATAATAAGGTTGAGTAGTACTACTCTCGGAAGAGATATTAATTGATTTGAGTTGTCAGTAACTTAATTAATTAATGGGCATTGTATATCTTAAACATGGGGAGATTTTCAGGCTCATAATAAGAAGAAGCCCATAACGTAATTGTGGAATTGGAAAGGCAGTGCAGTAATAATATTTTAGTGGACTATATTATTATTATTGAACTTAAGAATAAGCTTTGGGCTAAGCTTGAATACTTAAGCCCAATGGAGGCCTAACCCAATTTATCCTCCTGGTCCCTGCTATAGCCCACATATATAAGTAATCTCAGCTTCCTATAGCCTTACACTTGCACCACTTTTCTGCGTGAATAGAGAGGGTAATGAGCAGATTGAGAAGATCCTGAAGATTGTTGCCCACACAACATCAGTATTGAACTTTGGGAATATAACAGAAGATCAATAGGTTGTTCTCTACAACTATTCATCCTCTACATCAACCCTGAAGAAAGGTATTGTAAACTTTGATTTATTACTTCCGCTGATCTAGTTTACATGGAATCCTAACGGTTCATGCGAACCACACGATCGATCACCAACAATTAGTATCAAAGTGGTGGTTCTGTGGTGAATCGTGAGACGTTAGGTAGGGTTTACGTGCTATACGTGTTTTTTAATTATCGTATAGAAAGCATGTGGATTAGGGTTTGTATAATTTTGTATTATCCTATAATTCATATACTTGAAAAGAAAGTTATTGGCGTGTAATCTTTCTAATCGTACATGCTGGATCGCACACACTCAGGGTCTGATGGCTGAACGTGATGGTGGCCATGAACGACGGACCCTGGTGAAAGCATGACGAGTCTTGGCAACGTTCGTCTTGACCTGGCGGCTGTGACTATCGCTGACTGGTGCATCTGGCGAGGATTACAATAACATCATGGGCTAACGTTAGCCGTTGGCACAACTCTCGCATGGCGATGAGTCTATCGATAGGAATTGGCAACACAATGTGAAAGCTGGAGCCGCGTGATGTTTCTAGGCTGACTGAACAACGTGCAGGCAGACGGGTGTTCTGGGAGTCAATTGGACATCCTGATTGAGTCCTTGATCATGGCCGATCAGGTCTTATCGATTTTGGGGGTGGGTCTGAACGGCGTTAGGAGGCGATACGAGCGAGACTCAAGTTAACCCGGTCGAGTCAGAAGCTGCTTTCGACTGGGTCTCTATAACTTTCTAGTCGAAGATCGGAGTTGCTTCAGCAGATTCCGTGCGAGTCCTTGGCAAGTTCCGGGCGCACTTCTTGGTAAGCTGAGAGAGGCGATGGGCAGATTGAGAGCAAGAAGTCATGCACGATGATGGGCTGCACGCGCATGGTGACGTGCTGCTAACACACAAAATCACTGATGTACGTGCAGTTTGTCACTCGGAGGTCGTCGTGTGCGGCTTAGCTGGCAAAGTTGGCGGCACGCTGGGGCTGGAAGGGTGTGTGTACCACCTCTGGTGCCTCGGGGATGCACGTTTTGTACGAGCTTGGATTACGCGGTAAGCACGCCGGATCCTTCAGCGTGCGATGGCTGCATGTTCTCTCCATATAACTTTTAGGGAGGCGGTGATATGGCTTACAGCAAGAAATTTGTGGGCTGTATACATGGGATCTCTTGCTTGAATCGTGCAGGTTGAATTTGCTGGCTAATGGGCTGTTGGGCCCATTTTCTTAATTGTGTAAATAATGTGGATAATGGGTTGCTTTCTTTATGCTATTGCTGCTTGGGTCAGCTGGGCCCATTTGTTTGATCCAACTATTTATGCAATTAATTCATAATATATAACTGGTTTAATTATTTTAATTTGACGATTAATTATTATATATGCGGCATGTTCTATGTGATTTATTTTTTTAAATTACTTATAATAGAAGCATGCTAGGATGTATATTTTATTATTGTAATATTATATGCATGTTAAAACCCTCGGTGTTAAATAACTACGTGGGAGAGGGGATTGGTAAATAATTCTCACGGCCTCCATTATTGGTTTGTAAGTGATGTGAGTAAATCTGCGTGTTGGCAATAGACCTTCCTCCACAACGGATGGGTTTATTCATGGATCACTGATACAAACTTCTTTATGATGATCGTAGGAAGTTATCTAAGCGCGTGTGTACTTCTCCAACTGTAAGGCACGTAAGCTTGCCAATGGACTTGGGGTCAAATAATGGTGTACACTTAGGTGTAAATAATAAGTATCCTCCCCAACGGAGTCACTGCTATTATTTGCATGCCTAAAAAGGAACCGACTATTAATTATTTTATTATAAAGTTAGGTTGATAAATAAAATTAATCGGTAAAACCTTCTCTTGTAAATGTTTGGGTTTGTATACGTCCATGCTAACGTGGCATGCAAATTCACGGTACTTGAGATGTTGGTGAATTTTATTTTATATTGTTTTGAGAGATTCAATATAAATTGATAAATTCGAAGTGTTTGATCTATTTATTTATTTATGATTCTCAGGATTTTCAAATGGCACTCAACTCACTTTCTGTTATACTTAAAGAGCACAAACTTACTGGCACTAATTATGTTGACTGGAAACAGAACATGGATATTGTTTTAACTACTGAAGATTATATCTTTGTTCTCACTGAGGAATGTCCTCCGAAACCTACTGATGCCTCTACGGAAGAGCAAAGAGTTGCTTATAATAGTTGGGTCAAAGTTGATAGGATGGCTAAGTGCTATATTTTGGCTTCTATGTCAAATGTGCTTTAGACTCAGCATCAAGCTTGACCACGGCCTATGATATATGCATAATCTTAGGAAACTCTTCGGGCATCAGAGTCGTCCTGCTAGGTCGAAGGGCATGTCTGTTCTAATGAACACCAAAACGGCTGAGGGCACTTCCGTAAGGGAGCATGTCCTTAGGATGATGGGCCAACTTAATGAGTTGGAAGGTCTTGGATCTGAAATCGATGGGGAAACCAAGGTCGATATCATACTCCAAAGTTTGTCTAGGAGTTTTGAGCAGTTTTTCCTGAACTACGGTATGAACAAACATTTGTACACGTTAGCGGAACTTCTGACAGAACTTGTGGTGGCGGAAGAATTGTTTCGTAGACCTCCTCAGGTTCATGTTGCTGAAAATGCTGCTCATCCTAGGCCAAAAGACGGTAGGAATAAGAAGAAGCAAGGAAATTCAACACCGGTGAACCAAGTGAAAGCAAAGGTCGGTGCGGTCAAGAAGCCTAAAGGCAAGTGCTTCAAATGCAAGCAGCCGGGATACTACAAGGCTGACTGTCCTCTTCTGAAGGGGAACAGGAATGGTAAGTCTTATATACTAGTTGTTGAATAGTGTTTAGCAGCTGTATCTGCTGATACTTGGTGTGTAGATACGAGAGCCACTGACCATGTCTGCAATTCTTTGTAGGGATTCCACCAAACCCAACTGCTTAGTGATGGAGAGATTACCATACTCATGGGGAATGCTACAAGAGTAGCAGCTGTCTGATTTGAGGAATTGTCTTTATGTCCCTCATTTTAGAAAGAATTTAATTTCAGTTTCTAAATTGTTTATGGATGGATATTCTGTTTCTTTTAATGACAAGGTTGTTATAAGGAAAGATAGAATCATTATCTGCGATGGTGCATTGATAGATAATTTGTATACTCTTAATCTAATTTCTCCCACGATGCAATAAATTGAAATGAATGATACATCTACTAATAAGATAAAAGAACATTCGAAAATGAACCAAACATATCTTTGGCATCTAAGACTAGGTCATATTAACTTGAGTAGGATTCAAAGGTTGATAGCTGATGGACCTCTGAGTTCATTAGTAATGAAAAGTTATCCAACTTGCGAATCCTTCTTGGAAGGAAAAATGATCAAAAGGCCTTTTAAGGTAAAGGGGTATAGAGCCAAGGATATGTTGGAATTGGTTCATTCTGATTTATGTGGTTCTATGTCTGTCCAGGCAAGAGGGGGTTATGAATACTTCATCACTTTTATTGATGATTATTCCAGATATATATATATATTTATTTGATGCGCCGCAAGTCTGAGTGCTTTGATAAATTCAAAGAGTACAAGGTTGATGTGGAAAAGCAACTTGGAAAATATATCAAGACACTACGATCGGGGTGGCGAATACCTCTTGGGAGAGTTTAGGAATTATTTATCAGTGCAAGGAATTGAATCCGAATTGTCTGCACCGGGCACACCCCAACAGAATGGTGTAGCGGAAAGAAGGAATATGACTCTTATGGAAATAGTAAGATCAATGATGAGTTATTCGAAATTACCTAATTTGTTTTGGGGATACACCTTAAAAACAGCGGCTTACATTATTAACCTAGTACCTTCTAAATCAGTAGCTTCCACACCAATTAAATTGTGGACTAAGCGAAAGCCTAGTCTGAAACACTTTCGAATTTGGGGTGCTTCGACACATGTGTTAAAGACGGATACTGATAAGTTAAAGTCACGTACGGAAGTATGTCTGTTTGTAGGATATTCTAAAGGAACGAATGGTGGTTTTTTTATAATCCAAAGGACCAAAAGGTGATCGTTAGCACGAATGCCAAATTTTTGGAAGAGGATTATGTAATCAACTACAAACCCATGAGTAAGACTATTCTGGATGAAGTAAGAAAGGAAACACCAAACATAATACCAACTGTGCAAGAGGATATACCATAGGATACTGCACCACGTGTTACACCTGATACACAATTGCCTGCGGAGCCTTGTCGTAGTGGGAGGATTGTGAGACAACCGAATAGATTCATGGGATTGGGAGAGTCATCCGACTTGGTCCCTGGTGAACATGAAATTGACCCATGGAATTACAACGAGGCACTGTAAGATAAAGATGCTCAATTATGGCAAAACTCAATGAAATCTGAAATAGAATCCATGTATTCTAATCAAGAACCACCCGATGGTGTAAAAGCTATTGGATACAAGTGGATCTATAAAAGAAAAAGAGGATCTGACGGCATAGTGGAAACCTTTAAAACAAGGCTTGTTGCTTAAGGATATACTCAGAAAGAAAGAATCGATTATGAAGAAACCTTCTTGCCTATGGCCATGCTTATGTCAATCCGGATTCTTTTGTCTATTGCTGCTCATATGGACTATGAGGTATGGCAAATGGATGTTAAGACAGCTTTCCTGAATGGAAGCCTTGAGGAAAACATCTACATGAAGCAACCAGAGGGATTCATTGCGAAGGGCGAAGAGCATCTTGTGTGTAAGCTTAAAAGATCCATTTATGGATTGAAACAAGCTTCAAGATCATGGAACATCCATTTTAATGAAGTAATCCAGTTATATGGATTTATTCAATGTCCGGATAATCGTGTGTGTAAAGAAGTATGGCGAAAACGTAGTGGTTTTTCTTGTACTCTACGTGGATGATATTCTCCTCATTGGAAACAATGTAAAGGTATTATCGGGCGTAAGGGTATGGCTGTCTAAGCAGTTTGAAAGGACTTAGGAGAAGTCAAACACATTCTTGGGATCAAATTAATAAGGGATAGCAAGAAAAGAATATTGTGCTTATCCCAATCTTCATACATTGATACAATCCTGGCTCGTTTTAGCATGCAAGATTCCAAGAAAGGTTTTCTACCTTTCAGACATGGAATACCTCTATCTAAGAAAATGTGTCCAAAGACACAACAAGAAATAGAGAAGATGAAGCTGGTTCCTTATGCTTCGGCAGTAGGAAGACTCATGTATGCTATGTACGAGATCAGATATCTGTTATGCCGTGGGCATGGTCAGTAGGTATCAAAGTAATCCAGGACAAGGGCATTGGACTGCGGTAAAGCATATTTTGAAGTACCTACGAAGGACTAGGGATTATGTGTTGATTTACCGGGTAGATACTTTGTTACCTTTGGGTTATACTAGTAAATCCACCTCGGGTTATGTGTTTACTCTTGGAGGAGGAGCCATAATATAGAGAAGTGTAAAGCAAAAATTAATTGCTGACTCCACCATAGAAGCTGAATATGTAGCAGCCTCTGAGGTAGCTAAAGAAGCAATATGGCTTAGGAACTTCTTAATGGACTTAGATGTGATTTCTGGTTTGCCCAAAGCGATCACAATTTATTGTGATAACAATGGTGCAGTAGCAAACTCGAAGGAACCATGAGCCCATAAGGTGAGTAAATACATTGAGCGCAAATACCACCTGATACGAGACATTGTTAAAAGAGGGGAGGTCATTGTTAGTAAGATTGCATCGGAGGATAACCTGGCTGATCCTTTTACTAAGAGCCTTCCAGCAAAAGCATTCGATGGGCATGTAGAAGGAATGAGGATTAGATGCATGTCAGCAGATATGGCAACATAGTCTTTCAGTATAATTGGGAGATTGTTAGATTGTATACTAAAAAAACCTAGCTTTTGTATTGAATAATGTTTTAACAATTTTATTAGAAATGAGAATCATATGATCAAACATTTTGCATATTATAAATTATTTATTTATATATTTGTGCAAAAGTCCATTTACTTTATACTGTAGATAATATGTTGTACGACAATACACGAAAGATCATATTATTGGTTTCCTTATAAAGTATAAACAGATGCTCACAACCGAGATAGATGGGGACTCTCTATCGGTATGGTTGTAGTGTGGTTTGGTATTATTTTGTCTTGACTATAGAATCACATTAGTGTACTTAGTGTGTATTGAGCAGGACCGCTTGAGATCGTTTGACTTGTACTGTCTATATAGGAGAACTTGATCTCTTAATCCTTATTCAATAACCTCGACACATAAGGCAGTATATATTTCTTTGAATCAACAATGAGTGAGATATACATGTATTAAATCAACAAACTCGGTCAGTTGGGAAGTAGTGCTGTCTCTATGGTGTGCTGTTGATTGTAGAAAAAATTCGTTTGGAAGAGATATATATTAATTTGAGTTGTTAGTAACTTAATTAATTAATGGGTATTGTATATCTTAAACATGGGGAGATTTTCGGGCTCATAATAAGAAGGAGCCCATAAAATAATTGTGGGATTAGAAAGGCAGTGCATTAATAATATTTTAGTGGACTATATTATTATTATTTGACTTAAGTATAAGCTTTGCGCTAAGCTTGGATACTTAAGCCCAATGGAGGCCCAACCCAATTTCTCCTCCTGGTCCCTACTGTAGCCCACATATATAAGTAATCTCAGCTTCCTACAGCCCTAGACTTCTACCACTTTTCTGCGTGAATAGAGAGGGTGAGGAGCAGATTGAGAAGATCTTGAAGATTGTTTCCCATACAACATCAGGATTGAATTTTGGGAATACAGTAGAAGATCAAGAGGTTGTTCTCTACAACTATTCATCCTCTACATCAACCCTGAAGAAAGGTATCGTAAACTTTGATTTATTGCTTCCACTGATCTAGTTTACATGGAACCCTAACGGTTCACGCTAACCACACAATCGATCACCAACACTGGCTTCGTGACCCCTACTAACAGGGAATGACCTTGGAGGAAAGCGCCGGGTTATGCTACCTTTAGTATGGGGATGTTTGCTGTGGGTGTACGGCTGCCGATGGCCTAGACCCTTGCACGTGTTCTGATTTCCTGGCAGCTGGCCCCCATGCAGCTGATACCTTTTAAGTGGGCCATTTTAGTCGTTCTTCTCATTCTCCTAAGTGAGAATGGGTGTCCAGCTCCCACTATGCCTGACATTGATTACGCATTTTGATATGTTCGTGATGCTGGGTGCTAGTGCACTATTACTTGCAATTACAGCGGGGCATCCACCTTACTTTTAGCTGAAATGATATGGGAGGCCGTCATTGGAGGCGAAAGTGGTTTTGGGTTCACGGGTTCGAATGCCAAGACCATCTCAGAAACCATCTCCCCATACCTTGCACCTTCCACACTCCGGAATCTCATAAGTTGCTAAGAGGGATCTTTTTGTCATAATTTACTTTACATTGCTTTAATGATGTTATTTTGATTTCTTTTTTCTCTGTTGGTTTGTTTGTTTGGCAGCCCCCGTACGTCCTTTCGAGGAGGACTTGTCCCTTGGCTTTCGGAGGGCTTATGACATGATAAATCGAATGGTGCTACCGCGAGATGTTTTTCTTTTTCTCGAAATGCGGCTTATTCAAGCTCATATGTTCTTAGATCCTACCTTGGCTCCTCCGGTAAGCTTTGTTGCCAGAGTAAGCAATAACTTCACCTCTTGGGATGCCTCCCTTGATGAATACTTTCCTCCTCTCCTTCCATGTCGAGTGCTATCTACGCCGAGGCCGATCATAGTTCACTGCTGTTGAGGGCAAATATATTGTTCATGGTAGGATCACGATTGTTGTTGCTGGGGTCAGAATTGGTAGGGTGGATGAGGCCTCGACCGTGCCTGCCAAATGTGACTGGTCTGAAGAGGACGCCGCGGCTAGAGCCCGTCATCAGAAGAGGGGAAAGGCACCATTGGAAGATGAGGAAGTAAGAGTGAGTGTTGTTTATGACTCTGATTTCAAGTCTATTCGGCCCACTAGAGTGAGGATTGATCTGCTGAGGATGCCGCTCGGTACTAATCAACCTCATGGCCCGTGGGTAGAAGGTTTGTAAATAGATATGGGCAGTTCTGGTAGGGGAAAGGCACCTTGTTGACTTAGAGGATTTGTTTCGACATTTTGAGTAATGGCGATGCACAGGCAGCTATCGAGATGGAATTGAGTGTTTTGGAAGCAAGCTTCATTGCTGCTCGCTCTTGGAGCCCTGTTCTGACCCACTGGCTTCATAGTGCGGGGCCTCACGTGATTGAAAATGCTACTGGTAGGAGCGTAAACGGGTAGGGTATGGTACGGGTATGCCCAATTCACATACTACCCATATCTTATTTTTGTTACCCTTACCCTACCCTACCCTATTACCCTCAAAGGTATCATCAGGTAGGGTACGGATAATATCCATCAGGTAATGGATAATCCACGGATAAATAGTTATCCAAAATTTTAAAATGGCTACCCTTGTCAACCAGACAATATACCACTCTAAAATACACAATGATGTAATAAAATCAAAGTAAATGCAAAAGAAGAAGAAGAAGATTGAGACGTGAGTAGCCTGCCTCAATCCCCCAATAATTAAAATAAAAATTGATATAAAATATTAGAGGGTATCATTTTATTAGTCATACCCTTGAAGCCTTTTGCTTTCTTAAATCAAATAAGCAATGTAATGTACACTAGTATATACGTTATAAAGTGGAAACATTTTTCAGATTATACAAAAACATATATTTATATGTGTCTATGTATAAGTATAAAAAATAATAAAATATACTACATATATATATATAAAGTAAGCGGGTAATCGAGTAATTTATAAATACCATATCCTACCTCTACCCTCAATATTTTCAAAGGGTACGGGTATTACCCTACCCGATACCCGAATATGATCTATCCTACCCTTACCCGATAGGTTATTACCCAAAGGGTTTCCGAACCCACGGATAAAATTGATAGCCCTATGCTTTGGACAGCGTGGAGCACGCCCTAACTTTCCTCTGCCACTTCTTGTTGATGACCGAGTTTGAAAATGCCATCCCTCAGGGCATCAGCCTTAGTACTGTTGCTTTGGTTCGCTTAGAAGAAAGATCAGTCAGTGTGGATGTTCGACAGACGATGATGGCTGAGCCGTTGATCACTACGGCAATGCGCAGGTTGAAGCTTATAGGAAGAGGACTCGGATGGCTGAGAGACGGATCCATCAGTTGGAGGCTGCCCAATATCTCACCAAGCATAAGTTGGAGCGTGAAAGAGAGCGCGTGGCCCAACTGGAGGTAGAAGTTTCCTGAATGAGGAGCCTTCGTGATTATTCAGGTGAGGGCCAGGATGGTGCTGGTCCTAGGTTGCGGGTGGAGGGTTAGGCGACACTGGTGGTCGTACTTAGTTTAATGTTTTGTTTGTTGTCTTAGTACCTAGGTTATTTTGGGTTGTAGCCTAGATCAAGCAAGTTCGTTTCTAAGAAGTACTAGCTCTTGTTTAATGTCTATTTTTTGCGTGAAGTATATGTATAACGGGTTTATGGCATTTGAGGGCTTTTAGCTTTAAAGCAACTATCCGCACTTTATTTAATTAGGGCGTTATTGGGACTTAAAGGTCACTTAGCCTTGCTAACCCATTACAAAATGGAACATTCACGAACGATGTTATGCATGACTAAGCATAGAAACGCTTCAGGTTTTGGGAGTTCCATAGGTGCTTGATGCTCTCATCGTCGAGTTCGCTGAGCTCATATTGCCCATTTCCTAGATTTCATTTTATTTTGTATAAACCTTTATAGATTTTGCCAAAGACACCACCGTCTGTTGAAATATTCTCCTTAAAACTAAGTCTCCTTCTGCGAAGTCCCTCTTGTTGACCCTCTTATTGTAATAAGATTCTAATCTTGATTTATATTATATTTCTCTCGGCCGCTTGCAGCAGGAGTTCTTCTGCCATGTCCATTTGAAGTTGAGTGCTTCGGAATTGGAACTTTCCTCATGGTGGAGGTTAGGTGAACCACTTTTGCTGGGATAATCGCTTCAGTTCCAAACGTTAGTGAGAATAGGGTCCTGCTTGTTAATGTTCTTGTGGTGGTTCGGTATGACCACAACAACCCCGGAGTTGTGCTACCCAATTTCCTTTTAAGTCTTCGAATCTCATCTTAAGATAGCTTAATCACTTTATTCACTACTTGTACTTACCCGTTAGACAGAGGGTGATAGGGCGATGAGAATAGTTTCTTGATTCTCAGACCATCACAGAATCATTGGAGCTTGATTTCTTCAAAATGTTTCCCGTTATCTGTCACTATGGAGTTAAGGATACCAAAATGACAGACGACATTTTTCCATATGAAGTTGATCATATTGGCCTCATTGTTTGATACCAATGCTTCTGTTTCTGCCCACTTGGAGAAGTAGTCAACCGCGACCACCGCAGACTTTACTCCTCCTTCCCCTGGTGGGAAGGGCCCAATTAGGTCTATTCCCCACTTAGAGAAAGGCCATGGCGCTGCTACTGTGACCAACTCGGTAGAGAGGCTCTTGATTATTGGTGCATATATTTGGCATCGCTTGCAAGATATGGCATACTCAACAGCGTCTTTCCTGGGGTCGGCTAGAAATACCCTTGCTGGATACCTTCAAGGCTGGGACTGGCCTCTCGAGTGGTTTCCACAGACGTCATCGTGGGTTTCGGACAAGACTTTTGCTACTTCATCCCCTACTTTGCTAAGCTTTTAACTTGTTTTCTGGCTCCTTCCCTTTTGCGAAGAATGCTAGGATAGGGTCATCTATGTTACTATTTCATCGTCTTGCTAGATCATCTTCCCGTAGGGGCCTCTTGTCTCATGACATTGACACTGCCCAGCTATTTAGCATTTTTGGAGGTGGCAAGTCGGGCCAGAGCATCTACCTGGGTGTTGCACTATCTCGGGACTTGGGTAATGTATATCTGCTCAAATTTTGGGATCATTTCAGCTACCAGTCCTTGATATCCAGCTTGCTGTTGATCTTTGGCTTCGTAGTCTCCCTTTATTTGAATGACCATGAGATCGAGTCACTGAAGACCATTAGTCTCTTGGCGCCAACTGACAAGGCCATCCTCATACCAAAGAGTAGGGCTTTTATTCAACTTCGTTATTCGTAGATGGGAACCCAAATCGAATTGCCAAGCATAACATTTCTCCTGTTGGGGCTATCAGGACCACTCCTGTGATGGATGCTAGCGTGGTGGATGAGCTGTCTGCCGACATTTAACAGGGCTTTGTAGGAATTTCTTCCAGCAAGATTGGCACAGTCAATTCAACTATTAATTCTGCTAAGGCTTGCACTTTTACCATCTTCCTAGGAATGAGTTTTATATCAAACTAGCTCAGCTCAATAGCCCATTTCATTAGCCTTCCTGCGAAATTAGGCTTCGAAAGCACATGCCTTAAGGGAACTCCCCAAACTTAAACTGTTGCTCATCCCGAGGCAACAAAAAGAATAAAAGAAAAATAGGACGTGACATATGATTATGTTGGCTTCAGAAAAATTTTAGAAAAATAAATTCAAACCAATTAAGCAGATAAGTATGTGATACATCACAAAAATCACTAGTAACTAGATTATTGCCTTGGTACATGGAAACTCACAGGATAAGTATATCGCTCAACTCTCTAGTGTATAAGCTTTAAAACAAGGGATCAACAAACAATACAAACATATAACATGCATAAATCAAATCATCCATCAAAAGAAAATAAAGCACATCATCTCAAACCCATAACGATAAAGATCAATCTCCCATCGCATCAAACAACGAAAAATCAAACTAAAATACCAAAAAGGAAATCTCAAAAAACTGAAAATAAAATAATAAAAAAAAACCCAAAGTAAAACCTCCCAAAACCAACACTTTAAGTACAATCCAATCAAATCCTAACAAATCAAATCAAATGTCTAAGCAATAACACTTCCAAAATTCTAAATAATAGCTAGATGAATGGACAAAAGTGCCCAGCACTCAAAATACTCCCTCATTGTTCCGGAGGCGGAGGAGGTGGACGATAGGTGTTCCATGGAATGTAGGCTCGAGGGTTCGCAGGAAACTGGAAGTTGAACATCATGGTCATCATCTCCTCCATGTTGTTGGAGTGCACCCTTGTTTGTTCTTCATAGTACTCCCTCCTTCATTGTCCAGCTCTCAATTCTTCAATGTGTCTTCCATGCTCTTGCTGGACTTCGCGAATCTCCCTGATCTGAGTCCCATATGTCTGCTGTACATGCCTCATGTCACGTACCTCATCCATCATATAGTTCCACCTTTCATCTCCTTGGCCTGGTGCGACTGGTGGCGGTGCCTCTTCCTCAAACAGTGGTGGATCAGGGCCTTGCTCCTCAAACTCAATCTGCTCCGGTTGCTCTCCTTGCTCATCACCCTCCATGGGCACTTGCTCGGCCCTCAAATTGGCTAGCTCTTCATTTTCTTCAACTCTAACCTGCCTCAGAACCTGTTCCATTTCATCTCTGTTTCTTCTATAAAATGCCTTAACAACTCTGGAATGGTTCACACTTCCCATAGCCAAATTTGCAAGCCTTCTCCTTGTATAAACTGTAGTGAGCTCCGGCATTGGCAACGGAAATGGAGCTCCCTTCTCCTGCCTTAAACAGTATTGATTTCCTACCATGGCCAAAAATTCCATCCTCATCAGCTGTGAGTAATTCAACCCTTCACTAACCATACGATTCTCCATCCCTGCGAAGTTAACTCCCATTCCTTGAGCTATCATTGTAATCATCCCTCCTAGCATCAACCCTTGAGAACTCTGCCTCTTTGCAACTCTCTCTGCATGTTGCACAAAGTGTGCTGCAACATTAAGCGGTAGCTCTTTATACATACAATACATGATGTAGAGCTGCTTTTCTCCAACTGAGCCTCCTTCAAACCTTCCCAATATAGTGTTGGAGACGATCTTCTCCAAATACCTCATTACCAGATTCCGGATGGCTGTTCCCTTTGAGGCACTAGGGACGTACCCTGCTCTCTTAGTTCCATCATTCACAAGGCTTGACCACCATTCCTGTTGGTTGAAAGTTCCTCCGGCATAAAAGCTCCGATGGAATTCGCATGGCGGGCACCCAAAACACTCATTCAAAAATGCCAATGGAACCTTTTCCCTCAACACATTGTCTAGCTGAAAAGTCACCCACAATGGATACCCATTCCTATCTTTCTTCACTTGTAAAGTGCTCATGAATTCTGCAGTGAGATGATAGTAGGTTGGCGGCCTCTTATCGAAGAAAGCTTCCATCTTCGGAGCTAGCACTTGCCAGCGAAGCATAAACTTTCCCCAATAATCCTCGAACTCAACCCCAAATTCCTGCAGATGAATTCCTTCAATTACCAACTGGGCATCCAAATTAGATAACTCCTCAGGGTCGGTTATCACAATGAAATCCTCGGTCCTAGGCCAACTCTCCTCTCGGCCATCTACAATGTACAAACAATATACAACTTATCAAACATATTCACACTTAACAACTTATCACCATTCATCACAACTATCAACAATTATAACCAATTTCTACTCATGATCACACATATGAATCCTCACTTCAATCATCTTAAAATGCTATTCACATTTGACCATCAATTTCCAACGAATTCCTCTCTTAGACATTTCATCGAACACTTGGCATGCACAAAATTTAAACATCCTCTCAACATACAATTTGCATAGCCTCATGCCCAAATCTTACATTTCTAAAGCTAATCTCTCACAAATAAACATCATACTCACGTAATTCATCAATAAGCACAACACAATTATTCAAATTCAACATTCTCACACAAATCCCCAAATTTCTCATGAACCCTAATTCACTTTATTCAAAAATTCTATTCAAAACATGTATGAACATCATCAATTAAGCATAAAATTCACATTAGAACAAAGCCCATATATCAATTTACTAAATTCATATCAAAATTCAAAAGTTTTGGTTCAAGAAGTCATACCTTTCAACAATTGGATGTGGAGAAGTGATTTGGTGTGCAAACTTGACAAACTTTACTCACAATCCTTCAAAAACTAACCTGGTGGAAGATTTGTGTACTTGGAGGGGTGAATTGGATGTGTACGGATGAAAGGGAGTGTGTAGAATGCTTACGGAAAAGCCCTTTTAAAAACCTGGTCGAAGCCCTGCACGGCCCGTGTTACGCAGCACGGCCTCAAGTGAGGCCGTGCAGCGTGTTCTGATCCCATTACACGGCCACCTGTTACAGGGCCGTGTGCGGAACACGGCCCGTGTACCGTTTCTCCTGCACGGCTCGAGCTGCGTAACTCGCCCATCATCCTGGCCGTGTAGCATGTTCTGATCCCGCTACACGGCCAACTGCTACAGGGCCATGCACGGCGCACGGCCCGTGTAGCAGTTTGCCCTGTTCTTCATTTTTCTTGCTTCACTCCATCCTTGCCCTGTTTTTCACTCTTCACATACCCTATTCATGCTCAAACACTACTCAATGTCATCCATGCTACACTCATAATCAAGAATGGATTGAAATGTACTCAAAACACCACCAAACACACCAAAACTATACTAACTCATGAGAAACATATTCAAAATTTTTCAAAAATGACCATTTTGCAAAGATGATATATATACACAAGATAACACAATCAATTGAACAAAGTATAGATCACACCACGCACTCTCCCCCCAAACTTAAATCGAAACAAGTTACGAATTAAGTTTGCAAAAGTGGTGAGACATACCTTATTCGTTTTCTCAATGCTCTTCATGAACTTCTCCACCTCTTATGCCTACTTTAAGCTCCAATTGATCAAGTGTGACCACCACGCAACCTCCCCCCAAACTTAAATTAACACAAGTGTTAAAATTTAAGTTTGTAAAGAGTGGTGAGGCATACAATCATCATTCCACCTTTAGCATCCGTGTCCTTTCTCTTATGCATTTCTCATGAACTTAACCACCTTCATACCAAATCTACAAGAAAACTAAAAAAAATCTACACTAAACCAATACTCAAAAGAAGTTTAAGAAGAGAGAGTAACCACATACACCCTCTCCTTTTGAGAAGGAGATAGGTAATGCTTCACTCTATGACCATTTACCACAAATTCATTATTTGGACCCTTTAACCTCAATGTATGTCCATTCAACACTTCAAGCACTTCATAGGGTCCCATCCATTTTGATTTAAGCTTTCCGGGAAACAACTTGAGCCTCGAATTGATTACAAGTACTTTATCCCCGAGAGCAAACGTCTTCTCCTTGACCTTAGCATCATGCCATCTCTTCATATTTTCCTTATGGATAATTGAGTTTTCAAATGCTCTTCCTCTAAACTCCTCCAACTCAACTAACTTCAACAACCTTGCTTGACCACTTTCCCCCTCGTCCATATTAAGGCGTTTGATAGCCCATAATGCACGGTGTTCAAGCTCCACGGGGAGATGACAAGCTTTACCATAGACCAATTGATACGGTGAGACACCAAGAATGGTCTTAAAAGCCGTCCGATAAGCCCATAAAGCATCGTCAAGCTTGTCCGACCAATCCTTCCTCCCTCCATTGATGGTCTTCTCCAAAACTAACTTGATTTGGCGGTTTGAGACCTCCGCCAAACCATTTGCTTGAGGGTGGTAAGGTGTAGCCACTCGATGTTTCACTTCATATCTTTTCAACAAACTCTCCATCAACTTGTTTACAAAGTGTGATCCTCCATCGCTCACTAAAGCCCGTGGAACTCCAAACCTAGCAAAAATGTTCTTTTTCAAAAACCTTTGCATAATCAAAGCATCATTTGTCTTCGTGGGGATTGCCTCCACCCACTTGGACACATAATCCACAGCTAGCAAGATGTACACATATCCTTTAGACGAGGGAAATGGTCCCATAAAATCAATCCCCCATACATCAAAAATTTCTACATCAATCCTTAAGGTCATGGGCATTTCATCTCTCTTGCCTATTCCCCCTATCCTTTGGCATCTATCACACTTTGCAACAAACTTCTTTGCATCCTTAAACAATGTTGGCCAATAGAAGCCCGATTGTAAAACCTTAGCCCCCGACTTTTGATGAGCAAAGTGACCTCCACACAAAGACGAGTGACAAAGTTCAAGAATCCCCATAGCTTCTTCTTCAGCTACACATCTCCTTATTACTCCATCATTGCAAATTTTAAACAAATACGGCTCATCCCAAAAATACTTCTTAACTTCAACATGAAACCTCTTTTCTTTGTACTCATTAAGCAACGTGGGCTTGATTCCACACACAAAGAAATTGACGTAATCGGCGTACCAAGGCGGCACATTCACCATGCGAGTACTCACTTGCTTGACCTCTAGTAGTAAAATGTCCTCATCCGGGAACTCATCCCCAATGGGCTTCAAATCTTCATTTGCACCTCCATTTTCTAACCTAGACAAATGGTCCACAATCACATTCTCCACGTCTATCAATGCTTTCCCGGCGGCAAGAAACGGACGTCCAAGTATCAATGGGACACTATCATCTTCAGCCATATCTAGTACCACAAAATCAACGGGGAACACAAACTTGCCTACTTTGATCAAAACATCTTCCACTATTCCCTTAGGATGTGTCAACGACCGATCGGCTAATTGAAGTGTAACCGACGTCGGTTTGACCTCACCAATACCCAACTTTTTGAAGATTGATAAGGGCATTAAGTTAATGCTTACCCCTAGATCACATAAAGCTTTGTAGTTCCCTTGCTCTCCCATCTCACAAAGAATAGTGAAACTCCCCGGATCTTTCAATTTAGGTGGAAGTTTCTTTTGCAAGATTGCACTACATTCCTCCGTAAGGTTCACCGTTTCGAACTCTCCCAAGCTTCTTTTCTTTGACAAGATATCCTTCAAAAATTTGGCATAGTTGGGCATTTGAAGTAAGACCTCCGCAAAAGGCATATTCACATGTATCTTCTTCAACATTTCAACAAACTTGGCAAATTTCTCTTCTAATCCCTTTTTCAAGTATCTTTGTGGAAACGGGATTGCCATGGGCAACTTAGGAATCCCCCATTCATCCCTTTCAAACTTTTCCTCTCTCTCTTTCCGTTTTGCTTCTCTACATCTTTCCCATTTCTTTGGAGACTTTACTTTTTCTTCTTCAAGTGTAGGGGTACTTTCACCTTTTTCAACAATATCAACTTCTTTCTCTTTCCCTTCTTCACCCAAACTTTCCATAGGCTCAAGTTCACAATCCACCTCCTCTACTTCCGTTGGCATTGAAGGCCCTTCGTATTTTGTTCCACTACGAAGTTCAATCACCTTACATTGCTCCTTCGGATTAGTAATGGTTGTAGATGGAAACTTCCCTTGGTGATGAACATTACCCCTTTCACTTGCCATTTGACTAATGTGAGTCTCAATTGCTTTGAACCTCCTCTCATTCATATCATTTTGTAGTCTCCTTTCTTCATTTTGTTGTCTCATTTCATGTTTCATTTCATCTATTCCTTCTTTAGTCCCTTTCATGAATTCCAACACTTTAGCCATTTGATCTTCATTTGAAGACTTTCCTTCACCATTTGGCGCTTTCTCTCCCGGATGAATCCCTGGTGACAACGTAAGTGCATTCCCTTGGTTCCCATATGACAAATTCTCATACCTTCGAGGTTGATTGAAGTTTCCTTGAAAGTTACCTTGCCCCCAACCTCCTTGCCTTTGTGGATATCCTCCTCCATGATTCCCAAAATTCCCACCATAATTTCCTTGGAAGTTTCTTCCTTGCATGAAGGCAACTTCCTCAAGCGTCATTTCGGGTGGGCACCAACTATCTTGAACTCCAAAATTAGAGGACATTCCTTGTTGAGGCATAGAATTCGGCATTTGACCACTTTGAGACGATTGTCCCATATTAGGCATAGACATACCTTGTTGAAAATTAGGAAATACTTGTTGATTCATCAAAGGTGATGATGTACCTTGTTGAGGATTTGTAAGCATTTGTTGATTCACCAATGGCTTGGACAAAGAATCTGGAGACACTTGCCAATTTTCACTCATTTTCTTGAGTATCTCCTTGATTGCCTTATCGGTGACATCTTCTTTAGGCACCTCCATCTTTTTCACTTGTTGCAAGCACACCTCTTCCATCTTAGCAATCCTTTCTTTTTCATATAGGCCCACAACTCTATCCATGGCCCATTGTCCCGTATTCAAAGCTATTTCCTCGCATATGGCAATTGCTCTTTCCGGAGTTTTCCCCAAAATCGAACCTCCCGATGAAGCATCAACTAGCATCCTTTCACCCCCACTCAAACCGGCATAGAAAAATCCTACTTGTTGATCTTTGGGAAATCCGTGTTGTGGACACTTCCTTAGCATTTCTTTGAATCGGTCCCAAGCTTCACTAAAAGTTTCAAGAGGCATTTGCTTAAACTGCAATATTTGACCTTTGAGATGCAACATCTTTGATGGTGGGAAATACTTGCTCAAGAACTTTTGTGCCAACTCTCTCCATGTGTTGTAGGATCCCGGTGGTAAAGTATGATACCAAGCCTTAGCTCTATCTCGTAATGAAAACGAGAAAAGCTTCAATTTAATAATATCCTCACTTACCCCATTTATCTTGACCGTGTTTGCTAACTCCGTAAATTGGGCTAAGTGAGCATTTGGATCCTCCATAGTACCACCACCAAATTGGTTTGCTTGCACCATATTGATCAATCCCGTCTTGATCTCAAAATGATTAACATTCACCGGTGGTCCCACAACATAGTTTCCATATTGAGATTGGAAATGATCTCGGATATTCATCCCCACTCCATTATTTCCATTACCCCGAGGTTGATTTTGCACTACCGGAGGAGCTTGTTGGTTATCCCTTGCTTCTTGTTGTGCCAACAAGTTTTGAATGATAGCTTGCATTTGCTCATTGTGAGCTTCCATTCGTTGGTTTTGAGCTTGCATTTGTTGGTTTTGCAAGTGCACTTGTTGCATATAACCTTGTGGCACATACTCCGGATTATTGTTTCCCCCTCGAGCATTATCACCCCCTTGAAAAAGCCTCATGTTACCTTCTTCATCACCAATATTTGCATTATCCCTTATGTGTTCCATTTCTTCCTCCGTAGGGTTTAGAATTCCTCTTCTTTGTCTTATTAAGGTAGCTTCCAACTCCAAGTTCAAAGGTTCAATAGATTGAAACCTTGAACGAGTTTGCATGTACCTACAAGAATTCTCAAATTAGCTCTCCAAGTAACCAAGACAAGTAAACAACTATACAAATGAAAGAAATATCCTTATCAAGACTAATCAACTTCAAACTCGTTACAACCACAAGTTTAACATTTCCCCGGCAACGGCGCCATGAACTTAGCCGAATTTCTATTGAAATGTCAAGAGTAAGTGTACTCTATCGCTGTTGTATACGCGTGACCAAGTGCAAAATTTATAGTATTATCGTCCCAAGGGAAAAGGTAAACTCAAGTTGTATCCGGATTTTCCATTGATTTATGTTTTGTAAGGATTATCAAGATAAGGTTTTGATTTAAGAACTATGATTACTCTATCAATTAACTAATGAACTAGACAAGCAACTAATTATAACAAATATCAATAAAATCAAGTAGCAAGATGAGATGGACTGGATGAAGTGTATCTAAGAAGAGAGCAAGGCTAGCAACATCATGGTCAAGGTCTTATGTAGACTTCACACTCACTCAAGCATTGATGACTTTCAAGTTATGATACTAAGGGCAATCACAATTGTACCCCTAACCCATATGGCCAAGGTGATTAGGTTCTCAACTCTTTTACAAGTTTAAATCTCCTAAGATTGTCTTACTCTCAATTCCCTCATGGGTACTATGATCATAAGTTGGTTCCCCTCACTAGTTCATCACTAATGTTCTATCATGAGGTTCTAAGCACTTGGAGGGAATGGCTTTCCTCCCCTCATACTAACCAAGTCACCTAATACAATCAATGATTCAATTAAACCACCACACATAATATTGGAATGGCCATCCTAACACTATGCATAGAGAATTTAACCACACACATCATACATCAAATGAGAATAAGCATTCATGATAGAAAGTAATCATAACAATCAATTCATCAAGCTTTAATAGTGCAAAAATCTACATATTTCCTAACCAATCATATTGCTAGCCTCACTTGAGGACTAGCCACAAATATTCATTGCCAATTGGCTACAATCCAATACAAGCTCCATATGAGCAATTTAATGAAGAAAGTAGCAAAATAAAAGAGATTGAGCTTCCCCTTGAAGGTAGACTCCTTCTTCCTTGATCATGCCAAATTCTTCAAACAAATCTGATTTTCTCTTCTTAGATGATGGAATGGATGGATGTATGGATGGATTTATGAAGATCAAGGTGAATTGATGGATTTAGATGGTGTAGATGGATTGTGGATCTAGTGTGTGAGGAAATGTGGTGTGGATTGTGTGTAACTGCTCTCAATCTGATCTAATGTGAATCTCCCTTTCAATTTCGCACCAATCATGGTTTTATATCACTTATGGACCTTCTAGAAGCTTCCGGAACATTCTGAAATTTTCACAGGATTTTGCATCTACACGGCCCGTGCTGCAGTACACGGCCCGTGTAGGGCACACCTACTTCGGCATTTTTGTGCGTGCTTCCGGACACGGCTCGAGCTGCAATACACGGCCTTGATCATGGCCGTGCAGCACTTTCTGACGATAATACACGGCTTCTTCTTACAGGGCCGAGCTCCGCACACGGGGCGTGCAGCAGCGCACGGCCCGTGCACCAGCGCACGGCCCGTGCACCAGCGCACGGCCGAATCTCTGGCCAAGCAGCGTGTTCTGATGACATTACACGGCCAGCTGCTACAGGGCCGTGTTCCGCGCATGGCCCGTGCAGCTGCATGGCCTATTCTTCGTCTCCCTTTCGCTCCCGACTCCGTTTTTGTCCGTTCCATGACCTGTTTTACACATATTTAAGCTCATTTACACAATTCTATCAGTTCGTACCACTTTCCTCAAAATAACAATAACTCCACCAAACTTAACGCAAATACGGATAAAAACATCCAAAAATACACACATAAAGACACTAAAACCTAGGTGAAAATGACGACAATCAGTCATGAAGCGGGTGATAAAATCCAAACAAGACATGGGATTTACGAATGCAAAATGGCGGTGGAATTGAATGTGCTTCTTTTCACTAACAGTTTGTGCTAGCAATCGTACTCCTCAGTTTCCAATATCATCAATTTCATTCTTGGCAAAATCTCAACAATACCCTTGAAGTTATAGAAATTATAAAAATAAACAATAAACTCCACAAATAATATTAAAATCATACAATAATCATATGAAAACGGCTTGTGGAAAGCGCGAATTTTCGTGCTGAACAGAGAAAGATGTTACCATCTCGATGGGATGACCTAAGAAATAAGGTCTCAACTTTCGGGCGCTCATTAGTAGTGCGTATGCTAGTTTCTCGACCATGGGTTATTTGAGCTCGGCATCTATGAGCATTTGGATTGCGTAGTAGATTGGCTCTTGTTGCTTTCCTTCGTTGTGAACCATCACTGTACTTAGAGCCAACTCTGGGGTGGCTTAATATAGGCTAAGAGTTTTCCCCGTCTATGTTTTGAGAGGATCTTGGTGCTTGCGAGGATCTCCTTCAGTCTATCGAAAGCCTCTTGTACCGTCGGAGTCTACTCTAACTTCTCTTTGCGAATCACATTGAAAAACGGCTTGCATTTGTCCAGTGCTCTGGATAAAAAATAGCGGAGCGATGCCATTCTTCCCGTTAGTTTCTGCATTTCTCTTGCGTATTTGGGAGGTTGCATATCTCGTGTCGCCTTTACCTTATCTAGGTTAGCCTCTATCCTTCTTTTGCTTACCATGTATTCGAGGAATTTCCCAGTAGATAATCCAAAAGTACACTTCTTCGGGTTCAGCTTCATGCCATAGTGCCACAAAATATCGAAGGCTCTACTCAAGTGTGATACATCATCGCATACAACCGTACTTTGACAAGCATGTCATCAACATACACTTCCATTGTTCTCACTAATTATTCTTGGAACATTTTAATGACTAACCTTTGGTATGTGGCACATGCGTTCTTTAGACCGAACGACATCATTGGCCAGCATAGTAAGTTTCTCTTAGTGTAGAAGGCTGTCTTTTCCACGTCGTCTGGGTGCATTAGGATTTGTGGTATCCAGAGTATGTGTCTATGAAGCTCATCAGTTCATGCCCTGCTGTTACGTCTATCATCTGGTCGATATGCGGCAATGGGAAATAGTCTTTGGGGCATACTTTGTTCAAATTAGTGAAATCGATGCAAAGCCTCCAAGATTTATTGTTCCACCGGGTGGTACTTTAGATCCACAATGAGCTGGAGGCACGCATATTTTGGGTCTATTCCCAGCATGTCTGTTGGCTTCCACGCAAACACATCCAGATTGGCCTTCAAGAACTCTATTAATGTCGTCCTTCCAGGCTCTCAGAGTTCTGACCCGATGTATAGTTCGAGGTCGGGGTTGCTCGGATCCATTCCAACAACTTCGATTTCTTCGACTAGCTCTCTTTTTTCTCTTCATTTTTGACCTCGTGCATTCTTCAGTGATCGGAGGTATGTTGATCTCGTTCGTTCTGAATGGTTAGAACTTATGGAACTCTAAACCCGGCGAGGCTAGATTTTCTGCTCCGAGTGGTGCCTAATCTGGAATATCATCCAACATGATTTGAGCGTCGTCTTACCTTCCGAGAGGCCTTTCGTCATCATCGGGGTCATCCCTCCTCGGCTCTTCTTCGACCACCATTAGTTGGAATTGTGGGTCGTGGTAATTGAGCCCTTCATCTTTTTCAATGAAGGAACACTCTCTAGCCTTTTTCTGGTTTACCCAGACGGTTTTGACTCTTTCGTCAATCGTGGAAAACTCCAAGCATTGGTGGAGAGTTGAGGGGACGTATCCGAACTGATGAATGAATCGTCTTCCTAAGATGTAATTATATGGCGAATGTAGGTCAACCACTTTGAATCCTAGCATATGGTGGGCTTTCACCATTTCTGTTTCGTCCATTATCTAGACCGATAGGTCAACCTCTACCAAAGGGGTGTTGATAGCAATGCTGAACCCTCTGATCTCGTCGGCATATGGGGATACCTTATGGTGATTGGATCCTTCGATTGCTTTAAAAACCCCCTTAAAGATAATGTTTATATACGTACCTATATCCACTAGATAATAGTGTACCTTTGTTCCCAAAAGGGTAGTTGTGATGATCAATGGATCGTTATGTGGGATTCACACTCTTCTCAAATCTTTCTAGGAGAACAATATGTGGGCTTCCTGTAGTATTAAGGATGGGTTCTCGGTTAGGACATATTGGAACCTGTCCAACTCGCGAAGCTCCACCTTCCTCTTCCTCTAAGACATGATAGTGACAGCCTGTGACGTGCCCACATGGTGGTCTTCCAGTGCAAATACCTCTTGGGGTGGGGACGGTAGATGCTCGCCCGATGTGTCTTGTCTGTAGGCCTGATCGTTGCCTCTCGACTCTTCGCCTTATGCTGGGAGCTTCCCTTATTCGTTTGGGGCCCATCAATAGTTTTTCCAGCTTTCCATCTTCAAAGAGTTTCCATAGCTCCGATAAGAGATCTCAGCATTTGTTGGTTTTGTGCCCGACAAACTTGTGATATTTGCAGAATTTTTTCTTATTGAGGCAGGTCGGCTCGTATTTTTGGCGATAGGCTGAGTAGGTTGGCGTCTTGAATTTTGTTGAAAATTTCTTTAGGCGTAAGTTCCAACACTTCCATCATTTTCTAAATCAGATCATCCTCCGAGAAAGGTTTGAACGAGGATGGGGTCTTATAGTCTTTGGTCACCTATTTTCTTCTTCTTGTTGCCATCCTTGCCTTCGCCTATGGATTTTTTATATTCCTCGAGGATTTCTTCACTGTGAATAAAAGTTTGTGCTAGGGCCATGAAGGCGTCATAAATGGTTGGCAACTTTTGCTGGCTGCTTGTCCACATCGATGAACCTGAGAGTATCGCCACTACTGCTAAAATGGCGGACGTCTCGTCCAAAATTTCCTTTGTGTTGGCGCGCTGCTTGTTAAATCTTTTCATGAAATCTTAGAGCGATTCTTTCGTTCCTTGGAGTAGATAGGTTAGCTTTTAATTCGGTTCCTTCCCTTACCCGAGGTGGGCAAAATGGGATGAGAAGGACGTCACTAGTTGGGTCTATGAGTCGATAGAGTTGGTTGGTAAGGATTCAAACCACAAATGTGCTGTGCCCCCTAAGGTCAAGGGGAACATTTTACATCGGTCTTCCTCGAAGCTTCCCTGGGCTAGCATCCACCCTATATACTTATTCAAGTGTGTAATTGAGTTGGAATTGCCCGCGTATTGTGGGATCTGGGGTATCCAGGCCTTTTTATACGAGGGGGCTGAGATGATCTTAGTAGTGAAAGGGGTCCTCCCTGCCTCCGGATCTAGTATGTTAGATAGGCCAAATGTATTTTTTTTCCATTTTTGGCTGGCCGACTGTTTTCCTTTTAACTCTTTTAAAAAGGTCAAAATACTTCTTGCGGAAGTTAATTTCTTCGTCGTCTTGATCCGAGCTCATGTTTTGTGTTGGGATCTCCTTTTCAGTGGTTTGGGACGGGTTGGGTGCTCCGTGTTGCTGATTTGCATCACTACCCCGTCATTCCGGCATAAATTCATCTTGCCCGTTTGTCATAATGGCTTTGGTGCTACGTGAAGCGGTAGGCGAAGTATGGGCCCTTCCTCTAGCGTCAAATGTAGATAGTGAGATTTAATCATTCCCTAATGTGTGTATTAAGAATTGATGTGACTATTTGTAGGGTAATTATCTCTACTAATCTAACATAACTAGTACTGAGAGCTCAAGACTTCCTCCTGTTGGATTGTATACTAAAAGTCTAGTTTTTTGTATGAACAATGTTATAACAATTAATTTGAAATGAGAATCATATGATCAAATGATTGCATCTTATAATTTATTTATATGTTCGATGCAATAGTCCACTTACTTTATACTGTAGATAATATGTTGTGCGACAACATGCGGAAGATCATATTATCGGTTTCCTTATAAAGTATAAACAGATGCTCACAACCGAGATAGACGGGGACTCTCTATCGGGATGGTTGTAGTGTGGTTTGGTATTAGCTTGTCTTGGCTATAGAATCACATTAGTGCACCTGTGTGTATTGAGCAGGACCGCTTGAGATCGTTCGACATATACTGACTTATAGGAGAACTTGATCTCAGTTATTATAGAAGTTCGTGCTCTTAATCCCTATACAATAACCTCGACACGTAGGGCAGTATGTATTTCTTTGATTCATCAATGGGTGAGATTTACATGTTATTAAATCAACAAACTTGATGAGTTGGGAAGTAGTGCTGTCTCTATGGTGTGCTGTTGATTGTAGAAGGAATCCATGTCCGTCATAGGTTGATGATGTCCCCTTGAGGAGTTCATAAGGATTATCATGTAAATTCTGCAGGTGGAATTTATTCCGGCATGATAATGAGGTTGAGTGGTACTACTCTTGGATGAGATATTAATTAATTGAGTTGTCAGTAACTTAAATTAATTAATGGACATTGTATATCTTAAACATGGGGAGAATAACGGGTTCATAATAAGAAGGAGCCCAAAACGTAATTTTGGGATTGGAAAGGCAGTGCAGTAACAATATTTATTGGAATATATTATTATTATTGGACTTAAGTATAAGCTTTGGGCTAAGCTTGGATACTTAAGCCCAATGGAGGCCCAACCCAATTTCTCCTCCTGGTCCCTGCTGTAGCCCATGTATATAAGTCACCTCAGCTTATCTGGAATCCTAATCTAATTTATTATCCACGTGTGATAAGGGTTGAGAGCAGATTGAGGAGGTCTCGTAGATCGTCGCACACACGACGTCGAGATCGGACTTGGGACATACGGCATAAGATCAGAAGGTAGTTTGCTGCTGCTATCCGCCATCTTGAAAAATTTATATAAAATTGTATAGTACTTAGAATTTGATGATCAATATACTGACGGAAATCTGTTGAAGAGAGAATCGTCTGAGCATAAAGATCATTCAATTTCGACATCAGACGAGGAAGTTATGGCCATTCTCGTGGGACTGCATAGTCTGCCAGCGAAAATCCTTCATCTTCTACATACCTGGTGAACGGTAATCGTTTCTATAATTTATTGCTTCCGCTATGACAGAAATGCATGGTATCTTAACGGGTTACGTTAACCAAATGATCTAAGCACCAACAATTGGTATCAGAGCTTCGGTTTCATGATGAAGCGTGACACGTTAGGCTATAGTTTATGTGATTAATTTTTCGAAATTAGGATCGCATGTTTAGGGTTTTGGTTTTACTGCGCAAACCATGAATATCCCTATGTGAAATATACCCTATATCATATTTGTTCGTCGATGGTTGTGTGTGAGAGGATTCGACGAAAACTGTTCGTCAATTTCACATGGAAGGAAGAAATTGAGAGAAAATCCAACGCAGTGATATTGCAGAGGCAATAACCGGAATTTCAACCATCGGATCAGGCTAAATTTTGGTCAGTTCGTTCGAATTTTGTAGATGTACATTCTGAACGGTAAAGATCGTATTTCTAGCTTTTTGTTGTCGGGAATACGCCGAAAACAGAAGTAGTTTTTGGGCGATTCTGTTCTGCGCAGTCGAGGGAATAGAGCCGTTTCTCAGAAATAACCGTTGGATCGACCTGTAATTTGGACAGCATATTCAAAACTCACAGGAGTAGATTCTGGACGGTGGAGATTGGATTCCCAGGTTCCTACGGTTGCAAACCCTGAACGACAGTTGGTGTAGTTTGATGTTGTGCGTTGGGCTGAACTTGGTTCCGTGCAAGTAGGCCCTTGGACGAGCGACAGTTCAAGCGGATTTGCATCAAGTTTGATTGATGCTACACCAAGTTTGAGTGGATTTGCATCAGGTTCGATTGGTCTACATCAGGTTCGATCGATGCTGCACCAGGTTCGAGCGGATTTGCATCAGGTTTGATTGGTCTGCATCAGGTTCGATTGATGCTACACCAAGTTCGAGCGGATTTGCATCAGGTACGATTGGTCTGCATCAGGTTTGATCGATGTTGCACCAGGTTCGAGCGGATTTGCATCAGGTTCGTTTGGTCTGCATCAGGTTCGATCGATGCTGCACCAGGTTCGAGCGGATTTGCATCAGGTTCGATTGATCTGCATCAGGTTCGATCAATGATGCACCAGGTTTGAGCGGATTCACATCAGGTTCGATTGGTCTGCATCAGATTCCGCGTGAGTCTTCACAATATGATCGGGCAGGGTGCCGGAGTGGTGGAGCAGGCTGCGGGGAGGTCGATCCCCGTCGCAGTTGTCTGCATTCGTGATTGGTGACGAACAATCGAATTCGCTGTTATATAACTGTTATAATTGATTTGTTAATTGATTATTCTTATATATGTATGCATGATTATCTATGATTTATTGCCTTAAATAGAAGCATGCTAGATTGCGTATTATATTTGATATATTATATGCATGTATGTTCGAGTGTTGATCAAATCAACTTATTTTTGGCAATTTATTTCCTTATATATAACTGCTATAATTGTTTTATTGGTCAATTATTGTTATATATTTGAAAGTATGAGCATGCTAGGTTGCGTATTTAATTTTTGAATATTATATGCATGTAAAAACCCTCGGTTTTAAATAACTAAGTGGGAGAGGAGATTGGTAATTAATTCCCGCGGCCTCCAGTATTGATTTGTTAGCAATGTGAATAAACTTGCGCGTCGGCATTAGAGCCTTCCTCCCCATCGGATGAGTTTATTCATGGATATTGCTGGAACAGGCTTCTTTAAAATTATGTTTGTAATGTGATGCACATATACTTGCGTGTTGGCATAGACCTTCCTCCCTATCGAATGAGTTCATGTGTGGATCACTGTACAGACTTATAATTGATGACTGTAGGAAGTTATCCGAGCGCATGTGTACTTCTCCATCTGTAAGGCACATAAGCTCGCGCAATGGAATTTGGGTCAAATAATGGTGTACACTTAAGTGTAAATAATAAGTATCCTCCCCATCGGAGTCACTGCTTTTATTTGCATGGCTAAAAAGGAACCGACTATTAATTATTTTGTCATAAAGTTAGGTTGACAAATGAAATTAATGGGTAAAACCTGTTGGCAATTGGATCGTGTGGTTCAAACGTGATCGTTAGGATAAACGATAAACAATAAGCAGCGGAAGTAATTAAACTGTTTACCGTACTTCTGGGTTGGTGTAGAGGTTGATCGTTGCAGAGAACTACCTCTCGATCTTCTGCTGTATGTCCCAAGTGTGATCCTGCTGTTGTGTGGGCAACAGTCTGCAGGATCTCTCAATCTGCTTCTCTTCCCTTCTCTCACCAAAAGAGGCGCAGGAATAATCTGAGGGTTCCAGGAAGCTGAGTTCACTTATATATTGGGCTACAGCAGGGACCAGGAGGAGAAATTGGGCTGGGCCTCAATTGAATTTAATTAACCAAGCTTAGCCCAAAGCTTTTAATTAAATCCAATAATAATAATATAGTCCACTAAAATATTATTACTGCACTACCCGTCCAATCCCAAAATTATGTTCTGGGCTCCTTCTTATTATAAGCCCGATAGTCTCCCCATGTTTAAGATATACAATGCCCATTAATTAATTAAGTTACTGACAACTCAAATTAATTAATATCTCATCCGAGAGTAGTACCACTCAACCTTATTATCATGCCGGAAATTAATCCACTTGCAAGATTTACATGATAAACCTTATGAGCTCCTCAAGGGGACATCATCAACCTATGTCGGACATGGATTCCTTCTACAATCAACAGCACACCATAGATACAGCACTACTTCCCAACTCACCGAGTTTGTTGATTTAATACTTATAAATCTCACCCATTGATGAATCAAAGAAATACATACTGCCCTACATGTCGAGGTTATTGTATAGGGATTAAGAGCACGAACTTCCATAATAACAGAGATCAAGTTCTACTATATAGTCAGTATAAGAAGAACGATCTCAGGCGGTCCTGCTCAATACACACAAGTGCACTAATGTGATTCTATAGCCAAGACAAGCTAATACCAAACCACACTACAACCATACCGATAGAGAGTCCCCGTCTATCTCAGTTGTGAGCATCTGTTTATACTTTATAAGGAAACTGATAATATGATCTTCCGCGTGTTGTCGCACAACATATTATCTACAGTATAAAGTAAGTGGACTATTGCATCATGCATATAAATAAATTATAAGATGCAATCATTTGATCAATGATTCTCAATTCAAATATTGTTATGACATTGTTCATACTAAAGCTAGACTTTTAGTATACAATCCAACAATCTCCCACTTATACTAAAAGACTATGATGTCATGTATTCTGCCATACATCTGATTCCTACTACCACTACACGACCATTAAAAGCTCTCGCCTTAAGGTCCTTGTAAATAGTTTACTAGGTCATCATCCGATGCAATCTAGGCGACAACAACCTTCCCCTCATAATACGATTTCTCGTAGCAGGTGGTACTCGCGCTCCATGTGTTTAATTGCCTTATGGACTTGTGATTTCTTCAAGTTTGCAACTGCACCAATATCATCAATGTAAATTGTGATTACCTTGGGCAAACTTAGAAACACTTCAAAGTCCATCATGAAGTCTCTAGAGTCATATAGATACTTTGGCTGCCTCATAGGCTCCAATTCATCATCTTTCCATGATGGAGTCCGGAGTCTGAAATATATTTCTATATAACACTCCTCCACATTATGACTCTACTTCCTAAGATTAAACACATAACCTTTGAGGAGAATTTACTGCCGTCCAATCTGACTAAAAAATCCGAATCTACGTAATCCATAAGAAGCAGTGAATCTGTCCAGTAAGTCCACATATAATTTCCAGTCCTTCTCAGGCACTTTATAAATGTCTTACCACAGTTCATCATTCTTGTTCCGGATTACGTTGATACCCACTGTTCATGCATTCAGCAAAACAGATATCCAATATCGTTCATAGCATTCCTTAGATTAAGCTTCCTTATTCGCCGAAGCATAAGGAACCGCTTTCATCCTTTTTATCTTCTTCTTGTGTCTCAAAGACACATTCACTTAGATAAATTTACATGCTAAACGAGTATGAACTGTATCATTTTATGAAACTTGAGATAAACATAATATCCTTTCTTGTGATCCGTATTACCGTGATCAAAAGGATATATTTTGCCTTTCTTAAGTCCTTCATATCTACCGCTTTATTAACCGTACCCATACGCCCGATAATACTCTTTCATTGTCTCAAATGAGCAAGATACTATCTACGTATAGTACAAAAAACACCACCACGTTTTCGTCACTCTTTACAACACACAAGACTCATCCGCTCATTGATTTAAATCCATGCCACTGGATTATCTAATCAAAACAGATGCTTCACGATCTTAAAACTTGCTTTAGTCCATCGCTGGACACTTTTAAGCTTACTATCAAAATGCTATTAGTACTTTGCAATGAATTATTCTGGTTGCATCACATAGATGTTTTCCTCAAGACTTCCAATCAGGAAAGCTGTCTTGACATCTATTTGCTGTCCCTCATAATTTAATATGAGCAGCAATAAATAAAAGAATCCGGATCAATTTAAGCATAGCTACCAGCGAATATGTTCCCTCATAATCGAACCATTTCTTTCTGAGTACATCTTTTCGCAACAAGCTTTGCTTCCAAGATTTTCACCTTTCCGTATGATCCTCTTTTATTTCTTATGACCACTTGCAATGGTTTTTACACCATTTTAGTGATCTTTCAAGCTCCAGACTTAATTTAGAATCCGTAGATTCTATTTCAACATTCATTGCAACTTACTAAGATTCCGCATTTTCATCTTGTAGTGCTACGTCATATCCGTGGGACAATACCATGTTTACTAGGGATCAAGTCTCACGACTCTCCCAAAACATATATTTATGGGTTGTCATACAACCCTCCCACTACGACAAGGCACTACATGTAATTGTGTATCAGACGTGACACGCGTTGCAGTTTACCTTGTGGTATATCCTCTTGTACACTTGGTACTAATACTTTGTGTTTTCCTCTCACTACCTTTAGAACAACTTATACATGGGCTTGTGATTTATTACATAGTCCTTTTCCAAAAATCTGGTGTTTGTGTTAACAGTCACCCTTCGATCTTTTGGACTAAATAAATCACTCTTCATTTTTATAGGATATCCCATATACAGACAAACGTTTCACGAATTACTGTATCTAGGGCATGTCCATAAAATGAATTTAATTATTCCAAATAATTCATCATCTATCTAATCATAATCATAAGAGCCTTATACCTTCTACCCACCACACCATTCAGCTGGGGCATGCCCGGTGTAGTCAACTTGAGATTTAATCTCAACTTCTGATTATTAGTTCCTAACTATCCCAAGAGGTTTTCATCATCACGATTGGATCGTAATGATATGATATATTTTCCATGACGCTCACTGTACCAGCCTTACAGTTCTTGAATTAATCCAAGAACTTAGACATGCAGTGCATCATATAAATATATTGGTTTCCAGAATAATCTTTGAATATTCATAACCACCTCTCGCCTGGATAATATTAGGTTCGCTTGAATCAGAATGAACTAATTCCAACATATATATCTTTGGCTCTACACCCCACAGCCTTGAAAAGGCAGATAATCATTTTTACTTCTAAGCAAGACTCGCAAGTCCGATAGTTTTCACTTCAGATAAACCTTACGGTCTATCGGCTATCAACTTTTGAATCATACTCAAGTAAAATGAATTAGTCATAGACGCCAAATGTATGTTTAGTTCATTTCCGAAGGTTCCTTTCTCTTACTTATATTAGAAGATGCATTATTTAACTACTTTTTATTGCATCTGTGGGATGTGCATGATTCAAGAGTATCCAAATTATCCACCAACGTACTTTAACGGATTATAGCCTCATTCCTCATTTCTATGACCATTTCATTTAAATGAAATGAAGTATCCATCCGTTAATGCATAGAAACCGAAATTAAATTCTTCGTACGTAAAGACAATTTCTCATAATCAATCGTTTATTCTTATCATGAGATAAATAAACAACTCCCACTGCAATAGCCACTACCTTTGTAGTTTTACCCATGTTATTAACAATCTTATCCTTACTCAGTGATAAACATTTAGTGATTCCAGTATCTACATACTTCGTGTCAGTAGATGCCATCACTAATCATGTTTAAACCATTAGTAAATAAGATATTAACCTTGTTCAGTTCATGATGAAAATTGGCTTTCTTTTGCCACATGTTTTGTTAGAAGTTTCCCACCATATACAACCTTTCGTATTTCAGGTAGAACTTGCTCAAAACATTCAGGCAAATTGTGAAGAATAAATTGATTTAGGTTTCCCTTTCAATTTCTATTCCAAGCTCTTCCAATTCATTCATCAATTTAACCATGATCTTCTGCCTTTTTAATTTACTCAAGTATCCGAAGAGTTACATGAGATTATCATATTTCTATGAACCTCTCATCTCTTCACTAGAGACTTTAATAGGCATCATGAGATGTCCTTTGTGAGAATACACATGTATTTTCTTAAGCAGTAATTTTCAAAACCAAGATTCTTTTCTAATCATCTAATTTGGACAAGTAAATATAATTTCTTTTAGTTAACAATTAGTGAAATAAAAACATTCGAAATTCAAAGAATCACAAATAAATATTCCGATCAAATCTTCGAATTTTATCCTTTTATATTGTTTCCCTCAAAACAATATAAAAATAAAATTCACCGACATCTCAAGCACCGTGAGTCTGCAAGCCACGTTAGTGTGGACGTTTACAAACCCGAACATTTACAAGAGAAGGTTTTACCCATTAATTTCATTTGTCAACCTAACTTTATGACAAAATAATTAATAGTCGGTTCCTCTTTAGCCATGTAAATAATAGCAGTGACTCCGTTGGGGAGGATACTAATTATTTACATCTAAGTGTACACCATTATTTGATCCCAAGTCCGCTGCCCAAGCTTATGTGCCTTACTATTAGAGAAGTACACACGCGCTCAGATAACTTTCTACAACCATCAATTATATAAGTTTGTACTAGTGAACCGCATATAAGCTCATCCGTTAGGGAGGAAGGCACTATAGCCAACGCGCAAGCCCATATGTAACACATTACAAACAATAATTATTTAAAGAAGTTTGTACCAGTGATCCGTGAATAAACTCATCCGTTAGGGAGGAAGGCTCTAATGCCGACGCGCAAGTTTACTCACATCACTTACAAACCAATAATGGAGGCCGCGGGAATTTATTACCAATCCCCTCTCTCACTTAGTTATTTAATACCGAGGGTTTTTAACATGCATATAATATTCAGAAATAAAATATACAACTTAGACATGCTTCTATTAACAACAATTTAAATAAATAAATCACATAGAGCATGCATATCACATATACAACAATAATTGACAATTAAATCAATTAATCAGTTATATAACATTAATTAATTGCATAAATAGTGGATCAATTAATTTGGGCCCAAGATCAACAAATAAGCACAAAATGAGCAGCAGACTAAATTAATTAATCAAGCCCATTGTCCATGACTCATAATCTTAGCCCAAAACCAAATTAAATCCACCAAGCCCACTAGCAAAAAATTAGCCTTATTAATAAACAACTAATTTATCATGCTTGGCCCATTACCCACAATTAATTAAATACAGCCCAGCAGCCCATAACTATTTTAATTAAAATTAGGCCCAACAGCCCAAAACTAAATTAAAAAATGAGCAGTCTTACAGGGAGCCCAAAACCAATTAAATTGAGCCCATTAGGCAACCCCACAAGAATAATCTGGGCCAACAGTCCTTATAAAAATAAAAGGCCCAACATAAAATAGCCCTGCAGCCTAATGAAAATTGGGCCCTGCAACCTAGGCCCAAAACAGAAGCCCACATTAGCTGCTGCCCTAGAAAACACACCAGCCGAAACCGACGCAAAAAGCACCGCTGCTGCTCGCCGGCCGGAGTCCTCCGGCGCATCAAGCCTCGACGTTCCAGCAGCACCCGTCGATGCCGTGCACTATCTTCTCCACGATGAAGCAGCCTGGAGAACTCACGCCATTAAGCAGCCGCATATAAGACGAGGCAGGCCTTCGCCATCGGCCACCAAAAACATGATAGCTTCCGACTCGCTCGAGGCCACCACCGACTCGCCCCCGGAACCCACCTCAGAGACGACGGAACGTGTCACAGACGCGACCGAAACCTGCCTCCAGCTCACTCCAGGCGCCGCCGCGACGCCTCTAGCTTGTCGCCATCAGATCGACCGGCAGTGAGGCTTGCCCGTGCACCACCGATCTTCCATCATACCATAGATCGGCCGACTCCAGCGCTTTCGACTCTGACCACAGCCTTCCGCCGTACAGCCGTAACCGCCTGGAGCTTTCACACCGCCTACCAGCAGCGATTTCATCAACCAGCCCAGACTCGGCCTGAATCTGCCATCGCCGTGTGCAGGCGATTTTCGCGCTGTCGTTGCAGGTTTTCTCCAGTCACCGTGCGACGCCTCTGTTGCACATCGTGCAGCCCAGCAATCACCAGCCCGACACGATCTATTCATCCGTCGCTCATGGGCAGTTGGGTGTGTGTAGAAATTCAGGCAAACAATCCAGAGACGTACTCGTGTGTGTTACGATTATTAAATTTTTGTTCAGTCAACAACCGGCAATAAACACACAAAGCAGATAGGGTTTTATTGCATAAAGTAATAACTAACCCCGTATTCTCACAGGCAATAATTAACAGATTATTTCACATAATCAAATAATCAAAAAACCCAACCTCACATCTCACGTTTCACCACGAAACCAACGCTCTTATACCAATTGTTGGCAATTGGATCGTGTGGTTCAAACGTGATCGTTAGGATAAATGATAAACAATAAGCAGCGGAAGCAATTAAACTGTTTACCGTACTTCTGGGTTGGTGTAGAGGTTGATCGTTGCAGAGAACCACCTCTCGATCTTCTGCTGTATGTCCCAAGTGTGATCCTGCTGTTGTGTGGGCAACAGTCTGCAGGATCTCTCAATCTGCTTCTCTTCCCTTCTCTCACCAAAAGAGGCGCAGGAATAATCTGAGGGTTCCAGGAAGCTGAGTTCACTTATATATTGGGCTACAGCAGGGACCAGGAGGAGAAATTGGGCTGGGCCTCAATTGAATTTAATTAACCAAGCTTAGCCCAAAGCTTTTAATTAAATCCAATAATAATAATATAGTCCACTAAAATATTATTACTGCACTACCCGTCCAATCCCAAAATTATGTTTTGGGCTCCTTCTTATTATAAGCCCGATAGTCTCCCCATGTTTAAGATATACAATGCCCATTAATTAATTAAGTTACTGACAACTCAAATTAATTAATATCTCATCCGAGAGTAGTACCACTCAACCTTATTATCATGCCGAAAATTAATCCACTTGCAAGATTTACATGATAAACCTTATGAGCTCCTCAAGGGGACATCATCAACCTATGTCGGACATGGATTCCTTCTACAATCAACAGCACACCATAGATACAGCACTACTTCCCAACTCACCGAGTTTGTTGATTTAATACTTATAAATCTCACCCATTGATGAATCAAAGAAATACATACTGCCCTACATGTCGAGGTTATTGTATAGAGATTAAGAGCATGAACTTCCATAATAACAGAGATCAAGTTCTACTATATAGTCAGTATAAGAAGAACGATCTCAAGCGGTCCTGCTCAATACACACAAGTGCACTAATGTGATTCTATAGCCAAGACAAGCTAATACCAAACCACACTACAACCATACCGATAGAGAGTCCCCGTCTATCTCAGTTGTGAGCATCTGTTTATACTTTATAAGGAAACCGATAATATGATCTTCCGCGTGTTGTCGCACAACATATTATCTACAGTATAAAGTAAGTGGACTATTGCATCATGCATATAAATAAATTATAAGATGCAATCATTTGATCAATGATTCTCAATTCAAATATTGTTATGACATTGTTCATACTAAAGCTAGACTTTTAGTATACAATCCAACAAAACCTTCTCTAGTAAATATTCGGGTTTGTAAATGTCCACACTATCGTGGCTTGCAAACTCACGGTACTTGAGATGTCGGTGAATTTATATTTTATATTGTTTTGAGGGAATCAATATAAATGGATAAATTCAAAGATTTGATCGGTGTATTTTTTTATGATTCTCTGAATTTCAAATAGTTTTATTTCACTTATGGTTGACTAAAAGAAATTATATTTACTTGTCCAAATTAGATGATTAGAAAAGAATCTTGGTTTTGAATTTTACTGCTTAAGAAAATACATGTGTGTTCTCACAAAGGACGTCTTATGGTGCCTATTAAAGTCTCTAGTGAAGAGATGAGAGGTTCATAGAAATATGATGGTCTCATGTAACTCTTCGGATACTTGAGTAATTTAAAAGGCGGTAGGTCATGATTAAATTTGATGAATGAATTGGAACTACATGGAATAAAAGTTGAAGGGGAAACCTAAGTCAATTTTATTCTTTATAATTGCCTAGATGTTTTAAGTAAGTTTCTCCTGAATTACAAGAGGTTGTATATGGTAGGAAACTTCTGACAAAACATGTGGTAAAAGAAATCCAATTTCATAAAAGGAGTGAACAAGGATAGAATCTTACTTGCTAGTTGTTTAAACATGATTAGTGATGGCATCTACTGATACGAAGTGTGTAGATACTGGAATCACTGAATGTTTATTACTAAGTGAGGATAAGATTATTATAGACATAGGTAATACTACGAGAGTAGTGGCTGTTGCAGTTGGAGTTGTTTATTTATCTTACGATATGAATAAACATTTGATTTTGTGAAATTGTCTTTACGTACGTTTTCATAGAAAGAATTTTATTTGGTTTCTATGCATTAATAGATGGATACTCCATTTTATTTAAATGACATGGTCATTATAATGAAGGATAGAGTTGTAATCTGTTATGGTACGTTGGTGAACAATTTGTATACTCTTAAATCGTGTATATTCCACAGATGCAACAAATAGTAATTAATAATGCATCTTCTGATCTTAGTAAGAGAAAGTAACCTTCGGAGATGAACTAAACATGCATTTAGCGTCTAAGACTAGATCATTTTACTTGAGTAGGATTCAAAAGTTGATAGCAGATGGACCGTAAGGTTTATCTGAAGTGGAAACTATCGGACTTGCGAGTCTTACTTGGAAGTAAAAATAATTAATTACTTTTCAAGGCAATGGGGAGTAGAGCCAAAGACATATATGCTGGAATTGGTTCATTCTAATTCAAGCGGACCTAATATTATCCAGGCGAGAGGTGGTAATGAATAATCGAAGATTATTCTAGATACCGATATATTTATTTGATGCACTGCATGTGTAAGTTCTTTGATTTATTCAAGAATTGCAAGGTTGGTACAGTAAAGCATCATGGAAAATATATCAAGTAATGACGATTTAATCATCATTACGAGTACCTCTTAGGATAATTAGGAGCTATTAATCAGATGTTGAGATTAAATTTCAAGTGGTCTACACCGGGCATGCTCCAGCTAAATGGTGTGGTGGATAGAAGGAATAAGACTCTTATGGTAATGATTAGATAGATGATGAATTATTTGGAATTACTTAATTCATTTTATGGATAAGCCCTAGAAACAGTAATTCATTTGAATGTTTGTCTGTTTGTGGGATATGCTATTAAAATGAAGGTGATTTATTTAGTCTGAAAGATCGAAGGGTGATTGTTAACACAAACACTAGATTTTTGGAAAGGGACTATGTAATAAATCACATACCCATTTATAAGTTGTCCTAAAGAATGTGAGAAGAAAACACAAAGTATAAGTACCAAGTGTATAAGAGGATATACCACAAGTTAAACTGCAACGTATGTCACGTCTGATACACAATTGCATGTAATGCCTTGTCGTAGTGAGAGGGATGTTCGACAACCTGTTTGATACATGTTTTGGGAGAGTCGTGAGACTTGGTCCCTAGCAAAGATGAAATGGACCCACAGATACGACGAAGTACTACAAGTTAGAAATGCCAAATCCTAGCAAAGTGCAATGAATATTAAAATAGAATCGATGGATTTTAAATTAGGTCTGGATGCTTGTTGAACCGCTAAATGTAATTAAAGCCATTGGAAGCGGGCATGCAATAATAAAAGAGGATCATAGAATAAGGTGAAAACATTGGAAGCAAGCTTGTTGCGAAAAGGTATACTCAGAAAGAAAGGGTTCGATTATGAGAAAACCTATTCGCCGGTAGCTATGCCTAAGTTGATCCGGACTCTTTTATTTGTTGCTACTCATATGAAATATGAGGGATAGCAAATAGATGTCGAGACAACTTTCCTGATTGGAAGTCTTAAGGGAAACATCTATGTGAAGCAACCAGAGTGATTCATTGCAAAGAGCTAAGAGCATTGTGATAGTAAGCTTAAAAGTGTCCATTCATGGACTAAAGCAAGCTTCAAGATCATGAAACATCCGTTTTGATGAGGTAATCCAGTGACATGGATCTAATCAATGATCGGATGGGTCTTGTGTATTGAAAAGAGTGATGGAAATGTGGTTGTATTTCTTGTACTATACGTAGATAGTATCTTGCTCATTGGAGACAATGAAAGAGTATTGTCGGGCGTGTGGGTATGGTTGATAAAGCGGTATGAGATGAAGGACTTAAGAAGAGCAAAAATATCCTTTTGATCACGGTAATACGGATCACAAGAAAGGATGTTATGCTTATCTCAAGTTTCATATAATGATACGATCCTTACTCGTTTAGTATGTGAATTTATCTAAGTGAATGT
The DNA here is from genome assembly GCA_023678885.1 of Pogostemon cablin. Classification (NCBI taxonomy): domain Eukaryota; kingdom Viridiplantae; phylum Streptophyta; class Magnoliopsida; order Lamiales; family Lamiaceae; genus Pogostemon; species Pogostemon cablin. The sequence continues at coordinate 14,424,713 of CM042993.1, forward strand.
GTCTTGTGACACAAAAGTAGATAAAGAAGATAAAAACGGTTCCTTATGCTTCGGCAAATGAGGAAGCTTAATCTAAGGAATGCTATGCACGAGATTGGATATCTGTTTTGCCGATGGCATGAACAGTGGGTATCAACGTAACCTGGAACAAGAATGATGAACTGTGGTAAGACCTATACTTATGTACCTGAAAAGGACTAGAAACTATATGTGGGCTTACCGAACAGATTCACTGATTCTTAAGGGTTACATAGATTCAGATTTTTCAAATCAGATAGGGACGGCAGTAAATCCACCTCAAAGGTTATGCGTTTAATTTTAGGAAGTAGAGTCATAATATGAAGGAGTGTTATATAGAAATATATTTCAGACTCCGGATTCCATCATGGAAAGATGATAAATTGGACCAATGAGGCAGCCAAAGTATCTGTATGACTCTAGAAACTTCATGTTGGACTTTGGTGTGATTCTAAGTTTGCCCAAGGTTATCACAATTTATATTGATGATATTGGTGCAGTTGCAAACTTGAAGGAATCACAAGTTCATAAGGAAATTAAACACATGGAGCGCGAGTACCACCTGTTACGAGAAATCGTATGATGAGGGGAAGGTTGTTGTCACCTAGATTGCATCGGATGATAACCTAGTAAATCCATTTACAAGGACCTTAAGGCGAGAGCTTTTGATGGTCGTATAGTGGGAGTGGAAATCAGATGTATGGCAGAAGACATGACAGCATAGTCTTTTAGTATAAGTGGGAGATTGTTGGATTGTATACTAAAAGTCTAGCTTTTTGTATGAACAATGTTATAACAATTAATTTGAAATGAGAATCATATGATCAAATGATTGCATCTTATAATTTATTTATATGTTCGATGCAATAGTCCACTTATTTTATACTGTAGATAATATGTTGTGCGACAACATGCGGAAGATCATATTATCTGTTTCCTTATAAAGTATAAACAGATGCTCACAACCGAGATAGACGGGGATTCTCTATCGGGATGGTTGTAGTGTGGTTTGGTATTAGCTTGTCTTGGCTATAGAATCACATTAGTGCACTTGTGAGTATTGAGCAGGACCGCTTGAGATCGTTCGACATATACTGACTTATAGGAGAACTTGATCTCAGTTATTATAAAAGTTCGTGCTCTTAATCCCTATACAATAACCTCGACACGTAGGGCAGTATGTATTTATTTGATTCATCAATGGGTGAGATTTACATGTTATTAAATCAACAAACTCGATGAGTTGGGAAGTAGTGCTGTCTCTATGGTGTGCTGTTGATTGTAGAAGGAATCCATGTCCGTCATAGGTTGATGATGTCCCCTTGAGGAGCTCATAAGGATTATCATGTAAATTCTGCAGGTGGAATTTATTCCGGCATGATAATGAGGTTGAGTGGTACTACTCTTGGATGAGATATTAATTAATTGAGTTGTCAGTAACTTAAATTAATTAATGGACATTGTATATCTTAAACATGGGGAGACTAACGGGCTCATAATAAGAAGGAGCCCAAAATGTAATTTTGAGATTGGAAAGGCAGTGCAGTAATAATATTTTAGTGGAATATATTATTATTATTGGACTTAAGTATAAGCTTTGGGCTAAGCTTGGATACTTAAGCCCAATGGAGGCCCAACCTAATTTCTCCTCCTGGTCCCTGCTGTAGCCCATGTATATAAGTCACCTCAGCTTATCTGGAACCCTAATCTAATTTATTATTCATGTGTGATAAGGGTTGAGAGTAGATTGAGGAGGTCTCGTAGATCGTCGCCCACACGACGTCGAGATCGGACTTGGGACATACGGCAGAAGATCAGAAGGTAGTTTGCTGCTGCTGTCCGCCGCCTTACAAAATTTATATAAAATGGTACAGTATTCAGAATTTGATGATCAATATACTGACGGAAAGCTGTTGAAGAGAGGATCGTCTGAGCATAAAGATCATTCAATTCCGACATCAAGACGAGGAAGTTATGGCCATTCTCGTGGGACTGCACAGTCTGCCAGCGAGAATCCTTCATCTTCTACATACCCTGGTGAACGGTAATCGTTTCTATAATTTATTGCTTCCACTATGATAGAAACACATGGTATCCTAACAGGTTACGTTAACCAAATGATCTAAGCGCCAACACCTCCCAACTCTATTTCTCTAGGAGGAAAAATATGCGTGTATTTTTTCTTATCTTTTGGAGCGAGCTCCTTTTATGGCAATCTTATACTACCTGTCGCCATCCCATATCTGAGAATCTACGACAAGCCACATCATTACAATTACTGTAGGCATTAAATGTTATAACCTCGTGGGGCTATCAAAACTATCATCCAGGATTTCCTATGTCCAGGTATTGTAAGAGATATATGTGGGCATCGCATGTTGTCAGGCCAAGTGGCTTTGTCAGCACAAGTGGCTAGAAGAGAGAATCTTTCCTTCGTGGCAAGGGCGCGTGTGAGCTAGCCGCTCGTCATCTCATCAATAAGGCCGACTGTTTCATGTGGGATTCCTTGAGGACTCTGGGGGCCACATCTTCCAGGCCAAGAGAATGTGATCCCTGTTTACTTGTGGGCCCAATAAGGTGGGCCCTACTGAATGGTTCCATATAAATGCAGCGTTTTATTTATACATATATAGTTCAAAATTTATAATGGGATTTTAGAGATAGAAATATTTGCAGAGACTATGATACATCATTAAGAGTTTAAGATTTTTCGAATAGTGTGTTATACTTTTTTTTATTACCATTAAGATTTTTTCATTAAAAGAAAGATTAGTAAGTATTTAATTTTAATCTTGATCATTAATTGTTTAAGAATACATCTTTACCATTGATTATTTCTTATTATTTTAAATAAAAAATTTGGCGCCTTTTAAGTAATTCAAACAAAACTTATGGATTATTTTGCAATTATGGTGAACTTAGAATGATAATTTTCAAACGTTTTTTTGAGACATATGGAATTAAGGTGTTTTTTAATCATTTTTGGTAGATGGGGTTTTCTTCACCGAGTTAAACACGTTTTTGATGAGAGAGTTGGTAGAGGATGGTTACTCCAGAGTGGAGGTGAGGATAACCCTTATTCGTACTTCGATTATTAGTAGGGAAATTCGCACTCAAAATATTCATAGTATAATCTTAGTATCTTACCTATTTATTTACTTATGTGAGTATTTTCTTATATCTTGATGGATTTGGATTGCGTAGTTTAAGTTTCTGTATAAAACTTGAAGGGCATTTCCGTTTCTAACCTTTGACTGCACCAATTTCTGTTTATCTTTTAACAAACTATTACCTCTATTAAGTTCTTTTATCTAATAGTATTGGTTCTACACTTTTCTTTCTCCATTTTGGCTGAAGAAATTATAAACCAGCTTTTAAATTGATTTTGTGAATTTAGATTGGCCTCATTACTGGGGTTTTCAATATACTTCTATAAATTTATAGCTCTGGGATAAAAATATAGCCTACATACAATTCATAACATTTCAAGAATTTATTAGATAAAATTTAGTGATTATATATTGATCTAAATTTGTTAAAAAAAAATTTGATAGCATTAGTTCTACACCTTACTTTCTCCAAAAAAATTTGGCTGAGAAAATATGAACTGTGCTTAAATTTTATATGGTGGAGTTAGGTTAGCCTCTTTACTGCTCACATATATACTAAATTTGGCCTCTTGGAACAAGATGAACTTCATGTATTTTTTTCTTTAGCTTACAACTTCTAATAATATAGTATTGTTTTTAAAAGCTATTATTCTAATTATATTACAATTAAGATTAGACTTTGTTGCAGTTTTTTTCAACTAATTGAATGATTTCCCAACAAATCTGTTTCTAATAACAAATTATAATATAATTAAATGAACCAAAAAACAGTAATTTAAATGCTTAAAGCCCGTTAATTGTTGATTCTAACAAAAAATAACATTTAAAATATTTTTAACTTGTTTATTAAATTATATATAAAAATAAAAAAGAATTTTAAATCATTTATTTATTTAATTAGTTGTTATTCTTACTTAAAAGCAAAAAAAATTTTGTATTTTAACTTCTGAGTGTAGAGGTTTATATTAGTTATCAGATAACTTTGGTTAGAGATGAATGAGATGTTATGATGTGATGTCAAGTGGAGATGAGTGATGTTAGGCTACTAATGTGCTAGCAACTTTTGTGCTAGAAATCTTGAGTTTGAAATGATACTTAGTATTATACCAAGTTACATAGGCTCATGTGGATTTTCATATTTGAGGTCTTTTTTTTTTCTTTTTTTTTTCGAATCTTTAGCAACAAAGACGATATGAAGTTTGAAGAGGAAATCTGCAAAATTATCACACCATTAAATCAGAATTTATTTTATGAAATGGTAGAGGTCATGTTCGGGTGATAAATTGAAAACAAACTCCTCATTTTTACTAATTATATGGCACATTTTTTTTACTCTTCCATTGAAGTAGGATGGTTTCTCTCTATTTAGGATCAGAATTAGGTACTAAGGCATGATTTCTTAATATCTATCTATTTTTATTCGTATTTTGTCTTCTGTGACATGGTTATTATGACATTAATATTTGTTAATGCTAAGTAATTTTATAGAATCTTTTTTACAGCATCATCACTTCTTATTTTTTAAGTCAACAAATTCTGATATTAAAATATTCATAAAATTAAAATAATTTTGAAATACATGTTCAATCTTGATTCATATATATTTAACAACATTTATTCAAAGTAGAATAAGGACTTGATTTTTTTACATCTTTTTTAAAGCACCCGACTTGGATTTGAAATGGTATTTTTTGCTTACCTACTGCAATTAAAAAGAAGTTAAAAAAAGAGGCAATACAAAAGATTTTTTTACATTTAAATAGATATTTTAATAGGGGTACGGGTGACGGACAATTACTGAAAATGGGTATGGGTGATTGGTATTTCTATTTGGTAATGGTTATGATAACCCTTCGATCACCCTTTCTTTGTAGTTATACTTTTATTTTTATGTTTTCTTTGTAGGTTCATATTCATCAATTATTCATCGATAAAGTACGAACCAATAAATTTGGTAGAATTTGTAAATTGTCAACTTTCAAAAGTCATGTAGTAGGTACATGTGATGGACATTAATCTGAATATGGGTACGGGTGATGGACAATTTCTGTATAGTTTAGTGTTTGATAACCCTTTGATCACCCTTTCTCTATAGTTATATTTTCTTTCATTTTTATGTTTTAGTATTTCCTTTGCAGTTCCATATTTATTGATTATCCATCATTAAAGTCTGAACCAGCAAGTTTGGTAAAAATTGTAAAATGTCACCTTTCAAAAGTTATGTTGTAGATACTAGTGATACAGGTATGGGTGATGGACATTTAATGGTATGGGTATGGGTGATAGATATTTTTGCTAGTAATGACTTTGATAACCCTTCTATCACCATCTCTATAGTTTTTTTTTTATATATTTTTGTGTCTCCTTTGGAGGTTCATATTCATCGATTATCCATCGATAAAGTCCAAACTAGTAAGTTTGACAGAATTTGTAAATGTCAACTTTCAAAAGTCATGTTGTAGGTACAGGTGATGGACATTTCTATTTGATAATGACTTTGATAGAACTTTGATCACCCTTTCTCTGTATTATATTTTCTTTCATATTTATATATTTGAGTTTCCTTTGCAGGTTCATATTCATTGATTATTCATATATAAAGTACGAAAGTTTGGTAGAATGTGTAAAATGTCAACTTTCAAAAGCCATGTTTTAGGTACGGGTAATGGACATTAAGCTGAGTATGGATACGGGTAATGGATATTTCCATTTGGTAATGGCTTTGATAACCCTTCGATCACCATTTTTCTATAGTTATTTTTTTTCATTTTTATGTTATTGTGTTTCCTTTGAAGTTCCATCCTATATGATTGTGGTGATGTGAATAAAGATGCCACCTTTAAGAATGCACTCAAAAAGGGGTGAGTATTTTATAAAAAATGAGTGTTCATTTAACAACACTCTAATTAAAATTATATTTCTCTATTTTTTAATCCTATGAAATAGGCATGAAATTAAATATTTAAAGGTAATTATATAGTAACATAAAATAGTTGTTTGTTTGTTTTATATATTGTGGGTGTCACTTGGACTCAATACTAAGGTAATTCAAAAGAATATAAATAGTTGAATTTAATTTTATTTTGTGTCTAAAAATGGGTAGAAGTTGGAAACGAGAATAAAAACATATTTGTACCAATGAGAAAATTGGTTAATTTAAATGGATGAGAAGAAGAGTGGAGTGTTGCACAAATAAATAATTGCAAGGTTACTTTTGGATTTGGAAGGAAATATTCCCAAGTTAAAAGGAAAAAAGTGAAAAGAACAAAGTATTACATATGCACAGATTGTAATTAGATGTAATGATAGGGATAATAAATGTGGGAAATTATTTTTTTTTAATTTTCTTTTAGACGAATTTTAATATAAGTCTACTCTGGAATGCAGATGGCATATTTCTATGGCGGTGGGAAACGACACAGTGTGGTGGGAAGCCAAATTTGGCATACTGGAGATCCTCTTTAATTTTATATTATTTGATATGAAAATATAATTTGAAGAGAGATACTGAATTACATTCATCTAATAAATTTGGGGTTACTATGCTTCGGGTATACCACTATACTTAGAGTTAATAGGATGTTTTTTAGGATTTAATTATTTTTATTTTTTAATTTCTTAATTATTTTATTTGATCTAAAAATGATTATAGAATAGTTTTTTTAATATAATAATTTATATTAATTAGCCGTGCCAGTAATCCAATATTCATCGATTATCCATCGATAAAGTCGGAACTAGTAAGTTTGGCAGAATTTTTAAAATGCCTACTTTCAAAAGCCATGTTGTGAGTACGGGTGATGGATATTTTAATTTGTTAATGACTTTGGTAATCCTTTGATCACCCTTTCTCTGTAATTATATTTTCTTTTATTTTTATGTTTTTGTGTTTTCTCTGCAGGTTCATATTCATAGATAAAGTACGAACTAGTAAGTTTGATAGAATTTTAAAATGACAACTTTCAAAATCCATGTTGTAGGTATGAGTAATTGACATTAAGTTGAGTATGGATACGGGTGATGGATATTTCTATTTGGTAATGGCTTTGATAACCCTTCGATCACCCTTTTTCTATAGTTATATATATATATATATTTATATTTTTATATTTTTGTGTTTCCTTTGTAGTTCCCTTCTATTTTATTGTGTTGATGTGGATAAAGATGTGATCTTGAAGAATGTATTCAATAAGGATTGTGTATTTTATAAAAAGGAGTGTTAATTTAACAATATTTTAATTAAAATTGATATTTCTCTATTTTTTAATCCAATGAAATAGACATGAAATTAAATATTAAAGGTAATTATATAGTAACATAAAATATTTGGATGTTTGTTTTATATTTTGTGGGTGACACTTAGACTCATTACTAATGTAATTCAAAGAATACAAATAGTTGAATTTAATTTTATTTTTTATCTCTAAAAATTTGAAGAAGGGCGAAATGAGAACACAAACATATTTGTAACAACGAGGAAATTGGTAAATTTAAATGGATGAGGAGAGGAGTGGAGTGTTGCACTAATAAATAATTTGCAAGGGTACCTTTAGATTTGGAAGGAAAATATCCCAAGTGAAAAGGACAAAAATGAAAAGAATAAAGTATTACATATGCACAGATTGTATAAAGATGTAATGATTGCGGTAATTTGGGAAATTGTTAGTTTTTTTAAATTCCTTTTAGACGAATTTTAATATAAGTCCACTTTGAAATACAGATGACACATTTCTACGGCTATGGGTAACGACGCAGGGTGGTGGGAAGCCAAATTTGAAAGACTTGAGAATATCCTCTTCAATTTTATATTATTTTATATATAAATATAATTTAAGAGAGATACGGGATTACATTAATCTTATAAATTTGGGGTTACTATGCTCCGGGTATAGCAGTGCATCTAAAGTTAATAGGATATTTTTTTTATGATATAATTATATTTTTTAATTTCTTAATTATTTTGTTTGATCTGAATGCTATTATAGAATAGTTTTTTTTAATCTAATAATTTATATAATTAGCTGTACCAGTAACCAAATATTCATCGATAAAGTCCAAACTAGTAAGTTTGGCAGAATTTGTAAAAAACTTTCAAAAGCAATATTGTAGGTACGGGTGATGGACATTTATATTTGGTAATAACTTTGATAACCCTTTAATCACCCTTTCTCTGTAATTATATTTTCTTTCATTTTTATGTTTTGTGTTTCCTTTGCATGTTTATTTTCATCGATTATTCATCGATAGAGTATGAACCAGTAAGTTTGGTAGAATTTGTAAAATGTTAACTTTTAAAAGCCATGTTGTAGGTACAAGTAATGGACATTAAGCTGAGTATGTATATGGGTGATGAAAATTTTATTTGTTAATGGCTTTGACAACCCTTCGATCACCCTTTTTCTATAGTTATTTTTGTTTTAATTTTTAAGTTTTTGTGTTACTTTGAAGTTCCCTCCTATTTTATTGTGGTGATGTGGATAAAGATGGGACCTTCAAGAATGCATTCAACAAATGGTGTGTATTTTATAAAAAGGAGTGTGCATTTAACAAAACTCAAATTAAAATTGATATTTCTCTATTATTTAATCCAATGAAATAGACATGAAATTAAATATTTAAAGGTAATTATATAGTAACATAAAATAATTTGATGTGTGCTTTATATATTGTTGGTGTCACTTGGACTCATTACTAAGGTAATTCAAATAATACAAATAGTTGAATTTAATTTTATTTTTTGTGTCTAATTAAAAATGGAAAGAAGTTGGAAATGAGAACACAAACATATTTGTACCATTGAAGAAATTGGTTAATTTAAATGGATGAGGAGAGGAGTGGAGTGTTGCACTATAAACAATATGCAAGGGTACTTTTACATTTTGAAGAAAATATCTCCAAGTGAAAAGGACAAAAGTAAAAAGAACAAATATTACTTATGCACATATTGTATGTAGAAGTAATGATGGGGGTAATAAATGTGAGAAATTATTTATTTTTTTTAATTTTATTTTAGATGAATTTTGAATATAAGTCCATTATGGAATGGAGATGGTACATTTCTATAGCGGTGGGAAACGTCGTAGTGTGGTGGGAAGCCAAGTTTAACAGACTAGAGATCCACTTCAGTTTTATATTATTTTATATTAAAATATAATATGATGAGAGATACTGGATTCAATAAATCTAATAAATTTGGGATTACTATGCTCCGAATATACCAGTGCACCTAGAGTTAATAAGATATTTTTTAGGATATAATTTTTTTTATTTTTTAATTTCTTAATTATTTTATTTGATCTGAAGACAATTATAGAATAATTTTTTATTTATTAATTCATATTAATTACCTATATCAGTAATCCAATATTCATCGATTATCCATCGATAAAGTCCGAACTAGTAAGTTTGGTAGAATTTTTAATATGTCAATTTAAAAAACCATGTTGTACGGGTGATGGATATTTCTATTTGGTAATGACTTTGATAACCCTTTCTCAGTAATTGTATTTTCTTTCATTTTTATATTTTTATGTTTCCTTTGCAGGTTCATATTCATCGATAAGGTACGAATCAATAAGTTTAATAGAATTTGTAATATGTTAACTTTCAATAGCCATGTTGTACATACGGGTAATGGATATTAAGCTGAGTATAGATACGGGTGATGTATATTTTCATTTGGTAATGGCTATGATAACCCTTCGATTACCCTTTTTCTATAGTTATATTTTTTTCACTTTTATGTTTTTGTGTTTTCCTTTGAAGTTCCCTCCTATTTGATTGTGGTGATGTGTATTAAGATGTGACTTTGAAGAATGCATTCAACAAGGGATGTGTATTTTATAAAAAGGAGTGTTCATTTAACAACACTCTAATTAAAATTTGTATTTCTCTATTTTTTTTAATCTAATGAAATAGACATGAAATTAAATATTTAAAGTTAATTATATAGTAACATAAAATATTTGGATGTTTGTTTTATATATTGTGGGTAAGAATACAAATAGTTGAATTTAATTTTATTTTTTGTGTCTAAAAATGGGAAGAAGTTGGAAATGAGAACACAAACATATTTGTACCAACGAGAAAATTGGTTAATTTAAATAAATGAGGAAAAGAGTGGAGTGTTGCACTAATAAACAATATGGAAGGGTACTTTTGGATTTGTAAGGAAATATTTCCAAGTGAAAAGGACAAAAGTGAAAAGAACAAAGTATTACATATGCACAGATTGAATGTAGATGTAATGATGGGTGTAATAAATGTGGAAAATTGTTAGTTTTTTTATAATTTCCTTTTAGACGAATTTTAATATAAGTGCACTCTGGAATGCCAATGGCATATTTCTATTGAGGTGGGAAATGACGCAGTGTGGTGGGAAGCCAAATTTGACAGACTAGAGATCTCTCCATTTCTACATCTTTCAACCATCAAATCCACTTGATTTCTGATTAGCCATAATATAGTGGGCATGACCAATTAAAGAAATTATCGAACCACAGGGAGGAAGGTACTAGAGTTTAAGCGATCTCGTATTTGTCATAGTTTTATAGAGATGATCAAGAAGGGAAGATAATCAAGAAATTACAATAAAATAAATGGATAGATAAATGGGAGATGGATGAATGAGCCAAGTAGATAGAGATGAGACTAGCAATACTTAAAGCATGGAAAATCTAGGTATCATGTATCAAATTCATATGTGTCATGGATTGAAGACTAAGAGCCAACACTAAGATCACCTAAACTCCCTCTCGGAATGAATAGGATATGGATATCAAATAGCTCAATGGATTGGTTCTCACTTAAACAATTCCAACTAGGTACTAAGCTTAAATGAGAGTCCCTTCACACAATTAATCAATCTCTCCATCAAACTAATCGAATGTCCTACCAAAGGGTTCTAAACTATGAAGGATTTCTCAATCTCTTCACAATTTATAATGCACATGAGGTGTTTGATGAAATGATTCACTCAATTATCCTAAGCATATCATTGATTTCTCAATCTAATCACATATTTAGAACAACTAAACACACAAATCATCAATACAAATCAAGCAATTAATAATCAATGATAGAAAATCATAGATCCAATCAACATATGAATTCAAATACACAAATCCCCAAAATTATCCAACACAATTCATATTGCTAATCTCACAAGGGAGATTAGCCTCTCATGGTCACAAGGAATCCAACATAGACATTAAAATCCTTACAAAACATGATAAACAATAGGTTTCAATACAAAGTGTAGATGAAAACTCCCTTGGATGTCTCCAATGGTGATCTTCTTCTTCCCCTTGCAATTCACCTCTCTTCCTTGCTTCTCTAGCTACTTGGATGAAGGATTTGATGGTTGGATAATGGTAGATCCAAAGGATGAAGAATGGATGAAGGTGAAGGTGAAAAATGGAGAAAAAGGTGTATGAGGTGTGTGTGGAAGAGTGGATTTCGGATCTGATCTCAAAATATTGAAGTGTTGGGTATTTATACCCCTTGGGAGGCTTCTAGAAGTATTCTGATGTGTTTCTGATGCTGCAGCAACACGACTCGTGTGCTGCAACACGACCACAGGGTGGCCGTATAGGCGTTTTTGATGTCAGAAAACGGCCAGGGCTTACAGGGCCGTGTTGCGTAACACGGGTCGTGTTGCGTAATACGGGCTGCGCAGTCTCACTGTTTCGTGCATAACTTCAACATCCGATCTCTGATTTGAGTAATTCTTGCCCTCATGTGATCCTCTTTTCTTTGGCTTTCTATCCATATAAAGATCTGACAAAACTTCCAATATTTGAGGGTGTAACAAGTCATGCAAAGTAGCACAACCGTGCTGAGTAGGAACAGCTTGCGCGACGTCACCATTTAAATCATAACTTTCTCGTTTCGGCTCCAATTGAAGTGTTTCTCATACCAAAATAATCCTCTTTTCTATGGATTTCCAACCATATATTACACTTTTAGTTTTGAGCTTCACAAGAGTACAGAAAAATTACACAAATTGGACGTGCATTTTTTCAGCATTTTGCTTGATTTGACTCATTCTCCCTCGTTTCAACTCCGAATTGAGATCCATTTTTTCCTACATCTTCCTTATCATATCTAGGATCCATTTTTACCTAAAAATAATAAGTTTAAGCTCATTCATTCCCCTAAAAATCATACGTTTAAGCTCATTCACACACATTTACATAAAAACACAAAATACAACCAAATAACACATAAATACGGATAACAATATACGAAAACACATATAAAAAGACACTAAAATCTAGGTGAAAATATCACTCATTACACCCCCAAACTTAAAGTGTTGTGCGTCCCCACACAATGAAAATGATAAACCAAGGAGAGTGATTTTCACCTAGTAAAAAAAACTAAACGAACACAAATAATAACACATCATTAGCAACAAGTATTACAAATTATGCTATGCTATCCTACAACATTAGATTTATGATATGAGAAATTAACAAGTTCAATCAAAAGAGAATAAGGTGCAATATAGTCCCTTTTAGTCTAAGCCTCACATAAGTTTATCAATTTCACTCAACACTCTTTGAAGTAGGGTTAATCAACATTCATCAACCGATTGGCTTGACTCGCTATAAGCTTGCTCGCAGACTACATTCACAACCCATCAAAGTTTCCATTAGTGATCAAAAAGGTCTTTTATTAAGGATGAAATGATAGGCTCTTTGGTAGGGTAGGAAGAATATAGGTAAGAGTGACTAATCAAGTGTAAGTAATCAAAGAGATGGCCAATTTCTCCAACTTCTCCACTTTTCTTTCTTCCTTTCTTGTCTTTAATGTTACAAGCACTAATCATCAACTTTCTCCTTTGGATTGAGCTTCTTATGATGCATGTTTCCTTCTTTAAACTTTTAAATACTTGAGCATATTGTTGTTGCTTTGCTCATTTTCTTGTTTTGAGGTTGCATGTTCATTCTTTCTTGAGCTCTTTTCATTCTTTTTCTCTCTTTCTTGTTTACCATTTCTTTTCCTTCTTTTACCATCTCATCAATCTTTTCTAGCTACCATCTCCTCAATCACCCACACAAAGATATATATAAAAGGCTTACATGGGTAATCATGGCTTGTAATGTGCTAAATTCACAAGAAATAGGTTTAAAGGCTCAAAATGGTTAACTAAGGATAATGTTCATGGTATGAAAAAAATTGGCAATGACTATAATAACAAGGATGGCCTTAGATCATTTCACTAATCTCCACAAATCGGGCTCGTTCCTATAGTCCTTGAGCAAGTTCTAGCTTATCAAACTCAATCGATCCACTCATGAAGGAAAAACCATGTATGCACGGTTGAGGCTCAAATGCTCACAAGCTTATGCATTGAACCTTAAGAAACTTATTACACCACATTCATCTCAAAATTGAACAAGTTAAATAAAACATGTCACAATTCGAAAGTGTAGAGATTCTTAATCATAACTTGTTATCACTTATTACCACAACATATCATCACTCATATTCAAAAATGACTCACAACCTCCCTAAACAAACCACCAAACATACCAAGACAAAAATAAGAAAACACACAAAACATAAAATAAAGACTCAACAAACAAGAAACAAAACAAAAACACATAACATGAAAAAAAAAATCACCATCATTAAACAATAAAGCACACATTCTATATCATCCATAACATTTAAGCTCACATTCATCCCAACCTTGATTGAAAAGAAAACCTCCCAAACATAACAAATGAAGTAGCATGCTAATCACATCAATTCACATCAAAATATGTCAAGCAACTAGAAGTGATAAGGTGTAGAGTACTCCCTCAATAGTCATTTGGTAAGGAAAGCATTAACTTCAAGCTCCATTTGTGCTTCCAATACCCTTCATTCATACTCAAAACTCATACAACACCATTAGTTTAACAATTTCATTAAAAATATGGATTCACATGCACTTCAACACAACCAATCATACCAAAATCAAAACAATACTCATGAGAAAATTTTTAAAATTAGCCCAAAAATACGAAAAGTATATGCCTTCAAAACAAAGTATGCCACACCACGCCATATCCCCCCAAACTTAAATTGAAACAAGAGTTTCAAGATAAGTTTGCAAAAAGTGGTGTGACTTACTTTCACACTTCAAATCAAGCACTTATCGTTTCTCCAGAACACATTCTCCTCATGAACACAATCAATCTACATGCCAAAAATGCAAACAAACAAATCCATCAACCTTATTGAAAGCATTAAATAAAGCAATAAAAGGTAATGATGGGTTGCCTCCCATCTAGCGCTAAGTTTAACGTCTTCAAGCCGGACGGGATATGGAGAACTCATCGGAATGGCCACGGATATCTTTCGTCCTTGCCATCGAATTTTAACCATTGTGCTTCTTCCTCTATTAGGCATTTGTGGCAAGTGACGACCTCAGTTGCATCCTTTGAGCATGGCTTTAAAAATTCGACTCTCTTGAGTTTACACTCCATTGCCCTCTCCATTCTTGAAAACCACTTATTCCTCCTTACCAAATAGACCCCCAACATCTCTTCAAGTTCTCTTTTGTTTCTAAGGATATGAGAAAAATCAATGGGTAAGACAAAGTCAATGTAAACAATATTATCAAATTCAAAGCAACTTAAAGAGTTTAAAGGTTTAGAAATGCTCATTTCACTCTTCAAGTCATCATCATTCGCTTCTTCACTTTGTTCCTTCTCTTCAACATCATGTGCTTCAACAGGCTCTTCGAATACCTCTTTTGATTCTACATCTCCCAAATTCTTTTCTTCCTCTAGCTCTTCTTCAACCTTACTTTCTTCTTCAAGGTCTTCAACTTGTTGAAAATTGGTCAAAGCACTTATAATTTGGCTCACTTGATGCTCTAAGGCATCAAACCTCTCTTCATCTCTTTTCTTGCTCTCCTCAAAACTAGCTTCATCTCTTTTCTCTCTCTCCTCAAGACTAGCTTCATCTCTTTTCTTGCTCTCCTCAAGGTTTGCTATCATCATTTCAATCAAGACGTCTACAGACGATTTTTCTTCTTCGACTTGTTGAAAGTCTCCTCCCTCTTGGTTGTCAAAATTCCATCCTTGCATTGGTGGATAATTCCCATGAAAACTTCCTTCATAGTTATGTTGAAAATTTCCTTGGAAATCATCCACTCCCATGAAAGAAACATCTCCTACTTGATGCGTAGGCATTCTCCACTCTTCTTGCTCCATAGGACTAGGAATCGACACACCTTGCATATTTTGAGCACCCCCAAACTTGAACTAGACAAGACTTGACCATAAGCACCTTGATTAATCATCCTTATTTGTCTTGTCACTTCCAAAGTAACTTGGGTATATAATTCAAGTAAGGCGTAGTTTTGGAACGGATGAGAAGTGTTGGTGTTGGAATTTGGTGGAGAATAAGTGTATGTTTGATACGGATGGAATGTATTTGCATTGTAAGCTTGTTGTCATTCTCCATTTCTTCCTTGATTGTAGTATTGAGAGCTATCTTGATTCATTTGGAAGTTGTACCCATAGTTGCTCTCATTCATGTAGCCTCTTGATTGTGGAGGTGGAACCCTATAACTTTGATCATCAAAGACATTTGTGAATTTGTTCCAACCATCCATTTGAATGCTCTTCTCAAGGCTTACTACAATTCTTCTTCCAACTTGCTATTTTTGGCTTTGATCCCCCTTCCTCTTCTCTCAAGGTAGTTTCACGTACCTATCAAAACGAAAAAGTGAGATAAAAAATTTTCCAAAACAAATAATAAAAAGCAATAAAAATATCTCTATTAATACCAATCGAAACACTCCTTCGTTAAACCACTAGCAACCGTTGCCTCCCCGGCAACGGCGCCATTTGATTAGTCATAGTTTAGTGGAGAATGACCAATTCAAGAAATTATCGAACCCAAGGGAGGTAGGCACTAGTGCTTAAGCGATCTCATGTTTGTTGTAATTTTATAGAGATGAATTATCAATAGGATTGGTTGCAAACAATTAAATGACAAGTGATCAAAGCAAGTAATGATCAATCAACAAGATGGATGGATGGAAAGTGGTTTACCAAATTGATTAAAAGTGAGATTAACAACAATTAAGAAGTGGAAATTCTAGGAATTATGTATCAAATTCATATGTATCATGGATTGAAGACTAAGGGCCAACACTAAGATCACCTAAACTCCCTCTCGAGATGGATAAGATATGGATATCAAATAGCTCAATGGATTGGTTCTCACTTAAACAATTCCAACTAGGTACTAAGCTTAAATGAGAGTCCCTTCACACAATTAATCAATCTCTCGATCAAACTAATCGAATGTCCTACCAAAGGGTTCTAAACTATGAAGGATTTCTCAATCTCTTCACAATTTATAATGCACATGAGGTGTTTGATGAAATGATTCACTCAATTATCCTAAGCATATCATTGATTTCTCAATCTAATCACATATTTAGAACAACTAAACACACAAATCATCAATACAAATCAAGCAATTAATAATCAATGATAGAAAATCATAGATCCAATCAACATATGAATTCAAATACACAAATCCCCAAAATTATCCAACACAATTCATATTGCTAATCTCACAAGGGAGATTAGCCTCTCATGGTCACAAGGAATCCAACATAGACATTAAAATCCTTACAAAACATGATAAACAATAGGTTTCAATACAAAGTGTAGATGAAAACTCCCTTGGATGTCTCCAATGGTGATCTTCTTCTTCCCCTTGCAATTCACCTCTCTTCCTTGCTTCTCTAGCTACTTGGATGAAGGATTTGATGGTTGGATAATGGTAGATCCAAAGGATGAAGAATGGATGAAGGTGAAGGTGAAAAATGGAGAAAAAGGTGTATGAGGTGTGTGTGGAAGAGTGGATTTCGGATCTGATCTCAAAATATTGAAGTGTTGGGTATTTATACCCCTTGGGAGGCTTCTAGAAGTATTCTGATGTGTTTCTGATGCTGCAGCAACACGACTCGTGTGCTGCAACACGACCACAGGGTGGCCGTATAGGCGTTTTTGATGTCAGAAAACGGCCAGGGCTTACAGGGCCGTGTTGCGTAACACGGGTCGTGTTGCGTAATACGGGCTGCGCAGTCTCACTGTTTCGTGCATAACTTCAACATCCGATCTCTGATTTGAGTAATTCTTGCCCTCATGTGATCCTCTTTTCTTTGGCTTTCTATCCATATAAAGATCTGACAAAACTTCCAATATTTGAGGGTGTAACAAGTCATGCAAAGTAGCACAACCGTGCTGAGTAGGAATAGCTTGCGCGACGTCACCATTTTAATCATAACTTTCTCGTTTCGGCTCCAATTGAAGTGTTTCTCATATCAAAATAATCCTATTTTCTATGGCTTTCCAACCATATATTACACTTCTAGTTTTGAGCTCCATAAGATTACATAAAAATTACACAATTTGGACGTGTGTTTTTTCAGCATTTTGCTTGATTTGACTCATTCTCCCTCGTTTCAACTCCGAATTGAGATCCGCTTTTTCCTACATCTTCCTTATCACGTCTAGGATCCATTTTTACCTAAAAATCATACGTTTAAGCTCATTCATACATATTTACATAAAAACACAAAACACAACCAAATAACACATAAATACGGATAACAATATACGAAAACACATATAAAAAGACACTAAAATCTAGGTGAAAATATCACTCATTAATTTCCTTACATCCTTCCATAATTCCATTATATTTCACCAATCTAAGATGGAGATTTCATGAAGTGAAGACTGTAGCATGATAGAGGAAGAGAAGGTCCACCATCAGAGGGAAGCCAATCAACCTTTATTTTATTATTATTTTCTTCTTATTATGGCTCATGTGGAATAAGTTTTGTTTTATAATGAATTCATAATGTTGTAATAGGCTACCTCTTGTGAGGCTAACAATATTATTTTTATTAGATTTTAGGTATTGCACCCTAAGTGTTTGATGAATTGATTGAATTGAATTACTTTCTATTGTGAATGCATATTCTCATTTATGTAATAACCTGTGTGGTCAATTGATCATAGCATGTTAATTGGAGTGTAAACTTGATTATATTTTGTGTTTGATTAATTGAATAATTTGATAGCATGAGATTCTCTATTATAAGTGTGACTTGAGATTGTAAAGTCTAGTGCATTCTTAGAACCACACAACTGGACATGAGACAGAGTTGCCTTTAAAATGAAACTTAGACCTTGTGATAAGATTTCATTATAGGACCTTAGTACCTTATAAGGGAATGGGAAGTATAGTGAACTCTAAAATGAGCTATTTTTTGGGGTTACTTAGGTGCTAAGTGATGAGTCATATTTTCACCTAGATTTTAGTATCTTTTTATGTGTGTTTTCGTATTATTTTATCCGTATTTTGTGTATATTTTGGTGGTATCTTGTGTTTTTATGTAAATATGTGGAAATGAACTTAAAATTATGATTTTCATGTAAAAATGGATTCTAGACTTGAAAAGAAAGACGTATGAAAAAAATGGAGCTCAATTCGGAGTCCAAACGAGGAAGTTATGATTAAAATGGTGTGCCACATTGCATGACTTGTTACATTTTCAAATATTGGACTTTTTGTCAGCTCTTTATATGTATAGAAAGTCAGGGAAGAGAGGGTTGCATGAGCACAAGAATCAGTCGAATCGAATTTCAGATATGGAAGTTATGCACGAAACGGTGAGACTGCGCTGCACCTGCTCGACCCGAGTACCGAGCTCGACCCGTGTTTGATCAAAAGTCAGTTTTTGGATCTGTACATTGTAGGCAAGGAAAATATGTGACAAATTAATGCAATAATTATCAATTAATTAATTATATATTAAGGAATTTAAATAAATAAATTTCTAAAATAAATTAGTGAATAATTGATAATTAGGACAGATCCAGTCAAATATGCCCAAGCCCGCAGAATCAGGTCAAATCTGGATCAACCAATCAAATTCCAAGGATGGAAATGCCAAAGCCCACAGAATTAGGTCAAATCATCTCTGGACCAATCAAATTGTGAGTTATTTAAGGGGCTTCATCACCCTTCACCTATATAAGGAGCCCTCCTCTATTCACCCCAGACACACTAAAACATCTAAAGACGCAGACGCTTCTGAATAGATCAAGAATACGAACAGTGCTCCCTTGAGATCTTCAAGCATCTTCAAGCAAAGAACGGCCTCCGATCCGAGATCAAGGTGCCAAGCCCCTGATCCGGCGTTCTTCCAGCCAACCGCCTCCGATCAGAGATTAAGGTATTAAGCCCCTCTGATCTGGCATTCTTCCAGTCAACTACCTATGATCAGAGTTCAAGGTGTCAAGCCCCTCTGATCCAGTGTTCTTCCAGTCAACCGCCTCCAATCAGAGATTAAGGTGCAAAGCCCTTCCGATCCGGCGTTCTTCAAGATAATAACCCCGATCCAGCATTGGTCAGAAACAACACTCGACCTGAGATCAAGGTGCTAAGCCCCTCAAATTTGACGTTTCTTCCAGTCAGAGTCATCTAGCTGTCTTTGTTAAGTCAATGGTGTTCTACGAAACTGAACGACGTTCTTTATAAGAAGTCTTCAAGTCAACATTCAATCTGAACAAAGGTTCGACGCCTCTGGATCAACATCAAGACTACATATCCGAGCTCGGACAAGCTTCATCCAAAGATCTGGCTTAACACACACGCTGTCAACACATTCAGTGCAGTCAACATACACTCTACTCAAAGTCAAGTCAAGCCAAATTGGTTCGAGAGAAGAACCAGAGGAATGATTGAGATTGTACCCGTTTACATATCTTATGAATTAAATCCATCTGAAATTATCCTTGTACTCAATTTGTATTTATTTCATCATAAATATATAATTTTGTTGTTATAAATTTTGGCACGCCCGGTGGGACAGTCTCTACCTCTCATCTCTTCTCTCAACAAGGCAAGATACAAAGTATGACTCCTCTTAGGATCGCGATAAAAAGGTCATCTACCTCAAAGCCTTTAGAGCTACAAGCTGTGAAGACCCAAGTTATACTCCGCTAAAGATTGCAATACGAAGGACTACTGCATCAAAGCCTCCAGAGTTGCAAACTGAAAAAGTTGAAGTCGTTACAAGAAGTATGTCTGAAGGCTCCTCAAAGACAAATCGTATGGTGGGGATTACTCTCAATAAGCCATTGCACAGAGACAAGAGTGGTGAAAATGTTTTTGCTTGCTTAAATCCTCGTTCAACAATAAGATCGCCATTTACTTTAGCTGTAGCTGCAGTGATGACAACAAATGCTATGACCATTGAGGAACAACTCGCAAGTATGATGAGAGGTATTGAAGGACTCAATAAGCATATGGAAGCTCAAGAGATAAGATCTCCGTACTTATGAAGAAAATAGATAGTGCGGAGACAAGCCATGCAAATAAGAAACAAGTTGAGGATGAGCATGAGGAGGAGGACTCCACGAAACAACATCCATCTGAAATAAATCAAGGTGAAGAAGATATACAAGTTTCAGCTGGCAAGATGCTTCCTATCAACCAACTGAAAAATATCGTGATAGAGACGATAAAAGACAGGTTTGAAGGGAGTTCTAAATATTTTGTTGCTTACAAAAAGCCACAAACAAAGAGAATTGACAACTTGAAGATGCCAGCTGACTACCAACCTCCAAGGTTCCAACAATTTGATTGAAAAGGCATCCCAAGATAGCATGTGGCACACTTCGTAAAGACATGCAATGATGTTGGGACCTCCGGAGATAACATGGTGAATCAATTTTTTCGATCTCTAAAAGGAAATGTCTTTGATTGGTACATAAACTTGGAATCCGACTCATTGACAGTTGGGGGAAAAAAAGAATTCCTCAACCGTTTCTATAGCACGCGAAGAACTATTAGCATGATGGAGCTAACAAATACTCGACAAAGTGATGAAGAATATGTCCTCGATTACATCAACAGATGGAGAAACCTAAGCCTCAATTGCAAAGAAAAGCTGCTAGAAACTTTAGCTATAGAAATGTGCATTCAAGGGATGCAATGGAATCTTCGCTACATACTCCAAGGAATTCGGCCTAAAACTTTTGAAGAGTTGGCTACAAGAGCTCACGATATGGAGTTGAGCTTGACATCAAATGACATCGAATGGCCTTCTATTCAAGACTCTTATGAGTTTGAAGACATGCCTTCTGATGAGCTCGTGGAAGAGGAACTACAAACAAAGACTGTAGTTTTCATAAAGATTCATAGAAATGAAGTTGAAACAAGGGAAAACAACGCATCCCAAGATTAGGGGCAATGAACGCTTCACAAACTCAAATACAAAGCTTCTTGACATGAGCGAAAACTGTCTGCATTACGCTCCTTGATATGAACTAAAACTATCAGAAATCCCTTCAAGCAAAGCTCCTAGACATGAGTGAAAACTGTCTGCATTACGCTCCTTGATACGAGCTTAAACTATCTAAAATCTCCCATGTTAAAGCTCCTTGATATGAGCGAAAACTATCTACACATTATGCTCCTTGATACGAGCTTAAACTATATACATATTATGCTCCTTGATATTGTTGGCGTTTAGGATCTTTGGGTTAGCATGAGTCGTTATGGTTCCATGCAATTCTACAGCAGTAGAAGCAAAAGTGTAGAATCAAATTACCTTTCACCAAGGGTTGATGTAGAGTTTGATTCTCACCTGCAGCCTGCGGCAGTATCACAGTTTTCTCCATAACTCTCTCTTCTGATCTCCAATTGGAGTGATCTACGCGCTAAAATGTTCCTCTTTTCCATGGCTTTCCACAGTATATCACACGTCTAGATTGGAATTCTAAACGATTTTATAAAAATTAGTGAAGTTGACGGACAGAAACAGCAAACGACCTTCTGGTCTTCTGTTGTATTCCTAAGCCACGTCTCGATGTTGGTGTGGGCAACGATCTACGAGACGAACTCAATCTACAACCCTAAACTATCTTCCACGTATTTAGGCGTGTCTTTTAAGTTACTGGGCTGCTGAGATTTGCTATATATAGGCTACAACAGGGACCAGGAGGAGAAATTAGGGTTTGGGCCTCCCATTGGGTTTAAGCATCCAAGTTTAGCTCAAAACTTATACTTAAGTCCAATAATAATAAATCATTCCAATAAAGAAATATTATTGCACTGCCACCCTAATCCCAAATTACGTTTATGGGCTCTTTCTTATTATGAGCTCGTTAATCTCACCGTGTTTAAGATTCAATGTCCACTAATTAATTAAGTTACTAACAACTTCATTAATTAATATAATTACCAAGAGTAGTACCACTCAACCTTATTATCATGCCAGAATAAATCCACCTACAGGGTTTACATGATAATCCTTATGAGCTCCTCAAGGGGACATCATCAACCAATTCGTCAGGATACAGATTCCTTCTACAATCAACAACACACCATAGAGACATCATCATTTCCCAACTCACCGAGCATATTGATTTACCAATTAAATCTCACTCATCCATGAATAAAGAAATAAATACTGGCTTACGGGTCGATGTTATTGTATAGGGATTAAGAGTAAGAACATCCATAATAACATAGATCAATTTTTATTATATAGTCAGTATAAACCGAACGATCTCAACGGCGGTCCTGCTCAATACACTCAAAGTGCACTAGTGTAATTTTATAGTCAAGGCAGACTAATGTCAAATCACACCACAACCATATCGATAGATAGTCCCCATCTATCTCGATTGTGAACATTTGTTTATACTTTATAAGGAGCCGATAATATGATCTTTCGTGTGATGGCGCACACCACATTATCTACAATATAAAGTAAATGAACTTTTGCAACAACATTATTATTGCAAATGTTTGATCACATGATTCTCACTTCAAATATTATCATAAACATTGTTCATACCAAAAGCAAGACTTTTAGTATACAATCCAACAATCTCCCACTTATACTAAAAGACTATGTTGTCATACATCTGATTATCACTCCCACTACTTGACCATTAAAAGCTTTCGCCTAAAGGTACTTGTAAAAGGATTACTAGGTTATCATCCGATGCAATCTAGGCGACAACAACCTTCCCCTCAATCATACGATTTCTCGTATCAGGGAGTACTAGCTATCAATGTGTTTAATTTCCTTATGGACTCGTGATTTCTTCAAGTTTGTAACTGCACCATTATTATCACAATAAATTGTGATAACCTTGGCCAGACTCAGTATCACATCTAAGTCAATTACGAAGTTTCTAGAGCCATACAGATACTTTGGTTGCCACAAGGCTCCAATATCATTATTTTCCATGATGGAGTCCCAAATATATTTTTATATAACACTCCTCCATAGTATGGATCTACTTCCATTAAACACATAACCTTTGAGGTGGATTTACTGCCGTCCATATGATTTGAAAAATTCGAATCTAAGTAAGCGTCAAGAAGTAATGAATTATTCCGGTAAGCTTACATATAATTTTCAGTCCTCTTCAGGCACTTCAAATATGTCTTACCATAATTCAATATTCATGTTCCGGGTTACCTTGATACCCACTGACTATGCCATTGGCAATACAAATATCCAATCTCGTTCATAGCATTCCATAGATTAAGCTTCCTTATTGCCGAAGCATAGGGAACCACATTTATCTATTTTATCTTCTTTTGTATCTTAAGACATAAATCCTTAGATAAAATCACATGCTAAAACAAGTAAGGATTGTATCATTTATGAAGCTTGAGACAAGCATAATATCCTATCTTGTGATCTTTATCATGATCGCAAGGATGTCCTTCATTTCATACTGCTTTATTAATCATACCCATACGCCCGACGATACTCTTTCATTGTCTCTAATGAGCAAGATACCATCTACGTATATACAAGAAATACCACCATGTTTCCATCAATCTTTTCAATACACAAGATCTATCCAATATTAATTAAATCTATATGACTGGATTTCCTTATCAAAATGGATGTTCCATGATCTTGAAGCTTGCTTTAGTCCATCGATAGACACTTTTAAGCTTACACTAAAAATGCTCTTAGTTCTATGCAATGAATCACTCTGGTTGCTTCACATAGATGTTTTCCTCAAGACTTCCAATCAGGAAAGCTGTCTTGACATCTATTTGTTTTACTTCATAATTAATATGAGCAGCAACAGATAAAAGAATCCGAATCGACATAATATAATCGATTCTCTTTTAATTTTGTAGACCCACATCCAATGGCTTTTACAACATTTGATGATGCTACAAGCTCCCAGATTTAATTTCAGAAAATATTGCAACTTGCTAAAATACCGCATTTTGATCTTGAAGTGCTTCGTCGTGTCCATGGGTCGATTTCATGCTTACCAAGGACCAAGTCTCACGACTTTCCTAAAACACAAATCCATCGTGTTGTCAAACAACGCTCCCACTACGATAAGGCACTACATGCAATTGTGTATTAGATGTGACATGCGATGCAGTTTACTTGTGGTATATCCTCTTATAATATTGGTATTATAATTTATGTTTCCCTTCTCACACTTTTAGAACAACTTATATATGGATTTGTAATTTATTACATAGTCTCTTTCCAAAATCTAGTGTTCGTGTTAACAATCACTTTCTGATCTTTTTGGACTATTAAATAAACCACCCTTCATTTTTCTAGGATATCTCACTAACATCAATTCGACATGTTATTTATAGGGCTTACCCATAAAATTAATTTAGTAATTCCAAATAACTCATCATCCATCTAACCTTTTCCATAAGAGTCCTATTCCTTCTTTCCACAACACCATACAGCTAGGGTATGCCTGGTATAGACAACTTGGGATTCAATCCCAACCTCTGATTATCAGCTCCTAAACTATACTAAGAGGTACTCGCCACCACGATTTAAATCGTAATAACTTGATATATTTTCCATGACGCTTCACTGCATCAGTCATGTACTTCTTGAATTAATCATAGTACTTAGACTTACATGCATCAAATAAATATATCTTGTTCCTAGAATAATCATCGAATATTCATAAACACCTCTTGCAGGGATAATCTTAGGATTGTTTAAATCAGAATGAATCATTTCCAACATATCTTTTCATGGCTCTATACCCCCTTGCCTTGAAGAAAGCAATTAATCATCTTCACTTCCAAGTAAGACTCACTAGTTCGATAGTTTCCACTTCCAATAAACCTAACGATCCATCGGGTATCAATTTTCGAATCGTACTTAAGTAAAATGATATAGTCTTAGATGCCAAAAGTATATTTAGTTCATCTCCGAAGGTTCCTTTCTTTTATAAAGATTAGAAGATGCATTATTAATTACTATTTGTTGCATTCGTGAGATAAACATGATTTTAGAGTGTACAAATTGTCACTATCATACCATAACGGATTATAGCTCCATCCTTCATTATAATGACCATGTCATTTAAATAAAATAGAGTATTAATCTGTAAATGCATAGAAACCGAAATAAAATTTTTTCTATGAAAACGTACGTAAAGTTAATTTCTCTTAATCAAACGTTTATTCCTATCTTAAGATAAACAAACAACTCCCACTGCAACAGCCACTACTTTCGTAGTTTACCCATGTATTAAATTATCTTATTATCACTATGTTTAAAACATTTAATGATTCTGGTAATTACACACAACGTGTTAGTAAACCCCATCATTAATCATGTTTCAACAACTAGTGAATAAAATACTATTCTTGTTCACCTCTTGATGAAATTGGTTTACCTTTGCCACACGTTTTTTCAGAAGTTTCCCACCATATACAACTTATTGTAATTCAGGTGAAACTTGCTCAAAACATTTAGGCAAACTATGAAAAATAAATTGAGCTGGGTTTCCCCTTCAATTTCTATTTCAAATATTTCCAATTCATTTATCAAGTTAATCATGACCTCTTGCCTTTCTAACTTACTCAAGTATCCAAAGAGTTGCATGAGACCATCATATTTCTATGAACTTCTCACCTCTTCACTAGAGACTTTAATTGGCACTAGAGAACATCCTTAGTGAGAACACAAATTTATTTTCCTAAGCAGTAATAATTAAAATCAATATTCTTTTCTAATCATTTATTATGGACCAGCAAGTATATTTTCCTTTAGTTGACAATAAGTGAAATAAATAATTCGAAAATTCAGAGAATCAAGTAAATAAATACGACGATCAAACTCTTCGAATTTAAATTTTATATTGATTCCCTCAATAAACAATATAAAATAAATTCACCGACATCTCAAGTACCGTGAATTTGCATGCCACGTTAGTGTGGACGTATACAAACCGAACATTCGCAAGAGAAGGTTTTATCCATTAATTCCATACGTCATAATTAACCTTATGACTCAATGATTAACAGTCAGTTGTCCTTCAGCCATGCAAGGGAGAATTCATATTAATTGCACCTAAGTGTATACCATTATTTAATATTAAGTACGTTACCCAAGTTTGTGTGTCTTATAGTTGGAGAAGTCCACACGCCCTCAAATAATTTCCTACAATCAACAATTATTAATTTATACCAGTGATCCGCAAATAAAACTCACCCATTGGGGAGGAAGGAACTATAGCCGACTCATAAGCTTACTTGCATCACATTACAAATAATAATTATTTCATGAAATTTATTCCAGTGATCCGCAAATAAAACTCATCCTTTGGGGAGGAAGGCACTAAAATCGACTCATAAGCTTACTTGCATCACTTAATAAATCAACAATGGAAGCCGCAGGATCATGACCAATCCCTCTTTCACTTAGTTATTTAACAGGAGGGTTTTTGCATGCATACAGTATAACATATATAATTATGCAAATAAATATGCTATTATTACGGCAAATAGGGCAGTAAATCAAATAACACATTTTAATTCCAAATATATATAACAATAATTGACAAAATAAAATAATTATAGCAATTATATATATAAGAAAATAAAATTACCCAATTATAAACCAACTAATTAGGTGACTTGCACAAGAAGTAGGTATATCTTGTGCCCAAGTAATCTCTATTCACGGTTATACAGCAAGAGAAAACCACTTATGTATAGCCACAACCCAATCTTGCCAAGTCATCACCTTCAAATGGTTTCACTGGGAACAGAACTTCATGCACCGGTGCCACTTCTGCCCAGCCTTAACCCACCGGAAGACTGGATGAACACCGGTCAGGAAACGTAATAGAATTCCAACTCCACTGCAACCAAAAAATTGCCCGCCGGAAAACATGCTGGAAAAACATGGCTTCCAGTGGTTCGACAGTCTGCCATATGCACCGGCAGCAGTCCAGCCTGGAGTGTCATCGCTTTCCATCGGAAGACATGATTAGCCAGATTAACAGCACCAACTATTGCACAGTCGAATCACCACTGGTGTCCTCTTCTAGCCTATGATTCCCGGCATGCCCAGCAAGTTTCTGCCGTGCAGTATTCCTTCCATCGATGGCCAGAATCATGTCACCGTATAGAGAATGGAGAGAGAGAATTGGATTCACCGTGTTTTTGGTGATCCTCAGAACCCATATATATAATGTGTGACTATATGTACAACAACTTCCCACAATTAGAGGGAACTAATCAATGCCTAATTACATGGAATAAATTATACTAATCAATGCCTAATTACATGAAAAAAGTTATTCTATCTATTTCCATTATTACCCCCCGTCAAGCTATGCGTGGGATGAATGTTTACGCATAGCTTGGACTGTAGAAAGTCAAACGCCGGTCGTGAAAGGCTCTTTGTAAAATGTCCGCCAGCTGAAGATGCGAGGTTATGAAACATGTGGCAAGTTTACCAGACGAAACTAGTTCTCTAACAAAGTGATAGTCCAAATCGATATGCTCAGCTCGTTTATGAGCTATAGGGTTCTGACTCAGAAAGATAGCACTCTTGTTATCACAAAGAACCTCTCTGGGAGAGCCGTGGACACACAGCGCAGCTCTCAAAGAAGGTTTGAAAGCCACATAATTTTAGTAGCAGTGTTGGCCATAGCACGATATTCAGACTCACAGCTGGAGCGAGCGACAGTCGATTGCTTTTTGGCACTCCAATAGTCAAGATTTCCCCCAACAAAAATTGAGTAACCGTACATGGACCGCCGAGTGTCAATGCAACGAGCCCAGTCAGCGTCAGAGTAGCCGACTGCGGAGAAATCTAAACGCCGAGTAAAGGTTAGGCCAAAATGAACTGTCCCCTTAACGTAACAAAGAATACGTTTTAGGGATTCAAAATGACTTACAGTGGGAGATTAAAGAAACTGGCTCACAAGATTTATAGCGTAAGAAAGATCTGGTCGAGTAATGCTCAGGTACTTAAGAGCATCGACTAGTGAGCGAAATAGTGTGGGATCATAAAACGGAGAGCCATTGCGCACAAGAATTTCCCCTGCAGATAGAGGTGTGCCGACTGGCTTGGAATCCAACAGCCCAACACGTTGAAGTATGTCATGAGCATATTTTGACTGACTAACAAAAATTCCAGCAGAAGTGTATGTAACCTCCAGGCCAAGAAAATAACTAAATCGACCAATATCCGTGATGGCAAATTCCTTGCTAGTTCGAGCAATAAATTCCTCCACCATCGGAATGTCATCACCTGTAACAATAATATCATCCACATACAGTAATAAAAGTATAGTAGATTTTCCCTTATGGAAGTAAAACAATGAAGTGTCGGCACGGCTCTAGGAAAAACCCAGATTAAAGAGATAACGGTTGAATCTCTGAAACCAAGCAAGTGGTGCCTGACGAAGACCATATAGAGCTTTCTTGAGGCGGCAGACGTGTAATGGAAAATGAGGATCAATAAAACTGGGAGGCTGGGCCATGAAGACCGGCTTATCAAAAACACCATTAAGAAAAGCATTCTTGACATCAAGTTGATGGAGCGACCACCCACAATGAACGGCAAGAGCTAGAATTACTCTGACAGTAGCAGCTCTCACAACTGGACTGAAGGTATGGTGGAAATCTGCACCAGGAACCTGAGTGAACCCCTGGGCTACCAGACGAGCTTTGTGGCGTTGAATAGACCCATCAGCACAAAACTTGGTCCTGAAGACCCATTTTGATCCAACAATGTTAGCATCAGCAGGACGGGGAACAAGATCCCACGTGTCATTGTTTCGAAGAGCATCTATTTCTTCTTACATTGCCGACAACCAAACGGGAGATTTAGAGGCCGATTTGAATCACCGAGGTGCCGAACATGTGGTCAGAGCGGACAGCAAGGCAGTAGTAGACAAGTCAACCGGATAGCGAGGCTTGAAGATACCTGTCTTTGACTGAGTAACCATAGGGTGTGAAGCAGACACAGGTAGTGCGGGCAAAGTAGGTAGGTCCGCAGTAGGAACATTCTCAGTAGGTACGGGATTTGTCATAGGTGTTTCGACAGGAGGGGACATCCAACAGATTCAGAGGGAAACTCGATGAAACCGGAGGTGCAAGCGCTGAAGGAGCGGTTTGAACAGGAGAACCTTAAAAAAAACCAATAATTTCTAGATTTCCCAGAGAGGAGGTGGATGACTTGTGATGAAAGGGAAACAGAGATTCATCAAAGTCTTGTGCGACCAACTCTCTGCCATTGGGAAACCGGTTGACTCCTCTGACAAATCCCACTGGTTCTTGCGCGGATTAGGGCTGCCGTTTGCCTCTTTTGCGGACACCCGTCTTGCCCTCAGCCCGGTGCCTGGCTTTCGTGATCTATTTCACCAGGCCAAGCTGTTTGAATCCATAATTCGTGTGATGGAGGGTGCTTCTCATCCTGTCGCTGCCTTCGCCGCTAATCAGGGCTGCGTACAGCAGCAACAGCAAAGTGGCCGCTCTCCTGGCGGCAGTCTTCAAGCAGCTGGCGCCCGGCAGTAGGGCCATTTCGACAATGGGCAGCATGGCCGCTTCGACAGCAGAGCAGGCAGTCGTGTTTCTTTCTTGGGTGGCCATCGGTCGAGTGCAGGCCGTGGTCGCGGCAGGCACCCGTACACTCCTCGTTGCCAAATTTGCCGTGGAGAACACTATGCCGATAAATGTCCTCTGTTTCTTCAGGCACGGCACAATGCTCATGCTGCTCATCTGGCGGATGCTTTCAATGCCTCATGTTGTATCAGTCCTTTTCCGTTTGATTAGTTTCTTGACTCTGGGGCATCTGCTCATATGACGAATCACCAGTCCTCACTTGAATCCTCCACTCCATATTCCGGTAATGGTTCTGTTATTGTTGGAAATGGCTCTTCATTACCTATTTCACATATTGGCTTGGACAGTTTAACTCATGATATTAAATTATTGGATGTACTTGTGGTTCCACATATCACTAAAAACCTATTATCCATCAGCAAATTGCCAACCGATTATCCTGTTGATGTTGTCTTTTCTAATGACTTCTTTGAAATACAGAACCGTCAAACAAAGAAGGTTCTAGCTCAGGGCAGATGTGAAAATTGTTTATACTTGCTTGATCGTAGAGTCCCAGCCTTGGTGGCAGCTTTTCGTCATAATTCCCTGTTAGCTAGTTTTTCTTTGTGGCGTTTACGCCTAGGGCATGTCCCGTTTGATGTTATTTAACTTTTACATAAATTGGGACACTTATCTGTTTCGTCTTTATTACCGGATCCTACTATTTGTTCCTCTTGCCAGCTGGCAAAGAGCAAATGTTTGCCTTTTTCTTTGAGTGAAAAACGTGCATCTAGTGTTCTTGAACTAATTCATTGTGACTTATGGGGTCCTGCACCGATCACTACGTCGGATGGGTTTAAATATTATGTGATCTTTGTTGATGATTTTTTGAGGTTTACTTGGATCTATCCTCTGCGATCTAAATTTGATTTCTTTGTCACCTTGGTGAGCTTTCACAAGTTTGTCTGCAATCAATTTTCAAGCACAGTCAAAGTCTTTCAGAGTGATGGAGGGACTGAGTTTGTCAATAATCAAGTCCGAAATTTCATGTTCACACATGCCATTCATCATTGTCTGTCTTATCCATACACCCCTCAGCAGAATGCAGAGCGTAAGCATCGCCACATCTCTAAAATGGGCTTATCGATGATGTTTCATTTGCACACTCCGGGTTCCTTTTGGTTTGATGCTTTTTGTACTGTCGTATATCTCATTAACAGACTTCCATCATCCATTCTCCAAAATAAGTCGCCTTTTAAGGTCTTGTTTGGCTCCACTCCTAATTATGCTCTCTTTCGGCCCTTTGGATATCGTGTTTTTCTGTATTTACGTGACTATGCAACTAACAAACTCTCACCTCGAAGCAAACCATGTGTATTCTTGGGGTACAACAGTTCTTATAAGGGTTTCAGGTGCTTGAATGTGGAATCATCTCGCATTTACATTACCAGACATGCTTAGTTTGATGAATCTCTGTTTCCCTTTCATCACAAGTCATCCACCTCCTCTCCAGGAAATCTAGAAATTATTGGTTTTCTTGATGGTTCTCCTGTTCAGACCTCTCCATCCGCTCCTTCGGCACCTGCACCTCCGGTTTCACCGAGTTCTTCATCTATGCTTCTCAACAATGATGAAGATCTTTCCTCTGAATCTATTGGATGTGCCCCCCTGTCGAAACACCTATGACAGATCCCGTACCTACTGAGAATGTTCCTACTGCGGACCTACCTACTTTACCCGCACCTCTTGTGTCTGCTTCACACCCTATGGTTACTCGGTCAAAGACAGGTATCTTCAAGCTTCGCTATCCGGTTGACTTGTCTACTACTGCCTTGCTGTCCGCTCTGACCACATGTTCGGAACCTCGGGGATTCAAATCGGCCTCTAAATCTCCCGTTTGGTTGTCAACAATGCAAGAAGAAATAGATGCTCTTCGAAATAATGACACGTGGGATCTTATTCCCCGTCCTACTGATGCTAACATTGTTAGATCAAAATGGGTCTTCAGGACCAAGTTTCATGCTGATGGGTCTATTGAACGCCACAAAGCTCGTCTGGTAGCCCAGGGGTTCACTCAGGTTCCTGGTGTAGATTTCCACCATACCTTCAGTCCAGTTGTGAGAGCTGCTACTGTCAGAGTAATTTTGGCTCTTGCCGTTCATCGTGGGTGGTCGCTCCATCAACTTGATGTCAAGAATGCTTTTCTTAATGGTGTTCTTGATAAGCCGGTCTTCATGGTCCAGCCTCCCGGTTTCATTGATCCTCATTTCCCATCACACGTCTACCGCCTCAAGAAAGCTCTATACGGTCTTCGTCAGGCACCACTTGCTTGGTTTCCGAGATTCAGCCGTTATCTCTTTAATTTGGGTTTTTCCTAGAGCCGTGCCGACACTTCATTGTTTTACTTCCATAAGGGAAAATCTACTATACTTTTATTACTGTATATGGATGATATTATTGTTACAGGTGATGACACTCCGATGGTGGAGGAATTTATTGCTCGAACTAGCAAGGAATTTGCCATCACGGATCTTGGTCGACTTAGCTATTTTCTTGGCCTGGAGGTTACTTACACTTCTGCTGGAATTTTTGTTGGTCAGTTAAAATATGCTCATGACATACTTCAACGTGCTGGGCTGTTGGATTCCAAGCCAGTCGGCACACCTCTATCTGCAGAGGAAGTTCTTGTGCGCGATGGCTCTCCGTTTCATGATCCCATGCTGTTTCGCTCACTAGTCGGTGCTCTGTAGTACCTGACCATTACTCGATCGGATCTTTCTTATGCTGTAAATCTTGTGAGCCAGTTTCTTCAGTCTTACATTAAGGGGACAGTTCATTTTGGCCTAACCTTTACTCGGAGTTTGGATTTCTCCGTAGTCGGCTACTCTGACGCTGACTGGGCTCGTTGCATTGACACTCGGTAGTCCATGTACGATTACTCAATTTTTGTTGGGGGAAATCTTGTCTCATGGAGCGCCAAAAAGTAACCGACTGTCACTCGCTCCAGCTGTGAGTCTGAATATCGTGCTATGGCCAACACTGCTGCTGAAATTGTGTGGCTTTCAAACCTTCTTCGGGAGCTGCGTTGTGTGTCCACCGCTCGCCCAGAGTTGCTTTGTGACAACATGAGTGCTATTTTTCTGAGTCAGAACCCTGTAGCTCATGAACGAGCTAAGCATATCGATTTGGACTATCACTTTGTCAGAGAACTGGTTTCGTCTGGTAAACTTGCCACACGTTTCAAACCCTCGCATCTTCAGCTGGCGGACATTTTTACAAAGAGCCTTTCACGACCGGCGTTTGACTTTCTATGGTCCAAGCTATGCGTAAACATTCATCCCACGCATAGCTTGACGGGGGGTAATAAGGGAAATAGATAGAATATCTTTTTCCATGTAATTAGGCATTGATTAGTATAATTTATTCCATGTAATTAGGCATTGATTAGTTCCCTCTAATTGTGGGAAGTTGTTGTACATACAGTCACACATTATATATACGGGTTCTGAGAATCACCAAAAACACGGTGAATCCAATTCTCTCTCTCCATTCTCTATATGGTAAGGGAAATAGATAGAATATCTTTTTCCCTTATTACATGTAAGCAATTACAGTGGATAAAATAGATTTTAGAATTCCCCACCTCATGTTTGCAGAAAATGAGATTAATGAAATGCATGCCCTTTGTTCTACTCCTCACAATTAACCTCACCTAATAATAAGCATAAAAATAAATAAATAATGAATAAACACGTGAATAATTTTTACATGCAATAGATGGTTTTGATAGTGTTTTGAATAAGAAGGGGGAACAAGTCCTACATAATATATCGAGAGTCCTATGAAATTTGGGTATGATACTAATAATATGAAAAGAGTTTAACGTTGGCATACTTGATGTGTTTAATGGTGTGTTGTGGAAATAAGTTCTACAGACACCCTAAAATGAGGGATGGTTCATCTTTTAATTTAAAAAACATGATTGTAAGAGTGAATTTCCTCAACAACATACTATTCATTATTCAACCCATAAGTTCTATTTATTCCTTCCATCTACGATATCAACTATGAAGGTCAGGAGTTCCTAAGATATTTGCTAACCTTTTTCCTTTTTGACAGTGGAAAGAGACTAATTAAACTTAAGAGATCGATATTAATGTGTATACGTGAAAAAAAAAATCTTGAAATATAAAAAAAATTGAAATTTTTGCTCTGATACAACTTGTTGGGTTTATCCGCCTAGGGAGCCGGGCCCACTCAATCCACTAGCATGGTATTGTCCGCTTTGGGCCGCCCACTGGCCCGCACGGTTTTACCACTCTGGGTATCACACCCAAAAGGCCTCATGCTAGGGAGAGTCCATCCCTCATTTATAAACCCCTCGCCATCCCCACTTCTAACCGATGTGGGACTTTGGTTGACACCCAACCAACATTTCCCCCTCAAACAAAGTCCCGCAGGTAGACCATCCAGTTTGAGGTCCGAACATCCCACCAACCCCGGGCTGGGCCGGTTAAGTCTGGGGCCTGGCTCTGATACCACTTGTTGGGTTTATCCGCCCAGTGAGCCGGGCCCACTCAATCCACTAGCATGATATTGTCCGCTTTGGGCCGTCCACTGGCCCGCACGGTTTTACCACTCTAGGCTTCACACCCAAAAGACCTCATGCTAGGGAGAGTCCATCCCTCATTTATAAACCCCTCGCCATCCCCACTTCTAACAGATGTGGGACTTTGGTTGACATCCAACCAACAGTTGGCATAACTCAATGACATAAGAATTTATAACGTACCGATGGTGGATCCAAACTCAGTCCGTGAAAACTATAGAGTGCGTCACTTCACTAGTTATCGAGTTTCATGTGAGTGGAATTTGCATGTATGAGAGAAGGTTAGGATGTGAAAGAGACGTTCTTACAATTTGTGGTTCTGAATAATAGATTTTTTCCTCACAAGAAGGAGAGTTAATGCATTGTGTATGAGTTATCATGTTGGAAAAGTATGGTCGACGCACAAAAATAAATAAGTAAATAAATATATAGGGTTGTATATTCTCTTATTTCTTTTATGGGTGGATTTGTTGAGAAGATCGTGGTTTGAATAAGGGAAGATAGGATATCAGAATTTAAATCCCTCTTCCCATATTGATTTCTAGCGGATAAATATGAAAATGAAACTAACGATAATAATATTTCAATAACAAACATACGCAAATATATCCACCACGTAATGTAAATCAAAATGCAAAGACAATAATAATATTAAAAATTAAAATAGAAGAGTGGCGGATGTCACATCACTCACCATTAAAAAAAGAATCGTCCTCGGAATTTAAAGTTCCACTCTCCCATTAAAAAATGAATCGTCCTCGGAATTTAAAGTTCTAACCTTGCTGGAAAAATTCTAGATATTTGGCTCGTACTTCGTCTTCACGCTCCCAAGTTGCTTCTTCGTCACTATGTCGACTTCAATGGACCTTGATCAAGGCAATTTCTTTGTT
The DNA here is from genome assembly GCA_023678885.1 of Pogostemon cablin. Taxonomy (NCBI): domain Eukaryota; kingdom Viridiplantae; phylum Streptophyta; class Magnoliopsida; order Lamiales; family Lamiaceae; genus Pogostemon; species Pogostemon cablin. The sequence goes on from CM042993.1 coordinate 14,460,250, forward strand.
CCTCAAACAAAGAATCTTTCTCGGGATAATATCAATTTTGGTCCTCTAGGATATGCAAAATCCAACTTTAGTCCTCAAGTTTGATAATTTCTCAAAAGTGGTCCTTTTTAGTCCGCTTTTGGTCCTTTTGGTTCACTTGTGACCTTTTTGGTCTATTTTTTGTCCTTTTTGGCCAATTCTAGAGGACCAAAAGTGGACAAAAAGGACCAAAAGTGGACCAAAAGGACCAAAAGCGGACAAAAAATGACCACTTTTGAAAACTTACCAAACTTGAGGACTAAAGTTGGATTTTGCATATCCTAGAGAACCAAAATTGATATTATCCCAATCTTTCTCTCCAATATCTCCACAGGGTTCTCCTCATAAGATGAATCTCGATTAACTTCCAACATTGAGTAATCCTCTACATGCCTCGGATCATGTAAATACTTCTGCAACATAGATACATGGTAAAAATTGTGTACTGTTGACACGGCCAATCTTACATAACTTATAATTCAAATACTATTTTAACATAAACACCATCATTACACAAACCTGCATATTATTTTTTTCTCACACATACACACACACACACATATATATATATATATATATATATATATATATATATATATATATATATATCTCGAACCACACAAACTTTTGACAATACTTAATATATTACATAAAAAAAATCAGCGAAAAAAAAAAGCCCACGGCCTAACTCAACAGGTCGTCATCTATGTTGGATATTTTATAATTTAAAATAATAGTTTTTATTATAATTATTATGATACTTATTATACGTTTTTAAAACCTCCAACGGTTATGTAACTGTCTCGTTTTATGACCCCCATTATTGCTATTAATTCTCATAAGTGTACATTTATCTTTTTTGGTGCATGAGAAGGCTATAAAAGTTTTATAACTCTCATATGATATGTAACACACTTTGATATATACTACACCATATACATACTTCCATACTACACAGTACACATATACTTTCACACTACAAAATATATTTTTCTATATACACAAATATATACTTTTGAGTATTGAGTATTTTGTGGTTTGGGGTTCTCATCGCTACACATGAGAGAACTATCGAGTTGTCGAATCTTGGGAGAAGAACGTGTAAATCAAGAATATTATACCAATGCAGTGGGGCGTTTATTCTCTAAAGATAGCGCTACAGCGTGTTTCGATCCAGGCTACTCTTAACCCTTATTTTATATTTAATTAAACGTTTGTTGTTGAATTTATTTTATCCTAAATTAATATCCCACTATGTGTTGATTGTTTGTATTTATTTAATATTTTTCCAATAATTTTAGAGAAGAAAACTGTTTATTAATTTAGGATAATTAATTTTGTTCTCTACAAGGATTTCTTAAACTCTTGAAAATATTTTGGTTTTTTGGATTGAGTTTGTTTTGTGATTCAAAATGGTTTAAATGATAAGTTTGGAAGTATTGGCAAGTCTATTGAGACTTATACTAGTGATAAAGATATTCTTTGTTATGATAGGATTTTGAGTGCTTTGTTAAATCTATGGAGTTGTGTCGTTCATTCGATGATTGTTATGATACCGGTGAAAAAGATTTCAAATGTGTTTTTATTGATGATTAGTTTGATTTTAAAATGGTTATCTAACATAGATTTTACGAGTGTAATTAGTATGATTAAACTACTATAATTTTAATTCCGTATCTTAAGTTGGGTGCTTATTGAATTTAGAATTTGTTATACTCGTTATCTCCTTAAATTAATTTTTAGTTGGTGTGGTTTGAGAGAATAGAGTTTGTTTAATGTCACACATTGTCCTAATGTGATAACCTTTTATTTTATGTGATTTTTGTCTAACTCAAGAAAAAGAGATATCGAATTTATTGAATTCTTTTTGTGGCTTATAATTGTGTTTGAAAGTAGTGGATATTTTAGTGTTTGTAAGAATAATGTTTTCACTCATGTTGGTAATTAACATTATACTTATTGATGATTTTTCAAAATATTGTTATGCTTATTTAGTTAATGCAATTTGGAGAATTATTTGATACAGTTAAAAAATATATGTAAAGTAATTGGGGAGTAATCATTTGCAAGGTGGTTTTGAATAAATTATATGTTTTGTTAATTCGTCGGCCGTTGGTCTTTTAAGACTCTTGTTGGACGGAAAAAAGATGAATAATTTGTTAACTCATGTTTAGTTGTGGCTACATGCTTATTTCATGAGTGATAGTCATTCCTGTGATAAATCGAATGTTAAATTTAATATTGAGTTTTTGAATGATTAAATTGATTTCATAGATGAAACGTATTGTCCTTAAATACAAGTTAAATTTATGTGGTGTTTTAGAAATTTTCTTTCCTTGTAAATTTATTGAGAGGTAAAAAAAAAAAATTGGAATGAATTTAGCATATTATGATACAACAATTATTTAAGAAGAAAAACATTTCTCCACATGGTGGTGAGTATATCCGGTTGGAAACATGGTATGGAAGATCATAATTCTTGGGGAGCTTATTCTATTTTGAAATGAATTTTATTGAAATTGAAAAGAGGGATATATATTGTTTGACTATGATCACTAGTCTTATTATACTTAATCTTTTATTATAAATATATGCTTTTTGTGTATAGTTATTAAATATAAAATGTATTAATTTCTAAAATAAATCTCATTTTAATGAAATGTTAGCACAATGATGGCATTATTAACTTCTCTATTTTTGCCAAATCAAAATGTGATTGTTTAAATAAATAAATTATTTTATGAATTAGACTGTGATCTAATGATATTGAATAATTTGAGTCTGTTTAATGTCATTTCTATATATATAAAATATGTTTTTGGTTGAATAACCCCTCTTTCCTTGAAATACATATTTGAGTATTACCTAGCATTTGATGTGTAACCAAACGTTGATTAACGTTAAAATTTAAGTGGATTTTAATTTTAAAAATTAATTATTCTTGTCTAGTTGTTAGAGATTTTGGAAAAAAAAGTTGGGATTGATTTTATTGACTCTTACTAATATGCCTTTTCAAATAAAAGAAAATCACAACTATTAAATGTTGGTTGCTATTACCTTTGTTTATAAATTAGATATACATCAAATGAGTTTAGAAACTTCTTTATTAAATGAAGATTTGGATTAGAAAATTTATATGGCTCAACCAGAAGGTTGGTTGTGGCCTGTGAGGAAAATAAAGTTTGTAAGCTTATTAAATCATTTTATAGATTGAAAAATGCTCCACTACATAGTATGGAAAGCTTGGTAATGGCATTATTTATTATTTTTTTGATATGTTTATATAAAAGTTGATAATAATTGTATTGTTTTTTGGACATGAAATATTTTGTAGTAGTATATTAATATTAATAGTGATATTAAAACATCATTGTCATCTCAGTTTGGCATAAAATATCTTGGTCCTTTAGATGTATTTTTGGGACTAAAATTATTAATGGTGATGGCTCTATGTCTTTGCTACAATCTAATTATACTTAAAATTTGATGGAAAAAAAAAAGTTGTTGGTTGACTAGTGTGTATTCTCATAGTCCGAATGAGAGACTATTTAAATATTTAAAAGGGACTTTGAATTATGTTTTTAATTGGGACTTTGAATTATGATTTAAATTTTACTTATTTTACTAATGTATTAAAAGATTTCAATTATACAAATTGGATTGATTAACAAAGTCCACTAGTGGGTGGCTATGAATTTACTATAGCAGGTGGAGCAGCCATAGAAGTCTGCTCAATGGAGGCGGAGTTAATTGCGTTAGATGACGCTTGTACGGAAATTGATTGGATAAAAAGTTTAGTAAATAATATCCCCTGCTACCTAAGCCAATATCCCTCCATATCTTCACTTTGGGATAGTCAAGTGACGATTGTTAGAGTTAAAAGCAAAAATCATAGTAAAAAAAATGAAGGCATCTAATTGTTAGACATAAATCAATTAGACACTTAATTTTTCACAGTGTCGTTTCTTTGGATTTTTTCTGGTCTGAAAATAATAGAGCGCTTACAGATAGACTGACGCGTCAGCAAGTTTTATATTATATAATCATCGAGGGGAATGGGATTGGAGCCTATTAATTAATTCACCATAGTGAAAACCCGTTTTCGGAGGTATGGCGATCCCATGAACGAAGTTCAACGGGTAAAAACAAAATTGTAAAGGGGTGACTTGGAAGAGCATACGTGATGAATATAATATTTTTGCGGAAATATTTTCGGGTCTCATTCCTATGGTGATAAGTGCTCTTCATGTGACGTTTGAGGTTGAGTCTATAACTCTTAATGAATCCAAAGGCATATTTTTTTTGCGGGGTGATTGGTCACAAATCTCCCTGGGAGGATTCACCTAAGTGAACATAGTGGTGGGGTCGCTACTGTGGGGGTGTGGTCTACTCCCTAAAAACATTCTTGATACAAGATTTCGTGTATGACCGTAAAGCACACCACTGATAGAACCACAATGTTTACTCATACCGTGTGTGGGATGAATTGCCATATTTTTCCAAGGACATATTTCAAGACATCCATGTCACTATGTACTTAATGTGGTTAATTCGTTTACACTAAGTGGAGGTTCAAACCGGAAGGTATCTACACCTATTACACGGTATTATATGCTCAATTTATTTTCTTATATATATTATTTTAAATTATGTGGGGGAATGTTGGATATTTTATAATTTAAAATAATAGTTTTTATTATAATTATTATAATACTTATTATACGTTTTTAAAACCTCCAACGGTTATGTAACCGTCTTGTTTTATTACCCCCATTATTGCTATTAATTCTCATAAGTGTTCATTTATCTTTGTTGGTGCATGAGAAGGCTTTAAAAGTTCTACAACTCTCATATGATATGTAACACACTATATACTATGCCATATACATACTTCCATACTACACAGTACACATATATATTTTCACACTACAAAATATATTTTTCTATATACACAAATATATACTTTTGAGCATTGAATATTTTATGGTTTGGGGTTTTCATCGCTGCACACGAGAGGACTATTGGGTTGTCGAATCTTGGGAGAAGAACGTGTAAATCAAGAATATTATACCAGTGCAATGGGGTGTTTCTTCTCTAAAGATAGCGCTACGGCGTGCTTTGACCCAGGCTACTCTTAACCCTTGTTTTATATTTAATCTTAACCCTTATTTTATATTTAATTAAACGTTTGTTGTTGAATTTATTTTATCCTAAATTAATATCCCACTATGCGTTGATTGTTTGTATTTATTTGATATTTTTCCAACAATCTATGTACCTCCACTTAAAACCCTGTAAGAGCTCAACAGCTTGTACAGTTATATCACAAAACTCAATTATCAACAGGCTCACCTACAATGCATAAACTAGTGAGATAAAATCTCAGTAAGTAGAAATCATGCATGACAGTACGTTAAAATGCATTTATTTTGCTATCGCATTTTTCCTAATCTTTCTAGTTGGTCTCTTTTATTGCGGGATTTCTACGACAAATTTATGATAAATGAGCTCATTGGACACACACAGTGTCTCATCGATAAATGGTGCAGAATGAGCGTATATATAGTGACCGCATACACCATTAATATCTTATTAATTTTATAAAAAATATTTTTCATGATTTTGCATGGTATGCTTGATGTCGTGCATCAAGAATAATTAAATATAATTCACAATTCAATTATAACATCACTATCAACATTTAATCCAAATAAAAAATAATTTAATTTCATTTCACATTGATTCATTTTCAGAATAACAACTTCACCTCGGATCACACAGATCCTTATAAACAACGATATCTTCTCAGATCACACAAATCTATATTCAACAGTTTTCGATCACACATATCTACATATTTAGACAACGATATTATCTCAAATCACAAATGCAACTTGTATCACTAATTTATCACAAATAATTTACAAAATAATATTTAGTTGTAGATGAATTTCTACTTATCTCTAATTTACATAAATTCACAAATTATATCACAAATAAATCACAAGTAATTCACAAAATAACATGTTTATGCGTTGTAGTTGGACTTCTACTTACCTCTAATCAATATATCCACAGCTTGTATCAAATTTAATCACAAATAATTCACAGATATTATGTTTATGCATTGTAGTTGAACTTCTACTTATCTGGACTCCTATAGTGATAATACTAATACCCTTGCAAAGAGGCGTTACTAGTTTCTTCTTTTCCCATTCCGACAATGCACTCTCTTCCCCCTCTCTTCTCTATCTCTCTCTCTCTCTCTCTCTTCTTTTTCTTGAACCTTTTTTTATTTTTTATTTTTTTATTTTTTATTGTTAATTTTGTTCTTAAAAATTAATCCCAAGAGAGGGTTGATCCCTTCTTTGATTTCCGGATCAAATTTTAGGAGTGGAAGTCCCTTCTTTGATCTCGTGTGCATACACCTGCGAAGAAGAATAAAAGTTTAAGAAATAATAATGAACTAACACAAAAATAGTCTTAAATAATCTAAAAATTAAAAGAAAAAAAACAATTATGCCGTCCCCGGCAACGGCGCCAAAAACTTGTTGCGTGTTTTCGAGTGCACACAAATAAATCCTCAAGTGTAGGGATATCGACTGTAGCAGCAGGCAACCAAGTTTTAATATCGAATCCTAAGGACGAGAAACTACTTATTTTCTAAAATTACTAAACTAAATAAGATATGTGAAAAATTCAATTGTTAGTTGATTTTTAAAACTAATTAATACTCGTAAAATTAAATAAGATCAATTAAATAAAATACGAAAATTCAAGAATGAGAAATAGTAGCTCTAGGGGTTCTGGATTAAGCTAATTAATTCAACACTTTGATGGTCGGGTTCAATTCCTATAGATACTTATGGAAGAGTCACTAAACTTTACTAATCCACTTATTTGGTCTAAGCAAATTAGTAATTTATCTGGTCCATCTCCTAGGACTCTAGGTTAATAATCTTATCTCCCAATCTAGGTACTTACTAAATTATTCTCTCCCTCGTCAGGTACTAGAACTAATACGTGTTCCCTTTTTAGGTACTATAATTTTATTACCTAATTTCCTGAATATTACTAATATGACAATTCATCAATATCAATAACACCCATCACAATTTCTATGTCTAATAAGCCAAATAATCAAGTCAATTACTTTAACTTATACAAAATAACCAAATAATTTAATAATGCACACAAGTTATAATTATCTCAAGTATTGGTCAATATCATGAAATAACCACAAACGTTACATAATTTAAATTAAATAGTCTCAATGAATATCATAGAAAAAGCAAATAAATATTTTATAAGTTTTGAACCATCATCAAGTATCAAATTAAAAACAACTTAATCTATCTAAGCCCTAGAACTACAAAAAGTGTTTACCCCATGGAGTTACAAGTAACTTCCATGGGTGTAAGAATAGTCTTACCACAATTCATATTAATTGGAATGAAATTAAGTTTGAAATTAAAAACCCTGGATCGAAGAATTGTGATTGCTCCTCTTCCCGTCTCTTTCAATTATATGATTCCCCTCCTTGAATCGAACACACCAGTGGATGAAATGGGTGGAATGGGTGAAGTGGTGTGAGTATGTGGGGTGATGGATAGTGTTCTGTTCTGTCGTGTGTTGTTCTATTCTGTATCCAATCCGTCCTCCTGCCTCTTGCTTACGGTTCCTTTTATACCACTATTGGGCAAGAGGATTAATTTCGTATGAAGCATGTGCTCGAGGCCGCCAGAGAGGCTTTATCAGTTGGGCTGACTTTGCTCGTGAAAGAATAAATGGTCCCATCACATCTGATCTTGCTATTTAATTCAAGGCACTCACGAATTGTGGCCCACCTTTGCCAATTTAATCCAATTCGACCACCCCACGAAACCAACTCACTAGTTAATTGATTCAATTAACAATGCATGGCCCTCTTAGCAAGTTTCACTGCATGAATTTTAAATCCACAAGTGACGTGGCATTTAGTGGTGGCTCCCTCCGTTTCAATACAAACTCATGACTATCAAGTAATAATCAAATGCTTCTTCCACTCCTCTTTATCATAATTCATTAATTTCATTCCAAAATAGGCCTTAATTCTGCAAAATCTCAACAATACTCATGAAGTTATAAATATTATAAAAATAAGTAATAAACTCCACAAACACGATTAAAATAATGCAATAATCATATGAAAACGGCCTATGAAAAGCGCGAATTTTCGTGCTAAACAAACTCCCCAAACTTAAACATTGCTCGTCCCGAGGCAATAAAAAGAATAAAAGAAAAATAGGACGTGACATATGATTATTAGCTTCAAAAATTTTCAGAAAAATTAAATCAAACTCATTAAGCAAACAAGCATGTGATCAATTACAAAAATCACTACTAACTAAATTATTGCCTTGGTACATGGAAACTCACTAGGATAAGTATTTCGCTCAACTCTCTATTGTTTAGGCTTCAAGACACTCAACATGATTTAACTGCGGTGTTTAACCATAGGCTTGCCCCTTGTCTCAACTCTCCTTTTACTAGTAGCTATCAAAATTATGGATCAAAAAGGACTTTGCATTTGGTTGTAACTTAGGCTCTTTGGAAAGGTAGGAAATATTTGGATAAGTAACTCAAATCTCGGATCAATCAAGCGGCCGTCTATCATGATCTTTCATTTTTTTCCTCATCAATTTCATTAAAGCACAACTCTCCTCCTCAACTTCAAATTATTCAGTTCTTTTCTTCAACCACAATAATGAGTGATTATAATTTCTTCTTTTCTTTCAGTATCAGGGGGTATTAAATTTGCGCGCTACCCCACTATTGTTTTTCTTTCTCCCACTTTTTTTTTTCAACTCCTTCTTCTCTCCTTCTTTTTCCATTTTTTTCTTTTTATACTCATTTAGGATTTTTATATCCTTTTTCTACTCATTTCTCTTCTAACATCCTCAACATTCACCCAATTGATCCAAGTAAAACAAGGAACAATCATCTATGTATAAAGCTCAGCGGGTTATTCAAAGAATGGATTTTCAAGGCTCAACGGGGTGACTAAGGATTAAATGAATTCAGGTAAAGTGTATGGAAAAAGAATTGGTTAAAAATCAAAGATGGCCAAATATCATTTCCATAATCCACTAAACTATTCTTGAATATTCAAGGAGATTCAGGGCAAGTTCTAGAAATACATCACAGTTAATCAAGAAACTCACCAGAATAAAAATAATCATGTAGAATGCTCATGATTTTCAAAAGGCTCAAAAGCTCACTAGGTATAAAATAATTCCAACAACCAAAGCTATCTAGCAATTCATGATTCATGCAACAACACAATTTCATCCACTCAATTAATAAGAATTTTCAAGTTGAGCATAAAAAATATTTTCATCATAAACCAAATCATGTCACATACCTCAAATTCTATCAGAAGTGTTCAAGTTCATGGAGTAGTCAACAGAAAAATATGCTTCTCATATCACAACATGCAAACAATAATCACTCAACTCAAAACTTAGCTCAGAAGGATAGCTTACTTACCTCGGCTGGCAATCTCCTTTGACAATCTCTTTCGCTCTCCATATCAATAGAATAATTTCAAGAAACCACCTTCTCCTCCCCAAACTTATTTTTGATATAATATCAAAATAAGTTCAAGAAAAAGTATATGGGTCTTGAAATAAAAAAACATAAAGCAAAAATAATGAGACGAAAAAGAAAATAAAATACTTACCTCGAATGTGTTGCAGCCGACTTTTACATCCTTTCTAGCTCATGAACAAACATCCGAATCAAAAGAATCCAACATCAGGCATCCCATTACCAATCAAACATCAGGAGAAAACTCATACTCAACCAATCATCAACAAAATCATTACCTCCGATCTCTAGGGTACTCACACAACAGGACACTACGATGAAATTTTATCCCCGGTGCATATGAGACAAGGTAAGAACATCACCCTCCCCCCAAACTTATTTCGAACAAAGTTAGAAAATAAGTTTGAAAAGGATGTGATTGCCTTAAGCGAAATCATGCACCGATGATAAAATTTCCAACACACAACAAGAAAATAAAATAAAAAAAATCAAAGCAAATAAAACGGGAGGGTAGCCCCCAACAGGCGCTCATTTTTAACGTCGTTGAGCACGACGTGATGTACATTCAATGCAAGTGATCAAGAAAAAGAACTTCCCTATCTTGTGGCGATTTATAGTGCTTCAAACGATGACCATTAGCCACAAAGATATCTCCGTTCTTATCTTTCAACTCAAAACTTCCGCCTCCACATGCTCTATGAACCGCAAACGGTCCCATCCACTTGGATTTCAGCTTGCCTGCAAAAATTTTCAAACGAGAGTTAAACAACAATACCTCATCTCCTTCATGGAACTCCTTGTGGCGAATCTTAGCATCGTGCCACTTCTTCACTCTCGCCTTATAGATCTTTGCATTCTCATAAGCCCTCTCTCTGAATTCATCAAGCTCATTGATATGGGTCATTCGCAGCTCCTTTGCATCAGTCAAACTCAAATTCAGTTTCCTTATCGCCCAATAAGCTCTATGCTCAATCTCCACCGGAAGGTGACATGATTTCCCATAGACTATCTGAAATGACGACATCTCCAAGACGGTCTTGTAGGCGGTTCTGAAACCCTATAAAGCATCATCCAACTTCAATGCCCAATCTTTCCTACTCACTCCAACCGTCTTCTCCAACACCTATTTCACCTGCCTATTTGAGACCTCGGCTTGCCCATTTGCTTGAGGGTGATAAGGTGTTGCCATCCTATGTTTCACACCATAGTCCTTCAATACTTTTTCCATCAATTTATTAACGAAGTGTGTTCCCCCATCACTAACAAGCACCCTAGGTACTCCAAATCTTGAAAATATGTGCTTCTTCAGAAAATTCTGCACCACTCTAGCATCGTTTGTCTTTGTTGGAATTGCTTCCACCCACTTTGAGACATAATCGACAGCTAGAAGGATGTAGAGGAATCCATTAGATGGGGGAAAAGGCCCCATAAAATCAATCCCCCACACATCAAAAATTTCCACCACCATGCTGGGCTGCAACGGCATCTCATCCCTTCTTGAAATTCCCCCCATTCGTTGACATCTATCACACGTCTCCACAAACGACTGACATGCCTTGAATAAGGATGGCCAATACAATCCGGACTGTAATACCTTTGTTGCAGTCTTTTGCGCACCAAAATGCCCCCCATTTGGATGCGAGTGACAAAACTCAAGCACACTATTCCATTCAGCTTCAGGCACGCATCTACGGATTATGGAATCCATGCAAATTTTGTAGATGAAAGGATCGTCCCAAATGAAGCTCTGAACATCATACATGAACTTTGTTAACTGATGCTTGCTCATTTGATACGGCTTAGTCCCTGTTGCCAAGTAGTTTACATAATTTGCATACCAAGGGTTTTCTTCTTGTGTGGTCAACGCATAGATCCTGTGGATATCCACCTCTAGTATCTCCTTATCGGGGAACACCTCTTTGATCACCTCATGAGCATCATCGAAGTGTTCTCTCGTCTCCAACCTAGACAAGTGGTCCGCCACAACATTCTTACTCCCATTTTTGTCCTGAATTTCCATGTTAAACTCTTGCAACAGCAAGATCCATCTAATCACCCTCGGCTTTGCATCTTTCTTCTCCATCAGGTATTTGATTGCCGAGTGATCAGTGTAGACAACTGTTCTCATCCCTACCAAGTATGGCCTGAATTTGTCAAAAGCATACACCACTGCTAGAAACTCTTTCTCAGTCACGGTGTAATTCTTCTGTACTGAATCAAATGTTTTGCTAGCATAATATATAGCACGAAACTTCTTTTCCCGTATCTGACCCAACACAACTCCAAGTGCAATATCACTCGCGTCACACATCAGCACAAACGGCTCAGTCCAATCTGGAGTGATCAAAACTGGAGCAGTCACCAATGCTTCCTTAAGAACCTGAAATGCACTCAAACAAATATCATCAAATACAAAAGGCACATCTTTTTCTAACAAGTGAGATAGTGGCTTGGAGAATTTAGAAAAATCCTTGATGAATCTTCTGTAAAATCCAGCATGCCCCAAGAACGAGCGAACTCCCTTCTCATTGGTAGGTGGTGGCAACTTCTCAATCGCAACTACCTTTGCACGATCCACCTGTAAACCTGCAGCAGACACATAATGACCAAGAACAATACCCTCTCTCACCATGAAATGGCATTTCTCCCAATTCAAAACGAGATTGGTTTCTTGACACCTTTTCAATACAAGAGACAGATTAAACAAGCAAATATCAAATGAAGAGCCAAAAACTGAGAAATCATCCATGAAAACTTCCATTATATTCTCAATTAGACCCTCAAAGATAGCCATCATACACCTTTGAAATGTCGCAGGTGCATTGCATAGACCGAAAGGCATCTTCCTAAAGGCAAAGGTCCCATAGGGGCAGGTGAAAGTGGTCTTTTCCTGGTCTTCAGGAGCAATCATTATCTGATTATATCCTGAATACCCATCCAAGAAACAGTAAAATTCATATCCTGCAAGCCTATCCAACATTTGGTCCATGAAGGGTAAGGGAAAGTGATCTTTTCGCGTGTTTTCATTCAACTTCCTATAGTCCACACAAACACGCCACCCCGTGGGTATCCTAGTAGCTAGTACCTCACCATCATCAGCCTTCACTATAGTCATCCCCCCTTTCTTTACTACCACATGCAATGGACTAACATAAGGGCTATCACTTATAGGAAAAACTATTCCAGCATCTAACCACTTCAAAACCTCTTTCCTAACCACCTCCTGCATAGCAGGGTTCAACCTACGATGGTATTGCACAGAAGTCTTTTTCTCATCCTCTAACCTGATTCTATGCATGCAAATAGCAGGATTAATACCCTTTAAGTCATCTATGGACCATCCTATAGCTGACCTATGTTCCCTAAGAACCTCTAGCAAACTTTCACGTTCAAATTTAGATAAAGAAGAGGATACTATTACCGGAAATGTCTCATTGTCGCCAATATATGCGTACATGAGATGATCTGGCAATTGTTTAAGCTCTGCTTTCTTTTCTTCCTTCACATCTGGCTCATCCTACTCCAATGGTAAGAACTTCTGATTCCACCTCGTCTGCTCCAACCTTGCTGCTTCTTTCTTAGTATACCTGCAATCATTTAAACTATGTAAGCATTCAAGATGTTCAAGACAAAGTTCATTAGATAAGTCATCCAACTCCGTGGTGGGAAAAGTGAGAGACTCGCTGATACACATCTCCAGAGGATCCTTAGATAGGATAAGAGACATGTTTTCATTCACAGTCTCCTCCACCACTTCCAAGCTCTTGCACTCTTCCTTATCTTTTGGCCATCTCATCGCTTTCTCTAGGGAAAAGACAATATCTTCATCATTAACCCTCAGTTTCAATTCTCCATTTTGAACATCAATTAATGCTCCCCCAGTAGCTAGGAAAGGTCTTCCTAGGATAAGAGGTACATTATTGTCGTCCTCCATGTCGAGCACCAAGAAGTCAACTGGAAAGATGAATTTATCGACCTTTACCAATACATCCTCTATCACACCCTTTGGATAGGTTAGAGATCGATCAGCCAACTGAAGTGCTATCGATGTTGGCTTCAACTCTCCCAAACCTAACTTTTTGAACATGGTGTACGGTATCAGGTTGATGCTGGCTCCAAGATCGCATAAGGCCTTCTTCGTAGGCCCTCTCCCTATTTCACACAGAATTGTAAAACTGCCAGGATCCTGAAGCTTTTCAGGTAACTTCCTCTGAATGATTGAACTGCAATTTTCAGTGAGATTCACTGTCTCTACACCGGTCAAACTTCTCTTCTTGGATATAATATCCTTGATGAATCGGGCATAGTGAGGCATCTGCTCCAAAGCCTCTGCAAAAGGGATATTAATTTGGATTTTCCTGAAAATTTCCAAGAATCTCTTGAACTTCTCATCAAGCCCTTTCTTTAGGTGAAGTTGAGGAAATGGAAGGGGTATCCTGGTTTTTGGAATCCCCAACTATCTCTCTCTGGTTCCTCAACCTTCTGCTTTTCTTCCCTCAACCTCTTAGCCGCTTGCCACTTTTTCTCAGGAATTTCCTTCTTAGCTTGAATATGAGACGAATCTGGAATTTCTGGAATCACTGCATCACTTCTTGACTTCAACTCAATTTGAGTTGGGTCACTATCAAGCTGAATTGGCTCATTATTGCCCACTGTATCATCTGTTTGTCCACTGGCATCTCTGGTCCCTCATACTGCTTCCCAGACCTCAATGTGATAGCTTTGCACTCTTTTGGGTTGATTTCCATTGTAGATGGAAATTTACCCTTTTGCTGCTGTGAACCCATTGTAGAAGCCAGCTGACCAATTGAGTGCTCCAACCCTTGCAACTGCTTGGACATTGAAGAGTTCATCCCCACAATCACTCCTTTCAACTTGGTGATTCTTGATTCATGAGCCTTATAGGTTGCTTCATTATTCACCATGTACTGCTTTACCAGATCCTCGAAATCTGGTTTTCCTTCCTCAGTCTTTGCACCATGATCAAAGTTGGCTGGAAACTGGACTGCATTATTCTGATTTGAATATGAGAGGTTCTCATGCCTTCTTTGTCCTTACCAATTTCCACCTCCACTTTGATTGTTCTGATTGCCACCTTGATTCTGATAGTTACCCCCTTGGAAATTCCTATTGTTAAAATTTCCTTGGTTGTTCCTATTCCCTTGCCAATTTTCACCTTGGTTATTAGGCGGCCCTCTGTATCCTTGTGTGCTCTGACCCATGGCCCATTTAGCATCCTCAACTTCTTGCAAGTTCATCACTATGCCATCACTGTCACTTCCTTGACTGTTTCCCCCACTGTAAAGATTGCTTAAGTGCTTATTCATTTCTTCCAATTGAGTAGCAACCTTAACAAACTTATCTGCTTCAGCCACTTTCTCCTCCACTCGTGCAACCTTTCCAAGCACATAGCTTCCACGAATTATATCTGAGGGCCAGTCTCTTGAGTTCATGGATATGTCATCAAAAAGCTTCTCAACATCTCTCGAGCTCTTCCCAAAGATGGTTCCACCAGCAGATGCATCTACTAAAACTCTCAAATCATTATCCAGACCATTGTAGAACACACTGATAATCTGAGACTTCTTGAGACCATGTTGTGGGCATCTTCTTAAAGCTTCTTTAAATCTCTCCCATGCCTCATTGAATGTCTCATCTCTTCACTGCTTAAACTGGTTTATCTCTTGCTTCAGAACCATCACTTTTGATGGTGGCATGAAGCATTCCACAAAAAGCTGTTGAAGTTCAGTCCAATTGTTGCAGCTCCCTTGCTCCAGGTTATCATACCACTCTCTTGCCTTATCAGCCAAGGAGAACTGAAACAACCTCATTTTCCAATTATCATCATTGGCATCTGCCATCTTCACCGTGTTGACATAGCTGTTATAACGCTTCAAGTGCCCATACGGCTCATCAAACACACCTCCAGCGAAAGGATTTCTTTCCACCATAGAGATTAGGGCTGGTCTGATGTCATTTGTTTCATTGACACCTCCAACTACGCATGTCCCTCCCAGATTAGTGGATTTGAAAGTCTCGCGGAGTATTATGTCATCCTCATCTGGCTGTCTAACGCCTGCCATGATCACTGTTTCAAATTCCTCTTCGACTTCTTGCAAGTCGCAGTTCTCAGTTTCTCCTTCTACTTCTAACACTGTAGACTGCTCTGCCACTTTCGCCTTATCTTTCTTTTTCAGAGCTTTTGCAGTATTAGGTGTTGTGTTAGCAACTCTTCCTTTTCCCCTTCTTCCCCTTGCTGATGCTTCGATTTCCGGATCAAATTTTAGGAGTGGAAGTCCCTTCTTTGATCTCGTGTGCATACACCTGCGAAGAAGAATAAAAGTTTAAGAAATAATAATTAACTAACACAAAAATAGTCTTAAATAATCTAACAATTAAAAGAAAAAAACAATTATGCCGTCCCCGGCAACGGCGCCAAAAACTTGTTGCGTGTTTTCGAGTGCACACAAATAAATCCTCAAGTGTAGGGATATCGACTGTAGCAGCAGGCAACCAAGTTTTAATATCGAATCCTAAGGACGACAAACTACTTATTTTCTAAAATTACTAAACTAAATAAGATATGTGAAAAATTCAATTGTTAGTTGATTTTTAAAACTAATTAATACTCGTAAAATTAAATAAGATCAATTAAATAAAATACGAAAATTCAAGAATGAGAAATAGTAGCTCTAGGGGTTCTGGATTAAGCTAATTAATTCAACACTTTGATGGTCGGGTTCAATTCCTATAGATACTTATGGAAGAGTCACTAAACTTTACTAATCCACTTATTTGGTCTAAGCAAATTAGTAATTTATCTGGTCCATCTCCTAGGACTCTAGGTTAATAATCTTATCTCCCAATCTAGGTACTTACTAAATTATTCTCTCCCTCGTCAGGTACTAGAACTAATACGTGTTCCCTTTTTAGGTACTATAATTTTATTACCTAATTTCCTGAATATTACTAATATGACAATTCATCAATATCAATAACACCCATCACAATTTCTATGTCTAATAAGCCAAATAATCAAGTCAATTACTTTAACTTATACAAAATAACCAAATAATTTAATAATGCACACAAGTTATAATTATCTCAAGTATTGGTCAATATCATGAAATAACCACAAACGTTACATAATTTAAATTAAATAGTCTCAATGAATATCATAGAAAAAGCAAATAAATATTTTATAAGTTTTGAACCATCATCAAGTATCAAATTAAAAACAACTTAATCCATCTAAGCCCTAGAACTACAAAAAGTGTTTACCCCATGGAGTTAGAAGTAACTTCCATGGGTGTAAGAATAGTCTTACCACAATTCATATTAATTGGAAAGAAATTGAGTTTGAAATTAAAAACCCTGGATCGAAGAATTGTGACTGCTCCTCTTCCCGTCTCTTTCAATTGTATGATTCCCCTCCTTGAATCGAACACACCAGTGGATGAAATGGGTGGAATGGGTGAAGTGGTGTGAGTATGTGGGGCGATGGATGGTGTTCTGTTCTGTCGTGTGTTGTTCTGTTCTTTATCCAATCCGTCCTCCTGCCTCTTGCTTACGGTTCCTTTTATACCACTATTGGGCAAGAGGATTAATTTCGTATGAAGCATGTGCTCGAGGCCGCCAGAGAGGCTTTATCAGTTGGGCTGACTTTGCTCGTGAAAGAATAAATGGGCCCATCACATCTGATCTTGCCATTTAATTCAAGGCACTCACGAATTGTGGCCCACCTTTGCCAATTTAATCCAATTCGACCACTCCACGAAACCAACTCACTAGTTAATTGATTCAATTAACAATGCATGGCCCTCTTAGCAAGTTTCACTGCATGAATTTTAAATCCACAAGTGACGTGGCATTTAGTGGTGGCTCCCTCCATTTCAATACAAACTCATGACTATCAAGTAATAATCAAATGCTTCTTCCACTCCTCTTTATCATAATTCATTAATTTCATTCCAAAATAGGCCTTAATTCTGCAAAATCTCAACAATACCCATGAAGTTATAAATATTATAAAAATAAGTACTAAACTCCACAAACACGATTAAAATAATGTAATAATCATATGAAAACGGCCTATTAAAAGCGCGAATTTTCGTGCTAAACAATCTCAAAGGTCCAACATATCTCGACTTCAATTTTCCTCTTTTTCGGAATTTTACCATTCCTATAGTCGGTGTAACTTTCAAGAATATTCTATCTCCGACTTCAAAATGTAAATTCTTCCCAAGCTTGTCAGCATAAGATTTTTCATGTCTTTAGCCACTTTAATTTTCTCGCGTATCTTCTCAATCACTCCAACTGTTTTCACAATCATTTCAGGCCCAAATAACTTATTCTCTCCCACATCATCCCAATAAACTGGTGAACAATATTTTTAATTTTAATCATATAACGCCTCGTAAGGTGCCATTTGAATTGTTGAGTGATTGCTATTGTTGTATTCAAATTCCACCAATGATTGATAATTCTTCTAAATACTATCTATGTCAAGAAAACAAGCTCTCAATATGTCTTCGAGAGTTCAAATGATCCTTTCTAACTATCCATCTGTTTGGGGGTGGTAAACTATGCTGAAACTCAATAGTCCCCATAGCTTTCTGTAGGCTCCTCCAAAATTTTAAAGTAAAACGAGGATTTCTATTTGACACAATAAAAACTGGCACTCCATGCAACATCTCTATCTCACGAACATAAATCTGTGCATACCGATCTACCTTATAAGTAGTTTAACGGGGAGAAAATGCACAGATTTCATCAAGCGATCAACCACAACCTATACGGTATTGTTACCCTTTTCTATCTTTGGCAAGTTTACGAAAAAGTCCATAGTAATATGCTCCCACTTTCATTCTGGAATGTGGGCTGATGTAATCCAAATAGCCACTGATATTCAGCTTTCACTTGCTAAAACGTCAAACATTTATTTACAAACTCTATATCTATCTTCATTCCACTCCACCAAAATATCCCACGCAAATTATTCAGGGTCTTTGTATTTTCAGGGTGAACAGTGTATGGTGTAACATGGGCTTCCTCCAAAATTATTCTTCTTATCTCAGGACTCTCAAGAACAATTTAAATTATAAATGAAAAGTTATTTTGAATAAGAAATGATAATATTATAATTAAACAGTAATACTTTCTCCGTCTGCCAGCAAAAGTCTTACATTACCGTTAGGCGTCTACTCTAAAATGTCTCATTTTTCTTTTTTAGACATATGAGGCCTACATACTTCACTAATACAACTAAAATATGATACTCACACACTCCATAATTAATATAACTACCTATTATAACTTAAATAACAATACTCCATAATCTATGTACAAAAGGTAAATGGCACCTACCAGACATAGTAATTAAGAAGAAGAAGAAAAAAGAAAGAAAAAAGAGCCTCACACATAATTTGGCAATTAAGAAAAGGTGCAAAAATTGATGCATGTATAAAAAATCATTATATTTAGTGAAGCATCATTCGTTCATTAAAAATTTGATAAATACTCCCTTCGTCTCATCCTAATAATTACATTTATTTTTTGCACGGGAATTAAGGAATATATATAATTTTAATATATATTGAGGTGAGAGAAATAATAATTTAATATATAGTGGGTAGTTGTATTAATGTTGTAGGTGGGTTCCATGCATGGAGATATTTTGATTGATTTGTGTGGGCCCCATATACCAAAAATAAAAATATAACCATTAGAATGAGACGCCCAAATTGAAAATATGTAACCATTAGGATGGGACGGAGGGAGTATGTATTAATGATTGGAGGGAGGGTTACTTCTAGATCAGAGTTGATTAGGTCTTCCCCAATGTAAGGTTTTTTGGTGAGGTGACATGCTAAAAGATCTAAAATTATGGGATTTTTTCTTTTTGCAATGGGGGAGTATTTAATTTTATCTTCAAATAGAATGCATTCTAACTGGACTTTTTTAGGGGGGAATGGAGGAGAGAGAGGACAAAGAGTGGTGGAAAGGCTGTCTGTACTTGCCACATCCCATCTTCACTTTATTTTTTTCTTTAACAAAAAACATTGTGTATGTATATATCAGATAGAAAAGAGAGAGATATGTATGTATATTAAATGGTGCTTTCAATTTTTTTTTATTTTGAATATTAAAAGTGGTGAAATGATAAAATGACAATTCCAAAATGTGAATGTTTTTTATCGTTATCTTTTTTTTAAAATATCACTATAAATATATCTTTCACTTAATTTTTTTCCTACATCATCTTCTATTCTTAATTTTAACTTTAAATTTTATAAATAAATATTTTTCTTCTTACAAAAAAAAAGGATAAAGATCCACGGATGCATTTCGGGTTCAATTCTTCAAATTTTGGAGAAACTTCATTGCTTTCAAATATGAATTTTTATCCACGTGCCAACTTCAATCATCAAAATCTAAATTTTCTACCCCAAAAATTTCCTACTAATCTTTTAATTTTTTAAAAGGTAGTTTCCCTCAATCCAATTCTTTTAATCTTTTATCGCACCATTTTTCATGTATCAAAATCCCTGGCTCCTCATCCTCAATATGGATTTTGTCCGACCATCGTCTCAAGTTCACCGAATACAGACAGAGATAAAATATCTCCAAACTCTCAGCTTTCGTCCTTTTCATCTCAATTCTCTCCAACGTGACTTGATCGGGTAAAATTTACTGCTAACTTTGAGGCAGCCAAAGTTCCACCAACGGCTCCTATAGCTAAAAAAACTATACTCTTTTCATGAAAACGCTCTTCTCACAAGTTGTTGGCTTGATATTAGCACAGACCCATTGTCGAAAATGATTAAAAGTTAGACCAAATATTGAATTAGATCATCGAGGCTTACAATAGTAACCGTTCAGATGACATGATATTTAGGTATGCCACTAAATTGAAGTCACATTACTACACACTACGAAACATGCCCAATGGTTCAATTGCAATTACAATCAGGAGAAGAAGGCTTAAGGGAGTGGTTGCAATGATGCTGATATTGAAGACAAAGTGAAGGTTCAATTTAAAGCGAAACATGGTTTTCATTTTTCACAAATCAAAGCTTGAAAAGTATTGAAAGACAGCCCATAGTTTACCGATCCAGATTTTGATTTTCACGAATAAAAAAGTTAAGAGTCTTGGAGACTGAAGAGTATGTGGTATCTTCAACTACGATACTGAAGCTGGAGATGAAGCCAGGGCAGGATGATAGAGATACACACAAGATAAATAAAATAAATTAAACACACCAAAATAATCCTTTTAAGAAGGCCGAAGAGTGAAATTCTTTGCCACAAGCCGTAAGGCTGCAATCTTTCAAAGAAGGCCACAAAGATAAACTTTGCCACAAACCAATTAAGGCTACAAATAGATAATTTCTTATTGATTATTTTCCCCTACAATAACATACGGTATTTAAATAGGTTGAAGGCCCACAATCACAACCCTAACCCTAATTACTAATATGGCAGGAATAGGAAATAAGGAAATAAGGAAACTAAATAATCTAAATTAGTAAATAGTTGACTTGAAATTAAAGTAATAAAATAACTAGTGTTTCCTTTTCTTTATCAATTACCTCCTCCTCCAAATGGTGTTTGGAAAGGAAAGTTGGGTCTCCTTCGCTAAGGGATCGATGGACCTTAAGAGTTTCTTCACTATCATCTTCTAACAGATCTGGCGAATGCTAATTTTCACACGATCACTCAAGGGAGTATTGTGAACCATGAAAAATTATTCAACTTGTTATAGCCCGATGGTGGGTTTTGAACCATCAAAATGAGGAAGTTCCATCTTCGATAGCTTGACCAATGAGGGTGGTGGTGACTCTCATTGAGCATAAGGGATAACCCATGTTACATGACAGATTTTTTGCCCTAACAAACAAGCACTGCATAAGTGGGGATAGGTATTGGCACCAAGGGTTGGAAGCTCATTGTCCCTAACCCCTCTAATTTCTTGAAATTTCTTGAAGATGAAGTCGACCTTTTTCTTAGTCCTAGATAATATTTTAACCTGAGCAATTAGGGTATCCTTAACTTTACCCAAAACCTTTTCCATTTTACGGCATATCTCCATGACTACTGTTTCGAATCTCTCTTTCTTATTGGTCATATTGATGAAGAGAGATGGCAGATTAGACTAATTAATAGAGATGGACACACGATAAATAAAATAAACACACACAAAAATAATCCCTTCAAGAAGGCCACGAAGAATGGAATTCTCCACCAGAAGTCGTAAGGCTGCAATCCTTCAAAGAAAGCCATAGAGATAAACTCTGCCACAAACCAATTAAGGTTGCAGATAGGTAATTTCTTATTGATCATTTTCCCCTACAATAACATATGGTATTTAAATAGGTTGAAGGCCTACAATCACAACCTTAACCCTAATTACTAATATGGCAGTAATGGAAAAATAAGGAAATATGGAACTAAATAATCTAAATAAGTAAATAGTATACTTGAAATCAAAGTACTAAAATAACTGGTGTTTCCTCTCTCTATCACAGAACTCCCTTGTAAAATAGGTAGGAACGTATTAAGGAGAATCGGGAAGGGTAAAGAAAAAGCAATCACTTTTGCAGGAGAAAGTGATGACGTTATTTAAAAATTACTTCAGGACTTTACAGAATTTAACAAGAAAAAGATCGAAGGAATTACCAGTCTCACCCGAGCTAAAAATTACTCACTATGTCCCATATTAAGGTTTACATTTTCCATTTTGAGTTGTCCCAAGTTAAGGTTTACATTTATTTTTTTGTCATGTTGGGCCCATACAAAGCAATTAATTATTTCATGTAGGACCCACCCACAACACTAATACAACTACCCACTTCACATTAAATATTATTTATCTCACCTCACTACACATAAAAATATTATATCTCTTAATCTACGTGCAAAAAGTAAACGTCAACGTTAACGTGGGATGGAGGGAGTATAAGATACTCAAGCAAGATACCTCGAAGATGACTGAGGATCAACTACGGATCAAATCAAAAAGGAAATGGGGATTTAAATTTGAAGAATTAGTATTTGTATTTTTCACTGTTGTAGTATTATTTATTGTATTTCGTTTCGCATGAAAACTTGTCAATGTATTTCTTTTAGTTTTGAAAACTAGCCATTATAAACTATCCGTTGTGAAACTAGCCTTTGTGGAACTCTACTCTATTTAATTGATGTAATTGGATTGTTGGAACTTCTACCTAAGAATATTACACTCCTGAAAGCTCTTTATCTTTCAATTTCCTTTCTGCTCTCAAAGATATGTTTTTCTTCTCACTCATTATCTTCCGAAAGTGATAGAATTTTTATATACATGCTTGATGACACAATGGAGAATGAAATACAGTCACTGCTTAAAAAATAAAAAGAGTTACTTGGTGGTGCTGAGACTTCTATTGGCGTTCAAAAAACAAAGAACGTATATGGACCAAAATCGTGGGGTGGGGCATGCAAGACTCTACCCCAACTATTTTTTTGAAGATCCGATATATGAAATTGAGATGTTTTTTTGCTATTTTTATATGTTGAGAGAGTTGTTCTTGCGCATAGTTGATGCAATGGAGTCTCACGATGAGTATTTCCAGTGGAGGGTAGATGCAATTGAAAAATAATGGTTCTCTCAACTACAAAAGTGCACGGTGGTCATCCACCAATTTGCATATGGTGGACCAGCCGAGCATTGGGATAAGTATCTATGTGTTGCCGAAACAACTGCTATAGAATGTCTCTTTAGGTTTTGTAGGTGTGTGACCAAACTATTTGTCGGGTACTATTTGAGAAAGCCTAATACCCTAGATTGTCAACAGTTATTACAAATGCATGAAGAAAAACATGAATTTTTGGAAATTTTGGGGAGCCTTGATTGCATGTATTGGGAATGGAATCAACAACTTGGAAAGGCCAATTCACACACGGTGATCATGGCGTTCCAACAATCATGCTCGAAGCGGTTGCCTTTATAGATTTATAGATATGGCATGCCTACTTTGGAATAGCAGGATCCAACAACTGTTGGATTGTATACTAAAAGTCTAGCTTTAGTATGAACAATGTTATAACAATTTATTTGAAATGAGAATCATTGATCAAATGATTGCATCTTGTAATTTAATTATATGAATGATGCGATAGTCCATTTACTTTATTCTGTAGATAATATGTTGTGCGACAACACGCGGAAGATCATATTATCGGTTTCCTTATAAAGTATAAACAGATGCTCACAACCGAGATAGACGGGGACTCTCTATCGGTATGGTTGTAGTGTGGTTCGGTATTAGCTTGTCTTGGCTATAGAATCACATTAGTGCACTTGTGTGTATTGAGCAGGACCGCCTGAGATCGTTCGGCTTATACTGACTTATAGAAGAACTTGATCTCTGTTATTATGGAAGTCCGTGCTCTTAATCCCTATACAATAACCTCGACACGTAGGGCAGTATGTATTTCTTTGATTCATCAATGGGTGAGATTTATAAGTATTAAATCAACAAACTCGGTGAGTTGGGAAGTAGTGTTGTATCTATGGTGTGCTGTTGATTGTAGAAGGAATCCATGTCCGTCATAGGTTGATGATGTCCCCTTGAGGAGCTCATAAGGTTTATCATGTAAATCTTGCAAGTGGATTAATTTCCGGCATGATAATAAGGTTGAGTGGTACTACTCTCGGATGAGATATTAATTAATTTGAGTTGTCAGTAACTTAATTAATTAATGGGCATTGTATATCTTAAACATGGGGAGACTTTCGGGCTCATAATAAGAAGGAGCCCAGAACATAATTTGGGATTGGACGGGTAGTGCAATAATAATATTTTAGTGGACTATATTATTATTATTGGATTTAATTAAAAGCTTTGGGCTAAGCTTGGTTAATTAAATCTGATTGAGGCCCAGCCCAATTTCTCCTCCTGGTCCCTGCTGTAGCCCAACTATATAAGTCATCTCAGTTCCTGTTAATCCTAAGTCAGAGCCTCATTTGACTGAGAGGAGAGAACAGGAACAGATTGAGAGAATCCTGCGGATTGTTGCCCACACAACAGCAGGATTCGACTTGGGATATACAGCAGAAGATCTAGAGGTGGTTCTTCTGCAACGATTCAGACTCTACATCAACCCTGAAGTACGGTAAACAATTTTATTGCTTCCGCTATATTTGTTTGCCTTGAAATCCTAACGATCACGTTTGGACCACATGATCCAATTGCCCAACAATTGGTATCAGAGCCAGGTTTCGTGGTGAAACGTGAGACGTAGGTATGTTGTGATTATATGATAATTTATCTGGAATAATCGCTGTTGTAACCAAAGATTTGTTATTAATTATTTTGATTATATGATTATGCTAATTAATCTGGAAATAATCAAATTTAATTATGAAAAATTGCGTGTGTGATTTTTGAAATTGAATTCACTGTACACTGTAATTTTTTTTTTCACACACACACACTGCTCGGTCGGTGACGGCGGCGCGTGGTCGCTGTCGGAGACGGCGGCGCGTTGGTTGCTGGCGGTGAAGGCGGCGCGTGGTCGGGGCGGAGAAGTACGATTACGGCGAGTCGAGTCTTTCCATGGTCGCGATGGCCTGTTGGAGACGGCGCTGTTACTGTATTTCAAGGCGAGTCTGCTTCGATTTCGGGATGCGTCAGTTGGTGCTGCCGGTGTGTCTGAGGTCTTTTCTGAGCCGGTTCCGAGACCGCCAACCGGCGGCAGTTGGAGCAGCGTCACAGCGGGTTCTGATTGGCGGCTGCGCGGCGGATGGTTGACGTTCGGTGTCGGGCGGCGCGATCCATGGCGGATCCCAACCGGTGGGCTGACGGCGTTTATGCCGAGAGCGGCGACCACCGGTCTTCGTTCCTTCAGACAGTCTGGACGGCGGCGGATTCCACCTCGTTTTGGTCGCGGCGGAACGGATCGGTGACGGCGGCGGACTTGGGAAGCTCTATTCCAGGCGGGTCCCCTGACGATTCGGATGCCAAGAGCATGATCGAAGCGCCTGCGGCCTTGGGAAACGCGATCCGTGGTGGATCCCGACCGGTGGGCTGACGGCGTAAATGCCGAGGGCAGCGACCACCGGGATTCGCACGACTGTCGAGGCAGTTTCGGGACGTGACGTTGAGAGGCGTCAGACTGGAGGATTCCGGTGGCAACTAGGCGGTAGCAGCGGCTTATTTCACCAGCTGCATGTTCTGGGCTGAGGTCTTCCTGGCGACTGCGCGGCGGATGCTGCAGGCGGCGGCGCTGGCGAGTGCGAGGAATAGGCGGACGACGCGTTTTTCGGGAGGCTCGATGGCACGACAGCGTTGGGCTATGTGCGCGGCCGCCGGTTGCTGCTGCG
Organism: Pogostemon cablin; assembly: GCA_023678885.1. NCBI lineage: Eukaryota > Viridiplantae > Streptophyta > Magnoliopsida > Lamiales > Lamiaceae > Pogostemon > Pogostemon cablin. The sequence goes on from CM042993.1 coordinate 14,486,219, forward strand.
GTGTTAATTTCCACCGATGATCGCTGGCGGCGTTGTTGCGACTTGCAGGACACGAAGTGTACGGCGCGACTCCGGTGGCTTGCGGCTCGTCGGCGGAGGTGGCTATCATTGTTGGCCGCCGTTTCCAGCAGCTGCGGCTTGGGACGCCGGAGACAGCGTTGGGTGGCTTGTCGTGTGAGGCTGCTGCGGCTGGAAGATTCTAGAAGCCTTTGCGGCTGATGAAATGTTAGGGCAGCACATGAGTTTGGGCTCAATTTTTGTTATGTGGTGATTGGGCTGCTGGGCTTAATTTCATAACAATGGGTTTTGGGCCATCCATTATAAGCAGGAAGCCTTTAGGGCCTTGTGTTTAATTATGGTTTGGGCTGTTCTCATGGCCCAATTTTAATTAAATGGTTTTGGGCTTTTGGGCTCAATTTTAATTAAAATGGTTTTGGGCTGCTGGTTTTAATTAATTGTGGGTAATGGGCCAAGCATGAAGTTATTTTTTTATGGGCTAATTTTGTGCTAGTGGGCTTGGTGGAATTAATTTGTTTTGGGCTAAGATTATGGGCCATGGACAATGAGCTTGATTAATTAATTTAATCTGCTACTCATTTTGTGCTTATTTGTTGCTCTTGGGCCCATTTAATTGATCCACTTATTATGCAATTAATTAATGTTATATAACTGATTAATTGATTTAATTGTCAATTATTGTTGTATATGTAAAAGACATGTTCTATGTGATTTATTTATTTAAATTGCTGTTAATAGAAGCATGCTAAGATGTATATTTTATTTATGAAATATTATATGCATGTTTAAAACCCTCGGTGTTAAATAACTAAGTGGGAGAGTGGATTGGTAATAAATTCCCGCGGCCTCCATTATTGGTTTGTAAGTGATGTGAGTAAACTTGCGTGTTGGCATAGGCCTTCCTCCCTAACGGATGAGTTTATTCACGGATCACTGGTACAGACTTCATAAATAATTATTGTTTGTAATGTGGCACATAAACTTGCGTGTTGGCATAGGCCTTCCTCCCTAACGGATGAGTTTGTGTGCGGTACACTGGTACAAACTTATAATTGATGATTGTAGGAAGCTACCCGAGCGCGTGTGTACTTCTCCAACTGTAAGGCACATAAGCTCGCGCAGTGGACTTGGGATCAAATAATGGTGTACACTTAGGTGTAAATAATTAGTATCCTCCCCAACGGAGTCACTGCTATTATTTGCATGGCTAAAGAGTAACCGACTATTAATTATTTTGTCATAAAGTTAGGTTGACAAATGAAATTAATGGGTAAAACCTTCTCTTGTAAATGTTCGGGTTTGTAAACGTCCACACTAACGTGGCTTGCAGACTCACGGTGCTTGAGATGTCGGTGAATTTTATTTTATATTGTTTTGAGGGAAACAATATAAAAGGATAAAATTCGAAGTTTTGATCAGTAAATTTAATCGTGATTCTCTGTATTTCGAATAGTTTTAGTCTCACTAATTGTTAACTAAAAGAAATTATATTTACTTGTCCAAATTAACTGATTAGAAAAGAATCTTAATTTTGAAATTTACTGCTTAAGAAAATACATGTGTTCTCTCAAAGGACGGCTCATGATGCCTATTAAAGTCTTTAGTGAAGAGATGAGAGGATCATAGAAATATGATGAACTCATGTAACTCTTCAGATACTTGAGTAATTTAAAAGGCGCAAGATCATGATAGAATTTGATGAATGAATTGGAAAAGCTTGAAGTATAAATTGAAAGGGAAACCTAGATCAATTTTATTCTCCATGTTTAGCCTTGATGTTTTGAGAAAGTTCTACCTGAAATACTAGAGGATGTATATGGTGGGAGACTTCTGACAAAACATGTGGCAAAGGAAAGCCATTTTCATCATAAAGTGAACAAGTTTAATATCTTATTCACTAGTTGTTTAAACATGATTAGTGATGGCATCTATTAACACGAAGTGTGTAGATACTGGAATCACTAAATGTTTATTACTAAGTGAGGATAAGATAGTTATGACATGGGTAAAACTACGAAGGTAGTGGCTATTGCAGTGGGAGTTATTTATCTATCTTATGATAGGAATAAATGATTGATTATGAGAAATTATCTTTGCGTACGTTTTCATGGAAAGAATTTAATTTCGGTTTCTATGCATTAACGGATGGATACTTCATTTCATTTATATGACATGGTCATAATGATGAGGAATGGGGGTATAATCCGTTATAGTACGTTGGTGGATAATAATTATACTCTTGAATCATGTTCATCCCACAGATGCAAGAAATAGTAATTAATAATGCATCTTCTAATATTAGTAAGAGAAAGGAACCTTCGGAGATGAACTAACATACATTTGGCGTCTAAGACTAATTCATTTTACTTGAGTAGGATTCAAAAGTTGATAGCCGATGGACCGTAAAGTTTATCTGAAGTGGAAACTATCAAACTTGCGAGTCCTGCTTGAAAGTAAAAATGATTAACTGCCTTTTCAAAGCTGTGGAGTGTAGAGCCAAAGATATATATGTTGGAATAAGTTCATTCTGATTCAAGCGGACCTAATATTATCCAGGCAAGAGGTAGTCATTACGGTTTAACCGTGGTGGTAAATACCTCTTAGGATAGTTAGGAGCTATTAATCAGAAGTTGAGATTAAATCTCAAGATGGCAACACCGGACATTCCCCAGTGGAATGGTGTGGTGAATAGAAGGTATAATCTCTTATAGTAATGATTAGATAGATGAAGAATTATTAAAAATGAATAAATTCATTTTATGGATAAGCCCTAGAAACAGTAATTCGTATAACATTTGTCTGTTTATGGGACATCCTAGAAAAATAGAGGGTGATTTATTTAGTCCAAAAGATCGAAGAGTGATTGTTAACACAAACACTAGATTTTTGGAAAAGGACTATGTAATAAATCACAAACCAATGTAAAAGTTGTTCTAAAGGAAATGAGAGAGAAAACACTAAGTATAAGTACCAAGTGTACAAGAGGATATGCCACAAGGTAAACTGCAACGCGTGTCATATCTGATACACAATTACATGTAGTACCTTGTCGTAGTGGGAGGGTTGTTCGACAACTCGTAAAATATATATTTTGGGAGAGTCGTGAGACTTGGTCCCTAGTAAATATGGTATTATCCCACGGATACGACTTAGCACTACAAGATTAAAATGCGGAATCTTAGTAAGTTGTAATGAATGATGAAATAAAAGAGGATCATACGGTAAGGTGAAAACCTTGGAAGCAAAGCTTGTTGCGAAAAGGTGTACTCAGAAAGAAATGGTTCGATTATGAGAAAACCTGTTCGCTTGTAGCTATGCTTAGTTGATCCGGATTCTTTTAAATTTTGCTGCTCATATTGAATTATGAGGAACAGCAAATAGATGTCAAGACAGCTTTCCTGATTGGAAGTCTTGAGGAAAACATCTATGTGGAGCAATCAAAATAATTCATTGCAAAGGGCTAAGTGCATTTTAATAGTAAGCTTATAGGTGTCCATCAATGGACTAAACCAAGCTTTGAGATTGTGAAACATCTGTTTTGAAAAGGAAATCCATAGATATGGATTTATTCAATGAGCGGATGTATCTTGTATATTGTAAAGAGTGACGGAAACGTGGTGGTAATTCTTGTACTATACGTAGATAGTATCTTGCTCATTGGAGACAATGAAAGAGTATTATCGGGCGTATGGGTATGATTAAGAAAGTAGTATGATATGAAGGACTTAAGAAAAGTAAAATATATCCTTTTGATCACGGTAATACGGATCATATGAAAGGATGTTATGCCTATCTCAAGTTTCATAAATGATACAATCCATACTCGTTTAGCATGTGAATTTGTCTTATTGGATGTGTCTTGAGACATAAATGAAGATAAAGGAGATGAAAGCGGTTCCTTATGCTTCGGCAAATAAGGAAGCTTAATCTAAAGAATGCTATGAACGAGATTGGATATTTATTTTGCTGAATGCATGAACAGTGGGTATCAACGTAACCCGGAACAAGAATGATGAACTGTGGTAAGATATATATGAAGTGCCTGAGAAGGACTGGTTATCATATATACACTTACTGGACAGATTCACTGCTTCTTGTGGATTACGTAGATTCAGATTTTTAGTCAGATTGGACGGCAGTAAATTCTCCTCAAAGGTTATGTGTTTAATTTTAGGAAGTAGAGTTATAATGTGGAGGAGTGTTATATAGAAATATATTTCAGACTCCGGACTCCATCATGGAAAGATGATAAATTGGAGCCTATGAGGCAACCAAAGTATCTATATGACTCTAGAGACTTCATGATGGACTTTGAAGTGTTTCTAAGTTTGCCCAAGATTATCACAATTTATATTGCTGATATTGGTGCAGTTGCAAACTTGAAGGAATCACGAGTCCATAAGGCAATTAAACACATGGAGCGCCAGTACCACCTGTTACGAGAAATCGTATGATGAGGGGAAGGTTGTTGTCGACTAGATTGCATCGGATGATGACCTAGTAAATCCATTTACAAGGACCTTAAGGCGAGAGCTTTTAATGGTCGTGTAGTGGAAGAGGGAATCAGATGTATGGAAAAAAACATGACACCATAGTCTTTTAGTATAAGTGGGAGATTGTTGGATTGTATACTAAAAGTCTAGCTTTAGTATGAACAATGTTATAACAATTTATTTGAAATGAGAATCATTGATCAAATGATTGCATCTTGTAATTTAATTATATGAATGATGCGATAGTCCATTTACTTTATTCTGTAGATAATATGTTGTGCGACAACACGCGGAAGATCATATTATCGGTTTCCTTATAAAGTATAAACAGATGCTCACAACCGAGATAGACGGGGACTCTCTATCGGTATGGTTGTAGTGTGATTCGGTATTAGCTTGTCTTGGCTATAGAATCACATTAGTGCACTTGTGTGTATTGAGCAGGACCGCCTGAGATCGTTCGGCTTATACTGACTTATAGAAGAACTTGATCTCTGTTATTATGGAAGTCCGTGCTCTTAATCCCTATACAATAACCTCGACACGTAGGGCAGTATGTAGTGTTGTATCTATGGTGTGCTGTTGATTGTAGAAGGAATCCATGTCCGTCATAGGTTGATGATGTCCCCTTGAGGAGCTCATAAGGTTTATCATGTAAATCTTGCAAGTGGATTAATTTCCGGCATGATAATAAGGATGAGTGGTACTACTCTCGGATGAGATATTAATTAATTTGAGTTGTCAGTAACTTAATTAATTAATGGGCATTGTATATCTTAAACATGGGGAGACTTTCGGGCTCATAATAAGAAGGAGCCCAGAACATAATTTGGGATTGGACGGGTAGTGCAATAATAAGTGGACTATATTATTATTATTGGATTTAATTAAAAGCTTTGGGCTAAGCTTGGTTAATTAAATTCAATTGAGGCCCAGCCCAATTTCTCCTCCTGGTCCCTGCTGTAGCCCAACTATATAAGTCATCTCAGTTCCTGTTAACCCTAAGTCAGAGCCTCATTTGACTGAGAGGAGAGAACAGGAACAGATTGAGAGAATCCTGCGGATTGTTGCCCACACAACAGCAGGATTCGACTTGGGATATACAGCAGAAGATCTAGAGGTGGTTCTTCTGCAACGATTCAGACTCTACATCAACCCTGAAGTACGGTAAACAATTTTATTGCTTCCGCTATATTTGTTTGCCTTGAAATCCTAACGATCACGTTTGGACCACACGATCCAATTGCCCAACAACAACGACATAAAAGTGCTCAATCATTCTCCATTATTTACCAATACTCTGCAAGGACGTAGACCATCGATGAATTTTACGATCAATGGTAAGCAATATAATCAAGGATATTATTTTACTAATGAATCTTATCCAGAGTGGGTTGCCTTTGTGAAAAGCTTCCGATGTCCTCAAGATCCGAAGAGGCAGCATTTCAAACGACTGTAAAAGGGTACTAGGAAGGATGTCGAATAAGCCTTTGGAGTGATTCAAGCTCGTTGGGCAATAATTAGCGGTCCAACATATTTCTAGTACAAAATTAACTTGAAGGATATAATGCTAACTTACTTTATATTGCACATGATAATCGAAAATGAAGGAAATACAGTGATCGATTAATCCGATGATCCAAATGAAGCCATTCCGCCTCCACAAATTAGTCAAGGATCATCCAGAACATTCAATGACTACTTCAGGAAAGGTGTTCAATTACGAGATAAGCAGAAACATCTCCAGTTTCGACAAGATTTAATTTAACATGTTTTAGCCCAATCCAGAGAATAATTATCCACACATTAAATTGGTAAAATTGAAATTTACATTGTTGCTTTTAGAGGTTTACTATTATTTTTTAATGTGTGTACTTGTATTTTGGGGGAGAAGTTTTGTTTTAAGGTATAAAAGTTTTTGGCAAATACTTGTGTGAGATCGTTTTACGTGAGATAAATAAAAAGTGATAATTTTTATAATAAAAAGTGACACCTAATTAATTTAAAGTGATATTGTTATTTCAAGAATGATTCATAGAATAGATAACATTTTTGGATCTTCTATACCAATTTGGTGTAACATCTCTTGTAACACTCTATAGGATCATTGACATGTAGGAGATAGGAGGAAAACTATATCCTAAGTCAACCAGTTAACCTTAGGAGCAAGAGATTAGATTTCTCCACTCGGCCACGTGTCATTCTATAAAGAGATGTTATAGTAAATGTCACACCAAAATATCACATGACATCCCGTGCCACATTTAATAGCAAAAGTGATACTCCATCCGTCCCTAGCAAAGGTGACCATTTACTTTTTGCACGTGAATTAAGGAGTATTATTATTTTATATGTATTGGGTAGTTGTATTAGAGGGATGTGATGGGTAGTGATGGGCCCTTTTTACTAAAAGAGGAAAATGAGAACCTTTGAATGAGATGCCCAATATAAAGTTTAGGACCTTTCGCGCGGGATGGAGGAAGTAACATTTTATAGTAAAATTGATAATATTGTATTGTAAAAGTGATAACTAATTATAAAAGCCTAAAATAGTCTCACCGTGAAACTATCTAATGGAAGACTTGCCCAAAATTCTTTATTTTTGAAGTGTCGTTAGCGTGAAAAAAAAACTGCTAGTATGAGAGGTGCAAAATTAGAGTATACAAATTGACAAATTCTTGCGTGAGACCTCCATTTAGGTGAGACGGGTTTAAGACGGGTACCCAGGTGCAATTTAATTCATTTTCATTAATAAATTAATTTGTCTAATCCTTTAAAATCAACTTGATTAGTTTAGATATAGGAGAGAGAAAAGAGTCTTCCCAAATTCAATACATCCCTCCATGCTCCATCCATCGAGGAGAGAGAAAAAGTCTTCCTAAATTCATTACATCCCTCCATCTATCATCTGGAAGAAAAGAAAGAGTAATGCGTAGAGTCTTCCCAAATTCCTAATATCCCTCCATTGAAGATTGAACAAGAAATATAGAAATGGGAAGTCCACGTTGATGCTGGGTAATCCAAAGTCTAATTTTCAACCAGCGAATGGATCGTGGACGTTGATATTAGTATGAATCCAGCGATCAAATGTAGAATCTAGTTGGTCGTCCTCGTCCAGTGTTTCTCTGGCGAATCGTCTTCAATTTGTTATAATATAAAAGGAGATCCATGAATATTGGTCCGTATTACGAGGTCGGTGAAAATATCATTGAAGGTGTGCTAGTGCTTTCATTCTTATAGTATATCGCGAATTGGTGCATGGTTGTTATTTGCTTGTTATTGTATGTGAAATGTCATTATATGAGTTGAATGATGTAGTATGTTAGTTTTATGTCATTTGATCGTTGTAGTATGTCATAGTTTGTTAGAGATAAATGAATGTGATTTTACCATGTGAATGCTATAGTTTGTTATTTTTATGTTATAACATGTCATTTCACAGGAAAATGACATATTATAAGACATATATGTAATACACTTTTATATTAGAACATACTATAATACGAAAATGACGTATTATGACACATATCAAATACACTTTTAGATAAGATATTATAACACAAACATAAAATATTATAACACGGGAACGACGTATTACGACATCAATGAAATATTGTTTCAAGTAACATACAATAACAAAAAAATTACATACTATAACGCGGATTTTACATACTATATAAAAACATAATATACTTTTAGCTGACATACTATAGCACTTATATTGCATATAATAATACGGAAACAACATATTATAACACCATCGAAATATTCCTCCAGGTAAGACACAATAACACAAAAATTACATACTATAAGCATTGATGAGGATGGTTTATGATGTGTAACAACAATTCGTCGGAGTGGGTTGACAAATCATAATAATAATACTCCTCCCGTCCGCTTTTAAGGTATCCATTTCATTATTTCTGACGTCCGCTTCAAAGGTATCAATTTCCTATATCTAGTAAAAAAAGTACACAATATAACTCATCACTTCTCTCTAATATAACTAACCACTTTTCCTATAATAATAATACTCCTTAATCCACGTGCAAAAAGCAAATAAAGACCTTAGAACTGTCCACGTGTAAAAAACAAATGGATACCTTAGAACCGGACAGAGGGAGTATTTAATATAATATTAAATTTTAAAAAATTAGGTGGATTAAACTGTTTCACGACCTGTCTCTCTAATAATGACCCGTATCACAAGAGACTAACTTACAAAATTGAAGATGCTCTAATAAAGCCGTGCGATGAAAAGTGAGTTTCCCGTAAGATAAATTAGAGTATAAGAATACGAATTAGAAAAGGAAAAGTGTGTAAAGCAAACAGAGAAGAGAGATGACTTTGGGTCTGATCAACGCCAACCCTGTGGTTCAAGCGAAGAAGGAGAGGCTGCCTCCCCGCACCGATCACGACGACGGCATCGATCCTCTCGAAATCTACGATATCCTTCCTTTTCCTGCAACTTTTCACCGTCCTCCATTTCTTTTTTGAAAATCGATTTTGTAAATTATCCTTTCTTCTCTATTTTGGGTGATTTTGTTTTAATCTTTGTTATGATCCTTGACTGGTAATTCGTACAGTATGTGAGAGACATAAGAGATCCGGAGCACCCATATTCTCTGGAGCAACTCAGCGTCCTTTCTAAGGAGTCCATTACTGTTGATGAGAAGCTCAGCCGCATTCTGTTAGTAATTTTTATTTTTTTCTTCTTAGGGTTGAAGTTGCTTCTTGGCACTTTTACAATTTCAATTCCATTGAGTTTATTGTTGAACTGCAATTTGCTGTGGTTAGGGATATTACGCGATATCTTTGTTTCTTAATCGTGCATGTTCTTGGTGAAACTTTTGATTTCTTATCAACTATGCCTTAAACTGTGATTATGTATTTTTTATTTCAATTTATGATCAGTAAATATGGATTTATCTTTCGCAGGATAACTTTTACACCAACAATCCAGCATTGCAGCATGGCGACAGTAATTGGTTTGTGCTTAAGAAAGAAGTTGAAGAATTGTTTCCCTCCTCATTTTAAGGTTACCACATCTACATAGCTGGTTTTAGAGTCTAAACACGTTGGATCTTTTTGAATGTATTGTGCTTAAATAGTCAATTTATGGATCTCTAATTATTCAATTTTCATGCGTGTCAACTTTATTGTTTTTTGAGAAATTCATTAGAGTGTTTCTGATATTGAGCATTTGGAACTAGTAATAGGCGCACAAGTGCTGAGATTCATATATTGATTTTATTCTTTTTTATCATCTCATGTGCTGCCTAAAGCAGAATTTCACATTTTCATTTCATGTTCCCTTTCGTATAAACTAATAAGTAACAAATTTGTAGTGGAGGAATTTATCAAAGCTAATTTTAATGTTATGTTGAACATAGAGTAGTAATTATACGAGCTTTCTGTTGAGTAGTCCACCGAAAAGTATTGAGAAACTTTAATAGCACATGAACTTACCATCATTTGTTGGCATATAAATGGAGAAAGCCTGAATGAAGGAAAACAACTTAATGTCTTTGGCGTACACCGTGCATTCATCAGCCTTTGGAGTTATTTTTCTTCTAAATATGGATGTGATGGTAATCATGGAAACTAGGAAAACAACCTACCGAAGTCAAACATACTTCTATAATGTATTATGACACATATGTTTACAAAGGGCTTGAAAGGTGGAAGAACTAATATATCTTAGATTAGATTATTGGGCCTTGTTTCTGATGAGTCTAGGTTTAATTCAGTATTTATAATTCTTATTTCTTGGTTGAACGGTATGTTTTAGATATTGGCTTTGGAGTTGCGTGGAGGTTTTCTCCATGTAACTATTGTTGAATTTTGTGGTCTCTACGTATCAAGTAAAGCATATCAGAAATTTAATATTAAAATTTGTCCTCTTATGCTCTTCTTATCTTCCGTATTAGTATGGGAAGTATAACACACCACTTATTATCTCTGCTCCTCATCCATCCTCATTCAGTCAAAGCTGTAACGTATGCAATGGCCCAAACTAGCTTGGTCTTGGATATATTATTTGACTTTTTACTTTGGATTCAGCAGTTTCTAAAAGAGCTTATTCGTTAAGATATAATTTTACAGGTAGATATAAAAGTGGCTCATGGATCCCATGCAAATGAGGAATCAGGTGAAATTCTTCAATAATTTATGTGTATCAATGATGCTCATCCTGTTTTTTTGTGCAGAAGTATTCTAGTGTCGTCTAGAATCCTAGACTATTGACATCTAATTTTAGCATCACCTCAACTGCAATAATCACACAAAGAAGCAATTGCATACATACGCACAGGTACCCACAGAAGTTGGACAGAGAAGACTTCTGGGAATAATTAGGAAATAATAGTTGAGCTTCTCATAAATGAAACGTGTCAGTGATTGCTCATGTGCTTAAAAATATTTGGTTGCAACTATTTGTACATGATGTTTCTTTGCTTTTTTTTTTATACCATGCATTTTATATTCCATATGAAATAAGATGCTTATAACTGTGTGTCTACGCAGATGTACTTAGATGCTTGTCTCTGTTGCAATTAGCATGTACACTAGTCTCATTAGGCATTACTCTGTTTCTTTTATTTCACCTTGAGTTGTATGCTCAGATATATAATATTTCCACGCCATGCACTAGTAATGTAGTGTTGCCAGATTTATTTCTTTTGAGTCATTTTTTAACGAGCAGGACTTGCGTGAGACCGTCTCACAATGAGACTGTTTTTCTTTTTCTTTATTAGTTATCACTTTTAATTAAGATACTGCTACTTTTCATTTATCCACGAATTGTTCATGAAATAATTTACTTGGACGGTTATTATTTCACATCAATCTCGTATCACTTTTTATTAAATTGTTATCACTTCTTATCCGTTTGACGGAATGAGTTCCGTGACGGTCTCCATCTCACACAAGTGTTCTTCTTGTAAATCGGTGTGCGTCTAGAGGAGTTTAAGGTCTGCTTCTTTTTTGTCTGCATTCACGTCTGAATGTTCTATGAGACCAAGTTGGAGTTAGGTTTGGAAAGACCTAAAGCAAGAGGATCTCCCAAACGAGGGGGTTGCTGGGATATATATGTATCATCCTTAAAACTTATTTATCATTTTTTCAAAATTTTCGGTGAAGAAATGTTATCTAGAGAGGTCAATCCAAATGTGGTATTCACCCAAATTTCAGACATAGGACATCCTTATTGAGGTCAAAATAATGTCATTTTCACGCACAACAGTTATGTTTCTTGGGAATGTTATGTTGTGGTATCCGAATCATAATATATTTTCAGTCAGGCCTGCTGTCCTTTGTTATGCTCTCTTGATAAAATCCTTTGGTTTATCATCTGGCCTTTCTTACCGTGTTGTATTAAATCTGCAGTCTAAATTTGTCTTGTCTTTATTAGACTTTTTATATCTCTCGTGCAGTTAATAAGCAGTTAAATGATAAAGAAAGAGTGGCTGCGGCGCTTGAGAATCCCAACCTTCGCCAACTCGTAGAAGAATGCCTATACTCAAGTGAACTTTGATAGTGGCAGTTTGGTCCTCATCTGTGCATCTGGGCTTTGTTGCAAGTTGTATATTATGTGTTCTTGTGAAGCTATTATCTTAATGATACTCTTATTGAGATTGTCTCTTGAGATACACCCAGTTCTCCTTGTCTCACGTACTGGTTATGCTTTCATCGTGATTGATTTGGTCTGCAATTCATGAGTGAGCCTCTATATGAGCCTCTATATGTGAGAAGTGAAATGCTCTTTAGTTTCTTGAAAGAGTAGTATTACTGGTGTTTTGATAATGAACTGGAGATTGAACCTATGTAGGCAATTGTTTGAGGTTCAATCGATTGGATCGGTTAAAACAAAAAATTAGATTTAATTATATTTTATAGAATTACTATTTATTAAAAAAATGTATAATCACCAAAATTATTTTTCATGAAATTAAAAATTAGTTTAAATAAAAGTATTTATAGTTCATAATTCTTACTTTTATATAGTTTATATTGTATAGCATGTCCATTCAATATTATAATTTAATCCAAAATTTAGATACTATGTTCTAAAATATATAATTAATTGAAATTATTATCCCCTGAAAAAAACAATATTTTGAAACATAATTGCTGATCTTCAGGATCAAAATTATGAACTTATTTGAATTTATCACTCTTCTTTATGAATTTATTTGAACTTATCACTCTTCCTAAAGATACCAGTTTTATGGATCTACATAATATAATATTTCGAATAAAACTTTCAAAACATAAAAGTTCGGGTAAGTAAATAAAGAATAAATCATGTAATGGATCTACATAATATAATATTTCGAATAAAACTTTCAAAACATAAAAGTTCGGGTAAGTAAATATAGAATAAATCATGTGAATTGTTACATAAGTAAAGTCTTTGTGTAATATTTCATCGTTCTTCAGGAGCTCATATGAGTGAAATAATTTTTTTCTTTCTCTATATATAAATTTCTTATGTTTTATGCAACACAAAATTTATTATCTTATAAAAGATTACAAGAGGTATATACAAATCATTATTCCACATAGGCTACAAATGTTTTATATCATCTATCATAACAGTACACTAGTCTGAATTGTAACATAATGGGGATCAAATCATAATTAATACTCGATTAATATGCATGTCAATGTCTCATTGGTTTCTTATGATTAAATTAATATATTTTTTGTATCAAAGTGATACATGAGTATATATTTAATTTTAACTAAATGTCTTCTTGTCAGAGAATCATAAAAATCTTGCTAGCATGTTCATCATAAATGCATATCAGACCTGATACAATTATGAAGAAAAATAAGTGCTTTTAAAGCACTAAAAGTGAGACTTCTGGTCCAAAATATCCTCATTATATATTTCACATATATAAACGTTTATTTTTCACTTCAGGGGATTAAACAATATTTGACTTAAAAAATTGAACGAGATTAATAAAAATTATATATAAAACCATCATCAAGTAAATTAACTGGTGTTTAAAAATCAATATTCTTTAGAATAATTCTCAATCTGCAGGTTGAGATGATTTTTTAGTTAATCAATGTCTTTCACTCTGAAAAATCCATCATGGGGCTTGAGTAAACTTTACAAATTTCTTATTTGTTTCAATCTTAAACAACATATATAAATATAGGTAATGTTCCTTCTTCAAGAGGAAACCATCCAATTAAAATGTGGTACATCCATATTGTTTGTCTTAAGTTCATAATGATTTTATTATCTATATGTAATTTTCACATATCCATCACGAGTTTATATTCATCAGGAATTCTAATACAAGTTTACCGTCTAGTAACGTGTTTTAGCTGCATTTCTAATTTTATTGTAAGTGTCATACAATTAAGTAGAGAAACGTTATATAATAACTTTATAATGGGAGGATGTTCATTATTAATTAATTTAGAGTCTCTGTAATAACTCTTTCACTTTAATCTCGCTTTGTTACCACCATTTCACTCTTTTCACGTCCTTTCTGGACAAATATTTATAATTTTTTGACATAACATTTCTTGTATTAAGGATAAATTCTTAGTGAGTAAAGCTCTATTTCAACTGTCCCTTTCTGTCTTATACATTTTGAGTGCTTGTGGCACTTTATTAATTAATACAGATACTGGATCCAGATTTTTAAGATAGTAAGAGCAATTAAGTAGATAAATGTATTGTCGACAACTTTGATAATACAATTTATGTATTTCTCTCAATTATTAAAATAATTCTATATTTATTTAACTAGATCCTCGTCATTTTCCAAACGTTTGGATCTAGTCTTTTGCATGCTCAATATTTTTATTATTTAGTACACATGCAATTTATTGGGTATTTATCTTCTGGACAAATTTATTTGAGAGTATTCTTATTTTCAAACGAACTTTCCAACTTATTTTGGAAGTGACTATTTTTGGAACTCTCTAACTGATTTTTTGCGGACTTAAATATTACTATATATTATACCTTTCACGCTTCTGGCGTTGATAATTATTAGTAAAATGATGTCCCTGGGAACTCCACTTCTTGTGGTGAATTGCTAATAAGTATTTGAAATTTAGTCACTTTCTATGATAATTTGACAGTTTATTTGCTATTGCAAATTAATTATCTATTGAACTTTTGGTTTAATTTGTCTAGTGTAAAATAATGAAGATACTTTTATATAATAAAATAAAATTTCTTGACATTTCTTTAAATTTTGGGCTACTTTCTCCTTCTAATGCTGTGAAATAGTCTTCATTTAATATGCAGATAACATATTTAAATATATACTGATCCCCTATTTAGGCTTAATGTATTAAAAGAATAGACGGATTTATCACTAAATGCCCATCAAGACACGCTATTGTGGTGATATAATAATTATAAAATTTAAATTGCACAATTTTATAGTTGCAAATGGAAAATATGAAGGCTTCTGGCCTTAATTAAGCACTAGTTATAAAGGAGTATTATGTGATAATGATATGCAGGAGTCAGATTTGAATTAAATAATTTTATTTTCCTCAATTAGCAAAATAATTGTTGGAATTTATAATAAATTATTCATTGAGTATGAATATAAAGTATATGATGTTCAACTTATCTGATGTATGTTTCTCAAGATTATTTCAATTGACTTCAATCGAGTAATCAAAATAGAGCTCTTATAATTTTAATGAAACAATTGTATAATAGACTTATTTTTAGTCCAATTTGTGGATACAACAATAAAAATTTAACTTTAGTCATAACAATTAAAAAATTCGACCAATATTTTCTTTGAATCTCTTGAACATATTAGAAGAGTTCAATCAAATTTTAGTATATGAATGTCATAAATAATTTCCTTCAAGTAAGTTTCACAAATTTATCCATGTGAATAAAAGAGGGAACAATATCATTTCGTATTTTACGATTAAAAAAAAAGAACACCAAGCTCATCCATTTGCCCAAATAACCAGATTTCTGATGTCATAATTTACATATTTTTGGGTATACTAGCTTTAAAGTCATTGCAGCATTTAAATAATTTAACAAATACAATTAGTTCATTACATGCGACACAATTTCATGAAAGAAAAAAATTGTTACTTTTAATGTATCACGTGCTTTAGGCATCGCTTCTAACTTTAGAAAAATAAATATCTTATAAATTAAGATCACACTTGATCATCTTACTAATCTACAAGCTCAAACCTCAAAAGGTTATTATTGTTATAGTTAGGAAAAAAATCTTTGCTTCAGGCAAACACATATGATCATATGATTCACCATTGATACATTTTCTTTTTCATTCTTTTATACCTTATGTTATCAACCAAGTATTTTGATATACAACATATATGAGATCAATGACAATTATATCCATATTTATAGCAATTCTACTTCTGGAGAATTATTAATTATTGAATCAAACTTGTGTTTTGTGGTTGAATATTGTTTAATTTTTTCTATAATTTGTAGGTCATTATTGTGATGTCTTTAACCTCAATGCTCTGCAAAAATAAATTTGGATTGTCTCAACCACCTTGATAAGATCAATTTTAATTTATTTGAACACATCCTCTTGTTTATCATCAAACTCATAACACGTGCTTCAAGCACTAGTTTTGAACCATAGTAGTATTTCAGTAAGAGTAAATTATGTTTTTCTGCTAGCCATAATGCAGAAAGAAACTTTGAATGCTTTATGTAATGTAAAATCTAGTAATATTTTGCAATGATTCAAAATATTAAAATCCTAAATTCAGTCAATCATATTAAGTCTGATGGAGAATTATCAAAGTTAACGATCCTTTAGGGATTGCCATATATTAAATATATTAAATGAATCATTTTTCAATAAATATTCATTTTTAGAGATTATAAAAAGTAGTGATTGTGTCTTCTGGACAATGGTATACTTAAAATCTCGAATAATAATTCACGTGAACTGCAAGAGGTAATGTGGTTAATATTTTACCTACATTAAATATTTTTACCATTATCGGTAAGCTCGTCAAATTTTCTCTCTATTAATGTCAAATATTTCTAGAACCTTCTAGAGTATTGATTAGACCATATGTTGTGCATGATTTTGTTGATTTGATCTATGATGCAAATCTCACGTGCGTATCTACATCTACATCTACATCTACACTATATAGAAAGAGAATATGTTTGGAGGATGGCCAGTTTCTTTTCCGTTTCCAGTCACTCCTTACCACACGTGTTTTCTCTCTCTTTACGTGTCAATTGAATAGCGACAACACACACCCACCCACTTCTTTCGTACAGATTATCTCCTCCATCGCCATTTCTCTTCTTCTCACAGAGTTTACCCACTCCTCTCCCCTCCCCTCTGAAGTCCGTTTTTGTGCACTACGTTATCCTCATCCGCTGCCCTCTCACCCACGTTTGTTCCATATTCCATTTCCCTCCCTCAATCGTTGTTCCAGTTCTCTGTCGTCTGCTCGTTGGTAAGTTCTGCTTTCAAAGTCCGCACTCACTTCCGGTTCATTTTCCTAATTTTTAATTGTAATTTATTTAATTTTGGCCTTCGGTTTCATCGAATTCGGACCCCGAATTGCTATGGAAGCCCTAATTTCTGCCGTTCTCCCCAACGCGCCACACCTCTGTTTCAGACATGCCACCGCCATTCCTTCTCCTTTGTAAGCATTTTTTCCATATCTTATTTTGTCTATGCATGGTTTAGATTCTTAAGTTTAAGATAAGAACTCTGACAACACTATGCTTCTTTTGATCTCGTGCCACCAACACCTATTGTGCGAGATTTTGATCTTTGCTCCACATCCACGCAGGCCGTACAACTTCAGTTTCTCACTGATTGGTCTTGATTTTTAGAACCTGTAAGCATTTTCTGGCAATTTGACCAATCAATTGATTTCACGTTGTTCATCTTAATTTGTCGAATTCATTTAATATATGTTGTCTTCGAATGCTATGCACGCGTGTCACAACTTATTATTACTCTTACTATTGCTGTGTTGAGGAATTTCGCCGTACTGTGATGCCCATCTTGATTTAGGCTGAACTAAAAAAGAGATCTAGCTACACAACAAAAAAAGAGATCTAACTATGCACTATTCCATGAAATTGATCACCTGCATTTCTAACAAGTAGGAAAATTAGAATTATATGATCACATTTTAAGTGCAAACTCAAGAGACAATTAAACCATAAATAAAGACAATAATGAAGTAGTTCTGATGTTGTTGGAATTGGCAGCATGCAGCGCAAGGACTACTACCCTTGAACTCAAATGTAGAGCACCATTTTTGTCCTCCACACCAAAATCTGCACCCATTTTAACAATAATTATGTATTTTAAATAAAAACTCATTACATTATAAATAGACACAAACTTATAATTGGAGAAGTGTGTCAGTCCACACACTCCACTAGAGGGAATTAAACTGATGGAGGTCAGGATGCGACGCCAAAGAGAGATTAAGAAAATTAAGCTGCTCTGTCAATCACAGAGACGTATCCTATTTCCATTGTAATTAGAACCATCTTGTTTAAGCTGCAATGTTCTCACCTAATGTTTGTTATAATTATCTTCATAAAAGATTCTATATATATATATATATATATATATATATATATTCGTGTGATTTGTTTTTGGATTAATTTCTTCCACATGTATGATAGTATGCCTAACTTTTAGTTGCACCTTGAGAAATGAAAGTGTTGATGAGTAACATATTGATTAAACCCTCTTTGGATTTTAAAATAGCTATAGGTTAATTTGGTGGAACAACTTCGTATTAAAATGGGTTCTTGGTTAACTTTCCCATGTCTTTTTTAATTTCATGCATTTTTTTTATGAATAGAACTTCAGTAGTAGCATTAAAATAACCCTTCTTCCCTTCTTTCGCTGCTTTTTCTATCTATTGGGTGCTTTCTTTCCACCTTTCCCAATGTACACGCCCACAGCAGCTCTACCCTTGTAAACGGTACACCTAACTAGCATTATCTTTACTTGTATTTACTGCCTTTTCTATCATGTTTTAATTAAATTAAGTTAGCAATTTCATTCTCCTCCAGGTCTCTCTCAACTCTAGAGACATGTGTAATTAAGAATTAAAAGTGAATCACTCTTTCAAGAACCAAGTAACAAAGAGTGAAAATCAAGCAATTCTTACACTACGTTCATTCTTGACTCTAAAAAGTGCTCAGGTATTTCTTTTCTCACTTGCATGTGATTAAAATAGTAGTTCAAGTTTCAAGTTCTTTTAGCGTGGTTATGATATCCTAATGATGAGTGTCCATACGAACTTAAGTTTAAATAATGATTACATGTGAGGCCTTCAAAATATTGATACACAAAATGTTGGGTCTTTGGTTTTTCCTTTAAAAAATAATAGAAAGCATTTACTGTGTATATTGATTATGAGTTTGTGTATAAATATTTTTTTTAGAAGTAATAACATTATGATTAAAAAATAATACAATTCCCCTCAAGTTAGCATCTCTCTTAGAAATTCAAACCAATATGAAGACTGAGTGACTTATTTTAATTACTTGTCCATATCATTAAAATTGCAGCAAACCTACAAAGAATGCGTCTAATGAAGTATGTGTATGGATTTGTTTACGCTCAATGAATTGATCCCTTGATTAATTTATTTGCTAAAAATCATGTAAGAAAGTGCAAAAGTTGGAAACAACTTGCAATTGTGTGGGTCAACATCACATATATAGATAGATAGATAGAGATAGAGATAGAGATAGAGAGATAGAGAGAGAGAGAGAGAGAGAGAGGGAGGGAGGGAGGGAGTATGGTGAGCAGAGGTGGCACTTCACAGCAGAAAGAAGAGAATGCTGCAAGTTCTGGATTTTTTTCCTTCTAGGTATTAAGTCTAGATGTCATGTAAAAGGGAACATAAAAACAATGCAATTATGCTTTAAAAACTTAATTCTTTACTTCAAACTCATATGTATGTGTATTGATGTATAGTTATATAAGGAACAAAATTTTGCCTCTTGTATTACAGATATTTTCCTGAGCCATGCGTCAGACTATAGATTATAATGGTGTTTTACATTTACGAAATGATTTAGATGTAAGTCTCCCAAGAAAGCAAACTTGTTTCAGGTTTTAAGAAAAATGCCATCTTAGACAGCTTATAATGTGATCATTAGGAAGGATCTGAGCACTTACCCAGCACTTTTTCTGATAACCAAGTCTGCTTTGAGGGATGACCACATTTGCGTGAAATAGCATGAAGAATGTCATGAGGCTTTTACAGTTCATATCTAGCAAAAATGTTTAGTTCTTATAATTTTTTTCCTTAATTTGATATACTGATGTTTGCTGCCTTTTATGAACATGGATAATTGTTTACTAATATTTTACGAATTCAAGCAGACCCTACATGAATGTAAACAAGGTACTTAGGAAAAAAATTGATACAACTTCTATTTCAGTTATTAAGGTGACACTCTACCGTTGAGTTATATCCCTTCTTCATTTTTTTGTTAAATACTTTCTCACATTGAAAATTTTGATACAACTTCTATTTCAGTTATTAATAGCATATCAGCTAAGATTTTTCCTTACTCATTTTTTGTTAAATACTTCCCAGATTAGCTATTTGGTGTGGTATGTGCACCTTTCACCAACGTTGATCCAAAAAATAAAATAAATTTTGGGGATATCGTATGCCATGACGTTGCTCCATTAACCCCATTCTTCCCACTTTATTCTTCGTGGTAAAGGTAACCTCTCCATCTGTGTGCGTCCCTCTTTTGGTTTTAACATTTCTTCCTCCACTGCCTAGGAATTGCTCACAATTCATTTGTCTCTTGTGCACAAATAACGTGATCATTTTTTGTTCCTTATGTTCATTTCGTGTTAAGCACGCGTTTCCTTGTGAGAAAGCAAAATGCACAAAACATAGTTGACGTGTGGTTTTAACTTTGCTAATATTGGTTATCACTTTCATTATTCCTCTATCCATCCTACGCTCATTTTACTACATTTGAAAAATTATGAATATCAGTATTGGAAAAGATTTATAGCGATAAGTGGTTTTTTGGAAAATTAGGAAATGATCGAGATTTAAATTCTCGAAATTCTGTTGGTAGTAGGCATGTATAGAGGACTGATATAATTTTATTTTTACAGTATCAATTGTAGTATAGTGACAGTGCTGAATACCTTGATAGTTGATATGATCCAAGATTTTCTTGAAATATGTTTGAAATTTATATGTTACCGTAGCTAATAAAATTGTAAATATTTATTAGTTTTATGTATTGTTACCATGATTCTTAATCCAGGTTGCATATTAGCCTGAAGTGATATTCAAAATTAGATTTCTGTGCCATTATTTATTTCTATGATTAATGATCTTTGAATTTAGAAAAAAAAGAGAAAAAAAAAAGAAACGAACTCTTATAAAGTACACTTGTAGCTATATGATAAATAAGTGATTTGGATACATGTACATGTATAGTGATCTGATGTATTGATTAATATGGTGCACAAATACATGTGTTGATTAAAATGGTGCACAAATACTACGCTGAATCCGCCCTTCCAAAATGGGTTGTCCACTTTTATGGATCTCATCTTTGACCAACATTCAAAAATCTGAGATTTTGCTTCACTTGCTTCTTTTATCAATTCTTTTCACAGGTTGTTGATTTTGATCCACCTCAAATTTCACCCCTTGATGGAAAAGCGCCGACTAATTTTATGTACAATAAGACTTTGTGAATGTGCTCCCTAGGCAGTCATCACATTTATGTTTTAAATCGCATCGTAAATTACTTGTTTAAATATTCTGCTGGGGACACCACTTACATAAACATGTGATGCAAATGCTTATATTGATGATGGATTAAAATGGAAGTAGGTTGAAACATTTCTACTAAAAAGGTTCGGCTGGACATGAAAAGATAACTCAAGCTATGAGATTAGAAAGTTTGCTATTCTTCATAACCTTTGCCACAAGGTAATTAAATTCATGCAGATGAACTTTAATGGATTTGAACTTATTGTTTTGTTTTATTAAAAAAAAATATAATAATAATAAAATTCAGGTTGGAGTTCAACTTATTTCCAAGGACTGATATGGATTCTCCTTCTCCATTCAAGAAGGCGGATATAACCAACATGGTGCTTGTTTATAAAGTATGGGGACAATGATCTTTCCAGAAATTGGAATGCAAGTACATATGCTTCTTTCAGTAACTCTTATCAAATTCGTTGATATAAGGCAATGTCCTTGGATTACCATAATCTGTTGGGTTGGCTCCAAACTGAGAATAGTTTTCAGGAAATTATATTTTGATTGTTATTATGAAGCAAATTCTATAACACGTACCAACATACAGGTACATTGTAGCACAATTTCTAAAAGCATAATTACGCAGACATGAGCTGACACCTCACGAAGTGAGGTGCAACTCTCCTAGTAATCTATAAATATTGACAACCATTTCTATAAGTTTAAGAAATTTAATATTCAATCATAGATCATATTAAGGCGAAAATAAATTGTCATACAAAACTTGGTTTCGAAAAGAAAGATTAAGTAATATATCATCATGCTATAAGCTGAAAAATATGAGTGGCCTGAAATCATTATTCCTCTATAAATTAGATTTCTCTTCCATATGATATTAATGATGCAAATTTTATGTATTTTTATTGGAAGATTATAAAAAATCTTAATAATTAGTATCTTAATGATATTAGTATTTTTATCATCAACGCCACCCGTGAATGAGGGCATTTTTCAAAGTGTTTCATCAAATCTGAGACCCCCGGGTATCATACATGTGGATACTCAAAAGAAATATTCAGATTACTCTGATCTTTATTCCAAGAAGAATATGGAGAAGTTTTCAACTCTTGAAAGAAGTGTTGTAAAAAAGAAACAAGGCAGGCCTAAGAAAGATTTTTATCAACACTCGTCTGCAGGCAAAGCTCAATCTTCCACAGGTAAATAAGCATGAGCTTATGAATATATATCCCAACGCTTAAATTCATGCAAGAAGAACTAGATGATATTGACTAGCTCCTTATATGGATCGCCTGTGATCCTTTTCAAGCCGCATGTTTAGGCTTTACCACTGACTCTGCCAGTATTTAAACATCTTTACTTTTATTGTTCTCCCTTCCCCTTTCCTTTTTCTTTTTAATATAAGCCATCTATTTGCCTTAATATTATAACAAGTCTCCTAAATAAACATAAGTCTCCTAAATAAACATGAGCAAAAATAATATTGAATTTTGAAGGAAATAATGACCAGATACTATTGAGAACTGAGACATTTATTGTAATTCCACTTTTTCTCACTTAAAACATTTTTTATAAATTTTACAGGTCATCCGAGGCAGCAAAATCCTTTATCATAAGATATCTCAAAATTATTAAATCAATATAAACATATCCATCCAACATCATCTATCATAAGATATCTCAAAATTATTATTAAGCATATCTATTTAACATATATATCAATGTAAAATCAACGTAAATATAATCAATTAATTTTGAATATTAATAATTTTTTTCACAACACATATAACCAATCCCAAAAAAATATAGAAGTATTTCTTCACATTCTACATGACCGATGACAATAAATTATAAAAACTGGATGGGGCTTTATTTTAGGGGCGGCTATTTACACCACCAGTTTTACTAATTATACCCATAATTTTTTTAAGACTAAAATATCCTTCAACAATAGGACAATTTGTGCCAAAATTGTGGAAAGACAACTGGGATTTTCCGTTGTTGTAGCTCTCCCAGCTTCGTTGTTAATCTAGCATTTGTTAAAAGTCTAGACCTTTAACAACGGTAATTGAACCGTTGTCGAAGCTAAGATAAGTTGGATTGACAATAAAGTTATAACAATGGAACTTAAATCCCCGTTGTCAATGCGCACACTCTTCTAGCAACAACAACCGGGGTTCATTTTTTTTGTCTTATTTTGCCCTTACAACAATGGTTTTTCAATTCGCCCTTGTTATTCCAGCTTTGTTGTTCCACAGTTTTGGCATAGTGACATATATACACTTAATAACAAAAACATGGCATGGAATGACACTATAACCAAACAAGATATTAGTTGTTCGCTATTAACAACTGAGCATGCTGAAGTGATGATTTATTAATATAAAATTCTCTATCATCTGCTATTTGAAACAATTTAATGCTCCAACACTGCACCACAGTTGGTTTTGTATCATATTTTTTTATATCATATCATTACAAAAATCATTACAAAAAGAGAAGTTATAGTTCTACTTCTACTTTTTCCACACATCTTATCTTACTGTACCCCTCTCTTTTCTCCTTTTCATTTACCTTTAATAATAGTTCTACTTCTACATAACCATAATAAAAGCTAAGTGACGGGTCTTACACATCTAAAAATACAATTATCTTTCGTTGTTGATGCGATTAAGCGGCAAAAAAGATTATAGCATTTATTTTTCAAATTATTTAATTTCTCATCTAATTGATTTTGATGATAATTGTATGTAAACCAAAACATTCGTAAGAGAAGGTTTTACCCATTAATTTCATATGTCATAATTAACCTTATGACTCAATAATTAATAGTCGGTTGTCCTTTAGCCATGCAATTTAATAGCAGTAACTCCGTTGGGGAGGATACATATTAATTGCACCTAAGTGTATACCATTATTTAATATTAAATACGTTATCCAAGTTTGTATGTCTTACAGTTGGAGAAGTCCACACGCCCTCAAATAATTTCCTACAATCATCAATTATTAATTTGTACCAGTGATCCGCAAATAAAACTCATCCGTTGGGGAGGAAGGCACTATAGCCGACTCATAAGCTTACTCGCATCATATTACAAATAATAATTATTTAATGAAATTTATTCCAGTGATCCGCAAATAAAACTCATCCATTGGGGAGAAAGACATTATAGCTGACTCATAAGCTCACTTGCATCACTTAATAAATCAATAAAGGAGGCCGCGGGATCATGACCAATCCCTCTCCCACTTAGTTATTTAACAAGAGGGTTTTTGCATGCATACAATATAACAGATATAATTATGCAAATAAGCATGCTATTATTACAAGAAATTAGGCAGTAAATCAAATAGCACTTAATTCTAAATATATAACAATAATTGACAAATAAAAATAATTATAGTAATTATATATAAGGAAAAAATAAAATTGCCAAATAAAAGGCTGACTTGGTCAACAAATCAAGCAATAAAAATGGGTTTCTTGTGCAACAAGTAGGATAAAATTTGGGCCAAGGCCAAACAGCCCACAAACGGATTTGCTGTAGAAAACCGCTCGTACACACCCACAACCACCCTGCCATGTCATCACCATCACCCGGCTTCATTGGAAAATTGAAGAACCACATATGCACCGGAAACACTCCAGTCGACTCACCGCCCAGCGGAATCTCCGCCGGTGTACCTATACTCCCTTCGATCCCCACCGTCTGCTGCCGGTTACCAATCCAGCAGCAGCTACTGGTCGCTTCAGCCAACGGTGGATAAGCTACAACACTCCTGCTCTCCGCTGACTCGCTGGCCTACCGAAAATGAAAATCCATGCCCGGCAACAGCGCGCCATTGGCTGCCCGTCAACACGCCTGATGGATCATGCCACCAAGTCTCGCCGACAGCCATGCATCGCCTGTACAGCTTTGCTGGCCGGGACCCAACTCACGCAACTCATCGCAATAGCGCCTGTACATCTGTATCTTGCAGCCGCCGAAGACTGCCGCCGACGATGCGCATCGCAGGCACCATGACGTTGATCGTGCTGTTCACCAGCGACGATCATTCCACGGACCGCACGCCTGCAATCATGCCTCTGCATCGTCCGGCCATCATCCCAGCCTAGCAAAATCGAAGGAGACTCGCTAGGAATTGTGCTGCTGATCCACCAATAGCCAGCGACCAGCAGAGGAGACCCGATCAGAAGTCACCAGGCTCGATCGAAAACCATGCATGGTTCGATCGCGACCTTGCCCAGCCTGCCATGATACTCTACCGTCGTTCACCTCTGACTAGGCTATCTGTCGCTCGAAATAACGCGTCGAACCTGCCGCTACCATGTCTGACCTGATCGTAACTACGTGATGACCATTCGGAAACCTCCATCATCGTCCCGTCAGCGCTGGGTTAGCCATCAGCCGCTAACGCCGTGATGCTTCTCACCCTTCACTGATCGCGACTTACAGCGTGAACAATTGGACAGCCGTTCCGCCTTTCACCGTGAATCACCGCCATCAAGCATCGCACAACATATCACAGTTCTGCCAGCACGGTCGCGCTGCCATCATCCAGCCAAGCTAACCTTTCTGCCGCCGGTGTGATCACACTCGTGAACCATCAGACTGCTATCTCCGGCCTTTCCTTTCACCGTCGAGCTTTCTGACAGCGGCTGTAATCCTTTCAACAGCGGCTTTGATCCGTCGCCTTTCACCAACAAGGCATCGCCGTCCAAGTCATCGATCATCAACCAACAAGGTTCATCGTGTGTATAATTAGGATATTCATGAACCATCATCCGTGAGGGCACAAGATTTTGACGATGATTCACATTCAAGATCCAACAATTACATGTAGGGTTTTTTATAGGAATATCATGGATTATTCAACAAAAGAGAAAACCCTAATATTAATCATGTGATTCTATTCCAAATAAAAACACATAATTCACATAAACCCTAGCCTAACGTGTCACGTTTAGCCTTAGAACCTCCGCTCTGATACCAATTGTTGGCATTTAGGATCTTTTGGTTAGCGTGAATCTTTAGGGTTCCATGCGATTCTAAAGCAGCGGAAGCAAAAGTGTAGAATTGAATTACCTTTCACCAAGGGTTGATGTAGAGGCTGATTCTCGCCGGCAGTCTGCGCAGCATCACAGTTTTGGCCATAACTCCCTCATCTGATCTCCGATTGGAGTGATCTATGCGCCAAAATGATCTACTTTTTCGTGGCTTTCCGTCAATATATCACACGTCCAGATTGGATTTCTACACTATTTTATAAAAATCTGTGAAGTTGACAGCCAGAAACAGCAAACGACCTTCTGGTCTTCTGTTGTATTCTTAAGCCACGTCTCGACGTTAGTGTGAGCAATGATCTACGAGATGATCTTAGTCTACAATCCTAATCTGTCTATCACGTGTTTAGGCGTGTCAAACTTATATTCCGGATTGATGAGATTGGCTATTATATAGACTACAACAGGTACCAGGAGGAGAAATTAGGGTTTGGGCCTCCATTGGGGTTAAGCATCCAAGTTTAGCCCAAAACTTATACTTAAGTCCAATAATAATAAATCATTCCACTAAAGAAATATTATTGCACTGCCACCCTATTCCCAAATTACGTTTATGAGCTCCTTCTTATTATGAGCCCGTTAGTCTTCCGTGTTTAAGATTCAATGCCCATTAATTAATTAAGTTACTGACAACTCCATTAATTAATATATTTACTGAGACTAGTACAACTCAACCTTATTATCATGCCGAAATAAATCTACCTACAGGGTTTATATGATAATTCTTATGAGCTCCTCAAGGGGATATCATCAATCAATTCCGTTAGGACACGGATTCCTTCTACAATCAACAGCACACCATAGAGACAGCACCATCTCCCAACTCACCAAGCATATTGATTTAACTATTAAATTTCACCCATTGATGAATTAGAGAAATAAATACTGGCTAACATGTCGAGGTTATTATATAGGGATTAAGAGTACGAACTTCCATAATAATAGAGATCAAGTTCTATTATATAGTCAGTATAAACTGAACGATCTCAACGGCGGTCCTGCTCAATACACTCAAAGTGCACTAGTGTAATTTTATAGTCAAGACAGACTAATGTCAAATCACACTACAACCATACCGATAGATAGTCCCCATCTATCTCGATTGTGAACATCTGTTTATACTTTATAAGGAACCAATAATATGATCTTTCGTGTGACACCGCACACCACATTATCTACAGTATAATGTAAATGGACTTTTGCAACAACATTATTGCAAATGTTTGATCACATGATTCTCAAATCGAATATTGTCTAAACATTGTTCATACAAAAAGCTAGACTTTTAGTATACAATCTAACACCTTTTTCCTATAAAAACAAAATAAAATACCTTTCAAGCACCTTTTAGTCAATAATAATTCAAAGTATTAAGATTTGTGCAAATAATATCAATTATACACTCAAAGAGGTATCAAATCGGACTCAAAAGTACATGAATTTCCACTCTTATCATTCTCCATTCTCCTTCTCCAGTAAAAAAAACATCGATGAACTCTCCAAGTGCGGGATGGGTGGATGCAATGGTAGATCTTGATTTCGGGATTGTGTCAAGTGATGGGTGTGAAGAGTTATGATTGATAAATTCCAAGTGACTCTTTTATAGGTGTGGAATCTCCTTTCCCTAACACTTCTCACGAACTGGGCTTAAAAAGAAGTAGAAACACATCTGGGCCTCAAATACTTAGCTTGACGAACGCACAATGAACCTTCTTGTGCTCGTGCATTAGCACTATTTGAATGCATGAGGAGTATTGGGGTGCTCGTGCATTTCACATGTGAATGACATTCTCGTGTGTTGACAATCAGATGAATGAGGATTAAATCCATGATCCTACTCAACAACAGAACATATGGATGAGATTAACTCCATGGTCTTGAATTTGTCAAGACTAATGTATGAGAACTATTCTCGTGGTTGTGCACTTCTGCGCGGCTTCACCATTTTGATTATAACTTCTTCATCCGAACTCCGATTTAGGAGATTCTTGCGTCAAAACGATCCTCTCTTCCATGACTTTTCAAACATATATCACACGATTAGTTTTGACTTCCAAAAAATACAGAAAAATAATGCAAAGTGGGCATGCATTTTTCAGCATTCTTTCATGATATTTTATTCTTCATTCCAACTTTGCACTTTTGATCATTTTTCCACCTAAAATCACGAAATAACACCTCAAATGCACCAGTTGATTAAGTATATGAAAATTAATCATTTAGAACTGAAATAAGAACATAAATTCTACAAAATTATGCTAAATCGAACTATAAAACATGTAGATTTTGACACTCATCACTAGGGGTGGCAATTCGTGTTAACGGGTTGGGTTTCGTGTCGACACGATAGTGACACGACACGATAAGGGCAAACCCGAACACGACACGATAAGGATTCGTTCCAACACGACACGAACACGAAAAATAACGGGTTGACACGACACGACACGATAACAACACGATAAAAAAATAAAAAATAAAAAATAAATAAAAAATACTAATTAAAATAAATAAAATTTTAAATTAATATATTTTAAAATTATTATTAAATATTTTTATTATATATTTTTATAATTTTATATTTATATTGGGTTGTTAACAGGTTATTAGGTTGTTAACGGGTTAATGGGTCATCTGTTAATATTAATCGTGTTTAACGGGTTGACACGAACCCGACACGAACACGACACGAAATTTTCGTGTCCTTATTGGGTTGACACGATAATGACACGAACCCAATAAGATCAAACACTAACCCGCAATTATCGTGTCGTGCTCGTGTCGTGCTATCGTGTCGTGTCGGGAATTGCCACCCCTACTCATCACACCATTTCATACATTTAAAATAAGTATATTTGATAAAAAGCAGTATTATTTTTAATAAAATCTAACATGTGATAAAAATAAAAAAAGTGATAACATGTCTTGCAAAAATAAACTTAAAACGAATAAAAAGTGATAACTAATTTAATTGAATTATTTTATGAACAATTAATAAGATGGATAAAAAGTGACACATGAAAATGGAAAGTGATAACCAACCAATTAAACTCTTTTATAGATAATTTATAGTGTGAATAAAATGTTATAACACCTTCAATAGAAAATTATACTTGATCAATAAAAAAGTTATAATCAATCTATTAAACTATTTTATGAACAATTTGTATAAAAATAAAAATAAAAAGTGATAATATTATTTTAAATAAAAAGTTGATACATATCAAGGAAAATTGATAACCATTAGTTGGACTATTTCAATAATGAAGAATTTATAATATGACTAAAATTTTTAAGGAATTATTACTTATAGGTACAAATTATAAGATAATATTACTAGTAGATACAATGTATAAATTAAATTACTACCAGGTACAAAAATATGCAATGTAAAGTCTAAATTTCCCTTTCATAATCAACTGAATACATAATTCATAATTAGTAAGTTAGAAATTCATGTAAACTTGTTTTATTTAATTTCCTATATTTTAGTTATCTCTCCTCAAATCAATATATTTCTGAAATTGTAGGAAATTGTTGGTAGCGGTAATCATCTCAATTTGAAACCACAAACCTGTAAGTATTTATTTAATTTTGAAGATTTATTTAATTTTGTTAATAATCACAAACATTCGACGGTAATTTATTAGGGTTTAAACATAATTTTATAAGTACTTTTAATGGTAATTTTATTCGACTAGTATAAACATAATTTTGTTTAATTGCCAGTCAATGGTTGTTTTCCTCTTTTATTTATAATCTATTTCCTCTTTTTTTCGTATAAAATGGTGTGAACAAATTTATAATTAATATAATTTTGGAATTTTGTAATTTATGAGATCTGTTAGTAATGTTTTCAGAATATAATTTTAATACTTTCTAATGTCTGCATTCTGTATGGTCACGAATTTTATTTAATTCCATTATAAGATTTTTATGAATACCAATGATTGATGTTATTAAAATGTGTTATGTATGGTTACGTTATTTTCTTAATACTATTATAAGATTTTCCTGAATAACAACTATTGTTGTTCTGATGTATGCATTTTGTATGGTTGCCTTTTTTCTGAATACCGTTATAAGATTTTTTTTGAATTCCAAGTCACGTGAGTGAATATTTTTCCATTGTAAAATATCGAGAATTCTACATGCACGATATACATCATATTTCCAAAACCAATCGTCTAAAATTTGAGTCTAAAAGTGAATATAAGATTCTTGCACCTATTTTGAAACGCTCGCCGGTTTGACCGAAAAAAGAAGAATACCTTCCTATGGAGAATATTCTAAGATAAAAAGGAAAACACCTGTTGAATGGTCATTATCCTTTGTTTCTCTTACTTACATATCAGAGTTGTTCTTACATTACTATTTGATCGATTTTTCTTATTTTAATACAGAATCTTATAAGTAGGGCAAACGCGAAAGTCTGCGCAATATTGAAGATGTCACCTCATTTTTTCTCTAACTTTTTCCTTCAAATGCTTGCACACTATTTATTGGTTCGTTGAAGATACAGTTTGCATATGATTAATATGCTTCTTTTATTTACGTACGATGTTGTGTGGGTAGAACTTCTATTGAACACATGCATTGCTTATGACTTATTTTCTACCTCTCAAGTTGTATTGATGACATTATACACTTTAGAAGTGGAAGTTTGTCTTCATTTTATGTTTTAGGAATGAGAGTTGTATCATTGAGTTTGTGGATAGAGAAATTGATATTGCACATAATAATTCTTATCGACTCTTCAAGAGATATTCCAATGTTTGTATTCAAAAATATAGAACTTAATATTACACAAAATATTCAAAATGTATTCAATATATTTCACATTCATTCATTGAAATGCTTTTGTATTCAAACTTAGTAAGTATTTAGAATATTTAATGTGAATAACGATGTATTCAAAATTGTTTTCTTAATATTCTACGTAATATTAAGAATGTATTCAATATAGTATTTCACATTCATTCCTTGAAATGTTTTTGTATTCAAAATTAATAGGTATTCAAAATATTTAACGTTCAGCAACATGTATTTAGAAATTAATTACCCAGAATATGGGGCTCAACTCACGCTTCCTATAAACGTGGAATAAGTTGAATTAATCCTAACGGATTTTTAGGGTAAAAAGAGGGAATAAACTCTGTTTTTAATTTGAATATAAAATATCTTTATATTTTAATATATTATTGAATACAATCACATTAAGAATTTAAAATATTTTAATAAAATCAATAAGTATTTAGAATATTTAATGTTCAATAATGATGTATTCATAAATGTTTTCAATGAAATATTCATAATGTATTCGATATTCGATATATTCCAGATTAATTAATTGAAATTCTTTTGTATTCAAAATTAGTTGTTATTCAGAATATTTAAGGTTCAGTAACTTCTGAATACATAAATTTTGAATAACATATACAATCATAACGTGACATATTATATTGACTAATCTCAACATATTTCCTAGATAATAGATTTTAGTAGATTGAATAAAAATATATTGAACATAAATACTTTTGAATACATAAATTTTGAATAACATATACAATCGTATATGTACAGATTATATTGACTTATCTTAACATATTTCCTATTTTCATGGAGAGATTAATGTTTAATTAAATTCTGAATACAATTAAACTTATAATAAGGTTAAAATGGGTATTTGATGGATTGAATTTGTAGTGGATAGTATTTTAATTTGAATATTGTAACTGCTAGTAATATAGGTAGATAAATTGTACATATAAGTAATGGACCTTTTTAATAAAAGTGATACATGATTATATAAAAGTGATAATTTTCATTTAAACTATTTGGGGCATGAACAATTATTAGGGGGAATTAAAAGTAATACTCCTTCCCTCCCATTTTAATGTTTACATATTTCTATTTTGGGCGTCCCATTTCAATGTTTATGTTTCTTTTTTTGGAATATGGGACCCACCTAAAACAATTAATATATCGCTATGATCCCCACATCCAACACTAATACACATACCCACTTTACATTAAATATTATATCTTTACACCCACTATTTATTAAAATATTATACTCCTTAATCAATGTACAAAAAACAAACGTAAACATTGAAACGGGACGGAGGGAGTATATATTTTTGAATAATAATTAAATATACTATTTTATTAGAATAATATGCAGTAAATTTGATTAACTTTAATTTTTATTCAAATTTTCATCATATATTTTTATTCAAATTTTAAAATAAAAGAATTAATTAATGAGTCCGACTGATGTGCAATTGGCGCACCGAAGCACCTGAACGATCTTAACCGTTAGATTATATTTTAATTCGATCTATATCATCAAATAAAATAAAATAATTATTAAAAAAAACTACTCACTTCCCCTATTTTGGGTAGGTCTTAGATGAGGCCATCTCACGGATCCTCTTATGTGAGACGAATCATCTATTAACCTAAATAAATGTGTATATATTAAATGAAAAGAAAATTAAAAAAATAAGGGATTTATTTGGCTTTCACTAATTAAAATATAATTTTTACTAATCATTTCAATTTTCGCAACTTCCAGCGCCATCATTCACGATTTTTAATTAAATTTTTTCGCTTATAAACTTCCAGGCGCCAGCATTCAGAAGTATTAGGTTTTTTTTTTTAAATTAATTAATTAATTTTAAATTATTATTATTATTATTATTATTATTATTATTATTATTATTAATTGTACATTAGACAATTTAACAGTCTTATTATCACTTTATTATAATTAGGTATCACTTTATATTAAAATATTATCACTTTTTATTCATCTTATGAATTATTCATAAAATTATTAAATTAAATGGTTATCACTATTTCTTTATTATATGTAACTTTTTATTAACTATGTTATCACTTTTTGTTCCATAGAATTATTCGTGAAATAATTTTAATAGATGGATATCAATTTTCTTTGATTAGGAATCAATTTTTATTAAAAATGTTATCACTTTTTATTGTTCAAGTAAATTGTTCGTAAAATACATTTTTTTAATTAGTTATCACTTTTAAAAAAAGTTGTTATCACTTTTTCTTTTGAAATGTTATCACTTTTTATTTATATATTATAGAATTATAGTTCACAATAAAATTATCACTTTTCATCATTTGAGGATAAAAATTAATAATTTTAAATTAAAAATAAATATAATGAATAAAAAAAATTTAATTAATAAAAATTTTAATAAAAAATATAAATTAAAAGAAAAAACATAATATATAAATAAATAAATAAATATATATATACATATAATATAAAAGATATAATTAACTTAATTCTATAATTAATTTTTCAAATTGCTAATCTGATTAGAACCAAACAGGATCCTTTAAAATATACTTAATGGACTAATAGATGATCCGTCCCACATAAGGGGATCCGTGAGACGGTCTCACTCAAATCTTTATCCCCTATTTTAACCCATTAACCGCAGATGCACTGGTATACCGAGTACACCGCAGAATCACCCATAATTTACATAACTAAAAAATTTTTAAAAAAATAATGAAAGTGACAAGTGGATGGATTAATTAGAAGGTTACTTTTTGAAAATTAGTTGAATTCATCAGGGGTTATCGGTTAAATTAGTTGAAAGTGACAAGTGCATTTAAAATAAAATTAAAAAAAAAACTCCCTTCGTCCCAGGCAAATAGGTGCATTTGCTTGTTACACGTAGATTAATAAGTATTGTTATTTTAATAAAATGGGTAGGTATATTAGAGGGATGTGATGGGTAGTGGTGGGCTATTGATTGGCTCTTTTTATTTACTAAAAGAGAAAAATGATGCAATTTGAATGAGACGTCAAATATAGTAAAATGGTGCTATTTGGGCGGGATGAAGGGAGTAATATAAATGGGTTATTAGAATATTCATCTCACATAATAAGATTCATGAGACGGTCTCACTCAATACTTACTCTAAAATATTATATCTCTCATTCAATACACATTAAAATTCTGCAAAATGCAAATGTAAAATTTTGGTATAATTTTTCTAATGGCCGTTAATTTTATTTTTTTTCTTCTAATTTTATTTTTTTTCTTCTAATATTTTTTGTTAATTAATTTTGTAAATAATTTTTAATTTATATATATATATATATGTGGGTAGGTTTTGGGTGAGACCGTCTCACGTGAGACCATTTTACACTTTTTAAAATAGTTATCACTTTTCATTTATATTATATATTGTTCTTGAAATAACATTATCTCTTTTCATTGATTTAGTATCACTTTTCAAGAGTTAAAATCATTTTTCGTCCCATAACTATGGAGAATTTTTGATTTCGTCCCAAAAAAAAGATAAATTTTTCAATTTCGTCCCATAACTACTGATATTAGCCAATTTTGACCCTAAAATCGCCGGAAATTATTTTTTTGGCCGGAAAAGGCAAAAGACTGTTCAGTAATATAATTGATTCTCTAAAATTAAAGGAACACAAAGATTGATTTGCTTCCACTTCATTTCAATTATGATTTTGCAACAGCAATTTTAATAAACAAATTTCTACAGTAAACTAAATGCCTTCTCACTAAAAAGAAACTTCGATCAACAGAACTACAGACCCAATCCAAGAGTTCCATATCAATTGATCTCACTATGGAACTTGACATGCATAAAATTTCCCAGAAATCTATCAGCAGCACGCAGATAAACACATAACCCCACAGATTCAAAACGGCGAAAAAAGAAATGCACACCTTCTCAGGTCGATGTAAGTGAAAAGTTTCGCTAAAAGTAACATTCGACGATTCGGAGGTCTCGACGACGGTGGTGCCACCGCCGGAGGAGCTGATAGCATTGGGCGGGTAGAAATGGGAGGAGGAGATATACTGGCGCGGCGGTTAGGGGCCGCGTGTGGACAATAGGAAGGCGCTTTCTGCAAACAAGCTGGACATTATGGAGAGATTTGAAAGGAGTTTGGCGGCGATGGTAGAGAAGGAGTATGGTGGAGAGAAGGAGTATGTCGGCGGCGGTGTAGGAGTTGGACAATTAATATGATAAGACACATTCTTGTATGCCACCTTGAATTCAATTGCGGAAAAGCCCCAATTCTATGATCATGTGCAGTGCACATGCAATTTTCCGGTCAAAAAATTATTTTTCGGTGATTTTGGAATCTTTAGTTATGGGACGAAATTGAAAATTTTATTTTTTTTGGGACGAAATCAAAAATTTTCTATAGTTATGGGACCAAAAATGATTTTAATTCAACTTTTCAATATAAAAGTTATTACTTTCTAACCGTGTCATATAAGTCCTTACGTGATACAGTCTCACACAAATATATATATATATATATATATATATATATATATATATATATATATATATATATATATATATATATATATATATATATATCATGTGAAACGAATCTCTAATTACGTAACACAAGCTTCAATATAGCCTTCCGCATTCTCACAGTTCTTAAATTTTATTCTCTAGAAATTTTCTTCAAAGTCATGAAGAATTGACTCTTCTCAATTTTTTTATTTATTCTATTTAATTTTTTTAATTAATTTCATTATATTATTTTTAAATTCTTTTGATCCATGCATATTTATTTCGTTTACAAATTGGATTAATTACTCTCCAATACATCGTATATTACTATGGGATACTAGTATTCAAATATATTACTATTAGATGCAAGAAATTGTATTGATATACCTAATATAACCTCACTTTTATTAAATTAGAAATTAATTAATATATTATCCAACCACTTTTCTTGGAACCGATTGTTCTCTCTCCTCCAAAACTCCAATAAGAACGCATCGATTTTTTCACACTGTATATAACTTTATTTTTCTGTATCACGATTTTTTTATTCTTCTCTATCTTTTTTTTCTTCAAATTGTTGTTCATATACTAGAACTATCATCTGCCTTTCAATGTTTTCTCCCTCTTCATCTAATCTGAATGACGATCAGAAATATCTCTTCATGTGGCGATGGTGATTTGGTTGGTTCACCGCTGCTTCTTCGATTTCAGGTGAGGTAGGATTAAGATGATGAGAGGGCGTGGAAAGATGCCGACGATAGTGCACAATTTTACATTTATTGTGCAATAACATAATAAATTGTGCAGATATTTTAAAGGATTGTGCAACCATATAATTGCTACATAAGTCACTACAATCACTACGATATGTCATCAATCCCTTAATTAGTGGGATTGCACCATACTCCCTCCGTCTCAGGTTAAGAGGGTCATTTTTCCATTTTGGTCGTCCCACCCAAAGAGTTCCCTTTCATTTTTTACACACATGAGACCCATACACTCCCTCTAATACAATTAAATGTTGGGTCGACCCACACTCCTACTAATACAACTACCCACTACACATTAAATAATAATTCTCCTTAATCTACGTGTCATAAAGTAAATGGCCCTATTAAGGAGAGACGGAGGGAGTATATAATTAAGGATGAGATTTGCACAATATATAATCTGCGTATTCTTATGTACATATTTGTATTCTTATGTACATATTTTGCATTGTGCAGATTTATATATTGGTTGTTCAAAAATATAATAAATTGTACAAAACATTTAATTAGTGTATCGCTATGATTTAATGCACAAACATATCCAAATTCATAAAAAAAAGATAAAAAAAATCCCAAATTCATAAAAAAAAATGATTCATCGTGAATTGAGATTAGCGTCGCACGATTCTGTAGTAAATCTAAGTGTAGATTGGATATTGTGCGAATCCCACATGGATAACAAATCCCACTAATTAAGGGATTGAACAAATCCCACTAATTAAGGGATTGATAATAAACATAGAGATAAATAAATTCTGAAGGCACGTTAGTAAATCTAGATTAGATATTGTGCAAATCCCACATGAAATCCCACTAATTAAGGGATTGAACAAATCCCACTATGTAGATTAGATATTGTGCAAATCCCACATGAAATCCCACTAATTAAGGGATTGAACAAATCCCACTAATTAATGGATTGATGATAAACAGTGAGATAAATAAATTCTGAAGGCACGTTACTAATGAGTATTCTATTGTGTAATTTTGTATCTTGTAGTAATTAATATTTAGACTTGTATCTCCTAGTAATAATAGGATATACATTGCACTAAAAGTAAGTCTCCCTTCCAATCTATGAATCCAACTACACCTGGAGTTACATAACACTTTAAACTACACTTAAATAATTATTAATTTAATTAATAAATTTATTTCATTTAAATACCATTAATTTAAATAATAACAATTTTTTTTTTAAAAAATACTATATTATTTATAACTTGATCTGCTTCCCAGAAATTTCGAACTCAGATTAATTAGAGTTAACATTATACACTAGCCAAATGATCAAGACTTAAACCTATAAAAATTTTACCATTTTAGTTTATATTCAATTTTTTTCTTGTTGGTCTTTGCTTTTATTTTTATTTTCATTTTATTTCGTCTTTTTATTTGTCTTTGTTAATATTTTGATTTTTTTTAATTTAACTTTAATAATCAAGTAAATATACAAATAATAAAATTAATTGATTAAATTTATGATTAATTTTTTAGTTATTTTTATCTTATTAATTTATTCTTAATTAATATACTCAACGTATAATACATAAAAGGAATTTTATAACTATAGTATTATGTTTAATTTAATTATGTTACAATTAAAATAATATATATATATATATGAGAAACTCTCTTGTGAGACGTATTTTTTGTGAGACGGATTGACCCATTACTAAAGTATGCTTATTATATAGGTAAAGTATGTCTATTTATAATTAAAGTATGTGAATAATGAATCATATTATAACACC
Organism: Pogostemon cablin; assembly: GCA_023678885.1. Lineage (NCBI taxonomy): Eukaryota > Viridiplantae > Streptophyta > Magnoliopsida > Lamiales > Lamiaceae > Pogostemon > Pogostemon cablin. The sequence goes on from CM042993.1 coordinate 14,524,419, forward strand.
CTAAAATCATACTTTAATTTATCATTTATCATATTTTAGAAAATATATTTTAACAACCATTAAGCATACTTTATCTATATATTAGACATACTTTAACACGTCTCATAAACCGCCTCACATATATAATGTCTCACAAGATAATTTGTCTATATATATCATTCAATTTTTAATATTAATAATTATTTAATTTATTTAATTTATTTTTATTATTATATAATGTTAAATAAAATTCATTAAATAATATTATTTGTATCTATTATATAATTTTATGATTATTATATGTTTTATTAAATTTGATTACATTTGAAACATATTATTATTAAATAAAAAGTATTAGTTATTATAAATAAATATAAAAAGTTATTAACACACTTTGACTAATGTATTAATAAAGTTATATTAATACATTTATTAGATAGTGTATTAATTGATTGATAATATAATAGTCTAGTTAATAGTATTCTATTAATACATTTATTGGGTAATGTATTAAGAATGAGGCTTGCGTGCGCTCGGGCGCATGCCGTGCGCCTTTAGAATTTAGTATTATGGATAAGGGTACATTATTTTGTTCTAAAGAGTATACACTTTAATTAATAAGAGTACGTCATTTTATTCTAAAGAGTATACACTTTTCATTATAATTTTTATTTTTCTTCAGAAAATAAAGGGTACACATCTTTATACTAAAGGGTATACAATTTAACACAAAATTCTAAAGGCATACGGAGTGTGCTTCCGTGCGCCCGGACGCACACAAGTTTTTGCCTTGTAAAATAAAGGGTACACATCTTTATACTAAAAGGTATATAATTTAGCACAAAATTCTAAATGCACACGGAATGTGCTCCCATGTGCCCGGGCACACACAAGCTTTTGCCATGTATTAATAGATATTATAATTATGTAGTTATAGAATTAATGTATTATCAAAATAGCTATCAATACATTTCAAATAAAGTGTATTAGAATTAATTAATGTAGTTTTAGGCTTTTTTTAGTAGTGAACTAAATTAAATATATTTTCAAATTAAATTAAAAATAATAATAAGAAGAAAGAAAGGGCATGTTTGATTTTCCACATTTGGGTAAACATCTCACACAATTTGGTTTTCCACGTTTGGTAAACATCTGACTCAATTTCGGCAAACATCTATATATGCGGCCTAACAATGATTAACAATTGAATTCAAATAATTTTTTTTTAAATTATTATTTAATATTTGATATTTATTATTATTATTATTATTTATTATTATTATTATTGTTGTTGTTAATCGTTAATTAAATAATTCAACTATTCTGTTATCTAGCTCTTTATCAGATACTCCCTCCGTCCCATCCCATCCTTATGATTACGTTTGCTTTTTGTACGGGGATTAATGAATATAGTATTATAATGTGTATTGAAGTGAGAGAAATAATATTTTAATGTAAAGTGGGTAGGTGTATTAGTGTGATGTGTGGGCCCATGGAGAGAGAAGTAATTAATTTATGTGGGTCACATATGCTTAAAAGGGGAAATGTAACCATTAGGATGAGACACCCAAAAAATAAATATGTAACCATTTGGATGGGACGAAGGGAGTATCACTTTATAGAGTTGGTCTCTTGTGTTCTCGGGTGCAAAAGGTGCGTAAAGATATACTCCCTCCGACCATTTGTAAGGTAATCGTTTACTTTTTGCATGTGGATTAAGGAGTATTATTATTATTATGTGTAAGAGTGAGGCTTGCATGCACCCGGGTGCACGTCGTGCGCCTTTAGAATTTAGTATTATAGATAATGATACATTATTTTGTTCTAAAGAGTATACACTTTAATTAATAAGGGTACACTATTTTATTCTAAAGGGTATATACTTTTCATTATATTTTTTATTTTTCTTCAGAAAATAAACTGTACACATCTTAATACTAAAGGGTATACAATTTAACACAAAATTCTAAAGGCATATGGAGTGTGCTTCCGTGCGCCCGGGCGCACATAAGTTTTTGCCTTGTAAGATAAAGGGTACACATCTTTATACTAAAGGGTATACAATTTAGCATAAAATTCTAAAGGCACACGGAATGTGCTCCCGTGTGCCCGGGCACACAAAAGCTTTTGCCTATATGTAAAGTGAGTAATTGTATTAGAGGGAAATGATAGACATAAGGTATACTTTTTTACTAAATAAGAAAAATTGATATCTTTAAAGTGAACGTCCGAAATAGTAAAATTGATATCTTATGAGTGGGTGGAGGGAGTAATATTTTATTTTAAAGGGTTTACACTTTAATAAATAAATGTATATTTTTTTTAATGAAAAGATCGACTGAACTATGAATAGTATAAATTTTTAATAAAAAATTATATTTTTTTTCAAAAAATAAAGGGAACATGTTTCTATACTAAAAGCTATAACATTTAATACTAAAGGACACAACTTTTGAAATGCTGGATTTTGGGACATGGTGTTCCCAAAAACACGCTAATTTTAGCCCACTTTGTATTAATAATATTATCAATTTTTATTTATCCTAAGAATTATTCATAAAATAATGTAATTAAATAATAATCATTTTTTCTTTATCATACTTTTTATTAAAAAATATTACTCTCTCCGTCCCAACTTCAACTTCACACTTTCCGTTTTAGTCCGTCCCAAATTCAATTTCACACTTCCATAAAAGGAAAAAGTAATAAACTAATATCCCTCTAACATACTTTAATTTCAAAATTGACAGCACTTTTTTAATATGCATAACATACTTTATCATTTATTTATTACCCAAAAATATCATACAACCCTCAAAAGTAAGTTAAAAAGTGTATTTTCTTAAACTTTGTATTTACAGTAAATGTGAACTTGAATTAGGGACGGAGGGAGTATCACTTTTTACTATTCCAATGAATTATTCGTGAAATAATTCAATTAGACAAATATCACTTTTCTTTAATTATAAAAATCACTTTTATAAAAAATATTATCATGTTTTATTCATTCTTTAATTGTTCGTCTGTTCGTGAAATAGACTTTCGTAATTAGTCAACACTTTTTACTAGAGATGTTATCACTTTTCTTTTAAAATGTTATCACTTTTTATTATAAAAATTATCATATATTATCACATTATATAAATTTATAATATTTAAATTAAAAAATTAAATGAATAACAAATTACATTTTTAAATAATAAAAAAATATAAATTAAATAGAAAACATGTATACATATATAGAACCATCAAAACGGAATGCCGGGCCGGTCCGACACATAACCCACCTCAACTCGATCGCGTTTTGGTGGATTTAAAAGAGCGAGGTCAAGGCATGATGCGGGCTAAATATGCTAAGCCCAACCCATTTCATGGCAGTTGCGGGCCATGGCGGGCAAACCCACTTTTATTATTCTATTTTTTTAATTATATTTATAATTTAATTTTATTATTCTTGATACTATTATTATTATAATATGAGATTAAACTTAAAATAGTGATGAATGAAGTGACGAGTGAAATTACATTTTTCCTTGGTTATACTAGATGAATGAAAAAAGAATATACCACTATTATCATATCGAATGGAAGAGATAAATGCATAATTTATAGTTCAAATTGTCTCCCATTTTAAAATTTAAAGATAGAATTTATTTGATATCAAATTAAAGTAGTTCATGACCTTTGGTCATTTTAATTTTTATATTTTGTATAAATTATATACTTAAAAAAAATTAAAAAAAAACTTTGGCGGACTAGCCCATAATCCATATAGACACATTTTTAAATGAGTTCATAAATTTTAAGCTCAATCCACCACTTTTCAATAATCTGAGCCATTTTCACGACTCTATAAAAAATGTTATCTCTAATAACTTGTTAGAGTATGTTCAAAAGATTCTTTAAAATTTGAGGAACATTTTTATAAAATAAAGAGTAATTTCAATTTTAAAGATTTTCTTTTTTTCTCCAACATATTCTTTAAAATTTGATTTCAATGTCCTTATCATTTTTTTCTTTTTTATTGATTGTTTAAACTATTTCTCTTGAATGAAAATATTAATAATTACTTCCTCCGTCCCTTAATACGTATTCATTTTTTTTATTTTGGTTCATCTTAATACAAAGTATTCTATTTCTTTTTTAGATTGATGTGACACAAAAAAATATTATCATATTCAACCCACTATACATGGAATCCACACTCAACACTAATACACCTACCAACTACATATTAAAATATATTTTTCTCACTTAACTACACATAAAATTATTATACTCTTTAATTCACATGCAAAAAATAAATAATTACATTTCAAAAGGACGGAGATAATAAATAGCATTTAATTAATAAAGTATGGAGACTGGTTCGGACTCTTCAAATTTAAAACGTGAGAATAACTCTTTAAATTGAAAAGTTAAAGTAACTCTTTAAATTGAAAAGTTAAAGTAAAGAGTGTATTAGAGTTTTTTTTTTTTAATTTCTCTTTAAAATAGGAATAATTTTAATTTTAGATTACCAGACTTGATAATTTCTAAACAAATAGACCACGTGTTTCACATGGTTAATTATAAAGGGTTCAATTATTGCTTTACATGAATGCAAATCTGAAAATTACACCATTGCAAATAAAATATATACTAATAAAAACTTGTATCCCCGAGTTTATAAAGTGTATAAGGGTACAATATTTGGTTCAAAAGAGTATACACTTTAATTAATAAGGGTACACAGTTTTGTTCTAAAGAATATACACTTTTATTTATTTTTTTATTTATTTCAGAAAATATAGAGTACACATTCTTATATTAAAGAGTACATCATTTAATATTAAAGGGTATCTGGACGCACGGTGTCCCCGAAGTCACACAAATTTTTGCCTAAAAATAAAATATCTGAAAATGAACCCTACATCTAGGAAGATGCAAATTTCGAGCAAATGATATTATAAAAAATGAGTTGCTCTCTTTATAACTATGTGCATTATGTATATAACACTTGCACCATCCCATTATTTATATAAACATTTTTCATTTTGAAATATCATGTACATTAATTTTCCAACCATTATATATATATATATATATATATATTACCAACTTACTCTTACTTTTTTTTTTACATTATAGTTTATTAAAATACAACACTTAGTATCCATACAAACGAACTTAAATAGAATGGAAGGAGTATTCTGTGTGACAAGTATGACCGAAAATTCAGCAACGATGATTTGAAGCTCCTGATTACAAAGCCTTGGTGGCTACTGCCAGAAGAGGAAGAGCTCTATGGGCAGTAATTCCAGGCCCTTCTTTCATGTCCAAATGTTCTCCATCGGGCAATTTCCAGTTGAATTTATGCAAGATATTTGCCAACAAGAACTCAATTGTAGCAATTGAAAATGCAATCCCCGGACAGCCCCTTCTCCCTGCCCCGAACGGAACAAACTCATAGTCGAGGCCCTTAAAGTCTATCGAAGAGTTCAAGAACCTCTCGGGCTTAAACTCTTCGGGTTCATCCCAGGATGCAGGATCCCGGGATATGGCCCAGGCATTCACCATCACCATCGTCCCAGCTGAGACGTCGTAGCCGCTTACTTTCACATCTGCACGTGCTGTTCTGGGTAATAGCAGAGGGAAGGGCGTGTGGCAGCGAAGAGTTTCTTTGATCACAGCTTTCAGATATGGCATTCTGTCCAAGTCATCTTGTGTAATGTCATGTTTGTGTCTGACGATTTGTCTGATTTCGCTTTGCAGTGTTTGCATAGTTGAAGGGTGTCCTAAGAGTTCAGACATTGCCCATTCCATCACTATGGCGGTGGTGTCTGTTCCAGCTAAATACGCATCCTGCAAATGCAACAATTAAAGTATATAAGTATAAAGATACATATTATAACTAGTACTAATAATTAAACGTGAGAGATTCATCTTCAAGTATGATCGATTACGATTTTAGTCAATTTTTATTTGCAATTCTCAATTTTGGTAGTATTGCTTTTGTTTAAGTTTGGCCTCTTTTTTCAAAATTTAGTTATTTTATCAAATTTAGTCCAATTTTTTTTATTCAAATGTATTTTTTTATGTCAGAAATTGTTTAATTTTGATTCAAAATTTGGACAAAAAGAGGACTAAATTTGATTAAAATGACTAAATTTGAACAAATAAGATCAAAATCGAAAAAAAAATTAAAATTGAGAATTGCAAATAAAAAAACTAAAATTAGAATAGACCATACTTGAATGACGAATTTTGATATTTTCCCTCGAACGTGACCTAATAGATTCCTCACCAAAATGATTGCTTTGATGGTCTCTTTATCAATGGGATTGGATTCGTCATTGTAAACTTGAATCATGATATCGACAAGATTTTCATTATTTTTGTTCTCCAAAGTTTGATCCTTAACTAGCTTCAAACGCTCTTCGATCACACCATCAAGGAAAACATCCAACCCTTTACTAATCCTGTCCATCTTTTCATCCATGCCATTAAAACGGCTGATCCAACTCAGCCATGGAATGTACTTCCCAATATCAATAGCCCCAATTATCTCAGATAATTCTTTAACCAAATACATGAACTTCTTACCATTTTCCAGTTCATCGTACTTCTTACCAAAAGCTGTTCTACATATCCCATCACTACCGAACTCATAAAACATCTTACTCAAATCCACAGCACCTCTCGATTTACCAATTTTTTCCAACAAGAGGGCAGTTTGCTCTTCCTTGATGTAACGAAAAGATTGAACCCTTTTGTTACTCAGCAGCTGCAGCACAAAAATGCTCTTTGCCTGCCTCCAGTAATCTCCATAAGGCGAAAATGCTATGTCTTTGCAATTGTAAAGGCACTTGTTTTGAATCTTTCCTGTCGGCCTGTCTGCGAAGGTGGTGTCATGAGTTTTCATGATTTCTCGTGCTGCATCCGCCGAGGAGACGATCAGCACGGGAAGGCTGCCTAAGTGAAGGAGCATTAGCGGGCCATGTTTCTTCGCTAAGGATCGGAGATCATGGTGTGGCAAGTGGCTAAGTTGGTGGAGATTTCCGATCACTGGTAGCTTTGGTGGTGATGGCGGTGGATTCTTCGATTGAGTCGGGCGTTTGGACAGGAATTTTACTACGAACCATAACAAGATCAGTAGGGATATGAGAGTTGGAAATATGAAGGGGTATTGATTTTTAATGTCTTCCATTTTGGGTGTGGTTCTCATGTCTTCAACAATCTCATATTATATATTATATAGTTGTTAGATGTGTGATTAATCATGGTGGATCGAGAATTGCACCGGATTTCCTTTCGTCCCAGAGTGATTCACCATTTTTTAATTATTTTTGTGACACAAAATGGTTGACTTTCAAAAAAAAAAAAAATTTCAAACAAAATATCTCAAAATTGCTCATTAATTTTAAAATTGTCATTTTCTTTTTTTTTTTACACGTAACACATTTTATATTTTATCATATACCACTATAAATACTGATTTTTGCCAAGAAGTAAGTAAAAAGCCTTAAACTGAATTAAATCCGTCAAATACAAATATAAATATATTTTTTTCAATGAGTAGGTAAATTATACTCTCTGTGTTAAGATTTATGTTTTCCATTTTAATTTTTGGCCAAGTTAATGTTTACATTTCCTTTTATATTTATTTGGATCCATGCAAAACAACTAATTATTTCATGTTGGCCCCCACACAACATTAATACAATTATCCACCTCACATTAAATATTATTTCTCTTACCTCACTACATATTAAAATATTATACCTCTTAATTTACGTACAAAAAGCAAACGTAAACGTTAACTCGAGACAAATGGAATATTTTAAAATAAGTTTTTTTTAAAGTATTATAGTATCAAATTGTGCTCAAAAGTTAATTAAAACATATACTCCCCGTCCCCTTCAAAAGGATCCCTTTGTCGATTTTGGGCGTTCGACCCAACGAGTTCATTTTTCTTTTTACACATATGAGACCCACATATACCCACTAACACAATAAAAATTGGGGTCCACACAACCACTAATATAACTAATCACTACAAAATAAATTATAATCCCTCCTTCCCGGGCAAAGATCTTCATTTGCTTTTTGCACGTGGATTAAGAAATATTATTATTTTATGTGTAGTGGTATTAGTAGTGAATAGTGAACCATATGTGGGACCCTTTTACTAAAATAAGACTCAATATATTAAAGTGGGGACCTTTCAGTGAGATAAAGAGAATAATATTTCTTAATTTATGTAAAAAAACAAAAACATTATTTTGCATGGACGGAGGGAGTATATTTTTAAATAATGTGGAATAGTAATGATGAAATCATGATAGGGAGAGGTAGTATATTTTATACAGCTGCTGTATGAAGGGAGAAATTGTAAAAATAAAAAATTCAGATAAAGACATGTTAAAACTTAATAAATAAAAAAAAAAATCAAACGGGCATAAAATATAATTTATGTTATTACAAAATTAATATGCAATACGTAATTGTTGAAGTAGTCCATATAAAAATATACTCCTCGTTCCTAGGTAATAGTACCATTTTATCATTTTTGTTGTCCCACCCAAAATATTTTATTCATTTTTTGGATATATGGGGCCCACTCATACCCACTAATATAATTAAAACATGGGGCCCACACACCCACTACACATTAAATAATAATACTCCTTAATTCATGTGACAAAAAACAAATCTTTCAGTGGGATAAAGGGAATAATACTTCTTAATTTATGTGAAAAAACAAAAATATTCTTTTGCATGCGACGGATGGAGTATATTTTTAAATAATGTGGAGTAGTAATGATGAAATCATGATAGGGAGAGGTAGTATATTTTATACAGCTGTTGTATGAAGGGAGAAATTGTAAAAATAAAAAATTCAGATAAAGACATGTTAAAACTTAATAAATCAAAAAAAAAAGTCAAACGGTCATAAAATATAATTTATGTTATTACAAAATTAATATGCAATACGTAATTGTTGATGCAGTCCATATAAAAATATACTCTCTTAGTTAATAATATCATTTTATCATTTTTATTGTCCCACCCAAAATATTTCATTTCTTTTTTGGATATATGGGGCCCACTCATACCCACTAATATAATTAAAATATGGAGCTCACACATCCATTACACATTAAATAATAATACTCCTTAATCCACGGGACCAAAAACAAATGTGACTCTTACCAAGGGATGGAGGGAGTATAGCTTAATTAGCACATAAACAGGAGTGCTGATTAAAATAATAATGTAATGTATGATGGAGGAGTTCTTTGTTATACTCCCTCCAGTCTATTAATAAAGGTTTATTTTGCCATTTTGGTGTCCTAATATAAAGTATGTATTTTTTTGAGTTAATGTGATAAATAATAATATTATTATATTCAACTCACTACAGAAGGGGCTCACACTCAATACTAATATAACTACACACTCCACATTAAAATATTACTTATATTTCTCTCACATTATTACACTTTAAAATATTATACTCTTTAATCAATGTGCAAAAAACAAACACACACCCTTCAAAGAGACTGAGAGAGTACGTGTGATCATCAACATCTTACTTTCACATCTGCCGTATAAACATCTTACCAAAGTGATCACAAAACTCTATCTACAACTTGGTAATTAAATTTAATTATTTCATTTTCTTATAATTCACCGTTCCCAAAACTATTGAACTTTACGATCCATACTATTTATATAGTTGCAAATCTAAATAGGGTAAAATTTACGGACACAATACCTCAAATCCCGCATTTTTTTTAAATATATATATATATACACACATTAGTATTAAATGATATTCCAAATCCTCCATTTTTTAAACATATACCTCTTACTATTAAATGATATTATTTTTAGTATAGTACACTTTATTTCCTTAAAAAAATTAATATTTTAATCAAATATTTGTACTATTCATATTTCAACCGATCTTTTCAATGAAAAAATTATAAATTTATCATATAATATCATATCATAATATATATTAAAAGTGACTTAGCAAGTGTTAATATTTTTCCCACTTTATCCTCACCTATTTTTCTTTACTACATTCCTTGAGGAAGTTTTAAAGTCCAAACATCAAATTAATGTGCACACTTTCGATCTACACATCAATAATTAATTAAGTCATTAATGAGTAATATCAATAGACAAATCCAACATTATAAAATGTGAAAAGTTCGTGGAGATGATAGAGACACCGAAGGCAAAGTCCCTGTACAACACTACGGATCCTCAACGATAAGAGAAAACTTATCAAATGCTCGATTAGATGAGAGGGGCACAACAACAAAATAAGATGAGACATTAAAGGATGAGACAAATATGCCATTTCTCCGAATAGGGCATCGAAAGAGAAGACACAGTGCAGTTTTTATAATAGTGATTGTATTTCATAAATGATGAAGTCATAATGAGCAATTTTTTAAATATTTTTGCATGTATAAGTAGTGTAATTAGGGGATGTATAAGTTTATTACCTTAGATATATACTCCCTCCGTCCGCTCCAAATGTGGACATTTACTTTTTGCACGTGGATTAAGAAGTATTATTATTTAATGTGTAGTTGGTAGTTGTATTAGTAGGGTGTATGAGTCCCATAAATTTATTGTATTAGTGATGTGTGTGGGTCCCATGTGTTTAAAAAGGGAAATGTGGACCTTTGGTGCGGACGCCCAAAATGACAAAATGTCCACCTTTCGAGCGGATGGAGAGAGTATAATTTTATCATTTAAGTTTCTTTTATTAGTTTTCTTAGTGTGTTGTGTAATTTGATATTATCTAATATAATATATTATAAATAATTTTCAAAACTATTAAATAATAAAATATATACAGAGAGGGAGAGAGCTGAGGAAATTTCAAGAAATTTGTTAAATTTAAAGATTTCATGATTAGTAAAAGTTAAAAATATATATACAGAGAGTGAAAAGTTTGAGAAAATTTCAAGAAATTTGTGAAATTTCAAGAGTTAATGATTAGTAAAAGTTAAATTCTTATATTTATAATAATTTATTGAAATAATATATTTAAAAATTATCTTAATTTAAATGTTTCTAAAAGATATTAAATTAATGGTAATATTCTTATTATAAAATTTATATTAGTTTTTTTAATTGTTAATTAAGTTAAGAATATAATATGGAAATTTATGTGTACGTAGGAATAGAGTTGAAAGATAAAAAGATTAAAATCATTTTCATTTTCTTTTATTTATTAATTTCTTTATATATAATTTTAGGGTGACTATGCGGTGCACGGGTGCACCTGCAGTTAGTGAATTAAAAAGAGGAGGGGGTGGGTAGTTTTTTTTTTTTTAAATTAATTATTTTATTTTATTTAATAGTAGAGATCGAATTAAAATATAATCTAACGGTTAAGATCGTCCAGGTTCACCGCACAGGAATCAGACTCATAATTTTAACATTACATTATAAATACAAAAATCAAGTAGTTAAATAATTATCTCTTTAAAATAATAAACGACACAAAACCAAATTTGATTTAAAATTAATTTAGATATTTAAGAGAAAATATTAATTAACTTCTTAAATGTAAATCATTTAAATATAAAGAATTGAACCATCATCAAATATTTTATAATCATAATTCATGAATCACCTTTTATTAAAAAAAAATAAAATTTTTTATCCTATAAATTGAGAGTTTAACTACAGTGTACTGGGTGCACCAGTACACTTAAATAATCTCAACCGCTAGATTTATTTTTTAATAATCCTCACCACTTAATAAATTAAAATAATTATATTTTTGCACGCATATTTGAGCACCGAATTAAGAAAAAAAAAACATTTCTATTGTACTGTGCAAGAAAAAAGTTTGAGTATCTTTATTTAAAGAGAAAATTAATGTATCTTTATTACCATAAATTAAAATTATAAATTTACCATATTAAAATAATATTTAATTTTTTAAAATCATAACTCAGTTATCTGCATAGTATCTTCCGTCCCCTTAAAATATATCTGCTTACTTTTTGCATGTGGATTAAGGAGTATAATAATTTAATATATTTTAAGGTGAGAGAAATTATATTTTAAAGTATAGTGGATAGTTGTATTAGTATTGAGTGTGGGGTCATGTGTGGTCACATCAATCTAAAAAAGGAAATGGATACTTTGTAATGGGACGGACCAAAATGGCAAAATGGATACGTATAAAGGGGATGGAGGGAGTATTTCATACCAGATATAATTAAGATTATATCAACATCTTAGACGATTGAAGATAACTTAAAAAGTAAGACAAATTCTCTTGTGAGACGATATTTACATGAGACGGTTTGTGAGACGTGTTAAAGTATGTCTATTATTTAGATAAAGTATATTTAATGGTTGTTAAAGTATGTTTTTAAAATATACTGGATTATGCATTAAAGTATGATTTCAACGTATTATAATATAATTTATTATTGACATACTTTAACTACAAATAAGCATACTTTATTTCTACAATAAATATACTTTAGTGATGGATCGACCCTTCTCACATCCGTCTCCTAAATAACCCGTTTCATAGGAGAGTGTCTCAGTAAGTAATGTATATTGTATAATATAAAACTAATTATAAAAGTATGATTAATAAATTACAAGAAAATAATTACAATGTAAAACCTAAAAAAATTACTATTATATATATGGAATTATAATATATAATAAATCTGACCATATTAAAATTAGTAAATAAATTAATTTTTTTAAAAAAAAATTCACAAAATAAAATTAAAATACAATTTATTATTAATTTTAAAATATCAAATAATTTAGTTAGTCTTTGCATCCACGGATTCAATACTTATAATGCGAAATGAGCATCAAAACATGGTATGAGAATTTTTTATTTATTTATTTTTTTAAGAAAGAGTAAAGTAAGAGGTTTTCCAAACGAGGGCTGAAAAAAAAAATTGTAAACAGCTGATCGAACAGCATTGCACCGCACCGCTATATGCAATTACTTGAATAAACCGCAAATTATTTTTTAAAGCAAAACCACACTGTAATATACGGTGCAATTTCATTTTTTAGTAGAAACCGCATCAACTGCACCTATATATTATTTATAAACTATAATACTCTCTCCATCCATCCTCAATGTATTTATTTATTTTTTGCATAATTAAGAAGTATTATTATTTTATGTGTAGTGGGTAGTTGTATTAATGGAGTGTAATGGGCCATATGTGGATTATTTTTACCAAAAAAGGAAAATTGATACATTGGGGTGGACAAACTAAAATGGTAAATTGATAGATTAACTGTGGACGGAGGGAGTACTATATATTACTCCCTCCATCCGCTTCTAAGGTATCAATTTTACTATTTTTGACATCCGGTTCAAAGGTATCCATTTCCCCTATTTAGTAAAAAAGTACACAATATGGCCACTACTTCCCTCTAATACAACTACACACTCTACATATAATAATAATATTCCTTAATTCACATGCAAAAAGCAAACGGACACCTTAAAATCGGGGAGAGAGAATATATATATATATATATATATATATATATATATATATATATATATATATATATATATATATATATATATATATATATATATATATATATATATATATATATATATATATATTATATGTTAGACTATGATTAGTATATATGGTATTATAGTCATTAGTCTATTATTCACGTTTCATTCCCCTAATGCTATATGAAAAAAACCTTATGATACTCAATTTATTACCTTCTTTATGCAATCTATAAATGCGTTGTTTCACTTTCTTCTTTGGCGTTTCACTTTTTTTTCTCTCTCTTAAATTGTGAAGCGCGCTACTCATATTTTACCATAATATTCATCTGATGCATTGCTGTTTAATTAAATTCTGTTTAATTAAATGTTTGTTGAAATATTTTTTATTTTTAAGAAATTAGAAATGGATAGATATTGGTTGAATTTGCCTTATTAATTTTCGCAGGCCATAAAAAATATATAGTAAAACATTATTATTTAAGCTAATGTATAAGTGAAACTGTCAAACCACAAAAAATCGATCGAAACCACTTAAAACCACATAATCAATATTATTTGAATTACCGCGGTTTACATTTTATTACTAAATCGAACCGTATATAACAATGCAATCTGAATTATATAGAAAAAACCTACGTTTGATAGAACTTAATGTGGGTTCTTCACATGGGCAATATGGCTTTGTATTATGTTTGATAATATAGTGTATTGTTAAGGGCCTCTATACTAACAGTTGGGCCCGGTAGAAAAAACTATTCCCCTTCACACTATTAATACAACAAAGACAAATTCTCTTATGAGACGGGTCGACTCATCGCTAAAGTATGCTAATTGTATAGTTAAAGTATGTTTAATAGTTGTTAAAGTATATATTCTAAAGTACCCTGAATTATGCATTAAAGTATGATTTTAGCATGCTATAATATGATTTATTTATTATTAACATATTTTATCTATACAATAAACATACTTTAGTGATGGGTCGACTCGTCTCACAAATAACCCGTCTCACAAGAGAGTGTCTCTATGACAAAAAGTGTAGTATTATTTGTTCAAATTGCACAGTACATCTAAAGAGTAAATATCAAAATTGGTCCTGTAAGTATGACGTTTTCCAACTTTAGTCCCTTTTCATTTGCAATTCTCAAATTTGGTCATTTTTTGTCCACTTTTAGTCCTTTTAGTCCAAATTTGGTCCAAATTTAGTTCTTTTTGTCCAAATTTAGTCCTTTATGTTAAAAAAAGTCCAAAAATAGTCCGAAAGTGTATACATTAACGACTAAAAGTGGACAAAAAAGGACCAAATTTTGAAAAAAGGACCAAAACTGGACCAAAAGGACTAAAAGTTGACAAAAAAGACCAAAATTGAGAATTACAAAAGAAAAAGGACTAAAGTTGGAAAACGCCATACTTACATGACTAATTTTGATATTTACCCTACATCTAAATTATAGCATAAAATTACTTATATACCCTCAAACCATTAATTTCAAATAGATCAAACTTGCACAATATTTGTTAAAATTATTGTTTTGAAGAGCATAAATTAAAATTTCAATGTTAATTATTTAAATATAATATAATATTTTAAAATTAAAATAGAGTTACAAAAAATTTTTGTGAAATTATTTCAAGGAATAAATTTTGTGCAACGAATAAAGAATGATGTTACATTTTAAATAAATGGTTAATTGGAAAAAAAATTACTAATTTTATTTTTATGGAAAATTAATCTCCACTTTTGAATAATTGAAAAAAAAAACACAATCTTAAAATATTGTTGCAAGCCGCACCTAATCTGTGACAAAAAGTAGAGTTCTTTTTTAGAAATTTATTGCGTTTTGCAATAATACTTAAAGGTGGTATTTTTTTTACAATTTCTCAAAAGTTGAGGATTAATTTACAATAGTATATTTCGTAATTTTTTTTCAATTAATTCATAAAAAAATAATTAATATTAACATGATCGATGAAAATAATTGTCATTCAGTTGAATAATTTCACTAATTATTTATAAAATAAATATAAAAAGTAATTATTTTTTTAATGTAAAGTAATAACAAATTTTTTTTGAAAAAATCTCATAGCTAATATATATATATATATATATTAATTCAAATAAATTTATACGTAATTTGCGCGCACACGTTATTTTAATTAGAAGTCATTTTTATATAAAAAAGTAAAAATGAATAAATCTCAACGTGAATTATAATGTTTATACATAAAAATTTTAAATTAATATTTAAATTAGAATTTGTGTTTTTATATTTAAAATTAAAATGAAAAAAAATTCTACATGCATGGTCATTATAATATTTATACATATAATTTTATCATTGACGTCCAGAAGTGATGAGTAGTGATTGGCCAATATTCAACAGCTGGAGAGCCGACATCCAAAAGGAAAAGTTGACAATCCGATACTTGGCGGTGACAGATAAGTAGTGTCCGTGACCAAGAATGGGCGGAGATGGCCGCCGCTGCTTTGATCGGAATCGACGATCTTCCCGACAAGTTGTCGATGCGCGCCAGAAAATCGATCAGAATAGATTGGTAGAAGTGATGGAAGTTGAGAGAGCAGTGGAAGTTGAGGGGAAGACGGAGACGCAGCAGATGTCGATGTTAGGTTCTGCTCATTCAGGAGATGACCGGAGTGACAAGTAAATTAGAAAAAAATGTACAGGTATGTGATTGATAATTTTAATAGGGCAAATTAGAAATTGTAGGGATGTGTATATAATAAAAATGAAGAAAAAATAATTAAAGATGATGTGTATTTAATAAAAAATGTGTACTTAATAAATAGTGATGTGCAAATAGCAACACTCTTCTTTTTATTATTAATTTTGTTATAATATTTTCTTTAGTCGATCAATTTACAGTGTTTTTTTTTTGTTATTTCTTTTGATTCTTTATAAATTTTTCTTAATTTATTTTTATAAAATTAAATTTTTATAAATAATAATTTATTTATTTCTTTATATTAATGTGTATATATTAATTTATGTTATTTATTATGTATATTGATTTTAATTTTTTTATGTTATTCATTTTTTCCTTTTTTTTGGTTCGTTGTGAATTTTTTAAAAGAAACCCTAATTTTTTTTTTATGAATTTTAAATCTCATGTTTATTAATTTCATTTATTTGAACCCCAAACTCTCTATTTTTTTTATATTTTATTTTTCATTATTAATACATTGATTTCTTTTGATTAATATATGTTTTAATTTTAATTATTCTTAAGTTTTAATAATTATTTTGTGAACATATCTAAATTAATAAATTTATTTTACTTAGTGAGAAACTCTCTTGTGAGACGGATTTTTTGTGAGACGGGTGTGAGACGGGTCGATCAATTACTAAATTATGCTTATTATATAGGTAAAATATGTTTATTTGTAGTTAAAGTATGTCAATAATAAATCATATTATAACACCTTAAAATCATACTTTAAATCATCATCCATCATAATTTAGGAAACATACTTTAGCAGCCATTAACATATATATATATATATATATATATATATATATATATATATATATATATATATATATATATATATATATATATATCCTGTGTATTTATTTGATATTATTTATATTATTTATTATTTGATTAAGAGATAAAGAAATTTGCTAATTAAAATTAAAATTTAGATAAATACATAAATTTACTTTGACATTCAATCCTATATATTTACTTAACATTATTAATATTATTTATTATTTGATTAAGAGATAAGATCTAGAGATTTACTAATTAAAATTAAAATTTAATAATAAATACATAAATTTACTTTAACATTCGGATTTGATAAGATTAAATAAAAATCAAATTTTATTTAAAAACATTAAAAAAAACCAATCATCTTTCCACCGACAAATACGATTCTTTAATCATTCGTTCCCTTCATTCATTCCACGCATGTAATTAGTCATCATAATAAACAATTTTTTTTATATTTTAAAGAAATATACCTGTTTCTTTTTTTTTTCTATTGATTAATATTATGTTGTCTCTTTTATATTTTTTTAAAATTTCTTTTGATTATCTTTTGTTCTTTTTATAATTTTTTTTGTTTTAACTCTATTTTCTAAAAAAAAATATTATTTGTACGAAAATGAAATTTCTTTTGTTATTTTTTTTAATTGTCAGATTTACCATGAATTAATTTTTTTTATGGTTTTTTTTCTTTTCTTATTTCTTTAAATTGATTTCTAATAATTTTTTTTATTAATATATAATAATTTTGTTATAATTTATTTCTTTAATGATTAAATATACATATTTTGTTTTTAATATTAATTAATTCATTATTTTTTTTATATTTTTAAAATTTCTTTTACTTATTTTTTATGTTTATTAGTAAATATTAAATTTATCTCTTATTATACTTTTTGATTAAAACATATACTCCCTCCGTCCCATAGAAGTTGACATACTTTTCTTTTTGGTTGTCCTACTAAAGTTGACAAATTTTCTTTTTAATACATGGGACCTACACAAAAACAAGTAATCTATTCACATGGGGCCCACATATCACCTCTAATATAATTACCCACTACACATTAAATATTATTTCTCTCACTTCACTTCACTTTACATTAAATTATTATACTCCTTAATCTACGTGTCCAAAAAAAAATACCAACTTTTACGGGACGGAGGGAGTATTAATTTTTATAACTTTTTCATGAACGATAATTTTTTTTCTTTTTATAACTTTTATTAACATATATTAAACCTGAGTTTTGTTTTTCATTTTATTAATATATATTAATGTTAATTAATTTTATCATCATATTTTTATTATTCAAATATAAATTTTTTTTATTAATTTGGTCATAATTTTTTTTAATAAAAATTAATATATATTAAATTTATTTTTATTTTTTTATTATACATATATTGAATTCGTTATAATATTTTTTCTTCTTCATTTATTTTACTTCTTTTAATTTTTATGTTTCTTTTTTAATAATTTATTTATCGTTTACCTTTTTTATAAATTATTTTTTTTTTTGATAATTTTTAATATGGAAATTAAGTTTATCTATTTCTATTTCTTTATATTAAAATATACCGTATTAATTTATTTTATAATATTTTCTTTGAGATCAATTTTTTCTTTTAATTTATTATTAATTAGTTCATTTTTTTTAATTTCTTTTGATTTGATTAATACATATTAATTTTATTATAATTTTTTTTATTATATAATTTCATGTCTTGCGTAATACACGAGTTTTGAACTAGTATATACTAGCTAATTTATCCATGCGTTGCACGGTATTAGTTTCATCAATATTATTGTTATTTAATTTAATTTAAAATTTTAAATTCTTTAATAATATTTTTAATATAATTATTTAGAATTATAATTAGTAGAAACTTTTTTTTTTCTTGAATCGTAATATTTAGAATTTATATGAGTACTATATTCCTTAATCTTATTATTTTTTATGTAACCATTCATGAATTAAACAATTTGCATGCAACCGTTCAAGAATCTTATTATTTTTTGTTTAATACATACATACATATATATATATATATATATATATATATATATATATATATATATATATATATATATATATATAATCATTTGTAATTATATTTTAATTTTTTTAAAAAAACATTAAGGCTTTATGATTAATTGCATGCATAGAATGCTTTCAAATTAAATGATCACCTTTAGTGAGAATATAAGAGGAATAAAATTCAGATTATTTAAAAAATATCAAATCTAAAAAGACCATTAAAATACATTCATTAGTCAAAAATACAATAATGAGAATTTCATAACTCCTTATACATTTCCTTCAAAAGAGTAAAATGATGATAAATAAGTAGATCATATAAAACAGGGGCGGATGGATGTGGGGGCAGCCCCGGGCTCAAGCTCAGGGCTGCCCCCGAAAAGCCCATTATATCATATGTAAATAATTTATAAATAATTTGTGTTTTTAAGTTTAGCCCACCCTAAAAATATTTTCAGCTCACCCAAATGAAGTTAAAAAAATAAATATATCTTCTTTCTTCTTTGTGTTTTTAAGTTTAGCCCAACCCAAAAATATTTTAAGTCCACCGAAATGAAGTTAAAAAATAAATATATCTTCTTAAATTATAGTATATATATATATATATATATATATATATATATATATATATATTATTTTTTAATTATTATTATTATTATTATTTTTTATTTTCTTCAATAAACTTAGCCCACCCCACCCCGATTTTCTGGATCCGCCACTGATATAAAATCCTAAACTCTAAAACCCTAAGCGTGAGGCTCCTGTGCATCCGGGGGCACGGATCACATTCTGTGCGTCTTTGTAATTTCCATGTCCCTTTACAATTAAAACCCCCAGCAATACATAGATTTAAATAGGATTGGAGGGGGAATGTTGTGTTCACATGGGGACACGGAGTATCCCTCCGTGTCCCCAGGGGCGCAGGAGCTTTTGCCAAACCCTAAATCCTAAAATTCTAAACCCTATAACCCTAACCCTAATTCAACCTTAACAAATCTTAAACCCTAAACCCTAAAATCCTAGAAACTTATCCGTGCGTTGCACGGTAATTAATTCTTACAGTAATATTGTTATTTAAATTAAAATCATAAATTCTTTAATAATAGTTTTTTTAATATAATCATTTAGAAATTGAATTAATATAAAACCTTTTTTTTTTTTTCAATCGTAATATTTGGAATTTATATGAGTATTTTATTTCTTAATCTTATTAACTTTTATGTAACTGTTCATGAATTAATATAAAACAAAATTTTTAAAATTTGAAATTTAGGACTTAAGACATGTTTTTTTTTTTGTAATTTGAAATTAAATAAGGGATCATATAGAACCCTAAATAATAAACCCACCTAATACAGACATTAAACCCTAATCCTAAAACCCTATATAGAATTTATATTTTAAAATTATAAATTCTTTAAAAATGTGTACCAAGTGGTATACTAAACCCCAAACCCAAATAAAAATATAGATAATACATTTAACATAAGTAAAATATATATAACAAAATAAAATAAAATCCTAAAATCCTAAACGCTAATTTATAAATTTATAAATTATAAATTATAATGCGGATTGATTGCCAAAAGAATACAACATTAATTTCTACCCTGCTGCTAATTACTCTTTATACACTTCTATATACCACGTCTCATTATGCTCCATGATTGTTCATACTTCATACAATGGTAGAGCTCTTAAATGAGCGGCGAGTCCAAACAGTCATAATCGAGCTCGGTTCGAGTAGTTATTGAGTTGAACTCAAACTTGACTCGATATAGTAACGAGCACATTTGATTCAATTAAAAAAATATTCATACCGTAAGGATGTTCATAATTTTATTATTTTGAGAGCTTACAGGTCATTTTGAGATGAATAAAAATGAGAAGGAATATTGTTTTCACATTATACATACTATGCATTTCGTAGGATGAAGATTAGGGACACGTGGATGTATTTAAAAAATGTTTAGAAGAATAATAATGGATAATGGTTGGAGTTGTGGAGATTACTATAAATTAGTACCACATGAAGTAGAATCTGAAAATGTGAAAAAAAAAGGAAAACTAATTTAATTTCATTTATGCATAATCTGAAACATCTACTTGTATATTTGATTATGCTATAGATGAGATCAGCTTACTAATAAAAAGTTTAGCAAAGTTGGTATATCAGTAATTTCTCCTGATGTGTGTGGTTATGGATGATGATAGAAAGTGGTTTGATTTTCAAATAAAGTGTTCGGACATAGGAAATTATTTTGAAGTGATATACACTTTCTCAGTTTTTTTATACTTTTATTGATAAAACTAAAAATTATTTGGTTAATATTTTTTTGTGATATTGTATGTGTTAAAATTTTATTTTATTTTAGGTAATTGCAGTGAACGACATGAAAATAAAGATTGATCATAATGGAAAGCAGGAAGATTAAAGTATTTATACAATGCAAGGCAAGAAAATGCTTAATGTATTATGCTCCTCAACTTATAAATTTAGAATTTCTTTATGTAAAATTGAAGTTTGGATGTAATTAGTTAGGATATACTTGTACTTGTAGATTTAGAGGATGATTTTGTGTGTAATTGAAATTCTTGTAAAGATACGTCAATCTTATTTTAATAATAATAATATAAATTAATGTATAAAATTAAATAAAAATAAAAATAAAAATATGAAAGACATCATGTAAAAATTGATGTCTACTGTTGTAAAACTGATATCTATGATAGGAAAGACATCGGTGTTAAAACGATGTTAAATAGGTGTCAATCAATGTCTTTAAGTGGATAGACATCGGTTAATAATCGATGTTTAATGCGTCTTCTCCGATGTCTTTTCTGAGAAAGACATCGGTTTGTAACCGATGTTCTTTTATCCAATCTGATATCTTTTCTAGGAAAGACATCGGTGAATAAACGATGTCTAATATGCTAACCGATGTCTTTCCATTGAAAGACATCGGTGGATAACCGATGTCAAAGATTGCAATCGATGTCTATATAATGGAAAAGACATCGGTTAAAAACCGATGTCTATCAGCGCCCACTTTTAACATCGGGGGCTTCAACATCGGCTGCTTGGTGAAATAGACATCAGTTAAAAACCGATGTCTATCAGCATTTTTGGTGTAGTAATTGTGTCTTAGTAGATGCTGAGCATGTTCTTGATCAGTCTGTAGCTGAGTCTAATGGAGTACACAATCAAAATTTGCTGCTCTCCCAACCAAATTGTGGCAAGCAAGCTCTCAGTCTTGTGGATACCCTGATCCGCAGTGGTTTAGTTGATGTTGTCGTTGTTGATGGTGTAAGATATATAGATCTTGCATCTTATGTGCTGGAGTAGATTGATTGACATTCTTAAACAATGCATTGTATAATCCCACTTCCCTCTGCAGGTAGCTGCTCTGGTCCCCAATGGTGAACTTGATGGTAATGCAACCAAGACTTATAAGTTAAGTACTCCGAAAATTATGCCATTCATTGTCCCTCTCTCAAACAATCTTAAATTTTACGAACCAGGTATTTTTCTGACGCTTTAAATTGTTTTTTAATAATTTTCATTGCTTGCTATGTAAGGTTTCATATGTGCTGATTGACCCAGTTCGTAATCAAATTTATAGAAAACATTACAATGATTTTTACTCCATATTTTCTGTGATGCATCTTGTCGCATGTATAATATCTTGGTGGCCACATAAAAATGCTCTTTTTCTTTCTTCTTTTAGTACTCTTTATGCCTTTATTTCTATCGCGTTAATTTTCTTTATATTTTCTTACTGTTTTATTTTTCTCAACTTTTAATGGGACATTCTTCAAGATTTGAGACAATTTGGCATCCCTCTATGTTCTGTGTATCTGTTTTAAAGGTTTTTCTACCTTTTCCTTGCGAAGTACAAGAATTACAAAAGTCGTTTTTTATCTCATGAGTCTGTTTTTAGTTGGATGATCGTGTTTTAGATGAAGTGATGAAGAAGCTTTTCAAGAATTACAAAAGTCGTTGCAATTATTTGGATCATAAAAATACCCTCTCGTAAGTTTCATGTTGATAATGATATTTTACACTCTTATCAGGAATTTGTAGTATTAGACTCTCTATTTTAGAAGAGATGCAATATACTGTTTCTTTATGACTTGGCAAGTGAAATCTATGGTCTCATAGTACCCCTTCTTATTTCCTATTTCCAGATAAAGAGATAATGGAGATTGAGTGCTTCTAATCAGAGGAGTGCTAAGCTATAGTATAAATGAGTATACTTTCTTACACCTTGCTTAATGACATTTGTGATCAGACTCTTGGTTTTATACCAGTAAAATGCTTCGTCTTTAATTCGTTTGTTCAGAAAAATTAATTGAACATGTTTGTGTTTTTTGTTCCCCAATCGTTATGCACAGATGAACAAGATGTAACTTCTAATTTCTTTATAATTTTAAAAGTGATATTTGTTAGTGAAGGTTGCTATGGTTGTGAAAGCTTTTGACACTAACGATATTTCGAATGGTACTCATGAACACAATTTTGGCCCCATTTTTACCAAAAATTGGAAAGGAAATAAGAAGGGTCTTTCAATTAAAAAGAATTAGTCCTCTGAAATCCTAATAGTAGCCTGTAATAGATGGTCTACTTGCATTCCAATCTTTTGCTTGCTATGTGTTTTGTAAATCTTATTTCTTTTTCTTAGGTCTTCTAATATGATAATAAAGAATATTTTTTTGGCTTCTGTAGCTTCATTCTAGATTTATCCTTTAAGTGCTCAAATATCTTATTATATTGTATAATACTTAATAAGATGACATTCATCCCACTCACTACAATGTTTATTATATTGCAGATGATTATGACATAGCGATCTTCGGCATTGGAAATTTGGACGAAGGAAGTACACGTAGCCAATCTAGTTTTACTCAATGTTTAATGTAATTAGATATTATGTATTAAGGATATAGTATGATTTGATATTTTGTGATGAATTTGGGTCTTTATTTGAAATTCTGGAGATTTTACATTAGGTTGTGTTTTGAAGGTTTATTTAATGACAATTTTGTTTATTTATCAGGTATTAATATTAATTTATATCTGTCAAAAAAATATTAATTTAAAAATATATATTACAAAATATAAAAATACTTTAGCGATGGAAAAATTCGTCGTTAAATCTCACTTTCAGCATTTTACCTACGAATTTTTTCGTCGGTAAATCGTTGCTAATATAAGTGTTATATGACACCATTATTTGTATTTACAGATAGATTTTTCCATCAGTAATTAGCGATGGAATATTGCCGTCGGAAATTCCATCGCTATTTTTTAGCTTCCGACGAATTTTATTTGCATGACTACTGACGGAAAATTCTATTTACCAACGTCCATAATCCGTCGGTAATTACCGATGAATTTAAATTTTCGTCGATAATGAATACCAACCATGGTTTTAGCGACAGATCAATTTCCGTCGGTAATTCGTCGGTAAAATCATTACCGATGGTTTTTCCAAGTATTACTGACGGAAATTTTCCATCGGTAATCCGACAGTTTCTTGTAATGGAATCACTTACTAACAACATTGTTAAGGAATGATCGCACTCCACCCGCCATTTGATGATGTTTGATGAAAGCTCTTGGATGTTGGTGTTATTTTTCTTATTCAACTCTCCTCTTCATAATCTCTTCTTACTCTTTTTTTCCTCTTGATTTTTTTTCTTTTTTTTTTGTGAACGTTTGGAGGGGATGGTGGGTAGGTGTATATTTTTCTTTTATGTTAAATGTGGGATTGTGAGAGAGGGATGGGGTGGTTATGTGGGTGTATTAAATGTGGAGGTTGTGGGAGGGGAATGGAGTGGTTATGTGGGTGTATTACATTAAGGGTAAGTTAGTCTTTTATAAGTGTGTGCATATATAATTTTAATATGTATAAATATAAATGGGTGTATGGAGTAAAATTGTCTGTGTTAATAGACGTGACCTTATTTTAGAATACATGATTATTGAAATGAATAAATTTTGAACGAGAATAATGAAAGTTGGAAGATGATTATTATAACATATATTTGGTTATTACTCCCTTGAGAAATTATAATATTTTTTTGGCACAGTTATTTAGGATATAATAATTTAAAGGAGAATTTAATAAATATACAAAATTCAATATAGGATATCAATACCAACACTTTTTTATTTTAGATCTATTCTAATCAAATGCATCTTTTTGGATACTTTTCCCCCACTATTCAAACCCTAATACCCAATATCTCTCTGTGTCAGTTTGGTTGTAGGTTAGGATGTCAGGATCCATACTGACATCATTTTCGGTGTAGGTTCAGATGTCGGTACGAATCGCATGCTGGTTTCGATATTGATACAGATCTTGTGTCGGTTACCATATCAGTGTGGTGACTGGCGGCAGTAGTGGTGTGTTGGTCGACGGTAGTGGTGGGTCGACGGACGGCAGTCAGCGGTGCTAGGGCAGGCGGCCCGCGATGGCAATCGATGGCGGTGGTGGGGCTGCGGCAGACAGCTGAGTGGGTGGGTGGGTATTGATAATTATTTTAATTTTGAAAGTAACATGATATGAATTTCATTATAATGGACTTACAGCAATGGAAGTGATTTCCCATTGTTAATGTACACTTTTTCAAGCTATAACTATAGGGATTCATTTTCAGTTATTGTTTGCCCTTTTAATAATAGATTTTGAATTCTCCGTTGTTATGTTTTAATTCATTATTTATGCGTGGAGAAGGTTACTATGATTTTGTGCATACGTTGTATTCTCCCTTAACATTATTAAGATATGAAAATCTAGGGTCGAGGGAAGACTAACCGTTTATAGAAATAAATCTTAGAACTTTTCCTTATTAACTAAAACTATTTTCTTTAAGTGTAGAATAGGAATCAGATCTTGAAACCACAAGATCAGTGATGAATATTCAAGAACAGAAGAGGAGAGCTGATGAGATAGATCAAGAAAAGTTGGAAAAATGAGGATTTGCAATCAGGCTCTAAGCAGGAGAATCAAGATTTGGCTCAAAAATTTGATTATGTCAAAATTCTTGCTCCAACTGCCTTAGATGAAGAGGTATCTTTCTCTGTTTTTTATTCTTGTTACAATACATTCTGAGGTTTATATGTGAAAAGTTATTATATTTTTGAATATTCATGTGATGTTGGAAAGAATTTCTGGGGATTTTAGTGAAAAAGAGGCTTTATTACATCTTTAATCGCTTTGCTATGATATCGTGTTTGTGAGATTCAATTCTTCATACCATAATGTGGCCAATATATACAGACTAATATATCAATAATACAAGATTTATTTGTTTACTAATTATTCCTATTATTATGTTATGGTTTTGAAGAATTAATGTGGAGTAGTGTTTAATTTGACATCATCTTTCATTGGTTCACACTTAAGATAATTGTGTCTATTTACCAACTTCCCACTTGACCAACCTTACAAGAAGAAAAACTTACAAAAATGTGCAAAAACATGAATGGAGGGATTTAACCTTTGAGGTGGCATCTTGAGAGTGATTTATGGGTGAGGTGGATGAATATTCTTTCATGGAACATCCTAGGGTTCAGGATTTCTATTTCTGAGAATAAGATTGCTCTCTTTAAAGGTGTAAGAAATTTGATTTCTTGGGCATTTTGGAACTCAGAGCTAAGTAATCTTTTTCTACGTAATTCTACCTTCAAGCATATACTTTCTTTCCCATCTTCTTGATTACCCTATGCTTCTGCAATTCTTCACCACTACACTATTGCACCAATTGTCCAATAATTCTTTCATTTTTAGTTCTTTCATACCATAATTCACTATCTTAATTTATGTAGAAATTTTAGTGTATAGTTTATTCAATTTAGAGGTTTAACGGGGAAGGAGTCTAAGAACTCACCCATCTTGCTTTGGCCAACATTTATTCGAGAACTACTGGTAAGTTATTTACATTTTTTAATGGATTGATTCTTTGCTGCTTTTAATTTTTTTAATTTTGTATATTAAATATGTTAGAACTTAGATGAGTACATATTTTAAATACTTAGGCTTGTGACATGTTATATGTTTAATAAGAAGCATTTCTGGTCATTAGAATCCATTCCTTCTAATATTTTTCGCATATGTGGATGATTTTGTGTAACTGGACAACTTGGAATAGAAAACCACTCTAATTTTATGCATCTATTGATAATGCATGTTCTTTTACTTTTAAAATGTACTTGTGTGCTGTACTAGGTCGTCAATACCCAAGTCACCATACCATGCACAGGACGAGGTCCGAGGTCCGTCCTGTTGAGGTCTATCCTGTCAAACCCGAGCTTTTCATACCAAAGCCGAGCTCTGTCCTACCAAAGTCTAAGGTCATCTGGCCACTCGAGGTCTGTCCTGCCGAAGTTCGAGGTCTACCCGCTGAGCTCTATCCTGCCAAAGTCCGAGGTCTTCCGAACGAGCCAAGGTCTGTCTTGCCGAAGCTGAGCTCTGTCCTGCCAAGCTCTCCTTGCCAAAGCCGAGCTCTGTCCTCCCAAAGTCTATCCTATCGAGCTCTCCATGCCAAAGTACTCTATCCTACCAATGTTCGAGGACTTCCTGCCAAGGTATGTCTAGCCAAGGTCTCCTAGAGCTGGAGTCCTTAGGAAGTCTGGTAGATGACCTATAATTGAATATTTTTTAATAAAAGAGGAACTGTACTCTTATTGTGTAGGCACGGGCAAAAAAGTTAAATGATTGAACCATGAGAATTTAGAATTTGTGTCCTTCAAGTTATAGTCTCGTATTAGTTAAGGACGATAGAAAATGGAGAAAATAAAAGCAAGAAAAGAAACTAATTACAATATTTTTGAAATTTTCAATGCAGAAGAATTTTTCATGATTCACTTCAAATGGATCAATCATGCAACACATCTAATTGACTTCTTATTTAAGCTATCACAATAAGAGAGATCACGATTTCCACCTAAACTCTCTCTCGAGATGAAGAGGATATAGGCCCTTACAAAGGCCCCAAAATATAATATAAGATCAAGACCAAAGTGAACACCTTCAAATAGGTACTAATTACACGTACGAGTTTCCTAAATAGGTACTAAATCATGGGAATATTCCCTTTCTAAGGTACTATAAATTCACTAAGGTTGGGTACCCTCACTAGATTGATTGACCTATCGATCTAACTTTTTTA
Organism: Pogostemon cablin; assembly: GCA_023678885.1. NCBI lineage: Eukaryota > Viridiplantae > Streptophyta > Magnoliopsida > Lamiales > Lamiaceae > Pogostemon > Pogostemon cablin. The sequence continues at coordinate 14,552,664 of CM042993.1, forward strand.
GTGTCCATTTATGTAGTACTAAATACGAGAGGTTGTCTCCAACTCTTCCCACATTAATCCACATAACCCATATGATGAAATGATTCATTAACACCTAAGACACATAATTGGACTCTTGTTTTAACTATATGCAATAGACAATTAACTACACAAATCAAACATGTAGTTTAAGCAATTAAGCATCCATAAATGAAACTAATCAAAGCCGGGAACACAATTTGGACAATATCACAAATTAATCCATAATTCAAACATAACTTAAAGATCCAAAACATAGAAAATAAAAAGATAATAAGTATGATTATATTTCACCGAATGAAATTTTACATTCATGAAGATCATCCTTTCCTCGGTGTCTCCACTTTCTTGGAAAGTGATAAATTTTAAACTAAGAAAAGAAAAACTACATGAAAAATAAATTAAATTTGGTTTCCTCCCTCTACTAATGGAGTTCTCTTTTTAAAGAGCTCTATCAAATGTGATGTAGAATATAAAATGTAAATTTTGAAACTTGAATGATGTATGGTGGCATTCTTGAAAGATTGTATTTATAATAGTATGATGAGGAATTTTTGGATGAGTTTTCCAATGTGGGATAGTTTGGTTCATATAGTAGTAGAGTGAGAGGAATTTGTGGTAAGTAATTAATGTGGGATATTTTGTCTCATAGGACAAAAATAGAATTTATGGAATTAATTCTTATTTTGCCCCATACTCGCTCGTTTTAAATTCAGATTGAGCGTTATTTTCTCCCACTTCTTTCTCTTCACTTCTAGAATCTATTTTTGCTTCAAAATCACAATTTTTCTGCAAATCACAAAAATACCATTTTTCCAAATAATCAAGCAATTAATAGATTTAAAAATAAAATCATTCTTAGTTATAAAAATAAAGCCATAAAATTAATCCAATTTTTGAGTGAATTTAACACCAATCAATCTGTCAAATCAGATGTCGCCTCCATATCATACTTTCCCACTTCTCAATGTATAGCTTCAAGTTTTCCAATCTCCCAAAGCAAGCTTTCACACCTCTCAAGCCTGGAGTCTTTAATGCTTGTAGACTACAAGTCTAGAAAATTTAATGCTAAAGTAGTAGGCTCATGATTAACTCTCTTATACAAGCAGGGGGCTCTCCCTCGATGAAACATAGATCCATCTTCATCCTCACCACCATACATAACCTCATCACCATCCACACTTACACAGTACACCTTCTCCCCATAGTAAGGAGAGAATTATCTCATTCCACATACAAAAAAAAGAGAAACAAACTCTCTACTTTAACTCCCACAGTACACTTGGGAGGAATTCTTGAGTCTTCTTCTTCCATGCTTTCACCATATTATGTCTGATTAATCCGATTAAACCATATTACAGCCACATTAAACACTCACCTCATCCATTAAAAATTGACTATCAACATGTATATTTTGCATCTATATTGGAGCTCTTTGGGTCTTTTTCCATTACTTAGTGTATACTCAACATGTTTTAGTTATTTAGTGGATTATTTGCATATATTGATGCCGGTGTTTTTATAGTTTCATGTTGAGGTTGTTGGTTTATAGGTAAACCAATCAATCACTATTACAATGAATATGAAAAAATAGAAAGGAGAATTACTAATCTTTCTTACAGATATGGATTTAGGATCTTGGATCTGAACGTCTCGGGATGATGGCGAAGTCGATTCGAGTAGAACTCTTTCCGCAAGAAGAAATACGCCCCGATAGTGGCCCGATCTTGGCGGATCTTTTCCAAAGATGAAACGACTTCTCGTTTCTAGTGAAGCAGCACCGCTATCGTAGGAACTCCGGCGAACTTAGAAAGATTGGAGGACTAGATCGTCTAGACTATGCTCTATGCAAGTGTATGCAGGCGGTTGAAAGACTTTGGTATTTTGTGTTCTTAGTGTGTTTCAATGAATGCAGAATGACCTTATTTATAAGTTTCAGATACTACTCTCATATGGTAGGATTGTTATTTTAATTAGTGATCGTGATCACTACCATATTAGATCAAATTTACCATATTTGATCAATTCCACATGTGAGACTAATTTCACTCACTTTAATTATTATTTAATTGGTGATTAATTTATTTATTAATCCTTATTAACTAATTAAATTCCCCAACAAAGGTTTGTTGAGAGTGAAAATTAGCGTGTTTTAGTATCCAATTTAACATTTTAATGGGAATTATTGTCATATATTATCACAAGTGTCTTGTATTCAATATATGTGAGAAAAATATGCATTTGAGATGTTTAATTGTGTTTTAGGTGGAAAAATGATCAAAAGTGCAAAGTTTGAGGAATGCTGAAAAACACACGCTCAACTTCCATAATTTTTTTTGTATTTTTTGGAATTCTAAACTAATAGTGTGATATATTATTGGAAATCCACGGAAGAGGAGATCGTTTTGGCATAAGAATCGCTCAAATCGAAATTTAGATGAGGAAGTTATGCTTAAAATCGTGAGGTCACGCAACTGCCGGCGAGAATTTCCAAAAAATTTCGAAAATTAGCCCATCTTTCCTATTTCTTGGAGCACAATTAATCTCCTTATGACATAATCCTCCATGATCACATCTTTTCTTTCCTTATTCATTCACTTCTCACACCTATATATATTTTACATCATTATTCATTAGATGAGTTAGACAACCATTCTACACCACCCCACAAGGGGGGATCACGGTACCCTACACCATCATCCACATCTATCCCTTCCTCCATCCATCACTGTGCAAATCCTTCCACACATCCCTTCCTCTATCCATCACAGTGAAGATCCTTTAGTGGAATCAAGAAGGAGAACCAAGAGGATTTGAAGAGACGGAAGAGAGAAGGAAGGAGACTTCAACACCAAGGGTTTTCCTAATTATTTTCTTTTATTTTCTAATTTTTCAGACATATGGGCAAGATCTATCCAATCCCCATGATTGTTCTTCGCAACATAATGGGCTATAACCATTTTGGTAGATCTAGGGTTTTGAATATTTTATGAATTAAATTAAATTCTCTTGTGTGTTCTTCGTACAACACTACTTGTGGATTTATTTTATATATGATTGTGCCTTTTTAATCAATATTCACTGTCGTTTTGTGCATCTTCAACTGTTATATAGAGTCTGAATATATATCTTGGTTGTTGACTGAGCGCGTTCACTGCTGAGCAGTGTTTTATATTATTATTCTAAATGAGGGGACTCCGAAACTTTATTAGAACTATCATATATGGATGTTTATTAATTGAATTGAATCCGGGATAGTAAGCAGGATAAAAAGGGTAATTTTATAGTACCTATAAAGGGAGATCATATCTGTTCAGTTACCAGACATGGGAAATAATTGATATTGATAGTATCTAGAAAGGGGGGTGAAATTATATCTCTTGCTCTGAGGTTATTCACCCGTGTTACATACATATTTAATTGTGCCTATAGAGTAGATTTGCACGGTTTAGTGATGCGTCCATATTCCACAGGGTAGAGTCAGCCAACACTTGAGAGGAAAATTAATTAGTAAAACTGGATTACCCTAGAGCTACCTATTCTCCATTCTTGAGTCACATTCGTATTCTTCTAGTGTTCAATTTATTTTATTTGCTATTTTAATTAATTGTTTAGTAGTTTAATAATTAAATCCTAAAACTTTATTGCCTTATCTTAATTAATTTAGTAAATAATTAAATCCCAAAGCTTTATTGCCTTGTCTTAATTAATTTAGTAAATAATTAAATTTATAATACGCCGTCCTTTGAGTTCGATATTTAACTTGATCGCTTGCTTAAGCTGCAATTGATATCATTAATACTTGGGGATTAATTTTGCGTACAAAGAAAATGCTTATCAAGGATTCTTATGGTTAATGCAATAGTTGGAACTATGTTTGAGTAAAGCCTACTTGCCTAATATTGTGTAATTGCATTTTTTTTATGTGGTGTTACAAATTTTTTATGTTTCTTCACTTGAGAATTCCTATAAATTATTCATATTTCTAAATTTTTGCAGACAAGTGAAGGGTGTCCTAGTGGTTTAGCTAGCCGCCTCATGAATTGACATACAAGGTTCGAAACCTGTTAAAGCACTTCCTTCTTATATTTTTGTAGACATTATAAATGGGGGCTCCAATAATTATATATTCATATTTCGTAAACATTGTCTACTGAAAGATGAAACACCTTGTAAATTGTATATTTCAAGTGTGTTTTGGTTATTGGCCCATTTACATTTCTGAATTGTGTTCCATGGATTAAGCTAATGAAGTAAATTGACCGAGGTTGGAGATTCGAGGGATTGTAAATTCGATGCTCGACCTTTTAAGATAATTATATATTCATATTTCGTAAACACTATCTACTGAAAGAGGAAACACCTTGTAAATTGTATATTTGTATTTTGGTTATTGGCCCGTTTGCAATTCTGAATTGTGTTTCATGGATTAAGCTAATGAAGTAAATTGACCAAGGTTGAAGATTCGAGGGATTGTAAATTCGATGCTCGATCTTTTAAGATTCGAATAACTTAGTAATTTATGATAATATATCACAAGTGATTAAAAGCGGAGTAATGATTTGTCCTTTGTAACAATATTTGTTGCTTAAGTTCTTACAATTCTTTTACTCCCTCCGTCCCAAAGATATTGACACACTTTCCTTTTTGGGTTGTCCCACAACAATTGACATATTTCCTTTTTAAGAATATGGGACCCACACGAAACCAATTTATTTATTTACATGGACCCACACACACATCACACTCACCACTAATACAACTACCCACTACACATTAAATATTATTTCTCTCACTTCACTTTACATTAAATTATTATACTCCTTAATCTCCGTGCCCAAAAAAAATGTGTCAATTGTTTTGGGACGGAGGGAGTAACTTGTTTTATAATTTCTTACTACTTCTTGCCTGCATATAAATGGATAAATCCATTAAGCAATTACACATCATCACTAGAAAGAATTCATTCATAAAATCGTTTTTATTCAACATCATTATTTTACTTAATTCTCTCACTTATCTAAAACTACAGGGTACAGAAGTGGATGGACTAGAACTTTGGGAAATAAATTCCATCTTAATGTTGAGATCCGTTGAAAATTAAAATTTGTAATTAAAAGATAGGTGATATTGTATGTGATCATATTTTCTTTATTGTTACAAATTTAATAATAAATGTTGCAAATATTTTAGAGCTAATTATATATGGGTGGGTGAGATCGTCTCATGGTGAGATCATTTTATGATTTTGGGTGAGACCGTCTTATGATAATATTATTTTACGCTTTTATAATAAAATATCACTTTTTATTAAAAATATTATAACTTTTCTTTTAAATGTTATTACTTTTCATTTGTCTTATAAATTATTGATAAAGTAATTCATTGTATCATTATTACTAATCTTTAATACTCAGTATCACTTTTTATTAAAAATATTATCACTTTTTTTTTATCACATAATGACTTTCATAAATATCTCACACAAATATTTGTTTGCATTATTATAGTATTATGTAATTAATATATGCATAAACACCATTTCACTAACGTAAGTATAAATTATAATTAGAAATCTTATATAATTATATCATATCTTACAAATAAATTTGCATTAACGATATTATATTAAGGTAAGTTCAAGACAATAGTAAATTAAAATATTCACCGACACATATATATATATAGAATGCGATGTTCTGAAAATCGGACCGGACTGGTCGGTTCAACCAGTTGGACTGGGAACTGGGCTCTGAACCGATCCGAAAAGCATATAAAATCATTTTTGGAGTTGAATCGGGTAGAACAGGGTTGAATCGGTCAAAATCGAGTTAGGCCTGGTCTTTTTTTTATCTTTTTTTTATTTTTTTTTAACTTTTATGATATTTCACTTTTATTTTTATTTATTTTAAAATATGATATTTACATTTTTGGATTAAATTATGAATTACAATATTGAGTGGGTATATTATAAACTATGAAATATAAAATATGAACTATAGATATTTTTATTCAATTATATTTTGATTTAAATTGTATTTTAAATTTTAAAAAATAATTTAGTTGATTATATATTTTTATAATTGGTAATTTTATAACACTAGTTTTTTAATACATGCGATGCACGTCGCATACACGTCATATTTTGTAAATTCTTGTTTTTTATTTTCAAAAATTATTTTTCAATATAATAATAAATTATTTAAGTAATCATCTATTTATTAATTGAATAAAACTTTAATAAAGATTTTTTTGAACAATGTTCATCTAATATATCATTAATTGATAAAATATTAAAGGGTAATTGCACCAAAAACCCTGACCTTTTCGCGAATTTCAAATTAGTCAAAACTTTTTAATATTTACAAATAAGTACTCGACTTTTAACTTTTTTTCAAATCAAGATACCGGGCAGTGGGAGTCCTGCCCGGTGGCTGACGTGTCATTATTCTTGCCAAGTCACATGCCATGTGTATAAATCCTCTTTGAAAAGTCAAAATTAAGATTGCTGCCTCTTCCAAAATTAAGATTATTGCTACCTCTTGCACTTCACTTTTTCGCCAGCATTCTCCACTAAATTCTTCTTCCTCATGATAGCCAAGTCAACCCACCGGTATTCATCCCCACCAGCCACAACCCAATTCCACTCCCTCATCACCCACAAAACCCTCATCTGCCACCTCCAATCCGCCCTGCCACACCTCTCCGCCACCGTCCAATCCCCCCTCCGTCACTCTCTCCGAATTCGCCCCGATTCAACTCTCCTCCTCATGACTTGCTGGTCCTCCTCCCATCTTCTCCCATACTTCGGCACCAAGTTAGTCACCCACAATGCTAACCACTCCACCCTCAACCTACTCGGAATTCATGCAATTTTTGTGATCTTCAACTCCGCCACAAGCCCCTCTTGCCTCCATGGACACCACCGCTCTCACCCTCTACTGCATCTTCGCTTCGGCCTTGCTCTATCTATCGAGAGAAGATGCAGAGACTCTCATCATGAACAGAATCATTGAAAAGGCCAAAACCCTAGAAGATCAATTGAAGGATGAGGATGGGGCGAAAGGGGTGTCCTTCAAGAGCAATGAGTGTTTGGAGGAGGTGGTGAGGGTGGGTGATGAGAGTGAAAATAAGCGTGTTTTAGTATCCAATTTAACACTTTTTTTATGGGAATTATTGTTATACATTAGCACAAGTATTTTATATTCAATATATTTGAGAAAAAAGTACACTTGAGGTGTTTTGTTGTGTTTTAGGTGGAAAAAGGATTAAAAGAGCCAAGTTTGAGAAAAGGTGCAATTTGTGCAAGAATGCTGAAAAACACACATCCAACTTGTGTAATTTTTTTATATTTTTATGAAGCTCTGAATTAGAAGTGTAATATATGGTTGGATAGCCACAAAAGAGAGAGTCATTTTGGCGTAAAGAACACCCCAATCGGATTCCAAATGAGAAAGTTATGATCAAAGTGGTGACATCGCACAAGCTGTGCCAAACAGAACGGCTGCGCCACTTTGCATGACTTGTTATACATTCTAATATTGGATTTTCTGTATTTTTTATATTGATAGAAAGTCAGGGAAGAGAGGATCGCATGAGCGTAAGAATTACTCAAATCAGAGGTCAGATGTTGAAGTTATGCGCGAAGCAGTGAGACGGCGCAAGCTTGTTCGACAAGTGAGAGTCCGTTCGACCAGAATCATCTTGGTCGAACAGAGGGAGGAAAGTCGAACAAAATGTGTAAAATCATACAGAGAGCTTGTTCAACTTTGGTTCGACTTGGAGGACTTGTTCGACTTCAGAAGGACTGGTCTAACAACTTTGCTGATCTGTTTTTGATGGGATTTACACCCCAAGTGCATATTTTTGCGTATTTTCCAAGAAAAAGCTCATCCAAGGCCCATAAGGAGAGCTTACAAGTATAAAAAGGGATGCATATCACACCACCAAAAGGATATTAGACATATTGGATTGGAGAGAGGCCACAACAATACACCCCACAAGGGGGGATCACCCCCAACCATCATCCACATCCTTTCTTCCATCCATCCATCACTTTGAAGATTCGTTTGTGGAATCAAGATGAGTACCAAGAGGAGGATTCAAGACGGAGAAGGACGCGATGACTCCCACATCAAGAGTTTTATTCATTTCCTAATTTATCTTGTATTTTCCAGATATCCGGGTAAGATCTATCCAACACTCATGATTGTTCTTCGTAACATCATGGGCTAGAGCCTTTTTGGTAGAACTAAGGTTGTTAAGGTTTTTACCAATTAATTGAACTTTCGTGTGTAAATTCCGTACAATACTACTTGTGGATTTATTTTATATATTATTATGCCTTTTTAATTCATACTCACGGTTGTTTTGTGCATCATTAATTGGTATGTAGAGTCTGAATACATATCTAGGTTATTGATTGAGTGCGTTCACTGCTGAGCAGGATTCCATGTTATGATTCTAAGTGAGGGAACTACGAAACATCATTAGAACTATCATATATGAATACTTATTAATTGAATTGAATTCGGGTTATTAAGTAGGATAAAGAAGATAATTTTATAGTACCTATAAAGGGAGATCATATCGGGTTAGAGTACCAATTGACCAGGAAAACAATTGATACTAATAGTACATAGAAAGGGATGGTGGAATTATATCTCTTGCTCCTAGATTATTCACACGTGTTACATGCATGTCTACTTGTATCTATAGAGTAGATATGCATGGTTTAGTGATGCGTCCATATTCCACAATGCAGAGTCGGACATCAACACACGGAAGGGAAATTAATGAGTTAAACTGGATTATCCTAGAGCTACCTATTCTCCATTCTTGAGTCACATTCGTATTCTTCTAGTGTTTATTTTATTTTAATTGTTATTTAATTTTCAGCATATTAGTATTAGATTAAAATCCCAAACCTTATTGTCTTGTCTTAATTAATATAGTTAATAATTAAATTAATAATACGCCGTCCTTTGGGTTCGATAATCACTTGGTCGCTTGCTTAAGCTGCAACTGATATCCTTAATACTGGAGAATTAATTTTGCGTGCAAAGAAAACGCGCATCAGTGGGCGAGGTGATCAGTTGTGCCACCAACTCAAAATCGGCGCTAGTGAATGGGGTGGATCTGAAGGCTGGTACGTATCTGGATCTGGTGGGGTCATTTACGAAGTCGATGAGGGAGTTCGACGAGGAGGCAGTGAGGAGGGGAGAGTGTTCATCGACAATGTGGTGGCGGCGATAGAGGCGGGAGAACTGGTGGGTGGCGTGGAGATAGTGGGGTGCTGGTGGAGCTGAGCAGAAGTGAGAAGGCTGGGAGGGAGAGTGTGACTTGGCAAAAATAATGACACGTCTGCCATTGGGCAGACCTCCCGCTGCCCGGTGGCTGGATTTGAAAAAAAGATTAAAGGTCGAGTACTAATTTATAAATATTGAAAAATTTGGACTAATTTGAAATTCGCGAAAATATCATGATCAATTTTCAAACAACCAGATTTTTTTAACTTGGTCTTTAATTGATGGACTCAATTCTTCCTCATTTATTTGTATTGGGCTCTAATAAAAGAGGAAATATTGGGCTTCAATTTGAATTAAAAATAATTAATTTGTAGAAACTATCAAGAAATAGTTAAGATACTCTCTTGTAAGACGGGTTATTTATAAGATGTGTGTGAGAAGGGTTGACTCATCACTAAAGTATAGTTATTTGTAGTTAAAATATGTTAATAAATTTTTTGCGCAATTAACCCAATATTAAATAAGTAAATTGTTGTATGTATTTTTTTTGTTCTTTGTCATTAGTTTCTTAATTCTATTTAGTTTCTTAATTCTATACTACTTTAATCTTGAACCTTTGCTTGTTTAGTGATAATATGGAGTGTCTTAATTTTTTATTTTTTATTTTATATAATCGTCATATCTTCTCTTAAATTTTTTTACATGAATGCAATTTTTTTTTTAATAAAAATCTTTTCTTCAATATACTAATTAAATTTAAAATGAAAGTTTAGGGTATTTTTTATTTTATATTTGTCTCGATATTATGTGAACTATTTTATTATTTATATTTATTGTTCATGTGATATTATTGTAGATTATTTTGATAATAAATTAATGATTATTTTTTAAATTTTATTTTTAATTTGTTTAGTCAAAATAAAATATATTCATGATAAGTAGTTAAAAATGTTAGTGACTTTTTGTATTTAATGTTTCTTTTTTTTTTCTAATACTTTAAATGATTAAAAGACATTAATTGTGGAAATTAGTTTATACCTTTAAGAATGTTATTGATTTTGAAATTTATTTCACACTTTATAGTTTATACACCTAGAAGACTTATATTGAATTTTCGAGATGTATAAAAAAATTATATTCTTTATTTTTTATTTTATAAACAAAAATATTTTAAAATTTTTAATACAATTAAAGAATAATAATATTAATAAATAAGTTTTAATCTTAATTATTTAATTTTAAGTTGTTTATTTGAATTTTTATAGATTATATAAAATAAATAATTGTGAAAAGATTAAAAGAGCATGCATTAAACTTAACCAAAAGAATGAAGGGGTGGAAAGATTGATCGATACAAATTAATTAAATAGAATATGAATGTACACCATAATAATACTCCCTCCGTCCGGTTCTAAGGTTTCTGTTTATTTTTTGCTCGTGGATTAAGGAGTATTATTATTATATATAAAGTGGGTAGTTGTATTAGAGGGAAGTGGTGGAGCATATTGTGTACTTTTTTACTAAATAGGATAAATGAATACCTTTGAACTGGACGCCAAAAATAGTAAAATGGACACCCTAAAAGCGGATGGAGTGAGTATATAAAGTAGTTATTATGAATATTATGAATATGAAGAGTCATTATTAATATAAATCTAATATTAATATAATGTAAATATTAAATATTTTGGTAGAATGTTAAATATGTTATAAAGAGGAATAAGTGGAGATAATAATTAAAAAAAAACGTTTCTCTAAGCTAGTAACTTTAAGATTATGATATGATATATATAAAAGTAATGTTCATATGCAGTGATATATTAATAATTTATCATTAGAAAAACAAAAAAAATTAAAAGTTTATGTTGCGATTAAAAAAGAAAAACGAATGTATAAGCCTTTTTTATTATTTTTATTAAATTCATTCATCTTGTAGCCGGTAGAAATCTTACAAATAATAATAATAATAATAATAATAATGTTAATAAAAAATGCATTTACATAATGATGCAAAATTTTCTAAATCATAATAAAAGTGAAGAACTCCAAATTAATCATACATAATTGACGGATCAAATAGTTTAGAATTTGAAATAAACAATACATTTGTTATTATGATGGATCATACAACACTTCTCATAGTTAATTCTACTACTTTTTGGATTATAAATTCATAAACAGTCATCAATTTGAAATATTTTATCATATCATAAAATATATCAATTATTTATTTGAGTACAAAGCACAAATGATTACTTTTCAACTTTATTCAAATATGTAAGACTATTTATTATTGGCTGATGCTTGGTAAAAATTTACGCATGTAATTTTTAAGATCATTCCTGAAATGATATATTATACGATGATAATCGTTGTGCTTCATAGAGCAAACAATTAGTTCACGTGAATCTTTTACTTGAATGGAACTCTATGGGAAAATATTAGACAACACAAAATCAAGTTGCCTTCAATTTTGTCCATTCTTTTAATCTATCTAATAAAAATTAAGTTGATACATATACAAATCTTACACAGAATCAATTTTCTATTTCTATTCTTTTAGAAGATAGCCCTAAAAAAATTTAACCTCACAACTCATAACATCACTACTCTTAAAGAGGTGTCGTCGTCTCCTTCTCCGAAGTCACATCCGACTCTTCATCTTTTTCCCTCTCATCTAGCAAAGTATTCGATAAGCTTCCATTGCCATTGTGGATTCGTTCATGAATTTAATCTCCAACACTTGTATTGCCACCATAGGACACTTTTATTTTATAATGTTTGATTTCCACTTCATATTAATTACTCATTAAATGACTTTGTGAATTCAAGGTGACATATTAATATTAGTAGTTAATTAAGGTACTCTAAAAGACTTGGCTGGCCTAAATGAATGCAAATAGTCTTGCATGCAAAATAAATAATTTATTTATTATTAATTTAAGTTAAGATGTAATAAAAAAATTTAGGTAGAGATAAAATGGAAAAAAATATTAATCATGACACAAACCATTTTTAATATATTATGATTATGATATAATTGAAAATATATAAAATTTAATTTTCCGGTTGAACCGTCGGTTGAACCGGTCCAACCGGTTGGACCTCGAATCATTGCCTCTTCCGGTTCGTTCTCTGGTTCGGTTGTTTAATCACTGATAGCATGTATTTATAAATTTTATCCTTCATGCCATAAAAATTTTATACTCCTTAAAAAAGATATACGTTTCGGGCCTTCGACATTGAATTTTAGAATCTACTATGTATCAATCATAAATATAAATTTAGATTTGCTACATTTATCTATTTCTATATATATTTATAATATAAAACAATTATAAATTCTATCCTTAACTCATATAAAATATATACAAATATAAGTATGTCACTTACACCTTTGAACGATTGTGTTATGATTAAATTAAATAAAATATGATTTACTTCAAATCTATGATTTAATATGGTTAGTTACAGGCTACTGTATTGAAAGTAAAAATTTTAGGGATAAGTAAGATCGTCTCACATGAGATCATTTTATACTTTTTAATATAATTATCACTATTACTATAAAATGTTATCACTTTTTATTTATAATATAAATTGTTCACAATTAAAATAGTTATTTTAAAATATGCTTATTATACTAAACATAATAAGTAAAATATATATTTTGTTAAATTTAAGTTTTTTCTCCCTTATTACTATATTATTGTAAATTTAACTATTTCAAAAATACCGTAAAATATGTATTTTTGTTCGATTTAAGTTTTATACTCCCCTTTTTATTCTATAATATTGTTATTTTTTTATTGTAAATAAAAAAATATAAAATTTATTGACAAATACATTTCAAATAAAAAATTATATTTAATTAATATAATTATTTAAAAAATAAAAACTCAATGAGCCGCGGGTTATATGCTAGTTGCAATCAAGGTTTAAAATATTGATATCGGCAAAAATATCGGTATCTTAAATTTACGGATTTATCATTTGTTACATCGAATATCAATATCGATATTGGAAAAATTTTTAAAAATTACCGAAACTAAAAAAAAGAAGAAAATTAATTATCCAACTATGCAATATATTATAACTAATTTTAATATATATATATACAATTAAAAGTCACAATAAGTAGATAAATAACAACATATTTAAATATTCTAAAATCATACAACAATTATTACTAATTTTTTAATACATAATAACTACGCCTTGATCCAAATAATAGTGTTACCGTTTCACAATAGTATGCCATTCTATTTTGTCCAAATATATCAAAATAATTGTATTTTTAATCAAAGTGTGTATGCAATTGAATTTTATTGCCTAAATAATAAAAATACGAAAGGAAAATATATTAATATTGATTAAAAATTTATTTATTGATGAATTTAAATTAATTAATTCCTTAAAATAAATGAATAAATAAATAATAATTTATTTGAGCTCAAATCCAAGTCAAGTTGGATCAGTTTAAGTCAAGTGGGCCTGACCCAAGTCAACAAGTCCATAAATACGTCAAGTGGGCCTGACTCAAGTCAACTAGCCCAAAATATAAATCAAGTGGGCCTCGTCCAAGTCAACTAAGCCTAGATCAAATCCAGTAGGCCTAATCAAATTAAATAAGCTCAAATCCAATCAAGCAGGCTTAATTAAATTAAATAGGCCAAAATCCAGTACAGCAACCCTATATAAATAAAATAGGTCCAAGTTCGGTTCAACAAACTTAATTAAATGGGAAAAGCCCAATTCAAGTGTGAACGCAATCTTTTTCAAGAGAAATATCTTTCAAGCGGTTATTTTATCCACTTATAAATAAGGGCCTTTAGTCCTCATTTCAATCAGCAAGGTGATCTTGGAAATTCTGGAGATCTTGGAAAACCTGAAGAGACTTAGCGATCAGGCAAAGTCAACAGTCTCCGATCAGAAATTAAGGTGCTGAACCAATTCGATTCGAAAAAGTCAACAGCCTCTGATCAGATATCAAGGTGCTAAGCCTCTTCGATCCGGCGTTCTTCATATTAAATCCATCCAGCGGTCTCCGTGAAGTCAACGTTCGACCAAATTGAGAGGAGTGCTTCCCAATAAATTTTCAAGTTAACGTTCGATCCGAACAAAGGCTCAACGCCTCCGGAAAAATATTATAAACCCCCTAAACCCGAGCTCGAACAAGCTTCATATGAAGATCCGGCTCAAAAAATTGAAAAGTCAATAAGTCAATTCAAGAAAGCAATCAGATGATAGATAGAAACTGTTTACTGAAATTCTTAAGTTCAATCTATCTTGGATTATCATTGTAATTCTTTTATATTTATTATTTTAATAAATACATATTTTATTGTTACAAATTTTGGCACGTTTCTACCTCTCATCTCATCTCTACAAGCAAAGATACAAAGTATGGGTCCTCTCAGGATTGCAATAGGAAGGTCTTTAGCCTTAAAGCCTTCAGAGCTGCAGACTGTGAAGATTCAAAGGACAACTCCACTTAAGATTGCGATAAGAAGGTCTAGTACCTCAATACTTTCAGTGTTGCAGATTGAAGATGTTGAAGTCATTACAAGAAGTATGCCTAAAGCCTTTTCAGAGACAAACCACGTGGTGGGAATTGTTCTCGATAAGCCATTGCACGACAACAAAGATTGTGAAGATGACTTTATTTTTCCAACTCCTCGATCTACAGAAAGTTCAGCGTATGACTCATCCATAGTCTTAGCCATGATAACAAACACTTCGTCTATCGAAGACCAACTAGCGAAGCTTGAGGATGCGCACAAGGAGGAAAACTCCGCAAAATATCATCTATCTGAAATAAAGTCAGTTGAGGAATAGATATAAATTTCAGCTGACGGAATGCTTCTTATGAACCAACTAAAGAATATCGTGCTAAAGACGATAAAAGACAAGTTTAAAGGGAACTCTAAATCTATTGTTGCCTACAAAAAGTCATATACAAAG
This sequence comes from Pogostemon cablin, assembly GCA_023678885.1. Classification (NCBI taxonomy): domain Eukaryota; kingdom Viridiplantae; phylum Streptophyta; class Magnoliopsida; order Lamiales; family Lamiaceae; genus Pogostemon; species Pogostemon cablin. The sequence continues at coordinate 14,567,894 of CM042993.1, forward strand.
AGAATAGATAATTTGAAGAAGCAGCTGACTACCAGCCTCCTAAGTTTCAATAATTCGATGGAAAAGGAAACCCAAGACAACATATAGTGCATTTCGTCGAGACATGCAATGATGTTGGAACCTTTGATGATCACATGGTCAAACAATTTTTCCGCTTATTAAAAGAAAATGTCTTTGATTGGTATATCGACTTTGAAGCTAACTCCATCGACAAGTGAGGGGCAAATACAACAAGAATTCTTTAATTGCTTCTACAGCACTTGAAGAATTATCTGCATGATTGACCTAACTAACACTCGTCAATGGGAAAAAGAGCCAGCGATTGATTATATCAATTGACGAAAAAAATCTAAGCTTAAATTGCAAAGATCAATTGTCTTAAGTCTCTGCCACAAACATGTGCATTCAAGGGATACAATGGAACCTACGACACATCCTTAAAGGAATTCAACCAAAGACTTTTGAAGAGCTAGGTGCAAGAGCTCATGATATGGAGTTGAATATGTCATCAAGTGAATTCGAATGTCCTCCAATTAATGACTCTTATGAATTTGAAGACATGTCTTTCAATGAGCCTCTTGAGAAGGAACTTCTAACAAAGACTCTAGTGTTTATAAAGATTCAAATAAGTGAAGTTAAAGCAAGAGATGCATCCCAAGACAGTGGACAATAAACTATCACAAATTTAAGTTAACACTCCTCGACACGAGCAAAAATTGTCCACATTATGCTCCTTGATACGAGCTAAAAGTATCTAAAATTTTTATCTATTATGCTCCGTGATACGAGCTTAAATTGTCAAACTTAAATCAAATCTCCTTGAGAAGAGATGAAACTCTCTATATGTTATGCTCCTTGATACGAGCTTAAACTGTCCGACTTAAATCAAATCTCCTTCAGAAGAGAAGAAACTCACTACATGTTATGCTCCTTTGATATGAGCTTAAATTGTCTCTCTCAGATCAAATCTCCTTGAGAAAAGACAAAACTCTCTACACGTTATGCTCCTTGATATGAGCTTAAACTATCTTACTCAAATCAAATATTCTTTTAGGAGAGACGAAACTCTCTACATGTTCAAGACTCCTTGAGAATAGTATAAACTGTCTAAAATTTAAATTTAAGACTCATTGATACAAGTATAAACAGTCAGCAAATTCAAATTCAAGACTCTTTAGTACGAGTATAAATTGTTAGCAAGTACAAGTTCAACGCTCCATGACGCATAAGCCTAAACTACATGTTACTCCTGTTCCGTATGAGTATAAATTCTGTACAACACCCACCAAAGGTATTATACGTGGTTAAACTATTAATTCACCACATTCAGGTATTTTAAGTGGTTACTCATGATCCGCATGAGTATAAACTGTGCCACCCCACCCCTCTCCATTCAAATCAAATCATGTCTCTCTGAACTATGTTATGACTTGATCCTTTGCAAGGTTTATTCACATCAAGTTGGTGAGACAAGCAGCAAGATGAAATATGAATGAGTTGAGAAGAGAAAAAAGAAAGAAAGAAAAAATTACAAGGAGGGGACAATGGTTTTATATAAGTTCGGTTAATGAAATCCAAATTCTTGTTGTATCAGGGAAATTAAAAGGAGTTTATGGTGGTTAGAGAAATCCGAGTTCTTGCTATGTGGAAGGAAAAATAGAGTTGGATTGTAAAGTGTTCAGGTGTCTTGGTACGTTTGTAAGTCTCCCACTAGAACTCAGCTTCACCCACAAACTGAAAAACAGCACACGCAATTTTATGTGCATTAGTGCAATCGAGATAGGTGAAAATCTTATCCAACGACCTTAACCATTTCTCAGCTTCCGCGGGGTCCTCCGTCCCATTGAATGTTGGTGGATTGAAATGTCACAATTATTTAATTACCAAAGTTAGCTCATTTCTAGGAGTAGGTTCTAGTGGTGGTGGGTTGTTGAGCCAATCCTTAAAGGATTATTACTAAATCATCTCCTAGGTCACCATAAATGTTCTCAAGAATCTCATTTGTAGGTAGGTTTTTTGGTCTTCTCCGACTCATAATCTGATAAAAGTGTTATAGTTATAATAGTACTTCAATTAAACATAATAAATAAGATAATTAAACATATAAACGTTTATACCCGCAAAATTGTGCCATTATGACACTCAAAATATCACTTATTTAAGTTATACATCTGTAGATTATGCATCATAAGGTACTATTTTAAAAAGGAATTATCAAGTGCAACATCTAAACATACATATATATATATACATACTACCTCACTTACGGGTCAAAAAGATTCCTACTATAAGAACATGTCTCTATAATAAGAGTCATAACAGGCCTAAGTCAGTATAGTATAAGTCTATCTAATCAACCACTTTCCCATCGCCCCCAGGCCCATCCTCCCCAGCTGGCTCCTCTGGTGTGACAAGAAACTCCTTCTGTCTAAATGCCTGAACTGGAGGAACGGGTGGCATATGGCTTAGAAGACAAGCATGGAACAAACATGCAGCATAAGACGGGAGGTCCATGTGAAACTACAAACATCTCATTGTATATGTTAAGTGCAATGTCGGTATAGGACTCAGGTACAGTGTTAATCAAGAGGATGCAATGGTTAGAATCACCCGTCAAACGATTGCCTTGGGAATCTTGGAGTTTTAGAATCGCCATCTCACTCATGTGACTTCCAAATCTTGCTCATCTGTGCGCCCCCAGTGTTGAGCCCTGAACCTTCTCCGAGCATTAATCTCATCAATGTCCTTTTGATTTACAAGTTCAAAATCCATTCTAAGTTTATTTAAATATTTAAGAACTTTAAATATTAAAGAACTTTAAATATTAAAATAAACACACCAGGAAATCCTATAGTGTAATGATGTCATAATCTAAGGGAATGAGTTATCTTAGGGATGTAGTATTATGACCTAAGTTAGGTACTTGAGCAAGTCTGATATAGACTGCTCTAATACCACGCTGTAACGCCCCCGGTTACGCTATGGGGTTGAGACGCTACTAGATATAAAATTCCTAATATATTAGTAAAGGGTCGAGAATGTACAACGAAAATAATATAAAATTTTCCAAATCGATAATATAATAAAGTGAAAGTTGCATAAAGATTATTTTACATATTAACGTCTACTCACCCGAGTAGAGTGAAATATCCAAAATAAGTACGTTCAGATGATATATCTGAAATAAGGTTATAAAAAAATACCAAAATATAAGACATAATATAAAGTCCTCTAAGGGATTGGGACATCTGCAGGGGTCTCTCCATCTTCTAAACCTTGTTCTGAAAATCAATATGGGGTGATTGTATAAAATACACTCAATGTGTTAACTTAAATGATTGCACAATTAAAAATAAATATGCATGTCAAATATATCATAAATTTAACATATTCCATTTAATAAAATATTTTGCAAATCGTCGTTCGATAACTCAATGAAAATATTTTAGACCTAACCGTCATCCGATAACTTGTGTTAGTTGGTATATGTGCATCGAATCGTCATTCAATACAAGTATTAGTAGATTTGAAATATTTTTAGTACCGAACCGTCGTCCGATAACTTGTGTTAGTTGTTATATGTGCACCGAGTCGTCACCCCGTACAAGTGTTAGTTGAAAAATATTTGTCATCGAACTAAAAGCACTCATGACACATAACATGACATATATATAATACATATCACATTTTAACATGGCATATAATGTAGCACTCGATGAAGAGTGAAGGTTACCCTATCTTAAACTTTCAGGGAAATAGTAGGATAAACTAGACTTGCTCGTCGGTCTCATGTATGCCTGCAAGGGTATACTAAATTGAGTTATACTTATAATAATAATTCCTAGTACTTAAACTAAATTTCTAATATAGTATAATTAAAAATAAAATAATTAATAACTTAAAAAAATATAAATAATTAATCGTTAAATAAAATGAGTTAAAATAAAATAATAAATAGAAATACATATTTTAAAATTTAAAATAATAATTTAACGATTATTGTAACGACCTGACTTAAATACACAATAATTTTTTTTTTGTAGATATATAGAAACAAATATAGATAGAATGAAAATAATAGTAGAATTTTATTTAAATATTATAAATCCTGAATTTAATATTATTATTACAATTCATAGAAGTTTTTGAAAAATATAAACTATTTTCTTTTATTAATTTGGCCACATCATCCCGGATCAACTGTCCATCCCGAGATCCTGCATAAAAATATTTAATATGGGTGAGTGTGTGAAATACACTCAATGGGAACAACCTCATGATTGCACAAATTAAATTGTCATTAGTGTAAATAATGTAACTGTAAGCATGAAGTGGTGATGACAAAGCCAAACTGACCATCATATAATCTGTTATCATAATATGAGTTGGTGAAGCCAAACTCAATATAACATAAGTGCACCGGCAAAGCCGATATTATTCTGAGCATGAGTGGGTTGGAAGAACCAAACTCCACAATAATTCTGAACATGGTTGGGTTGGCATAGCCAAACTCCACATAATAATTGGATTGGCATAGCCAAACTCCATTCTGAACGTGATTGGGTTGGCAGAGCCAAACTCCACATAATAATTGGATTAGCAGGGCCAAACTCCACATAATAATAATGGTGTTGGCAGAGCCAAACTAACCATTAATCTGAGAGTGCAGGCCGAGGCCTAAGACATATTACGTATATAATGAAATTTAATAAGGGCAATCATAACATAGAAGGTTAAAACTGGTGAATGGTTGAAATAAATTTTCACCTTTGTAGTAACTTACAATAAATATATAAAAATTAAATAAAATGAAATAATAAAATTTTACTTGAATTAATAAATGTGTAGGGTTTTTAATCCAATAATATATTTATTTGGATTTTTTGGTCGAAAAACGCATAAAATGAAAACTTATAATTAGAATATTATAAATTTAAATTATATAAACGTTACTTAACTTAAAAATTATTACCTCCAACTGTTTTCAATTAATAGAACATAAATAAAATAATATAAAATAATAACAATAATATTATAAAATTTTTATTTGCAATAATGTTTATCAACTGAGTTAACGCAAACAATTTTGTTGTGCCAACTATTAATAATATACTTTAATTATATTTACACCTTAGTCCTTATTATTTATCAAATTCTCATTTACATTCCCTAAACTTTAACTTTATGGCAAATTGTCCCAACTAGACTTATATAACTCTTATTGAAAATTCGAAAGTACTGTTAAGTTCCTGGCAAGACGAAGGTCTTAACCCTGTCAACTTTTCATAAGAAAATTAACATGCGAAAGTCATGAAATTTTACGTAAATAGGCTTATTTTTTGTCCCATATTTTAACGTCCAAACTCAAAACTAATTATAAGGTTGTGATCCTTTTGTGGAGTGCTTCAAAATGGTATATACTTCAAGGTACCATGTTTACCGAGACAAAAGTTGATATTAAAGCATTTAAAACTTCAAGAAAAAATATCTATCATTTAAGACATCGAAACAACAAATAACTTCAGTGTTTGGTATCTACGCTACGTGACGAGTATTTTAAGATATAACACTATAAGATTTTATCTCCGTCGGCGGAATGTCAGAGCGTGTAAGTTTATAAGGAGATATATCTAACTAATAAAATATCAGAACAATAAATGATTTTAACATTTGGAGTCTATGTAACGAGAGGATCATTTTGACATATAATGTGATAAAAGTCGATAGTTAACGGCAAACTTACCGTTGAATGCAGAACGACCCTCCTGCTTCTTTCTCACGTCCTACTCTTTTTCTTCAGTTAAATATATCTGCCTGTGTTCATGAACTTATAACATTGTAAGTATTTATAGACGTAAGAATTGAATTAGACTAGGTAGCACTTAAATGGTATAATTTTATACCAATTAATTGTTTAGGTAATAGTGAATCCACGATTCATTTTAAAATTTTCATTTATTTATTTTTATTTTATCTTATTATTATATTATATAGATAAACATCATCCATTAATATTATATTATTATTGTTGGAAACACACATCCCTCAACATGTACAGAGAGGAAATCTCTTACCTCTCACCGTAGGATTGTGTTGCAGCGGAAGAAACACGAACCTGTTGGTACTCACGTTTCACTGTGATCTCTGGATCAAATCATACAACACGGGGTTGTAGATTGTGTTTCACGAATGTGCATTAATCTGCAGCATATGATGACTGGATTTGTGTTGTGATTTTAGGAGAGAAATCGAGAGAGAAAAAACACTCTTGCTTCTGTGTTATGTCACGCGCATGAACATTTCAGCACTCTGCGTTCTGCATTATGTCGCGCACATGAGCACTCTGCGTTCTACAACGCGTGTTTTAGCGTTTGAGCGTGTGAACGTATTCTTGCGTTCTGCATGTCCCCTTCAGAATACGCTTGTCCAACGTATTCTTTTAACCCCTCCAGAACGCCAACTGCTTCACGCAGTATATCAAATCACCCAGGAGTTAAAAAACTAACTTTTTTAACTCCCTCTCTCTTAATTATCCACAAACTATCATATGTGGATTTAATTAATATTTATTATATTAATTATTATTTACATCTCCCACTAACATATGAAGTCATAAGTCGCCTGACTCAATTTCTTCATGAATCATATTCTCATACAGATTAATACATCGTGTGACCCACGAGATATGAGTTTTAGTCGCTATACACTTGTTAGAGATATATAGCAACTCAACCAGTTTATCAATGAAACTCAACAAGCTCGCTATACCCCAGAACTCTTGAACATTTAACATAAGTTGACATATCTCTTTTTTAATCCCTGAATTTGTCAGAGCATATTCAACCCTTTTGCAAAATAACTATGTATTCATAATCAAGACCCTGCTTGATTGACTAGTCAATGAATCACAATAGTATATGTTAAATTAAGACGTTCTTCCCATCTTACTAAGTATCTACAGTCTCCCACTATAGCTGCTTTCCTAGACATGTACCGCATCGCCGTTATTAACCATAGCTCTTTTGGTAGCATGCTAAAGTAGCAACACCAAAGTGAAGACTTAGAATATAGTAGAAAGTCATAAGGGTAACCAATAGATAAGGACTCATACTTTTGAGAAAATAGGGATAATTTTCTCAATCCTGTTGAGGTCAACTTAGCACATGTCGTTTTCCTAAAACACATGTTACAATGTCTTTAACTTCTTTCCAAGAAAGCGTATGTCGTATTTTATTTAATTTAGACATCGTGTAAATCAAAGTTCAAGTGTGTCCCATACACTTAACCCGAATATCCTCCCTCCAACGTATAGGATCTCCGTCGATTTAGCATTATAACAAGTTGGATTAGATTCGTGGCGAAATCTGTTCCGATTACATTAACTATCATAATCTCATCTCTGCGCTCCCACTGAGCCAGAGGCGATTGCTCGTATGAGAGAGCCAATCATAACTTGCAGACATACTATTATATATGAACCATCACATATATTATATAAAACATGTATATAGTTAAACCATTAACTATTCCATTAACATACATAAACATATTCAATTCATCGTTTTAAATCCTTTGCAAACCCAATCCTTTACATGTACTATGTATACATCTCTAGGAATTGGTTTAGAAAAAGGATCTGCTAACATCAAACGAGTAGAAATATAAGTAAGAATCACTTTCTTCTTATCTATAATATCTCTAACAAAATTGAACTTCATGTCAATGTGTTTAGTCTCTTCATGATATTTGGGGTCTTTTGTGTAAGCAATAACCGCCTGATTATCACAATTAATTAAAACAGCTCCCACTGGAGTGTTTGAGACCTTCAAATGTTTCATGAATCTTCTCAACCAAATAGTCTTTTGAACTACAGATGAAGTCTGTTTCTTGTTACACCATGAGATTGCTCCATCATTGAGCAAGAAGACATAACCAGGAGTTGATTTACGTTTATCTAAATCACCACTCCAGTCAACATCTGTATACCCATTCAGTGATAACAGAAAGAATAATCTGCAGTCAATCACATTGGCATATGGTATTCTGGTCATTTTATACTTCTCATCTAGAGCCTTGGGACACATTTGCTGACTCAATGATTCGTCTTTCACAATAAGAGTATCATTAGGTTTGCAGGTGTCCATCTTGAATCGTTATAAAAGTTTCTTGATGTAAGTCTCTTAAGACAAACTCAATAACTTCTTTGAACTATCCATATGGATCTTCACACCAAGTATGTACTCTGCCTCACCCATATTTTTCATTTCGAAATTCGAAGGCAACCATCCTTTTATGGTTTTAAGATACTCTTTGCTATTTCAAGCTAGAAATATGTCATCCACATACAAGGATAGAATCACAAAACAACTGTTGGATCGTTTAACTTAAACACAGTGGTCTTATGAGATGATCGTAGTGTTAAATCTCAAATACCACTGTCTGGAGGATTGTTTGAGTCTATAGAACGACTTCTATAATCTACAAATTTTATCCTCTCGACCTTAAAGAATAAATCCTACAGGCTGTTGCATGTAGATCTCTTCTTCTAATTCTCCATCGAGACGGTCTTAACATCCATGTTGGTGTAATTCTAATTACATACTAGCCACTATAGCCAACAGTATATGAATCAAGGCAAACCTCACTACAGGTGAAAAGGTTTCTACGTGGTCTATACCCTTGTCGAGTATAACCTTTTACCACCAAGCGAGCTTTAAACCTCTTTATTAAGCCATCAACATTTCTTTTGTTTTTGAGAATCCAATTATTCCCAATTGTCTTTCGTCCCTTTCGAAGATCTACAAGTCCCAGACTTGATTTGACTTCACAGACTCCATCTCATCTTATCATCGCTTTCATCCATTTCTCTTTTACCGGACAAGTTAAAGCTTCTAGGGCTCTTCCTTATCAACATGAGAAAATTTTCAATTTTCAATGGCACATATTTCCTAGCTAGAACTTTTTCGAGATAGCTGATGATGGTCTTTTGCAGACAAAATGCCTGATCCTCAACCGGCAAATATCTATCAAGATCCACACCATCAGCTAAACCACTACTCCCACTTGGATCTTGTAGGTATTAGTTTTCTACTATCTCGAAAATAGATATAGCATCCCGGATGCCCTCCCTTCTACTTGGAAATTTCGTTCCAGAAAATGAGCATTATGTGATTCTGTCTTAGTTAAGCTACCATCCTGAGTTCCTATGAACGCGTAACCCTTAGAACGTTTGCCTCTAGGATCCAACTTTCCATACTGACTCGATGAATCATGTAGATAAGCTGCTGATCCTCAAACACAAAGGTTACTCAAGTTGGGTTTCTACCGATCTGAAATTCATATGGAGTCGAAGTAACTAATTTGGAAGGCACATGATTAAGTACATAAGCTGCCGTAAGCAATGCATGCCATCATGAATCTCACCATCTCCAACAAAGTCATATTCCTTCTTTTAGCAACACCATGTTGTGGAGGCGTAAAAAGAATGGATAATTGTTGGATTACACTCTTTTCATTACAAAATTCCTTGAATTGTTCTGATAGATATTCACGTCTTCAACTTCACTCAAGTATCGTCTAAAACAATCCAATGCTTCAGACTTAGAGATGTCAAGTAGACTGAATAATTATCAATAAACGTAATGAAATAGTGAGCTCCATTTCGTGCTCTCATAATTACAGGATCACATATAACAGAATGGATTACTTCTAATGGAGATTAAGACATAATAGGTTTACAAAAAAGTTTTCTAGTCATTTTCTAGCAAGATAATGTTTGCACTATTTGGATTACTCCTAGCGAATTCACCAATTGGATAATTTGACTTTAGAAGAAAGATTCAACAATCCTTCTTTCACAAGTCTATTCATCTTATCTTGCCCCTAATATGACCTAATCAAGCATGCCAAACATCACCATTCACGTTTGCATTACTAGAAGAACGAGCATTTAGCGAATATGAATAATCATCATAAATACCAAACGTCATTCTATTACAATATTAAAACCATAAAGCCATCAGTTATATGTCCAGATGCATAACAAGTATCATTAATGCTAATCACCATAGCGCCTTTAAAGCATAATACATCATAACCCAAATTACGCAGAATTGAAATAGAAATTAGATTTAACGTGATCTCTGGAGCATATAGAACATCATGTAGGATAAAGTTCGAACCATCGTCAAGGTCCAATTGCAAGTCCCAAGTCCTTTGACTTCAACTCGTGCATTGTTTCCTACATATTTCCACCTAGTCCCAATTTAGAACATGGTGAAAATCTACAAAAGCTCCTCCGTCTCTCGTTACATGGTCCGTTGCTCCTGAATCTATAATCCTCAATGGATAAGAATCAGACAACAAGATAGCACTCGAGACATTAATTTCACACAAAATAGAATAAGACGAATACACCTTTACCCTCCTGGGCTCATGGCATTCACGAGCATAATGACCAAGCTTACTACCATTGTAACATGGCATCTTGCTTTTATTTTTTTCTTATTCTTTTTGTCACGCTTGTTTTTCTTTTTCCGTTCATCAATTTTGTAGTTGGATTATTATCAGGCTTACCACCATCACCATCAGATCGTCTTTCCTTATTTCTCTTCTTCTAATTCTTTTCCTTTTGAAGTTTGAAGCTCCTTTAGAAGTAGAACTGGCATAGAAGCTCCCAGAAGAAGCCTTTGAGGCTCCGAGCCTCTTATCTTCTAACTCAACATGACAAGAAGCATCACTGAAAGTTTCAATTCTATTATAATGCGTCAAGTTGAATTTGAGACGTTTCCAACGATCAGGTAAAGAGTGGAACAGGGCTTATATTTACTATTCATCAGAGAGTATATGACCGACAATATTAAGTTTGATAATCATATTAGATATCTCCTTGAGATTTTGTCTAATTTTATGATTAGGTTTCCTTTTGAAAGTGTCAAACTTTACTGCCTAAGCCTTGTAACCGATGTACCACTGTATCTAACGCAGATACACCAGATATCATGTGCGGTGGGTTGTTGCTCACATTCATGGATCACTGCATCGATTACTGAGCTTACAAGAATACCTCGTGCAATGAAATTTTATTTTTCCATGCCTGGTACACTTCTTGGTCACGTCTCCCTTGGTTTCCGAAACCCACAACTGGATCAACTATCATTTGGTTTATAGCATCCAATGCATCTTGTTCATACAATACATACCACGCCTTGAGTCATAATTGTCACCAATGAGTTTCTCACCTTTGTTCAACTCAGCGACAATAGATTTCGAAGCTCATTTCTTTGATAGAGATTAAAGAGATTCAATATGTTAATTATGTTTTATTAAGCTTTACGTTAAGCTAAATAGAGACATCTCAATAAATAACACAAGACTTGATCTCGAAAAATAGCTCGGAGACTACTAATCATCAGTCTCATCAAGTGTCATAATACTAGATTCTTATTTCAAAACGTAAAACATTGTTCAAATGATTAATCAAATAACATTGAACAGCCACTCATAAATTGAACTTTAAACAACCATCCACAATAGCAAAAATACCAAGTCAGACAAGTCATGAACATAAAATTCTAATGAACTCCCTGAGTTTCCAATTAGAAATACAATGGAAAAGAATTAAGGAAATCTATGGATTAATCTCCCTAATTTATCATCACTAGATTTCCATCGATGCTCATAATCAAATTTCTTAGTCCCCACACTATAGATAGCCTGCCCCAAAGGATCTATATGAGGATTCTTTATCCTACGCTTCTCTCGACCACTTAGTCTTAAAGAATCAGAACGTCGAATCCTTCCCATCCTTAAGCAGACCGATCTTAGTGCCTGTGTCCTATCTCTTGCTACAGAAACATCAACCAAATCTTCCATAATTTGTTGACCATTAGGCTTCACTTCATAAGTCTCCAACTGAACCCAAAAATCCTTTTGTAGGTAATGAGGCAAAGTGTTCGCCCAGGTCTCAGGACAGGAAACTTCGAAATACTTATCACGTGGAATCGCATTGCTATAAATCAAAAGCAATAAACGATTGTAGAGTTCAATCAAATCAATTGCGTGGTCCCTGTTGAGAGTTGAATTTCACGCATTTTACATACGCACATTACACCGTTTTGCTTAGGAAAGTTATTATTTTTGCATGGAATTGAGTACATTTGAGTATTTACATGATTTTGATGCTACTAAGGTGTTTTGTTGAGTTTTGAAGGGTAAAACATGATCAAAAGTTCTAAGTTGGAATGAGGAGTGAAAGTGAGAAGGAATGCTGAAAAATACAGTCCATGTTGCACAAATTTCTGTATTCTTATAGAAGTCCAAATTGATCATATGATATATGGTTGGAAAGCCACAGAAGAGAGGGTCATTTTGGCATAAAGAACACCTCAATTGGATTTCAAACGAGAAAGTTATGATCAAAGTGCTAACATCGCGCATGCTGTACCGAGGAGCCACTTTGCATGACTTTTTACATAGTAAAATTTTAGAGTTTCTGAGAGTTCTTTATATGGATAAAAAGCCAAGGAAGAGAGGAACGCGTGAGCAAAAAAATCACTCAATTCAGAGTCCGTATGAAGAAGTTATGCTCAAAACGGTGAGATCGCGCAGTGCAGTTTCTGCAGGTCGGCGGGTAGCTCGGGGCGAGCGACCCTTCCACGTGGCCAAAAGCTGCCGAGCTGGGGTCCCACGGAGCTTACACGACGTTCCCGTTCCATCTATATGCTGCTCGGCTAGTTTGGGGGTTGCTCGGCCATGAGCTCAGCTCGAGCAAGGTGCCGAGCAGCCCAAAATCGGGCCCAGACGAGACCTGTTCGATGCAGCAGCATATATATACCCTCAAGTCGCAATTCTGAAGCAGTTTCGGTCGCGAAAACAGCCCTGCATCCATCTTAGAAACAATTAGGGAGATCGAGACGTCAATCGGAGAGAGCCCAGCCATAAGCCATCATCAATCCACACTCCTTTCACACCCATATCAGATTTCAATCTGATTTCATCCTCCATCCAATTCCACAAGGGTTTCAAGTGCTAATTGAGGGAAAATCAAGCAATTGAAGAGACGGAGAAGGAACGTGAGATTGCTCATATACTAGGGTTTCACAATTCTTATCTATTCCTTTCTATTACTTTGATTATTGTTATGAATTGCTTAGCCATGAGGATTGCTTGTAATCTCATGGGCTAGTTTTTTATACAGTTCTAGGGTTTGATGGATTGATTTGATTGATTTGGGGATTTAGACCAAAGATTGGGATTTTATGCAGTTGAGCTTTTGATTTTACTTATTTTATTAAGACATGATTTTCTGCATCAAGGAACTGCTGACATAGTGAATTCTTGATAGGCTTTTTCTGCGCATGATTTTATTAAGACATGATTTCTTGAGAAGTTACTTGCATTATGTGATGCCAGGGATGATCAGATAAGAAAGACCACTGCTGACATAGTGAATCAAAATAAGAAGTCCACTGTTAAAGAGGAGATGCAGCCTGCTGCTAAGGAAGAGAAGCATGAGAGCCAAAGAGTTGAAGTGGTAGAGGAGATCGCAGGACCAGACGTATCTCTTACTTTTCCTACTACTAACTCTAATGTGACATTTGATAATCTTGTGGTTGCAGGAAAAATTGATGATCCATATGTGAAGCCTCCGAACATACCTCCGGATTTTTATTCTTATATTGATGTTGAAAATTCTAACTTGTTTGATCCTTATTTTGCTACACAGGTTGAGCCTACAATTGAGTGGAGGATTGACAAGAAGGACTCAAGACAATCATGGGAGGAAAAGAATTCAAAGGATCATGTTGGAGTGACAAAGAAGGGTGAGATGATTGGTGAAGTAAATAAGAGAGGATGGAAGTACTTGAAAGTAAAGATGAGAGAAGACTATCCTCCGATCCAGTAGTTAAAAAGAGGTATCCCGTCGTGACTCTCCGACGTTAAACATGAGCGCTTGTTGGGGGCTGTCCCTCCCAGTTTAATTGCTTTTCTATGTCTGTGTTGGTGTAATAATTTTATTAGGTATTGCTCGACTACGGTATATACTTCTTTGCAAACTTAGTTTCTCACTTTGTTTGATCTAAGTTTGGGGGGAGGTTACGTACATACCTTGTCTTGTAGTACCGAAGTAAAATTTTTGCATTGTGTTGTTGCTTGGAGGGTCGATTTTTTGCGGATTTTTAATATTTTTAATTTATTTGATGATGTTGAGGGTTCGATTTTTTGCGATTTTCCAGGTTTCGTGTTGTTTTTGTTTGTGTTTATTTGTTTTGTTGGTCCTAGTGTTGGTATAGTCGATTTATGGTTCTCTAGGATGATTTTCTAATTTTTCATGGCACTTGATTATATGTGGGATTGTGTTTGAGAAGCAGTTTGAGATTGTGCTTAGATGTTGAGATGCTTGAAATTTGATTATGTGCAAGGATGATTAGCTATGTAGCTTGATTAGGTTTGCTCGTTAATTCCTATAGCCATGTGAGATTTGAGCCTTTTGAAATCATGACAAGTTTCATGATTCAGTTTATTCTTGTGAGTGTCATTCATACACACGTATTCTAAAACTTGGCTTTATATCTTGCTTGAAGCTACGTGTTTAATTAGATGATAGGAAATGATCTTAGGCCATCTTTTTTTATTTATTAGTCACTAGCCAAATTGTTTTTCTACCTATTGAAATTATTCATAGTCAACCCTTTTGAGCCTAAAAGCCTTATTTGTTGGAAGCCTACGTGATTAGCCAATTGATCCATTTGCTAGCCTTTAAAAATTCCTACCTAGTAGAGAGTTGAAGGAGTCAAGTTGGTATCTTGTGAAGAAACATAAAAGGAGAATAAGATGGAAGTGATGAAAATTGTTGAAAAGATAGGTTAAATTGTTGCATAAAGGGGTAGTGTCCGAAACTGGTACCCCATGAAAAGGGTAGTGCCTGAAACTGGTACCCTTATTTGAAAAAGAAAAAAAAGAAAAGAAAAGAGGGAAGAAGAAAAAAATTTCAAGTAAGGATGTGGTGTTTAAAAGTGAAGGAGGAATCAAATTGCAAGAAGCATTGAAGAGCGATGAAGAAGAAAGAAGAAAGTAAAGCTGTTTGTTGAAAAGCTGTAAGTCTTCTTTGATTCTCTACTAGTGATTGAGTCACCTTATCCATATACTCCCTACCTTTACCAAAGAGCCAACATTACAACCTAATGCAAGACCTTTGTGATCCTATTGTTGAAATTATCCCTTTAGTTGAGAGTTGAGATAATTGTCAAGCTTATGGTTACGCATGTGTTTGAATTGACTTTGAGTGTAAACACCTTACCCTGAAGTGTATATCTCACACTTGAGCGATGAGCGTAAATACTACCCGTGAGAATCGTGGATGAGCATTCAGAAAAAGTGAAGTAGTTGATTTGAATTGTATGTTCTTAGATGGATGGTTGTCTTAGTATTTGAAGTATGATTTTTGAATTGTTATATTTTCTTGGATGTGAAGTTGTGAAATTTCCTCTCAATTACTCTATTGGTTTTATATGTCGTTGCCTCGGGACGAGCAACATGTAAGTTTGGGGGTTTGTTGAGAGTTGAATTTCACGCATTTTACATACGCACATTACACCGTTTTGCTTAGGAAAGTTATTATTTTTGCATGGAATTGAGTACATTTGAGTATTTACATGATTTTGATGCTACTAAGGTGTTTTGTTGAGTTTTGAAGGGTAAAACATGATCAAAAGTTCAAAGTTGGAATGAGGAGTGAAAGTGAGAAGGAATGCTGAAAAATACAGTCCATGTTACACAAATTTCTGTATTCTTATAGAAGTCCAAATTGATCATATGATATATGGTAGGAAAGCCACAGAAGAGAGGGTCATTTTGGCATAAAGAACACCTCAATTGGATTTCAAACGAGAAAGTTATGATCAAAGTGCTAACATCGCGCATGCTGTACCGAGGAGCCACTTTGCATGACTTTTTACATAGTAAAATTTTGGAGTTTCTGAGAGTTCTTTATATGGATAAAAAGCCAAGGAAGAGAGGAACGCGTGAGCGAAAAAATCACTCAATTCAGAGTCCGTATGAAGAAGTTATGCTCAAAACGGTGAGATCGCGCAGTGCAGTTTCTGCAGCTTGGCGGGTAGCTCGGGGCGAGCGGCCCTTCCACGTGGCCAAAAGCTGCCGAGCTGGGGTCCCACGGATCTTACACGATGTTCCCGTTCCATCTATATGTTGCTCGGCTAGTTTGGGGGTTGCTCGGCCATGAGCTCGGCTCGAGCAAGGTGCCGAGCAGCCCAAAATCGGGCCCAGACGAGACCTGTTCGATGCAACAGCATATATATACCCTCAAGTCGCGATTCTGAAGCAGTTTCGGTCGCGAAAACAGCCCTGCATCCATCTTAGAAACAATTAGGGAGATCGAGACGTCAATCGGAGAGAGCCCAGCCATAAGCCATCATCAATCCACACTCCTTTCACACCCATATCAGATTACAATCTGATTTCATCCTCCATCCAATTCCACAAGGGTTTCAAGTGCTAATTGAGGGAAAATCAAGCAATTGAAGAGACGGAGAAGGAACGTGAGATTGCTCCTACACTAGGGTTTCACAATTCTTATCTATTCATTTCTATTACTTTGATTATTGTTATGAATTGCTTAGCCATGAGGATTGCTTGTAATCTCATGGGCTAGTTTTTTATACAGTTCTAGGGTTTGATGGATTGATTTGATTTATTTGGGGATTTAGACCAAAGATTGGGATTTTATGCAGTTGAGCTTTTGATTTTACTTATTTTATTAAGACATGATTTTCTGCTTCGTAACGTCTTCATAATATATTCATGACATCCGCTATAATGCTTGGATTATTGTGTTAGCTTGTGTGCGTTCATGATTGGTATTGTCTATCTGTTAGGGATTAGAGTAGCTCCGCTATAAGCACTTTAATTCCATGAACTGGTAAATCAAATACTTGATTAGTTTAGTGGAACAATGCAATTAGACAATCAAGTAGGAAGTGAAAAGAACCTTGTTGTAATTCCAGAAAATATCTTGTTAGTCAGGCTTACCATCCGGAGGTATTGTTGCTTGCTTTGATTAGTATCTAGGAATAAGGCTTGGTAATATTTGTGCACCTTAAGATTTAAACCAGATTAGACTGTTAGCTTTGAATCGAATCATATTCGGTGGGATAACAGGGATATGTGGTGTATTTTCAGTGAAACTGCATGAATGAACAATCGTAAGTTTAATAACCCAAATTAATTGGTCTCTACCTGATACCTTAGAACTGTTCGTTATCTCTTGATTAGAAACTTGCTTTTATTTTTATTGCTTTTTAATTAATTTAGTTATTTATATTTTCAGTAATTTAGATAATTAAATTCACAACTCCTGGATATCAGTTACTTGATTTTGATTAATTTAGTAATTTTAGGAAATAAATAATTAGCTGTCCTTTTGGGTTCGATAATTTAACTTGGTCACTTACCGCTACAATTGATATCCTTCATACTTGGGGATTAAATTGGAGTGCGCAGAAAAAACCTATCAGTCCCTTATGTTGTGTGTAGGCTTCATTTTATAATTCAAGAATTCATGGAGGATTTCATTTTTAGTGCTAATGTCTTCCTCTGAAATTGTTCCCGGTCCTGACATGCCTCTGAGAAAACGAGCAACCAAAAACAAACATACCAGTGTTAGTCAAATTATATCACATGAATTTCTTCTCCATTTAATGCATATGGAAATAACTTTCCAAGATGCAATAGGTATATTCACAAGTGAATCAGTCCAACTTGGCTCCCACTTTCATAGGCTACAGGAGTTTGAACAATTCAAACATCACCAAAACACCATGAATATAGTATTAATGACATATAAAGGTGCATATTCTTCAAAAATTGCAACCAAATAGCCACCCCGTAGGTTCGTATTCAATAAATATGTCATTAAATGAAGCAAAAACACACATACACACTAAAGATGACGTCAAACATTCTTGAAAACATCACCATCAGACTCAATGCATCGAAAACACGTCGGAAACATCAAACAACGGCTGGAAAAAAATTGCACGCGCCCGCACGTGCCCCAACGCACCGGCAGAACACATCCACATGCCAGCACGTGCTTCCACGCACCGGTAGTAGCTGCCACTGGCTGCCACGCGCCGCCACGCACGGTTGGAAGCAGTCTGCGTTCCGACGCGTGCAATACACGTGCCTTCACTGGAGACGGCAGCTGCCGGCGCGTGTACCACACGAGCCTCTGCCGGTTACCGGTGCGTGGGAGTCATGCGCCACCGCCGGTATGCCGTCCGGAGTGTGAAGTCCACGCGCCTCCGCCTGCCGCCATGTTTTCCGGTGGCTCCGGTCACTTGTTGACCCACTGGACCGACCCGGTTCTGCTGGGTCTGACCCGGATCCATCTGATTGACCCGGTCCGCCTTCAGGTTTTTCAAAATTACGATCAAGTCCCTAAACTTTATCGAATTTTCAAAAATCAATCCCTGAAGTTTCTGAACTTTTGCAGTTTAGCCCCAATTTCGAAAAAAAACTTCAAAAATTCATAACTTGAGTTTTACAAGGCTAAAAAATGCAAAAAAATAATGACGAACTCCTCTCGACGAGCCCTATCCAGTGGTATAATCAAAACATGCTTTTGCTTGCTCGAAAAAATGACGAAAAATCACACCCACAACCATTCATGGTGATTCACAAGTCATATACACATATACCCACCGGAAACAAAGTAATCTGCCTTAAAAACACATATATGACTCATCAATGTCACATAATACAATTCACATATAACATCAATCTGGAATCGCATGAGAACATTGAAAAAACATAAAGGCATAAAACTGAAACCATGAAAATATATTAAATCCAGATGACTAACGGAGTACCAACTATACGCTCTGATAATAATGTTGGAAACACACATCCCTCAACATGCACAGAGAGGAAATCTCTTACCTTTCACCGTAGGATTGTGTTGCAGCGGAAGAAACACGAACCTGTTGGTACTCACGTTTCACTGTGATCTCTGGATCAAATCATACAACACGGGGTTGTAGATTGTATTTCACGAATGTGCATTAATCTACAGCATATGATGACTGGATTTGTGTTGTGATTTTGGGAGAGAAATCGAGAGAGAAAACGCACTCTTGCGTTCTGTGTTATGTCGCGCGCATGAACGTTTCAGCACTCTGCGTTCTGCGTTATGTCGCGCACATGAGCACTCTGCGTTCTATGTTATGTCGCGCACATGAGCACTCTGCGTTCTACAACGCGTGTTTTAGCGTTTGAGCGTGTGAACGTATTCTTGCGTTCTGCATGTCCCCTTCAGAATACGCTTGTCCAACGTATTCTTTTAACCCCTCCAGAACGCCAACTGCTTCACGCAGTATATCAAATCACCCAGGAGTTAAAAACTAACTTTTTTAACTCCTTCTCTCTTAATTATCCACAAACTATCATATGCGGATTTAATTAATATTTATTATATTAATTATTATTTACAATTATACATAAACATGTGATACTTAATAATTAAGATATAATACATTCATGTATTTATGCATGAGTAATTTTATTTAAAGGCAAAGACTTGTATGACATTGTCTCATGTAAGGTCTTACGTGAGACGGTCCGAAAGTGATAACTTTTACAATAAAAATGATACTAAATTAATGAAAAGTGATAATTTTATTTAATGAATAATTTTATAATATAAATAAAAAGTGAAAATATTTTACAGCAAAAATGATAACGTTTTATAGCGAAAGAGATTGCTATTTTTAAAAAAGTTTAAAATGGTCTCACGTGAGACGGTCTCATGCAAGATCTACCCTTATTTAAAAGTAAAATTTTATGAAAATATCAATTAAGAAAAATTGGGGTTTACAATTATAGTTTCGACTCTAATCATACATTGTAGTATTAAAAATATGGAAACAAATTACACTAATTTTATTAAAACGGATATTAAATAAAGATTCTATACATAAAATAATAATAGTGGTAAAATTATAATTAATATTTAATATAAAAATATTAAATTAAAACATATAATGATATTAAGAAAAAAAAATGAACAGCTATTGCAGTGAGTTAGGCTGTTTTAAATTATGAAATTTCTTTTATGTATTATTAATATTTATTATAAAAATTTAAATATATATATATATATATATATATATATATATATATATATATATATATATATATATATATATATATATAGGGTTAATTGCGCCAAAAGTGTTGATCTTTTCGCGAATTTCAAATTAGTCCAAACTTTTCAATATTTATAAATAAGTTCTCGACCTTTAACCTTTTTTAAAATCCAGCCACCGGCCAGTGGGAGGCCTGCCCGGTGGCTGAAGTGTCACCGTTTATTACATGTCCCCACCCACGACTCCAAAATGATGTCATTTTGCACCCAACCTATTTAATCCATGTATTAAAAAAAGAAAACGACGTCATTTTCATACACCTATTTACGGCTTTGCTCACACCGCTCGCCTTTAATCTGCCGCTCGCCTCTAATCTGCCGCCCGTCGTTGTTTATCGCTGGTGAGTACGTGAACTACTGCTTCTCCCATCAAAGAAGAGGTGGATGGTACTTTATTTTTCCCCCAAATACACCGACTGTCCACTGCGCCACCGCATCGAGCAGCCGCCATTGACCACCGCCTGTCCCCGAATTTGCACAAAGACATCGCCATCAGGTTGTTCCCCATCCCAAAGTCTCCCAGTTCACTGTTCACAGCCGAGGTGAACCATTGGCCATTGCATACTTGGCGGATACCAGTCCTTTAAGCAACTTGCCATTACATACTTGGCAGATACCAGTCCTTTAAGCAACAAGATGGGGTGCAAAACGACGTTGTTTTTTTTTAATATGTGGATTAAACAAGTGGGGTGCAAAATGGCGTCGTTTTGGAATCATGGGTGGGGACGTGTAATAAAGGTGACATGTCAGCCTCTGGGCAGGCCTCTCGCTGCCCGGTGCCTTAATTTGAAAAAAGGGTTAATTGTCGAGAATTGTAAATATTGAAAAGTTTAGAATAATTTAAAATTCGCAAAAAGGTCAGGACTTTTGGCGCAATTAACCCATATAATTATAATATTTAATTAATACTCCCTCCGTCCGCTTCTAAGGTATCCATTTTACTATTTTTGGTATCCGCTTCAAAGGTATCCATTTTTCTATTTAGTAAAAAAGTACACAATATAGCCCACCACTTCCCTCTAATACAACTACCCACTTTACATATAATAATAATACTCCTTAATCCACGTGCAAAAAGTAAATGGATACCTTAGAACCGGACGGAGGGAGTATAAAATATACTTATACTTATATATATACTGTATATGAAAGTTGCATGGACTTCAGGTAGGAATTCACCGCATGTTTTCAATTCAAATTTATTATATTTTTTGTAAATTGAAATCAAGTTCCTGCACTATATTAAATTCCCATTTAAACTTACCCTAAACTTTAAACTTATTACAAAGTGACTCAACTTGAGTTATACAACTCTGATTAAAAATTTGAAAGCACTTATGGAGTCTTCGACGAGGATCACATGCATACCAATTTTTCAGGAAAATAAGACAGTTCAAATGGGACAAAATTTTAACTCGAAATGGGTTTCTTTCCATCTTCTTCATTTCACGTCTAAACTCAAAACTAATTATATGTTTGTGATCCTCGTGAGGAGAGTTTCGAAATGGCCTATAACATCAAAGTTATATCCCAATGAAATAAAATATGTCATTAAAGGGTAAAAAATCGATGGAGCTTATCTAACTCATATCACATCTATTTCATAAAAGAGTTATATATATGGAATCTACGCTTCGATACGATCATTTTCGTATATAACAGTTAAAAACTGACTACAAATTAAATAACCACATAAGTTACATATTCATATATATATATATATATATATATATATATATATATATATATATATATATATATATATATATATATATATATATATATAGAGAGAGAGAGAGAGAGAGAGAGAGAGAGAGAGAGAGAGAGGTCGCAGGATTAAAGAGTGTAATCATTTTATAAATATAAATATATTTATTTTAAAGATAATATATGACTGTCAAGATGTCAGTCGGGGGAGGAATTTTGCTAATATAAATATATTGACTGTTGGAGATGCCAGTCAGGGAAAGGAGAATTAGTAAAGGATATCCGTCTATCAGGATGCCAATCGAAAAGGGGAGGAAAGTTAGCTATGTTAGAAGGCAGCAGGGCCGTCCATGTTATGTAGATGTAAACAAGTACTTTGAACAGAGAATAGATTTTCAAATATGATGTTACAATAGATTTGTGCAATACCTTGGTACTCAGACTTCCCAAAGTTTCATATATTTGTAACACTCACACTTTCTTCTTATCACTTAGAATCTTTCCTTGATACTCAGACTTCTCAAGGTTTTATCACCTTAGAACAATTACTTGATACTCACACTTCTCAAGTAATACAAGACTCACTAGACTCAAGACACTCAGAACTCTTGAAAAACTCTCGGAATTTGTAAGCTCTCAGAACTCTATGCCAACTTGAGCCCCTCCTTCCATGTAACAGGTTCTCTATATAGGCAGTTGCAGGGGCTGTCTTTCAATTACAGAAGAGTCTTCAATTATCAGCTGCAGGGGTCTTTTTGCAAAAAGTGGAGTGGTAATTTTGTAGTTGTCATGAAGTATCTTTGTTTAGTATTTCTCTATGTAGTGCCATACTAGTGTGCTTCTGCTTTGGGGGACAATGCTCCCATGTTATGCGGGATCATGGCTGACGTATTTTTTTTAAGTCTGAGATTAGCTTCTAATCTAATCCTAACTTACAACGTGATACATATATTCCTTTCTTCTGCTACTGAATCTGATATGCAATTTTTTTTAAGTCTGAGATTAGCTTCTAATCTAATCCTAACTTACAACATGATACGGATATTCCTGTCATCTGCTACTGAATCTAGCATGTAAATTTTTTTATTTTTTTAGTATCCAC
This sequence comes from Pogostemon cablin, assembly GCA_023678885.1. NCBI lineage: Eukaryota > Viridiplantae > Streptophyta > Magnoliopsida > Lamiales > Lamiaceae > Pogostemon > Pogostemon cablin. The sequence continues at coordinate 14,590,927 of CM042993.1, forward strand.
TATTTTCAAACCATGATTTATGGTTTGAAAATAGTGGATCACTACTATCTGATAAATTAACAGCATCCTCAGAGTGCGATTGCAGGTGTTCTTGCATGATGCGGTAGGCTTCGGCTGGGGTTTTGGCCGTTGCAATTCTAGCTGCAATACTATTTTTCTGTTCTTGGAATTTTATTTGCTCCGGTGTTTGAGCAGAAGGAATTTTCTTGAGCTTCTAATCATGTTGCATCCAAGCCTTAACTTGGTTGGCCTGTATGCTTTTGACAATGTTACACTTTGCCCACCATTTGACTAGAAATGCTCATTTTAAAACTTTCCTGTGAATTCCATGGATGTGGAATGTCCAGGAAAAATCCAAAGGGTATAGAACTTAGTACAGAAGGATGCCAAAGGTGTGAAGTTCTTTTCTTCATGGGCAGTTGGGGAATCTTTGGTTTCGAAAATGTCAAAGAATTGTTGGATTATAAGTGGTAGGATATTCTGTATAGAACCAAAAATGTCCTACCAGTTTGACCACCAAATGGGAAAGGAATTGATATCAGTTGTTCTATCGAAATAAAAAAGCCAAGTGTGAGATCTGGATTTTTTTTGATATAAAAGGTATTGTACCAGGCTTGTTGGTATTCAAAGTAGTTGAAATGCCTCGTTGGTATTCAAAGTAGTTGAAATGCATGTTTACAAAAGGCTCATTTGAATAGTTTTCACCAAAGGCTATGGGTTCATGTAGTGATCCATACCAATCTGAGGGCGATATGACTTTGAAAATCTTGCATTGGGAATATGAAACATCAAATTAGTTTATTTTTGAGAACTCATGTTTAATTTGAGCTGATTCGGTGCATTCAAGAATCGCTTGGTAATAGGCATAAGTTTTTGTGTGATCAAATTATTTTAAAAAGGTATTTTCGCCAAAAATAGCTTGGGATGTGTCAAATGGATCTTCTTTGCCGAATCCCTGTTCGATGGTAATGATATTTTGGGAGAATGACTTAGAGAACCATGTTGGAGATGAGGATTGAGATGGCTGAACAGTAGAGTTAGAATTTGGTTTAGAAATATTTGAATAAGAATTTGACAGAGAAATGGAATTTGAGGGAGTGTTTTGTAAGGTTATAGGCTTTGGATTGTCGAGGGTAGGTTCAAGGGATGTATCTTATTTTTGGGATGGAGGGTTGGGCTTTCACAGAATGGTTCTAGAAGTAGAGAAATTGACTTAGGGGCCGATTCTGGCCTAAAGGTTACATAGTAATCATAATTACCGTTGTAAGAACTTATAGCTCCTACCATGGGATCTATGTTTATAAATCTCTCTTTTAATGTCAGCTGGGTTGTTTTTTATGTTGCCGTATCTTCGAGCTCTTCTTTATTTGTGGTGTCTATTTTTTAGGTCTCTATTTCTGTGCTTGAGACACTCAGGTAGTTTCTAACTAATTTTGTAAGAATTCACGGGTTAAGAAATCAGGGATATAGTTAGTATCACCTCTTATATATTTAATATCAAAATCAAAAACACTGAGTAAGGCCTGCTGATGAGAGTGAAAAATAAGCGTGTTTTAGTGTCCAATTTAACACCTTTTTTATGGGAATTGTTGTTATATATTAGCACAAGTGTCTTATATTCGATATATTTGAGAAAAAAGTGTGTTTGAGGTGTTTTATTATATTTTAGGTGGAAAAAGGATTAAAAGTGCAAAGTTGGAGAAAAGGTGCAACTTGTGCAAGAATGCTGAAAAACGCATGTCCAACTTATGTAATTTTTTTGTATTTGTATGGAGCTCAAAAGTAGAAGTATGATACATGATTTGAAAGCCAAAGAAGAGAAGGTCATTTTGAAATAAGTAACACCTCAATCGAATTCCAAACGAGAAAGTGACTGTTCCATTTTACATGACTTGTTAAATCTTAAAATGTTGGATTTTTGGTGAGTTCTTTATATGGATAAAAATCCAAGGAAGAGAAGATCACGTGAGCATAAGAATCACTCAAATCAGAGTTTGGACGAGGAAGTTATGCTCAAAATCCTGAAGTCGCACAGCTGATAGTGAGAATTTCCAAAAAAATACCTATTTCTTGGAGCACAATTAATCTCCTTATCACATAATCCTTCATGATTCACCCATATCTTTCATTACCTTAATTAATTCTCTTCTCACACCTGTACATATTTTACATCATTATTTATGTGAGAGACAGCAACACAAACATCCTACACCCCACAAGGGGAACACCCCCCAACCATCATCCACATCATTCCTCCATCCATCCATCACTTTGAAGATTCGTCTATGGAATTAAGAGGAGAACCAAGAGGAGGATTCAAGATGGAGAAGGACGCGACTACTCCCGCATCTAGGGTTTTTATCTTTTTTTAATTTATCTTATATTTTCCAGACTATGGGTAAGATCTAACCAACCCCCATGATTGTTCTTCGTAACATCATGGGTTAGAGCCTTTTTGGTAGATCTAGGGTTTTTGAAAGTTTTTATGAATTAATTAAACTCCGTACAATGCTACTTGTGGATTTATTTTATATAAGACTATGCATTTTTAATTCATACTCAGAGTTATTTTGTTCATCATTATCTGTTATATAGAGTTTGAATACATATCTTGGTTATTGATTGAGTGCATTCACTGCTAAGCATGATTACATGTTATGATTCTAAGTAAGGGGACTCCGAAGCTTCATTAGAACTATCTTATATGAATGCTTATTAATTGAATTGAATTCGGGTTAGTAAGTAGGATAAAGAGGATAATTTTATAGTACCTATAAAGGGAGATCATATCAGGTTAGAGTACCAATTGGCCAGGAAAATAATTGATAGTGATAGTACCTAAAAAGGGGGGTGAAATTATATTTCTTGTTCCAAGGTTATTCACTCATTTTACACGCATATTTACTTGTGTCTATAGAGTAGATTTGTATGGTTTAGTGATGTGTCCATATTCCACAAGGCAGATTCGGACATTGATACACGAAAGGGAGATTAATGAGTGAAACTGGATTATCCTAGAGCTACCTATTCTCCTACTTGATTCACTTTCATATTTTTCTAGTTTCTTATTTATTTTATTTGTTATTTAAATTAATTATTTAGTAGTTGATAATTAAAATCCCAACTTTTATTGCCATTTGTCTTAATTAATTAGTAAATAATTAAGTTGATAATACGACATCCTTTGGGTTCGATATTTAACTTGGTGGCTTGCTTAAGCTGCAACTGATATCCTTAATTCTTGGGGATTAATTTTGCGTGCAAAGAAAACACGCATCAAGTTTTTGGCGCCGTTGCTGGGGACGGCTGCTATTATTAATTATATTATTTCTAGTTGATTAAGACTTTTACCGTCGTAACTCTCCGACATTAAACATGAGCGCCTGTTGGGGCTTGTCCCTTCCATTTTATTATTTTATTATTTCTTTTGTGTGAGTGAGGATTTATTATATTCAGGTTTAATTGCGCCAAAAGTCCTGACCTTTTCGCGAATTTCAAATTAGTCCAAACTTTCAATATTTACAAATAAGTTCTCGACCTTAAACTCATTTAACGAATCGAGCCACCGGGCAGCTGGATGTCCGGCTGATGATGTGTTAAATTTTTTCCACATCACCCCTCCAGCTATTAAAAAAATAATAATAATAAATAAATATATGTCTGTGATGGGCGTTTTCTCAATATACAACTTTAATCCCCAAGTATGAAGGATATCAATTGTAGTTTCGAAGGTGACCAAGTTAAATATTGAATCCACGGGACGGATAAATATTACTTTTGTTATTTTCTAGCAATTATGACTATGTTGAGAATTGTAATTGTAGTTTTGTGAACTAAGTAACAATTAAAATAGTAAATAAATAAGAAGAACAAGAAAATAGTAGTTGTGATCAAATAAGATGATAGGTAGTTCGTCAAGCCATCCAGTTTCATTCGTTAATTCATACTTTCATGTGTCGATGTCCGACTCTGCCTTGTGATTTATGGACGCATCGCTAGACCATGCGAATCTATTCTATAGACACAAATAGATAAGCTTTTGACACGTGTGAGTATTCTCAGAGCAAGACGTATACTTTACCTCCCTTTCTAGGTACTATCATAATTAATTATTTCCCGTGCACTTAGTACTCTAACCCGATTTGATCTCCCTTTTTAGGAACTATAACGTTATACACTTAATTCTACTTGTTAACCCAAATTCAATTCAATTAACAAACATTCATATAAGATGGTTCTAATAAAACTTCGGAATTCCTTTACTTAGAATTATAACAATAAACCCTGCTCATTAGTTAACGCACTCAACCAATAACCATGTTATGCATTCAGACTCTACACAACGATTATTGATGCACAAAACAACTATGAGTAAGGATTAAAACCGTGCAATCTCATATAAAATAAACCACAAGTAGTGTTGTACGGAGTATACACACGAAATATAAATTAACTCATGAAACCTTCATAACCCTAGAACTACCGAAGTGGCTCTAGCCCATGATTGATCTAAGAACAATCATGGTTAGTTGGACCAATCTTACTTGAATCTCTAGCTGAACCTCTATCTCAACTCTCCTACTCTCCTCTTGTAATGTGTTGTTGACGACGATCCCTTTCTTTTTTCTTTTTCATTCTCTTAGTGACCGTTGTTTTTTTGACTGCATGAGCCTCCTTTTATACTTGTATTCACGTCTCTAGGGCTTGGAATGGGCTTTTCAAGTGATCCCATGTGTTTTGGTCTCGAAAATCCGGATAAGGTAAGTTCCCGCATGTCGATTCGACCTTGTCAAACAAGTCGAACCACTGGCCGCAGGTCGAACCTCAGGTCGAACCACCCTACTGTAAATTTTAAGTCACCGGGTTCGACCTTGGTTCGACCTGTTAGACAGGCCGAACCAACAATGATCAGGTCGAACCACCTCACTGGATGATTTTCTGCGTCGGTTCGACTTTCTCTGCTTGGTTCGACCTCCTAGCACTGGTCGAACCTACCCTGACTTTGGTCGAACCACCCTTCTAAGCTTCCAAACTAAGTGTTCTTCAATCCTTATACACTTCAAACTTCAATACAAATCATTAGGTACCAACTAGAGCACAACTTCATCAAAAATTGTTCCACAAAATATCATTCATGAGTAACTCCATAAAAGAAAACACAACCAAAACCCACTAAACATTAGGCAAGTTGTAAAAAATTGTCACATCAAAATCGATTAAAATTTTAAATATGGCGCAAAAACCAACTCCCCTAACAAACATCACAAAGAAAAGATTATACTATCGGTGCTTATTGAGGTAAGTACATCACACCCCCCCAAACTTAGTAGAAACCATAGGTGAAACTAAGTTTGCAAAGAGATGTAATTGCCGATAAGTAAGCACTTCAAATATAAAAATTTCTTACTCACACGAAAGAAATAAAATAATAAAACGGGGGGAAAGCTCCCAACAGGTGCTCATATTTAACATCGGAGAGTCACGACGGTACCAAATCAGATCAAGGTATCCACAAAGATGACACAAACATCATCCGGCAACTTGTAATGCTTCAAGCGATGTCCATTTGCCGCAAAAATATCTCCATCCTTGTCAATGAGCTCAAAACTCCCCCCTCCTAAGGCTCGATGAATCATGAACGTTCCCGTCCACTTAGACTTCAACTTGCCTGCAAAAACCTTTAAACGAGAGTTAAAAAGTAATACCTCATCTCCTTGCTTGAACTCCTTGTACGAGATCTTCGAATCATGCCACCTTAATCCTTTCCTTATAGATCTCAGAATTCTTGTATGCACGACTCTGAAACTCCTCCAAAAGATTGATGTGAGTAATCCCAACTCCTTCACATCCTTGAGAGTCAAGTTCAAGCTTCGCAAAGCCCAAAACGCTTTGTGTTAAATCTCTACAGGTAAGTGGCACGGCTTCCCATAGACAATCTGATACGGTGACATGTCTAACACCGTCTTGTACGCGGTCCGGAACCCCCACACGATATCATCGAGCTTCAAAGCCCAATCCTTTCTATTGGTACCGACCACCTTCTCCAAAATCTATTTGACTTGACGGTTAGAGACCTCCGCTTGCCCATTCGCTTGAGGATGATAGGGTGTAGTAACCCTATGCTTAACACCATACCCTTTAAGCACCTTCTCAAGAAATTTATTTACGAAATGCGTACCTCCATCACTAACAAGTGCTCTAGGGACTCCAAAACGGGCAAAAATATGCTTCTTCAAGAAAGATATCATAGTTTTCGAATCATTCAAGCGAGTAAGAATCGCTTCCACCCACTTAGAAATATAATCCACCGCAAGTAGAATGTAGAAAAATCCATTAGATGGGGGAAAAGGCCCCATAAAATCGATACCCCACACATCAAAAATCTCGACCACTATGCTTGGCTGAAGCGGCATCTCGTCTCTCCTACCGATGTTCCCCATGCGTTGACACCTATCGCAAGACTCCACATAGGTCTCACAGTTCTTGAACAACGTAGGCCAATAAAGAGTGGACTGAAGTACTTTGGCTGCTGTCTTTTGAGCGCCGAAGTGCCCCCCATTAGGTTGTGCATGGCAAAACTCGAGAATAATCTCCATCTCAATCTCGGGCACACACCTACGGATGATAGAATCCGTGCAAATTTTGTACACAAATGGATCATACCATATGAAGGTCTCAACATCCCTTTTGAATTTAGCAAGTTGATATCGGTTGAGATCCCTTGGAATTTCTCCCATAGCAATATAATTAACATAATTCGCATACCATGGATCAACTCTCTGCGCAGCAACAATACACGCTCGTTCAGCCCCTTCAACAAACACGGCCATGATCTTTTCATCCGGAAACATTTCTTCAATATACTCGAAAGAATTATCACAATGTTCCCTAGTCTCCAATCTCGAAAGATGATCCGCCAACACATTATCAGAACCTTTCTTATCCCTGATCTCCATGTCAAACTCTTGAAGTAAAAGAATCCACCTTATTATCCTAGGCTTCGTCTTCTTCTTTTCCATCAAGTACTGAATCGCTGAATGATCCGTGTACACAATAGTTTTCATGCCAACCAAATACTGACGAAACTTGTCGAATGCGTACACAACTACCAAAAACTCCTTTTCAGTCACCGTGTAATTCTTTTGTGTCGCATCAAAAATCTTACTTGCATAGTAAATGGCCAAAACTTCTTCTCCTTCAGCTATCCAAGCACCACTCCAAGTGCTACATCACTTGCATCACACATTAGTACAAACGGTTGAGTCCAATCCGGTGTGATCAAGATAGGTGCAGAAATAAGCGCCTCCTTCAAAACTTGAAAAGCTGTTAGACAATCTTCATCAAACACAAAAGGAACATCCTTTTCAAATAAGCGAGATAAGGGCTTAGAGTATTTTGAGAAGTATTTTATGAATCTCCTGTAAAAACCGACATGTCCAAGGAAGGACCGCACTCCTATTTCATTGGTCGGTGGTGGAAGCTTCTCAATTGCCACCACTTTAGCAAGATCTACCTGCAACCCTTTGGTTGAAACATGATGCCCAAGAACAATCCCATCCTTCACCATGAAGTGACACTTTTCCCAATTCAAGCCAAGATTAGTCACTTGGCATCTCTTCAAAACAGTAGCTAGGTTAGACAAACAAATATCAAAGGAGGTACCAAAAACAGAAAAATTATCCATGAACACCTCCATGATCTTCTCTATCAACCCATCGAATATTGCCATCATGCATCTCGGATATTTTTCATTATCTCCAAGAAAGGCGTACTTCAAGTGTTCCGGCAAAAGTTTCAACTCCTCTTTCCTCACTTCCATCGGAGAGCTCTCGTTATCCAAAGGCAAGTACTTCCTAGTCCACTTGACTTCTTCCACCTTAGTTCTTTCTGATTCAAACATGTCATCACCCAAAGCAAGTAAGTTTTCAAGAAATTCAATACATACCTCGTTAAAGAGTCCGTCAAGCTCCGTAGTAGGATAAGTAAGAGACTCCATCAAACATGTCTCAAGAGGATCCTTTAACAGGATCAGAGACATATCCTCCTTCACAATCTCCTCCACCACGTCAATACTATAACACTGCGACTCCATGGACATCTTCATTGCTTTGTCCAAGTTGAAAAGAACTTCTTCTTTGTCCATCCGCAATCTAAGCTCTCCTTTCTGAACATCAATCATAGCTCCAGCAGTAGCAAGGAAAGGTCTCCCCCAAGATTAAAGGGATATTATCCTTGTCTTCTTCCATCTCTAGCACAAGAAAGTCCACAGGAAAGACTAGCTTCTCCACTTTGACGAGAATGTCTTCAATTATACCTTTTGGAAACGTCATCGACCTGTCCGCAAATTGGAGAACCACTGTTGTAGGGGTCAACTCCCCCAAACCAAGCCTCTGAAAGATGGACAAAGGCATCAAATTGATGCTTGCCCCTAGATCGCACAAAGCTCGCCGTGTCGGCCCCTTTCCGATTTCACATAGAATAGTGAAGCTCCCCGGATCCTTCATCTTTTGCTGCAGCTTCCTTTGGATGATTGAGCTGTAATTCTCAGATAAATTCACCATTTTAATTCCGATTAAGCTCCGCTTCTTCAACAATATGTCTTTAAGAAATCGGGCATAGTACGACATCTCCATGATTGCCTCTGAGAAAAGAATGCTCAAGCTTATTTTGTTCGTTATCTCTGAAAATTTCTTGAACTTCTCTTCCAATCCCTTCTTCACAAGCTTGTAAGGAAACGTCAGAGGTATCTTTGTTTTGGGAATCCCCCATTCATCACAATCAACCTTCTCCGTTTTCTCCTTTTCGGCTCTCAATCGCTTGGCTCTCTCCCACTTTTTCTCAGCTATTATGTCTTTACTTTGCTCATTCTGAACCACTGGAGTAGCATCAACATCATCGAGAGTGTTCGGAGTAGCAACAGGCAATTTCTGGTGGGGTTCGACCAGGGTTCGACCTGTGGAACAGGTCGAACTAGGTACGTACTGGTCGAACCTACCTTTTGGACAACGGCTCTCTTTTTGAATTTGAGGTTCGACCTGGGTTCGATCTGTTGAGTAGGTCGAACCACGGGCACCTAGGTCAAACCGGCCTACTATACTCCTTCCGCCATCTTGTTCGACCAAGGTTCGACCTGTTTGATAAGTCGAACCATGACCATCATGGTCGAACCATTGCTGCGACAAAACAGAGTGCTCCAAGTGGTGTGGTTCGACCAGGGTTCAACCTGTTGGATAGGTCAAAGCAAGATTGATTTGGTCGAACCGGTGTTCTTGAAAAACAGAGTGCTCCGAGTTGTCAGGTTCGACCATGGTTCGACCTGTGGAACAGGTCGAACCATCTGTAGTTTGGTCGAACCGATGCTGCAATGCCTCCTGATCGTGTCCAGTGTGTTGGTTCGACCTCTCCTGTATGGTTCGACCTTCAATGTTGGTCGAACCATGGTCAAACCTCGCCCTAGACATGTCCAAATTTGATTCTGGCCTCATAGGTCCCTCGTACTGCGTTTCCGACCTCAATTTGATGGCGTTGCAGGACCTTGGATTCTCAATACTTTGAGATGGGAACTTCCTTTCTCAAGAGTTTGAGTAAGCTTGTTAACACTTCCTGCCATCTCCTCCATCAGCAACGTAAGGTCCTTCACCTGCTTAGATATAACCTCATGGTTTGCATTGATTTTCTTTTCAAGTTTGGCCTCAAGGCAGTTAACTCTTTCATCATTCTTGGCCATATACCTGTTCACTGTATCCTCAAGACCCGGTTTCCCTTCTTCCACCTTAGCACCCGAATCAACACCCATCGGAGATTGAATCGCATTATTCGGATTGCTCCATGAGAGCTCTGGCCTCCTAGGCTGTTGATAACCACCAGGGGGACCATGATTATTAAAGTTTCCTCGATAGTTCCCTTGGTAATTCCGGTTTCCTTGATCTGGATACCTAGTCCCTTGAATAATTTGACCCATGGCATAGTGTGCCTCTTCTAACTCCTCTTGGATTGGTCCCTCATTCTTTAACTCCTGCTGCATGATTGGTATGCGCTGAGATAATTCGCTTATTTGCTTCTGTTGGGATTCAAGTAGCTTGTTGATATTGGACAAGCTAGAGACGGTCTCATCCTCTCTACTTGTTTTCACCATTGCTTGTTCAACCTTAGCTACCTTACCAAGTGTTGGATTGTATACTAAAAGTCTAGCTTTTTGTATGAACAATGTTATAACAATTAATTTGAAATGAGAATCATATGATCAAATGATTGCATCTTATAATTTATTTATATGTTCGATGCAATAGTCCACTTACTTTATACTGTAGATAATATGTTGTGCGACAACACGCAGAAGATCATATTATCGGTTTCCTTATAAAGTATAAACAGATGCTCACAACCGAGATAGACGGGGACTCTCTATCGGGATGGTTGTAGTGTGTTTTGGTATTAGCTTGTCTTGGCTATAGAATCACATTAGTGCACTTGTGTGTATTGAGCAGGACCGCTTGAGATCGTTCGACTTATACTGACTTATAGGAGAACTTGATCTCAGTTATTATGGAAGTTCGTGCTCTTAATCCCTATACAATAACCTCGACACGTAGGGCAGTATGTATTTCTTTGATTCATCAATGGGTGAGATTTACATGTTATTAAATCAACAAACTCGATGAGTTGGGAAGTAGTGCTGTCTCTATGGTGTGCTGTTGATTGTAGAAGGAATCCGTGTCCGTCATAGGTTGATGATGTCCCCTTGAGGAGCTCATAAGGATTATCATGTAAACCCTGCAGGTGGAATTTATTCCGGCATGATAATGAGGTTGAGTGGTACTACTCTTGGATGAGATATTAATTAATTGAGTTGTCAGTAACTTAAATTAATTAATGGACATTGTATATCTTAAACATGGGGAGACTAACGGGCTCATAATAAGAAGGAGCCCAAAACGTAATTTTGGGATTGGTACGGTAGTGCAGTAATAATATTTTAGTGGAATATATTATTATTATTGGACTTAAGTATAAGCTTTGGGCTAAGCTTGGATACTTAAGCCCAATGGAGGCCCAACCCAATTTCTCCTCCTGGTCCCTGCTGTAGCCCATGTATATAAGTCACCTCAGTTTGTTCTAAACCTAACTCTGCGCCTAACATACGAGAGAGAGAGTGAACAGCAGATTGAGTAGGTCTCGTAGATCGTCGCCCACACGACGTCGAGATCGGACTTGGGACATACAGCAGAAGACCGGAAGGTCATTTGCTGCTGCAGTTCGTCATGTTCCAAAATTCATATAAAATCGTACAGTTCTTCGATTTTGATTTATTATATACTGATGGAAAGCCGTCGAAGAGAGGATCGTCTGAGCACAAAGATCTCTTAATGCCGACATCAGAAGAGGAACTTATGGCTATTCTCGTGGGACTGCGCAGACTGCCAGCGAGAATTCAACCTCTACATCAACCCTTGGTGAAAGGTAATGCGTTTCATGTTTACTTGCTTCCGCTGCTTGTTAGAAATACATGGAACCCTAACGGGTCACGTTAACCAAACGATCGAGCGCCAACAATTGGTATCAGAGCTTCGGTTTCGTGGTGAAGCGTGACACGTTAGGCTAGGGTTTATGTGATTAATTTTTCGGAATTAGGATCACATGTTTAGGGTTTTGGTTTTATTGCGCAAACCATGAATATCCCTATGTGATATATACCCTGTATCATATCTATTCGTCCATGGTTATGTGTGAGAGGATTCGACGAAAACTGTTCGTCAATTTCACATGCAAGGAAGAAAAAGAGGGCAAAAATTGAATCACGTTTTTGAGAGAAAATCCAGCGCAGTGATATTGCAGAGGCAATAACCGGAGTTTCAACGGTCGGATTGAGCTGTAATTTGGTCAGCACGTTCAGATCTTGTGGATGTACATTCTGAACGGTGGAGATCGAATTTAGAGCTTTTTCGTGCTAGGATTACGCTGAAAATAGAAGCAGATTTTTGGGCAATTCTGTTTTGCGCAGTCGAGGGAAAAGAGCCGTTTCTCACAAACTAACCGTGAGATCGAGCTGTAATTTGGTCAGCACGTTCAACCTTATGGATGTACATTCTGAACGGTGGAGATCGAATTTGGAGCTTTTTCTTGCTGGGATTACGCTGAAAACAGAAGCAGATATTTGGGCGATTCTGTTTTGCGCAGTCGGGGGAAAAGAGCCGTTTCTATCAAACTATCCGTTGGATCGGGCTGTAATTTGGTACGAACGTTCATACCTTGTGTATGTAAATTCTGAACGGTGGAGATCGAATTTGGAGCTTGTTATTGCTGGGATTACGCTGAAAATAGAAGCAGATCTTTGGGCGATTCTGTTTTGCGCAGTCGAGGGAAAAGAGCCGTTGCTCACAAAATAACCGTTGGATCGACCTGTAATTTGGACAGCATGTTCAGGACTTATAGTAATAGATTCTGGACAGTGGAGATTGTATTCTAAGAGTTTTAAAGTTTCGAACTACGAACGACAGTTGGTGTAGTTTGGTGTTGCGCGTTGGGCTGAACTTGGTTTCATGCAAGTAGGCCCTTGGACGAGCGACAGTCCGGGCGAGGGGCGCTCGTCAAGGCACTTGGAGTGCTCCCTGACACGATTGGCGGTGGGATATGGCGATGGACGTCTTGGGGCACAAGCAATCCTGCTTGTTGCGTAAGGCATCGATTCCACAGTACGAGTGTCGGACAAGACATTAAAATTTAGAGGCGTTTTTATTCCTAATATATATAACTGTCATAATTGATTTAATTGTCTATTATTGTTATATATATATGGATGCCTGATCTCTATGATTTATTGTCTTATATAGAAGCATGCTAGATTGCGTATTATATTTGGTATATTATATGCATGTATTGCTAGAGTGTTGGATAAGACATCCAATTTTAGGAAAACTAATTCCTAATATATAACTGCCATAATAGATTGTATATTATTGTTATATATGGATGTCGAATTAATTCCTAATATATGACTGCTATAATTGATTTAATAATCTATTATTGTCATATATGGATGTCGAATTAATTCCTAATATATAACTGCTATAATTAATTGTCTATTATTGTTATATATGGATGTTGAATTAATTCCTAATATATAACTGACATAATTGATTTAATTATCTATTATTGTTGTATATGGTTGGTCGTCGATATCGATGATTTCGATAATCTAGACGATATCGACGATCGATATCGATAGTTTTGGAATGTTGATAATCTTGATATTTTTTGAATATTTGATAATCTAATCGATATCGATGATTTTGATAATCTGGACGACATCGACGGTCGATATCGATGGTTTCGAAAATTGGACAATCTGGAAATTTCAAATTTTTGATAGTGTGGAAGTCTTTGCTGATATTCGTGCCTGATGGCGAACAATCGAATTCGCTGATATATAACTGTTAATGATTGATTTAATTATTAATTATTGTTATATATGTATGCATGACTCTCTGGGATTTACTGCCTCATGTGCCGTGATAGGAGCATGCTAGAATTGCGTATTTTATTTTATGAATATTATATGCATGTAAAAACCCTCAGTTTTAAATAACTAAGTGGGAGAGGGGATTGGTAATTAATTCTCGCGGCCTCCATTATTGGTTTGTTAGTAATGTGAATAAACTTGCGCGTCGGCATTAGAGCCTTCCTCCCCATCGGATGAGTTTATTCATGGATATTGCTGGAACAGGCTTCTTTAAAATTATGTTTGTAATGTGATGCACATGAACTTGCGCGTTGGCTTAGACCTTCCTCCCTATCGGATGAGTTCATGTGCGGATCACTGTACAGACTTATAATTGATGACTGTAGGAAGTTATCCGAGCGCGTGTGTACTTCTCCATCTGTAAGGCACATAAGCTTGGGCCGCGGACTTGGGGTCAAATAATGGTGTACACTTAGGTGTAAATAATAAGTATCCTCCCCATCGGAGTCACTGCTTTTATTTGCATGGCTAAAGAGGAACCGACTATTAATTATTTTGTCATAAAGTTAGGTTGACAAATGAAATTAATGGGTAAAACCTTCTCTTGTAAATGTTCGGGTTTGTCAACGTCCACACTATCGTGGCTTGCAGACTCACGGTGCTTGAGATGTCGGTGAATTTTAATTTTATATTATTTTGAGGGAATCAATATAAAAGGATAAAATTCGAAGATTTGGTCGGTGTATTTATTTATGATTCTCTGTAATTTCAAATGGTTTTATCTCGCTTATTGTTGACTAAAAGAAATTATATTTACTGGTCCAAAATTAGATGATTAGAAAAGAATCTTGGTTTTGAATTTTACTGCTTAAGAAAATACATGTTTGTTCTCACAATGGACGTCTCATGTTGCCTATTAAAGTCTCTAGTGAAGAGATGAGAGGTTCATAGAAATATGATGGTCTCATGTAACTCTTCGGATACTTGAGTAAGTTAAAAGGTAGAAGATCATGATTTAATTGATGAATGAATTGGGAAAGCATGTAGTATAAATTGAAGGGAAACCTAGATCAATTTAATTCTTTGTGAATTGCCTAGATGTTTTTGAGTAAGTTCCACCTGAATTACAATAGGATGTATATGGTGGAAAACTTCTGGCAAAACATGTGGCAAAGGAAAGCCATTTTCATCATAATGTGAACAAGTTTTATATCTTATTCACTAGTTGTTTAAAACATGATTAGTGATGGCATTTACTGACACGAAGTGTGTAGATACTGGAATCACTAAATGTTTATTACTAAGTGAGGATAAGATTGTTATGACATGGGTAAAACTACAAGAGTAGTGGCTATTGCAGTGGGAGTTGTTTATTTATCTTACGATATGAATAAACGTTTGATTTTATGAAATTGTCTTTACGTACATTTTCATAGAAAGAATTTGATTTCGGTTTCTATGCATTAATAGATGGATACTCCATTTCATTTAAATGACATGATCATTAAAATGAATGATAGAGTTGTAATCTGTTATGGTACGTTGGTGAACAATTTGTACACTCTTAAATCATGTTTATTCCCTGGATGCGACAAATAGTAATTAATAATGAGTCTTCTAATCTAGTAAGAGAAAGGTACCTTCGGAAATGAATTTCCCACCTTAATGGTGTGACGAATAGAAGGAATAGCACTCTTATGGTAGTGATTAGATAGATGATGAATTATTTGGAATTACTAAATTCATTTTATGGATATGCCCTAGGAACAGTAATTCGTAAGAATGTTTATCTGTTTGTGGGATATCCTAGAAAAATGAAGGATGATTTATTTAGTCCACAAGATCGAAGAGTGATTGTTAACATAAACACTAGATTTTTGGAAAAGGACTATGTAATAAATCAAATACCCATGTATAAGTTGTTCTAAAGGAAGTGAGAGGAAAACACGAAGTATTAGTACCAAGTGTACAAGAGGATATACCACAAGGTAAACTGCGACGCGTGTCACATCTGATATACAATTGCGTGTAGTGTCTTCTCGTAGTGGGAAGGTTGTTCTAACACCTGATAGATATATGTTTTGGGAGAGTCGTGAGGCTTGGTCCCTAGTAAACATGGAGTTAACCCACGGATACGACGAAGTACTACAAGTTAGAAATGCCTAAATCTTAACAAATTGCAATAAATGTTGAAATAGAATCAATAGATTCTAAATAAGATCTGGATGATTGTAGAACCACGGATGGTGTGAAAACCATTGGAAGTGGTCATACAAAATAAAAGAGGATCATACGGTAAGGTGAAAACCTTATAAGCAAAGCTTGTTGGGAAAAGGTATACTCAGAAAGAAAGGGTTCGATTATGAGAAAACCTGTTCGCCAGTAGCTATGCTTATGTTGATCCGAACTCTTTTATCTGTTGCTACTCATATGAAATATGAGGGATAGCAAATAGATGTCGAGACAGCTTTCCTGATTGAAAGTCTTAAGAGAAACATCTATGTGAAGCAACCAGAGTGATTCATTGCAAAGATCTAAGAGCATTGTGATAGTGAGCTTAAAAGTGTCCATTAATGGACTAAAACAAGCTTCAAGATCATGAAACATCCGTTTTGATGAGGTAATCCAGTGACATGGATCTAATCAATGATCGGATGGGTCTTGTGTATTGAAAAGAGTGATGGAAACGTGGTGGTATTACTTGTACTATACATAGATATTATCTTGCTCATTGGAGACAATGAAAGAGTATTATCCGGCGTATGGGGTATGGTTAATAAAGCGGTATAAGATGAAGGACTTAAGAGGAGCAAAAATATCCTTTTGATCACGGTAATACGGATCACAAGAAAGGATGTTATGCTTATCTCAAGCTTCATGAAATGATACAATCCTTACTCGTTTTAGCATGTGACTTTATCTAAGGAAATGTGTCTTGAGACACAAAAGGAAGATAAAGGAGATGAAAGCAGTTCCTTATACTTCGATAAATGAGGAAGCCTAATCTAAGGAATGCTATACATGAGTATGGATATCTGTTTTGCTAAATGCATGAACAGTGGGTATCAACGTAACCTGGAACAAGAATGATGAGCTGTGGTAAGACATATATGAAGTGCCTGAGAAGGACTGGAAATTATATGTAAGCTTACTGGACAGATTCACTGCTTCTTGTGGATTACGTAGATTCAGATTTTTTAGTCAGATTGGACGGCAGTAAATCCACCTCAAGGTTATGTGTTTAATTTTAGGAAGTTGAGTCATAATGTGGAGGAGTGTTATATAGAAATGTATTTCAGACTTCGGACTCCATATGGAAAGATGATAAATTGGAGCCTATGAGGCAACCAATGTATCTGTATGGCTCTAGAAACTTCATGATGGACTTTGATGTGATTCTAAGTTTGCCCAAGGTTATCACAATTTATATTGATGATATTGGTGCAGTTGCAAACTTGAAGGAATCACAAGTCCATAAGGCAATTAAACACATGGAGCGCAAGTACCACCTGTTACGAGAAATCGTATGATGAGGGGAAGGTTGTTGTTGCCTAGATTGCATCGGATGATGACCTAGTAAATCCATTTACAAGGACATTCAGGCGAGAGCTTTTAATGGTCGTGTAGTGGGAGTGGGAATCAGATGTATGGCAGAAGACATGACAGCATAGTCTTTTAGTATAAGTGGGAGATTGTTGGATTGTATACTAAAAGTCTAGCTTTTTGTATGAACAATGTTATAACAATTAATTTGAAATGAGAATCATATGATCAAATGATTGCATCTTATAATTTATTTATATGTTCGATGCAATAGTCCACTTACTTTATACTGTAGATAATATGTTGTGCGACAACACGCAGAAGATCATATTATCGGTTTCCTTATAAAGTATAAACAGATGCTCACAACTGAGATAGACGGGGACTCTCTATCGGGATGGTTGTAGTGTGTTTTGGTATTAGCTTGTCTTGGCTATAGAATCACATTAGTGCACTTGTGTGTATTGAGCAGGACCGCTTGAGATCGTTCGACTTATACTGACTTATAGGAGAACTTGATCTCAGTTATTATGGAAGTTCGTGCTCTTAATCCCTATACAATAACCTCGACACGTAGGGCAGTATGTATTTCTTTGATTCATCAATGGGTGAGATTTACATGTTATTGTAGAAGGAATCCGTGTCCGTCATAGGTTGATGATGTCCCCTTGAGGAGCTCATAAGGATTATCATGTAAACCCTGCAGGTGGAATTTATTCCGGCATGATAATGAGGTTGAGTGGTACTACTCTTGGATGAGATATTAATTAATTGAGTTGTCAGTAACTTAAATTAATTAATGGATATTGTATATCTTAAACATGGGGAGACTAACGGGCTCATAATAAGAAGGAGCCCAAAACGTAATTTTGGGATTGGTACGGTAGTGCAGTAATAATATTTTAGTGGAATATATTATTATTATTGGACTTAAGTATAAGCTTTGGGCTAAGCTTGGATACTTAAGCCCAATGGAGGCCCAATCCAATTTCTCCTCCTGGTCCCTGCTGTAGCCCATGTATATAAGTCACCTCAGTTTGTTCTAAACCTAACTCTGCGCCTAACATACGAGAGAGAGAGTGAACAGCAGATTGAGTAGGTCTCGTAGATCGTCGCCCACACGACGTCGAGATCGGACTTGGGACATACAGCAGAAGACCGGAAGGTCGTTTGCTGCTGCAGTTCGTCATGTTCCAAAATTCATATAAAATCGTACAGTTCTTCGATTTTGATGTATTATATACTGATGGATATCCGTCGAAGAGAGGATCGTCGGAGCACAAAGATCACTTAATTCTGACATCAGAAGAGGAACTTATGGCTATTCTCGTGGGACTGCGCAGACTGCCAGCGAGAATTCAACCTCTACATCAACCCTTGGTGAAAGGTAATGCGTTTCATGTTTACTTGCTTCCGCTGCTTGTTAGAAATACATGGAACCCTAACGGGTCACGTTAACCAAACGATCGAGCGCCAACACCAAGGACATATGTACCTCTAACTCTATCAGTTGGCCAATCCCTCGAATTTATCGAAATATCTTCAAACAACTTTTCGGCCTCTATGGATGACTTTGTAAGCAATGCTCCATTAGAAGAAGCATCCAATAACACTCGTGAATCACAGTCCAATCCATTGTAGAATATACTGATATATTGGGCTTTAGATAGCCCATGTTGAGGACACTTCCTAAGCATGTCCTTGAATCTATCCCATGCTTCATGAAATTTTTCACCTCCACCTATAGCAAATTGGTTAATGTCTTGCTTCATCTTAAACACCTTTGAAGGTGGCATGTACCTCTCCAAGAACCTTAACTTCAGTTGCTCCCAAGTGGAGCACTCAGCTGGGATGATAGTGTCGTACCAATCTCTCGCCTTTTCAGTAAGTGAGAATTTAAACAAAAGGATCTTCCTAGCATCTTCATGTTCTCCTGCATCTTTTTGAGTACTTGCATAGCCCAAGAACTTGTTCAGATGCTGCTGCGGATCCTCGAAAGGCCCTCCTGAAAAGGAGTTCCTTTCTATCATGCTCATAAGAGCGGGATGAAGATCGAAAGCTGAATTAGTTCCCCTCGCTCCTAGAAGCCCAATATTTCCAGCCCCATTGTTTCTAAAAACCTCTCGGATGGCTAGATTATCTGGATTCGCTGCCATGTTGACTGTCCTTACTCTCGAATTAACTTCAGTTGTAGCTTCAATCGTCTGCGAATTCTGCTCGTCAACTTCAACTTCAAAATTCAGAGCTTCAGTTGGATCAATATTCTTTGCCATGCTCTTCTGTTTCTTCTTCTTTCTTGACGATGCTCCGATTTCAGGATTATAGGGTTCAAGTTCACCTTTCTTTGATCTCGTGAGCATGCACCTAAAAAGAACTAGAATTAAAACAACAAAACAAGAAAAATAGCCTTAATAAACTATAAATAACAAAAAGATATTTTAAGCCGACCCCGGCAACGGCGCCAAAAACTTGATGGGCATTTTCTCAATACACAACTTTAATCCCCAAGTATGAAGGATATCAATTGTAGTTTCGAAGGTGACCAAGTTAAATATCGAATCCACGGGACGGATAAATATTACTTTTGTTATTTTCTAGCAATTATGACTATATTGAGAATTATAATTGTAGGTTTGTGAACTAAGTAACAATTAAAATAGTAAATAAATAAGAAGAAGAAGAAAATAGTAGTTGTGATCAAATAAGATGATAGGTAGTTCGTCAAGCCATCCAGTTTCATTCGTTAATTCATACTTTCGTGTGTCGATGTCCGACTCTGCCTTGTGGTTTATGGACGCATCGCTAGACCATGCGAATTTATTCTATAGACACAAATAGATAAGCTTTTGACACGTGTGAGTATCCTCAGAGCAAGACGTATACTTTACCTCCCTTTCTAGGTACTATCATAATCAATTATTTCCCATGCACTTAGTACTCTAACCCGATTTTATCTCCCTTTTTAGGTACTATAACGTTATACTCTTAATCCTACTTGTTAACTTGAATTCATTTCAATTAACAAACATTCATATAAGACGGTTCTAATAAAACTTCAGAATCCCTTCACTTAGAATTATAACAATAAACCCTGCTCATTAGTGAACGCACTCAACCAATAACCATGTTATGCATTCAGACTCTACACAACGATTATTGATGCACAAAACAACTATGAGTATGGATTAAAACCGTGCAATCTCATATAAAATAAACCACAAGTAGTGTTATACGGAGTATACACACGAAATACAAATTAACTCATGAAACCTTCATAACCCTAGAACTACCGAAGTGGCTCTAGCCCATGATTGATCTAAGAACAATCATGGTTAGTTGGACCAATCTTACTTGAATCTCTAGCTGAACCTCTGTCTCAGCTCTCCTACTCTCCTCTTGTAATGTGTTGTTGACGATGATCCCTTTCTTCTTTCTTTTTTGTTCTCTTAGTAACCGTTGTTTTTTTGACTGCATGAGCCTCCTTTTATACTTGTAATCACGTCTCTAGGGCTTGGAATGGGCTTTTCAAGTGATCCCACGCATTTTGGCCTCGAAAATTTGGATAAGGTAAGTTCCTGCATGTCGGTTCGACCTAGTCAAACAAGTCAAACCACTGGCCGCAGGTCGAACCACAGGTCGAACCTACCTACTGGAAGTATTCTGCACTTGGTTCGACCTCTTATATAGGTCGAACCCCTCGGGTCTTGGTCGAACCACAGGTCAAACCTCACCATTGGACAATTTCTGCTCCTGATTCGACCAACCGTCAGGTCAAACCCCAACATCGTGGTCGAACCCATCTTCTCACAAACTGGTTCGACCATGGTTCGACTTGATGAACAGGTCGAACCCCTTGAGTCGTGGTCGAACCTTCCTTCTGCAAACTTTGCAATGCTGGTTCGACCTGTAGGAGAGGTCGAACCCTCCTCCATCAGGTCGAACCACCTCTCTCCTTGGTGGTTCGGGTGGTCTCAACTTCATCTCTTCAATTCTTAGCACTTCCACTCCGATTTTGCTATGAAAACCACTTAAATAGCTCCACTAACACCTGATTCATGCTAATTCACAATATATATAGGTTTTCCACCTATTTTCACCTCAAAACTCTCCAAAACTAGCACAAAACATGGTGCCAAACTTGTGAATTTACACACTCATCAGTCTGTCGATGTTCTTCCTCCTTCCATCACAGACCTTATTCAACGCTGTAACCCTAAATCCCCAACCCACTAATCTACATCCTAATCCATTAAAACGGAAAAGAAGACTTCCAGGAACACCAGGTATATAATTAATATAGACTTCTAGGAGGACCAGGTATATAATTAATATAGATGTAGTACTACTGTGTTTAAAGAAAGATTATATAAAAATTGGTGGTGTTCAGATCTAGATGCAGAAGTGATAGCACTGTCTCCAGAATCTCTGATGGCTTCGAACAGATTCATGTGCAAAGTGTGAAAGAAGGATTTCAAGAGGGACCAGAATCTGCAGCTGCATCGAAGAGGGCACAATCTGCCATGGAAGCTGAAGCAAAAGAGCAGTAAAAAAGTGAGAAAGAAGGTCTACATCTGCGTGCACCGGCGATCTGGACCTTCTCCCGGAGCTCTCTCCACTCTCCCTTCTTCTCACATGCCCAGATCCCGATATGGGTCGTACCTGACTGGGAAAGCACTTCGACTTCTGCCCGAGAGATCTACCCATTTTTTGTTCACTTCGTCGGAAAATGACTGGTTTTTGTGCCTTGTGGGAGACCTCAGCCGGAGCTCACGCATTTAGTCTGTAATCTCTCTCTTTTCCATGACTGATGTCAAAATGGTGAAGCTCTCACTGAGATTACTACAGATCTTAGATGCATCAGAGGAATCATCGGCGCTAAATGCTTTTCTACTTACGATCAAGGTCCTACAACAGCGGCGTCCCTTTAATGAAGGGGCTTTCACCTTTCTCTGAGCTCTAGAAATGACGGCCAATTGATGTTTAGTGATCGACGAGGAGGTCTCGAAGAGGACCTCCTTAACCATTTTTTCTTCTAGCTGAGGGTTCGGCAGCTGCGGCGATTTGTTAATGCTGCTGTCGGAAATATGGGAAGATTTTTAGGCGGCCATGATTTACCGGTGCTGACGCAGCAACCCATCCAAAAAATTGGACACGTCATCAGCCGGGCTGGTCTCCAACTGCCCGGTGGCTTGATTCGTTAAACGAGTTAAAGGTCGAGAACTTATTTGTAAATATTGAAAAGTTTGGACTAATTTAAAATTCACGAAAAGGTCATGAATTTTGGCACAATTAACCCTTATATTTAAGGTGCTCACGTTTCAGAAATTACATCTATTTTCAAACTTAGTTTCAACTTGTGTTTTTACTATGTTTGGGGTTGATTAGAGCTATTTTCACCTAGATTTTAGTGTCTTTTTATATGAGTTTTCGTATTATTTTATCCGTATTTTATATGTTATTTGGTTGTGTTTTGTGTTTTTATTTAGTTGTGTTTATATTATTTTATATGTTATTTGGCTAAACATGATAAGGAAGATGTAGGAAAAAGCGGATCTCAATTGAGAGTTGAAACGAGGGAGAACGAGCCAAAACAGTGAAGAAATACAGGAGCCAGCACCAACACGGGCCGTGTAGCCAACACGGCCCTGTAAGAGTTGGCCGTGCGGCGACACCTAGTCATTCAACACGGGCAACTTAAGGCCGTGTCCAGTTGCACGAGTCGATCCTTGTTATTACTTAACTTGTGACATGTTTTACTTAACTTGTTCAATCTTGAGATGAATGTGGTGTAATAAGTTCCTTAAGGTCCGAGCACAAGCTTGTGAGCATTTGAGCCTCAACCATGCATACATGATATTTCTTCATGAGTGGATCGGTTGTGTTTGATAAGTTAGAACTTGCTCAAGGACTATAGGAACGAGCCCGATTAGTGGAGATTGGTGAAATGATCTAGGGCCATCCTTGTTATTATAGTCAATGCCATATATGTTCCTACCTTGAACATCATCCTTAGTCAACCACTTTGAGCCTATAAGCCTATTTCTTGTGAATTTAGCACATTACAAGCCTTAATTACCCATTCAAGCTTATATATACCTTTGTGTGGGTGATTGAGGAGATGGTAGCTAGAAATGATTGATTGAAGAATCAAAAGAAGAAAAGGACATGGTAAACAAGCAAGAAAAAGGATGAAAAGAGCAAAACAAGAAGGCACATGCAACCTCAAAGTAAGAAAGGAGCAAATCAACATCAAAATGGTCAAGTAAACAAAATTCAAAGAAATGAAGCATGTGAGTTGGCAGCACGAGCCGTGTCATCAACACGGCCCTGTAAGAAGTGGTCGTGTGCCGACATCAGAAGAGCCAACACGATCACCCTGTGCCCGTGTTACAACACACGACTCGTGTTGCAGCACACGAGCCTTGTTGCGTAACACGGCCCTATAAGGAGAGGCCGTGCGGCAGCATCAGAAGACACAACACGTCCACCTCGTGGCTGTGTTGCAGAACACGACTCGTGTCGTGTACGTTCCTGCTAAAATTTTCAGATCCTTCTAGAAGCCTCCATAGGGGTATAAATATCCCATTATTCAACAATTGGGATCAGATCCGAAAATCCCATCCCTACACACACATCACACACCATTTCTTCCATTTTCCACCTTCATCTTCATCCATCTTCATCCACCCATCATATCTTCCATTTTTGGTGCTAAAGACTTCAAAATCAAGAGCTAGAGGTGGAGATCAAGAAGAATAGAAGATTCTCTTCAAGAAATTGATAGGGAATAATCCATTCATTTTGTATTTCTTTAGATCTAAGACTATGGGTATTTGTAATGAATCATTTATTTATTTTGTTACCCTTATCATGTTAGGCTAATCCCTCTAGTGGGATTAGGAGCATGAAGAGCATATTAGATTTATATTATCATGTGGATTAAATTGGTTTTTGGTTTAATTGATGTTGATTTCTAATCATGGAGTTTAATTGTCTTGATGTTGTGATGGAATGGTTTGTTATTCATGAATGTTTATTGGTTTAATGGATTGTTGATCAATGGATTATTTGTGGTAATTAAATGCTATCATGATGTTCATGTATGTATTGCTTGGAGTGAGACGAAAACGACCCTCTATAGTATTAGGAATTCATGATTAGACATTGAGTTTGGGTTTGGCCGAAAGGATATTTGAATTCAATGAGGGGAATCAATCCATTCGTTGGCCTTAGTACACAAAAAGGAAGAGTTTAATCTAACTAGTACCTAGATGGAAGGGGTTAATGTTGGGCTTTGATCTTAAGTGCTTTTGGGAGTCTAAAATGGATCAACAACCTTTGTAACCCGAAAGGGAGCTTAGGATACAATCGTGATCACCCTTGGTCTACATCAATTGAGTTAAATTCCTTTTGCATGATAATATGAATCGAGTGTGCTTGGATGTTTCTAATCCCATGTTTTTCCATATTTGAACTTTAGCACCCATTTTCTTTACTTGTCATTTTCTTATTTGCTATTCTTATTTACTTG
This sequence comes from Pogostemon cablin, assembly GCA_023678885.1. Taxonomy (NCBI): domain Eukaryota; kingdom Viridiplantae; phylum Streptophyta; class Magnoliopsida; order Lamiales; family Lamiaceae; genus Pogostemon; species Pogostemon cablin. The sequence goes on from CM042993.1 coordinate 14,615,460, forward strand.
TTACTTGTTTTAGTTGTTAATCATCTCAAAACCCCCGATCATCTTTACAAAAATAACATGAACATGAGCTCACGTATTTTGCTAGTCCGAACATAACTCCTTTATGGATTGATAATTTTTTCTTGGGATATACTACTACAACGATCGAGTATTCTTGCTCGTGAGTGCTACAAAAATAGGCAAACAGGGGGGTGTGATGTATTTACCTTATCTTATGAGCACTAAGGGTATAATTTTTCCTTTTGTTGGTTGTTTGATTGTTAGGAGGTTGATTTTTTGCGGCATATTAATATTTCAATTAGTGTTGGTATGTCGATTTTTTGCAACTTACCTAATGTTTAGTGTGTTGCTTTTGTGTGTTTCCTAGTGTTAGTAGTCGAGTTTTTAATTTTCTGTCTTTTTGATATTTTTGGTGTCTCCTATATTATTATTGATGAATCCTGTGATGATGAGGTGTATTGAGTTTTGAAGATAGAAAAGAAATTAGAGTGGCAAGACGAGTTCTACACTGAGGCTTTGACCTGACCGAGTTGAACATCTTAAGGAGCTCGTGTATACATTTTGAAGGAGAAATCAGGTGCACTCGTTTCCTTATTCTAATTTTTATGTATGCTTTTAATTCGTAGGATTGGAAGGATTGAGTTTATGGTTGACATCCATGTGAGCTTATACTTTTAAATTGTACATGAAATTCATATGCTTTTGAAATTAATGAAGGAAGTATACTTGAGTTATATTGTTGTATGAAGTTCTATGTGTACTTGTGGGATATTACTTACCATTAAAAGTGTTATATTACTTCTTAAAACCCATGTGAGATTTTGAGCCTCGTTGATCATGATACATAATCACATGATATTTCTTTCTGGTGAGTATCATTCTTGTTTGTGTATTCTAGAACTTGTCTTTTGTCTTACTTGAAACTACACGTGTATTAGATTATGGGAGATGGTTTCAGGCCATCCTTGAATTTATGAGTCACTTAGCTAAATAATTCCCTACCGAATGATGTTTATCTGTAGTTAGCCCTGTAGAGCTTAAAAGCTTTATTCTTTGGCAGCCTACGACAAATAACCACTTTGAGCATCTGAATTTTTTTAGCCTTAATGTTCTATATGATGAAAATTAACGGCTTTTCAAAGTGTGTTGATGGAGTTTGATAACAGTTTGGGAAGGAATGAAATTGGTGTTGAAACAATGACTGAGCTTGAAAATGCATGTAAGGAGAATAATGGAGTAGTGCTTAAATCTAGTACTCCATGGAATCAAACATCCTAGGGTAGTACTTAAATCTAGTACCCTATGGAGGATGCGAGAGGTAGTGCCCAAAATTGGTACCTCAATAGAAAAAGAAAAGAAGAAAAAGAGAAGGAAAAAAATATTGTGCTTGAAAGAGAGATGTGAAATAGTTGAGGAGGTTGATGTGCTTAATTGAAGTGATGAGGAAGAATGAAAGGTTGAGAAAGACTGCAGGCTTGATTGATCCAAAGTTTGAGTCACTTATCTATATATTTCCTACCTTAACCAAAGAGTCAACATTACATCCAAAAGAAAAGTCCTTTTGATCCTACTATCGAATCATACTTTTAATGGTGGAGAGTTTGAGACTTTTGGCAAGCTTATGGTTACGCATGTACTTGAATTGAAGTTGAGCGTAAACACCTTAACCTATAAGTGCACATCTTTTACAATTGAGTGCGAGTGATATATACTTCCCGTGAAAACATGTCAATGGAGCATTTGAATTGGTGGTAATTGTCTTAACTTGTATGTTATGAATTGATCATTACATGTAATAAAAGTTGCATGAACTAAGTTGAGGACAATTGTATTTTGAAGGGGTATTTGTCGTCCCTGCTAATTTTCTTACTCTCTTTCTTTTTATTTTTATTTTTTTGCCTCGGGACGAGCAATGGGTAAGTTTGGGGGATTGATGAGAGTGAAAATAAGCATGTTTTAGTGTCCAATTTAATACCTTTTTGACGAGAATTATTGTTATATATTAGCGCAAGTGTCTTATATTCGATATATTTGAGAAAAAGATGTGTTTGAGGTGTTTTATGTGTTTTAGGTGGAAAAGGGATAAAAAGTGCAAAGTTGGAGAAAATGTGCAACTTGTGCAAGAATGCTGAAAAATGCACGTCCAACTTGTGTAATTTTTTGTATTTTCGTGGAGCTCGAAAATGGAAGTGTGATATATGGTTGGAAAGCCAAAGAAGAGAGGGTCATTTTAGCATAAGAAACACCTCAATCAGAGTCCAAACGAGAAAGTTATGATCAAAATGGTGACATCGCGCAAGCTATTTCTACTCAGCATGACTGTTCCATTTTACATGACTTGTTAGATCTTCAAATGCTGGATTTTTAGTGAGTTCTTTATATGGATAGAATGCTGATGAGAGTGAAAATAAGCGTGTTTTAATATCCAATTTAACACCTTTTTGATTGATATTGTAGTCTTATATGAGCACAATGGTCTTATATTCATTATATGTGAGAAAAAGGTGCACTTGAGGTGTTTTGTTGTGTTTTAGGTGGAAAAAGGATGAAAAGAGCCAAGTTTGAGAAAAGGTGCAATTTGTGCAAGAATGCTGATAAACACACATTGAACTTGTGTAATTATTCTGTATTGATGTAGAGATCTGAACGGGAAGTGTGATACATGGTTGGAAAGCCACTGAAGAGAGGGTCGTTTTGGCGTAAAGAACATCCCATTCGGAGTCCGAACGAGGGAGTTATGAGCAAAGTGGTGACGCCGCGCGAGCTGTGCCGAACAGAATTGCAGTGCTACTTTCCATGGCCTGTTACATATTCAATTCTTGGATTTTTTGTGATTTCTTTATATGAATAGAAATTCGAGGAAGAGAGGATTGTGTGAGCGCAAAAATCACTTAATTCGGAGGTCGGATGTGAAAGTTATACGCGAAACGAAGAGACTGCGCAAATCCAGCAGCAGGGTTCGACCTGTGGTTCGACCAAAGAGGGAGAGGTTCGACCTGTTTGATGAGGTCGAACCTACGTGCGGGAACTTACATATTTTCGAGGCCAAAACGCGTGGGATCACTTGAAAAGCCCATTCCAAGCCCTAGAGACGTGATTACAAGTATAAAAGGAGGCTCATGCAGTCAAGAAAACGTCACCAATCACCGAGGAGAGGCCACAATCATACAACACCCCACAAGGGTGTTGGCAATTGGATCGTGTGGTTCAAACGTGATCGTTAGGTTTCCAGGCAAACAATTAGCGGAAGCGATTAATAAACTGTTTACCGTACTTCTGGGTTGGTGTAGAGGATGAATCGCTGCAGAGAACCACCTCTCAATCTTCTGCTGTATGTCCCAAGTGTGATCCTGCTGTTGTGTGGGCAACAGTCTGCAGGATCTCTCAATCTGCTTCTCTTCCCTTCTCTCACCAAAAGAGGCGCAGGAATAATCTAAGGGTTCCAGGAAGTTGAGTTCACTTATATATTGGGCTACAGCAGGGACCAGGAGGAGAAATTGGGCTGAGCCTCAATTGAATTTAATTAACCAAGCTTAGCCCAAAGCTTTTAATTAAATCCAATAATAATAATATAGTCCACTAAAATATTATTACTGCACTACCCGTCCAATCCCAAAATTATGTTCTGGGCTCCTTCTTATTATAAGCCCGATAGTCTCCCCATGTTTAAGATATACAATGTCCATTAATTAATTAAGTTACTGACAACTCAAATTAATTAATATCTCATCCGAGAGTAGTACCACTCAACCTTTTTATCATGCCGGAAATTAATCCACTTGCAAGATTTACATGATAAACCTTATGAGCTCCTCAAGGGGACATCATCAACCTATAACGGACATGGATTCCTTCTACAATCAACAGCACACTATAGATACAGCACTACTTCCCAACTCACCGAGTTTGTTGATTTAATACATATAAATCTCACCCATTGATGAATCAAAGAAATACATACTGCCCTACGTGTCGAGGTTATTGTATAGGGATTAAGAGCACGAACTTCCATAATAACAGAGATCAAGTTCTTCTATAAGTCAGTATAAGAAGAACGATCTCAGGCGGTCCTGCTCAATACACACAAGTGCACTAATGTGATTCTATAGCCAAGACAAGCTAATACCAAACCATACTACAACCATACCGATAGAGAGTCCCCGTCTATCTCAGTTGTGAGCATCTGTTTATACTTTATAAGGAAACCGATAATATGATCTTCTGCGTGTTGTCGCACAACATATTATCTACAGTATAAAGTAAGTGGACTATTGCATCATGCATATAAATAAATTATAAGATGCAATCATTTGATCAATGATTCTCAATTCAAATATTGTTATGACATTGTTCATACTAAAGCTAGAATTTTAGTATACAATCCAACAATCTCCCACTTATACTAAAAGACTATGCTGTCATGTCTTCTGCCATACATCTGATTCCTACTCCCACTTATACGACCATTAAAAGCTCTCGCCTTAAGGTCCTTGTAAATGGTTTACTAGGTCATCATCCGATGTAATCTAGGCGACAACAACCTTCCCCTCATCATACGATTTCTCGTAACAGGTGGTACTCGCGCTCCATGTGTTTAATTGCCTTATGGACTCGTGATTCCTTCAAGTTTGCAACTGCACCAATATCATCAATATAAATTGTGATATCCTTGGGCAAACTTAGAAACACTTCGAAGTCCATCTTGAAGTTTCTAGAGTCATATAGATACTTTGGCTGCCTCATAGGCTCCAATTTATCATCTTTCCATGATGGAGTCCGGAGTCTGAAATATATTTCTATATAACACTCCTCCACATTATGACTCTACTTCCTAAGATTAAACACATAACCTTTGAGGAGAATTTACTGCCGTCCAATCTGACTAAAAAATCTGAATCTACGTAATCCACAAGAAGCAGTGAATCTGTTTAGTAAATTCATATATAATTTCCAGTCCTTCTCAGGCACTTTATATATGTCTTACTACAGTTCATCATTCTTGTTCCGGGTTACGTTGATACCTTCTGTTCATGCGTTCAGCAACACAGATATCCAACTTCGTTCATAGCATTCTTTAGATTAAGCTTCCTTATTTGCCGAAGCATAAGGAACCGCTTTTATCCTCTTTATCTTCTTCTTGTGTCTCAAAGACACATTCACTTAGATAAATTTACATGCTAAACGAGTATGGACTGTATCATTTTATGAAACTTGAGATAAGCATAATATCTTTTCTTGTGATCCGTATTACCATGATCAAAAGGATATATTTTGCCTTTCTTAAGTCCTTCATCTCTACCGCTTTATTAACCGTACCCATACTCCCGATAATACTCTTTCATTGTCTCCAATGAGCAAGATACTATCTACGTATAGTACAAAAAAAAACACCACCACGTTTCCGTCACTCTTTACAACACACAAGACTCATCCGCTCATTGATTTAAATCCATGCCACTGGATTATCTAATCAAAACAGATGCTTCACGATCTTAAAACTTGCTTTAGTCCATCGCTGGACAATTTTAAGCTTATTATCAAAATGCTATTAGTACTTTGCAATGAATTACTCTGGTTGCTTCACATAGATGTTTTCCTCAAGACTTCCAATCAGGAAAGCTATCTTGACATCTATTTGCTGTTTTTCATAATTCAATATGAGCAGCAATAAATAAAAGAATCCGGATCAATTTAAGCATAGCTACCAGCGAATATGTTCCCTCATAATTGAACCATTTCTTTCTGAGTACACCTTTTCGCAACAAGCTTTGCTTCCAAGGTTTTCACCTTTCTGTATGATCCTCTTTTATTTCCTATGATCACTTGCAATGGCTTTTACACCATTTTAGTGATCGTTCAAGCTCCAAACTTAATTTAGAATCCATTGATTCTATTTCATCATTCATTGCATCTTGCTAAGATTCCGCATTTTCATCTTGTAGTGCTATGTCATATCCTTGGGATAATACCATGTTTACTAGGGATCAAGTCTCATGACTCTCCCAAAACATATATTTATGGGTTGTCATACAACCCTCCCACTACGACAAGGCACTACATGTAATTGTGTATCAGGCGTGACACGCGTTGCAGTTTACCTTGTGGTATATCCTCTTGTACACTTGGTACTTATACTTAGTGTTTTCCTCTCACTTCCTTTAGAACAACTTATACATGGGTTTGTGATTTATTACATAGTCCTTTTCCAAAAATCTGGTGTTTGTGTTAACAGTCACCCTTCGATCTTTTGGACTAAATAAATCACTCTTCATTTTTATAGGATATCCCATATACAGACAAACGTTTCACGAATTACTGTATCTAGGGCATGTCCATAAAATGAATTTAATTATTCCAAATAATTCATCATCTATCTAATCATAATCATAAGAGCCTTATACCTTCTACCCACCACACCATTCAGCTGGGGCATGCCCGGTGTAGTCAACTTGAGATTTAATCTCAACTTCTGATTATTAGTTCCTAACTATCCCAAGAGGTTTTCATCATCACGATTGGATCGTAATGATATGATATATTTTCCATGACGCTCACTGTACCAGCCTTACAATTCTTGAATTAATCCAAGAACTTAGACTTGCAGTGCATCATATAAATATATTGGTTTCCAGAATAATCTTCGAATATTCATAACCACCTCTCGCCTGGATAATATTAGGTTCGCTTGAATCAGAATGAACTAATTCCAACATATATCTTTGGCTCTACACCCCACAGCCTTGAAAAGGCAGATAATCATTTTTACTTCTAAGCAAGACTCGCAAGTCCGATACTTTCCACTTCAGATAAACCTTACGGTCTATCGGCTATCAACTTTTGAATTCTACTCAAGTAAAATGAATTAGTCATAGACGCCAAATGTATGTTTAGTTCATTTCCGAAGGTTCCTTTCTCTTACTTATATTAGAAGATGCATTATTTAACTACTTTTTATTGCATCTGTGGGATGTGCATGATTCAAGAGTATCCAAATTATCCACCAACGTACTTTAACGGATTATAGCCTCATTCCTCATTTCTATGACCATGTCATTTAAATAAAATGAAGTATCCATCCGTTAATGCATAGAAACCGAAATTAAATTCTTTCTATGAAACGTACGTAAAGACAATTTCTCATAATCAATCGTTTATTCTTATCATGAGATAAATAAACAACTCCCACTGCAATAGCCACTACCTTTGTAGTTTTACCCATGTTATTAACAATCTTATCCTTACTCAGTGATAAACATTTAGTGATTCCAGTATCTACATACTTCGTGTCAGTAGATGTCATCACTAATCATGTTTAAACCATTAGTAAATAAGATATTAACCTTGTTCAGTTCATGATGAAAATTGGCTTTCTTTTGCCACATGTTTTGTTAGAAGTTTCCCACCATATACAACCTTTCGTATTTCAGGTAGAACTTGCTCAAAACATCCAGGCAAATTGTGTAGAATAAATTGATTTAGGTTTCCCTTTCAATTTCTATTCCAAGCTTTTCCAATTCATTCATCAATTCAACCATGATCTTCTGCCTTTTAATTTACTCAAGTATCCGAAGAGTAACATGAGACCATCATATTTCTATGAACCTCTCATCTCTTCACTAGAGACTTTAATAGGCATCATGAGACGTCCTTTGTGAGAATACACATGTATTTTCTTAAGCAGTAATTTTCAAAACCAAGATTCTTTCTAATTATCTAATTTGGACAAGTAAATATAATGTCTTTTAGTTAACAATTAGTGAAATAAAATCATTCGAAATTCAGAGAATAACAAATAAATATTCCGATCAAATCTTCGAATTTTATCCTTTTATATTGTTTCCCTCAAAACAATATAAAAATAAAATTCACCGACATCTCAAGCACCGTGAGTCTGCGAGCCACGTTAGGGTGGATGTTTACAAACCCGAACATTTACAAGAGAAGGTTTTACCCATTAATTTCATTTGTCAACCTAACTTTATGACAAAATAATTAATAGTCGGTTCCTCTTTAGCCATGTAAATAATAGCAGTGACTCCGTTGGGGAGGATACTAATTATTCACATCTAAGTATACACCATTATTTGATCTCAAGTCCGCTGCCCAAGCTTGTGTGCCTTACTGTTGGAGAAGTACACACGCGCTCAGATAACTTTCTACAACCATCAATTATATAAGTTTGTACTAGTGAACCGCATATAAGCTCATCCGTTAGGGAGGAAGGCACTATAGCCAACGCGCAAGCCCATATGCAACACATTACAAACAATAATTATTTAAAGAAGTTTGTACCAGTGATCCGTGAATAAACTCATCCGTTAGGGAGGAAGGCTCTAATGCCGACGCGCAAGTTTACTCACATCACTTACAAACCAATAATGGAGGCCGCGGGAATTTATTACCAATCCCCTCTCCCACTTAGTTATTTAATACCGAGGGTTTTTAACATGCATATAATATTCAGAAATAAAATATACAACTTAGACATGCTTCTATTAACAGCAATTTAAATAAATAAATCACAAAGAGCATGCATATCACATATACAACAATAATTGACAATTAAATCAATTAATCAGTTATATAACATTAATTAATTGCATAAATAGTGGATCAATTAATTTGGGCCCAAGATCAACAAATAAGCACAAAATGAGCAGCAGGCTAAATTAATTAATCAAGCCCATTGTCCATGACTCATAATCTTAGCCCAAAACCAAATTAAATCCACCAAGCCCACTAGCAAAAAATTAGCCTTATTAATAAACAACTAATGTATCATGCTTGGCCCATTACCCACAATTAATTAAATACAGCCCAGCAGCCCATAACTATTTTAATTAAAATTAGGCCCAACAGCCCAAAACTAAATTAAAAAATGATCAGTCTTACAGGGAGCCCAAAACCAATTAAATTGAGCCCATTAGGCAACCCCACAAGAATAATCTGGGCCAACAGTCCTTATAAAAATAAAAGGACCAACAGCAAAATAGAGCCCAAGCCAAACTTGCTGCCCTAATCACAGTCGCCGCAATGATCTCGACCCAGCGCCAAGCTACAACGAATTCGTGCCGCCTTCTGCCTGCACTCCCGGTCATAATCGGCGTGAAATGGTCCGGCAGCTGTTAGCGGCCGCGCCAACAGCCCACCGGCATTACCAATGACGACTGCCATCTACCGTTCACCCATCGCAGCCGACCGCGACCACTCGGAATTCGTCTCCAGAGGGCTGCGCCGATCGATGAAGAAGCAGGCCCGATTGATACCACCACGGATCCACCGTGCCACCATCATTGACTCGGAAGCCATCGACGCTGCCAATATACCAATAGCAACCAGCAATCGAATTGCTTCGCTGCCTCACCTCAGTATCTTCGGCCGTCGATTTCCACCATCAACGACATGCCACCCGTCGCTGACCTAGCCGCCGCCAGCCGTGCAACATAGATCCAGCAGCCATGACGCCGAGCGCCGCCGAGCACTCCTTCACGCCCCCACCGCCAGCCACCACTTCATCGGTCACACGATTCTTCATGCCGACAGCCACCAGCCACGCCGGATTACCAGCCCTCCGCGGTCGTGATGACTCCAGTCACTCGTAGGCTTCTTATCCAGCCACCATCGATAATTAACTCCGAGACTTCACCCACCCCAGCGATCATCACCGTTGGCCCAGTCGCGTGTTAACTGGCTTTGCAGACTACATCGACTCCACCGTGCAGACCAAGGACACCAGCCGCCAGCGACACCATGCCATTGCCGTGCACCAGTCGAGGTCGTACAGCCTATCCCGTTGCCGTGTCTATGTTCTTCACTCACAACAGAGGTCGTTTTGTCCAGTCGCCGGATTTCTTGACTTCATCAGCGCCAGTCTCCGCCAACAGTTTCTCGTCGAAGGCATGGTGAAGTCGAGTGTGTATCGTGTTTCTCGTACAGAGTAATAAACACACACAGCAATAGGGTTTTTTTTTAATAAAATAATACTAAAAACCCTTAAAAAACAGTCGATTATAAACAGATTATTACACATAATCACATAATCAATCTCATACATGCTTTAAATTTGACAAAAAAAAAACACGTATGAAACAAACCCCACCTAACGTCTCATGTTTCACGACGAAACCAATGCTCTGATACCAATTGTTGGCAATTGGATCGTGTGGTTCAAACGTGATCGTTAGGTTTCCAGGCAAACAATTAGCGGAAGCGATTAATAAACTGTTTACCGTACTTCTGGGTTGGTGTAGAGGATGAATCGCTGTAGAGAACCACCTCTCAATCTTCTGCTGTATGTCCCAAGTGTGATCCTGCTGTTGTGTGGGCAACAGTCTGCAGGATCTCTCAATCTGCTTCTCTTCCCTTCTCTCACCAAAAGAGGCGCAGGAATAATCTGAGGGTTCCAGGAAGCTGAGTTCACTTATATATTGGGCTACAGCAGGGACCAGGAGGAGAAATTGGGCTGGGCCTCAATTGAATTTAATTAACCAAACTTAGCCCAAAGCTTTTAATTAAATCCAATAATAATAATATAGTCTACTAAAATATTATTACTGCACTACCCGTCCAATCCCAAAATTATGTTCTGGGCTCCTTCTTATTATAAGTCCGATAGTCTTCCCATGTTTAAGATATACAATGTCCATTAATTAATTAAGTTACTGACAACTCAAATTAATTAATATCTCATCCGAGAGTAGTACCACTCAACCTTTTTATCATGCCGGCAATTAATCCACTTGCAAGATTTACATGATAAACCTTATGAGCTCCTCAAGGGGACATCATCAACCTATAACGGACATGGATTCCTTCTACAATCAACAGCACACCATAGATACAGCACTACTTCCCAACTCACCGAGTTTGTTGATTTAATACATATAAATCTCACCCATTGATGAATCAAAGAAATACATACTGCCCTACGTGTCGAGGTTATTGTATAGGGATTAAGAGCACGGACTTCCATAATAACAGAGATCAAGTTCTTCTATAAGTCAGTATAAGAAGAACGATCTCAGGCGGTCCTGCTCAATACACACAAGTGCACTAATGTGATTCTATAGCCAAGACAAGCTAATACCAAACCACACTACAACCATACCGATAGAGAGTCCCCGTCTATCTCAGTTGTGAGCATCTGTTTATACTTTATAAGGAAACCGATAATATGATCTTCTGCGTGTTGTCGCACAACATATTATCTACAGTATAAAGTAAGTGGACTATTGCATCATGCATATAAATAAATTATTAGATGCAATCATTTGATCAATGATTCTCAATTCAAATATTGTTATGACATTGTTCATACTAAAGCTAGAATTTTAGTATACAATCCAACAAAGGGGGGATCACCCCCCATCCATCATCCACTTCCTTTCCTCCATCCATCCATCACTTTGAAGATTCGTTTGTGGAATCAAGAGGAGAACCAAGAGGAGGATTCAAGACGGAGAAGGGCATGAAGATGCCTACATCAAGGGTTTATTTGTTTCCTAATTTATCTTGTATTTTCCGGACATCCGGGTAAGATCTATCCAACACCCATGTGTGTTTCCTACAACACCATGGGCTAGAGCCTTTTTGGTAGATTTAGGAGTTTGAAGGTTTTATCTAGTTAATTGAACTTCTATGTATACACTCCGTACAACACTACTCGTGGTTTATTTTATATATGATTGTGCTTTCTTAATCCATATTCACGATCGTTTTGTGCATCTTCAATTGGTATATAGAGTCTGAATATATATCTTGGTTGTAGATTGAGTGCGTTCACCGCTGAACAGGATTCCATGTTATGATTCTAAGTGAGGGGACTCCGAAGCTTCATTAGAACTATCATATATGAATACTTATTAATTGAATTGAATTCGGGTTAATAAGTAGGATAAAGAGGATAATTTCATAGTACCTATAAAGGGAGATCATATCGGGTTAGAGTACCAATCCTAGGGGGAAATAATTGATACTGATAGTACCTAGAAAGGGGGGTGAAATTATATCTCTTGCTCCGAGGTTATTCACACGTGTTACACGCATGTTTACTTGTGTCTATAGAGTAGATATGCATGGTTTAGTGATGCGTCCATATTCCACAAGGTAGAGTCGGACATTGACACATGTAAGGGAAGTTAATGAGTAAAACTGGATTATCCTAGAGCTACCTATTCTCCTACTTGATCCACCTACGTATTCTTCGAGTGATATTTTATATTATTTGTTATTTTAATTACTTGCTTAGTAGATTAATAATTCCATACCTCAAACTATATTGCCACACTTGTCTTAATTAATTTAGTAAATAATTAAATTGATAATACGCCGTCCCTTGGGTTCGATATTCACTTGGTCACCTTTCGAGACTACAATTGATATCCTTATACTTGAGGATTATTTTGTGTGTTGAGAAAACGCTCATCAAGTTCTTGGCGCCGTTGCCGGGGACGGCTGTTATTATTGATTTTATTATTTCTAGTTGATTAAGATTTTTTTTCTTTTTCTTTTATTTGTGATTATTTATTTCTATCTAACCTTGAATTTTTTCCGAGTTACTTGTGCGCTTGTAAAAGGAAAGGAAGGAAAAGAAAGAATAACACACTGCGCTAAACATGGCCGGAGCAAGGCAGAATCCGGATAATGTTTCCATTCATGAAATTTTCACGAACTTTGGGAATGTCAACATGGGGTTGATAGGAGCAAGGGGGGAAGATGATGATTTTGAGATACATCCTGCTCTTATTAACATGGTGGAAAAGAATCCCTTTTCTGGAGATTGGTTTGAAGATCCATATCAACATCTCCGAAGATTTCTTGGTTATGCAAACACTCAAAAGGGCAGTGGAGCGAATGATAATGCTAGGCGGATCGCCTTATTCAAGTTCTCTTTGATTGATAAGGCGGAAGCTTGGTATGAGACTCTTGATGCCACAGATTGTACTACATGGGACCAACTGCAGCAGAAGTTCTTGAAAAGATACATGCCACCCTCAAGGATCTTAAGAATGAAGCAAGAGATCACTCGATTTGTTATGAATCAGGGTGAGAAATTTTATGAGGTGTGGGACAGGTTTAAAGACATGCTCAGGAGGTGTCCACAGCATGGAATGTCTAAGGCTGAGTACATAAGCATCTTCTACTATGGATTGGATTGTTAGTCGAGTATTTTTATTGATGCATCATCAGGTGGAGCGCTGTTATCTAAGACAACACTTGAAGCAGAAAAGTTATTTGAAGACATCTCTATGAATACACGTGACTGGCCAGTAGAGAGAGATAGAGGATCATATGTACTTGGTAAGGTGGCGCAAGTTGAACATCAAGTGGAGAAGCCGAATAGGGATGATGAGATCGTCTCTAGTCTAGCTAACATCAACAAGCTACTAGAGTTCCAGCAAAGGCAAATCACAGAGTTGACACAAAGGGGGCCTAGTATGAAGCAGCGAGAAGTGAAGAGTGTTAAAGATACCTTCAATCGATACATGGCTGAGAATGATGCAAGGATTGATTGTCTTGAGGATACCATGAATGTTGAGCATGTAGATTTATCTAAGCAGTTGAAGGAGCTTACCTTGATTATGGGGCAGATGACCGTAAAAGTGAATCAATTGACACAAACATTGGAGAATAATGCCATCACATTGAGGTATGAAACACAGTACGAAGGATCGACGGAGCCGGAATCGAAATCTGAAGCAAAAGGAGCCCGATTTGACCAGGATCAAGAGGGTTCGACCAAATCTGTTGATCGAATCAAGGTCAAACTAACCTGTTCGCGACCATCTGTTTTGATGGAAGTGAGGTTCGACCACGACTCCCCTGGTTCGACCAAATCATCTGGTCGAACCCAGGTCGAACCACCCCATCTGGAGCACTCTGTTTTCGCAAAGCCTCGGTTCGACCACGACCGTAATGGTTCGACCAACCCAGCAGGTCGAACCCAGGTCGAACCGGAGGATATAAACTATACAGTGCGGCAGTTCGACCTAGGGGGCAGTGGTTCGACCTCTAACACTGGTCGAACCCTAGTCAAACCTCAAGAGCAGAAAGAGAGCAGTCTTCCAGGAGATAGGTTCGACCATTACGTACCTGGTTCGACCTCTCAAACAGGTCGAACCCAGGTCGAACCTCAAATTCAAAAAAAGAGCCGTTGTCCAGAAGGTAGGTTCGACCAGTACGTGCCTGGTTCGACCTGTTCCACAGGTCGAACCCATCCAGAAGTTGCCCGTTTCTGCGCCAAATGTTCCGCATGATGTTGATGCTACTCCAGTGATTCGGAATGAGCAAAGTACAGAGATAATAGCTGAGAAGAAGTGGGAAGAATCAAAGAGATTGAGAGCCAAGAAGGATAAAGCGAAGGAGGTTGAACGTGATGAATGGGGAAGACCAAAGACCAAGATACCTCCTCCATTTCCTTCGAGATTGGCCGAGAAGGGATTGGAAGAAAAGTTCAAGAGATTTCACGATGTCATGAGCAAAGTAAGCTTGGACATTCCTTTCTCTGAAGCAATCATGGAGATGTCATACTATGCCCGATTCCTCAAGAACATTATATCAAAGAAGAGAAGCTTGAACGGAGTGGAGACGGTGAACCTATCAGAGAATTGAAGCTCGATCCTTCAAAGGAAGCTGCTTGCAAAGTTAAAGGATCCGGGAAGCTTCACCATTCTTTGTGACATTGGAAAAGGGTCGGCACATAAAGCCTTGTGTGATTTGGGGGCAAGCGTTAACTTGATGCCTTTGTCCATATTTAAAAGGCTTGGTTTGGGGGAGTTAACTCCCACGAATATTGCTCTTCAATTGGCGGATAGATCCATGACTTGTCCGAAGGGTTTAATTGAAGATGTTTTAGTGAGAGTGGATAAGTTAGTTTTTCCCGTGGATTTTCTTGTACTTGAGATGGAAGATGATAAGGGTGACATTCCCCTTATTTTGGGAAGACCATTCCTTGCCACAGCTGGAGCTATGATAGATGTTAAGGAAGGAAAGCTTAGATTGCGAATGGATAATGAAGATGTGATTTTCTCTCTTGATCATGCAATGAAGATGCCCATGGAGACTCAATCGTGCAAGAGCATTGATATGGTTTCTAACTTGTTTAATCTTGATTTTTCTAAGACAAGTGATTCTGAATTTAAGTGGAAGGTTGACAAGGAGGAGTCTAGACAGCCATGGGAGGAAGGAAATTTCAATGATCATATTTTTGTGACCAAGAAAGGTGAGGTATTGAGTGTAGACAAGAAGAGGGAAAGAAAGTATTTGAAGGTGAGGATGCGACATGACCGTCCTCTACCGTCGTGACTCTACGACGTTAAACATGAGCGCCTGTTGGGGGCTTGCCCTTCCGTTTTAGTGCTTTATTATTTCTTTCGTGTGAGTAAGAAATTTTTATATTTAAGGTGCTTACTAATCGGCAATTACATCTCTTTTCAAACTTAGTTTCAACTTACGTTTTTACTAAGTTTGGGGGGGTGTGATGTACTTACCTCATTAAAGCACCAAGAGTATAATCTTTTCTTTGTGATGTTTGCTAGGGGAGTTGATTTTTTGCGGTATGTTGAAACTTTAATCGATTTTGATGTGTCGATTTTTTGCAATTTGCCTAGTGTTCAGTGGTGTTTCTAGTGTATGGAGTCGATTACATAGTCAATTAATTCTTTCTTATAGTTCTCCTATTTTATTATTGATGAATCCTGTGATGATGAGTTTGTTTGAGCTTTGATGATAGAAAAGGGTAACTAGGTGGCAAAACGAGTTCAACATTGAGGCTTCAACTCGAGGAGCTCGTACGTTGAAGAAAAATCAGGTGCCCTCGTTTCCTTTTTCTAATTTTATATGTGCTTTTAATTCATGGAGTGAATGATTGTGTTAATGGTGGTGATCCATGTGAGCTTATATTGTTAAAATTGTCTTTGAAATTCATATGCCTTTGAAATTGATGAAGGAAGTGTACTTGAGTTATATTGTGGTATGAAGTTCTATGTGTACTTGTGGGATATTGCTTACCATGAAAAGTGCTCTGTTACTTGTTAAAAACCCAGGTGAGATTTTGAGCCTCGTTGATCATGTACATAATCACATGATATTTCTTTCTGGTGAGTATCGTTCTTGTGTGTGTATTCTAGAACTTGCCTCTTGTCTTACTTGAAACTACATGTGTGATAGATAATGGGAGATGATTTTAGGCCATCCTTGAAATTATGACACTTAGCCAAATAATTCCCTATACCATATGATTGTTTATCCGTAGTTAGCCCCGTTGAGCCTAAAAATCTCATTCTTTGGCAGCCTACGTGAAATAACCACTTTGAGCATCTGAATTTTTTTTAGCCTTGATTGTCTTATTAGTGGAGAATTAATGGCTTTTCAAAGTGTGTTGATAGAGCTTGATAACGAACAGCTTGGGAAGGAATGAAATTGGTATTGAATTAGTGATGGATTTTGATAATGCATTTAAGGAGAAGCATGGAGTAGTGCTTAAATCTAGTACTCCATTGAATCAAATACCCTAGGGTAGTGCTTAAATCTAGTACCCTATGGAGGATGCGTGAGGTAGTGCCCGAAACTGGTACCTCAAGAGAAAAAGCAGAAAAGAGAAGGAAAAAACGGATGAGCTTGAGAAAAGAAAAATAATTGTGCTTGAAGGTGAAGAAGGAATGAAAATCGTCTGCATTGAAAAGGAAGAGAGGATGAAAGTTGAAGTGATCAATCAGCTTTAGTTCTCCACTATTTGAGTCACATTGTCCATATATTTCCTACCTTAACCACAGAGCCAACATTACATCCAAAAGAAAAGTCCTTTTTGATCCCATTGTCGAATCATACTTTTAGTGGTGGAGAGTTTGAGACTTTTGGCAAGCTTATGGTTACGCATGCACTTGAATTGAATTTGAGCGTAAACACCTTATCCTATAAGTGTACATCTTTTACACTTGAGTGCTAGTGATATATACTTCCCGTGAGAACATGTCAATGGAGCATTTGAATTGGTGGTGATTGTCTTAACTTGTATGCTATAAATTGATTATTACACGTGATAAGAGTTGCATGACCTAAGTTGATGACAATTGTATTTTGAATGGGGTATTGATCATAGTCCTTGTTTCCCCGCTAATTTTCTTACTCTCTCTTTCTCTTTATTTTTATTTTGTTGCCTCGGGACGAGCAACGGGTAAGTTTGGGGGTTTGATGAGAGTGAAAATAAGTGTGTTTTAATATCCAATTTAACACCTTTTTGATTGATATTGTAGTCTTATATGAGCACAATGGTCTTATATTCATTATATGTGAGAAAAAGGTGCACTTGAGGTGTTTTGTTGTGTTTTAGGTGGAAAAAGGATGAAAAGAGTCAAGTTTGAGAAAAGGTGCAATTTGTGCAAGAATGCTGATAAACACACATCGAACTTGTGTAATTATTCTGTATTGATGTGGAGCTCTGAACGGGAAGTGTGATACATGGTTGGAAAGCCACTGAAGAGAGGGTCGTTTTGGCGTAAAGAACATCCCATTCGGAGTCCGAACGAGGGAGTTATGAGCAAAGTGGTGACGCCGCGCGAGCTGTGCTGAACAGAATTGCAGTGCTACTTTCCATGGCC
Organism: Pogostemon cablin; assembly: GCA_023678885.1. Lineage (NCBI taxonomy): Eukaryota > Viridiplantae > Streptophyta > Magnoliopsida > Lamiales > Lamiaceae > Pogostemon > Pogostemon cablin. Next base: position 14,633,057 of record CM042993.1, read on the forward strand.
TGTTACATATTCAATTCTTGGATTTTTTGTGATTTCTTCATATGGATAGAAATCCAAGGAAGAGAGGATTGCGTGAGCGTAAAAATCACTCAATTCGGAGGTCGGATGTGAAAGTTATACGCGAAACGGAGAGACTGCGCAAATCCAGTAGCAGGGTTCGACCTGTGGTTCGACCAAAGAGGGAGAGGTTCGACCTGTTTGACGAGGTCGAACCTACGTGCGGGAACTTACGTATTTTCGAGGCCAAAACGCGTGGGATCACTTGAAAAGCCCATTCCAAGCCCTAGAGACGTGATTACAAGTATAAAAGGAGGCTCATGCAGTCAAGAAAACGTCACCAATCACCGAGGAGAGGCCACAATCATACAACACCCCACAAGGGGGGATCACCCCCCATCCATCATCCACTTCCTTTCCTCCATCCATCCATCACTTTGAAGATTCGTTTGTGAAATCAAGAGGAGAACCAAGAGGAGGATTCAAGACGGAGAAGGGCATGAAGACGCCTACATCAAGGGTTTATTCGTTTCCTAATTTATCTTGTATTTTCTGGACATCCGGGTAAGATCTATCCAACACCCATGTGTGTTTCCTACAACACCATGGGCTAGAGCCTTTTTGGTAGATTTAGGAGTTTGAAGGTTTTATCTAGTTAATTGAACTTCCATGTATACACTCCGTACAACACTACTCGTGGTTTATTTTATATATGATTGTGCTTTCTTAATCCATATTCACGGTCGTTTTGTGCATCTTCAATTGGTATATAGAGTCTGAATATATATCTTGGTTGTAGATTGAGTGCGTTCACCGCTGAACAGGATTCCATGTTATGATTCTAAGTGAGGGGACTCCGAAACTTCATTAGAACTATCATATATGAATACTTATTATTTGAATTGAATTCGGGTTAATAAGTAGGATAAAGAGGATCATTTCATAGTACCTATAAAGGGAGATCATATCGGGTTAGAGTACCAATCCTAGGGGGAAATAATTGATACTGATAGTACCTAGAAAGGGGGGTGAAATTATATCTCTTGCTCCGAGGTTATTCACACGTGTTACACGCATGTTTACTTGTGTCTATAGAGTAGATATGCATGGTTTAGTGATACGGCCATATTCCACAAGGCAGAGTCGGACATTGACACATGGAAGGGAAGTTAATGAGTAAAACTGGATTATCCTAGAGCTACCTATTCTCCTACTTGATCCACCTACGTATTCTTCAAGTGATATTTTATATTATTTGTTATTTTAATTACTTGCTTAGTAGATTAATAATTCCATACCTCAAACTATATTGCCACACTTGTCTTAATTAATTTAGTAAATAATTAAATTGATAATACGCCGTCCCTTGGGTTCGATATTCACTTGGTCACCTTTCGAGACTACAATTGATATCCTTATACTTGAGGATTATTTTGTGTGTTGAGAAAACGCTCATCAAATGCCAAGGAAGAGAAGATCGCATGATTACAAGAATAACTCAAATTGAAGTTTGGACGAGAAAGTTATGCTCAAAATCGTGAAATCGCACAGCTGACAGTGAGAATTTCCAAAAATTTCCGAAATTTACCTATTTCTTAGAGCACACAATTAATCTCCTTATCACATAATCCTCCATGATTCACCCATTTCTTTTATTACCTTAATTAATTCTCTTCTCACACATATATATATTTTACATTATTATTCATGTGAGAGACAGCAACACAATCATCCTACACCCCACAAGAGGGGATCACCCCCAACCATCATCCACATTCTTTCCTCCATCCATCCATCACTTTGAAGATTCGTCTGTGGAATTAAGAGGAGAACCAAGAGGAGAATTCAAGACAGAGAATGACATGACAACTATTGCATCTAAGGTTTTTATCATTTCCTAATTTATCTTGTATTTTCCAGACTATGGGTAACATCTATCCAACCCCCATGATTGTTCTTCGTAACATCATGGGCTAGAGCCTTTTTGGTAGGTCTAGGGTTTTTGAAGGTTTTTATGAATTAATTGAACGTTCGTGTGTATACTCCGTTATTAACTGTTGTGTAGATTCTGAATACATATCTTGGTTTTTGATTGAGTGCATTCACTGCTGAGCAGGATTCCATGTTATGATTTTAAGTGAGGGGACTCCGAAACTTCATTAGAACTATCTTATATGAATACTTATTAATTGAATTGAATTCGGGTTAGTAAGTAGAATAAAGAGGATAATTTTATAGTACCTATAAAGGGAGATCATATTGGGTTAGAGTACCAATTGGCCAGGAAAATAATTGATACTGATAGTACCTAGAAAGGGGGTGAAATTATATTTCTTGCTCCAAGGTTATTCACACGTGTTACACGCATATTTACTTATGTCTATAGAATAGATTTACATGGTTTAGTGATGCATTCCACAAGGCAGAGTCAGACATTGATACACGAAAGGAAGATTAATGAGTGAAACTGGAATATCCTAGAGCTACATATTCTCCTACTTGATTCACTTTCGTATTTTCCTAATTTCTTATTTATTTTATTTGTTATTTAAATTAATTGTTTAGTAGTTGATAATTAAAATCCCAACTTTTATTGTCATTCGTCTTAATTAATTAGAAATAATTAAATTGATAATACATCGTCCTTTGGGTTCGATATTTAACTTGGTCGCTTGCTTAAGCTGCAACTGATATCCTTAATACTTGGTGATTAATTTTGTGTGCAAATAAAACGAGCATCACCTGCCATCGTGCAAAAATTTGAAGCTAAATTTTGGACATTCTTTTGAAGAATTTCTTTAGCACTTTTGTAGTCGACTCTTAAGAGGAATTTTTTATTGATTAAGTCGCTCTGGAATTTTAGTATGCATAAGAATATACTTAAAATTTCTTTTTTAAAAGTGGAATAATTTTTTCTGTATTTCATTCCAGTGAGCTGATGTTCAATAATGACTTCTTTTCCTTCTTTGATTTGTTTAAGGATACCATCATAACCTTCTCTGAAGCATCAGTCTCAACGATCTTCGGTAAAGTTGGATCAGCTAGATGGAGACATGGAATTTCTATAATTTGTGATTTAATCTCTTGTATCATTGAGGTATGTACATCTATCCATGGTACATGATTCTTTTTAAGTCTGTTATGGAGAGGTTTAAGCTTCGTTTTTATCTTTGGGTAGTAATCTAATACATAGTTAAGGCTACCTATGAATCTTTGGAGTTGGTTTTTATCAAGAATTTTGTCTAGGAATTTTTCAGCAAACATTAGTGATCTTTCTATCAGTGTAATGGTGCCCTGTGTAATGTAATGTCCTAAAAATCTTATTTTTGTTTGAAAAAGACTAATTTTAGATTCAGAAATTACCAGACCATTCTTTTTAGTAACTGAAAGAAAAATATTCTTAGGTATTTAAAATGTTCATATATATATATATATATATATATTATCAATGAATGATAGGGTGAGAAGTATTTCTTCCTCATTTGAACAGGTAAGTGTTATTCTATATTTTTAAAATTGATATATATATATATATATATATATATCCCGTGTATGACGCGGGATCATTTAATTATTTTTCTTATTTTTTATAATTAAATAATCTGTATTATATAACGTAACATTATTAATTAAGGAGTTTTTTTTCTTATATCCAGACAATTTCTTTCATTAATGTAAAGAATTTACAACAAATTATAACATTTGACTTTTAATTATTTGAAAGAATCTTGACTTGTATCATTTTTTGAATGTTATCGTATAACATAATACAATTGAAAACTATTTATTACTCATCCTATCTCTCTAAAAAATGTGCAACAACATAGGGGTAATTTTGTTTTTTTATTGTATATTTATATAGTTGTTAGTATTTCATTCTTTTCATTGTATTTAAGTGCATCAAAGTATGTAACTCTTAGTAATAAATTCTTAATTCTATAAATGATTTGATTCGATTTGAAACTAATTAATTTATTTATATCGAATGATTTATTCATTAATTGAAATTAATGATACTAAAGTAAATATGTTATAATAAGTATATAGGAAAAAATAAATAAATAGTAAGACTACATGTGAACAACACATTAGCAAAAAAGGACTTTGTTATACTATATATATATATATATATTAAATATAGTTAATATTATAAAAAATATTTAAATGGAGTATTACTTTTTACTCATGATTATGGTATATTTAGTATTTTTTAATTAACTATAAAATAATAGGTATGTCTTGTGTGAGACCATCTCATGTGAGACCATTTTACACGTTTTAAAATAGGTATCACTTTCACTATAAAACGTTATAACGTTCGCTATAAAATGTTATCACTTTTTATTTATACTATAAATTGTTCATGAAATAACATTATCACATTTTATTAATTTAATATCACTTTTCACTATAAAAGTTATAATTTTCTAACCATTTTACGTAAACCCTTACGTGGGACGGTCTACCCAAATCTTTATCTATAATAATAATTCTATTTTCATTAATTATTATTTTTAAGAAACTAATGTAAAAAATAATATATATATATATATATATATATATATATATATATATATATATATATATATATATATATATATATATATATATATATATATATATATATATATATATTATAAATAAAATTAATTTATATGTAATATTATTTTAAATTTTCATTAATTTGTAATGAATTTATTAATTTTATTTTTTATTTAATTTTATTAATTTCAAATTATATAAACAACTATAGAAAAAAATTATAGTTCATATGTCATAATTGAATAATTAAGATATATGTAAATAAATAAATATTAATATAATAAATTTAAAAAATTAAAAAATATTTACAAAGTCAATTTTAATGTTATTTTATATGAAATAATTTCACTTGAAAAATACTTGAATCAATACTTAGAGATATATCTTAAAGAATACTTGAATCGATTGTTAAGAGGTAATACTTGAATCGATTTTTTCTCTTGAAGAATCAATTTATCTATTCAAAAATACTTTAATCGATTTTCTTCCTCTTTAAGAATCGATTCTTAAGAGATAAATCGATTTAAGTCGATTAATAATACTTGAATCAGTTCTCTTCCTCTTGAAGAATACTTGATCGATTTTTTAGAGGTAGATCGAATCAAGTAGAAATTCGCTCTATCGAAATAAATTTTTATACTTTCATAAGTCAATTCTCTAAAGGAACTTGAAGAAAGCTCTTATTTCTCTTGGATAATCGAATTTGTATTTAGAATGAATAACTAAAAAGTCTTATTTATAGGTGGGGTGAGAGAGAATATTATACGGCATATTCTTATTTATATATATATGATTTAATTTGATATTAATTAATTTATTTATTGTATTAAAAGATTTAGTAATTAATTAATAATACCCAAATAAATAAATAAAATATTGAAAATCTAATCATTATTAAAAATAAAAAACACATTATTTAAAAAAGAAAATATTAAATAAGGAAGTTAATTAAAAGTAAATAAGGAAAATATTAAAAATATATTAAAAATCCAAAAAATTAAGAAAATTACACGTCACATTGGAGAGCCCTGGAGACGACACGCCATCGAGAAAAGTTTTTGCTATGTTATACTTAATATTATATAAATATATATATATATATATATATATATATATATATTATGAAACTCGCGTACAACGCGGGATCATTTAATTACTATTTTTATTTTTTAAAATTAAATAATCCGTGTTATATATAATGTAACAACATTAATTAAGGGGATTTTTTTCTTATAGCTAGAGAATTTCTTTCATCAATGTAAAGAATTTGCAACAAATTATAATATTTAACTTTTGATAATGTAACGTATAACTAAATCATGTAAAAAGTTAAGATATATGTATATATATTCTAATTATTTGAAAGAATCTTGACTTGTATTTTTTTGATTGTTACTTTATAACATAATTTAATTAAAAACTATTTATTACTCCCTCTGTCTCTCTAAAAAAAGGTGCAACTACATAGGGGCAATTTTGTCTCTTTGTTGTATTTTTATATAGGTGTTAGTATTTTATTTTTCATTGTATTTAAGTGTAATTATGATCAAAGTATGTAACTCCTAGTAATAAATCCTTAATTTTAATATTTGTCTAAAATAAATACTCCCTCCTTCCCACGTATTTGTTCATGTATACACGGGCACGAAAATTAAGAAGTGTTATTTTTTTAATATAGAATGTAAGAAAAAGTAGGGGTAAATTGATAATTTAAAGAGAAAAAGTAAATAAAGTTGTTGGGAATGATGAATAAAGTGTAAAAAATTAATAAAGTTGTTGAGATTGATGAATAAAATGTAAAAAGTAGATGAGATGTATAATGTATTTTTACTATTAATGGAATGTGAATAATACATGGAACACCCAAAATGATAAGTGCGAATAAATACTTGGGACGGAAGGAGTATCAATTATAAATAAAAAAAAAAATCAATTTATTCTATTTTTTTCTATACATAATTTGATTTGATACTAATTAATTTATTTATATAGAATGATTTATTTATTAACTGTATTGATTATTTATAAAAAATAATGTCAAACATTTTATAATTAACTAAAATAAAATTATTAAAATATTTTAAATATTAGCTATATATATATATATATATATAAATATACGTAATGTTATAAATAATATTTTAATGAAGTATTACTTTTTATTCATGATTATGGTTTAGTATTTCTTAATTAACTATATAATAATAATTCTATTTTCATTAATTATTATTTTTAAAAGACTAATGTAAAAAATATATAAAATATATATAAAATTAATTTATATATAATGTTCTTTTAAATAAATTTGTAATGAATTTATTATTTCAAATTATATAAACAACTAAAGAAAAAAATTATAATTCATATGTCATAATTGAGTAATTAAGATGGGGCATGTAAATAAGTAAATATTAATATACTAAATTTAAAAAAATAACAAATATTTACAAACTCAGTTTTAATGTTATTTTATATGAAATAATGATTTAACTTAAATAGCTATACATGAAGAATCGATTTAAGAGTACTTGAATATTTACTAGACGTAAATCGATTTAAGAGTAAATTTTGAAAATATTTACATACTCAATTTTAATTTTAATTGATCATTTAAAAAAATGATTCTATACATGAATTAATTTTTCAACCTCTTATCTCTAGAGGTAAATTGATTTAAGAGTACTTGAATCGTCAATTCTCTTTCACGTAAAGAATACTTGAATTAAAACTTTAGAGGTAGATTTTAAAGAATACTTGAATCGATTCTTGAGAGGTATACTTGAATCAATTTTTTTCCTTTTGAAGAATCGATTCTTAAGATGTAAGTCGATTCAAGAATACTTGAATCGATCCTCATACTCTTGAAAAATTAGTTTTTAAGATGCAAATCTATTCAAGTATCTCTTGAAATATCAATTTTTCAGATGTAAATCTATTCAAGAATACTTGAATCTATTATCTTCCTCTTGAAAGAATTGATTTTTAAAAGGAAAAACAATTCTAGAATACTTGAATCATTTCACTTCCTCTTGAAGAATACTTGAATCAATTTTTTAAAGGTAGATCGAATCTCTACTTGATTCACTCTATCGAAATAAATTTTTATACTTTCATAAATCAATTATCTAGAGGAGATTTCAATCGATTCTTAAGATGTAAATCGATTCGAGAATACTTAAATCGATCCTCTTACTCTTGAAAAATTAATTTTAAGATGTAAATATATTCAAGTATTGCTTGAAAAATCGATTTTTTAGATGTGAATCAATTCAAGAATACTTGAATTGAGTTTTTAGATGTAAATCTATTCAAGAATACTTGAATCAATTCTCTCCTCTCGAAGAATCGATTGAAGAATTGATACTTAAGAGGTAAAACAAAAGGAATATTTAAGACTTAAATTTGTTTAGTTCTTTTTGCCACCTTTGGCTTCTTTTTTAAGAATATTTTCTTTTCTACTTAAATGGGTGAAGCAAAGAATATATTTTCTACTTAACTTAGGTTGAAGAAATGAACATTTATCACAGGGTGTTTTTTTTGGATTTAAATTAATATAACCAGCATTATCTTTACGTCTGTAATTTCCATACACAATTACATTTACGTACATGGAGGATGCTATAATTTCCATAATGGCAGAGTGTATATTACGTTTGCTAGAAGAGCAGGCTCTGTACCATATAAACTTGGTGAAAGGCGCTGAGAACCAAATACGAAATCTATCGAAAGAGCTGATAATAATAAAAAAAGAAAAGATTACGTGTTGCCCAAATTTAATTTTTAATCATCAAAAGTACCCATTTTGACAAAAAGTAATCAAATATACCCATTTTTTCTAAATTTACTAAAATACTCATATACATGCAGTCTTGTTTGTAATGATGATATTACTATCATTCACATTGATAAAATGAATCAACCTAAAACACAATAAAACAACTCAAGTGCACCTTTTTCTCACATATATTGAATATAAGACACTTGTGCTAATATATGACATCAATTCCCATCAACAAGGTGTTAAATTGGATACACAAATACGCTTATTTTCACTCTCATCAATCCTCCAAACTTACCCTTGCTCGTCCCGAGGCAATAAAATAAAAATAAAGAGAGAGAGAGTAAGAAAATTAGCGAGGAAACAAGGACTATGACCAATACCCCGTTCAAAATACAATTGTCCTCAACTTAGGTCATGCAACTCTCAATACATGTAATAATCAATTCATAGCATACAAGATAAGACAATCACCACCAATTCAAATGCTCCATTGACATGTTCTCACAGGAAGCATATATCACTCGCACTCAAGTGTAAAAGGTGTACACTTATGGGTTAAGGTGTTTACGCTCAAATTTGATTCAAGTGAATGCGTAACCATAAGCTTGCCAAAAATCTCAAACTCTCCACCACTAGAAGTATGATTTGACAATTGGATCAAAAAGGACTTTTCTTTTGGATGTAATATTGGCTCTTTGGTTAAGGTAGGAAATATATGGACAATGTGACTCAAATAGTAGAGAACTAAAACCGGATATCTTTTGTACTGCAGATTTTTACACTTCAAGGCTATCCAGCTTCATGCTCTTTTAATTTTCTTTTCTCTCCTTTCCTTCAAGCTCAACATACTTTTTCTTTCCTTTCTTTTTTCTCGAGATACCAGTTTTGGGCACTACCTCTAACATCTCGGGGTACCAGTTTCGGGCACTACCCCTAAGCAACTTATTTTTCAGCTCATATTTTTTAGCTCATAATCACTATACAGCTCCAAATATTTTATTCCTTCCAAACTCCATGAAAATCAATTCACATACTTTGACAACATTTAATTCTCCACTAAATATAGGATTTTATGGCTCAAATAGGATATCAAAGTAGCTATCTTCGTAGGTTGCCAAAGAAATAAGGCTTTTAGGCTCAAAAGGGCTAACTACGGATATAAAATTATTTGGTAGAAAATTATTTGGCAAAGTGACTCATAAATTCAAGGATGACCTAAAATCATCTCCAACTATCTAACATAACATGTGGTCTCAAGTAAGATAAGAGGCAAGTTCTAGAATATACACACAAGAACGATGCTCACCAGAAAGAAATATCATGTGATTATGTAACATAATCAACGAGGCTCAAAATCTCACATGGGTTTTTAACAAGTAACAGAGCATTTTTCATGATAAGAAATATCCCACAAGTACACATAGAACTTCATATCACAATATAACTCAAGTACACTTCCTTCATCAATTTCAAGAGCATATAAATTTTAGGCACGATTTAAACATATAAGCTCCCATGGATCACCAAAAATATAAGCTCAATCACACATAAAATTAGAATAAGGTAATGAGGGCACCTGATTTCTCCTTCGAAACGCACGAGTTCCTCGAGTCAAAGCCTTAATGTAGAACTCGTCTTGCCACCTAGTTACCTTTTTCTATCATCAAAGCTCAAACACTCATCATCACAGAATTCATCAATAATAAAATAGGAGAACTATGAGAAAAACTCAATTGACTATCTAATTGACTTCACACACTAGGGACGCCACTGAACATTAGGCAAATTGCAAAAAAATCAACACATCAAAACCGATTAAAGTTTCAACATACCGCAAAAAATCAACTCCCCTAGTAAACATTATAAAGAAAAGATTATACTCTTGGTGTTTCAATGAGGTAAGAACATCACACCCCCCAAACTTAGTAAAAACTTAAGTTGAAACTAAGTTTAAAGAGATGTAATTGCCGATTAGTAAGCACCTTAAATATAAAAATTTCTTACTCACACGAAAGAAATAAAGTAATAAAACGGAAGGGCAAGCCCCCCAACAGGCTCTCATGTTTAACGTCGAAGAGTCACGACGGAATACCACTTTGGACTATTGGATCAGATGGCGGTCTTCTCGCATCCTCACCTTCAAATACTTTCTTTCCCTCTTCTTGTCTACACTCAGCACTTCTCCTTTCTTGGTAACAAGTATATGATCCTTGAAATTTTCTTCCTCCCATGGCTGTCTAGACACCTCCTTGTCAATCTTCCACTCAAATTCAGAGTCATCTGTCCTATTAAAATCAAGATTAAACAAGTTAGAAATCACATCTATGCTCTGGCATGATTGAGTCTCCATGGGCATCTTCATTGTTTGATCAAGAGAGAAAACCACATCTTCATTATCCATCTGCAGTCTAACTTCTCGTCTCTCAACCTTCCTGCTCTTTCCCATTTCTTCTCCACTATTAGCTCAGTATTATGCTCTTGGGATGGTACTGGAGTAGCATTAACATCAAATAAAGCATCAGATGTGAAAAATGGTGATGGACGAGATGGTTCGACCACAGTTCAACCAAGAGTGCTGTCGAACCAGGTGTGTAGTGGTCGAACTAGGCTTCAGAAATCGCATTCTCCACCGGACAGGTCGGTTCAACCACGGTTCGACCAATAGGGCTGGTCAAACCATGGTGATCGTGGTCGAACCGTGCTTCAGACAAAACAGAGCGCTCCTCACAGGGTGGTTCGACCATGGTTCAACCAACAGGGCTGGTCAAACCATGCTTGACGTGGTCAAATAGCACTTCAGATAAAACAGGGGGTTGCAAACAGGCTATTTCAACCTCGGTTCGACCAACTGCGTTGGTCGAACCATGCTGAACGTGGTCAAACTAGACGTCTGGATGCTCTGAAGGTTGCCCAGGTGCTTGGTTCGACCTCCAGGATGTGGTTCGACCTGTTGGCTTAGCTGAACCCTAGTCAAATCGAGGTCCTGGAGCTTCAAAATTTGTTTCCGGCATCATCGGTCCCTCATACTGTGTTCTAGACCTTAACGTGATGGCTTCGCACTCTTTTAGGTTCACTATGCCTTGAGATGGGAACATTCCTTTCTCCAACGTTTGTATCAATTGATTCACGTTCCCAATCATCTGCCCCATCATCAAAGTAAGGTCCTTCAACTGCTTAGATAAATCTGCATGTTTAGCATTACTAGTAACCTCAAGATGATCAACACTTGCATCATTCATAGCTATGTATCGATTGAAGGTATCTTCAACACTTTTCACTTCGTGCTGCTTCATACTAGGCCCCCTTAGTAACTCTGTAATCTGCTTCTGCTGGGACTCTAGTAGCTTGTTGATTTTAGCTAGATTAGAGACGATCTCATCATTCCTATTCAGCTTCACTTGATGTTCAAACTGCGCCACCTTGCCAAGTACATATAATCCTCTATCTCTCTCCATAGGCCAGTCACATGAATTCATAGAGATGTCTTCGAACAACTTTTCTGCTTCTATTGTTGTTTTAGATAACAGCGCTCCTCCTTATGATGCATCAATAAGAATACGCGACTCACAATCCAATCAAATTAAAGAATTTATCGAACCACAGGGATGTAGGTACTAGTGCTTAAGCGATCTCACGTTTCTTGTAATTTTATAGAGACGAATCATCAATAGAGTGGTTGATCAAACAAGTAAATAGAGGTAATCAAAGCAAGCAAACAAGCAATGATCAACAAACAAGATGGATGGATGAAAAATGGTTTCCAAATTGATTAAAAGTGAGACTAACAACAATCAAGAAGTGGTAATTCTAGTAATTATGTATCAAATTCATATGTATCATAGATATAGGATTAAGGGCCAAACTAAGTTCACCTAAACTCCATCTCGAGATGGATAGAATATGAATATCAAATAGCTCAATGGATTGGTTCTCACACAAACAATTTCAACTAGGTACTAAGCTTGAAATGAGAGTCCCTTCACACGATTACTCAACCTCTCGATCAAACCAATCACATGTTCTATCAAAGGGTTCAAAATTATAAAGGACATCTCTATCTCTTTGCAACTTATAATTAACATGAAGTGTATGATGACTTGATTCAATGAACTATCCTAAACATTTAGTTGATTTCTCAATCTAATCACATGTTCATGACAATTAACCACACAAATCAACAATACAAATCAAGCAATTAACAATCAATGATAGAAAATCATAAATCTAATCAACATATGAACTCAAATACACAAATCCTCAAAATTAACCAACAACTCTCATGTTGTTAATCCCACAAGGGAGATTAGCCTACCATATTCAAAAGGAAATTCACATAGACATTAAGATCCTTACAAAACAAGATGAACAATAAGGTTTCAAAACAAAGTGTAGATGAAGACTCCCTTGAATGCTTCCAATGGTGATCTTCTTCTCCCCTTTGCAATCCCCCTCTCTTCCTTGCTCCTTTTGCTCAATTTGGATGGTAGATTTAGTGGAAGGATGAAGGTAGATGATATGGATGAAGAATGGATAAAGATAATGGTGTGAATTGGAGGAAATAGTGTGTGATCTATGTGTTTTGGTGCAAACCCTTGGTGGAATCTCCAATCTTCTTTCAAATATTGAACTTGATGCTATTTATACCCTCTCCAAGTTGGGCCACGAATTTAACATCAAATAGGCTTTTTACACACACTTACACACATTTGCAGGTGAAAATCCAGATTTTGGCCCAAAAAACATGCAACTCAAGTTGGCCTTACCCAACTCGAGTTGCAACACGATTCGAGTTATGTTGTGTGTAACTCGAGTTAAAGTAGCTCGACTCGTGTTGGCTACTCATGCACCCGCCTGTTCGGTCGTATTGCAAGGCTCTAAAACTGAAAAACCTTCGGAAGGTAGCTCGACTCGAGCTAGCAACTTGAGTTGTAGTTTGCAAGCCGAGTTAGCTCACTGTATAATTTCTACACTAGCTCTGCTCCTAGCTCGACTCGAGTTGCAAGTCGAGTTGGACCTTGCAACTCGAGTAAGCTCTCTAGATAATTTTTGTACCCTAACTCGACCTTCTCTCAACTCGAATTGCAAGTCGAGTTGGACCTTGCAACTCGAGTTGGGTCTCGGCAGCCCGTTTCTTGCTCGTTTCAGCTCTAGTCTCCATTTTTGCTTCATTTTTACCTGTTTTACATACGTTTAAGCTCATTCATACACATTTTCATGAGGACACATAACATAACCAAATAATACATAAAATACGGATAAAATACTATTTTATGGGGCATAAAAAAATACTAAAATTTAGGTGAAAATATCACTCATCACACCACCAAACTTAAAGTGTTGTGCGTCCCCGCACAATGAAAATGATAAACCAAGGGGTGAGATTTTCACCTAGGAAAAGACTAAATGAACATAAGTAATTACACATCAATAGCAATAAGAATCACAATTTATGATAAGTCATCCTACAACATTAAACTCATGACATGAGGAATTAACAAGTTCAATCACAAGAGAACAAAGTATAATATAGTCTCTTTTTAGTCCAAGCCTAACATAGGTTTTCAATTTCACTCAACACTCTTTCAAGTAAGGTAACAACACTCATCAATCGATTGGCTCGACTCGCTATAAGCTTGCTCGTAGACTACATTCACAAACCACCAAAGTTTCCATTAGTGATCAAAAAGGTCTTTAATTAAGGGTGTAATGATAGGCTCTTTGGTAGGGTAGGAAGAATATGGATACAAGTGACTAATCAAGTGTAAGTAATCGAAGAGGTAGCTACTTTCTTCCATTCCTTAACAATTTCTTTCTTCCTTTCTTTTCTTAATTGATCACAAGCACTATCAATCAACTTTCCTTGAATTGAGCTTCTTTTCAATGCATGCTTCCTTCTTCGAACTTTTAAATACTTGAGCATTTTGTTGTTGCTTTGCTCATTTTCTTGTTTTGAGGTTACATGTCCATTCTTGTTCGTGCTCTTTTCATCCTTTTTCTTGCTTGTTACCATTTTCTTTCTTTTCTTGCACAATTCTCATCAAACCTTTCTAAACCACATCTTCTCAATCACTTACACAAAAGGGTAATTATATAAGGCTCAAATGGGTAATCAAGGCTTGTAATGTGCTAAATTCACAATAAATAGGCTTTAAGGCTCAAAGTGGTTGATTAGGGATGATGTTCAAGGTAGGGAAATATATGGCAATGACTATAAATAACAAGGATAGCCTTAGATCATTTCACTAATCTCCACTAATCGGGCTCGTTCCTATAGTCCTTGAGCAAGTTCTAGTTTATCAAACACAACTGATTCACTCATAAAGAAATGCCATGTATGCACGGTTGAGGCTCAAATTCTCACAAGCTTATGCTAGAACCTTAAGGAACTTATTACACCACATTCATCTCAAAATTGAACAAGTTAAATAACACATGTCACAATTCGAAAGTGTAGAGATTCTTAATCATAACTTGTCATCACTTATTACCACAACATGTCATCATTCATGTTTAAAAATGACTCACAACATCTCAAAACAAACCACTAAATCAACCATAAACAAGAATAAGAAAACACACAAAACATAAAATAAGGACTCAACAAACAAGAAACAAAACAAAAGCACAAAACATGCAAAAATAAACATCACCATCATAAGAAAATGAAGTACACATTCATATCATCCATAATCAATTAAGCTCACAAACATCCCAATCTTGATTAAAAAGAAAATCCTAAATTAAGAAAGTAAACCTCCCAAAACATAACACATAAAGTGGCATGCTAATCACATCAATCAAAATCAAATCAAATTATTCTAAACACATAGAAGTGGTAGGGTGTATAATAAACTCCCTCGATAGGCATTTGGTAGTAGACATTGTTAGCTCTAAGCTCCATTCATGCTTCCAATACACTTCATACATGCTCAATAAAATCATTAGCTCAACAATTTCATTAAAAATATGAATTATCATGCACTTCAATCACCACCAATCGTACCAAAATCAAACCAAAATTCATGAGAAAATTTTTAAAATTGGGTCAATTTTACAAGAATCACACTCAAGTGGTGAGTCACACCACATACTCTCGCCCCAAACTTAAATCGAAACAAGTTGAGACTTAAGTTTGCAAAAAGTGGTGGAGTACCCTTGTAGTTTCTATTGATGATCTTCTTGTGGAGAAGTAAATGCATCCAATGAATTGAGCAATATCCACCATGCACTAGCCCCCCAAACTTAACTCGAAACAAGAGTCGAGAATTAAGTTTGCAACAAGTGGTGAGCATGTCTACTCTAATCCATGAAGCACTTCTCTTTACTTCAATAAGTCTTCTTCTCATGAGCACAATCCACCTTCAAGACCAAAAAAAAAACATGCATCAAAAGAAAAAAAAAATGGGTTGCCTCCAATTTACTTCTAAGTTTAACGTCTTCAAGCCGGAAGAAATTTCACGATCATTGGACCAAATGTTGGTCCACCATACTATCTCCTCGCATTCTCACTTTAAACATTTGCTTCGCCTTCTTCTTATCCGCTAGCTCCACTTTACCATTCTTGCTTACAAGCATCAAATCATCATCAAGAAGAGATTTTAGTGGACTTTCTCTTTCTCGTTTGTCTATTTGCCAATCAATATCCGGAGCTTTCTTCCTATCAACATCAAAAGAAGACACGTTAGAATTTAACATTTTCATATAATCATGAAGAAATGAATTTAAGTTGTCAAAGAGAAGAGAAAATGTTCCGTGAAATCATTCGGAGGCACATTCGGAGGCTTCGAGTGCGATTTGATTTTTTCCTTGTTGCACAAGATTGTGACACTCTTTCCTTTTGAGCTTAAGGATAACTCTTCTTTTCCAACATCAATTTTAGCTCTTCCCGTAGCTAGAAAATGCCTTCCCAAAATTAGTGGAATTCGAGGGTCCACCTTTACTTCCAACACCATGAAATCAACTGGGAAAGCTAGCCCTTTCACTTTCACCTCAACGTCTTCAACAATCCCTAATGGCTTCACAACCTCACTATTTATAACTTCAAGATGGATAGTCGTAAGCTTTAGCTCTCCAATTTCAAGGCTCTTGAAGGTAGCGTGAGACATCACGTTGACGCTCGCCCCCAAGTCACATAATGCATCAAGAGTACCTTTCCCTTCAAAATGACAAGGAATGATGAATTTCTCCGGAACACCAACCTTTGTAGGCCTCTCCTTATGCGTCGACTCACTCGCTTTGGGTAGCTCTTCTTTCCTTTTCTCCTCATACTTTTTCTTAAGATTTTTTACATGTTCCTCAAACTCCTTTTTCTTCTCCTCCTTTACAAAAATTTGTGGATAGCGAATAGGGAATGGAGTGATCGGAATACCCCAATAATCTGTTTGTACTGCTCTTCTTTGGCCTTCTCCTCCACTTTCTTTTCCTCTTGCACTCTTTTCCATTTAGGTATCCATTTAGGCCCCTTCTCTTCTTTCTTACTTAGCTTTTTATTTTCTTCACCAACCTTACTTTCCACCAATCCTTTTTCAACCTTTCTTTCCTCTTCCATATCAACAAACAAACATTGAGCTTTTGGATTAACCTCGGGTGTGCCAGAAACTTTTCTTTTTGTTGAGTACTCAAAGCACTTGCAATTTGTCCAACAGTATACTCCAAAGCTTTAAACCTCTTTTCATTTACTTCTTTGGCTTTTTTCAATGCTTCATCTCAAGTTTGGTTCGATGCTTCTCGAGCTTTGTTTGATGCCAATAATTGTTCAAGTAGCTCATCGATCGATGCTCGTCCCTCGTTGTTTGGTGCCTTACCCCCGGTTGATACCCCGGAGGATAAGCAACCGCATTGCTCGGATTAGAGTAGGAGAAGTTACCTTACCTTTGTTGTTGTGGGTAAGAGCTTCCACTAGCTTGACTATTAAAGCCCCCTTGCCTTAGTGGATAGTTTCTTTGTTATGGTTGAAATTCCCTTGGTAATTTTTAGATAATTTCCTTGGTAATTTCTTCCTTGCATGTATTGCACATCTTCCACTCGTGGCATTGACATAGCCTATTGTTCCCCACTCACAACATTCGGAGGTAGCACCCCTTGATCTACTTGCCCTTCAACGATATTGACTCCTTGGCTCACACTTTGATTTAAACTCATTTGCCTCAACACTTCCGCCGCTATCACCTCAACATTTGGCGTTTGTGGCTCAACATTCACACTATTGACATCAAACTGTTGCCCTTGATCAAAATTTTCAAAACCATAGCATCCACTTACTCACTCCGATTGCCATTGGTACACATTTATAGCTATCTCATCAAATATCCTTATGGCCCTTTCCGGAGTCACTCCAAGTACGGATCCTCCCGTCGAAGCATCAACAAGCACTCTTTGACCATTCACCAAACCTTGATAAAAAACCCCACTTGTTGATTTTCCAAAAAACCATGTTGTGGACACTTGCGAAGCATATCCTAAAACCTTCCCCACACTTCATAGAAAATTTCATGAGGCATTTTCTTGAATTGAGTGATCAAGCTCTTCATTTGAAGTGTCTTAGAAGGCGAAAAATACTTGTCTAAGAATATTTGTGCAAGTTCATCCCATGTGTTGCACGTACAGGGAGTAATGGTAGATAGCCATGTCCGAGCACGATCCCTCAATGAAAATGGAAACAACCTCATCTCGATACAATCTTCGCTCACCCCATTCATCTTCACAGTGTTAGCAATCTCAATGAATTGAGCTAGATGAGCATTAGGATCTTCATTCGGGGTTCCACTAAATTATTTCTCTCTCGCCATAGAAATCAAGCCCGCTTTAAATTCAAAGTTGTTGGCATTGATTGGTGGTCCCATCATTTGTGGCATTGCCCTTGGCATAAAGAAATTCCGGATCACCCTTGGATCTACTTGAGGCCCTCGATTCACCGGAGGTGGTGGTGGTGGTGCATAAGCTTGTTGTGGAGGTGCATAAGCACGTGGAAAACCTTGTTGAAGCATGGCTTGTTGCACCATTGGTTGAAGCAAAGCTTGATTGTAAAGCCCTCCAAAATTTTGATGAGCTTGTTGAGCAGGATTAGCATTGACTTGTGCATTGTCTTGCACATTTTGCACTTCGTCTCCATCATACTCAACGTCAATACGTTCATCTTGATTGTTCTCCATTAGATCACTCTTTTTGGTTTTGTTCTCCATTCTCCTTCTTCGAAAATTGTGTTCAATTTCTAAATCAATAGGTTCAACTTGTTTCCTTTTGACCTTGTTTGCATACACCTTCAAAATAAGAGAAGTTGGAACAAGATTTTCAAAAGAAAATACAAGTAAACAAATAAAATAAAAATATCTCTACTAAGATCACTCAAAACGATCCTTCTTCAAGTTACTAGCAACCATTGCCTCCCCGGCAAATAGGCGCCATTTGATTAGCCATAACTTGTAGACGGGTTGACTAATTCAAGAATTTATCAAACCACAGGGAGGTAGGTACTAGTGCTTAAGCGATCTCACGTTTCTTGTAATTTTATAGAGACGAATCATCAATAGAGTAGTTGATCAAACAAGTAAATAGAGGTAATCAAAGCAAGCAAGCAAGCAATGATCAACAAACAAGATGGATGAATGAAAAGTGGTTTCCAAATTGATTAAAAGTGAGACTAACAACAATTAAGAAGTGGTAATTCTAAGAATTATGTATCATGGATATAGGATTAAGGGCCAACATTAAGTTCACCTAAACTCCCTCTCGAGATCGATAGGATATGAATATCAAATAGCTTAATGGATTGGCTCTCACACAAACAATTCCAACTAGGTACTAAGCTTGAAATGAGAGTCCCTTCACACGATTACTCAACCTCTCGATCAAACCAATCACATGTTCTATCAAAGGATTCTAAATTATAAAGGACATCTCTATCTCTTTACAACTTATAATTAACATGAAGTGTATGATGACTTGATTCAATGAACTATCCTAAACATTTAATTGATTTCTCAATCTAATCATATGTTCATGACAATTAACCACACAAATCAACAATAAAATTCAAGCAATTAACAATCAATGATAGAAAATCATAGATCCAATCAACATATGAATTTAAATACACAAATCCCCAAAATCAACCAACAACTCTCATGTTGCTAATCCCACAAGGGAGATTAGCCTACCATATTCAAAAGGAAATCAACATAGATATTAAGATCCTTACAAAACATGATGAACAATAAGGTTTCAAAACAAAGTGTAGATGAAGACTCCCTTGAATGCTTCCAATGGTGATCTTCTTCTCCCTTTTGCAATCCCCTCTCTTCCTTGCTCCTTTTGCTCAATTTGGATGGTAGATTTAGTGGAAGAATGAAGGTAGATGATATGGATGAAGAATGGATGAAGATGATGGTGTGAATTGGAGGAAATGGTGTGTGATCTATGTGTTTTGGTGCAAACTCTTGGTGGAATCTCCAATATCCTTTCAAATGTTGAACTTAGGCTATTTATACCCTCTCCAAGTTGGGCCACGAATTTAACATCAAATGGGCTTTTTACACACACTTACACACATTTGCAGGTGAAAATCCAGATTTTGGCCCAAAAAACATGCAACTTGAGTTGGCCTTACCCAACTTGAGTTGCAACACGAGTCGAGTTACGTTGTGTATCACTCGAGTTAAAGTAGCTCGACTCGTGTTGGCTACTCGTGCACCCACCTGTTCGATCATGTTGCGAGGCTCTGAAACTGAAAATCCTTGGGAAAGCAGCTCAACTCGAGCTAGCAACTCAAGTTGCAGCTTGCAAGTCGAGTTAGGTCACTGCAGCCCTGCTCCTAGCTCGACTCAAGTTGCAAGTCGAGTTAGACCTTGCAACTCGAGTAAGCTCTTTGGATGATTTTTGTACCCTAACTCGACCTTCTCTCAACTCGAATTGCAAGTCGAGTTGGACCTTGCAACTCGAGTTAGGTCTCGGCAGCCTGTTTCTTGCTCGTTTTAGCTCCAGTCTCTATTTTTGCTCCGTTTTCACCTGTTTTACATACGTTTAAGCTCATTCGCACACATTTTCATGAGAACTCATAACATAACCAAATAATACATAAAATACAGATAAAATACTATTTTATGGGACATAAAAAATACTAAAATTTAGGTGAAAATATCACTCATCATACCACCAAACTTAAAGTGTTGTGCGTCCCCGCACAACGAAAATGATAAACCAAGGGGTGAGATTTTCACCTAGAAAAATACTAAACGAACATAAGTAATAACACATCAATAGCAATAAGAATCACAATTTATGCTAAGTCATCCTACAACATTAAACTCATGACATGAGAAATTAACAAGTTCAATCACAAGAGAACAAAGTGTAATATAGTCCCTTTTTAGTCCAAGCCTCACATATGTTATCAATTTCACTCAACACTCTTTCAAGTAAGGTAACAACACTCATCAATCGATTGGCTCGACTCGCTATAAGCTTGCTCGTGTACTACATTCACAAACCACCAAAGTTTCCATTAGTGATCAAAAAGGTCTTTAATTAAGGGTGTAATGATAGGCTCTTTGGTAGGGTAGGAAGAATATGGATACAAGTGACTAATCAAGTGTAAGTAATCGAATAGGTAGCTAATCGAAGAGGTAGCTAATTTATTCCATTCCTTAACAACTTCTTTCTTCCTTTCTTTTCTTAATTGATCACAAGCACTATCAATCAAATTTCTTTGAATTGAGCTTCTTTTCAATGCATACTTCCTTCTACGAACTTTTAAATACTTGAGCATTTTGTTGTTGCTTTGTTCATTTTCTTGTTTTGAGGTTACATGTCCATTCTTGTTCATGCTCTTTTCATCCTTTTTCTTGTTTATTACATTTCCTTTCTTTTCTTGCACAATTCTCATCAAACCTTTTTAAACCACATCTCCTCAATCACTCACACTAAAGGGTAATTATATAAGGCTCAAATGGGTAATCAATGCTTGTAATGTGCTAAATTCACAATAAATAGGCTTTAAGGCTCAAAGTGATTGACTAGGGATGATATTAGTGAAATACCATTTTAGAGGGTTCAAGGTAGGGAAATACCATTTTACTCATGGATTTATTATTATTATTTTATTGTCGAATTAATTTAAAATAAAATTATTGAATAAAATTATTTTGATTAATAATGATAGGAATCTATAACTTTTACTATCAAAGATTCAGAATTGATTATTAAGAATTAATTTGAAATAATAAAATATAATTTAAATTAATAAAGGTAAACGATAACATTAATAATTAAGAATAGATTGATTATCAACTTAAAATAATTCTTACAATCAACACACTTATAACATTTAATTTAAATCAAGCCAAATAATAAGCAAGCTCGATTAAAGAAGAATGGGCTATTAAAAAAATATATATATATATAAAATTATGCATGATTCTTAATTCAATATATCATTGACACACATCATACATACTCAAATCTCCATGTCAAAAACAGATAAACATGGATGTCAAACCAGTCCAAATCCAAATTTTAGGGTGAGATTAAGATGTAAACCTCCCATTCGAATCTTCAATGAAGTCTTAGAAAAAAAAATAAAAATAAAATAGGGATTTACACAAATCGATTAACCAATGCGGAGAAATTTAAACTCAAATCAACTTCTTAGTCGAGAATTACTACTATAATAGATCTATCTTAAAACACAAATTTTAAAAAAAAAATAAATAATGAATAAGCTTTTGGAGATGAAACACATAATTTACTAAATTGAGTATAAAAATAAATAGAACTTATGGAGATGATTTATATCAAAATAATTTATTATTTAAAAAATTATTAAAAATATAATAAGTAAAAAAACATTCATAATAGTATATAATGGAATTATATCACTACATAAATATTTAAAAATAAAATTTTAAAAAAAATGGAAGATGGAAATAGTGACTTACAAAGAAAGTAATGGAGATAGAGTGAGATGAGAAATGAAATATCATATTCGTATCTCATATATAAATCTTGGGGTCAACGTAGGGTGTGCCCATTGCAGACGGTCTGATTGGGATTATATGATTAAAAAGGTGAAAAATAGGTTGAAGAAATGGGAACACTTGAAAATCTCAATTGGGGAAGACTTACTCTCATTAATTTGGTGCTTTCCTCAATTCCGACCTATGTGTTCTCTATTTATCGTGCTCCTAGAGTGGTGTTGAATGAGATTGCTAAATTGCAACGATCGTTTTTTTGGGGTGGTGGGAAAAACATTAACAATGTTTCTTGGGTTAAATGGCGAATTACGTGTTATTCTAAAGCTTGTGGGGGTCTTGGGATTAAAGATTTGGAATCTTTTAATGTAGCCTTATTAGGTAAATGGGCTTGGAGGTTTTATGTTGAGAGGGATAGACTTTGGGCTGTGTATTGTGGTCGAGATGGAGGGGAACAAGGGGGATTGGATCGGGTTATAACCCAAGGGAGAGGAGACACAAAACATCGGGGTGGTGGGGTGAAATTTTCAAAGCTATTGGTGATGATCAAACAGGTTGGTTTGTGTTAGGGAATGGAAGAAAAACTCTCTTTTGGGATGATTCATGGGTTGGAATTCAAATCCAAATTTAATAGACTTTTTCGTCTTAGTTTAGACAAAGACTCTAGTGTTTGGGAGATGGAGAGTGGTTTGATGGAGTGTGGCAATGGAAGTGGAGATGGAGACGAGAACTATGTGAGAGGGAGTAACACATGCTTGATGAGCTTATTTCACTAATTAATTATTTTACCCCGAAGCAGGATATTGAAGACTATTGGCAATGGCGAATAGGGTTGGAAGTCAAATACACTACAAAAGGAGTATATGAGAAAATACGGAGGCAAAAGATTGGGATACAATGGGATAAAAAAGAGAATTTCACTCTTATTTGGAATAAAGTTGCTTTTCCTAAGATTCGAGTCCATGCATGGAGAGTTTTGTGGAATCGCATTCCTACAGTTATAAAGTAGAGAGATTATAGCACAGAATGCTAATGTCACTTGTACTTTCTGTTAGGAAGCCTCAGAAACGGTAAGTTATATATTTTTCGAATGTGAATTCTCTTATTGCTTTGGATGGAGTGCGCTAGTTGGGTCGGATTAAAGACTATCTTATCTTCGAATCCCTTCATTAATTTGCTTCACTTTAGCAGTCTTATTAGAGGCAGGAAAGGTAAGACATTCTTAGTATGTGTTTGGGAATGCTTAGTGTGGCTAATATCGAAGACAAGAAATGCAATTATTTTCAATAGTATTAATATGGAGAAAGTTGATTTGATGGAAGAACTTAAATCACGTATTTAGAGTTGGTTATTTGGAAAACATTCAGCAAGTTTACTAATATGCTATGAAGATTGGAGACGTTCACATACTTTCGTTCTCTAACAGCTTTTGAACAGATGACTTTGGGGCAGACTAAATTTCTAGAACTCTATTGGTTTGTATTTTGTTTTACTGTTGTACTAAATCTGTTGGGTAATTCTCTTACTCTTTTCATATTTGATTAATAATATTATTTTTCTAATAAAAAAATAATAAAATTAATATTAAATATAATTGGCAATTAATATTTTTAAATCGGCAATTTTTAAATAAATTAGGAAATAGGAATGAAGAAATTGTCATCATAAAATAATGAACATATAATATATATCAACTTAAATTAGGATGATAGAATGATAAAATAGAAGGAAATCAAATAATTCTGCCATGTCGTCATGAAGGAGAATGAAGAGTCCATCCACATGACAAAAAAAAAAAACTGCAAGATATCTTTAATATATTTTGATATTACAATTTTTTTAATAGACAAAATTTTTTGTGAGACGGGTTATTTGCGGGTGTGAAACTGGTTGATCCCATCATTAAAGTATGTTTATTGTATAAATAAAGTATGTTTAATGATTGTTAAAGAATATTTTCTAAAGTATGTTGGATTATGTATTAAAGTATGATTTTAGTGTGTTATAATATGATTTATTATTAACATACTTTAACTATGAATAAGCATAATTTACCTATATAATAAGCATACTTTAGTGATGGGTCGACTCGTCTCATATCCGTCTCACAAATAACCCGTCTCACAAGAGAGTCTCTTTTTAATATTCAATCGAGGTTAAAGTTATATTGAATATATCATTTAAATTTTTTTTATCACATAGTAATATATTAAAATGCACTTACCGCACAGCAATACTATTTAATATTGTGTATAAGATAGTAATTCTAAAATAATTTTATTTTAAAATCCTATAAAGGAAAAAAGGAATCGTCATAAATAACTGAACAGCGAACTTAAATGTTGCAAATTTAAATATTAAGAGACCCTTGAGACAGTGTCACGAAGTGTCCCTTTGTTAAATGTTTACATTGGGGAAGGTTGTGATATCAATAGAAAGTAGAAAATCTGTAGATAATTTTAATACTGACCAAATATATTCTATATTTGGAAGAGATTATTTCTCCCAAAAACTTCTGTGAGACGATAAGAAAACATTTTGATTAAAGAAAAAAATTGATACTCGTACTCGAATTAATAATAACAAGTGATAATGATATGATGAATTATTTCTTGACCAATATATCGTATAAATAAAAAGTTATTAAAATTTAAGAAAGAGCGGCGTTATTGCCACCGAACTTATGCCAAGAGCATCCGATTATTAAATAAACCGAGGAGGAAAAGGCAATTATAACCCCACTCCAACCAAAATTAATATATGCTCGAAATAATTTATTTTTAAACACCCAATTACAGAAATTTGTACGCAGAGGCAGGCTAGTTTCATTCCCATCATTCTCAATATAGCTTCATCTTTTGATTTTGAGGGAAGTCGTTACATATGCATATATTTGTTTTGATTATATATGATGTTGCTAGTATTTCTAATAATTTATAAGCTGCAGATTGTTAACAAAATTTTAAAAAATTAGGAAATTTTTTTTTCCCTGCATACTTAAATATGAATTTCATTATCCATAAATTGTATGAAATGAAGATTAAATGTGATTACAATAATGGAAAACGTGGGACCATTGTGGACCTATAAACCAAATCACACTCTTTTATGAGCTATTAACTATATTTGATTGGTATGATTGAATAGAATAATAGGATAATTGAACTTATGAATGGAATAGTAATGGGAATTGAATGATTAAAAATTATTTTTATCAGTATCGTTTAGGAATAACTAATTAATTTCAATCTCATTAATAGTATTTTTATAATGTTACATTTAAAATTTAGTTTATATAAAATATTAAATTAATTAAAATTTTAATGAAGATTTTATAAATTTTAATAATTATAGAAAAATATTAAATTAAAATAAAATAAAATATTAATATTTTTAAAATATAAATAAAATTTAAAATACAAATAAAAAAATTTATATATATTAAAAAATATTAAACTATGTATAAAAAATTATATTTATATTTATATTACATGTATATATTCAATATAATTAATAATATTAATTTTTTTATATAATTTACTAATTTTTATTTTGAATAAATATTAAAATAATTATATACATTAATATTTAAAATTTCTAAGAATTTGATTTAATTATATATTTTTTTACCAATTTTGAGTATATAAAAATATTTAATTTTTTTATTTAGATTTTAAATGCTTTAATATTTTATTTTTTATTAAATAATTTAATATAAATAATTTTAATAAATATTACATGTTAAATAGAAAAATAAAATAATAATATATTTATAATTATATAAATAAATGTCGTATAAATTAAAAGAATATTATTTATAATTATAATTATAATATTATATATATGTGTGTGTGTGTGAGAGAGAGAGAGAGGGGTGGTAGGGGAGAATTAGGGAATGGAATGGGCAATAGCATGAAAGTGAGAGAAATGTTCATTCCCACAAATAAAAGAATACACATTTCTTTGGAATCAGGAATGACGATTTCATTCCCACCTCATTCCATCATACCAATCATGCGGGCTAAGTGGGTTTGAAACATTAAAAAGATATTAATAAATTCAGATTTACCCAAGCAAAATCCAGCTTCCACATATCTTTCTTTCTCCTTCCTCTCCTCAATTGACTCATCCATTGATTGAAACTCTCCAATTTCCACATATCTTTCTTTCTCCTTCCTTTTCTCAATTGACTCATCCATTGATTGAAACTCGCAAACAACATTTCCACATATCTTTCTTTCTCCTTCCTTTTCTCAATTGACTCATCCATTGATTGAAACTCGCAAACAACAGATGGTCGCAGTACCTTGAGAAAGAAGAAGAATACAGAGGTACGAGAAGAATTGGGTGCGAGAAGAAAATTTTGTTAGGCATGATAAATTTGGGTGGATTTTGAAGTAAGGTTACAATGGTCTTTTTCTTCAATTCTTTTTGGGTGCCCTCAGCATAAATTCCGGTGGCAAGGGTGTTGCCCTTATCAAAAAATGTAAAACCAGAATACAGCACATGCAAGTGTTGGCCTTATTTATCAAAAAAAAAAAAAAAAAAAAAAAAAAAAAGATGCATCAGATTTAGAGGCAATCTCAACGAAATTGAGACTCTAAATTTCACACAAAATGATTTCCTTTAACATAATAATAAATAAATTAATAAAATTTCTGTAGCATCAAAACCTATGGAGCATAAGAATGAAAAGGAATTTACTGGGAAAGCGTATAAAACTAAAAATAGAGAACAATTCAAGCACCAACAGGCTGAGTAGCAATCTTCAGCCATTCCATCTCTGCAGTATTCAAATATGGAGCTAATATGTCGCAGCATCTAGAATGGTACATGTCCAACCATTCAATTTCTTCGGGCACGAGGATGCTTGTGTCTATCAACTTCTTCTGATACGGTGCCTGAAAACAATGCATAACTTCTCAGCATAGACTTTAGATGTGAACAAGAAAATGTACGGTGGATTACACCCTATTCACGTTGTACCACACCGAGTGATAGATACACCCTTGAATTCACTTATATAACGAGTGCAAATTAATTACAGATAATATACTCGCTGTATACTGTCTAAGGACCTGTTAAGGAAGATCCAGAGTAATATTCAACCAATTCAAGATTCCAGACAATATTTGAAAAATATTTTAAAGGCAACTTCTCAATATTTTCAAACAAAAGTGTCAACCATTTTAGTTATTTTATCGTTGCACTTCACTATCAATGCACTTGCATACATATTGATACAAGAATAAGAATATATAGGCATAAATATAAACAGTAAATAAACAGAGATGAATTCTTCTCCAATCTCGTATAGTTAGTGTTTGGGAACTGGATCAAAGACAAAGTTGCTAAAATATATAAACAAATTCTAAAGAAGATTTACCTATTGCAAGCTGGAAAGTGCATGCCATAATTATGATCATACGATAGAATAATTAAAGACTTGTAAGAAAGCATGCCAAAGAAAATTTGCATACAGCAGACATTGGTATGCTATTATTATGATACAGTAGTATCTGGAGTCAATAGTTAAACAGATAGCCATTTCATTTAAGGCATAATGCATCTCAAGGTCCTTGAACAATTAACTCTGATTTCAAAGGGTCCCTAAACATTTTAATACTTTAAAAAGCCCTTTAAGAATTAACATTTTATTTTCAAGGGTTCCTTGAAATAACAATTGTAAGAATTTATCGAGCTATCTTATCAGTTACGTTACATGTTAACTTTTTTTTATTACACTTTCAAATGTGTTTTTCATAAGTTATTTCAAAATTTTATCTTTTTTATTATTAACTTGAAAATTGCTTATAACAAATACATTTGATATTAATAAAATTAAAAAAATTCAAGTGAGTGTACATTTACATACATCTTTAAATTAATTTGAAAGTCTTAGTAAAATGGTGTCTCGAGGGACCTCTTGAAATAATAATTCGATACTTAAAAGGACTTAATAAAATAAAAGTAGTTAGGGACTTACTAAAATATATATGAATAGTTTAGAGTATTTTTTATGCACTATGCCTTTATTTTATTAAATTAAATTTATGCACAAGTTTAAGGCTTCATATAAACCAGTACCGAGGGTATTAAAAGTATAAAAATATAATTTGAATTAATGAAAGAAAGGAGGTAACAGCATAGAGTTGAAAATATTACCCAAGTTATATGCTCAAAAGATAAATAACCCCGGTCACCAAAATTGAACTTTGTATCAGCTTCTTTCACAATAAGCACATTCTCCAGTCTTATGCCAAAATTCCCATCCTCATAGTAACCGGGTTCTGGAAAATAAGGTTAATAAGTCAAAGCCTGAATTCGGAAAATGAAATTTGAGCATATATATAACCAATTAAAACATTAAAAACAAATAATGTCACACAGTAGTAACAGTACACAAAAAATAATAGCAGAAACTGAATTGTGGAGCAATTACCATCTGTCACAGTCATGGAAGGTTTTAATGGCACATTCCGAGCAGCTGGCCTGAAACTGATTTGATGTGGACCTACCAAAAGTAGAAATTTTGGGGGAATTAAACACTGTAACCAGATTCATTCTAGTATCCTATAAAATGGAAAACCCTCATCTCATCTTGTGATGTCTTAACATTAGTTCTTTTTCATGTGAAAATACATAATTAAGGAGGAAGTACATACAGACCGAGTATAAGACAAAGCCACAAGTCAGCCATTCGGGATATTAGAATTGCAGTCCTCATCAAATTACTGTAGTAACCAAAAGGGTTCAACTAACAGCCAGGGCAAAGAATACCAAGCAGAGTAAATACGAAAAATGACAACTTTGAACATATTTCTTCCTAATCCCCCAGCAAGTGTAAACACAAATACCAAGGAAGACTTTAACATATTCATGGTCTAAGAAAGTCTCAAACATTTAATTGTGTGAATATTCCATTCCTTGCAAACTATCCTTTTTTGTGCATCTGGCCAACACAGAACGTTGACTAGGTTTGCTTTCACATACTTCTTAAAGATGGTAGGAGATATTTTTCCCAGATTAGTTATCGTGAAAATTCTCTTTAGACTTAGGTTAAGTTTTTATTAAAAGATTGAAAATGGAAGATAGGAAATTTTTTGATTTAAAACAAAATAAGAGTGAATTTCAAAACCCACCCAAATCCCTATAGTTAAAGAGAAGTTGATGGATTCATATCAATCCAAACCACCACCAATAGTTTTGCTGTTATTGATTTCATGTTCATCTTCAATCTTATTATTCAAACACAACCTTGATTCTAAAATGAACATCTCAGCAAATCAAATGTAAATCACATTTACGTTTGAAACATCCAAGTGACAGAACCTGCAAGCATCTGCCTGCCAAATATTTCAGCAAATATACAAAAGCTAGTTACGGCTCATTAAAATATTTTTTCAGGATTGCATTACTTTCTATAAATAAATGACAACTTACAAAACACTAATTGCAACAAGGACTAATCTGTTGGCAGTTAATATGCAGTTATTACAAATAATAATTTACAACTACATAGAAAATGAGTCCTTAACCCATGTTAACAGGATAACAGACCACCATATGTTTATGAAGCATTAATCCTCTCATGCAACACATTCAAAAACAGTGCGGACAAAAGCTATTAGTTTATTACCACAAAATACTTGCAAAACAACTGGTAAAGAAAGTAGTTCAAATTGACTTGCTAATAGAAAACAAATGCAATAAACATAAGAAACATCAACTGATTATTGATTTGATGAAGACGTAAAATAAGACAATTGAAAAACTTGAACTAATTATTGATTTATACATTATCAGGCATGTACACAATTTGACAAGAGACAGAAGTGCAGACTTACCCTCATGAACATTCAAGTAACTCCCTATCCCATGGCCAGTACCATGCCTGTAATCAAGACCATCTTTCCACAATGGAATTCGAGCAAGAACATCGAGTACATGACCTGGAGGAATTAGCAATAAGTACAAAGATCCTTAACATTCTCAACAAGACAGAGAAGCTCTTGTTAAATTTGTATCACATGGGAGGTGATGGCAGCTTTTGGGGTAAAATCATTTTTTTTTCATAAGCACCCTTCTCTCAGCTTTTATATTCTAAAAGTGAAAACTGTTGCAAACATAGCCATAATCTTTCTCAAGCAAGAATATAAGCTCAAACATTGTGACCCTAAGCACACTTCAAAAAGTGTTTTTATAACAAGATTATATTGTTAAGGAAACAAATATTTACCAGTAGTTCCATTGGGAAATCGAGCATTGCCCAAACCAATGTGGCCCTTGAGAACCTACATTGCAGAAATTGAAAAAACTCAATAATGCATAAGAGTTATTTTTTCTATTCAAGTCAATAGTCTATACCTGTATCTCACACAATATAGTTCTATTTAAGCATAAGATCTAAACAAACATGCCAATCACACAAATGAATTTATAACATCAACTAGAGATATTGACAAAACTGCAGCAGAAACAGACAATAAAGTTGCAACTTTACTCCAGGTGATAAAAGACTCCTCTAGGAGCCAACTATGTTTCAAACATCACTAAGAAGATCTAGGTTTTTGCATGACAAAATTATAATATAGAATAGTTTGGCTAAAGTGACCACTGTTTGACTTGTCCAATATAAACCAAAACAAGACTCATTTTTATTTATCTTCTTTTTCCAGAATAAGTTGATTCATTTCTAAATTCCTACCCATACAAACAAGGAAAGCATTAAAAGAGACATATTTATTTTAGTGCCAATTAGCAAAAATAGCAAATATGAAGTAACAAAAATCTTTGCCAACCATTAAATAACTTGTGATCAATTTTAACCAAATTAGAGTTTTTGGAGTAAAATGCCCTTGTCGATTTTAACGACAGCCACTGACACCCTTGACCGACGCATGTCGGCCGGTTCGTCGGTGGACCGACGCCTAGACCGACGCATGTCGAC
This sequence comes from Pogostemon cablin, assembly GCA_023678885.1. NCBI lineage: Eukaryota > Viridiplantae > Streptophyta > Magnoliopsida > Lamiales > Lamiaceae > Pogostemon > Pogostemon cablin. The sequence goes on from CM042993.1 coordinate 14,664,291, forward strand.
CGACACCCGGACCGACGCATGTCGGTCGGCTCGTCAGTGGACCGACGCATGTCGGTGGGGTACAGACAGACACCGACACCCGGACTGACGCATGTCGGGTCGGCTCGTCGGTGGGGGACCGACAACCACCGACACTCGACCGACAATGTCGGTCGGCTCGTCAGTGGACCGTCACCCGGACCGACAATGTTGGTCGGCTCATCGGTGGACCGACACCCGGACTAGCGCATGTCGCTAGGGGACCGACCGACATCGGACGGCTCGTCCGTGGACCGATGCATGTCGGTGGGGGACTGACTGGAACCGACACCCGGCCCGATGGGGCCGACGGATGTCGGTGAACCGACACCTTGACCGACATTCCAACTTTATTTGGTTGGAGGGTATTTATGTCCAAATACATTAAATTGGTTAAAATTGAATAGAAGTTATTTGAGTGATGGCAAAGATATAGTGATTAAAGAAAGTGGGTAATTATGGTTTTTTCCCTTTATTTTATAAGTGGCATCCTTAACTGCAAAGCATTTATTCTAAGCTATTTCTCTTTCATCATCTTTTCTGAAACTGAATATTTCTTATAGTACGATAAAGTTGAGAAAAGAAAAATCTGTGATATTTAGGATCTTGGAGCATAGGCACAATGGAATCCTGGGTAATAAAAACACCCGACAAACTCAATAAACTTCAAGTAGATAACCTTGTTAAATAAAATTTGGTCATGAAATCCAACTAATCACACTAAAATTACTAGCTAAGATACATTACTAACCATAGTTATTAAAGATACACCTCCGAAGAGGCTGTGGGATGAGCACCTCCTTTATGGAAAGGCAAATTGGAGCATAAATCTCCTTGTAAAAGTGTCAAATGGGTTGGTGGTATCTGGTATGGATTGGACCTCAAACCCACCATTTGTGGGCTTGGCTGAGGTGGGCAATTTGTGGGTTGAATCATTGTGTACTGTAGGACAGGTTTAACAAGCAGGCCAAACCAGGCCTGGGAATCCAGTGTTGTAAAATAAAAAATAAATAAATAAAACGTAAAATGTATAATTGCTAGAATGTGTAGTAGGGTGACCGGGCTAGTCCACAAATCACAAAAAATTCATTATTTAGTTTTAGTGGTTCTGAGGGTGGCAGATAATTTGCAGGGTAGGCCACTTGCTGGTTTTTATGTTGCGGGTATGTTTTTAAAAAAAATTCTGTTATTTAGATAACGACGTGATTCGTATCTTATTTTAAAAAATTGAATACTGAATTTATTAAACTAAATTCAATTGATGTTGTAATTACTAATTAATTAAACCTCTGCTTTAATAAAAAGAAATTTTATTATTATTATTTAAATAGAGAGACAAGATATCCCAAAATAAATAAATAAATAATCACATTCAAGACAGAATACACAACTATACTCCAATCCCTTTGGTTAATTAATTAATTAAACCATTAAACTCTAAATAACTAAAATGCCTCTAAACCTCAATTCAATTGAGGGAATTTGAATGGAATATATATAACTTTTTCTTCATTATTAAAATTATTTTAAATTCAATACATATAAATAAAATAAAATATTTCTAAAACATCAATTCGAAGTGTTTAAATTGATAAACCTGATTAAATTTTGAATTATATATTTTTTAAATATTGATTAATTGTATTGAATCTTGAATACTTAGTATATATTTTACGGAATACTTTATACATCACTTTAAAAAATTAAAAATAATTTCAATAATAAAAATGTAGAATTAATTTAGGAATGTTTAATTAGTTTAAAGGTTAAAATTTATCATTGAAAAAATTAGATATTTATTCATTTAAATATAATATGTTCAAACATATAAATTTAAAATTAATTTCAAGAAGATAATTTAATTAAATTAATTCTATGTTTATTTTTTTAATTATTTAAATTACTTTCCAAAGGTAGTAACAATTACTTAAAAGAGTCAGGTGGAGTGATATTTTGTTCTTTTAATTAATCTTCTTTACTAAACATTTAGTCATTTACTGTAGATGGAGATATTGAATTTTTTTGGGAATAGCACTTTCAAAGAAAATTTCTCACAAGCAAGCACACCCTTTATCCTTCAAACTTGACCTTACTCAAAACCACCATGTGGCTACTATGCTACCCATTTTAGACCTAGATCCAATTTGGTGGTGTCTTGAAGATTTGAAGTTGAACTAAATACTTGGTATTTATTTATAATAATAGGTATTTACTTTATTTATGAATTCTTATGCGATATTATGTGGTTAGCAACTTAATTTCATCAGGTAAGTATTTGTCAAATAGGTCAGATTCATATGTAGGATCTGTGGATACTGTTGGTTCTCAATGCAAAATTACACCTTTGTATGCCTCTCGCACCTAACAACTATTTCACTAACACATTCAGTAATTAACTAATGTTGCACTCCTCTTGCCTGCATAAGTTGAGGAAAATAAATATATGCAAATGATTCCCCCCACCAACCAGAACACACGTGAATGGAAGGATTCTACATGGTTCAGTAAGCATATAGAAACATTCCTTTATTTCTTAAAAAAATTATATGAATATGAATAAAAAGGACACTACATACCGCAGTATAACATGCTTTCTCATGTGGAGTAGGTTTTCCAAAATGCACAGTCCGAGTAATATCCGTTGTTCCATCTAGATACTTTAGACAAGCCAATGAGATTAATTAAAGAAAATCAAGATGCAGATAAGTTCTAATAAGAGGAGAAACTGAGAAAAGTAGTTGTTGCACCTGTGCTCCTGAATCAAAGAGGTACATGGAATTGGGGTCAAGTTCAGCACATGTTTCTGCCTCTGGACTATAATGTATGATTGCACCATTCGAGCCAACTGATGAGATAGTAGGGAAACTCAACCCCCTAAAATGCTGTTGGTCAAACATTTATGGAGTTAATAAGAAGAGTTTTCAAGATAATTTCTTTGCCAAAAGGAGTAATTTATGTTTCCAGTTTTATCAATGAACATATACTTGGATTAGTGAAATAAGAGTACCATCCTATGATTCACAAAGAAGATGTTAGGCATGTAATCTAGGAAGCGAAGCTCAACTTAACCCAGAATCATGGTCAAAGGTAAAGGGTTGACCCACACTTAGATGACCTTCCATACTTTCTTGTGAAAGATGTGGCAAACACTCCATCTAACTTCATACCAGACGTCCACTGACAGCACACACCAGGTGGCAAACAACAAACCATGGCCCACCTCCGAGTGGCAACCTCTCGTTGGTCACATCCGAGGTGGAAATCCCGGCCCCCCAACATCAGGCAGCCCCTTTTGAAAGATCAGACAGAATTTTTAAAACATATAAGCTAGAGACTTCTAAATCAAAACCATGGCCAAAGGTGATTACCCCCATTTATACATCTTTCCGTATTTTCATGTGGAACCAAGGTGGGATATAATCATAACAATCCATCCCCTTCAAACCGGACATCCATGGACAGCACACGCCAAGTGGCAACCCACATACCAAGGCCCACCTCTGTGTGTAACCCTCATTGGCCCCACATCCAGGGTGGCAACTCTAGGCCCACCATTCAATAGCCCCACTCTACAACCCATCAGAATCCAGTAGGTCGGACTAAATTTCTAGGCATATAGGCTAGGGAGTAAATCAAAAAACCACAATCAAAGGTGAAGTGTTAACCCCCATTTAAATGTCCTTCCATCTTTCATGTAGAATTGATGAGGGATATTGTAACATAAGAAAAATAGCAACTCTTTTGAGTTCCAGCAGTCCCCTTTTAGAGGACTGTTTGCTAATACCTCTTTAGATGCACGAAACTCTTCTAGCTTATCACTTACAGACACTTCAGTAAGCTTTCCTACCCTGTTAAAAAAAATCATATTTTATTAAGATTCAATCAAAAAGACAGATAACTATTCATAGTAAAACTTAAAATATATTAGACCTTTGCATATAGAATAATTCCAGAAAAAAACCAGTATGTGCTGATGAAGAGACAAACCTATCATTATCCCTTCAAATACTGGTAATATAATAATACCCTTATCTTTTTAATAAGAGAAGAACATCTGCCTAAGAACGTCCATAACACCATACTGAGTTGAATGTTCTACATAGCATATATAGTAGAAAAATAAGTTACAGGAGCAATATTGAGTTCACTTGCAACGTCATGGCAAACATTAAAGACCTATGTGTCCATTATGATTTTGTTATCAAAACACACTAATAGCAAACTGGTTGAATTCCATAAGATGGTATGCGTAGAGGGCAAAAGAGTAGGACTATATCAGGGGGACTATGTTGCTTCCACGGAACGCATGTGAGTATTCATTTTCCTTATCCTGGCCTTTCAGTTTTTAATCATTGAATCATTTTTCTTCTCTTAGCAATTTTATTTTTGTGTATGTGAATCCTAGAAACCTAATTCCAGCAGCTGTTTTTATCTTTTTCTTCTCTTCCCCATTTGTAGGACCTAGCTTAAGTACAAGTATGATAAGCAGACCTGATTTCCAGTTCGGGCTCAGCTTTAGACTAAAGACTTTTTTTAGGACAGAATGAACCAAGGGATGTGCTTAAAATCAGCGAGAGTTCAGTTTAGCACACTTCATTCACAATTCTATCACATGGAATTTAGAAAAGGTTCATACAATGTAAAGCTGATTGCTTCATCAATAATATTTTGATATTCAAAATTAAAGTGGTAGATCTGCATTGTAAAATCTATGCTTCGCCTTCAGACCCCATAACACTCCAGTACCGCATTACATCTCATATATATTCAGCCAAAGGGACCAAGCATGACCATGATTATTAAAGGCGCGCCTCGGCTAAGGCTATGACTCTTGCGCCTCAATATTGGTTTTCAAGGCTCAAGGTTCCAAGGGGCGTGCCTAGTGAATGTGCTTGTTTTATGCTGTTTATCATAGTTAATAGCTTGAAATAACACTTCTATTTGTAAAATAGCACTTTTAAAATGACTAGCAACTTCTCGCATACCTAAAATATATTATATACAATTTATTCCCAAATTTCAAATTAGGGATTATGTTAGGGTTTAGAGTTAGAGTTCCATTTCACCACTCCAAGTCTCAAACTACATCAAGCCGCCGGCCGCCCATCGGCCATCGCCGTCCTTCCATCGGCTTCCACCATAAGAAAACTTTTGCTACTAATATATTGAGAATTGTGTGATGCTTTGATTGACTAATTTTATTTCAATTATTATGAAGTTTCAAGTATCCATGTTTAGTTTTAGTGCAAATGGCTTAATTCATGTGTTATACTCCTGTAAACGGTTATATTATACTCCCTCTGTCCCATACTTATGTTCACACTTTCTATTTTCGTCAGTCTCATACTTATCTTCACAACCCAAAAAAGAAAATTTTACATTAACCAACAACCTCAAAAGTTATCTTAATTTCAAAAATACCAATCTCACCTAACACACATAACATACTTTATAATTTATTTATTACCTAAAAATACCACAATACCCCTAAATAGTCAATAAAGTTGGTCAAAAAACAACTTTCTTAAACTCCGTATCTACAATACCGGTGAACAAGTTCGGGACGGAGGGAGTATGTTTTTTAAACTTAATTTATTAGGTAATTATGTAGTATATAGATTATATTTAGCGTAGAATAAGTTATAGTGCTATATTATACATTTATATTCGAGGCGCGCCTCAGGCATGCGCCTTGCGCCTCGGGCACAGATATGCCTCGGTGCGCCTTGTGCCCTTAATAACTATGAGCATGACACTACAACTTAGTATTAAACAAACAGTTCAACAACACACAAAAAAAAAAGTTGCTCAAAACCATCAAGATTGAAATCTATTCTCCAGCAGTGCTTTAATTACAATCAGAACTATTGTGCATAGATCACTGGATTATAAACAGTGGTACAAAAAACTTACAGTTGGTCCTTCTTAATGAACTCTCTGTCCACAAAGTAACCAGGTGCCCCATAAATTTCTTGCATCTGATGGGCATAAGATGGTAAAATAAATCTCATTTTCAATCTAATACTGAAAATATGCATAGACTAATTAGAGATAACAGTAAGATCCATTGATTAATTCTAAAAAGTAGACAAAAATAGATTAGGAGGAAGAACCATCTGTATAGCAGATGATTTATATTATTTTATCCGTACATATCCCCATGCATGATGCATGTATTGCAATTCTGGATGTTTCTTTGGCTGTGACTACAATCCTAATTTTTTTATAAATAAATTGGCTTTTGGATATGTATCCATGTCAGACAACCCTCACTGAGTTTGACTAACATAAATGAAAATGAGAATTATCGAGAAGATAAAAAACACACAGAAAATTAAAAATAATAGAATTTTCATTCATATATCAATCCCAGTTCTGGAACTAAAGGAAGAAAGTAAAGATAGCATTAGCTAAGGCCATACCCACCACAAGAAGTAACAATTAACGCCATTAAACAATTTTCAAATTTCAAGTACTTATTTTGTACCTGTTTGTCCAGCCAAACAAGATATTGCACCACAGCTGCCCCATCCCGAATGTGTGCATTCTTCAGTCCTTGTATCTCAACAGGATTCTACCAGCATGGTCAAAATAAAATAAATAGAGATAACTTCATAGTATGAATTAAAGCAGATGGTTTCACTCACATTACACCCAAAAATCTGATGTAGTGACACAACATACAAGATTAAATGACCTCAACAATACCTGTTTATTCAAAATGAATACAGGAATAATTTGAATATATATATATATATATATATATATATATATATATATATATATATATATATATATATATAACTAATACTTTCTATTTGAATAGCTAATACTATTTAAAAATACACCTGAATTACACCGTGCAACAAGTGCACCCATATGTATGTGCAGGATTACTATTTAATCACAAAAACAAACATACATTTAAATCATTCCTATTTATAACACTAGTCCTTAACAAACTACTCATCCAAAGTCCTATTCCTAACCAAAATATATATTCTAATCCTTTTTTAAATAAAATCATAACCTTCATTACAAATATTATAATTTTACAGAATATGATATTAAGTTGGATGAATAAATACATAAGTATTAGTGTATTACAAGAAAAACGTAAATCTATATCACATTTTTCTAATCTCCACCTATATCTTGCACTCAAAATGAGATAAACGTTTACTTTTGATGTTTTGCAATCATTTCCCTGCACAACTAAAATTGATTCCCAAAGGACCAAGACACCACTAACTTTATAAGGAATGAAGTCCAGTGCGAAAAAGTAAAAGATCAAAAAAAGTAATATGCCAAAACAGGAAAATGCTGAGGTGTAGGAACTAGAAGCCATGATAAATTAGGTGGAAACACATTCCGCCATACTTGCAAAGTTTTTGCATTTCCTTCCATATAACTATATGCAAAGTATTCTACAAACCACCTTGCTTACGGGATTTTTTCAAACAAAGTTTATGCTCATTTTAAAGAATTTTTTTTTTAATCTTTTCATATAGTATCCAGATCTAAAGGGGATGAAAGAATGCCTGCTTAGCATGTAGATGTATTCCTTATTTTTCAAGACACAGGAACAATTTTCTTTGACCTATACAAGGTTTTTACCATGCAATAGATAAATGACAACAATCTTTGGCAGTACATTAAAGGAAAAAAAATTGTCATCTCCTTTCATTGAGACACGGCATACAATGAAATAAGTGATGGACAGTTATTCATCATTGTATAATGAAAACAATACAATTTTACTGCACCATTGCATAATGATATAATGTGATCTACATATTCTTCTACAAATACACCAGATAACATGGTGTAAAATAATAACATTTTTTAGTATCTAATTTTTTTAATAAGCACTATTATCGCCAGTAAAATAGATGATGCAAATATTTTGCTACAACAGAATAACACAACCAACATTGGTAATTAATAGCATAAAACAAGATAAGTAAATAATTTCCAATTCATCTTTCATGAGATAAAAGAGCCAAAATACAAACAACTAAAATGCAAAACATTTTTAGAGTATATATATATACAATCGCCTCAACATATATAATGCACAAACCTCCAAGCAAGCATCCATAAAACCCTCAAACACCCTTTTGTTGTCATTCCATGGAAACAACTAACTTATGTTTCAACTATATAGTCAAGTGCTTTGACCCATCATAAATAAAATTTACAACCTCCCAACCATTCTTCCACCATGATATCTTAACCTTATTTCGTCATTACAATCAAATACTGATATCATTCAATTCTTTTGCCACATCAACCTACTAACTAAAAGTATCATTAATATGAATTCAAAGGACAATAAAATGAGCTAAATCGGCACATCAACTAGGTCCACTCAAACAGAAAGGTAAAGTTGTCACTTTTAGATGACTTCGGACAAAATGTATGATGAATGGCAAAATATGGAAATATTTGTATACAAAAAACTAATAAAAGAGATACCCCATATCCAATTAATGATATAAGGGGATGGAATTGTGGTTCAAAGAGGTAAATCACTGGAAGGCAACAAAAGTTCAAGAATTCACAGAGAAGAAAATACCTTGAGGGCTTTTGCAAGGGCTATCGGTGATGATTGCAGGAAAACCTTATCCAAGCTCAGTTTCGAATACAAAGCAAAGCAGCACGTCCCAGGATCAATCCATATGAGGTCATCACTTTTCTCTTCTGCAGAGTTATGGGACCCTCCTAAACTAGTCTCCCCAGCACCGTTGTGCTTTTCTGGGATATCATGTTCGCTTTTTTTGGCTGAATTGGTAGTTAGCTGGCCAGAAGTAAGCAATGTTGCATCGGAGCTGACTTCACCATAATCACGCACCACAATTCCATTTGTCTCCAAATAAGAGGTCACCTAAAGATTGTACAAACTTAATGCCAAGAACCAAAACATAAAGAACAAAGTCAATAACAGTACTATGGCTAACCTCAGTGGATAACTTTTGCTTGTCTGCATAAAAGAAAGCGGCAGTTAATGTCACTATAGCATATGCATGAACGACAGGGCTAAAGGCGACATCAGAACCACGAACATTATACAACCATGCAACCTGAGATTGCAACATTCCAAATTACATGAAGATTGAAATTAAAAAATTAGTAATTTGACCAAGAAATAGGAAAAAGTTAAATGCCGATATCACATGATTGCACAGTCTTGCAGCTTGCCTCGTCTAATGCAGTGAGTACGATTGCACATGCTTTTTCCTGCACAAGCTCTTCCCTCAAATCCTTTAGCTTGTCTTCAACAGAACGACCAGAAAATTCTATTGGTTGCATAACAACAAGATTTGCTTCCGCTGGGGGTCTAGTTTTCCAAACTTCATCGACCAAGTTTGTAGTTGTTTGAATTAACTTTTGTTGTTTCTTAGCAAATGCACGCTCCCACTTCAATGCAGTATCAACTGACATGCACCAAGTATCAACCCCAATGGCAGCATCTTTTTGAAGATTCTAGTAGATCATATCATGATTCAATTAATGTTATCAGTGAGGATAATTGACAAACTCAATATAAGGACTTAGTATAATGCAGAATTTGTCAGAGAGTAGCCAGAAATTGGTAAATCAATATAAGGACTTAGTATAAAAGAAAACTGAACAGTGCAATCTAAAATAAGATGAGCATACAAACATCTACAAATATGGAGAAGAAAATGAGCTTTTCATGAAGTTGTTGTGTAAGGGGACAAAAACACACATCTTGCTTTGGGAAGGTTGTAAAATTCTCTAACAAACTAGGTTCTTTGGTTATCGGGAATTTTCAGCTGAGGAACAAGGCTTTGTTGGCTAAATGTTGGCGACGGACCGGCAGTTCCATATTAAAGTCGATTAGTTGTGGCATAGAATTATCAAGAGTAAGTACAGTCTTCAGGAGACTAATTGGATGCAGGTCTTGCTAAGAATACACAGAAGTTCATATCTCGAGTCCATCTAAATTTTCTGCCTTTGGTGGATAACCAAGTGCAAAGGGGAAACAAGGTCCGCTTTTGGGAGGACTGTTGGGTGGGAGGCTCTCGTGTGGCTCTTTCTTTTCCTTTCATTTTACAAACTATCTTTGCTTCATTATGGACCTACTTAACCCTTTCTTTCCATCGATGATTTAGCTTTCTTTTCCACATGCTTGGAACCTTCAATTCCTCAGGAACCTTAGAGACGATGAGATGAGATGGAAGCTTTATATCAGCTTCTCTCTAAGTTGGAGGGTGTGACTTTCAATAGGGTGGATGGTGATTATAGAATATGGTCAGGTGATCCTTCAAAATCCATTACGCTTAAATCTTTTTCAAGCCTCTTTTTTGCTCTGCCAACAATTCCGTATCTTTCCCTGGTCTAAACTAATTTGGAAGATTCCATTTCCTAGGAAAGTTCAGGCTTTTACGTGGTTAGTAGTTTTGGATAAGATTCATACTTGTGACTTGTTACCAAAACGATTCCCATTATTTTACAATCTCCAAATAGGTGAGGATGCTAAACATTTGTTCATTCATTATCCTCTTTCTAATCTAATCAACTATAGTATTGGGTGGTAGGAGAGTTGGGGTTTCATTGGGTTCCTCATTTGGATAGTTGGAATCGTATACAGGATAATAGGAGATATAAAATTGTGGAGAATTATCATCTGGCCTAGTCTATTTGGCATGAAAGGATCATTAGAATCTTTAATGATTGGTATGAAGCTCTCTGCTGTTGAGGGTGTCTGGGAGAGAATCAAATATAGGGCCAGACTTTTTGAGTGTCTATTCATAAATTGTTCAAGATTTTTTTATTTTGGGTAGAGATCGGTGTAAATCTATGTAATCATTGTTCTGGATTTTCCCCTTTGGAACTGCTCTTCCCTTTTGAAATAAATAAATAAATTTTTTGTTTCCTTAAAAAAAAAAAAAAAAAAAAAAAGATTAAGGATAATGCAATTACAGGTGATATGCACAATTGTTCTTATTTATCTTCATTCCAGAGGGAAAAGAGCCTTTAGTTGGGTAGCACCCCTATAAATAAAATAGTGGCTCTTAGTTACTAGGGAGAAAAAGTCTGTTTCAAGTGACTGAAATAGGAAGTATCCCATCGTTTGTCGATTATTCTGCAGATAAATTATTAAATTTGGAAGAAGAGAAACCTAAGTGTTTTCCTAGGATATCCTTCTAGTTGTATAATGTATAATCTGTTAAATAAAATCATAAAAACTGTAAACTTTTGTGATGGATGGGAAGGAAGGATTTGTTTGGTCTCAATTCAACCTTTTGGAAATATGCTGATATAAATTATGTACTCAGTTTACTCTAGGATATATATGAACATTATCTCATTATGTTTAATTTAACAAGAAAAGATTCTTGGACACAAAGAAATCTCACATCAGCTATCCATGCATCAACAGTTGGGTCCTCTCCTATACGCATGAGCTTCCACTGACTGCTAAGTTGATGTTCTGCCTGAAGAAAGTACCGTCCATCTGTCCAAAGTAATGCCTCATTTGCCGTTATAAGTGCCAAACCTACAACATATCAATTTAGAATAAGAGGAAAAAAATACCAATCTAAAATGTGCAAATGAAAGCAGTCATCCTGTCCAATTTATGGCAGAAAATAATAAAACAAAGTTGACATTAAAAGCAACAAGAACACTTGAAACAAGTTATTGTTAAAGTAGCCGATACAAACATAAGAGTTTAGCCCCCAACCTCATAATTATATCTGGAAATTTTGAACTTTATGAACGTTAAAAAGAATTAACGTTGACCCAGATTTAAAAAAAAAATGCAACTTTGAATTGAATCTCCCCTCAACACCCCCAGAGAGAGAGAGAGAGCGCAACACGACAACAGTTGCTGATGAAAAATAAAAAATCAATAATAACAGCAAATAAGTGTGGGTTGGTAAAAAAGAAAAAAGAACGAACCAGCACTGCCCGTGAACCCAGATACAAATTCTCTCCGTTTGTCCCTCGCGGAAACATATTCACTCTGCCACACCAATAATCGAGCAGATCAAATACATAAATTTAAGATATCAGCAGAAAATTAAGACCAGCGGAATCGAACAAATAAAGATGGGATCAAAGACTCTAATAGGCATATTAAGCAGCTTTGAACGCATCAGTAATAAATCCATATGCACGAAGTCTTCGGGGATAGTCGACGAGAGAGACCTGATGATAATCTTCGGAAGGGACGACCAAAGCGTCCAGTGGAGGGGAGTGAGAGGCCATCAGAGACCTGATAGAAGCCAGTATTTCGTCTGCCGCCATGGTCATTTTGTCCTTCCCTGTACCCTCCGTCTCACTCTCTCTATGATTCTTGCTTCCGGTTATGACTTGGTTAGTTGGTTTTGACAGGATCTGGAGAGAGACGCAGTCCAAGTGGAGTTATCCCAAATATTTTTTTATTTTTATTTTTTACAATTAAAAAGTTTGAGTGTATATTGGGTGCACCCAGATGCAAAAGTGTACCACATGTGTATAACTTTTTATTTTATTTTGTATACATGTTATTCTATTTTGTATACGTGTGTTTCAAGTGTTGTTCTAGCTCCTACTATTCCTGACTAAGGAATAGAGTTAGGAGCACCCAAACTGGAAATGTCGAAAGTGACTACAGAACCTGTTGGCCGATCCAGTTTTAACAACTGAGATGCAGCTCGAGGGACCTTCTGCGATCTACCTAGCAGACCTCGTTCTAAAGCCATTAAGACAAGAAGGCTGTAGTTGTCGAGTTGATATTAGGTGCACCAGGTGCAATGGTGCACCCATATGTGTATAATTTTTTATTCTATTTTGTATATATTGATGGTTGTTCTTGGCTTGTTGATTTAGTACTTGGAGGATTAAGATATTTGATAACGAAGCCAAGAACGAACATAATCAAACACATAAAACTACAAACAAAGGGATTAAAACCAATGAAATACTTAATTCCCACCAAAGAACTCAACCAATTTTATTACTCTTCCTTAGAACAACACTCATAAAACTTCCCTTTCTTTATAAGCGTAATGTCTAAAGTGAGCCTTTGTAACCTGCCTCTCCCATGTGAGAGAGGCTATTTATATCATCTAAAAACCCTAATTTGGAGCCAATCGTCTTGCGCCATTTGGATGGAGACAAGCCATATTTAATGGAGCTGCCTGGTACACCGACCAGCCTGGGGAGAAATCTGGATGCTACTGGTTTCTTTTCGCAGGGTTTCTCAGAGCGCCTCCGTCCTTTGCTGACTTCCCATTGGTAGTTAGAGTAAGACGTGTCAGTCAGTTGTTGTCTTCTAGTTAGGATTACTGTCCAAGACATCTCTTCTTCCCGTTAGCCTTGTCTTCTAGCCTGCCGCACCTGTCAGTCTTCATGATGGTGTTTGTTCTTTATTGTCCCACTTCAAAGTCCATTTGGCCCTCGGATATGTTGACTTCCGGTGCTGTGGTGCTCGTCCGAACCTTCGGGCAGGGGAAAGGTACTTTCTGGCTTCGGCCCCTTTAATGGTTTCCTTCTTTGTCCTTTTCTCGATCGGGCCTTCGGGCTGCAGTGACCTCCTTGGGCTGCCTTAATTATAGTGTCCTCGGTTTGGGCCGCTAGAGGATTGGGTCTCTTTCTTCAGGTACTATAGAGGTTATTGGGGTTTTGGGCCTACTAAGCATGGGGGATATAATACACATAACATTAGCCCCTCGAGCCTGAATAATTTCATGACTTGAGATTATTCAGGGTCGAACCGTATTTCACGGGTTATGTCCATCATGCTTCGGTGTCTGCGATATTAGGGTTCTTTCCATCTCGGCTCTTCGTTGTTCCCACTTGCTGTCTTCATCCTGATAGGTTCCTGCATTATCGGGCTCTCTGCGACATCTTTGAGGTATTTTTGTTCAGGTGGGGGGTACTTCTGGTATTTTGGGTGTAACTGTCGATTTAAATTTTGAAATTTGAATCTTTTTGCCTGTTTTCCTTTCCATTCTCCCTCTTTTTTTCTCTTGATCCTGTAAGCGGTTGGCGTTCCTTTTATTCATTGTGTTCATCTTCTTCCTTCAGGTATTGTTCTCTCCTCTCTCTCTTTTCCTTTCTTTTTCTGACTTTCTTTTTTTGCTTCTCTGAGTTTTCCACCGCCGGCGCTTAAGGTTTCCTTATCCATCTCTCTCTCTGCGTTCTATTTCCTATTACGATTAGCACAATATGGCCTGTGAGGGTTCTTCTTCTCCTCTTAGATCCCCTTCTCGTTCGACCGATTCTTCACTTTGTAGTTTGGGGTCCTCTTCTTCGTCTTCATAGGAGAGTTCGGGTCTCCCGTCTTCCTCCCGGGTCACTTTTGATTAGAGGGTTGCCGATTTCATTTCTACTTTTATGTTAGAGCACAATTCTCAGATTCCCGATGCTGATCTCGGGTTATTGGCCCATCTCGGGGAACTTCCACGATGGGATAAGGACACCCTATTTTTCGCTGCTGAGGTCTCCTCGACCCTTGATGATTCTTGGTTGAGAAAGAGCACCATCATTGCTCTCAGTAAATTTCAGTGTGGGGAAGGTATCGACTTCATCCTTCCTTCTCCCGATGGCTGCATGTGTTATGCTCTGCCAAATGCTGTTGCAACCTATGAGTTGCAACTTGAGCTCGATCTTAGGTTCCCTCTCCATCCCTGCATTCGAGATATTTTTGAGTTTTGGGGCATAGCCCCTGCTCAATTGGCTCCCAACGGTTGGGCGGCATTGATGGGGATTTTGGTTCTTTTCCGCAAGAAAAAGTACTCCTTCTTGACTATTGCTAAGATCAACTTCTTGTACCGGCTTACCTCAAATAATAGGACAAAGGGATATTATTATTTAGTACCTCGTCATACCAAACTTGTTGCCTCTCTGCCCAGTTCGGTCAAAGGGTGGAAGAATCTATGGTTCTGGGTTCGCGGTCCCTGGAGGGGAGAGTTTGTCTATGACCTCGGGGATCCTGAAATCCCACAGTGCTCCCTAGAAGTTCCTTCTTCAAGCCTGTTCTCAGTGCATGTATATTTCTCTCGGCTCCCTTCTATATTATTTAGGATATTATAATATTTCTTTTTTTTGCTTTGTGCAGTAGGTGAATCGTGTGCTCTTGAGAAGTTGTCGGTAGAGTTCCAGGATGCCTTCTATCGTATTCGCAAACTTTCCAACAAAAGGCGTCATTACAAGCGTGTTCTCAGAGGGAAGAACCTTTTCCGAGCCGACTTTACTACATCGTCTATAGCTATGCCAGGTGATTTATTGTCATTGCTTCCTCAGTCTGCGGCATTCGTTATATAGTCCCCCTTATCGTATTGATTCTTTCTCCTTTTGGTTATGTTTAGGAGATGAGAAATGTCTTTTGACCGATATCTCCTGTATGGCTACTCTTTTCTCTGCTCGTCAGCGGGCCGCGCTCACTAAAGGTAAGAAGAAAGTTTCTAAGATTTTTACTCCGAAGGTCTCTGGAGCCCCTCTTGCCGTGCAGCATCTCACATCTGTCAGGATTGAAGGGCCTTCGGATCCTGTCTCTTTGAGGTTAGAGGCCGATCTCATCCAGGTGTCAGCTATGGGTCCTCAGGAGAAAGTTTCCAAGAAAGCCCCTTGAGCCCCGAAGTCTACGAAAGGGATGTCCGAGGTCGCTGTTGCTAAGTCTGTTGCTCCAAAATGGAAGTATAAGTTGGTGGACGAGACTTTCAAGGAGAGCACTCATGACAGTACCGCTCTCATCGTATGCCCCTCAAAGAATGTCAGGGACGATAATATCGGTGCCGCTACTGGTGGTTCCTCCGCTGCGCCTGGTACTGCCCCTCAAGGGACTGTTAAAGTGTGAGACATCAGCTCTTCTCCTTCCTCTGAAACTTTTACCCGGTCCCCTTTTGTCACTTTCAGTCAGCCGGGTGGTCCTACTCTGTATAACCCTCAGCAGATCCCTGGTGGTACTTCCTATGACCCGACGTCTTGTTGTTTTCCTTCCGAGATGTGGCGATATTATCAGGGGAAACCCCTTTGCGTTTTTGGTCACACGGTGAGTCTTCTTTTGAAGGTGCTTTCTCTGCTCTGCCTCTGTCGGACATCACCACTCCGTTTCTTTCAGTAGACCCGGTACCCGACCAGGAGGTCTTGCAGTGGTATGGCCACTTGGATGAGGCTGGGAAGACCTTCCTCTGAATTAGGGAGCCCCTGTTTGATTTTGATGCTCCGGCGTGTCTGGCTCGTGCTGCCACTCTTCCTTTTAAAGGGTGTACTCGAGAACTCCTCAATCATATGGAAAATATATCCGCCAAGGATTCTCTCCACTGTATCTCCAGCTATATAGGTCGGCAAGCACTCCACGCTGTCAACGCCTTATGCGTTCCATGGGTACGGTATCTTTTTGCCATCTACCTCTTCCAACTCGTGCTCCTCCTTCTAGAACTCTCTTGATTATGTAAGGGCCTTCCCAGTTTTGGCCGTTACCCTGCGCCGTTGGACCCAACACCTTCCGGAGCACCAGTTCTCCACCTTTGAATTTCCTCAGCTTTGTCTTGGAGTTATAGAATCTCTCCGCTCTCTGCTTGTAAATCGCGTTATGCAATTTCGCGTTCAATCTCTTCTCTTCTAATAGGTCCAGACTCTCCTGGATCAATTCATCATTGGCCCCTTCTTTGTGGAGGGCAATCCTAGGGCTCGGTTCTACTATCTCCACTGGTATTACCGCTTCGGCACCGAAGGCCATTGAGAATGGGGTCTCATTGGTGGAGGTTCTCGTCATTGTCTTGTACGACCACAGGACCCCCGACAGTTCTTCAGGCCATCTCCCATCTAACTTTTCCAACCTGGCTTTCAATGTGTGTTTGATGATCTTGTTCACTGCTTCGACCTGTCCGTTAGATTGCGGGTGGTATGGTATGGAGGACCACTTCTTAATGCTATAATCTTTGCAAAACTTTCTCAGTTTGGCGTTGTCAAATTGCTTACCGTTGTCAGTCACTATGGCAAATGGTATCCCAAACAGGTATATGATGTTTTCCCATATGAATTTCTCGACTCAAGCCTCGGTGATCATCGAGAGGGGTTCTGCTTTCGCCCATTTCGTGAAATAATCTACTGCTACGATAGCAAATTTATTTCCACCTTTCCTGGTAGGCAGCGGTCCGATCAAATCAATCCCCCATTTCGCCAAGGGCCATGGGCTAAACACTGAGGTCAGTTGCTTCGAGGGTGCTCTGACTATCGGAGCCAGCCTTTGGCAAATCGCGCATGACCTCGAGTATTGGGTGGCATATTTTTTTAGCATTGGCCAAAAATAACCCTACCTGATCACTTTTTGTGCTAGAGCGACCCCACTTGTATGGTTCCCGCATATGCCTTCATGTATCTCTGCTAGCACATAGCTCGCTTCCTCAGGAGTTAGTCATTTCAAGAGTGGAGATGAGTATCCTCTCTTGTACAACTTTCCTTCCATTAAAATGCATCTCGCCGATCGAAGCCTGATTTGTTGAGGCTTGTCCTTATTCGTGGGTACCCTTCCTTCTTCCAGATATGCCCTGATTGGGGTCATCCATGACTCTTCTGCTGGTTGGTCATTCAGAATCCATACGGTGGTGTCCAAGGGATTCTCCTGCCTCACTATGTTGATGTTGTTCAGATCCTAGGCATTCAACGCCGTGGCTAGCTTAGCCAATATCGGCTCCCATGTTGTCTTTCCTGTCAATGCATTCCAAAAAAACGTGTTCAAATTTCTACAGTAATCCTATAGCCAATCCTCTATAAAGGCTCATGTGTTTATCCTTTGCCTCGTACTCTCCTTTCACCTGGTTCACCACAAACTGTGAGTCGCTGTATATCATCAGCTCGCCTGCTCCCATGGCCAGTGTCATTCTTAAACCATTCAGTAGGGTCTCGTATTTTATCTTATTATTAGTAGCCAAGAAATCGAATCGGATCGCGGTCGAAAAAGTTTCTTCGGATGGCGTTCGAATGATGATTCTAGCTCCCGAGGCTACTGTCGTTGCCGAACCATCCACGTGCATGACCTAAGGTTTTCTTTTTTCTTCCTCTGTTGGAACAGGGAAAGTCAGTTCCACTATAAAATCCGCCATAACTTGTCCTTTGACTGCATTCCTCGGTAGGTATGCTATACCGAATTGCCCCGGTACGACAGATCATTTTAGCAGCCTCCCTGCCGTGTCGGGTCTTTGGAGCACTTGCCTCAAAGGGAATGTCGTCAACACCTCAATGGTATGCTCCATGAAGTATGGACTCAGCTTCCTCGAACTCATAACGAGAGCATACGCTATCTTCTCTATTACCAGGTATCTGAGCTCCGCGTCTCTCAGGGATTGACTTACAAAGTTTACCGGCTTCTGATTCTTCTCCTCCGTTCTGACCAATACTGAACTGATTGTTGTTCCCGACACCGCCAGGTACAGCTGCAATGTTTCGCCTGGTGAAGGTTTGGAGAGAATCTTAGGATCTGATAGCTCCCTCTTAATCTCATCAAATGCCTTTCCGCATTCTTCCGTCCATTCAAACTTAGCCTTTTTGATGACGTCGAAGAATGGTTTACATTTATCCGATGCTTTTGTCATGAACCTGTTTAAGGCAGCCAACCTGCCCGTCAAATTCTGAACCTCTTTCATGTGCCTCAGTGAATCCATCTTTAGGATCGCTTCTACCTTTTTTGGGTTCATTTCGATCCCCTTTGAGCTGACCAAATATCAGAGGAAACTCCCCTTGCTCACTCTGAACGTATATTTCTTTGGGTTTAATTTTATTCCATAGTGTCGGAAGATTCCGAAAACCTTTCTGAGATGGTCGAAATGATCCATCCTTTTCATGCTCTTCACCACGGTATCATCCATGTAGACCTCGACTATTTTCCCAATTTCTCTCTCGAACATTTGTTGACCAATCTTTGATAAGTAGCCCCCGCATTCCTCAGACCAAATGGCATGTTGTTCCATTCATAAACTCCGTTCCCACAGAAGAAAGCCGTATTTGCCTTATCATCTGGGTGCATAGGGATTTGGTGGTACCCCAAAAATGCATCAATGAATCTAATTATCTCATGTTCCGCCATGGCATTGACCATCTGGTCAATTGATGAAAGAGGATAACTATCCTTCGAGCACGCCTTGTTTAGATCGGTGAAATCGATGCATAGCCTCCATGATCCCTCTTTCTTTAATACCATAACTGGATTTTATACTCTTATCGGGTATTTGCATTCGCTGATTCTTCCGCTCGTAAGTAGTTTATGAACTTTCAATTTCATAGCCGCATTCTTCTCTGGGCTGAATTTCCTATTTTTTGGTGGAATGGCAAGATGTTGGGGTCGATGTTCAACTTGTGACAGGCGTACTTCGGGTGCACTCCAGGTGTTTCATTTAGGTTCCAGGCGAACACATCCAAGTTCTCTTTCAGTAGCTGGGTTAGCTCTTCCTTGAATTTGTTTTCCCATTCTGTCCCAATTTTGACTTTGATATCAGCATCTTCAAGATCCAGCTGTACCACTTCTGTTTTTCCTGCCGCCGAGGCTTCTTTCCTCAGCTTCGTCCTTAGATCCTTATCCAGCGTTACCTGCTTTCGTCTTGGCACCTTCTCTATTGTTTCTTTTTCTTTCCTTCCCTGAGTCCTCAGGTCTGGATGTGTTTCTGTTGTTGCCACGAGCATGTTATTCCCTTGCCCCTCTATTTTCTTTCCTTCGGCGACCATCAGGATCGCACCGGGCTCTTCCCCTTCATGCTTCCATCCTGGTAGTTCTTTGGTTTTTGTCCACAGCTCGGGGTTCTCTCCTTCTTCCAGGATATCCTCGAAGCTTAGCATCTCGTAGTCCATATCATGATAACTCAAACCTTCTACCTTTTCCACAAATGAGTATTCTCTCGCCCTTCTCTGATTTCCTATCACCGCTGCTACTCTGCCATCAGTCGAGATAAATTTGAGGCACTGGTGAAGGGTGGATGGGATAGCTCCGAAAGCGTGGATCAACGGACGCCCTAGTATGCAGTTGTAGGTGGAGGCTTGGTACACAACCTTGAATGTCAACTTTTTCTGCATCCGCATTTTCCCATCCGAACCTTCTAACTGAACTGACAAATCAACCTCCATGGTTGGCCTAGTCAACGCATTGTCAAAACCTTTGATCTCATCACCACAAGGCCTCACTTTGTGGTGGCGCTCCCTTTTCAGATTTTCAAAAACTTCTTTAAAGATTATGTTGACGTACGCCTCGGTATTCACTAAGCATCTATGAACTTTTACTCCTTACAGTATTGGTGAAATGACTAAAGGGTCGGAATGAGGAGTACTTACCCCGTAGAAGTCTGCTTCCGTGAAGATAATATCCGCTTTCGTTACCCCTTTCGTCGCCGACCACACTTGAGGGATTTGTTGGTCCAAGTCTCTCAGTTCGCTTCCATTACCCCTTTCGTCGCCGACCACACTTGAGGGATTTGTTGGTCCAAGTCTCTCAGTTCTGCCTTCCTCTTCCGTTTCGATGCCGTGGTCAGTGCTTGAGAGGTTCCGTTGTAAGGGGTTTCCTCTATTGGCTCCATCATGTGTATTTCTCTGGGTCTGTCTCCTCTCGGGGCTTGCCCCCCGATCCTGTCGAACACTAGCGGCCGTCCTAGAAGCGGAGGGGGTAGGGACATTGCTTCTCCATTCAGCCCTCTGCTCGGGGACCTCTGTCTACCCGGGGGAGGAGGAAGATTAGCGTTTCTCCTATATACCCTCGGCCTCGGGGCCTGCAGCATCCCCCTTAATCCCCCTTCTTAAATAACTTCCATAACTCCATAATTAGATCTCGGCATTGGTCTGTGTTATGCTCGTGTGTCTGATGGTACATGCAGTACTTCCCAGGGTTGGTGAGTTTCGAGGTTCGTAGAACTGGCCTCGGCGTCCAAAGAACTTGTTGATCCTTGACATAATAGAAGACCTCGACAATGTTCAAGTTGGTTCCCGATTTCAGTTCCTCGTACACCTGCTGGACCTCGGTGTCTTCCGTAAAAGGTTTGAAAGTGGCGGGCATTTTGTATTCCTTCGTTCCTCCGGTACTGACCCTCTTCTTGTTCGGTTCTGCCAAGGGGTTTTGATTGCTTGTTTTCTTTGCCATCTTGAAAATATCTTTCGCTTGGATGTGCTCATTCGCCATGACCATGAAGGCCGCGTAAGACGCCGGTGGTTTAAGCTGGACCGCTTTCCATAAGCTAACTTCCAGGTGAAGAGCCCCTATCACCGTGATGAGACAAGCTTCGTCCCCCATGACTTTCCTCATAGACCTTTGCTCGTTGAATCTTTTTAGAAAGTCTTGTAAGCTTTTTGTTAAACCTTGGCGGATGTTGACCAGCTTGTGCTTTGGTTACTACGGTGCCCCAAGATACGCGTATTGCATTAGGAATACCTCCATCGACTCTCCCCAGCTTCTGACGGAGGTTTCCGAGACCGCCCTAAACCAGGTGTGAGCCTTGTTTCCTAGGGTCAGCGGGAACATCCGGTATAGTGTGATCTCGTTTGCACCTTGTGCTCTCATCCACATTAGATATTTTTCAATGTGAGAATATGGGTCGTAATCACAATCGAAAATCAAACTGGAGGGAAACTTGATCCCTTGTTGCCGAGGGGCATTGCTGATTTCCACCGTGAAAGGTGAAGGAGCTACCGATGACTGGAGGACTCCTCCAGTTTCGGACATCTTTCTTTCCAGATCCGCGAAATGCTTGTTCACCTCTTCATTTATCAGGGCCTGTAGATCTCTGGTTGGGGACTTGGGGAATATTTCTTTATTCTTCGACCGTATCTCTGCCTGGGTCTCCTTCTGTCTCATCCCTCAACGTGAGATGGGTCTCCCGTTCCTCCTGTCCTGTGGTAAAGATAGCTCTGTTATGGGCAGATCTTCCCACGAGGGATCTCGACTCTCCTGTGAGTAGGGTACCGAAGATGAGCGGGATCTCTGGTTCCTTGGCCTTCTGCATCAGTTATGCCTCCTTTGAGAGATGGATGGGGTTCTTCGTGGGACTTCTTCTCCTGCCGGTACTTCCCTAGTGGCAGGTCGACCTCTCTTTTGATTTGGTGAGTGATGCTGGTGGGATCCTTCTGCTCTCTGCCTTTCCCTCGGCGGAGGGTTTCCTGCCTCTTGATTTTGTTCCTGCCGTGATCGCCTTTGAGCATCATTTCCCACGGATACCTCTAGGGGAGGAGGATTCCTCGCTTCTTGGTGCATTCCCGGCTGTGACTGTCTTTGAGCTCCCCTTTTCGGTCGATGAAGGTATTCATTATGTCTTTCTTCTGCCAGAGTTTCGTTCACACTCTCCCTCTCTCTGACGTTCTTCCTCCTTATGAAGTTGATAATTTCTCTCGTATTTTCTCTGCTGTGTTCTTTCCCCGACTCTTTTCTCCTTTCGAGATCTTCCCGCAGATCATCATGGCTTCCCCTGTGAGGGCCGCTAAAACTCAACCTCGCCGATTGAATCGGGGAAGCTTCTGCAGCATACTCATTAATCACCCTTTGAATTCTTTCATTCATCTCTTTCGTTTTCTGAGGATCGCCCAAGTTTGGGACAGGAATAGACCTCGCCTGAGTGGATATCTCCACGGCTGGAACGCTAATTTGAACATTATTTCCACTTTTTGTCACATTTCGCTAGGCTCTGGAGTACTCTCCCCTCTCTTCATTTCCATGGGTTGTAAATCCTTCACCTCCCATTTCGATTTCCAGAATTAAATCAAGAACTCAAGAAGAAATAAAATAGGGGGTGGCTAATCGTAGAGTTTCCCACAGACGGCGTCAAATGTTGATGGTTGTTCTTGGCTTGTTGATTTAGTACTTGGAAGATTAAGATATTTGATAACGAAGCCAAGAACGAACACAATCAAACACAAAAAACTACAAACAAAGGGATTAAAACCAATAAAAGACTCAATTCCCACCAAAGTACTCAACCAATTTTATTACTCTTCTTAGAACAACACTCATAAAACTTCCCTTTCTTTACAAGCGTAATGTCTAAAGTGAGCCTTAATAACATGCCTCTCCCATGTGAGAGAGGTTATTTATATCATCTAAAAACCCTAATCTGCAGCCAATCGCCTTGCACCATTTGGATGGAGACAAGCCGTCTTTAATGGAGCTGCCTGGTACGCCGACCAGCCTGGGGAGAAATCTGGATGCCACTGGTTGCTTTTCGCAGGGTTTCTCAGAGCGTCTCCTCCTTTGCTGGCTTCCCATTGGTAGTTAGAGTAAGACGTGCTAGTCAGTTGCTGTCTTCTAGTTAGGATTACTGCCCAAGACATCTCTTCTTTCCTTTAGCCTTGTCTTCTAGCCTGCCGCACCTGTCAGTCTTCATGATGGTGTTTGTTCTTTACTGCCCTGCTTCTGTAGTCCATTTGGCCCTTGGATAGGTGGACTTCCGGTGCTGTGGTGCTCATCCGAACCCTCGGGCAGGAGGACAATGTCGCCAAGGTTCCCTGTCGAGAGTGCTTTCTGGCTTCGGCCCATTTAATGGTTTTCTTCTTTGTCCTTTCTTCGACCGGTCTTTGGGGCTGCAGTGACCTCCTTGGGCTGCCTTAATTATAGTGTCCTCAGTTAGGGCCGCTAGAGGATTGGGCATCTTTCTTCAGGTACTATAGAGGTTCTTGGGCTTTTGGGCCTACTAAGCATGGGGGATATAATACTCATAACAGTATACATGTCATTCTATTTTGTATAGGTGTTTTCTAATAATTGTGTACTTTTTCATACTAAGTTTTTCATTAATAAAATAACATTATATGTGTATAACTTTTTATTTAATAGTGTATATATATTTTTTAATAATTGTATATTTTTTTACACTCAATTTTTTATTAAAAAACTAACGATTAAATTGTATACATTTTTATTCATAATTGTATATATTTTGTTTATATTTGTATACGTTTTTTAAAGTGTGTGCACTCTATCTTAGGGTGCACCCTGGTGCACACTATAATTATCCAAAAAATTTTATTTAAAAAGTAAGGGTAGGTCTTGCGTGAGAAGACGTGACATCATTTTTCACTTTTTAAAATAGTTATCATTTTCGCTACTAGTTTTTTGAGACGTGCTACTCACATCGCATGTATGTACTCCCTTCGTCCGCCCAAAAGAGGGTCTTTTACTTTTGTGCACGCGAATTAAGGAGTTATTTAATGTATAGTGGGTAGTTGTATTAGTGGGAGTGTGGACCCAATATTTTAATTGTATTAGTGGGTGTGTGTGTGTCTCATATGTGTAAAAAATAAAATGACCCTTTTTAAGGCTGACGACCAAAATATAAAAAAATTTTCTTTCGAACGGATGGAGGGAGTATTATTTTATAATGTGATCTGTTATTTTTAAGTATTTTTCTTGTAATTTTTTTTTAAGAAATGTATTTTTTTCAACTTATTATTGATTTATTTAAAAATATTCACAAAAAATATACTCCCTCCGTTCCAGACCACTCTTTCCGTTTACTGTACCACCTTATTTAAAAAAATATTCTTTTTGACCAAATTTGTTGACTTTAGAGGGTATTGTATTAATTTTTAGGTAATAAAGAAAGATAAAGTAATGGTTTGTGTTTGAAAAAGGAGTGACAAATTTGAAATTAAAGTTACTTTTGAGGTTGTTGGATAAATAGATTTTTTTTATGAAGTGTGAAGGATGGTGTGAACGAACAAATAAGGAAAATATGAAGGGTGGTGTGGGGACGAAGCAAATTGAATTCTCTATTCTGCATTTGGTGTTTCATTAGTGTTTCATAATATAAAAAAACTATGCGCTATAATTGATCATTAAACCTTTGGGGCATGTAATAAATTTTGAGCATTGATTATAATGTATGGCAAGAACCTAATAAATGAAATAGGAGATGGAATATAGAAATGGAATAGGTGATTCCATTTGGAAACGGAGGGAATATATACAAATGGACGGTATTTACTAACGGATTACAAACAAATTTAAATTACGGATACATTTTAGGAACGAAACAACAACTCTATAATATTTTAACAATAGAATAATATTGGTTGTTAAATATAATTAAATTTAAATTTTTGTGGGTATAAATATTTTCAATATTAATTTACCAACCTAAACATTTTGTATTAATTCATTAGTAAATAAGTTAGAACCTATATTATATAGATAGAGTGTTTTTATCTTTTGTTTTTTTTGTCCTTAATTTCTTTATTTAATAATAATACTTTGACAAATATCTCTTACTCCTGTCATCTGAAAGTATCAATTTTTACATATGACACATTATTTACCACTTCATATAAAATATTACCTCAATCTGATGCTGAAATTTAGAGTTATTGTAGATATGAAGTTCTAGAATTTTACTTTTTTTACTTACATTTTGTGGTAGTTATTTTTAACTAATATATAAATTAAAGTAAGTTATGTGAATTGTAAAAAGTGATAATTTTGATATTAATTGAGTGTGTTATAAGGTTGTAAGATTGTGTGTCATTTTCTTATTAGGAGGTGTGAACTTGATAATGACACTACAAAAATAATAAGTGTAAATTTGTTTATGGAATGAGTTGTAATAATACTTTAATCCATATAAAAATTCAAATAAATACTTTACAGATGAATAGGGTGAGTACTAAATAAATCATTAAAAATATGTATGTAACTTATATATTCCCTCAATTTAAACTTATTCTATATTGTTAATGTAGACACATAATTTAAGAAATTTTTTTTTGATCAACTTTATTGATCTTTGGAGGTTAACACAATATTTTTAAGCAATAAATAGATTATATAGTATGTTATGTGCGTTAGCCGTTAGGCAAGAGTAGTCATTTATAATTAATTAGAGGTATTTTTAAGTTAAATATTAATATAATTTTTTTTAGGTGATGAGATTTAATGTGGAATGGAAACAAATGGAAAGTATAAATTTAATTTGGGATAAAAGTAATAATTGAATAATGATTGTGTTTTATTAATTTCAAATCACCTTTTGTTATTAATAATTAACGCAATGATTTTTTTATGTTTTTGTTATTAACAAGCATTTTAACCCGTGCGCTGCACGTGATAGATTTTAAAAAAATAAAATTATATAAATATATATTTTTTGTAATAGTAAACACATATAAATACATATTCCCTTCGTCTCGTCCTAATAATTACATATTTTTAAATCGGGTGTTTCATTCTAACTGTTACATTTTTTATATGAGACCCACACAATTAAGTAATTAAAATATCTCAATGGGACTCATCCGCCACATTAATACAACCATCCACTATATATTAAAATATTATTTATCTCACCTCAATATATACATTGAAATACTAAATTTCTTAATCCCCGTACAAAAAGCAAATATTACTATTAGAATGGGACGAATGGAATACATACGTATGATGTTTACCAACGAAACCTCATTATAAAAAATCAACAATTTTAAATTTTTTATTAATATTTATATTTCATTACGTAATCATATGTTATAAACAATTCCAAATAATGTCTTAATTACTTAACCTTATTTTCAAATACAACCCAAATTTTTTCCAATAATTAACTCAAAATTGAAATAAATTTCAACATGTTAATTGATAAAAAAAATATGTATACAAAAATAATGTCTTTAATTTTAATTATTTTGTTGGACATATATAATTAGGGTTAAAAAATATGATAATAAAGCACCTAAATGTATTTATTTAAGAAAATAAGAATAAAATGAGTGGTGAGAAATTGAAAAGAAATTGAGAAGAAGTGAGAAATTGAAGAAATTTTGACCCAAATTTTGAGCGGGAAAAAAAAGTTGACTTTAGGTGTTTTTATATATTTATATATATATATATATATATATATATATATATATATATATATATATATATATATATATAATTAACGCAATGATTGTTTTATTAACACATATATACTTGTTGACAAATATATACTACATCATTTGGGTGCATATATATCTTAGCGCATGTAGTTAGTTGATGAATACGTAGTACCTCATTAATTGGGGTGTATGTCTGTCCATGTGTACTTAGTATTAATGGATCATCAGCACCTCGTTAATTGAGACGTATAGCTGTAAATGCAAGAGGCGCCACTTGTAGTGGCGTTTCTTTAAATCGCTAATTCTACCGGCGCTTTTCGCAGAACCAACAACACAAGCGCCATTCCTAATGGCAACTTCACATATTCTATTAATAGTCCATGCAACAACGATATTTGGTTCAACTCTTCTCAAAACTATAATATTTTAATAAATAAATCTGCATCTAAAGAGTAATTTTTCATGTACTAAAAAGTAATTGATAAATCAAGGTTTACAAGAATTTGAAGAGTAATTTTTTAATTTAGAAGAGTAATAATTAATGTATCCAATACTATAGAGTATCAGGGTTTATATGTAAACTCGGTTTACATAAGTGTTTGTCTATTTTTATAGTAATAATTACACTTAGGCAACATGTGACAGATTTTTATTTTTTTCTTTTTCACTTCAATAAGTAAAAAGTGAAAACTAGGCAAATTTAAATAACAAAATATTTGATTAAAGGAAAAAATAAAGTGCTATTAGTATAAATACAAAAGTTTAAAATGCCTAAATAGATCTTTTATTCAAAAGACATATAATTCTTATGCATGCAAAATCTGTGTTCTGTTAGAAATTTCAGTAATATTAATTTTTTTTTAATTTGAGTGCTCTAAAACAAAATATATAATTAATATTTTATGCGTAGATATTTTATTAATTTAATTTTTCAAAGGATATCTCATAAATTTAATTTTCGGAGTGTTTGGTATTTGTATTCAATATCATGAAAATTGATTAGAAAATTAAGTATATATATTGTGTTATAAAATATGTGTTGTAAAGTGATGTGTTGTTTAAAGTTTGATTTGTAAATAGCCAAAATGTCAGGTTATTTAATTTATAAAAAATAGAGGGTAAATTTGACCTTGTTTTAAAAGGTATAAAGGGATTGGATGAACAAATTGAAAGTTTGAGGGCTTGTTCGATCCTAAGGTATAAGTTTAGGGTCTTGATTGAGTATTTAAAATATTCACTTTTACCTACATCCTAATAATTTTACACATTTCTATACATTTAAACATTGGGCGGTATCTCGGTCTTCCCTCACTTATGGGTAGAAAGAAAAGAAAAAATTTCAATTACCTCCGAGATAGGCTTTGGAGGAAACTACACGGCCGGAGGAACAAGAAAGTCTCTAAAGCGAGAAAAGAGGTGCTCATAAAATCTGCAGCGCAAGCCATTCCTACATACTACATGAGCATTTTTCTGCTCCCAACATCTTTGCTTGACGAGCTCCAAAGAATGCTGAATTCATTTTGGTGGGGGAATAGTTCTGATATGTCAAAGGGCATTAAATGGATGAAGTGGGAGAAAATTTGCATTAAGAAAGAAGCTGGTGGTTTGGGTTTTCGTGATCTGCATCTGTTCAACCTATCGTTACTTGGAAAGATAGGATGGAGACTTATATTTGACCCATATTCATTTATCTGTAGAATCCTCAAAGCTAAATATTTTCCTAAGGGTGATTTCTTGAGCGCAGAAATTGGATATAATTCCAGTTTCACGTGGAGGAGTATTTGGGCTTCTAGGGATTTAGTCAGAAGGGGTACCAGGTGGAAGGCGGGAGATGGTTCCAATGTGAAGGTATGGGGCTATCCTTGGCTATGTAATGACACTTCTTTCTTCATTCGTACCCCTCCTATTCTTCCGCTTGCAGATTTGAGAGTCTCTGACTTGCTCATTCCAGGCTGCTTTATTTGGGATGTTGAATTGTTGAAGGAGTTGTTTGATATAGAAGACGTTGATAGTATTCTTAAAACACCTCTTCCACCAGCAGGTGTTTCAGATATACTGATATGACACTACTCATGTTATAGAAAGTACTTGGTAAAGACGTCGTATAAGCTTGCTTCTACTCGCTTGCTTCTGCTCTTACACACGATCCGCAATTTGGAGTGGATGGAAATTGGAAAGCAATATGGAATTTAAAAATTTCACCAAAGGTGAAATTTTTTTTGTGGAGGGTGTGTAGAGATGTTCTCCTATGCAAAGAAAATTTATTCAAGAAAGACGTCGTAGGGAACAAGATGTGTGATGTATGCTCAGTGGATACGGAGGATGGGTGGCACATATTTGTTTCATGCTGGTTTGCTGAAGATTGCTGGAGATTTGCAGATTGTTATGAAGTGTTATCAAATGCAATTGTAAGGGTTGAAAGTTTGCGTGAGCTTGTGCTTCTGTTACTCCAAGAATTATTAACCGAGAAGAAGGAAGCATTTGCCATGACATTATGGCAGATTTGGAAGGAACAAAATTATCTGGTGTGGAATGGAGATATGAATACAACTTCGAGAGCAGTGCATTCAGCTGCCAACATTTTGAGAGAATGAAAAACAGCTAGGAAAACACATGAGAAGAAGAATCTTATTGCATCTTGTAAAGTATGGCATAAACCCCCTGCAAGTTATACAAAAGTGAATGTTGATGCTGCTTTTTTTCCTGATACGGCAGAGATAAGTACTGGGATGATCATTCGAGATGATGAAGGAGCATTTATTGCATGTCGATCGATGTTGATTCTCGAGAATTTTCGAGTGGATGAGGGTGAGGCTATGGGTCTTCATGAAGCCTTGTCTTGGATTAAGGGGTTAGGACTTCAACGAGTTATTTTTGAGACTGACTCTAAAGTCGTCTTCGATGCAGTCTCATCAACTCAAACAGAGGTTTCAGTGTTTGGAGATTTTATTTCTAGTTGCAAACAATTGCTTTTACAAAATAATTTTTACTCTGTCTGTCATGTTCGTCGTACTGCCAATGATTTGGCACATCATATTGCTCGGGCGTCACGATCTGTCGTTAGCCCCTATTGTTGGGTCGAGCCTCCAATTTTTGTGGATGGCCTTCTCAATATATTCTGTTCAGTGATCTCAATCAATAAATCAGCCGTTTATTTGTGCTTAAAAAAACACAATATATATATATTTCTCTTATCTTTCGCGCACAAAACATATGTATGTTAATAACTGTGAAAGATGGAGTATATCGAGATATATATTCCAATCCAGTAATTATAATAAAAAATAATAATTACATTAATATCAAATGGCTAATACTATTGCGCATTTTGGTGCACCCTAGTATACGATGCACTCACTTTCAGAAACGTATACAATTATGAACAAGACATATACAATTATGAGCAAAAATGTATACACTTTGTTTGTGAATTTTTTTGTTAGTTTTTTTAATAAAAAATTGAGTGTAAAAAAATATAATTATTAGAAAACATGTATACACTATTGAATAAAAAGTTATACACATATAGATGCTAGCTTTTTAATAAAAAACTGAATGTGAAAAAAGTATACAATTATTAAGAAACATGTATACAATATAGAACAGAAAGTTATACACATATAGATACACCCGGATGCACCGGGTATCAACTCATTTCAAATATATACTCCTTCCGTCCGCCCTAAGGTCCACATTTTGCCATTTTGGGCGTCCGCACCAAAGGTCCACATTTTTCTTTTTAAACACATGAGACCCATACACATCACTAATACAAATAAATTTATGGGACCCATACACCCCACTAATACAACTACTAACTACACCTTAAATAATAATACTCCTTAATCCACGTGCAGAAAACAAATGTCCACCTTTGTAGCGGACGGAGGGAGTATATATTACAATTATATTTGTCATGTTAATTCTCAATTATCTTTATTAGATTTTTAATTTTGGTCAATATTGATAAAAGAAATAAAGTATTTTTTTTGTTAATTAAGTGACCCCACTCCCACAATCAACATATATTTCCTTGCTTTTAACTAATTATTTGTGATTTAAGTATCTATTGTTAATGAATAAAAATTTACATATATTTGGTTAGTTATTAACTCTCAATAATCATACATTGTATTTAATATTCCTCACCCATAAGATCAATAAACTTTATGTTAAATTCATACTCCCTCCGGGGTCATTTTACCATTTTTGTTATCCCACTTAAAGGGGGTCATTTCTATATTAGGAATGTGAGGGCCCTACCACTAACACTTCATAATAATATTTTATATTTCCAAAAAGATAAAAATACCCCACTACAATTAATGGATTAATTAGGTAGAAGAGTAGAAAGGTAATTCACAAATACCACATATCCACTACAAATTAAACAATAACACTCCTTAAATTACGTGCACAAAAGTATTTGGCCCTCTTAATTTGGGACGGAGGAAGTATATAACTATATTAATTTATAATGAGAGAAGAGATAAATGAAGATACAAAAGTGTAAAGTATTAATTGAGAATGATAACGTATGGTGGGCGCATAGGTAAAAATAATATCACGGGTTTGTGTGTGCATATATGAAATAATTAATAAATAAAAGTTTGTAAAAAAAAATTGATATAGCCTAAAGGTCTGTATAATACAAAACTTATAAAAATATAATAAATCACGATAAACTCTCTTGTGAGACGTTACATACGATGAGACGATTTGTGAGACGTATTAAAGTAAAGTATGATTTTAGGGTGTTATAATATGATTTATTATTAACATACTTTAATTATAAATAAATACTCCCTCCGTCCCAGGTAATGAGGGCCGGAGACCTTATGTTAACTATAAGGTCTCCGGCCCTCATTACCTGGGACGGAGGGAGTATACTTTACCTATATAATAAGCATATTTTAATAACGAGTCAATCCATCTCACACTCATCTCAAAAAAACCGTCTCAAAGTATATCATAAATTACATGTATAAGATTACCATGTAAATTGTATGAAATTTTAATTTATAATTTAATAGATTCAACCATATATAAAATATTAGTAAATAAATAAAATTATAAATATAAAATTAAAATAGAAAAATTAATAATGAAATTTAAAATAATTTAATTAATTAATTCCATACATTTCTACTAGTTTAAAATATTTGAAAATATGATTATTATTTTTATAAGAATAGGGAGGGTCACTTAAGTTAAAATATGATATATGTTGCTCATTTTTATTCTCTCTCTCATGTTTTCTCAATCGTCCATTTTAGGTATTCCCCCTTCTTTTTCCGAATGTCATTCTTGTCATTTTGAACACCGCAATTAGGGGTGTGCAAAGTTTGGTTAAAACCGAACAAATCGATCAAACCAAACCGAAATATCAATTTGGTTCGATTTTTTAAAATTTGGTTCGCTTTTCGATTTTACAAATCCAATTTTTAAAATTTCGGTTCGCTTTTCGGTTTTAAAATTTAAAATTTCGATTAATCGAGAACCGAACCGAACTTTTAATTTATTATTATTATATATATATATTAATATATTCACTTTATTATTTTATTTTATATATATTCAATAATATTTTTTTCATCCTAAACAAAATTACTTAATTAACCAAATTTAATTTTTAATATCAAAATTTAATTAAAACTTAAAATAATTTCATCTATTCAATATATTTTCTTTAAATTGTATTAATTTAGGCAAAAGCTCCTGTGCACCCGGGCGCACGGAACACTTTCCGTGCGCCTTTAGAAATTTGTGTTAAATTGTATACCTTTTAGTATACAGATGTGTACCCTTTATTTTCTAAAGAAAAATCTGGGCGCACGAACAACACTCCGTGCGCCTTTAGAATTTTGTGTTAAATTGTATACCCTTTAGTATAAAAATGTGTACCCTTTATTTTCTAAAGAAAAAAAAATATTAATGAAAAGTGTATACCCTTTAGAACAAAATTGTGTACCTTTTAGTAATTAAGTGTATACCCTTTAGACCAAATTAATGTACCCTTACCCATAATACAAAATTTCTAAAGGCGCACGAAATGTGTTCCGTGCGTCCGGGTGCACGCAAGCCTCACTCATTAATTTATACTACGAAAAAAAAGTGAAATATATATAGAGTTATATAATATAAAATTATATATATTATTATAGTGCATGTTATATTAAAAATATTTTTTAAGTAGTGAAAATATAATAAAATGATATAAAAAAGATTGTTTATTTAAAAAAAATTAATAAATTTCGGTTCGGTTAACCGAAATAACAGACCGAAATAATTCGGTTCGGTTAATATTGTTTTTGTAAAAGTTTGGTTCGATTTTAATTTGGTAAAAAAATTCGGTTCGATTTTCAATTTTGAAAGTTCAATTTTTTATTTTCGATTAATCGACCGATGCACACCCCTTGCCCGCAATGTCTAAACTTATTTTGCAGTGTAATACGAATGGGGTTAGACGACTACCTTAAATTGAGCGCTTGCAATTTGTTGGTGTGATACGATGCCGTTTGGTTTGCTTTCGAATCGCGGGCTTTGTATTCGCTATCCAAGGGCTTTCGGAGTAAACCATCAATATCACCCTCTGCAATTGGTACAATCCCTTTTCTCGAACAAGAGCTTCAGTGGCTGTGAATCTGGTTCAGCCGCCACAAAATCCATGGCGTCCTCTTGTTCCGTTGTTGCCGCCCCCGCAGATCTTATGGTGGATACTTCAGTCTCGAATTACGGTTTAATTAAACCTAGCGGTGTCTTTTTCGGTGATAGGATGCGTAGGCGAGTTCAATTGAGCTTGAGAAGCTACCATGGCGGTCGACCATATCTTGTGTACAATTACGAGCAGAGTAGTAATAAGTCTGCTCTTTTTTCCTCGAACGGGCTAGCTGCGGGTTGCGCGTCGTGTTACTCTGATGGCATTGTGCCTCAGGTGTCAACGGATGGATCTTTGAGTGTTGAACAGCTTACAACCGCCCCACTTTCAGCTACGCAGTACGTATTTTTTTTATTAATCTATTTCATTGTTTAATTGTATTTGATATATAACTCAAATCTGCATTGTCTATTGTGTGTAAAGTCACTTGACACGAATATGCATTTGGGGTTCATTTAGTTGCTCTTGTACTTGTTTCTGCTTGCACTTACAGTATGACGATCGTTTGATTTTGTATGCATGTTTTCAATATATGATAATGATGACTGATACTTGCGGTCAACATGTTGACATGAACTACGAGAGTAAAATGTTACATGATCACAAGAGTGAAATTACAGTTGTATCATAAGAATTTACATTAAATGAACCGTAGGTTAAAATATTACATTGACCACAGTGATAGAATGAACCATAGGATAAATTATTACTTTAACAACAAGGATAGAATGTTATATGAACCCAATGGTGAATTCATGATATTGCCCTTAGAAAATATAGATTGAACCTAAGTTAAATTAAACATTAACTATAAGGGGACTCACAAAGTTGTATGAATCGGTTGCCTGGAAGTGTTTGCCAATTATGAATATTAATGTGCTGCTTGTTTCATTAGTAGCTTTGGAGCTTGGGATGAGGCTTTATGCCAGCCGTAAAATATTTTTAATACAAGATACAGAAAAGAATTTCTCACTGTTTGTTAATTCTATTCCAGTGATTTTACGGAACAATATGCCAAATTATACATGATCATACATTCTTTTATATGAATATTCATAATTATGTGAAGGAAATATTTTTATTGCTTTCTCTTTTTATACTTTCATGTTGTATATATTGATAAAGCTCAATTTCTTCAAAGCAGGAACCCAAGCCATATCTCTCGGAAGCTCCTTTCAGGAGCATGCTACCTACCCCACCCAGCTAAAGAAGAAACAGGAGGAGAGGATGCTCATTTTATCTGTGCTGATGAGCAAGTAATTGGCGTAGCTGATGGTGTCGGTGGTTGGGCAGACGTTGGCGTTAATGCTGGAGAATTTTCCCGTGAACTTATGCGCAATTCAGTTAAAGCAATTAGAGAAGTTCCACATGGTGATATTGATCTCTTGCAAGTGTTGGAAAAAGCACATAAAACAGCTACTGCCATGGGTTCATCAACAGCCTGTATTGTTGCTCTAAAGAACCAGGTTTAGTTTCCTTAACTAATTCATTTTCGACTTGCTTAGTTAAATGTAGTACAGGTATTAGTGATTGGAACTTTTTACGTGGAACAGTTTTTTCTTTGAAATTGTAGATATCTTTCCTTATCTCAAGGACATCAAGAAACACAACTTTTGTCGATGTTTGTTACTATAAGAAAACCAAGAAACATATAATTTGCTGATGGTTCTTTTTATATTCTTGCTCTATTTTTTTTTTCTTGACTTATTACGGTCTTGCTTCACTGTCCTTCCTTGCCGGAACATTGACACTGTGTTTTAAAATCTGAAGACAGTAGACACAAACTTTTCATCTAAACCACATTCAATTATATTCCTGATATTAGAGGATGGTAAATTATAAAGTGATCACCGATTTAGTGAACTATCAAACACTGCTGAATTAGCTTGTTTGGATCTTTTTAAGTATCATTGGCTTCTGATGCTATAGGAAAGTTAATATCGTGCCTCTTAACAGAATTCTTTTCTCTTGAACAGGATCTACACGCTATTAATCTCGGAGATAGTGGGTTTATAGTAGTCAGAGATGGGTCTACGATATTTGAGTCGCCTGTGCAACAACATGGCTTTAATTTCACCTATCAACTTGAAAAAGGAAACAGAGCTGACCTACCAAGTTCTGGGCAGGTTTGTCGGAACAAACTTTACTGTACAACATAGAATACATGACTCGAGCCTGTATCTTGCGGCTTAGTAGGATTATGCATTATTTGTCTTTGCCATCATATACATCACTTTGATATAGAAAAATTAAATTATCAGCTTGTCGACAATTTGTTGCGTACAACTTTTTTCAGGTTTTCAAGATCTCAGTCGTGGCTGGAGATGTGGTCGTAGCAGGAACGGATGGTTTGTTTGACAACTTATCTAGTGAAGAGGTAGCAGCTGTGGTGGGTGATGCTGTGAAAGAAGGTCTGAGCCCTGATGCTGCAGCTGAGAAGATTGCGGCTTTTGCACGTGTAAGAGCTCTAGACAGAAAGCATCCTAGCCCATTTTCTAAGGCAGCTCAACAAGCTGGATTTATTTATTATGGTGGTAAACTTGATGACTTAACCGTTGTTGTCTCGTATGTTTCCCCCTAATGACATAATTTTCAAGTTATTTATGTGCTGAATATGTTTGTTGGTATAATAATTTTTTTTCTATCCATTTGCTTTACTTTTATCTGGATCAAGGGTTATAAAAAGAATTTCCTATCAAATGAGTATTGCTGCCAATAGTTTCATAAGAATATAAGATGCTCTAGAAACCTAGAAATTGAGGTAGAGACTAGAATCATGGTAAGAAACGGAAGCTTGAAGAAACTTCATTGGAACCAAGTTGCATATTAGTTATTACAATGAAGTAGAAAAGGTTTAATACAACTTATTACAAGAGAGTGGCAAAGTTGCAGGAAAAAAACACGTTCAGAATACAGACATACATTAAAGAAATTAAATATTTAGAATTAAGCATCTCCATGTCTCCACCCATCCTCGTTGCCTTCTCTTTTACTCTGCTCATTCTTCCTCACTCCACCCATGT
This sequence comes from Pogostemon cablin, assembly GCA_023678885.1. NCBI lineage: Eukaryota > Viridiplantae > Streptophyta > Magnoliopsida > Lamiales > Lamiaceae > Pogostemon > Pogostemon cablin. The sequence continues at coordinate 14,700,780 of CM042993.1, forward strand.
TGTTGCTCTTTTTCCTCGCTAGCATCCTCTTCCTGCCTTATACTCTCCTCGTACTCTTCTCCCTTTTCCCACCTCCTCTTCCTCTCTTCTTCCTCCCTTTTAGCTGCTGCCTCCTCTCTCTTTCTAGCTTCCTCTTCCTGTCTCTTTCTTTCTTCTTCATCCTCCGTCTCTTCTTCCCGCCTTCTCCTCTCTTCCTCTTGCCTTCTAGCCTCCTCTTCCTCCTCTTCCTGCCTTCTCCTCTCTTCCCTTTCCCGCATAGCTGCTGCCTCTTCTCTCTCTCTAGCTTCCTCCTCTTGTCTCTTTCTTTCTTCCTCTTCTTCTTCCTGCCTTCTCCTCTCTTCTTCTTGCCTTCTTGCTTCCTCCTCCTCTCTCTTCCTGGCTTCTTCTTCCTTCTCTCTCTCTCTAGCTTCCTCCTCTTGCCTCTTTCTTTCTTCTTCTTCCTGCCTTCTCCTCTCTTCTTCTTGCCTTCTTGCCTCCTCTTCTTCTCTCTTTCTAGATTCTTCCTCTTGTCTCTTTCTTTCTTCTTCCTCTTCTCTCTTTCTAGCTTCCTCTTCTTCTCTCTTTCTTTCTTCTTCCTCTTCCTGCTCTTTCTCCCGCCTTCTCCTCTCTTCTTCTTGCCTTTCAGCCTCCTCTTCCTCTCTCTTTCTGGCCTCCTCTTCTTCCCTCTTTCTGGCCTCCTCCCTTTCCCTTTCCATTTCTTCTTCCTCTCTCTTCCTGGCTTCCTCCTCTTCCCTCTCTCTAGCTGCTTCCCTTTCCTTTTCTATTTCTTCCTCCACGATCCTTAACTCTTCCTCTGCGCAGGATATGCAACCCAAGATCACTGATTCCTGTTGCGAAGCAAACAGCTGATCCATTGTTGTATTTGTGGAATTGAATGCCAGAGCTAAAACATTTTTGTCCAACGTTCGGAACACTGATGCCTGTCCAGCTAAGTATTGAGGATGGTTTCTCTTTGCTGAAGTACTAAATCCCGCGAACACCAAAGTTTCGTTGTTGAAAGCCATTTGAGCCATGGCATGGAATTTTGGCACAACAAACACGTCACCATCTCGAACCTCATACCTCGTGTTTATGCATCCTACTTCATTTGAAATATCACTGCACACCACCTGAACCATTCCTCGACCCTGCAGGACCACTGCTATCTCTGTTGCAGTAGGATTCCAATGCGGCCCCATCATCGAGCCCTGTACACGATAACATTCGCTCATAAATCTAATATGAAAACATAAGTGATTGTCCATCTTCAACTACCAACATTCTGCTCAATACATTTCTTAATTAATAAACTTACTGCTGTTAGGTTCACCATGAAAAAGCCAATGTTGGTACCCTTCAACGCTGACATTTTCTTCCGCGTTACCGTTGTGCTCCATCCATTGCAGTTTTCAAAATCTTTATCCTCTTTGAAAAGATTGAACAACTTCACACCACCCTTCTTCCTTTTCTTAGTCAATTCGAGTAAGTTGTAAGTTCTACTTCCTGCTAGGCTTTCTAGCAATAGAGCCTCCTTCTCCAACGCTCTCGTTTTGGTTTCTGGAACCCCATGTACAATAGCTGGCAGCTTCGATTCGTTGAGTAATTCTTCGATCTTTTCCTTGGGGACCTTACAAAGTTAATGTTCATGTTATTTAGAATCATATGTTTTTAAAGCTACAACATATTTAAGACTTGTGTGACATGTAGTGGATGGAGATATATACCATAAAAGAAGCTTGCAGCACTTTCTTGTCGAAGCCAAGAACCATATCGCGGATGCTGGAGTATGGTGCAGTTGCTGCTCCCCCCTACAAATCAATCAACCTTTTCAAACTACCAAAACTAAAGTAATTGCATAGTGTGAGGATAAATTATAACAAGGGTACATGGATTTTGTTGTCTGAATTAGCAAATATAGCATGAATTCGAAGCTTTTGTCGCTCCGTCTCAGTTTCCAAATTGCTCTCTATGAAGAAAACAGCTCCCTCTTCAAGTCTGTAAGCATCTCCTCGCTTTATATCTGCGCGCTTCACCTCGTATCCCTCCGTCCAGCTTAACTTGCCACTTCCTGACACACACAACATTTATACATCAGTGTGTATGTATCCAGAGTGGGTTGATTCACTAAGGTTAATAAATAGTGGTTAATAAAGCTTGTAAATAAGATATACAAGACATGAGCATGATAATTTCTTTAATTTCTTGTTAGTTTCATGTTTAGAGAAAAATAAAAAAATAAAAAAACACCCGCATTGGTACTGTTTGTGCCTAAACTCTCTTATTTTAAAGAATTTTAAGGCCAATTGGCGTACCATCTGTGCCTAAACTCCCTTACTTTAAGAATCTTATGAATTATTTTATGGACAATTGGTATACACTTGGTGTTTTAACTCTCCTATTTTTAAGAATTTTTACAGCCTATTGACTAATATTGCTCAATATACTCAATATGAACCAAGCCCCAATAGTTTTTTTCTTTAGAAATAGTACTTCAGTTTAATTAGCCCCCATCTTTCAACATGAGGAAATTGAACAATATTGGCGGTCTTTTTGAATTGGGATATCCTTAAGTTGATTATCATTTACTTTAAAGCTATCAAACCTTTTCATATGGTTACATCTTAAAGAATTAGTCACCCTTTTTATTTAAAAGGAAAGAGAGTCAACTTTTAAACCTCAACTAATCCGATTCTTTCAATTTGAAAGAAAGGACAATGAACTCCTAAAAAACAAGCCATTATACTGTCAAGTTGATCTAATGGCAAAACTTAAACTCAAGTCGAAGCACAAAACAACAATATGTATATTCAAATGAGTGTTATTATTAATAAATAGTTGATACAAAATATGAAGGGTAGAACAAAACAAGAAACAAGATTTGAGAAGGATGGTTGGAGAGGCACCTGTGTGGACATAGAAAATCATATTAGCATGCAAGATGACTGGAAGGAAGAGTGAATTGGGATCCAAGGTGAAGAAGTGGAGAAGATAAGAGCCGTTGATGTCATCAGCCACCACCTCAACGGCCGTGATCTCTCCGAAATCCGTCGAAACCAATGTCCTTCGCTCTTCCCTTTTCACCACTCCACCAACACCATTACTACTTACTCTTGTCAGAATCCCAAACCATACACAAATTAATAGCAAGATGTAGCATCTTCTCTTCAACATATTTCTTTTTGACCATTAATCCACGTACAGAGGTTGAGTTTGGATTTTGAAGGAGGAAAAGGGGGTGGGGTGGGGTGGGGTGGGGGTGGGTGGAGGTACGTGGCTTATGCATGCACTGGCGCAAATGCCACGTGGTAGCTGCTCTGCACTGTTGTGTTCTACTGCCTTTTTTATTTGTTTCATGCAAGAAAATATGGCCACCTCTCAATTGAGAAATTCTTTTCTCTATCCAAAATTTATGAATAAATGTCACTTTTTGCCTTACTAACATCTAATTTGCCCTATTTTTGTAATACAACTAATTTGCCCTAAAAAAATATACCATGTCATAAATACTTTCATGGAATGACCCACCTTTAATATTGGGAATGAGATGATAAGTACACTTGCAGACACAATACATGTGTCAAAATAATATGGGATTCTTTTATGACACATTAAGTACAAAAGGAATAAATAAAGAGAAATCTATAAATTGTTGTCACTTCCTAAATAAATAAAAATTTTCGGCGGACAAGAAAATAATTTTGAAATATAAAATCTCGTCGGACAATCAAATTTCATTTCAAATTCCTTAAATTGTTATAAAAATAAGCGAACATAATATGCATATTTAAATTAAACACATGCACTAATTAGGTGATTAAACACGTGCATTAATTAACTACCACTGTCACTCAAACACAGTTCATTTAATGTACTGAATTTTAGGAATTAAGGTACTGTTCAGAAACAGTTCATTTATGTAAATTTTTGTCTCATTAAAACTCTCACCTATCCCCACCAACCAAATAACCACACCACCAACAAATAACAAAATTGGAGACAGTGAATTCAAACTTCATTCCTCTTGTTCCAAAAATTATTTGAGCATAAAAAGGTGTTCGGCTCCCCTATTTACCCACCGTTTTTGTCGACGGATCCATAGTTAGAGGCAAAGGTAAGATACGAACACTGTTTGCATTGTATTTTATTTAGTGGTTTAACCGTTCTTTCAATCTTGTTGAATTATTTGTGGGTTATAATATTTATCGGTTTTAGGATTTTTTACGATTTTTGGGTTTAAAAAATGCATGTCCGCTGAGTAAAATGGTATATATATCCATGTCTTCCTATGTAATTGCCTAAATATTCGCGTCCGCTGAAGAAAATGGTCAAGTATGCATGTAATACGTATGTTCACTGAGGGAAAAGGTCAAGTATGCATGTAATATGCATGAATACCTCTACATACACCCACTGTAGACTTGTCCGCTTATTATGCATGACCAATTATGCATGTCCGCCCATTTCTGAGCCTTATCGAACCTGTCCGCCGATTTTGTAGCCTAATAGAGTGTGTCCGCGTATTATTTGACCCTAATTTGAGCATATCCGCCGATTTTTTAGCCTAAGTGAGCGTGTCCACCGAAATTTGTAGCCCAATTGAGCCTGTCCGCAAAAAATTTAACTATAATTGAACACGTCTACCTATTTTTTGATCATAAATGAGCATGTCCACCGATTATTTGACCATACTTGCGCATGTCTGCCGATGTTGTGGGCTAATTGACCCTGTCCGCTGATTATTTGACCCTAATTGAGCCTGTCTGCTGATTTTTTTAAGATAATTGACCCTGTCCGCCGACTATTTAATCCTAATTGAGCATGTCCGCCGATTTTTTCACCCAAATTGAGCATGTCCGCCGATTATTTGGCCCTAATTGAGTATGTCCTCCTATATTCTTAGTGTAATTGGGCATGTCAACTGATTCCCTAATGGAGCATGTCCGCCAAATTTTCACAGTTTTGGAGCATGTCCGCAGATTTTTATTGCATAATTGAACATGTTTGGCCATTTTTTAAGCATATTATATCATGTCCTCCTAGTATATTTAGGTAATTGAGCATGTCCATCAACTTTGAGCATAATTCAGCATGTAAGTCATTTTTTTTAGTATAATAGACCTGTCCGTCGATTTATGGGAGCTTAATTGATCTTGTCCGCGTACAACTCAATGTTTAACTTGCATGTCTGCTGATACTTTAAGGCTTAATTTTTGTGTACATATTCATAAAAGTTTATACTTTTATGTAATAGACCCATCATAAAAATACTTTAATGAAGGTTAATCATGTGTGAATATAACAATTTATTGTCGTTTGTTGAAATGTTTAGGGTTTGGCTTGGAAATGAGAAATTTTTATATCTGGTGGGCCGACTGGTGGCAAGGTTTAGAGTACGTGCGTGGCCAATACACGAGCTTAGTTTTAAATTCAGATCAGTGAAGTTGGATTTTATTATTGGGCATGTGCACAGTGTAGTTCGTGCCGATGTGAATCATTGGAAATATATTATACACACACTTGTGGACATTGGTGGTTGTATAACAAAACATAAGGTGAAGGATGATATGGATATTAGGGGCTTGTATCACCAGGTTGATGAGCCGATGTTATTTGTCACAGTTAAGACCATACCACAACAGTCAGTTGATAATTTTTGCCCTAGTTCGGTGCCATCTGGGAGCAGTTATTGGACCGAATTGCTTCATTCACAAATTCCATCTGTCAATAATCCTAGTCCCGTAGATTTGGCCGGACCGAGTAGGAGTACCGGTGTGAACCTTTCGATTCGTACGACAAATATTGATTTGAACAGTGATTATGTTGGCGAAGAACAGGTTGAGGAAGAGGAGGAGAACGAAGATGACATGTGCTTCTCTGAAGAAAATGAAGATGAGGACAATTCAAATGAATGTTCTCTAAGTGATGAGTATGAGGGTTCAGAGGGGGATCTGTTTGATGGTTTTGCTGGTTCTCAAGATGATGGGTCTGATGGATCGCAAGACGATGGGTATGATTCATTTGAGGGTCCGCAGCGTGAGGATTCTGAGGGTGCTGAGGCTTCACAAGATGAGGGGCGAGATGGTGATCAACTCAATGCTGAAGATGAGGATCCAGAAACTACTCTATTCGAGAGGTTCTGTTCCTACATCAGAGCCAAAGGAGGAATGAGTTTCTTGGACCCCGTTACGAAACACATGTAGATGCCCACACCAGTACGTTCTAGTCAAGATACATATAGTTCTTGCGGCCATCCATGAAGCATTCCAGGTATGTGTTCAATATAGTACCTGTTAATTTACTGAACCTTATTGTATTCTAATACCAATTGAAGAATAGCTAATCCTTTTTTGTAGGGTTCTTGGAACAGTGTAATGTGGATGCTAAAGTTGAAGACAACAACAATATTGATACTTCAGTGGAGATACATGAAAAAAGTGCCTTCGATAACAAAGCTGATTGCCAGTTTGCGTTGGGTATGTACAATTTGCAGAGTCAAGTTGAGACACGGGTCAAGAAATCTGACAGGTACAGACTCAACGTCGTCTGCAAGTACTGGTGGAGCAGGGTTGTATGTTTGAGATGCATTCCAGTGGCCTAGGTGGAGTATGGAGGGTAATCAAGTTCTCACCTTCACATGTATATCGTTTGAATCCAGACACTAATGCACCAAGGCAAATTGGTTCAAAAAATATTAACAGATACTATGTAGCTCGACAGTTCAATAAAACCACAGCATTGTGTCCTGCTGGAATGGCAGATGAGATACGTAAAGAATTTAGTTTCGACATCTCCTATAATTTGGCCCTGAAATCAAAACATATTGTTGTGGGACACACATACGGAGACCATCGTTCTTTCTTCAGTTTCCTACCTTCGTACTTGCATCACCTTAAGTTGCAAAACCCAGGCAAGTACACAGTATTGGCAACTGCAGATGACAATTGTTTCAAGTAAGTAAATACACACTCTTTATAAATTATGAGGTATATAGGTGTACTAAATACTTCGATGCATGTATGTCTACTACGCACTTGGTGCTTCTATACGGGTTTTTGCCAGAGCAGGCCATCCCGTGATTGCCATTGATGGTACACACATGAGAGGAAAATACTGTGGGATCGTGTTTGTTGCAGTCACTCAGGATGGCAACCACAATGTTTTTTCCCTAGCCGTTGGTGTAGGTGACACTGAAAATAATGAGCCATGGTGTTGGTTTCTTCAAAGGTTGAAGGAATCCTACGACGCTCCTAATGGGCTAGTTATTATTTCCGTCACGCATAAAAGTATCTCCCACGCTATACATACTGTGTACCCTGAGGCACACCATGATTTATGTTCTTATCATCTGAAGAAAAGACTCAAAGGATTTGGAAATGATGTGTTGCATCAGTTCAATATGGTTGTGGAGGCATACACAAAGCATGAATTCAAGAGGTATGGGCACTTTTTAGTATTAGTACGCAGTTTTTATTTGATTTATCACATTACCGTACTGTACAGATGGGAAGAGAAGCTACGCAACCGTAATAATGCTCGATTGATGGCTTTGCTGGAGGGGTGGGGCTACAATAAATGGTTGAGGTTTCACTGCCCGATCACTCGTTACGAGTTCACATCATCGAACGCAGCCTAGACCTTTAACAAGGCCATCCTATGGTCTAGAACACTACCCATTTGTAGTTTGTTAGAGGTTGTACGTGCTCTCATTCAAAGATGGTTTTATGATAGAAGAACGAGTGCAGAGAATAGTTGGGAAATACTTTGCACATGAGTACACATAGAGTTGGCATCGTTGAATGGTGAGGCATGGAAACTTAAAGTGGAAAATCTTACAGCGATAACATTCCAGGTCACTTCCACCACAAGAAACTTCACTGTTGATTTAAGGGAGTACTTGCTCATGTGGTAGATTCCAGTACCATCAATACCCATGCATTCACGCATTGAAGGCGATAGAGTAAGTTGAAATGATATTATGCTTATAATATAAGCTTTCAAATTCAGTAGTTGCAGTAATATGATAATTATCTATTTCATAATACTTCGGTCTCAATGTGTGTGTGTAACAGCCATTGCAAACTTGCAACTAGTGCATTTGTTGCACCGTGGTATCATCGAACGGCTATCCTTTCATTATGGCAAGATATTGTTGTGCCTATGCCCGATCCATCCGATTGGTCAATGCCAGAGCATGTAAGTAGTGTCCGTGTGAACGAGCCACCAGTACATCGATAAGCAGGCAGACCTCGTACCACCCGTATGTGTTCTGCAGCAGAGATTTCGAGGGGTACTCGTGGATGTCAGCGTTGCAGTAGATGCGGAGAGTCGGGACACAACAAAGTGAAATGTCGATCCAATATATCATTTCACCCAAGGGGGAACTATTGATCAAATGATTGAAATGCAGTGTTGGTGGAAAAAAACAGTTTGGACTTGGTGTTTGTTTTTAGGTTTTAAGTATGATCTATCATGAGAACATGTGAAATGTCCCTTGTTTTCCTTCTTAAAATATTTTAGTACACTTATTTCATATAACACAAAGGGTAAAGACAAACATATTAACGAAAAGAAAGGTCTTTATTCACACCCTTTCTCATGTAAAGATTGTACGCAAAAATATCCCGTGCTCATTTTTTTCGGTACTCCATCAGGTGTTCATCAATTCCCCATGAATCATCGCCTGTGAGTAGATACTGCATTTCTCTAACACTAGCCTGACCACAACACCAACTGTCAATATGAACGTAGCACATGGATGGAAGTGGTCTAGCCCACTTCAGAGTGGCTCTGAACTTCTGCTCTGGAGTGTCATATAGGGCACCACTTCGATGGAGCATGATAGGGAGCAACCTGCGCAAGTGCAATACGCTTTCCTTTCTACTGTCTTCAACAGCTTGAGTATCTACCCACGTGTGAAACAACAAATCGAACACAGATTTCTTTAAAGATCTTATGTACACACACGGTGAAATGGTGCGAATGCGCATGAACTATGAACAGCAGCTGTAGAAGCAAATTAGAAATACGACCATAAAGAGATTAGAACAATATTGATCTACTTCTTCCAGAAAAATTAAAAAATTCCCAAAATACTCACTCGTTCAGCCTTATCCCAGTCTCTATGGCCACATGTCCATTGCGGAGGCCTCCAGTAACACAACTCTCCATTCCACCATCTATCCAGAATTTGTAGCTTCTCTTGAGTTAAATATCCCCACCATCCTCAAACCCTAGTCCCATAACATGCATAAACTCCAGTGGTGTGAATCTAAGAATTGTATCAGACACCCTGAAGTACCGGGTGTACATATGTGAACCAGGGATTAAAACCTCCTGAGCCATCAGCTGAAATAATGCTTTAGGATTCCCATAATCAGAATCCAAATCCCAGAAATGACCGAAACATGATCTTTTGAACATCCGTACTGTATGATCGCCACTTTTTGTAAGCACCTCGCTTATCCAATTCAAAACTTTCGTAGGCCTATAATACCCTTTAATCCCAGCTTTTCGTGATTGAAGTTCATGTCGTTTCCAGCTCCACTACAGTGCATGCCAACTCAATTAGATATAAGACGTGACTACATTTTATACTACAAATTTCAGGCCTAAAATAATTAAAAATATTATTATATTCCCACATTTTAAATAATAAAGTACATATTTTTATGAATAGGTATCTAATTACACTAAAATTACGCCTTAATTTACCAACTTCCATGCTATTTAAAACTTGAAGTATCAGCGGGGGTGAAAATTAAACACTTATTCATTGGCGGACAAGCATAATTAAGCTAAAAAATCGGCGAACAAGCTATTTTATGGAGAAAAATGGCAAATTATGCTAAATAATGCAAAGAAATTCGGCGGACAGGCTAATTTAAAACTTAAAGTATCAGCAGTGATGCAAATTAAATACTTATTTATCGGCAGACAAGCTCAATTAAGCTACAAAATTGGCGAACAAGCTATTTTATGCAGAAAAAATGGCAAATTATGTTAAATAATGTACCATCAATTCGGCGAACAGGCTATTTAAAGCTTAACGTGTCAGTGGTGATGCAAATTAAAGACTTATTCATTGGCGAACAAGCTCAATTAAGGCACAAAATCGGCGGACAAGCTCAATTAAGCTACAAAATCGGCAGACAAGCTATTTTATGCAGAAAAATAACAAATTAAGCAAAATAATGCTAAGAAATTCGGCGGACTGGCTATTTAAAGCTGAAAGTTTCAACGGTGATGCAAATTAAACACTTATTCATCGGCGGACAAGCTCAATTAACGCACAAAATCGGCGAACAAGCTATTTATGCAAAAGAATGGCAAAATATGCTCAACAATGCTAAGAAATTCGGCGGACAGCCTCCATTACATTACAAATATAGGCGGGATTGATTAATTTGGCTAGAAATATCGGGGGACATGCTAAAATATGCTACAAATATTGGCAGACATGCTCAATTAGCTACACAAGATCGACGAACATGCTCAATTATGGCAAAAAAATCGGCGGACATGCTCAATTATGCAAAAAAAATTAGCGGACATGCTCAATTATACTACATATTGCGGACAAGCTCAATTACAGTAGAAATATCGGCGGACATATTCAATTAGGTTAGAAATCTCGGCTGACATGTTCAATTAAGCTAGAATTATTGGCGGACAAGCTCAATAAGATTGGAAAAATATGTGGATACGCTCAATTAAAATATAAATATTGGATGACAATCTAAATTTTGCTAAGATAGGGTGCTGAAATTTCCAATTATACTTAAATTATCGTCAAACATGTAATTATATACTATTTATTATTGGCAAACTACTTACTCGGGGGACAAAGAACATTATACTCAATTACAATACATCTACACACACTCAATCGCACTATCTTCACAGAGATCTATTTTCACAACATAGTTCCTCGGTGGACAAGCAGTCTATCCTCAATTATACTCGAATATAATTTACACTAAATCAACACAGATCTATACAAATGACTATGCAAAAAAAAATAATTCACTATAATTTAGTTAATCGAAAATCCGCCGAATCCCTAAAACCCTAAACTCCCAAATTGATATACGGTTGGACGGAGTACCTGATTATCCATATTTGCTTCTGCTACTTTTCGATGTGGAGATGAGAAGGGATTGAACAATACGGCTAGAGGCCCGGATAGAGAGCTGTGTCCGCGAGAAAAATCAAGAGTTTTAGAGACAGAAAAATATGCGACGACAGAGAGAGTGAGAGAGTAAAGGGGTCAAAGATACTAACCCTAATTTCAATGCCAATAAAAGTGGTAAAAAAGTACCTGCTAGGCCACTATTCGGAGATTCCAAAAAGAAGAAAAAAGAAATGACATGTGTCAGGGGGTAAATCAGGTTTATACACCAAAAATTGGGCAAATTAAATGTTTTTAAAAAGCTAGGGCAAAATAGATGTTGCATGGGTGAAATAGGGCAATATAAGTGTTGTCCCGTAAATTTTTACATTCCTAAATCTTATTAATATTCAACTTAGTTGATTTTTAGGGTGCTGCACTAGACTAAAATAGGTTAGTGTGGGTAGTTTTTATTTTTAAAAACTTAATTATTTTATTTTATTTTATTTTATGGTAGTGATTAAATTAAAAATTGATTCAACATTGAAAATTATCCAGATGAACCGATAAACCCTAAGTTGCATCGGGCCCTTTCATCTACTTTCTCATATATATGTACCCTGTACGTAGTTATTAAGGGCGCAAGGCGCACCGAGGCATATCTGTGCCCGAGGCGCAAGGCGCACGCCTGAGGCGCGCCTCAAAATTAAATCTGTAATATAACACCATTATTTATTCTACACTAAATATAACCTATATACAACACATTTACCTAATAAAATAAGTCTAAAAGGCATATAATATAACATTTTATAAGAGTGTGACATATAAACTAAGTCATTTAAGCCAAAGTTAAACATGCACATATGAAAATTCCTAATATTTGAAATAAAATAAGTCAATCAAAGCATCTAACACAATCCTAGCAACAAATATATTTTAATTATCATCTTCTTCATCATCAAACTCCAAGTCTTGATCATCAAATTGTTCTTCTTCCCCATTAAAATCTTCTTCTTCTTCTTCAAACCCAACATTATCTTCCTCTTGTTCTTCATCCTCTTCATCTAATAATCTTAGATTAGTTCCCTTTTCCTTCATTACTTCTTTGCCTTTCTTTTTGGAACTAGTGGTAGTTGCCCCTAATGACTTCCCTCTAGTTTGATATCTTGGCTTGTCAACTTTACTAGCTTTAGCAACCATATCCCATGTCAAGTCATTACCCTCAAACACCAATTCATTATCTTTAATTTCTTCATTAAGACAAAGTAACTAACCTGCTGTGCTTGCTGCTCGACTGCTCCAGTAGCTGTAGGCTGTGGTGGAAGATTGCCCGGCGGCGACGTGGCAGCGGCAGTCGGAAGCGCGGCGGACGGCGACCAGATGGCGGCAGTTGGAAGTTGGAGGCTGGAGTAGTTTGCGTCGTGGAGACTTGGAGTGAAATGAACGGGAACCTAACTTCTTAAATCCTTCATTTAATATTTATGATATATTTATTTATTTTATTTTATTTATTTGATAAGTTGCTAATATAACAAAAAGTGCTATTTCAGTTATAAAAGTGTTACTTCAACTATTAAAAATATAAAACAACACAAAAACATGACAATACTCAAGGCGCGCCTTAGGCGCGCCCAAGGCGCACACGCTGAGGCGCACCAAGGCGCGTGCCTTGATACTGCGTGCCTTGAAAAACCTATATTGAGGCGCTAAGGGTATAGCCTCGCCCGAGGCGCGCCTTGGGCTCGCCCGAGGCGCGCCTTTAATAACTATGACCCTGTAAACATGATTACAACCGAAGGGGGATTTATGGTAATTTTTTTCAAAATATTTCCTACTTTAATTTCATATAATCTCAATGGCATATACTCCTGGACACAACTCCGATCGATTATGGGTGTGAAGCATCAGAAAGAATCAGTAATTATTTTATACACGTGTTTAATGCAGTTTTACTTCATGTTTTTCACACATATTCATTTTGGTGTATCCATATTACTCCCTCCATCATGAGCAAAGGTTATGCTTTTTATACATAAATAAAAAATACTTCCTCCGTCCGATTCTAAGGTGTCTGTTTTCTTTTTGCATGTGGATTAAGGAATATTACTAAATATTATATTATATTTAAGTGGGTAGTTGTATTAGAGGGAAGTGATGGGCTATATTGTGTATTTTTTTTATTAAATAGGAGAAATTGATACATTTGAATCGGACGCTAAAAATAGTAAAATAGACACCTTAGAAGTGGATAATATTTTAATATATAATAGGATTTTAAAAAATTAATATTTTAATTTGAAGTGCGTAGTTATATTGGTATTGTGAGTAGTTTTATATAAAACTAATTATCAATCACATAATCTCAGTAGCTCAGAATCTAATTTGTTGCTTCTTTTACAAAAAAATATCTTTATTGCAATTTTTAAGCACATTTATAATTTTAAATCAGAAAACAGAAAATTGTTGCTAGTTACGAAGTCGCAACATCTTCCGACAAAAGAAGGAATAATATTTCTGATTCATATTCCACAACTCTAATTCAACAAGATTAAGCAGAGCAATAGAGTACATTTTTTACAAAATGAAAAAAAAAGAGTGAGTCACTAGGAGAGTGCATTACGGGAATACACCGATTATGTGATGATAAAACCAGTTCAAACATGGTTAACAATCATCTTCACCTTCACCTTCACCACCTAGTTCATCTTCCTTCTCGAATCTTCGTCTTTCTCCTCAATATCGTCATCTTCCTCTTTAGTATTATCTTAAAAAGATATTTGGGTGGAAATTGATCAAGGCGCCACTCAATATAAACGATTGCGATATGGAAATCGATCAAGGCGCCACTCAATATCTGTGATGGGGTCACCAGGACATTTTAGATGATTGATCTGCTAACAACATATTTGGCGAATAGACCTCGTTATTTTAACCTTAAAGCATTGCCAGATATCAAGCGATTCGAGATAGGGACAACCATCAAGAATGTCTTCTAGTCCCGCATTATTCAACCAGAATGCATTAACAAGGGAAAGATGGCGCAGTTCGGGCATATTTTCTGAAATCATTGTGGCATAGACATCATCGTCATCATCGGAGTCAGAATCGGAAATGCTGGACTCTACGCACATGTACTCAATAAAATCATAAAAACAACGCTCAGCTTGCATAGTAATCCGCGCACACCCATTTTGATTAAACGTAAATGAATTCAACATGCAGCAGTGAACGCCTATCTTTTCAATGTTATTAGGAGAGAATGATGGCATCATTGTAAGGTGTAGCTCTTTCAAGTGTGGAACATTTCTAACCGCTTCAGCAAAACCTTCCCCCGTTATTCGGGTGCAGCAATGGAGAGTAAGACGCTTGAGCTGACTTGCCCTGTTCAGAAAGTATATAAGTCGTAAAAACTTGGAATGCAATGAACCAGTGGCCAAAAAGGTTTTACTCTCATCTACATTAATTAACATAAGCAATCAGCTGGAGAAATAATGAGCAAGGAGGAACCAAAATCAAGAATCAGCAAAAACATTTCTACTTTCCAAAAAGAAAAATTTCACCATAGATACTCTACATTTCACACCTATTATCATATTATCATCCAAAAATCACATAATTAAGTATGAGTACTCATAAATCACATAAAAATTTATAAATAATGTGGATACTAATTCGTAAATATTAGTCCAAACAGTTTCAAAATTCTGAAAGGCTGATAATGGCTCACTGACTTAAAAGCTCGTCTCACAGAATGAGAAAAAATTTAGCTGTCGAAACACTGCAATCTCACTAACAATATTTATATGCGTAATCCGTCAATCATATTATAAATAACATCTCAAAATTCATTACCTTGGATTGAAAATATTCAGGTGAGGAATCGCGAAATAGTGATACAATCATCAAATTAACAAAAAAAAAGTGAAATTTAAGGGAAAATACAGCAAAAATTGAGCAGATAATAAGAAGAGCTTGTGTATGGAGAAGGAATATATACCGATCAAAGATGTAGTTGAGCACGTCATCGTCGCCCAAATAATCAATCCTTAGGTCGACCAGCTGTCCCTGGCTGCGATCCACTACCCGACGGCACAGGTTCTGCTTCTGCTGAGTCAACTCACCAAGGTATCGGAGGTGAATAACTCGCCACTTGGCGGGATCACGAAAGAACCTCCACCAAGTAGTACACACCCTCTCTGCACCTTCCAGAATGTCGACGATGCCAAGTCGCTTTAGGATATTTGTGGTGATATCTTCTGGCAATTCATTCCACGACGACGGCAGATGAAGTCGGATTTTTCATTTTTTGTTTTTGATTTCGGAATACTCCTTCTCCCATTCCTATATATTGACGCAGGGTTCAAAGTTAATCGTGCTAGGAATTCGAAACGCAAACTTTTATTAATTACCTAAAAGCATGATTAATTAATTAATTAAACAATTGAATTTTACTGAGAACATAATTATCTCGATTGAATAGCCATTTGTTGTGCTAAGTAGTATGACGCCACGTATATTACACTCGATCAACATGCATAGACATGTGCACTATTGAATTTGATTAACGTGGGCATCGAATGTAACTAACTCTCATATTTTTTATAAGAGCGGTCCGAATCTACCGTTCCACCATAGTATTCCACCTCCTATTCCATAACTTTTTTTATTAAAATATTGGGTTATTTTAGGGTGCACCTGGTGCACCGATGCACCTTTGAATTTATAGACTAAATACATGGGTAGTGGGTAGTTTCCATAATATAATTTTTAATTATTATATTAAATTAATGATATAGATTAAATTAAAGTATAATCTAACGGTTCAAATCATCCAAGTGCACCGGTGTCACAGGTGCACCGTAGTCGGACTCTAAAATACTATACCTTAATTAATGACTATTAAACACTTAGGGTATGTGGTGGAAATTTGGTCATTGATTACGACACGTGCCAAGAATCTAATACATACAATAGGAGATGAAACATAAAATGGAATAGATGATCTCATTTATTATAAGAGTGATATACCCTAAACTACAAGGGTGAAATTACAATTATACTATAAACCCTAAAATCTATGGATGAAATATACTCTAAATTAGAAGGATGAAATTACAATTATACCTTAAAACATAAATGTGAAATATACCGTTAAAAAAACAAAAAAAACAAAAACAGGAAAGGGGGTTGGGGTAGATTGAAAAATTCAAATTGGTGGAACTTGGTCTACTCTAGTTATTATCTTTAATTTATATTCTATGTGTCATTCATTTAATAATTTGCAAAATTTATAATACTAGATGTAACGTCAAATTGCGGATTTGTAGTTCATGCATTAACCTTGAGGTTTTTTCAATTTTCCCAATCTATGTCAAGCCCTTACTTCTTGCAAGGATTAAACAAAATGAATAATATGTAAACCTTCAATTTTAATACATATATCTATACATTAAAGAATACAATATTTTAATATATAATGAATTGTAATAGTATCATGTGTTATGCTCTATAAAAAAATATGTTTGATTTTATTAACTTGTGATAGGAAATATGTTTGATTTTATTAACTTGTAATATCTTCCTCAAAAGAAAGTTCGCACCCACCCAGCGTGGTGTTGGGGCTCAACTCACCAGAGCAGGTCAATGATAACTCATCCATACTTTCATGGGATACTTTAAATTTTTAAAGGTTGTTATATTTTTACTGGTTAGAATTTAGATTATTTCTCCATAGAATTCATTGGAAATGTAACAAGAGATCTAAATGTGAGCTAAGAGAATCTTCTCAGCTCTATACAGTGTGGTGTACCAGCATAGCAGGCCAATGATAAATCATCCATACCAGGTGCTTCACGGATACTTTGAATAAGGATGGGATAAAAATGGTGTGCAGAGAAGAAGTAATAGTGGACCATAACTCCAGGTGATCCTTCTAAAATTATAGTATATTTGTATGAAAGAAGGGGAGTGGAATCAATTATCAAATATAAAACACCATTTATCAGGTGACTAACTCATTTGACTTTGTTATAGTAAGTCTTGCGTAAGATTGACCATTTTACACTTTTAAAATAGTTTTTTCGCTGTTAAGATCTTACTGTTTCTTCGCTCTTAAGATCTTGCAGAAGCCAGTGACGCGTGTTCTACAGAATAAATCGCTACAGATAAATGCTCTTAACATATTACTGTTTCTTGGCTATTTTGTTTAATTGTTGGAAATTATTTGATTTGGACTTTGGGTTTCATCTGATTTTTCACATAGATGGTAACAATGGGAGAAAGAAAATGTTGAAAATATTTACAAATTTATTGTCAGTTGCTAGATATATCTGAACTATGACTTACAGATTTGTTGCTATGCATATATTTATATCTTATTTAAACTTTATAGTTTTCTAGAATTTGTTTTAATGTTTTAAAAAAGTTTCTAGAATGTTTTAATGCTTTATTTCTTTGTGTACGTATTTGTTTACTCACTCTTTTTAGTGTTCAGAACTTTCTAAGAAACATTTCCTACATGTAAGTTCAAGTTACTCCAAACACAGATATTGATCCCACCGTCCATTAAAGTGGGTGGAACTGTATATTATTAATTAATATAAGTTGGACTTGTATATTGGGTGAAATTTATATGCAACTTAACAAAAAAAAAAAAAGCACTATTCATTTAAGGTCCTTGACATATTTAAAATTCATTATTGATTTATTAATATATGTATATATAAGATTGTTCAATCAAATACAGCATAAGATTGAAAATGTAAAAAGTGAGCCATCATTATAAGCAACACAAGCTAATGAAAACACAAACTCATTACTGCAGGCCTTCTTAAAGCTTAGTAAGCAGCAAACATTATTTATAGTTGTACAAATACATAAGAAGCATGCATGCAACACCTGAAATCCACAAGCTAAGTTACAGTATGCTATCTGTCCTAGCCGGAAGCCGCCGGAAGAAGTTCACCGGAACGGACGGCAACCGGAATCTGGGAGCCTCATCATGTACACCCCTGCTAGGACAGCAATCCCCTGGAACGGTGTCACGTACAGCACCACAGCAGCTACGAGGCAGGACGTGACGAAAATGGCTGTAGCTCGTGGATCCCTCCAGCTTAACAGAGAGTGTACGCGTTCTCCCTGGGTTGCAATGTCTCCAACGACTGTCTGAATACGACCAGCTACACTCCTCAGTCGATCGTACCTCATTCTCACCAAGTCTGGGTTACGGCTAGTGGGGAAAGTGTCGAATTCCTGATCAAGTTCATTCGGGTGCACCGCCTCAGCCTGAGAGATCTTGGTGTTCATGTGAGGAGAGTAACTTGGTCTGTATCTGAAGTTCCAGATTCCTATCAGGAACATGTAAAGGAAAACGGTCGGAAGGATCAGTTCCCGGAAGGAAATGAGCATAAGATAGAGCACGTGCACGAGCACAGTGGTGATCGGGTTCTTCCACATGCAGATGTCTGCATACCATTTCCCAACAGTTGCTTCGTCTCATGCTCCAAAGATGCGAGTCCACATCCTCCCTAGCCTCGCAGCCACAATGTTGACAGCTTGATGCCTTAGCATGTCCAACTGCATCACGCTGAAGGGCCTAATGTAGTGCATCTTTGGCAACAACGGTCGCGAATATATATGGAGCATGTTGGGAAATGAAGTGCACGAAAATCGCAACGCCAAATGCAATTCTCCCATTTTTTTAACACCCGAAGGGTGTAGAACCAGCAATGGATAAGAATGTGTGTAAACCCTCCCTGTTTCAAGTGTAGAAATTCGAATGCGGACCTTCCCAATCTTGAGGTCTTTGTTGCCATTCGAGCCATTATCGCCAAGCTGGCTGTTGTCGAACACGCCAAAGGTGAGGACTGTTGCTGGATCAAACACCTCCCAAGTATACTGTTCGTTGTACTTGGGGAATAGATTGTCCACAATGGTACGCGTTCGGACCCACTTGTGTCCATACTTAGCCACACAATACGTATCCGATGTCCCCTTCCCGTCCCGTGTTTTCATTGGATGAAGACCCACTGCATTCAGGATGCCAAGATCCAACACACCAATTGGTGGTTTCCTGAGCAGTTTATCTGTGGGCCGAAGGTCGCTGCTGTAATGAGTCGACTCGTCTAGAACATGGTAGCCTCCATCCAAGCAGACTCTTAGATGAAGCCTACTAGAGAACTTTTCTTTCTTCAGTTGATCAACATCCACAAGAACAGGCTTCTCTAGGTTAAACCAACGAGAAAGAATAATGCGTTCATCGGCTCGTTTCTCCACCATATTCAATGGAATAATAACCCTCCCAATTATTTCATCTTTTCCAGGAGCCACCCGATCCTCAACTGTAAGAATGAGATGGTCTTCAAAAGGCTCAGCAGCAACAAAAAGTAGATCTTCATTCCACAGAGGGTTGAAATTCCGAGCTTGGCACGGTTTTGTTCTCATGACTTGGTTTCCTATCTGTGCCTTCACATAAGCATCAGGGAACCGAGTCTTCTCCGTTGGCACCAAGTCCTGAGCTTCAATAACGTTAACACGGACGTACCACAGTCATGGTGCATGATATACTTTAGAACGTATAAGAGCTGATGCAGCTTCAGAGCTGTCAACAGGCGAAGCTACATCAGAGTGCCATGCATCAGGAAAGGCCTCATCTGCTTGAGTCCCAATCCAGACTGCAAGCTTTAGCTCACCTTTTATTTTCTCTCGTTTCTTGTCTTCAAGACGGTACCATTCCGGGGCCAGAGGACTGTTAGGGGGAACACGCATTGGAACCTCATTGAGGTCGAAATGAACAACACCAACAAATTCATCTTTGATGAGACTTTCTTCAACAAATCTTATCAAGTTTAAAAATATGGTCATCTATTCCAGCATCCACCAATTCAAGGGCAGCACCCTACAGACTACAGTGTCGTATTGCAACATGCAGAGCTTTGAGATGCTTATTTTTATATGAATAATACATATGGATCAACTGTCCTCTTTCACAGCCTCTCATAGATAATTCACCACATTAAATCCAGAAACAATTCAAGGTGATTCACATTCTTCTTCAATATCGGAGCCCTTGATCAGGAGCCTATGTAGAATCCAAAGATAGTAGGGCATAGGTAATTCAGTAAAATAATTTCCAATTTTTTTTTTTTTTTTAGATCGAGGTTCCGGGCTTACGCCTGACTAGTCCTCGAGGAAACAATCCCGGTCCCTCAGAACTGCCTCCAGTTAAACCGCGGTAGCCACACAATAGATCCTCAAGTAATATCTTTAACTACTGCGCACAAGGAGTCGATCCTCCACCGAGTTTCAGCCTCCCACATTGCCGCTTCTAGCCCTCAATATTAATTGTTCCACCATTGTGCTCCAGGGGACTACCTCAATGTTGACCCAGACAACTAGGTCAACACATCATTGGTGGAAGACATTGAGGAATAAATTCCCCTTGCTATGTCTCGAACCCAAGACCAAAGTCTTAGGTAGTGGGGCTCTAACCACTTGAGTACCCACCTTTGACGACCCTCTTTTTTGTCATGGTGTGAAGAAGTCTCAATTGTTCACATTCTACAATATATTTTTCCTATATTTCTTTTTTGATATTTATGCCTTTTAACTACCAAGAATTTTAGTTCAATTATGCTCAAGTTGCTATAAGAAACCTTACAAAATATTGATGTGCATTCCCTTGTTACTCAAACCAAAAAGGCATAAAACAGCATTAATCAGACACGATACACATCTCAAATTTTTCATTCCTATAAGGCACATATGAAATACATTAAAAGTACGCTTTTTGGAAAGTACTCCATTTGTAAGAATTCATGAATTGCTTCTCGTTCCCAAGTTCTCTCAAATGTAAATCCTGGACATAGGATCTTATTGCAAATATAATTATTAAAATGTGATAAAATGAAAGGATGACAGAGCCCCGGAAATAGAATGAAGTAATGCAATGTCAAACCTTATGTGTAGATGAAATATATATGTGAATGTTTTCTTCTGAATGCCAAGCAAAATGAATCCACCAATATACTAATCATATTTGAAAGTATGTTAAGTTAAACCATTCAACTAATAAGAAGTACTTCACCTCGTTCCATCTACACAATTTTCTTCAATGCAAAATACATTTGGGAAAATACCACAGATGACCATTTTGAAAGACCAGGCAGTTGCAGTTGGAATTACGAAACTTAAAGGTATATCTTAGGTTCATAGGTAAAGCTTCCAACCTCCTAAGAAGTGTAGAATTTTTTTTCCCTTTCTTCTTCATTAATCAATCCTATCAGTTTTCTTTATTAGGTTTTTTAGGAAGAACCCCCTTCAACTTTTTTTCTCTTCAATCTGCATAACCTCATTTATTATCAATTTATTTCTTGCCCTTTCGTCTCTGTTTTTTTCATCCATCTTTACCAAGAATTTGTACTTTTTTCCTGTGCTGCAGACCAAAGTTTTGTAGTAGTGGCATATTTCATTTTTTCCAACTTACAAAAGTGAAACGTTTGAATTAAAAGAACTAACTATAAATATAATATTGGAGTGCATTCAATTTTTTTTTATTAAGTACTTGCACATACCATTAAAATGTTTTCTGCATATTTAGTAACAGCGCATCCAATAATATTTTCAGCTGCCTCAAAAAGTATTGAACTGACTTCATGGACCCCATCGGTTATGTCTAATTTTAGTAGATACTTCCGTGTGAATGGTTTATCATCGCCCAAATATTTTGTACATGGGGCTATGTTCTTTAAATCTTCTAGATATACTCTTGTATTGCACTTTGGGCATGTCTCATACCATGGGTTGTTCTTATTCTGAACCTTTACAATCTTTCCAATAAAAGTACAGAATAATTTATCATGCAATGATGTCATCTAAAGACACTTCGATCACTTCTAACATCCTTTTTGAAGGCCCTAGAATCTGGATTAATTCCCCCTTGCTTATTAAGTTCTGAAAGCTGAAAAATTGTAAACGAAACTAAGGTGTGTCAAAAGTCATTCTTAATAACTATATATACATATATCTACATAAAATATGTTCAATATCCTACATATAAAGAGAATCAAAGCATGCTAACAAAGTTATGTACCTTTTTCTGAATAGCTTCATTTTCTTCAAATTGTGGGTCAATCTCAACAATGCTTGCATTTGATGTTGATAAATGAATTTCATCTAGGGGAAACATATTTATGATGTTTTATCAATTTATTTATGTACTGTAAAATTAATTGATCTTCTACAGAGTACGAATTACTTACCTGCATATTTGGTAACTTTGATATTCAACGCTGCAATCATTATTGTCCTTAGCATTATCTGTTGTTCCAAGATTCCTCTTTCATTGTTTGCTAAGTCTCCCCATAAATTCAGCTGCATTTTGTTGGACCTGAAAATACAACATTAAGAAAAAGGTTTTCAAAAGATATACAATGTTAATTTTAATAATTCCCATATGAAAAGTTCTCATGTGTTTACATATGATCTAGAAGGATGACTTCACGCTTGTAAGTTATCTGTTCTATTGGCTTCTTCACATTTATAGTGAATGTAGAATTTACTTTCACTACCATACCCATGATGTATGCATAAGTTTTGAAAAGAAATTTTATATTGGTAAATGTCATTTATTTGATATAGAGTATATAGATTTGTAAATGACATGATCTTACATTTGAAGAAAAGTTTAGAAAATACCTATCATTATGTTTGTCTCTGAAAAACCAGGGATGTCCTTGAATTTCACAAAAGTAGCTGCCACTTTCTTGTAAAAAAATTATTCTTCTATTTCTTCAATTATTGTTGCTTTTGTGATTGTCATCTTTATCTTTTCATTTACACTTTGGAAGTTCACACTAACAACCCTTATATTGGCCTTCTGGATAGCATAAGAGTGATCCCTCTCTAGCCGGTCATAGAATTGGTCAATGACCTCATTGAACAAGTTTGCATTTATTTGGGTTCCCTAAAAATAGGGTCATTCATCACCCATATGGTATTGATATACCAAACAATATAGAAAGTTCAAACCAATTATTGATAGGATATAGGAATACATTGCAAGAAAATTAAAGTATTAATTTGTTTCTAGTCAAAGATTAATTAAAGTGCATTGTAATAGATGAAGGACATTGTTAGATTGACCCTTCCACAGCTTACATCAGAAAGGAGGTAGGTAATGTAGCTAACTTCGTTGGTTTTGCAAAGACTAATACGTATTCTTACATTTTTAAAGTTACTATGAACTACACAGTCACCATTATTCGTCCTGGCTCGTAGTATTTATAAATGAAATAAGGGAGCCCTTTGCTTGATTAATCTTAGAGCTACTTATTACTTTTTCTTCTGATTTTTGAAAACTTTCTTATACATTCCCCACCTTATGTTATGTGACAGTGAGTTCTCTAAACTCTTATAGGTTGCCATAAGGAATATAAGACGGGATGCCATCAAATCCTACAAAAAACTTGAGAAGGTTTGAAAATCTCCTCCCTCCCCTTTATCCAATCCTTTCATTCTCTCTACTCAGCTTTGTAATTGGCTTCATATGTTTCAGGAGACGAAGCTTACGGAAGACAATATGAAGGACTTATCTGCTGATTTGCAGGTACCTATATGAGTCCCTTTAAATAAATAATAATTGACATAAGTACGAAACTGCTACAAGTTCCTCTTTCATTGGCTCTAATCAGATTATATGGTTTACAAATGCCGCTGAATCAAATTGTGGGGCTTTTGGTATAGATGCAAGATGTCTTTAGAGCAGATATTTAGCTAAAATGCTCAAGAAATTTATGTTGCAGTAACAATTCTTCTAAGCCCCTTTCTCTTATTGATCTTTCAAAGTATTAAATTTATTGTTATCTTTATGTTAGAGAAATATATTAACATTGTTCAATTCCCCAACCATATGATACTGAAATTGTTCTAATGCAAAGCATGTGTACTTTAAAAAACTGCATTAACCATGAAATGCCCATACATTGACTAATATCAACAACAATTGCAAATCTGAAATGTAAATTTAAGATATTTGTAATAAGTAAAACAACATGATACTGAAATTTGCAAAGCATGTATACTTTCGAAATCTGTATTAGCCATGACATGCTCATATATAGACTAATAGCAACAACAATTGCAAAACTAGAACGTAAATATTTATGTTTAAAAAAGAGGAATTTCAAACCTCCCTATCAATTAACACGAGCTTTAAAATTTTTGTCCTTCGATCCTCTTTAGGATAGACTTCTCTCGAACTCTTCTGTGCGATCCTTAGTTTGATGGAATATTCAACTTCATAAGGTGACAATTCTCGAATTACCTTGTCTTCCATGTTCCGATCTAATCATTAGAATAAAAGGATTAGTTATGCACAATATAAATTGAAATAAAATATTGTATGAATGAATGGAATTATTCTAGTTACTTGAAAATATATACTTGAACTTGTCTATTAGTTTTTGAGGTGATTGCAAATGTTATGTTTCACATAAAAATATTGTTGGATTATATAAGTTTAAGAGAAGTATATCAAGAGGCATACATTTATCATGACAATTAATAAGATGAAAGTTTTATTATTTTTTTTTTGGATTATTATTATTATTACTACTATATATTGTTATTATGATTTTTTATTAGTTTTGAAGTTGAAGAGTCATCTTATAAATGGAAGGAGATGGGATGTCATCTTGGAAGAGTTATGATGTGTTGGCTGGAGACTCTTAGGTTCACAATGCAGGGTTGCTTAAGATTGATTGATGTCATTGATTCATTGGGGTGTATTTATTTTTAAGGTTAAGCTATATTTATTATTTTTATTGTGGGGTGTATTTATTTATTTTTAAGGTTAAGCTATATTTATTATTGAAAAAATAGATTTTTTCGTCCATTAACTTTGTCCAATTTTGAATTTAGTCCATAAGTTTTTCACTTTTTGAAAATCGTCCATTATATTTGCAAAATTTTGAAAATCGTCCATTATATTTGAAAATTTTGAAAATGGTCCATCATGTTTACCAAGTTCAACAAAATCGTCAATTTCAACAGGTCATTAACATGTTATTCTAAAAGATAAAAATAAAAAATATGTAATATATATATATATATATATGTACTATTTTACAAAAAAAAAGCTCCCACTAAGAATTTATATTATACTCCCTCCGTCCGTCCGAAATAGGGCATTTTGCTTTTGTGCACGTTGATTAAGAAGTATTGTTATTTAATATGTAGTGGGCAGTTGTATTAGTGGGAGTGTGGACCCCATATTTTAATTGTATTAGTGGGTGTGTGTGGATCCCATTTGTGTAAAACATAAAGTGATCCTCTTTGAAACGGACGATCAAAATGGAAAAAAGACTCTCTTTCGAGCGGATGGGGGAAGTATCAATATTTAGTTAAATTTGTTCCACTTTAGTATTGAGATTAATATTATTTGTTTGGTATACGGAAGTGATAAATGAAAAGTGAGATAAAATTGGTTAAATAAAAATATGATATAAATTAATTGGAGTGAAAATATTCAAATGATCTGCCATAGCAGGTCAAAGGACCAAAATGTTGAATTTTATGAAGTTAATGGACTAATTTCAAAATTGTTATAAAATTAACGGACTAATTTCAAAATTAAAAAAGTTAATGGACTAATTTCAAAATGAATGAAAGCTAACGGACGAAAAAATCTATTTTCCCTTTATTATTTTTAAGGGTTGGCTGGAGACTATTGTGTTGATTGATATCATTGATTCATTGTGGAATTGTAGGGACGTCCAGGGATGTTTTAATTTTTCACTCTTAACTCTATATGGCAGTAATGTTATTATACATTATTGTATTGATTAATTAATTATTAAGGTTTTATTTTTTATTTTTGAAGGTTAAAAAGGTTTAAAATGTAGTAAAAGAAAATATGTGAGAGCAAATGTTAACACTTGCTAAAGCACTTTTAATATATTATAATTATGATATAATTATTACTAAAGATTTAATTCATTATAAACTTATATAAAAACTAAAATAAATAAAAAATTTACACATCTCCCTTATAAATTAAAAACTTTTCATATTAGTATAATAAAAATATCGGTAATGGAGGGCTTTTCTCCGTCATCTTCATGGAAGAGGGTGAGGGTTTGCTGCTCCCATAATTTCTGGTTTTACAGGACCTTCCCTGTCCAGATCTAGAGTTCCTTCGATCAAGGCATGCCCCTCCCGTCGCCTTGCTTCGGTGCATCGTTCAGCCTAGAGAGATTCGGAGCTCTCCATCCCTTATTTTTCCGGCGCGTCCTCATACTTCATCATCCTATTTCTCCGCCTGTTTTTGCTGCATCCGACCGTTTTGCAGGTTGCTCTGTCTTCATTCTCCGACCAGTCCCGGCTGGATTTTTTTTCTACTGCAAAGGATGGAACTCCCCTCGTGCGCACAGAACTCGTAGGGTCACGACGCTTCCAACGGGGACTTGCTGTTCTCACTTCCAGCAGTATTTTTCTGCTTCCGGTCAGGTAGTGGTCGCCGGCGTTGGCGCTCTGTCCAGCTTCTTCCTCCATCGCGGGCATCTTCTCCAGACGACATCTCCATCTCTTACTGCCGACGATGTTCTGCCGCCAGCAGCTCCATCTCCTTGACATGTTCCGGCATCTGCAACCAAAGTTGGCGTGTAGGGGAGTATTTGATTTGTCCTTGGAGCAGGTACTTACTGCTCCTTCTTTTCGGTACCTGCTACTAGCCAACCTTTTTGGGCAATTTGGTGGGAGCAGGTTGCTTCATGCCTTTTGGAGCATTAAATGCAGTGGGCCCCTCTATCCTTCTTTGTTGTTTCTTGAAGCAGGTTTTTAGTTGGCATTTTTAATTGTGATGGACACATCTTACTTAGCATTTTTTGTTTTCTTGTCCATGTCCAATTTGTGGGCATAATTTATAAACTATATGCGTGCGTTTGAGCTCTTTGAAACATACTTTCTCCATGCACTGAGACAATAGCAGCCTGTTGGGTCCCACCTGCTTTTCCAACAGCTTCGTCTGCTTTTCCTGCAAGTCATTTTTTTTGGCTTCCAACACAAATGCGTAAGGGCCCAATTGCAACATTCATTTTTCATGCATTTTCAATCGAGACTAAGATTTTTTCGGTGATCACGTTCATGTTTTGCTAGTCTTTCATGCATCATCAATATAGGCTACTGTAGCTTAGATGATCGGATTGCTTTTGCTATCTCGAGCACTCATCCGTCTCGTCTTGGTCAAGACTTACATGATTTGTGCAGTTTGCTAACAAAGGGGGAGTATGGATACAATCTCCGGCGCGGCATCCCACTTCATATGGCTTATCGCCTATCTAAGCCCGTTGCTGATCACACAGCCCGAGATCAGCCCCTTATGTTTGCTCCATGCTACAATCCATTGTTAGTTACGGTCCATCCTCATTCCGTTGCTCTAGACTTTTCTCATGATTATAGTCTGTTCCTATTGTAAAGTCAATATTTTGGCTCATTCGATGTACTATTTAATCATATTTTTAATTCTCTTTTTAATCTCGGAGCCACCTATTTTGGCTCTTTTTGCAAGCCGTTTGTTTGATTTTTTATTTTTCGTTATTTCCCCTTCTTCTTTTTTCTTTGTTCCCTTCTTATTTTCTTTTACCTTTTTAATATTATTGCGTAGTTAGATAATCATATGACTATTAAATAAAGAATCATTTAAAATAAAAAAATTGCTATAAAAATTGAGAATATGTTACTCCAATTATACTATATTGGTAATATGGATGTTAAATAAAAAATCAATATCGATTAATTTGATATAATTTTTATTTAAAAATGATTTAAAATAAAAAAGATTAAAAACATTTAATGATTTAGGGAATCTTTAATTAAGATAAAAGACAAAGTATTTTGATTGGTTGTCTAATAAAGTATCTCCTCTCTCTTCTTTAGCAAGTTTATTAAAAAAATTAAAATTCTATGAAAATATCTCATTATACCTAAATTACTCCCATGCCACTCATAACAACTAAACCTTTATTTAGTATACTTAAAATTTAATTTATTATAAACTTATAAAAATCTAAAATAAAAAAAAATGCACATCATCCTTATCAGTTAAAATCTTTCCCTCTTAGTATAATAAAAATATAGTTATGTGACTATTTAATAAAGAATCATTTAAAATAAAGAAATTGCTATAATAATCAAGAATATATTACTCAAACTATACTATATTGGTAATATGGATGTTAAATTAAAAATCATGTGATATCAATTAATTTGATAGAATTTTTCCTTAAAAACAATTTAAAATTAAAGAATTAAAAAACATTTAAAAATTTAGGTAAATTTTTCATTAAGATTAAAAAAAAATATTTTGATTGGTTGTCTAATAGAGTGTCCACTCTCTCTTCTTTAGCAAGTTTATTAAAATATCAAAATTTTATGAAAATGTCACATCATACCTAAATTGCTCCTATGATACCACCTTATAACTAAACCATCCTTTAGTATACTTAAGATAAGATTTAATTCATTATAAACTTATTTAAAAACTAAAATAAATAAAAATTTATGCATCATCCTTATCAATTAAAAACTTTCCATCTTAGTTTAATAAAAAGATTTCATGTGACTATTAAATAAAGAATCATTTAAAATAATGAAATTCTATAAAAATTGAGATATATTACTCCAATTATATTATATTGGTAACATAGATGTTAAATTAATTATCATGTGATATGGATTAATTTGATATAATTTTATTTAAAAACGATTTAAAACTAAAAAAATAAAAAAGATTTAGGTAAAATTTTAATTAAGATAAAAAAAAGAAGTATTTTGATTGGTTGTCTAATAAAGTATCCCTTAGTCTTCTTTAATTAGTTTATTAAAAAATCAAAATTCTATGAAAATACCACATTATACCTAAATTACTCCCATGATACATCCTTATCAAAACTAAATCTTCTTTTAGTATACTTGAGATAACAATTTAATATATATTTTAACAAAGGAAAGAAATTAGTGGAAACTTACCCTTCCAGCCCTAGAGAAGAACTCGTAGACATCATGTTCACGAGTCTTCAACTGCAGAAATTGTAACACAAATGTCAGTAAATCCCCGAGAGCAATTATAATTATACCTAATGCGAACAAACTATATTTTTGCAGTTCAACAACCTAGTAAGCAAAAACTGTCCTCTAACTTCGTTCAGGATCAACTTTTGGCTCGATTTTTTCTTCCTTTTTATCTTTATATCTTCTGCATAAACAAAAAAAAAACACTATTACTTGACTACTTCAATAAAATTATGATATTATCTTGCTAACTACTCAAGACTCAAGAGCTGCTTGACAATCTCCACAGTAAAATTTGAGTAGATTGCTTTGCTCCTTCAATAAAAGAAAATAAGTGGAAAGCTCCATGTAAAAGTTTAGTTCCACAACGAAGCAAAAATATCTCCAATATGCTTAAAAGAGTCAAACACAAGATCACAACCCAAGATCTCCAATAAAGTATCTCCATAGAGTTAATATGTTGTCTAACTAACATTTGGTAGTGGCAATTAAGAGTAATGACTATTGCAATATTGTAAAACTTTAGGGATTGAACTAACAATAGGTTGGGCCTTATATGTTAAACCTAATCTTACATTTTGCACCAACATATTACAGAATAATCTTCTTATCATAAAATGACAAATATAATAATATCGAGCAATCCAGGTTATCCAATAATATCAAAATTGATTTCCAAGAGCAAGCAGGCAATTAAAATTTATATTTATTTGAAAATGACAACAAATATCGCATTCACATCATCATTTTAAAACATAAAACAAACTTCTCTTGGACTGCCCTAAGCAGCTTTATTTAGGTCAACAACCTTGTTGGAATGTATAATATAAGAACATGCAAGTTTAGCTAAACGTGATATCTCAATTTGCATTTGAGGAGATCTTGATCATATAGTAAAGTAAGCCTTAATGTGGTAACTTTTAGATCTAGTGGCGGATGGAATGATAGGCAATATTCTACTCTCTCTTTACATAATCTTTCACATTTTTCTTGTCCATCCATCCCACAATACATTTCACTACAAAAAAAATGAAATAACACTCAACACATATAACCCTTGATACATATTACTTTTAAAAAATGCCATCTCCATTTAAAGTAAATAACATACTTTACACTTTATTTATCATTCAAAATGATCAAAATAGTCCCAAAAAGTCAATAAAATTCATCAAAAGATTGCACTTTCTTAATATGCTTGCAAAAGAACAAGATTCTTTGGGACATGGTAGTAAGTGGGAGTGTGAGGGTTGAGGTTGGAGGAGACCCTAAACCAGTTTTTTAGATAACAGAATTACAACCAAAACTAAAAGAGATATAACAACAACATTGAAGATCTTAGTAAATACTTCATGATAACTGATAATCACGATAATTTTACTGAGACTTGGCAGATATAAATAATAAATTGTAATTAATTAGTTGAAAGAGTAAGGGGGTCCTGTAATGAAATAAAAAAGTATTGTTCATCACATCAATAATAACATATGAAAATTAGTCACTTCCACTCCTGTATGGCTGATGAATAAATATACTTGGACAATTTAGCGCAAAATAAAAAGATTAACAAGATAGTGACATGTCAAGTTCAAGTTCATGTCAAGATAGAGATAGTTTTTTGTTTCTCAACCTCACTTTCTGATGTACTAGTATAAAAAGAATCTAGCATACTTTTTCAATATAGTAAATCATACATCTAATATGCACTAACACATACAGATGATAATCCAAATTTTGTATACTCTTCTCACTTATTTTTCTTAAAAAATGTGAATAATCAATTTTAGACTACTGAGCTGGCTTATTTATTGGCTACAATAGGGTCCATGAGGAGAAATTAGGGTTGGTCCTCCCATTGGGCTTAAGGTATCCAAGTTTAGCCTAAAACTTATACTTAAACCCAATAATAATAATTCAATCTACTAAAGAATTATTATTGTACTGTCATCCTAATCCCAAATGACGTTATAGGCTCCTTCTTATTATGAGCCCATATAAATCCTCGTGTTTAAGATATACAATACCCATTAATTAAACGAGTTACTGACAACTTAATTAATTAATCTCTAATCCAAGAGTAATACCAACTCAACCTTATTATCACGCCGGAATAAATCCACCTGCTGGGTTTACATGATAATCCTTAAGAGCTCCTCAAGGGGACATCATCAACCTAATTAATTAGGACACAGATTCTTCTACAAGTAACAATATACCATATAGATAGTACCATCTCCCAACTCACCGATCATATTGATTTAATAATTAAATCTCACCCATTGATGAGTGATATTCTCATCTAAATTTTATTGGTCTTTTTATGTGTGTTCGTATATTTTTATCTGTATTTATGTGCTATATGGTGGAGTTATGTGTTTTTATGGAATTGAGTGCGAATGAATTTAACCGTATGTAAAACAAGTGAAATCAGAGCGAAAATGGAGAAAGGAGACGAAAGAAGGAAGAAGAAAACTAGGCAGTAAGAACACGGCCGACCGTTTCAAGTACACGAGCCGTGTCGTGCTACACAAGCCGTGTACTGTAAACGATCCTATAAGAGATAGCCGTGCGACGACATCAAAACGCACAACACAACCATCCCTTGGCCGTGTTGTGGCACACGATTCGTGTGCCGTCGTAAGTTTGCGTTGACCCAGAAACCCTAACACGACTCGAGGTATGTTGCAGCACACGAGTCGTGTAGGTGCCTGATCAGTAAAAATTCAGATTTCTTCTAGAAGGCCCCCAATGAGTATAAATACCTATCCACTCAACCTTTGAAAGGATCATCACCGAAATTTTAGCTGTACACACACCTCACACACCAATCCTTTGATTTTACACCATATTCTTCATCCCCTTCATCCATACTTTGATTCTACATCATCTCTCCATAAATTCTACCATCCAAATCAAATGAAGAAGTAAGGAAGAGTGGGTGATCACCAAAGGAAGGAAGGAGATTCAATTGGAGCCAATCCAAGGGAGTTTTCATCCCAATTTTGTGTTAATCCTCTAGTTTACCATGATTTGTAAGGTTTTTAATGTCTATGTTAAGGATCTTATGAAGATTGTAGGCTAATCTCCCTTGTGGGATTTGTGGTTAAATTTTGGGATCTATGTATTTAAATTCATATGTTGATTGGGTTAATTGATTTCCTATCATTGATGCTTTAGATCTTGATGTATTTGATAATTTGTGTGTTTAGATGCTCTAAATATATGATTAGATTGAGAAATCATTTATGTGATTAGGACATTTAAGTGAATCATTTCATCAAACACTTCATGTGCATTATAAATTGTGAAGAGATTGAGAAATCCTTTAGAGTTTAGAACCCTTTGATAGGACATACGGTTGGTTTGATCGAGAGATTGATTAATTGTGTGAAGGGAGTCTTATTTCAAGCTTAGTACCTAGTTGAAATTGTTTGAATGAGAACTAACCTTTGCGCTAATTAAGATTAATATCCTATTCATCTTGAGAAGGAGTTTAGGTGAACTTAGAGTTGGCCCTTAATCCATACCCTTGATTCATATGAGTTTAATGAATGTCCTAAGATTTTTCACTACTTAATTGTTGTTAATCACACCTTTGCTTAATTTGATAAACCACATTTCATCCACTAATATTGTTTGTTTGATCATTGCTTGCATTACTTTGATTACTTCTACTTACTTGTTTGAACAACCACTCTATTGATGATTCGTTTCTATAAAATTACAACAAATGTGAGATCGCTTAAGCACTAGTACCTACCTCCCTGTGGTTCGATAAATTCTTGAATTGGTCAACCCGACTACAAGTTATGACTAATCAAATGGCGTCATTGCCGGGAAGGTAATGGTCGCTAGTAGTTTGATGAAGGATTGTTTAGAGTGGTCTTAATAAGAATATTTTTTTGAATTTTTTCATCTTATTTTTTCTTTAGAAAATTTTGTTCTAATTTTTCTTTCTCTTGTAGGTGCATATACCTTAAGTAGAAAGAAAAAGGTGAACAATCCAAAAAAATATGAGCTACATAGAAAATATTTAAAGCATGGTGAATGCAAGTGCTCCTCCTAATGGGGAAGCTCAAGGAGATATAAGGATAGTTCAAGGGGTTCACGTTCCCAATTTATAATTTCTTCAACAACAAGTTTATGGGAACCTCGTCACTCCTCAACAACAAGTTTATCCTCAAGTGCTTCATAATGTATACCCTCAAGTTCCTCAAGGCATGAGAAATATGACTATTAGAGATCATCTCTATCCGAAGGTGGTTCAATAAATTATGGTCCCTCCGATCAATGCTAATGATTTTGAGTTGAAGGAGAGTTTGATTCGAATGTTTAATCAAGCCAATTTGGTGGAGATCCAACCGAAGATCTAAATGACCACCTTGTCCACTTCATGGAGATAGCGAATACTATTAAAATGAATGGGGTGAGTGAAGATTGCATTAATATGCGACTCTTTCCTTTTTCAATAAAGGATAGAGCACGTGCTTAGCTTGGAACGATCACTCCGGGGACATGCAACACTTGGAAAGATCTTGCTCAATGTTTCCTCAACAAATACTTTCCACCTTTAAAGACGATACAATTGCAAAGTCTCATTGCTCAATTTAAGCAATTGTCTCATGAGATCTTTCATGAGTTGTGGGAGAGGTTCAAAGAGATGTTGAGGAGTGTCCTCGTCATGGTTTTTCGGAGGAGCAACAAGTGGGATTCTTCTATCAAGGCTTGAAAGGAAGAGATCGGTTATTCATTGATGCCTCTTTCGGTGGGTCTATTTTTGGCATCACCACTCAAAGAGCAATAAGAATTTTTGAAGATATTGCCATGAATACCTCCCAATGGCCTACGGAGATTATAGAAGAGGGCATGATTTGGAGAACGTAGCTAAGTGTGACGTAATTTTTCCACCGACATTCAATTCAGGGGGTGGGGATGGGGGAGAATTGCTAAGTGATGGAAGAAAATCACCTTTGGAGGATTTATTGCATAAGTGTATTGAGGATAATGAGGCTAGGATGAAAGCATGTGAAGAGAGGGATGAAAAAATTGAGTTGTTAGTTATTGATATTAAGAGTTCTATGGAGGTGAGAATGGAATCCATGGAGAACCATTTAGGCCAAATCTCAACCGCCTTAGAAAATATTCAAAGAGCAATCAATAAATCTTCTACATCGGAGGCTAAAGACCAATGCATGACTCTCTACTCTCAGGATGAGGAAAGAAGGGTTGGAGGCTTGTAAGGTGGTTGATAAAGAGGATAGTTTGGGGGTCAACGAGGCTACGCAGAAGAAGAGAGAAAGAGTTCTTAAATGGGTGAAAGCAAAAGAGTTGAAAGAAGAGTTAAAGGAGGAATTCGATAGATTTGTTGAGTCTCTTGAGATGATGCTTAAGAAAGAAAAATTCCAAGATCAAGAAGAGATTCATGCACTTAAGATGGAAAAAAGAAACCTCCGGAGATTAAGATCTTTGATTTTACTCCACATGAACAAAAAAAATTATCATTCTCTTGAACTTTCAAGTTCTCTTATGAATCTTCATAATTTTGTTGATAAAAATTTGTTTGTTGATAATTGTAGGACAAGGATTGCAAGAGAACATCAAAATTTATCATTGAAGAGCATATCTTTACCCGAATTCTTTCCCGAAGATGTGGTTGAAATTCAAAATTCATGGAGGGCCCGATGGAAAAAGTGGAATAAGTGAAAAAACCCATTTCCTGTGAAGAATGCTTTCGAAAAAGAATTGTTTGAGTTATTCAATAGGAAAGAAGATCTTCTCGTGGTTGAGCGAGAAAGAATAAGGCACTATTTCAAGACCACCATGAGATGGAAAAACTTATGTCTAGCTTGAAGACGTTAAACTTAGCGCTAGATGGGAGGCACCCCATCATTATCTTTTATTGCTTTCTTAGTGTGCTTTTATTTTATTTCTTATCTTTTGTAGGAATATGAAGGAGCTCCCGGTGATAAACTTGAAGTGAAGAAATGTGAAATAAATTTGGTAACAAAATTCTTTCCAAACTAAAATTGAACTCTTAGTTAAATTTAAGTTTGGGGGAGCTTGCTCATTTTGTTACTCGTTCATATTGTTCTTAGTTTGCACATTTTGCACTGGCGCACCTTTTGTTCCTCTTATTCTTATTGTTACTTGTTTTCCCTTGTGTTTCTTATCATTTATTCTTCTCTTGTGGAGCCTATTTGATGGTTGTTTGAAGCTATGAGATTATGTTAAATTATGTAGTTAGATTGATGTGAATTTGTGAACATATTGTGATTGGGAATTTTCTTGCATGATGCTTGTTTACACTATTGATGAACCGTGAGATTTTGAGCCTTGAATTAATAATTGTTATATGATTCATTCTTTCATGTATGCATCATTCATGTGTATGTGTTCTAGAACTTGTCATTCGTCTTGCTTGAGGCTACATTTGTGTGGAGACTTTTGAAAATGATTTTAGGCCATCTTTGATATTTAAAGTTAGAGCCAAATACATATTTTTCTACCTTTCAACATTATCCATTGCTAGCCAACTTGAGCCATTTTAGCCTATATTCTTTGATAAATACATCATCTAGCCGAATACCACTTGAAACTAAGAAAAAATCCTATATGTGGAGTTTGACTAGAGAAAGTAGAGTTTGAAATGTGAAAAGCAAGAGAAGTAAGTAAAGAAAGGAAGGAAGAAAAAGTGTTACAAAAGTGGGAATTGAGAAGTAAAAGAGCATGATAGAAAAAAAATGATGAAAGAACTTGAGTTGTCAGGAAAAGTTCAAAGAAGGAAGTTGTCGTTGTCCATGAAAAGGGGAAGTAGACCAACAGCAGTGACCCACAATTCAATTATCTTTTTTTTTTTTACCTTTTTCCCCCAATTCACCCTCCATCATCTCCACTCATTTAATTCACTAATTCCCTTCATCATGTTCTCCATTTGATCAAGGAAGCAAGGGAGATTGAAATTGCAAGAGAAGATAGAGGCTCCAAGTGAAGAAATTCAAGAGAAGCATTTATTTTATTTTGTAATATTCTTATGGTTTAATTATGGAATTTTGTAGGACAATTTATTTATTTTGCTTGATACTATGTTAGGCTAATCTCCTTTGTGAGATTAGCTCCACGATTGGTGTTGGATAATTTAGATTTTATGTAATTTGATTTTAATCTTAATTAGGCATTTGTGTTATTTCTATAATTGATTGCTAATTTCTTGATTTATATGATGATATGTGTGATTAATTGTCATGGGCATGTGATTATATTGAGAAATGAATTACGTGTTTAGGATAGTTCATTGAATCATTTCATCATACACTTCATGTGCATTAATTTAGAATGAGATAGAGATATCCTTCTAGATTTAAAACCCATTGATAGAACATTTAATTAGCTGAATCGAGAGATTAGTTGATTAGGTGAGGAGACCCAAGTCATTAGTGAATTCATAGTACCTTGAAAGAGAATATTGCCTATTATTTAGTACCTCATTAGGGAACTCGTAGAGTAGTTAGTGCCTAGTGGGAGGTGTTCACTTTGGTCTCGATCCTATGTGCTTTTGGGAGCCTTATTGAGGGCCTACATCCTATCCATCTCGAGAGAGAATTTAGGTGGAATTAGTGATCGCTTCTATACCATGTCCATGAGAGATTATAATTAATTGTATGATTCCTTTGTTATTTATGCCATGATTGTTTCTAATCTCATCATTTCATCATTTGGAACCCATTTATTCTTGCATTTAATTTATTCTTGCTCTTGCATTAATTTACTCGTATTTATTTGCAATCTATCCTCATTTTTAATCGTCCTTATAAAATCACGATAAACTTGAGATCACTTAAACTCTAGCATGTTCCTTCCTGTGGTTTGATAAATTCTTTAATTGGTCATCCCGACTATTAACGACCAATCAAATGGGTAGCTTACTCATTTTGTTACTCGTTCATATTGTTCTTAGTTTGCACATTTTGCACTGGCGCACCTTTTGTTCCTCTTGTTCTTGTTGTTACTTGTTTTCCCTTGTGTTTCTTATCATTTATTCTTCTCTTGTGGAGCCTATTTGATGGTTGCTTGACGCTATGAGATTAGGTTAAATTATGTAGTTGGATTGATGAGAATTTGTGAACATATTGTGGTTGGGAATTTGCTTGCGTGATGCTTGTTTACACTATTGATGAATCGTGAGATTTTGAGCCTTGAATTCATAATTGTTATACAATTCATTCTTTCATGTGTGCATCATTCATGTGTATGTGTTCTAGAACTTGCCATTTGTCTTGATTGAGGCTATGTTTGTGTGGAGACTTTTGAAAATGATTTTAGGTCATCTTTGATATTTAAAATTAGAGTCAAATACATATTTTCCTACCTTTCAACATTATCCATTGCTAGCCAACTTGAGCCATTTTAGCCTATATTCTTTGATAAACACATCATCTAGCAGAATACCACTTGAAACTAAGAAAAACCCCTATATGTGGAGTTTGACTAGAGAAAGTAGAGTTTGACAATGTGAAAAGCAAGAGAAGTAAGTAAAGAAAGGAAGGAAGAAGTGTTACAAAAGTGGGAATTGAGAAGTAAAAGAGCATGATAGAAAAAAAGAAAATGATGAAAGAACTTGAGTTGTCAAGAAAAGTTCAAAGAAGGAAGTTGTTGTTGTACATGAAAAGGGGAAGTAGACCAACAGTAGTGACCCACAATTCAATTATTATTTTTTTTTACCTTTTTCCCCCAATTCACCCTCCATCATCTCCACTCATTTAATTCACTAATTCCCTTCATCATGTTCTCCATTTGATCATGGAAGCAAGGGAGATGGAAATTGCAAGAGAAGATAGAGGCTCCAAGTGAAGAAATTCAAGGGAAGCATTTATTTTATTTTGTAATTTTCTTATGGTTTAATTATGGAATTTTGTAGGACAGTCTATTTGTTTTGCTTGATACTATGTTAGGCTAATCTCCTTTGTGAGATTATCTCCACGATTGGTGTTGGATAATTTAGATTTTATGTAATTTGATTTTAATCTTAATTGGGCATTTGTGTTATTTCTATCATTGTTTGTTAATTGCTTGATTTATATGATGATATGTGTGATTATTTGTCATGGGCATGTGATTAGAATGAGAAATGAATTACGTGTTTAGGATAGTTCATTGAATTATTTCATCATACACTTCATGTGCATTAATTTAGAATGAGATAGAGATATCCTTCTAGATTTAGAACCCATTGATAGAACATTTAATTAGCTGAATCGAGAGATTAGTTGATTAGGTGAGGAGACCCAAGCCATTAGTGAATTCATAGTACCTTGAAAGAGAATATTGTCTATGATTTAGTACCTCATTAGGGAACTCGTAGAGTAGTTAGTACCTAGTGGGAGGTGTTCACTTTGGTCTCGATCCTATGTGTTTTTGGGAGTCTTATTGAGGGCCTACATCCTATCCATCTCGAGAGAGAGTTTAGGTGGAATTAGTGATCGCTTCTATGCCATGTCCATGAGAGATTATAATTAATTGTATGATTCCTTTGTTATTTATGCCATGATTGTTACTAATCTCATCCTTTCATCATTTGGAACCCATTTATTCTTGCATTTAATTTATTCTTGCTCTTGCATTAATTTACTCGTATTTATTTGCAATCTATCCTCATTTTCAATCGTTCTTATAAAATCACGATAAACTTGAGATCGCTTAAACTCTAGCATGTTCCTTCCTGTGGTTCGATAAATTCTTTAATTGGTCATCCCAACTATTAACGACCAATCAAATGGGTAGCTTGCTCATTTTGTTACTCGTTCATATTGTTCTTAGTTTGCACATTTTGCACTGGCGCACCTTTTGTTCCTCTTGTTCTTGTTGTTACTTGTTTTCCCTTGTGTTTCTTATCATTTATTCTTCTCTTGTGGAGCCTATTTGATGTTGTTTGAAGCTATGAGATTAGGTTAAATTATGTAGTTGGATTGATGAGAATTTGTGAACATATTGTGGTTGGGAATTTACTTGCATGATGCTTATTTACACTATTGATGAATCGTGAGATTTTGAGCCTTGAATATATATTCTTTCATGTGTGCATCATTCATGTGTATGTGTTCTACAACTTGCCATTCGTCTTGCTTGAGGCTATGTTTGTGTGGAGACTTTTGAAAATAATTTTAGGCCATCTTTGATATTTAAAGTTAGAGCCAAATACATATTTTCCTATCTTTCAACATTATCCATTGCTAGCCAACTTGAGCCATTTTAGCCTATATTATTTGATAAACACATCATCTAGCCGAATACCACTTGAAACTAAGAAAAAACCCTATATGTGGAGTTTGACTAGAGAAAGTAGAGTTTGACAATGTGAAAAGGAAGAGAAGTAAGTAAAGAAAGGAAGGAAGAAAAAGTGTTACAAAAGTAGGAATTGAGAAGTAAAAGAGCATGATAGGAAAAAAAAAGAAAATGATGAAAGAACTTGAGTTGTCAAGAAAAGTTCAAAGAAGGAAGTTGTTGTTGTCCATAAAAAGGGGAAGTCGACCAACAGCAGTGACCCACCATTCAATTATCTTTTTTTACCTTTTTTCCCTAATTAACCCTCCATCATCTCCACTCATTAAATTCACTAATTCCCTTCATCATGTTCTCCATTTGATCAAGGAAGCAAGGGAGATTGAAATTGCAAGAGAAGATAGAGGCTCCAACTGAAGAATTCAAGGGAAACATTTATTTTATTTTGTAATTTTCTTAGGGTTTAATTATGGAATTTTGTAGGACAATTTATTTATTTTGCTTGATACTATGTTAGGCTAATCTCCTTTATGAGATAAGCTCCACGATTGGTGTTAGATAATTTAGATTTTATGTAATTTGATTTTAATCTTAATTGGGCATTTATGTTAATTCTATCATTGATTGTTAATTGCTTGATTTATATGATGATATGTGTGATTAATTGTCATGGGCATGTGATTAGATTGAGAAATGAATTACGTGTTTAGGATAGTTCATTGAATCATTTCATCATACACTTCATGTGCATTAATTTAGAATGAGATAGAGATATCCTTCTAGATTTAGAACCCATTGATAGAACATTTAATTAGCTGAATCGAGAGATTAGTTGATTAGGTGAGGAGACCCAAGCCATTAGTGAATTCATAGTACCTTGAAAGGGAATATTGCCTATGATTTAGTACCTCATTAGGGAACTCGTAGAGTAGTTAGTACCTAGTGGGAAGTGTTCACTTTGGTCTCAATCCTATGTGCTTTTGGGAGCCTTATTAAGGGCCTACATCCTATCCATCTTGAGAGAGAGTTTAGGTGGAATTAGTGATCGCTTCTATGCCATGTCCATGAGAGATTATAATTAATTGTATGATTCCTTTGTTATTTATGCTATGATTGTTGCTAATTTCATCCTTGCATCATTTGGAACCCATTTATTCTTGCATTTATTTTATTCTTGTTCTTGCATTAATTTACTTACATTTATTTGCAATCTATCCTCATTTTCAATCGTCCTTATAAAATCACGATAAACTTGAGATCGCTTAAACTCTAGCATGTTCCTCCCTGTGGTTCGATAAATTCTTTAATTGGTCATCCCGACTATTAATGACCCATCAAATGGCGCCATTGCCGGGGAGGTAACGGTTGCTAGTAGCTTGAAGAAGGAACGTTTTGAGTAATCTTAATAGAGACATTTTTTATTTGTTTAATTGTAGTTGCTTTTGAAAATTTTGTTCTAACTTCTCTTATTTTGAATGTGTATGCACACAAGGTCCAAAGGTAAACAAGCTGAACATCTTGATCTAGAGATTGAACACACTTTGAGGAGAAGGAGAAAGGAGAACAAAACCAAAAAGAGTAATCCAATGGAGAACAATCTAGATGAACGTGTTGATGTTAGGAATGATGGAGACGAAGTACAAAATGTTCCTCAACAAGCTCATCAAAATTTTGGAGAGCTTAACAATCAAGCTTTATTTCAACAAATGGTGCAACAAGCCATGTTTCTACAAGGTTTTCAACATGCTTATGCACCTCTACCACCACCTCCGGTGCATCGAGGGCCTCAAGTTGATCCAAGGATAATCCGGGATTTCTTTATGCCAAGGGCAATCGTAATGACCAGCCCTAATTTTACCCTAAGAAATAGGAAATAAATAAATAAATATAATAATATTAAATAGAGACGAAAAATCTGAATTTCCTTGATCATAGTAAAAGGAGTCAAAAGAACCTTCCATGATTACAAATTTGATTCAAATCAGCCAATCATGAACCTAGACAACCTATACCTCTTCTCTACAAGCTGCCATTTCCAATTTCAAATTTAAATCCATGATTTAAGGTAGTGATGGGGAGGATTTTAAGTGATGGAGAGGATTTTCCTCCACCTTCCAACATCACACTCCTTCACCACCTATAAAAGGCCTTTTCCCTCAATACTTTGGAGCACCAAAACTCCTCTCACTTTAGCCATCACTTGAGTAAGAAGCTAAATCCCTCCCCTAATCCCCTTTTCTTTCTTTTGGCTTGGGCAGCCTACGTCACCACTGCCGCTGCCTCCACAATTTATGTACAAGGTAGTGGTATGCAATGACGTTTAGTCATGGAACGTCAACCCTCCACGTGATTTAAACATCTAAGGACCCTTGGGGAAGACAATCATAAGGAAGGGATGACGAGAACAAGCCCACATGTTTTTCTAA
Source organism: Pogostemon cablin (assembly GCA_023678885.1). Taxonomy (NCBI): domain Eukaryota; kingdom Viridiplantae; phylum Streptophyta; class Magnoliopsida; order Lamiales; family Lamiaceae; genus Pogostemon; species Pogostemon cablin. Next base: position 14,742,636 of record CM042993.1, read on the forward strand.
TTCTATACTTTAGATGAAAGATCTACTCTTTCTCTTTTTCATTTACAAATAAAAACCCCACTTGTCTTAAGGGAATTTTACAAGAAATTCTATTTCTTCCTTCCATGTATTTAAACCTTAACCATGCCCTAATCATTGTAGGTGATCCTTGAACGCGAAGGCCTATCGGCTTCTTTCTTCTACCCATCACTCTGCGCTACTAAGGTGAGGATAGTTTTCATACTTACTTACATACATGAGAAAAGTTAGAATAGCATTCAATGAGAAACGTTATACATTATCATATGTGTTTGCAAAAATACTTGAGACATGAATGATTTACAAGTCTTATCAATATATTCAAGACATGGAGAAACTTTAATTCATAAATATTTTTTATATATGTATTTTCATGTATGTTTTCAAAGTACTTGAGACATGAGTAAATTGTAATTCTTTTGTATATATTTGAGACATGGAGAAGCTTTAAATTATAAGTATTCCTTATATGTTAACACTTGAGACGTGCCAGGGCCCTAGAAATGTTGGGATTATGAGAAGTCCTCGGGGAATACCCATAGTGCCAAAGAATTTATATTGATCGATCAATAAAAGAGACTTATAAAGTATTTTATGAGATGATAAGGAATTTAAAGTATTCCTTGACTGATATGTACATGATCATGTTTGAAAATTTATCTTCACTGAGTTTATATACTCACCCTCAACATTTGTGCATTTTAGATTGAAGAGGAGGCGAAGATTTGGAGGGCGGTGGAAATAATAAATCTTCAATAAATGCATTTTGGTTTCTTTCATATTTTATTTATTCATACAATGTTCTCTTTGACTATTATTTTCATGGGATAATTAATGAGTTTTAAATAAACTTTTACGTTTTCATTATTTCAAGGCTTGGGGTTAAATATTGGGGAAATTTCTAAATTATTAGGGTTTTATTTGTTGGGTCGTTACAGTTTGGTATCAGAGCGATACGGTTCTACATACAAAAAAACTCTGTATAATGCCACGTTTCCACTACATAAAATCTGCATATGTTTTGTATAAAAAATTTTGCGTAAAACCAGATCTTTATTACTGTGTGACATGTTAAACATATTATACTACATCATATATTTTTTTCCACCCTCCGGATCTACGCCAACTCGAAGAGGTATATGTTTTATTATTTTAGCATAAATTTAATTTCTCTTGAGAATATGGTAGATGGCCTCTCACCGACTCACTGCTAGAAAATCAGTTCGTGCTCAACCTAGCAATCAACACTTAGTTTTAGCCTTCTATGATTACGCACGTAATCCTGAACACAACTTGGGGCAACATCTCTCGATCATTTTGGGAATGTGGAAAGACATAAGAGAGAGCGTCAATGGTTAATCGGCTTCAATGAAGATTATCGACACGGTCCCAACAGAATGGAAACCTAGGGCTGAAGCCCTGTACAACAGGCTGGTCATGCATGATGTGCGATTCGAACACCCTATGATCCACTTCCACATCCTCGTGTCAGACTTATTCACATGGTGGGCCACAGATCAGCCACCACACTATTTGAATGGGAACGAGGAAGAGGACCCCGAAGAGGACATTAAGGAAGAGGTTGTTGGAGGGGGAGGACCCTCGCCTAAGCACTCTAGAAGCTAGAACTTTACCTTAATAAAGTTGTTTTCAAGTATTTCCTTGTAATAAATGGATATTATAATCTTGGATAATAATAATAAAAGGAAATTTATCTTTTATGAGTATGTTTAAAAAAAAATTGCCCAATTTATATATCCTTTGTTTTTGGGTTTATCTTATCAAATACTAAAATTTTAAAATTTTATCTGGGTCATGGCACCCAACCAACGAGGGCAAAACTTAACCAATGCAAATGAAAATCCTGCACCTCCTCAACAACCACAAAACCTCTTCCAAGAATTTATACGTGCCTTCCTAGCCCAACAACAAGGGAATCCCCAAAACAACATGGGAAACCAAAGAGGCAACCACGAGGATCGATCTAACATAGTGGAGAAATTCCATCGCCATAAACCTCCTACGTTCAACGGGCGCGAAGGTCCTTCGGTTGTAGAAGATTGGTTGGAAACCTTGGGGAGGATCTTTGAGCTCATAGAAGGCACTGATGCACAAAGAATTTTATGCGTTACCTTCCAGTTGAAGGAGGATGCATATCACTGGTGGGTGAGTTATTGGAGATCAAGGACGGTGGAAGAACGCAATACCCTTGCCTGGAATGGTTTCAAGAATTTGGTGATGGAGAAGTACTTTCCAAGGTCATACCGCACTCAGATGGAAGTTGAGTTCCTAAACTTAAAACAAAGGGATATGACGGTGACAAGCTATGAACGCAAGTTTAACCAGATGAGTTGATTCGCTACACATTTGGTGGATACGGATGAAAGGAGGGCTCTGAGGTTCAGAGGGGGCCTCAGGGAGAACATACATACCCACCTCACAGAACATGGGGACCTATCATATGCAGCAATGCTAAGGAAGGCTGAGGACATATCAACTAGCATAGAGGCCAATAATCCAAAGCCAAGAATTTCTGGGGGTAACGACGGCAAGAGAAAGTGGCAGAATACGCCAAGGGAGGACCCCCAAAACTAAAATGCAAAGAAAATGATTGAAGGAAGAGGGGGACAAGATGAGATTAACGCAAAACCTCAATGCAAGACTTGTGGAAGACAACATTACGGGGAATGCTTGGCAAGAAAAAATCAGTGCTATAAATGCAAACAGCCTGGACACACAGCATAGAATTACACTATCCAAAAGAGTGAGCTGGAGGTGAAGAGACGAGCGCCAGGAGGGATGGCACGTATGTATGCACTAACCCGAGAAGAAGCTAAAAAGGAACCTGGTACCATGTCAGGTATGTTGCCAGTTTCGAATACTCTTGCCTTAGTCCCTTTTGACACTGGAGCCACACACTCTTTTATATCCACAAAGTTTCATTCCATGACTAATAGTAGAATCGAAAAAGTGGAAGACCCACTTGAGATTAGCATACCATCTGGGAGAACAATAACTACGAAATCGCTTGTAAGAGGAGTTAAGATTAAAATAGGTGCGAATGACTTAGAGGCTAATCTATATGTTCTAGATATGAAAGACTTTGATGTCATCTTAGGAATGGAGTGGCTTAGTAAATATCATGCAAATATTAAATGTCAAGAACGAGAAATTACGTTGTACCCACCATATAGTTAGGAGGTAGTGTTCCATGGAGTTCAAGTTTGTACCACACCCAAAATTGTATCCGCAATGAAGGTCACCAAGATGTTGAAGAAAAGCAATTGTCAGGGGTACTTAGTAAACATCATGGGCAAACAAGACAAAGAGGTAACCATCGAGGAGATACCCATAGTTACAAGAGTACTTAGATGTATTCTCCGAGGACTTGCCAGGAGTTGCACCAGAGAGACAAGTAGAATTCACTATTGACTTAATTCCCGGGGTGGCACCAGTTTCTAAAGCCCCTTATAGAATGGCACCTAAGGAATTACAAGAATTGAAAGTCCAGATTCAAGGACTGTTGGATACTAGTTATATCCGCCCAAGTGTTTCACCATGGGGTGCACCAGTATTATTTGTAAGGAAGAAAGATGGAACGCTGAGAATGTGTATCGATTATAGAGAATTGAATCGACTCACAATAAAAAACAAGTATTCCCTACCTAGGATTGAAGACTTATTCGGTCAATTGAGAGGAGCTGGAATTTTCTCTAAGATAGACTTACGATCAGGGTATCATCAATTGAGAGTTAAAGATAGTGACATCCCCAAGACTACATTTAGAACCGGTTACGGACACTACGAGTTTGTAGTAATGCCTTTTGGGTTAAGCAACGTCCCTGCGGTGTTTATGGGCTTGATGAATTGAGTGTTTCACCCATACTTGGATCAATTTGTGATAGTATTCATTGATGACATTTTGGTATACTCTCGGGATGAAGAACAACACAAAGAACATTTGAGCATTGTATTGGAAACTCTTCGCAAGGAAAAGTTGTATGCAAAATTCAAGAAGTGCGAATTTTGGATTAGTCAAGTAGTCTTCCTTGGACATGTTGTGACAGCTCAAGGAATTAAGGTGGACCCGACAAAGGTGGAAGCAGTAAACTCGTGGAATACACCAACTAATGTGAATGAAGTTCGCAGTTTCTTGGGTTTGGCCGGGTATTATTGGAGATTCATAGAAGGATTTTCCAAAATAGCAGCCCCATGACTCGTCTGACCAGAAAAGGGGAGAAATTTTTGTGGAGTGTGAAGCGTGAGAATAGCTTCCGAAAACTCAAACATAGACTCACCTCAGCTCCCGTTTTGATAATTCCAAATCCATTTGAACCATTCCTAATTTATAGTGATGCCTCAAAGTTAGGACTTGGTTGTGTGTTAATGCAGCATGGGAAGGTCGTTGCCTACGCATCAAGACAGTTAAAAGTTCATGAGTTAAATTACCCAACGCATGATTTGGAGTTAGCTGCAGTGGTGCATGCACTTAAAATATGGTGGCATTATCTGTACAGGGGTAGGTGTGAAATATATTCGGACCACAAGAGTTTAAAGTACCTCTTTACACAGAAGGAGTTGAACATGAGGCAGAAACAGTGGTTAGAATTGGTCAAGGACTACGATTGTGCCATACACTACCACCTTGGAAAGGCTAACATAGTTGCGGACGCTTTGAGTAGGAAGACAAAAGGAGAATTGTCGAGCCTAATTACAGAACAAGAGCAACTAGTTAAAGAATTCTCCAAAATGAAGATCGAGATAATGGTCGCACCTGAAGAAGCAAAATCTGTCTTGACTGCTTTGACTATGAAACCTACATTAAGGGAGAGAATACTAAAAGGACAAGATCAAGATTATTTCTTGTGGAGAATGAGAGAACGCACAAAGGCTGAAGATAAAAAATAGATTTTTGATCGCGAACGATGGAGCCATTACTTTTGAAGGGAGATTATGTGTGCCACAAGATGAAGAGTTAAGGGGAGAGATTCTTGAGGAGGCCCACAATACACCTTACACAGCTCACCCAGGAGGCACGAAAATGTATCATTGTTTAAAGGAGGTATTCTGGTGGAGAAGCATGAAGCGTGATATTGGGAAGTTTGTAGAGAAGTGTTTGACTTGCCAACAAGTCAAGACGGAACATCAACGCCCAGGAGGAAAGCTAAAACCTCTAGAAATTCCAGAATGAAAGTGGGAACACATTGCAATGGATTTTGTAGTGGGCTTACCAAAGACAGTCAAAGGAAATCATGCTATATGGGTTATTGTGGATCGATTAACAAAGGTTGCCCATTTCTTACCTATGAGAATGACATATAATATGGAACAGTTGGCGCAAATATATCTACAGGAGATAGTGAGGCTCCATGGTGTTCCTAAGTCTATTGTGTCGAATAGAGATACTCGATTTACCTCGAAGTTCTGGGAAAGTCTTCACAAGGTTATGGGTACGAGGTTAAATTTCAGTACCGCATACCACCCGCAATCAGATGGTCAGTCAGAAAGAACCATTCAAACCTTAGAGGATACATTATGCGGATGCATACTAGATATGGATAAAAGTTGGGAGAGATATTTGCCACTAGTCGAGTTTGCATATAACAATAGCTACCACTCCACTATTGGAATGGCACCATATGAGGCATTGTATGGGAGAAAGTGCAGGTCTCCATTGTATTGGGACGAAGTGAGGGGAGAGAAATGTATTGGGCCCGGAAATAGTAGAACAAACTCTTAACAAAATAGAAAAAATTCGAGAAAGAATCAAAACCGCACAGGACAGGCAGAAGTCTTATGCAGACAATCGGAGAAGAGACTTAGAATTTTCGGTTGAAGATCATGTATATATAAAAGTCGCACCAAGGAAAGGAATAGTTCATTTTGGGAAAAGAGGGAAGTTGCAACCGAGGTTTATCGGACCCTTTGAAGTGCTTGAGCGAATTGGAGAGTTAGAATATCGTGTGGCCTTACCCCCTGAGTTCTCCTCCATACATAATGTTTTCCACGTGTCCATGCTTAGAAAGTATGTTTACGATGCAAGCCACGTCATCAATCATTCAACTCTAGAACTTAACAAAGATATTACTTATGAGAAGTTACCAGAAGAAGTGATTGCATGGAGGACCCACAAGTTAAGGAATAGAGAGATCGCTTACATCAAAATTAGGTGGAGTCGACATAGTAAAGAGGAAGCGACTTGGGAACGAGAAGACGAAATTCGAACGAAATACCCAAGGTTCTTGCAATACAGTAAGTTAAAATATTTCGAGCACGAAATAAAATTTTTAGGAGGGTAGGATGTAATGACCAGCCCTAATTTTACCCTAAGAATTAGGAAATAAATAAATAAATAAATAAATAAAATATAATAATATTAAATAGGGAGGAAACATCTGAATTTCCTTGATCATAGTAAATGGAGTCAAAAGAACCTTCCATGATTACAAATTTGATTCAAATCAGTCAATCATGAACCTAGACAACATATACCTCTTCTCTACAAGCTGACATTTCCAATTTAAATCCATGATTTAAGGGAGTGAAGGGGAGGATTTTCCTCCACCTTCCAACATCACACTCCTTCACCACCTATAAAAGGCCTTTTCCCTCAATACTTTGGAGCACCAAAACTCCTCTCACTTTAGCCATCAATTGAGTAAGAAGCTAAATCCCTCCTCTAATTCCCTTTTGTTTCTTTTGGCTTGGGCAGCCTCCGTTACCACTACCACTGCCTCCACAATTTATGTGCAAGGTAGTGGTATGCAATGACGTTTAGTAATGGAACGTCAACCCTCCACGTGATTTAAACGTCTAAGGACCCTTTGGGGAAGACAATCATAAGGAAGGGATGACGAGAACAAGCCCACATGTTTTTCTAATTCTATACTTCCGATGAAAGATCTACTCTTTCTCTTTTTCATTTACAAATAAAAACCCAACTTGTTTTAAGGGATTTTAACAAGAAATTTTATTTCTTCCTTCCATGTAATTATGCCTTCCACTAACCATGCCCTAACCATCGTAGGTGATCCTTGAACGCGAAGGCCTATTGACTTTTCCCTTCTACCTATCACTCTATGCTACTAAGGTGAGAATAGTTTTCATACTTACTTACATACATGAGAAAAGTTAGAATAGCATCCAATGAGAAATGTTATACATTATCATATGTGTTTGCAAAAATACTTGAGACATGAATGATTTACAAGTCTTATCAATATATTCGAGACATGGAGAAACTTTAATTCATAAATATTCTTTATATATGTATTTTCATGTATGTTTTCAAAGTACTTGAGACATGAGTAGATTGCAATTCTTTTGTATATATTTAAGATATAGAGAAGCTTTAAATTATAAGTATTCCTTATATGTGAACACTTGAGATGTGCCAGTGCCCTAGAAATGCTGGGATTATGAGAAGTCCTCAGGGGTACCCGCCATGCCAAAGAATTTATATTGATCGATCAATAAAAGAGACATAAAGTATTTTATGAGACGATAACGAATTTAAAGTATTCCTTGACTGATATGTACATGATCATGTTTGAAAAATTATCTTCACTGAGTTTATATACTCACCCTCAACATTTGTGCATTTTAGATTGAAGAGGAGACGAAGATTTGGAGGGCGGTGGAAATAATAAATCTTCAATAAATACATTTTGGTTTCTTTCATGTTTTATTTAGTCGTACAATGTTCTCTTTGACTATTATTTTCATGGGATAATTAATGAGTTTTAAAAAAATTTTACGTTTTCATTATTTCAAGGCTTGGGGTTAAATATTAGGGAAATTTCTAAATTATTAGGGTTTTATTTGTTGGGTCGTTACAGTTTCCACAAATGACGGGACCACCAATCAATGCCAACAACTTTGAATTTAAAGCGGGTTTGATTTCTATGGTGAGAGAGCAACAATTTAGTGGAACGTCGATTGAGGATCCTAACGCTCATTTAGCTCAATTTATTGAGATTACCAACACCGTGAAGATGAATGTGGTGAGTGAGGATTGCATTAAGATGGGGTTGTTTCCGTTCTCATTGAGAGATCGTGCTTGAATATGGCTATCCACCATTACTCCCGGTACGTGTAACACTTGGGATGAGCTTGCACAAATGTTTTTGGACAAATATTTTCCGCCTTCTAAGACAATTCAAATGAAGAGCTTGATTACTCAATTCAAGCAAATACCACAAGAGAGTTTTTATGAAGCGTGGGAAAGGTTTAAGGATATGCTTCGCAAGTGTCCACAACATGGTTTCCCAAAAAATCAACAAGTAGGGTTTTTCTATCAAGGTTTGGTAAACGGGGAAAGTGTGCTTGTTGATGCTTCAGCGGGTGGATCCGTACTTGGAGTGACTCTGGAAAGAGCTATAAGAATTTTTGATGAGATTGCTATAAATGTCTACCAATGGCCATCGGAGAGAGTTAGCGGATGCTATGGATATGAGAGCTTCGATCAAGGGCAACAGTTTAGTGTGAAGAGTGCTAGTGTGGAGCCAAAATTGCCAAGTGTTGAGAAGATAGCAGCGGAGGTAATGAGACAAATGAGCTTGAGTCAAGGTGTGAATCAAGGAGTTAACATGGTGGAAGGGAAAATTGAGCAAGGGATGCTTCCTCCGAATAATGTTAGTGGGGAATAATGGACTATGACAATGCCACGTGTGGAGGATGTGCAATACATGCAAGGAAGGAATTACCAAGGTAACTATGAAAACAATTACCAAGATAATTTCGACCACAACCAAGGAAACTACCCACCAAGGCAAGGAGGTTTTAATTATCAAAGAAGTGGAAGCTCATACCCACAACAACAAAGGAGGTAAGATACCTTCTCCTATTCAAACCCGAGCAATGCGGTTGTTTATTCCCAGGGTATCATCCGGGAGCTAAAGCGCCAAATAATGAAGGGAAAGTAACCACCGAAGAACTCATTGAAAAGTTGATTGCATCGAACAAAGCTCAAGATAAGACAAGAAGAAAGATTGATGAAGCTAATTATAGAAGGTTCAAAGCCATGGAGTACTCGGTTGGTCAAATTGCTAATTCATTGAGTGCGAACAAGAAAGGAAAATTTTCTTCTACCACTGTTGTAAATCCAAACGAGCAATGCAAGGCAATCACTTTGAGGAGTGGAACACACTATGAGAGACCTTCTATGCCTATGGAAAGTGAGAAGTTAGAAGAGAAGGAGGTTGAGGAAAATTTGGTTGAGGAAGAGTTTGTGGAAGAAAGTGAAGTTGAAGTAAAGGCAAATGATGAAACGGATATAGTTGAGTCGGAAGTTATTGAAAAGAAATGGCAAAGAATAAAAACATTGAAAAAGAAAGAGAATGAAGTGGAGTTGGAAAGGGATAGTTGGGGCATACCAAAAACTCAAGTGCCCATCCCTTTTCCACATAGATTTTTGAAGAAGGGCCTTGATGAAAATTTTGCAAAGTTTTTGGAGATCTTAAAGAAAATCCACATCAATATACCCTTTGCGGATGCTTTGAGCCAAATTCCTCGCTATGCTAAGTTTTTGAAAGACATCATGGCAAGAAAAATGTGCTTAGTGGAGAATGAGACCGTCAACTTGACGGAGGAGTGTAGTGCCATAATCCAAAAGAAGTTGCCTCTAAAGCTTAAAGATCCGGGGAGTTTTATCATACCATGTGAGATGGGTAAGAGTGAAGTTCATAAAACTCTTTGTGATCTTGGGGCTAGTATCAATTTGATGCCTATGTCCATCTTCAAGAAACTTGGTATAGGGAAAGTAAAGCCTACGTCCATTACATTACAACTTGCGGATAGGTCTTTGACTTATCCTAAGGGAGTAGTTGAGGATGTGTTAGTTAAAGTTAGAAAGTTCATATTCCCGGTGGATTTTGTAGTGCTTGACATGGACGAAGATGCAAATGTTCCATTGATTTTGGGGCGTCCATTTTTGGCCACGAAAAGAGCTTTATTTGATGTGCACAAGGGGGAGTTGACATTGAGAGTAAATGAAGAAGAGGTGGTGTTTTCGTTAAGAAATGCGATGAGGCATCCGGATTAGAAAGAAGAGTGTAGAAGGATTGAATTGATTGATGATATTGTTCAAAAGAACTTGTCATTCTTCTTATCTAAAGATCCTCTCGAAACAAGCATAAGTCATTCTCTTACTTTATCTCTTAACGATAACTCGTCTTTTTATTGTCTAGAAGATGATGATATAAATGATTGCTTACATGATTTGAATGCTTGTAGGGAAATGTAAGAAGATGAAGCCAAGATGATGTACTATGGAAAGAGGGAGTACCTTCCATTGGAAATAGAGAATGAAGAGTCAAAGGTTGAAAAGAAAAAAGAGAAATTGAAGTCATTACCCGATCACCTTATGTATGCGTACTTGGGGGACGACAAAACCTTTCCGATAATTGTATCATCATCCCTTTCACCTCTAGAGCTTGATAAATTGTTGAGGGTGCTTAGAGATCATAAAAGTGCTATAGGGTGGAGTCTTGATGATTTGAAAGGTATAAGTCCCAGTATTTGTATGCATCACATTAGGTTGATTGATGATAGTAAAACATGCATATAGCCTCAACGTCGTTTGAACCCCATTATACAAGAGGTTGTTAGGAAATAAGTTTTGAAATAGTTAGATGCTAATATTGTTTATGCCATAAGTGATAATCCGCATGTGAGTCCATTGCATGTTGTGGCTAAGAAAGGGAGATTAACCATTGTTAAAATGGAATTTGATGAAGAATTTGCTACAAGGGTGAAAACGGGGTGGAGAGTTTATTGTGATTATAGGAAGCTTAATGAAAACACTCATAAAGATCATTTTCCTTTGCCTTTTATTGATCAAATAATTGATAGGTTAGCGGGATATAAGTATTATTATTTTCTAGATGGTTACTCGGGGTACAACCAAATCATGATAGCCCCGAGGATCAAGAGAAAATAACTTTTACTTGTCTGTATGGCACATTTGCTTTTTATAAATTGCCTTTTGGGTTGTGCAATGCCCCCGCCACCTTTCAACGTTGCATGATGGCCATTTTTGGGGGATTGATTGAAAATATAATGGAAGTGTTTATGGATGACTTTTCTCTGTTTGGGTATTCATTTGATAAATGCTTAGCTAATCTTTCTATGGTTTTGCAGTGATGTCAAGATACGAACCTAGTCTTGAATTGAGAAAAATGTCATTTTATGGTTCAAGAGGGTACCGTACTTGGACATTATATATCGAATAAAGGTTTGAGAGTTGATAGGGCGAAGGTTGTAGCAATTGAAAATCTTTCCCCACCAAAGAATAAAAAAGGGGTTAGATTGTTCCTTGGCCACGCCAGGTTCTATCGACGTTTTATAAAAGATTTTTCTAATATAGCCAAACCTTTGTGTAAATTGCTTGAAAAAGATGCTCCATTTGAATTTAATGATGAATGTCTTGATGCTTTTAGGATGCTCAAAGAAGCCTTAATTTCATCTCCAATTCTCGTCTCTCCCGATTGGAGTAAGCCTTTTGAGCTCCATTGTGATGCAAGTAACAATGCATTGGGAGTGGTGCTTGGTCAAGTTAGGGAGAAAAAGTTTTGAGCGATCTACTATGCATCAAAGACGTTCAATGCCAATCAAAAGAATTATACCACAACGAAAAAAGAATTCTTATCCGTGGTTTATACTTTTGAAAATTTTCGTCCATACCTAGTTGGCACGAAAACAATTGTTTATACAGATCATGCCGTCATTAGGTATTTGATGAGTAAGAAGGATGCTAAACCAAGACTAATACGTTGGGTTCTTTTGTTGCAGGAGTTTGATGTGGAGATACGTGACAAGAAGGGAGTTGAAAATGTCATAGCCGACCACTTGTCACGTTTGGAAAATATTAATAATGGAACCATGGAATTCATTAAGGATGTATTTCCGGATGAAGAGATCCTTCATATTGATTTTCAAAGGATGTACACCTTGTGTGAGACCGGGAGGCCTAATGAGAGTAGAAATTAGCATGTTTTAGTGTCCAATTGAACACCTTGATTGATATTGTTATCATATATTAGCACAAGTGTCTTATATTCAATATATGTGAGAAAAAGGTGCACTTGAGGTGTTTTATTTTATTTTAGGTGGAAAAAAGATGAACAGTGCAAAGTTAGAGAAAAAGTGCAATTTGTGCAAGAATACTGAAAACACACATCCAAATTTCGTAAATTTTCTATATTGTTGTAGAAATCAAAACTGAAGGTGTGATACATAGTTGGAAATCCACTGAAGAGAGGGTCTTTTTGGCATAAAGAACACCTCAATCGAGTTCCAAATGAGGATGTTATGATCGAAATGGTGACGTCGCGCGAGCTGTGCCGAACAGAATTACTGTGCTACTTTCCGTGACTTGTTGCACATTACAATCTTGGAGTTTTCTTGTGTTCTTTATATTGATAGAAAGCCAAGGAAGAGAGGATCGCGTGAGCGCAAGAATCACTCAAATTGGAGCTCGGATGTGGAAGTTATACTCGAAACGGTGAGACTGTGCAAGTCAATTCGACCAGGGGAGGTAAATTCGACCTGATGTGCTGGTCGAATTAAGGTCGAATCGGACGGCAAAAGAGTCAATTCAACTACGACACCTCAATTTGACCTGCTGTGCTGGTCGAATTGAGCACCTGAAGCTTCCAGTAGGTCAATTCGATCTCTAATTCGACCTGGAGGGGTCAATTCGACCTGTTGATGAAGCGAATTGATGTACGAAAACTTACCATATCCGTATTTTTACACCCTCAATGAGTGTGATCACTCAAAAAGCCCATTTCAATGCTTATAAGGAGAGGTTACAAGTATATAAGGGGTGTAGATCACATCATCAAGAGGAAACACAATAGAAGAGAGGAGAAGAGAGGCCACAATCATACTACACCCCACAAGGGTGATCCCCAACCATCATCCACTTCCTTTCCTCCATCCATCCATCACTTTGAAGATTCATCTGTGGAATCAAGAGGAAAACCAAGAGGAATTGAAGAGACGGAAGAGAGAAGGAATGAGGATTCTACACCAAGGATTTCCCTAATTCTTTTCTTCTACTTTCTAATTTTCCAGACATATGGGTAAGATCTATCCAACATCCATGATTGTTCTTCACAACATCATGGGCTAAAGTCTTTTTGGTAGTACTAGGGTTGTGAAGGTTTTTACTAATTAACTAAATTTTCGTGTGTAAACTCCGTACAATACTACTTGTGGATTTATTTTATATATGATTGTGCCTTCTTAATTCATACTCACAGTCGTTTTGTGCATCATTAACTGTTATGTAAAGTCTGAATACATATCTTGGTTATTGATTGAGTGTGTTCACTGCTGAGCAGGATTCCATGTTATGATTCTAAGTGAGGGGACTCTGAAGCTTCATTAGAACTATCATATATGAATACTTATTAATTGAATTGAATTCGGGTTATTAAGTAGAATAAAGAGGATAATTTTATAGTACCTATAAAGGGAGATCATATCGGGTTAGAGTATCAATTGGCCAGGGAAATAATTGATACTGATAGTACTTAGAAAGGGGGTGGAATTATATCTCTTGCTCCGAGGTTATTCGCACGTGTTACACGCATGTTTACTTGTGTCTATAGAGTAGATTTTCATAGTTTATTGATGCGTCCATATTCCACAAGGTAGAGTCGGACATCAACACACGAAAGGGAGATTAATGAGTGAAACTGGATTATCCTAGAGCTACCTATTCTTCTACTTGATCCACTTTCGTATTCTTCTAGTGTTTAATTTATTTTATTTGTTATTTAATTTACAACATATTAGTTATTAGATAATCAACCTCAAATTCTTATTGTCTTGTCTTAATTAATTTAGTTAATAATTAAATTGATAATACGCCGTCCTTTGGGTTCGATATTCACTTGGTCGCTTGCTAAGCTGCAACTGATATCCTTCATACTTGGGGATTAATTTTGCATGCAAAGAAAATGCGCATCATGTTCTTGGCGCCGTTGCCGGGATGGCTTAAAATATCTTTTTGTTATTTCTAGTTTTATTAGGACTATTTTAATTCTTGTTTTACTGTTCTAAATTTTGTTCTTTTCAGGTGTATGCTTACAAGATCAAAGAAAAGTGAATTAGAGCCATATAATCCTGAGATCAGAGCGTCATCGAGGAAGAAAAAGAAGAAGAAGGGTAAGAATAAGAACGTAGATCCAACTGAAGCTCTTAACCATGGAGTTGAAGTTGACGTGCTAAATTCGCAAACGATTGAAGCTGCAATCAAAGTTAATTTGGAAGTAGAGACAGTCAACATGGCAGCGAATCCGGATAATCTGGCCATCCGTGAAGTCTTCAAGAATAACGTGGCTGAACACTCTGGGCTTCTAGGAGCAAAGGGGCTAATGCGGACTTCGATCTTCACCCCGCTCTTATTAGCATGATAGAAAGGAACTCCTTTACAGGAGAGACTTTCGAGGATCCACAGCAGCATCTAAACAAGTTCTTGGGCTATGCAAGTACTCAAAAAGACGCAGGAAAATATGAAGATGCTAGGAAGATCTTCTTGTTTAAATTCTCGCTTACTGAAAAGGCGAGAGATTGGTACGACACTATCAACACAACTAAATGCACTACTTGGGAGCAATTGAAGTTAAAGTTCTTGGAAAGATACATGCCACCTTCGAAGTTGTTCAAGATGAAGCAAGACATTAACCAATTTGCTATCGGTAGTGGAGATAAGTTTCATGAAGCTTAGGACAGATTCAAGGACATGCTTCGTAAGTGTCCACAACATGGACTATCTAAAGCTCAATATATCAGCATATTCTACAGTGGATTGGACTGTGATTCTCGTGTGTTATTGGATGCTTCTTCTAATAGAGCATTGCTTACTAAGTCATTTGTAGAGGCCGAGAAACTTTTTGAAGATATTTCGATGAACTCAAGAGATTGGCCAACTGATAGAGTGAGGGCACTTACTGTTGGCATTCGATCATTTGGTTAACGTGAACCGTTAGGGTTCCATGTATTTCTAACAAGCAGCGGAAGCAAGTAAATATGAAACGCATTACCTTTCACCAAGGGTTGATGTAGAGGTTGAATTCTCGCTGGCAGTCTGCGTAGTCCCACGAGAATAGCCATAAGTTCCTCTTCTGATGTCGGAATTGAGTGATCTTTATGCTCAGACGATCCTCTCTTTGACGGCTTTCCATCAGTATATAATACATCAAAATCGAAGAACTGTATGATTTTATATGAATTTTGGAACATGACGAACTGCAGCAGCAAACGACCTTCCGGTCTTCTGCTGTATGTCCCAAGTCCGATCTCGACGTCGTGTGGGCGACGATCTACGAGACCTACTCAATCTGCTCTCAAACCTCATCACACACGTGAATAATGAATTAGATTAGATTAGGGTTCCAGATAAGCTGAGGTGACTTATATACATGGGCTACAGCAGGGACCAGGAGGAGAAATTGGGTTGGGCCTCCATTGGGCTTAAGTATCCAAGCTTAGCCCAAAGCTTATATACTTAAGTCCAATAATAATAATATATTCCACTAAAATATTATTACTGCACTACCATACCAATCCCAAAATTACGTTTTGGGCTCCTTCTTATTATGAGCCCGTTAGTCTCCCCATGTTTAAGATATACAATGTCCATTAATTAATTTAAGTTACTGACAACTCAATTAATTAATATCTCATCCAAGAGTAGTACCACTCAACCTCATTATCATGCCGGAATAAATTCCACCTGCAGGGTTTACATGATAATCCTTATGAGCTCCTCAAGGGGACATCATCAACCTATGACGGACACGGATTCCTTCTACAATCAACAGCACACCATAGAGACAGTACTACTTCCCAACTCACCGAGTTTATTGATTTAATTGCATGTAAATCTCACCCATTGATGAATCAAAGAAATACATACTGCCCTATGTGTCGAGGTTATTGTATAGGGATTAAGAGCACGAACATCCATAATAACTGAGATCAAGTTCTCCTATAAGTCAGTATAAATCGAACGATCTCAAGCGGTCCTGCTCAATACACACAAGTGCGCTAATGTGATTCTATAGCCAAGACAAGCTAATACCAAACCACACTACAACCATCCCGATAGAGAGTCCCCGTCTATCTCGATTGTGAGCATCTGTTTATACTTTATAAGGAAACCGATAATATGATCTTCCGCGTGTTGTCGCACAACATATTATCTACAGTATAAAGTAAGTGGACTATTGCATCGAACATATAAATAAATTATAAGATGCAATCATTTGATCATATGATTCTCATTTCAAATTAATTGTTATAACATTGTTCAAACAAAAAGCTAGACTTTTAGTATACAATCCAACAATCTCCCACTTATACTAAAAGACTATGCTGTCATGTCTTCCGCCATACATCTGATTCCCACTCCCACTACACGACCATTAAAAGCTCTCGCCTTAATATCCTTGTAAATGGATTTACTAGGTCATCATCCGATGCAATCTAGGCGACAACAATCTTTCCCTCATCATACGATTTCTCGTAACAGGTGGTACTTGCACTCCATGTGTTTAATTGCCTTATGGGCTCGTGATTCCTTCAAGTTTGCAACTGCACCAATATCATCAATATAAATTGTGATATCCTTGGGCAAACTTAGAAACACTTCAAAGTCCATCTTGAAGTTTCTAGAGTCATACAGATACTTTGGCTGCCTCATAGGCTCCAATTTATCATCTTTCCATGATGGAGTCCGGAGTCTGAAATATATTTCTATATAACACTCCTCCACATTATGACTCAACTTCCTAAAATTAAACACATAACCTTGAGGTGGATTTACTGCCGTCCAATCTGACTAAAAAATCCGAATCTACGTAATCCACAAGAAGCAGTGAATTTGCCCAGTAAGCTTACATATAATTTCCAGTCCTTCTCAGGCACTTCATATATGTCTTACCACAGTTCGTCATTCTTGTTCCGGGTTACGTTGATACCCACTGTTCATGCGTTCAGCAAAATAGATATCCATTCTCGCGCATAGCATTCCTAAGATTAAGCTTCCTTATTCGCCGAAGCATAAGGAACCGCTTTCATCACCTTTATCTTCCTTTTGTGTCTCAAGACATATTTTCTTAGATAAAGTCACTTGCTAAAACAAGTAAGGATCGTATCAATTCATGAAGCTTGAGACAAGCATAATATCCTTTCTTATGATCCGTATTACCGTGATCAAAAGGATATTTTTGCTCTTCTTAAGTCCTTCATTTCATACCGCTTTATTATCCATACACATACGCCCGACAATACTCTTTCATTGTCTCCAATAAGCAATATATCATCTACTATAGTACAAGAAATACCACCACGTTTTCATCACTCTTTTCAATACACAAGACCCATCCGATCATTGATTAGATCCATGTCACTGGATTACCTCATCAAAACGGATGTTTCATGATCTTGAAGCTTGTTTTAGTCCATTAATGGACACTTTTAAGCTCACTATCATAATGCTCTTAGCTCTTTGCAATGAATCATTCTGGTTGCTTCACATAGATGTTTCCCTTAAGACTTCCAATTAGGAAAGCTGTCTCGACATCTATTTGCTATCCCTCATATTTCATATGAGTAGCAACAAATAAAAGAGTTTGGATCAACTTAGGCATAGCTACCGGCGAACAGGTTTTCTCATAATCGAACCATTTCTTTCTGAGTATACCTTTTCGCAACAAGCTTGCTTCCAAGGTTTTCACCTTATTCTATGATCCTCTTTTATTCTTGCATGCCCGCTTCCAATGGCTTTTACGCCATTTAGCGGTTCAACAAGCATCCAGACCTAATTTAAAATCGTTCTATTTTAATATTCATTGCACTTTGCTAGGATTAGGCATTTCTAACTTGTAGTGCTTCGTCGTATCCGTGGGTCCATTTCATGTTTGCGAGGGACCAAGTCTCACGACTTTCCCAAAACATGTATCTTACAAGTTGTCGAAGAACCCTCCCACTACGACAAGGCACTACATGCAATTGTATATCAGACGTGACACGCGTTGCAGTTTACCTTGTGGTATATCCTCTTGTACACTTGGTACTTATACTTTGTGTTTTCCTCTCACTTCCTTTAGAACAACTTATACATGGGTATTTGATTTATTACATAGTCCTTTTTCCAAAAATCTAGTGTTTATGTTAACAATCACTCTTCGATCTTGTGGACTAAATAAATCATCCTTCATTTTTCTAGGATATCCCACAATTAGAAAAACATTCTTACGAATTACTGTTCCTAGGGCATATCCATAAAATGAATTTAGTAATTCCAAATAATTCATCATCTATCTAATCACTACCATAAGAGTGCTATGCCTTCTATTCGTCACACCATTAAGGTGGGAAATTCATTTCTGAAGGTACCTTTCTCTTACTAGATTAGAAGACTCATTATTAATTACTATTTGTCGCATCCAGGGGATAAACATGATTTAAGAGTGTACAAATTGTTCACCAACGTACCATAACAAATTACAACTCTATCATTCATTATAATGACCATATCATTTAAATGAAATGGAGTATCCATCTATTAATGCATAGAAACCGAAATCAAATTCTTTCTATGAAAATGTACGTAAAGACAATTTCATAAAATCAAACGTCTACTCATATCATTTAATAAATAGACAACTCCCACTGCAATAGCCACTACTCTTGTACTTTTACCCATGTCATAACAATCTTATCCTCACTTAGTAATAAACATTTAGTGATTCCAGTATCTACACACTTCGTGTCAGTAAATGCCATCACTAATCATGTTTTAAACAACTAGTGAATAAGATATAAAACTTGTTCACATTATGATGAAAATGGCTTTCCTTTGCCACATGTTTTGCCAGAAGTTTTCCACCATATACATCCTATTGTAATTCAGGTGGAACTTACTCAAAAACATCTAGGCAATTCACAAAGAATTAAATTGATCTAGGTTTCCCTTCAATTTATTCTCCATGCTTTCCCAATTCATTCATCAAATTAAATCATGATCTTCTGCCTTTTAACTTACTCAAGTATCCGAAGAGTTACATGAGACCATCATATTTCTATGAACCTCTCATCTCTTTACTAGAGACTTTAATAGGCATCATGAGACGTCCATTGTGAGAACACACATGTATTTTCTTAAGCAGTAAAATTCAAAACCAAGATTCTTTTCTAATCATCTAATTTTGGACCAGTAAATATAATTTCTTTTAGTCAACCATAAGTGAAATAAAACTATTTGAAATTTAGAGAATCTTAAATTAATATACCGATCAAAACTTCGAATTTTATCCTTTTATATTGATTCCCTCAAAACTATATAAAAATAAAATTCACCGACATCTCACGCACCGTGAGTCTGCAAGCCACGTTAGTGTGGACGTTTACAAACCCAAACATTTACAAGAGAAGGTTTTACCCATTAATTTCATTTGTCAACCTAACTTTATGACAAAATAATTAATAGTCGGTTCCTCTTTAGCCATGCAAATAATAGCAGTGACTCCGTTGGGGAGGATACTAATTATTTACACCTAAGTGTACACCATTATTTGATCCCAAGTCCACTGCGCGAGCTTGTGTGCCTTACAGTTGGAGAAGTACACACGCGCTCGGATAGCTTCCTACAATCATCAATTATAAGTTTGTACCAGTGAGCCCCACATAAACTCATCCGTTAGGGAGGAATGCCTATTGCCAACACGCAAGTTCATGTACCACATTACAAACAATAATTATGTAATGAAGTCTGTACCAGTGATCCGTGAATAAACTCATCCGTTAGGGAGGAAGGCCTATTGCCAACACGCAAGTTTACTCACATCACTTACAAACCAATAATGGAGGCCGCGGGAATATTTACCAATCCCCTCTCCCACTTAGTAATTTAACACCGAGGGTTTTTACATGCATATGATATTCAGAATAAAATACGCAACGCTAGCATGCTTCTATTATGGCACATAAGGCAGTAAATCACAGAGAGTCATGCATACATATATAACAATAATCAATAATTAAATCAATCATTAACAGTTATATATCAGCGAATTCGATTGTTCGCCACTAGGCACGAATATCAGCAAAGACTTCCAGACTATCAAATTTTCAAAATTTCCAGATTGTCCAATTTTCGAAACCATCGATATCGACCGTCGATGTCGTCCAGATTATCAAAATCATCGATATCGACTAGATTATCAAATATTCGAAAAACATCAAGATTATCAAAATTCCGAAACTATCGATATCGATCGTCATATCGTCTAGATTATCAAAATCATCGATATCGATGAGCAACCATATATAACAATAATAGATAATTAAATCAATTATGTCAGTTATATATTAGGAATCAATTCAACATCCATATATAACAATAATAGACAATCAATTATAGCAGTTATATATTAGGAATTAATTCGACATTCATATATGACAATAATAGATTATTAAATCAATTATAGCAGTCATATATTAGGAATTAATTCGACATCCATATATAACAATAATATACAATCTATTATGGCAGTTATATATTAGGAATTAGTTTTCTTAAAATTGGATGTCTTATCCAACACTCTAGCAATACATGCATATAATATATCAAATATAATACGCAATCTAGCATGCTTCTATATAAGACAATAAATCATAGAGATCAGGCATCCATATATATATATATATAACAATAATAGACAATTAAATCAATTATGACAGTTATATATATTAGGAATAAAAACGCCTCTAAATTTTAATGTCTTGTCCGACACTCCTACTGTGGAATCGATGCCTTACGCAACAAGCAGGATTGCTTGTGCCTCAAGACGTCCATCGTCATATCCCACCGCCAATTATGTCAGGGAGCGCCCCAAGTGCCTTGACGATCGCCCCTCGCCCGGACTGTCGCTCGTCCAAGGGCCTACTTGCATGGAACCAAGTTCAGCCCAACGCGCAACACCAAACTACACCAACTGTCGTTCGTAGTTACAAACTGAAAGAACCTCGGAATCCAATCTTCACCGTCCAGAATCTACTACTGTAAGTCTTGAACATGCTGTCCAAATTACAGATCGATCCAATGGTTATTTTGTGAGAAACGGCTCTTTTCTCTCGACTGCGCAAAACAGAATCGCCCAAATATCTGCTTCTGTTTTCAGCGTACTCCCAGCAAGAAAAGGCTCCAAATTCGATCTCCACCGTTCAGAATGTACATCCACAAGGTCTGAACGTGCTGACCAAATTACAGCTTGATCCAACGATTAGTTTGTTAGAACGGCACTTTTCCCTCGACTGCGCAAAACAGAATCGCCCAAATATCTGCTTCTGTTTTCAGCGTACTCCCAGCAAGAAAAGGCTCTAAATTCGATCTCCACCGTTCAGAATGTACATCCACAAGGTCTGAACGTGTTGACCAAATTATAGCTCGATCCAACGATTAGTTTGTCAGAAACGGCACTTTTCCCTTTACTGCGCAAAACAGAATCGCCCAAATATCTGCTTCTGTTTTCAGCGTACTCCCAGCAAGAAAAAGCTCCAAATTCGATCTCCACCTTTCAAAATGTAAATCCACAAGGTCTGAACGTGCTGACCAAATTACAGATCAATCCAACCGTTGAAACTCTGATTATTGCCTCTGCAATATCACTACGCTGAATTTTCTCTCAAAAGCGTGATTCTATTTTTGCCCTCTCTTTCTTCCTTGTATGTGAAATTGACGAACAGTTTTCGTCGAATCCTCTCACACACAACCATGGACGAATAGATATGATATAGGGTATATATTACATAGGGATATTCATGGTTTGCGCAATAAAACCAAAACCCTAAACATGTGATCCTAATTCCGAAAAATTAATCACATAAACCCTATCCTAACGTGTCACGCTTCATCACGAAACTGAAGCTCTGATACCAATTGTTGGCATTCGATCGTTTGGTTAACGTGAACCGTTAGGGTTCCATGTATTTCTAACAAGCAGCGGAAGCAAGTAAACATGAAACGCATTACCTTTCACCAAGGGTTGATGTAGAGGTTGAATTCTCGCTGGCAGTCTGCACAGTCCCACGAGAATAGCCATAAGTTCCTCTTCTGATGTCGGAATTGAGTGATCTTTGTGCTCAGACGATCCTCTCTTCGACGGCTTTCCATCAGTATATAATACATCAAAATCGATGAACTGTACGATTTTATATGAATTTTGGAACATGACGAACTGCAGCAGCAAACGACCTTCCGGTCTTCTGCTGTATGTCCCAAGTCCGATCTCGACGTCGTGTGGGCGACGATCTACGAGACCTACTCAATCTGCTCTCAACCCTCATCACACATGTGAATAATGAATTAGATTAGATTAGGGTTCCAGATAAGCTGAGGTGACTTATATACATGGGCTACAGCAGGGACCAGGAGGAGAAATTGGGTTGGGCCTCCATTGGGCTTAAGTATCCAAGCTTAGCCCAAAGCTTATACTTAAGTCCAATAATAATAATATATTCCACTAAAATATTATTACTGCACTACCATACCAATCCCAAAATTACGTTTTGGGCTCCTTCTTATTATGAGCCCGTTAGTCTCCCCATGTTTAAGATATACAATGTCCATTAATTAATTTAAGTTACTGACAACTCAATTAATTAATATCTCATCCAAGAGTAGTACCACTCAACCTCATTATCATGCCGGAATAAATTCCACCTGCAGGGTTTACATGATAATCCTTATGAGCTCCTCAAGGGGACATCATCAACCTATGACGGACACGGATTCCTTCTACAATCAACAGCACACCATAGAGACAGCACTACTTCCCAACTCACCGAGTTTATTGATTTAATTGCATGTAAATCTCACCCATTGATGAATCAAAGAAATACATACTGCCCTATGTGTCGAGGTTATTGTATAGGGATTAAGAGCACGAACATCCATAATAACTGAGATCAAGTTCTCCTATAAGTCAGTATAAATCGAACGATCTCAAGCGGTCCTGCTCAATACACACAAGTGCACTAATGTGATTCTATAGCCAAGACAAGCTAATACCAAACCACACTACAACCATCCCGATAGAGAGTCCCCGTCTATCTCGATTGTGAGCATCTGTTTATACTTTATAAGGAAACCGATAATATGATCTTCCGCGTGTTGTCGCACAACATATTATCTACAGTATAAAGTAAGTGGACTATTGCATCGAACATATAAATAAATTATAAGATGCAATCATTTGATCATATGATTCTCATTTCAAATTAATTGTTATAACATTGTTCAAACAAAAAGCTAGACTTTTAGTATACAATCCAACACTTACGTCATTGGAAAGGTAGCTAAGGTTGAACATGCTATGGTGAAAACAAGTAAAGAAGATGAGATCGTCTCTAACTTGTCGAATATCAACAAGCTACTTGAGTCCCAATAAAAGCAAATCAATGATATATCTCAGCGCGTACCAATCATGTAGCAGGAAGTTATAAATGATTGAACGATCCAAGAGGAGATGGAAGAAGCAAGCTATGCTATAGGACAAAGTATTTAAGGAATAAGGTATCAAAATCAGGGCAACCGGAATTACCAAGGGAACTACAACAATCGTGGTCCTCCATTATCAACAGCCTACGAGGTCGGAGTTTTCATAGAGTAATCCTAAAAATACAATTCAACCTCCGACGGGTGTTGATCCGAGTGCGAAAGTGGAAGAAGAAAAGCCAAGTTTTAAGGATACGGTGAACAGGTACATGGCTAGGAATGATGCTAGAGTGGTTCATCTTGAGGCAAAGTTAGAGAAGAAGATTGATGCAAACCATAAGGATTTGACTACACAAGTGAAGGACCTTACATTGTTGATGGGGGAGATGGCAGAAAGTGTTAACAAGCTCACTCAAACTATTGAGAAAAGGAAGCTTCCGTCGCAAAGTATTGAGAATATAGAGTCCTGCAACGCCATCACATTGAGGTCTGGAACATAATACGAGGGACCGATAAGGCCGAAATCGAAATTGGACATGTCGAGGCTCAATTCGACCCCAATTCAACCAACATCACAGCTCGAATTCAACAGGGGAGGTCAAATTGGATGCCTAGACGTGATTTGGAAGCACCAGTGCCTCGATTCGACCAAAATTCATTTAATTCGACCAGGGGGCCAGGTCAAATTGAGGTCGAATCCACCCTTCCGGGGCACTCTATTTTATCAGAAGCCCTATTCGACCAGCAGCGTTTTAATTCGACCAGACCTTCAAGTTAAATTGAGGTTGAATCCACCCTTCCGCGGAGCACTCTATTTTATCAAAAGCCCGATTCGACCAGCAACCTTTCAATTCAACCAGACCTTCTGGCCGAATTGAGATTGAATCAGAGGGCAGAAATCTTACAGTGAGCCGATTCGACTAGGGAGACTTCAATTTGACCAGACCTTCTAGTCGAATCCTAGTCGAATCGGAGATACAGGGTGAGAATCGTGTTCCAAGTGCGCAATTCGACCACTATGTGCCCAATTCGACCAGAGCACCTGGTCGAATTGAGGTCGAATCACCGAACACTCCTCATGATGCGAACATTACTTCATTAGTTCCAAATGAGCAAAATACTGAGATCATAGCAGACAAGAAGAGGGAAAGAAAGTATTTGAAGGTGAGGATGCGAGAAGACCACTGATAGGGGTTTTCTCAACACACAAATTAATCCTCAAGTATAAGGATATCAATTGTAGTCGCGAAATGACCAAGTTACAATATCGAACCCAAGGGACGGTTAAATATCAATTTTTTTATCTTCTAGTATATTTTAGACTATGTTTGGTAATTGTAAAGGTTTAATGGATAATAACTTCTAATCAAAATAGCAAAAAGAAATAGTAAGAGTAGAGAAAAGTGAGTTGTGATCAATAAGAATAATAGGTAGTTCATCGGGTCATCCAGTTTCACTAGCAATTCGTATTCTCATGTGATGGTGTCCGACTCTGCCCTGTGGTTTGTGGACGCATCACTAAACCATGCATATCTACTCTATAGACACAAGTAAACATGCGTGTAACACGTGTGAATAACCTCGGAGCAAGAGATATACTTCACCCCCCTTTCTAGGTACTATCATAATCAATTATCTTCTACGTCTAGAATCTAACCCAATTTGATCTCCCTTTTTAGGTACTATAAAGTTATACTCTTCATCCTATTCATCAACCCGAATTGAATTCAATTCATGAATATTCATATAAGACAGTTCTAATAAGACTTCGGAATCCCTTCACTTAGAATTATAACAATAAACCCTGCTCAGTAGTGAACGCACTCAATCAATAACCATGTTATGTATTCAGACTCTACACAACGATCATTGATGCACAAAATGACTATGAGTATGGATTAAATATGCAATCTTATAAAACAAACCACATGTAGTGTTGTACGGAGTTTTACACACGAAATACGAATTACATCATGAAACTTTCATAACCCTAGAACTACCAAGGTGGTTCTAGCCCATGATTGATCTAGGAACAATCATGGTTAGACTGATCATTCTTACTTGAACCTTCAGCGAACCTCTGTCACAGCCCTCCGGATGGATCACCACCTCTACTCTTGTCTCTCTTATGATTGATGATCAAAAGCTCCTTTTATTCTCTGTATGAGCCTCCTTTTATACTTGTAATCACGTCTCTAGGGCTTGGAATGGGCTTTCTAAGTGATCTCACGCATTTCGGCCTCAAAAATCCGGATAAGGTAAGTTCTCGCGCATAGGTTCGACCACGTCAAACAGGTCGAACAACTGGCCACAGGTCGAACCCCAGGTCGAACCCCGCTACTGGAAGAATTCTGCACAGGTTCGACCTTCTGGACAGGTCGAACCACTTAGGCCTTGGTCGAACCCCAGGTCGAACCTCATCACTGGACAATTCCCGTTCCCGATTCGACCAACTGGCAAGTCGAACTCAAATATTGTGGTCGAATCCTCTTTCCTGCGAACTGGTTCGACCATGGTTCGACCTGATGGACAGGTCGAACCACTCGAGTCGTGGTGAATCCTCTTCTGCAAGCTCAGCAATGTTGGTTCGACCTGCTGGAGAGGTCGAACACTCCTCCAACCAGGTCGAACCCACCTAATTCTTGGGCAGTTCACATGGCTTCGACTCCGTCTCTTCGATTCTTGGCTCTTTCACTCCGTTTTTGCTAAGAAAACACTCAAATAGCTCCACTAACACCTGATTCATGCTAACTCACAATATATATAGGTTTTCCACCTATTTCCACATCAAAACTCTCCAAAACTAGCACAAAACATAGCGCCAAACTTGTGAATTTACACACTCATCAAACCCCCAAACTTGCATGTTGCTCGTCCAGAGGCAACCAATTTAAACCACAGGAGTCGTGTAAAATTCAACAAGATCTAGTACAACACATATTACACATGCTACTTCATTAAATCAAACAACAATTACTTGCATCATATATTTCACTCATATAAAATCAATCCAATCACACACCATTCGGAGTACTAAGTAATCTCGCTGACAAGATAAGTCTTTACTCTCTTTCGCTCTTGCGTGAGGCACTATATGCTAGTATAAACACTCATATCAATTCATATTCACGCGTAACCATAAGCTTGGCAAAGGTCTCAAAAATCAACTTACATTAGATTAATACTAGGATCACAAAGGACTTGTTTCTAGGTTGTAATGTTGGCTCTTTGGAAAGGGTAGGAAAATTTGGTCATAGTGACTTAAGACACCAGTAGAGAGTTACCTTGGAGGTTCTTGATTTCTCATTCAGCTTCATATTCTCCTCCAATTCTTCTCTTGCACTTGCAATTTTTAATTTTTCTTCTCTTCCTTGCATCAACATCATTCTTCTTTTGATCGCTCGGGTACCAGTTGTAGGCACTATCCTTCTCGAACATCGTTCGGCTGCTTCTTAAAAACTTCAAGCCCCATGTATAAGCAATTCGGGGTACCAATTTCAGGCACTACCCCTAACAAGATTTAACCATGCACTTTTCTTACTAAACCTCATTCCATCTTCCTTTTCCTCTTCCACACTTATTCACCTTACTCTCTCTACCAATGAATAGGGTATTTTCAAAGCTCAAATAAGGTAATTAAGGCTCTTATATTTGGCTTGCCAAAGAAAAAGCTTTTAAAAGGCTCAAACAGGGCTACCAAAGATTTATAAAATCATTAGGAAAGGTAAAATTTGGCTAAGTGACTCAATTAATCAAAATGGCCTAAGATCATATCCTAATATTTCATCAATTGTAAGTTTCACACAAGACTCCAAGCCAAGTTCTAGAATACGTTCATACGAATGATTCTCTCAAAAATAAACTATCATGATTAATCATGATAAAGGCTCAAATCCTCACATAGGTAATCAATTCCTAATACTCCTCATAGCACATAATCAAAATAAATTCCTCATGAATTCCATATACTTAACAAATTATTCATGCTCTTTCCAATGAAAATAAACACGTAAACACATGAATGCACAGAATCAATAACCCATATACAAAACAATGATACAAGATCAACTATATCAAGTACATGCCACTAACACATGAATCATACCCCAATCTGTAAAAATAAAAAGAAAAATGGGAGATAAGATGACTCGGAGAAGCCAAAAGAAAACCTGAAACTACTCCCTAGGAGCATCATCATCCTCATCATCATCGTCATCCTCATCCATCCTATTTTCCACAGCTCGGCACAGACTGATAATGTGCATATCCACTCGACTACTTACTCTACCAACACGCTCTTCCAAGGCAGAGTACCTTTCGTTCAGTGTGGCGTAGTTGGCGTTAGAGAGCGCGAGCTTCTTGGTCGTCTCCTGCTGTGCAGCTACTACCGCGATCAGCTGCTCATGAATCAAGCGAAGCTGCTCCCGGGTACCTGGAACTGCTCGCCGCTGCTGCAGTACCGGAGCATGCTGAGGTGCATCATGCTGCTCTTCTTCCAGAATCTCCATCTCCGGCTGCTCATCTACCTGATCCTCCTCTTCAGGCTGTTGTGGCTGAGGTGGACGGAACTCTCCTTGATCAACGATCTGCTATAACTCAGCCATCCTCCCCTCAGCACACATCTGCGCTACCGCTCTCCAATCACCACCCGACTTCACTGCCACGAATAAGGCGGTATGTCCAAGAGAATTCATTAACTTATTCCTTGCTTCCCGAATAGTTGTCAAGTTGCTCACGTCGAAGGGGAACATAAATTCGAAAGGCTTGAGACCCCTCATGAAAAACCAATCTCCATTTCTAAAATGGGCAAATCCTCCCTTCACGCATGTGCTCATCATCAAATCGGGTTCTCCTTCTACTGGTGTAATGCCGGTGAGATCCAAGTTATAATGCTCAGCCACGATCGTCAATAACCCTCCAATATTCACCTTTTGAAATCCAATGGTCTTGAATCGATTCAGCTGCGCAATAAAATAAGCTCCAACATTGAACTTCACCCCGTTTAGCATACACCACAGGGCGTAAAGCTCTCCTCTAGATACAACACTCCCCTCCGAGCGGGCGAATAACATGTTGCTCAGGACACGGTCCATGTACCTCAAGACTGGGTTCTTTATTGCGGAAGCATGAGCCTGTCTGGTCTTATAATCACGAATCTCCCCGGTGATCTCCCTCCAAAACCGTTTTGCACTGAATGCAGCATTTTCTAAACGAGGGATCTCTAAAGGCGTCTCAAACAGCTCATTAAAATCCTCAGACGTCCATCTTCTACTCACTCCGCCAAGCTGAAACGTACACTGATATGGGTACCCAAGCGGGTCCTTCTCCATCTCAAATGAGCAAACTACTTCCGCTGTAACATGAAAGTACGTCGGCCTCTTCATCTCCATGAATCTTCGGATCCCTACTTGATCAAACATCCAAAATATATCATCCCCTATTCTCATTATCCTCATCGCTTCATCATCTTGGTATCGAGTGTGAGATATCTTGTCTGAAACTTCTTCCCACTTCTCTTTGATCTCATCCCAATCTTGCATTTGAATTTTGAAGTTATCAGGTAAACGATCTTGCAGCCTCAGTTTCCTTGTCACTTTCTCTGGACAACTTTCGACACCGGTTCGACTTCCTCTGCTTTTGTTCGACCTCTGGCACTGGTCGAACCACTCCTAGTGTTGGTCGAACCATCCTCCTGATTTTCAAAAATGAGTGTTCTTCATTTACTACATACTTCAAGCTTCAACACAACTTCATTAGGTACAATCTAGAGCATAACTTCAAAAATTGTTCCACAAAACATCATTCATGAGTAACTCCGTAAAAGAAAACACAACCAAAAACCACTGAACATTAGGCAAGTTGTAAAAAATCATCACATCAAAATCGATTAAAATTTCAATATGGCCGCAAAAACCAACTCCCCTAACAAACAATACAAAGAAAAGATTATACTCTTAATGCTTCAATGAGGTAATAACATCACACCCCCCAAACTTAGTAAAAACGTAAGTCAAAACTAAGTTTGAAAAGAGATGTAATTGCCGATTAGTAAGCATCTTAAATATAAAAATTTCTTACTCACACAAAAGAAATAAAGCAATAAAACGAAAGAGTAAGCTCTCAACAAGCGCTCATGTTTAATGTCGGAGAGTCAGGACGGTACCAAATCAGATCAAGGTATCATCAAAAATGACACACGCATCATCCGGCGACCTATAATGCTTCAACCGATGCCCATTCGCCGCGATAATGTCTCCATCTTTGTCAATAAGCTCAAAACTCCCCCTCCTAAGGCTCGATGAATCATGAACGGTCCCATCCACTTAGATTTCAACTTGCCTGCAAAAAGCTTCAAACGAGAGTTAAAAAGTAGTACCTCATCTCCTTGCTTGAACTCCTTGTATGAGATCTTAGAATCATGCCACCTCTTCATTCTTTCTTTATAAATCTATGAATTCTTGTAAGCACGACTCCTAAACTCATCCAATTGATTCATGTGAGTTATCCTCAACTCCTTCACATCCTTAAGGGTCAAGTTCAAGCGTCGCAAAGCCCAAAACGCTTTGTGTTGAATCTCTACAGGTAAGTGGCATGGCTTTCCATAGACAATTTGATACGGTGACATATCTAACACCATCTTGTAAGCGGTCCGGAACCCCCATAACACATCATCAAGCTTCATACCCCAATCATTTCTATTAGTTCCTACCACTTTCTCCAGAATCTATTTGACTTGACGGTTGGAGACCTCTGCTTGCCCATTCGCTTGCGGATGATAGGGTGTAGTAACCCTATGCTTAACACCATAATCCTTAAGCACCTTCTCAAGAAATTTATTGACGAAGTGGGAACCTCCATCACTAACTAGTGCTCTAGGAACTCCATAACAGGCAAAAATATGCTTCTTCAAGAAAGATAAAACAATTTTCGAGTCATTAACACGAGTAGGAATCGCTTCCACCCACTTTGAAACATAATCCACCGCAAGAAGGATGTAGAGAAACCCATTTGACGGGGGAAAAGGCCCCATAAAATCGATCCCCCATACATCAAATATCTCCACAACTAGCTAGGCTGCATTGGCATCTCATCTCTCCTACCTATATTTCCCATGCGCTGACATCTATCGCAAGACACCACATAGCTCTCACTATCTCTAAACAATGTAGGCCAATAAAGAGCGGATTGAAGTACCTTAGCTGCAGTCTTTTGCGCTCCGAAATGCCCCCCATTTGGTTGTGCATGGCAGAACTCAAGCACACTCTCTATTTCCATCTCGGGTACACATCTTCGGACAATAGAATCTGTACAAATCTTGTAAACAAACGGATCATACCATATAAATGTCTCAACTTTCCTCCAAAATTTTGCAAGTTGATATCGGTTGAGATCCCTTGGAATTTCTCCAATGACAATGTAATTAACATAATTCGCGTACTATGGATCCATACCTTGCGCTGCGACCACACACGCTCGCTCAGTTCCCTCAACAGCTACAGCCATGATCTTCTCATCAGGGAACATTTCTTCAATATACTAAAAAGAATTATCACAATGCTCTCTAGTCTCCAACCTTGACAAGTGATCTGCCAACACATTTTCTGTTCCTTTCTTATCCCGAATCTCCATGTCAAACTCCTGAAATAGTAGAATCCACCTTATAATCCTAGGCTTCGTTTCCTTCTTCTCCATCAAATACCGAATCGCTGAATGATCCGTATACACAATCGTCTTCATGCCAACCAAATACTGACGAAACTTATCGAATGCATACACAATAGCCAAAAACTCATTTTCAGTCACCGTGTAATTCTTCTGTGCCGCATCGAAAGTCTTACTCGCGTAGTAAATGGCGCAAAACTTCTTCTCCCTTAGCTGCCCGAGCACCACACCCAATGCTACATCACTCGCATCACACATAAGTACAAACGGTGGAGTCCAGTCCGGTGTGATCAAGATAGGGGCAGTAATAAGCGCCTCCTTCAAAACTTGAAAAGCTGTTAGACACTCATCATTAAACACAAAAGGAATATCCTTTTCAAGTAAATGAGATAAGGGCTTAGAGTATTTTGAGAAGTCTTTAATGAATCTCCTGTAAAAACCGGCATGTCCAAGGAAGGACCGCACTCCTCTTTCATTGGTCGGTGGTGGAAGCTTCTCAATTGCCACCACTTTAGCACGATCTACTTGTAATCCCTTGGCGAAAACATGATGCCCAAGAACAATCCCATCCTTCACCATGAAGTGGCACTTCTCCCAATTCAAGACAAGATTAGTTTCTTGACACCTCTTCAAAACAATAGCAAGGTTAGACAAACAAATATCAAAAGAAGAACCAAAAACTGAAAAATCATCCATGAATACTTCCATGATCTTCTCTATCAAACCATCAAAAATCGCCATCATGCATCTTTGAAAAGTAGCAGGCGCATTACACAATCCAAACGACATCTTCCTAAAAGCAAAGGTCCCGTAGGGGCAAGTAAAATTGGTCTTTTCTTGATCCTCAGGAGCAATCATGATTTGATTGTACCCCGAGTATCCATCCAAGAAACAATAAAACTCATACCCTGCAAGACGAACCAACATTTGATCCAAAAAAGGAAGAGAAAAATGGTCCTTACACGTGTTCTCATTTAATTTCCTGTAATCCACACATGTACGCCATCCCGTAGGAATCCTCGTGGCTATAGCTTCTCCATCCTCAGCTTTCACTACAGTCATGCCCCCCTTTTTAGCAACTACATGCAATGGACTCACATGGGGACTATCACTAATAGGATATATAATTCCAGCATCCAACCACGTAAGGATTTGCTTCCTTATCACCTCTTGAATTGCGGGATTCACCCTACGCTGATTTTGAACACTCGCCTTGGTTTCATCCAACAACCTAATCTGATGCATACAATACGAAGGACTAATACCTTTCAAATCATCAAGTGACCACCCTATTGCAGACTTGTACTTCTTTAAGACATCTAATAACTCCTCAAGTTGATCCTCATTAAGGGAAGAAGATACAATTACCGGATATTGTGCATTATCACCAAGAAAAGCGTACTTCAAGTGTTCCGGTAATGGTTTCAACTCCTCTTTTCTTTCTTCCACTGGAGTGTTTTCGTTATCCAAAGGCAAGTACTTCCTGGTCCATTTGACTTCTTCCACCTTATTTCTTTCCAATGCAAACCTGTCATCACCCAAAGCAAGTAAGTTTTCAAGAAATTCAATACATACCTCGTTAGAAAGTCCGTCAAGCTCCGTAGTGGGATAAGTAAGAGACTCCATCAAACATGTCTCAAGAGGATCCTTTGACAAGATCAGAGACATATCCTCCTTCACAGTCTCCTCCACCACGTCAATACTATAACACTGGGACTCCATTGGCATCTTCATTGCTTTGTCCAAGTTGAAAAGTACTTCTTCTTTGTCCATTCGCAACTTCAGTTCTCCCTTCCGAACATCTATCATAGCTCCAGCCGTAGCAAGGAATGCCTCCCCAAGATTAAAGGAACATTATCCTTGTCATCGTCCATTTCTAGTACAAGGAAATCCACGGGAAAGACTAGCTTCTCCACCTTTACAAGAACATCTTCAACAATACCTTTCGGAAACGTCATTGATCTATCTGCCAATTGGAGAGCAACAGTTGTTGGAGTCAGCTCCCCCAAACCAAGCTTCTGAAAGATGGACAACGGCATCAAATTGATGCTTGCCCCTAGATCGCACAAAGCTCGCCGTGCTTGCCCCTTCCCGATCTCACATAGAATAGTAAAGCTCCCCGGATCTTTCATCTTTGGTGGCAACTTTTTTTGAATAATTGAGCTACAATTCTCAGATAAGTTTACCGTTTCAACTCTGGTTAAGCTTCGCTTCTTCATCAATATGTCTTTAAGGAATCGAGAATAATATGGCATCTCCATGATTGCCTCTGAAAATGGGATGTTCAAGCTTATCTTGTTCATTATCTCTGAAAACTTCTTGAACTTCTCTTCCAATCCCTTCTTCACTAGCTTGTAGGGAAACGGTGGAGGTATCTTTGTTTTGGGAATCCCCCATTCATCACGATCAACCTTCTCCGCTTTCTCCTTTTCGGCTCTTAATCGCTTAGCTCTTTCCCATTTTTTCTCAGCTATTATGTCTGTACTTTGCTCATTCCGTACCACTGGAGTTGCATCAACATCAAAAGGAACATCAGGTGCATCAATCAAAACATATTGGTGAGGTTCGACTAGGGTTCGACTAGTTTGAGAGGTCGAACCAGGATTGTATTGGTCGAACCTCTCCCCTGGAAGACTGATCTCATTCTACTCCGGAGGTTCGACTTGGGTTCGACCAGCATTGGAGGTCGAACAACTGCCCCCTTGGTCGAACCGCTTTACTGTATAATCTCTATTCTCCAGTTCGACCTGGGCTCGACCTGAAGGGTTGGTCGAACCATTTCGATCGTGGTCGAACCGTTTCTGCATCAAAACAGAGTGCTCCTGTCGATGAGGTTCGACAATGGTTCGACCTGTATGCCAGGTCGAACCCTCTGAGCGTTGGTCGAATAGTTCATGTGACAAAACAGAGTGCTTTTGTTGATGAGGTTCGACCATGGTTTGACCTGTATGCCAGGTCGAACCCTCTGAGTTTTGGTCGAACCGAGGCTTAGAAAATTCCAACTTTGATTCCGGCCTCATCGGTCCCTCGTACTGCGTTCCCGACCTCAGTGTGATGGCATTACACGACTTCGGATTCTCTATACTCTGAGACGGAAACTTCCCTTTTCCTACAGTTTGAGTCAATATGTTCACATTCTCTGCAATTATACCCATCAACAACGTGAGATCTTTCACTTGAGTGGACAAATCTCTGTGGTGATCATCAATCTTTTTCTCAAGTTTTACCTCAAGACGGTTCACTCTTTCATCATTCTTTACCATGTACCGGTTCACAGTATCCTCAAAACCAGGCTTCCCTTCTTCCACCTTTTCTTCCGGATCAACACCCATCGGAAGTTGCACTGCATTGTTCGTATTGCTCCATGAAAATTCAGGCCTCCTTGGTTGCTGTTGATAACTACCAGAGGGACCACGATTATTAAAGTTCCCTCGATAGTTCCCTTGGTAATTCTGGTTTCCTTGATTTGGGTACCTCGTTCCTTGAATACTTTGACCCATGGCATAATTTGCTTCCTCCAATTCTTCTTGGATGGTTCCATTATTCATCATCTCTTGCTGCATGATTGGCACTCGTTGAGATATCTCGCTGATCTGCTTCTGTTGAGACTCAAGTAGCTTGTTGATATTGGACAAGCTCAAAACGATCTCATCCTCTTTCTTTGTTTTCACCATTGCTTGTTCAACCTGAGCTACCTTTCCAAGAACATACGTACCTCTAACTCTATCAGTAGGCCAATCCCTCGAATTCATCGATATGTCTTCAAACAATCTCTCGGCCTCAACGGATGACTTTGTAAGTAATGCTCCATTAGAAGAAGCATCAAGTAGCACTCTTGATTCACAGTCCAATCCATTATAGAATATACTGATATATTGGGCTTTAGATAACCCATGTTGAGGGCACTTCCTGAGTATGTCCTTGAATCTATCCCACGCTTCATGAAATTTCTCACCTCCACTGATAGCAAATTGGTTAATATCTTGCTTCATCTTAAACACATTCGAAGGTGGCATATACCTTTCCAAGAACCTTAACTTCAATTGCTCCCACGTGGTGCACTCAGCTGCGTTAATAGTATCGTACCAATCCCTCGCCTTTTCAGTAAGCGAGAATTTGAACAAAAAGATCTTCCTAGCATCTTCATGTTCTCCTACGTCTTTTTGAGTACTTGCATAGCCCAAGAACTTGTTCAGATGCTGCTGCAGATCCTCGAAAGACCCTCCTGAAAAGGAGTTTCTTTCTATCATGCTAATAAGAGCGGGATGAAGATCGAACGCTGTGTTAGTTCCCCTTGCTCCTAAAAGCTCATAATTTCCAGCCCCATTATTTCTTAAAACCTCTCGGATGGCTAGATTATCCGGATTCGCTGCCATGTTGACTGTTTCTACTTCCAAATTAACTTCAGTTGTAGCCTCAATCGTTTGCAAAATCTGCTCATCAACCTCGACTCCAAAATTCAGAGCTTCAGTTGGGTCAATTGTCTTTGCCTTGCTCTTTTTCTTCTTCTTCTTTCTTGATGATGCTCCAATCTCAGGATTATACGGTTCAAGATTACCTTTCTTTGATCTTGTGAGCATACACCTAAAACGAACAAGAAAGAAAACAACAAAACAAGGTAAATAGTCCTAATAAACTAGAAATAATACAAAAAAGATATTTTACGTCGTCCCCGGCAGCGGCGCCAAGAACTTGATAGGGGTTTTCTCAACACACAAATTAATCCTCAAGTATAAGGATATCAATTGTAGTCGCGAAGATGACCAAGTTACAATATCGAACCCAAGGGACGGTTAAATATCAATTTTGTTATCTTCTAGTATATTTTAGACTATGTTTGGTAATTGTAAAGGTTTAATGGATAATAACTTCTAATCAAAATAGCAAAAAGAAATAGTAAGAGTAGAGAAAAGTGAGTTGTGATCAATAAGAATAATAGGTAGTTCGTCGGGTCATCCAGTTTCACTAGCAATTCGTATTCTCATGTGATGGTGTCCGACTCTGCCCTGTGGTTTGTGGACGCATCACTAAACCATGCATATCTACTCTATAGACACAAGTAAACATGCGTGTAACACATGTGAATAACCTCGGAGCTAGAGATATATTTCACCCCCCTTTCTAGGTACTATCATAATCAATTATCTTCTACGTCTAGAATCTAACCCGATTTGATCTCCCTTTTTAGGTACTATAAAGTTATACTCTTCATCCTATTCATCAACCCGAATTTAATTCAATTCATGAATATTCATATAAGACAGTTCTAATAAGACTTCGGAATCCCTTCACTTAGAATTATAACAATAAACCCTGCTCAGTAGTGAACGCACTCAATCAATAACCATGTTATGTATTCAGACTCTACACAACGATCATTGATGCACAAAACGACTATGAGTATGGATTAAATATGCAATCTTATATAAAACAAACTACAGGTAGTGTTGTACGGAGTTTTACACACGAAATACGAATTACATCTTGAAACTTCATAACCCTAGAACTACCAAGGTGGTTCTAGCCCATGATTAATCTAGGAACAATCATGGTTAGACTGATCATTCTTACTTGAACCTTCAGCGAACCTCTGTCACAGCCCTCCGGATGGATCACCACCTCTACTCTTGTCTCTCTTATGATTAATGATCAAAAGCTCCTTTTATTCTCTGTATGAGCCTCCTTTTATACTTGTAATCACGTCTCTAGGGCTTGGAATGGGCTTTCTAAGTGATCTCACGCGTTTCAGCCTCGAAAATCCGGATAAGGTAAGTTCTCGCGCATAGGTTCGACCACGTCAAACAGGTCGAACAACTGGCCACAGGTCGAACCCCAGGTCGAACCCCAGGTCGAACCCCGCTACTGGAAGAATTCTGCACAGGTTCGACCTTCTGGACAGGTCGAACCACTTAGGCCTTGGTCGAACCCCAGGTCGAACCTCATCACTGGACAACTCCCGCTCCCGATTCGACCAACTGGCAAGTCGAACTCAAATGTCGTGGTCGAATCCTCTTTCCTGCGAACTGGTTCGACCATGGTTCGACCTGATGGACAGATCGAACCACTCGAGTCGTGGTCGAATCCTCTTCTGCAAGCTCAGCAATGTTGGTTCGACCTGCTGGAGAGGTCGAACCCTCCTCCAACCAGGTCGAACCCACCTAATTCTTGGGCAGTTCGCATGGCTTCGACTCCGTCTCTTTGATTCTTGGCTCTTTCACTCCGTTTTTGCTAAGAAAACACTCAAATAGCTCCACTAACACCTGATTCATGCTAACTCACAATATATATAGGTTTTCCACCTATTTCCACATCAAAACTCTCCAAAACTAGCACAAAACATAGCGCCAAACTTGTGAATTTACACACTCATCAACCATCCTCTACCATCGTGACTCTCCGACGTTAAGCATGAGCGCCTGTTGGGGGCTTACCCTTCCATTTTATTGCTTTATTTATTTCGTGTGAGTAAGAAATTTTTATATTTAAGGTGCTTACTAATCAGCAATTACATCTCTTTACAAACTTAGTTTTGACTTACGTTTCTACTAAGTTTGGGGGTGTGATTTACTTACCTCATTGAAGCACCAAGAGTATAATCTTTTCTTTGTAATGTTTGCTATGGGAGTTGATTTTTTGCGGTACATTGAAACTTTAATCGGTTTTGATGTGTCAATTTTTTGTAATTTGCCTAGTGTTCAGTGGTATTTCTAGTGTGTAGAGTCGTTGAGATAGTCAATGGATTCTTTCTTATAGTTCTCCTATTTTATTATTGATGAATCCTGTGATGATGAGTTTATTTGAGCTTTGATGATAGAAAAAGGTAACTAGGTGGCAAGACGAGTTCTACATTGAGGCTTTGACTCGAGGAGCTCGTTTGTTTTGAAAGAGGAGAAATCAGGTGCCCTCATTTCCTTATTCTAATTTTTATGTGTGCTTTAAATTAGTAGGAGTAGAAGGATTGAGTTTTTGGTGGTGATTCATGTGAGCTTATATTGTTTAAATTGTGCTTGAAATTCATCTGTTTTTGAAATTGATGAAGGAAGTATACTTGAGTTATATTGTGGTATGAAGTTCTATGTATACTTGTGGGATATTACTTACCATGAAAAGTGCTCTGTTACTTGTTAGAAACCCATGTAAGAATTTGAGCCTTATTGATCATGTTACATAATCACATGATATTTCTTTCTTGTGAGTATCGTTCTTGTGTGTGTATTCTAGAACTTGCCTCTTATCTTACTTGAAACTACATGTGTGTTAGATGATGGAAGATGATTTTATGTCATCCTTGAAATTATGAGTCACTTTGCCAAATAATTTCCTACCAAATAATTATATATCCGTAGTTAGTCCTTTTGAGCCTAAAAGTCTTATTTCTTTGGCAACCTACGAAGATAGCCACTTTGATATCCTATTTGAGCCTAAAATTCCTATATTTAGTGGAGAATTAAATGTTGTCAAAATGTGTGAAGTTGATTTTCATGGAGTTTGGAAGGAATAAAATATTTGGAACTGTACAAGTGATTATGAGCTTAAAAATAAGTTGCTTAAGGATAGTGCTCGAAACTGGTACCCCAAGATGTTAGAGGTAGTGCCCGAAACTGGTACCTCAAGAAAGGAAAAGAAAGAAAAGAAGAAAAAATGTTGAGCTTGAAGAAAAAGGAGAGAAAAGAAAATTAGAAGAGCATGAAGCTGGATAGTCTTGAAGTGAAAAAAATCTGCAGTACAAAAGATCTGCGGTTTTAATTCTTTACTAATTGAGCCACTTAATCCATATGTTTCCTACCCTTACCAAAGAGCCAATATTACATCCAAAAGAAAAGTCCTTTTTGATTCCATTGTTGAATCATACTTTTAGTGGTGAAGAGTTTGAGACTTTTGGCAAGCTTATAGTTATGTATACACTTGAATTGAATCTGAGCGTAAACACCTTTACCCATAAGTGTAAATCATTTACACTTGAGTGCGAGTGATATATACTTCCCGTGAAAACATGTCAATGGAGCATTTGAATTGGTGGTGATTGTCTTAACTTGTATGCTACGAATTGATTATTGCATGTAATGAGAGTTGCATGACCTAAGTTGATGACAATTGTATTTTGAATGGGGTATTGGTCATAGTCCTTGTTTCTCTGCTAATTTCCGTACTCTCTCTTGCTTTATTTTTATTTTGTTACCTCGGGACGAGCAACGGGTAAGTTTGGGGGATTGATGAGAGTGGAAATTAACGTGTTTTAGTGTCCAATTGAACACCTTCTTGATTGATATTGTTGTCATATATTAGCACAAGTGTCTTATATTCAATATATGTGAGAAAAAGTTGCACTTTAGATGTTTTATTATGTTTTAGGTGGAAAAAAGATGAAAAGTGCAAAGTTAAAGAAAATGTGCAATTTGTGCAAGAATGCTGAAAACGTACATCCAACTTTCATAATTTTTCTGTGTTGTTGTGGAGATCAAAACTGATGATGTGATACATAGTTGGAAATCTGATAAAGAGAGGGTTGTTTTGGCATAATGAACACCTCAATCAAGTTCCAAACAAGAAAATTATGATCGAAATGGTGACGTCGCACGAGCTGTGCCGAACAAAATTTATGTGCTACTTTCCGTGGCTTGTTGC
The DNA here is from genome assembly GCA_023678885.1 of Pogostemon cablin. NCBI lineage: Eukaryota > Viridiplantae > Streptophyta > Magnoliopsida > Lamiales > Lamiaceae > Pogostemon > Pogostemon cablin. The sequence continues at coordinate 14,782,453 of CM042993.1, forward strand.
ACATTTAAATCTTGGAGTTTTCTTGTGTTCTTAATATGGATAGAAATCCAAGGAAGAGAGGATCACGTGAGCACAAGAATCATTCAAATTAGAGCTCGGATGTAGAAGTTATACGCGAAATGGTGAGACTGTGCAAGTCAATTCAACCAGGGGAGGTCAATTTGACTTGATGTGCTGGTCGAATTAAGGTCGAATCGGACGTCAAAAGAGTTAATTTGACAAACACACCTCAATTCGACCTACTGTGTGGTCGAATTGAGCACCTGAAGCTTCCAGTAGGTTAATTCGATCTCCAATTCGACCTGGAGGGGTGAATTCGACCTGTTGATGAAGTCGAATTGACGTGCGAAAACTTATCATATCTGTATTTTTACACCCTCAATGCGTGTGTGATTAGCCATAATATAGTGGGCATGACCAATTAAAGAAATTATCGAACCACAGGGAGGAACGTGCTAGAGTTTAAGCGATCTCAAACTTATCGTGATTTTATAAGGACGACGGAAGAGAGGATAGGAGCAAATGAATGCAATTATGCTAAAGCAAGAAATAAAGATAAAATGAATGCAAAGATAAAAGGGTTCCAAATGATGCAAGGATGAGATTAACAACAATCATGGCATAGATAATTAAGTAATCATGCAATTAATTCTAATCTCTCATGGACAAGGTATAGAAGCGATCACTAATTCCACCTAAACTCTCTCTCGAGATGGATAGGATGTAGGCCCTCAACAAGGCTCCCAAACGCACATAGGATCGAGACAATAGAAAACACCTCCCACTAGGTACTAATTACTCTATGAGTTCCCTAATTAGGTACTAAATCATAAGCAATATTCCCTTTTAAGGTACTATGAATTCACTAATTGTTTGGGTCTCCTCATTTAATCAACCAACCTCTCGATTAAGCTAATCAAATGTTCTATCAAAGGGTTCTAAATCTAGAAGGATATCTCTATCTCATTCTAAATTAATGCACATGAAGTGTATGATGAAATGATTCAATGAACTATCCTAAACACATAATTGATTTCTCAATCTAATCACATGCACATGACAATTAATCACACAAATCATCATATACATCAAGCAATCAACAATCAATGATAGAAATAACACAAAGCCCATTCAAGATTAAAATCAATTTGCATAAAAAAACTAAATTATCCAACACCAATCATGGAGCTAATCTCACAAAGGAGATTAGCCTCTCATATCCATAAGAAAATTAACATAGACATTAAGATCCTTACAAAACATGATCAATCTATAAAGAAATGCACAAAAATTAGAATTAGATTCCCCCTTTGAAGTGCTTCAATGGAGATCTCCTTCTTCTTCTTGTGATCTCACTCTCCCTTGCTTCCTTGATCACTTGGATGGTGAATTTGATGGAGGGGATCAAGTGTAGATGGGTGGATGAAGAATGGATGAAGATGATGGTGGAAAATGGAAGAAATGGTGTGTGAGGTGTGTGGGAACAGTAGAATTTCGGATCTTTTTTCATAAAATCTGAATGGAGGGGTATTTATACTCCTTGACAAGCTTCTAGAAAAGATTCTGAATTTTTCTGATCCCTGACACGACACGAGTCGTGTGGCGCAACACGGCCATAAGGTGCCCGTGTTGCGTGAACTGATGCTCCCGCACGGCCATCGCTTACAGGCCCGTGTTGGCTACACGGGTCATGTGCTGCAACACGAGTCGAGCTCCGCAACACGGCCAAGTGGTGGTCGTGTTGGATGAATAGATGTTGCCGCACGACCATTCTGGACAGGCCCGTGTTAGCTACACGAGTCGTGCACTGCGACACGGCTCGTGCCACCAACACGGCCAGTCGTGTTGCTGCTGCCGTGATTCCTTCACTGTTTTGGCTCGTTCTCCCTCGTTTCAACTCCAAAATGAGATCCGCTTTTTCCTAAAATACATAAAAATATACATATAAAAATACGGATAAAAATATACATATAAAAATAACACATAAAATACGGATAAAAATATACGAAAACACATATAAAAAGACACTAAAATCTAGGTGAAAATATCACTCATCACACCCCCAAACTTAAAGTGTTGTGCGTCCTCGCACAACGAAAATGATAAACCATGAAGAGTGATTTTCACCTAGAAAAAAAACTAAACGAACATAAGTAATAACACATCAATAGCAATAAGAATTACAAACTATGCTAAGGCATCCTACATCAATAAAATCATAACATGAGAAATTAAAAAGTTCAATCAAAAGAGAATAAAGTGTAATATAGTCCCTTTTAGTCCAAGCCTTACATAGGTTATAAATTTCACTCAACACTCTTTAAAGTAGATAAATCAACACTCATCAATTGATTGGCTTGACTCGCTATAAGCTTGCTCGTGGACTACATTCACAAACCGCTAGAGTTTCCATTAATGATCAAAAAGGTCTTTCATTAAGGATGTAATGATAGGCTCTTTGGTAGGGTATGGAAGATATGGATAATAGTGACTAAGCAAGTGTAAGTAATCGAAGAGATGGCCAATTTCTCCAACTTCTCCACTTTTCTTTCTTCCTTTCTCAACTTTGGTAATCACAAGCACTAATCATCAACATTCCTTTGGATTGAGCTTCTTATGATGCATGCTTCCTTTCTTTGAATTTTTATTTCCTTGAGCATCTTGTTGTTGCTTTACTCATTTTTCTTGTTTTGAGGTTGCATGTTCATTCTTTTTTATGCTCTTTTTCATCCTTTTTCTTGCTTGTTTACCATTTCCTTTTTCTTTTTCTTCCTTATCAAACCTTTCTAGTTACCATCTCCTCAATCACCCACACAAATGGTATATATGTAAGGCTTAAGTGGGTAATCATGGCTTGTAATGTGCTATATTCACAATAAAAAGGCTTAAAGGCTCAAAATGGTTAACTAGGGATGATGTACATGGTAGGAAAATATATGGCAATGACTATGAATAACAAGGATGGCCTAAGATCATTTCACTAATCTCCACAAATCGGGCTCGTTCCTATAGTCCTTGAGCAAATTCTAGCTTATCAAACACAACCAATCCACTCATGAAGAAAAATACCATGTATGCACGGTTGAGGTTCAAATACTCACAAGCTTATGCATTGGACCTTAAGAAACTTATTACACCACATTCATCTCAAAATTGAACAAGTTAAATAAAACATGTCACAATTCGAAAGTGTAGAGATTCTTAATCATAACTTGTCATCACTTATTACCACAACATATCACCACTCATGTTCAAAAATGACTCACGACATTCCAAAAACAATCCATCAAACACTCCCTAAACAAGAATAAAAATGCACACGAAACATAAAATAAAGACTCAACAAACAAGAAATAACCAAAAATACATAACATGCAAGAATAAAAATCACCATCATAAAACAATGAAGCACACATTCATAACATCCATAATCAATTAAGCTCACAATCATCCCAACCTTTATTGAAAAGGAAATCCTAACTTACGAAAAGCAAACATCCCAAAACATAACAAATTAAGTAGCATGCTAATCACATCAATACAAATCAAATCAAATTATGCTAAGCACGTAAAAGTGGTAGGGCGTAGAATGAACTCCCTCAATAAGCATTTGATAGTGGAAGTTGTTAGCTCTGAGCTCAATTCGTGCTTCCAATACCTTTCATACATGCTCAACAAAACCATTAGCTCAAAAATTTCATTAAAAATATGGACTATCATGCACTTCAACACGACCAATCATACCAAAATCAAACCAATGCTCATGAGAAAAATTCAAAATTAGCCCAAAAAACACGAAAAGTATATGGCTTCAAAACAAAGTATGTCACACCATGCCATATCCCCCCAAACTTAAATTGAAACAAGAGTTTCGAGGTAAGTTTGCAAAAAGTGGTGTGACTTACTTTCACACTTCAAATCAAGCACTTATCGTTTCTCCAATACACATTCTCCTCATGAACACAATCAATCTACATGCCAAAAATGCAAACAAACAAATCCATCAACCTTATTGAAAGCATTAAATAAAGCAATAAAAGGTAATGATGGGTTGCCTCCCATCTAGCGCTAAGTTTAACGTCTTCAAGCCGGACGATAGTTTTTAGCTCATGGTGGTCTTGAATAGTCCTTAGGCACTATCATATGTTTCTTCTTGAAGTAGTGCCTTGTACTCTCCCGTTCAACCACTAGAACGGTTCCCTTCTTATTAAATAGCTCAAGTAATTGGTCTCCGAAGGCGTTCTTCACAAGGAATGACCCTTTCCACTTGTTCCACTTTTTCCATGGGGCTTTATATGCATTTTGAACTTCAACCACATCCCCCGGTAAGAATTCGGGCATTGACAAGTGTTGTTGTCCTCTTGCAACCTTTTTCCTACAATCACCAAACAAATTTTTATCAATAAAATCATGAAAGTTCTTAAGAGAATTTGAAATTTCAATAGAATGAGAAGGTTTAGGCTTGTGGGGAGTGAAATCCATGATCTTAGTTTCCGGAGACTTCTTTTCTTCCATAAGGGCATGAATCTCTTCTCGATTTTGATGTTTTACTTTCTCAACCATCTCTTCAAGAGACTCAACAAATTTATCGAATTCCTCCGTCAACTCTTCTTTCAACTTTGTAGCTTTCACCCACTTAGGCACCCTTTCTCTCTTTTCCTTCATAACCTCATCAACCCCCAAACTATCCTCTTTTCGATCTTTAATAGAGGAAGAAGGCTTGTTGTTCTCAACGGTGGATACAACTTGACTAACTTGGTGCTCAATGGAATCCAATCTAGCACCGAATGCTACTATTGCACTTGTCACCATGTCACACCAATTTCCGATTCGATCCATCCACATTTCATTAAACTTACTCTCCTTCTCTATGCGATCCATAACCATTTCAAACATCTTTTCTCCAAACATTGCTATGTGGTCACTTTGGGTGGAATAAGAGGTGTTGGAGTCTTGAAAATTTCCCCATAGATGTGGTTGATTTCCTTCTTGATGACTAGAAAAATTTCCTTGAAAAACATCTTCCACACCTTGAGGGTATACTTGATGACTCATTTGATGAGGAACTCCAAAATCTCCATAACCTTGTTGTAGGAATTGCATATCTTGTACTCCATAATCCGGTTGCAAATTAGGTTCACCATTTGGCATTTGAAATCTTTGAAAATTTCCTTGTGTGTTCATAACGGAATGAACACTTCTATTCACCATATCTCGAAGGGTATCCATGTAGCTCATATTTTTGGGGTTGCTCTCCTTCTTCTTCCTTCTCAAGGTATGCACCTATAAAAGAAAGAAAAATTAGAACAAAATTTTCCAAAGCAAATATAAGATGCAAAAATAAAAAAAAATATCCTTATTAAGACCACTCTAAACAATCCTTCGTCAAACTACTAGCGACCGTTACCTCCCCGGCAACGGCGCCATTTGATTAGCCATAATATAGTGGGCATGACCAATTAAAGAAATTATCGAACCACAGGGAGGAACGTGCTAGAGTTTAAGCGATCTCAAGCTTATCGTGATTTTATAAGGACGACGGAAGAGAGGATAGGAGCAAATGAATGCAATTATGCTAAAGCAAGAAATAAAGATAAAATGAATGCAAAGATAAAAGGGTTCCAAATGATGCAAGGATGAGATTAACAACAATCATGGCATAGATAATTAAGTAATCATGCAATTAATTCTAATCTCTCATGGACAAGGTATAGAAGCGATCACTAATTCCACCTAAACTCTCTCTCGAGATGGATAGGATGTAGGCCCTCAACAAGGCTCCCAAACGCACATAGGATCGAGACAATAGCAAACACCTCCCACTAGGTACTAATTACTCTATGAGTTCCCTAATTAGGTACTAAATCATAAGCAATATTCCCTTTTAAGGTACTATGAATTCACTAATTGTTTGGGTCTCCTCATTTAATCAACCAACCTCTCGATTAAGCTAATCAAATGTTCTATCAAAGGGTTCTAAATCTAGAAGGATATCTCTATCTCATTCTAAATTAATGCACATGAAGTGTATGATGAAATGATTCAATGAACTATCCTAAACACATAATTGATTTCTCAATCTAATCACATGCCCATGACAATTAATCACACAAATCATCATATACATCAAGCAATCAACAATCAATGATAGAAATAACACAAAGCCCATTCAAGATTAAAATCAATTTGCATAAAAAAACTAAATTATCCAACACCAATCATGGAGCTAATCTCACAAAGGAGATTAGCCTCTCATATCCATAAGAAAATTAACATAGACATTAAGATCCTTACAAAACATGATCAATCTATAAAGAAATGCACAAAAATTAGAATTAGATTTCCCTTTTGAAGTGCTTCAATGGAGATCTCCTTCTTCTTGTGATCTCACTCTCCCTTGCTTCCTTGATCACTTGGATGGTGAATTTGATGGAGGGGATCAAGTGTAGATGGGTGGATGAAGAATGGATGAAGATGATGGTGGGAAATGGAAGAAATGGTGTGTGAGGTGTGTGGGAACAGTAGAATTTCGGATCTTTTTTCATAAAATCTGAATGGAGGGGTATTTATACTCCTTGACAAGCTTCTAGAAAGGATTCTCAATTTTTCTGATCCCTGACACGACACGAGTCGTGTGGCGCAACACGGCCATAAGGTGCCCGTGTTGCATGAACTGATGCTCCCGCACGGCCATCGCTTACAGGCCCGTGTTGGCTACACGGGTCGTGTGCTGCAACACGAGTCGAGCTCCGCAACACGGCCAAGTGGTGGTCGTGTTGGATGAATAGATGTTGCCGCACGACCATTCTGGACAGGCCCGTGTTAGCTACACGAGTCGTGCACTGCGACACGGCTCGTGCCACCAACACGGCCAGTCGTGTTGCTGCTGCCGTGATTCCTTCACTGTTTTGGCTTGTTCTCCCTCGTTTCAACTCCAAAATGAGATCCGCTTTTTCCTACATCTTCCTTATCATATTTAGCATCAAATAAAAAGTGAAAATAGTAGGTTTAAGCTCATTCACACACATTTCCATGAAAACACAAAACACAACCAAATAACACATAAAATACGGATAAAAATATACGAAAACACATATAAAAAGACACTAAAATCTAGGTGAAAATATCACTCATCAGTGTGATCACTCAAAAAGCCTATTTCAATGCCTATAAGGAGAGCTTACAAGTATATAAGGGGGTATAGATCACATCATCAAGAGAAAACACAATAGAAGAGAGGAGAAGAGAGGCCACAACCATACTACACCCCACAAGAGGGGATCACCCCCAACCATCATCCACTTCCTTTCCTCCATCCATCCATCACTTTGAAGATTCATCTGTGGAATCAAGAGGAGAACCAAGAGGAATTGAAGAGACGGAAGAGAGAAGGAAGTAGGCTTCTACACCAAGGGTTTCCCTAATTCTTTTCTTCTACTTTCTAATTTTCCGGACATATGGATAAGATCTATCTAACACCCATGATTGTTCTTCGCAACATCAGAGGCTAGAGCCTTTTTGGTAGAACTAGGGTTGTGAAGGTTTTTACCAATTAATTGAACTTTCGTGTGTAAACTCCGTACAACACTACTTATGGATTTATTTTATATATGATTGTGCCTTCTTAATTCATACTCACGGTCGTTTTATGCATTATTAACTGTTATGTAGAGTCTGAATATATATCTTGGTTATTGATTGAGTGCGTTCACTGATAAGCAGGATTCCATTTAATGATTCTAAGTGAGGGGACTCCGAAGCTTCATTAGAACTATCATATATGAATACTTATTAATTGAATTCGGGTTATTAAGTAGGATAAATAGGATAATTTTACAGTACCTATAAAGGGAGATCATATTGGGTTAGAGTACAAATTGGCCAGGGAAATAATTGATACTGATAGTACCTAGAAAGGGGGGTGGAATTATATCTCTTGCTCCGAGATTATTCACATGTGTTACACGCATATTTACTTGTGTCTATAGAGTAGATTTGCATGGTTTGGTGATGCGTCCATATTCCACAAGGTAGAGTCGGACATCAACACACGACTAGAGCTACCTATTCTCCTACTTGATCCACTTTCGTATTCTTCTAGTGTTTAATTTATTTTATTTTTATTTAATTTATAGAATATTAGTTATTAGATAATCAACCTCAAAATCTTATTGTCTTGTCTTAATTAATTTAGTTAATAATTAAATTAATAATACACCGTCCCTTGGGTTCCATATTCATTTGGTCGCTTGCTAAGCTGCAACTGATATCCTTCATACTTGGGATTAATTTTGCGTGCAAAGAAAACGCCCATCAAGGCCGTGGTATGCGGATTTCATGAATTATTTAGCTTGTGGCCTCAAGCCGGATCATCTCACCGAATCTCAAAGTAGAAGTTCTATCATGATGTCAATAAGTACTTATGGGATGATCCTCTTTTGTTCAAGAATTGTCCGGATGGAATCATACGGAGGTGTATCCCGGAGGATAAGAAATTGAGTGTCATGGGGATGTGCCATAGTTCACCTTGTGGAGGACATTTTGGATTTCAAAAGATGGGAGCAAAGATTCTTCAATCGGGGTTGTTTTGGCCAACTTTGTTCAAAGATTGCAAGGAGTATATCAAGGGATGTGATAGGTGCCAAAGAATTAGAAGTATAGGCAACGTGATGAGATGCCCATGAGGAACATTTTTGAGGTTGAAGTGTTTGACGTATGGGGGATTGACTTCATGGGACCATTTTCGCCATCCAATGGGTACTTGTATATTTTGCTTGCAGTGGATTATGTTTCCAAATGGGTAGAAGCAATCTCGACAAGGACAAATGATGCTCTAGTAGTGAAAGCCTTCTTGAGGAAAAATATCTTTGCTAGATTTGGAGGTGCCAAGAGCGATGATTAGTGATGGGGGATCTCACTTCATTAACAAGATCATTGAGAAGCTTTTGGTGGGATATGGAGTAAAGCAAAAGGTTTCAACACCTTCCCATCCTCAAACCAATGGCTTGGCGGAAGTGTCAAATAGGCAAGTAAAGCTTGTTCTTGAAAAGACGGTCAATGATAATCGAAAAGATTGGTCTTCAAATCTTGACGATGCTCTTTGGACTTATGGAACAGATTATAAGACCGCTCTTGGATTTTCACCATATAAGCTTGTGTATGGAAAGGCATGTCACTTGCCCGTTGAGTTAGAGCATAAGGCATTATGGGCTTTAAGGAAATTGAATTTTGATGAGAAAGAAACCGAGAAAAAGAGGTGCCTCCAATTGATTGAACTAGAGGAATTTAGAGAGGAAGCTTACTCAAGCTCGAAGATTTTGAAAGAAAAACTTAAAAGATGGCATGATGAGAGGATTAAAACGAATGAGTTCATTCCGGGGGATAATATTCTTTTATTCAATTTAAGACTTAAACTATTTCCCGAAAAACTTCATTCGAAATGGACCGGACCATATTTGGTGATTGAGGTTAGAGAAGATGGATCTTTGAAGCTTGAAGGATCAGATGGGAATGCTTTTGTGGTTAATGGTCATAGGGTGAAACATTACCATTCTTCATCTCAAAGGGAGTTAGTATATGTGGATACCTTCATTTCTTGAAGGCTCGTATCCTTTTAGTAGTTTAGGATTTTACATATTTCTTTTCTTGTGTTGCTTTTTTTTTGGTTTTGTAGGTGGATTGTGCGCGTGAGAAGAATGCATTTTGAAGATATGAAAAGGGCTTAATGTTAAATGTGTAGGTATGTCTCACTATTTTTTTACAAACTTATCTCAAAACTCTTGTTTCAATTTAAGTTTAGGGGGGATATGACATGGTGTGACATGTATTTTATTGGAAGCATGACTTTTTTTTTTGTGTTTTTGAGCTAATTTAAAAATTTTCTCATGAGCTTGGTGTGATTTTGGTCCGTTTGGTTGTGTGAAAGTAGATGATAATCCATCTTTTGATACCTAATGTTGAGCTAATGTTATTTTTAAGTTGTGAGCATGAATAGGGAGTATTGGAAGCATGAAAAACAGGGTTTGAAGTCAAAAATTGGAGAAATAGGGCAAACAGTACACGAGCCGTGCGCAGTACACGATCCTGTAATAGGTGGTTATGTACTGACATCAGACGAAGCAACACGAGTAGGCACAAGCCGTTTTACGCAACACGGGTCGTGTCCTGTCGCGAAGCACGGGTCATGTCGTCCACATGAGCCTGTAACAGATGACCATGTGACGGTATCAGAACATTCGACACGGTCACCCACTGACCATTTTACGCAACACGACTCGTGTTGAGTGCAGATATACGGGCCGTGTGAGCAACACGAGCCTTGTCGCGTTCTGAGGCAGATTAAAACACGAGCTGGCCTCTTCAAAATGTTCATTCTCCTTCGTCATCTTCAATCCTCTCACTCGATAATCTCTCTTCCAAACTCCACAAACCTTCAAAAAATATCCAATAGTGGTGAGAGTAAGTGATTCCCAAAGTTTTAACATCCAATCTTCCATTTGATTCCAAGAAAGAGGTATGTTAATTTGAACCCTAGTCTTCAAGTGAATGTTTGAATGTGTGATTAATTGTCATGTGCATGTGATTAGATTGAGAAATCAATTATGTATTTAGGATAGTTCATTGAATTATTTCATCATACACTTCATGTGCATTAATTTAGAATGAGATAGAGATATCCTTCTAGATTTAGAACCCTTTGATAGAACATTTAATTGGCTTAATCGAGAGATTAGTTTATCAGGTGAGGAGACCCAAGCCATTAGTGAATTCATAGTACCTTAAAAGTGAATATTACCTATGATTTAGTACCTCATTAGGGAACTCGTAGAGTAATTAGTACCTAGTGGGAGGTGTTCACTTTAGTCTCGATCCTATGTGCTTTTGGGAGCTTTATTGAGGGCCTACATCCTATCCATCTCGAGAGAGAGTTTAGGTGGAATTAGTGATCACTTCTATGCCATGTCCATGAGAGATTAAAATAAATTGTATGATTTCTTTGTTATTTATGTCATGATTGTTGCTAATCTTACCCTTGCATCATTTGGAACCCATTTATTCTTGCTTTTATTTTATTCTTGTTCTTGCGTTAATTTACTTGCATTTATTTGCAATCTATCCTCCTTTTCGATCGTCCTTATAAAATCACGATAAACTTGAGATCGCTTAAACTCTAGCACGTTCCTCCCTTGGGTTCGATAAATTCTTTAATTGGTCATCCCGACTATTAACGACCAATCAGTGAATCAAAGAAATAAATAATGAATTACCTGTCAAGGTTATTGTATAGGGATTAAGAGTACACATATCCATAATAACTTAGGTCTAGTTCTCTTATATAGTTAGTATAAATCGTACAACCTCACACAGTCCTGCTCAATACACAAAAAGTGTACTGGTGTAATTTTATAGTCAAGACAAACTAATACCAAATCACACTACAACCATCCCTATAGATTGTCTTCATCTATCTCGATTGTGATCATCTATTTATACTTTATAAAGAACTGATAATATGATCTTCCGTGCGACGCAACACACCATATTATCTACAATATAAAGTAAATGGACTATTGCATCGATATATAAATAAATTATAAGATGCAATAATTTGATCAATGATTCTCATTTCAAAATATTGTAAAACATTGTTCATACTAAAGCTAAGATTTTAGTATATAATCCAACATGTAGTCCACAAGCAAGCCTATGGGGCGTCGGGTTTGATCGGTTGATGAGTGTTGATTACCTCACTTTGATAGAGAGTTGAGTAAAATTTGGTACCTAATGTGATGCTTGGAAAGTAAGGAGCTATATTACTCTTTATTCTCGTTACATTGAACTTGTAAATTTTTCATGGTATGAGTTTAATGTTGTAGAGAGACTTAATGTGGTTTGTAGTCCTCGTTGCTTATGATGTGTTATTGCTTATGTTCGTTAGGTATTTTTCTAGGTGAAAATCTCTCCTCATTTGTTTATTATTTTCGTTGCTCCAGGATGAGCAACACCTTAAGTTTAGGGGTTTGATCGTCACTATTTTTACCTAAATTTTAGTGTCTTTTATGTGTATTTTTGTATTATTTTATTCATTTTGTGTAGCTTTTGGTGGTGTTTTTTGTTCATGTGGAGATTAGTGCTATACGTTGATATATATGTAAAAATGAGCTTAAATGTGCATAAAACATGTAAAAAATAGAATAAAATAGAGTCGGGAGCCAACAAGGGAAGAAACGGATAGTTGACGCATGAACTCCACACAATCACAGATCTCGCGTCGAGCTAGATTGCACAACTCAATGTCAAGTTCGTGCAAAAGGTCTTCTGTACACCTGAAATATGAACAGGGCCTCCCCTATTCGTCGAGCTCTGCAATGACTCGAGCTCTGTCATTGCCGAGAAACTATCGAGGAATCAGCAACAACTCGCGTCGAGCTCTGAGCTTGTCTCGAGTGCAGCCCAAAATTGAATATTAAATCAACGAGAAATCTAGAAGGTTCCAGGTGTATAAATACATAATTGGCATCATTTTAATGAAGGGAATCACATTTTGGAGCAGTTACACCTATTCTACACCTTAGAACACACACACTTTCTCTTCATTCCATCCTTTGATACATTTCACATTTCTATACCTTCTATCCATCAATTCCACTTGAATTTCTCAAATCCATCCATTATTCCATCAATTCACCAATCTAAGAAGAGAGATCATCAAGTAGTGAAGATTGTGGCATGTTGAAGGAAGAGAATGCCTACTGCACAAAGGAAGCTAATCATCCTTTGATTTATTATTTTCTTTTTTTATGGCTCAATTGGAGCAAAAAATGGCATGTATTGAAACAGTAATGTAAATTTGTGGCTAGTCCTCTTGTGAGGCTAGCAGTATGATTGATTAAGGATAATATACATTTTACACACCATATGTTTAATAAATTGATTGTTATGAATATTTTACATGATGAATGCTTATTTCTAAATATGTGGAATGATATGTGTGGTTAATTGTTAATTACATGTATATGGAATGTGAACTTGTGTGCATGTGATGAGTAGTTAATTGAATTATATTGTTGCATGAGTTGTTAATACTATAGGTGTGGAATGAGTTTGCGAAAACCATAATATACCTAGTGCCTAGGGATGTCAACGGGTCTGGTCGGGTTGGGTAGTTAACTACCCAGACCTGGCCTATTTTAAAAATGCCCGTCCAGTGCCCAGCACGGGTCCTCAATTGCAGGCTCGTGCCCCGCCCTGTATGGAGCGGGTCCGCCCCGTCCCATTTTATATATATATATATAACATCAACTGTCATTAAAAACATACTGCAATCCCATTCCTACACATACAAACATTAAAATCCATAAACATAGAAAATACATAATATTAAAAATTCAAAACATAAATTAAGTATGAAGTCATAAACTCTTCACTATTTGAAATCATATGATACCCAAGACTTTTCCCAACAATTGTCTTCCCATGATAAAACATTGATTCCAGCATGATACTCTTCACAGTAGTTGTCCCATGATACTCTTTACTATTAGACATCCTACAATAGATAAAATAAAATTTGAAATAAGTTAAAGATTACTCGTAAGCTTATCAAAAATAAAATTTACACATACCAATATCTCGATCTTCTCTTCATGCGAATCATAAAGCATTGTTTCATGCTCTCCGCTTGTTGAGTTTTCTAAAATATATGTTGAAGTAAATTGTCACTAAAAGAAAATAATCATATTAAATTATTCATAATCATATATTAGATTGGCTTTATGCAACACAATTACCTCTTCTAGAAAGTATTCAATTTTGAGAACACATCAAAGCTTCCACTGTCTTATGGTGAAGCCTACTACGATGAGGTCTTATCAATCGTCCACTTGTACTAAAAGCGGACTCAGATGAAACCATAGAAATAGGAATGGCTAAAATATTTTTTTGCAATTTGATGCAAAATATGATATTTCCCTTTATTAGACTTCCACCAAACTAAGACATTAAAATCAGGAGTTCGTGGTAGAACATCCTCCTTTAGGTATTGATCCAATTCCGACCTCACAGCTCTTTTTCTTGTGGAAGCATACAAGTCATACTCACATACTGAAGGGTCGTTAGCAGTATGATTTTCAATTGAAGAACTTGCATCACCATCTTTTTTCTTATTCAACTCATATTGAGTAAGCAACTCACGACACAAATCAAGAATTATCTCCGCTTTCTTTTCACTTTCTATAATATAAATCTTGTTAAAATAGCATTCTAACAAAACTGTCTTATACCTAGAATCCAACACTGTTGCTACTCCCATGATTCCATGCACATCAGACCAATATTTATCAAGCTTATCTATCATATTAAAAGCCATTGCGTGAACAACCTCAACACCACAAATCAACCATTGGCCTAAAGCAAGCTTGATCTCACATATTTTTGGAAAATAGAAATTAGCAGTCAGATATTTAGTTCCAGAGAACAACTTAGTCACATTATGAAACAATTTGAGTTTATCCCATATTTGTTCTGTTAAATTCCATTCAGCCTCAGTAGGCACAAGTTATTAAATTTGAGTCTATGCCCCATCCTTCTATTTGAGATTATTATACTTTCTGTATTTTTTAAGCTATTAAAAGTTGATGTATCACAAGTTAAACAGACAATAAAAATAAAATAACTAGATTTTCGAGGAATTACAGATAAATTAAGCAAAGATGATTTAAGACTAGTAAAAAATCAAGCTGCATCGATCGACATCACTACCCATTATATTGAACAAATGCAACTCAATTTGCTTATTGCTGCATAAAATTAATGAATATCAAGACAACACTACTAGATGTAACTGTCTAAATCCCCCACCAAGACCAAGTTTGGTGTTAGAGAGAAAGCCGACTCTTGAACCATCATGTTTCAAAGAAATTTCAAGATAATTTACATGGAGCCGAAGATAACAAACCAATAAATAAACTCGAAATTATTCATCCCATCGAGCTTCGAAAACATTAATAGAAAATTATTTGTATTCATCATTTAATCAAACAATAGCCCAACAAACTTTCACCATTCTATTCATAAATCAATGCCATTAAGCTTCAAATAAATAGTTTGCTACTACATTTTTATTAGGGTAAATAAAGCACCAACATATATAATTAAACATTATACAGATCCAAGAAAATTAAATAGTTACTTCCAAATTAAAAAAAAAAAGAAAGAAAAGGAGATTGAAATGCGAGTTCAAACCGAGCACAACTAGCAAAGAAGCTGATGTCATTTTATTGCAACCCAAAAATTAGGAGTTATCTTGACTGTTATGAGATTCCGGTGAAGAAATAACTGGCGGACCAGTGGATGATCCTTTGGAACTTGGAAGAGACGAGTGAGAGTGTTAGGAGAAATAAAAGAAGAAACGACTGGTGTGAAATAAAAGATGACATAGACATTAGGATTTATTTCTACAAAATATTTTAAAATAAATAATTAATATAATTATACATATATATATATATATATATATATATATATATATATATATATATATATATATTATAGTGTTCGAATCCGAGGCAGGGCGAGGCATGTCCGGGGCGGGGTTAAACCAATTGATCCGCACCCTCCCCGTATGTGTACGGGTCAGGGCCGGCTCATCCCCTTTCTGCTATGGGCTAGATCCGGGCCGCTCCAAAATATGCGGATCGGGTCGAGTCGGGTACCCGCGAGGCGGGTCCATTTTGACATCCCTAAGTGTACATTCTTATTTGCACTTGTGCAGAGCATAGTGGATGGACAGGATCTCAAGAAGCATGGGGGGTTGGAAGCGAATGTGGGGTGCTCATTAGTTTTAGTATTTAACATGTTACCCTGATAATATCTTTGCTGATGTTCTGGTATATTTGGAGAATACTATTTTTTTCCTTCTTTCAACTAGCGATTTACATCCAAAGTTAACGGATGGGATCAAAAGTGAAACTTTTAGGACCAAACAATATGTATGAGATTTGTTGATGGTTGTTTTTAGCTAGTTAAATTCGAGATTAATGGTAAATAAATTATTATATAACAAACACAATAAATCCAGAGAGATGGGATCCGACCAAAGACTTTTTCTATTTTATTAACACTCTCAAGAACAACAATCATGAAATTCCTCTCTCTTACAAGTGTAATGTCATGTATGAGAATGAGTAATCTGTCTCTCTCCTAAGAGAGAAGCTATTTATATCTACATCAAACCTTAATTGTGAACCAATCTGAGGTTGCCACCTGGCTGAAGATAAATCGTCTTAAATGGAGGGAGAGTACCGCTCTAGTCGTTTGTGGGCATTTGCATGTTCTGGCAGGCGGTTGCAGAGTGTTGCAGACCCTCCTTTAATTATTCTTTAATTAATTTTTAAATATCATTATTTTTTTTATTTTTAACTATTACATATTTTAAATTATTAGAATATCATGATAATTTTGAAGTGAGAAATATTATTTATTTTTTAAAATTTAAATGTAAGATAAATACATTATAAATTAAATAAAATTAAATACATTTTTAAATAAAATAAATAAATTAAATGTATATCACTTTTTTTTATAAGATATCACTATTTAATAAAAATATATTACTTTTTATTTGTTTAATAAATTGTTCACATTATAAAATAGTTCAATTAATGACTATAACTTTTCCTTTATTGGAAATACTTTTAATAAAAATGTCACCACTTTTTATTTGTCGTATTAATTATTTATAAAATAGTTTAATTGAGCAATTATCACTTTTCTATGATCAATAAACACTTATTATCAAAATGTTATCACTTTTCATCTTTTTTATTATAAATTATTAATCCATGAAATAATTCAATCGACAGCTATCACTTTTCCTTGATCATGTATCACTTTTAATTAAAAATATTACTCCCTCCATCCCACGTATTTTTACCTACTTTCCATTTTGGGGTGTCCCACGTATTTTTACCCATTCTATTTTTGGCAAAAATACATAATATTTTATTACCTAATTTTTACAATCTCAACAACTTTAATTACTTTTTTACACTTTATTCATCATTTTCAATAACTTTATTCACTTTTTCTTTTTAAATTACTAATTTATCCCTACTTTCTCTTACATTATATATTAAAAAAATAAAATATCTTAATCTCTGTGCCCGTACAAACGGGTAAAAATACCCGGGACGGAGGGAGTATTACTTTTTATCGATCCTATTAATTGTTTATGAAGTAGTTTAATTACTGTGATAATGATCACTTTTTAAGAATCACTTATTATCAAAATATTATCACTTTTTATATTTCCTATTAATTTTTAATGCAAGGAGTATTTTATGACAATTATTACTTTCCTTTGATAAATTATAATTTTTAATTAAAATGTTATTAATTTTTATTAATCTATGAATTAATTTAATTGGCATAACTTTTTGTTGCATTTGTATAATTTTTTATAAAAAATATTATTACTTTTTATGCGATCAACAAATTTCTAATGAAATACTTTCGTAAGTGCATAGTATTTCATTTCCTTAATAAATAATTACTTTTCATTTAAATTATTGTCATTTTTATTAAAAAAATATTATCATTTTTTTTTATAAATTATCATTTTCATGATAAAAAGCTATCACTTTTCTATTTGATGGTTAGACAAAAGAAAAATAAATATTGTTATCAAAATTTATGTTAAGTTTTAATAATAAAATAAAATAAAATATTTTTATTAAAATTATCACCTTTGTCACATAATATATTGGTTGTTAGATAAAAAGAAAAATAAATAAATAATACTGTTAATTAAATTTAAGTTAATTTTTAATTGAAAAAAAATGGGCAGAACTCGAACGACCTTCCATGTAGTAGTTGAAAGCTTAACCACTGTGATGAATATTTAAATATTATTATTATTAATAATATTTAGATATTAGGATATTATTTAGAATATTCACTTTTTGCATAAGTTATTTATTTTAAATATATTATTTAGGATTTATCTTTTATTGATTAATTATTATTTAGATATTATTATTATAATTATATTTATCAATATTTAGATATTAGGATATTATTTCGGATATTTACTTTTTGCAAAAGTTATTTATTTTAAATATATTATTTGGGATTTATCTTTTATTAATTAGTTATTATTTAGATATTATTATTATTTTTATTATATTTATCAATATTTAGATATTAGGATATTATTTAGGATATTTACTTTTTGCAAAAGTTATTTATTTTAAATATATTATTTAGGATTTATTTTTTATTGATTAATTATCAAGATTAGGATATTCCATGATCTTTATGATGTCATTCTTATAAGTATGAGTTGTAAGCGTAAAAATAATAATAATGAATAAGAAAACAAAGTTGATTCTTTCGCAACATTGTTTGCAAACCCTTTGACTTGCTGACCTGAGTCAGAGTCTCGGTTTTTATCGTCGTAACTCAGGACTTGAGCCAGAATTTTGATATTTATCCTTTAATTTCAAAGGGTGATTTTCCTCTAGCTAATAATTAACTAATACATTTGATAATATTTATATATAAAGAAATTAAAAGGAGCATCCTTTTCAGAATTAAATCTCATAGAAATCTTTGACAAAAAATATTAATCTAATCAGTCAATAATAATAATAATAATAATTATTATTATTATTATTATTATTATTATTATATATAATAAGAGAAATAATTTAATTAAATCAAGTTAGTTAATTAATTTAACAATTAGAATTCATGTGATATGATCGTAGAGGAATTTAATTAAATCAAGTTAGTTAATTAATTTAACAATTTTGAATTCATGTGATATGATCGAAAAAATATTAAAAAAATTGCTAGTTTTTTATTTGGTTGATTTTTTACCAGTTCAAATCAATTTTTCTCAATTTAACCATATAAACGTCTTTTAGAGGAATTTCTAACTGGTTCCAACACGGTTTCTGATTGAACTGGTCAAATTGGCCAATCCATTCCAATTCTGAAAACAGTGATTGAATGAACTCCCCCAGAAAAAGAAAAGAAAACAATGTATTTTATTTCGTGTCACATTTTTGAATTTGTGTAAGAGTTGCTTATTGATAATTATTAGACCATTACGCTTCTTATACAGCTTTGAACTCTAATAAGTTCATCTTACTTTAGATGCTATCTATTTGTTTCTTTCTTTTGTGATCATGTATTTGTGCCGTGTAACTGAACTGTAACATTATTATTAAATGAAATAACTAAAGATTGTTCAACTATTTAAAGTATCTAATATATAATCTTAATGGGACAAACTAAATAAAAAGCAATGGATTATCGGATTCTAGGTGAAGATTTCAGCCATCTTGTGTGTGCACAACATCTAAAATATTTATAATTTCTTAAATAAAAAACTCACTTATTAAAGTCTCTAGTTATGAAATCTCAACCGTAGTTTATGATTTTTTCCCCAATATCTGTGAAATCTCTTGGAGATTGTTATTCTAATACATATAATAATGTGAAGACTTGTTGGACACATATTTTAGAAGAGTTGCTGATAATATTATTTTAAGAAATATTTTATTTTTGTTTATCTTATTAACCTACATTCTTGTAAGACGTCCACAAAAACGTACCTGAATTGAAGGACTGTTTGGTTGGATGTAGTAGAAGAGTGTAATGTGAATTAAGAAGTATTTATATCTATTGATGATATTTGGTTAATAAAAATGATTTCCAATTAGTTAATCGTCTTACATTCATTAATTACTTCTCCCTCATCAATGGCATTCATCAATCAAACCCATTAACAATTTAATGATTCCTATTATCATTATCATTGTAAAATTTATACCATGCAACCTTGAATTTAATAATTAAAGAAGTGCATGAAAAGATATTGTCTACTTGCACCACATTAGATATCAATCACATTTAGTCAAATCTCAATTTTGTTAGAATAGAATTTAATAATTCAAGAAAACAAAACTGCACATTTAAGAGTAATTAAAAACTATTAGGCTAGGCAACATAACCAGGTAGGCTAGATCACCTGGCTACTAGAATCCTCACTAAGGTAACTGAATCAGGTTCGATTTTTTTTAGAACGAATAGATGAGGAGTAATAAGGAGACTTGGAGATAAAAGGGTGTATGTTTATTTGGTGAACTAACTATATTAACAACTAATTTTGTTCAATAAAAAAAATTAGGAAAGGCAACATAAAATAGATGGTGTGATAAATGAAAACTAGGAAGTGGTTGATCAAACCAATCCATTATCCTCGCTTTTGACCAAAGTCTGCAGGAACCTTTTAAGTTGGGTTGGCTCTTTGAAAACATTAGGGGTAGCTCCTTTATTATTTATAGTGGAAGATTAGATGCTATATTTTAAGAAAATTAGGGCGTCATGCGTGGTAAGAAAGATTTTTGTATCTTTAGGGTCGTTTGCTAGTGGGTATGGGATATAAAGAAATTATTGTGTATAATGTGATTTGTTTAACTTGTGATTAATTGTATTATTGTTTGATATTATGAAAAAATGAGATTGTTGATAACTAGTCATTAGTTATTTTATGTTTGTTATTGAGTATTAAAAAATGGGATAATAAGTAAAATGACATGTTGTTAGTCAACTTTCACAATTTTTTTAAATCGTGTGGAACTCCAAACTATACATGTGATACACCGTTGGAAAGCCACTGAAGAGAGAATCATTTTGGCGCATATATCACTCAAATTGAAAATCAGATGAGAGAGTTATGCCCAAAACGGTGAGGCTACGTGGGCTGCCGGCGAGAATTCATCTTCTTCAATATACCCTGGTGAAAGGTAATACGTTTCTTTATTTTCTTGCTTCTGTTAGATTAGAAATGTATGGAACCCTAACGATTTACGTTAACCAAACGATCGAACGCCAACAATTGGTATCACATATATAAGTCATCTCAGCTGTCCGAAAACCCTAACTGAAAAGTAATTCACGCCTAACACTATGAGGAGGGTGAGGGAACTGCAGATTGAGAAGATCTCTAAGATCGTCTCCCACATGACGTCGAGATTGGACTTGGAAATACAACAGAAGATCGGAAGGTTATTTGCTGTTGCTGTCCGTCAACTTCCATGATTTTTCTAAAATCATGTGGAACTTCAAACTAGACATTGATACACCGTTGGAAAGCCACTGAAGAGAGGATCGTTTTGGCACATAGATCACTCAAATCAGAGGTCAGATGAGAGAGTTATGTCCAAAGTAGTGAGGCTGCGCAGGCTGCCGGCGAGAATTCATCTTCTTCAACATACCCTGGTGAAAGGTAATACGTTTCTATATTTTCTTGCTTCCACTGATTTAGAAACGTATGGAACCCTAACGGTTCATGTTAACCAAATGATCAAACGCCAACAATTGGTTATTTATTTATTATTAATTATTATTATTAATAATAATATTATTTATTATTATTATTATTAATTATTATTATTGCTATTATTATTAGTTATTATTATTATTAATATTATTATTAGTTATTATATATTAATTATTAATTATTAATATTAATATTAATTATTATTATTTATTAATATTATTATTATTTATTAATAATAATATTATTAATAATTATTATTGTTAATGTTATTATTTATTATTAATTATTATTATTACTATTATTATTTATTATTATTAATACTTTTAATTATTAATATTAATATTATTAATTATTATTACTCCATTTAATATTATTATTATTAATTATTATTATTATTATTGAATTAGGATATAATGGTAAAATTACATTTAATACATAGGTATTAAATGGTGGTGTTTGTGTATCCCACTATTGAAGTGGGATACACAATCCCAAAAGAAATGGTATTATTAATATGAAGTAAAATTAATACCTGATCAAAGGCATTATATATCGAAACAAACTTGGTATTACGAGGGACTGTGCATCAACCACCCCCTAATCCCTATAAGCAAACGAGCCCTTAAGGTACAAGTCAATTGTTACCATGAATATAGTTGGAAAGTTTTATTCAAAGGTAAATCAATTAATTATATCATCCAATCAAATCAAATCAAATCATAATCATAATAAATGAATAAATAAATAAATAAATAAATAATAATAATAATAATAATAATAATAATAATTTAAAAAAAAGTGACTAGCACTTGAAAATTTTTTTTTTTCAATTTTTGTCCTAATCATTTCTCCTTTTTACAACTATAACCTCCTATTTAGTGTCTCATTTCAATTGATACACTTTTTATTTTGGGTTGTCCCACAAAATTTTGCACATTTCCAAAAAACAAAAAGTAATAAAACAACCACCATTCTCCCATACACTTTATTTAAAAAAAGCCTTGTGTGATTTGCAGACACCGACGGGTTTCCTTTCTGATATCAACACATGCCCTGTTCCGAACAGGACAGCAGTTCAGATCTCTGTCATTGGCGGCTCATGATTTCAGACGACAGATCCTATCTGCTATTCCATAGCTACTGTCATCCACGGTGCAATCCGACGCTACCGTTTCTGCTCCAAGGATCCACTGTCTCTCCGGTAGAGGATTTCTCAATCTGTACGTCGGATTTTCCCTTCATCTTCTGGGAATTTTTAAACAGTTGACTCATGAGTTGGTGCCTCTTAGTTTGATTTGATAATGAAATTGAATTTTTCTTGCACTATAAAAGATGCATTTGATTATGTTGAGGAAATCTCTCGAAGGATGCATTTGGTTTCAATATTGTATACTGCTTCTAGCAGTTCTCTATATCCTTGATAAGGCATCACTGTTTTTCATTGAATCATATTAAAATGGTTTGCTCATCTACTGATATTTGGGTTTTGTGTGTTATCTGCTTAGCAGATTTGTTTGTGGTTTATCTCTTGGGTTCTTGTAATTTGATTACATTGGATGTGAGCGAGCCCCGGCTGCCGCCTTTCTACAGCCGCTACGTTGCATATTACATAGATTAAATTAGACGAGTAGGGCTAATAAATTTCTTTTACGAGGCCACCTGTTTTGGTCTTCTTTTTGTTTTTTACAGCCTCTACGTTGCAGATTACATAGATAAAATTATACGAGTAGGGCTAATTGTTTTCATTTATGAGGCCACCTGTTTTGGCCCTCTTTTTAAGCCACTTGTTTGACTCTTTCAATGATCACTTTTGAATCATACTTTCAATTTCTTTTTTCATGTATTCTTTTATTTTTTTTCTTTTTTATAATATCATCTATTTGCCTAACATACTTTATCATTTATATATTACAAAAAAACCATTATACCTCTAAAAGTTATTATTTTCTTAATTTCCATGCTGGAATTGGGGGTACAATCTTTTGTGGGATGGAGGGAATAATACTTAATATTTAATTTATTTATAACAATGATTATCATGAATGAGGAGGTAAACATTATTACAATTTTAAAATTGTTATCATTACTACTCCCTCCGTCCGCTCCAAAGAGTTTCATTTTTTTATTTTGGGTGTTCGCCCCTAAAGGTCTCATTTCCCTTTTTGCACACATGAGACCCACACACACAAACTAATACAATTAAATTATGAGGTCCACACATCCACTAATACAACTACCCACTATACATTAAATAATAATATTTCTTAATCGACATGCAAAAAGCAAATGTACCCATTAGGGCGGACGGAGGGAGTATAAGCTAAGAACATACTCTATCAATCATGTTTCAATGCGTACATTTGCTTTTTGCACTTAAAATAAGAAATACTCCCTCCGTCCAACAATAACGTTTACGCATTTTCCTTTAGAGCGTCTTATAAAAAAGTTTACATTTCCCTTTATAGTAAATGAGACCCACACAAAATATTTAAATATCTTCATGGGATCCACAATACTACAATAATACAACTACTCATTATAAATTGAAGGCAAACTGACACGGGAGATAACTCGTAGAAGACAAAATGCTCTTTGTATGAAAAGAGAGAGAAATTTTATATTGCTCAATATATGAAAGTTAAGATTTTCAGATTACATTTCTTTCATACTGACATCATACAAAAAAATTCAAGACAATTGCGGACAAGCATCGACGTTTGCAAGTGTTTGATGTTGGAGTCGAAGTGATGGTTTTTCTTTGGAGAGAACGTTTTCCAGTAGGAAAGTATCACAAGCTGCAGCCCAAGAAGTATGAACCATATAAGTCTATTTGTAAAATCAAAACCACATAAGACTATTCGTAAAATCAATAACAATGCTTACGTGGTAAACCTTCCGGATATGATGGAGATTTTGAAGAATTTTAATGTGGCTGACTTGTATCGATATTTACCTGAGGAACCTTCAACATATCTGGATCACTCGAGGGCAGGTTCTTTTCAAGTGGAGGAATTGATATGGGACAAGAAATGAAGCAACAGATGTGTGAAGCAGCAGATTAACTTTCAAAATTCCATCCTTAAAGACTAAAGTTACAGTCTTCTTGAGGGTAAAAAAGTAACCATATTTTAAAAAAAATTATATTGGACAGCATTTTTCAAATTTAATAACCATTATTTTAGGCATTTTGAAAAATTCTTTCTAATTTAACTATGGGAAGAAGCTTAACAAAAAAGAATTGAATCTTAATTCCAATTCAAGCATCATCCCACCATACATACATACAGCGACCCTCCATCTACAGTGAATAGAAACTCCTCAATGTTTGTATTCGCTGACATATCTCTCCTAAATCTATGTTTAATCCATTGGATCGAATTGATATCCAGCCCCAGGGATCAGATAATTCTTCTTAAATGTGGTGTTGTGATTATTATGATCGAAAGGGACAGACGGCTTAAACACGGAAAATTTGATCGGTTGTTGACACGGACCCGCGCTTTTCTTTGACTTTACTTTCAAAACTTTCGAAGGATATATAATGAGCCCATTCTTCAATTGTTGCTTCACGAATTCAATTCCGAGGCAAAACTCAGATTCACAGGTATTCTGAACTGTAATGGCGGTGACGATTTCATGTTTCGTTAATTTTAAAACCTTATTTTGAAATTTTAACATGTTTGTGGATATTATAACTGCCCATTTGGTCCATTTTGTGGTTTAGAGATACAGAGACATTATGGAGAAGCCATCATCCATTAACAACTCCAATGGCGAATTTCAGTCTGAGGTAACGAAGATGTGATAATTAGAGCACTTTAAAGTTCTGATTTCATATTTTTGGTGGCTTTTTCTGTTCTCGGAAACTGTAATGGTTACTAAAAGTTGTTCCACGAGTCAATAAATACGTGCTTGGATAGAGCTTGATTTCTTTGTCTGTTAGAGTATGATTTCGTCTTCTCTTATTTTGGAAAATTTTCCTTACTTTGGTGCTTCGTGAAAGTTTTATGATTGATGATCGTTTTTCTGATCAACTTAGGTTTCCCTAAATACATTGAGCATTTCACTGTTCTTATTGGTCATTAGGTTCGTATATTCTTTTGCAATGGATGAATGAGATTATCAGCATGTTTGTTTTGGGTAAATTTCATGAAATGGTGTTTGGCCAATACCTTAAAGAGCATTTTGGAGTGTACTTGATGTTTGAATATTAATGAACACGAGCTTCCTCCTTTCAACTTCAAATGATGTATTTTGGTGATTTGAAAAACACCAAGTATAGCTTCTGCTATATGAATTTTTAAGGCCATGGAAAATGTTTGAGCAAGTTTGTTTCGTAATTGTTTCCATGTATATTCGTCACAAGATATTCTCATGTTACCATTTAGAAAGTTGTCTTTTGGATTCTGTTGTCTGAGTGAAATGGTTATTTTCAGTATCACAATTTAAATTCAGTTTTATCAATCACTAGTTTGATATTTCTTGCAGAAAACAAATGAAGAATTGAGTGATCCAATCAGAAGACATTCATCTAATATCATCCTCAATCATGATTTTTCTGGTGGACTTCATTTTTGGCATCCTAATTGCTGTGATGCTTTTGTGGTTTCTACGGTCTCTGCTAATCGTCAAGCAGCGTCGGCTGGATTAAGTGGGCCTTATGCGGTTATTACAAAACGGACAGAATGTTGGCAAGGTCTCGAACAATATATAACTGACAGAGTTTCTGTAGGTTACACTTACACAGTTTGTGCCTGGGTTGGAATATCAGGTGCTAGTCAAGGCACTGCAGTTATCCAAGCCACTCTTAAACTTGAATACCATGATTCATCAGTTAGCTATTTGTTCATTGGAAAGTAATTTATTTCCTTCTTTGAACTTTAGTTTCTTAAACGAGGAAGCAATTCTTGATTATATTAGCTGTGTGCAGAACATATACTTCCAAGGAGCATTGGGAGAAGATAAACGGTACTTTTTGTCTATCGACTATGCCTAGCCGGGTTTTATTTTATGTGGAAGGTCCTTTGCCGGGCATTGACCTACTCATAAGATCAGTAGAAGTTACCTGTGCCAATTCCAGTTACTGTGATGTAAGTTAAAATGCAAATTAACATTTATTTTCTGTGCTCCTTGATAATAGCCTTTTTTTATTTTCCGATGCACTATTCGATCTGTACATCTACTAGTTTGGGGGAGGCCAAAACCAACCATCCACTAGTGTGGACCCCCATATTTAGCCAGAGTTTTGCACTTATTCAATTGAGTGTTTGAAAAAATATTTATATTTTGCTGCATTGTATATATACTTTTAGAGTTCTCTTTTGTGTTAAGTTTATCTTTTAGCACAATTATGTACTAATAATATTTATATTGATTTTTTTTAATGATCACAAAACATTATGTAAATCAAGAGATTCTATGTTATATGTAGATCTTGTACTTGTTTGAGCTAGGATTAGTATTAGTATAAGATATAGAATATATACCATCATACAATATATACCCATTTGTATATTGATTTGCTAATGCCTGTTTAGTAACTAATCTCTGCCAAAAATGTAACAGTCGACATCTGATTATCAATTTACTTTTTGCCATCAAGAGTATTCAAAGTAAAAATAGATGGACTTATTTTAATCTACATGAAACACCAGTAACATCTTGAGCCATGTGCACTTCTATAACTATATAATACGAAGATTGGGTCAGGAAATAGCTATCATGAACTTTACTGATTCAAAAGTAATACAAAAAAAAAATTGTCTTCTCCTGATTTCACTAGAAGTAGCTCTTCCATTTCATTAATTATGTTGTTTGATGTGATTCTGGTTGTTTGCATCTGATAGATCCAAAACATAGGCCCTGTGTGTGATGACAGCGATAATGACAGCATCATAGAGAACTCAAGATTTGATGACTGCCTTATCAATTGGTCTGGGAGAGGTTGCAAAATTACAGTGAACGAGTCTATGGCAGATGGAAGAATTCTTCCACAATCGGGAAAGTATTTTGCGTCAACAGTTAATCGTACACAAATCTGGAATGGAATTCAGCAGGAGATAACAGGGAGAGTGCTACGGAAGCTTGCCTACGCGGTTGTTGCTACAGTTCGAATATTTGGTAATAACACTAGTAGTGCAGATGTAAGAGCTACACTGTGGGTACAAACAGCAGATCTACGTGAACGTTACATCGGGATTACCAGGTATTACATATGCAAATCAATGTTGAAGAAACATTTATATTTTATGGATTCATTTCCAACTTGGGAAAAGAAGTACCTATGATTCAGCCTTTTGAGTTCTATGATATCCCTCTCTAAAATTGTTGTTGTCAAAACTAAACATTATGCTTTGGAACTCCATATTTGCACAATGCATGTGGAATGGGATGATCTTTCAGTTTCAGGAAAAGTGGATTTTCGGTACAGCTTATTAGTTTAATGTTGAAATATATTTGAGAGTTAAGCTATCTTGTTTGGCAAGGAATTCCAACTTTGGATCTAGTTTTCAGTTTCCATCAAACTTATCTTTTATTTACTATGTTTTTTTTTACGTAAGATACATGAGAGGTGGCAAGATTAATGCACATTGAGTTATATGTTACCGATTTGGCTTTCCCTTTTCTTTACCCTTTTTTCAGCTTCAATTATGAAAATAAAAGTAGGTTACTTATCATAATAACTGATGATCATCATTTTAATTTATTTGTTCTATTGGAGTATTATATATCTTTTGTAATAAGTCCACTGGATTTGTAGTGTGCAGGCCACGGACAATGATTGGGTGCAGCTGCATGGAAAATTTCTATTAAATGATTCCCCCAAAAGGGTAATTATCTATTTAGAAGGTCCATCTGCAGGCACTGATATCCTTCTTGATAACCTAGTTGTGAAGCATGCTGCTAAAGTGCCACCTGCTTTTCCTCCATTCATTGAGGTAGTCTAATAAGTAAAATAGTATTTACTCACAAAAAAAATTAGTCATGTTCTCTGGGGTACAAATATGGTCTGATGAATGATGTTGAAACGTTTATAAGTAATTAGTCCTCACTTATATGCCCTTCATTATCTACTGGATTAACTTATTCAACCACATATATATCATAAGCTTATTGGTCATAAGGACATTGGTAATTTTGATTAAAATTTCAGACTTGAAACATAACTTTTTTTTGGAACAAAAGAATTTTTTCTAGGACAAGTGGAATGTTTATTAGAGTGTAGTGCTTTCTATCAGAATACAAAATCTAGAAAGAATGAAATCATGCAGAATTGTTTTTTTCCTGCTTAACCAGAATACTGCTTTTGGAGTTAATGTTATCGCAAATAGCAACCTTAATGATGGCACCAATGGTTGGTTCCCCCTTGGAAATTGCACTCTTAGTGTGAGCAAAGGTTCACCGCATATCCTTCCTCCCATGGCTGAACATACGCTTGGTCCTCATGAGCCGTTGAGTGGTTCCTACATTCTTGTGGTGAATCGTAGTCAGTCATGGATGGGCCCCGCTCAGATGATTACGGATAAAGTGAAACTTTATCTGACATATCAAGTATCTGCATGGGTTCGAGTTGGAACTGGAGCAACTAGACCTCAGGTTGTTAATGTGGCTCTCAGTGCGGATGGCCAATGGAGAAATGGGGGCCAAGTTGAGATTAGTGATGATGAATGGCATGAAATTGGTGGATCTTTCAGAATTGAGAAGCAACCAGCAAAGATAATGGTTTACGTACAAGGTCCTGATGCTGGAATTGATTTAATGGTTGCAGGGCTTCAAATCTTTCCAGTAAACAGACTAGCAAGATTTAAACACCTTAAAAAGCAAACTGAAAAGGTACGTTCCTGAGTTTTTGTCCTGGGTATACAGAAAATTTTAATGACTGGTTTGAATAATGGATTTATTTCATTGCAGAATTCTTTGGATTATATAAATCTACTTGGTAAACGTTACTGTATTTATTTTAGAAATATGGTTTCTTTTTGGTTCTTTTGTCACTGTGTTCTATCCCTACCCCGATTAGTATGATGATCTTTACATTTTCATCTCTCAAACAGATGATAAAAACCTCCAATTTCTAAAATATAGAGATATATTATCAGGTCTTAGGACGATGGATTAAATATTTTAATAGGGGAAATTAACTGAAAATTGGGCCACCTGATTGTTGGGGGTATATCTAGTATCCATTATGTCATTATGTGTTTGCTTGAATTCACACATGTTTAACCTTGCAGGTACGCAAACGGGATGTTGTTTTAAAGTTCACCATGTCAGATTCTGATTCACTCTTTGGTACCTATGTGAAAATCAGGCAAACTCAGAATAGCTTTCCATTTGGTTCATGTGTGAATAGGACAAATTTGGATAATGAAGAGTTTGTTGATTTCTTTACGAAAAACTTTAATTGGGCTGTCTTTGGAAACGAGTTAAAGTGGTACTGGACGGAGCCACAGCAAGGAAACTTCAACTACAAAGATGCTGATGAGATGGTGAACTTTTGTAAAAGCCATAACATCATATTGCGTGGGCACTGTATCTTCTGGGAGGTGGAGGCGACAGTGCAGTCATGGATACGTGCATTGAGCAAAAACGATCTGACTACAGCTGTTCAGAACCGTTTAACAGGTCTACTAACCCGTTACAAGGGAATGTTCAAGCACTATGATGTGAACAATGAAATGATGCATGGATCATTCTATCAAGATCGTTTGGGGAAAGATACAAGGGCCAACATGTTCAAGATTGCAAACCAACTGGACCCCTCTGCCACGCTCTTTGTAAACGACTACCACGTTGAGGATGGTTGTGACTCTCGCTCATCACCTGAGAAGTACATTCAGCATACCCTTGATCTCCAAGAGCAGGGAGCTCCTGTTGGAGGAATAGGCATTCAGGGACATATAGATAATCCAGTTGGGCCCATTGTTAGTTCAGCTCTGGATAAGTTGGGAATTCTCGGCCTCCCGATATGGTTCACAGAACTTGATGTCTCTTCTGAGAACGAGTATGTTAGAGCTGAAGATTTGGAAGTCATGCTCCGAGAAGCTTTTGCCCACCCTGCAGTGGAAGGTGTGATGTTGTGGGGATTTTGGGAGCTCTTCATGAGCCGAGATAACGCGCACCTTGTTAATGCGGAAGGCGATATTAATGAAGCCGGCAAACGATACCTTATGCTTAAGCAAGAGTGGTTGTCTCATGCTCATGGCCATCTTGATGATCAAGATCAATTTGTTTTCAGAGGATTTCATGGATCATATGAGATTGAGATTGATAATCTTTCTCAGAAGAAAGTGATCAAGACATTTGTGGTTGTTCCTGGTGAGGATGCACTTGTAATATCCATAAATCTCTAGTTTGCTTTACGAATTTATTGATCCCATTAAACTTACATTGTGAAACATAAAACAATAAAATGTCATGATGTAAATTGGCCGAGAATAAAACCAGCTCTTTTGTATTTTCTTCTGAAAATGATAAATATATTCATAATAACAAAAAAATACTACTTACTCAACCCAAAAAAGAAACAAGAGTGACCTCTAATTTACAACGACAGAAAACAAACATTAGTAAATTACTCCCCAAGTCTAACCAACTTCTATCTTGATGCTATATATGCAATTGATGAGAGCTTTTCATCCCTCTTTCCTTATTTATCCAATTGAAGCCAGCTTTCATGGTCTGTGTTCGCCTTCTCCCTGAATCATATCAAAATGGTTGGAACTGCTTGCAAGTTCTTTCATTAAAATACTGTTAACCTGAAAGGCTGTGTATTTCTTAAATTGTGAAATTATGATAAAGTGAAATTAATGAATAGAATAGAAATGAGAAATTAGTACTCATTTCAAAGTATTGACACTTTTTTTTTTTTACATTGAGATTAAGAAAGTTCACTTTTTTTTATTTTTTAACCTATTTTTTTAGAGTTCACTTGTATTAAGTTAATGACTGTAATTAACTTTAGAGTGTTGTTAAATTAACTTTATTATTAAAGTTAACCACATATTAAAATTAAAAGATCACAACTGAACCAAAATTAAAAATAAAAATAAAATTAAAATATATATAGAGAGAGAATCATATTTTTTCTATGCTAATGAAAAAGGATAAACTTTTCTTTTTCTTACAACCATAAAAAAGAATAAACATAATTTAAGGTATAGGCTTACAATACAACAAAGTAAAGATGACAAAAACATGTGTGAAATAGTCTCGAATAAGAGATTACGTAAAATGAACAGAAAGTAATAACTTTTATAATGAAATGATTAATAAAAAGTGATAACCGACCAATTAAATTACATTAATAATTAATATGACTAATAAAAGGTGATAATACTTACCTTTAATAAAAGTGATATTTGTCAAATAAAGAGTGATAATTTTCTAATTTAAATTATTTTATTAACAATTTGTAAAATAAATAAAAAGTAATAATAATTTTTAATAAAAAGTTACTATATGATTATTAAAAAAGTAATCACCGTTCAATTAATTATCTTATAATAAAATGAATAAAAAGTAATACCATTTATATGAAAAGTTATATCGGGCTGTTATTTTTATAGAAGATAAAATTAAGAGTCAAATTAGGGTGCATTAGGTGCACCGGTGCATCTAGTTAATCTCAATCATTAGATTAAAATATTAATCAATAATTAATTTTGAATCAAAATAAAATAATTAAAATTTTAAAAATAAAATATAACCTTAGATTATAGCAGTCTACCGAATGCACCACAAAATAACCCTAAAATTAAAATAGGAATATATAATATCACTTTTAATAATCAATAAAATAATCTATTTATAATTTTATTAATAAAATGGAAATGGAAAGAGAAAAAATTTAGTAATCACTGATGAGTGAGACTGTTGTGCTCCAGGAATACCTTATTCCTGTACAATTTAAACTCTTAGAATATGAAGGGGGAAGATTGTGTTTTCATGAGAACACGGTGTCCCGGAGCGAGGGAGATTTTGCCTTCCCTAATATATACCGCACCTAGCAATCCATTTTCCCGCCAATACCACTCAGCTTTTTGCCTCGTCTGATGCACTACTCAAACCCTAGCATGGTGTGTCGCATCATACATTTTGAGAAGAAACATAGATTAAGGTGAGTTCTCCTCTTTTTTACCTTTTGATTTGTGTACAATGTTTCCAATTCTACAGTTCATGAAACCCTAATAATTCCCTCATTCCTTATTTGGACAGCAGGTTGTTAGGATATCCGCAAGTTCCACTGCACCTAATTCTTCTGCCTTCACGCCGACATTGGTAAGCTCTTCTATTTTGTGTGTAAAGTTTTTGCGCCTGAGCTCAATAATTCATTGCATTGGAAGTTTACTACAACTGCCCTTTTTCCCCTTTACCAGCGACTTCAATTGCCTCCGCCTCAAGACCACCGTTTGATTATCGTGAATTCTACTCTTGAGTGCACCTCTTTCTCCTCTCTACCACGATCTCCGGGTAGGCAACTGGCCCCTTCTTTTTTTAATCGAAGTAAGCTTACTAGAAAATTTATTATTGTTTTCAGCTTTGAAGTTTGACTGCATGTCAGCGCTCTTTAATTTATCACTTTAATTTTACTGGGTCACTTGCTCTCGATGAGCTTATGTGATGAAAACTGGTAGTTGATCTACAGGAAATTGTGGTTAGCAATTGTTACGATTTGTGAAGGATTTCTTGTTTTAAATCATGCATACGTGATGCTTGGTTAAATGCCTAACTGTGAATTTGTGAGTATGCATACGTGATGCTCGGTTAGATCCCAAGGAGTCATGCATCTCTAATGTGCAACTTTATACTCTTGGTTAACTAACTGAATGAACGAGCTTTAATAAATCATAAACCTTGCTAATTCCTCTTTAT
This sequence comes from Pogostemon cablin, assembly GCA_023678885.1. NCBI lineage: Eukaryota > Viridiplantae > Streptophyta > Magnoliopsida > Lamiales > Lamiaceae > Pogostemon > Pogostemon cablin. The sequence goes on from CM042993.1 coordinate 14,815,676, forward strand.
TCAAAGGTTGGTTTCACTTATTCAATCATATTAACTTGTTCTGCATTTTTTGTATGGGCTTTATAAAACTTTTATATGATAGCTTACTTTAGATTTTAGAATACTATGTTGTGTGTTATTTTTGCGATGAAGGATATCTTGGCGAACTTTATTGCATACGCCTCATATTTTTCAATTTGGGGGTACAGCTGTACCCCCCTTTATCCCCCTCCCTCCGCCCCTGATAGATTTAAAGGTTCCGTTGCATATTTTTTTAGTTTTTAGTTGAGGGTTTTATCTTAGTTAGAAACTCGCGGTTAAGAGAAAATGAAGGGAGGAACTGTTCAGATCAATTGGCACGAAACAAAGCCCGTACTGGCTTGCGATTTCCATCCCACCTCCGGTGTTCTTGCAACCGGAGGCGCTGACTACGATATCAAGGTACTCTTCATTTTCACTAAATTTGTTTGAGAGATGGATTATGAGTATGAAACTACTAGGGAAAAATCATATGCTGTCATATATATTCTATTTGCGAAAAGTGATGCATTCTTACCCCTTTTTTTGTGCTAATTAATTGTTTGATAGTTTCAACAGCAATGGGTACTTGTAATTTTCGTTATCCTTATTGATTCAACGTTAGTCTATACTGGGTTTTGTGTGTTTAGATTTTTTTATTACTCTCAGTTGCACGATCTCTTCACCTCCCGTCTTCAATGTAATATGCGTTCTGTATAGGGATGTTTGGCTGCCTGAGAATTTAGGTTATCAGTTTTGAGGTTTGAAGATATTATCTGCATTATTCAGAAACGTTGTTGATAGCTGTAGCCTTATAGTACGGCTGTGGAAGCCATATATGAAGTGTGATTTAAAAGAATGGCCACATCCAACCATTCTTCATTGCTTGAATACCGATTAGACTTTTACAGAATGCCAAATTCAAAATGAAGAAATGACAGACAAGTATGAGAATACATTATTCTAAATTTACCATTTTCAGTATTTTCCTCATTAGCTTTATTTTTTCTTTTATTCTATATATATTCAAGTAAGATTGGAGAATTTTTTTTCTTAAAAAAAAAAAGAAGGCAAATTCTTTATTTTTTAAGAATAGAATACTCTAAACAGGAGAACAAGGCTGTAGATGACCTTAGAGAAGTCGAGAAGTTTGTTTCACTTTGGATTGGTTCACTTGGATTTTTTTTCTGTAGTTATCTAAATTCAGTAAGTACCAATTTGAATTAGAACTGTGAATCATGTGTATTTTCTATTGTAAAAGATAAGCGTTTGAGTTTGATCCACTGTTTTTTTCTGGTGGTTTTTAGCTATAACTGTATGTTGATATGCAGCTCTGGGCAACGGTTTCTTGTGTAGATCAAAAGAAGGCACCTGGTGTTACTTATCAGTCTAATTTGTCTTACCATAGTTCTGCTGTAAATGCTCTTCGGTTTTCTCCTTCAGGTAGTTTTCCTGTTATTTCTCTTAGATGTGTAAGGGCCCTATTTTTTGCCATCATGCAACTAAATCTAACTTGATAATTGCAATCTGCACAGTAACAACTTAACTTTCAATGACATTCCCTTACTTGGCATGTGGCAGTGTGAGTGGAACTATTTGATGAGTTGTTATGCTTTGGGCAAGAATTGATGTAAAACATTTGTCTTCGCGAGTGATCTGTTCTGTTTTTTGAAGGTCACAACTGGAGGGTTTGGTAAATTATGTGTATGATTTGTATCTTCTGTTTTCTGTGAAATGTTTACCGTGATTGTTACTCTTTACTTTAAGTGAACCTTTTCTTTTAGAAAAGCTTTGTAAGAGTTAAAACTCTCAATTTAAGGCAACTATCTGCACACTGATTAGGCATCATAGATGAGGTCATGTTGACTATAGCATCTAAGCTTCTTCTAAGCTTAACCTTTATTCTCTTCGTGCTTGAAGTATAGGAGTTAATGAGATCATTGTTTGATTATTAAAGGCTGATTGGCAATAATTGGCACAAAGAAACTGAGAGAGAATATGCATGACTTTTCTTAGTGATCCCTGTGAAGATGAACTGCTTGTAGGCGATCATTATTGTTTGGACGCTTTCAATTGATGATGTAATTTTAGTATTAAAATGGAGAGACTGCTCTTGAATTAGTGGTGGTTAACCTATAATAACATGGAATGGGGTGATTAATGAGGATATCTGTCTTCCTTATATTAGTTTGTTATGATTTAATTTATGTATATCCACATCATATATAGAGTCAAAACAGATGTGGTCGAATATAATGTGAATTTTTTTTTTTAGCTGGAGGCACAAAGAGCCATAATATGTTCTCTGTTTTAATTCCATCAAAAGCGCTGTTCAGCAAATTTTTGTTATGTATGAATGCTTGTTATTTTGTCGGTGCATGTGTAGAGGTTTAACTATCTTCAAACATTGCAGGAGAGCATCTAGCATCTGGTGCTGATGGTAATTAGTTTTTCCTCAAACTAGATTAGTCATTTGCATGCTGTTTCTTTTTCTCAAAACTAAAGCTGCCAGCATATTGAATCCATTTCTTTATATTGCAGGTGGCGACCTAATTATATGGAAATTGCAGAATACTGATGCTGGTGACGCATGGAAAGTACACAAGTCTTTGGTGTGAGTGACTTAATGTTTCTTCTTCCTGAAATATCTTAACTTTGTGCTGCCTGAAAATGTTATGAATGAAATGTATTATTGCATGTATATGAAGAAAGTCTCAACTCAATTGGTAAATACACCGAATTGCTTTCAGGTTTCATCGTAAGGATGTTTTAGACTTACAATGGTCTAATGATGGGGCATATCTCATTTCTGGTTCAGTTGATAATTCGTGTATCATATGGGATGCTATAAAGGGTAAATGCAACACATAAATTTCAATGATGGTATCATACATAATGCAAATCTAAACTCTTTATGTCATCATGCTGATACAGGTTCTGTACACCAAATTCTGGATGCACATTTTCACTATGTTCAAGGTGTAGCATGGGATCCATTGGGGAAATATGCAGCATCACTGAGTTCAGATAGAACTTGTCGTGTTTATATTAGCAAGCCATCTAAATCTAAAGGTGTTGAGAAATTAAATTATGTTTGTCAACATGTCATCTCGAAGGCAGAGTCTCCAATGGCTGATGAATCCAAGGTTGAATGTAATTTATCTTCTAGTGTCTTGCATTACATTCCATCAATGAAGACATTATATAGTTGGTTTAACTGGGTTCTGTAATTCAGTCTTCTAGAAGCCATCTTTTCCATGATGAGACACTGCCATCTTTCTTTCGAAGATTATCCTGGTCACCTGACGGATCATTCTTACTTGTCCCTTCAGGTATTCCAACCTCCAATGTTATCTTTCAAATCTAGTTCAGTGACTCCGCAGCATGATATACTTTTTTAAGTAAAGAGTGGGAAAGTTAAGCCACTAGTTTGTAACATCTTAATTTAATAATTTTTTTTTTTAATGTTCATTGATGGAAATGTTATAGCAGCGGTTTCATTGATTTTCAATCATTTCAGGTTCTCACAAAAGTACACCAACTTCTGAACCTGTGAATACTGCCTATGTGTTTTCAAGAATTGATCTTTCCAGGCAAGTATAACTATATGGTACTTTGATAGATCAATAATTCATAAATTCAATATGTGTATTCTTCTTCCGCAATTCTCTAATATGAAACTTGCTTAAGTTTTTATGATACTCTGCATCATATCCATGTTGATGAATGCAAAATATGTGTTCAGATTTTCTATCATTGCTACTGTTAAATGATCTCTCTCTCTATGTTCTGAATCAGGCCTGCACTTATGCTCCCTGGTGCAAGTAAACCTGCCGTGGCAGTACGCTTTTGCCCCATAAAATTTAAATTATTGGGAACAAACACGTGTAATATTTCACTCCTCTACTTTTCTGTCTTTGACTTAACAAATCTGCTGCTTTCTAAATGAAGTCGGCAAAACTTTCTTTTGTGTACAGCTTCATCATTCAAGCTCCCCTATCGGCTTATATTTGCAGTGGCCACTTTGAACTCCTTGTACGTCTTTGACACCGAAAGCATTCAACCAATAGTAATTGTAGCTGGAGTTCACTATGCTGCTATAACAGACATTGCATGGTAATACAAAATTAAGAGAATTTTTTAACAAGTTCACGTTCTCCATTTAAAGAATCAAATTATCATGCAGGTCACCTTCTGGTAATTATTTGGCGTTGTCCTCTCAAGATGGTTACTGTACTCTACTTGAGTTCGAAAATCAGGAACTCGGCTCTCCTTTGCCCTCACCAGGTTCGCACTTGTCCAACGATTTCTTTGTTAAATAGGATAACAAAGTTACACCTTTATTTTTTATTTTCTTTACCATCTGTAGAAGTAAAGCTAGTCAATGTTGCTGATGAAAATAAGAGCCTTGTTCCAGAAGATATACACTGTAGTAACAATGCTAAAGTAGGTACTCGAATTGAAGAAGAAAATCCCCCAACGGAGAAGATTGATAACAAGGTTACAGAAGTCGCTTTGCCTAGTGTAGGAGAACCTCCAAGTAAAGCTACCAAGAAACGAATTATCCCCATGGCAATTGATTGAAGTTTGCGTATTGTGTCCCATTGAAGATGTCCATGTCAAAAAAAATGCATATATTTCGAGATCTGCCTCCATGTGAGGATATTTACTGTATAAAGAAAATTATGAAAATTCATGTTCTATGCAGTTTATTGCCATATTGCATGCGTCTGTACCCATGCTTTCATCACCGAAGTTCGCAAGTGATTGAGATTCTCTTGGCAAAGATTTGGGTGAGACATCTCATGTTAAAAAAAAAAATAACGAATGGAAGCAATGACCATTAACTTATCTTTTAATTTAATTAATAATTAGTGCTGATCTCATCGCTCCAAGTTCAAAATTATTTAGATGGAGCTTTGTCTGTAAGGAGATTTGTCTCATGTAAAGAGATCTCGCTTCAAGTTCAAATTATTTAGATGGAGCTTTGTCTCATGTAATCTGTGAGACGGTCTTACACAAGACCTATTCTATTTTTATATAGTTTAAAGTATAATTTTGCACAACTCATTTACCTGGAAGATGATGGGCAGGTATTAGGAATGAAGTATATTTTTAAACACAAGACCTACTCTACTTTTATATAGTTTATAAAGTATAATTTTGCACAACTCATTTACCTGGAAGATGATGGGCAGGTATTAGGAATGAAGTATATTATGCAGGGATTTCAGCGAGGGTATTGGGTATCCGCCAGCGCATTTTTTAATATATTTAATATTTTATTTATATTATAAAATGGATAGGAGGAGTATCTGTCTCGCATGCACAAAACTCACCCATATATAAATCCTCAAAAATTCCAAAATTTAATGGCAAAGACTTGTGTAAAACGTATCACGGATCTCGTTCGGTTAGACAGATCAAATATAAACCATTTGAAAATTCGCGGATCCGCATGCAACTTGTTACTTGATATCGGCTGAATGCATGTAATTAAGGCCACCCAACAAAATTAAATCATTTGTTTTGTTTCGTTTTAACTTTTTATTTTTTAAAGCATTTTTTAGTTGGGCTTGTTTTATTTTAATATAATAATACTATCATTATTTATTATATCTATATTACTTATTATTTATAAATAAAGAAGAAAAAATTTTCTTTAGAAATCCCATTAACGTAAATTATGTTCAAAATGAAATATATAAGTGATAAAAAGTTTGGATAATAACTTTACATTTTATTTATTATACTAATAGCTCATGAAAAAATTTATATAAATGATTATTACTTTTTTATTAAGTACCATTTTTTATCAAAATATTATTACTCTTTTATTTTTATTAAATATATTTATTAAATTAAATAACTTAATTAGACATTTATCACTTTTCTTTGATCAAATATTATTTTTATAAAAAATGTTATCACTTTTTATCTATGCTGTAAAAATTTCATTAAATAATTTAATGGATGTTTATCACTTTTTCTTAATCAAGTATATCTTTTATTGAAATGGTTATCATTTTTTTGTCTTTTTATTTATGAAATAATTTGATTAGTTCAATATCACTTTTACTTGTTCAAATATTACTTTTTATTAAAAATGTTATCACTTTTAGTTTATGAAATTTTCATTAAATAGCTCAATAATAAGTGTATCACTTTTTTTTAATATTTTATATAAGTATCATTTTTGAATTTTCCACTATTACACGAGTATAATTTTTCTTAATTTACACCTTTTAAATAAGTTATCACTTTTTGTTATAAAATTTTATTACTTTTGTTATACAATGTTATCACTTTTCATTATATTATAAATTGTTCATAAAATAACGAAATAATTACTAATAAGTACACACTTTGAACCCTTTAATTACTACTAGATACATTGATTTAAAATAATTACTATCACATACAAAATATTTAAGTAAAATATCAAATATAACCCTAAACTCATACACTTTTAAACCACAAACCCTAAACTCCACCCACTGCCGTCGAAAATTGCCTGACCGTCGCCGCCGGTCGCCAGAAAATTGCTGCCGGTCACCGAAAAATGCCGCCGTCGTCGGAAATCTGACCTCGCCGGAGCTCCGGCGGTAGGTCGCCAGAGCACTGCCGGACCGCAGGTCGGACGCTGAAAAAGTTGCCGGACCGTCGCCGCCGCAGGAGCTTTGCCGGAGCTCTGCCGGACCACCACACTTTTTTGCTGCACACACTTTTTTTACTGCACATACTTTTTTTACTGCACACGAACTTTTGCTGCACACAACATTTATGTGCAGCACATTGTAAGGGTAATATTGAAATATCACTATATATTTTTGTAGTTAGTATTAATATTTTTGTATGTTTGTATCTCATTGTAATTTATGGTTTTTTTGTACCTAGTAGTAATCCTCCCTAAAATAATATTATTACTTTTCATTAATTGAATATCACTTTTCAGTATAAAAATTATTATTTTTTATCAATCTCACGTAAACCTTTACATAAGATGATCCCACACAAATCTTTGTTTATTTAAAATATTACTTGTAATTTAAATAATAAATAAAATCATTAAAAATTTTTTTGACAGAAAATAAAATCATTGATTTTAAAAAATATAAGAAAAGTAAAAACTATCACCCTTAATTAATTGCAATCACTTGAATATGCACGGCGAGACCGGCCACAGCCGCGCCTTTCTTAATTTTTTATTTTCTATATTATACTTATTAGTTGATGAATGATTCATCTCATATAAAAGGATCCGTGAGACGGTCTCGTACAAGACTTACCCAAATTTAAGAGTGAGACTTGCATGTGCCCGGGCACACGGGAACACATTCATGCGTCTTTAGAAATTTTGTATTATGGGTAAGGGTACATTGCTTTGGTCTAAAGGGTATACACTTTAATTAATAAAAGGTACACCATTTTGTTTTAAAGGGTATACACTTTTCATTAATATTTTTTTCTTTAGAAAATAAAGGATACACATTTTTATACTAAAATTTATACAATTTAACACAAATTCTAAAAACGCACAGAGTGTTGTTCATGCGCCTAGATACACACAATAATTTTTTTTAGAAAATAAAGGGTACACATCTATATACTAAAAGGTATATAATTTAACACAAAATTCTAAAGGCGCACGAAATGTGGTCCGTGCGCCCGGGTGCACATGAGTTTTTTTTAATTGGGAGAAGGCTTACCTCATGCATAAATCTTCAAAATTTGCATTTCCTTAAAAATTTCAAAATTCAATAAATTTGTGTTCCTTAAATATTCCAAAATTTAATTGGGAGGCTTACCTCATGTATAAATCTTCAAAATTTGCATTTCCTTAAAAATTTCAAAATTCAATTGGGTGAAGGCTTACGAAAAAAAGTGAGAGTAACGAGTATTTATTTATTTATTTTTTTGTCATTCATATATTTTTTTCATTCTCTTTTTTCGGAGGAAGGGAAAATAACAAAATTGATAGTCAGAAGAAGGCCAAGAAGAACGTATGAGCATTATATTGAACACAGAAAAAATACCACCACAAATCAGAACCAATTTTGCATAATTTCATTTATATATATAATGTTAAAATCCTCCAAAAGAAGGTTTACGAAAAAAAAGTAAGTGTAACGAGTATTTACTTTTTATAAGAACGTATGACAGGTATGAGTATTGTATTGAACACGAACAAAATCACTACCATAAATCAAAACCAATTTTGCATAGTTTCATTTATATAAAATAATTAAAATCCTCCAAATTTTGAATAGTTTAATATCTTAGTTTCATTTTGTTGTGGGAGGGGACCTATCCAAAACTAGGATAAACAACATATAATGATATATCGGTACAACAAAAATACAATAAATCCCAAATAATATCAATGCACAAATCCTTCCACTCAAATATCGCAGAAAACACAAACCAAATAAATATGCAGAAAAAATATACGCAGAATCAACACCAGGATTTTTAACGTAGAAAACCCCTTCAACTTGAGGGTAAAAATCATGGGACCTCTCGTCTAGGAAATAATCCACTAATGCACAATAAAGTACACAGTTCAAACTCCCTATCACAAGTAGAGGAGTACAACTTCCTATCACAAGTAGGTGAATACCATCTCTATCACAAGTAGGGGAATACAACAGAATCACCAGAATAGCCTTAAGAGAACCCCTATTGGAATACAAGACAATAATGGTAAGAAGAGAGAATAAAATACTACAAAGAGAATACTAATCACCCGATTCTTGTTTGCATCCCTCGAAGACATTTTTTCGAAATCCACTCCGATCAATATATAGAGAACATCGCCATGAACTCCCCCTTGAAATTTGAAGTGAAACGGTGAAGACACGGACCTCCAAATTGAATAGCTTCTTCCGAAACCCTACTCTTTCTCTCTCTCTCTCTTTCTTTTCTGCTTCTTCTGGATGCTCATCACGCCACCAGCATTCCATTTCAATTAATTGACCAAAACTTGGTCATGCTGTTGGGCCAAAATTCATCTTAATTATGGGCCATCAACTAAAATGCAATTTGGGCCATATCCTTTAATTCCTGTTGGCTTCTTTTTTTCAATTTTGGGCCTACTATTTGGGGTCTCCCCCTTCCCAAAGAGTTGGCTGCAATATCACACTATCCCGAGCTCATGCCGGCCAGCTCGGCACACAATTCATGCTTCTTACGGATAACCACTTTAGTCTTCATACCCGTGGGATTCCCGTCAGTGTGAATGTTTCCCAACTTCAAAAACTGCTCCTCTAGCACCATTCTAGGCCAATGACACCTCACATCAATATGCTCAAATCTGTTGTTACTGCTTCTTATAGATTACATAGATTCATATTTTTCAAATCAGATAGGGACGGCAGTAAATCCACCTCAAAGGTTATACATTTAATTTTAGGAAGTTGAGTCATAATATAAAGGAGTGTTATATAGAAATATATTTCGGACTCCGGACTCCACCATGGAAAGGTGATAAATTGGAGCCTCTGCGGCAGCCAAAGTATTTATATGACTGTAGAAACTTCATGATGGACTTCGAAGTGTTTCTAACTTTGCCCAAGGTTATCACAATTTATTGTGATAATAATGGTGCAGTTGCAAATTTGAAGGAATTACGAGCCCATAAGGCAATTAAACACATAGATTGCGAACCTATTACGAGAAATCGTATGATGAAGGGAAGGTTGTTGTCACCTAGATTACATTGGATGATATCCTAGTAAAATCATGTTACGAGGACTTTAAAGCGAAAGCTTTTGATGGTCGTATAGTGGGAGTGAGAATCAGATGTATGGCAGAAGACATGACAGTATAGTCTTTTAGTATAAGTGGGAGATTGTTGTATTGTATACTAAAAGTCTAGCTTTAGTATGAACAATGTTAAACCAATTTATTTGAAATGAGAATCATATGATCAAATGATTATGTCTTATAATTTATTTATATGCACGATGCAATAGTCCATTTACTTTATACTGTAGATAATATGTTGTGCGATAACACGCGGAAGATCATATTATCGGTTTTCTTATAAAGTATAAATTGATGCTCACAACTGAGATAGACGGGGACTCTCTATCGGGATGGTTGTAATGTGATTTGGTATTAGTTTGTCTTGACTATAAAATCACATTAGTACGCTTTGTGTGTATTGAACAAGTCCTCTTGAGAACATTCGACTTATACTGACTTATAGGAGAACTTGATCTTAGTTATTATGGATGTTCGTGCTCTTAATCCCTATACAATAACCTCGACATGTAACGCAATATGTATTTCTTTGATTCATCAATGGATGAGATTTACATGTATTAAATCAACAAACTCGGTGAGTTGGGAAATAGTGATGTCTCTATGGTGTGCTATTGATTGTAGAAGGAATCCGTGTCCGACATATGTTTATGATGTCCCCTTGAGGAGCTCATAAGGATTATCATGTAAATCCGGCATGTGGATTTATTCTGGCATGATAATGAGATTGAGTGGTACTACTCTCGGATGAGATATTAATTAATGAACTTGTCAGTAACTTAATTAATTAATGGGCATGTATATCTTAAACATGAGGAGACTAACGAGTTCATAATAAGAAGGAGCCCATAACATAATTATGGGATTAGAACGGTAGTGCAGTAATAATATTTTAGTGATATATATTATTATTATTGGACTTAAGTATAAGCTTTGGGCTAAACTTGGATACTTAAGCACAATGGAGGCCTAACTCTAACTTCTCCTCCTGGTCCCTGCTGTAGCCCATATATAAGTCATCTTAGCTGTCTAGAAACCCTAATCAACCAATTAATCAAGACTAACACTGTGAGGAGGGTGAGGGAACAGTAAATTGAGAAGATCTCGAATATCTTCGCCCACACAACGTAGAGATTGGACTTGGGAATATAGCAGAAGATTAAAAGGTCGTTTGCTGCTGTTGTCCGCCAACTTGTATGATTTTTATAAAACTCTACAGAAGTTAGAATTCAACATGTGATATACCGATGGAAAGCCATGGAAGAGAGGATCATTTTGACGTATAGATCACTCAAATCGGAGATCAGACGAGGGAGTTATACCCAAAATGGTGAGGCTGCGCAAGCTACTGGCGAGAATCCTTCTTCTTCAACTTACCCTGGTGAAAGTTAATACGTTTCTTTGATTTCTTACTTTCGCTGAATTAGAAACGTATGGAATACTAATAGTTCAAGTTAACCAAATGATAGAACGCCAACACTAACATCGAAGAAGGAAAACCTGGTTTTGAGGATAAGGTGAACAGGTACATGGCGAGGGATGATGCAAGAGTAGATCGTCTCGAGGCCAAGCTTGAAAAGAAAATTGATGCAAATCATGAGGATATTTCTAAGCAAATGAAGGACTTGACATTGTTGATGGGGGAGATGGCCAGGAATGTTAATCAAATTACGCAAACCGTGGAGAAAGATAAGTTCCCATCGTGAAGTATAACAAATCCAAAGCAGTGCTATGCAATCACGTTGAGATCTGGAACGCAGTATGAGGGACCGATGATGCCAGAAATGAGTTCTGAAGCTCCAAGAGCCCTATTCGACCTCGATTCGACTAACACAGATGGTCTAACCATACTGAAGAGGTCAAACCAGGCACCTGGGCAACATCTGGAGATCCCAGCTGAGCGGTTCGACCAATATCGAGATGGTTCGACCAACTCTGTTAGTCGAACCATGGTTGAACCGGCCTATCCAGAGCACTCTATTTTTTCAGAAGCATGGTTCGACCATGATCATTATGGTTTGACCAACCCCGTTGGTCGAACCATTATTGAACCAGTCTTTCCGGGGGAGAATAAACTTGCAGAAGCGCGGTTCGACCATTACTCGCCTGGTTCGACTAGCACACTTGGTCGAACCCTGGTTGAACCATGTCTCTCAGTATCATTTTCCATGACGAATGATTTACTTGATGTTGATGCTACTTCAGTTCCATCCAAAGAGCATAATACTGAGCTTATTACAAAAAAGATATGGAAAAGAACAAAGAGATTGAGAGACAAAAAGGATAAGGCGGAGAAGGTTGAACGTGATGATTAGGGGATTCCCGAAACTAAGATACGTCCTCAGTTTCCTATCAAACTAGTGAAGAAGGGATTGAAAGAAAAGTTCAAGAAGTTTTCAAATATCATAAACAAGATAAGCTTGAGCATTCCTTTCTCTAAAGCACTCTTAGAGATGCCATATTATGCTCGTTTCCTAAAGGATATACTTTTGAAGAAGAGAAGCTTGAATGGAATCGAGACAGTAAATTTATTTAAGAACTATAGCTCGATCATACAGAGGAAGCTGCCGTGAAGTTAAAGTATCCAGGAAGCTTCACTATTCTATGTGAGATTGGGAAGGGGCCGGGACGACGAGCCTTGTGCGATCTGGGGGCGAGCATCAATTTGATGCCCTTGTCGATATTCCAAGGCTTGGTTTAGGGGAGTTAACTCCCACAACGGTTGCTCTACAACTAGCAGATCGGTCTATGACCTTTTCGAAAGGGATGATTGAAGACGTTCTAGTAAAAGTAGAGTAACTAGTCTTTCTAGTGGACTTTCTTGTACTTGAGATGGAGGATGACAAGGATAATGTTCCCCTTATCTTAGGGAGACCATTCCTTGCTACAGCTGGAGCTATGATTGATAAGCAAAAGGGTGAGCTAAGGATGCGCATGGATAAAGAAGAGGTGGTGTTCAACCTTGATAAAGCAATGAAGATGCCAATGGAGACGCAGAGGCACATCATCGATGTGGTAAAGGAGATTGTGAAAGAAGATATGTCTTTGATCCTTTCTAAGGATCCCTTGGAGACATGCATAGCAGAGTCTCTTACTTTTCCTACCACCTAGCTAGATGAGCTTTCCAATGAGGTATGGGTTGATTTTCTAGAAAACATACTTGCTTTGGGTGATGAAAGATATGAATAAAAAAGGACCAAGTTTGAAGAGGTGAAGTGGACTAGAAAATACTTGCCTTTGGATAGAGAAAGCACAATCAAAGAAGAAAAGAAGGAGGAGTTAAAATCGCTATCGGAGCACTTGAAGTATGCCTATTTAGGTGACAATAAAATATACCCGGTAATTGTATCTTCTTCTCTAACTGATGATCAACTCGATGAGTTATTAGATGTGCTTAGGAAGTATAAGTCTGCAATTGGGTGGTCTCTTGATGATTTGAAAGGTATTAGTCCATCATATTGCATGCATAAGATAAGATTGTATATGAAGATAAGAGTAGCATTCAGAATCAGTGGAGAGTTAATCCCGCTATTCAAGAAGTGATTAGAAAGCAAATTCTAACATGGCTAGATGCAGGAATTATTTATCATATTAGTGATAGTCTCCATGTGAGTCCATTGAATGTTGTAGCTAAAAAGGGGGGCATGACTACAGTGAAAGCCGATGATGGAGAGACTCTAGCCATTAGGATTCCTACGGGATGTCGTATGTGTACTGACTATAGGAAACTGAATGAAAATACATGCAAAGACCATTTTCCTCTTCCTTTCATGGATCAAATGCTTGATCGTCTTGCAGGGTATGATTTTTATTGTTTCTTGGATGGGTACTCGGGTTATAATCAAATTATGATTGCACTCGAGGACCAGGAAAAGACTACTTTTACTCTCCCTTATGGAACTTTTACCTTTAGAAAGATGCCTTTTGGATTGTGTAATGCACCTACTATATTTCAGCATTATATGATGGCCATATTTGACGGGTTGATTGGAAAAATCATGGAAGTGTTTATGAATGATTTTTCTGTATTTGGTTATTCCTTTAATATTTGTTTATCTTACTTATCCACTATTTTGAAAACATGTCAACAAACTAATCTTGTCTTGAATTGGGAGAAGTGCAACTTCATGGTGAGAGATGGGATTGTTCTTGGTCATCATGTTTCGGCTAAGGGATTATAGGTTGATAGAGCAAAGGCGGTGGCGATTGAGAAGCTTTCACCACCTACGAATGAAAAAAGAGTGCGGTCTTTCCTTGGACACGCAGGATTTTATGGGGGATTTATCAAAGACTTCTCAAAATACTCCAAACCATTGTCTCACTTACTTGAAAAGGATGTTCCTTTTGTTTTTGATGATGAATGCCTAACAGCTTTTCAGGTTTGTAAGACGAACTTATTACTGCGCCTATCTTGATCACACCGGATTGGACTCAACCGTTTGTACTTATGTGTGATGCAAGTGATCAAGCACTTGGAGTGGTGCTTAGGCAGATGAATGAAAAGAAGTTCTGTGCTATCTACTATGCGAGTAAGACTTTTGATGCAGCACAAAAGAACTACACTATCACTGAAAAGGAGTTTCTAGCTATTGTGTATGCATTCAATAAGTTTCGACAGTATTTGGTTGGCGTGAAGACCATTGTGTATACGGATCATTTTGCAATCCGATACTTAATGGTGAAGAAGGAAACGAAGCCAAGGATCATTAGATGGGTCCTTCTTCTGTAGGAATTTGATATAGAGATTCGAGATAAGAAAGGAATGGAGAATGTTTTGGCGGATCACTTATCAAGGTTGGAGATAAGGGCGCATTGTGATGATTCTTTTGAATACATTGAGGAGATGTTTCCTGATGAGAAGATCATGACGGTGTTTGTTGAAGGAGCGGAAAAAGTGTGTGTAGTTGCTGCTCAAGGAATGATCCATGATATGTGGATTATGTTAACTACATAGCCATAAGAGAAATTCCAAGAGATATCAACATATATCAACTTGCGAAGTTTAAGAGGGATGTTGAGACATTCATATGGTATGATCCGTTCGTCTATAAGATTTGTATGGATTCTATGGTCCGTAGGTGTGTGCCCAAGATGGAGATGAAGAGTGTTCTTGATTTTTGCCATGCACATCCTAATGGGGACACTTCGGAGCACAAAAGACGGTAGCTAAAAGACTTCAATATGCTCTTTATTGGCCTACTTTGTTTAAAGACTGTGAATCCTATGTAGCGACATGTGATCGATGTCAAAGGATGGAAAATATAAGTAGGAGAGATGAGATGCCACTTCAGTCGAGCATTGTTGTAGAGATCTTCGATGTGTGGGGGATCGATTTTATGGGGCCTTTTCCCCCATCTAATGGATCCCTATACATCCTTCTTGTCGTGAATTATGTTTCTAAATGGGTGGAGGCCATTCCTACCCACTTGAATGATTCAAAGACTGCGTTGTCTTTCTTGAAGAAACATATCTTTGCCCGCTATGGAGTCCCTCGAGCATTAGTAAGCGATGGAGGTTCCCACTTCGTCAATAAGCTTCTAGAGAGAGTGCTCAAAGATTACGGTGTGAAGCATATGATTACTACACCCTATCACCCTCAAGCGAATGGGCAAGCCGAGGTCTCCAACTAATAAGTTAAGTAAATTTTGGAGAAAATAGTCAGAAGCAATAGGAAGGATTGGGCTATGAAGCTCGATGATGTGCTGTGGGGGTTTCGAATTGCGTACAAGATGGTGCGTGATATGTCATCGTATCAAATCACCTATGGGAAGCCATGCCACTTACTCGTAGAGATTCAGCATAAAGCTTTTTAGGCATTGAGAAGCTTGAACTTCTGTCTTAAGGATCAAAAGAAGTTGAGGATGACTCAAATTAATCATCTAGAAGAGTTCAGGAATCAAGCTTACAAGAATTCAGTGATCTACAAGGAAAGAATGAAGAAATTGCATGATTCGAAGATCACTTACAAGGAATTCAAGCAAGGAGATGAGGTATTAATTTTTAACTCTCGTCTGAAGCTCTTTGCAGAAAAATTAAAATCGAAGTGGACGGAACCGTTCATTATCTTTAGAGCCTACGGAGGGGAGAGTTTTAAACTCGTGAACAAAGACGGAGACATCATAACAACGAACAAGCATTATAAGTCACCGGATGATGCTTGCGTCATCTTTAAGGGTACCTTGCATTTATTTGGTACCGTCGTGACTCTCCGACGTTAAACAAGAGTGCTTGTTGGGGGCTTTCCCTTCTGTTTTATTATTTTATATCTTTAGTGTGAGTAAGAAATTTTTATATTTGACGTGCTTACTAATGAAAAATTACATCTTCTTGCAAACTTAGTTTTGACTATAATTTCTACTAAGTTTTGGGGGTGTGATGTACTTACCTCATTGTAACACGGAGATTATAATCTTTTCTTTGTAACATATATTAGGGGAGTTGATTTTTTACGGCGTATTAAAACTTTAACCGGTTTTGATGTGTCAATTTTTTGCAATTTGCCTAATATTTAGTGGTGTTTTATTTATTGAGTAGTATGCAGAGTATATACACACAATTTAAGAGTCTTATTAGTGGTTCTTTAGCTTAGTTTTGCTCCGTATTGGTACCTAATGTTTATTTTTGAGCTTGAGATATGCAGGGGATGGAGAATAGTGAATTTCGAAGGAGCTGGAGCTCGATTCGACCATGATTCGACCAAGACATGTGGTCGAACCGAGCAGTCCAAGTCGAACCGTGAACCTGAAAGATCATTACAGGTCGATTCGACCAAACACAAGGTGATTCGACCAGGAGTTCAGGTCGAACCAGCCACCTAAAAGTTTGTAATAGGCCGGTTCGACCACGACACTTTAATTTGGCCATCCGTTCGAGTCGAACCAAATGCTAAAAATCATCCAGAAGCATGATTCGACCATGTCGAGGTGGTTCGACCATCCGTTCGGGTCGAATCGCATAGGTAAGTTGCGAATTTAAGTAGATTTTTGCCCCTGCACACTAACCGCACTCGAATTCTCTCTGAACCAAGAATTCCACTCTTCCAAACTTTGATTTCACTCGATTTTGCTCCGATTAAACCACATTCCACACTACATACACTAGATTCATCACCAATTTAGAGTGTTCTAGTTGTAAAACTAGGATTTTTCGACGAATTTGAGGAATTTTCACACTTGTTCATATTGAGCCATGGCCGGATCAAAAGGTATGACCCTATTACCCTAGGATTGAAGTTTTATTGCTTAATTTTGGAGTGGGTAAGTGATTGAACTCATTTTCATGTTAGTCCATGGTGCAATTTGAATTTTTGTTTGAAATTTCATATGATTAAGTGATAGGTCCCATTTTGATTGTTGATTTGTTGATAGACGTTGATGTTTATATGAAATTGATGATCAATTTGAGTGGTGAAGTAAAACATGTTGAATTTTGAAGTTGAATGGTATTAATTGATGAATGCATGCTTAAGGAAGTGAGTGGTTGATGGTATTGTTCATAGTTTCTATTGAATAGTTGAAATTGAAGTGGAATTGAGTTAGCATGTGAATGTTTTGATTGTTGAATTCGTAAAGAGTGGAAGCATGCTTGTTTGAAGATGATAATGATGAAGACTTGAAGTCTTGAGTAAAGTTTCATGTATAGTTAGTGTTGAACTTGGTTAGTTTGTTTTCCTTGTTTTCGTTTGGTATCAAAGTATAGTTCTTGTAGAAAAAGAAAAGGCGACCGAAGCTCGATTAAAGAAGAGGTAAGACAGACCAGCCCGTGAGGATGAGGTTACAAAAAAGCTAAGGCTTAATAAGAGGCTGCCTAGGGACTTCAAGATTCAAATGGAGAATTAGGATGAAATCAAGGAGCGATGGCATGATATGTCTAACAAAATGGCCCAAACGAGGTACCAGGATGATGGAGCTATGATCACAATGCACATCCGAGATGATATTATGTGGATGTTTGGCCAAGGTGGGATACGTCATTTCATGGAGCTGAAGAAGCCGACATACTTCCATGTGACTGCTGAGGTGTTGTGCTCGATCACTTTTAAGAAAGGTTCGAGTGCCCTTCTCAATGAGTGTTCGTTTCAGCTTGGAGGAGAGAAAAGAACGTGGTCATTTGAAGATTTTAACATCTTATTTGAAACTCCGAGGGGGATCTCCAGGAATGAGAATGGGTATTTCAAGGCTAATGACTTTTGGAGAGCTATTTCTAGAGAGGACATAGATTATAAGACCAAGGATGCTCGCACTTCCTTGATTAGGAGTGATTCGATATATGGATTGAGTTTTAGGTAACACACTATTTGTCTGATCTGAAGGGAGTTGTGTATCAAGGGGTGAGCTGTATGTTCTTTGGTGCATGATGAACAGAGTGAGGTTCAATGTGGGTTCTTACTTGATTCAGCGGCTTTACAAGTTTAGGAGTTCTACATTCTAGCGAGTGAATATTGGAGGATTTCCAACTTCTGTGGCGGAGCATTACCATATGGATTTCACTGGTATTACACCTATTCTGGAGGATCCAGATCTAGTCATGAGCGCTTGTGTAAATGCTGGATTTGCTTACCATTGTAATGGAGACTGGCTTTACACTAGGGGGTCTAGGCCTTTTTCTTTTATGTTTCCATACGATGTTTCAGAGTTGACTACGATCCGGAGTGAGAATAACAAGTCGATGAGCACATTGGCGCATGAGGCCATATCAATTACATGCTTAAGAAATGCTGATTGTGTTGGCAATCGATCGTTTGGCTCAACGTAATCCGTTAGGAATCCAAGCAAACAATAACAGCGAAAGCAATGATTAAAGTTTACCTTTCTTCAAGGTTGATGTAGAGGATGAATTGTTGCAGAGAACTACCTCTTGATCTTCTGCTGTATGATCCAAGTCCAATCCTGATGTTATGTGGGCAGCAATCTTCAGGATTTCTCAATCTGCTTTCTCCCTCTTCTCACGTCAAAAGTGGCGCAGACTTAGGGTTCCAAGAAGCTAAAATGACATATATTGGGCTACAGCAGGGACCAGGAGGAGAAATTGGGTTGGGCCTCCATTGGGCTTAAGTATCCAAGTATAGCCCAAAGCTTATACTTAAGTCCAACAATAATAATATAGTCCACTAAAATATTATTACTACACTGTCTTTCCAATCCCAAAATTACATTTTGGGCTCCTTCTTATTATGAGCCTGACAATCTCCCCATGTTTAAGATATACAATGTCCATTAATTAATTAAGTTACTGACAACTCAAATTAATTAATATCTCTTCCGAGAGTAGTACCACTCAACCTTATCATAATGCCGGAATTAATCCACTTGTAAGATTTACATGATAAACCTTATGAGCTCCTCAATGGGACATCATCAACCTATATCGGACATGGATTCCTTCTACAATCAACAGTATACCATAGAGACAATAATATTTCCCAACTCACCGAGTTTGTTAATTTAATACATTTAAATCTCACCCATTGATGAATCAAAGAAATATATACTGCCCTACGTGTTGAGGTTATTGTATAGGGATTAAGAGAATGAACATCCATAATAACTGAAATCAAGTTCTCCTATATAGACAGTACAAGTCGAACGATCTCAAGCGGTCCTGCTCAATACACACAAGGTGCACTAATGTGATTCTTTAGTCAAGACAAACTAATACCAAATCACACTACGACCATCCCGATAGATAGTCCCCGTCTATCTCGGTTGTGAGGATCTGTTTATACTTTATAAGAAAACCGATAATATGATCTTCCTCGTGTTGTCGAACAACATATTATCTACAGTATAAAGTAAATGAACTTTTGCACAAATATATAAATAAACAATTTATAATATGCAAAATATTTGATCATATGATTCTCATTTCAAATAAAATTGTTAAAACATTATTCATTACAAAAGCTTGATTTTTAGTATACAATCTAACAATCTCCCACTTATATTAAAAGACTACGATGCCATATCTGCTGATACGCATCTAATCCTCATTCCTTTTACATGCCCATTGAACGCTTTAGCTGGAAGGCTCTTAGTAAAAGGATCAGCCAGGTTATCCTCCGAGGCAATCTTAGAAACAACGACCTCTCCTCTTTTAACGATGTCTCGCATCAGGTGGTACTTGCGCTCAATGTGTTTACTCGCCTTATGGGCTCGTGGTCCCTTCGAGTTTGCTACTGCACCACTGTTATCACAATGAATTGTGATCGCTTTGGGAAAACCTGAAATCAAATCCAAGTCCATTAAGAAGTTTCTAAGCCATACTGCTTCTTTAGCTGTCTCAGAGGCTACTACATATTCAGCTTCCATGGTGGAGTCCGCAACGCATTTCTGCTTTACACTTCTCCATATTATGGGTCCTCCTCCAAGAGTATACACATAACCCGAGGTGGATTTACTAGCATCCCTATCTGATTGGAAATCCAAATCAGTATAACCCAAAGGTAATAAAGTATCTGCCCAGTAAACCAGCATATAATCCCTAGTCCTTCGCAGGTACTTCAAATTATGCTTTACCGCAGTCCAATGCCCTTGTCCTGGATTACTTTGATACCTACTGACCATGTCCACGGCACAACAGATATCTGGTCTTGTACATAGCATAACATACATGAGGCTTTCTACAGCCGAAGCATAAGGGACCAGCTTCATTGCCTCTATTTCCTGTTGTGTCTTTGGACACATTTCCTTAGATAGAGGTATTCTATGTCTGAAAGGTAGAAAACCTTTCTTGAAATCTTGCATGCTAAAACGAGTCAGGATTGTATCAATATATGAAGCTTGGGATAAACTCAACATTATTTTCTTGCGATCCCTTATTAATTTGATCCCAAGAATGTGTCCGGCCTCTCTTAAGCTCAAACTGCTTGGACAGCCATACCCTTACGCCCGACAATACCTTTACATTGTTTCCAATGAGTAGAATATCATCCACGTAGAGTACAAGAAATACCACTATGTTTCCGTCACACTTCATATACACACATGATTCATCAGGACATTGAATAAATCCATATCACTGGATTACTTCATCAAAATGGATGTTCTATGATCTTGAAGCTTGTGTCAATCCATAAATGGACCTTTTAAGCCCACACACAAGATGCTCTTCGTCCTTTGCAATGAATCCCTCTGGTTGCTTCACATAGATGTTTTCTTCAATACTTCCATTCAGGATAGCTGTCTTGACATCCATTTGCCATACCTCATAATCCATATGAGAAGCAATAGATAAAAGAATCCGAATTGACTTAAGCATGGCCACAGGCAAGAAGGTTTCCTCATAATCGATTCATTCTTTCTGAGTATATCCTTTAGCCACAAGCCTTGCTTTAAAGGTTTCCACCTTACCGTCAGATCCTCTTTTTCTTTTATAGATCCACTTGCATCCAATAGCTTTTACACCATTGGGTGGTTCTACAAGCTCCCAGACTTGATTAGAATACATGGATTCTATTTCAGATTTCATTGTGTTTTGCCATAATTGAGCATCTTTATCTTGCAGTGCCTCGTTGTAATTTCATGGGTTAATTCCATGTTCACCAGGGACCAAGTTGGATAACTCTCCCAATCTCATGAATCTATCCGATTATCTCACAACCCTCCCACTATGACGAGGCTCCGCAGGCAATTGTGTATCAGGTGTGACGCGCTGCAATGTCCTGTGGTATATCTTCTTGTACAGTTGGTATTATGTTTGGTGTTTCACCTCTTACTTCTTCTAGAATAATTTTACTCATGGGTTTGTAATTCATAATATAATCTTCTTCCAAAAATCTAAAGTTCGTACTCACGATCACTTTTTGGTCTTTTGGATTACAAAACAAACCACCTTTCGTTCCTCAAGGATATCCTATAAACAGACAAACTTCAGTACGTGATTCTAACTTATCAGCATCCGCCTTTAACACATGTGCCGAGGCACCCCAAATCCGAACATATTTGAGACTAGGCTTACGCCCTGTCCACAGTTCTATGGGTGTGGAGGCTACCGATTTAGAAGGTACTAAGTTCAAAATGTAAGTTGCTGTTTCTAAGACATGTCCCCAGAATGAATTTGGTAGTTCCGTATAACTCATCATTGATCTTACCATTTCCATAAGACTTCTATTCTTTCTTTCCGCTACACCATTCTGCTGGGGTGTGCCCAGTGCAGACAATTGGAATTCAATTCCTTCCTCCGATAAATAATTCTTAAACTCTCCCAAGAGGTATTCGCCACCACGATTTGATCGTAGTGTCTTGATATATTTTCCAAGTTGCTTTTCCACATCAGCCTTGTATTCTTTGAATTTATCAAAGCACTCAGACTTGCGGCACATCAAATAAATATATCCGTATCTAGAATAATCGTCAATGAAAGTGACAAAATATTCATAACCCCCTGTTGCCTGGACAGACATAGGACCACATAAATCAAAATGAACCAATTCCAACAAATCCTTGGCTCTATACCCCTTTGCCTTAAAAGGCCTTTTTGTCATTTTTCCTTCGAAGCAGGATTCGCAAGTTGGATAATTTTCCACTACTAATGAACTAAAAGGTCCATCAGCTATCAACCTTTGAATCCTACTCAAGTTAATAAGACCTAGTCTTAGATGCCTAAGATATGTTTGGTTTATTTTAGAAGGTTCTTATCTCTTATTAGTAGATGTATTATTCATTTCAATTTGTTGCACCGTGGGAGAAATTGGATTAAGAGTATACAAATTATCTATCAATGCACCATCACTGATAAAAATTTCATTTTTCCTTAAAACAACCTTGTCATTAAAAGAAACAGAATAACCATCCATAAACAATTTAGAAACCGAAATTAAATTCTTTCTAAAATAAGGTACATAAAGACAATTCCTCAAAACAAGAGTTTTATTCTTATTAAAAAATAAATAGACGTCTCACACTGCAACAACCGCTAATCTTATAGCATTCCCCATGAGTATGGTAATCTCCCCATCACTAAGTTATCGGGTTTGATGAAACCCCTGCAAAGAATTGCAGACATGATCAGTGGCTCCCGTATCTATACACCAAGTGTCAGCAGATACAGCCGCTAAACACGATTCAACTACTAGTATAAAAGACTTACCATTCCTGTTCCCCTTCAGAAGAGGGCAGTCGTCTTGTAGTGTCCCGGCTGCTTTCATTTGAAGCACTCGCCTTTAGGCTTCTTGACCGCACCAGTCTTTGCTTTCAGTGGGTTCACTTGTACTGAATTTCCTTGCTTCTTCTTATTCTTACTGCCTTTCGGCCTAGGATGAGCAGTATTTTTAGCAACATGAACTTGAGGAGGTCTACGAAATAGTTTTTCTGCCGCCACAAGTTCTGCCAGAAGTTCCGCCAATGTGTATAAATGTTTGTTCATACCATAGTTCAGGCAAAACTGCTCAAAACTCCTAGGCAAGCTTTGGAGTATGATATCGACCAGGGTTTTCCCATCGATTTCAGCTCAAAGAACTTTCAACTCATTGAGTTAGCCCATCATTCTAAGGACATGTCCCTTACGGAAGTGCCCTCAACCATTTTGGTGTTCATTAGAACAGACATGCCCTTCGACCTAGCAGGATGACTCTGATGCCCGAAGAGTGCCCTCAGATTATGCATCATATCATAGGCGGTGGTCAAAGCTTGATGTTAAGTCTGAAGCACATTTGACATAGAAGACAAAATATAGCACTTAGCCATCCTATCAGCTTTGACCCACCTATTATAAGCAACTCTTTGCTCTTCGATAGAGTCATCCGTAGGTGCCGAAGGACATTCCTCGGTGAGAACAAAGATATAATCTTCAGTAGTTAAAATAATATCCATGTTCTGTTTCCAGTCAACATAATTAGTGCTAGTAAGTTTGTATTCTTTAATGGTAACAGAAAGTGAGTTGAGTGCCATTTGAAAAACATGAGAATCATAAATAATAACTAGATCAAACACTTCGAATTTATCAATTTATATTGAATCCCTCAAAAAATATAAAATAAAATTCACCAACATCTCAAGCACCGTGAATTTGCATGCCACGATAGTATGGACGTATACAAACCCGAACATTTACAAGAGAAGGTTTTACCCAATAATTTTATTTGTCAACTTAAATTTATGATAAAATAATTAATAGTCGGTTTCACTTTAGCCATGCAAATAACAGCAGTGACTCCGATGGGGATGATACTTATTATTTACACCTAAGTGTATACCATTATTTAATCTCAAGTCCGCGGCCCAAGCTTGTGTGCCTTACAGATGGAGAAGTACACACGCGCTCGGATAACTTCCTACGTTCATCATAAAGAAGTTCGTACCAGTGATCCGTGAATAAACTCATCTGATGGGGAGGAAGGTCTATCCCAACACGCAAGTTTATTCACATCACTTATGAACCAATAATGGAGGCCGCGGGAATTAATTAGCAATCTCCTCTCCCACTTAGTTATTTAACACCGAGGGTTTTTAACATGCATATAATATTTAGTAATAAAATATACATTCTAGCATGCTTCTATTTTAAGTAATTTAAAAAAATAAATCATATAGAACATGCCACATATATAACAATTAATCAAATAAAACAATTAAAAAGTTATATATTATGAATTAATTGCATAAATAGGTGGATCAATTAAATGGGACCACCTAACCCAAACAACAATAGCATAAAATGAGCAGCCCATTAATAAATTAATCAAGTCCTGCCTTTTCCTTGCATGAAATATGCAGCCCAATTAGAAAACTTGGCCCAACAAGGCATCAATCCCACAATTAATAAAATGAGCCCAATAGCCCATTAGCCAGAGAATGAGTTCAGCAACCCTGCCCCTTCCTACCAGCCACGACATAAAATCAACCGCGAAGCTTTCACCGGTGCCAAGTATTCACCGCCACGACTTGGTGCCCGCTGCTCTCGGCGGTCGTGCTGTCAGCCCATCGGAGTCATGCCGTCTGCCTACCATCCTCGCCGGCCGCCCATGCCTTTTCGTTGCTATTGCTGGTACCACCAGTCGTGAATCACGCCGGCAACATCATCAGGATTTCCCATTGGGTTGGTCGACGGAGTATGCTTCCCGCTGAAACTGCTCAGATCGCGGCCAGAAGACAGACCCATCACGGAGGCGTCAAATGACTCGCTCAAAATCCACTACTGATTCGACCGGAAGAAACCTATACACGTCTGGACACAACTTGGACTCGCTCGGAAGCTTTTTGGATATTATCGGACCTATATCAGTCATGCCCAGAACGCCTTGGACTTGCTTAGAATATGTAGCAGCGACTCAGGTCTTCGACTAGAAAATTACAGAGACCCAATCAGAAGTGGCTTCTGACTCGACTGGGTCAACCTGAGTCTCACTCGGATCACCTCCTATCGCTGTTCAGACCCGCCCTCGAAACATCACACCGCTCCAGCTTTCACATCATGCGGCCAATTCCTGTTGACAAACTCGTCGCCACGTGAGAGATGTGCCAACGGCCAATGTCAGCCCATGCCGTCGCTGTACACCTCGCCAGATGCACGGATCAGCGACAGTCACAGTCGCCAGGTCACGACGAGCATCGCCAAGACTCGCCATGCTTACATCAGGATCTGTTGTTCATGGCAACCATCACGTTCAGCCATCAGGCCATGAGTGTGTGCGATCCAGCGTGTATGATAAGCAAGATTACACGCCAATAACTTTCACTTCAAGTTCAATCAACAGCGATAAAGGATAGCATATAGGGTTCATGGACAAAAAAAAACTTTACCCTGGCTTTATCATGCGATTATTTCCAAATTAAATCATATAATCACATAAGCCCTATCATACATGCTATCAAATCAAAAATAAACACACGTATGGCTCAAACTGAAACCTAACATATCACGCTTCACCATGAAACTGACGCTATGATACCAATTGTTGGTAATTGATCGTTTGGCTTAGCGTGATCCTTTAGGAATCCAAGTAAACAGTAACAGCGGAAGCAATGATTAAAGTTTACCTTTCTTCAGGGTTGATGTAGAGGATGAATAGTTGTAGAGAACTACCTCTTGATCTTCTGCTATATGACCCAAGTCCAATCCTGATGTTGTGTGGGCAACAATCTTCAGGATTTCTCAATCTGCTTTCTCCCTCTTCTCACGTCAAAAGTAGAGCAGACTTAGGGTTCCAGGAAGCTGAGATGACTTATATATTGGGCTACAGCAGGGACCAGGAGGAGAAATTAGGTTGGGCCTCCATTGGGCTTAAGTATCCAAGCTTAACCCAAAGCTTATACTTAAGTCCAATAATAATAATATAGTACTCTAAAATATTATTAATGCACTGCCTTTCTAATCCCAAAATTATGTTTTGGGCTCCTTCTTTTTATGAGTCCGACAGTCTTCCATGTTTAAGATATACAATGTCCATTAATTAATTAAGTTACTAACAACTAAAATTAATTAATATCTCTTCCGAGAGTAGTACCACTCAACCTTATCATCATG
The DNA here is from genome assembly GCA_023678885.1 of Pogostemon cablin. NCBI lineage: Eukaryota > Viridiplantae > Streptophyta > Magnoliopsida > Lamiales > Lamiaceae > Pogostemon > Pogostemon cablin. The sequence goes on from CM042993.1 coordinate 14,841,899, forward strand.
CCAGAATTAATCCACTTGCAAGATTTACATGATAAACCTTATGAGCTCCTCAAGGGGATATCATCAACCTATATCGGACATGGATTCCTTCTACAATCAACAACACACCATAGAGACAATACTATTTTCCAACTCACCGAGTTTGTTGATTTAATACATGTAAATCTCACCCATTGATGAATCAAAGAAATACATATTGCCCTACATGTCGAGGTTATTGTATAGGGATTAAGAGCACAAACATCCATAATAACTGAGATCAAGTTTTCCTTTATAGACAGTACAAGTCGAACGATCTCAAGCGGTCCTGCTCAATACACACAAGGTGCACTAATGTGATTCTATAGTCAAGACAAACTAATACCAAATCACACTACAACATCCCAATAGATAGTTCCCGTCTATCTCGATTGTGAGCATATGTTTATACTTTATAAAAAAACCAATAATATGATCTTTCACGTGTTGTCGCATAACATATTATCTACAGTATAAAGTAAATGGACTTTTGCAAAAACATATAAATAAACAATTTATAATATGAAAAATGTTTGATCATATGATTCTCATTTCTAATTAAATTGTTAAAACATCGTTCAATACAAAAGCTAGGCTTTTAGTATATAATCTAACAAATTGGAGGACTGTGGCATAGATGTACGCTACAGGGATGTACTAGGAGCTGCAGAGAATTGTTGACGAAGGGTAGCAAGGGCTACAGCAGCCGCAGCAGCAGCACGATGAGCATGGGATGCATGGAGCGGATCCCATTTATCCTGAGATGGATGTTCCACAGCAGCATGCGGAGATGCCACCACCACCATTCCGGCAGTGCCACAACATCGGTATTGGGCTGGTCCTGGTGAGTACTTGAGGGTGCAGTTTAGGTTGTTGAATGAGCAGTTGACCAATATGAACAACAATCAGCAAGAGACGAACCACTAGCTTGGCTTGCTTACCACTAGTTATGCAGCGCTTGACATGACATATACCCCATTGCATGCCAACTATGTGGAGATGGATAGGAGATTGGGAAAGATGCAAGACGATGAGCGTGAGCTAGATAGGAAGTTGAGTAATCTCCGCAGAGATTTTGATAGATAGCTCTCGGAGAAGATTGATGGTGATGACAATGACGAGGATGATGCTCCGGAGGAGTAGATTGCATCAGGTTTTTTTCATTTGTCTGTTTCATCCATCTCCCTTCTCTTTTTCTCTTTACATGATGGGTATTTGTGGTGTGTGTGGCATGTATCTTGATATATTCTAATTTGATGTTGGATAGAGATTGTGATACTTGATATTTGAGGTTGGTTGGCTGATGATACTTAATTTGGATTGATATGTTGGGTTCTTTGTTAAGAATGTTGCATTCGTATTTTGCATGGGTCGATTTTATTGATGAGAGGCATGTATTACTTGTTAAATATGTAGAGTTCATTGCGAATTGATCTTGATTATATGCTATGAGGAGTGCTTAGGATTCTATTTACCCATGTGAGAATTTGAGCCTTATTAAATTATGTTATAATGCATTATAGTTTATTCTTATGAGAATCGTTCATATGACTGTATTTTAGAACTTGGCTTGGAGTCTTGTATGAGACTTATGATTAATGAATTATTAAGACATGATCTTAGGCCATTATTGTTTATTTGAGTCACTTATCTAAATTTTACCTTCCCATACTATATAAATCATTGTAAGCCCTTTTGAGCCTTTATAAATTTTTTCTTTGGCAAGCCTTGATTAAAAAGCCTTTGTTTATCCTTTACTTGAGCTTTGTTGAATACCCTATTCATTAATAGAGAGTTGAGAAAAATAAATGTTAGCTTGAGTTTGAGAAGAAAGGAAGAAAATTTGGGGTTGAGTACCATGTATTTGAAGAAAATAAGATATGGTTAAATCTTGTTAGGGGTAGTGCCTGAAACTGATACCACAACTGCTTAAAAGGGTAGTGCCCAAAATTGATACCCTTGTACTAAAAAGAAAGATGATGTTGATGCTAAGGAATAGAAGGAGAAGTGAATTGCGGAGATCATGAGAATAAAAAGGAGAGAAGAAGCTATTTGATGAAAAGTAAAATTCCAAGGTAATTCTCTACTAGTGAATTAGTCACTCTATCAATATTTTCCTATCTTTACCAAAGAGCCAACATTACAACCCAAAAGCAAGTCCTTTGTGATCCTAGTAACGAAGTGATTATGAGTTGATTTTTGAGACCTTTGCCAAGCTTATAGTTATGCGGAAATATGAATTGAAATGAGCGTATATACTAACCCGTTAAAGTATACATCTTTTAGACTTGAGTGTGAGAGTAAACACTTATCTTGTGAGCTAGATGAATTAGTACTCCGAATTGTGTTATAATTGAGTATGTTTTGCATGAATGAAATAAATGATGCGAGTGATACTTGTTTTAAGTTGATAGAGTTGCATGTGTAGGTATGACTTGTATTTGACTAGATGGACTTGTGAAATTTACACTACTCTAATATTTTGATTGCGTTGTCTCGGGACGAGCAACATGTAAGTTTGGAGGTTTAATGAGTGTGTAAATTCACATGTTTTGAGCCTTGATTCGTGGAATAATGATGTAAGATTTGATCTTAAGTCAAGATAAATCGTGTGGTATAGTGTAAAGTCATGAATCAGGTGCGTTGGAATCCATTTGAGTGGAGTTTTGAAGGAAAACAGGATAGAAGTGATCAGAATCGGAAAAAGAAGGTTCAGGTGCCCGATTTGACCTAGCAGGGGCATGGTTCGACCAAGAGGAAGTTGGTTCGACCAGCATCTCTTGTCGAACCAGGCGTTGGAAGATTAGCAGAAGTGTGGTTCGACTACGACACTGTGTTTCGACCAAGCCATTTGGTCGAACCATGGACGAACCAAAAGCCTAAACAGATGTAGTTGCAGTTTGACCGGAAAACATCTGATTCGACCGTTCATTTAGGTCGAACCGGTGACCTGCTAGTGTGTTACAGGCCGATTCGACCTATGGTTCGACCAGCTGTGATCGGTTCGACCAAGGCCTTTGGTCGAAGTGATACACTGGACACGTCTAGATCCGTATTTTTACACCTTCAGTGTATGTTTTCACTCAAAATGCCCATCCTAGGTCCTTAAGGAGAACTCACAAGTATAAAAGGAAGACCCTACGCAAGGGAAAAGAGAGTTATTCACCATTTTCATTCTACACAACATTCAAAACCCTACCACCATACACGGAGCTGTGGAGAGAGATTCATCTGTCGAATCAAATGAGAACCAAGTGAAGATTCAAGACGAAGAGAGACGCGACGGTGCCCGCATCTAGGGTATACTTCGCATCTTAATTTATCTTGTAATTTTCAAGACTATGGGTAATATCTATCCAACACCATGATTGTTTTTCGATCGATCATGGGCTATAACTACTTTGGTAGTTCTAAGGTTTATAAAGGTTTTATAAGTTAATTGAACTTCCGTGTTTATACTCTGTACAACAATAATTGTGGTTTATTTTATATAAGATTATGCATTTTTAATTCATACTCAGAATTGTTTTGTGCATCATTAATTTTTATGTAGAGTCTGAATACATATCTTGATTATTGATTGAGTGTGTTCACTGCTGAGCAGGATTTTATATTATGATTCTAAGTGAAGGGATTTCGAAGTCTCATTAGAACTATCTTATATAAATACTTGTTAATTGAATCGTATTCGGGTTAATGGATAGGATAAAGAGTATAACTTCATAGTATCTATAAAGGGAGATCATATCGGTTAGAGTACTTAGTGCACGGGAAATAATTGATACTGATAGTACCTAGAAAGGGGGTGAATTATATCTCTTGCTCCAAAAAAATTCACATGTGTCACACGTTTATTTACTTGTGTCTATGGAGTAGATTTTCATGGTTTAGTGATGTTTTCATATTCTACAAGGCAGAGTCGGACATTGATACATGGAAAGAAAATTAATAAGTAAAACTGGATGGCCCGAAGAACTACCTATCTTCTTACTTATTCGCTTTCGTTCGATCTCTACTGTTATTTATTTTAATTGTCTTTTAATTATTAGTAATTGAATTACTTAATCTTTCAACTATTTTGCCATAATAGCTTAATACGTTAGAATATAATTAAATTAATAATAATACGTCCTTTGAGTTCGATAATCACTTGGTCGCTTATCAAAGCTACGATAGCATCCTTCATACTTGGGGATTAATATTGTGTGTTTAGAAAACGCTCATCAACAATCCAAAAATCTCCCACTTATACTAAAAGACTATGATGCCATATTCGCTGAGTACCATTCCCACTACATGACCATCAAAATCGTTCGCCTTAAGGTCCTTGTAAAAGGATTTACTAGGTTATCATCCGATGCAATCTCGGCGACAACAACCTTCCCCTCATCGTACGACTTCTCGTATCAGGTAGTACTTGCTCTCAATGTGTTTAAGTGCCTTATGGGCTCGTGATTCCTCCAAGTTTGCAACTGCACCATTATTATCACAATAAATTATGATAACCTTGGGCAAATTTAGAATCACATCTAAGTCCATTACAAAATTTCTAGAACCATATAGATATTTTGGTTGCCACAAGGCTCCAATATATCATCTTTTTCCATGGCGGAGTCCAAAATATATTTCTATATAACACTCCTCCATACTATGGATCTACTTCAAAATTTAAACCCATAACCTTGAGGTGGATTTACTTCCATCTCCATGATTTGAAAATCCGAATCTAAGTAACCGTCAAGAAGAAATGAATTAGTCAGGTAAGCTTACATATAATTCCAGTCCTTCTCAGGCACTTCAAATATATTTTACCACAATTCAATATTCTTGTTCCGGGTTATCTTGATACTCACTGTCTATGCTATTGGCAAAATAGATATCCAATCTCGTGCATAGCATTCCATAGGTTAAGCTTCCTTATTGCCAAAGCATAGGGAACCACCTTTATCTATTATATCTTCTTTTGTGTCTTAATACAAAAATTTTAAATAAAGTCACATGCTAAAACGAGTAAGGATTTTATCATTTATACGAAGCTTGAGATAAGCAAAACATCCTTTCTTGTGATCATTATCACCATGATCGCAAGAATATATTTTACTTCTCTTAAGTCCTTCATTTCATATTGCTCTATTAACCATACCCATACGCCCGACAATACTCTTTCATTGTCTCCAATGTGCAAGATACCATCTATGTACATACAAGAAATACCACCACGTTTCCGTCACTCTTTTCAATACACATGACCCATCTGAATATTGATTAAATCCATATGACTGGATTTCCTTATTAAAACGGATGATCCATGATCTTAAAGCTTGTTTTAGTCCATTGATGGACACTTTTAAGCTTACATTCAAAATGTTCTTAGCCCTTTTCAATTAATCCTTCTGGTTGCTAAACATAGATGTTTTCCTGAAGACTTCCATTCAGGAATGACGTCTTGACATCTATTTGATGTACCTCATTATCAAAATAAGCGCAACAGACAAAAGAATCCGGATCAACTTAGGCATCAAAAGATTTCACCTTACAGTATGATCCTCTTTTATTTTGTATGACCACTTCCAATGGCTTTTACATCATTTAGTGGTCGTACAAGCTCCCAGAGTTGATTTTGAATCATAAGATTCTATTTTAGAAATTGTTGCAACTTGCTAATATTTTGCGTTTTGATCTTGTAGTGCTTCGTCATGTCCATGGGCCGATTTCATGTTTACTAGGACCAAGTCTCACGACTCTCCCAAAACATAAATCTATCGTGTTGTAAAACAACCCTCCCACTGCGACAAGGCATCACAGCCAATTATGTATCAGATGTGACATGCGATGCAGTTTACTTGTGGTATATCCTCTTGTACAATTGATACTAAAATTTGTGTTTCCCTTCTCACACTTTTAGAATATTTTATACATGGATTTGTAATTTATTACATAGTCCTTTCCCAATATCTAGTGTTCGTATTGACAATCACCTTCTGATCTTTTGGACATTTAAATAAATCACCCTTTATTTCTCTAGGATATCCCACAAACAGACAAACATCATACGACATGCTGTTTCTAGGGCTTACCCATAAAATAAATTTAGTAATTCCAAATAATTCATCATCTATCTAACATTTTCCATATGAGTCATATTCCTTCTTTACGTCACACCATTCCACTGGGGTTTGCCCGGTGCAGACTACTTGGGATACAATCCCAACCTCTGATTAATAGCTCCTAACTATCCTAAGAGGCACTCGCCATCACGATTAAATCGTAATGACTTGATATATTTTCCGTGATGCTTCACCGCATCAGCCATGCACTTCTTGAATTAGATCATAGTACTCAGACTTGCAGTGCATCAAATAAATATATCTTGTTTCTAGAATAATTATCAAACTAAGTGACGAATATTCATAACTACCTCTTGATAGGATAATCTTAGGATTGATTAAATCAGAATGAACCATTTTCAACATATTTTTACTTGGCTCTATACCCCTTTGCCTTGAAAAGGTAATTATTCATATTAACTTCCAAGTAAAACTTGAAAGTCAGATAGTTTCCACTTCTAATAAACCTTACGGTTCATCGGCTATCAACTTTTGAATCGTACTTAAGTAAAATGATCTAGTCTTAGATGCCAAATGTATGTTTAGTTCATCTCCGAAGGTTCCTTTCTCTTACTAATTTAGAAGATGTGTTATTGATTACTATTTATTACATTCGTGGGATAAACATGATTTAGAGTGTACAAATTATCACTAATGTACTATAACAGATTATAGCTCCATCCTTTCATTTTAATGACCATGTCATTCAATTGAAATAGAGTATACATCCGTAAAACATAGAAACCGAAATAAAATTCTTCCTATGAAAAACGTACGTAAAGACAATTCCTCAAAATCAAATGTTTATTCCTATCATAAGATAGATAAACAACTCCCACTACTTTCGTAGAATTATCCATGTATACAGTAATCTCATCCTCACTTAGTTGCAGACATATAGTGATTCCATTATCTACACACAACGTGTCAGCAGATGCCATCACTAATCATGCTTCAACAACTAGTGAATAAGATACTTAACTTGTTCATGTCTTGATGAAATTGGATTTTTCTTTCGCCACATGTTTTGTCAGAAGTTTCCACCGCATACAATCTCTTGTATTTCAGTTGGAACTTGCTCAAAACAATTAGGCAAATTACAAAGAATAAATTGACCTATGTTTCCCCTTCAATTTTTATTCCAAGTATTCCCAATTCATTCATCAAGTTTAACCACGACCCCTTGCCTTTCTTCATTCATCATATTTATTTTCTTAAGCAGTAACCATTAAAGCCAAGATTCTTTTCTAATCATTTATTTTGGACAAGTAAATTTATTTTCTTTTAGAAAACAATAAGTGAAATAAATTATTCGAAAATTCAGAGAATCAAGTAAATAAATACAACGATCAAACACTTAGAATTTAAATTTTATATTGATTCCCTCAATAAAAAATATGAAATAAATTCATCGACATCTCAAGCACCATGAATTTGCATGCCACGTTAGTGTGCACGTATACAAACCCTAACATTCGCAAAAGAAGGCTTTACCCATTAATTCCATACATCATAATTAACCTTATGACTCAATGATTAATAGTCGGTTGTCCTTTAGCCATGCAATTTAATAGCAGTGACTCCGTTGGGGAGGATACATATTAATTGCACCTAAGTGTATACCATTATTTGACACTAAGTACGTTACCCAAGCTTGTTTGCCTTACAATTGGAGAAGTCCACACGCGCTAAAATAATTTTCTATAATCATCAATTATTAATTTGTACCAGTGATCCGCAAATAAAACTCATCCGTTGGGGAGAAGGCACTATAACCAACTCATAAGCTTACTTGCATCACATTACAAATAATAATTATTTCATAAAATTTATTCCAGTGATCCACAAATAAAACTCATCCATTTGGGAAGAATGCACTATAACCGGCTCATAACCTTACTTGCATCACACAATAAATCAATAATGGAGGCTGCGGGATCAATTGACCAATCCCTTTCCCACTTAGTTATTTAACAAGAGGGTTTTTTTATGCATACAATATATACAAAATATAAAATATGCAATTAAACATGCTATTATTACGGCAAATACGGTAGTAAATCAAATAGCACATGCATCCAAATATATAACAACAATTGAGAAATAAAATAATTATGGCAATTATATACAAGGAAAAAAAATGCCAAATATGGAAGGACTTGGTCAACACTCCAACCAATTAACTTGCACAACAAGTTGGAATATCTTGGGCCCCCAAGACATCTCAATACACGGTTCCACAACAAGCAGAAAACCGCTCATGTACAGACACCAATCCAAACTTGCCATGTCACCTATTAGAAAAAATTGTCCGCCGAAATACTGCTATTCGTCAGAGTCCCATCACTCTGCCTGCTTCAAGCATGCAACTTCCCTCCATGTCACGGTCGCGGTGAAGCCATGGCATTCCAAGCATCCATTTGCGTCGGAAGACTCGTTGCCAACCTAACCCACTACTGATAGCACCAACATACCTTGCCGTCGGTCATTATCTATCAAGTGATTGCTGGTAGGACCCAGCAACTGGTCGGACTGGAAGAAAATCCATTCCCCATCCTCAATCGTCAACGATCTGGCACACGACGCCATGGCTTATGCCGGAGGGACCATCGCGGTGTCTTTATCAACCCACCACCAGCACGCCGTCTGCTGCAGGATTCAACACTGACAGTAGCTATCGGTTGTCTGTCCTGAACATGCAGCCGCGAAACCAGAGCGACAACTTCTCACTGTCTAACTTATTCCACAGGACCCAACTAAAAAACCAGAGAGTCTCGATTGAAAATAAAAAGAGATCTGATTGGAATTCACCTCTGACCTCTCGGACATGTGCAGAACTCACCAAACTATTACAGACCCGACCAGAAACTTATCTAGAATCGATGGAAATAACACCATTCCCGGTCGAAATGCAATCAGTCTTGATTGGAACCATACCAGGCCCGCTTTGAAATGCCACTGGAAACATGCTGGGACAACCTTGTACACCACTGGACCAGGTCGCCGGCTCATAACATGTCGACCACCATCGAATTCTGTCCAAATGCACGACCATAGGTAGTCTTCAACCAATCACTGTCGCACCATTAAAAGTTTCGAAATCAGTGGCAAAACCTACAATGAAGTTATGCAGCCTTTGTCATCATGGCTCCTGCCATCATCGACATCGTCTTGATCAGGCCCAGCTAGAATTGCATCAGCACTAGCCACTGTTTGCAGCAACTTATGTCGCTACCGACTCTACAAGTTTATCGACTAGCAGAATCCGCCGGCAGCCAAGCACGCCAACAGTGATCTACCCAACAACTTTCACCAACGACTGGCTGTCATCCATGGTGACGACCCATCATCAGTCGTGCACATCTATCACAGACTATCACCCCATCAACTTTAACCAATGCACGCAACAACCCTCCGTCGATGATCAGCCAATGTCGCTTCCATCATTCAGCCGCCATCAACCAGCCTATATCGACGATCATCAAGAACAAAATCGTGGTGCAGGCGTGAACAAGATTCAGGGTTTCTCAGAACAAACAGGCATGAAGGACATAGACCAAGTATATACAATGATTCATGAACATATTTCAATAAATCACAAAGGGTTTCCCACGGGATATCCATCGATCTCAATAAACCAAAAACCCTAATTTTTTTCATATGATTCTATTCGAAATAAAAATACATAATTCACATAAACCCTTTCCCAACGTGTCACGTTTAGCCATAGAACCTACGCTCTGATACCAACTGTTAGCGTTTGGATCTTTTGGTTAGCGTGAACCGTTAGGGTTCCATGCAATTCTACTGCAGTGGAAGCACAAGAGTAGAATCGTATTACCTTTCACCAGGGTTGATGTAGAGGTTGATTATCAGCAGTAGGAACAAACGACCTCCGATCTTCTGTTGTATTCCTAAGCCACATCTTGACATTGTGTGGGCAACAATCTACAAGACAATCTCAATCTACAGTTCTCACTTGTTTCTCACAATATTGGCATGTGATTCAGTGTTACCGGACTGTTGAGATTGGCTATATATAGGCTACAATAGGGACCAGGAGAAGAAATTAGGGTTTAGGCCTCCATTGGGCTTAAGCATCAAAGTTTAGCCCAAAACTTACACTTAAGTCCAATAATAATAAATCAGTCCACTAAAAAAATATTATTGCACTGCCACCCTAATCCCAAATTACGTTATGGGCTCCTTCTTATTATGAGCCCGTTAGTCTCCCCGTGTTTAAGATTCAATGTCTATTAATTAATTAAGTTATTGACAACTCCATTAATTAATATATATACCGAGAGTAGTACCACTCAACCTTATTATCATGCCGGAATAAATCCACCTGCAGGGTTTACATGATAATTATTATGAGCTCCTCAAGGGAACATCATCAACCAATTCGTTAGGACATAGTTTTCTTCTACAATCAACAGCACACCATAGAGACAGTACCATCTCCCAACTCACCGAGCATATTGATTTAACTATTAAATCTCACCCATTGATGAATCAAAGAAATAAATACTGGTTTACGTGTCGAGGTTATTGTATAGGGATTAAGAGTACGAACATCCATAATAACAGAGATCAAGTTCTATTATATAGTCAGTATAAATTGAATGATCTCAGCGCGGTCCTGTTCAATACACAAAGTGCAGTAGTCAAGATAGACTAATGTCAAATCACACTACAACCATACCGATAGATAGTCCCTGTCTATCTCGGTTGTGAACATCTGTTTATACCTTATAAGGAGCTGATAATATTATCTTCTGTGTGATGCTGCATACCACATTATCTAAAGTATAAAGTATATGGACTTTTGCAACAATATAATGCAAACATTTGATCACATGATTCTCATTTTAAATATTATCAAAACATTATTCATACAAAAAGCTAGACTTTTAGTATACAATCCAACAACATAGACCAACAAATATAAAACAACGGTAATATCTCAAATCACATTAATCTACAACTTGTATCACACATTAATCACAAATAATTCATAACGTAATTAACACATATTAATTACAAATAATTCATACACAGCATGTTTATGCATTGTAGTTGGACTTCTACTTCCTTGAACTCCAACATAGTAATATTATAAATCTTATAAATCTCATGAAGAACTAATCCCTTTCTTCCCGTTCCGGAACGACACTCTCTCTTTTTTCTTCCCCCCACCCTCTCTCTCCTCTCTCTTTTCTCCCCCCTCTCTCTCTCTCTTTTCCTTTCCCTCTCTACTTTTTTTTCTTCGCAGGGTTGCTGCTTCTCACCAATACCCCAACTGGGATTATCACACATACATATATACTTAGGTGGTGGGTGGAGGTATGAAAGGTTAGTAAATTCCACCCCCTCTACTTACTATTTATAGTCACTACTATTTATAGTATATTATTATTATTCATTACGAATATACGTGCAATATTTAATAACTAAGATATAATACATTTACAAATTATTATACATACATGTACATTTCCTTGCCACTATTATTACGAGAATACGTATGATGCTTAATAATTAAGAAATAGTGTATACACATAATACAATTTAATTATTTAATAAAATTAATGCACGTAAATATTTATGCACATATATATTCAGATAATGTCACCATTATTATCACATATGTATCAAATAAAAATGTAAATATAAATAAAATGTAGAAACAATTACCACATAGTTATAAAATTATGTAAAATACAAATTTTATTTTTACATAAATATGGAAAATTCTCGGGTATTACATGGTTGTTATCCCATCCAACAAGGAGAACCCCACATCGAGCCAACTTTTCATCCAAATCATTTGGTTTTAGGTTGTTTAGTGATCCATTTCAAGCTTCCTCTACCTTTGATTTTCAAGAATCATCATGAAGTCACATTGATTCAGAGCGAAAAATTTTTCTCTAAATTTTTCTTTCCTGGGTGTGGCGTTCAACTTCCAATTGATCAAAATAGGACTGTGGTCAGAATTTCTTCTGTATAAGTGATCCAGCTGGCATCTCGGGTATAGACGAGTCCACTCGATCGAAGCCAAGCCTCTGTCAAGCCGTTCCTATATGTTATTCTCTCCCTTTTATCTGTTAGTCCACGTGAAAGAGAATCCATTATATTAAATAATGATTAGTCCCACACTATGAATAGTGTGGAAAAAATCCTCCATTTTTGTTGTTTCCTTTGATCTTCCTCCTATTTTCTCATGATTATAGAATATCTCATTAAAATCTCCTATAGACGGCCAAGGGTGATTATTGGTTTGCGCAAGAGATTTGATGAGGTTCCACGTGTTCTTCTTTTGATTCTCCTCCGGCCATCCATAGATTCCAGTCATTCCCCACTCTTTGTCATCATCAACAATCACACAATCAAAGTGGTGCATTGATTTGGTAGACACTGTAACATTGTAGCTTTTATCACTTAGAATGCAAAGCCCTCCTTTTCTCCCTCCTTTTAAGATATCACACTCCACTATTGCACAAACATCATACTTCAATCTTCCAGCAACTTCCTTTATTTCTACATCCAAAAGTTTAGTTTCCATTAAGAACACTAAATTGGGAGCTTTCGAATTCATAAGCCTTTTAAGCGCATTAATTGTTGGTTGGTTCCCAAGCCCCTGACAGTTCTAACTCAAATAACTCATTAGATTCGGTGGGGTAGGTTCATCGCAACCTCCATCGTTAACTTAACATCACCAGGGAGTTCAAAAGCATGCTTTTTATTGGTAGTTGATGCGCGTTTTCTTTGTACGACAATTTAATCCCCAAGTATTAAGGATATCAGTTGCAACTTAAGCAAGCGACCAAGTTAAATATTGAACTCAAAGGACGGGGTATTATCAATTTAATTATTTACTAAATTAATTAAGATGAATTGTGGCAATAAAGTTGAGGTATATAATTATTAACTACTAAAAAATTAATTAAAATAACAAATAAAATAAATTAAACACTAGAAAATGCGAAAGTGAATCAAGTAAAAGGATAGGTAGCTCAAGGATAATCCAGTTTCACTCATTAATTTTCCTTTCGTGTATCAATATCCGACTCTACCTTATGGAATATGGACGCATCACTAATCCATGAAAATCTACTCTATAGATACAAGTAAATATGCGTGTAACACGTGTGAATAACCTTGGAGCAAGAGATGCAATTTTACCCCCTTTTAGGTACTATCAGCATCAATTATTTTTCTGGCCAATTGGTACTCTAACCTGGTATAATCTCCCTTTATAGGTACTATAAAATTACCTTCTTTATCCTACTTATCAACCCGAATCCAATTCAATTAATAAGTATTTATACATGATAGTTCTAATGAAGCTTTGAAGTCCCCTCACTTAGAATCATAATATGGAATCCTATTCAGCAGTGACGCACTCAATCAACAACAAAGATGAACATTCAGACTCTATTCAAAAGTTAATGATGCATAAAATGACTTTGAATATGGATTAAAAACTCATAGTCATATATAAACTAAACCACAAGTAGTGTTGTACGGAGTATATACACTAAAGTTCAAATAATTCATAAAAACTTTCAAAATCCTAGATCTGCCAAAATAGTTCTAGCCCATGATGTTGTGAAGAACAATCATGGGTGTTGGATAGATCTTACCCATATGTCTGGAAAATACAAGATAAATTAGAAAACGAATAAACCCTAGATGTGGGCGTCATCGCATCCTTCTCTGTCTTGAATTCTCCTCTTGGTTCTCCTCTTGATTCCACAGATGAATCTTCAAAGTGATGGATGGATGGGGGAAAGGATGTGGATGATGGTTGGGGGGTGATGATCCCCTTGTGGGATGTAGGATGATTGTATTTTTTGTGTCCTCCTCACATGAATAATGATGTAAAATATATATAGGTCCGTGTTTGCCTATTTTTAGCACTCACGAGCAAGAATACTCGATCGTTGTAGTATTATATCCCAAGAAAAATTATCAATCCAATAAGGAGTTATATTCGTACTAGCAAAATACGTGAGCTCATGTTCATTGTTGTTTTTGTAAAGATGATCGGGGGTTTTGAGATTGATTAACAACTAAAACAAGTAACAAGTAAATAACAATATCAAATAAGTAGAATGACAAGAATAGAAAATGGGTGCTTAAGTTCAAGTATGGAAAAACATGGGATTAGAAACATCCAAGCACACTCAATTCATATTATCATGCAAACGGAATTCAACTCAATTGATGTAGACTAAGGGTGATCACGATTGTATCCTAAGCTCCCTTTCGGGTTACAAAGGTTGTTGATCCATTTTGGACTCCCAAAAGCACTTAAGATCAAAGCCCAACATTAACCCCTTCCATCTAGGTACTAGTTAGACTAAACTCTCCCTTTTTGTGTACTAAGGCCAACGACTGGATTGGTTCCCCTCATTGAATTCAAATATCCTTTCGGTCAAACCCAAACTCAATGTCTATTCATGCCTTCCTAATACTATAGAGGGTCGTTTCCGTCTCACTCCAAGCAATACATACATGAAGATCATGATAGCATTTAATTACCACAAATAATCCATTGATCAACAATCCATTAAACCAATAAACATTCATGAATAACAAACCATGCCATCACAACATCAAGACAATTAAACTCCATGAATAGAAATCAACATCAATTAAATCAAAAACCAATTTAATCCACATGATAATATAAATCTAATATGCTCTTCATGTTCCTAATCCCACTAGAGGGATTAGCCTATCATAGTAAAAGTAACAAAACAATTAAATGATTCATTACAATTACCCATAGTCTAAGATCTAAAGAAATACAAAATGAATGGATTCTTCCCTATCAATTTCTTGAAGAGAATCTTCTATTCTTCTTGATCTCCACCTCTAGCTCTTGATTCCTTGAGATCTCTCACACCCAATGGAAGGGATGAAGTTTTGATGGAGAATTAATGGAGATGATGAAGATGGATCAAAATGGATGAAGGTGGATGAAGATGATGGTGGGAAATGGAAAAAATGGTGTGTGAGGTGTGTGTAGATGATAGGATTTCGGATCTCCTGCCAATTGTTGAATAAAGGGGTATTTATACCCCTTTGGAGGCTTCTAGAAGGATCTGGAAATTTCTGCAGGAAAAAACCCAACACGAGTCGTGCTCTGTAACACGGCCACGGGGTGGCCGTGTTGTGTCTTCTGATGCTGCCGCACGGTCTCGCCTTACAGGGCCGTGTTACGCAACACGGCTCGTGTGCTGCAACACGAGTCGTGTGTTGTAACACGGGCACAGGTGTGGTCGTGTTGGCTCTTCTGATGTCGCCACACGGCCACCTTCTTACAGGGCCGTGTTGGCAACACGGCTCGTGCTCCCGACTCGACTCGTGCAACTGGACACGACCTGAAGTTGCCCGTGTTGAGTGACTAGATGTCGCCACACGGCCAACTCTTACAGGGCCGTGTTGGATACACGGCTCGTGTGCTGTCTCCTGCATTTCTTCACTGTTTTGGCTCGTTCTCCCTCGTTTCAACTCCGAATTGAGATCCGCTTTTTCCTACATCTTCCTTATCATGTTTAGCATCCAATAAAAAGTGAAAATCTTACGTTTAAGCTCATTCACACACATTTCAATAAAAATACAAAACACAACCAAATAACATATAAAATACGGATAAAATAATACGAAAATATATATAAAAAGACACTAAAATCTAGGTGAAAATAGCTCTAATCAGTCCGAGAAGGGAATTAATTGAGCTAATAAAAGATATGGGTGAATCATGGAGGATTATGTGATAAGGAGATTAATTGTGCTCCAAGAAATAGGTAATTTTCGGAAATTGGCAGCTGCGCGACTTTACGATTTTGAGCATAACTTTCTTGTCCAAACTCCGATTTTAGTGATTTTTGTACTCACGTGATTCTATTTTCCTTGGCTTTCTATCAATATAAAGAAATCACCAAAATTCCAACATTTAAAGATATAACAAGTCATGTAAAGTGGAACAGTCGTGCTGAGTAGAAACAGCTTGCGCGACGTCACCATTTCGATCATAACATTTTCTTTTGGACTCCAATTGAGGTGTTTCTTACGCCAAAATAGCTCACTCTTCTATGGATTTCCAACCATATATCATATTATATTTTTGAGCTCCACACGAACAAAGAAAAATTACATAAGTTGGACATGCGTTTTTCAGCATTCTTGCACAAGTTGTACCTTTTCTCCAACTTTGCACTTTTAATCTTTTTTCCACCTAAAACACAATAAAACACCTCAAACGCACATTTTTCTCATATATATCAAATATAAGAAACTTGTCCTAATGTATAACAATAATTCTCATAAAAAAAGTGTTAAATTAGACACTAAAACACGCTTATTTTCACTCTCATCAATACTCTAAACTTACCCATTGCTCGTCTCGAGGCAACAAAATAAAAATAAAAAGAGAGGGAGAGAGTAAGAAAATTAGCGGGAAAATAAGGACTATGACTCATACCCCATTCAAAATACAATTGTCCTCAATTTAGGTCATGCAACTCTCATCATGTAATAATCAATTCATAACATACAAGATAAGACAATCACCACCAATTCAAATGCTCCATTCACATGTTCTCACGGGAAGTATATATCACTCACACTCAAGTGTAAAAGATGTATACTTATGGGTTAAGGTGTTTACGCTCAGATTCAATTCAAGTGCATGTGTAACCATAAGCTTGCCCATTGTCTCAACTCTCTTTTTACTTGTAGCTAGCAAATCATGGATCAAAAATGTCTTTCTATTTGATTGCAATGTGGGCTCTTTGGAAAAGGTGGGAAATATATGGATAAACGACTCAAAACTTGGATCCATCAAACTCCAGTCTCTCTCGATCTCTCATTCTTCCTCATCACTTCAATCAAGCACAACTTCCTCTTCAAACTCTCCCATCTTTCTCCTTCAAGCACAACACTTTTTTTTTTATTCTCGAACTTTTTCTAACTCTTCAACTCCATCGTTCTCCTTTTCTTCACCCTTTTTTTCTTTCTTTTTTTTCTTTTATTCACGAGGTACCAGTTTCGGGCACTACCTCTCACATTCTCCATAGGGTACTAGATTTAAGCACTACCCTAGGGTGTTTGTTTTCATGGAGTACTAGATTTAAACACTACTCTAAGAATTTTCCTTTTCATCCTTAAGACTCTTCTTTCGTCATCCCTCAAATCACCACTCTCTTCAATTAAGCTTTATTTGCTATCAAAAGAATGAATTTAAAAAGGCTCAAGCGGGCTGACAAAGGATTTAATAAATTCAGGTAAAGAGTATGGGAAAAGATGGGCTATAAATCAAAGATGGTCTAATATCATTTCTATAATCCGCTAGACTGATCTTAAAAATTCAAGGAGACTCAAGGCAAGTTCTAGAATACACGCACTAGAACGATACTCACTAGAAAAGAAATATCATGTGATTATGTACATGAATAAAGCTTAAAATCTCACATGGGTTTTAACAAGTAATAAAGCACCTTTAATGGTAAGCAATATTCCACAAGTACACATTGAACTTCATACCACAATATAACTCAAGTACACTTCCTTCATCAATTTCAAAAGCATGAGAATTTTAGGCACAATTTAAAAATATAAGCTTATGTGGATCACCAAAACAAAGACCTCAATCCTTCCACTCCATGAATTAAAAGCACACATACAAATTAGACTAAGGAAATGAGGGCACCTGATTTTTCTTCAACGTATGCACGAGCTCCTCGAGTTGTTCAACTCGGTAAGGTCAAAGCCTCAGTGTAGAACTCGTATTTCCACTCTTTTACCTTTTTCTATCATCAAAGCTCAAACACACCTCATCATCATAGGATTCATCAATAATAAAATAGGAGAACTATAAAAAAGACTCAATTGACTATCTAATCGACTCCACACACTAGAAACACCAACACAACACACTAAACAATAGGTAAGTTGAAAAAATCGACATACCAACACTGGTTAAAGATATTAATATGTTGCAAAAAATCAACCCCCTAACAAACAAACAACTAACAAAAGGAAAAATTAAACCATTAGTGCTCATAAGACGCGGTAAATACATCATACCCTCCCCCCCAAACTTAGTAAAAACGTAAATCAAAACTAAGTTTGAAAAGAGATGTAATTGCCGAAGCGTGAGCACCTCAAATATAATAACTCCTCACTTACATGAAAGAAATAAAGCAATAAAACAGAAGGAAAAACCCCCAACAGGTGCTCATGTTAAACGTCGGAGAGTCAAGATGGAATACCACTTTTCGAACTACTGGATCAGATGGTGGTCTTCTCGCATCCTCATCTTCAAGTACTTTCTTTCCCTCTTCTTATCTATACTCAGCACCTCACCTTTCTTGGTCACAAAAATATGATCCTTGGAATTTTCTTCCTCCCATGGCTGTCTAGACTCATCCTTGTCAATCTTCCATTCAAATTCAGAATCATCTTTCCTATTAAAATTAAGATTAAACAAGTTAGAAAACACTTCTATACTCTTGCATGATTGAGTCTCCATGGGCATCTTCATTGCTATATTATTCAACCTGAACGGCTGGTCGAATGGCTATTTTGGGCGTGACTGCGCAGTCTCATAATTTTGAGCATAACTTTTGCATCTGATCTTCGATTGAGGTGATTCTTACGCGAAAACGATCCTCTCTTCCATGGCTTTCCGTTCGACTATCTTAGGAGCTGGTTAGACTAAGATCTAGGTTAAACTGAGTTCGAATCGGCCATCGATGATCTCTGAAATGTTCACAGGTGCTTGGTTCGACTTGTGAGAGGTGGTTCGACCAAGGGTCTTGGTTGAACTGGCCATCAGTAATCTTCGTGACATTCCCAGGTGCCTGGTTTGACTTATAGGTAGTTCGACCAAGGGTTTTGGTTGAACCGGGATCGAACCAACTTCCTAAAGCTCCAGAATTTGTTGTTGTCTTCATCGGTCCCTCATACTACGTTCCATACCTCAACATGATGGTTTCGCACTCTTTCGGGTTCATTATACTTTGAGACAGGAACTTTCCTTTCTCCAACGTCTATGTCTGCTGATTCGCATTCCCGGCCATGTGCCCCATCAACAAAGTTAGGTCATTCAGCTGCTTAGATAAATCTGCATGAGTAGAATTTATAGTAGCCTCAAGTCTATCCACTCTCGCATCATTCTTAGTCATGTATCAATTGAAGGTATCTTCAACACTAGCCTTCACTTCTTGCTACTGGATACTAGGCCCCCCTTTGTGTCAACTCTGTAATCTGCATCTGTTGGGATTCTAGTAGCTTGTTGATGTAACCTGGACTAGAGACAATCTCATCATCCCTATTCACCTTCACCATTTGATGTTCAACCTGTGCCACCTTACCCAATACATAAGATCTTCTTACTCTTTCCATAGGCCAGTCACGTGAATTCATAGAGATGTTTTTAAACAACTTTTCTGCTTCTATTGCTATTTTAGATAACAGTGCTCCTCCTGATGATGCATCAATAAGAACACGCGACTCCCAATCCAATCCATAGTAGAAGATGCTTATGTACTGAGCCTTAGACATTCCATGCTGTGGGCACCGCCTGAGCATGTCTTTAAACCTGTCCCAAGCCTCATGAAATTTCTCACCCTGATTCATAACAAATTGGGTGATCTCTTGCTACATTCTTAAGATCCTTGAGGGTGACATGTTGATGAGAGTGAAAATAAGCGTGTTTTAATGTCCAATTTAATACCTTTTTGATTGAATATTGTTCTCATATATTAGCACAAGTGTCTTTTATTCAATATATATGAGAAAAAGGCACACTTGAGGTGTTTTATTGTGTTTTAGGTGGAAAAAAGGATCAAAAGTGCAAAGTTTGAGAAAAGGTGTTATTTGTGTATGAATGCTGAAAAATGCACGTCCAACTTGTGTAATTTTTTTGTGTTCATGTGGAGTAATGAATTAGAAGTGTTAAACATGGTTGGAAAGCCACCAAATAGAGGATCATTTTGGTATAAGGAACACCTCAATCAAAGTCCAAACAAGAAAGTTATGATCAAAATGGTGACGTCGCGCAATCTGTTTCTACTCAGCACGACTGTTCCACTTTACAAGACTTGTAACATCTTCAAATGTTGGACTTTTGGTGAGATCTTTATATTCAGAGAAAGCCAAGGAAAAGAGGATTGCGTTATCACAAGAATTACTAAAATCGAAGATCGGACGAGAAAGTTATCCTTAAAATCGTGAAGTCGCACAGCTGCCAGTGAGAATTTCCGAGAATTTCCAAAAATTTCAGAAAATTACCTATTTCTTGAAGCACAATTAATCTCCGTATCACATAAATCCTCCATGATTCACCCATATCTTTTATTTTCTTATTTAATTCGCTTCTCACACCTATATATATTTTACATCATTATTCATGTGAGTGGAGAACCGTAACACAATAATCCTACACCCCAAAAGGGGGGATCACCCCCAACCATCATCCACATCCTTTCCTTCATCCATTCATCACTTTGAAGATTCGTCTATGGAATCAAGAGGAGAACCAAGAGGAGGATTCAAGACGAAGAAGGACACGACGATGCCCACATCTAGGGTTTATTTCTTTTCCTAATTTATCTTGTGATTTTACAGACATATGGGTAAGATCTATCCAACCCCCATGATTGTTCTTCGTAACATCATGGGCTAGAACCGTTTTGGTAGATCTAGGATTTTGAAAGTTTCTATGAATTAATTGAACTTTCGTTTATATACTCCGTACAACACAACTTGTGGAATTATTTTATATATGACTATGAGTTTTTAATCCATATTCAGAGTCATTTTGTTCATCTTCAACTGTTATATAGAGTCTGAATATATATTTTGGTTGTTGATTGAGCGAGTTCACTACTGAATAGGATTCCATGTTATGATTTAAGTGAGGGGACTCCGAAGCTTCATTAGAACTATCATGTATAGATACTTATTAATTGAATTGGATTCGGGTTGATAAGTAGGATAAAGAGGATAATTTTATAGTACCTATAAAGGGAGATCATATCGGGTTAGATTCCAGAAGTGGGAAATAATTGATGCTGATAGTACCTAGAAAGGGGGATGAAATTACGTCTCTTGCTCCGAGGTTATTCACACGTGTTACACGCATATTACTTGTGTCTATAGAGTATATTTGCATGGTTTAGTGATGCGTCCATAGTCCATAAGGCAGAGTTGTCCTGTACTTGAGAGAAAAGTTAAGTAGTAAATTTGGATTACCCTAGAGCTACCTATTCTCCATTCTTGAGATACTTTCGTATTCTTCTAGTGCTATTTTATTTTATTTGTTATTTAATTTTAGTATTTTAGTTGTTAGATTAAATCCTCAATCTTATTGCCATCTTGTCCTAATTAATTTAGTAAATAATTAAATTGTTAATATGCCGTCCTTTGGGTTCGATATTTAACTTGGTTGTTTGCTTAAGCTGCAACTGATATCCTTAATACTTGGGGATTAATTTTGCGTGCAAAGAAAACGCGCATCACATGTATCTTTAAGAACTTCTGTTGTAGTTGGTCCCATGTAGTGCAGTCTGTGGGCATCAAGAGTCTCATACCAAGCTTCTTCCCTATCAATCAATGAAAACTTGAATAGGGCGATCCGTCTAGCATGATCATTAGCTCCAGCACCCTTCTGAGTATTTGTATAACCAAAGAATCTTCTCAGATGCTGATATAGATCTTCAAAACAATCTCCAGAAAAGGGATTCTTCTCTACCTTGTTAATAAGAACAGGATGTATCTTAAAATCATCATCTTCCCACATTGCTCCTATCAATCCCATGTTTCCAATTCCATTGTACTTGAAAATATCACGTACGGCAACAATATACGAATTATGTCTTGCTCCGGCTATGTTTAACACTGTGTGTTATTCCTTCCTTCCTTTCTTTTCTTCCCTTTTCCTAGTACACAAGTACCTCAGAAAAATTCAAGGTTAGATTGAAATAAATAATCACAAATAAAAGTCTTAATCAAAATAGAAATAATAAAATTAATAATAACAGCCGTCCCAGGCAACGGCGCTAAAATCTTGATGCGCGTTTTCTTTGCACGACAATTTAATCCCCAAGTAATAAGGATATCAGTTGCAGCTTAAGCAAGCGACCAAGTTAAATATCGAACCCAAAGGATGACATATTATCAATTTAATTATTTATTATATTAATTAAGATGAATTGTGGTAATAAAGTTGAGGTATAGAATTATTAACTACTGAACAATTAATTAAAATAACAAATAAAATAAATTAAACACTAAAAAATACGAAAATGAATCAAGTAAGAGGATAGATAGCCTAGGATAATCCAGTTTCACTTATTAATATTCCTTTCGTGTATCAATGTCCGACTCTAGCTTGTGGAATATGGACGCGTCACTAAACCATGCAAATTTACTCTATAGACATAAGTAAATATGTGTGTAACACGTTTGAATAACCTTGGAGCAGTAGTTGCAATTTTAGCCCCTTTCTAGGTACTATCAGCATCAATTATTTCACTGACCAATTGGTACTCTAACCTGATATGATATCTCTTTATAGGTACTATAAAATTACCCTCTTTATCATACTTATGAACTCAAATCCAATTCAATTAATAAGTATTCATACATGATAGTTCTAATGAAGCTTCGGAGTCCCCTCACTTAGAATCATAACATGGAATCCTGTTCAGCAGTGAACGCCCTCAATCAACATTCAAGATGAACATTCAGACTCTATTCAACGGTAATGATGCACAAAACAACTCTAAATGTGGATTAAAAATGTATAGTCGTATATAAACTAAACCACAATTAGTGTTGTACGGAGTATACACACGAAAATTCAATTAATTCATAAAAACTTTCAAGACCCTAGATCTACCAAAATAGTTCTATTCCATGATGTTGCAAAGAACAATCACGGGTGTTGGATAGATCTTACCCATATGTCCAGAAAATACAAGATAAATTAGGAAATAAATAAACCCTAGATGTGGGAATCGTCGCGTCCTTCTCCTTCTTGAATCCTCCTCTTGGTTCTCCTCTTGATTCCACAGACGAATCTTCAAAGTGATAGATGGATGGAGAAAAAGATGTGGATGATGGTTGGGGGGTGATCCTCCTTGTGAGGTGTAGAATGACTGTGTTTTTTGTGTCCTCCTCACATGAATAATGATGCAAAATATATATAGGTCTGAGAAGAGAATTAATTAAGCTAATAAAAGATATGGGTGAATCATGGAGGATTATTATGTGATAAGGATATTAATTGTGCTCCAAGAAATAGGTAATTTTTGAAAATTTTTGGAAATTCTCACCGGCAGCTGCGCGACTTCACGATTTTGAGCATAACTTCCTTGTCCAAACTCCGATTTTAGTGATTTTTACACTCACACGATTCTCTATTCCTTGGATTTCTATATATATAAATATCTCACCAAAAGTACAACATTTAAAGATGTAACAAGTCATGTAAAGTGAAACGGTCGTGATGAGTAGAAACAGCTTGTGCGATGTCACCATTTCGATCATAACTTTCTCGTTTGGACTCCGATTGAGGTGTTTCTTACGCCAAAGCTTTCATACGGTGTATAACATTTCATTTTTGAGCTCCACACAAATACAGAAAAATTACACAAGTTGGACGTGTATTTTTCAGCATTCTTGCAAAAGTTGCACATTTTCTCCAACTATGCACTTTTGATCATTTTTCCACCTAAAACACAATAAAACACCTCAAACGCACCTTTTCCTCATATATATCAAATATAAGAAACTTGTGCTAATGTATAACAATTATTCTCGTCAAAAAGGTGCTAAATTTGACACTAAAACACACTTATTTTCACTCTCATCAGTAGTGTCCTAATCTAGAGATTCTGAGCTGTTAACATCAACGTTGATGACTTTCCTCTTTGGATATGGATTAGACTCTTGTTTAGGGGCTGTGGGTGGGGGATGGTTTAGGTTAGAAGAGTTATTTGTTAAGGGGGTAGGCTTTGGGGTGGAAGAGTATTTTGGTTTGAATTTTCTGAGGTGATGTGTGTGGATGTCATTGTGGTTAGGATGACAGTATTTGTTGGTGAATATGAGGTCTTTAAGGTCTTCAAGGGGTATTAATGGAGGAATAGTTCTCATGTCAGGAGGAGGGGTTTGGGTTGTTTCTTTCTATTTATTATTTGGAATAGGGTGTTTGGGCCTTTTCTTGGGGAAAGGGTTTTAGCTGGTTTATTAGGAGAGGATACAATGCACAATGCCTATATGCTCTTATCAAGGGTTGAGCATTCAGGGGGTTTAGAGAACATTGCGTCTGTGGCAGACAGCCCTGTTTTAGAATCTCTCCCTGTATTTCTGGGGTGTTGTTTACTTTATCTTTTCTCCAAGTGGTAATGGGGTCCATCTTGTTGCCAAACAGATTGCGCTTTGTAGAGTTGGAATCTTGAGGTCCTCCATATAGAGCTCTGCTTCTTCTTAGAGGGGATGCTTTCAACCACGGCCCATACTTCATTTTCTCAATCTCTGGGCATTCGTTTCTATCATACTCTCCACGCCTATATGTCCACAACAGTAGAAATAAACCAAAAGCGATTCAAATTTGGTTGGGACCCAGAGTATTTTCCCTTTAATTTTGATTGTCAAACCCCGTATCAGTGGTTAAAGATATCAATATTGACCTTCAATCTCACAAACTTACCAATACCTCCATCTGCAAGTAGATCCAGACGATCTATGTCTTCATTCTATTTTGCAATATCTTAGCAAAGTGGTCGTTCATATAAGCTGCAGGCACATCATAAATCCTTACCCAGAAAGAAGCTCTATCAATCGCAATGCTCGATGACAATAGTGTTCTAAGCTTTTTCCCTACAAACCTTTCCTCGGAGGCAGAATTCAAATCTGGCAGCAATAGAGGTTGTCGACTCCGCTTCCAGATCCAAAACTAAGATTTTGCCTTCCATTTCTGTCAATCCCTCCAATATTGTTGGGTTTGTTCGCAATATGAATAGGGCTGGAGATCCGATCGACTCCTACAATTTCAGAAAAATGCAAAAACCATAGTACCTTACCTTACACAAATTAGAGAAATAGCAGGAAGCTCAAATACAAAAAAATAGAAAGGAAAATATGAGGTTGAGGGGAAGGGACAGTAGTAAAAAAAACAATAGAGAGAAGAAAATAAAAACTCAGATAAATAGAGACTTAAGTTCCGATGGCACCGAGAGACCAAGATCCCAAACTTGAAGCTTGGAGGGCACGAATTCTCCTATAGAGAAGAACTAGTGAGAGATTTTTTTTTTGTTTTGAGCAGCTATTCATGTGACTGCTGTCCTAATCTTGAATAGATACATATTTGAAATGTATAACAAACAGAGATATATGTGGAAGACTAAGTTTGCTAAATTTTTTCATTATCTTCAATATGCCCCGCAAGATGGACGGCCATATGGACAAACCAATCTTGAATAAAAGCTTCTCTAGATGAAAGTGTAGCAATGGTTTGGTGAGGAAGTCTGCAAGTTGATCACCTGTTGGGACGTGCGTGACACGAAGAACTCCCATTTGAACTTGTTCACGCACAGAATGATATGCAAGAGCAAGATGTTTTATTCTTGGATGAAAGACCGGGCCAGTTTGCACTCAAATATGTGGCTCCTAAATTGTCACAATAGATTACATGTGTTGTTAGGACATCAAACCCAATTTCTTTGAGAAGATTACTAACCCATGAGAGTTCTGTCGCCATGGAAGCTATGACTTTGTATTTAGCTTTGGTGGAGGATTGAGCAATAGATTTTTGTTTCTTCGAGCTCCAATTGATTGGGTTTTTGCCGAGAAAAAACTATTTGACCCGTTGTGAAAGTGTAGTCATCTCGATTGCCTGCCCAATCTGCATTTGAAAATGCATGAAGATTACTAGAAGAATTGAGAAAATGGTAATACCTTTATCAAGAGTACCACATAAGTAATGCAGAAGGCGTTTAAGAGCATACCAATAAGTGTTGCTAGGACGATGCATGTATTGTGAACGTCTGTTCACAGCAAAAGCAATGTCGGGACAAGTGAGAGTAAGATATTGTAAAGCTCCAACAGCTGCTCGGTAATCAGTTGGGATATGAAGAAGCTCACCATTTGTGAGTGTGAGATTATGTGCAACAACCATGGGCGTTTATACCAATCTTGCATGTAGCATTTTCATGCATTCAAGTATATTATAGATATATTTCTTCTGACTAAGAAATAGGCCTTGATTTGTGCGAGTGACTTCAACTCCCAAGAAATAAGAGTTCTCCCAAGTCTTTTAAAACAAGTCTACGGGCTAGCTTCATTACAAAGGCATTGATTCCAGCAACATTAGGACCTATTAAGATAATATCATCTACATAGACAATGAGAAAGATTGGTGAAGTATGATGATGTAGAATAAATAAAGAAGCATCAGACACAGAACGTTTGAAACCTACAATAATAAGAAAATTTCCAAATTCAGTGTACCAAGCACGTGGAGTTTGTTTGAGTCCAAAAATGGATTTATGTAGCTGACATATAAAGGTAAGATATGAATCATCAACAAAGCCCGAAGTTGAGACATGTAAACATTTTCTTTCAATGTGCCATGAAGAAAGGCATTATTTATATCTAATTGACGAAGATGCCAATTTTTTGTTGTAGCAATGCTGAGAATCGTTCAAATTGTTGCCAGTTTAACAATTGGACTTAATGTTTCTGTGTAATCAATTCCTGGACGCTGTAGAAAACCTTTCGCAACTAAACGAGCACGATAACGATCAATACTTCCATCAGGCTTGTGTTTAATGCGAAAAACCCATTTACACTGGATAAGATTTCGAGATTTATGAGGTAGCGCCAATGTCCAAGTGTTAAGTCGTTTCAAAGCATTTATTTCATCAAGCATGGTCTAGCGCTAATGAGGATCAGAGAGAGCTTATTTAACAATAGGCTCCATGGTTTTGGTTTAAGTGACAATATGATGAATGTTTAAGCTTATCAATGTTGCTTTTGGATCGAGTCATGAATTCCAAGATTAGGAGGAGGAGGAATAATAGGATTGAAGGAATGTTGTTGATATGGAGGTTGTATTTGTGATGTGGGTGGCAAGGCAATTGGGGGGATTTGATGATTGAGTGGTTGGAGAGTGGAGAAATATTTAATGATGGAGCAGGAGGCACGTGGGGTAATATTGGGAGAAATATAGAGCTCCACGCATCCGGAGGATGAGAAGAAATGGTGGGTTCAAGGTTAACAAGAGTGATGTAAGGGAATTATGTTTTGACGAATCGAACATGACGGGATGTATATATTTTGTGAGTTGTGGGATAAAGGCAGTGATATGCACTTTGTGTTTTGGAGTATCCTACAAAGATGTAGGGGATGTATTTTGGGTCTAATTTTTGTGTAGTGTAAGAATGTAGCCAAGGATAACACAGGCACCCAAAGCTACGGAGCTTGACATAGTTGGGTGAAATATTGAAAAGACCATGGTATGGAGAAGAATTGGATAGAGTTGGGGTAGGAACACTATTTATTAGGTAGACAACAGTGGTAAAGGCATGAGACCAGAATTAAATGGGTAGTTTGGCATGACTGAGAAGAGAAATACCAGTTTCAACTATGTGACGATGCCGTCTTTCGGCATAGCCATTATGTTTCAGGAGTATGCGAAGGTGAAGTGATATGAGATATACCATCAATGGAAAGAAATGAAGATAAGAGACTGATGACCACCATTATCGGAGTAGAGAGTTTTAATTGAGTTTTCAAAATGCTTATCAATAAAAGATTTGAACCTGATAAACACTTCTCTTGTGTCAAATTTTCTTTTAAGAAGGTAAAACCATATGTACTTAGTGAAATGATCCACAAAATGACAGAGTATTTGAAACCATCATGAGAGTGGATAGGAGATGTCCATAAATCAGTGTATATGAGATCAAGAGGTGCATGAGATGTCAACGATGATTTCATAAAAGGCAATTTATGACTTATTACAATGACAAGAATTGCAATGAAAGGAAAGATCACTAGAAATATCATGTTTGAAGTTTGAAACTAAATTCTTGAATGTAGCTAGTGAGGGATGACCGAGTTTCGAGACAGCTGTGATTTCATGATTGAGCAATTTTTCGTGCAACTCATCAAATGATATAGGAGTGTCACGAGCATTAACAACATCAATGATTCCTTGATATGTGGAATCAAGATTTTCAAGAACTTTATCTATGATGTTCTCGGGATAAATTGGATTTTCAAGAAGCACCAACTGATCTGTACATGCTTTGACAACATTCATGTATGGGGTAATGGATTGAGGGCCTTTGTGATGCTCTTGAAGGTGGTTTTTAGTTGCTTGATATGCCCACGAGTGGGACGAGCAAAGGTATGTGCAAGAGTATCCCACACATTCTTGGAAGTTATTGATCGAGAGATCAGCAGAACTACGGAGGAATCTAATGTGCCAATAATGGCACCAAAGATCAGTTTGTCCTGACGAATACAGGAAAGATGAACTGGATTAGGGTTGTTTGCAATTTTGGATGGGGGAGTTTCATGGGAATCATCCAGAAACTTGAATAAGCCATAGCCAATCAAGGTTGCTTCAATTTGGAGTTTCCATTATAGGTAATTTGTGGGAGTGAGTTTGATTATGTTGGAAAAAATGACACAACAAGAGGACGAGTTGGTTCATTCTCATTGCTGATGGTGAGAGTAGTTATGGCAGCAGAAGTTGGGAATTTGGAAGGATTTGAAAAAAAAATGAACGGATCAAGCCTGATGTGATACAATGAAGGAATGATAAAAATTCGTATTTATCAATTACATGTACATATAATAAATACAAGAGAAAGAGTAAAATATCTAACTAACCAAAAGAAGAGATAATAGCTGCTATCCTAATATTGAATAGATACATATTTAAAATGTATAAAAAACAAGATGTATGGGGAAGACTAAATCTGCTAAATTTTGTCATTATCTTCAATAATAAGGTCAACTCCTCTGATTAGATATACAACGAGATAAACTATTCTTATTGCAAATACACTATAATCCTACTAAAGAACAAACATACTAAAGAACATGAATGATTTTGCTCTGGTGCTTACAAAAACATATATATAACCAAACATGAACCAAAATATTAGTGGTAAGAAAAAACACAATTTTTTATATGCTGCACTTATCGTATCGAAAAATATCAAATTTATCGAAAATTGTTATATTTTATATGCATCAAGAGAAACATGGGTACGATGCAAAATTACAGGTTGGTTTCATCTTGTCACACAAAATGACTATTCTAAAACAAAAGCAACCAACTTACCAACGGACCTATCACTCAATTGTATTGTGAGCCTTACTAATGCAATTTTTTTCGTTGGCGGTCTTAAATAGCAAGGAACTTCTCTCTACCCAATTACATACATCTTCCTTTGATCCCAATAAATGAAGAATGACAAGCTTTAGCTCCAGTATATTACTATAACCAGATGTTATAAGCATGTGATGTGCATAAATGTCCAATTTATCCAACGCCACCACCTTTGAGGGCAAAGGACAGCTGCAAGATAAAGCATAGGGCAAAAGAAAAAAGAATCTCATGAGACACGTACCATTGAAGTCTAATCTCTGCATAATATTGCCCATCCACCCCAACCCACTGATCACTGTAGGAAAGTTACTTTTACTTCGATTAAAATCTGTGTTGATGGTTACCATAAACACACATTATTCTGTCAGCTTATTCGCACTATATATTCTCCAAGGTTGTTCAACTTGGTATCATAATGTTGAGACAGCTATTGATTCAAGAATAATTAAGATGAAAAAAAAATAGATAAGCTTACCTAACAACATTTTTTACTCTTACAGGAAATGGCTGGCTATCAGAAGTTCTGGCTTCTCCTTTTCATTTACTATTTCCATAGAGGCTTCATCCCTGATTTTCTGAACCCTTTTATCCCATATTCCATCTATTAACTTCCATGTGTCATCGCTTATAATTTGAGTCTGTAATCATAAGGGGAAAAAAAATCAACATTAAAGCTACAGAACATTAACAGGAAAAAGAAATTCTTTAAAAAGTAATCCAATAATAGAAACAGACAAAAAAGAGAAGGGGGCAGGCGTAATAAAACTATAGGTTCTTTTCACCTCTTTTGGACGAGGTGCACCAAAAGTTGAAAATCCCACATTTCCAGGTGCAAAAGTCACCCTCCCTGGAAGTGAAACACCATGGATTCCCCAACGTCCAGCGTATATGAGGGCACCGTATTCATCCAGTTCCCTAACAGGGGGCTGGAAAAAAGGAGGATATAAGTTTCAGCTAATCCTGTACACATTGTAAGGACCTTTAAAAGGCCCTAAATAAGATAATATGAAAGATCAACCAATGCAATCTCCAATTAGTGGCACATTAAGAGACTAGCCTCACACCACTTGATCCAAGGAAATTTCTTAAAAGAATATAAGCCAATAATTCAAGGGATTTTCCAGTTGCAGCCTGAGTAAACCCTTCCTTCAAAAACATGAATACATCAAAAGGTTCAAAAGGGAGAAATCAACTTGAAACATTCGTTCTGAGCTAATAATAGCTTCAAATAAGAGTTAGTTCAGAACATGGGAAAAGTGACCATCTTTAACGGAATAACTTTAAACATCAGAATCCAGATATACATTATAATATTGATTACTAAAGACCTCATTAAAAAAGTTTCTCCCTCTAAATGCTTATAAACAAAGAACACTGATGAATATTCACCAATTAGCTCATTCGCAGTAACCGGTGTTCTCCCATGAACACCAGTTCCTCAAGCATGCTCCACATGGTGAGTGGGTAACGTTGGCGCATACATAAACAAAATTAATTTTTGGCAAGGATAAAGAGGCTTGAAAAAATTTAAACGTAAAGAAATTTGAAGGATCAGCTGACCACATTCTACAATCATCGTCCAACCTCTTGAAGTTCACACCCTCCAACATAGAGGGAAGCTGATTCAAAGCTCCCATCTCGTCGTCTCTACGATTCATAAGAAAGGGAAGGTTCCAAGCATGCATGCGGAAAAAAAAAGGCTGAGCATTGATGCAAAGAAAGGAAGAAATAGGCCCATAATGAAGCAAAGATAGTCAGTTCCAAGCATGTGAAGAAGAGGGGAAAAAATATGCGGAATATCAACACAAAGAAGGGAAGAAATAGGCTCATGATGAATCGAAAATAGTCAGTAAAGTGAGGAAAAGAAGAGGTGAATTTAATCATACTTATCTAATTGTTGATTACTTGATTTTGGAATTCTAAGTTGTCTCGTGAGATTGCCCTTGACTCATAACACTTTTAAGAATAAAAACAAAAATCAATTTCTTCCATCTCATCCTACACTCAAATAAATTTAATTTTCTTTCTTCAAAAGGCTTGGACAGAAGAGCCGAAAAATGACATGACTTCACATTAAAAACCAGAAACAAGATAACTTTTTAGAGATGAGAACAAAAGAGAAATAAGTTGAAGACAAAAATTATAAAATAACAAAGTAATTTATACCGTCATATCTGCTCGACTAAAAGGATAGATAAGAGAGATTCATTATTTAAATCAAGGTCCTTGTATATAGTCTA
This sequence comes from Pogostemon cablin, assembly GCA_023678885.1. Lineage (NCBI taxonomy): Eukaryota > Viridiplantae > Streptophyta > Magnoliopsida > Lamiales > Lamiaceae > Pogostemon > Pogostemon cablin. The sequence goes on from CM042993.1 coordinate 14,873,689, forward strand.
TGATATATGGTCAATTAAATGGACAAGCAACATAATGAATTAAAGGAGAGAAAATTTCAGATTCCCAGCTTTAATTTTAAGAAGGTATTGCCATAGAGTAAGAACCACATGACAAATAAAGTTTAAACAACCAATCAGATAAAAATGACATCTTTAAGAAAATCAAGAGGGAAAATAGGACCTCAAAGACAGAATGTTGTTAGGACTAAAGACAAATGGGGGAGAGAGTAGTGTTCAGCAAACATAATATACCAAGGAATACATAAACTGAGGAATTCAACAGTCACATGCTACACAGCAAAAAAATATTTAAGATGATCATAAACTTAATGAGAGCATACTTGAGGCACTCGAGGTGAACTGTTGTAAATATTCCAAATTTCATCTGCTTTTATCTCACCCTTCTCAAGTAGGACATCTGCTAGAAGTGAAGTACATAGAAAGAATCATCAGACAGCATCAAAAAAAGATCACTGAACGCATCACTATATAAGTTGTACAAATAATTTAACAATAAAAGATAGATTGATCAGAAATGCAGCAGTAACTGGCCTGTAATGTTTTCCACAGCAGAACGGTGTTCCCTTAATGCATCTGAGCATTTGTCAATGGCAAAACGTAAATATTCTTCCCTGAGTGCTTCAAGTTTAGCTGCTAGCTGCGAACGACAATCATGGAACATCAAAAAACTTCTAGATGTCAATTTACCAAACTGAAAGAAAATAAAGACTTCAGGAATGTCACGATATCCTCACATTGGGCACAAGATCATTTTGATATCTGTAATAGGCCTTCCCAAAAGCAGTCATTCCAGTTTGCAGAATCAAAAATTCAATTTGTCTGGAAGCTTCCAATGTTGCTTTTGAAGAAATCCAGCACAGATTATCAGCTCCAAATATTTCCTCTTCAATTACTCTGGCTACATAGTTGAAATATCAATGCGATAACTAGATGATATTCATCGAAATACTGATCTGTAACACACAATAACTAGAAACGTTTTTCATGTCAAAGAATGAACGAGAGTTCTTTTTCCAAAGAATTTTGGACGAGAGAATATAATCTGTAGCACACAATCAAGTTTTCCGAGATTTATTCATATAAATTATATAAAAAGGCCTTGAATTCATTAATTTTGGATGATCAGATTCCATATCAAAAAATATTCTGCTTGAGAGAATATAATAAATTAAATTTCCATTTTGGAAACTTAGATTTTAAATTTTCTCAACTACAGGAAATAGACGGAGTCTCAATCCCTGAAGCTGTTTCCTATTCTTGACTTTTTTTACAATACAAAAATTATAATTGACATCAGAAATCAGTAAATATGTCTAAATTAATCACGGTTATTAGAGGCGAGAGGCACGCGCCTCTTATGCATACCGCCCTAATATGATCATGCAACATATATATAAGTATATCCTACTCATAGTTGTTAAAGGTGTGTGGCGAAAAAGGTGCAAAGGCCTTGTTGAAGCCTGAGGGGCGCGCCTGAGGTACAACCTGCTCTAGAACATACATACATTAAAATATCCTACTTAACACATAATTACCTAACTAAATACAGGTTAAAATCACATGATAATATATAATAACTCATAAATAACACAATGACATATTGAATAACTCCACAATTCAAGTACTCAACACAAGTAAACAATCACAATAAGCAAATAAGTAGAAGCCTTTGAGTTTAAAAAAATTATCAAATGTCAAAGACTCAAATGATTAGCAGTTAGAAACTACTCATAATCATCATGGTTTGGGTCATCCTCATCTTCATCAAATTGAGCATCATTTTCATAAAACTGTCCTCAAATATTTTTTATAAACCCTAATGTGTTTGTGGGAATTGAAAACCTAGGTCATAAAAATTAAAAAGTAAAATTTCTCCACCACCTAACTAAAGAAAGTGTTTCTTTTATATAGAAAAGTTTTGACAATTTTAAAAAAAAATTATGAATAATTAACCAGATTCAGAAATGTACATGAGGCGCGCGTTTTGACACAAGAACAAGTGCACAAAGGCGAGAGCCTCTGGGACATCGCCTTTTCCCCACAAAAATTAACAAATCTAGGCTCAAACGGGTGAGCCCTGCGTGAGGCACGCAGCGCGCGCCTTCAACAACTATGATCCTACTTACAACATAATCACCTCACTAAATAAAGATAAAAATCAAATAACATCAAATAATGATACATTATTAATAAATAGCATGATAACACATAGAACTCCATACATAATAAATTCAGAGTTAAGATCTTCATTACAAATAAATAGTAAGTCAATAAAACAAAGTCTTCAAGTTTAAGAATGCTATTCAAATGATTAGCCACTAGCAAACTAATCAATTATCATCCTCATAGAGTCATCCTCCTCTTCTTTCTCATCCTCCTCTTGTATTTTATTTATGAAAAAGTGTTATAGACAAGGGATTGGACCACAAACTTTAACACAACATTCAATAAGAATTCCCCAGAAAAAATACTTTGCCCATATCCCAAATTCAAAATCCAAAAACTGTCGTTCAGCAAAGAAATAAGAACCATAAATACTGAATTAAATCTAAGAGTATAAAACTAAGTCCAACAACCCATATCTAATCTAATCTAAACAATTAAAAGAAACTAACTGAAATAATAAGAAATGTGAATCCAGAGGACCAGAACTACTTCTTGTCCTTATCAGTTGTCATGCCCTTTGAAAACATCAGTAACAAAACCCTAACCTTAATTGGGCTAATTCATAGTAGACAAATAAATAAAAGTCAACTTCCCCCAAATAAGAGGCAGGAGTTGTTGTTTAGTAATTAAAAGTGTAAAAAAATACTCACTCCATCCCCTAATAGTTTGCACTGGGCATTGCAGATAGAAAGTTTAAGAAAAGTTGTTTCTAGACTAACTTTATTAACTTTAAGGGGTAATATAGTCATTTTAGGAAATAAATGAACTGTAAAAGTAAGTCATTAGATGGGAGTGGCATTTCTTAAATTGAAGTGTATTTTGAGGTTATTGGATTGAGGAGATATTTCCTTTTTTGGGTGGTATAGTTACGTGAGACGAACGAAAAAGGGAAGTGTGAAGATAATTATGGGATGGAGGAAGTATTAAAGAAAAGGGATAATTGGGAGATGCATACGAGGAGCTCCCCAAACGAGCCACTTAAGGTTGAAAAGGCACGCGGAGGCAACCGCCTCTGAGACATCACCTTAAGAGACCAAAAATCTGGAAAAAAGGCGCAAGGGCCCAAGCCTCCACGCCTCAAGTGTGACTCTAACAACAATAACATAATGTTGCTTAAAAGTAATTCCACATAGTTTTCCACAACTAAAGAAAATCTGCAATATATTTTAGTGTACAGTCCAAAACTAAGACCTATCAAGGTACAGTGCTCCACAACATTGTGGCAGCATGTGTCAAGATATTGCACCCATAAAATTTGTTTAACTAGCATCTTTTAGCTCTTAGTTGACATATATTACAAAGGTCTCAGTTTTAGACAGTTAAGAGTTTCTGGAACTTACGAGCACATGCGCGTACTAAAGAGACCACATAATCAGCCTTTCGCTGAAATACCCTGCCTGATTTCTCTTCATAACGCATGTTTGGCTGACTATGTATAGAATTAATATCTGTCTGATAAAAACAAGTAAGATATCAGAAAACAAGCTGTCAGTAGTTTTCGTGGGTTCTTATCATGAAGTTAAGAAATAGAGAGTGGGAGAATTCAGGAAGAAGTAACAAAAAAAATAACCAAAATTTATATTATCATTCATACCTCAACAAAGGGACGATAGGGATCTGGAATGCAACATGCAAGTACAGCAACAGCCGCCTCTCGATATGCTAATCTCAGTTTTAACTCTTCAGGAACTTCAGTACTGTCTTCCTGACCTGTTTCAAACGTGCCTTTTTGCTGCAGCATTTGATTAGCGTTGATGTGAGCAAACATCATGTTCATCCAAGTAAACAATGAAACAGAAGGAAAAAAAAATTATAGGAATCACAAAGCTCACCCGCTTCAGGGCCTCAAGAAGCTCTTCCCGTCCAATGTAGTCTAAGTCCTTCCTAGCAGTTAAAATTCCTGCTTCATTCCTGTCATGATCATTGCATCAACTACTCAAGAAAGAAACAAAAAAAAAAAAAAAATAGACAAAGAGCTTAGTTATATATTTTCTTTTACAGTATATTCTGCAACTCCGCTCCAGTAAAATCTTCTGTAAGATCAGCAATTTCCTGAAGTAGAGTCTCCTTCTCTTCCTCTGAACGAAAATATTTATTTCGAGCATGCACCTATTATCTTTGAGTCAGAGATAGAGAGAGGAAAAGAAAAGGGACAAGCCAACAAGAGAATTTTATTTCATTTTTTTAGAATATCTGAAACCATTAGGAATCAGACCACACCTTTAGTATGGCAAATCTACCATCCTTTGATGGTAATCCAACACGAATAATCTTGTCAAACCGGCCTTTTCTCAGAAGAGCAGGATCAAGAATATCCAGTCTATTTGTTGCACCAATGACCAATACCTGATAAATAAAACCTTTTCTCAAGTCAATTCTGGATTGAATTACAGCTATGAATGAGATATGAAATCTATCTAGTGCTCACTTGTGATGTAGATTCTTTAAAACCATCCATTTCAGTCAGTATTTGGAGAAGTCCTTGTTCCCTCTCAGCACCACCCTACTCAAGCATTGTGATTAGTTACAACTCTATTACATAATAACGATAGTAGTGATCTTGCAACTCTGATGTTCATGTTCAGATTCTTTATTGCTGAAGAGGAAACATTGTCCTTAGGATACAACATGAGTATGAGGATACTCTTCCAATCCTTTACCACTTAATCTTGAACTAATAATGAATTATTTGCTAGCACCGCAGAACCGGGAGGGGGGTCTAGCTTATGAGGACCAATTTTATTTTAAACTCACACTACTATAAATATGAATACATTTAATTTAAAACTCATACTACTGTAAATATGAATACAAACACATAAAAATTTAAATTATGAGAAATTCACATAAAGAATTTGTTAGGATATTAGGAGTTACATATGCAGCAACTAGGAGATGCATAATTTGATCTTAAGCATTGAGGGGATGTTTGTTTTCGGTTTATGGTGGATTACGAAATCCAATAAATATAATGAAGTTGTTTTAGGTTTTTTGTAGGTCGGGGTTAAATTTATGTCAACATCTATGCGCAAGACGAGGGTGATAAGGTGAGTAAGAGAATATTAATGATAAGAGAAAAGACATGAGAGAGAAAAAGAGTATTACTTGAGGAGAAAGAATATATAAAGGGTGGGTAGGTTGGGGAATAATAGGGTTTATAAGTGCACATAGAAGCGGTTTTAAGATACCAGATTTTGAAATCCCTAACTAGAACCAGTTTGGAATTTCAAGACTCGAATACAAGCTTTTAAAACCGAAACATACATTACCTAATACTCCCCCCGTCCCACACCACCCTTCACACTTTCCTTATTCGTCCGTCCCACACCACCCTACACACCCCCATAAAAGGAAATATCACTTTGTCCAACAACCTCAAAAGTTACTTTAGTTTCAAATTTGCCACTCCTTTTTCAAACACATACCATTTCTTTATATTTTTTTATTACCTAAAAATACTACAATACCCTCAAAAGTCAACAAATTTGGTCAAAAAGAGTAACTTTTCTTAAACAACATGGTACAGTAAATGGAAGCGCGGTCCGGGACGGAGGGAGTAGTTTGTTAAATACATTCATTTATTTGTATGAGCATATTTTGATATGAATATTTCATAATATTAAAGGGAAAGAAAAACTAACATTTTGCTTCTTTCCTTTTTTAACTTTTAAACTACACTTTATTAGTTTTTTAATTTTTAACCCCCCATAAAATTTACTTTCTTTTTCTTTCCCCCTTTTCAATTTAGGTCAAAATTTAACAAAAGAAAAAAAGAAAAATGTGCAGGGGCTCAAAAAGCATCTTCGAAGAATATGTATTTCGATTTTTCTCAAACAATGTATATGTTGGTGTTGTCCTTCCCTGTTCTGACCTTAAGATTTAATAAATTGTCAAATGTATTTGCACTCCAAACTAAATCCTGAGTCCTCACACACTAAATGCAAGGATCCTTGACACTAAAAGTGGACATTCTTTTTGAGGTAGCAGCGTAAATGTTTTATCTTGAAGAAAAGTGAAAAAAGTACAATTTTGCTTTGATTTAGCAATTTAAATGGTAATTTGATCAATCTTTTAACTTAAGCTATTATATGATTCTTTAAATTTGTAGCATCCAATAATTTATTAATTAGTTATTATTATTATCATCATCATTGTTATTATTAATTATTTCAAATTTTGGGCCTTCCTAAAATTTTAAATTTCTTAGTAATACTTTTGAGTACTTGCTTAACCATAAATAAGTTTTTAAATCCAAACTCTAGAAAATCATGTTTAGGAAATTTCTTGGATCAATTATTCCTCATCCTTCTTAAAATATATTCTTCCACCCTTGAAAAAGACTTTCCAGAAGCTAGGAGTTATACCGACAATTGATTTTTTTTCTTAAATATATAATAACCTTCCTTGTCACACATGATGCTCTAATTTTCCTGAACCTTGGCATCTATTCTTCCACTGTAAAGAAAATGAACAAACCCCTACAAATTCATAAGTTTTCACAAAATTTTTTGAGCTCCAGTAAGTAAACTCCAAGTTAAATATTCCAATTTTTCTCCTTCTTTCCCCAACTAAGTGTTTTACCTTTTAAGCATCTTTGATTATTTTTCTAGCAGTCTTTAATAAAATTCCAGCTTCAGTATTATTATTTTTAACTATAAATTCAATTTCTCAACCTAGATTCAAACTTTTTCAGAACCATCTTCTACTAGTGGCAATAACTCTTGATCCTAACGTCCCAAAGAAGTTAACACATTTTCTTTTTTAGGTTGTCCCACAGAAGTTGACACATTTCCTTTTTAGGTACACGGGACCCACACAAAACAATAAATATATTCACATGGGGCCCCCACACACAACACTAATACAATTACCCAATACACATTAAAATAGTATATTCTCAACCCACTACACATTAAATTATTATACTCTTAATCTCCATGCCCAAAAAAAAAGGCATCGACTTCTCCAGGACGGAGGGAGTATATGACAAGGATCTAAGTTACATATTAGTATATTCTAAATGTGTATTAGGCAACGAAGGCGTTGAGGAAGTTTAATTTGGATGTTGTATAGATACCCAAAGTGATTTTTTGCAAAAGCAAGGTGGAATTAATTTATTTGGTTTGTCTTATTTAAATGTTGCTTGTGACACATGATTTATATACAGTTGCACGAGGATGTCTTTCGACATCTATGCATGAGGATATGTATTTGGAAATGCACATGACACGTCTTAACATCTATATTATGCACAAGGACATCTCTTTTGGCATCTACGTTTATATGCTACAGTAAATTTTCATTTCCTACTTGTTGCTTTTAATTTTGACAAACAAGTCCCCACTAAGCCATGATTGCTCGCCCCAATTTCTATTTCTCTTTTTCAGATGGAGTTGACGAAGCCAGCTCGGATGCATAATTCAAGATTAACAAAGACTACTATATTTTGATCTTACATTTTAGCATTTGAGACATTGCCATTTATGCTTCATGCTTTTATCTTTGTTGATATTAAGTATTATGCAAAGTTTTGCTTCAGCTGTTAACTAATGATATACTTCAGAGTGTTGATTATTGCTTAATGTATTCCTATAAATTATATTTGCATCCCATTACTTAAAGTACTGTTTTTGTGGATCTAATTTTAAAGCATTGAATTATATTATGAAAATTGGGATGTGACATCATTTCTTGTGCATGTTTATTGTATAGACCTATCCTCCTCATTCTAATTTTAGATCCTTTTTAGCTTCTATTTCCCAAATTCTAACAAGTTGAGAGGGCTCCAGAATTAAAATTCCATACCTCTGGATATGTGCCTGTATCCGAGTGCAGCAAGACAATGACAGAAATATGGAATTTAACTAGCATACTGCAGGCAAATTAGCTATGTTGGAAATTTGGATTCCCTTCGAGAAAGTGACTAATGCTATCCTACTTTGAGTAAAAATAAGAAAATTGAAGATTCATGGAAAAACATAAAGCAGTAGTCCAACTGCAGTTATCTATCTCACCAAAATCACTTGCCGCCTAAAGAATTAAGCATTTTCACAGGCCTACTGTAATACAGATATCCCACGAAGAATGCATAAAATCACTTAAATATACGACTCAATGAACACTTAATTATACATGCAAAAAGGCTAGTTCAGCTTATAAATTAAATAATCTTGCAGAATTTAATCATTTCATTAAAGAAGACTGAGCATTTATGAATTTTTTAATTCTTAAAGCACACACATTAATATAGCAAATTTTGCATCGGCAGACAAAGTGGAGAAATAAGATATATATGATTGCACAAAAAGATATAAAGACAACGAATTCAATACCCCTCCAATATCAGGTCCACCACGTTTGCTGCCAATGGCATCAATTTCATCGATGAAAATTATGGAAGGAGCAAATGACCTGGCACTAGCAAAAAGATCCTTCACTCGAGAAGCAGCCACACCAACAAACATCTGAACAAAAAAGGAACTTGATTTAGTTGTTCGATTGTTATCTAGCATCTTTTAACACCGCATAAACACCATGCATATATACTGATTTATAAGTTATCATATTTTCAAATGGTTGATATTTCTGTTTAAAAATTGTAACCTTATAAATTAAATCAGATTATGGAAAACTGTGCTCATATTCCCCCAACTTATATGACTAATCAAAGATTTAACTGATTAAGAGGAATGAGGAACCTTAATTTGCAATACAATAATTACATTCAGTAATGGAGCCCTTAATCTTAGCTACAGACTACAGGTGACAGTTAAATAGAAGATAAGAGGTGATATGGGTAGATGCAGTTTGATCATCATTGTAGGACAGCTTGTTAAAAGAGGAGGTGTGTTATAAACAATATTGATATGCTTTTGAAATAGATGGGTCCAGTTAGATTATTATACAACACAAAGGGAATGGTGTGGAATCAGGCCATCAATTTCGCTTTTCATGCAAACAGAACTCCCCTTGATTTCCTAATTAATCACCAGAACAGATGTGGAAATTTTCATTACATAATCTATGTGCTGAACTGGTATGGAACTTTGTACAAGATCTTAAGAACGTGACATGAAGGTTTGTACAAGATCTTAAGGACGTGGCATGAAATCACTAAAAAAAGGCAAGAAATCTAAGAGCGGATTCCCAGTCTCCAGTTACTGCCTGCCTTTGTCAAGCATACTCTAGTAACATTACCATAGTAAAATAACCAACAACAGAGTGCTAGCTCTCAAGATTGAACAAACACCATCAACTCCAGCATAATACAAAAAAAGTGTCTGAATCCACCAGCAGTATTTTATTTTACTGCTTTATAATTTGTTGAAATTCTCTATCATCATGTGCTGTATCAGCTGGCGAATGAATGGCATATAATCAGAATCTAGACAATGTTTTCCCAACATTTTTATGATGGGCCCTATTTTCTTATGTGCAGCCGTATATGCGTTGACTCGAACTCCCAGAATGGGGCAAGTCCTATTCTCATGGGGCGAAAACTTGAAAGAATTATGACACCTTTACCAGATAATTCTACGTTTACACACGCCTCAAAAAATCTGTTTACACTTGGCATACACAGCCATTTAACTATTGTTTCCAAGAAGAACCTCACCTCGACAAAATCAGTACCATTAGATGCAAAAAAAGGAAGACCTGCTTCACCAGCTATTGCTTTTGCAAGAAGAGTTTTACCAGTTCCAGGAGGACCATGAAGAAGCACACCTTTTGGGCAATAGATACCTTTATCTTGGAACTCCTCATCATCTTTTAGAATACTGACGATCTCTTGTAGCTCCCTCTTGATATATTCTTGTCCAGCAAAGTCATCAAAGGTTATTCCTGTTTTCTCTTCAGCTGATATGAATTTTGCCCTGGGATAATGATAGAATACTTCAATACACAATGTAGAAAATCTGTATACAAAACTATAACGTGTAGCCAGAACATCCAGCTAGATGCAACTAATTATTTAAAGTAGCATTAACACTTATCTTAACATGCAAAATTTACACTTGTACAGCACAGAACCAAGGATCAAAACATTACCTTGGCGGAAAGGACCTTTTACAGTTAATTTTCAATTCAAGTGCAAAAGGAAACTGTATTGAGATTGTAAAGAACAAAGACCACTCAATCTTCAATTAGGAAAACATAATAAATTAAATTATTCATGTTCAAAATTTTGAATGTGAAAGAATAGCAGTAATCTAAATTTCCAGTAAAACTTCAACATTTTCAGTGATTTGCTAGTGTAATTCAAGGGGGAATGCTCAATATATTGTGTCTTTCTAACTGGTCCAAATCGAAGATTTGGGGCAGGCTCAGCAAATTTTCCATGCAAATAATATTATCAGCAATTTTAGAATTTTTCAATTTATAATAATAAACTTTAGGATGCATGAGAACACAATAATTAGATTATCCACAAATCAACAGAATTAAACCAGATTGCTCTTGCTAGAAGCATAAAAGAATACTTCAGTTTTATAGCTAGAAGAATAAATGAACATAGCAGTATAATTTTCCAGGACTCAAAAATTAAATAAATTACAATTGATGTCAAAGAGCTGAACTTGATGAGAACTTAACATGATATGATAATTCGGGACCATTAACCATTAATTTTTAATTAATTTTCAAATCAAACATGGAAAATACTTGACCAACTAAAGTTTCCAGATTATTTCTAATGAAACTAATCTAAGTGAAAGAAAATTTATCATGTAAAAATCAAATTAATGATTGTGAGCTCAGAATATAATCATAGATGGACAAAAAAAAAAAACAACTTGACCTACCGATTCTTCCCTAATGACCCAAGGGGCAGGCGCTTGGATGGCTGCAGTGTTGTCTTTTTCGGAGGAGCACCAAGATCACAAGGTATTAATTTAGCATATATAGGTCTTGTTATATTATCAATCCAAAGATACACAGCAAAAGCAAGAGCGAGCCTCATTAACCAGACAACTGCAGTAGAAATAGTTGAATAGACTTCTTTCGGGACGGTATTCACATCCAGGACATCAACATTTACAAGCTGTTGATGTAACTTTAGCCAAACATCATTCCAGCAGTCAATTGGCATACGGTCAACAACATGGCGCCGAAATACGATTTCTTTCTTTTTATTACCTTGTAAACCTTCAGTTTTTCCATCTTTATAATGAGGTAGAATCACTAGTTCAGGCACCGAAGAAAAATATTAGTAAAAGAAGAAGCAAAGTGCAGCACCCTAACACAGTTCCAACATATGAAAACTGAAGTACACCAGAGACAGGTAGCTTTAGGTGAAATGAAAAGTAAAACATGCAGAAAATCTAAAGGAATGGAATTGTATAGACATTGCACCACCAGAGGAGATTATATAGAAACTATTATAATTTTTTTAGAAAAGATCACCAACATCCACAATTTCATTTACTTATATTGTAGATGTCACGAAGTTTACTTTTAAATCTTCATCTGTAGGCATCTATACAGCTTCATTTAGAACTTAGATAAAGTATCAATAAGATTAAAAATGGGCTCATTTCATAACAGTTGTATCGTCACCTAACTTGATAACATCATTAAAATATTCATAAATCAAGAAAGTTTAATATGCAGCTGCACCCCTCTCTATTCAAACCAAGCCACTGAAGAAATCTAACCTGAGACTGTCTGCCCATAATTAGAATACTCCAAAAACTGTACATTGTTTGAATCAAGAAGTCTTTTGAAGTCACTATAATTTATGCAATGAGAGGTCTCAGGGTCCCATTCCGTTCCTTTCAATTTTCCCCTCATGGTCAAAAGTGCCCTGCTCCACTCTGATGCCATCATGAGCTGCCTCTCCAACTGAACATTTGCCTTCCTTTCAAATTCTTCTAATCTGTTTATGCGCTCTCTCTCAGCTTCCTTCAAATCCTGGAAATCTCCAACATCAGTTTACATCATCAGAAAAGTAATCCCGCCATAACATGCTAGAAGGTAAAGAATACTAAATATCAATTCAGGGTTAAGAACCATTAGGTCTTCTGTTTTTCAACAATATTAGCATTTGAAATCTTGAAATAAAATTTGTTGCTTAATTAGGAAGATGAAGAAACACTCCTTCAATTTGGAAAAAACATCATATTCTGATTTTCGTTTAGTGTGTGCGTTAGTGAGTGTGATAAAAACAAAACACCAACATAAAATAGTTTCAGTAAACAGCCTCCACTCATATAAATAGCAAAAACATGTAAATACATCCATTGAGAGATTGAACCAAGCTCTAACCCACTGTCCACTACCGAGTGAAGCAAATTAAAACAAAGGTTGATCCTATTTCCAAGCTCATCCAATATCCCTAAAATAGTTTAACACTGGCATTATATTCATATGCATACAAAAATGTAAACCCCAAGTACGTCAGGCAAATTCAGTAACTTCTAGAAACTACCCACCAAAGGAGAGCTACATGCAAGCCATATATGAAAGATTAAGTACACACACTGATTTCCTGGCTTACTTTTCAAAAACAGGAAAAGCAATTTAAAAAAATAAACCCACCTCGAAGAGCTGCTGCGGCGAATGAGTTCCGCCTTCCACTGAGTTAGAACTCGAATTCGACAAAGCTTTGCAACCCGTAATTAAGAGTCTTCTAACATCAATGCTGCGTCTAGCGGAGCTACGTGATTGGAACCGCGGAATTGTAGCAGAAAATTGTCTTAAAAGGAGAATTTTAGACAGCCCATCATTCCGAGCAAAGAGGGTTTTAGAAGCAGGGAAAATGTAAATGGGTTTTGGCAAAAAACTATTTAGTATTGGGTTCAAAGGGCTGGAAAGATTCATTCTCTGCAAATTCCTTCAAACTTCAGTTCTAGAAGAGTGTAGTTTGCATTAGAAAATAATTTTCACCTAATCACCTGCGCCGAGCGGCCAGTGAAGAAAGTGCTCTGCAGTGGCAGAGGTTTTAGCCTCTGGCCTTCTCCCTCTGCTTCGTGTCTTAGGGGGTCTCCAAAAGATTATGCATATTTTGCGGTTATAACGATTAAAAATTGAAAATCCTTCACAAAAAAAAAAATTAAAATTAAAATTAAAATACAATTTTATCCCCATATATTTCAATCATGTGGCAAGGTCTCCCGCGTAGACGTCAATTTTAACCACGGATTCGGATACTCAACTAATAGGATATGATATTTCGGGATTTGTATAGGATGGTATCTGCACATGTATGGAAGTGTTAAGGGTAAAAATAAGGTATAAATTTTGTAAAATACCCGATTGATTATACATTTATTTTGTTGTATAATTTTATTACATATAACTTGGTGCCATATATTTTTGTAGTTAATTTGTTACATTGTTGGATTAGTTCAACAAACTATGCATTGTAATTTAATTTAGATTTTTATTATGTTGCATTGTTAGTTAATGTGGAAGTTCCTTGATTGTATTTTAAAATTATTTCTAGATTTTTTTTATGAACCGGTATTCGATCCGTAGTCCGACTAATCCGGGAGAGGTCCGAACCTAACGTCCACTAGCGGGAACCCCCATTTCAAGCCAGAGCTTTGCGTTCTGTATGGACTGGCCCCTCAGTGTAGGGATGTCAATGGGCCGGGGCGGGCCGGGTAGTTGAGTACCCAGACCCGGACCACCCATTCTTTTGTCGTGGGTCCGGGCCGCCCCGTGACCCGTACGGGGCGGGACGGGTCCGCCCCTTTTTGGCCCATTTTATTTTTTATTTTATTTTAAATATTTATATCTATAATAAATAATGTGTAATATATATTATTTCATTTAATTAGTAATTATATAAATAGAAATATCATGTATTTTATATTTAATTAATCAATTAAGCAAATATATCTTATAAATAATGAATATAATAAAAAATATAAATAAAATATACATGTTATAAACATAATATGTTATATAATATAAATATTAAATGGGTCTAAACGGGTCCAAATGGGCCAAAACGGGGCATCACTACTACCCAGACCCGCCCCATTCTTGTTACGGGTCAGGTCGGGTCCGCCCCAAATTCACGGGCCAGGGCGGGTCCGGACGGACCGGGTCATTTTTGACATCCCTACGGCTCAGTGGTTGATCGCACATGTGGGTTTTGATAATAATATCTTTTAAATCTTTTCAAATATCAAATTCAGGTCATATGAGTAAAATAGAGTATGTCGGGCTTTTACATGTATGATAAACTGAACATTGATTATTCACGTTATTTTTTAAAATTGTGTGTAACTGTTAATCCACGAATCTGATGGACAATATATGTGCCCTACTCGATGATTTAATTGAGAGTACGTAATAGGGTAGGATAGGGTGAAGGTAATGAAAATAGGATTGAAAGTAGTATGTGAAGTAGGCATACCCATATCCTATCCTACCCATTTACACTCATACTTGGCATGCACGTATCACTCCCAGCCCAACCCTTAAAAAGTGGTAATACCCTTACAATATTTTGCGTTCAGTTTTAAAATCTGCTTTTTTTATCAAAATCTATAAACAAGTTTTTAAAATCATCCATATGTACATCTACTAGTCATATTAAGCCCTAACCCACCTACCTTTTACATATTCTCTCCCTTCAATTAATACACATTATCTCTATCTCTCTTCTGTTATAATTGATGAGAGCTCGGATTTGTGTAAAAATTAAGTATGATTTGGTCTATTTGTCAAGACGAATCGGGAAGTTTATGAAAAACCCACGAATTAGATGCTACTAAGGCTATTTGAGTATATTTATACAGGAAAACAGGTTAGAAGTGCTCGGAATTGGAAAACATATTTTTCAAGGTGCAGTTCGACCAGAGTAGCCAGTTATCCCATCCTTAATTTACTAATCTTCTCTATATAGTAATGTCCACACAACTAGATATATATTATAACATTCCCCCTTGGATATTACACCGTCAAATACATGTCTCATTAAAAAACCTCACTAGAAACCTTGTGGGGAAAAATTAGTTGAGAAAAAGAGTACATGTCTTGTGATTATTATGTGTGAAAATAGTTGTCTCGTTAAAAACCTTCAACTAAGAAAATCTCATGGGAAAAAACTTAATTAAGGAAAAAAGAATACAACTTGATTTTCAGTACCCAATCTTCAGGATTCTTTAAAAGTTGCCATTCTTCCTGAACACGATAATCTAGTCTGCATCATTGAAAACCTTTTAACTAAGAAAAATTTGTGGGATAAAACTTTATTAAGGAAAAAAGAGTGCATCATTGGTCTTCAGAACTAAATCTTCAGGATTATTTAGAAGTCGTCGCTCCACCTAATCACAATAATCTAATCAGCCTCATTAAAAAACTTCAACTAAGAAAACCTTGTGGGGAAAAACTTAGTTAAGGAAAAAAGAGTTTAGTTTGATCTTAAGAACTTAATTTTCAGGATTGTTTAGAAGTTATCGCTCCCCTTGAAATAATAATCTAGACTGTATTTTTAAAAACCTTCAACTAAGAAAATCTTATGAGAAAAAAACTTTATTAAGAAAAGTAGATTACATGTCTGATTTTGATAATTTGAAATATAACTATTGATCTTCTAGATCAAAACTTTTGAATTTATTTGATATTGTTACTCCTGATGAGAGTGTGAATTCACGTGTTTTGGGCTTGGATTTGTATGGAAATCAAGTACGATTACGTCTATTATCAAGACGAATCGGGTTGTTTATAGAAAATCCATGAATCAGATGCTACTGAGGCTTTTTGAGTGTATTTATATAGGAAAACAGGTCTTAAGGGCTCGGAATTGGAAGATACGATTTTTGAGGTATTTTTCGAAGGTTGTTCGACCTTGGAAGTTTGTTCAACCATAATTAGTTTGGTCGAACAAGGGCGCCAAGTCGAGCAAAATGCCCAAAAACTTACAGAGAGTTTGCTCGACCAAGAGAGTCCATTCAACCAGCATCGTCTTGGTTGAAAAAGAGAAGGTTGGTCGAAAAAAATATGTAAAAACTTACATAGAGCTTGCTCGACCGGCGTTCGACCAGGAGGCTTTGCTCGACCAGAGGAGGCTTGGTCGAACAGAATGTCGCTGATAATATTTTTAGTAGTTCCGGGTGTCTTTTACGAAATTTGACGTGTGCCTCAAGTAAATGCCCATCAAATGTCCGTGAGGAGTCCTTTACAAGTATAAAAAAGGATGTAGATCACGTCAACAAGAGAGTTAGATTCCACATCCATCATACACCACATCCAAACCCTAACTCCAACCTACGGAGCTGTGAAGAGAAGTTTGTCTGTCGAACCAAGTGAGAACTAAGTGAAGATTCAAGACGGAGAGAGTCGCGACAGTGCCCGCATCTAGGGTTTACTTCGCAACTTAATTTATTTTGTAACTTTCAAGATTATGGGTAAGATCCTACCAACCACCATGATTGTTCCTAGATCAATCATGGGCTAGAACCGCTTCATTAGTTCTAGGGTTACGAAGGTTTTATGAGTTGATTTATTTTCCATGTGTAAACTCCGTACAACACTACTTGTGGTTTATTTTATAAGAATATGCTTTTCAAATTCATACTCACAGTTGTTTTGTGTATCATTAACTGTTATGTAGAGTCTGAATACATATCTTGGTTATTGATTGAGTGTGTTCACTGCTGAGCAGGATTACATGTCATAATTCTAAGTGAAGGGATTCCAAAGTCTTATTAGAACTATCTTATATGAATACTTGTTAATTGAATACTATTTGGGTTAATAAGTAGGATAAAGTGTATAACTTCATAGTACCTATAAAGGGAGATCATATCGAGTTAGAGAACTAAGTGCACGAGAAATAATTGATACTGATAGTACCTAGAAAGGGGGTGAATTAAATCTCTTGCTCTAAGGATATTCACACATGTCATACGCTTGTTTGCTTGTGTCTATAGAGTGAACTTGCATGATTTAGTGATATGTCCATAGATCAAAAGGCAGAGTCGGACATCAATACATGGAAAGGAAATTAATAATTAAAACTGGATGACCGGAATAACCACCTAATTTCTCACTTGATCACAGTCGTATTATCTCTACTGCTTGTTATTTTAATTATTATTTTAATTATTTGTTGCTTAGTTACCATTTCTTACAACCATATTGCCATAATAGTCTTAACGAATTAGAACTTAATTAAATTAATAATATCCTTCCCTTGGGTTTGATAATCACTTGGTTGCCTATCAAAACTACACTTGATATCCTTCATACTTGGGGATTAATTTAGTGTGTTGAGAAAATCCCCATCAAGTTCTTGGCGCCGTTGCCGGGGACGGCATAAATTATTAGTTTATTATTTCTAGTTTAATTAAGATTATCTTATTCTTATCTTGGTTTTCTAATGCATATTTTTCTTAAGTGTATGCACACTAGATCAAAGACAGGATTGTTAGTACCTTTTAATCCTGAGATCGGTGCGTTATCAAGAAAGAAAAAGAAGAAGAACAGGAATAAGAAAGTAGAACCAACTGAAGCTCTTAATCTAGGAGTTGAAGTTGACGAGCTAAATCTGCAAGCAACTGAAGCTGCAACCGAATTCGACTTGGAAGCAGAAGCAGTCAACATGGCGGTGAACCCTGATACACTTGCCATTCGTGAAGTCTTTAAGAACAACGGAGGAGGCAATGCGGGCTTGCTAGGAGCAAGAGGGGCCGGAGCTGATTTTTGACTTACACCCTGCTCTTATCAGCATGATTTAAAGGAGTCCCTTCTCTGGGGAACCTTTGAAGATCCTCAGCAACATCTTAATAAGTTCCTTGGGTATGCAAGTACACAAAAAGATGCAGGAGCTCATGAGGATGCGAGGAAGATCATCTTGTTTAAGTTCTCGCTGAATAAAAAAGTGAGAGATTGGTACGATAATCTTGATGCTGCTGAATGTGATACCTGGGAGAAATTGAAAGTGAAATTCTTGGAACGATACATGCCACCCTCAAAGGTGTTTAAGATGAAACAAGAAATCAATCAATTTGCTATCCATGGTAATGAGAAGTTTCATAAAGCATGAGACAGATTCAAGGACATGCTTAGGAAGTGCCCACAACACGGGCTATCTAAAGCTCAATACATCAATATTTTCTATAGCTGATTGGACTGTAATTCTCGAGTTTACTCGATGCTTCTTCTAATTGAGCATTGCTTACAAAGTCATCCGTTGAGGCCGAAAAGCTCTTTGAGGATATTTCAATGAATTTAAGAGATTGGCCAACTAATAGAGTGAGAGACACGTATGTCCTTGGAAAGGTAGCGCAGGTTGAGCACATTATGGTTAAGTCAGGAAGAGATGATGAAATCGTCTCTAGTTTGAGTAATATTAACAAGCTACTGGAGTCTCAACAAAAGCAAATTACGGACTTATAGCAGCGAGTACCAATCATGCAGGATATGTGCAATGAAGGAGCTAGCCATGAGAAGATGGAAGAGGCAAACTATGCCATGGGTCAAAGTATTCAAGGAACGAGATTCCAAAATCAAGGAAACTGGAATTATCAAGGGAACTACAATAATCGTGGTCCATCGGGTAATTATCAACAACCGAGAAGGCCAGAATTTTCATGGAGTAATCTGAATAATGCAGTAAACCTCCTATTGGTGTTGATCCGGGTGCTAAGGTGGAAGAAGGGAAACCTGGTTTCGAAGATACGGTGAATAGGTACATGGCAAGGAATGATGCAAGAGTAGATCGTCTTGAGACCAAGTTAGAAAAGAAGATTGATGCCAACCATGAATATTTGTCTAAGCAAGTTAAAGACCATACATTGTTGATGGGGAAGATGGCAGGAAACGTGAACAAATTGACTCAAACTATTGAGAAGGAAAAGTTTCTGTCTCAAAGTATTGAGAGCCCTAAGTCTTGTCATACCATCACATTGAGGTTAGGAATGCAGTATGAAGGTCTGATGAAGCCGACGAGCGAAAACGAAGGGAACAGAGGTCTTGTTCGACCAAACATACTCAGTTCGACCAGACCTGATGGTCAACCTAAGGTCGAATAAGCTTCGGAAAATAAAATTTTGATGCTCTATTTTTTGCTCCGCCGTTCGACCAGATCCTTTTGGTCGAATGGTGGTCGAACGGTGGTCGAACAATAACGGGGAGAGATGACATCGTGATCAGAGCTGTCGTTCAACCAGAGCACTTCCGTTCGACCAGACCATCTTGGTCGAATGGTGGTCGAACGAAAGTTAGAGAAATTAAACTCGCGATCAGAGACATTATTCGACCAGCCACAGTTTGTTTGATGAGACCAACAAGGTCGAGCAGAGGTCGAACAACTTTGTTCAGCCCCCATTTCAATACCGAATGTTATACCTGTTATTCAGAACACTCCGGAGCCATCCTAAGAGTAGAATATTGAGCTTACAGTGGAAAAAAAGTGGAAAAGAGCGAAAAGATTGAGAGTCGAGAAGGATAAGGCGGAGAAGGTTGAACGTGATGAATGGGTATTCCAAAAACAAAGATACCTCCTCTGTTTCCCTTTTGGATAGTCAAGAAGGGATTGGAAGATAAGTTCAAGAGATTTCAGGATATAATGAACAAGATAAGTTTGAACATTTCTTTCTCCGAAGCAATTATGGAGATGTCGTACTATGCCCGATTTTTGAAAGATATCATATTGAAGAAGAAAAGCTTGAATGGGATAGAGACTGTGAATCTTTCAAAAAATTGTAGCTCAATCATTCAGCGGAAGCTACCACAAAAGTTGAAAGATCCGGGGAGCTTCACTATCTTTTGTGAGATTGGAAAGGGCCCGTCGTGCAAAGCTTTATGTGATCTTGGAGCAAGCATCAACTTGATGCCCTTATATATATTAAGAAGCTAAGTTTGGGGGAGTTCGCTCCCACAACAGTGGCTTTACAATTGGCGGATAGGTCTATGACTTTTCCGAAAGGCGTGATAGAGGATGTACTTGTCAAAGTGGACATGCTCATATTTCCTGATTTTCTAGTGCTTGAGATGAAAGATGACAATGATAATGTTCCCCTTACTTTAGGGAAACCATTCCTTGCTACTGCTGGATCAATGATTGATGTTCAAAAGGGTGAGCTTAGGCTACAGATGGATAAAGAAGAGGTCTTGTTTAACCTTGACAAAGCAATGAAGATGCCAATGGAGACGCAGTGTCACAGCATCGATGTGGTCAACGAGATTGTAAAGGAAGACATGTCCTTGATCCTTTCTAAGGATCCTTTGGAGACATGCTTGATGGAGTCTCTTACTTTTCCTACCACAGGGCTAGATGAGCTCTCTAATGAGGTATGTATCGAATTCCTTGAAAACTTACTTACTTTGGATGATGATAGGTATGAATCGAAAAGAACAAAGTTTGAAGTGAAGTGGACTAGAAAATACATATCTTTGGATAGAGAGAGCACTCCAAAAGAAGAAAAGAAGAAGGAGTTGAAACCACTACCGGAGCACTTGAAGTACGCCTATTTAGGTGACAATGAGCAATATCCGGTAATTGTATCTTCTTCCCTTGATGATGATCAACTTGAGGAGTTGTTAGATGTGCTTAGGAAGTATAAGTCTGCAATTGGTTGGTCTCTTGTTGATTTGAAGGGTATTAGTCCATCATATTGCATGCATAGAATAAGATTGTTAGATGAGGCTAAGAGTAGCATTCCGAATCAGCGGAGGGTGAATCCCGCTATTCAAGAAGTGATTAGGAAGCAAATCCTAACATGGTTAGATGCTGGAATTATTTATCCTATTAGTGATAGTCCCCACGTGAATCCATTGCATGTTGTAGCTAAAAAGGAGGCATGACTATAGCGAAAGCCGATGATGGTGAGACCTTAGCCACTAGGATTCCTACAGGATGGCGTGTGTGTACGGATTATAGGAAATTGAATGAAAATACATGCAAAGACCATTTTTCCCTTCCTTTCATGGATCAAATGCTTGATCGTCTTGCAGGGTATGAGTTTTACTATTTCTTAGATGGGAACTCAGGTTATAGTCAAATTATAATTGCACCCAAAGATCAGGAAAAGACCACTTTTACTTACCTTTATGGAACTTTCACCTTTAGGAAGATGCCTTTTGGATTGTGTAATGCTCCTGCTACATTTCAGCGTTGCATGATGGCCATATTTGATGGGTTGATAGAAAAGATCATGGAGGTGTTTATGGATGATTTTTTTGTGTTTGGTTCCTCCTTTGATATTTGTTTATCTAATCTAGCTACTGTTTTGAAGAGATGCCAAGAAACTAATCTTGTCTTAAATTGGGAGAAGTGTCACTTCATGGTAAGAGATGGGATTGTTCTTGGGCATCATATTTCTGCCAAAGGATTGCAGGTTGATCGTGCAAAGGTGGTGGCCATTAAGAAGCTTCCACCACCTACTAATGAGAAAGGAGTGTGGTCCTTTCTTGGACACGCCAGTTTTTATAGAAGATTAATAAAAAACTTCTCGAAATACTCCAAGCCCTTATCTCATTTACTTGAAAAGGATGTTCCTTTTATTTTTGATGAAGAATGTCTTACAGCTTTTTAGGTTTTAAAAGAGGCACTTATTACTGCACCTATCTTGATCACACCGGATTGGACTCAGCCGTTTGTACTTATGTGTGATGTAAGTGACTTAGCACTTGTAGTGGTGCTTGGGCAGATGAGGGAGAAGAAGTTTTGCGCCATTTACTATGCGAGTAAAACTTTTGATGCAACACAAAAGAATTACACTGTTACTGAAAGAGAGTTTCTAGCTCTGGTGTAAGCATTCAACAAGTTTCGACAGTATTTGGTTGGCATGAAGACTACAGTATATACAGATCACTCCGCTATTCTGTACTTGATGGCAAAGAAGGATGCAAAGCCAAGGATCATTAGATGGATTCTTCTTCTGCAAGAGTTTGATATGGAGATCCGGGATAAGAAAGGAACGGAGAATGTTTTAGTGAATCACCTATAAAGGTTGGAGACAAGGGATCTTTGTGATGATTCTTTTGATTATATAGAAGAGATGTTCCCTGATGAGAAGATCATGGTCGTGTTTGTTGAAGGGGCTGAAAGAGAGTGTGTGGTCGCTGCTCAAGGAATGGATCCATGTAGGGTTGTAAACGAATCGAATCGAAGCGAATAGTGCTGTATTCGAATATATTTAATTTAATATTTGAATATTCGTATTCAAATTTGATTATTATTCAAATTTTAAATCTAATTCGTATTCGATTCGATCATATTATTTGAAAGTATTCGATTATTCGTATTCAAAAAATTTTAATTCTAATAAATTTGAAAATATCATTCAAATTCGATTCGAATCCTTATATTCATATTCAATTCGAATAAATTTATATTCGGATTCGATTAAAAAAAATCCTAAGTTATAAATAAAATCAGATTTGAAGTTATAAAAATAAGATTACATCATTAATAAATAATTTTTCTCAATAAAATTTATATAAAATAAAAATTCAATAAAAATAATAAAGTTTTTCAATCCTAAGTTACATAATCCGGACCAAGTCCCCATAAATACGAAGAACCATTGTTAAATCATAAATCCGAACCAACACTTTATAAATACAAATGACCATTGTTTAATTATAAAAAAATACAATTGTAGATCAACAAGCATCCCAGCATTATATTGGCAATATAATATGCATAGGCTCTTCCTTCTTCTACAATAAAAAAAAATTCATATATCAATTAAATTAGAGTTAAATGCCAACCAGTGATATAGATTCCACATACTTGTACATAAGAAAATAAACAAAATCTCATTTTCACTATGATCACCACATCTCTCCTCTCTTTCTTCACCTTTTGCCTTCACTTATTTCCTAACGTGGAATTTAAATATCATACAACTTTGCATTTTTTGTTCTTGCAATTTCATGTAAATGATGATGTTTGGTGAGTGGAATGAAGTCAAAGAGAAGACCACGTCCATCTTTCTTCACTGTAATTTATTTCTTGTGCTTTATTATTTTAATGTTGATTAAATAAAGTATGAACCTACATCACTCTTCACATATAGTGAAGACCTTTCTATTAAAAAAACAGTCATATTTTATTCATTTCCATAAGATCTTCTAATGTGAATGAAGGAATATTTCAGCTGATATAGAAATATAAGATAATTAAATAAATTTAGCATTTATCTTTTTGAATCTATGACAGAACTTAATTTCAGAAACAAGTCTTCAACAGAGAGACACCAAAATGTTATCTAATGTATAAATCTTTTGATATGTACTGTTTAATTTTTAATGCTAAATCTAAAAGGAAAGCACAAATTTCGTAAGGCCCTTACTTGTAATCAATCAATCATTGGTAAGCCATTGGAATTAATCAGGATGGAGAGAGAGAGTAATACCTTATCTGCGGCGCGACCCTTGGCCTTGTCCTTGTCGGCAGTGGTGCGGCCTCTTGGCCTTGCGGTCGAGTAGCGATTTTCCCAGGACTGAAAAAAATTAGAAAAATCATTAGCGGCGTCGGTAGAGCCTAGGGAGAGAGAGAGAGAGATTAATACATTCACCACTTGGAGAAGAAGAAGCAGCGGGCGAGGTCGGATGGTGCAGCTGTAAGAGATTAGAAAGAGAAAGCCATAATGGTGCGGCTGCAAAAGATTCAAATGACAAAGTCCTACTCTATATTTATATTTTAAAATTATTTAATAATAGTAATATATATATAATTAATATTTATTAAAATATAAAATATATTATTTATTCAAATATATTCACAAATATTCGAATCGAATATGTTGCATATCATATTCAATTCGATTATTTTTTGAATCAAAATTCGTATTCGAATTCGTATTCAAATTCACATTTTTTGAATTCGAATATTAATAATCGAATTCGAATATCGAATCGAATCAAAACTATTTGATTCGTTGACAACCCTAGATCCATGGTATGCGGATTATGTCAACTACATTGCCGTGGGTGAAATTCCGAAAGATCTCAATAGGTATCAACTTGAAAATTTTAAGAGAGATGTTGAGACTTTCATATGGTATAATCCGTTTATCTAAAAGATTTGTACGGATTCCATAGTCCGTAGGTGTGTGCCTGAGAAGGAGATGGAGAGTGTTCTTAAATTTTACCATGCACATCCTAACGGGGGGCACTTCGGAGCTCAAAAGATGGTAGCTAAGTTACTTAAATTTGTTCTTTATTGGTCTACTTTGTTTAAAGACTGTGAGTCCTATGTGGTGACATGCGATAGATGTCAAAGGATGGAAAACATAAGTATAAGAGATGAGATGCCACTTCAGCCGACATTATTGTTGAGATCTTCGATGTATGGGTGATGTATTTTATGGGATCTTTTCCCCCATCTAATGGATTTCTCTACATCCTACTAGCAGTGGATTATATTTTTAAGTGGGTAGAAGCCATTCTCACTCGTGTGAATGATTCAAGGACTGTTATGTCCTTCTTGAAGAAACATATCTTTGCTCGCTATGGATTTCCTAGAGCACTAATGAGTGATGGAGGGTCACACTTCGTCAATAAGCTGCTTGAAAAAGTTCTCAAGGATTATAGTGTTAAGCATAGGGTTACTACACCCTATCACCCTCAAGCGAATGGGCAAGTGGAGGTTTCCAACCGACAAGTGAAGCAAATTCTGGAGAAAGTAATCAGAACTAATAGGAAGGATTGGACTATGAAGCTTGATAATGCATTGTGGGGGTTCCAAACAGCTTACAAGATGGTGCTTGACATGTCACCATATCAAATAGTCTATGGGAAGTCGTGCCACTTACCCGTAGAGATTCAGCATAGAGTTTTTTGGGCATTGAGAAGTTTAAACTTGTCTCTTAAGGATCAAAAGGAGTTGAGGATGACTCATATCAATCAATTGGATGAGTTTAAAAATCAAGCTTTCAAGAATTCGGAGATCTATAAGGAAAGAATGAAGAAATGGCATGATTCGAAGATCTCCTACAAAGAGTTCAAGCAAGGTGATGAGGTATTACTTTTTAATTCTCGTTTGAAGCTTTTCGTAAGAAAATTGAAATCGAAGTGGACGGGACCGTTCATTATCAATAGAGCCTGTGGAGGGGGGAGTTTTGAACTCATTGACAAGGATGGATACATCATAGCGGCGAATGGGCATCGATTGAAGCATTACAAGTCGTCGAATGATGCTTGCGTTGTCTTTGAGGATACCTTGCACTAAATAGGTACCATCGTGACTCTTTGACGTTAAATAAAAGCGCTTGTTGGGGGCTTTCTCTCACGTTTTAATGCTTTATTTCATTAGTGTGAGTAAGAAATTTTTATATTTGACGTGCTTACCAATTGAAAATTACATCTCTTTACAAACTTAGTTTTGACTATAGTTTCTACTAAGTTTGGGGCTGTGATGTACTTACCTCATCGAAACACCAAGAATATAATCTTTTCATTGTAACGTTTGTTAGGGGAGTTAATTTTTTGAGGCGTATTGAAACTTTAACTGGTTTTAATGTATCGATTTTTGCAATTGACCTAATATTTAGTGGTGTTTTGTTTTGTGTGTCATATGTGGAGTTATATATGGTTTTATTTAGTCTAAAAGTGGTTCTCTACCTTAAGTTTTGGTTATCTTGATACTTGATGTTGCCCTATAGTTTAAGTGTTGCAGGGAAAGACGAGAAAAGTATGAAGCTTCAAAAGATTGGTAAGTTGTTCGACCAAGATGTCGCTGTTCGATTAGAGGTTTTGGTCGACATAAGCGTGTTGTTCGGCCAACATAGTTAAGTCGAACGCTGGTTGAACAAAATATCCAAAAACTTACAGTGAGGCCATTCGACCAGCACACTTTGTTCGACCATAATCTTCAAGTCGAACGAAGGTCGAATGGAGCAGGGGAAAACATGGAATCGATTTCGCATGTTGTTCAACCTCAAGCAGTTATTCGACTGAGGAATTTATGTCGAACGGAGGTCGAACAAGGTCATGTTTTGAATGCGAATTTGAGTTGTTCGACCAAAAACCCTTGCTCAACCAAGTTGTTCGAGTCGAACGGGAGATAGAAATTTGATATTAAAGGTCTGTTTTTCTTTTCATTCGACCATCTCCCGTCACCTTCACTCGAGCAACCGATTCGAACTGTAAGTTCTCCTTCTCAAACTCTTTCCCACACTTTAATCCACTCTTCCGCCCACTTTCACATCCAAAATTGGAGGTTCCGAATTGGGGCTATTCTACTCAAATTTTTGAAAATTCACCACTGTTCATTGCATTCACACCATGGCTAACAAAGGTATATTTTTGAACTTCTATACCCGTGAATTGATGAGATTATACTTAGGAATGTTGGGTAAGTTGATTGAATCATGTATTTTGTGGATTGAATTGTTGAATTTTTGGTGTTCTTGCTTGAATTTCACTTGAATTGAGATGCTTTCAATTTACGTTGGGATATTGAAATTTTGTGAAATTGATGTTGCATATCATATGGGCTTGAGGTTAATTTCGAATTGTATATTTGTGCTCATTGATTGAAGTATGAATGGTGTGTGATTGAATGAAGAAGACGAGCATGTTTCTGGTTTTGTTGAAGTATGTTGAAATTGGAGAGCATGTTCGTGTGAAGTATTTTTAAGATTAGTATTACAATTATTCTTGATTTGAAGGTGTTGAATTATAGTTGCTATGATGATTAGATGAGCACTTGAAGTTGAGAGTGGATTGGAACATGAGTTTGAAGTCTTGAGTAGGATTCATGTTAGTCTTAGGATTGGTATACTTGCTTTATCTCTTTTTGTTATATATTGAAGTATAACTTTTATAGGAAAAGAGATTGCCTCATCTTCGAAGAGGAAGGAGACCAAGTCTCCTAGGAAGGGTGATTGTGTTAAGAAGCTAAAATTGGATAAGAAGAGACCTTCTGATTATGGCATTAGGATTGCTAATTGGGAGGAGAAGAAGGGGTTGTGGGCAGCTATTGCGAGCAAGATCATGAGGACTCGCTATCAAAATGATGAAGCTATGGTGGCAATGAACATCATCAACGATATTCATTGGATGTTCAATCGAGTAGGGATAACCAAGTTTATGGAGATGAAGAGGGAGATGTATTTCCATATAACTGTTGAGGTTTTATGTTCGTTGAGTATTGAGCATGGAGATCACTATCTTCCATATGCTATTCAGATGCAGATTGGTGAGCAAGAGCAATTAATGCATGCCCGAGAGTTTAATGAGTTGATCGCTGTGAGAATATGACTGATGTGGAACACGATGATTTCAGACCTGATGAGTTTTGGAGGTCTATCTCGGGGAGGCGAGGAAGATATAATTCGAATGCTTTCAAGGTTGCTTTCATCTGTAACCCCGTGATTGCTTATATGGATTGGATTCTGAGTAACATTTTGTTTTCTCGATTCGAGGGGAGTTGTATTCCGAGGGGAAAGTTATATGTCCTGTGGTGCATGTTTAATGGAGTCCGCTTCAATGTGGTGGCTCACTTTTTCTAGCAGTTGCATAAGTTCACTACCCACGGATTTTAGTGTGTGAGCATTGGAGGGCTTATTACTTTGATAACCGAGTACTACCGGGTTGATTTGAGCAGGCATCGACCTATTCGAGGGGACCCAGAATTGATCCTAACGGCATGTGTGAGGATGGGATTGATTCACCGGATGGATGATACTTGGAGGTTCATCCGTGGCAAGAATCCTGTTTCATTCATATTTCCACTGTTCATTATTGATCTTACTACAATTCAGATCAACAACAACTTGTTGATGGATACCTCGGAGCACAGGGCGATCTCGAGGACTTGTTTGGAGGAAGAAGATTGGAGACTTCTTGCTGATATGTACTTACATGGAGTCCTTATAGATGATGACATGATCATGGTAGGAGATCCAGCCAATTTCAATGAGGGAGATTAGTCGCCACTACTAGCGTTCGTATATCCAGAGATGGATTTGCCTCCGATGCAGACCACAGCCATAGGAGCATGAGTTTTTCGAGCCACCACCGCAGTAGCAACAGGATTTTTGGCGAGCTCAAGATCAGTTCTATCGGGAGCAATTCTGATTAATGAATGAGCACTTCGCTACTCTCAATGCGAATCAGCATGAGACAAATCGACAGCATTCATTGGCAAACGCGAACTATACTGCGCTTAACCTGAGGTATGAGGATATGGATAAAAAGATTGGAGAGGTGCAGGCTAGCAGCCGAGAGATTGATAGGAATGTGTATCAATTACATAGAGATTTTGACCTATGGCGCATGGATGAGAGCGATGATGATGATGCTCCAGAGGAGTAGTTGTGCCAGGTTTTTCTCTTTGTCTGTTTTATCTCACCCCCTTCTCTTTTTCACTTTACAGGTTGAGGTTTGATGGTGGTATGGTTAGGGTGTTATTTGAGTGATTCATGCGTGGGTGATTTGTATTTGATGTTGATAATGATGTTTGGTGTTTGATTGAAGAAAGATGGATACATTGATTTGCTTTGGATTGATTAGTGTTGATGATATTTGGGATATGCATGTGCACTTGTTTTGATGTATGTTGGTTTGTTAATGATGAGCATGTTCTATTTTTACTTGTAATTGATGAAAATATTGATGTTGATTGCATGCTTCGAAGAGTGCTTAGGATTCTATTACCCATGTGAGGATTTGGGCCTATTGGTCATGCTATGAGCATGATAGTTTATTCTTGAGAGTCGTTTGTATACTCGTATTCTAGAACTTGACTTGGAGACTTGTTTGAAATTTATGATTGATAGATACTAGGAAATGATCATAGGCCATTATTGATGATTGAGCCACTTAGCCAAATTTTTCCTACCTTGTTATATGATTATCATTGGAAGCCCTGTTAAGCCGTTAAAAGCTTTTTCTTTGGCAAGCATGTGATAAAAGCCTTTATTTCCTTTACTTTAGTTTAAAATACCCTATTTACTAGTAGAGAGTCAAGGTGAATGATGTGTTAAATGATGAAATCAAAGAGGGTAAATAAACTTTGCTAAGTGAAGAGTCAAAAGACGTGGTTGAATCTTGTTTAGGGGTAGTGCCTGAAACTAGTACCCTGACTGCTTAGAAGGGTAGTGCCCGAAATTGGTACCCCTGTTCTTTGAAGAAGAAGATATTGATTCCAAAGAAAGGAAGGAGATGATGAATCGCAAGGATCATGAGAATGATGATGGAGCAAGGAAATTAAGCTGTTTTGATGAAAAGCAAAACTCCAAGGTAATTTTCTACTAGTGAATTAGTCATTTTTACCCAAATTCTCCTACCTTTACCAAAGAGCCAACATTACAACCATAAGACAAATCCTTTGTGATCCTAGTATTGAAGCGATTATAGATGGATTTTTGAGACCCTTGTCAAGCTTATGGTTACGCTAGTATATGAATTGAATTTGAGTGTATATACTAACCCGTAAAGTGTACATCTTTTACACTTGAGAGAGAGAGAGCAAACACTTACCCGTGAGCTAGATGACTTATCACTCATAGAAGTATTGTGATTAATTGATATATTTGCATGAATGAAGAGTATGATGGATTTCATGTTTTGATTTGATACAATTGCATGTGTTAGAATAGGTTGTACTTGTTATAAGGATCTTGTGAATGACTCTCTCTTTCCTGTGTTTGAATTCGTTGCCTCGGGACGAGCAATATGTAAGTTTGGGGATTTGATGAGAGTGTGAATTCACGTGTTTTGGGCTCAGATTTGTGTGAAAATCGAGTGCGATTACGTCTATTATCAAGACGAATTGGGTTGTTTATAGAAAATCCATGAATGAGAGGTTACTGAGGCTTTTGAGCATATTTATACAAGAAAACATGTCTTAAGGGCTCGGAATTAGAAGACATGATTTTTGAGGCATTTTTCGAATGTTGTTTGACCTCAGAGGTTTGTTTGACCATAATCAGTTTGGTCGAACAAGGGCGCAAAGTTAAGCAAAATACCTAGAAACTTACAGAGAGTTTGCTCGACCAAGAGAATACGTTCGACTAGCATCGTCTTGATCGAACAAGAGGAGGTTGGTCGAAAAAAATTGCAAAAACTTATAGAGAGCTTGCTTGACTGTTCGACCAGGAGGCTTTTCTCGACCAGAGGAGGCTTGATCGAACGGAATGTCGCTGATGATATTTTTGGTATTCCGGGTGTCTTTTACTAAATTTGACGTGTGCCTCAAGTAAAACCCCATCAAAGGTCCGTGAGGAGCCCTTTACAAGTATAAAAAAGGATGTAGATCACATCAACAAGAGAGTTAGATTCCACATCCATCCTACACCACATCCAAACCCTAATTCCAACCTACGGAGCTGTGGAGAGAGGTTCGTCTATCGAACCAAGTGAAGATTCAAGATGGAGAGAGTCGCGACGGCGCCCGCATCTAGGGTTTACTTCGCTATTTAATTTATCTTGTAATTTTCAAGACTATGGGTAAGATCCTACCAACCACCATGATTGTTCCTAGATCAATCATGGGCTAGAACCGCTTCGGTAGTTCTAGGGTTATGAAGGTTTTATGAGTTGATTTATTTTCCATGTGTAAACTCCGTACAACACTACTTGTGGTTTATTTTATATAAGACTATACTTTTCAAATTCATACTCACATTTGTTTTGTGCATCATTAACTGTTATGTAGAGTCTGAATACATATCTTGGTTATTGATTGAGTGTGTTCACTGCTGAGCAGGATTACATGTCATAATTCTAAGTGAAGGGATTCTGAAGTCTTATTAGAACTATCTTATATGAATACTTGTTAATTGAATACTATTCGGGTTAATAAGTAGAATAAAGAGTATTACTTCATAGTACCTATAAAGGGAGATCATATTGGGATAGGCTACTAAGTGCATGGGAAATAATTAATACTGATAGTCCTAGAAAGGGAGGTGAATTATATCTCTTGCTCTAAGGATATTCACACGTGTCATACGCTTGTTTGCTTGTGTCTATAAAGTGAACTTGCATGGTTTAGTGATGCGTTCATAGACCACAAGGCAAAGTCGGACATCAATATATGGAAAGTAAATTAATAAGTAAAATTATATGACCCGAAGAACTACCTAATTTCTCACTTGATCACAGTTATATTATATCTATTGCTTGTTATTTTAATTATTTGTTGCTTAGTTACCATTTCTTACAACCATATTGCCATAATAGTCTTAACGAATTAGAACTTAATTAAATTAATAATAATCCATTCCTTGGGTTCGATAATCACTTGGTTGCCTATCAAAAATACAATTGATATCCTTCATACTTGGGGATTAATTTTGTATGTTGAGAAAAACGCCCATCAACTCTCCCTAAAGATAACAGTTTTTTAAGTCTACACAATACTCCATCTGTCCAATGTTAACGCTGACGTTTTTTTTTTGTATGTAGATTAAGAGATATAGTATTTTAATAGATAGTGAGTTGAGAAATATAATGTTTAATGTGTAGTGGGTAGTTGTATTAGTGTTGTATGTGGGCCTTACATGGAATAATAAATTCTTTTGTGTGGGTTCGACTTAACAAAAAAAATGAAATGTAAACCTTAACTTGGGACAAGACAAAATAAAAAATATAAACCTTAACACGGGACGGTGGGAGTATGATACTTCGAGTTATACTTCAAACATATGAATTTGGGGTTAAATAAATAGATAATATATAATCTAGATTGTTGCAAATTTGATTACAACATAAATGAGAAAATGTAACAGTAAAAAAATGTTATTTAAGAACTAACAAATATTATAATAAGTAATATATAATATTTTTGAAAGCAAGTAATATATAATATTTTTAGTGTTACAAGATGCGACACCTTTTATTTTCTTTCCAAAAAAGCATACAATCATTTGAACATGCATCAATCTTTTCATAATGAAGACCTAGATCCTTCACCAACTTCCTAACTTCATTATAACACTTTGGTATTTTAGCTTCTGGAATCAATTCATTGATTATTTCAAAAAGTTTGGAGAATGTCGTATTACTCAGCCCATGTACGCACTTGTAGAAGAACAATCTAATGATGAATGAGAGTTTTGAAAAAGATTAAGTGATTTACACCCTAGATATACCTCTTCTTTTCCATCTTCAACTAACTCAAAGAAATTATTGGTCTCTGTATTAGCATACTCATTATTTTCTTCATGATAAGAATACAAATTTTCAACCACATCTCTATAAGTATCATAAATCAAATTTTCCATGTCATCGTACATGTTTGGATTGCAATCCTTAGTATTTGAAGATGTACATTGCTAATTGAAATACCATTATTTAATCTCTGAACTAAATGATCATAAACAATATCTCTACGATGGCAAAATCGATTATAACAATCCTTACAGGATAACTAATTTGATCTCCCTCTGCTCTGGTGGAAAACGCACGCTCAAGGTAATCTTCTATTGCTTTAGAATATTCATCACTCGATTGTAAGAGATTAACCCAACTACTCATTCCACTATCCATTACCCTACCTTAAAGGGATGTAAACAACAATCAATATTAGTTGTCTCCGAAATAATTCAAGAATGTCTTCAATAAATGATTTTATAATGGTATTCAAGCCATCAAAGTAGTCATTCTACCACTGCGCTTAAATTTCTATTCTGTTGCTATACGTGTTCTCTCTGTTAATTTTTTTTCCTTATTTCCATAATCAGATGAGCATTATTAAAAAATAATAATAATTAAATATACATATGCTTTGAGAATTCTTTTTAATAATTAATTTTTACACAGAACAAAAATACATCACCACACATACACATTGCCCAAGTTAATCTAATAAGAGAATTAGATATAATTTCCTAACACTAATTTTTTTATTAAAAATGTGAAAATTAATTAGGGATGTTTATTTAATTATCATCTCATGAAACAACAAATTGTACCCACAAAAAAATCTTTTATTTATTTATTATGTCATCTTAATCTTATTTATCTTTTTTATCAATTAAATAATTAATTCATAATTGAGAACTCAAATTAAGCTTTCTTATTTAATTAAAACCTTCTAATTAACTGTAAATTTCTCTTTACTGAATTCCTAAAATAAGATTTTATTTGTCCTCTCATTCATAATTCTCATCAATTATATATTATATGTGATTGTCTCAAAACAAGTATGAGAATACTTTGCACATAAAACTTAAAAATAATGTTAATAAGATTTAAAAGTTATAATTAAATATATTTTAATACTATTTTCCTTTTTTTATTTACCGTCAAAATGAACAAATTAGATCATTATTTTCATTATAATCTGATTTAATAAAATATATTAGGTTATTAATAGGATAAAAAATGTGTTATCTATATAGTTAATAAATGAAAAATATTGACAAAATGCGTTATAATTAATATATTACCTATAATGCTGATTTGAAAAATATTATAAATCGGTGTTACAAAATGTAATTAAAAAAAATATTGCATAAACTGTGTTATTATTTTAAAATGTTACATTTAAATGTTACTTCTTATGAATGTATTATATAAGAGTTATATATATATATATATATATATATATATATAAGCTCACTTATATTGTAGTGTTCTCAGAGGCGGATCCAGGAAATTATTTTTGGTGGTACGGTATATAATTTAAAAAATATTATTTAATATTCAAAATTATTTAATAATTAAATTTAAATTAAAAAATTATAATTACAGTTGACACTGTTGAAAATTATATTTTTGTAAAGGAATTTATGACATATCATATTTTTAAAAATATAATAATAGAGTTGAGTGTAAATTTATGTTGCAATAAATAATCTAGAGTTGAGTGTAAATTTGTGTTGCAATAAATAATCTAAGTGTACAAATGACTGAGAAAAATATAAATGATTTTATGAAATATGAATATTAATATATTGTGTGTATTATATGAGTGAAGCAATAAAGAAACACATTAATGCAAGATTTAAAATAAAAAAATAGTATATAATTAAGAAAAAAGTGTAGTATAATATTATAAGAAACACATTTCCATATAAAATAAAATAATAAAAGAAAATAAGAAAAAAGAAAATAATATAAATATATTTAAAAGAAAATAAGAAAAACAAAAAAAAATATTATAGATATATTTTAAAAAAAATGCGGCCATAATTACAAGGGTTGGGGTCAAACTTCGAAAATTATTCCATATATATATATATATATATATATATATATATATATATATATATATATATATATATATATATATATATAACTTATTTTTCAACCTCTTGTACATAGTGTATCCGCCCATCTCTTTTCTAGAGCTCATATAAGTGAAATAGATTTATTGTATCTTTCTCTATGTATTAATTACTTATGATCTAACCAACACACATAATTGATTACTCCCTCCATCCTATAACAATGTATACGTTTGATATTTGTATGTAGATTAATGATTATAACATTTTAGTGTGTAGTGAAGTGAAAGAAATAGCATTTTAATGTTTCTAGCTAAACATTATATACATGCATAGTACACTTGCATATTATTACTTTTTTATATTTTATTACTGCAGGAATGCAGAAAAGTAGAAAGACGTGTCCAATTTTTAACCGATTTTATCCCTTCTGGCTCTCTCCAACTTAATTTGACTCGGTGACTCCTTTTCCTTCATCCCCCTCTCTCACTACTTGTAATTATTTAATTTTATTTGTGAAAATTAATTATCACAAAAAAAAGAAAAGTTTTAATATCATATTATGTACTATTATATATATTACATGCATATGTAAAGCTCTAATTATCCTAAAATAACCTGCATTTTCATTGAAGGAAGAAAGAATTAATTCAATCCCACGCTTTAGTACGAAATTTATGATTATATTAAGCTTTTTAAGATATTGTTGGAATGGAGTATTTGGTACAAAGGACGGTGCTACAAATGGGTCAAGCATTGGGGCCCCATGTGGATATAATAATTAATTTGTGTGGGTCTCATCTACCAAAAGGAAAAATATATACTTTATTTTGGGACGGACCAAAATGAAAAGTGTACACCTTGTTGTGGGACGGAGAGAGTATTTCATAAAAGATTATAAGGGGATATATACTATCATTATGCCATATGGGGTAAATATGTATTATATCATATATCATAACATTATACCAATCTAGAACTTGAACATAATGGGGATTGAATCATAATCAATATTTGGTTAATATGTCAAGTCTCATTGGTTTCTTAAAATAAACTAATATATTTTGTATTAATGTGATACATGAGGATATATTTAATTTTAAATATATGTTTCCTTATCAGAAAAATTACAATAATCTTGCTAGCATATTCATCATAAATGCATATCAGGCCTGATACAATTATGAAGAAAAACAAGTGTTTTAAATCTACTAAAAGTGGAGACTTCTAATCCAAAATATTCTCATTATAAACTTCAATTATATAAACGTTTATTTTCCACTTCAAGGGATTAAACGCTTATATCTTCCCTTGATTTAGTGGTCTAGTAGTTTGCAGTTATCTTGTCATTCATCCTCTACCGTGAAGGTTGTTAAGGCATAAGAGAAATCATAATCAAAGTTTTTAAAAATTTTAATTAATCAAAGTCTTTAAAAATCTTAATAATCTTTTTAACTCTAAAATTAGAAATAGCTCTGTTATTTAGCGATCTCTTGACTGTAAATAATAATGACTTTATTATAACATAATTTTATTTAATTAATTATTAGTAACACTTAAACAAATGGTTGTTAATTAGGAGGAAAATATTTAAAAAAAAAAAAAACTAACTAAACATACATATAAATCATATTTTAATGCTATATTAGAAAAATGTAATTTTACATATGAAATAAACATAGGGAAAATGCATCTTCTTGTCCACTGTGAACTTATTCAACTCTTTTATGTCTGCACTCTTAAAAAACTTCATTTTTATCCACTATTTAAACATATTGACAAAATTACCCTTGGTGAAAGTAAGTCAAGCACACAAAATAAATAAATAAATAATGTAAAAAAATGCCCACATTATTGATGTCAAGAAAATAAGTAATTGACCTAAATTACCATAAACTAATATTTTTCGATCCTACTTTTTATTTGTTTGTCTAATTTATAACCCAGCGATAAATATATAAATATGTATAATATTAAAAAATTTATTCTACTTAATTAATTCAAATAAAAATTAAATTAGTATACTCATAACTATTTATTAAATAAATATTAAAATTTTAATTTCTTATAATTAAATATTGGGTAGTTACTAATAGATACAACATATAACCCTATATTAATATAAGATACATACATAACAAAATATAATTATCAAGTGCATAATTACATAATACTATTCCAATATTACCCTTTAAAAGACAAATAAGAAAAACTAGACAATAAGGTAAGTAGGATAATCTCTCTCCTTAATTACTCTGCAAATAGTCAAAACCAATTTTCTTTCCTTAATTTTAAATCTCTTTATCCACATAATGACAATGATGCTACACATTCTTAAAAATATGAAAAAGAATTATAAGAAGATATTTAAATAATCATTCACGTTATTTACGCTACACATCGTCAAAATCAATTAGGCTTCATAAACCTAATTTAATTCCAAAACCCCAAGTCACATCATCGTTACCACAATTATTTATTAAAACCCTAGTTTCATTACAATGTTCATACCCTATGATGGAATTGTCCATGTACTCGCGCACACCAAACGTATAATATCAAGGGTTTTGCAATTACAATTTACCCTCACTCTCAGGCTAACGATATTGAGCCTTATTGATGTATTATTTTAGTGCCTCATTTTAACATTTCAAACATTGCAATTTGCCCACATGGTATTCAAAATTACTGACTATTTACTGTGCAGCGTTAGTGTTATGTCATTTGATGTTATGTGCGGTGTAAAGGTATTATGTGCAGCGTAAGTTGTTGTAATGTGCAGCAAAAAATATTACGTTCAGCATGAACTTTCATATGCAGCATAAATGCTATAGAATTTTATATTATGTGTGATGTATAGTGATAATATGTGCAGCGAAAGTTGATATTATATGTGGCATAAAAATATTACGTGCAGTATAAAAGTTCATGTGCAGCGTAAATATTATGTCATTAGATGTTAGATAAGCATATATTGATGTTATGTTCATTGAAAATGGTCATTTGATTTTATGTTCAGCAAATTCATTAGAAAGAATTATCTTTACAAAAATACCATGATCTTTGCTATTTATTTGAGGTTAGAATTAGTATAATTCGCTTATCTTTTGTAGTTGATGGTAGTAACGTATTTTGTATGTATCTTTTAATAATTACACTTAAAAACATGTATCTTGTGTCAATTAATCCTTAAATATTAGTAATTATTTTAATTAATTTCTTTATTTTTCAAATTTTTATTGACTAGTATAATAACAAAATTTCAGAAAAACATTACACATATTCATTAATTTTGTTCTTGAACCTAATATATATTCAATTCGATATTTTAAGAGAGAGTAAGGAAAGAGTAAATTCTTAAACCTAAAAAAAATATTAATTATATTTGGTATTTTAGGAGAAAGAAAAGAGAGCATAAAATATTTGGTCAATCATTTAAAAAATGGGTCCCATTTCGCAGGGGTATTAATAAAAAAGTACAATAAATATGGATGATAAAAAAGTTTTAAATTAAGATGTATAAAAAAGATGTACTCTAAATGAAAGTGGACAAAATAAAAATTTCCCCATTAAAATATTTTACTTATATAATAAACATGTCTTACATGAATATGACTTTCTCTATTAATGGTTAAGATACTATTTTACTAATTAGGTAAATACTTATCACGTGGAATTTTATAATATTATTTCCTATAAGTTTGTAATTATATATATATATATATATATGTATTTATAAACATACTAGTATGAAACCCAATTAATGCGGAATTTGTTTTTGACTGATACCTGCATCATACGTGAAGGTTGTTCGTACTACTCTTAAAACCAATCTAGATTGACTAAGTTTTTAGCAGGTCCTTTGAATTTAATCACATTGTAGGCATCATATGTGGTGTAGGCATACGCTTTAGCGGCTAAAAAGAACCATTTCTTGATAGTATCTTGTAACTTAAACTCTCCTAATACTTCTGTAGATATTTCATCTTCATGAAGAGGATTGCCTAGGAAGATAGAGTCGGTATCACTGTATTAGCAGTCACCTCTGGACATATATTTATATATATATATCCCAGCATTTGATGTGATAGCAGCTGATATGTGAACAACGGTGTTTTGAGGCGATTTCCAAATAGTGGCATCATCGTACCATACCATGTATAGATTTTTCTGAAGCATATGACCGTCTATAAAAGTGCGTACTATGTGCGATCTTTTAATTATTACTTTTATTTAATCTCAATTTAAATAATATCTAAGTATAATAATTATTTATGTATGGATAACACTATTTATTTATTTTATTTTTTATTTGTGATAAATGTTAAGTATTTCTTAATTAATTATAAAATAGTAATTTTATTTTAATCCATTGTTATTATTACAAAAACTAACATAAAATATAGATACAATTTTATTTATGTATAATATACTTTTAAGGGTAAATAAACTTTTTTGTCCACTAAATTTATCAATTTTTTAAATTAGTCCATAGGTTTTTGAGTTTTTGAAATTAGTCCACTAACTTTCCAAAATTTGATAGTTTAATCTATTTACCAGTTAGAGTAGGTTACCCAACCGGTAATTTCACGTGGCAATTCTGACATGATGAGAAATTTAGATTTTTTAGTCCTCTAAGTTTGCCGCTTTTTGAAATTAGTTCATGATATTCCAAAATTTTTAAATTAATCCATTAACTTTTAAAATTTAATAAAATAGTACTAAATGTGTCAAAATAAGTATAGTACCATGAATTAACCCGCACAACCTACAAAAATTCACCATTAACCCGCCCTATGAATGACCCATCGCGTAAATGATCCGTTATTATGACTAGTATATAACTTTCCCATGCAAGGTCTGTACTCTCATTCGATGTACCAATAACCCACCACATATATAAAAATAAAAAAGTCTTTATTTTCTTTTTGCACGTGAATTAAGGTGTATTATTATTTTATATGTAATGAATAGTTGCATTAGTAGTGAGTGGTGGGTATATATGAAGTCATTTTACTAAAAGAGAAAAATTAGAACCTTTAAATGAGACAACCAATATAATAAAATGGAAACTTTTTCGGTGGGACGGATGGAGTATTATGAAAGAGGATGCTCGCTTGTGAATCACTTAAAAAAAGATTAGTCTAGATATACTTTTTAGGTTTGTAAATCATGACTGCTAAGTTTCGTGCTAAAATTTCAATTAGTGAAAAATGAGGGTGACAACATTCTAATGTTTAACCCAAATGAAATGTATCTATAAATTAAGTTGAATATAGTAAAATTTAGAAAATGAACAGAGAAATGTCACGTACTTAACCAGTAAGACGACTCATTCTTGTTGATAAATAGACCAATTTCTTGAAAATTTGAAAGTTAATGGATCAATTTCAAAATTTTGGAATATTATAGATTAATTTCAAAATTAAAGGCGGCAAACTTAAAGGACTAAAAAATAAATTTTCTTGCCACGTCAGAGGTTCCATGTGGCATTACCTATTGGGTGACCTGCTCCTGCAGGTAAATGGACTGAAATGTCGAATTTTGGAAAGTTAATGGACCAAATTCAAAAACTTGAAAATGTATGGACTAATTTGAAAAATTTATAAGCTGAATGGATAAAAAAATTTATTTACCCTATTTTTAAA
This sequence comes from Pogostemon cablin, assembly GCA_023678885.1. Lineage (NCBI taxonomy): Eukaryota > Viridiplantae > Streptophyta > Magnoliopsida > Lamiales > Lamiaceae > Pogostemon > Pogostemon cablin. Next base: position 14,913,611 of record CM042993.1, read on the forward strand.
TATTTATAAGTCTGTAATGAATTTATTATCTTATATATATATATATATATATATTTACAAATTCAATTCTAATATTATTTGCTACATCAAATCAGATTATAAGAATACAACATCCTATTCATTATGAAGAAGATTTAAATTGATTCTCTAAATGAATTAATACTTCAACCTCTTATTCCATTTGAAAAATACTTGAACTGATTCTATACTTGATAAATAATTGAATCGATCTTCTTATTCCTCATACTTGAATCGATTATTTACTTGAAAATTACTTGAATCGATCCTCTTATTCCTCTTGAAGAATACTTGAATTGATTATGTTCTTGATGAATAATCGAATCGATCTTCTTATTCCTCATACTTGAACATATTTTCTTATTCTACATATTTGAATCGATTATTTATTTGAAGAGTACTTGAATCAATTCTCCAAAATCGATCATCTTATTCCTTTATCGATTATCGATTCATCATAATCGATCATCTTATTCCATTTGAAGAATACTTGAATCGATTCATTTTAGGTGAATCGATTCTCCACATGAATCGCGCTATCAAAATAAAAATTTATACTGAGTTGACTGGATTCTCTAGAGGAACTTGAAAAAATCTCTTATTCCTTTTGGAGAATCGAACATGAGTGTTTGTAATGAATAACCAGAAAGTAATAACAAATAAAATAAAATATCACTCAAAAAATACGAAAGTGGATCAAGTAGGAGAATAGGTAGCTCTAGGATAATCCATTTCATGCATTAATTTCCCTTCCATGTATTGATGTCCGACTCTACCTTGTGAAATATGGACGCATTACTAAACCATGCATATCTACTCTACAGGCATAAGTAAACATGCATGTAACACGTGTGAATAACCTCGGAGCAAGAGATATAATTTTACCCTCCTTTCTAGGTACGATCAGTATTTATTATTTTCCTGGCCAATTGGTACTCTAACCCGATATGATCTCCCTTTATAGGTACTATAAAATTATCCTCTTTATCCTACTTAATAACCTAAATTCAATTCAATTAATAAGTATTCATATATGATAGTTCTAATGAAGCTTCGGAGTCCCCTCACTTAGAATCATAACATGGAATCCTGTTCAGCGGTGAACGAACTCAATCTACAACCAAGATATATATTTAGACTCTATATACCAATTGAAGATACACAAAATGACCGTGAATATGGATTAAGAAAGCACAATCATATTTAAAATAAATCCACAAGTAGTATTGTGCGCAGTTTACACACAAAAACCTTTATAATCCTAGTTCTACCAAAAAGGCTCTAGCCCATGATGTTACGAAGAACAATCATGGGTGTTGGATAGATCTTACCCAGATGTCTGGAAAGTTACAAGATAAATTAAGAAATAAAATAGACCCTAGATGCGGGAGTCATCGTATCCTTCTCCATCTTGAATCCTCCTCTTGGTTCTCCTCTTGATTCCACATACGAACCTTCAAAGTGATGGATGGATGGAGGAAAGGATGTGGATAATGGTTGGGGGGTGAACTCCCCTTGTAGGGTGTAGTATTGTTGTGGCCTCTCTCCAATCCAATATGACTCTATGATATGATAAATAATGATTTGATCTACACCTCTTTTATACTTGTAAGCTATCCTTATAGTCCTTGGATGGGCTTTTACTTGAGACATATGCCAAATTTGGTAAAAAGAAACTCGAACTCCATCTGTTCGACTTGACCTTCAGAAGTCGAACAAGGCCTCCAAGTCGAGCAATGGTCGAGCAAGCTCTCTGTAAGTTTTTTCACATTTTGTTCTACCAAACTCCATCTGTTCGGCCAAGATGATTCTGGTCGAGCAACTTTTCTTGGTCGAGCAACACTTGCGCAGCCTCACCATTTCGTGCATAACTTCCACATCCGACCTTTTATTTGAGTAATTCTTATGCTCACGTGATCTTCACTTCCTTGGCTTTCTATCCATATAAATAACTCTCTGAAAACCTAACATTTGAATGTATAACATATCACGCAAAATGACACAGTTGTTCTATTCGGCACAGCTTGCGCGACATCACCACTTTGATCATAACTTTCTCATTTGGAATCTGATTGAAGTGTTCTTTATGCCAAAACAACCCTCTCTTCTGTATCTTTCCATCCATTTCTAGGTTAGAGCTCCACACAAATATAGAATAATTACACAAGTTGGACGTGCGTTTTAGAGCATCCTTGCATAAATTGCACCTTTTCTCCAACTTGGCACTTTTGATCATTTTTTCCACCTAAAACACAATTAAACACCTCAAGTGCACCTTTTTCTCATATATATCGAATATAAGATACTTGTGCTAATATATGACAATAATTTCCATCAAAAAGATGTTAGATTGGACACTAAAACACGCTTATTTTCACTCTCATCAATCCCCCAAACTTACCCGTTGCTCGTCCCGAGGCAACAATATAAAAATAAAGATAGAGAGAGTAAGAAAATTAGTGGGGAAACAAGAACTATAACAAATACCCCATTCACAATACAATTGTCCTTAATTTAGGTCATGCAACTTTAATTACATGTAATACTCAATTCATGGCATGCAAGATAAGACAATCACCACCAATCAAATGCTCCATTAACATGTTCTCACGGGAAGTATATATCACTCGCACTCAAGTGTAATAGATGTACACTTATGGGTTAAGGTGTTTACGCTCAGATTCAATTTAAGTGCATGCGTAACCATAAGCTTGCCAGATGTCTCAAACTCTCCACCACTTAAAGTATGATTCGATAATGAGATCAAAAAGGACTTTTCTTTTGGATGTAATATTGGCTCTTTGGTTAAGGTAGAAAATATATGGATAAGTGACTTAAAATTTGGATCAATCAAGCCTGCAGTCTCTCTCGATCTTTTATTCTTCCTCTTCACTTCAATTAAGCACATCCTCCTCCTCAACTCTTTAATTTTTGTTCTTCAAACACAACATATTTTTTTCAACTTTTCTAGCTCTTCAACTCCATCATTCTCCTTTTCTTCACCCTTTTTTTCTTTCTTTTTATTTTTCGAGGTACTAGTTTCGGGCACTACATCGCGCATCCTCCATAAGGTACTAGATTTAAGCACTACCCTAGGGTGTTTTGTTCCATGAAGTACTAGATTTAAGCACTACTCCATGATTTTCCTTAGATACATTTTCAAACTCAATCATTGTTTCCACACCAATTTCCTTCCTTCCCAAACTGTTGTCAAACTCCATCAACACACTTTGAAAAATCATTAATTCTCTTCTAGAAGGACAATCAAGGCTCAAAAAATTCAGATGCTCAAAGTGGTTATTTCTCATAGGCTGCCAAAGAATAAGGTTTTTAGGCTCAACGGGGCTAACTACGAATAAGCATCATTTGCTAGGGAATTATTTGGCTAAGTGACTTATAAATTCAAGGATGGCCTAAAATCATCTCCCATCACCTAACATATATGTAGTTTCAAGTAAGACAAGAGGCAAGTTCTAGAATACACACACAAGAACGATACTCACCAGAAAAAAATATCATGTGATTATGTACATGAATAAGGCTCAAAATCTCACATGGGTTTTTAACAAGTAATAGAGCACCTTTCATGGTAAGTAATATCCCACAAGTACACATAGAACTTCATATCACAATATAACTCAAGCACACTTCCTTCATCAATTTCAAGAGCATTTGAATTTCAGGCACAATTTAAAAATATAAGCTCACATATATCACCAAATCCAAGATCTCAATCCTTCCACACTTATAAATTAAAAGCACACATAAGAATTAAAATAAAGAAACGAGGGCACCTGATTTATCTTCAATATTCACGAGCTCCTCGAGTTGTTCAACTCGATCAGGTCAAAGCCTCAGTGTAGAACTCATCTTGCCACTCTTTTATCTTTTCTATCATCAAAACTCAAACACACTCATCATCACATGATTCATCAATAATAAAATAGAAGAACTCTAAGAAAGACTCAATTGACTATATAATCGACTCCACATACTAGAAACACCAACATGGCACACTAAACATTAGGTAAGTTGCAAAAAATCGACATATCAACACCGGTTAAAATATTATTCTGCCGTAAAAAATCAACCCCCTAACAAACAAATAACCAACGAAAGGAAAAATTATACCCTCGGTGCTCATGAGACGAGGTAAGTACATTACACCCCCACAAACTTAGTAAAAATGTAAGTCAAAACTAAGTTTGAAAAGAGATGTAATTGCTAAAACATGAGCACTTCAAATATAATAACTCCTCACTCACACGAAAGAAATAATAAAGTAATATAATGGAAGAGACAAGCCCCCAACAGGCGCTCAAGTGTAGCGTCGGAGAGTCACGATGGAATACCACTTTTGTAGACTACTGGATTAGAGGATGGTCTTCTCGCATCCTCACCTTCAAATACTTTCTTTCCCTCTTCTTGTCTGCACTCAACACCTCATCTTTCTTGGTCACAAGAATATGATCCTTGGATTACCTATCGCTCATGACTGTTTAGACACCTCCTTGTCAATCTTCCACTCGAATTCAAAAGTATCTGTCTTAGAAAAATCAAGATTAAACAAGTTAGAAATCACATCTATGCTCTGGCATGATTGAGTCTCCATGGGCATCTTCATTGCATGATTAAGAGAGAAAACCACATCTTCATTATCCATCTGCAGTCTAAGCTTCTCGTCTCTCAACCTCTTTACTCTTTCCCACTTTTTCTCTACTATAAGCTCAGTATTTTGCTCTTGGGATGGCGCTGGAGTGTTCTAAACAACAGGTGTAGCATTCGGTATCAAAATAGGCATTGAACCAAACTGTTCGACCAAGTTTGTCTGGTCGAATAGACTGAGTTTGGTCAAATAAGGTTGCTGATCGCGGACTCTCTTTCTCAAATTGTTCTTCGACCATCGTTTGACCTTGGTGGTCTAGTCGAACGGCAATGCTCTGGTCGAACGACGACTGTGATCGCGAACTCATCTAACCCATGCGTTATTCAACCAGTGTTCGACCAATATGGTCTGGTCGAACGGATGTGTTTGGTCAAACGGCTAGACAGAAAAAGAGCATCAGGATTCTATTTTTTTAGAACTCATTCGACCACCGTTCGACCATCAGGACTAGTCGAACGGCATAAGCTTGGTCAAACGAGAGCCCTGCCTTCATTGTTTTTGCCTACTGACTTTATTGGACCTTCGTACTACATCCCAGACCTCAATATGATGGCATTATATTCCAACATTTGTGTCAATTGATTCACGTTCACGGCCATCTGCCCCATAATCAAAGTAAGGTACTTCAACTGCTTAGATAAATCTGCATGATCAACATTCATGGTATCCTCAAGACGATCAATCCTTGTATCATTCTTAGCCATGTATCGATTGAAGGCATCTTCAACACTCTTCACTTCTTGTTGCTGCATACTAGGCCCCCTTTGTGTCAACTTTGTAATCTGCCTCTGCTGGGACTCTAGTAGCGTGTTGATGCTAGCTAAACTAGAGACCATCTCATCATTCCTATTCGGCTTCACAACTTGATGTTCAACCTGCGCTACCTTACCAAGTACATAAGGTCCTCTAACTCTCTCTGTAGGCTAATCACGTGAATTCATTGAGATGTCTTCAAATAACTTTTTTGCTTCAAGTGATGTCTTAGATAATAGCGCTCCTCCTGATGATGCATAAATGAGAATACGCGACTCACAATCTAATCCATAATAGAAGATGTTTATGTACTCAGCCTTAGACATTCCATGCTATGGGCACTGCCTGAGCATGTATTTGAACCTGTCCCACGCCTCATGAAATTTCTCACCCTGATTCATAACAAATTGGGTGATCTCTTGCCTTATTCTTAAGATCCTTGAGGGTGGCATATATCTCTCCAAGAACTTCTGCTGCAGTTGGTCCATTGTAGTGCAATCTGTGGCATCAAGATTCGCATACCAAGCTTCTGCCTTATCAATTAATGAAAACTTGAATAGGGCGATCCGCCTAGCATTGTCATTAGCTCCAGCACCCTTTTGAGTGTATGCATAATCAAGAAATCTTCGAAGATGCTGATATAGATCTTCGAAACAACCACCAGAAAAGGGATTCTTTTCCACCATGTTAATATGAGTGGGATGTATCTTAAAATCATCATCTTCCCTCCTTACTCCTATCAACTCCATGTTGCCAATCCCATAGTTCGTGAAAATTTCACGTTTGGCAACATTATCCGGATCCTGCCTTGTTCCGACCATGTTTAGCTCAATGTGTTATTCCTCCTTTCCTTCATTTCCTTTTCCTAGTGCACAAGTACCTCAGAAAATTCAAGGTTAGATAGAAATAAATAATCACAAATAAATGTCTTAATCAAACTAGCAATAATAAACTAATAATAACAGCCGTCCCCATCAACGGCGCCAAGAACTTGATGCGCATTTTCTTTACACGCAAAATTAATTCTCAAGTATTAAGGATATCAGTTGCAGCTTAAGCAAGCGACCAAGTGAATTATCGAACCCAAAGGATGGCGTATTATCAATTTAATTATTTACTAAATTAATTAAGACAAGATGGCAATAAGAATTGAGATTTAATTATTAAACTACTAAACAAGTAATTAAATAACAAATAAAATAAAATAAAATATCACTCGAAGAATACGAAAGTGGATCAAGTAGGAGAATAGGTAGCTCTAGGATAATCCAGATTCATGTATTAATTTCCCTTCCATGTGTTGATATCCGACTCTGCCTTGTAGAATATGGACGCATCACTAAACCATGCATATCTACTCTATAGACACAAGTAAACATGTGTGTAACACGTGTGAATAACCTCAGAGCAAGAGATATAATTCTACTCCCCTTTCTAGGTACTATCAATATCAATTATTTCCCTGGCCAATTGGTACTCTAACCCGATATGATCTCCCTTTATAGGTACTATAAAATTATCCTCTTTATCCCACTTAATAATCCGAATTCAATTTAATTAATAAGTATTCATATATGATAGTTATAATGAAGCTTCTGAGTCCCCTCACTTAGAATCATAACGTGGAATCTTGTTCAGCGGTGAACGCACTCAATCTACAACCAAGATATATATTCATATTATATATACCAATTGGAGATGCACAAAATGACTGTGAATATGGATTTAGAAAGCACAATCATATTTAAAATAAATCCACAAATAGTGTTGTACGGAGTTTACACACGAAAGTTCAATTAATTCGTAAAAACATTCACAATCTTAGTTCTACCAAAAAGGCTCTAGCCCATGATGTTAAGAAGAACAATCATGGGTGTTGGATAGATCTTTCTCGGATGTCTGAAAAATTACAAGATAAATTAAGAAAAAAAATAAACCTTAGATGCGGGAGTCATCGCGTCCTTCTCCATCTTGAATCCTCCTCTTGGTTCTCCTCTTGATTCCACAGACGAACCTTCAAAGTGATGGATGGATGGAGGAAAGGATGTGGATGATGGTTGGGGGGTGAACCCCCCTTGTGGGGTGTAGTATTGTTGTGGCCTTTCTCCAATCCAATATGACTCTATGATATGATAAATAATGATGTGATCTATACCCCTTTTTACACTTGTAAGCTGTCCTTATAGGCCTTGGATGGGCTTTTGTTGAGAGTGAAAATAAGCGTGTTTTAGTGTCAAATTTAACACCTTTTAGATGTGAATTGTTGTTATATATTAGCACAAATATTTTATATTCAATATATTTGAGAAAAAGGTACACTTGAGGTGTTTTGTTGTGTTTTAGGTGGAAAAAGGGATCAAAAGTGCCAAGTTGGAGAAAAGGTGCAATTTGTGCAAGGATGCTCTGAAACGCACGTCCAACTTGTATAATTATACTGTATTTTTGTGGAGATCTAAACTAGAAGTATGATACATGGTTTGAAAGCCATAGAAGAGAGGGCCGTTTTGGCGTAAAGAACACCCTAATCGGATTCCAAACGAGAGAGTTATGATCAAAGTGGTGACGTCGCGCACGCTGTGCCGAACAGAATGGCTGTGCCATTTTGTGTGACTTGTTACACCTTCAAATGTTGGAGTTTCTGTGAGTTCTTTTTATGGATAGAAATCCAAGGAAGAGAGAAACACGTGACCGCAATAATTACTCAAATCGGAGGTTGGATGTGGAAGTTATGTGCGAAACGGTAAAACTGTGCAAGCTTGCTCGACCAAAGGAGATTCGTTCGACCAAAATCGTCTTGGTCGAATGAAAGAGGGAAACTCAAGCAAAATTACCAAAAACTTACAGAGAGCTTGCTCGACCAGTTGCTCGACTTGGAGGCCTTGCTCGACCAAGAAGGTTTGATCCAACAAAATGTCACTGGGTTCTATTTTTGGTAGTTTCGGATTTCTTTTACCAAATTTGGCGTATGTCTCAAGTAAAAGCTCATCCAAGGCCTATAAGGAGAGCTCACAAGTATAAAAGGGGGTGTAGATCATATCATAGAATCATATTGGATTGGAGAGAGGCCACAACAATACTACACCCCACAAGGGGGGATCACCCCCCAACCATCATCCACATCCTTTTCTCCATCCATCCATTACTTTGAAGATTCATTTGTGGAATCAAGAGGAGACCCAAGAGGAGGATTCAAGATGGAGAAGGACACGACGACTCCCACATCTAGGGTTTTATTTATTTCCTAATTTATCTTGTATTTTTTGGATATCCGGGTAAGATCTATCAAATACCCATGATTGTTCTTCGTAACATCATGGGCTAGAGCCTTATTGGTAGATCTCGTGTGTAAACTCCGTACAACACTACTTGTGGATATATTTTATATATGATTGTGCTTTCTTAATCCATATTCATGGTCGTTTTGTGCATCTTCAATTGGTAAATAAAGTCTGAATATATATTTTGGTTGTAGATTGAGTGCGTTCACCGCTGAATAGAATTCCATATTATGATACTAAGTGAGGGGACTCCGAAGCTTCATTAGAACTATCATATATGAATACTTATTAATTGAATTGAGTTCGAGTTAGTAAGTAGGATAAAGAGGTTAATTTTATAGTACCTATAAAGGGAGATCATATCGGGTTAGAGTACCAATTGACCAGAGAAATAGTTGATATTGATAGTACCTAGAAAGGGGGGTGAAATTATATCTCTTGCTCTGAGGTTATTCACACGTGTTACACGCATGTTTACTTGTGTCTATATAGTAGATATGCATGATTTAGTGATGCATCCATATTCCAAAAGGCAGAGTCGGACATCAACACACGAAAGGGAAATTAATGAGTAAAATCGGATTACTCTAGGGCTACATATTCTATCCCTTGAGTCACTTTCGAATTCTTCTAAGTGATTTTATTTTAATTGTTATTTAAATTAAGTATTTTAGTTGTTAGATTAAATTCTCAAACTGAATTGCCTTGTCTTAATTAATTTAGTAAATAATTAAATTAATAATATGCCTTCCTTTAGGTTCGATATTCACTTGGTCGCTTGCTTAGTTGCAACTAATATCCTTAACACTTGGGGATTAATTTTGCGTGTAAAGAAAACGCGCATCAAGTTCTTGGCACATTACCCGGGACGGCTGTTATTATTAGTTTATTATTTCTAGTTTGATTAAGACTTTTATTTGTGATTATTTATTTCTATCTAACCTTGAATTTTTCTGAGGTACTTGTGCACTAGGAAAATGAGAGGAAGCAAAGAGAGGAATAACACACATTGAGCTAAACATGGCCGGTGCAAGGCAGAATCCGGATAATGTTGCCATACGTGAAATTTTCATGAACTATAAGATTTGCAACATGGGGTTGATAGGAACAAGGGGGAAGATGATGATTTTGAGATACATCCCGCTCTTATTAACATGGTAGAGAAGAATTCCTTTTTTGGAGGTAGCTTTGAAGATCCATATCAGCATCTCAAAAGATTTCTTGGTTATGCAAACACTCAAAAGGGTGCTGGAGCTAATGATAATGCTAGGCGGATCGCCCAATTCAAGTTCTCTTTAATTGATAAGGCAGAAGCTTGTTATGAGACTCTTGATGCCACGAATTGCACTACATGGGACCAACTGCAGCAGAAGTTCTTAGAGAGATACATGCCACCCTCAAGGATCTTAAGTATGAGGCAAGAGATCACCCAATTTGTTATGAATTAGGGTAAAAAATTTCATAAGGCGTGGGATAGGTTTAAAGATATGCTCAGAAAGTGTCCACAACATGAAATTTCTAAGGCTCATTACATAAGCATCTTCTACTATGGATTGGATTATGAGTCGCGAATTCTTGTTGATGTATCATCAGGAGGAGCGCTGTTATCTAAGACAGCACTTGAAGCAAATAAGTTATTTGAAGACACTCTATGAATTCACGTGACTGGCCTACGGAGAGAGTTAGAGGAACTTATGTAGTGGGCAAGGTAGCACAGGTTGAACATCAAGTGGTGAAGCCGAATAGGGATGATGAGATTGTCTCTAGTTTAGCTAAATCAATAAGCCACTAGAGTCCCAACAAAGGCAGATTACAGAGTTGACACTAAGAGGGCCTAGTATGCAACAACAAGAAGTGAAGGCTAGTGTTGAAGATATGTTCAATCGATACATGGCTGAGAATGATGCAAGGGTTGATCGTCGTTAGGATACCATGAATGTTGATCATGCAGATTTATCTAAGTAGTTGAAGGACCTTACCATGATTATGGGGCAGATGGCCGCGAATGTGGATCAATTGACACAAACATTGGAGAATAATGCCATCACATTGAGGTCAAGTTCGCAGTATGAAGGACCGATGATGGCGGCGAGCAAAAACGAAGGTGACAGGATAACTATTCGACCAACACGAACAACCTTTGGAGAAACAGAATCTCGATGCTATGTTTTGTGCCCCGTCATTTGACCAGAGCATTGTCGTTCGACCAGACTACCTTGGTCGAACGGTGGTCAAACAACAAATGGGGAAGAAGAAATCATGATCAGAGCTGCCGTTCGACCAAAGCACATTCATTCAACCTGACCATCTTGGTTGAACAGAGGTCGAACAATAATCGGAGAACCAAAACTCACGATCAGAGCATCCGTTCAACCAGTCACAGTCTGTTAGACCAGACCATTTAGGTCAAACAGTGGTCGAACATCGTAATTCACCGCTCGTTTCGATACCGAATGCTACACCTGCTGTTCAGAGTATTCCAATGCTATCCCAAGAGCAGAATATTGAGCTTATAGTGGAAAATAAGTGGAAAAGAGCAAAGAGGTTAAGAGCCGAGAAGCTTAGACTGCAGATGGATAATGAAGATGTAGTTTTCTCTCTTGATCAAGCAATGAAGATGCCCATGGAAACTCAATCGTGCAAGAGCATAGATGTGTTTTCTAACAAGAGCATAGATGTGTTTTCTAACTTGTTTAATCTTGATTTTTGTAAGACAGATAATTCTGAATTTGAGTGGAAGATTGACAAGGAGGTGTCTGGATAGCCATGGGAAGAAGGTAATTCCAAGTATCATATACTTGTGACCAAGAAAGGTAAGGTGTTGAGTGTAGACAAGAAAAGGGAAAAAAGTATTGAAGGTGAGGATGTGAGAAGACCGTCCTCTGATCTAGTAGCCTACAAAGGTTACATCCGTCGTGACTCTCTGAAGTTAAACATGAGCGCCTATTGGGGGCTTGCCCTTCCATTTTAATGCTTTATTTATTTCGTGTGAGTAAAAAATTTATATTTAAGGTGCTTACTAATCGGCAATTACATCTCTTTGCAAACTTAGTTTCAACTTACGTTTTTACTAAGTTTGGGGGGAGTGTAATGTACTTACCTCATTGCAGCACCAAGAGTATAATTTTTTCTTTGTAATGTTTGCTAGGAGAGTTGATTTTTACGGTATGTTGAAATTTTAATCGGTTTTGATGTGTTGATTTTTTGCAATTTGCCTAGTGTTCAGTGGCGTGTCTAGTGTGTGGAGTCGATTAGATAGTCAATTGATTCTTTCTTATAGTTTTTCTATTTTATTATTGATGAATCCTGTGATGATGAGTGTTTGAGCTTTGATGATAGAAAAGGGTAACTAGGTGGCAAGACGAGTTCTACGCTGAGGCTTGACCTGACCGAGTTGAACAACTCGAGGAGCTCGTGAATGCATTGAAGGATAAAAATCAGGTGCTCTCATTTTCTTATTCTAGTTTTTATATGTGCTTTTAATTCATGGAGCGGAAGGATTGAGTTTATGTTTTTGGTGATCCACATGAGCTTATATTTTTAAAATTGAGCCTGGAATTCATATGCTTTTGAAATTGATGAAGGAAGTGTACTTGAGTTATATTGTGATATGAAGTTTTATGTGTACTTGTGGGATATTTCTTACCATGAAAAGTGCTCTGTTACTTGTTAAAAACCCATGTGAGATTTTGAGCCTTATTCATGTACATTAACACATGATTTTTCTTTTCTGGTGAGTATCATTCTTGTGTGTGTATTCTAGAACTTGCCTCTTGTCTTACTTGAGACCGCATGTGTGTTAGATGATGGGAGAAGATTTTAGGCCATCTTTGATAATTATGAGTCACTTTTCCAAATAATTTTATGCCCGTAGTTAGCCATTTTGAGCCTAAAAGCCTTATTTATTAGGCAACCTACTAAGATAGCCACTTTGATATCCTATTTGAGCCTTAATTTCCTATATTTAGTGGAGTATTAAATGATGTCAAAGTGTGTGAATTAATATTCATGGAGTTTGGAAGGAATAAAATATTTGGAGTTGTACAAGTGATTATGAGCTGAAGAATATGAGCTGAAAAATAAGTTGATTAGGGGTAGTGCCCGAAACTGGTACCCCAAGATGTTAGAGGTAGTGCCCGAAACTAGTACCTCAAGAAAGGAAAAAAAGGAAAGAAAGAAAAAATGTTGAGCTTGAAGAAAAAGGAGAGAAAAGAAAATTAGAAGAGCATGAAGTTGGATAGTCTTGAAGTGTAAAAAAATCTGCAGTACAAAAGATCTCCGATTTTAATTCCCTACTAATTGAGTTACTTTATCTATATGTTTCCTACCCTTACCAAAGAGCCAACATTACATCCTAATAAAAGTCCTTTTTAATCCCATTGTCGAATCATATTTTAAGTGGTGGAGAGTTTGAGACGTTTGGCAAGCTTATGGTTACGCATGCACTTGAATTGAATCTGAGCGTAAACACCATAACCCATAAGTGTACGTCTTTTACACTTGAGTGCGAATGATATATACTTTCCTTGAGAACATTGTTGGCATTCCATCGTTTGGTTAACGTGACCCGTTAGGATACCATGCGTTTCTATCACAGCGGAAGCAATAAATCATAGAAACGATTACCGTTCACCAGGGTATGTTGATGAAGATTGATTCTCACAGGCAGCCTGCGCAGTCCCACGAGAATGGCCATAACTTCCTCGTCTGATATTGGAATTGAGTGATCTTTGCATTTAGACGATACTCTCTTCGACGGCTTTCCGTCAGTATATTGATCATCAAATTCTAAGTACTGTATGAATTTATACAAATTTTGCAAGGTCGCGGACAGCAGCAGCAAACTACCTTCTGATCTTCTGTTGTATGTCCCAAGTCCGATCTCGACGTCGTGTGGGCGACGATCTATGAGACCTCCTCAATCTGCTCTCAACCCTCATCACACGTGAATAATTAATTAGATTAGATTAGGGTTCCAGATAAGCTGAGGTGACTTATATACATGGGCTACAGCAGGGACCAGGAGGAGAAATTGGGTTGGGCCTCCATTGGGCTTAAGTATCCAAGCTTAGCCCAAAGCTTATACTTAAGTCCAATAATAATAATATATTCTACTAAAATATTATTACTGCACTGCCTTTCCAATCCCAAAATTACGTTTTGGACTCCTTATTATGAGCCTGTTAGTCTCCCCATGTTTAAGATATACAATGTCCATTAATTAATTTAAGTTACTGACAACTCAATTAATTAATATCTCATCCAAGAGTAGTACCACTCAACCTCATTATCATGCCGGAATAAATTCCACCTGCAGGGTTTACATGATAATCCTTATGAGCTCCTCAAGGGGACATCATCAACCTATGACGGACACAGATTCCTTCTACAATCAAGAGCACACCATAGAGACAGCACTATTTCCCAACTCATCGAGTTTGTTGATTTAATTACATGTAAATCTCACCCATTGATGAATCAAAGAAATACATACTGCCCTACGTGTCGAGGTTATTGTATAGGGATTAAGAGCATGAACTTCCATAATAACTGAGATCAAGTTCTCCTATAAGTCAGTATAAGTCGAACGATTTCAAGCGGTCCTGCTCAATACACACAAGTGCACTAATGTGATTCTATAGCCAAGACAAGCTAATACCAAACCACACTACAACTATCCCGATAGAGAGTCCCCGTCTATCTCGGTTGTGAGCATCTATTTATGCTTTATAAGGAAACTGATAATATGATCTTCCGCGTGTTGTCGCACAACATATTATCTACAGTATAAAGTAAGTGGACTATTGCATCGAACATATAAATAAATTATAAGATGCAATCATTTGATCATATGATTCTCATTTCAAATTAATTGTTATAACATTGTTTATACAAAAAGCTAGACTTTTAGTATACAATCCAACAATCTCCCACTTATACTAAAAGACTATGTTATCATGTCTTCTGCCATACATCTGATTTCCACTCCCACTACACGACCATCAAAAGCTCTCACCTTAAGGTCCTTGTAAATGGATTTACTAGGTCATCATCCGATGCAATCTAGGCGACAACAACCTTCCCCTCATCATACGATTTCTCGTAATAGGTGGTACTTGCACTCCATGTGTTTAATTGCCTTATGGGCTCGTGATTTCTTCAAGTTTGCAACTGTACCAATATCATCAATATAAATTGTGATATCCTTGGGCAAACTTAGAAACACTTCGAAGTCCATCTTGAAGTTTCTAGAGTCATACAGATACTTTGGCTGCCTCATAGGCTCCAATTTATCATCTTTCCATGATGGAGTCCGGAGTCTGAAATATATTTCTATATAACACTCCTCCACATTATGACTCAACTTCCTAAAATTAAATGCATAACCTTTGAGGTAGATTTACTGTCGTCCCTATCTGATTTGAAAAATCTGAATCTATGTAACCCATAAAAATCAGTGAATCTGTTCGGTAAGCCTACATATAATTTCTAGTCCTTTTCAGGTATATAAATATATGTCTTACCACAGTTCAACATTCTTATTTCGAGTTACCTTGATACTCACCGTCTAAGCAATTAGCAATACAGTTATCCATTCTCGTGCATAGCATTCCTTAGATTGAGCTTCCTCATTTGCCGAAGTATAAGGAACCGCTTTCATCTTCTTTATCTACTTTTGTGTCACAAGACACATTCACTTAGATAAATACACATGCTAAACGAGTAAGGATCGTATCATTATATGAAACTTGAGATAAGCATAACATCCTTTCTTGTGATCCGTATTACCGTGATCAAAAGGATATTTTGCTCTTCTTAAGTCCTTCATCTCATACCGCTTTATCAACCATACCCATACGCCCGACAATACTCTTTCATTATCTCCAATGAGCAAGATACTATCTACGTATAGTACAAGAAATACCACCACGTTTCCATCACTTTTTTCAATACACAAGACCCATCCGATCATTGATTAGATCCATGTCACTGGATTACCTCATCAAAATGGATGTTTCATGATCTTGAAGCTTGTTTTAGTCCATGAATGGACACTTTTAAGCTCACTATCACAATGCTCTTAGCTCTTTGCAATGAATCACTCTGGTTGCTTCACATAGATGTTTCCCTTAAGACTTCCAATCAGGAAAGTTGTCTCGACATCTATTTGCTATCCCTCATATTTCATATGAGTAGCAACAAATAAAAGAGTAGCAACAAATAAAAGAGTCCGGATCAACTTAGGCATAACTACCGGCGAAAAGATTTTCTCATAATCGAACCCTTTCTTTCTGAGTATACCTTTTCGTAACAAGCTTGCTTCCAAGATTTTCACCTTATTCTATGATCCTCTTTTATTCTTGCATGCCCGCTTCCAATGGCTTTTACGCCATTTAGCGGTTCAACAAGCATCCAGACCTAATTTAAAATCCATCGATTCTATTTTAATATTCATTGCACTTACTAAGATTCCGCATTTTAATTTTGTAGTGCAACGTCGTATCCCTGGGATAATACCATGTTTACTAGGGATCAAGTATTACGACTTTCCCAAAATATGTATCTCACGGGTTGTCGAATAACCCTCCCACTGCGACAAGGCACTACATGTAATTGTGTATCAGACGTGACACGCGTTGCAGTTTACCTTGTGGCATATCCTCTTATACACTTGGTACTTATACTTTGTGTTTTCTTCTCACTACCTTTAGAACAACTCATACATGAGTTTGTGATTTATTACATAGTCCCTTTCCAAAAATCTAGTGTTTGTGTTAACAATCACCATTCGATCTTTTAGACTAAATAAATCACCTTCATTTTTATAGCATATCCCACAAACAGACAAACATTCAAATGAATTACTGTTTCTAGGGCTTATCCATAAAATGAATTAAGTAATTCCAAATAATTCATCATCTATCTAATCATTACCATAAGAGTCTTATTCCTTTTATCCACCACACCATTCAGCTGGAGCATGCCCGATGTAGACCACTTGAGATTTAATCTCAACCTCTGATTAATAGCACCTAATTATCCTAAGAGGTACTCGTAATGATGATTAAATCGTCATTACTTGATATATTTTCCATGATGCTTTACTGTACCAACCTTGCAATTCTTGAATAAATCAAAGAACTTAGACATGCAGTGCATCAAATAAATATATCGGTATCTAGAATAATCTTCTATTATTCATTACCACCTCTCGCCTGGATAATATTAGGTCCGCTTGAATCAGAATGAACCAATTCCAAGTAAGACTCGCAAGTCCGATAGTTTCCACTTCAGATAAACCTTACGGTCCATCTGCTATCAACTTTTGAATCCTACTCAAGTAAAATGATCTAGTCTTAGACGCCAAATGCATGTTTAGTTCATCTCCGAAGGTAACTTTATCTTACTAAGATCAGAAGATACATTATTAATTACTATTTGTTGCATCTGTGGAATATACATGATTTAAGAGTATACAAATTGTCCATCAACGTACCATAACAGATTACAACTCTATCCTTCATTATAATGACCATGTCATTTAAATGAAATGGAGTATCCATCTATTAATGCATAGAAACCGAAATCAAATTCTTTTTATGAAAACGTATGTAAAGACAATTTCACAAAATCAAACATTTATTCATATCGTAAGATAAATAAACAACTCCCACTGCAATAGCCACTAGTCTTGTAGTTTTACCCATATCATAACAATCTTATCCTCACTTAGTAATGAACATTCAGTGATTCCAGTATCTACACACTTCGTGTCTGTAGATGCCATCACTAATCATGTTTAAACAACTAGCAAGTAAGATTCTATCCTTGTTCACTCCTTTTATGAAATTGGATTTCCTTTACCACATGTTTTGTCAGAAGTTTCCCACCATATACAACCTCTTGTAATTCATGAGAAACTTACTCAAAACATCTAGGCAATTATGAAGAATAAAATTGACTTAGGTTTCCCCTTCAACTTCTATTCCATGTATTTCCAATTCATTCATCAAATTCAATCATGACCTACCGCCTTTTAAATTACTCAAGTATCCGAAGAGTTACATGAGATCATCATATTTCTATGAACCTCTCATCTCTTCACTAGAGACTTTAATAGGCATCATGAGACGTCCTTTGTGAGAACACACATGTATTTTCTTAAGCAGTAAAATTCAAAACCAAGATTCTTTTCTAATCATCTAATTTGGACAAGTAAATATAATTTCTTTTAGTTAATAATAAGTGAGATAAAACCATTTGAAAATCAGAGAATCACAAATAAATATACCGATCAAATCTTCGAATTTTATCCTTTTATATTGATTCCCTCAAAACAATATAAAAATAAAATTCACCGACATCTCAAGCACCGTGAGTCTGCAAGCCACGATAGTGTGGACGTTTACAAACCCGAACATTTACAAGAGAAGGTTTTACCCATTAATTTCATTTGTCAACCTAACTTTATGACAAAATAATTAATAGTCGGTTCCTCTTTAACCATGCAAATAAAAGCAGTGACTCCGATGGGGAGGATACTTATTATTTACACCTAAGTGTACACCATTATTTGACCCCAAGTCCGCGGCCCAAGCTTATGTGCCTTACAGATGGAGAAGTACACACGCGCTCGGATAACTTCCTACAGTCATCAATTATAAGTATGTACAGTGATCCGCACATGAACTCATCCGATAGGGAGGAAGGTCTATGCCAACGCGCAAGTTCATATGCATCACATTACAAACATAATTATTTAAAGAAGTCTGTCCCAGCAATCCATGAATAAACTCATCCGATGGGGAGGAAGGCTCTAATGCCGACGCGCAAGTTTATTCATATTGCTAACAAACCAATAATGGAGGCCGCGGGAATTTTTACCAATCCCCTCTCCCACTTAGTTATTCAACACCGAATGTTTTTACATGCATATAATATTTAAAAATAAAATACGCAACCTAGCATGCTCATACTTCCAAATATATAACAATAATTGACCAATAAAACAATTATAGCAGTTATATATAAGGAAATAAATTGCCAAAAATAAGTTGACTTGATCAACACTCCAACATACATGCATATAATATACCAAATATAATACGCAATCTAGCATGCTTCTATTTAAGGCAATAAATCATAGAGAATCATGCATACATATATAACAATAATCAATTAATAAATCAATTATAACAGTTATATAACAGCGAATTCGATTGTTCGCCACCAATCACGAATGCGAACAACAGCGATGGGGATCGACCTCCCCGCAGCCTGCTCCACCACTCTGGCACCCTGCCAGATCATATTGTGAAGACTCACGCGGAACCTGATGCAGACCAGTCGAACTTGATGCAAACTCGCTCGAACCTGGTGCAGAGTCGATCAAACCTGATGCAGACCAATCGAACCTGATGTGAATCCGCTCAAACCTGGTGCAGCATTGATCGAACCTGATGCAGACCAATCGAACCTGATACAAATCCGCTCGAACCTGGTGCAGCATCGATCGAACCTGATGCAGACCAATCGAACCTGATGCAGCATCGATCGAACTTGATGCAGATCAATCGAACTTGATGCAAATCCGTTCGAACCTGGTGCAGCATCGATCGAACCTGACGCAGACCAATCGAACCTGATGCAAATCTGCTCGAACCTGGTGCAGCATCGATCGAACCTGATGCAGACCAATCGAACCTGATGCAAATCCGTTCGAACCTAGTGCAGCATCGATTGAACCTGATGCAGACCAATCGAACCTGATGCAAATCCGCTCGAACTGTCGCTCGTCCAAGGGCCTACTTGCACAGAACCAAGTTCAGCCCAACTCGCAACATCAAACTACACCAACTGTCGTTCAGGGTTTGCAACTGTAAGAACCTGGGAATCCAATCTTCACCGTCCAGAATCTACACCTGTGAGTTCTGAACATGATGTCCAAATTACAGGTCGATCCAACGGTTAGATTGTGAGAAACAGCTCGTTTCCCTCGACTGTGCAGAACAGAATCGCCCAAAAAACTACTTCTGTTTTTGGCGTATTCCCGACAACACAAAACTCCAAATACGATCTTCACCATTCAGAATGTACATCCAAAAAATCCGAACGTGCTTACCAAAAATCAGCCTGATCCGACGGTTGAAACTCTTGTTATTGCCTCTGCAATATCACTGCGCTGGATTTTCTCTCAATTTCTTCCTTCCATGTGAAATTGACGAACAGTTTTCGTCGAATCCTCTCACACACAACCATCGACGAACAGATATAATATAGGGTATATTTCACATAGGGATATTCATGGTTTGCGCAATAAAACCAAACCCTAAACATGCGATCCTAATTTTGAAAAATTAATCACATAAACCCTAGCCTAACATGTCATGTTTCACCACGAAACCGAAGCTCTGATACCAATTGTTGGCATTCGATCATTTGGTTAACGTGACCCGTTAGGATACCATGCATTTCTATCACAGCGGAAGCAATAAATCATAGAAACGATTACCGTTCACCAGGGTATGTTGATGAAGATTGATTCTCGCAGGCAGCCTGCGCAGTCCCACGAGAATGGCTATAACTTCCTCTTCTGATATTGGAATTGAGTGATCTTTGCATTCAGACGATCCTCTCTTCGACGGCTTTCCGTCAGTATATTGATCATCAAATTCTAAGTAGTGTACGAATTTATACAAATTTTGCAAGGTCGCGGACAGCAGCAGTAAACTACCTTCTGATCTTCTGCTGTATGTCCCAAGTCCGATCTCGACGTCGTGTGGGCGACGATCTACGAGACCTCCTCAATCTGTTCTCAACCCTCATCACACGTGAATAATCAATTAGATTAGATTAGGGTTCCAGATAAGCTGAGGTGACTTATATACATGGGCTACAGCAGGGACCAGGAGGAGAAATTGGGTTGGGCCTCCATTGGGCTTAATTATCCAAGCTTAGCCCAAAGCTTATACTTAAGTCCAATAATAATAATATATTCCACTAAAATATTATTACTGCACTGCCTTTCCAATCCCAAAATTACGTTTTGGGCTCCTTCTTATTATGAGCCCGTTAGTCTCCCCATGTTTAAGATATACAATGTCCATTAATTAATTTAAGTTACTGACAACTCAATTAATTAATATCTCATCCAAGAGTAGTACCACTCAACCTCATTATCATGCCGGAATAAATTCCACCTGCAGGGTTTACATGATAATCCTTATGAGCTCCTCAAGGGGACATCATCAACCTATGACGGACACGGATTCCTTCTACAATCAACAGCACACCATAGAGACAGCACTATTTCCCAACTCATCGAGTTTGTTGATTTAATTACATGTAAATCTCACCCATTGATGAATCAAAAAAATACATACTGCCCTACGTGTTGAGGTTATTGTATAGGGATTAAGAGCACGAACTTCCATAATAACTGAGATCAAGTTCTCCTATAAGTCAGTATAAGTCGAACGATCTCAAGCGGTCCTGCTCAATACACACAAGTGCACTAATGTGATTCTATAGCCAAGACAAGCTAATACCAAACCACACTACAACCATCCCGATAGAGAGTCCCCGTCTATCTCGATTGTGAGCATCTATTTATGCTTTATAAGGAAACCGATAATATGATCTTCCACGTGTTGTCGCACAACATATTATCTACAGTATAAAGTAAGTGGACTATTGCATCGAACATATAAATAAATTATAAGATGCAATCATTTGATCATATGATTCTCATTTCAAATTAATTGTTATAACATTGTTCATACAAAAAGCTTGACTTTTAGTATACAATCCAACAAACATATCAATGGAGCATTTGAATTGGTGTTGATTGTCTTAACTTATATGCTATGAATGGATTATTACATGTAATGAGAGTTACATGACTAGAGTTGAGGACAATTGTATTTTGAATATGGTATGAGTCATAGTCCTTGTTTCCTCGTCAATTTTTATACTCTCTCTCTCTTTATTTTTATTTTGTTACCTCGGGACGAGCAACGGGTAAGTTTGGGGGTTTGTTGAGAGTGAAAATAAGCGTATTTTAGTGTCCAATTTAACACCTTTTAGATGTGAATTGTTGTTATATATTAGCACAAATATCTTATATTCAATATATTTGAGAAAAAGGTGCACTTGAGGTTTTTTTTGTGTTTTAGGTGGAAAAAGGGATCAAAAGTGCCAAGTTGGAGAAAAGGTGCAATTTGTGCAAGGATGCCCTGAAACGCACGTCCAACTTGTGTAATTATTCTATATTTTTGTGGAGCTATAAACTAGAAGTGTGATATATGATTCGAAATCCACAGAAAAGAGGGTCGTTTTGGCATAAAGAACACCCTAATCGAATTCCAAACGAGAGAGTTATGATAAAAGTGATGATGTCGCGCATGCTCTGCCGAACAGAATGGCTGTGCCACTTTGGATGACTTGTTATACCTTCAAATGTTAGAGTTTCTGTAAATTATTTATATGGATATAAATCCAAGGAAGAGAGGATCACGTGAGCGCAAGAATTACTCAAATCGAAGGTTGGATGTGGAAGTTATGTGCGAAACGGGGAGACTGCGCAAGCTTGCTCGACCAAAGGAGATCCATTCGACCAGCATCATCTTGGTCGAACGGAAGAGGGAAACTCGAGCCAAATAACCAAAAACTTACAGATAGCTTGCTCGACCAATTTCTCGACTTGGAGGCCTTGCTCGACCAAGAAGGTTTGGTCTAACAAAATGTCGCTGGGTTCTATTTTGGTAGTTTCGGATTTCTTTTACCAAAGTTGGCGTATGTCTCAAGTAAAAGCCTATCCAAGGCCTATAAGGAGAGCTCATAAGTATAAAAGGGGGTGTTGATCATATCATAGAATCATATTGGATTGGAGAGAGGCCACAACAATGCTACACCCCACAAGGGGAGATCACCCCCCCAACCATCATCCACATCATTTTCTCTATCCATCCATCACTTTGAAGATTCATTTGTGATACCAAGAGGAGAATTCAAGACGGAGAAGGACGCGACGACTCCCACATCTAGGGTTTTATTCATTTCCTAATTTATCTTGTATTTTTCGGACATCCGGGTAAGATCTATCCAACACCCATGATTGTTCTTCGTAACATCATGGGCTAGAGCCTTTTTGGTAGATCTAGGGTTTATGAAGGTTTTATCTAATTAATTAAACTTTCGTGTGTAAACTCTGTACAACACTACTTGTAGATATATTTTATATATGATTGTGCTTTCTTAATCCATATTCATGGTTGTTTTGTGCATCCTCAATTGGTATATAAAGTCTGAATATATATCTTGGTTGTAGATTGAGTGCGTTCACCGCTGAACAGGATTCCATGTTATGATTCTAAGTGAGGAGACTCCGAAGCTTCATTAAAACTATCATATATGAATATTTATTAATTGAATTGAATTCAGGTTAGTAAGTAGGATAAATAGGTTAATTTTATAGTACCTATAAAGGGAGATCATATCGGGTTAGAGTACCAATTGGCCAGGGAAATAATTGATACTGATAGTACCTAGAAAGGGTGGTGAAATTATATCTCTTGCTTTGAGGATATTCACACGTATTACACGCATGTTTACTTGTGTTATAGAGTAGAAATGCATGGTTTAGGGATGCGTCCATATTCCACAAGGCAGAGTCGGACATCAACACACGGAAAGGAAATTAATGAGTGAAACCGGATTACTCTAGGGCTACCTATTCTGTCCCTTGAGTCACTTTTGAATTCTTCTAAGTGCTTTTATTTTATTTGTTATTTAAATTAAGTATTTTAGTTGTTAGATTAAATCTTCAAACTGAATTGCCTTGTCTTAATTAATTTAGTAAATAATTAAATTAATAATACGCCGTCCTTTGGGTTCGATATTCACTTGGTCGCTTGCTTAGCTGCAACTGATAACCTTAATACTTGGGGATTAATTTTGCGTGCAAAGAAAACGCGCTTCAGCTTTTACTTGAGACATATGTCAAATTTGGTAAAAGAAACCCGATACTACCAAAAATAGAACCAGTGACATTTTGTTAAACTTGACCTTCAGAAGTCGAACAAGGCCTCCAAGTGGAGCAATGGTCTAGCAAGCTCCCTATAAGTTTTTGCACATTTTGTTCGACCAAACTCCATCTTTTCGACCAAGATGATTCTGGTCGAGCAACTTCTCTTGGTCGAGCAACACTTGCGCAAACTCACCGTTTCATGCATAACTTCCACATCCGATCTTCGATTTGAGTAATTCTTATGCTCACATGATCCTCACTTCCTTGGCTTTCTATCTATATAAAGACTCTCTGAAAACTCTAACAAGTCATACAAACTGGTACAGTCATTCTGTTCGGCACAGCTTGCGCGACGTCACCACTTTGATCATAACATTCTCGTTTGGAATCTGATTGAAGTATTCTTTACGCCAAAATAACCCTCTCTTCTGTAGCTTTCCATACATGTATCACACTTTTAGTTTATAGCTCCACACAAATACAGAATAATTACCCAAGTTGGACGTGCGTTTCAGAGCATTGTTGCACAAATTGCACCTTTTCTCCAACTTGGCACTTTTGATCCCTTTTTCCACATAAAATACAATAAAACATCTCAAGTGCACCTTTTTCTCACATATATTGAATATAAGATATTTGTGCTAATATATGACAACAATTCCCATCAAAAAGGTGTTAGATTGGACACTAAAACAAGCTTATTTTCACTCTCATCACGGCGCACACCACATTATCTACAGTATAAAGTAAATGGACTTTTGCAACAATATAATTGCAAATGTTTGATCACATGATTCTCATTTCAAATATTATCAAAACATTGTTCATACAAAAAGCTAGATTTTTAGTATACAATTCAACAATCTCCCACTTATACTAAAAGACTACTATGCTGCCATATTCGCTGTCATACATCTGATTACCACCACTCTCACTACATGACCATCAAAAGCTTTCGCCTTAAGTTTCTTGTATAAGGATTTATTAGGTTATCATCCGATGCAATCTCGGCGAAACAACCTTCCCCTCATCATATGACTTCTCGTATCAGGTAGTACTTGCGCTCAATGTGTTTAAGTGCCTTATGGGCTTGTGATTCCTCTAAGTTTGCAACTGCACCATTATTATCACAATAAATTGTGATAACCTTGGGCAAATTTAGAATCATATCTAAGTCCATTACGAAGTTTCTAGAACCATACAGATATTTTGGTTGCCACAAGGCTTCAATATATCATCTTTTTCATGGCGGAGTCTGAAATATATTTCTATATAATATTCCTCCATACTATGGATCTACTTCACAAAATAAATACATAACCTTGAGGTAGATTTACTGCCGTCCCTATGATTTGAAAATCCAAATCTAAGTAACCATCAAGAATCAATTAATTAGTCCGGTAAGCTTACATATAATTCCAGTCCTTCTCAGGCACTTCAAATATGTCTTAACACAATTCAATATTCTTGTTCCGGGTTACATTGATACTCACTGTCTATGCCATTGGCAAAACAGATATCCAATCTCGTGCATAGCATTCCATAGATTAAGCTTCATTATTGTCGAAGCATAGAAAATCGTCTTTATCTATTTTATCTTCTTTTGTTTCTTAAGACAAAAATTTTAGATAAAGTCACATGCTAAAACGAGTAAGGATTGTATCATTTATACGAAGCTTGAGATAAGAAAAATATCTTTTCTTGTGATCATTATCACCATGATCGCAAGGATATATTTTGCTTCTCTTAAGTCCTTCATTTTATACTGCTTTATTAACCATACCCATACGCCTGACAATACTTTTCATTGTGTCCAATGAGCAAGACACCATCTACGTACATACAAGAAATACCACCATGTTTTCGTCACTCTTTTCAATTCACAAGACCCATCTGAACATTGATTAAATCCATATGACTTGATTTCCATATTAAAACGGATGTTCCATGATCTTAAAGCTTGCTTTAGTCCATTGATGGACACTTTTAAGCTTACATTCAAAATTCTCTTAGCCCTTTGCAATGAATCCTTCTGGTTGCTTAACATAGATGTTTTCCTCAAGACTTCTGATGAGTGATATTTTCACCTAGATTTAAGTGTCTTTTTATATGTGTTTTCATGTTATTGTATCCGTATTTGCATTCTCTTTGGTTGTGTTTTGTGTTTGTATGGAAATATGTGAGAATGAGCTTAAATATATGATTTCCAGGTAAAATGAGATTCTAGGCGTGACAAGGAAGACGTAGGAAAAAGCGGATCTCAATTCGGAGTTGAAACGAGGAAGAATGAGACAAAGCAAAATCCTGAAAAACGCACATCAAACTTGTGCAATTTTTCTGTACTCTTTTGGAGCTCAAAACTAGAAGATGATATATGGTTGGAAAGCCACAGAAAAGAAGATCGTTTTGGTATAAGAAACACCTCAATTGGAGCCCAAACGAGAAAGTTATGATTAAAATGGTGACGTCGCGCAAGCAGTTCCTACTGAGCAAAGTTATGCTACTTTGCATGACTTGTTATACCTTCAAGTGTTGAATGTTTTGTCAGATCTTTATATGGATAGAAAGCCAATGAAAATAGGATCACGTGAGCGTAAGAATTACTTAAATTAGAGATTGAATGTGGAAGTTATGCTCGAAACAGTGAGACTGCGCGGCCAGCAACTACACGGGGCATGTACAGAACACGGCCCTGTGTGTTTTGTGCGAGTTATGACACTAGAAATGCCTACACGGCCACCCCTGTGGCCGTGTACCATACACGAGCCGTATAGGTATTTTTTCTGTAAAAAAAATCAGAATTCTTCTAGAAGCTTCCCAACGGGTATAAATACCCAATACTTCAATATTTGAGTAGATTTTCGTGGGTTTGAGGTTGCACACAAACATCACACACCATTTCCTATTTTACACCACCATCTTCATCCATTCACCATCCATTGGATCTACCTTAATCCCACCATCAAAAACTTCATCCAATTGAGGAAAAAAAGCGAGGAAGAGAGGAAGATTGCAAGGGGAAGAAGAAGATCACCATTGGAGGCATTCAAGGGAGTTTTCATCCAACTTTTGTATTGAATCCTATTGTTTATAATGTCTTGTAAGGATCTTGATGTCTATGTTAATGTTTTTATGAATATGATAGGCTAATCTCCCTTGTGAGATTAGCAACACGAGAGTTGTTGAATAATTTTGGGAATTTGTGTATTTTAATTCATATGTTGATTGGATCTATGATTTTCTATCATTGATTATTAATTGCTTGATTTGTGTGTTTAGTTGTTCTAAATATGTGATTAGATTGAGAAATCAATTATGTGCATAGGATAATTGAGTGAATCATTTCATCAAACACTTCATGTGCATTATAAATTGTATAGAGATTGAGAAATCCTTTAGAATTTAGAACCCTTTGATAGAACATATGATTGGTTTGATTAAGAGGTTGATTAATCGTGTGAAGGGACTCTCATTTCAAGCTTAGTACCTAGTTGGAATTGTTTGAGTGAGAACCAACTCATTGAGCTATTTGATAATCATATCCTATCCCTCTTGAGAGGGAGTTTAGGTGATCTTAGTGTTGGCCCTTAGTCTTCAACCCATGATTTATATGAATTTGATGCATTTATCCTAGGATTGCCACTTCTTAATTGTTGTTAATCTCACGTTTGCTTAATTTGGAAAATCACATTTCATCCATCTATCTTGTTTGCTAATCATTGTTTGCTTGTTTGCTTTGGTTATTGTTATTTACTAGTTTAAACATCCAATCCATTTTGATTCGTCTCTATAAAATTGTGATAAATGTGATCTCGCTTAAGCTCTAGCGCCGACCTCCCTGTTGTTCGATAAATTATTTTAATTGGTCATCCCTACTACAAAATGGCTAATCAAATGGCACCGTTGCCAGGGAGGCAACGGTTGCTAGTAGCTTGAAGAAGGATCATTTTGAAAACCTTGTTCTAACTTCTTTTGCTTTGAAGGTGTATGCAAACAAGATCCAAAGGGAAACAAATAGAATCTATTGATTGGGAGATTGAGCATACGTTGAGAAGGAGAAGAAAGGAGAACAAAACCAAAAATAGTGAGCGAATGGAGAATTTTCAAGGTGACAATCGTGTTGAAATAGCGCATGATGGGGAAGGCGGACAAAATGTGCAAGACAACACACCTCAATTTAATGCCAACCCTCCTCAACATGCCTATCAAAATCATGGAACTTTCAAAAATCAAGCTTTGCTTCAACAAATGATGCAACAAGCTCTAATGCAACAAGGCTTTCCACAAGCTTATGCACCTCCACAACAAGCATTTATGCCACCACCACCACCACCTCCGGTGCAACATGGAATTCACAATGATCAAAGAGTGATTCGGGATTTCTTTATGCCAAGGGCAATGCCACATATGATGGGTCCACCAATCAATGCCAATAATTTTGAATTTAAAGCGGCCTTGATTTCTATGGTGAGGGAGCAACAATTTAGTGGAACCCCGAATCAAGATCTCAATGCTCATCTTGCTCAATTTATTGAGATTGCCAACACCTTGAAGATGAATGGGGTGAGTGAAGACTGTATCAAGATGAGGTTGTTTTCATTTTCGTTGAGGGATAGAGCTCGAACATGGCTATCTATCATTACTCCCGGTACGTGCAACACATGGGATGAACTTGCGCAAATGTTCTTGAACAAGTATTTTCCCCTTCTAAGATGCTTCAAATGAAGAGCTTGATTACTCAATTCAAGCAAATGCCTCAAGAGAGTTTCTATGAAGCGTGGAAAAGGTTTAAGGATATACTTCGCAAGTGTCCACAACACTGTTTCCCGGAGAATCAACAAGAAGGATTTTTTTATCAAGGATTGGTAAATGGGCAAGGAGTACTTATTGATACTTTGGCGGGTGGATCCGTACTTGGAGTAACTCCGGAAAGGGCGATATGAATTTTTGATGAGATTGCTACAAATGTGTATCAATGGCCATCTGAGAGGGTAAGTGGATACTATGGTTTTGAGAGTTTTGATCAAGGGCAAAAACTTAGTGTGAAGAGTGTTAGTGTTGATAAAAGTACGCCAAGCATGGAAAAGATAGTGGCGGAGGTTATGAAATAAATGAGCTTGAACCAATGTGTGAATAATCAAGGAGCTAATATGGTTGAGGGGCTACAAGTCGATCAAGGTGTGTTACCTCCAAATATTGTGAGTGGAGAACAATGGGCCAACTCTATGCCACGTGTGGAAGATGTGTCATACATGCAAGGAAGAAACTACCCAGGGAATTACCAAAATAATTTCCAAGGTAGTTTCAACCAAAATCAAGGGAACTATCCATCAAGGCAAGGAGGGTTTAATGGTCAAATTAGTGGAAGCTCATACCCACAACAACAACAAAGGCAAGGTAACTTTTCTTACTCTAATCCGAGCAATGCAGTTGCTTATCCTCCGGGATATCAACCGGGAGCAAAGGTACCGAACAATGAGGGAAGAGCATCTATAGATGAGCTACTTGAACAATTGATAGTATCAAACAAAGATCGAGATGAAGCTTTAAAAAAGGCGAAAGAAGCAAATGAAAGGAGGCTCAAAGTTTTGGAGTATAATGTGGGACAAATTACGAGTTCTTTGAGTGCTCAACAAAAAGGAAAGTTTTTGGCCACAATCGAGATTAATCTGAAGGCTCAATGTTTGTTGGTTGATATGAAAGAGGAATGAAAGGTTGAAAAAGGGTTGGTGGAAAGCAAGGTTGTTGGAGAAATGAAAGAAGAGAATGGTCCTAAATGGATACCTAAGTGGAAGAGGGTGCAAGAGGAAAAGAAAGTGGAGGAGAAGGTAAAAGAAGAGGAGTACAAACGTGATTATTGGGGTATTCCAATCACTCCATTCCCTATTCCCTACCCACAAATTTTGTAAAGGAGCAGAAGAAAAAGGAATTTGAAGAGCATGTGAAGAATCTTAAGAAGAAGTATGAGGAGAAAAAGAAAGAAGAGCAATCCGAAACAAGTGAGTCCATGCAAAAAGGGGGGCCTACAAAAGTTGGTGATCCAGGGAAGTTCATAATTCCTTATGATTTTGAAGGGAATAGTACCCTTGATGAATTGTGGACTTGGAGGTAAGCGTCAACGTGATGTCTCATGCCACGTTCAAAGACCTTGAAATTGGAGAGCTAAAGCCTACTACTATCCATCTTAAAGTCGTAAATGGAGAAGTTGTGAAGCCACTAGGAATTGTTGAAGATGTGGAGGTGAATGTGAAGGGGCTAGCTTTTCCGGTTGATTTCATGGTGTTAGAAGTGAAGACGGACCCTTGCGTTCCACTCATTTTGGAAAGGCCATTTCTAGCTACTGGAATAGCTAAAATTGATGTTGGGAGAGAAGAGCTTTCTTTGAGCTCAAAAGAAAAAAGTGTCACATTTTTGTGTAACAAAGAAAAAGGAGCCAAGTCTAATTTGAAGCCTCCGAATGATCTTATGGATCATGATTCTCTTCTCTTTGACAATTTAAAATCATTTCTTCATGATTATATGAAATTGTCAAATGCTAACTTGTTTTCTTGTGATGTTGATAGGAAGAAAGCCCCGGACCTTGATTGGAAAATTAATTCAGGAGAAAGAGAAAGTCCACTAGATTCACTTCTTGATGATGATTTGATGCTTGTAAGCAAGAATGGTAATGTGGAGCTAGTGAATAAGAAGAAGGCAAAACAAATATTTAAAGTGAGGATGCGAGGAGAGAGTGTGATGGACCATCCTTTGGTCCAATGATTGTGAAATTTCATCCGGCTTGAAGACGTTAAACTTAGCGCTAAATGGGAGGCAACCCATTCTTTTTATCTTTTGATGTTTGTTTTGTTGTTTGGTCTTGTAGGTGGATTGTGCTTGTGAGAAAATTCACATTGAAGAAAAGAGAAGTGCTCCATGGATTTGACTAGGCATATCGCATCACTTGTTGCAAACTTAATTCTCGACTCTTGTCTCGAGTGCTAGTGCGTGGTGGACATTGCTAAATTCGTTAGATGCATTTACTTCTTCACAAGAAGATCATCAATGGAAACTACAAGGGTAAGTCCCACCATTTTTTTTTGCAAACTTAAGTCTCAACTTGTTTCGATTTAAGTTTGGGGAAGAGTGTGTGATGTGACTCACCACTTGAGTGTGTGATTCTTGTAAAATTGACTCAATTTTAAAATTTTTCTCATGAGTTTGGTATGATTTTGGTATGAATGGTGGTGATTGAAGTGCATGATAGTCCATATTTTTAATGAAATTGTTGAGCTAATGGTCTTGTTGTGCATGTATGAAGGGTATTGGAAGCACGAATTGAGCTCGGAGCTAACAACTTCTACTATCAAATGCCTATTGAGGGAGTTTACTCTATACTTTACCACTTCTATTAGCTTGACATGTTTTGATGTTTATTTGGATTGATGTGATTCTTCATGTGTTATGTTTGTAGGAGGTTTACCTTCCTAATTTAGGATTTTCTTTTCAATCAAGGTTGGGATGAATTTGAGCTTAATTGTTATGGATGATATTATGAATGTGTGCTTCATTGTTTTATTGATGAATGGATTTTTATTCTTGCATGTTATGTGTTTTGTTTGTTTCTTGTTTGTTGAGTCCTTTTTATGTTTTACGTATTTTTTTATTCTTGTCTAGGGTTTGATTTGGTGGTTTGTTTTGGGATGTTGTGAGTCATTTTTGAATGTGAGTGATGACATGTTGTTGTGATAAGTAATGGCAAATTATGATTAAGAATCTCTACACTTTCGAATGGTGACATGTTTTATTTAACTTGTTCAATTTTGAGATGAGTGTGGTGTAATAAGGTTCTTAAGGTCCAATGCATAAGCCTGTGAGAAGTTGAGCATCAACCGTGCATACATGGTATTTTTCTTCATTAGTGGATTGATTGTATTTGCTTATGTTTAACGTCGGAAAGTCACGACGGATGTAACCTTTGTAGGTTACTTGATCGGAGGACGGTCTTCTCGCATCCTCACCTTTAAATACTTTCTTTTCCTCTTCCTGTCTATTCTTAACACCTCACCTTTCTTGGTCACAAAGATATGATCGTTGGAACTTCCTTTCTCCCATGTCTGTATGGACACCTCCTTATTAATCTTCCATTTAAATTCAGAGTCATCTGTCTTAGAAAAATCAAGATTAAACAAGTTAGAAATCACACATATGCTTTTGTATGATTGAATCTCCATGGGCATCTTCATTTCATGATCAAGAGAGAAAGCCACATCGTCATTATCCATCTGCAGTTTAAGCTTTTCTGCTCCTAACTCTTTTGCTCTTTCCCACTTCTTCTCCATTGTAAGCTCAGTATTCTACTCATGTAATGGTACTAGAGTAATGATCACATCTTTAGGAGTGCTCGGTGAAGACACAGGTGATGAATGGGTTAATTCATCATCAATTCGACCAATTGTTCTAGTCAGAACGGGTACGTAGTGGTCGAATTGGGCAAGTAGTTCATTCTCATCCTGTATGTTTGATTCGACCTCAATTTGACCTGAAGATCTGGTCGAAATAGGCACATGGTGGTCGAAATGATCTTCGAGCTGTATTTGACCTAAGGGCCAGGTTGAGTTACCTAGATGTTGGTCGAATCGATGCGCTGGCTCTTCCAAATCACCAGTGGTCTCATTCAACCTTCCCTCGTATTGTGTGATGGCATTATCTTCACATTTCTGTATAAGTTGATTCATGTTATCGTTCATCTGCCTCATCATCAATTTAAGGTCCTCCAACTGCTTGGATAAATCTGTATGATCAACATTCCTTCTAGCATCGATGTGGTCAATACATACATCATTAGATAAATCTTCAAATTCTTCATTAGACAGGGTGAAGTTCCACATATCATAAAAATGTGATTCCATAGGTAGGATAGAGGAAAGAAAGTGGATTATGGTTGGAGGTTTGATCCTCCTTTGTGGATGATAGTCTTAATAAAGCTAGAAATAATCAAAAGATAATATATGTCGTCCCCGTCAACGGCGCCAAGAACTTGATCGTCGCTTTTTCAGCGCACAATATTAATCCCCAAGGTTAAGGATATCTATTGTAGTATCAAAAGGTGACCAAGTGAATATCGAATCCAAGGACGGCGTAACTATCACTTTGATTATGTTATAGTAAATCAAGACTATCATGGAGAGTATAATGGAAGTGATGTTGTGGTTGAATAAGAAGAGAAATGAAATAACAATTAAAAGAAAATAACAGCAACGATAATGAAGTTGTTAGCAAACAAGAAAGTAGGTAGTTCTAAGATAATCCGGTTCCATTCATTAATCCATCATTCGTGTGCAAAAGTCGACTCTGCCTTGTGATTTATGAACGCATCACTAAACCATGCATTTCTACTCTATAGACACAAGTAGATATACGTGTGCATCGTATGAATATCCTCGGAGCAAGAGATATAACCTACCTCCCTTTCTAGGTACTATCAGTATCAATTATTTTCCCCTAGGATTGGTACTTTAACCCGATATGATCTCACTTTATAGGTACTATGGAATTTATACTCTTTGTCCTACTTGATAACCCGAATACGCTATGATTCAATTAACAAGTATTCATATAAGACAGTTCTAATAAGACTTCGGAATCCCTTCACTTAGAATTATAACGACAAACCCTGCTCAGCAGTGAACGCACTCAATCGATAACCATGTTATGTATTCAGACTCTACACAACGATTAACGATGCACAAAACGACTGTGAGTATGGATTAAAAACGCGCAATCTTATATAAACTAAATCACAAGTAGTGTTGTCATAGTTTTACACACGAAAGATAAATTAATTCATGAAACTTTCATAATCTAAGAACTACCATAAGAGGATCTACTCCATGATTGATTCAAGAACAACCATGGAGAAGTGGAATGATCTTACTTGAAGCTTCATGTCCTCTAGCACAAGAATGGGCTGATCGGACTTGAATCTCCATGTGTAGCTCCTCCTCCTCTTCTCTCTTGCTTGATTCCTCCCTCAAAACGTTGCTGCTTGCTGCTGCTGCAAGTGCAGCAAGCTGCACTTGCAGCTGCCCCCCCCCCCCCCCCTCTTCTCTCTTTGAGTGTGTGTTGTGGTGTGGGATGTGAGGGATGTGTTGGGATTGGGATGTCTTGAGAGTGTTCATGCAGCCCCTATTTATAATTGTGGAAAGGGGACAACATCACATGCCTCCATTCCACTTAATGGCTGCCCATGTTACTCCATTCTCCCACTTCTTCTTGTTTGATGCTCCATTGTTGCTGTCCATCATGTGTTGCAGCTCACATGCTACCATTTCCAACTCATCTCTTTGTCCTCTTTGCTTTGAAGAATCAAAGGCATGTTAGGTGCTTCATGTGAGTTGTATTATCATCACTTTAGCCCATGTGTGCACTACATTACAGCTTGAATCATGTGTTTCCAGGTAGATATGCACTTGAACAAGTCGAATGAAGCATCACACGTCGAATGGAAGCCGAATTGATGCTCTTCAAGTCGAATGCACTTGCACCCCTTCATTGTTTCGTGTATAACTTCTTCATCCGAGTTCCGAATTGAGTAATTCTTGCACTCACACGATCCTCTCTTCCTGGGCTTTCAACCAATATAAAGAACATTCATTAACACCAAGAATTGAGTGTGCAATAAGCTATGGAAAGTGGCCAGCAATCCTGCTCGGCATCTCACGCGCGGCGTCACCATTTTGCTCATAACTTCCTCGTTTGGAACTCGATTGGGGTGTTCTTTATGTCAAAACAACACTCTCTTCAGTGGCTTTCCAACCATGTAGCACACTCTCAGTTTTGATCTCCATATTAATACAGAATAATTATGAAAGTTGGACGTGCGTTTTTCATCATCTTTGCATAAATTGCACCTTTTCTCCAACCTTGCACTTTTGAT
This sequence comes from Pogostemon cablin, assembly GCA_023678885.1. Lineage (NCBI taxonomy): Eukaryota > Viridiplantae > Streptophyta > Magnoliopsida > Lamiales > Lamiaceae > Pogostemon > Pogostemon cablin. The sequence goes on from CM042993.1 coordinate 14,948,269, forward strand.
CCCTTTTTCTATCAAAACACAATAAAACACCTCAAATGCACCTTTTTCTCATATATATAAAATATAAGGCATTTGTACTAATATATTACAACAATATCAATCAAATAGGTGTTCAATTGGATACTAAAACACGCTAATTTTCACTCTCATCACCAGGTTTCCCCTTCAATTTCTATTTCAAGTATTTCCAATTCAGTCATCAAGTTTAACCATGATCCCTTACCTTTCTTTATTTCTCAAGTATCCGAAGGGTCGCATGAGACCATATTTTCTATGAACTTCTCAACTCTTCACTAGAGGATTAATAGACATCAGAGGACATCCTTAGTGAGAATACATTTTTATTTTCTTAAGCAGTAAGAATTAAAATCAAGATTCTTTTCTAATCATTTATTTTGGACAAGTAAATTTATTTTCTTTTAGAAAACAATAAGTGAAATAAACTATTCAAAAATTCAGAGAATCAAGTAAATAAATACAACGATCAAACACTTCGAATTTAAATTTTATATTGATTCCCTCAATAAATAATATAAAATAAATTCACCGACATCTCAAGCACCGTGAATTTGCATGCCACATTAGTGTGGACGTATACAAATCCTAACATTCACAAAAGAAGATTTTACCCATTAATTTCATACAACATAATTAACCTTATGACTCAATGATTAATAGTCGGTTGTCCTTTAGCCATGCAATTTAATAGCAGTGACTCCGTTGGGGAGGATACATATTAATTGCACCTAAGTGTATACCATTATTTGATACTAAGTACGTTACTCAAGCTTGTGTGCCTTACAGTTGGAGAAGTCCACACGCGCTCAAATAATTTCCTATAATCATCAATTATTAATTTGTATCAGTAACTGACTCATAAGCTTACTTGCATCACATTACAAATAATAATTATTTCATGAAATTTGTTCCAGTGATCCACAAATAAAACTCATCCGTTGGGGAGGAATGCACTATAACCGACTCATAAGCTTACTTGCATCACACAATAAATCAATAATAGAGGCTGTGGGATCAATTGACCAATCACTCTCCCACTTAGTTATTTAACAAGAGAATTTTTGCATGCATACAATATATACCAAATATAAAATACTTAATTAAACATGCTATTATTACGACAAATACGACAGTAAATCAAATAGCACATGCATCCAAATATATAACAATAATTGAGAAATAAAACAATTATGGCAATTATATACAAGGAAAAAATGCCAAATATGGAAGGACTTGGTCAACACTCCAACCAATTAACTTGCACAACAAGTTGGAATATCTTGGGCCCCCAAGACATCTCAATACACGGTTCCACAACAAGCAGAAAACCACTCATGTATAGGCACCAATCCAAACTTGCCATGTCTCCTGCCAAAAAAAATTATTTACTGGAATACTGTTGTTCGCCGGAGTCTAATCACTCAGCCTTCTTCTAGCATGCAGCTTTCCTCCATGTCACGGTCGCGGTGAAGCCATGGCATTCCAAGCCTCCAGCCACGCCAGAATACTCGTTGCCAACCTAACCCACCGATAATAGCACCATACATGCCTTGCCGTCGGTCATAATCTATCAAGAAATCGCCGGCAGGACCTAGCAATAGGTCGGACTGGAAGAAAATCCGCTCCCCAGCCTCAATCGTCAACGATCTCGCACGCGATGCCATAGTTTACGCTAGAGGGACCATCGTGGTGTCTTCATCAACCCACTACCAACACGCCATCCGCTGCTGGATTCAACGCCGGCAGTAGCTACCGGCGCTCTATCCTTAACATGCAGCCACAAAACCAGAGCGACAACTTTTTTGCTGTCTAACTTGTTCCACAGGACCCGACCGGATAACAAAAGAGCCTTGATCGAAAACAAGAAGAGACCCAATCGGAATTCGCCTCTGACCACTCGAACATGTGCAGAACTCACCAAACTATTACAGACCCGACCAGAAGCTTGTCCAAAATAGACGAAAATGACACCATGCCCGATCAAAATGCCATCAGTCTCGATCGGAACCATACTAGGTCCGCTTTAAAATGCCACTGGAAACATGCTGGAACAACCTTGTACACCACTGGACCAGGTCACTAGATCACAATATGTCGACCACCGTTGAATTCCGTACAGATGCACGACTATGGATAGTCTTTAACCAATCACCAGTCGCACCATTATAAGTTTCGAAAACAGCGGCCAACCCTACAACAAAGTCGTGCAGCCTTTGCCATCGCGGCTCCTGCCATCATCAACATCATCTTGATCAAGCCCAGTCAGAATCGCATTAGCCCTACCACAGTTTGCAGCCACTTATGTCACTGCCGACTCTATAAGTTTATCGACCAGCAGAATCCGCCGACAGCCAAGCATGCCAACGGTGATCTGCCCAGCAACTTTCACCGGCGATTGGCTGTCATCAATGGTGACGACCCATCATCAGTCGTGCACATCTATCATAGACTATCACCCGATCAAATTCAACCAACGCATGCAACAACCCTCCATCGATGATCAGCCAACGTCGCTTCCATCGTTCAGCCGCCATCAACCAGCCCATATCGACGATCATCTAGAACAAAACCATTGTGCAAGTGTGAACAAGATTTAGGATTTCTCGGAACAAACAGGTGTGAAGGACACAGACCGAGTATATACAATGATTCATAAACATATTTTAATAAATCACAAAGGGTTTCTCACGGGATATCCATCGATCACTCAATAAACCAAAAATCCTAATTTTTCATGTGATTCTATTCAAAATAAAAACACATAATTCACATAAACTCTAGCCCAATGTGTCACGTTTACACATAGAACCTACGCTCTGATACCAATTATTGGCGTTTGGATCTTTTGGTTAGCATGAACCGTTAGGGTTCCATGCAATTCTACTGCAGTGGAAGTACAAGAGTAGAATCGTATTACCTTTCACCAGGGTTGATGTAGAGGTTGATCATCAGCAGCAGGAACAAACGACCTTTCGATCTTTTGTTGTATTCCTAAGCTACGTCTTGACGTTGTGTGGGCAACGATCTAGAAGACGATCTCAATCTACAGTTCTCACTTGTTTCTCACGATTTTGGCATGTTCAGTGTTACCGGACTGCTGAGATTGGCTATATATAGGCTACAAGAGGGACCAATAGGAGAAATTAGGGTATGAGCCTCCATTGGATTTAAGCATCCAAGTTTAGCCCAAAACTTATACTTAAGTCCAATAATAATAAATCAGTCCACTAAAGAAATATTATTGCACTGCCATCCTAATCCTAAATTACGTTATGGGCTCCTTCTTATTATGAACCCGTTAGTCTCCCCGTATTTAAGATTTAATACCCATTAATTAATTAAGTTACTGATAACTCCATTGATTAACATATATACCGAGAGTAGTACCACTCAATCTTATTATCATGTCGAAATAAATCCACCTGTAGGGTTTACATGATAATCATTATGAGCTCCTCAAGGGGACACCATAGAGACAGCACCATCTCCCAACTTACCAAGCATATTGATTTAACTATTAAATCTCACCCATTGATGAATAAAAAAAATAAATACTGGCTTACGTGTCGAGGTTATTGTATATGGATTAAGAATACGAACATCCATAATAACAGAGATCAAGTTCTATTATATAGTCAGTATAAACTGAACGATCTCAGTGCAGTCCTATTCAATACACAAAGTGCACTAGTGCAATTTTATAGTCAAGACAGATTAATACCAAATCACACTATAACCATACCATAGATAGTCCCCGTCTATCTCGGTTGTGAACATATGTTTATACTTTAGAAGGAGCCGATAATATTATCTTCTATATAACATCGCACACCATATTATCTACAGTATAAAGTAAATGGACTTTTACAATAATATAATTGCAAACATTTGATCACATGATTCTCATTTCAAATATTATCAAAACATTGTTCATACAAAAAGTTAGACTTTTAGTATACAATCCAATACTTAGCATGTCTTTAAACCTGTCCCACTCCTCTTGAAATTTCTCACCCTGATTTATAACAAATTGGGTGATCTCATGCTTCATTCTTAAGATCCTTGAGGGTGGCATGTATCTCTCCAAGAACTTTTGCTGCAGTTGGTCCCATGTAGTTCAATCTTCTGCATCAAGAGTCTCATACTATTCTTCTACCCTATCAATTTATGAGAACTTAAATAGGGTGATCCGCCTAGCATTATCATTAGCTCCAGCACCCTTCTGAGTGTTTGTATAACCAAGCAATCTTTGAGATGCTGATATGGATCTTCAAAGCAACCTCTAGAAACAGGATTCTTCTCTACTATGTTGATAAGAGCAGGATGTATCTCAAAATCGTCATCTTCCCCCTTGCTCCTATCAACCCCATGTTGTCAATCCCATAGTTCGTGAAATTTTCACGTATGACAACATTATCCAGATTATGTCTTGCTCTAGCTATGCTTAGCACTGTGTGTTACTCCTTCCTTTCCTTCCTCTCATTTTCCTAGTGTACAAATACTTCAGAAAAATTCAAGGTTAGATAGAAATAAATAATCACAAATAAAAGTCTTAATCAAATTAGAAATAATAGAATCAATAATAACAACCGTCCCCGACAACTACGCCAAAAACTCGATACGCATTTTCTCAACACACAAAATAAATCCCCAAGTATTAAGGATATCAATTGCAGCTTAAGCAAGCGACCAATTTAAATATCAAATCCAAAGGACGACGTATTATCAATTTAATTATTTACTAAATTAATTAAGACAAGATGGCAATAAAATTTGAGAATTATTAACTAATTAACTATATTACTAAAAATTAAATAACAATTAAAATAAAATAACACTAGAGGAATATGAATGTGACTCAAGAATGGAGAATATGTAACTCTAGGGTAATCCAGTTATACTACTTAACTTCCCTCTCAAGTGCATGCCGACTCTACCTTGTGGACTATGGATGTATCACTAAACCATGCAAATCTACTCTATATACACAAGTAAGTATGCGTGTAACATGTGTGAATAACTTTGGAGTAAGAGATATAATTTCACCCCCCCTTTCTAGGTACTATCAGTATCAATTATTTTCCACGTCTGGAATCTAACCCTGTATGATCTCCCTTTATAGGTACTATCATATATGAATATTTATTAATTGAATTGAATTTGGGTTAGTAAGCTAATGAAGCTTTGGAGTCCCCTCACTTAGAGTCATAACATTGAGTCATGTTCAGCGGTGAACGCACTCAATCTAAAATCAAGATATATATTTAGACTCTATATACAAATTGATGATGCATAAAACGACCGTGAATATAGATTAAGAAAGCAAAATCATATATAAAACCAATCCACGAGTAGTGTTGTACGGAAGACACTCAAGAGTGTTTAATTAATTCATAAAATCTTCATAAACACTAGATCTACCAACACGATTCTAGCCCATGATGTTGCGAAGAACAATAATGGGTGTTGGATAGATCTTATCCTTATGTCTGAAAAATACAAGATAAATTTGAAAATGAATAAAACCCTAGATGCGGGAGTCATCGCGTCATTCTCTGTCTTGAATCCTCCTCTTGGTTCTCCTCTTTATTCCACAGACGAATCTTCACAGTGATGGATAGATGGAGGAAAGGATGTGGATGATGATTAGGGATGATCCCCCCTTGTGGGTTGTAGGATGATTGTGTTGTGGTCTCCTTGGTGTGATCGACATCCCCTTTTATACTTATAAGCTCTCCTTATGGACTTTCGTTGGGCTTTTTTTTTAAAACACAAAAATACACGCACTGGGGTGCAAAATATGGATCTGGAGCTGTCCTGCAAGGTAGTTTGACCTTTGGGCTTGGTAGAACTAGATCAGGGATGTCGAACCACTCTGTAACAAACTTTCAGGTTCCTGGTTCGACCTTTGGGCTTGGTCGAACTAGCTTCCGCAGTCTCACCGTTTCGTGTATAACTTCCACATCCAAACTCCGATTTAAGTGATTCTTGCTCTCACACAATCCTCTCTTGCTTGGATTTCTATCCATATAAAGAACTCGCAAAAAATCCAATATTTGAAGGTGTAACAAGTCATGCAAAGTGACACAGTCGTGCTGAGTAGGAACAGCTTGCGCTGCGTCACCATTTTGATCATAACTTTCTTGTTTGGAATCAGATTGAGGTGTTTCTTACACCAAAACGATTCTTTCTTCTGTAGCTTTCCAACCCTGTGTCACATTTCTAGTTTTGAACTCCACACAAATACAGAAAATTTACATAAGTTGGACGTGCGTTTTTCAGCATTATTGTACAAGTTTTCCTTTTTCTCCAACTTTACACTTTTTGATCATTTTTCTACCTAAAATATAATAAAACACCTAAAATGCATATTTTTCTCACATATATCAACTAGAAGACACTTGTGCTAGTATATAACAACAATTCTCATCAAAAAAGTGTTAAATTAGACACTAAAGCACGCTTATTTTCACTCTCATCAGTTATCACTTTTTATTCGTCCAACAAATCATTCATGTAATAGTTCAATTGATCATAAATAGTATCAATTCTTTTTCTTTTTTACAAATACTACTTTTTCTTCATTGATTATCACATTTTATTAATAATATTATCACTTTCTATCCGTCATATGTATTATTCATAAGATTGCATAATTGAGCCATTAACACTTTTCCTTCCTCACATATAACTTTTTATTAAAAATGTTTTCCTCACATATCACTTTTATTAAAAATATTTTCACTTTTTATTCGTTCAACAAATGATTCAAGCAATAGTTCAATTGAACATGAATATCACTTTTTTTACAAGTATCACTTTTTATTAAAAATATTATCATATTTTACCTATTCTATAATTTGTTAATTCAATTAAATAGATTTCACTTTTTCTTAGTTAAATGTCACTTTTTATTAAAAATTTTACTCCCCCATCTCACTAATTATTGCACAATTTCCTTAAGTTTTTAATTATGGAAAAAATAAGTTAAAATATTACTTCATTCGCCCACTGTCAATTTATTCATTTTACCATTTTGGGCCGTCCATCCTTAATCTATCCATTTCTCTTTTTGGACTATGGAACCCACATTCTCCACTAATACAAATAAAATATGGGACTCACACCCTTCACTAATACAACTACCTACTACCCATAAAATAATAATACTCCTTAATCCACGTACAAAAAGCAAATGGATACATTGAGGATGGACGGAGGGAGTAGTTACTTTTTACACACATCCCAACTACTTGATATATTTTTTTCAGTAAATGATCTAAAATACTCACTTTTACATACATTCCAATAACTTTATACATCTTTATACAAAAAAAATTAATTTTTTATAACATTAATTTTTTATAATCGCATACGCGCACAATTTATCAGGACAGAGAGAATATTATTTTTATTTATCCAATAAATTATTTATGAAATAATTTAACTGGAGAGTTATTATATTTTTTGAACGAGTATCGTTTTTTTTAAAGGATAAAACTTGCATTTTCCCGAGAACACCGTGCCCCCAAATCCCACACTTTTTGAAAATTGTACTTAGTATTAAATATTATACCTTTTAGTATAAGAGTTTGTACCCTTTAAAATAAAATAGTATACCTTTTACACCTTGTACACCCAGATACACAAGAGACTAACTCTTAAAAAAATATTACTATCACTTCTTATAAAATTTATAATATTTAAATTGAAAATTAAATTTAATGAATCACAAAATTTAAATCAAAATATTTTTAAACATGGAAAAAGAAAGAAATTAAATACTAGAGAGTGAAAAGAACGTTAAAAATGACCAAAAAAAAATGAAGTACACAGCGCCACAAGATTAGCATTCCCTAAATAATTTTCATAATTTCTTTGGGTAAGGCCACTTTTAAATGAGTTTTTAATAGATCCGTTTCACTTATCTTCATCCGTGAGATGATCTAGTGCAAATTTTGCCTTTAAGAATTTATTTTCAGAGATAATATTCTCTCTCAAGATATCGAATCAAGAAAAGCCTCAATTGAGGTCGTTTCTACAATGGAGCGGTTATTTGCACTCCCGAAATCTCTTTTATACACCCCAAATTATATTTATTTAATTATTTTGATATTAAAAAATAATAATATCCTTACATATAATCAATCGATCCCCTTTATATTTATTTCTTTGTATTGAAGATCTCTCTCTCATCCTCGGAAAGATGAGGATGATAAGTTAGCGCCGGATGAAAGGCCAGTAAGCGCGTGCCCTATATCCTATTTTCCAATTGCTCAACACAACCACCTCCTCACCCCAAACACCAATACTTTTAGTTAATCATCACTAATCTCTGCAACTTCCTATTCTTCAATCACACCTCCACATGGCATTGTAGATCCAGTTATCTTTTATATCTAACTTCTTCCACATTAATTACACTGGTTCGTTTCTCTTCAAACTCTTAAAAGAAACTTGGTCCCTAAGTTCTCAATTTGAATTCATTGTTGTACTTTTGTTGCTTCTCTAATTTCTCTTTAGGTAGATCCACATATTTTTTAGGCAAGAATTAGAGTTGCATATTTGTCTATAGATTCGCGTGATTATATTTGATTCACACAAGAATGTAAAATTTTAAACATAATAATGTCTTAATTCTTTTTTGGACAATAATTTTATCTAGATAGATTGTTATGCAGTTTAAAGTTAAACTAAGAATTAGCAGTTCTATAATATTCTCTCAACTTTAAATATGTAAGAAAAATTTTACGCAGATTGAGAACAGACTTATTTAGTTAAAGGAAGAAAGGGTATAAATGTCCGTGTCTTCATAAATTTAAAAAAGGGTAAAAGGTCATGTATGACCCTCAATTTATTCTTGAGGATCAAATACACCCTCAATCTATTTTTTTAAGCATATGAGCCCTTTAACTTCTTTAAAGAATCAAATTTGCCCTTTATCTTTCATTATCTTAGCAAAGATGAATTTTGGTGAATAAAAGATTTTAACAATATTCAGTGGGTGGGACCCATTATTAAAAATAAAATATTTGCAGGCGAAAAATAATCAACGGAAGAAATGAGGTTGACGTTGGTCGGAGTTGGGGATGAAATCCACGGTAGAACTCAACCAGCCCATTAGGCAAATACTACTTACGTCATCTAAAATTATCCTACTTCCGTGAGGCTTTTAGTTTTGATTGTTGAAATTCGACTTTGTTGGAGTAAAGATCGATCGTGTATTTGGCGTCTATATATGTCTCCTCCCACATACTTCCCCTCCGATGGGAAAGCATCGGCGACTAATGGTGGTACGCTTCTCCGATCGATTGGGCGGCGGCTAACGACACTACGATTTAATCCGTGAGCTCCTGCGGCTGGAGGCAACCACCTGATCAAACTGACGTCCCTGCGCAGAATCCGGCGGCTGGAGACGGTGTGGGACGACGAAGAACAGTTCCGCGAGGTGGCTAAGTCCCAGTCGGAGACCGAGGAAGCTGCTGGGGGTGTGCGAAATGAAGAAAGGTAAAAAGTCATTGATAGGGGGTGGGCATGACGGGTGGCTCCTGTACTCGGCGGCATCTGCGGGGGATCTGAGTTTTGTTGGTGTTCGGGGAGGGGGAGTATGGGGTGACGGATGTGCTGTATGCTGCGGCGAGAAGCAAGAAGTTGGAGGGGGGGGTTCCAAGTGCGTACAAGGTGGGGATAATGAAGAGGGGTATTCATGCTGCTGCAAGGTGGGTAACCTGAAGCTGCTGAAGGGGCTGCTTGATGATGCCATGTCTTACAGAGACGTTCAGGAGCAGCGGCAGAAGTATGCTGCGGCGGCGGCGGGAGGAGATCATGAATCCAATTATTCTCCAATGTCAACCTTATTCCTTTCGTTATTTTTGGGCTGGAAATTCTTTAATTTTAACCATTGGTCCCACTCATTTACAAAGGTGTAAATATTTTTAATCAATAAAATGCAATTTGCTAAGTTAATGAAAGATAAAGGGCCAATTTGATTTTTTTAAAAAGTTAAAGGACTTGGATGCAAAAAAAATAGATTGAGAGTATATCCTCAAGAATAAACTGAGAGTCATGATTTTTGCCCTTTAAAAAAAATATAAATTAAATTAAATTAAATTTTGGAGTATATAAAGAAATTTTGGCGGTGTAAATAGCAGCACCCTTCAACACTTTCCACACACGGTGTCTCTAATTCTACACTTTCCACAATCCACACCTCTGGTCTCCCTCAACTTTGCTCATGTAGCCATGCATATAACTTGGTCGTTTCCACCTTTCCAGTCAATTTTCTACAAACTTATGAAAGTAAAAGGCAGAAATCCAAGGGGAACCCAACTGTTAAACCACCATGTACATTTAGATACTCGAAAGATGACTTTTTTTTAATATATATAAATAAAACAGTGAATAAGAGCTAACTGATCACGAAGTCCGGGCTGTCATTACCATATATATGACTTCCCATAATGATATCTAAATTCAAGTCCTAATTCCCTAGCTTCTTCCATCAACTCCAGATAAAAGTTTATATACCGGGAAGAGTGTATAAAAACTGACAAATTATCACTCTTTGAACTAAAATAGCAGGATCCAGCTTATAGCACAACTAACATCATCGCCGCAATGCTGGAATTCTATGCCTAGATTCTCGGGAAATTCTTTTTGAACCATGCTCCAACTTGTCGATGGATGCAAAGAATTTTCTCAATCATTAAGTCAGCAGCAAACTGGCATTTGTTTATCCTTGGTTCCAAATGCAAGCCCTGAAATAAAAAGTCAGCATGAAAACACTAATTTGAGCAGAAAACGCTACTACTAAAAGATATTTCATAACAGCACTAAGAAAGAAAAGAGCAAAAAAGAACAAAATAAATATTTTTACCAAAAAAAGCAAGGTTGCAAGTCCACATACGATGACTGATTCCACAAAGTTGGTCAATACAGCAATCACAAGAACCTCGGGTACATCCTTATTAAGGATGAATATCAACTGAGTAACAACTTTTTTAACAATGATAGGTGTGTCCTACCTCCTTTCAGACTAAAGGATCACTCTACCCTTAATCATTAAGACAACTTAAACACATTAAAAGCCACATTCGAGCCTAGGAGCATACGACATGGAAGTTTGTAGAAATATTTATTCAATAAGAGGTTGCAAAAAGGGTTGAAATTACTTGTTAACGACCTTATTCAAGCCAAACCCAAGCAAAGCTCATTTTATTTGTTAAAGAATTTTCTCACACCACACTTAAATCATTCGCGAATTTAGAACTTTTCAAATGAACTGAAATTAAGCTGTATGGTTAATATTTTATTTGAGCTCGATCCTGAATCAAACTTAAGTTAGTCAACAAGCTGAACTTGAGCCTATTTATATTTGCCTCGTTTCAGCTCATTTACATCCCTAGTCAGGATAAACACTGAATACATCTCGTGATGGAAAAATAGTTGTTAGTATAGGAACTAGATAAGCAACTTCTCCTTTTACAAAACATATTAGGTTTTTTTTTCAAATTCTGTAATAAGCTATCTCAAGGGAGAAAGAAGATGACTGGTTATTAAAGGCTAATGGAATACAGAAGTCAACCTGATCAATTTTAGCTGAGATGCCAAAAGAAGAGGACTTTAAGGACAAGAAGAAAAGAACTGTGAAGGAAGTCGACTCTGAAGAAAGTTAAAAAAATGACTCATGAATGGGAAGTCAGCTCAGCGCAACTGTTTATAAAACCTCAGTAAGTATTTGCCTATTTGGGCAAAAATAAAAAGAAAAAAAGGAAAGATTTCAAACAACCATGGTTTCGGAGTACATGGAGCTGAATTTGACCCAAAGTAACCAAGAGCAGTCAAGCAAATGAGATGGTCAATTTCTCTACATCAATATCAGCAATCTAAGAAGAGCATAGCTTTGGAGACGAATACATCCTAAAATGATGTAAAATAAGAAGCACAAATACACGAGTTGGTGAGCTTGCACCAAATGTCAGTCAAGCTCTTATCGCAATTGAGAAGAAAAGAGAGAAAACTGCAGACAAGCTATGATGCAAATTAGTGAAGTTCAGCTCACAATGCAGATTCTCAAAGAAGGATATTAATACAGAAACTTCTGTAAATACATAGAAACCAACACCTTACCAAAAAAACCTACACTGTAAACAGGGTAAGCTAAGTCCTGTACCGAAGATAGTGGATATATCATTTAAGTCCTACTGGACTATGAATTTTGAAGTGTTGAGACACGAGAGGACACCAGAAGGAGGAGGTTGCAGGCTGCAGTCTGGTTGAGTTTTGAAAGGCAGTTCCTCTCCTATTAATCTATCTACATCTAGTTGCATGGAATCCCATCAAATGTTGGTATTATTTATATTATTATTTTTGTATCTGTCCATATACATCTAGTTGCATGGAACCCTTATCAAATCTCAGTATTATCTATACTCTTATCTTTTATTGTGCACATAAATTCATAAGCCATTCCACACCAAAAGCATGCATTCACAAGAAACCATTGAATTCTAGCCAAGTTACTTTTCAAATATACAGTTGAGTCAGCTACCAGAGCAAATTCTAACTAAGCTCAATTAAATTGTTATCCCAATGTTTCTGAACTAGAAAAAATGCATGTAGCATATTATAATTTAATCCACATTATTCAAACTAATCTGTCTAAACATTGCTCAACTGAATGTTATTATTAATCAAAGTAGTCAACTATTATTAAGCAGTTTCATTCTTCGAAAAAACTATGAAAGAAGAGATCTACAACAGCACCACAACTTGGGGCCAACTTTAAAGATTGATATGAAAAAAACTTAAAGTTGATACTTTACATTCAACAACATTATAGAGAAAACTCATTCCCCCACGAAGCTCATAACCACACACTGAGGTGCAGAATCCTTCTTTGTCTTAGTAAAAGAAGCCGCTATTCAGTCAAGCTCATGTTCTTTTCCATTCAATTAACATACTATTTTGAAACCTTTTTTCTTTTTTTGCTACGCGAAAAGGTAAACATATACATAAAATCTGATAGATTAATATATCATGCATGAGAAATGGGCTTAAAATGGAAAAAAAAATCATTGCAATTTAAAATTTTTGGAAACAGTCTGCTGGAGCACTAGATTTTTTTTAATTATTTATTTTAGATTAATCATATTCAGATTCTAGAACTAGAAAAAAATAAACAAAAGCCAGCAATTTCAAGTTGTTTACCACAAAATAATATATTGCATTTTATACATCTATCTCCAGCCAAATATATATCTTGCAATAAGGAATTTAACAAAGCCAAAGATGAAGGCTAACAAAGACTTAGAAGGAAACTAATATATTTGAGAATGTGTCTTAACTGAGCATGATGTTCTATAGAGTCAACCCCACATCTTATTAAGGCTCAGTATTCAGTAATCATATGCCTTTTAATTGTACTCTAAATTATTACTCCCTATCTTTCATAGGGGGTAAGAAAATAATGGATTTTATTAGTAGATAAAGTTATTTGCAAAAAACATATTTTCATGATATTTTTCTTTGTTTTTGTGCGCATAGTGACTGTCCTGAAAATATATTATCTATTTTTTGTTAAAACTATCAAGAAAATAGTAGCAACCACGAGGTTTTAAAACATCTATGTCAGACAAGAATCATCAAAGTTGCTAAGATTCTTAACTATGTGCACATTACCCAAGTAAATTTTTTTTATCAGTTTAAGTATTTCATTTGCAAAGTAGTTTAACTAGACAAAAATCACGTTCTGTTAAGATCCTTAATTATGTGCAACTCTAAGTAGTTTTATTTTAATCAGTATTCCCATTTGCTAAGTATTTTAATTGTACCAAGTCATATTATTCAATTGATACAAACCTTAAAGTGTTTTATAAAATATTAGCAAGTTATTCAAGTATATCTATTATGACAATAATTTTAACGATCAAAATGATTAATTCAAATCAATTCAAGACATTTAACCAATACGAAAAGCTTTGGGCTTTCAAGACGAACCAGAGAAGAAATTATAGGTAAAACTAATATCTTTCTCAAGACCATTTGATTCAGTACCCAAAAGCCAAAACACAAGCTACAGTAGTTATTACATATCACACTTCCTGGAATCATAGAGGCTGGTAAATATGATCCACAACATTAGCACCTTTTGTTTTGTGGCAACAACAACTAAAATAGCTTACAGCATAAGTGAAACGGCTCTCCTTATTGGTAATCTTTATATCATTGTCCTACTGAAGTAGTTCTTCAGATTTTCAATGTCATGGTTGTTTTACTAAAGCATATATAAAGGTACTCATTAGTCTTTTCCTTCAAAAAGGCCTACTAACTCTTAAACTTTCAAACAGAAACCTCGTTAAAAAGGTTCCTGATATAAAGTTCAAACATGACAACATGATAGAGCAGATGCATCTTTTAATTGTAACTAGCGAAACTTCCCTCAGAAATCAAAATAACACTCTATCAATCCAAAGTGCAGCTGCATCAGTTTCACAAATTAAAATAATAATATAAAAAAAGAAAGTAAAATACAGCTATTTCAGGTGGGAATTTTTCTTAACTATGTAAATATATCTGGGCATAGTTATTAGAGGCGCGCCTCCCCCAAGACTATACCCCTGGCGCCTCGATATGGGTTTCAAGGCGCGCGCCTTTTTGCACCTCAACGTGTGCGCCTTGAGAATGACCATGTTTTTGTGTTGTTTTTCATTTTTGATAGTTGAAGTAATACTTTTATTAGTGAAATAGCACTTTTAATTGGGGTTTACCAGTTCTTCCTCCTAAAGTTAAGACCCATCAAGATGCCCTTGGTACAATATCCCAAATATTAATATAGGGATTTGAGAGTTAGAAGTTATGGTTCACTCTTCACTCCACCTACACGACATACACATACCAACTGCTCCAGCCTCCAAGCCTTCAACTGTCGCCGCGCCTCCGACCGCTGCCGCCGCCGCCGTTGCTGCCGGTCTGTCTGGCTTCCGTCACCGGCTTACCGGAGCAAACTAGTATCAACCTTAAAATTAGAGGGAAAACGTTGGCTAGTTCCAAAAGGAAAGGGAAAGAAGTAATGAAGGAAAAGGGAACTACTTTAAGATTATTAGATGAAGAGGATTTAGAAGAAGAAGATAATGTTGGATTCGAAGAGAAAAAGATTTTAATGAGGAAGAACAAATTGATGATGAGGATTATAATTAAAATATATTTGCTGCTAGATTTTTGTGTGATGCTTTGATTGACTTATTTTATTTCAAATATTATGAATTTTCGTATGCGCATTTTTAATTTTGGCTTAAATGGCTTAGTTCATATGTCATACTCATATAAATTGTTATATTATATGTCTTTTAAACTTATTTTATTAGGTAAATTGGGTAAATATATTGTATATGGGTTATATTTAGTGTAGAATAAATAATGGTGTTATATTATACATTAATTTCGAGGCGCGCCTCAGGCGTGCGCCTTGCATCTCAGGCACAGATATGCCTCGGTGCGCCTAGCGCCTTAATAACTATGTATTTGGGGCACCCATCAGTACAAATAGCACGCAATAAGAAAAAGCA
The DNA here is from genome assembly GCA_023678885.1 of Pogostemon cablin. Classification (NCBI taxonomy): domain Eukaryota; kingdom Viridiplantae; phylum Streptophyta; class Magnoliopsida; order Lamiales; family Lamiaceae; genus Pogostemon; species Pogostemon cablin. The sequence continues at coordinate 14,963,853 of CM042993.1, forward strand.
TGTGATATTATAGTATTTCGAATACTTTATATTCACCCTAAGAATGATTACTCAAAAAGAAAGTAAAGAAAGCAGAGCATATAAATCACTTCTTAAAACAATTATGAAGAAAACATTAGCCTAGAGGCCCAACCCACTGCCAACAAGCATGACCACCAAAAAGCATGAATAAAAACCATGAATCTAATTCTTCAATTCATCTACAAAATCAACTACAAAAGTCAGAAATTTCCACAATATAAATCATAAGGTAATCACACATATTAACAAGGAAATGAGTCTGTTAGCCACTTGAACTTCACAAGCTACAAGGTCTTATGCTAAATCCTGACTGTAGAATAATAACTGCAAGACATGATGGTAAACTTTCTTGACCTTAAATGCTTATCTTATGGTCCAAGTAACTGGCTAACTGCTATGAAGTGGATGGAGAAATAAAGGGAGTGGAGGTAGAGTTTTCACATAATACAATTTATCCCTACTTATGAGTAGAGTTTCTACACACCTGTTCTAATAAAAGAATAGGTGAAGCATTTAGCAAGTAACTATGTCACTAAACTGTATGCAAATTCCTGCACAAATACTTTGCTTGAAGTGCAGCTTAGGGGAAATTTCTTATCCCAAGCTTTAGGATTTCAATTTAAACATACTCATAATCAAGCTGCCATAACAGTTAAAAACTTATATGCATTATTCAAATCAGTAATAATGTGCATCTAGGATATTTTAACACTAGCCTGATCTTTTGCATCACGATTTAAAATTCAGAACGGCATAATATTTGAACCGAATTAAATTTACATAAATGAGCGAATCAAGACAAACAATACATATTTCCAACACTCCTCCATATTATGATTTGAATAGGAGAAAATATGTTACCCCATGTTGCCAATGCCGTTAATTGGTTCAACAAACTGCAGCTGATGCTGATGGCCATCCTGATGCGCCTCTATCTGCTGAAGTGGCTGCACAACACTACCGTCAAGAGGCACTGCAGAAACTGAAGTCGGGGCTCCCTTCCCTTCAACAAACCGCCACATGTACCAAGCCCCAACTGACCTATATGGCTTCCACTTCTCACACAACTGTTCCATCTGTGAAGGCCTTGGCAACTCCTCCAAACCGTACAAGAACTGCACTCCTTTCCTAACCCCTAAATCACTCACCGGCAAAACATCTGGTCTATGAAGCGAGAATATCATGAACATGTGAACCGACCAGGAGCCTATCCCCTTCACCATAGATAGCATCGTGAACAATGACCGGTCGTCCATTTTGACTACTGCATCATCCGATAAAATCCCCGATTTATATTTATTAGCTAGGTCGTACAAATAGCTAGCTTTGCGCCCAGAAACCCCAATTTGTTTGAGCTGTTGAGAAGAGAGGGCAAGAACAGAATCAGGGCAGATGGCATCCTCTCCACCGCAAAGAGAGACAAAGCGTGTATAAATCGAAGTGCCAGCTTTGTATGCAAGCTGCTGATAGAGAATGCTCTTAGTCAGCGAGAGGAAAGGAAGATGGTGGGACTCGAATTGAGGGGGCGGGTGGGTGTCAATTAGTGAGGCCAATAAAGGATCGACGGCACGGAGATGGCGAATGGCTATTTCAATCTCTCCATCTGCGGATAAGGGTTTAATAACTTGCGGCAGAGCTCTAGAAGCTTGAGAGGCACTGCGCCTCCGGTTCTTGACTGTTTGCGCGGTAGAAGGGCTGGCAGGCGTCGTTACAGCGGAGGAGGAGATGAGGACTGGTGCGGATTCGGAGGAATCGTCGACAGTAGTTTGGTTCTCCGCGGTGGTGGTGCTATTGGAAAGTTTGCGGATTTTTGGAGGTCGAATTGGTATTTTGGAAGGATTCTGCGGTTGATGGGAGATCTCGGTGGCGATGGCGTCGGATGTGGGTTGAGGGTGAGAAATCTGGATATTGGAGTTAGAATTGGGCGAAGATTTGAGCGGTGAAGATTGGGGCTTAGTATCTTGTTGAGTATTAGGGATTTCGATTTGGGACTGGGATTCTGGTTTTGGTAGGGCAATACCAGTTTGGCTGTGGGGCTGCTCATCCATGAGAACGTAGCGTGATAAGGAAAATGATTACAGAGCTATCAGCGGTGTGATGAAACGGCGGAGGCGGTGAAGGCGGAGGGTGGTGGAGTGGGGCTAGGGTATAAGGAGAAAGAAGGAAAGTTGATTTAATCTCGGGGACACTGCGGTAATCTTACTGTAAATGTTGAATGTACAAGACCAACTCGTATACTCGCACTACTGCATCTCTCTCTCCCATAATTTTAAGGCTAAATATAGTGTGCACCCGGTTTCGTGTGCACCCACGTACAAATATAAGCAAAAACATATACAATTATCAGTAAAAATGTATACAATTTAATTGTTAATTTTTTTAATAAAAAATTGAGTGTAAAAAAAGTACAATTATTAAAATACATGTATACACTATTGAATAAAAAGTTATACACATATGAATGCTTGTTTTTTTAATGAAAAACTTAGTGTGAAAAAAGTATACAATTATTACAAAACACGTATACAAAAGAGAATAACATGTATACAAAATAAAATAAAAAATTATACAAATATGGGTGCAAGGGTGCACCCAAGTGCACCTAATATACACTCTAATTTTAATATTAAATTATGTAGCCTTGCTTGCGGACCACAGGTCATTCAATCATATGGGTGGATATGGGTATATGAGACGTGCTCAGCTAAGAATTGTTCTAAATTATGATTATGATGCATTGAATTTAATACATTTAATTAAATATAAAATTATAAAATTAACTTTATAATTATTTGTAGATTTTATATGAAATCATCACGTGAGATCATTTTTTATTTTTTAAAATAATTATCACTTTCACTATAAAATGTTATCACTCTCGTTATACAATATTATCACTTTTTACTTATATTATAAATTGTTCACAAAATAGCATTATCACTTTTCATTAATTTATTATCACTTTTCTTTATAAAAGTTATCACTTTCTAATCGTCTCACGTAAGCCCTTACATGAGATGGTCTCACACAAATCTTTGCCCATAGTTAAATATCAATACTCTTATATTTCATTTGATTTTTTCTATGAAAAAGGAAATTCTTGTTTATTAAAATTATTAATTTTGGAATAAAATATTATATTCATATTGTACATATTGTAAATAAGGCAAAGACTTGTGTGAGACCGTCTCATTTAAGGGCATACGTGAAACGGGTGAAAAGTGATAACTTCCTTGATGAAAAGTGATAATAAATTAATGAAAAGTGATAACGATATTTCATGAACAAATTATAGTATAAATGAAAAGTAATAATTTTTTATAGCGAAAGTGATAACTATTTTAAAAATTGTAAAATAATCTCACGTGAGACGGTCTCACGCAAGACCTACCTTTGGCAAAGACGTGTGTGAGACCGTCTCACGTAATTTTTATTTTATTATATTATTATTTTTTAATTCTGTTACACTTATTTATATATATATATATATATATATATATATATATATATATATATATATATATATATATATATATATATATATATATATATATATAATAAGTTAGAACATATAGTTTATTTCATTTATATTATCATTCGTAAATTAAATAAAAGAGTATTTTTCTTAGAAACATAATTAATGTAAATTGTGTTTGAACTAAAGTACACCTAACGATCTTAATCATTAAATTAATTTTTTATTTAATTTTTATCATTTAATAAAATAATAAAACTAAAATTTTTAAATAAGAAAACTACTCACTACCTCATTTAAGCCTATAAATCTTGGAATGTACAGTAACAAGTCTACCCAAAATATAATTAACAAAAAGTTTGGATGATAACTTATTTTTATTTATTAATTACCACTTTATATTTATTATATCAGAAAATCATTAATAGATATATACTTTTAACCTAAATTACTATTAGATACAAGGAATTTAAATAATTATTCTTACACACAAAATATTAAAGTAAAATACCAAATATAACATTATAATTCCATACACTTTTAAACCATCAACCCTACCCCTCACCCACCCACCCGTCGGACCGCACGTTGACCGCCGTTGACCGGCGTCGACCAGCGTTGATCGGTGTCCGGACAGCCGTTGACCGACGTTTACCGCCTATCGGACAACTGTTGACCGCCGCCGCCTGCTGCCGGAATTTAAAATGTGCAAATAAAATGTGCAAAAACAAAATTGTGCAAAGCAAATTGTGCAAAACCAAATTGTGCAAATACATATGGGTATTTATGGTATCACAATCATAATTGTGTAGTTATGAGTAATGTACTTTGAATCATGTAGTTTTATTTTATGTACTTCCTAGTAAGTGACCGTTATTATATTAATAGTTAATGAAATACTTTATTTAAATAACTATTACTTTTACTTTATTAGGTATCACTTCATTAAAAATGTTATTACATTTTATTCGTACGATATAATATATTCATTAAATAATTTAATTGAACATTTATCAATTTTCTTTTATCAGATATCATTTTTTTATTAAAAATATTACAACATTTTATCCTTCCTATAAAATTTTCATTAAGTAATACAATTGGATGTGTATCACTTTTTCTTAATCAAATATCACTTTTGATTGAAAATGTTATCACTTTTTATCCGTCCAATAAAATTTTCATTAAATTATATAATTGAATGTATATCACTTTTTCTTAATCATGTTATCACTTTTTATCCGCTTTATAAATATTTTAGTAAAAGAATTTAATTCATTGTGTATCACTTTTTTCTTAATGGAATATCACTTTTCATTAAAAATGTTATCACATTTTATTAAATATGTTATCATTTTTTATCCGTCCTATAAATTTTTTATTAAATAATGTAATTGGAACATTTTATCAGTTCTATAAATTTTTTACTAAATAATGTAATTGAATGTGTATAACGTTTTCTCAATAAAATATTACTTTTGATTAAAATGTTATCACTTTTTATTTTTCTTACAAATTATTTATGAAATAATTTGATCAGTAGAATGTCATTTTTCCTTATTCAAATATTATTTTTTTATTAAAAATGTTATCACTATCTAATTTATGAAATTTTTATGAATAATAATTCAATAATAAGTGTATTATTTTTTTAATTTTAAATTATCACTTTTTATTTTATAATGATTACATTATTATATTTTAAGTATTACTTGTACTTTAGTTTAATTAAAATCGTTAATTTTTAATTGCATAAGAAAAAGAAGCAGATTTCACGGTTTTCTTCTTTACAGAATTGAATACGCCTATTCAGCGACTCAGCGTGCACAGATGACCGGTTAAGCCCGCTTATTTATTTAATTTTTATTTCTTGTACTTTATTAATTAAGTGATGGATTATTCGTCTCACGAAATAACATCCGTGAGATGATCTCATGCAAGACCTACCCTGAACAAATTCAGTTTTTTTTTATTTATCTCTTTTATCTTAGAATTATCTTCACACTCTCAACCAAAAAAAAAAACACTCAATTAAATTATTTCATAATTCATTTTAATTTAAAAAATTTAAGATATTTTTAATTCTTATAACTTATTTTATAAGTTGTTTATTATCTAAAAATATCAAACTAACATTAGATATTTTTGTTTTGAATTTATATAGGTTTAATAATTCATTATATAATGTATGCCTCTTTTGAATTTTGATTTGGAATAATTTATTTTTATTTAAATAATATGTAAAAGGTGGATGATGATATATTTTTAAAAAAATATTAATAGATGGGAGAGAAGAGCTAAGAGAGAATAAAGAAATAGAAAAAAAATTAATTGATGAGATTATGTGGGTGATATGTGTAATAAAAAAAAAGAAAAGAACACCTTACTGGTACTTTAAAAATTACTAAAATTCAATTGTTATTTAAGTGTGCACTATAAAAATAAAATAAAATAACTCCTTTTTAACAACAGAATTTATCAAAGGAATTCAGTATGTTGGTATTACCAACAGATTGCCAATAAAATTTACATTTATCTTTTAGCAATTGGAATGCCATCGAATTTATATTGTTTATATCAACGGAATAATTTTCATTATTAATTACCAACAAATTACTAACGAAATCATTATATAAATTGTCAATGGAATAATTAACAATAAATTACCAATGGAATTGAATTTTTATTGGTAAAAATTTACAACCACCATTTTACCTAAGGAGGCGTTACCCTCACTAAGTTATATCCTGTTTCATGAGTAATCTTTCTAGTGTTTTATCTTAAGTGTTCTAAGCACTCGGAGGTCTTGGCCCGACTCCCCTTACACTAACATTCTTAAATCCTAAAATAAGACGATTCAATCAACCACCCTAACATCTAATTGGAATTTCCATCCTAATTACATGAAAGGATAAATCAACCAAACATCTCAAAATAAAATTTAAGGAATACGCATTAAGTTAGAAATATCAAAGATCAATTCAACAAACTATCATTAATCCACAAATCTAGAAATCCCTAATCCATTATGTGGCTAACTCACTAATGAGACTAGTCTACTATAGAATCTATGAAAACAATAATAAAATCATTACATAGCTCCACAATAGTTCTTAAAATGAAAAGATAACAAAATAAAATATCTCCCTAAATCTCTTTAAGGATATGTCTTCTCTTCCCTTGATGATCATTCCTCTTCCTTGATCATGATATTCCCTTAGAATAGTAATAGTGAGTGAATGGTGTTAAAATGTATTGAAATTATAGAGGAATTGATATTTATTGATGAAAGACGATGGATGATGAAGATGAGAGAAAATGTGTGTGAAATGATGTGTAAAGTGTGTGTAATTCAATCAGGAAATTATAAAAACTGATATTTAGATGATTATAGGGAGTTAAATATCATTTGGGTGTATATTAAGGGGTTTTCTGGACAGCTGATACTTTTGTCACAACTCACTGTGAGTTACAACACTCTTAGCGAGTTGTTGCCACCAACAAGTGGCGAGTTCGACACTCTCCCTGTCGCAGGGGCAAATTGAAGGTTGTGATCCGGGACTGTCCAAGCTCGCCCTTTCACAACTCTAGTTCCAACCTCGAGGCAAGTTTGGGTACCAAACTCGTGGCGAGTGTTGCAACACTCCACTATTTTGAGCATTATTTCGGGCTCTTCCTCATTTATATTTCCTGACTCCATTTTTCTCCTCTTTTCACCTATATTTTTAAGTATAATTTGATTAAACCTTGTACATTTATAATACCACACTAAGCACGACACAAAAGCTACAATACTCCACAATAATACTAAAATGGGAATAAAAATGCACTAAAATAACCAAAATAAACCTACATAAATTAGGTGAAAATGATCTCGATTAATGGTTCAATCTAGAGAAGAAAGCACGACGTCAAAGAAAAGAAGAAGAAAATGCAAGTTACTAAATAAAAAAGCATATAATAAAAGAAGGAAAAAAATCTGAGGTAAAAGGAAGCATCCAAGGTTATTCTTTAGAGTAGATTTTATCGTTTCCTAGATTGCCCTAATGGTGGTGGGAGGCCTTACTACTTCTAATCTCATTCTGTAAAAGTTTTCTAGTAACTGCTCTTGACTAGTGATCATGCAAGATACTCTACCCATCTCCTTTTAGCTTAGTGCATCAATGAGGACGTTTGCTTTGCCTAGAAGGTACAATATTGTACGGTTGTAGTTTTTTTACCAATTCTAACCACATTCTCTGTCTCATATTTAACTATTATATTCAAAGAAATATTTTAGGCTTTTATTGTCTGTGTAAATCTCACACTTTCCCCGTATAGATAATGTCTCTAAATTTTTAAGGCATAAACTACAACAACCAACTCTAAGTCGTGAATGGGGTAGTTTTGTTCATGCGTCCTCAGTTATCTTGAGGCGTAGGCGATCACCTTTCCCTTTTGCATTAGAATGTATCATAATTCTATCTTCGAGGCTTCGCTTTAGATGACAATTCATTCCAATCCATTTGGGATAGTTAATATAGAAGCGGTTGTAAGCCTTTACTTCAACTCTTGAAAACTATCTTCATATTCTTTCGTCCATTGGAACTTCACACCTTTTCATATTAATTGTGTTAATAGCCTTATAATTTTTTAGAACCCTTCATTGAATCTTCTATAGCGCCCCGCCAATCCCAAGAAGCTTCGTACTTCATTTACACTTGTTGGGGCTTTCCAATTTTCAATGGTCTCTACTTTTGTTGGATCTACTTTAATTTCATGAGTTGAGAGGATGTGGCGAGGAAGTTGACTCCATCTAGCTAAAATTAGCATTTCTTGAATTTGGCATAAAATCTTTGTTTTTATAATACTCTACGGTAGTTTTGAGGTGCTCTTAATATTGCTTATGATCATGAACTAGTCTAAGTACGAGCGGAACATTCCGTTTATTGGGTCCATGAACATTGCTGGTGTGTTACTAAGTCTAAATGGCATCACCACAAACTCATAACTACCATAGCGTGTTTGAAAAGTTGTCTTAGGGACGTTTCCTTGATCATCACTTGGTCATATCCAGACCGCAAATCTATTTTTAAGAATACATTGGCACCTTTTAGTTGGTTTGATAGATCTTCGATTGTTGGTAACGGGTACTTATTCTTGATGGTGAGCTTTTTGAGTTCTCTGTAGTATCCTGAACATTTCATCTTTCTTCTTCACGAACAATACTGGAGCTCTCTTAGGGGAAACACTTGATCGGATGAAATCTTAATTAAGGAGTTCTTTCAATTGTACCTTCAATTCCTGTAATATCCTATGGTGCCATTCTATATGGTGCTTTAGAAACTGGTGCTGCTCTTGGAATCAAATCGATTAAAAATTCTATGGCTCAACTTGGTGGTAAACCTAGTAGATCTTCTGGAAAAAGCCATTGTATTCCTGTATAATAGGTACATTTCGATGATTTGTCGTTAATTTGGATCCCATGATGTTTAATAGAAAACCCGTGCAACCTCTTTTCTCTAAGAGCTTTGTTGCTTTCTGATCGGTGTCATTTTCACCTATGTTTAGTAGTGCCTACTATAAACCCCCAAACGCTAAATCTCTTCTGGCAATGACACAAATTGACAGAATCAGTCGTGATGGCTACTGTATCCGCCAATAGAATGGATCTCCACCCAACTCTAATAGAAAGGTTTGAGGTTAAATGTAAAACTACTGAGTCGGCCTCCTGTCGCCTGGTGTGTTTTCTCCTTCCCCATTCTCAATGCCATTTTCCTAATACTCTAGTATATGTAATCTAGAATCACTAACTACTTGTGTAGTTTATCCCGAAAGCCATCGGCACATTATTGGGCAATCAAAGCAAGGAATGGATCATTCAAGTCGGCACTGTAAGAGGGAAGCAAAAAGTATATTACGAATGTCATCTGGTTAGACCCGGAGATCCTCCTATTTACAAGCTAACTAGGGGTTGGGACAGTGTCACCCGCGAACTCGCACAGGATCAGGGAGACATGGTCTCTATTGGAAGAAATGTTACTCACAACGACATTTATTGGCATGTGTCTGCAAAGCGATCGGATGATCTGATGGAGATTTTACAAGTTAAGGAAGAACCACAATGATCCGTCTTATTATAATTCATAGTATTACAATTGCTTATTTGATACTGTTGTTTTGAACTCTAATCGTCGGCACTGTTTATTTTTTCCTTTTAAAACAACTCATTTTAGGTTTCTATATGATGTATTGCTGAATTAGTATATTCTATTTTTAAGAAATTAACTCAGTTTTCTATCTCCAATAATTGTCATCTTGATTGATAGTCATTCAAAATTAGGATATTGTGGGTGTTTCAATGTGCATCAGACTATTGTGGAAATATGTAGTTGGATTTTATTTTACAACATATGGTGTAAACGCGGTGGGGTAATTAAATTCAATATATTAGTTTATCTCTTATATGATCATGTCCTGTAACTTATCCAAGTTCGAATAGATTGGTTCTATTGTGGTATAGTAGTTCCTTAGACTATTGATTGTTGTTCACACTCATAGTTCAAAATGTGGTTATCCATTTGTTCTAATTTGGATGCATGCCTAAGACTAATTAATTTATCTTTTGGATGCATGCATAAGACTCATCCAGAGCTTAAACTATTGGTGAAATTATTTGCACCATTAGGAAAATTATCTCTATTTTTTTTCGTTTTTTTCAATATGGACGCTTGCATAAGGCTCAATCATTGCATTATATTGCAGTCACATGTTAGTTCCATCATATGGAAAATGCTACTCAGACTCTATTTGAGTTGAAAGTCGTTTATAAGCATTAACCTCTAGCTCCTTTTACTCTAAAATAGGTATTAAGATTTTTTCAAAGACTACTCAATTTTATTTTTTTAAATGTTGATTTAGAAAAGTTCCTAAGTCACACTTGCCAATCTGACCTCCAATTACACACCACATAATTACAAAAAAAATATTAGCTTTAACAGGCTTCAAAATTAATGGTACTTATTATGTCATTGGATATGAATGCCCATTCATGCTCGTTAGTGCTTAGGAACCATAATTTAAATTCAAAAAATGTCTTAAAACTTGCAGTAGAAACATAATTAATAAAACGTTCCTGCTAAATTCATTTCAAAATATGCATGAAAATGTTTTTGCTTTGAAAGTCTGTCACAATCTGTGCTTCTTCGTTTCAAAACAAAGGGCAGAATTCGACGCGGCTACTTTCTATGCATGTGCCTAATAAAAAAGGTTCCCAACAAACCTCTGGGTTGGCGAACTCGTCTAACATAGCAGCATGTAGTTTGCTAACACTCCTGGCAGAACGCATGTTCTGTAGTACCAGAACACCACAGTCATATCTGTATATATCAGTATAAGATTTGTGTTAGCAATTAGTTTCAATCAGGGGGTTAAATAACTTTCTAAACATATATCTCATAATACTCATTTCACTATTTTGGTCTGATCACATTCCTGATAATATAGAATCCTAGCAGTGGCCTTACCCCTGAACACACTACATCCACCCTGAACAATTCATCCAATCCTAGCAACTGTACGTAACAACATTTTAGTCATTTGAAATGTATCATTAGACAAACTTGAATATACTACACTCTTTACAATTATTCATAGCAGGACTTTGATCCAATCCATCATTTGTTCATTGATGTACTTGTTTCTTAGATTCGAATCCAGAAGCTCAACAGTCTCCGTGCTACAATCCACGATGAGCAAACTATAATGGCCATGCTTATTTATGAATAATGGGATGTATATCTGCAAGTGAAATAATTTTTTTTTATCATCAAGCAAGATGATTTTTCATCAACTTAATTAGCTCTGGAAATAGATGGATAAACCTACCCGATTACAAGACCTAATACATGCACTTCCCTTACTGTCGGCTATTTCGACCAATTTACAATATTCCACGCACTGTCTCTTATCGGTGAGAGAGTCGTCCTGCAAACAAAGCCAATGATTTAGTATAAAACAAAATTTGGGGCTTATTAAAACGCAGTGCGGAATGAGCTATGCGTTATTAGTGGTACGATACCACATCAAACATAGGGAGAAACCAGCTCTTTAACACCTCCCGCATCCTATCCATTTCTTCGAGGTTGATGAGTGAAGCGGCCGTATCCAACACCTGAAAATCCAATAGAAGGTGCTTAGTTTAGTATCTTTGTACTGGGATTTCAGGAGAACGTACTGAAGTCTGGGTTTTTGAGACATACAGCCGCTTAAATCCATTCGGTAGGGAGTAAGGTTCTCAACTCAGCTCTCGTTAGGTGCCTATCGCTTGTGGCCACTAACATCTCGCTGATTAGTCAAGGCACAATAGTTTGATAAGACAGAACTGCCGACTCTAAAAATAAATTGCAAATTCATAATACCATGGTTAATTACCTATGACCAAGTGTATCCGCTACAGCGTACACGATTAGTCTCACGCAGTCCTCACTCTTCAACTTTCCAAATGCATTGAAGGGAAATCCTTTAATATTGTTTTGGGTTTGTGTTCCCAGCGTCCCTGATTCCAATATCTCTACACTCTTGAAGACACTGCGAGTTCTTCGTATTGGTGTCTCCAACAGAGTATCGGTATTTTCCTTGATTGAAGTGTTCGATGACTCCTCAAAATTGAGCTAACGCGTAAACAAAGTTAGGTATTTGTGATTATTAGTCTGTTGCTAACAATGGGGGTTAATGAATGAACGACTAAAGTTACATTTCTTTCTGACCCATTCCTGTCGAGTGTCCCCTGCCATTGGTTTGTACATGTGCTTTATCTTTAGGAGGCTGTACACCCTCCCATCTTTGACCCATCATTTGTAACTACTACTAAGTCGCTATGACCTTATTTTTCCAGATCACCATTTAAAACATTACGCAACAGCAGCCAAATGTTGGGGATTCAGGTTTGCAGCGCTACAATACTACCTAAATGATCGTGCAATTCAGCTCTCAATGACCACACCTGGTCAGACAAGACACTCATCATTTTCCATGGGCTGTTCAATGTTCTTCTTTCGCCATGGTCCTCCAATGCACTATTGTTAGACGTGTCAAGAGAGTCGGGAGAAAGCTTGACTGCCCCATAATCAAAAGTGGGTAAAATCTGAAAGGACACAACAACAGAGCGTGTGTATTATATTGACACTTAGTTTAGGAGCAAAACAAGACACAAAAGATAGTATGACTCCAATTTTGTATTTCACACGTATGCAGTGATAATATTAACTACTTTCATATTGTGTTCAAATGAAATCCACGGAAAAAACTATTTATAAAAAAATATTAAAAAATAATTGCTAACAGAGTCGAGTTTGTAGCCTAAACTGAATATATTTGCAACAACATTAACATACACACCATCTTTCATCGTGACTATCTGTCGTATTTAATCGCTCTAACAATGTCTTGGCAGTTTCTTTCTCCGACTACTCTAATCTTTTCTAGCTGCCTCTCTATATTCTGTCCATCCACAATCTGTAGTGTTATGTAGTAGTTCTGTGCATGCAACATTTGAAATTAATTTTGTGTGGCACATAGGGTTCAATATATAACTCTTTGTAGTTACTTACTTGCAGAAAGAGTGCGCATCCCGTTAAGTATGCATTTTTTCTCCTGGAGCACTTGTGCCTCACGATGTCAGCTACCATGTTGTCGTAGAAAAACCCAGCCCAATTAGTCCTTAGTATGTCCTCAACGTTCTTCACGGCGAACAAGTAATTATGATGAAGTATGCTACTGTTTGAGGTGGCAAGTATGCTAGCGGCTGTGAACATTAAAATGCTCGTGTAAAGTCATCGCCACTTTTGTTTTCTGCACGAAGGAATTCCTCTAAGTGAACTCCCTTCACCACTATTCTGGTCCCTACAGTAGTGGCGGACATACTTCGGAGGTCTTCTATGTCAGCTAGCCTTCCACCGGTGACTACTCTGAGCTATCCTATATTCCATGTCAACAAGATCAAGCCACCATTTAGATATAAAGAATAAATAACTTATTACAATAAGCAACATCGATTAAATCGTTAGAACAGTATACCTTCAGGTACTCCCATTATGTCACTGAAATATGTTGCTGTAGGATGATGCGCGACACCTCCGATTGTAAGTATGGAAGTGACAGTGTTGAAAGCTTCAATGAGATAATGAATAAGGGGTTTATTTAGGGCACATTTCTTCAAATCCAAAAGCCTTCCAAAACTGAGAGCCCTTACGGCGGCAATCTGTTCAGTTTTAAATATGAAAACAACACTTGAAAATTTTTCACAGAGATCCTTGTCCGAATGCCTAGAGATTCGATATCTTTCTCTAGAAGATTTTGATATGATTCTACTGGCGCAAATTGCTGATCACGATTTTCATCAATCCGCCGTTCTTCTGTTTGGCCTTTTACCCCCTGCTTGGCAGACATATTAGATGGATCTTCTTCCTTGTTTATTCTGTTTGGCAAAGAATGAGTTGGATCATCAACGAGGCTAAAAACACTATCAAGGTAGTTTTCATCTTTATGATCTTCCAAGTAATACGCATAATCGTTATAAATCCTAAAATGAGGGACATATGAAGGAAAATCCATTTCTTGCCTAAACGCTGTTATGGGCTTATTGGAAATATTGGGAGGCAGTGAGATTGGGATCTCTATTACTACTATTATACTGTTTGTTTGAGTTCGCTCATCGTACTAGGGTTATTTTGTTGAAGATTATATAAGACCTACCGAGTCTCAGTATGCATTAACCAATGTATATTTTATTATTTTTTATCTAATGAATGGTCATTTAATGAAGAACATGCATGGTAGTGTATCAGATAAACTGCAGAGTTTCCTCGGAGTAATCAATCTTACGCTGCCATCTCTTCCTTTAATGCATCACTTTAGTATGTCGTTTACCGTTGGTCCAATTAACGGTTATATTATGTCTACACATTATTTGCAATATGGATAAAAGATTTCGTCAATAGACACCATAGGCGATTTGTAAGCCGTTTATCATTGTATCCTGCATGCATAATCATATCATCATATTTATATTTATATACTATGAACATCGTATTAATCCATGGAATTTCTCCTTATCGTGCTTGATATAATTATTAATTGGTCTGTATATATGTTTCTTGTAATGTTTTATAATTTACTTATTCATATATATACCAAACCATTTCTCAAAAAATAACTTATTCGGACTATTTATTTTATTTATTTATATTATTTTTTTTATCCAAGCTCAGTCTATCTACATTCATCATAAAAATGTCTGAATCTTTTTAATAATCCAATATACGACAATGTCAGTATTAATCAGTATAATATGTAGTTTGAATTAACTTGGGTATATTGTTAGATATTTGCTTTATTTTATTAAATACTATTCCCTAACCCTAGATGTATTTTAACTCCAATTACGATATTCTAACTCGAATAACTATATTTGAGTTCGAAAATTGCGATTTTGAATGAATTCAAATAATTATTATGGTTTTTATAATTTTAGAATCGCATAGGACGCATAAGATATTCAACTCCAATACTCGGATGTATCTGAATAGTTTGTATATTTCTTACGAATCGAATAAGAACCTAATTTCGAATTCAATTTTAAATTTAATACGGACTATTTGAATATTCGAGTAGTCAATTAAAAATCACTGAGTTTGGTTAGCATTGGATTCAATTAGATTCATTTATAGCCCTACTTGAACATGAAGAAGCATTGCACGTAGCATATGCACCTATACTCGAATTGTTATTTTTGGTGTTATGATGTATGAAGTGTCATACGTAAGGATAACTCAATATCATGAAATTATTCAATTTAAATTTTAAATTCTATTTCAATCTATATGCAAATATTAAGCACCGTGTAATGGAGTCTAATTAAGAAAAATTAGCACCCAAACAAATTAAGAACAATAATAAATGGTTACTTGTACACCACTACGTCGTTCCCGTATGAATATTAAATAAACAACCCTAATACTTTTCAAGCCATAAGGGAAAAAAGAGTAGCTATTATAATATACACTATACACTTTCTTGCAAGGCACATTAGTTATGAGACAGCATTCATATGAAATTATTTTCAACCTGCCTTTTACAACACTTTTTATGTAATGATATTATTAGTTGATAAACCAACTAAGCTAATTTTTATTATTTCAAGAATTACTAGAGCAGGCATCATTATAGATTTATAGCGTCGTTCAGGGCATGTACCTTTATTCTTTTCTTTTATTAATGCATCGCAATGCACAAGACAAAAATATTTTATAATTCATGTTATCGGAGAACGGGCCAAACTGGCTGAGCGGTGTAGCCCAATATAAGACTCTTCGTATATAATGCACTGATGTGATGGAGCAGCGATGCCCAATGTTCACCCGATCCCACATATCAGATATTCCATCTAACCATGCTGCATAGAACGAAGACTGGCCTCGATTAAAATACCGATTCATCGTCAAGTATTAATATATATATATATATATATATATATATATATATATATATATATATATATATATATATATATATATATAGGGAAAGACTGGTTTTATCCCATACTCTACATCTTATCACCTTCTTTTACTAAGTTTCAATTACACTGCTTCCCCAATGGATATTCAACTCGCCCCCATCAGTTTCTCACCAGAGGAAATGGAATATATTCTAATTTTCCTCCTAACCACCCCGGAGTGCGACGATCCAAAAGATCTCTCCGACACTCGTGAAGTAGTAAATCTCATACTAGACGCCACTTACCAAATGAGCAGCGACATATGTTCGTTCGCAGTGCACAAGAGGTGGGTTGTGAGATCGTACGAATGTTTGATCGTCTCATCTGTTTCCTCTGGTTTTTGAAGCAACCCAGAGTATATTACGACATATGCAATAATAAGGTCCTCATGACATCGGAGTATCAAGGCTTCGTGCTTGGGGTATGACTTTCAACTCTTAGGTTCAATGTATTATTATTCTTTTCAACTGTCTTATCTCCATCAACGACTATGTTTTATGGTCATCCATAAAACCTGAAATGTCGTGTTCAAATTCTAAACATGAAAGCTTCCAGGAAGCCGTGTTTCAGGTCCATGGATGTCCACACTTTGCTCTATTAATAAAGGTTTTCCTCAACTATGGTATGCAGCGCATAGATTTCAAATGGATGCTGCTCAAGATAATGACCATGGAGGACTGTGAATGGATTGGCGAGCCCAATGAGATGAGAGAGTAGGACTGGTTACCCATTTGCTGATAATGTCCATGAATATCCAGTGCCCTCTCCAGGCTAAACTTTCAGGTGGATATCTATTTTCGGGTGTCAATCATTTTTTTTAAATTCCGATCGTGTTCGGTTAGTATATGGTAAGGTTGATGATTTGTTCAAAGAATGTTTGCTTGTTTAATGATGCTTTAATTACTATTGTAACATGTTCTCCCACTTGACCATATGTTGCGAGGAACTTAAGTACAGTGGTTTAATATGCTCCACATTGACAAACCTAGCTTAATGAATATATATACACAAGTGTAGATAAATAATAATTAGAACGAACCTTAATAAACGATTCTACTATGATGACTTTAAATAAGTATTAAAAAAACTATGTAGAACAGGATTATGGTTGCTCATTTTTTGAGTACTACACGTTACGTGTATGTCATTAGGTATTCCAAGGAATTTTATTATCTAATAAATGGAGACTCAAGCATATGTACATTAACATATAATACTAATGTAATATTTCTATGATTATGATACCAATATAGACCAGGAACGTAGAAAAATGGTGGTTAATTTCTTATACTTATAAGAAGGAGACATTTTATTCCATATTAATATGTAGCATCTATTAACATAATTATTTACTCAACGATTCAAAATTAGTATACATAGATTTTCACTGACATGAAAATATGTCTCAATATAAAATAATTTTTCTCGTGCAGATGTGAAATAAGCAGCATGTATATGATGTCCATATCCCCAATCGGTGCATGTCACTGTACCGCCGCCAATAGTACCCACGCTCCCCTCAACCGCTAGATTGTACTAATTACAAACAATATCAATGGCTGATATTTAAAAATCAACTGCATGCCTATAGTTGAATCTTCTTCTATGCAGGTCATCGCACGCACCCCGAAGGATTGCGCCCTTTGCACTCCACTTCCTATAAAAACAAAAAGAAATGATGTCTCTTTTTCCCTATTTAAATGGGGTTCACACCTGCAGTGACATGAAAATGGAGTCACCAACTCCACCGTCAAGAAACTGGCCACTGGAAGAATAGCGATACGTGCTGAAATGCCTACACAATTCAATTGTGTAAGGTGTAAACGTGAAGGATGCAAAAGTGATGCATAGGTGGGTCGCGGTGTAGACCCAACTAATGAATCGTCAATTTGGATCTCACATTTGCCCCTTGGATATTGTAGCGCTTTTAAAAGAATTTGTGGTCAAGTATTTGGAGTTCTACTTCTTCATCACCGTTCCTGGTGTTAACTATGGCTCAAATGAGTGTTCGATAACTATCGGGTCTGAGTACCCGTTATACATGGAGACAGAATACCCACTTCAGACACAGATGCTGGAGAATGGCGAACCTTTTTTTGAGCAACTTTAGGCAGTGGTAGAGGATCAACTTGACCATATGGAACAATGTTGTCTCCGCCATATCATTCAACACATGTTTGAAGATATTGGGTCACCGAAATTATAGATTTTGATTATTGGGTTTTTTTAAATGGTTTTGAGTTTGGGGGTACAATTATTGTATTGATTGAAGAGTCACTGAAGGTTAAATGTTTATCGCCTTTGATTATTTGCCATATCAACTGTTTTCATCGTCTCAATAAGTAGATTTTATAGAAAAAGCCATTTAACTCCACGTGAAGTATTCCCATGTTTCAAATGAATGTTCTTTCCTATCTTAGAGGCCATGTAATGCATTAAATGAACAGAGTGTGAAGCGGCAGATTTATTTTTCACAATGGGGCTTAAACACTGCACACATCATGGAACTTAGTCGTGAAACAGTGAAGCAAATGTCAATAAAAAAATGTGTGGTTTTGATCTCGGTAGTGTGTAGATCACACTTAGTCTTCATTGAACCTTTTTCCCAAATAAAGTGATCTAGTTAGCATACCATTGCATCTTAATTGCAGCCCAAACCCATTGACAAAGTGAGTTCGAAATTGCACACAAAAGAGAATGCGTACTTAACAGCGTCATCCGGAGCACCCAATTCCACTAAAATTACATGATATTCGACATCCATTTGTTAACGTTAGATCATTTGGTTAACATGAACCATTAGGGTTCCATACGATTCTATATTTAGCAGAAGCAAGAAAATAGAAAAACGTATTACCTTTCGCCAGGGTATGTTAAAGAAGAAAGATTCTTGCTGGGAGTCTGCGCAACCTTACCGTTTTGGGCATAACTCTCTCATCTGATCACCGATTTCAGAGATCTGTGTGCCAAAAAGATTCTCTCTGTAGTGGCTTTCCAACAGTGTATCACACATCCAGTTTAGAGTTCCACACGATTTTAGAAAAATCATGGAAGTTGATGAATAGCAGCAGCAAACAACCTTCCGATCTTCTGCTGTATTCCCGAGTCCAATCTCGATGTCTTGTGGGTGACGATCTCCGAGATCTTCTCAATCTACTATTCCCTCACTCTTCTCACAGTGTTAGGCATGAATTACTTCCTAGTTAGGATTTTCAGACAGTTGAAATGACTTATATATGGGCTACAACAGAACCAGGAGGAGAAATTAGAGTTGGGCCTCCATTGGGCTTAAGTATCCAAGCTTAGCCCAAAGCTTATACTTAAGTCCAGTAATAATAATATATACCACTAAAATATTATTACTGCACTACCGTTCTAATCCCATAATTATGTTATGAGCTCCTTCTTATTATGTGCCCGTTAGTCTCCCATGTTTAAGATATACAATGCCCATTAATTAATTAAGTTACTGACAACTCTATTAATTAATATCTCATCCAAGAGTAGTACCACTCAATCTCATTATCATGCCGGAATAAATCCACCTGCAGGGTTTACATGATAATCCTTATGAGCTCCTCAAGGGGACATTATTAACCTATATCGGACACCGTGTGTCTTATACAATAAAAAACACACCATAGAGACAACACTATTTACCAACTTACCGAGTTTATTGATTTAATTACATGTAAATATCACACATTGATGAATCAAAGAAATACATACTGTCTTACGTGTCGAGGTTATTGTATAGTGATTAAAAGCATGAACATCTATAATATCAGAGATCAAGTTCTCCTACATAGTCAG
This sequence comes from Pogostemon cablin, assembly GCA_023678885.1. Taxonomy (NCBI): domain Eukaryota; kingdom Viridiplantae; phylum Streptophyta; class Magnoliopsida; order Lamiales; family Lamiaceae; genus Pogostemon; species Pogostemon cablin. Next base: position 14,983,697 of record CM042993.1, read on the forward strand.
TATAAATCGAACGATCTCAAGCGGTCTTGCTCAATACACACGAAGTGCACTAATGTGATTCTATAGTCAAGACAAACTAAATACCAAATCACACTACAACTATCCCAAAAGAGAGTCCCCGTCTATCTCGATTGTGAGCATCTGTTTATACTTTATAAAAAAACCGATAATATGATCTTCCGCGTGTTGTCGCACAACATATTATCTACAGTATAAAGTAAGTGGACTATTGCATCGTACATATAAATAAATTATAAGATGCAATCATTTGATCATATGATTCTCATTTCAAATAAATTGTTATAACATTGTTCATACAAAAAACTAGACTTTAGTATACAATGCAACACCGTTAAAACGTACATATCCAAGCATGGCAAACAACCAAGAAATTACTCCACCCATAAAAGTAAGTATACACAATGTGCATCAAGCCATTGCAAAACAGGGTATGTAGCTATTCAAATCATGACATAATTGATAAAGGATGTAACAGAACAGGAAGGAATCATTGTTTTAAAGAAGAGTACTACCAAAAGCAGGGTATCATTGACCACGTTGCATAGTTTGGCTAATCATGCAGTGTAGATTGTTGTTAGTGGGTCGTGTGCAGTCCTCGCTTATTTTCTTCAGTTACTTTCACCTCGATCGTATTCAGTATACACTACATACCATCCTCATCCCACTTAAATTTTTCATCCAACCACTCCATCAGTTTTTTTATTATTGGACTCTAATGCACTAATCCTTTCGAGCACCTCTCCTAGATCATGCGATACAGAAGTTAATTGATTCCTGAGTACATGAACGTTTTTATGAGCAACAGGTAGGTCTACTTGTGTTGGATGCACAACAAGGGCATTGTCCCTCGTCCATATCTACAGCGACCTTGTGAATTACCACATTTTCCTTTTTCTTACCAGGGTTATTTCTCTCGTCCTCTACATCACTGCTGATTCTGCAATGATCTCATCAACACTAAATGCAGCAGACTGCTTATTTTGATTTTCCAGAGGTATCTTAATATTAGAACAACCAAATTCAACAACATCCACCACTGTGTGCACTTCAATGTCCTTCCCAATCGCTAGGTCCTCTGTGGCTAAGTTCTCAGCGCCAGGCAGAGTTTCTAGCTGTGGTGCACCAAATTTTATTACCACAGGGCATCTATCATTGGCCATGTCGATATCGCCTAAAGGAGTGGATTTATCGGTAGCATCTGTCTGACTCTCTTCGACAGTGACATTCCCAGTAACTCCTCCAACGTCTTTCAATTCTGTTGTGCTGGTTAAAGACACATATGTATCATCACTGAGTTGTTGTTCTACAATAGAACCACGTTGTAGCTGTTCAACATCAAAGGTCTTCACCATGTTGAGCTCTTCAATATCAAAGGTCTTCACTATGTTGAGTATATCATCCAGAGGAGGAAGAAGTTTAGGAGGTTCAAGGCTTTGATCAACTAGAACTGGGATGCAGTGTCCAAACAATCTAATGGACACTGTTTATTAGGTGTGTGATGAGAGTGAAAATTTACAACTTTTCGGTCTCATAAATACCTTGATTTGTTAGGAAAAGGCCATATATTCATGTGGGATTGCATGTTTTATATAATTCACACGATAATGGTGCTACTAAGGTATTTTATTGTGTTTTGATAGAAAAAAGGATCAAAAGTGTAAGGTTGGAGCAAAGGTGCAAACTATGCAAGGATGATGAAAAACGCACGTCAAACTTTCATAATTTTTCTATGTTAATGTGGAGATCAAAACTTATGGCGTGCTATATGGTTGGAAAGCCACTGAAGAGAGGGTCGTTTTGGCATAAAGAACACCACAATCGAGATCCGAACGAGAAAGTTATGAGCAAAATGGTGACAATGCGCGAGGGGTGCCGAACAGAATTGTTGGCCACTTTCCGTAGCTTGTTGCACATTCAAATCTTGGAGTTTTTCGAAGTTCTTTATATTTAAAGAAATCCAAGGAAGAGAGAATCGCGTGTGCATAAGAATTATTAAATTCGGAGCTCGGATGTGGAAGTTATACGCGAAACGGTGAGACTGTGCAAATCAATTCGACCTGGATTCGACCTTGGGACCTTCAATTCGACCTAATGTACAATCTACGTGAAAAACATGAGCACATGAGCACATGGGGGAGTAAAGCACCATCCACATGGGACACATGAAGCACTCAACATGCCATAGATTCTTCAAAGCAAAGAGGACAAGGAAGAAAGCTTGGAAAAAGTTGCATGATGAGCTGCAAAAGCAACAAGCAAGGAGGAATGGAGCAACATGGGCAGCAAATTAAAGAGGAATGGAGCAACATGGGCAGCAAATTAAAAAGGAATGGATGCATGTGATGTTGTGTCCCTTCCAACTAGTATAAATAGGGGTAGCTTCAAGCACATCAAATAGATACTCCTACACAATACAACACAAGGAGAACACCATAATACACACAACACTAGTCACAAATTGAGAGAAAAACGTGAGGTGGAGTGTGTGCAAGAAGCTGCAGGCAAGAGCAGCCAGCTGCAAGGGTATTTCAAGTGTGATCAAAGGAGCAACACTATCAGAGATAAAGGGAGGAACGAGAACAACGTGACACTAGGTTCTTGTATTCTTTTCTTTACTCTTTTCTTGTATTTATTGTTATGCATTGCTTAGCCATGAATGTTGTGTTCAATATCATGAGCTAAATTCATTTACAGTTCTAAGGTGTAAGGTTGATGTAGTTAGTTTGGAAACTTAGATAACTATTTTGCATTCATGCTATGAAAATTCCAGTTTATTTGATTCAATAAGATTTTGTTTACATGTGTGTAACGTCTTCATAATATGCTATTGATATTGCCCGTGATGCTTAGTATATTATGTTAGCTTGAGTGCATGCAATGTTAATAATGTCTCTTCGCTATGAATTAGAGTAGTTTGCCCGTGAACACGATAATTCTAAGAGCTAATAAATTGGATACTTGATTTTCTTAGTGGAACAATGCAATTAAGAAATCAAGTAGGAAGTGAATATGTTTGTATACTATTTTCAGAGAATATATGTTAGTCAAACTGGCCATCCGGAGGTCTGTTAAGTTTGCCTTATTAGTATCTAGAAAAGATATTCAAAACTATTCACGCGTCATTTTATGATGTATTTCCATTGTAATAGCATGAATGGAAAATAGGACATCTATGTACCCAAATTAGTTGCATTACACCTGAAACCTTAGAGCTGTTATTTCTCTCTTAATCAATCTTGAATAATTCTTGTTGCTATCATTTATTTATTAATTGTCATTTAAATATTTAGATTATAATTCATTCAAACTCTTAAAAATTGAAAACCATAATTCTAGTTAAATAGTAATATTAATTGAATAAATAATAAACTGTTTTTGTGGGAACGATATTTATTTTTAACTTGGGTGCTTGCCACTACAATTGACATCCCTACACTTGGGGATTTTAGTTGAGGTGCGTAATTATACGCGAACAAGTTTTTAGCGCTGCTACCGGGGACAGTAAATTATTTATTTGTTTTTATTACTTATTTAATTAGAATATTTGCTTTGAGATTTAATGTTATACTCCTTGAATTTTCTTGAAGTTTCATGAACACCAGATCAAAAAAGGGAACTCAAAATCTTGAATTTGATCCAGAAGTTGAAACATCTGCTAGAAAAAGGAGAGGAGCAACAAAGAATCTTAACGCACCTCCTAAGGCGGTTAAAGCACCAGTTCAAAAGAAGACATCTGACAAACTGAAGCCTAGTGCGGTCATAGATGAGAAAGAAGAGCAAATAACAAATCCGGTTATCCCAGAAAGAACCATGGGAGACAGAACACATGAGATGACATTGTCATCCGGGAGACGTTCAAATCCACCAATCTTGGAGGATCAGGCGTAGTTGGGGCCATTCAAGCGGATGAAGCAAACGATATAAGACCAGCCCTGATCAATATGGTGGAGAAAAATCCTTTCGCCGGAGGCATTTTCGATGAACCATACGGACATCTAAGGCGTTTCAACAGCTACATGGATACTGTTAAAGCAGCCAAAAATACAAATGACAGATGGAAAATGAGGCTTTTCCAGTTTTCTCTAGCTGACAAGGCAAGGGAGTGGTACGACAAGTTGTCAGGAGACAGTTGCTAAAACTGGACCGAGCTGCAACAACTATTCGTTGATCGTTTTATGCCACCAGGAAAGATTCTTGCATTAAAGTAAGAAATCAATCAATTCAAACAAAGAAGAGATGAATCATTTGGGGAGGCCTGGTAAAGATTCGCTGATGCGCTGAGACGATGTCCACAACATGGTTTCAAAAAGTCTCAGCTAATCAGTGTTTTCTACAATGGCCTCGATAATGAATCCAGAGTACTAGTTGATGCATCTACTGGAGGAACGATTTTTGGCAAAACATCAAATGTCGTTGAGAAGCTGTTTGATGATAACTCTATGAACTCTAGAGATTGGCCATCTGAAAGAGTACGTGGAAATTACATACTTTGAAAAGTTTTAAGGGTGGAAGAGAAGTTCTCCGAAGCTGACAGAGATGATAAAGTTGCCTCTCAGTTAGAGCAAATGAACAAACACCTGGTTACTCTTATATCAGGTAAAAATGGAGGACGCAACCAAGGACCAGCAAGTGATGATGTGGTGATGAAGGTTGAAGATGCAAATTGGGCTATGGGGCAAAGTCTCCAAGGTTCAAGAGCACCTCAAAATTGGCAGGGAAACAAATACCCCCAAGTAAATTTTAATCAAAGAAATAACCAAGGGGGAGGTTCCAACAATCAAGCAGGTCCAAGCAATCAAGGAGGATGGCAGAATCAGCAGAGGCATGAGAACTTTGCTTATTCAAATCCGAATAATGCAGTTCCATACCCTCCTAATTTCGATCATGGAGCCAAAACTGAAGAAGGGAAGCCAAGCATTGATGATGTGTTGGCAAATTACATGCAGAAAAATGATGCAACCATCAACAAACTCAATAACTGCATCTTGTTAATAGATTCAAACATGGCGAAACAAAATGAGGAAATGAATAAGCAGTTGCAGAGTCTCACATACTCTATGGGTCAGATTTCCACAACGGTAAATCAACTTCAGCAGCAGATTATGAAGGGAAAATTTCCTTCAGATACAGAAATCAACCCAAAGGAGAGTGTAAATGCGATTACTTTGAGGTCGGGAAGCAGTGTAGTCAACAACTGATGCAGGATATGACAGAAATGAGGCTGGATGGAAGAGAAAAAGAGCAAGGAAACTTATTCACTAGTTCGGTCCCTGTTCAAGCTGAGTCAGGTTTGGGGGGTAATCCGGAAGAGCTAAAGGATGCAGTGCAACCCTGGCTCAAAACAAGCACACCTCCTGGGTTCCCTGAGATTTCAAATTCTGTGGTGAACCAATCTGATCAAGCAATAGCTGATAAAAAGTGGCAACGATCTAAGAAACTGAGAGAAGCAGAATAGGTATTCGAGAGAGAGAGTTTGGGGCTTCCAAAAACAAAGGTACCACTCCCGTTTCCCCAAAGACAATTGTCCAAAAGTTTGGATGAGAAATTCAGGAAGTTTGCTAAGGTTATGAGGGATGTTCAAGTAACTATTCCCTTTTTAGAGGCCTTGGATCAGATGCCACACTACGCAAGGTTCATAAAGGAACTTATCTCGAGAAAAAGAAAGCTGCTCAGCGTGGAGACAATAAGTTTGACGAAAAACTGCAGCTCTATAATTCATAGAAAGTTACCTGAGAAACTGAAAGATCCAGGAAGCTTCATCATTCCTTGTGAGATGGGAAAATGACCATCAAGAAGAGCATTGTGTGATCTAGGAGCCAGCATTAATTTGATGTCTTTATTGAAACCCTCATCTGTGGCCCTACAATTAGCGGATAAATCACTAACATACCCTGAGGGAATTGTGGAAGATGTGCTGGTGAAGGTATCAGATTTGGTTTTTCCCGTGGATTTCCTAGTATTTGACATGGAGGATGAAAATGATGGCGCGCCTCTTATCTTAGGACGTCCATTTCTTGCTACTGGAAGAGCTCAGATAGATGTATTCAATGGGAAATTGAAGCTTAGCGCCAATGACAAGGAAGTGGTTTTCTTGTTGAATAAAGAGATGCAGTGGCCTAAAATCAGCAGCAATGCAAGTCTGTAGATGTGGTGGACACATAACATGATGAGAACGTTGCCTTATCTGATGCTGAGTTTGAGAGTTTGTCCAATGATGCGAGTATTGAATACCTTGAGAAGCTACTTGCATTAGGAGATGCCAGAGATGCACAGTTAAGGAGGACCGCAGCTGACATGAATAAGAAGGGTGTTGAAAAAAGGAGACATACGGCCGAAAGGGTTAATTATGAGGAGAAAAGAGTTGCAGTAGTAGAGGAGATCAAAAAAGCGTGCGAATCTCTCACTTTTCCTATTACTAACTCTGATGTTATGTTTGATAATGTTTTAATTGCAGGAAATATGGATGATCCATATTTGAAGCTTCCTGACTTACCTCCAGATTTCCCTTTTTATATGGACGTAAAGCATTATAACTTGGGCAGTCCGTGTTTTGGCAAGAAGGATCATATATTGGCAACAAAGAAAGGTGAGGTGGTTGTAGCTGTCAATGATAGAGGAAGGAAGTACTTGAAGGTACGAATGCGAGGGGACTATGCTACAATTCAGTAATTCAAGTTAGACGTATCCGTCGTGACTCAACGACGTTAAACATGAGCGTCTGTTGGGGGCTTGTCCCTCCCGTTTTATTTGCTTTATTGAGTCTGTGACAATGTAGGAATTTTATTAGGTGTTGCTCGACTGCAATGTATATACTTCTTTTCAAACTTGTTCCCTTACTTTGTTTGATCTAAGTTTGGGGGTGGGGGATACGTATATACTTGTGTCTCGCAGCACCAAAGTAGAATTGTTTCATTGTGTGGTATGCTTGAATAATTAAGTTTTTGCGATTTTTCAGTATTTTGATTATATTGAGATGTCGATTTTTTGTGATTATCCAGGTGTGAGTTATTTGTTTAAGTTTATTTAGTGTTAATCCTAGTATCTGTGGTTCTCGAGCATGATTGTTGGATCTTGATCGAATTGACAATATGGAGATAAAAGTGAAAATCCAGTCAGAGATGTGTATTTGGATGTTGAAATGCTTGAGATTGTTGCATGTATTAGAATTGGTTCATAGACCCATGTAGGAGTGCTCATTATTCTATTATACCCATGTGAGATTTGAGCTTTAATAGATCATGAAATTATGCATGATTAATTTCTTTCTTGAGAGCATCGTTTACATGCATGTATTCTAGAACTTGACTCTTAATCTACTTAAGACTAGACGATTGATTAGATGATGGGAAATGACCTTAGGCCATTTTGTTCTTTATTGAGTTACTAGCCAAATATTTATCCTACCTTGAAATTTTTATCCATAGTTTCCCATTTGAGCCTTTAAGCCTTTTTCATTGGAAACATATGAAATAGCCAATTTAATCTTTTAAAAGCCTTTTAAATACCTATCCTAGTATAGAATAAAGGAAATAAATTGGTTTGCTGTGCTAAGGAAATTGGAAAGATAAATATTGGTTGATCATGTTTGGAAATGAAGGATGGTTAAAACTTGCAAAAAGGGGTAGTGCCTGAAACTGGTACCCTTGACATTGATGCTTGAAAATAAAGGGAGGATTGATATGGCAAAAAGAAATGAAAAGAGAAAAAGAGAGAATGAGATTGATTTAACAGATATATGTATTGAAGAAGTATCTCTACTGTTGATTCTCTACTAGTGATCAAGTCACTCATACCATAATTACCTACCCTTGTCCAAAGATCCAACATTACAACCCTTAACAAGTCCTTTGTGATCCCATCATTAAGTCTTTCAAGTTAGTGGAGAGTTTAGATAATTGTCAAGCTTATAGTAACGCATGCAAGTGAATAGATTAGAGTGCATATATTTCAACCATGAGAGTATAGCTCACACTTGAGCAATGAGTGTAAACACTATCCGTGAGAGTGGATGATGAGCATTCTAAAATGGGGAGTGACTAGTTTGAAACACATGTTTCAATTGATAAAATTTTGGCATTGAGTATATTATCTTGGTTTGGAATTATATGATCCCTTGTTTGCTGTATAATTTCAACTCTCATTTCTCTCTTGTCTTGGATTCGTTGTTCGGAGACGAACAACATGGTAGTTTGGGGGATTGATGAGAGTAAAAATTTACAACTTTTCGGTCTCATAAATACCTTGATTTGTTAGGAAAAGGCCATATATTCATGTGGGATTGCATGTTTTATATAATTCACATGATAATGGTGCTACTAAGGTATTTTATTGTATTTTGATAGAAAAAAGGATCAAAAGTGTAAGGTTGGAGCAAAGGTGCAAACTATGCAAGGATGATGAAAAACGCACGTCAAACTTTCATAATTTTTCTGTGTTAATGTGGAGATCAAATCTTATGGCGTGCTATATGGTTGGAAAGCCACTGAAGAAAGGGTCATTTTGGCATAAAGAACACCACAATCGAGATCCGAACGAGAAAGTTATGAGCAAAATGGTGACAATGCGCGAGGGGTGCCGAACAGAATTGTTGGCCACTTTCCGTAGCTTGTTGCACATTCAAATCTTGGAGTTTTTCGAAGTTCTTTATATGTAAAGAAATCCAAGGAAGAGAGAATCGCGTGAGCACAAGAATTATTAAATTCGGAGCTCGGATGTGGAAGTTATACGCGAAACGGTGAGACTGTGCAAATCAATTCGACCTGGATTCGACCTTGGGGCCTTCAATTCGACCTAATGTACAATCTACGTGAAAAACATGAGCACATGAGCACATGGGGGAGTAAAGCACCATCCATATGGGACACATGAAGCACTCAACATGCCATAGATTCTTCAAAGCAAAGAGGACAAGGAAGAAAGCTTGGAAAAAGTTGCATGATGAGCTGCAAAAGCAACAAGCAAGGAGGAATTGAGCAACATGGGCAGCAAATTAAAGAGGAAATACTCCTACACAATACAACACAAGGAGAACACCATAATACACACAACACTAGTCACAAATTGAAAAAAAACGTGAGGTGGAGTGTGTGCAAGAAGCTGCAGGCAAGAGCAGCCAGCTGCAAGGGTATTTCAAGTGTGATCAAAGGAGCAAAACTATCAGAGATAAAGGGAGGAACGAGAACAACGTGACACTAGGTTCTTGTATTCTTTTCTTTACTCTTTTCTTGTATTTATTGTTATGAATTGCTTAGCCATGAATGTTGTGTTCAATATCATGAGCTAAATTCATTTACAGTTCTAAGGTTTAAGGTTGATGTAGTTAGTTTGGAAACTTAGATAACTATTTTGCATTCATGCTATGAAAATTCCAGTTTATTTGATTCAATAAGATTTTGTTTACATGTGTGTAACGTCTTCATAATATGCTATTGATATTGTCCGTGATGCTTAGTATATTATGTTAGCTTGAGTGCATGCAATGTTAATAATGTCTCTTCGCTATGAATTAGAGTAGTTTGCCCGTGAACACGATAATTCTAAGAGCTAATAAATTGGATACTTGATTTTCTTAGTGGAACAATGCAATTAAGAAATCAAGTAAGAAGTGAATATGTTTGTATACTATTTTCAGAGAATATATGTTAGTCAAACTGGCCATCCGGAGGTCTGTTAAGTTTGCCTTATTAGTATCTGGAAAAGATATTCAAAACTATTCACGCGTCATTTTATGATGTATTTCCATTGTAATAGCATGAATGGAAAATAGGACATCTATGTACCCAAATTAGTTGCATTACACCTGAAACCTTAGAGCTGTTATTTCTCTCTTAATCAATCTTGAATAATTCTTGTTGCTATCATTTATTTATTAATTGTCATTTAAATATTTAGATTATAATTCATTCAAACTCTTAAAAATTGAAAACCATAATTCTAGTTAAATAGTAATATTAATCGAATAAATAATAAGCTGTCTTTGTGGGAACGATATTTATTTTTAACTTGGGTGCTTGCCACTACAATTGACATCCGTACACTTGGGGATTTTAGTTGAGGTGCGTAATTATACGCGAACAGTGTGATCCCGGCATCGTGAGGTGTAATCGCTAGCAGATTATTTTCCGTCAGACCTTCCTTCTCAACTTGTTCTTTAATATCAGGAGTTACAACTTCTACCAACATTGCCTCGAATGCGGTGCCTTCCCTAGACTGCTTCACAACCATTGTTCTAAGCACTTCAGGGTCGTAAGCACTACTTAGAAACAGTAGAACGTCATCACATCTAGTTACCTCCCTAACCCACATTTCCTCTTCGTTCATTATGTTCCAGCGAGCTAGGTCCTCCACCCATCTCCTATACTTGTTCATTTTCCATTACCTGAACCTATTTACCTTCTCATCACCGTCAATATCACCAACAACTTCTTCTATTATTCTATCCACGTCCATTGGGGCAGTGACAACATCAGTTTTTTAGTCACTTTATTTGTCGAAGATTTTAATTGGACCCGAAAGGTTTGGGAAATTGGCAGTTCCTCCTCGTTGATTTCTGTCTCCACGGCAGCATCTACCTTGATGGAATTCACAGTAGAAGTCCCTTCTCCCTGCACGCTCGAAGATGATGACGCGGTGTCACGTGACCCTTGCTTATTACTAGTCCTAGGCTTCTTCGCACACCATGGTGTATTTGGAATCTTTTCATCAATAAGCCGCTTATGGATCCCTTTCGCTGACTTCTTTGCCATCTCAGGGACTACACTTACTCCTTGCGATTTTGACTTATGTAAGTTAGCTGCACCCATTCACCTGGATGTTGTTATGGACATACCTTTCTTTAGAGATAAACTATGTGCCATAAGGAAGAGATTGATTATTAATCCATAACCCCTGTTTTGAGACCCCTTTCTAACCTCTTCCAGCAACCTATCATAGAGTAAAGTACTCCAGTTTATATCTACTCCTTTGATGATGGCCATCAACAAATTCCACCTCTTAGTGCTTCCTCTATCATTTCCGCCAATCCTTCCCTCCACCGTTTTGGTGATAATATCAAAGAGTATAGCATATTCCTCTTTTAACCCCATTTTGAATATCTTGGGAACTCACTTGATGCCTTGGCGGAGCACCCTTTGCCAGTCTTCCTCAACATTGCTCTGGAAATTCAATCCTTTGAGTGCACTACCCTTGTCTGATAGCCCCAAATACTTATTCAGGGTTACCAGTGACACAACAATCACCTTGTCTTTTATCATCACAGTAAACTTAGCTGTCTCTGCCAGAATGTCATTGGGCACGCTGTCATAAAATTCAACGGCAAGTGCCTCATCGTACTTTAAGGGGTCACAGGCGATTAAAGCCCCTATCGTTGTCTGCCGCAATTTGTCCAGCACCTCCCGCATGCTAATCAGATTGGCCGCCTTTTCGATAAGTTCTTGGAAAGATATCACTTGACCAGACTTTACTACAGTTTTACTCTTTTCCTATGGGAAAGATGAGTGAGAAGCATTGGATTTAGTCATTGATTTGATTTTCTGTTTTCTAAAGGTGAATTTAGTTCGGAAGATCTGCACCGGATAACTTTGGGAACTAGGTTTATCCGAGCGGTTCGACGGCTAGAGACGAAGAATTGGAATAGGCAAAATTTGGGCAGTCAGATTTGTGCCAGTTGTCATTTGAATATCAATCCCATCCCGCCTAAACACAGTGAGATAGATGGGTTTGAGGTAGGCGTGGGGAGTTGTGCCTAGAGAATAGCAAATCTGTTAAATTGATCAACAAAATGATCACGCAACCCTTATGAAGGTTTAGGTGACTGATCAGACCGCACTAGCACAATCCTCAATGAAGACTTGTTGACAATAATAATTACAATTTATGATTAAACTATTAATTCAATGAGTTTAATATGTTAATATATATACCTTGTAAACTTTTAATATGAGATCTATCTATCTATAGTAATATAATAGTAAAGTGAAAAAGTCAAAATTAAGCCAATTTTTAATCTACACCATTGATTTTGATTACTAATCCTCTTTGAATCTCATTCGTTCATCACATTATTTAATCTCATCCATTCATCACAATTATAAAATTAGATCTTGGCCATTCATTTTTTTGTCATTAAAATCCTTATTTAATTTTTTAAATAATGATACCATATTTAACTAATTTTTATATTTCAACAAAATCTATAATATAGTTTTTTAAATTATTATCTTTATTATTAATAATTTTGAATTAATATTATTGGTCCTAAAATCTTAATAATTTTAAATGGGTATGTGTAATCAACGGGTAATGATAAACGGATTTGGGACGGGGAGTATCATAATATATATTTTTAATGAAATGGATATGAATATGTGTAGTTTATATTTAAATGGATACGAATACGTAACAATTAATTCATTATTAAATTATTTTCTTCATTAATAATAATTTTGAATTAATACTATTCGTCCTAACATCTTAATAATTTTAAATGGGTATGTATAATCAATGAGTATTAATAAATGGGTTTGGTACGAGTATGAGTATCATAAGAAATTTTTTTATGAAACGAGTACGAATATGACTAAACAAACTTTAGGGATGACAACATGACGAATATTTTTGAATATCTGATTTACCCAAACCCTAAAAAAATGAGTACAAGTAGTTCAAAAAAATATCATTAGAATTTGATTAGGTATCCACAAATATTAAAATTATACAAAATATTTTATCTATATTATATAATATGTTATGAAATAATTATATAATTAATTAATAATTACAAGTACGGGTATTTCGAATATGTTATGTTATATAATTAACTAATAGTTATAACTTTTATTTGATCATATTAAAAATAATAAAGTTCATATTATATTTAATTTATAATTAATTAACAATAATATAATTTTTAATACAACATTAATTTTAACAGTAAAAAATATACTCCATATACATATAAATTAATTTATACATTAATTTAAACACTAAAAAATATAAATACATTATAAATATATATTAATAATTATATTTTTTATTTAATCATATTTATTTTAAATATAAAGATTTTTCTAAAATAAATTAGTATTAAATGGGTATGTGTAATCTACGGGTATTGATAAATGGGTTTCATCTATCCCGATTCGATTCACCTGTCAGATAACATTAACCAATCATACGGGATGCAATACAGTAATAATTTTAATCTCTACTTCTATGTGCCCCACACTCTTTGCCAATACTTTCTTTCATACGTAGCATGATGAGGATTAATATATGCAATTACATTTTTTTTGTTATATATATTTAAATATTCAGTTTGATCTTCTTACTGCTAAAAAGTAACATACATAGCATGAAAGTAATTTTATTATATAATATTTAAATTCAGATAAATTTTAAGTCAAGATCTACTTATACGAATTTTAAAAAAATGCATGATCATGCCACGCAGAAGACGGTATTACTAGGCTTCTCCTTCAAGTAGAGATAGAATGGTTTATCTAAAATGTATGATTTAGGCTTCTCCTTCATGTTTAAATAATATCAGAACACCTTTATCCCGTGCATCGCACAGGTTCAAACACTAGTCTTACTAACGGTATGAGAAATTAAAGAAATAGTGTACACCTTTAATATGAGCCCACTATTTTTACTAATAACAAGATATCCATCAACTACCAATAAAAAATGTTTTTTTAATATGTCATAAAAATAAGGAAATTTAACATGTATAGAATTTTTTTTTGTAATATAAATATACTAGTAGTAAAAATGAAAGCATTTTTATATATGTCCACACAAAACGAGCTTGTTCATGAGCTTTTAACAAATGAGCTATGCAAAGCTCAAACTCGGTTCGTTTACAGAACAATCTTAATCTAACGTAAACAAACTAACACAGATGAACCGAGTCACGAGCTGATCGCCGCACTCTCAGTTAACGTTTGTGCTACTTTTAATAAACTGATAATGTCTGTACTACTTCCAATAAAGGGCTATATCGACTGAATGAAGATATTATTAGTCACCTCGATCACATTAATATGTGGTTCATATTATGATCATTTATAATTCACTAATAATAAAATAGAGAAATTATCACAACTGGTCCTCTATGTATACTAAATCCACAAATGGTCATGTATAAAATTTTCGATTTTAGTCCTTTTTAATCCAATTTATTCGTTAGTTATCAATTTTAATCCAATTTCTTTAAATATTTTCAAAAAATTTAATGGGAGCACATTGGTTTCTCAATTTGGGTACATTACCGATGAAAGTCGTTTAAGCAATATCCTATGTGTGAACACCTATTCGTTGAAAGTTGATAAATTTAAAGGAAACTGGGCTAAAATTCATAACAAAGGACAAAAATTAGACTAAAATAATTAAGATCTCTTAATCAACATGCTTAAGGAAAATATAAACGTTAACACAGATGGATGCAGTATATACTAATATCAAACGCATATGTATTAGAAATTTTCTGTTATCGATCAGGATTCGGGTAGTTGTTTCAGTACAATGGTCTAAATATGTTGTCTTATAATGCACTATCCTAAAAAAGAAGGTAATAATACAAAGATACTAAAAGCTCTGGAAAACCTAAAAAGTACGGCCGATTTAATCTAACATATACTCCCACTGCTTATTTTACACTACTTTTTTGAAGAGTTACTCGTACCCTTTGCAATAAGCTAGACTAATTATTTAGCAATAACGTTGTATCTACTAGCGTGGTTATCTCTAAATAAACCTATATACTTGAATCACCTAACAATATAGTTTTCAATATGTCTGATTATAGATGATCTAAATGAGATGGCGTTACCAATAAAAACACAGTAACATCAATACAAATAAATTATATGTACCTAATGGAGTATTTCGTTGGTTAAAGCATCAATTTCTTAGTTAAATAGGGTTATCGACGGATTAGCGTCAACATCGGTAAATCATAACTTCCATTGGTAGAATAGACTAATTCCATTCCTATTCTCCAATTGAAAGTTGAATTATATATATATATATATATATATATATATATATATATATATATATATATATATATATATATATATATACTTCTTCCGTCCCACCCAAAGAGACTCTTTTTTCCATTTTGGACGTCCCACCTAAAGAGTCTACTTTCTTTTTTTACACACATGGAACCCACACACACCCACTAATACAATTAAAATATGAGACCCACACTCCCACTAATACAACTACCCACTACACATTAAATAATAATACTTCTTAAACCACGGGCCAAAAAGAACAAAACTACCCTTGTCGTGGGACGGAGGGAGTATATATATACTTTTTGATAATAAAAAAAAGGGATTGAATTACGTTGACAAATTATTTGACTAGAAATTATTTTATTTTGAGTGCATGAATATTTGACAAATAATATGGACCCGATATTTGCCATGCCTATTGTAGTGTATGAAATAATTAAAACAAAAGATAATGGTAGTGGAAGAATTTGTATGTTCATGACACGTATATCATTGCAACTTTATATTAACAACCCACTTCCCAACACCTGCCTGCACCCTAAAATCACCCACCTACACCTCCACCCTCATTCTAGCGATCCCTCCACCACATAGAAGGAACAATTACCCTACCAACATTCATCTGAATCCAAGTAGTCGCCGTCTAATAATAATTCATCGAGACAGGCGACACAGTTTGCATTCTGATCAAGATAAATCAATAGATTTACATCAGACAGGTGAGTAATGAGATGGTTTGAGGAGCACTTATGACGGCCATTACGGAGGATAAAATGGGGCTATTCTATCAACGAAAATGGGAACATTGGAGGCAGTTTTGGTCTCTCCATCGGAAGGCATTTTGGGTGAAATTTTACAAGGTGTCGATGGCATAGAGTGCAAAGAGAACACCAATGATGCATCAACAATGACTAATAGATCAATTAGGGGTGGCGGTGAAGACATATACCAATTGCCTATTCGAAAGGACATTGGTGATGGAGATGTCCACCGCACAGTGGATGATGTTGACTTGGATGGGGTAGGTATCAATCAGCCCTGGCAGTGCCCAATCGTGATAGGCAGAAACTAAGGGAGATATCTGTTTGTGAAAGTCATAAGAGGGTGCGTGTTTCCGAGTAGTGCCTTGATAAGGGGCCAAGCGCAGAAGAAATGGATATTATCATAGACCTGAAGAAAGATGACAGAGGTTGCGGAGATGTATATCGCAGTTGGTTAGTCAACAACAAACATTATTGACACATCTTAGTAAGGTTGATAATGCTCGGATCGACTAGATTGCTGAGGTTTTAGATCGATTCAGCGCCAAGTTCGCAAAATCACTTGTAACCTAAATTGTAGAAGATGAAACTAAGCATTACTTGGATATTGTAAAGTTGATTAATGAAAGAACGCACATCGAGACTGAGTCGAGGCTAATGATGCAGGAATCAATTAATGAGAGCTTAGCCGTAACAAGGATTTGCAGATTAAATATGAAACAAACCTTGAGGCCAACAAGAAGAAAATAGATCAACATCGACGACGACCTTGTAAGCATAAAACATGCAATGACTAAATTGGAGGATATGTGGGATATTCTAATAGAGATCAGAGGTGTAGAGAGATCCAGAATGTGCACAGTAGAGGAGACAACCACTGCAATCAGTTATATAGAAGAATATGATACCGTTGTAAATAGATTGTGTGGACTGATCGAATCATCAGTTAGAAAAGAATTAGTCCCGGTTACTAAGCCGGGATCAAAGGCAATGACTCATAGCCGCCCGGCCAAAACATCAAGGGTAGAGTTGAAGCAAATTGAACAAGATAAACCCAGGATACCATATCACCCAGCGGGGGTGGAAATTTTTAATAAACTTAAAAGCCTCAGTACGAAGGACTTGAGACGACGAGTGATGAGTGTGTAAATTCACGTGTTTTAAGCCTTGATTCTTGTGATAATGATGTATGATTTGATCATAAGTGAAGATAAATAGAGATATGTAGTGGAAAGTCACGAATCAGGTGTGTTTGAGGCCGTTTGAGCACATTTTTAAAGGAAAATGGGATAGGTATCGAAATCGGAGAAGGGGTGTTGTAGGCACCCGATTCAACCAAATGGGGGTGGTTCGACCAGCACCCGTGGTCGAACCAGGCGCCAGAAGCTGGTAGAATTATGGTTCGACCATGACAGTACGGTTCGACTAGGCGTGTTGGTCGAACCATGGTCGAACCAAAAGCATAATTTTCACAGGTGAGATTCGACCATGAAGCTTCTGGTTTTACCAGTCGATCGAGTCAAACCAGAGACCTGCCAAGTTGTTACAGGCCGGTTCGACCAGGCCTTAGTTGATTCAACCATGGGCCTTGGTCGAACTGATGCGCAAGAAACTTTTAGTTCTGTATATTTATACCTTCAGTACGTGTTTTCGCTCAAATGCCCATCCTAGGTCCATAAGGAGAGCTTACAAGTATAAAAAAAAGACCCTACGCAGTTGAAAAGGAATGTTCACCACCACCTTCATTTTACACAACATCCGAAACCCTACTATCATCCACGGAGCTGTGGAGAGAGATTCATCTGTCGAATCACGTGAGAACCAAGTGAAGATTTAAGATGGAGAGAGATGTGACGGCGCCTACATCTAGGGTTTACTTCGCATCATAATTTATCTTGTAATTTTCCAGACTATGGGTAAGATCTATCCAACCACCATGATTGTTTTTCGATCAATCATGGGCTAGAACCACTTTGGTAGTTCTAGGGTTTCTGAAGGCTTTATGAGTTAATTGAACTTCCGTGTGTATACTCCATACAACACTACTTGTGGTTTATTTTATATAAGATTATGCATTTTTAATTCATGCTCAGAGTTATTTTGTACATCATTAATTATTATGTAGAGTCTGAATACATATCTTAATTATTGATTGAGTGCGTTCACTGCTGAGCAGGATTCTATGTTACAATTCTAAGTAAAGGGACTCTGAAGTCTCATTAAAACTATCTTATGTAAATACTTGTTAGTTGAATATGATTCAGGTTAATAAGTAGGACAAAGAGAATAACTTCATAGTACCTATAAAGGGAGATCATATCAGGTTAGAGTACTAAGTGCATGGAAAATAATTAATACTGATAGTTTCTAGAAATGAGGTGAATTATATCTCTTGCTCCAAGGATATTCACATGTGTCACACATTTTTTACTTGTGTCTATATAGTAGATTTGCAGGGCTTCGTGATGTGTCCATACTCCAAAAGGCAGAGTTGAACATTGATACATGAAAGGGAAGTTAATAAGTAAAACTGGATAGCCCAAAGAACTACCTATCTTCTCACTTATTCACTTTTGTTTAATCTCTACTGCTTGTTTATTTTAATTGTTCTTTTAATTATTTGTTTATTGGTTACTTAATCATCACTTATATTGTCATATTAATCCTAATAAGTTAGATTATAATTAAATTAATAATGATACGTCATTTGGGTTCGATAGATACTTGATCGCTTATCAAAGCTACAATAGCATCCTTCACACTTGGGAATTAATATTGTGTGTTGAGAAAATGCTCATCAACAAGGTTGGATTTACAAAGAAAAATGCTTCGACAAATTTTGGAAAACGACGCGTGGGATGGCGAAAGCTACAAAAAAAACCGCCAAGAGGGCGTTTGATGGGGCAGAACAGAATTGCACAATGTCGATTATCAGGGAGTTCTTTAATATAATAAAAGGGCACAACGCCAACTACCTAGGAGCAGCAAGGACTCCACTTGATTGGTATTCCGGTATTGGAGGAAGTGATACATTCTGGGTAATTGCGGAGGTTATCATGGCGAGAGTTAAGGGTGAACAGAAATAGGGAGTCATCCACGGGTTGATCATCAACGGGTATGCACTGAACATTTATTGATTAACTATTGTGGTTCAATGCACTATTTTATACTAACTATTGTTATGGGAATACATCGCTGCTCCAGAGAAGGTGCAGGGTGCATACCCCATGATGTGTCCTATTCAGTGCTTTTAGTAGGGGGACAACTCGGCACTTCGCAAGAATAGTCTTTTCTAATCAATATGCCAACCTCTCACCGAATTCGATTTGAATTTTTAAATTCTAGACGATATGGTTTAAATACCACGCTATTTTTATTGTGTATCCTTTTTTTTAATGCTTGTGGTGTACACAGTAAAGATTATACGAACCTTGTTTAATGGAAGACATAATGGTGGTTTGCAAGGAAATAATTGTAATAAATCAAATTTCTTAGAAACTTTAGGTAAATTACATATTGACGTGAAAAAATAGTGCATGTAGGAATGCAGTGGGTATTCAAACTATGATATAGTAATAGGTAAATAAGGCATTGTAAATTTAAATTAGAACATTAAAAGGTAAATATAATGAATATAAGATAATGTTGCGTGTGTAACAAACAAAGAAAATAATAAAAAGAAACGTAAATAATAATGAAGTATGGGTAACACCCATATAGACACCCAATGCTTTATAACTATTTTGAATTGGGAACACTGGACTGGCCAATGAAATATTACATGGAATGCTCTGGTATGCATGCGTATTGTGGACTGACCAATTAAATTGACTGACCCCATCAAACTAAATGATGAATAAATGGTTTCAGGAAAAGTCATGCCAACTAACTTGACATGGTTGGCCCTTTTTTGATTTTATAGCACCTTTTAAAGTACTGCTACAATGCATGTTGATCCTGATTGGCTGGTATGGGCGGTGGGGTTAGAACATCGATTATTGGAAAGCATACTATGCACCGCCTGGAGTATAACTTAACAGAGAGTCTCTAGGTATATAGATTAACACAACTACCCAATAACATTGGATAATGCATTTGACTGAGTTTAAACAAAAACCACATTCTAACTAGTTACCCTCACTTTCAGGCTAACTTTCGGTAGGCATGGAGTTACAGTCGTCGGAGGATTTTTCGCTAAAGGTAATATATGAGAAACCACAACAAAGGTCTGGACCCGAGAACCCAGATGAGGATCACATTAATGAGCAGATGTCCTCACTGGGAATAACCAAGTACCTAGTAGACACCGGTGAGTTGACCGATAGGGATCCGACGACATGGTTATCTGAATATTTGCTGGGAAAGTGCTTTCAAAACATTAGTGATGCGGAGGCGTTCTACCATGCGTATGTAGTCT
Organism: Pogostemon cablin; assembly: GCA_023678885.1. Classification (NCBI taxonomy): domain Eukaryota; kingdom Viridiplantae; phylum Streptophyta; class Magnoliopsida; order Lamiales; family Lamiaceae; genus Pogostemon; species Pogostemon cablin. Next base: position 15,003,919 of record CM042993.1, read on the forward strand.
ATATGGGATTTGAAATCAGGCGACGCGAAATGGATCATTATAGGGGAACTGGAATGATATCACGGTGAAGATAGGTATACTATCGCGAGGGGGTCAGATCAGTTAGGGTTCCCTTACCGGTGGACAAGAGAAGAACATATAGGTTGTCTTCTCGGTGCAAATGCGAAGCAATATTTGGTGTTAGAAAACTTAAGAGAGAAGATGCATATGAGGTGTTCACATTTGTTCCAGGTCACTCTCATCATCTTGCAAAACACGATCAGGTACATTTCTTTCGGTCACATAGAAAGATAGAGGACGGACATACTATGAAGATAAGAATAATGAAAGATTCTAGAATTAGAACTTGTAAGATAATGGATTTCTTAGTAACATCACATGGCGGGTTCAACGGGGTAGGCTTCACAGTGAAGGACTTGTATAACTTTGTATAACCAAAGAACGTAGCACCTTGGCACTGACGTGGAGTCGACGCTTGCGTACTTCGCAGCATTGGTGGAGAATGATAGGGGGCTCTATGTGAGGTACGCAATGGACAGTGATAACGAATTATGTCATATTTTCTGGGCTGACTCCAGATCTTGATTATACTACAGTTTATTCGGTGATGTAATTATTATTGATTCAATGTACAAGACCAATCATTTGAAAATGCCATTTGTTCAAATCGTTGGGGTAAACAATCATCACAACACAATGATTTTTGGGTGTGGACTAGTTAGTGAGGAGACCGCAGAATTGTACACCTGGATGTTTCATGTTTTTATTCATGCAATGAGTGGAAAGCACCCGGTATCGGTGATAAGTGATGGTGATAGGGCGATCGGGGTTTCTCTGTCACTGGTGATTCCACATACAAGATACAGGCTTTTTCCTGGCACTTGATGTGCAATGCTCGGGTGGTTTCGACGAGTACAGAGTTTTTAAGGGCACTTAAGCGGTGCATGCTGGATAGACAGTCGGAGGAGGAATTTCAGGATTGCTGGGAGACAATGGTCCACGAATTCGGATTGGAAGGAAATGGTTTTATCACTGATATGCATGCTTGGAGGGAGAAGTTGGCGGACCATATTTCAAAAATGTGTTCTTTATAGGTATGACCACTAGCCAGAGATGTGAGAGTGCACATTCGTACATGAAGGTATTTTTGCAGAGCGACTGAAGTATATACCATTTTGTGAAACAATACTGGCGGGGAATGATGCGAATGAGGGAAAACACTCTTCGACAGGAGTTCATGGATAGCCAAAAGAAAGTTGTGCTACGGACACACCTAAGGGGAATGGAAGATTCAGCTCGAGGATTCTATTTGAAAATTTTATTCAGGATGGTGAACAAATATTGGAAACTTGTATTTTAGTTTGTTTCATATTATGAATCCATGTGTTCAGGGTTTAACGTACATTGATGATGCATGTACGTGTGAGATCAAAAACGAATGCAGACACACACCGATTAGTATTATATGTGAAAATGGTTTAAAGAAGTTTGAACTATCTGAATATGGGGGTAGATATGGTTGCGTAAATACGGTGATGTTGGATGACTTAGGTGAACGATTAACATGTACATGTGAAAAGTTTGATACTTGATACTTGCCCTGTAGTCACATCTTTTATGCACTGAAAGCTTCGAATATTTCCTCTATTTTGAAGCCTATGCTTCAGAAAAGATGGGAAAAGACGTGCAATGAAGTATCTATGGATCTTGGTAAGTTATCACCCAATCTGTGTGGTCTGCGTTTTGGATCACTACACGCAAAGATATACCAGCTATGCAACATTAGGTCTAGTTGTGAGGCCATGTACCGGGCGGCTATAGATGGTATTAATTTAGTGTTAACAAACTTACAGGTGAAGATATGAAGTGTGGGTCAAGAAAACATCGCAAACCCAGACATGGAAGGTGTATGTACACTAGTGAATAATGTCGTGAAGGACCCTGTTATTGTTAGGACAAAGGGCACACAGGGAGAGTCAAAACACAATAAGGGGAAAACAAGGCGTTGTGGTGTATGCAGAGAAGCTGGGTATTATAAATCCACTTGCCCGCATGTGATGGAGGGTCGTGTGGTGGATTCTGGGTCTGATTCCCCGAAGGAGATATACCTTAGTAACGAGGATAACGACGATGATATTTTTATCTAGGGTGGTTACCATGCATATGGTAGAGCGCTGTGGACTTCATATCTTAAAACCTCTTATGCTTGTATTCAAAACCGACTATTGCTCTTTATGCTGCTCTGATGTATTGATAAATTATAATTCAATTTGTCTTAATGCCGATTGTACTTCAGAAAATTGCGATTTGAACTCTTCTCTCTAATTACAGGAAACTATTTTAACAAATGAGATAAGTCGATTGTGATAACAAATTTTTGTCCTACAGCATCCAAGGCTGAGTAAGATAGTAGGAGTCAGGTAAAATTCAAATCGAGGCGGAAATCATATACTATTTTTTAAACAATGGAAATAATCTTAATTTATTGGACTTTTAGTTTTGGACTCTTGAACAGAGCAACATAAATCCGTATGGATGGGATAGCAGGCTCATCAAGGATACACGTAAGGGTTAGCAATAATTAAGCTCAATGTAAGTAGATGACACACACTACAACACAGTTGCAAAATCTAAAGTGATTAATAACTCACTATTGTCAATGTTGTTACTTGCGAAAGCTTTTGTGGCATGAAAGACCAAGAATATCGGATCACAACTTCAGAAACATGCGCTAATGGGATCATAGATATCAACCTTCTATTTAATATACACAACATATAACACGGGAATAAAATATGGTAATGAATTGGATTCTGGTGTAGATGTCATGTTGAATAGGCTTTATTCAGCCTTGAGAAGGGAGTTGATAGTTAAAATGGGATGACGAGTAGATGGAGTTTTAGTTATCAAAGGTGCTTTAATGGTAAGATAAATAGAGGGGTAATATTACTGTATGGGGTCTCTGACTGGGATACATTACTGTGAGGAGATAGAGCGGAGTCTGCGGTGCAAAAGGGAAATAAGATTGCATTGATTACTCAGAAACGGAGTAGGGACGCCGTGCATAGTGGGAATAAGAGAGTGAAGTTGGCGGTGCGGAAGGGATATAAATCGACACTGCGTATAAGGTGACGAGAGTACATCCGAAAATATGAGAAAAGCTACTGGAACATAATGTGCGATCGTGCAGTGCAATTGTGCCACAAGGAGATTACAGTGAGATAGGGTAAATCAAATGAAATTAGAAACAACAAAATTATGTTGGAAAAACCAATAAAGTTGCAATGATGAGGTCAGTGTTGACTTAGTGACCGGGAACCTGTGTTGACCTGGGTCATGTATGAGCCAGGTCAGTTAAGAATTACCCTAAAATTAAAACATATTATATCCATAATATAAAATAAACGTAACATTACTATTCATGATTTTCAAACTCCACTGTAAATATAAAATCGATTAAATACATGTGCTTGTGTGTAGATGTTCTTCGAATATGTGCTTGTGTGCAGATGTTCTTCGAACAGTAAGAACACAATTTAAACGTAAAAATTCATCGGAAGACTTTACAAGTACACAATCTAAAAAATATGGGATAGGCTACGCTTCATCCCTCAAATCTCTTTTATTAGAAAAGTACAAGTATTTCAATTCAACACCTACGAACTCTGTTCTATGCTAATTGACAATACCTTACAACTCCCAATTACTTATCTGGCTACCACGTGGTCTTGATAGCACTGTATGGACTCCCTCCAAGGCTGTGACGAGATCTCCCAAACTCATTGCTGGAACTCCCTCCCAGATTCCATGTTACAAGATTGTGTTCTTCGTGTATGAAGGAACACGAAATTAAACAAAAGGGAAACGAAATAACCAGAATAGTTTCTGGACATGAACTCTTTAATGACCTCACAAAAAATAACGTGGAGTGTGTAGATACATGAATCAACCATTAGAGAATAAATAGCGTATAGAGAATGCATAGAGAGAACACCATCAAATTGAGAAAAGATCTCAATCAAATCTGATCCCGTACAATCTTCAATCAAATCTTGATTCCTGTAATCTTCAATCATATCTTACTTTGACTATTGGACTTTAGTCACATTCTCCATCTGCAGTGTTCCTTGATCATCAAATTGGGTCATGGGCTTTTCTTTAATGGTCAAATAATAAATCACGTTCATAAAATAATATCTTCAAATATATCTTTGACACAAGATATTCAAAGATATCATTGACCAAATCTTGGATGAATCTCCATCTTGATATTCTTTTCCATAAATAATTAAATTAAACTTAACCAAATATAAGTTAATTGATTTAATGCCAACTTAATTAGAAATATATCAAATATATTTCCTAACAATCTCCCCCTTGACATTTGAATCAAAAACTTATAGTTGGATGAAGAATAATAAATTCATGCATAAGAAACCAATACAAAACAATGTTCCTTTCTAAAAAGGAATAGTTAGAGAGACAAACTTTCATAATCCAAGGGAATGGTCAGAAATGAATAGAAACACAAACATCAGAATATCAATATGACTTCACCAAGATCAATATTAATTCCAACGAGAACATGACTCAACCAAGTACTCAAACTTACATGAATAGAAGACAAACTCTCCCATAATCCAAGAATAAAATAGAACAGAAACTCTCCAACTTTCCTGACTCTCCCACAGATACGCACGCAACCAATTAAGACAATTAAGACATCCAACTATATTATCTTCAATTTTTTGATACAAATCCATGGGGAACCAAATAATAAAAACATGTTTTATGTCCCAAAAAAAGGAGAGATTTATAAAGAATAAGTACATATCTCACATGAGAAGAAGTCATCAATATAATTACCAAGTCCAGACAAGCCAAAAGAGACAAAAAAAGGAAAAGAAGGGATGCCTAAATGCAATGCAACATCACAAATTTTCTCCCCCTAAACAAGAGCAATGAATTTGATGGGATCCAAACATACATAACGATTCTTAAAAAAAACAGCATCTATTTATATTTTTTTTTCACTCTTTAATTTTTCTCAAGTACAAGAATATCATAACTCCAAGACAAGTGAAACACCATTTCCTTTTGCTCATTTGACGTACAGTTAATCTGCCTTGTCACTACTAGGATTTGGGTACTATCTTATAAATATTTTAAAAAAAAAACTTGCATTGAAAGAGTCATTTGAATTTGCTGTTCCATCCTTATAACTTTTTTTTGTACAAATAGAACATACCCCCATTTTAAATCAGCGGCTTTCTCCTTGCATTTCATATTCTATGTACGTAGCCCTTTCCATAAAAATGGTGGCTTTCACAGTACATCATTTCATTGCAGGTAGCCCTATATTGATTAGGGTATAAACCAGATGTTCCTTCCCAAACTACATCCACATATACTTGTTTTGAAGGAGAACAATGTGATGGAACGAAACACATACATATGCGTAATAGAAAACCTAATGAGCATGCAAATAAACTAAAATAAAAAAAATAACAAAAATCAAACAATGCATGTTCCTAATGATGATTTTAAGAGAGAGATGAACTTTTGAGCATCAACGAACTTGGTAAAAATATCAATAATCTGATTTTCAATAGAAATATGACCTAAATCTTTTGTACCTTCCTCCACAAGTTCTCTGATTGTATGAAAACAATTTTCTATATATTTGGTCCTTAGGTCAAAAGTCAATTTTTTTAATAACATCGGATGCACTTAGATTGTCAAGGAAACTGACCCACTCATATTCAAGAGCACAAAAATGTTTAAAATTTGGAGTATTACCTACTGTACATGAACCAAACATCTGATGTTCTTTCCCCTGCTCAGGAATACCTCGATCAACTCTGTCTTTCGACAAGTGAATTGGATAGTTTGATCCCAATTTTAGATGTAGGGACTCAACTTCATTAAGGATAGTTTGAGAACTGTTGATTTGATCAACACATAGCAATTATCAAAGGAATGTGTACCTGTCAAAACACAAACACTATCAGCATTAAAAATGGAACATGAGTTCTTGGTAAACCTGACATGAAGATTCTGATCACATAATTGACTTATACTGGTCAGATTTGTCTTTGAATCTTCAACAAATAACACATCCTTGAGACGTGGTATTACTAAAACATTCAATGTTCCAATACCAACCACCTTGTCGGTTCTTCCATCACCAAAAGTAACAGTACTCTAATTAAATCACTCAAATTTGATTTGGTACTAGTCATTTGATGTAAGCACCCACTGTCAAGATACCATGACTTGGAGGATGTGAAATGAACTCTATAGAGTGAAGAAAAACACACGTGTTCCTTCTAATGTTCCTTAATGCAACCTCCTTCTTTTGGACCTATTCACCTTTGTGGTTTATGAGGCAAGTTTCTTGCTGGTATACCACTGAAGTTCCACTCAACAATGTTTTCAGTACATATGTCGTGATGTATTTTATAGCAGCGAGGTCTAATATGTCCCATTATCCCACAATAATAACATGTTAGGATAAATTTACCTTTTTTGGATGAATTCAACGGATGTTTCTTCATCTCAACATGCTTCACAACTGTACTTTTCTCAAGTTAATGAGTTTCTTTAGGGATGTTTATTCTACGCTCCTTGGGAACAACCATCTTGTGAGTTGGTTTCACAAAGATTACTTCTGTGTTCTTACTACTTTCACCAGCATACCCCAAACTAAATTTCTCACATTCATCACTTGAAGTAAGGAACTCATTGAACTTGCTCTTTCCACAATAAAAACGATTGATTGATTGGTTCAATCTTTCTAATTCCACCTTGTCCTTCTCAATCTGCATGTCCTTACTCTTGATAACTTCCATAATGACTTGTTGCTCAGTAGTTATCTTATTCAAGTGATCCTTGAGTAGATTCACATTAGTGTTTCTTTCCTTTTGAGTAGAAAGAAGCTGTTCCTTAATATGATTAAGAACATCCAGGTTGTATTCCTTCTGCTGATGTTCTATCTTGTCAATGAATGGCTTTTTGGCAAGACCAGCTTCAGCTTTAAACAATCTTTCTTCAGCAGCCTTGAGAGAACCCTTCAATCTTGAGTTCTCAAGGTTTGATTCATTCAAAATGTTCCTCCAGTTTTTTGGTCATGCGTATAGCTTGAGAACATTTTGAAGTCATTTGCTGAAACATAGACTCCATGTCTTCAATAGTGGGGAAAAATTCCCCGTCATATTCATGTTGTTCTTCATTTCCTGCAACAACATTATCAGTTAAATAAGTAACATTCTTACTCATAGCCTGCAAAGCAAGATAATGTTCTTCTTCTGATTCGAAGTCACTCCAAGTTGCTTTCAAGGATCTATTCTTTCGCAGAAAGTTAGGACATTCATACTGATAATGGATAAATCCTTTACATTCAAAACATTGAACCTTCTTAAACTTCATCTCAACCAACTTTGAGCTTATTTTATCACCATTTCTCCTTGTTCCTGTTTTGTCCATAAATTTCTTCATCATCCTGCCATAGTTCTTTGTTAGAAGTTCCATATGTTCTTCAAATTTAGTATAACTCATATGCTGTTCCTTCTCATTATCACTATCATCATCACTGGATTGATGATATTTTTCAGCCCTGGGAACAATTTCTATGTTCTCGACATCATAACCCATGTTCATTTCATAGGTTCGAATATCTCCAATGAGCTCATCAAGACTGAATTTGGCAATCTTGTTGTTGGTCTCAAGAGCAGTAACCTTTTCACTAAAACTTTTTGGAAGGGTTCTCATGAACTTTTGAATTTGTTTTTCTTTCGATATTCTCTCTCCCAAGAGATAAAATTGATTGATAATGGATGAGAATCTTGAGTAGTATGTGACAACATTTTCATCATCTCTCATATGAAGCGCATCATAATCCACCATCAGACGTTGAATCTTAGATTTGGGCACAGATTCTGTTCCTTCGAATTGAAGGTTAAGAATTCTCCAGGCTTCTTTAGCTTCCGAGCACTTGGATATGAGAGAGTGACACTCAACATCAACCGCAGATAGAATGACATATAGGGCCTTATTATTAGAGAATGGTCCTTTTCTATCAGCGGTCGTCCACCCTTCTAATTTGAGTATTTTGGTGCCATCTGCATTTGTGGTGAAAGGATGCATCCATCCTTCTTCAATTGCTTTTCACACTTCTCCCTTTCCTTGGGATTTAAGGAAAATAATCATCATGGATTTCCAATAAGGAAAGTTCGATCCATCCAGGAATGGTGGTCGAGCAATGAATCCTGCATAGTGAGATCCCATAGCGACCCGTGAAACAAAGGATCCCAGATCTTGACCTGTTTATAATAAACTGGAACCTGCTGATGCCAAATGTAAATATAAAATCAATTAAATACATCTGCTTGTGTGCAGATGTTCTTCGAACATGTTCTTGTGTGCAGATGTTCTTCGAACAGTAAGAACAACAACATAAACATAAAGATTCAGCGGAAGACTTAACAAACACACAATCTAAAAAATACGAGATAGGCTCCGCCTCATCCCTCAGATCTCTTTCATTAGAAAAATACAAGTATTTCAATTCAACACCTACGAACTCCGTCCTATGCTAATTGACAATACCTTACAACTCCCAATTACTCATCTTGCTACCACGTGGTCATGACAGCACTGTATGGACTCTCTGATTAGCCATAACTTGTAGTCGGGATAACCAATTCAAGAATTTATCGAACCACATGGAGGTCGATGCTAGCACTTAAGCGATATCACGTTTATCACGATTTTATAGAAACGAATCATAGATGGATGGTTTGGGTAACAAGTAATTAAATGAAAGTAGACAAGCAATAATCAAATGACAAGATAAAAATGATGAATGAGTGGTTTTCCAAATTGAGTAGAAGTGAGATTAACAACACTATTGAAGTGGTAACTTATGGATTCATGCAATAAACTCATATGTATCAAGGGTTAAGACTAAGGGCCAACACTAATACCACCTAAACTTCCTCTCGAAATGAATAGGATGTAGATCATTTGCACAATCTCAAAATAGCTCAAAGGTTGGTTCTAAATTAAACTATTCCAACTAGGTACTAAGTTCAATTATGGAATCCCTTCATATAATCAATTGACTTCTCAATCTAACTAATCACATGTTCTATCAAAGAGTTCTAAATAATAAAAGACTTCTCAATCACTTTACCATTTATAATGCACATGAGGTGTTTGATGAAATGATTCACTTGACTATCCTAAGCACATAATTGATTTCTCAATCTAATCATATAATTAGAACAATCAAACACACAAAACATCATAGATCTCAAGATATAAAAGCACCAATAATAGAAAATCAAATATCCCCATCAACATATAAATTTAATTACATAGATCCACAAATTAACCAACAACCTTCATGTTGCTAATCTCACAAGGGAGATTAGCCTACAATCTTCATAAGATCCATAACATAGACATTATAATTCTTAAAAATCATGATAAACTAAAGGATTAACACAAAATTGGAATGAAAACTCCCTTGGAAATGGTTCCAATTGAATCTCCCTTCTTCCTTTGGTGATCACCCAAGCTTCCTTGCTTCTTCACTTGATTTGGATGGAGGAAATTAATGAGAGATGATGTAGATCTCAAAATGGATGAATGGGATGGAGAATATGGTGTGAAATCAAAGGAATGGTGTGTGAGGTGTGTGGGAACAGTAGCAAATCGGATCTCCCTTCAAAATGTTGAATGGATTGGTATTTATACTCCATGGAGACCTTCTAGAAGAAATATAAAAAAATATCCTGTTCTGGTGCCGACACGAGTCGTGCTACGTAGCACGGGTCGTGTCGTGTCAGGGCATGCGGCACACGAGTCGTTCTGTGTCGCACGGCCAAAGGGTGGCCGTGTTGAGTGTCTAGACGTCGCCGCACGGCCTCCGCTTACAGGCCCATGTCTGGTACATGGGTCGTGCTCCACAACACGACCAAGTGGTGGTCGTGTTGGATAAATAGATGCCGCCGCACGACCATTCTGGACAGGCCCGTGTCTGGCACACGGGCCGTTTGCTGCAACAGGAGTCGTGTTGCCAGCACGGCCGGCCGTGTTCTTACACCTTTGTTTCTTCTTCTTTGTTTGATCTTTCGTCTTCATTTTTACTCCATTTTCACCTGTTATATATATGTTTAAGATCATTCTCACACATTCCTATGACAACACATAACACCACCAAAATACACGAAAATACTGATAAAACAATACGAAAAATACACTAAAAAAGGCACTAAAATCTAGGTGAAAATAACGACAATCACACCCCCAAACTTAAAGTATTGTTCGTCCCCGAACAATGAAAATGATAGACCGAGGGAGAATTTTTCACCTAGTAAAAAAAAAACTAAACGAACACAAGTAATAACACATCATTAGCCACAAGAATTTCAAATCATGCTAAGCTAACCTACAACATTAGATTCATGATAAGAGAAATTAACAAGTTCAATCAAAAGAGAATAAAGAGCAATATAGTCCTTTTAGTCTAAACCTCACATAAGTTTATCAATTGCACTCGACACTCTTTAAATAAGGTAAATCAACACTCATCAATCAATTGGCTCGATTCACCATACGCTTGCTCGTAGACTCTATTCACAAACCACCAAAATTTTAATCAATGATCAAAAAGGTCTTTAATTAAGGATGTAGTGATAGGCTCTTTGGTAGGGTAGGAAGAATATAGGTAAAAGTGACTAAACGAGTGTAAGTAATCGAAGAGGTAGCTACTTTCTTCCATCCCTTCACATTCTTTTTCTTCCTTTCTTTTCTTTATTGATCAAAAGCACTAATCATCACTTCCTTGGATTTCTTGAGCTTCTTATAGATTCATGCCTCTTCTCTTTGATTCTTAAGTACTTGAGCATATTATTGTTGCTTTGCTCGTTTTCTTGTTTTGAAATTGCATGTCCATTCTTTCTTATGCTCTTTTTCATCCTTTTTCTTACTTATTTACCATTTTCTCTTTCTCTTTTGTTATCTCATCACACCTTTCTAGCCACCATCTTCTTTATTACTCACACAAAAGGTACATGTCTTAGGCTCATGTGGGTAATTAAAGCTTGTAATGTGCTATCTTCATAATAAATAGGCTTATAGGCTCAAAGTGGTTGACTAGGGATGATTTTAAAGGTAAGGAAATATTTGGCAATGGCTATACATGACAAGGATGGCCTTAAATCATTTCATCAATCTCCATTAATCGGATTCATTCCTAAAGTCTTTGAGCAAGTATTTAGTTTATCAAAACTCAACCGATCCACTCATGAAAAGGTACCATGTATACATGGTCGAGGCTCAAATTCTCACAAGTTTATGCTCGACTAAAAAGGACTTATTACAACTTATTCATTCTTTTAATTGAATTAGTTAAATAAAACATATCACAATTCGAAAGCGTAGAGTTCCTTAATCATAATTCGACCTCACTTATCACCATAATGCATCATCACTCATATTCAAAACGACTCACAACCTCCCAAACAAACCACCAAATCAAACCTAAACACGAAAAAATAAAAACAACACACAAACACAAATAAACCAAAGAAACAACAAAACGACAAAAGTAAAAACACAAAGACAACAATAAAAGAAAAGACACAAAGAAAATTCACCCCATCCATAGTCAATACACAACAAAAATCATCTCAATCCTTAATTGAAAGAAAAGTACGAAATTAAACATCCCAAAACAAAACAATACGAAGTCTCAAATCCAACACAAATTAAATCACTAAAGAAGATGAACTAATGAAGTGTCGAGCACCAAAAGTACTCCCTTAGTTATCCGGAGGCGGAGGGGGTTGATTATGCCATGATCCCCAAGGAGTATAAGCACGAGGTGTAGTAGGAAATTAGAAATTGAACATCCTTGTGATCATCTCCTCCATGTTGTTCGAGCGTGATCGTGTATTCTCTTCATAGTACTCCCTACGACGCTGCCCTTCATGGATCTCCCTTATCATCGCACCCTGCCTCTGCTGCTCCTCTCGGAACTCTCTCATCTCATCTCCAAGCGCCTGCTGTGTCTTCTTGATCTCCATGAGTTCGTTCTCCAGAAGATTCCATCTAGCATTCCCCTCTCTTGGTCCGTCTCTTTCCTCTTGTTCTTCTTCTTCTTGCTCAAATGCTGGAGGCTCTGGTGCATGCTCTTCAAATTCCACCTGATGATGTTGCTCTTCCTTCCCTACATCCATGTCCACCGGCTCAGCTCTCAGATTCCTTAGCTCAGGATTTTCATCTACTCTCATCTGCTGGAGCACTGCTTCCACTCCATCTCTATTCTCTCTGTAGAAAGCTCTCACGACTGCTGAGTGGTTAGGACTCGCCATTGCTAGATTCTGATGCTTTCTTCGTCCTTACAGTGTGGTGAGCTCAGGAGCAGGTAGAGGAAATGGAGCTCCCTTATCTTGCTTCAAACAATACATATTTCCTATGAATGATAGGAACTCCATCCTTATGAGTTGATTATAAGTGAGCCCTTCACTAATCATCGAGTGTTGCATCCCTCTAAGGTCGATGCCTAACCCTTGAGCAATCATTGTCACCATTCCTCCAATCATAATCCCTCGAGTGTTCTCTCTCTTAGCCACTCTCTCTACATGCTGAACGAAGTGAGCTGCAATGTTCACTGTGAATTCTTTGAACATACTGTACATGATGTACAACTGCTTCTCCCCAACAGATCCACTCTCGAACCGACCCAGAATAGTATTTGATTATATCTTCTCAAGGTACCTAATGACTGGGTTCCTTATGGCTGTCCCTTTAGACGAACTTGGAATGTACTCTGGAGGCTCGTCCCATCCTCAACCAATTTTCTCCACCACGTCTGTTGATTGAAACCCCCTTGTGGTAGGAAGTTCTGATGACCTCTCATGATTGGGCACCCAAAGAATCTATTCAGCTCATTCACAGGTATCTTCTCCCACATCTCATTGTTTAACTAAAATGTGATAGCAATAGGAAACTTGTTCCTATCTCTGTGAACCTCCAAGGTGCTCATGAACTCGGCTGTAAAGTGGAGATAAGTGGGAGGTCTCTTATCGAAAAACTCCTTCATTTCCACTCGACGGAATAGAGTCCTTAGATCACCTTCTATTCCAAGGCCTTCCATGGTTGCTTGATCTTGGAATCGAGTTGCCCTAATCTTTGGGATTATGTACTCCCATCTCAATGCGTACTTCTCCCATTCCATGAACTCTACTCCAAAATTCTCAGGGTGTTGGTCTTTCATTAGCAATTTGGCATCAAGGTTGGACAGTTCCATATCTGACTCAATGAAAATGAAGTCCTCATTGCGTTTCCTCACTCTTCTTTCAGCCATCTACAATGTCCAACATAATTCAAATTAATTTCAAGTAAACTCAAAACAAAATGTCTTATCTTGATTAGAATTATCACTAGTTATTCAACTAAGTGTTAATTCTAGCACATATTCAAGCACAATAAACACTTTGTTTCAAGACTTAACATTTAGATCCAATCAACTTAATACAAAGTTATTTCAAAAATTTCATTCAATCACTCACTTTCATCATCCTAATCTTCTCATACTTTTATAACATTTCACTTTTTCAATTGGCACAATTCAATTCAATAATGCTTCATGCAAAAACTTTGAATTCCATTTTGAAATTTCATTTAGGCATTTCATCAAACACTTGGCATGCACATATTTTACAATTCAATTCAACAAGTCTTAACTATGCTTTCATGCTCAATTCCTCAATACCTAAACTAATTTACATCAATACAATCATCATAGAAACATTATTGATCAATTTAACAATCACATGCCCTAAATTAATCATCCTAAAACAATTATCCCCAAATTCTTCCTTCATGAACCCTAATTCTATCCAAAATTCAATCAATCCAACAATTAAATATGCAAATTCATGTTTCACTATCCTAAACATGCTTCATACATTCCATCATTCAAAACCCATACATGAATTTCGCCATTCATACCTCGATTTGAAGATTAGGGCACAAGAAGACATACCTTGAATTCTATTGAACAAAATGAAGGGGATTGTTGTTTATGCTTTGAAGTTCACCTTTTACACTCACAATCTTACCACTCTTTGGTGTTTAGAAGATGATTGGTGGAGTTTCGACTGGATTATCACGGTGGGAGTGTGTTTTAGCCTTCGAGCTGTGTCCAGAATTCTGCCTTTTAAAACGTTTCTTCGAACCCGACACGAGTCGTGTCACGCAACACGGCCATAAGGTGCCCGTGTTGCGTGTTCTGATGCCCCTGCACGGCCAAAGCATACAATGCCGTGCCGGCTACACGACTCGAGTCTCACGCTTGGACACGACCCGTGTCACGCAACACGACCAAAATCTGCTCGTGTTGGGCTAACTGATGTCGCCGCACGGCCTAAGCTAACAGGGCCGTGTCGGCGACACGAGTCGTGTCACTGCTCCTCCGAATTTTCCACTTTTCATCTTCAACTCTTGTCTTTCCTTGTTTCCATGCTTCCAAAACTCCCTATTCATGCTCACACTTCATCAACATCATTAGTTCAATCATAATATCAAACACAAAAGGACTATCAACTTCAACACCACCAAAACGAACCAAAACTAAACCGAACTTATGAGAAAATTTCAAATTTGGCTCAAAAACACACGAATGCATGTCAACATAGAATATAACATATCGTATCACATCATATCCCCCCAAACTTGAAATGAAATAAGAGTTTCAAAGAAAGTTTGCAAAAAGTGGTACGATATACCGTTCACATCAATGACACACACTTTGAATGTTCAAGAAATCTTCTCCTCATAAGCACAATCCACCTACAAGACCAAAATAAAGCAAAACAAGAAAAGAAATATTTACAAACCTAAACTACTAAAAGGATACGGATCTCAAGAAGAGAAAGTGTCAACATATACCAACTCCCTTTGAGAGGGAGAATGGTAATGCTTAACCCTATGACCATTGACAATAAAAGAATTCCCATCCGATCCTTCAAGCATTAAAGATCCATTTTCTCTAACTTCAATCACCTCATATGGACCGGTCCATTTTGAACGAAGCTTTCTGGGAAACAGTTTCAATCTAGAATTGAATAAAAGCACTCTATCCCCCGGTATAAACTCCTTTGCTTTGATTCTTTCATCATGCCATCTTTTAAGCTTCTCCTTGACAATTTGGGAGTTTGAATATGCGTCCTCACGAAATTCTTCAAGTTCAATCAATTGAAGACATCTTTTCTTTCCCGATTCTTTCTCCTCAAGATTCAACTTCCTCAATGCCCATAAAGCCTTGTGTTCTATTTCAACCGGAAGATGACATGCTTTCCCATAGACAAGTTTATAAGGAGAAAGACCAAGAGCGGTCTTGTACGCCGTTCGATAAGCCCAAAGCGCATCATCTAGTTTAGAAGACCAATCCTTCCTATTCCCCTTGACTGTCTTCTCAAGTACAAGCTTCACTTGCCTATTTGATACTTCCGCCAAACCATTTGTTTGCGGATGATAAGGTGTTGACACCTTGTGCTTCACTCCATAGCTTCTCAAAAGCTTCTCAATGATCTTGTTTATGAAATGAGTCCCTTGATCTCTAATGATTGCCTTTGGTACTCCAAACCTTGCAAAAATGTTCTTCTTCAAGAAAGCTTTGACAACTAGAGCATCATTTGTTCTTGTAGGAATTGCTTCTACCCATTTAGACACATAGTCTACCGCAAGTAAAATGTAAAGAAAACCATTGGAAGACGGAAATGGTCCCATGAAGTCCATCCCCCAAACGTCAAACACTTCAACTTCAAAGATGTTCTTCATAGGCATCTCATCTCTTTGTCCAATACTTCCAATTCTTTGGCATCTATCACACTCCTTAACGTATTCTTTGCAATCCTTAAACAATGTTGGCCAAAACAATCCCGACTGTAAGATCTTAGCTCCCGTCTTTTGAAACCCAAAGTGTCCTCCACATGGTAAACTATGGCACATCTCCATGACACTTACTTTTTCTTCCTCCGGAATACACCTCCGTATGATACCATCCGGACAATTCTTAAACAACAAAGGATCATCCCACAAATATTCTTTAACATCATGGTAGAACTTTTTCCTTTTTGACTCGGTGAGATGGTCCGGCTTGATACCACACGCTAGGTAATTTACCAAATCCGCGTACCACGGTCTTCCGGTCTCACACAAAGTGTACATCCGATGAAAATCCACTTGAAGTATCTCTTCATCCGGGAACATATCATTTATGAGCTCCATGGTTCCTTTTTCATCAACATTCTCCAATCGTGACAAGTGGTCGGCTATGACATTTTCGACTCTCTTCTTATCACGTATCTCAACATCAAACTCCTGCAACAAAAGAACCCAACGAATTAGTCTTGGTTTAGCATCCTTTTTACTCATCAAATACCTAATGGCAGCATGATCCGTGTAAACAATGGTTTTCGTGCCAACTAAGTATGGACGAAATTTTTCAAAAGCATAGACTACGGAAAGAAACTCCTTTTCCGTTGTGGTGTAATTCTTTTGATTGGCAGTGAACGTCTTTGATGCATAATAGATAGCTCGAAATTTCCTCTCTCGCACTTGTCCAAGCACTACTCCCAAGGCATTATCACTTGCATCACAATGGAGTTCAAAGGGCTTGCTCCAATTGGGAGAGACAAGGATTGGTGAAGAAATCAAAGCTTCCTTTAACACCCTAAAAGCATCAAGACATTCATCATTAAATTCAAATGGAGTATCTTTCTCAAGCAATTTACACAAAGGTTTGGCAATATTAGAAAAATTCTTTATAAAACATCGATAGAATCCGGCGTGACCAAGAAACGATCTAACCCCTTTTTCATTTTTAGGAGGGGGAAGATGTTCAATGGCTACAACCTTCGCTCTATCCACTCTCAAACCTTTTTCGGAGATATGATGACCAAGTACGATACCCTCTTGAACCATAAAGTGACATTTTTCCCAATTCAAGACGAGGTTCGTATCTTGACATCGCTGCAAGACCATGGACAAATTAGTTAAGCATATATCAAATGAAGATCCAAACACGGAGAAATCATCCATAAAAACTTCCATCACATTTTCAATCAATCCTCCAAAAATAGCCATCATACAACGTTGAAAGGTGGCGGGTGCATTGCATAACCCAAAAGGCAATTTATAGAAAGCGAATGTGCCATACGGACAAGTAAAAGTTGTTTTCTCTTGATCCTCGGGGGCTATCATGATTTGGTTATACCCCGAGTAACCATCTAGAAAACAATAGTACTTGTATCCCGCCAACCGATCAAGCATTTGATCAATAAAAGGCAAAGGAAAATGATCTTTATGAGTATTGTCATTAAGTTTTCTATAATCACAACAAACTCTCCACCCCGTTTTCACCCTTGTTGCAAGTTCTTCATCAAATTCCGTTTTAACAATGGTTAACCCTCATTTCTTAGCCACAACATGCAAAGGACTTACATGAGGACTATCACTAATGGCATAAACAATTTTAGCATCCAACCATTTTAAAACTTCTTTTCTCACAACTTCTTGCATAATAGGATTCAAACGCCTTTGAGGTTGTATACATGATTTGTTCTCATCAATCAACCTTATGTGATGCATGCAAATTGTGGGACTAATTCCCTTCAAATCATCCAAACTCCACCCTATAGCACTCTTATGATCTCTAAGTACTCTCAACAATTTATCAAGTTCTAAAGGAGAAAGGGATGATGATACAATTACCGGAAATATCTTCTCGTCCCCCAAATATGCATACCTAAGGTGATCGGGTAGAGGCTTCAATTCTTCCTTTCTTTTATCAACCTTTGACTCTTCAATCTCCATCTCTAATGGAAGATATTCCCTCTTTCCATAGTATGCCAACTTTGCTTCATCCTCTTGCATTTCCCTACAAGCATTCAATTCATATAAACAATCATTAATATCTTCATCTTCTAGACAATGAAAAGAATGATTAGAGTTTAAAGATAAAGTAAGAGAATGGCTTATGCTCATTTCAAGAGGATCTTTAGCTAAGATGAATGGTAGATTCTCTTCAACAACTTCATCAATCATGTCTATCCTTCTACATTCTTCTTTCTCATTTGGATATCTCATAGCACTCTTCAAAGAGAAAACCACCTCTTTCTCATTTACTCTCAACTTCAACTCCCCTTTTTGTACATCAATTAAAGCTCTTCCCGTTGCTAAAAATGGACGCCCCAATATCAATGGAACATTTGCATCCTCATCCATATCAAGCACTACAAAATCAACTGGGAATATAAACTTTCCAACCTTGACTAACACATCCTCCACTATTCCTCTAGGGTAGGTTAAAGACCTATCCGCTAGTTGCAATGTAACGGATGTAGGTTTCACTTCCCCTATACCAAGTTTCTTGAAAATGGACATAGGTATCAAGTTAATACTTGCCCCAAGATCGCAAAGAGCTTTATGAACCTCACTCTTGCCCATTTCACATGTAATAACAAAACTCCCCGGATCTTTGAGCTTTAGAGGCAACTTCCTTTGAATTATTGCACTACACTCCTCCGTCAAGTTGACGGTCTCATTCTCTATCAAGCTCCTCTTCCTTGACATGATGTCCTTCAAAAACTTCGCATAGTGAGGCATTTGTTTCAAAGCATCCGCAAAGGGTATATTAATGTGGATTTTCTTGAAAATTTCCAAAAACTTTGCAAACTTTTCATCCAAGCCTTTCTTCAAAAATCGATGTGGAAAAGGAATAGGTACTTGTGTTTTTGGAATTCCCCAACTATCCCTTTCCACTTCAATTTCCTCCTCCTTCTTTTTCATTGCCTTGGTTCTTTCCCATTTCTTTTCAACAACCTTGTTATCATTCAATTCCGGTTCCTCATTCATTTTATCCTCAACTTCACTTTCAACATCGAATTCTTCTTCAACCAAAGTTTTCTCCATCTCCTTCTCTTCCACCTTATCATCTTCCAATGGCATAGATGGTCCATCATAATTTGTTCCACTTCTCAATGTAATTGCCTTGCATTGTTCCTTTGGGTTCACAATGGTAGTGGAAGGAAATTTCCCTTTCTCATTAGCACTCATTGAGCTCGCCATTTGACTAAATGAATACTCCAAGGCTTTGAGTCTTCTATCACTATTTTCTTCAATGGCTTTGAATCGTCTTTCAAAATTTTCCTCTTGAGTCTTGTTGGAGGCAATCACCTTTTCAAGAAGTTCTTCGGTAGTCGCCTTCCCTTCATTATTTGGCGCTTTAGCTCCCGGCTGATACCCCGGAGGATAAGCAACCGCATTACTTGGGTTTGCATAAGAAAAATTATCTTGCCTCCTTGGTTGTTGTGGATAAGAACTTCCACTTCCTTGGCTAGTAAAACCTCCTTGCCTTGGTTGTTGTGGTGGATGCGAACTTCCACTACTTTGAGCGTTGAATCCTCCTTGCCTTTGTGGATAACTTCCTTGATTTTGATGGAAATTACCTTGGTAATTGTTTTGATAATTACCTTGATAATTTCTTCCTTGCATATAAGACACATCCTCAACACGTGGCATAGAGTTGGTCCATTGTTCACCATTCACAGCATTCGGAGGTAGCACACCTTGCTCGACTTGTAGTCCCTCAACCATATTCGCTCCTTGATTGTTCACACTCTGATTCAAACTCATTTGTTTAACAACTTCCGCCACTATCTTTTCCATACTTGGCATACTTGGTTCAACACTTACACTCTTCACACTAAACTGTTGTCCTTTATCATAGCTTTCAAAACCATAGCTTCTACTAACTCTCTCCGATGGCCATTGATAAACATTTGTAGCAATCTCATCAAAAATTCGAATAGCCCTTTCCGGAGTTACTCCTAGTACGGATCCTCCTGCTGAGGCATCAACAAGCACTCTTTGCCCGTTCACAAGTCCTTGATAGAAAAATCCAACTTGTTGATTCTCCGGGAAACCATGTTGTGGACACTTGCGTAGCATTTCTTTGAACCTTTCCCACGCTTCATAAAAGCTCTCTTGAGGCATTTGCTTGAATTGTGTGATCAAGCTCTTCATTTGAAGCGTCTTTGACGGTGGGAAGTACTTGTTTAAAAACAATTGTGCTAGCTCGTCCCAAGTGTTGCACGTACCGGGAGTAATGGTGGAAAGCCATGTTCTTGCTCTATCCCTCAAGGAGAATGGGAATAACCTCATCTTTATGCAATCCTCGCTCACTCCGTTCATCTTCACCATGTTAGCAATTTCAACGAATTGAGCTAGATGAGCATTAGGATCTTCATTCGGAGCTCTACCAAACTGTTGCTCTCTCACCAATGAAATCAAGCCCATTTTAAACTCAAAGTTGTTGGCATGAATTGGTGGTCCCATCATTTGTGGAAGTGCCCTCGGCATGAAGAAATCCCAGATCACTCTTTGGTCATTTTGAACTCCATGTTGAACCGGAGGTGGAGGTACATACGCTTGTTGTGGAGGAGCATAACCTTGTTGAAAACCTTGTTGAATCATCGCTTGTTGCACAAGTTGTTGAATATAAGCTTGATTGTTTATAGCTCCATGATTTTGATAGGCTTGTTGAGGAGGATTCTCATTGAATTGATGTGCGTTGTCTTGCACGTTCATATTGTGTCCTCCTTCCCCATCATGCTCTATCCCAACACGATTGTCACCTTGAAAATTCTCCATTCGCTCACTATTTTTGGTTTTGTTCTCTCTTCTCTTTCTCCTCAAAGTGTTTTCAAGCTCTAGATCAATTGGTTCGACTTGCTTCCATTTTGACCTCGTTTGCATACACCTTCAAGACAAGAGAAATTAGAAAAAATTTTCACAAAGCAAATACAAGTAATAAATACAAGAAAAAAAAATGTCTCTAGTAAGATCGCTCTAAACGTTCCTTCTTTAAGCTACTAGCAACCGTTACCTCCCCGGCAACGGCGCCATTTGATTAGCCATAACTTGTAGTCGGGATGACCAATTCAAGAATTTATCGAACCACATGGAGGTCGATGCTAGCACTTAAGCGATATCACGTTTATCACGATTTTATAGAAACGAATCATAGATGGATGGTTTGGGTAACAAGTAATTAAATGAAAGTAGACAAGCAATAATCAAATGACAACATAAAAATGATGAATGAGTGATTTTCCAAATTGAGTAGAAGTGAGATTAACAACACTATTGAAGTGGTAACTTATGGATTCATGCATTAAACTCATATGTATCAAGGGTTAAGACTAAGGGCCAACACTAATACCACCTAAACTTCCTCTCGAAATGAATAGGATGTAGATCATTTGCACAATCTCAAAATAGCTCAAAGGTTGGTTCTAAATTAAACTATTCCAACTAGGTACTAAGTTCAATTATGGAATCCCTTCATATAATCAATTGACTTCTCAATCTAACTAATCACATGTTCTATCAAAGAGTTCTAAATAATAAAGGACTTCTCAATCACTTTACCATTTATAATGCACATGAGGTGTTTGATGAAATGATTCACTTGACTATCCTAAGCACATAATTGATTTCTCAATCTAATCATATAATTAGAACAATCAAACACAAAAAACATCATAGATCTCAAGATATAAAAGCACCAAAGATAGAAAATCAAATATCCCCATCAACATATAAATATAATTACATAGATCCTCAAATTAACCAACAACCTTCATGTTGCTAATCTCACAATGGAGATTAGCCTACAATCTTCATAAGATCCATAACATAGACATTATAATTCTTACAAATCATGATAAACTAAAGGATTAACACAAAATTGGAATGAAAACTCCCTTGGAAATGGTTCCAATTGAATCTCCCTTCTTCCTTTGGTGATCACCCAAGCTTCCTTGCTTCTTCACTTGATTTGGATGGAGGAAATTAATGAGAGATGATGTAGATCTCAAAATGGATGAATGGGATGGAGAATATGGTGTGAAATCAAAGGAATGGTGTGTGAGGTGTGTGGGAACAGTAGCAAATCGGATCTCCCTTCAAAATATTGAATGGATTGGTATTTATACTCCATGGAGACCTTCTAGAAGAAATATAAAAAAATATCCTGTTCTGGTGCCGACACGAGTCGTGCTACGTAGCACGGGTCGTGTTGTGTCAGGGCATGCGGCACACGAGTCGTTCTGCGTCGCACGGCCAAAGGGTGGCCGTGTTGAGTATCTAGACGTCGCCGCACGGCCTCCGCTTACAGGCCCGTGTCTGGTACACGGGTCGTGCTCCACAACACGACCAAGTGGTGGTCGTGTTGGATAAATAGATGCCGCCGCACGACCATTCTGGAGCTGCAACATGAGTCGTGTTGCCAGCACGGCCGGCCGTGTTCTTACACCTTTGTTTCTTCTTCTTTGTTTGATCTTTCATCTTCATTTTTACTCCATTTTCACCTGTTATATATATGTTTAAGATCATTCTCACACATTCCTATGACAACACATAACACCACCAAAATACACGAAAATACTGATAAAATAATACGAAAAATACACTCAAAAAGGCACTAAAATCTAGGTGAAAATAACGATAATCACACCCCCAAACTTGTAGTCGGGATGACCAATTCAAGAATTTATCGAACCACAGGGAGGTCGATGCTAGCACTTAAGCGATATCACGTTTATCACGATTTTATAGAAACGAATCATAGATGGATGGTTTGGGTAACAAGTAATTAAATGAAAGTAGACAAGCAATAATCAAATGACAAGATAAAAATGATGAATGAGTGGTTTTCCAAATTGAGTAGAAGTGAGATTAACAACACTATTGAAGTGGTAACTTATGGATTCATGCATTAAACTCATATGCATTAAACATCAGTTAGCCCAACACGAGCAGGTTTTGGCTGTGTTGCGTGACACGGGTCGTGTCCAAGCGCGAGACTCGAGTCGTGTAGCCGACACGACACTGTACGCTTTGGCCGTGCGGGGGCATCAGAACACGCAACACAAGCACCTTATGGCCGTGTTGCGTGACACGACTCGTGTCGGGTCCAAAGAAACGTTTTAAAAGGCAGAATTCTGGACACAGCTCGAAGGCTAAAACACACTCCCACCGTGATAATCCAGTCGAAACTCCACCAATCATCTTCTAAACACGAAAGAGTGGTAAGATTGTGAGTGTAAAAGGTGAACTTCAAAGCATAAACAACAATCCCCTTCATTTTGTTCAATAGAATTCAAGGTATGTCTTCTTGTGCCCTAATCTTCAAATAGGGGTATGAGTGGCGAAATTCATGTATGGGTTTTGAATGATGGAATGTATGAAGCATGTTTAGGATAGTGAAACATGAATTTGCATATTTAATTGTTGGATTGATTGAATTTTGGATAGAATTAGGGTTCATGAAGGAAGAATTTGGGGATAATTGTTTTAGGATGATTAATTTAGGGCATGTGATTGTTAAATTGATCAATAATGTTTCTATGATGATTGTATTGATGTAAATTAGTTTAGGTATTGAGGAATTGAGCATGAAAGCATAGTTAAGACTTGTTGAATTGAATTGTAAAATATGTGCATGCCAAGTGTTTAATGAAATGCCTAAATGAAATTTCAAAATGGAATTCAAAGTTTTTGCATGAAGCATTATTGAATTGAATTGTGCCAATTGAAAAAGTGAAATGTTATGAAAGTATGAAAAGATTAGGATGATGAAAGTAAGTGATTGAATGAAATTTTTGAAATAACTTTGTGTTAAGTTGATTGGATCTAAATGTTAAGTCTTGAAACAAAGTGTTTATTGTGCTTGAATATGTGCTAGAATTAACACTTAGTTGAATAACTAGTGATAATTCTAATCAAGATAAGACATTTTGTTTTGAGTTTACTTGAAATTAATTTGAATTATGTTGGACATTGTAGATGGCTGAAAGAAGAGTGAGGAAACGCAATGAGGACTTCATTTTCATTGAGTCAGATATGGAAATGTCCAACCTTGATGCCAAATTGCTAATGAAAGACCAACACCCTGAGAATTTTGGAGTAGAGTTCATGGAATGGGAGAAGTACGCATTGAGATGGGAGTACATAATCCCAAAGATTAGGGCAACTCGATTCCAAGATCAAGCAACCATGGAAGGCCTTGGAATAGAAGGTGATCTGAGGACTCTATTCCGTCGAGTGGAAATGGAGGAGTTTTTCGATAAGAGACCTCCCACTTATCTCCACCTTACAGCCGAGTTCATGAGCACCTTGGAGGTTCACAGAGATAGGAACAAGTTTCCTATTGCTATCACATTTCAGTTAAACAATGAGATGTGGGAGAAGATACCTGTGAATGAGCTGAATAGATTCTTTGGGTGCCCAATCATGAGAGGTCATCAGAACTTCCTACCACAAGGGGGTTTCAATCAACAGACGTGGTGGAGAAAATTGGTTGAGGATGGGACGAGCCTCCAGAGTACATTCCAAGTTCGTCTAAAGGGACAGCCATAAGGAACCCAGTCATTAGGTACCTTGAGAAAATAGAATCAAATACTATTCTGGGTCGGTTCGAGAGTGGATCTGTTGGGGAGAAGCAGTTGTACATCATGTACAGTATGTTCAAAGAATTCACAGTGAACATTGCAGCTCACTTCGTTCAGCATGTAGAGAGAGTGGCTAAGAGAGAGAACACTCGAGGGATTATGATTGGAGGAATGGTGACAATGATTGCTCAAGGGTTAGGCATCGACCTTAGAGGGATGCAACACTCGATGATTAGTGAAGGGCTCACTTATAATCAACTCATAAGGATGGAGTTCCTATCATTCATAGGAAATATGTATTGTTTGAAGCAAGATAAGGGGGCTCCATTTTCTCTACCTGCTCCTGAGCTCACCACACTGCAAGGACGAAGAAAGCATCAGAATCTAGCAATGGCGAGTCCTAACTACTCAACAGTCGTGAGAGCTTTCTACAGAGAGAATAGAGATGGAGTGGAAGCAGTGCTCCAGCAGATGAGAGTAGATGAAAATCCTGAGCTAAGGAATCTGAGAGCTGAGCCGGTGGACATGGATGTAGAGGAGGAAGAGCAACATCATCAGGTGGAATTTGAAGAGCATGCACCAGAGCCTCCAGCATTTGAGCAAGAAGAAGAAGAACAAGAGGAAAGAGACGGACCAAGAGAGGGGAATGCTAGATGGAATCTTCTGGAGAACGAACTCATGTAGATCAGGCAGATGCAGCAGGCGCTTGGAGATGAGATGAGAGAGTTCCGAGAGGAGCAGCAGAGGCAGGGTGCGATGATAAGGGAGATCCATGAAGGGCAGCGTCGTAGGGAGTACTATGAAGATAATACACGATCACGCTCGAACAACATGGAGGAGATGATCACAAGGATGTTCAATTTCCAATTCCCTACTACACCTCGTGCTTATACTCCTTGGGGATCATGGCATAATCAATCCCCTCAGCCTCCGGATAACTAAGGGAGTACTTTTGGTGCTCGACACTTCATTAGTTCATCTTCTTTAGTGATTTAATTTGTGTTGGATTTGAGACTTCGTATTGTTTTGTTTTGGGATGTTTAATTTCGTACTTTTCTTTCAATTAAGGATTGAGATGATTTTTGTTGTGTATTGACTATGGATGGGGTGAATTTTCTTTGTGTCTTTTCTTTTATTGTTGTCTTTGTGTTTTTACTTTTGTCGTTTTGTTGTTTCTTTGGTTTATTTGTGTTTGTGTGTTGTTTTTATTTTTTCGTGTTTAGGTTTGATTTGGTGGTTTGTTTGGGAGGTTGTGAGTCGTTTTGAATATGAGTGATGATGCATTATGGTGATAAGTGAGGTCGAATTATGATTAAGGAACTCTACGCTTTCGAATTGTGATATGTTTTATTTAACTAATTCAATTAAAAGAATGAATAAGTTGTAATAAGTCCTTTTAAGTCGAGCATAAACTTGTGAGAATTTGAGCCTCGACCATGTATACATGGTACCTTTTCATGAGTGGATCGGTTGAGTTTTGATAAACTAAATACTTGCTCAAAGACTTTAGGAATGAATCCGATTAATGGAGATTGATGAAATGATTTAAGGCCATCCTTGTCATGTATAGCCATTGCCAAATATTTCCTTACCTTTAAAATCATCCCTAGTCAACCACTTTGAGCCTATAAGCCTATTTATTGTGAAGATAGCACATTACAAGCTTTAATTACCCACATGAGCCTAAGACATGTACCTTTTGTGTGAGTAATAAAGAAGATGGTGGCTAGAAAGGTGTGATGAGATAACAAAAGAGAAAGAGGAAATGGTAAATAAGTAAGAAAAAGGATGAAAAAGAGCATAAGAAAGAATGGACATGCAATTTCAAAACAAGAAAACGAGCAAAGCAACAATAATATGCTCAAGTACTTAAGAATCAAAGAGAAGAGGCATGAATCTATAAGAAGCTCAAGAAATCCAAGGAAGTGATGATTAGTGCTTTTGATCAATAAAGAAAAGAAAGGAAGAAAAAGAATGTGAAGGGATGGAAGAAAGTAGCTACCTCTTCGATTACTTACACTCGTTTAGTCACTTTTACCTATATTCTTCATACCCTACCAAAGAGCCTATCACTACATCCTTAATTAAAGACCTTTTTGATCATTGATTAAAATTTTGGTGGTTTGTGAATAGAGTCTACGAGCAAGCGTATGGTGAATCGAGCCAATTGATTGATGAGTGTTGATTTACCTTATTTAAAGAGTGTCGAGTGCAATTGATAAACTTATGTGAGGTTTAGACTAAAAGGACTATATTGCTCTTTATTCTCTTTTGATTGAACTTGTTAATTTCTCTTATCATGAATCTAATGTTGTAGGTTAGCTTAGCATGATTTGAAATTCTTGTGGCTAATGATGTGTTATTACTTGTGTTCGTTTAGTTTTTTTTACTAGGTGAAAAATTCTCCCTCGGTCTATCATTTTCATTGTTCGGGGACGAACAATACTTTAAGTTTGGGGGTGTGATTGTCGTTATTTTCACCTAGATTTTAGTGCCTTTTTGAGTGTATTTTTCGTATTGTTTTATCAGTATTTTCGTGTATTTTGGTGGTGTTATGTGTTGTCATAGGAATGTGTGAGAATGATCTTAAACATATATATAACAGGTGAAAATGGAGTAAAAATGAAGACGAAAGATCAAACAAAGAAGAAGAAACAAAGGTGTAAGAACACGGCCGGCCGTGCTGGTAACACGACTCGTGTTGCAGCAAACGGCCCGTGTGCCAGACACGGGCCTGTCCAGAATGGTCGTGCGGCGGCATCTATTTATCCAACACGACCACCACTTGGTCGTGTTGTGGAGCACGACCCGTGTTGCGGAGCACGACCCGTGTACCAGACACGGGCCTGTAAGTGGAGGCCGTGCGGCGATGTCTAGACACTCAACACGGCCACCCTTTGGCCATGCGACGCAGAACGACTCGTGTGCCGCATGCCCTGACACGACATGACCCGTGCTACGTAGCACGACTCGTGTCGGCACCAGAACAGGATATTTTTTTATATTTCTTCTAGAAGGTCTCCATGGAGTATAAATACCAATTCATTCAACATTTTGAAGAGAGATCCGATTTGCTACTGTTCCCACACACCTCACACACCATTCCTTTGATTTCACACCATATTCTCCATCTCATTCATCCATTTTGAGATCTACATCATCTCTCATTAATTTCCTCCATTCAAATCAAGTGAAGAAGCAAGGAAGCTTGGGTTATCACCAAAGGAAGAAAGGAGATTCAATTGGAACCATTTCCAAGGGAGTTTTTATTCCAATTTTGTGTTAATCCTTTAGTTTATCATGATTTGTAAGAATTATAATGTCTATGTTATGGATCTTATGAAGATTGTAGGCTAATCTCCCTTGTGAGATTAGCAACATGAAGGTTGTTGGTTAATTTGTGGATCTATGTAATTAAATTTATATGTTGATGGGGATATTTGATTTTCTATCATTGGTGCTTTTATATCTTGAGATCTATGATGTTTTGTGTGTTTGATTGTTCTAATTATATGATTAGATTGAGAAATCAATTATGTGCTTAGGAAAGTCAAGTGAATCATTTCATCAAACACCTCATGTGCATTATAAATGGTAAAGTGATTGAGAAGTCCTTTATTATTTAGAACTCTTTGATAGAACATGTGATTAGTTTGATTGAGAAGTCAATTGATTATATGAAGGGATTCCATAATTGAACTTAGTACCTAGTTGGAATAGTTTAATTTAGAACCAACCTTTGAGCTATTTTGAGATTGTGCAAATGATCTACATCCTATTCATTTCGTGAGGAAGTTTAGGTGGTATTAGTGTTGGCCCTTAGTCTTAACCCTTGATACATATGAGTTTAATGCATGAATCCATAAGTTACCACTTCAATAGTGTTGTTAATCTCACTTCTACTCAATTTGGAAAACCACTCATTCATCATTTTTATCTTGTCATTTGATTATTGCTTGTCTACTTTCATTTAATTACTTGTTACCCAAACCATCCATCTATGATTCGTTTCTATAAAATCGTGATAAACGTGATATCGCTTAAGTGCTAGCATCGACCTCCCTGTGGTTCGATAAATTCTTAAATTGGTCATCCCGACTACAAGTTATGGCTAATCACATGTTCTATCAAAGAGTTCTAAATAATAAAGAACTTCTCAATCACTTTACCATTTATAATGCACATGAGGTGTTTGATGAAATGATTCACTTGACTATCCTAAGCACATAATTGATTTCTCAATCTAATCATATAATTAGAACAATCAAACACACAAAACATCATAGATCTCAAGATATAAAAGCACCAATGATAGAAAATCAAATATCCCCATCAACATATAAATTTAATTACATAGATCCACAAATTATCCAACAACCTTCATGTTGCTAATCTCACAAGGGAGATTAGCCGACAATCTTTATAAGATCCATAACATAGACATTATAATTCTTACAAATCATGATAAACTAAAGGATTAACACAAAATTGGAATGAAAACTCCCTTGGAAATGGTTCCAATTGAATCTCCCTTCTTCCTTTGGTGATCACCCAAGCTTCCTTGCTTCTTCACTTGATTTGGATGGAGGAAATTAATGAGAGATGATGTAGATCTCAAAATGGATGAATGGGATGGAGAATATGGTGTGAAATCAAAGGAATGGTGTGTGAGGTGTGTGGGAACAGTAGCAAATCGGATCTCTCTTCAAAATGTTGAATGGATTGATATTTATACTCCATGGAGACCTTCTAGAAGAAATATAAAAAAATATCCTGTTCTGGTGCCGACACGAGTCGTGCTACGTAGCACGGGTCGTGTCGTGTCAGGGCCTGCGGCACACGAGTAGTTCTGCGTCGCACGGCTAAAGGGTGGCCGTGTTGAGTGTCTAGACGTTGCCGTACGGCCTCCGCTTACAGGCCCGTGTCTAGTACACGGGTCGTGCTCCGTAACACGGGTCGTGCTCCACAACACGACCAAGTGGTGGTCGTGTTGGATAAATAGATGCCGCCGCACGACCATTCTGGACAGGTCCGTGTCTGGCACACGGGCCGTTTGCTGCAACACGAGTCGTGTTGCCAGCACAGCCGGCCGTGTTCTTACACCTTTGTTTCTTCTTCTTTGTTTGATCTTTCGTCTTCATTTTTACTCCATTTTCACCTGTTATATATATGTTTAAGATCATTCTCACACATTCCTATGACAACACATAACACCACCAAAATACACGAAAATACTGATAAAACAATACGAAAAATACACTCAAAAAGGCACTAAAATCTAGGTGAAAATAACGACAATCACACCCCCAAACTTAAAGTATTATTCATCCCCGAACAATGAAAATGATAGACCGAGGGAGAATTTTTCACCTAGTAAAAAAAAACTAAACGAACACAAGTAATAACACATCATTAGCCACAAGAATTTCAAATCATGCTAAGCTAACCTACAACATTAGATTCATGATAAGAGAAATTAACAAGTTCAATCAAAAGAGAATAAAGAGCAATATAGTCCTTTTAGTCTAAACCTCACATAAGTTTATCAATTGCACTCGACACTCTTTAAATAAGGTAAATCAACACTCATCAATCAATTGGCTCGATTCACCATACGCTTGCTCGTAGACTCTATTCACAAACCACCAAAATTTTAATCAATGATCAAAAAGGTCTTTAATTAAGGATGTAGTGATAGGCTCTTTGGTAGGGTAGGAAGAATATAGGTAAAAGTGACTAAACGAGTGTAAGTAATCGAAGAGGTAGCTACTTTCTTCCATCCCTTCACATTCTTTTTCTTCCTTTCTTTTCTTTATTGATCAAAAGCACTAATCATCACTTCCTTGGATTTCTTGAGCTTCTTATAGATTCATGCCTCTTCTCTTTGATTCTTAAGTACTTGAGCATATTATTGTTGCTTTGCTCGTTTTCTTGTTTTGAAATTGCATGTCCATTCTTTCTTATTCTCTTTTTCATCCTTTTTCTTACTTATTTACCATTTTCTCTTTCTCTTTTGTTATCTCATCACACCTTTCTAGCCACCATCTTCTTTATTACTCACACAAAAGGTACATGTCTTAGGCTCATGTGAGTAATTAAAGCTTGTAATGTGCTATCTTCACAATAAATAGGCTTATAGGCTCAAAGTGGTTGACTAGGGATGATTTTAAAGGTAAGGAAATATTTGGCAATGGCTATACATGACAAGGATGGCCTTAAATCATTTCATCAATCTCCATTAATCGGATTCATTCCTAAAGTCTTTGAGCAAGTATTTAGTTTATCAAAACTCAACCGATCCACTCATGAAAAGGTACCATGTATACATGGTCGAGGCTCAAATTCTCACAAGTTTATGCTCGACTTAAAAGGACTTATTACAACTTATTCATTCTTTTAATTGAATTAGTTAAATAAAACATATCACAATTCGAAAGCGTAGAGTTCCTTAATCATAATTCGACCTCACTTATCACCATAATGCATCATCACTCATATTCAAAACGACTCACAACCTCCCAAACAAACCACCAAATCAAACCTAAACACGAAAAAATAAAAACAACACACAAACACAAATAAACCAAAGAAACAACAAAACGACAAAAGTAAAAACACAAAGACAACAATAAAAGAAAAGACACAAAGAAAATTCACCCCATCCATAGTCAATACACAACAAAAATCATCTCAATCCTTAATTGAAAGAAAAGTACGAAATTAAACATCCCAAAACAAAACAATACGAAGTCTCAAATCCAACACAAATTAAATCACTAAAGAAGATGAACTAATGAAGTGTCGAGCACCAAAAGTACTCCCTTAGTTATCCGGAGGCGGAGGGGGTTGATTATGCCATGATCCCCAAGGAGTATAAGTACGAGGTGTAGTAGGGAATTGGAAATTGAACATCCTTGTGATCATCTCCTCCATGTTGTTCGAGCGTGATCGTGTATTCTCTTCATAGTACTCCCTACGACGCTGCCCTTCATGGATCTCCCTTATCATCGCACCCTGCCTCTGCTGCTCCTCTCGGAACTCCCTCATCTCATCTCCAAGCACCTGCTGCGTCTTCCTGATCTCCATGAGTTCGTTCTCCAGAAGATTCCATCTAGCATTCCCCTCTCTTGGTCCGTCTCTTTCCTCTTGTTCTTCTTCTTCTTGCTCAAATGCTGGAGGCTCTGGTGCATGCTCTTCAAATTCCACCTGATGATGTTGCTCTTCCTCCCCTACATCCATGTCCACCGGCTCAGCTCTCAGATTCCTTAGCTCAGGATTTTCATCTACTCTCATCTGCTGGAGCACTGCTTCCACTCCATCTCTATTCTCTCTGTAGAAAGCTCTCACGACTGCTGAGTGGTTAGGACTCGCCATTGCTAGATTCTGATGCTTTCTTCGTCCTTGCAGTGTGGTGAGCTCAGGAGCAGGTAGAGGAAATGGAGCTCCCTTATCTTGCTTCAAACAATACATATTTCCTATGAATGATAGGAACTCCATCCTTATGAGTTGATTATAAGTGAGCCCTTCACTAATCATCGAGTGTTGCATCCCTCTAAGGTCGATGCCTAACCCTTGAGCAATCATTGTCACCATTCCTCCAATCATAATCCCTCGAGTGTTCTCTCTCTTAGCCACTCTCTCTACATGCTGAACGAAGTGAGCTGCAATGTTCACTGTGAATTCTTTGAACATACTGTACATGATGTACAACTGCTTCTCCCCAACAGATCCACTCTCGAACCGACCCAGAATAGTATTTGATACTATCTTCTCAAGGTACCTCATGACTAGGTTCCTTATGGCTGTCCCTTTAGATATCACGTTTATCACGATTTTATAGAAACGAATCATAGATGGATGGTTTGGGTAACAAGTAATTAAATGAAAGTAGACAAGCAATAATCAAATGACAAGATAAAAATGATGAATGAGTGGTTTTCCAAATTGAGTAGAAGTGAGATTAACAACACTATTGAAGTGGTAACTTATGGATTCATGCATTAAACTCATATGTATCAAGGGTTAAGACTAAGGGCCAACACTAATACCACCTAAACTTCCTCTCGAAATGAATAGGATGCAGATCATTTGCACAATCTCAAAATAGCTCAAAGGTTGGTTCTAAATTAAACTATTCCAACTAGGTACTAAGTTCAATTATGGAATCCCTTCATATAATCAATTGACTTCTCAATCTAACTAATCACATGTTCTATCAAAGAGTTCTAAATAATAAAGCACTTCTCAATCACTTTACCATATATAATGCACATGAGGTGTTTGATGAAATGATTCACTTGACTATCCTAAGCACATAATTGATTTCTCAATCTAATCATATAATTAGAACAATCAAACACACAAAACATCATAGATCTCAAGATATAAAAGCACCAATGATAGAAAATCAAATATCCCCATCAACATATAAATTTAATTACATAGATCCACAAATTAACCAACAACCTTCATGTTGCTAATCTCACAAGGGAGATTAGCCCACAATCTTC
Source organism: Pogostemon cablin (assembly GCA_023678885.1). Lineage (NCBI taxonomy): Eukaryota > Viridiplantae > Streptophyta > Magnoliopsida > Lamiales > Lamiaceae > Pogostemon > Pogostemon cablin. Next base: position 15,036,959 of record CM042993.1, read on the forward strand.
ATAAGATCCATAACATAGACATTATAATTCTTACAAATCATGATAAACTAAAGGATTAACACAAAATTGGAATGAAAACTCCCTTGGAAATGGTTCCAATTGAATCTCCCTTCTTCCTTTGGTGATCACCCAAGCTTCCTTGCTTCTTCACTTGATTTGGATGGAGGAAATTAATGAGAGATGATGTAGATCTCAAAATGGATGAATGGGATGGAGAATATGGTGTGAAATCAAAGGAATTGTGTGTGAGGTGTGTGGGAACAGTAGCAAATCGGATCTCCCTTCAAAATATTGAATGGATTGGTATTTATACTCCATGGAGACCTTCTAGAAGAAATATAAAAAAATATCATGTTCTGGTGCCGACACGAGTCGTGCTACGTAGCACGGGTCGTGTCGTGTCAGGGCATGCGGCACACGAGTCGTTCTGCGTTGCACGGCCAAAGGGTGGCCGTGTTGAGTGTCTAGACGTCGCCGCACGGCCTCCGCTTACAGGCCCGTGTCTGGTACACGGGTCGTGCTCCGCAACACGGGTCGTGCTCCACAACACGACCAAGTGGTGGTCGTGTTGGATAAATAGATGCCGCCGCACGACCATTCTGGACAGGCCCGTGTCTGGCACACGGGCCGTTTGCTGCAACACGAGTCGTGTTGCCAGCACGGCCGGCCGTGTTCTTACACCTTTGTTTCTTCTTCTTTGTTTGATCTTTCGTCTTCATTTTTACTCCATTTTCACCTGTTATATATATGTTTAAGATCATTCTCACACATTCCTATGACAACACATAACACCACCAAAATACACGAAAATACTGATAAAACAATACGAAAAATACACTAAAAAAGGCACTAAAATCTAGGTGAAAATAACGACAATCACTCTCTCTAAGGCTGTGACGAGATCTCCCAAACTCGTTGCTGGAACTCCCTCCTAGATTCCGTGTTACAAGGTTGTGTTCTTCGTGTATGAAGGAACACGAAATTAACCAAAAGGGAAACAAAATAACCAGAATAGTTTCTAGACAGGACATGAATTCTCTAATGACCTCACAAAAACTAACGTGGAGTGTCTAGATACATGAATCAACTACTAGAGAATAAATAGCGTATAGATAACGCGTAGAGAGAACACCATTAGACTGAGAAAAGATCTCAATCAAATCTGAACCCGTACAATCTTCAATCAAATCTTGATTCATGTAATCTTCAATCAAATCTTCACAAACATGGAATACTTTGACTATTGGACTTTAGTCACGTTCTCCATCTGCAGTGTTACTTGATCCTCAAATTGGGACATGAGTTTTTCTTTATTGGTCAAAGAATAAATCACTTTCATAAAATAATATCTTCAAATATATCTTTGACACAAGATATTCAAAGACATCATTGACCAAATCTTGGAGATTCTTCAAATACTCCATATCTTTGACACAACATATTCAAAGATACCATTAACCAAATTTTGAATAAATTTTCACCTTGATATTATTTTCCAAAAATAATTAAACTAAACGTAACCAAATATAAATGAGTTGATTTAATACCAACTTAATTAGAAATATATCAAATATATTTCCTAATATCTACTAAACCCCCCCCCCCCCCCCCCTTCCCCACCCCCCCAAAAAAAAAAAAAACTGGTCGTACTTAAGGCAGCTCGGCTTTCGCAGAACGACATCGTCTCATCATCTTCACTTTCTTTGCAACTATCCCTCCACCGCTGTTGCAGCCAAAGAACACTATCTCCTTTGCCGACCACACCAACATCATAGTATCTGATCTTCTCTGACATAGCTGCCGCCTTTGAATTTGATTTATCATTCAGAATAAAACCTATACATATCTCACCGATCTCCGTCGGGTGCCTTTCAAGGCTTTAACGAACCGAGGAATGTGCATGAGCTGAGTTTCAGTTCTCTTAGCCGAGGATTTTAGTTTACTGTGGAAATAGAATTGTTAGCTGAAATGGATCAGGCTTCGGTAACAGTAGGTCCGGGTATGGATATGCCGATCATGCATGACAGTGATCGGTACGACTTAGTTCGGGATATCGGGTCGGGTAACTTCGGCGTTGCCCGATTGATGCGAGATAAGCAGACGAAAGAGCTTGTTGCGGTCAAGTATATTGAGAGAGGAGACAAGGTTGACTGAAATCTATTTGTCTGTTTGATAAGATTAAGATTTACTTTGTGTTAATTGCTTGCTGGGAACTGCTTTTTTTAGTAGGCGTTGAATTCGATTTAGTTAAGTGCACATTAATTTTGTCTGTACAATTATGGAAAGACTAAATTTGGGAATTTTATTAATTCCACCTGGTTCCAGATAAGGTTTTGATGCAATGTAACTTTTTCACATTTTCGGTGAGAATAATTATTTGAAAATTGAACTTGCGTTTTTAGGAGATTAACTTTACTTTCCCTCATGATTTTCTGAGTTAGTGTTACTTTGATTTGCCTTTTTAGTTCAACTTCTTCTTCCTTTCTCCAATTTTAGGGATTTTGTTGATCATATTAAATTGGGCTGTTCTGTTCAGCTGCTGAATTTATTTCTCTTTAACGGATTTTTGTGAGTTTTAAGAGGATCTGAATTTTGTACATTGATCTTACGGTACTTAAAACATTTTCATGGTTGTGATCTAAGAAATAGGCTAATATGTGATTGAAATTCTTAAAGCGAATTGAGTTATCATTTTTTGAATTTAATTGTTTTCACCCTAAAATTTTGTACAGTAGATGCATTCGGGTGTCATTACACTGGGTGCTACATAATTATCTTTTCCTAAGAGTTTGAAGCATTTTCTTTATGGCCTTATTGTCTTTTCTTTTTTCAAGTCTATAATTGTGTATAATTGGGTGTTCGTACACAGTGTGTTATGCTGTTGTTTTGCACTTAGACTTTAAGATTTGCCCTTAAAAGTTTAATGCTTGGGATTTTGGACTGTGCTGTCATTTCGTTAAAATAAACTAGGTCAACCCTGGATGAATAAGAAACTCGCTCAATATTTTGCTCATGTAAATTTATCTTCATTGCTGGTCAGGTCTGCTAGAGTTATATACCTTTCCAATACTTGAAACTAATTTTTTGTTTTTTGGTGTTATGTTTAATGAATGGTCATATAAATGTAACTCACAAAGTTTATTTTTCTCTAATTTGACAGTCATTTATCATAATGAATTCGTGATGATGCTGGATGGAGAATCATCATTTGCGCAGTATTTATTCAAAATTAAACTGCACACACTTTAATTGTATCTTCTATCGTTACTATTAAACTGTCCAATATCTTTTTTCTTTGTTTTGAACTGCTATCTGTATCGATTTTTCCCTTGTTTGAAAGTAGATAAAAGTGAGTGATTATTTTCTTACTAATATAGAAAAAACATAGCTTTAACATCATTATTTGCTCAACTTTATACCCAATGATACAAGTCATTTTTCTGTTATTAGTGATGAAGAGTGACTAACTAACTGTAGATGATTGAAGATTTTGTCCCTAGAGCTTTTATGTTTTTATGCAGTGTAGGCGACAAAGTTGATTGTTCCATAGGATCAATTAATCAAGATGGGAAAAGAAGTACTTGTTCTGGAAGCAAGTTTACACTATTCAGAAACAAATTTATAAGCTCCAGAAGAATATGTTGAATGATTAAAATTGACATTTAAAATTATGATGCTGTTAAACTTTTTACTTGACATGATCTACATGTGCACTTGTGCAATATCTTGAGATAAAATTAATTATTAGTCTCTGGTTATCACTTGAAGGTTGATTAAACAAATGCACTAGCCATTTACAGTTTACACTGAAATAACCTTTGTCTATCTCCTTTGCTCAATTCCCATAGTTGCCTTCTTAACCAGAGTAGAGAAAAACTACAGTTATTTGGAGGAATACATGGGAGTAAACATTAAACATTTTATGCTTACCAGCCGTCATTTCAAGGTTAATGAAATGGACATTTGTCATTTGACACTAAGAAACATTATCTGATGCTAAAGCTAAAGCCGTTGGCAATTGATGTATATTTCAAAATACTAAATGAGAACGCATTGTTGTGAGATTAGAAAATTGCTGTATCCACCTATAATGAAATGACATTGTGCTTTCACCATCACTTATTTCTTTATCCAATTGCATCGTAATGGAATATATTAGCTGCATTAATCTCATCAAGTCTCCGGACATGGCAAAAGAGGAAAAAGTAGCTGTTTTACCTGATCTCAATCGATAAATACCATATTTAGAACTGTAAGTGAAACCTAGTTATAGAAATTGTAGCAGCTCCCTCACTGTTTACAAAGCATCTTCCAACAGTCCTTTTTGGGCTCTCCTTGCGCTCATTTTTTCTGTCATTTATTTTGTCTTCTTCTTCAATTCCTTTCAATTGATAACACTTGAGAAAAGTCTATTGAAGATAGATGAAATTAATATAGGGTCACTCTTCCTCACTCAAAGATCATCTCCATGCTGAAGGTGATAAATGAAATGGTAGAGAAATTGAATTTGTTCAATCCTTTCCTGTAGGTGGCGAATAACTTTCCTTTGTCTTTCAGCATGCAGTTGCTCTTCTTTGCTTGGATTGCTTTGTCCAGTTGTAAAGGAAGTCTATTTCCCTTGTTTACCAAGAGTTGTTGGAGTATTTCCGCTCCCGTAGAGCCATCACTGGTGGATAAGGTGTGATAATAGGCTGGATAAGGACAATATTAAAAATGGATTCACCGGATTAAAGATAAGAGTAAGATTGTACTGGACCTTCTTTAGAACCAAGTTGGAACCACGTAGTGTTTCGAGACAAGGAAATGAATTTGTTTCAAGTTTATGCCTGAGATTCAATATAGTACATAGAAATTGAATTTGGTCCGGGTATAGTCATGTATATAGATGTAGAACTTTCTATAGTATGTAGTACTTTCTCGCTGATAAATACTGCATGTAGTATTACTCGAAGGTTCTATTCTTAGATTTGCTAAATAGTTTTTTATGCAACTATAGTATATTTTACATTCACAAGTATAAAGTATTATTACACTCTTTGATAATTCACTATCAAACTTAATATAAGAGCGCCACTTCTTTGAATAGTATCGAAGTCTGATTACCGTATGCGATCGGCTGAGATTTGGTTTTGGCTGGTTGTAATCCAGAAGATATGTCATTTGCTATACAAATTTAATTTGTTCAATGAAAACTTCTATAAATTTATATCTGCTGCTAAAACTTTTTGATGTTTTAGTTTAAATGAATCTTTCATTTGGTCCTGAGGTTGTTTCATGAGTGCAAATATGTTCTTTCTAAACATGCTCAAGTCATATATCTTTATTGAATTAGGATAATGGCATATTCATGCTTCTTTGACACATTTGTGCTCTAAAGGGCCTAGTTTCTACCAAACAAACACTAGAATTGAGTTCGAATGCATCTAATGAAAATGATCCATTATGAGTTCTTAGTGAGTTCTAGTGAAGTCTTACTATATAAGAAAAAAAGTTTCTCCGTGCTTTTACTTAAAACTTGAAAGTAAGAAGGTATTGATATAGTTATGGTGTAACTTAAAATTGAGCCCCATATCTATTACCAATATACCCTATATTAGATGATTGATGATGGAATGTAAAATGCATGTAGCACCAACCAAATTTTTTCGATCAGAATTTCTTCTTGCTTTTACATATATGTAATGGTTAGGATGATCTGATTGTTCAGCGGTATATTTGAAAAATCAATCTAACCATTGTTATCATGTATTTTTGCTTGCGACATTAAAGTATTGCACTTTGTGATGCCCGGAGTTTAAAGAAATTCACTTAATATTTTTTTGTCTTGCCCGTCATGACATGTCTGAAGACATTATGATTTGGGTATCCATGCTTGACTAGTGTTGTAGGAATTTCTACTCTCTTACCTAAGGCTAGCTTTCTCTTATATGTGGATGGGGTTGTGGATTACTTCCAAGTAATGCTTCATTTCTTAGAATGACATCTGCAGTGGCACTCATTGCAGATAGATGAAAATGTTCAGAGAGAAATTATCAATCACCGGTCTCTAAGGCATCCTAATATTGTTAGATTTAAAGAGGTTTTCACTCACTCTCTATCTTTGTAGCTTTGTTGACTTAGAAGTACTCCTCATGAACACAACTCGCTAAATTTGCTTCAGGTGATTCTAACACCAACACATCTGGCCATTGTGATGGAATATGCATCTGGTGGAGAATTATTTGAGCGTATATGCAATGCAGGACGCTTTAGTGAAGATGAGGTTCTTCATTTTCATTCATTGTTGTTTTGTGAAATAAGTGTGTGGCCTTAAAGGATGAGTTTAACTAATGTGATGTCATTTATTCCCTTTCTTTAATTTTAGGCTCGCTTCTTTTTTCAACAACTTATATCTGGAGTCAGCTATTGCCATTCAATGGTATCATGACGTTGTATCTTGTGGAAGTTTTCTTTTTTCTTGAAAATGTGTATGATAGAAATATGATTGATATGTCTTATTATTCTTGATGAAGCAAATATGCCATCGGGATTTGAAGCTGGAAAATACACTTTTGGATGGAAGTCCAGCACCTCGGTTGAAGATATGCGATTTTGGGTACTCAAAGGTAGTCTTTCTGCTCAAAAAAGTTTCTAATTGTGCATTTCTTTAATATCTGAAAACTGGGAAATGTATAGACTATATTGACCATCTTAACAGAAGTCTTTTTTAGAACCATTCCCCATAATTTTCAGTTACCTACATCCTTATATTGTTACCTGATTATAATTGTGTTTTTTGCAGTCTTCTTTACTGCATTCACAACCAAAATCTACTGTTGGGACTCCTGCATATATTGCTCCTGAGGTGTTACTTCGGAAAGAATATGATGGCAAGGTAAAATTATTAACTAAATTTCATACTCCCTACGTCCCGGATTAAATTGCACCAATACTGTAGACACATATTTTTAGAAAGGTTGTTTTTTTGACTAACTTTATTGACTTTTGAGGGGTAATGTAGTTTATTTAGGTAATAAATAAATTATAATGTGTGTTATGTCCCTTTGGTGAGGATGACAATTTTGAAATTAAGATGCATTTTGAGGTTATAGGATTGAGGCTCGTTTCCATTTTTGGTTGGTAAATTTTATTGTGAGACGGATAAAAACGGAGAGTGTGAAGTTTGTTATGGGGGGAGTAGTTATCACTAGATATATATGATGTTTATTACTAAAAAAGTGTTCATTAATTTAGTGAAACTTTTTATGTTTAGTTTGGTGAAGTTGCAACCACATTGTATTAGTTCATGACATCTGAATTAGTAATACACTTAGTTAAATTTGTTGTTTTCTGACAATAAATTGACTTCGATATCAACAATAGAAAATGTAGGTATCTTGCTGAGCAAAGTTGGTAGACAACTTGGATTAATTTAGCTGCAGTTTAGCAAGTAGTGGCTTGTATTGCTCAATTTAATTGACAAAGTACTGTAACTGCACCGGAAATATGCTCTCAGAAATTATCAAAAACTTACCCTTGTAACGGAAAAAATCCAGATCTCATTGAGTAAATACCTCCTCTATGTTATTATATTTCATTTTTTGTACAACCTTGTCCTCAAGGGCAAGAGCCCACAAGCATATTCTTTATTATGTAATACTTAATTATTAAAATATGTATTACGACTTTTATGTATATTTGTATATGTTCTTGATTCCGTTACTTCTTTTTCTAATTGGTATCATACTGCACCACTTTAAGGTAAATAAAATTACATGGTGAACTCCTTGAGGAGTGGTTAACAAAATTCATTTGCTTGGGAGCTTTGTTACATTTTGTGTTATTGTGTAAATTTGGATTGCAAGTCTGGCTGTTTAATATGTGGACAATGATCCAGACTTGTTCTTTTGATTTTATCGATACAGGTCATGCTGCCTTTTGTTCATGTCTTTGTTTTGCGATAGGTTGAATCTGAAGGATGTTAAGTTTTTATTAGCTCCAGGATAATACATCTGCTAGTAAAGTTTTGTATGTTCTTTAATAAAGTTAGCCTACTTGATAATTTGATAATCCTAAAGAAATTGGAAAAGCTGTCTGTTAGATATTGTTTCTTTGGGGTATAAGAGCCAGCGCAGTAAAAACCCCATTTTTACTGAAAATGTCCTTTAAGCTTTACACCCTGGCCTGGTGTTTTTTTTAATTATTGGGCACTGTTCACCGATTATTGTACCCAGGCCAGGGCGGAATAAACATCAACCCATGGGTTTATGTATATAACTACTACGCTGTTTAACCTAGACATTAGGTGCAATTATGCTCGACTATGGATAACACTTCTACACAAAATTTGAAACTCTAAACTTGATTGAGCTAACTAGGGATTAATGTCATTTGAAGTTAAAGTGCATTGCTTTTTTGAGTCTAAGTGGGACAAGAATGTATAATGCATATATCAAATCAAAGTTGCCCATGATGGTAAATATAGGTTAAAAGATAAGATTTAAAATAAAAACGGTTACCTTTAAAGTAAACGAAATAATATAAACCAAAAAAAAAAAAAAAAAATTAACCAGAATTTAATTCCACATTTCCTGGACCCATGTGCCAATGTTAACACTGCCTTTTTTTTTTTTAATTTACTTTATTTATCCTTGTCATCTGTAAATCAAGAAGAAATTATATGCTTGAGTATCTAGTTACTGAAGTTTTGGATGAACAGCAATAGAAGGTGTAATATCTTCTTGGAGCTTTTCAGGATGATATAATTAAACTATGGGTGTAGAGGGAATAATTTTTATTTTTTTCTTTTGCATAAAAATTCTATAGTCCGATGTTAAGGTCAAGTAGAATCATAAACATTGGTTAAATTAGATAAAATATCAGCTGTCAATGTAGCCTCTTACTCTCTTTACAGCGGCAATAACCTACTTAGAACCACCATTTGCTTCTCATTTTTGGTGAATAACATTTAAATAAGTATATTGCGAGTCAGTAAAGTCTTGCTTCAGATTGCAGATGTGTGGTCTTGTGGTGTTACATTGTATGTCATGCTTGTTGGGATAGGAAATAAGTATATTGCGAGTCAGTAAAGTCTTGCTTCAGATTGCAGATGTGTGGTCTTGTGGTGTTACATTGTATGTCATGCTTGTTGGTGCCTATCCATTTGAAGATCCTGAAGAACCAAAAGACTTCCGAAAGACAATACAGAGAATCATAAATATTCAGTATTCCATTCCCGAAAATATTAAAATATCCGAGGAATGTTGGCATCTAATTTCAGGAATTTTTGTGGCAGATCCTGCACAGGTCAGTAATTTTAGCTTCTTGCTTTGTGAACTATTTGGTCTTTTCATCTAACTTTATTTAGTACTACCTTATTCTTTTCTCTCTGACAATCCTAGTACAGTGTTTAAGGTTAAGTTCAGATGATCAAGGATAGTTAAAATGTTACCTAATATGATCTACTGCATTTCTTGATCTACTTTTTTGATGTAAAGGTTGTTATTTGAAATATAAGTTCCATTGCCTGTTTAAAACCGGTCATCAATGCAGATTCTTTTCGTCTAATTGGTTTAGTTATTCAAATAACTATACTCTTGTTTGGATTATTTTCATCCTCTGGAAACAAAAATGTCTCGTTTTAATTATTTTTCAAAAATACGTTTCATTCTCCTGAACTTGAACAAGAATTCTATGAATAAAAGTGATATTCATTAACCACCACATAATGTATACACAAGACATGTAGTGTCAGAAAGGATATCTCACTTTATATTTTTCAACAAAACATTCAAATTATGCCTAAACAATTTAATAATAATGGCTGGAAATAAAACCAAGTGCAGCATCTCTTTAATTAATTTATTTAATGGATTGGGAAAACATATACTTTAGACTGAATCATTTGCTCCTACTCCCCCTTCATGGGATATGATTATTGGTGGAGGTACATAGTTAATCAATTGGTTCCTTTGTTAATTTCGTAATGAAGTTACTTTGTCAATGTTGGAAACCTCACGCTGTCGGAATTTGTGCTTGGTCAGCGCATCACAATACCTGAAATCAGGAACCATGTATGGTTTCTGAAGAACCTTCCTGCGGATCTGATGGATGAAAGAGGAAACCAGTTTGAAGAACCGGACCAGCCTATGCAGAGCCTCGAAGTCATCATGCAGATTATCTCTGAAGCCACCATACCTCCTGCGGGCTTGTATAATCTGGACTTGATGGACGATGACATGGAGGATCTTGATTCCGATCCTGACCTTGATGTTGACAGCAGTGGTGAGGTCATATATGCAATGTGAATGTGAAATAATGTCTCTCAACATTTTGTTTTAGTTATGAGGAGCATTGCAAACTACTGTATCATTTCTGGTGAGGGAAAAAATGGGGAGTGAAATTTATATCAATAGTAATTAAATTTAGGAGTATCTGCTGATGAATCACTGTATATTGTTGCATGAGAGTTTATTAACATCACTCCTATTTGCAGATCTCTCTTTTATTTATTTTCTTTCATTTTTTTGTGCCCCCTTATTGTGCTGCTTGCTCCGCCGTTAAATGAGATACACTTATTTGGAGATTAAATGGATTTCATATTATAGTTTAGTCATAATTTAGTTTGATCTCTTTTTTTAGTACGATTTCTACATAGTGGTCTGTCCAGTGACATGCAGGAAATTTGGTCAGGTTGCCCAATTATTAATTACTTCATTTCCAATTTTGAGTTTACATTTGCGATTTGCTTAAATATTAATAAAATTCACCTTTTTACTTACATTTTGGGGTGATTTGATATTTTTAATAATAAATAAATTATAAAATATGTTATTTGTATTAGAATTAAAGATGAGTTAGTCTCTTGTGAGACGGATTATTATAGAGACGGGTCGTGAGACGGTTTAACCCATATAAATTTATATAATTTAATATTATATTAATATTGTTATTATGGGTGGTCAACAGAGTATCCTAATTTAGTTCCTAAATTAGTGGGAGTATTCATTAATGTTTTCATCGTGGATAATTAAACTGCGTTATATTATCCCGATTTGGCTTGGCATCCCAATTTTTCTCAGCAGGCGAACGTAACGTGGGATCGGTCACCACCCCCATTTCCGGCGGTCTTCATCCCCATTGATTAGCCATAACTTGTAGTCGGGTTGACCAATTCAAGAATTTATCGAACCACAGGGAGGTCGATGCTAGCACTTAAGCGATATCACGTTTATCACGATTTTATAGAGACGAATCATAGATGGATTGTTTGGGTAACAAGTAATTAAATGAAAGTAGACAAACAATAATCCAATGACAAGATAAAAATGATGAATGAGTGGTTTTCCAAATTAAGTAGAAGTGAGATTAACAACACTAATGAAGTGGCAACTTATGGATTCATGCATTAAACTCATATGTATTAAGGGTTAAGACTAAGGGCCAACACTTATACCACCTAAACTTCCTCTCGAAATGAATAGGATGTAGATCATTTGCACAATCTCAAAATAGCTCAAAGGTTGGTTCTAAATTAAACTATTCCAACTAGGTACTAAGTTCAATTATAGAATCCCTTCATATAATCAATTGACTTCTCAATCTAACTAATCACATGTTCCATCAAAGGGTTCTAAATAATAAAGGACTTCTCAATCACTTTACCATCTATAATGCACATGAGGTGTTTGATGAAATGATTCACTTGACTATCCTAAGCACATCATTGATTTCTCAATCTAATCATATAATTAGAACAATCAAACACACAAAACATCATAGATCTCAAGATATATAAGCACCAATGATAGAAAATCAAATATCCCCATCAACATATGAATTTAATTACATAGATCCACAAATTAACCAACAACCTTCATGTTGCTAATCTCACAAGGGAGATTAGCCTACAATCTTCATAAGATCCATAACATAGACATTATAATTCTTACAAATCATGATAAACTAAAGGATTAACACAAAATTGGAATGAAAACTCCCTTGGAAATGGATCCAATTGAATCTCCCTTCTTCCTTTGGTGATCACCCAAGCTTCCTTGCTTCTTCACTTGATTTGGATGGAGGAAATTATGGAGAGATGATGTAGATCTCACAAATGGATGAATGGGATGGAGAATGTGGTGTGAAATCAAAGGAATGGTGTGTGAGGTGTGTGGGAACAGTAGAATTTCGGATCTCGTCTCATAAAATCTGAATGGAGGGGTATTTATACCCTTATGGGCCTTCTAGAAGGATTCTGATTTTTTTCTGGTCCAAGACACGACACGAGTCGTGTGGCGCAACACGGCCATGAGGTGCCCGTGTTGCGTGAACTGATGCTCCCGCACGGCCATCGCTTACAGGCCCGTGTTGGCTACACGGGTCGTGTGCTGCAACACGAGTCGAGCTCCGCAACACGGCCAAGTGGTGGTCGTGTTGGATGAATAGATATTGCTACACGACCATTCTGGACAGGCCCGTGTTAGCTACATGAGTCGTGCACTGCGACACGGCTCGTGCCACCGACACGGCCAGTCGTGTTGCTGCTGCCCTGATTCCTTCACAGTTTTGGCTCGTTCTCCCTCGTTTCAACTCCAAATTGAGATCCGCTTTTTCCTACATCTTCCTTATCATGTTTAGCATCAAATAAAAAGTGAAAATAGTAGGTTTAAGCTCATTCACACACATTTCCATGAAAACACAAAACACAACCAAATAACACATAAAATACGGATAAAAATATACGAAAACACATATAAAAAGACACTAAAATCTAGGTGAAAATATCACTCATCACACCCCCAAACTTAAAGTGTTGTGCGTCCTCGCACAACGAAAATGATAAACCATGAAGAGTGATTTTCACCTAGGAAAAGACTAAACGAACATAAGTAACAACACATCAATAATAATAAGAATTACAAACTTTGCTAAGGCATCCTACAACATTAGATTCATGACATGAAGAATTAACGAGTACAATCACAAGAGAATATTAGTGTAATATAGTCTCTTTTAGTCCAAGCCTCACATAGGTTATAAATTTCACTCAACACTCTTTAAAGTAGGTAAATCAACACTCATCAATCGATTGGCTCGACTCGTTATAAGCTTGCTCGTGGACTACATTCACAAACCACCAAAGTTTTCATTAGTGATCAAAAAGGTCTTTTATTAAGGATGTAATGATAGGCTCTTTGGTAGGGTAGGAAGAGTATGGATAATATTGACTAACAAGTGTAAGTAATCGAAGAGATGATCAACTTCCTCAACTTCTCCACTTTTCTTTCTTCCTTTCTCAACTTTGGTAATCACAAGCACTAATCATCAACTTTCCTTAGATTTTGAGCTTCTTTTAATGCATGCTTCCTTCTTTGAACTTTTAAGTACTTGAGCATATTGTTATTGCTTTGCTCATTTTCTTGTTTTGGGATTGCATGTCCATTCTTTCTTGTGCTCTTTTTCATCCTTTTTCTTGCTTGTTTACCATTTCCTTTTTTCTTTTTCTTCTTTATCAAACCTTTCTAGTTACCATCTCCTCAATCACCCACACAAATGGTATATATGTAAGGCTTAAGTGGGTAATCATGGCTTGTAATGTGCTTATATCACAATAAATAGGCTTTAAGGCTCAAAGTGGTTGACTAGGGATGATGTTCATGGTAGGGAAATATATGGTAATGACTATAATAACAAGGATGGCCTTAGATCATGTCACTAATCTCCACTAATTGGGCTCGTTCCTATAGTCCTTGAGCAAATTCTAGCTTATCAAACACAACCAATCCTCTCATGAAGAAAAATACCATGTATGCACGGTTGAGGCTCAAACGCTCACAAGCTTGTGCTCGGACCTTAAGAAACTTATTACACCACATTCATCTCAAAATTGAACAAGTTAAATAAAACATGTTACAATTCGAAAGTGTAGAGATTCTTAATCATAACTTGTCATCACTTATTACCACAACATATCATCACTCATATTCAAAAATGACTCACGACATTCCAAAAACAAACCACCAAACATACCAAGACAAAAATAAGAAAACACACAAAACATAAAATAAAGACTCAACAAACAAGAAACAAAACAAAAACACATAACATGCAAAAACAAAAATCACCATCATTAACAATAAAGCACACATTCAAATCATCCATAACAATGTAAGCTCACAATCATCCCAACCTTATTAAAAAAAAAAAAAATCCTAAATTACGAAAATAACATCCCAAAAACATAACACATGAAGTAACATGCTAATCCATTCAATTCAAATCAAAATCAATTAGAAGTGATAAGGTGTAGAGTACTCCCTTAAAATAGCATTTGGTAAGGAAAGCGTTCGCTCCAAGCTCCATTCGTGCTTCCAATACCCTTCATTCATACTCAAAACTCATACAACACCATTAGCTCCACAATTGCATTAAAAATATGGATTCACATGCACTTCAACACAACCAATCATACCAAAATCCAACCAAAACTCATGAGAAAAATTTTAAAATTGAGTGAATTTTACAAGAAGACCTATCATCATCAATATTATCATATCAAGCACACTCAAGTGGTGAGTCACACCACGCACTCTCCCCCCAAACTTAAATCGAACTAAGAGGTGAGAATTAAGTTTGTAAAAAGTGGTGGGACTTACCTTTGTAGTTTCCATTGTTGATCTTCTTGTGAAGAAGTAAACGCATCCACACGACTCAAGCCATGTTCACCATGCACTTTTCCCCCAAACTTGACTCGATACAAGAGTCGAGAATTAAGTTTGCAAAAAATGGAGACATTTTTACTCAAATCCATGAAGCACTTCTCCTTTCTTCAACATGCATTTTTCTCACAAGCACAATCCACCTACAAGACCAAAATAAACAACAAAAAGCATCAAAATAACAAAAGAATGGGTTGCCTCCCATTTAGCGCTAAGTTTAACGTCTTCAAGCCGGACGGAATTTTACGATCATTGGACCAAAGGATGGTCCATCCCACTTTCTCCTCGCATCCTCACTTTGAACATTAGCTTGACCTTCTTCTTGTCCACTAGCTCAACCTCTCCATTCTTGCTCACTAGCATCAAATCGTCATCAAGAAGTGATTCTAGTGGACTTCCTCTTTCTCCTTTGTCAAGTTTCCAATCGAGGTTCGGAGCTTTCTTTCTATCAACATCACAAGAAGACAAGTTAGCATTTGACAATTTCATATAATCATGAAGAAATGAATTTAAATTGTCAAAGAGAAGAGAATCATGATCATCGAAATCATCCGGAGGCTTTAAGTGAGACTTGGCTCCTTTTTCCTTCTTACACATGAACGTGACACTCTTTCCTTTTGAGCTCAAGGATAACTCTTCTCTACCAACATCAATTCTTGCTCTTCCCGTAGCTAGAAATGGCCTTCCCAAAATGAGTGGAACTTTGGGGTCCGCCTTCACTTCCAAAATCATGAAGTCGACCGGGAAAGCTAGCCCCTTCACCTTTACCTCCACGTCTTCAACAATTCCTAATGGCTTTACAACCTCACCATTGACAACTTCAAGACGGATAGTAGTAGGCTTTAGCTTTCCAATTGCAAGGTCTTTGAACGTGGCATGAGACATCACGTTAACGCTTGCCCCCAAGTCACACAATGCATCAAGGGTACCTTTCTTTTCAAAATCACAAGGGATAATGAACTTCCCCGGATCACCAACTTTTGTAGGCCCCCCTTTTTGCATTGATCCACTTGCTTCGGGTTGCTCTTCTTTTCTTTTTTTCTCATACTTTTTCTTGAGCTCTTTCACATACTCCTCAAACTCCTTTTTCTTCTCCTCTTTTACAAACATTTGTGGATAGGGAATAGGGAATGGAGTGATCGGAATACCCCAATAATCACGTTTGTACTCCTCTTCTTTACCCTTTTCTTGAACTTTCTTTTCCTCTTGCACCCTTTTCCACTTAGGTATCCATTTAGGCTTTTGCTCTTCTTTCATTTCTTCAACAACCTTGCTTTCCACCAACCCTTCTTCAACCTTTCTTTCCTCTTCCGTTTCAACAAATAAACATTGAGCTTTCGGATTAACCTCGGTTGTGGCTGGAAACTTCCCTTTCTCATTAGCATTCATTGAGCTCGCCATTTGACTAAATGAATACTCCAAGGCTTTGAGTTTTCTATCACTGTTTTCCTCAATGGCTTTGAATCGTCTTTCATTTACTTCCTCAAAAGCCTTGAATTTTCTTTCAATTACTTCCTCTTGATTTTTGTTGGAAGCAATCAATTTCTCAAGAAGTTCTTCGGTAGTCGCCTTCCCTTCATTATTTGGCGCTTTAGCTCCCGGATGATACCCCGGAGGATAAGCAATCGCATTACTTGGGTTTGCATAAGAAAAATTATCTTGCCTCCTTGGTTGTTGTGGATAAGAACTTCCGCTTCCTTGGCTAGTGAACCCTCCTTGCCTTGGTTGAT
This sequence comes from Pogostemon cablin, assembly GCA_023678885.1. Lineage (NCBI taxonomy): Eukaryota > Viridiplantae > Streptophyta > Magnoliopsida > Lamiales > Lamiaceae > Pogostemon > Pogostemon cablin. The sequence goes on from CM042993.1 coordinate 15,053,388, forward strand.
GTTGTGAATGTGAACTTCCACTACTTTGAGCGTTGAATCCCCCTTGCCTTTGTGGATAACTTCCTTGATTTTGATTGAAATTACCTTGGTAATCGTTTTGATAATTACCTTGATAATTTCTTCCTTGCATATAAGACACATCCTCAACACGTGGCATAGAGTTGGTCCATTGTTCACCATTCACAGCATTCGGAGGTAGCACACCTTGCTCGACTTGTAACCCCTCAACCATATTCATTCCTTGATTGTTCATACTTTGATTCAAGCTCATTTGTTTAACAACTTCTGCCACTATCTTTTCCATGCTTGGCATACTTGGTTCAACACTTACACTCTTCACACTAAACTGTTGTCCTTTATCATAGCTTTCAAAACCATAGCTTCCACTAACTCTCTCCGATGGCCATTGATAGACATTTGTAGCAATCTCATCAAAAATTCGAATAGCCCTTTCCGGAGTTACACCTAGTACGGATCCTCCTGCCGAGGCATCAACAAGCACTCTTTGTCCGTTCACAAGTCCTTGATAGAAAAATCCAACTTGTTGATTCTCTGGGAAGCCATGTTGTGGACACTTGCGTAGCATTTCTTTGAACCTTTCCCACGCTTCATAAAAACTCTCTTGAGGCATTTGCTTGAATTGTGTGATCAAGCTCTTCATTTGAAGCGTCTTAGAAGGTGGAAAGTATTTGTTCAAAAACATTTGCGCTAGCTCATCCCAAGTGTTGCACGTACCGGGAGTAAGAGTGGAGAGCCATGTTCTTGCTCTATCCCTCAAAGAAAATGGGAATAGCCTCATCTTTATGCAATCCTCGCTCACTCCGTTCATCTTTACTGTGTTGGCAATCTCCACAAACTGAGCTAGATGAGCGTTAGGATCTTCATTCGGAGCTCCACCAAACTGTTGCTCTCTCACCAATGAAATCAAGCCCATTTTAAACTCAAAATTGTTAGCATGAATTGGTGGTCCCATCATTTGTGGAATTGCCCTTGGCATGAAGAAGTCCCGTATCACTCTTTGATCATTTTGAACTCCATGTTGAACCGGAGGTGGAGGTGGTGGCACATAAGCTTGTTGTTGAGGAGGATAAGGTTGTTGAAAACCTTGTTGAATCATCGCTTGTTGCACAAGTTATTGAATATAAGCTTGATTGTTTATAGCTCCATGATTTTGATAGGCTTGTTGAGGAGGATTCTCATTGAATTGATGTGCGTTGTCTTGCACGTTCATATTGTGTCCTCCTTCCCCATCATGCTCTATCCCAACACGATTGTCACCTTGATAATTCTCCATTGAATTACTATTTTTGGTTTTGTTCTCTCTTCTCTTTCTCCTCAAAGTGTTTTCAAGCTCTAGATCAATTGGTTCGACTTGCTTCCCTTTTGACCTCGTTTGCATACACCTTCAAGACAAGAAAAATTAGAACAAATTTTCACAAAGCAAATACAAGTAATAAATACAAGAAAATAAATGTCTCTAGTAAGATCGCTTTAAACGTTCCTTCTTTAAGCTACTAGCAACCGTTACCTCCCCGGCAACGGCGCCATTTGATTAGCCATAACTTGTAGTCGGGTTGACCAATTCAAGAATTTATCGAACCACAGGGAGGTCGATGCTAGCACTTAAGCGATATCACGTTTATCACGATTTTATAGAGACGAATCATAGATGGATTGTTTGGATAACAAGTAATTAAATGAAAGTAGACAAACAATAATCCAATGACAAGATAAAAATGATGAATGAGTGGTTTTCCAAATTAAGTAGAAGTGAGATTAACAACACTAATGAAGTGGCAACTTATGGATTCATGCATTAAACTCATATGTATTAAGGGTTAAGACTAAGGGCCAACACTTATACCACCTAAACTTCCTCTCGAAATGAATAGGATGTAGATCATTTGCACAATCTCAAAATAGCTCAAAGGTTGGTTCTAAATTAAACTATTCCAACTAGGTACTAAGTTCAATTATAGAATCCCTTCATATAATCAATTGACTTCTCAATCTAACTAATCACATGTTCCATCAAAGGGTTCTAAATAATAAAGGACTTCTCAATCACTTTACCATCTATAATGCACATGAGGTGTTTGATGAAATGATTCACTTGACTATCCTAAGCACATCATTGATTTCTCAATCTAATCATATAATTAGAACAATCAAACACACAAAACATCATAGATCTCAAGATATATAAGCACCAATGATAGAAAATCAAATATCCCCATCAACATATGAATTTAATTACATAGATCCACAAATTAACCAACAATTCTTACAAATCATGATAAACTAAAGGATTAACACAAAATTGGAATGAAAACTCCCTTGGAAATGGATCCAATTGAATCTCCCTTCTTCCTTTGGTGATCACCCAAGCTTCCTTGCTTCTTCACTTGATTTGGATGGAGGAAATTATGGAGAGATGATGTAGATCTCACAAATGGATGAATGGGATGGAGAATGTGGTGTGAAATCAAAGGAATGGTGTGTGAGGTGTGTGGGAACAGTAGAATTTCGGATCTCGTCTCATAAAATCTGAATGGAGGGGTATTTATACCCTTATGGGCCTTCTAGAAGGATTCTGATTTTTTTCTGGTCCAAGACACGACACGAGTCGTGTGGCGCAACACGGCCATGAGGTGCCCGTGTTGCGTGAACTGATGCTCCCGCACGACCATCGCTTACAGGCCCGTGTTGGCTACACGGGTCGTGTGCTGCAACACGAGTCGAGCTCCGCAACACGGCCAAGTGGTGGTCGTGTTGGATGAATAGATGTTGCTACACGACCATTCTGGACAGGCCCGTGTTAGCTACACGAGTCGTGCACTGCGACACGGCTCGTGCCACCGACACGGCCAGTCGTGTTGCTGCTGCCCTGATTCCTTCACTGTTTTGGCTCGTTCTCCCTCGTTTCAACTCCAAATTGAGATCCACTTTTTCCTACATCTTCCTTATCATGTTTAGCATCAAATAAAAAGTGAAAATAGTAGGTTTAAGCTCATTCACACACATTTCCATGAAAACACAAAACACAATCAAATAACACATAAAATACGGATAAAAATATACGAAAACACATATAAAAAGACACTAAAATTTAGGTGAAAATATCACTCATCACCCATCTCCGGCGACTCGTCTTCGGTGAAATCAATGGATATTGTTCCATATTATGATGTCGCGTAGTGTGTTGTCAGATTACTTTGTACACTATTACGATGACATAGTATGCCGTGATTTTGTTAAAGTGCTTGCAGATTAGGCTATAGTACTTCGTCAGATTAGGCTACAGTATGTCGTTTTTATGTTTTAAGTGCTTCCCTTCCAGATTATGTTATTGTATGTCGTCTAAATGTTAGAGTATGCACTTATTATGGCTATAGTGCTTCCTGTTTAGGCTATAGTAGGTCGAGATTATGATTATGGTTATAATGACTTGACTTCGGTAAAGTGCTTCCAGTTTAGACTATAATATGTCATCAGAGGGTTAGAGTGTAGTTCTTTGTGTAAGTGCTTCCACTCTAGGCTATAGTATGTCGTAAGAAGATTAGAGTGCAGCATGTATTTGTTTTGTTTTGTTTTTTTTTATAAAAGTAACTTGTTATAGTATGTCATGATGATGTTACTATATGTCATTCCTTGATTTATGCATGATATGGCGTATAGTATGTCGATATGGGGTTATTATGTACTGATTTTGGTTAATGTATGTTGTTAATATGTTATTGTGTAAATTGTTGTAAATGATGAATTGGCAGCAGCCTGCCCCAATTCCAAATGATGAATTGTAAAATGAATTGGCAGCAGCCTGCCTTAATTCAAACCCAATTTAAAGTATGCCCTGATTATGGTTATAGTGCTTCCAGTTAAAGCTATAGTATGTTGTGTTTATGTTATGACAGTACATCCAATTGATGAAACTAATCTCAAATAAGTACCGATTGCACGAGAGGTCTATATAGATGGACACCACAACCACCACTGCACACCGACCACCTCGGCACCTCCTTCCACCGCCGCCACCGCCACCGCCACCATACAACTGCTGTCATCCATTCAGCCCAACCCAAACTCTAAACCCCCCTAAATACCAACTCTAATACATAATAACAAAAATTCTAATCTCTATAATAGTATCACAAAATTAGGTGTTTTAAACCCACAATAACACATTACATAATTAATTGAGGAGAGGAGCAGTACCCTGAATATCGAGACTTTGAACTTCTCTTTCTCTTCTTCCAGTCGAGAATGGAGGGATGCTAAGAATTTGTGAAGACATGCATTTCTCTTTTCTCTTCTTCTTGGCGTTTCGATTCTTTCAGTTGATGGAGTGAGGGATGACGTGAATTTAACAAGATTTTCTCTCCTGGTTGGAGAGAGGGATGAAGAGAATTTGAAAAGACACAATTCTCTCTCCTACATCTTTCTAAACTAATTGATCTAATTTCATGGGAGTATCCATGGATTAATTTAATTAATTAATTAATTAAACGGGTTAAATTATAATTGGGTACCCGTCTTAAACCCATCTCACCTAAACAGATGTCTCACTGGAGAATTTGTCATTAAAGATATGTCAATTTTAAAATTAAAATATGTTACAATGATGTAACCATTTATTTTGCACCACTTCTCATTAGGAAGCCAATTTTAAAATATTCAGATCTTATGTAACAGATTATACTTGTTAAATATTGGGTTAATTGCAAAAAAAAACTACGAACTTTAAACTTATTGCAAATTAATCCTCATTTTTGAAAAATTGCAAAAAAAATCACCATCTTTAAGTATTGTTACAAAATAAATCCAATTTGTGACTAAAAGTAAGAGTTTTTTGGGTGTATTTTGCAACAATACTTAAGGGCGGTAGTTTTTTTTGCAATTTTTCAAAAGTGATGATTAATTTGTAATAACAATAAAGTTTGTGGTTTTTTTTTTTTTGCAATTAACCCTTAAATATTTTAAGAGATTATGCGCCTAGGAAATATACAGCAACAAGTCTTTCACTAAATCAGATACAATTATTTCTCATCTTTAACGGACTATTTTCAGGTTCACAGTGTAAACCTTTTGCTCCACACTTTCAATCCTATATACCCTATGTATTGCTAGGAAATGTAAATTAAGGGGGACCATAAGGTTTACAAAAATTTATAATGTAAACCCGGTTTACAAGAGACTAACTCTTCAATAATATACTCTCTCCGTCCCGTTCAAATAGCACCATTTTACTATATTGGGCGTTCCGTCCAAATTGTACCATTTTTTTCTTTTACTCCCTCCGTCCCAAATTCAAGTTCACTTTTACTGTAGATACGGAGTTTAAGAAAAGTCATTTTTTGACTCACTTTTGAGGGTAGTATAGTATTTTTGGGTAATAAATAAATGATAAAGTATGTTATGTGTGTTAAAAAGGTGATAGCAAAATGGAAAGTGTGAAGTTGAAGTTGGGACGGAGGGAGTAGTAAAAAGGGCCCACCAATGGCCCACCACTACTCATCACATCTCTCTAATACACATACACACTTTATATAAAATAATAATACTTCTTAATCTACGTGCAAAAAACAAATGACACACTTTGATCGGGACGGAGAGAGTAATAACAAGCAGCGTACGTACCTTCACCAGACATACAAATAGCACAACAATTAAGATACAATATAATGTAACATAGGTTATAGGATGAAAATTAAAGAAATTGCTTTACCTCCAACTTTCTAGACTAATAAAATATGCATTATTTAGACAGACATACAAATGCTAGCCCATTACATTATAATATCCAGGAATATAAATGTCAAGAAAATATTTGTACATACTAATCGTGATGCAAATAATAATATATAGATTACTTGTACACACATGCTCTTGATTTTGCATTCAAATTTGACCTAAAAAACTTTGATAATAATCTTCAAGTGTCATAAATCTAGGTGGTTGCATTATTGGCTCATCCTGAAGAGCAAATTATTTTTGTGTATGCTTTCTACTTCTACTATTCACAGCTTGACACGGGATATTCTATGACACTCTGGTGAGATATCTCCTTATAGAATGATACGTGGCAGGGTAGAGAAATCCAATCCCTTGCCCCTAGGTTTACTGGTTGACTTAGGGTATAGTTTCCCTCCTCTATCCTACATGCCACTCATCCAACGAATTGGTATAAGAGATATCGCACCAAAATGGCACAGAAGATCCAAACTCTCAATAGTTTCAAAATGCGAGATTTAAAAAATTATATACTTGCAAAAATAAAATAATAAAAACATGTTATCCATAATAAAAAAAACTTTTAAAAAAAAAGTAGTCTAAGTTACGTTGGCATCAAACTGAATTGTCATTCTCATGTAAAAATAATGTACATTCTTTGTTTGTGAGGCATAGAAAGAACTCCTTTTACCTATTTGCAGAGTGTAGCATAACAAATAAACGAGTTAATTTTTAAATTTTTAAACAAGTATATAACACTTCACATACAGGAAATAACATTGGACCACTATCTCCATTAGTCATGTTGCAACAAAAGGGAGTATAACTTAACATAACACTACAAAAATTACAGATTCTTTGCTTGAAAATAAAAATAAAAATGCATATTGTAGCTTTGCGACATTGTTTGTAAGGAAGAAAGCAATTTTAGGAGAGGTTATGATTATTGAGAACACCGAGGTTCTAAACTTCTCAATATTTGAAACTAAAAGAGGTAGTAAATCTGAACATGATAGAAGCTCAGAGATAAGGTCGTTATTTGAGTATAATTAATCAACAATCAACCCCCCCTATATTTATATTCATAAATAACATATAGTTTAAACCGAGCAAATTTAAGAATGTGTGGCATTATGATCAGTACTTTCTTTACCTTATGTAGAGCAAGTGTACTCTATCGTTGTGTAGAACGTGGTGACCAAGTAATAAAAATAATGTCAAACCCAAGGGAGAAAGTATGTGTATCTGTATTCGAGAAATGCTCACTCTAGAAGGACTAATCGATAATAGAGGGTTGAGATTAACACTACAAATAACAACTAAGAAAGTAATGAAATAACAAGATACAAATAGGATGGAGAATGATGAAGATAGAACAATCTAAGAAGTATGCAAGACTAGCAACATCATGGAAAAAATATATATAGACTCACACACACACATGCATTGATGAACACCATATTATGATATTAAGGGCACTCACTAATTCCACCTAAGATATTTAGGATGTAGACTACATAGACTCCTAGTATAGTCCCTAAAAAGCTCTCAAGAGTATCTCTAATCCTCACCATTCCTATAGGTACTCGTGGTTATTAATATATAAGTTTAGAGTTGTTATCACGAAGAATTTTCTCTAGTAGGCAGGAACGTTTGTCAATCTTCCCTTTCTAAGGTCAAGTGAGTATTTGGTTTGGTTCCCCTCATTAGTTCAAACACTTTCACAAGCAATTCTTACTAATATTCTATTATGAGATTCTAAGCATGCATTGAATGTATTTCAATCTCAAGTCATACTAATAAAGTCATCCCATGCCATCAATAATTCAATTACTTAATCATAACATATAATCAAGGTCTTACCTCTATTTCACATACCATGATCAAATAACCACGCAAGTAATAACAATAGATGAGAATAAGCATTCATGATAGAAAATATTCATAACAATCAATTTATCAAACATGTGATGTGCAATATCTACATAATTCTCAACCAATCATATTGTTAGTCTCACAAATTAGACTAGCCTTGCAACATCATCGTAAGATCATTATAAATTTGATTATAAAAAATTGTTGCTACAAAATTAGAAAATGAACAATTCAAAAGGTTGATGGCTTCCCTTGTCACTTGAGAAGAATCTCCATCTCTCATGCCCAAATCCTCTTTAAGTTGATTGCTCCTCCTTAGATTGGTGATGGTAATGAAAGATTTAGTGGATTTGATGGAAGTTTATGGAAGGAATTGATGGAATAGAATGGAGGAGGAAGTGTGTGAATATGAGGTGAAAAGTGTGTGTTTTTGATCTGAAAGTATAAACTGATTTTCTAAACAGCTGAAGGGAGTTAAATATCAAAATTGGGGAAGATTCTATAATTTCAGCAATTTTCATGATTTTTGTCCAGACTCGAGTCGAGTTTGGTACACTAGTCGAGCTCGGTAACCGGACTCGAGTCGAGCGTGGAACTAGATATCTCGTTGGGGTCAAGTTGGTATAGAATTTCAACAACATTGTTTCAGCTCGTTCTTCATCGTTTCAACTCCGAATTGAGCTCTTTTTTTTTCTACATCTTCCTTTTCGCATCTAATATCTATTTTTATTTGAAAATCACACAAATTCTACCAAAATACTAATTCTCCAAATATTTATAAATATCGCATAATTTAAGACACTTAATCATGAAATCCAAGCATATTTATATAAAAATATGTATAAAAGGCCCTAAATACACGAGATTTCTAAGCTGATCACATTAATATCTAGAAACTAAATTATGTGAATCTTGATTGAATGTTTCACAATGTAATCAGTCCAAATTTTCACTGGCATTCATTGCATTTATTTGTTCTGAAAATTTTAGCAACTTAAGTATTGCAAATGAATTCTTCTTATTAAGCTTATACTAGTACGATTACTATGAATGTTAAGCACTGATGAGAGTGAAAATAAGCGTGTTTTAGTATCCAATTTAACACTTGTTTGACGAGAATTATTGTCTTATATTAGCACAAGTATCTTATATTCAATATATGTGAGGAAAAGGTGCACTTGAGGTGTTTAATTGTGTTTTAGGTGGGAAAAGGGATCAAAAGTGCCAAGTTGGTGAAAAGGTGCAATTTGTGCAAGGATGCTCTGAAACGCATATCCAACTTGTGTAATTATTCTGTATTTGTGTGGAGCTCTAAACTAGAATTTTGATACAAAGATGGAAAGCTACAGAAGTGAGGGTCATTTTGGTGTAAAGAACACTTCAATCGGATTCCAAACGAGAAAGTTATGATCAAAGTGGTGACGTCGCGCAAGCTGTGCCGAACAGAATGGCTGTGTCACTTTGCGTGACTTGTTATACATTCAAATGTTAGGTTTTCAGATATTTCTTTATATGAATAGAAATCCAAGGAAGAGAGGATCACGTTAGTGCAAGAATTACTCAAATCAGAGGTCGGATGTGGAAGTTATGCGCGAAACAGTAAGACTGCACAAGCTTGCTCGACCAATGAAAGCTTGATCGACAAGAATTATTTTGGTCGAGCGGAAGAGGTCAAGTCGAGCAAAATGTGAAAAAACTTACAGAGACCTTGCTCGATCATTGCTCGACATGGAGGCTTTGTTCGACTTCTGAAGGTTTGGTCGAGCAGAATGTCGCTGATGCTATTTTTGGTAGTTTCGGGTTTCTTTTACCAAATTTGGCGTATGTCTCAAGTAAAAGCCCATCCAAATTTACTTGATGTAGCCTTGGATGGGCTTTTACTTGTGACATATGCCAAATTTGGTAAAAGAAACCCGAAACTACCAAAAATAGCATCAGCGACATTCTGCTCGACCAAGCCTTCAGAAGTCGAACAAAGCCTCCAAGTCGAGCAATGGTCGAGCAAGCTCTCTGTAAATAGAATCCTAGGTACTCCTCATAGCACATAATCAAGATCAATTTCACAAGAACTCTACATACTTATCAAATTATACATGCTCTCATCAACGAAAATTAACACATGAACATATGAATGCACAAAATCCATGAACCCATAACAAATCAATCATACAAGTACCTCTACAAATCCCAACTCATGCATCTCAATCTATCCTCACAATCACATCCAACATGATCAAATATAACAATTTAATACATGCCACTCACACAAGAACATACCCCGACCTGTAAAGAGAAAAAGAAGAATGAAGATGAGATGAATCGAAGAACATAAAAACCTGCAGCTCTACTCCTTCGGAGCATCATCATCCTCATCATCATCATCCTCACTCATCTCTTCAAACCTCCGCTCCGCAATCCGGTGCAGATCACCGATGTGTCTATCCAAGTAGTCAACACGATCACTCATCCTACCAACCCGCTCATCCATGACCCTGTACCAATCATTAAGCGTGGCATAGTTGGCATTAGCGAGTGCCTGCTGCCTGTTCGTCTCCCGCTGGTTTACGTTGATCGTGGCTAAGTGCTCATTCAACAGGTGGAACTGCTCTCGTGTATAGTCATTCGAACTAGCCCACTGCTACTGTGGCACTGCCGGAATGGGGCGAGACACCCTCTCGTGCTGCTTGGGAATATCCATCTCATGGTGCTCCTTCTCGTCTCCATGTGGCTGCTGTGGCTGTAGCTGCTGTGGTGGTGGCGGTAGCTGCTGTGGCCGGAACTCTCCTTGATCAACAATCCACTATAGCTCCTCAACCATATCGGCTGCACACATCTGGGCCACTGCCCTCCAATTTTCTCTCGTCCGAACAGTCACGGACAAGGCGGTGTGTCCCAATGTGGTCATCAACCTATTCCTCTCCTCCCGAATGGTAGTCAGGTTACTCACGTCGAAGGGAAACATTAAATTAAAAGGCTTAGGACCGTTCGTGAAGAACCAATCCCCATCTCGAAAGTGAGAAAACCCTGCCCTTACACAAGAGAACATAACCAAATCAGGCTCTCCACGAACAGGTGTGATGCCGGTGAAATCCATGTGATAATGCTCAGCCACGGTCATGAGCAATCCTCCAATGTTCACTTTCTGAAACCCGTATACTCTAAACCAATTCAGCTGATAGATGAAATACGAACCCACATTGAACTTCACCCCATTCAACATGCACCATAGAGCGTAGAGCTCTCCTCTCGACACGCAGCTTCCCTTAGAGTGGGCAAATAGTGTGTTGCTCAACACTCTATCCATATATCGAAGTATGGGATTCTTGATCATCGAAGCACGAGCGTCCTACGTCTTAAAGTCTCCGTCCTCCCCAAAAATCTCTCGCCAAAAAGTGTTAGCATTGAAGAAATCATTCTCCATCCGAGCAATCTCTGTAGAAGTCTAAAATAGCACATTGAACTCCTCCGTAGATCATATCCTCATCACTCTCCCGAGCTGAAAAGTGCACTCGTAAGGATACCCTATAGGATCCTTCTCCATCGTGAAAGAATATAGAACCTCAGCCGTCACATGGAAATATGTCGGGTTCTTCAGCTCCATAAAATGCCAGATCCCAACTTGATCAAACATCCATAATATATCATCCCGGATCCTCATTGTGATCATAGCCTCCTCAACCTGGTACCTTTTTCTAGCTATCTTTTCCGACACCTCAACCCACTTCTGTTTAATCTCATCCCACTCATTCATTTGGATTTTGAAGTTCGCAGGCAACCTCTCCTTTAGCCTCAATTTCTTCATCACATTATCCACACGAGTAGGCTTATCTTGCCTCTTCTTTGATCGAACTTCAACCTCCTTTCCCTTGTCTTTTCCTTGTCCTTTTGTTCTCCCCATGGTTAAAAATCGACAAAGTGATTGAACTTCTTCGAATTGCATGGGTAAACCCTAGATTGCGACTAAATTCGCCCAAAAACATGATGAATCGAAGAAATTGAGGGTGGAGTATGGTGTAATCAGCACGAAAATGAACGTAATTGAAGAATGGATGCAAGGTTCTTCGATTAGGGATAAATTCGAGTGGAGATGGTGTGCAAAAGTGGTCGAATGATTCAAAATTGGGAATAAAAACTCACTTACCTGTCCCAATTCGACCTTGATTCGACCTGTTGAAGAGGTCGAATTGAATCCATCGTGGTCGAATTGACCTTCTGGACAACTTTCTCTTTCGATTCGAATTGCTCCCCTGGTTGAATTGGAACGCCTCAGGTCGAATTGACACACTGTAAGATTCAGGTCCTCGATTCGACCTCAATTTGACCTGAGCTGCTGGTCGAATTGAAATGGTCGTGGTCGAATCGGCTCATTGGAAGATTTCGCACTTCGATTCGACCTGGGCCTCTGGTCGAATTGCCATGCCTCAGGTCGAATTGGCTCCCTGATGCTCCAAAATTGAGTTTTCTTCATCCCCTACACACTTCAACCTCAACACACGAACATTAGGTACCAAAATAGAGTAACTCCGCAAACAACTCAAACCACGGAACAAAACACCACTAAATATTAGGCAAATTATAAAAAATCGACACCTAAAAACTGATTAAAGTTTAAATATGCCGTAAAAAATCAACTCTCCTAACAAACGTTACAAAGAAAAGATTATACTATCGGTGCTTATCGAGGTAAGTACATCACACCCCCCAAACTTAGTAGAAACTATAGTCGAAACTAAGTTTGCAAAGAGATGTAATTGCCGATAAGTAAGCACTTCAAATATAAAAATTTCTTACTCACACGAATGAAATAAATCAATAAAACAGGAGGAAAAGCCCCAAACAGGTGCTTTTGTTTAACGTCGGAGACTCATGACGATACCTCTACTACTGGAAATGAGGACAATCCTCTCGCATTCTTACCTTCAAATACTTCCTTCCTCTTTTATTTTCTGCACCAATCATCTCACCCTTTTTTGTAACTAAAATAGAACTTTTTGAATTTCTTTCCTCCCATGACTGACTTGATTTCTTCTTGTCAATTCTCCACTCAATTGTAGGCTCAACTTGCATAGTAAAACAAGAATCAAATAAGTTAGAATTTTCAACACCAATATAAGAATAAAAATCCGGAGGTATGCTCGGAGGCTTCAGATATTGAACTTAGTCGCATTTTTAGTAAAATGTCAAAAGCAAGTGTACTCTATCGTTGTTGTATACGCGTGACCAAGTGCAAAATTTATAAGATTGTCGTCCCAAGGGAAAGCAAACATTAGCTAGTATCCGAATTGTTCATCGATTTATGCTTTGTAAAGATAATATGTTTGAAGGTTTGGTATTAAAACTAATGCTTAAGATTCTACTCAAGTAACTAGAATGTAAACTAGCTAAGTAAATGATCAAATAACGAGCAAATGACTAGTCGAATAGATGTAGAATACACTTGAGAAGAGAGCAAGGCTAATCATACTTATAGTTGAGACTTGAGCTAGATATGCAAAACCCTTCATAGTAATTCTCATTAATTCGTGGATTAAAAGCAATCACAAATTTATCACTAGTCCCTATGGCCAAGACAACTAGGTTCTCGACTCTTTTACAAGCCTAAGTCTCCTAAGATTGGTCTTAATCTCAATTCCCTTAAGGTACTATGATCATAAATTGGTTCTTTTCACTCAATTACTTAAGTGTCCCTCTATGAATGTTCTAAGCCTAAGGAGGGTACGACTTACCTCCCCTCATACTAACATGCATGCACAACTCAATATATGATTCAATTAAAACTTCACTCATAACATTGGAATGACCATCCTAATATAATGAATAGAGAATTTAATCGTAAATACATTGAAATGAAACATGATTGATATATCATAGAAGAAAATCCACAAATCAATTCAAATCACTACTCAAGTTTTATATATCTAACTCTTCCCCTCAACCACTCATATGACTAGCCCTACTATAAAACTAGACACTAAACATGGTAATTAATTCAATAAAAATCAAGCTTTGCTCTCTTTGAGCCATAATAAGAAGAAAATTAACAATTGGAAAGTAGATTTGCTTCCCTTGCATAGGAGAAGCCTTCCTCCTCTTCAATTGATCAACTTCTTCAACAATTGATGCTCCAATCTTCTCAAATAGTGGTAGGATGGATGGAATGAATGTTTTATGGATTGAAAATGTAGATCAAATGGTGATTTGATGGATCTAGATGGTAGAGATGGAAGATGGATCTACTATGTGAGGAAATGTGGTGTTTTGGTGTGTGTAATTGCTCTAATCTGATCTATAATGAATTCCCCCTCTGAATTTCGCACAAGTCATGATTTTATATCACTTATGGACCTTCTAGAAGTTTCCAGAACATTCTGAAAATTACACAGGATTTTGCACCTACACGGCCCGTGCAGCAGCACATGGCCCGTGTAGGGCAAACCTATTTCGGCATGTTGTGCGTGCTCTGAACATGGCTCGAGCTGCGCTGCACGGCCATGGTCATGGTCGTGTAGCATTTTCTGACACCAATACACGACTTCTTCTTACAGGGCCGTGCTCCGCACACGGGGCGTGCAGCGACGCACGGCCCGTGCACCAGCGCACGGCCATCCTCCTGGGTGAGTAGCAAGTTCTGATGCCACTACACGGCTGTTGGGTACAGGGCTGTGTTCCGCACATGGCCCGTGTACCAACATGCCCTGTTCTCCCATTTCCATTTTGCTCCCGACTTCATTTTCGTCTGTTCCTTGACCTGTTTTGCACTTATTAAAGCCCATTTACACAATTCTATAAATTCATACCACATTCTTCAAAATAACAATAACTCCACCAAAAATAACACAAATACGGATAAAAATATACGAAAATACTCAAATAAAGACACTAAAATCTAGGTGAAAATGACTACGATCAATCCTGCAAACTTAAAGTATTGTTCGTCCTCGAACAATGAAAAATGATAAACAAAAGGAGTAATTTTCACATAGGAAAATACCTAACGAACATAAATCACAACACATCACAAGTATAAGGACTACAAAATCACATTAAGTATCCCTATATCATCAAACTTATAACATGAAAGATTAACAAGTTCAATCTTAAGAATGACATTAGAGTACTCAAATCCCTTTCAATCCAAGTCTCTCATAGATTATAATTTTCACTCAACACTCTTTATGATAGGATTTTTATCATCACTCATCAACCGATTAGAACCGACTCACCATAGGCTTGCTCATAGACTATGTTCACAAGCCACCCTAGTTTTGATAAGTGATCAAAAAGGTCTTTATCTTAGGATGTAATGTTTAAGCTCTTTGGTAGGATAGGAAACATTGGATAATAGTGACTATTCAAGTGTAAGCAATTGAAGGGATGATTCATTTCTTCAACTTCTTCACTTTCAAGCTTCCTTTAATTTCTTCTTTAATCAAAAGCACTAATCATTTTCATTCCTTGGATTTCTCGAGCTCCTTTTGATTTGCATGCTTCGTTTCTTTCAATTTTTGAACTTCATGAGCACATTTTTGTTGATTTGCTCCTTTTCTTGTTTTTAGGTCGTATGTACATCTTGTTTAGCTCCTTTGCATCCTCTTCTTATTTGTTAACCCTTCCTTTCTTTTCTAGCACAATTCTCACATCAATCATTGTAAACCACCATCTCCTCAATCACCCACACTTAGGTTATATATAAGGCTTAAGAGGGTTTTAAAGGCTTGTATTGTGCTTTAATCACAAAGAAAAAAGCTTATAGACTCAAAGTGGTTTACTAGGGATAATGTTTTTGATAAGGAAATTTATGGCTATGACTCATTCATCAAGGATGGCCTAAGATCATTTCACAAATTTCAACCATTTGGGCTTCATTCCTATAGTGCATGAGCAAGTTCTAGTTTGTCTAAGTTCAACCGGTCCTCTCATCAAGAATTAACCATGGAGGCACGGTTGAGGCTCAAGTCTCATAAGCTTTTGCTTGTACCAAAAGAAACCTAATTACCTTTCATGCTTCTCAAAATTGAACAAATTATTTAATCCATGTCACAATTTCAACAACTAGAAACCATTAATCTTGCCATCACTCATCACATACAATGAATCATAGCTCATAATAAAAAATAACTCACTCCTTCCCAAAACATACCACCAAACCAAACCTATACAAGAAACAAAATAGCAACAAACATCACATACTAATCGAGGAATCAACAAACAATACACAAACATATAACATGCATAAATCAAATCATCCATCAAAAATATCAACACATCAAATCACATCCATAACAATAAAGATCAAATTCCCATTACATCCAAACAATGAAAAATTAAACCAAAATACTAAAATAACTAAAAGAAAATCGCAAAAAACTGAAAATAAAGAAATCCCAAAATACGAAACCTCCCAAAAACAAACAATCAAAGTACAACCCAATCGAATAAAATTAAATCAATCCAAACATTCTTCCAACAATCTATCATGGCTAAGATGAATGGACAAAAGTGCCAAGCACTCAAAATACTCCCTTCATTGTTCTGGAGGCGGAGGAGGTGGATGATAGGCATTCCACGGGATGTACACACGAGGGGATCCTGGGAACTGAAAGTTGAACATCATGATCATCATCTCCTCCATGTTGTTGGAGTGCACCCGTGAACTCTCCTCGTAGTACTCCCTACGACGTTGTCCAGCTCTCAACTCTTCAATGTGCCTTCCATGCTCTTGCTGGACCTCGCGGATCTCCCTAATCTGTGCCCCAATAATCTTCAAACTCAACCCCAAATTCTTTCAGATGTATTCCTTCTATAGTCAACTGTGCATCCAAAGTAGCCAACTCCCCTGGATCGGTTATCACAATGAAGTCCTCATTCCTAGGTCTAACTCTCCTCTCGGCCATCTACAAAACAATAATTCTTAAGTTATAACCAATGACCTTTATATGAATGTTAATGCACCTAATTAAATTCCTCCCTAGTTATTCAACTTAGTATGGAACCTATTATGTATCAACATAGCTCATTCATATCATTAAACTTCAAAATTAGTCATAATATGTACTTCACCATCATTCATCTCAATTATCAACAATTCTTAACCAACTTCTAATCATTATCACACATATGAATTCCAAATTCAATCATCATCAAACATTTTTCATATATGATCATCAAATTCTAACAAAATTCTCTCATAGACATTTCATCAAACACTTGCATGCACAAAATTTAAACATCTTCTCAACATTCAATTTACATAGCCTCATGCCCAAATCCTCAATATCTAAGGCTAATCTCTCACAAATAAACATCATACTTATGTAATTCGTCAATTAGCACAACACAATTATTCAAACTCATGATTCTCACATAATCCCCAAATTATTCCTCATGAACCCTAATTCATCTTTTCAATAATTCAAAAATTCATATTGAACATATATGAATATCATCAATTAAGCAACAATTCCTATTAGAACAAAGCCCATACATCAATTCAATCAATTCATCTCAAAATTTACAAGTTAGGGTTCAAGAAGTTCATACCTTTTGACAATTGGATGTGGAGAAGTGTGTTTGATGTGCAAAATCGACGAACTTCATTCAAAATCACTCCAAACTAACCTTGGTAGATGATACGGATGCGTGAAATAGTGAATTGGGTGCTTACGGAGTGTGTACGGATGAAGGAGGGTGTGTGGAATGAATACGGAATGGCCCCTTTAAAAACCTGGAACAAACCCTGTATAGCCCGTGTTACGCTGCACGGCCTCAAGTGAGGCCGTGTAGCATTTTCTGATGCCCCTACATGACTAGCTGTTATAGGACCGTGTGCGGAACACGGCCCGTGTACCTTTTATCCTACACGGCTCGAGCTGCGGAACTCGGCCTGCCTCCTGGCCGTGTAGCGTGTTCTGACGACGCTACACGGCCAATTGCTATAGGGCCGTGTGCGGAGCATGACCCGTGTAGCAATTTGCCCTGTTTCTCCATTTTCACACTTCACAACATTTTGCCCCTGTTTTTCCACTCTTCACATATACTCTATTCATACTTACCACACCAAAGCATCATTTACACTATAACTATGATCAAAAATGGATTGGAATGTACTTAAAACACCACCAAACATACCAAAACTCAACTAACTCATGAGAAAAATTTCAAAATTGACCATTTTGCAAGACAACACAAGATAACATAATACACATGATTCATCACTCAATTAAACAAAGTTTAGGTCACACCACGCACTCTCCCCCCAAACTTAAATCGAAATAAATTGCGAATTAAGTTTGCAAAAAGTGGTGAGACGTACCTTTGTCGTTGTCTCAACGCTCTTCATGAACTTTTCCCCGATGACTCTTGTGCATCTTTCTCCTTTCGTATGATCAAGTATGACCACCACGCAACCTCCCCCCAAACTTAAATTAATACAAGTGTTAAAATTTAAGTTTGTAAAGAGTGGTGAGACATACATCATCATTCCATCTTTAGCCTCCTTGTCTTTCATCTTATGCATTTTTCTCACGAGCTTAACCACCTACATACCAAACTTACAAGAAAATTAAAACTAAACAAGAAAACTAACCAAAATGGAATGCCTTCCATCAAGCGCTCGATTTAATATCGTCGAGCTAGACGCATTTAAGCTCTTAACAATCGGAGAAATCAAAGACCCCATTGGGCCTCATCTTCACTTTAAACATTTCCTTAGCAACCTTCTTATCCACACTTCTTGCTCCTCTAACACTTGAACTCAATTCATTGCATCTTTTCCTCACGTTCTTAAATCTTGGAGGCCCTTTATAAATCTTCCAATCAACTTGTGGATCTCCCCCAAGCTTGTTCCTCCTTGAAGAAAAGTTTCCTGCAAATTCAAGTAAAAAGTTAGTTAACTCTTCATCTTTTAAAATTTCACTTACCACTCGATCTCGATCATCCGGAGGCTTAATGGGTGGTTTCAAATGAAGATCTCCCCCTTTCAAATTCTTGCTTGACAACACTAATTCTTTTTCATTTGATCGGAGTATGAGTTCCTTCCTATCCATGTCAAATTTTGCTCTTCCGGTTGCCAAAAATGGTATTCCAAAAATCAATAGGATCAAAAGATCCGCTTGCTTCTCAACTATCATAAAATCTACCGGAAAGACAAAATCCTCTATTTTCACAAGCATATCCTCCACAACTCCATGGGGCTTTATCATTGAACCATCCATTATTCCAATTTCCACATCCGTTTCTTTTAACCTCCCGATGCTAAGTTTTTTAAAAATTTCCAAAGACATCACATTAATTCTTGAACCAAGATCACATATAGCATTAAAATATTCCCCATTTCCAATTTTACAAGTAAGAACGAATTTACCGGGGTCTTCAACCTTTGATGAAGGTTCAACTTTGATAATGTCATGATCTTGTTTCAACATCACCTCTTCATCACAATTACTTTCATCATCCAACAAAGACAAGAATTCACCAATTATCTTCTCATCATCAAAAGACAAATCTTTATTAATGGCAACTTCCTCTTCCACTTTTGACACGATTTCATCACAAACTACTTCTTCAACCTTTGAAACGATGTTTGTTGTTTCCACCAACCCTTTCTCTACCTTACTTTCCATGTTGCACACGGTAACATACAAACATTGCTCCTTAGGATTAGTAACGGTAGTAGAGGGAAACTTACCCTTTCGATGCATTTCACCTTGCTCGGTTGCCATTTGACTCATTTGTGTCTCCAAAGCTTTGAATCTACTATCATTCAACTCCTTTTCTTATTTTATGAAATCAAACCTCTTATCATTCACCTCTTTTTCTTGCTTCATAAATTTAAAAATTTTTGTGAATTGATCTTCATTTGTAGCCTTTCCTTCACTATTTGGAGCTTTCTCCCCCGGATTAATACCCGGTGGTAGAGTGAGTGCATTCCCTTGATTTCCATAAGACATGTTCTCATACCTACGAGGTTGATTAAAATTCCCTTGAAAGTTTCCTTGGCCCCATCCTCCTTACCTTTGTGGATATCCTCCTCCATGACTTCTAAAATTTCCACCATAATTTTCTTGGAAGTTCCTTCCTTGCATGAAGGCAACTTCCTCAAGCGTCATCTCCGGTGGATACCATGTATCTTGAATTCCAAAATTAGAGGACATACCTTGTTGAGGCATGGATGTAGGCATTTGATAACTTTGAGAAGATTGACCCATATTAGGCATCGTCATGCCTTGTTGAAGATTAGGAAACACTTGTTGATTCATCAAAGGCAATGACATACCTTGTTGAGGATTTGTAAGCACTTGTTGATTCACCATAGGTGTTGAATTTGGAGACACTTGCGTGTTATCATTCATCCTCTTTAATATCTCCATGATCGCCTTGTCGATCATTTCTTCCTTAGGCATTTCCACCTTTTTCACTTGTTGCAAGCACACTTCTTCCATCTTAGCAATTTTCTCCCTATCATACATTCCCGGTGCACGATCCATGGGCCATTGACCCGTATTCAAAGCTACTTTCTCAAATATGGAAATTTCTCTTTTCGGAGTTTGTCCCAAAATCGAACCTCCCTCCGAAGCATCAATAAGTATCCTCTCACTTTCGTGTAAACCGGCATAGAAAAATCCTATTTGTTGTTCTTCGGGGAATCCGTTTTGTGGATACTTCCTTAGCATCTCTTTGAAACGGTCCCATGCCTCACTAAATGTCTCAAGTGGTAATTGCTTGAATTGAAAATTTTGCCCTTTAAGATGCAACATCTTCGATGGTGGAAAATACTTACTCAAGAATCTTTGTGCCAACTCTCTCCATATGGTGTAGGATCCTGGTGGTATAGTATGATATCAAGCCTTAGCCTTATCTCTCAATGAAAACGAGAAAAACTTCATTTTGATCACATCCTCACTTACCCCATTTATCTTTATCGTATTTGCCAACTCTGTAAATTGGGCTAAGTGAGCATTCGGATCCTCCATAGTACCACCACCAAATTGATTTGCTTGCACCATGTTGATCAATCCTGTCTTGATCTCAAAATTATTAACATTTAATGGTGGCCCCATCGCATAATTCCCAACCTGAGATTGGAAATGATCTCGAATGTTCATTCCACCTCCATTATGTCCATTTCCACAGGGTTGGTTTTACACCACCGGAGGATTATTCCTTGCCTCTTGTTGTGCCATCAAGTTTTGAATAATAGCTTGCATTTGTTGGTTTTGTAAGTGCATTTGTTGAGCATACACTTGTGGTACAAATTTCAGATTATTATATCCCCCTCTAGCATTATCAACTCCATGAAAATTCCTCATATTTCCTTTTTTATCAACCATGTTTGCATTATCCCTTACTTCTTTCATACTTTCCTCCATATGCTCTAACACACCTCGTCTTTGTCTTCTTAGGTAGCTTCTAATTCCAAGTTCAAAGATTTAATTGATTGAGACCTTGAATGCGTTTGCATGTACCTACAAGAAGTTCCAAGTTAGCTCCCAAAACAACCAAGCCAAGCAAACAAATAACAAATAAAAGAAATCCTTATCAAAACTAATCAACTTCAAACTCATTACAGCCAAATGTTTATTATTTCCTCGGCAAGCAGCGCCATGAACTTACTCGCATTTTTAGTAAAATATAAAGAGCAAGTGTACTCTATCATTGTTGTATACGCGTGACCAAGTGCAAAATTTATAAGATGGTTGTCCCAAGGGAAAGCAAATATTGGCTAGTATTCAAATTATTCATCGATTTATGCTTTGTAAAGATAATATGTTTGAAGGTTTGGCATTAAAACTAATGCTTAAGATTCTACTCAAGTAAGTAGAATGTAAACTAGCTAAGTAAATGATCAAATAACGAGCAAATGACTAGTGGAATAGATGTAGAATACACTTGAGAAGAGAGCAAGGCTAATCATACTTATAGTTGAGACTTGAGCTAGATATGCAAAACCCTTCATAGTAATTCTTATTAATTCGTGGATTAAAAGCAATCACAAATTTACCCCTAGTCCCTATGGCCAAGGCAACTAGGTTCTCGAATCTTTTACAAGCCTAAGTCTCCTAAGATTGGTCTTAATCTCAATTTCCTTAAGGTACTATGATCATAAGTTGGTTATTTTCACTCAATTACTTAAGTGTCCCTCTATGAATGTTCTAAGCCTAAGGAGGGTATGACTTACCTCCCCTCATACTAACATGCATGCACAACTCAATATATGATTCAATTAAAACTTCACTCACAACATTGGAATGGACATCCTAATATAATGAATAGAAAATTTAATCATACATACATTGAAATGAAACATGATTGATATATCATAGAAGAAAATCCACAAATCAATTCAAATCACTACTCAAGTTTTACATATCTAACTCTTCCCCTCAACCACTCATATGACTAGCCCTACTATAAAACTAGCCACTAAATATGGTAATTAATTCAATACAAATCAAGCTTTGCTCTCTTTGAGCCATAATAAGAAGAAAATTAACAATTGGAAAGTAGATTTGCTTCCCTTGCATAGGAGAAGCCTTCCTTCTCTTCAATTGATCAACTTCTTCAACAATTGATGCTCCAATCTTCTCAAATGGTGGTAGGATGGATGGAATGAAGGTTTTATGGATTGAAAATGTAGATCAAATGGTGATTTAATGGATCAAGATGGTAGAGATGGAAGATGGATCTACTATGTGAGAAATGTGGTGTTTTGGTGTGTGTAACTGCTCTAATCTGATCTCTAATGAATTTCCCCTCTCAATTTCGCACAAGTCATGGTTTTATATCACTTATGGACCTTCTAGAAGCTTCTGAAATATTCTGAAAATTACACAGGATTTTACACCTACACGGCCCGTGTAGGGCACACCTACTTCGGCGTGTTGTGCATGCTCCAGACATGGCACGAGCTGCGCTGCACAGCCATGGTCATGGCCGTGTAGCATTTTCTGACGATAATGCATGGCTTCTTCTTACAGAGCCATGCTCTGCACAAGGGGCGTACAACGACGCACGGCCCGTGCACCAGCGCACGACCATCCTTCTGGGTGAGTAGTGAGTTCTGATGCCACTACACGGCTGTTGGGTACAGGGCTGTGTTCCGCACATGGCCCGTGTACCAACATGCTCTGTTCTTCCATTTCCTTTTCACTCCCGACTCCATTTTCATTCATTCCTTGACATATTTTGCACATATTAAAGCCTATTTACACAATTCTATAAATTCATACCACATTCCTTAAAATAACAATAACTCCACCAAAAATAAAGACACTAAAATCTATGTGAAAATGACTACGATCAGATATGGATCATCCATCTTTCTTGCAACTAAAAGATTATCAAATATCACATTAGAGTTAGTAATAGGAAAAGTAAGAGATACGCTTGGTCCTGTGATCTCCTCCACTACTTCAATTATCTTGCTCTCATGCTTCTCTTCCTTAGCAGTAGGCTTCTGATTCACCATGTCAGCAGTGGTCTTCCTTATCTGTTTATCCCTGGCATCACCTAATGCAAGTAACTTTTCAAGATAGTCAATACATGCATCATTGGAGAGATCATCAAACTCCGTAGTGGGAAAAGTAAGAGACTCCGCCAAACATGTCTCAAGAGGGTCCTTAGACAGTATCAAAGACAAATCTTCCTTCACAATCTCCTCCACCACATCAATACTATGACATTGTTACTCCATAGGCATCTTCATTACTTTGTCAAGGTTGAATAGGCCTCTTCTTTATCCATCCGTAACCTAAGATCCCCCTTTTGAACATCAATTATGGCCCCAGCAGTAGCAAGGAAAGGTCTTCCCAAGATAAGAGGAATATTATCCTTGTCATCTTCCATCTCAAGTACAAGAAAATCCACAGGAAAGACTAGTTTCTCCACTTTGACAAGAACATCTTCAATGGTACCTTTCAGAAACATTATTGACCTGTCTACCAATTGTAGAGCAACTGTTGTAGGAGATAACTCCCCCAAACCAAGCCTTTGAAAGATAGACAATGGCATCAAATTGATGCTTGCCCTAAGATTGTACAAGGCTCGTCATGCTGGCCCTTTTCTAATCTCACACAAGATAGTGAAGCTTCTCGGATCCTTCATCTTCTGTGCAGCTTCCTTTGGATAATCGAGTTGCAATTTTCAGACAAGTTCACCGTCTCAACTCCGTTCAAGCTTCTCTTTTTCAATAATATATCCTTAAAGAATCGGGCATAGTACGGCATCTCCAATATTACCTCAGAGAAAGGAATACTCAAGCTTATCCTATTTATGATATCTGAAAACTTCTTGAACTTCTCTTCCAATCCATTCTTAACCAGCTTATAAGGAAACAATGGAGTTATCTTAATTTTGGAAATACCCCATTCATCACGCTCGACCTTCTCCGCTTTATTCTTTTTGGCTCTCATTCTTTTGGCTCTCTCCCACTTCTTCTCTGCTATGATCTTAGTATTTTGCTCATTCTGAACCAATGGAGTAATGTTCACATCACGAGGAGTGTTCGGTGAAGAAACAGGTGCAGTATGGGATAATTCGACCTCAATTCGACCAAGTGCTCTGGTCGAATTGGGCACATAGTGGTTGAATTGCACACCAGGAACACGATTCTCACCCTGTATCTCCGATTTGACCTGGATTTTACCAGAAGGTCTAGTCGAATTGAAGTCTCCCTGGTCGAATTAGCTCACTGTAAGATTTTTGCCCTCTGATTCGACCTGAAGGTTTGGTCGAATTGAGTAGCTGCTGGTCGAATCAAGCTTCTGATAAAATAGAGTGCTCCGGAAGGGTGGATTCGACCTCAATTTGCCTGGCCCCCAGGTCGAATTGAATGAATTTTGGTCGAATCGAGGTGCTGGTGCTTCCAAATCACGTCCAGGCGTACAATTCGACCTCTTCTGTTGGATTCAACCTGAAGTGTTAGTCGAATTGGGGTTGAATTGAGCCTTTAACGTGTCCAATTTCAAATCTGGCCTCATAGATGCCTCGTACTGTGTTCCAAACCTCAATGTGATGACGTTGCAGGACTTTGGATTCTCAATACTTTATGACGGGAGCTTCCCTTTCTCAATAGTTTGAGTGAGCTTGTTAACACTTTCTGCCATCTCCCCCATCAACAATGTAAGGTCCTTTACTTGTGTAGTCAAATCCTTATGGTTTGCATCAATCTTCTTCTCTAACTTGGCCTCAAGATGATCCACTCTAGCATCATTCCTAGCCATGTACCTATTCACCGTATCCTTGAAACCTGGCTTTCCTTCTTCCATTTTCGCACCAGGATCAACACCCATTGGAGGTTGAATTGCATTGTTAGGATTACTCCATGAAAACTCTGGCCTCCTAGGCTGTTGATAATTACCCGGAGGACCATGATTGTTGTAGTTCCCCTGATAATTTTGGTTGCCTTGATTTTGAAACCTTGTCCCTTGAATAGTTTGGCCCATAGCATAATTTGCTTCTTCCATATCCTCTTGGATCATTCCATCATTCATAACTTCCTGCTGCATGATTGGTACGCGCTGAGATATATCGCTAATTTGCTTTTGTTGAGACTCAAGTAGCTTGTTGATACTCGACAAGCTAGAGACAATCTCATGTTCTCTACTTGTTTTCACCATAGCATGTTCAACCTTAGCCACTTTTCCAAGAACATAAGTGCCTCTCACTCAATTAGTTGGCCAATCTCTCGAGTTCATTGAAATATCTTCAAAAAGTTTCTCGGCCTCTACGGATGACTTAGTAAGCAATGCTCCATTAGAAGAAGTATACAATAACACACGAGAATCACAGTCCAATCCACTGTAGAATATGCTGATATATTGAGCTTTAGATAGCCCATGTTGTGGACACTTACGAAGCATTTCCTTGAATCTGTCCCAAGCTTCATAAAACTTCTCTCCACCACCGATAGCAAATTAGTTAATGTCTTGCTTCATCTTGAATACCTTCGAAGGTGGCATGTATCTTTCCAAGAACTTTAACTTCAATTGCTCCCAAGTAGTGCATTCAGCTGCATTGATAGTGTCGTACCAATCTCTTGCTTTTTCAGTAAGCGAGAATTTAAACAAAAGGATCTTCCGAGCATCTTCATGTTCTCCTATGTCTTTTTGAGTACTTGCATAGCCCAAGAAATTATTTAGATGCTGCTGTGGATTCTCGAAAGTCCCTTCTGAAAAGGAGTTCCTTTCTATCATGCTAATAAGAGCGGGGTAAAGATCGAAGTCCGCATTAGCCCCCCTTGCTCCTAGAAGCCCAGAGTGTCCAGCCCCGTTATTCTTGAAGACTTCACGGATGGCCAGTTTATCCAGATTTGCTGCCATGTCGACTGTCTCTGCTTCCAAATTCACTTCGGTTGCAGCTTCAATCATTTACGAAATCTGCACATCAACTTCCACTCCAAGGTTAAGAGCTTCAATTAAATCTATGTTCTTATTCTTACTCTTCTTCTTCTTCTTCTTCCTCGATGATGCTCCGATCTCAGGAATATATGGTTCTAATTCACCTTTCTTTGATCTTGTAAGCATACACCTGAAAAGAATAAAAGTTAGAACAGTAAAACAAGAATTAAAATAGTCCTAATAAAACTAGAAATAACAAAAAGATATTTTATGTCGTCCCCGGCAACAGCGCAAGAAACTTGATAGGCGTTTTCTCAACACACAATTTAATCCTCAAGTATGAAGGATATCTATCGTAGTATCGAAGGTGACCAAGTTATATATCGAACCCAAGGGATGGATAAATATTAATTTAGTTATACTCTAGTAAACTAAGACTATGTTAGAATGTATAATAGTTGTGATTTGGTAATTAAGTAACGATAACAAGAAGAAGAGATAAGTGAGTTGTGATCAAGTAAGATAGTAGGTAGTTCGTCAGGTAATCCAGTTCCACTTATTAATTCATCTTTCATATGATGGTGTCCGACTCTGCCTTGTGGTTTATGGACGCATCACTAAACTATGCAAATTCACTCTATAGACACAAGTAAATATGCGTATGACACGTGTGAATATCCTCGGAGCAAGACGTATACTTTACCCCCCTTTCTAGGTACTATCATAATCAATTATTTCCCGTGCACTTAGTACTCTAATCCGATTTGATCTCCTTTATAGGTACTATAAAGTTATACTCTTTATCCTACTTATTAACCCGAATATGATTCAATTAACAAGTATTCATATAAGATAGTTCTAATAAGACTTCGGAATCCCTTCACTTAGAATTATAACATAAAACCCTGTTCAGTAGTGAACGCACTTAACCAATAACCAAGTTATGTATTCAGACTCTATACAACAATTTTTGATGCACAAAATGACCGTGAGTATGGATTAAAAATGCGCAATCTTATATAAAATAAACCACAAGTAGTGTTGTACAGAGTTTACACACGAAAGATAAATTAACTCATGAAACCTTCATAACCCTAGAACTACCGAAGCGGCTCTAGCCCATGATTGATCTAAGAACAATCATGGTTAGTTGAAGAAACTGGTACCTCAAAAGAAAAAAAAAAGGTGAAGAAAAGGAGAATGATGGAGTTGAAGAGCAAGAAAAAGTTTGGAAAAAAATATTGTGCTTGAAGGAGAAAGATGGGAGATTTTGATGAGAATGTTGTACTTGAATAGAAGGTGATGAGAAAAAAATAAAGATTGAGAGAGACGGCCGCTTGATTGATCTGAATTTTGAGTCACTTATCCATATACTTCCTACCTTTTCCAAAGAGCCTACATTACAACCAAGTAAAAGACCTTTTTTATCCATGATTTTCTAGCTACAAGTAAAAGGAGAGTTGAGACAATGGGCAAGCTTATGGTTATGAATGCACTTGAATTGAATCGAAGCGTAAACACCTTTACCCATAAGTGTACATCTTTTACACTTGAGTGCGAGTGATATATACTTCCTGTGAGAACATGTCAATGGAGTATTTGAATTGGTGGTGATTGTCTTATCTTGTATGCTATGAATTGATTATTACATTTAATGAGAGTTGTCTGACCTAAGTTGAGGACAATTGTATTTTGAATGGGGTATTTGTCATAATCCTTGTTTTCCCACTAATTCTCTTACTCTCTCACTTTATTTTTATTTTGTTGCCTCGGGACGAGCAACGAGTAAGTTTGGGGGATTAATGAGAGTGAAAATAAGCGTGTTTTAGTGTCTAATTTAACACCTTTTTGATTGATATTGTTGTCATATATTAGCACAAGTGTCTTATATTCAATATATGTGAGAAAAATGTGCACTTGAGGTGTTTTATTATATTTTAGGTGGAAAAAGGGATCAAAAGTGCAAAGTTAGAGAAAAGGTGCAATTTCTGTATGAATGGTGAAAAATGCACGTCCAACTTGTGTAATTTTTCTGTATTTATATGGAGCTCTGAACTGGAAATGTGATATACAGATGTAAAGCCACATAAGAGAGAATTATTTTGGCGTAAGGAACACCCCAATCGAAGTCCAAACGAGAAAAGTTATGATCGAAATGGTGACATCACGCAAGCTATTTTTACTCAGCACGACTGTTCCACTTTACATGACTTGTTACATCTTCAAATGTTGGACTTTTAGTGAGATCTTTATATTCAGAGAAATCCAAGGAGAAGAGATCACAAGAATCACTAAAATCAGAGATTGGACGAGGAAGTTATGCTTAAAATCGTGAAGTCGCACAGCTGCCACCGAGAATTTCCGAGAATTTCCGAAAATTTATCTATTTCTTGGAGCACAATTAATCTACTTATCACATAATCCTCCATGATTCACCCATATATTTTATTTCCTTATTTAATTACCTTCTCACACCTATATATATTTTACATCATTATTCATGTGAGGAGAGAGCTACAAAATCATCCTACACCCCACAAGGGAGGATCACCCCCAACCATCATCCACATCCTTTCCTCCATCCATCCATCACTTTGAAGATTTGTTTGTGAAATCAAGAGGAGAACCAAGAGGAGGATTCAAAATGGAGAAGGACGCAACGACTCCCGCATCTAGGGTTTTATTCGTTTCCTAATTTATCTTATAATTTTTCAGACAACCGGGTAAGATCATTCCAACACCCATGATTATTCTTCGTAACATCATGGGCTAGAGCCTTTTTGGTAGAACTAGGGTTGTGAAAGTTTTTACGAATTAATTGAACTTTCGTGTGTAAACTCCGTACAATACTACTTGTGGATTTATTTTATATATGATTGTTCTTTCTTAATCCATATTCACGGTCATTTTGTGCATATTCAATTGGTATATGGAGTCTGAATATATATCTTGATTGTAGATTGAGTGCATTCACCACTGAGCAGGATTCCATGTTATGATTCTAAGTGAGGGGACTCCGAAGCTTCATTAGAACTATCATATATGAATACTTATTAATTGAATTGAATTTGAGTTATTAAGTAGGATAAAGAGGATAATTTTATAGTACCTATAAAGGGAGATCATATCGGGTTAGAGTTCCAATTGGATAGGGAAATAATTGATACTGATAGTACCTAGAAAGGGGGGTGAAATTATATCTCTTGCTCCGAGGTTATTCACACGTGTTACACGCATGTTTACTTGTGTCTATATTAATGCGTCCATATTCCACAAGGCAGAGTCGGACATCAACACACGGAAGGGAAATTAATGCGTGAAACTGGATTATCCTAGGGCTACCTATTCTCCTACTTGATCCACTTTTGTATTCTTTGAGTGATTTTTTATTTTATTTGTTATTTTTATTAATTTTTTATTAGATATTAGATTAAAATCCCAATTTTTATTGC
The DNA here is from genome assembly GCA_023678885.1 of Pogostemon cablin. Taxonomy (NCBI): domain Eukaryota; kingdom Viridiplantae; phylum Streptophyta; class Magnoliopsida; order Lamiales; family Lamiaceae; genus Pogostemon; species Pogostemon cablin. Next base: position 15,082,780 of record CM042993.1, read on the forward strand.
TTTTCGTCTTAATTAATTTAGTTAATAATTAAATTGATAATACGCCGTCCTTTGGGTTCGATAATTCACTTGGTCGCTTGCTTAAGCTGCAACTGATATCCTTAATAATTGGGGATTAATTTTGCGTGCAAAGAAAACGAGCATCAATAGTTCTAATAAAGCTTCGGAGTCCCCTCACTTAGAATCATAACATGGAATCCTGCTCAGCAGTGAACGCACTCAATCAATAACCAAGATATGTATTCAGACTCTACATAACAGTTAATGATGCACAAAACGACTGTGAGTATGAATTAAAAAGGCACAATCATATATAAAATAAATTCACAAGTAGTGTTGTACGAAGTTTACACACGAAAGTTCAATTAATTGGTAAAAACCTTCACAACCCTAGTTCGACCAAAAAGGCTCTAGCCCATGATGTTACGAAGAACAATTATGGGGTTGGATAGATCTTACCCATATGTCCGGAAAATACAAGATAAATTAAGAAACGAAGAAAACCCTAGATATGGGCGTCGTTGCATCCTACTCCATCTTGAATCCTTCTCTTAGTTTTCATCTTGATTCCACAGACGAATCTTCAATGTGATGGATGGATGGAGGAAAGGATATGGATGATGGTTGGGGGGTGACCCCCCCTTGTGGGGTGTAGGATGGTTGTGTTGTGGCCTCTCTCTAATCCAATCTCTATTCTCTATTGTGTCTACTTGGTGTGATCTAAATCACCTTTTATACTTGTAAGCTCTCCATATGGACCTAGAATGGGCTTTATCTTGGAAAGCACAAAAATTCATGAACAGGGGTAAAAATCCCAATTTTGCGCTTGTTCAGGCTTCTGGTTCGACCATGACTAGTGGTCGAACCGAACAGAGGGGGTCGAACTCTGGTCGAACTGCAGTGCGTAGTCTCATCGTTTTGCGTATAACATCTACATCCGGACTCTGATTTAAGTGATTCTTATGCTCACGCGATCCTCTCTTCCTTGGATTTCTATCCATATAAAGAACTTACAAAAACTCCAAGATATGAAGGTGTAACAAGCCATGGAAAATGACACAGCCGTTCTGTTCGGCACAACTCGTGTGACATCACCATTTTACTCATAACTTTCTCGTTTGGAATCCAATTGAGGTGTTATTTTTGCCAAAACGATCCTCTTTTCAGTGGCTTTACAACCATATATCACAATTTCCGTTCAGAGCTCCACAATAACAGAGAAAAATTATGAAAGTTGGACGTGCATTTTTCAACATTCATACACAAATTGCACATTTTCTCCAACTTTGCACTTTTGATCTCTTTTTCCACCTAAAACACAATAAAACACCTCAAGTGCACCTTGTTCTCACATATATTGAATATAAGACACTTGTGCTAATATATAACAACAACATTCATCAAAAAGGTGTTAGATTGGACACTCAAACACGCTAATTTCCACTCTCAACAATCCCCCAAACTTACCCGTTGCTCATCCCGAGGCAACAAAATAAAAATAAAGAGAGAGAGAAAATTAGCGGGAAAACAAGGACTATGACCAATACCCCATTCAAAATACAATTGTTCTCAACTTAGGTCATGCAACTCTCATTACATGTAATTATCAATTCATAGCATGCAAGTTAAGATAATCACCACCAATTCAAATGCTCCATTCACATGTTCTCACTGGAAGTATATATCACTCGTACTCAAGTGTAAAAGATGTACACTTATGGGTTAAGGTGTTTACGTGATTAGCCATAGTTTAGTGGAGAATGACCAATTCAAGAAATTATCGAACCCAAGGGATGTAGGCACTAGTGCTTAAGCGATCTCACGTTTGTTGTAATTTTATAGAGACGAATCATCAATAGGATTGGTTGCAAACAATTAAATGACAAGTGATCAAAGCAAGCAATGATCAATCAACAAGATGGATGGATGAAAAGTGGTTTACCAAATTGATTAAAAGTGAGATTAACAACAATTAAGAAGTGGAAATTCTAGGAATTATGCATCAAATTCATATGTATCATGGATTGTAGACTAAGGGCCAACACTAAGATCACCTAAACTCCCTCTCGAGATGAATAGGATATGAATATCAATAGCTCAACGGATTGGTTCTCACTTAAACAATTCCAACTAGGTACTAAGCTTAAATGAGAGTCCCTTCACACAATTAATCAATCTCTCGATCAAACCAATCACATGTCCTACCAAAGGGTTCTAAACTATGAAGGACTTCTCAATCTCTTCACAATCTATAATGCACATGAAGTGTTTGATGAAATGATTCACTTAATTATCCTAAGCATATAATTGATTTCTCAATCTAATCACATATCTAGAACAACTAAACACACAAATCATCAATACAATTCAAGCAATTAATAATCAATGGTAGAAAATCATAGATCCAATCAACATATGAATTAAAATACACAAATCCCCAAAATTATCCAACAACTCTCATGTTGCTAATCTCACAAGGGAGATTAGCCTACCATATTAAGAAGGAAATGAACATAGACATTAAGATCCTTACAAAACATGATGAAACTATGAGGTTTAATACAAGAAATGAATGGAAACTCCCTTGATGTCACTTCAATGGTGATTTCTTTCCTTCCCTTGTTATCTTCCTCTCTTCCTTGCTTCTTTTCTTCAATTGGATGATGATTTTGATGGTTGGATGATTGTAGATCCAAAGGATGGTGAATGGATGAAGATGAAGGTGAAAAATGGAGGAAATGGTGTGTGAGGTGTGTGGGGAAAGTGGAATTTCGGATCTCCTCTCACATATTGAAGTATTGGGTATTTTTACCCCTTGGGAGGCTTCTAGAAGGATTCTGATTTTTTTCCAGGATTTTACACAGCACGAGTCGTGCTCTGCCACACGGCCATAAGGTGGCCGTGTCGTGTAAACTGATGTTCCCGCATGGCTTTTTCTTACAGGGCCGTGTTGATGACATGGCTCGTGATGCCAACACGACTCGTGCGACTGGACACGGCCTTAAGGTGCTCGTGTTGAACGAATAGGTGTCGCCGCACGGCCATCGCTTACAGGGCTGTGTTGGCTACACGGCCCGTGTTGGTGCTGTTGGATTGTATACTAAAAGTCTAGCTTTAGTATGAACAATGTTATAACAATATTTGAAATGAGAATCATATGATCAAATGATTGCATCTTATAATTTATTTATATGCACGGTGCAATAGTCCATTTACTTTATACTGTAGATAATATATTGTGCGACAACACGCGGAAGATCATATTACCGGTTTCCTTATAAAGTATAAACATATGCTCACAACTGAGATAGACGGGGACTCTCTATCGGTATGGTTGTAGTGTGGTTTGGTATTAGCTTGTCTTGGCTATAGAATCACATTAGTGCACTTGTGTGTATTGAGCAGGACCGCTTGAGATCGTTCTTCTTATACTGACTATATAGTAGAACTTGATCTCTGTTATTATGGAAGTTCATGCTCTTAATCCCTATACAATAACCTCGACACGTAGGGCAGTATGTATTTCTTTGATTCATCAATGGGTGAGATTTATAAGTATTAAATCAACAAACTCGGTGAGTTGGGAAGTAGTACTGTATCTATGGTGTGCTGTTGATTGTAGAAGGAATCCATGTCCGTCATAGGTTGATGATGTCCCCTTGAGGAGCTCATAAGGTTTATCATGTAAATCTTGCAAGTGGATTAATTTCCGACATGATAAAAAGGTTGAGTGGTACTACTCTCGGACGAGATATTAATTAATTAGAGTTGTCAGTAACTTAATTAATTAATGGACATTGAATATCTTAAACATGGGGAGACTATCGGGCTTATAATAAGAAGGAGCCCAGAACATAATTTGGGATTGGATGGGTAGTGCAATAATAATATTTTAGTGGACTATATTATTATTATTGGATTTAATTAAAAGCTTTGGGCTAAGCTTGGTTAATTAAATTCAATTGAGGCCCATCCCAATTTCTCCTCCTGGTCCCTACAGTAGCCCTTATAAATAAGTTATCTCAGTTCCTGTTAACCCTAAGTCAGTGCCTCATTTGACAGTTAGAAAGAACAGGAGCAGATTGAGAGAATCCTGCGGATTGTTGCCCATGGATTCAACTTAGATTGAGAGGTGGTTCTCTGCAACGGTTCATCCTCTACATCAACCCAGAAGTACGGTAAACAAGATTTAATTGCTTCCGCTGTTTATTGTTTGCCTGTTTACTAACGATCACGTTTGAGCCACAAGATCCAATTGCCCAACAATTGGTATCAGAGCGTTGGTTTCGTGGTGAAACGTGACACATTAGGTATGGTTTGATCATGCGTGTGTTTATTGTCGATAGAAAGCATGAAATTAGGGTTTAATGTTTGTGAATTATCCTATGTGCTTTATTCGATATATATAACGCGTGTGATTGTTGAGATTATACTTAGAAATCACACGCACACACACGACTACTGCTGTGCGGTTTTGTTGGGATAAACCAACACACATACACACGGTTGATGGCTACTTGGAAAGAAAGAAAGAGCGTTTGCCACGCCTGTTCCGAGAGAGAAGCAGCGAGCAGATCAAATCAAGGAGATGGCACTCCTCATCGTGAGTTCGTTGGCATCTGACGATAAACTTTACGGTGGTGATAGGTGGGACTGGAAAAGGAAGAAACAGGCCTATCGTGATTATCGGCAGAGGCGCTGGAAACGGCGGGCCTTGTCAAGACCGAATAGGACGGGACGATGTATCAGACTGATTTCGAAGCGAGATGGTGAGTTGAGTCCTTCCATGATCGAGGCACTGGTTGTCGACGAGTGATGGTTGCGTGGTGTGTGGCGCTGGACTATTGACGAGAGTGTCAATGGTGGTGTCCGGTGAAAGCCGGGTGCACGGCGACGTGCCTGATGGCATCATATCACGGCGGCGATCGGCGGCCACATACCTGGATTAATGGTTCCGGGCGAGCCTTCTTCTGGTTCTGATCGGGTCTCGCCATTTCGGAGCATTTCTGAAGCGATATCTGGAAACGGCATGTGATCGCCAGCATTGTTTGGAGCCATTGATCGGAGGTCACGTGCCATGCCGTCTGGAGCCATTGATCGGCGATCATCATGCAAAACTGGGAGTTGCAGACGACTTGGATCGGTGGGCTGCCTGTGGTGTCTGCAGCACTCTCAGTCGGCAGGCCCGGCGAAAGCTGGCTTGCGGAGCCTACTGACGGCCAGCGCGGCAGGCGGGCGCAGCTCGGAGCTCCACGGTAGTCGGCTGATGTCGTGCCATCGGCGGTGTGGAGGCTCGTGGGTGCTACTGCGGGTTCACGACGAATCTCCGGCGGGCTGACGGCACCATCACCGAGAGCAGCGACGCCGGTGAAGACTTCATCGTGATAGCTGCCGTGTGGTCTCTTCTCGCCGCTGACAGGATGGAGCAGCGTGCGGCTGCTTTGTTAGGGCAAGGGTAATGGGCTACCCACTGGGCTTTTATTTTTTTTTGATTTGGGCTGTGGTTATAGGCCCAAATTTTAATAAAAGCTTGTGGACTGCTGGGCCTATTTCTTGCTTGTGGGCTGCTCAATTAATTTTAATTTGGTTTTGGGCTTTTGGGCCCAATTTTAATTAAAATGGTAATGGGCTGCTGGGCCAATATTAATTGCTGGTTTTAATTAATTGTGAGTAATGGGCCTAGCATGATTAATTAATTTTATTAATGGACTAATTTTGTGCTAGTGGGCTTAGTGGAATTAATTTAGTTTTGGGCTAAGATTATGGGCCATAGATAATGAGTATGATTAATTAATTAATCTGCTGCTCATTTTGTGCTTATTTGATGCTCTTCAGGCCCAAATTAATTGATCCACTATTTATACAATTAATTATGTTATATAACTGATTAATTGATTTAATTGTCAATTATTGTTGTATATGTGAAAGGCATGTTCTATGTAATTTATTTATTTAAATTGCTGTTAATAGAAGCATGCTATTTTGTATATTTTATTCTGGAATATTATATGCATGTTAAAACCCTCGGTGTTAAATAACTAAGTGGGAGAGGGGATTGGTAATAAATTCCCGCGGCCTCCATTATTGGTTTGTAAGTGATGTGAGTAAACTTGCGTGTTGGCATAGGCCTTCCTCCCTAACGGATGAGTTTATTCACGGATCACTGGTACAGACTTCATAAATAATTATTGTTTGTAATGTGGCACATAAACTTGCGTGTTGGCATAGACCTTCCTCCCTAACGGATGAGTTTGTGTGCGGTACACTGGTACAAACTTATAATTGATGATTGTAGGAAGCTACCCGAGCGCGTGTGTACTTCTCCAACTGTAAGGCACATAAGCTCACGCAGTGGACTTGGGATCAAATAATGGTGTACACTTAGGTGTAAATAATTAGTATCCTCCCCAACGGAGTCACTGCTATTATTTGCATGGCTAAAGAGTAACCGACTATTAATTATTTTGTCATAAAGTTAGGTTGACAAATGAAATTAATGGGTAAAACCTTCTCTTGTAAATGTTCGGGTTTGTAAACGTCCACACTAACGTGGCTTGCAGACTCACGGTGCTTGAGATGTCGGTGAATTTTATTCTATATTGTTTTGAGGGAAACAATATAAAAGGATAAAATTCGAAGTTTTGATCAGTAAATTTAATCGTGATTCTCTGTATTTCGAATAGTTTTAGTCTCACTAATTGTTAACTAAAAGAAATTATATTTACTTGTCCAAATTAGATGATTGGAAAAGAATCTTGTATTTTAAAATTACTGCTTAAGAAAATACATATGTATTCTCGCAAAGGACGTCTCATGATGCCTATTAAAGTCTCTAGTGAAGAGATGAGAGGTTCATAGAAATATGATGATCTCATGTAACTCTTCGGATACTCGAGTAAATTAAAAGGCAGAAGATCATGGTTGAATTGATGAATGAATTGGAAAAGCTTGGAATACAAATTGAAAGGGAAACCTAAGTCAATTTTATTCTTCATAATTGCCTAGACATTTTGAGTAAGTTCCACCTGAATTACAAGAGGATGTAAATGGTGGGAAACCTCTGACAAAAACACGTGGCAAAGGAAAGCCATTTTCATCATAATGTGAACAAGTTTAATATCTTATTAATTAATGGTTTAAACATAATTAGTGATGGCATCTACTGACACAAAGTATGTAGATACTGGAATCACTAAATGTTTATCACTAAGTAAGGATAAGATTGTTAATAACATGGGTAAAACTACAAAGGTAGTTGCTATTGCAGTGGGAGTTGTTTATTTATCTCATGATAAGAATAAACGATTGATTATGAGAAATTGTCTTTACGTACGTTTCATAGAAAGAATTTAATTTCGGTTTCTATGCATTAACGGATGGATATTTCATTTAATTTAAATGACATGGTCATAGTAATGAGGAATGAGGCTATAATCCGTTAAAGTACGTTGGTGGATAAAAAGTATACTCTTGAATCATGTACATCCCACAGATGCAATAAATAGTAATTAAATAATGCATCTTCTAATATTAGTAAGAGAAAGGAACCTTCGCAAATGAACTAAACATACATTTGGCGTCTATGACTAATTCATTTTACTTAAGTAGGATTCAAAAGTTGATAGCCGATAGACCGTAAGGTTTATCTGAAGTGGAAACTATCGGACTTGCGAGTCTTGCTTGGAAGTAAAAATGATTAACTGCCTTTTCAAGGCTGTGGGGTGTAGAGCCGAAGATATATATGTTGGAATTAGTTCATTCTGATTCAAGCGAACCTAACAATATCCAGGCGAGAGGTGGTTATGAATATTCGAAGATTATTCTGGAAACCAATATATTTATATGATGCACTGCATGTCTAAGTTCTTTGATTAATTCAAGAATTGTAAGGCTGGTACAGTGAAGCGTCATGGAAAATATATTAAGTCATTATGATTCAATCATGATGGCGAATACCTCTTGGGATAGTTAGGAGCTATTGATCAGAAGTTGAGATTAAATCTCAAGTTGTCTACACCGGGTATGCCCCAGCTGAATGGTGTGGTGGGTAGAAGGTATTAGGCTCTTATGGTTATGATTAGATAGATGATGAATTATTTGGAATAATTAAATTCATTTTATGGATATGCCCTAGATACAGTAATTCGTGAAACATTTGTCTGTATATGGGATATTCTAGAAAAATGGATAGTGATTTATTTAGTCCAAAAGATCGAAGGGTAATTGTTAACACAATAACCAGATTTTTGGAAAAGGACTATGTAATAAATCACAAGCCCATGTATAAGTTGTTCTAAAGGAAGTGAGAGGAAAACACTAAGTATAAGTACCAAGTGTACAAGAGGATATACCACAAGGTAAACTGCAACGCGTGTCACGTCTGATACACAATTACATGTAGTGCCTTGTCGTAGTGGGAGGGTTGTGTGACAACTCATAAATATATGTTTGAGAGAGTCGTGAGACTTGATCCCTAGTGAACATGGTATTATCCCACGGATACGACATAGCACTACAAGATTAAAATGCGGAATCTTAGTAAGTTGCAATGTATGTTGAAATAGAATCTACGGATTCTATATTAAGTCTGGGAACTTGTATGACCACTAAATGATGTAAAAGCCATTGCAAGTGGTCAAGGGAAATAAAAGAGGATCATACGGAAAGGTGAAAACCTTGGAAGCAAAGCTTGTTGCGAAAAGGTGTACTCAGAAAGAAATGGTTCGATTATGAGGGAACATATTCGCTGGTAGCTATGCTTAAATTGATCCGGATTCTTTTATTCATTGCTACTCATATTAAATTATGAGGAACAACAAAAAGATGTCAAGACAGCTTTCCTGATTGGAAGCCTTGAAGAAAACTTCTATGTGAAGCAACCAGAGTGATTCATTGCAAAATACTAATAGCATTTTAATAGTAAGCTTAATATTGTCCAGCGATGGACTAAAGCAAGCTTTAAGATCATGAAGCATCTGTTTTGATTAGGTAATCCAGTGGCATGGATTTAAATCAATGAGCGGATGAGTCTTGTGTGTTGTAAAGAGTGACGGAAACATGGTGGTGTTTCTTGTACTATACGTAGATAGTATCTTGGTCATTGGAGACAATGAAAGAGTATTATCGGGCGTATGGGTACGGTTAATAAAGCGGTAGTGATGAAGGACTTAAGAAAGGCAAAATACATCCTTTTGATCACGGTAATACGGATCACAAGAAAGGATATTATGCTTATCTCAAGTTTCATAAAATGATACAGTCCATACTCATTTAGCATGTAAATTTATCTAAGTGAATGTGTCTTTGAGACACAAGAAGAAGATAAAGAGGATGAAAGCGGTTCCTAGGAAGCTTAATCTAAGGAATGCTATGAACGATATTGGATATCTGTTTTGCTGGATGCATGAACAGTGAGTATCAACGTAACCTGGAACAAGAATGATGAAATGTAGTAAGACATATATAAAGTTCCTGAGAAGGACTGGAAATTATATGTGGATTTACTAAACAGATTCACTGCTTCTTGTGGATTACGTAGATTCAGTTTTTTTTTTAGTCAGATTGGACGGCAGTAAATTCACCTCAAAGGTTATGTGTTTAATCTTAGGAAGTAGAGTCATAATGTGGAGGAGTGTTATATAGAAATATATTTCAGACTCCGGACTCCATCATGGAAAGATGATGAATTGGAGCCTAAGAGGCAGCCAAAGTATCTATATGACTCTAGAGACTTCATGATAGACTTTGAAGTGTTTCTAAGTTTGCCCAAGGTAATCACAATTACATTGATGATATTGGTGCAGTTGCAAACTTGAAAGAATCACAAGTCCATAAGGCAATTAAACACATGGAGCGCGAGTACCACCTGTTACGAGAAATCGTATGATGAGGGGAAGGTTGTTGTCGCCTAGATTGCATCGGATGATGACCTAGTAAATCCATTTACAAGGACCTTAAGGCGAGAGCTTTTAATGGTCGTGTAGTGGGAGTAGGAATCAGATGTATGGCAGAAGACATGACAACATAGTCTTTTAGTATAAGTGGGAGATTGTTGGATTGTATACTAAAAGTCTAGCTTTAGTATAAACAATGTTATAACAATATTTGAAATGAGAATCATATGATCAAATGATTGCATCTTATAATTTATTTATATGCACGGTGCAATAGTTCATTTACTTTATACTGTAGATAATATATTGTGCGACAACACGCGGAAGATCATATTATCGGTTTCCTTATAAAGTATAAATAGATGCTCACAACTGAGATAGACGGGGACTCTCTATCGGTATGGTTGTAGTGTGGTTTGGTATTAGCTTGTCTTGGCTATAGAATCACATTAGTGCACTTGTGTGTATTGAGCAGGACCGCTTGAGATCGTTCTTCTTATACTGACTATATAGTAGAACTTGATCTCTGTTATTATGGAAGTTCGTGCTCTTAATCACTATACAATAACCTCGACACGTAGGGCAGTATGTATTTCTTTGATTCATCAATGGGTGAGATTTATAAGTATTAAATCAACAAACTCGGTGAGTTGGGAAGTAGTGCTGTATCTATGGTGTGCTGTTGATTGTAGAAGGAATCCATGTCCGTCATAGGTTGATGATGTCCCCTTGAGGAGCTCATAAGGTTTATCATGTAAATCTTGCAAGTGGATTAATTTCCGGCATGATAAAAAGGTTGAGTGGTACTACTCTCGGACGAGATATTAATTAATTAGAGTTGTCAGTAACTTAATTAATTAATGGACATTGAATATCTTAAACATGGGGAGACTATCGGGCTTATAATAAGAAGGAGCCCAGAACATAATTTGGGATTGGATGGGTAGTGCAATAATAATATTTTAGTGGACTATATTATTATTATTGGATTTAATTAAAAGCTTTGGGCTAAGCTTGGTTAATTAAATTTAATTGAGGCCCAGCCCAATTTCTCCTCCTGGTCCCTGCAGTAGCCCTTATAAATAAGTTATCTCAGTTCCTGTTAACCCTAAGTCAGTGCCTCATTTGACAGTTAGAAAGAACATGAGCAGATTGAGAGAATCCTGCGGATTGTTGCCCATGGATTCAACTTAGATTGAGAGGTGGTTCTCTGCAACGGTTCATCCTCTACATCAACCCAGAAGTACGGTAAACAAGATTTAATTGCTTCCGCTGTTTATTGTTTGCCTGTTTACTAACGATCACGTTTGAGCCACAAGATCCAATTGCCCAACAATTGGTATCAGAGCGTTGGTTTCGTGGTGAAACGTGACACATTAGGTATGGTTTGATCATGCGTGTGTTTATTGTCGATAGAAAGCATGAAATTAGGGTTTAATGTTTGTGAATTATCCTATGTGCTTTATTCGATATATATAACGCGTGTGATTGTTGAGATTATACTTAGAAATCACACGCACACACACGACTACTGCTGTGCGGTTTTGTTGGGATAAACCAACACACATACACACGGTTGATGGCTACTTGGAAAGAAAGAAAGAGCGTTTGCCACGCCTGTTCCGAGAGAGAAGCAGCGAGCAGATCAAATCAAGAAGATGGCACTCCTCATCGTGAGTTCGTTGGCATCTGACGATAAACTTTACGGTGGTGATAGGTGGGACTGGAAAAGGAAGAAACAGGCCTATCGTGATTATCGGCAGAGGCGCTGGAAACGGCGGGCCTTGTCAAGACCGAATAGGACGGGACGATGTATCAGACTGATTTCGAAGCGAGATGGTGAGTTGAGTCCTTCCATGATCGAGGCACTGGTTGTCGACGAGTGATGGTGGCGTGGTGTGTGGCGCTGGACTATTGACGAGAGTGTCAATGGTGGTGTCCGGTGAAAGCCGGGTGCACGGCGACGTGCCTGATGGCATCATATCACGGCGGCGATCGGCGGCCACATACCTGGATTAATGGTTCCGGGCGAGCCTTCTTCTGGTTCTGATCGGGTCTCGCCATTTCGGAGCATTTCTGAAGCGATATCTGGAAACGGCATGTGATCGCCAGCATTGTTTGGAGCCATTGATCGGAGGTCACGTGCCATGCCGTCTGGAGCCATTGATCGGCGATCATCATGCAAAACTGGGAGTTGCAGACGACTTGGATCGGTGGGCTGCCTGTGGTGTCTGCAGCACTCTCAGTCGGCAGGCCCGGCGAAAGCTGGCTTGCGGAGCCTACTGACGGCCAGCGCGGCAGGCGGGCGCAGCTCGGAGCTCCACGGTAGTCGGCTGATGTCGTGCCATCGGCGGTGTGGAGGCTCGTGGGTGCTACTGCGGGTTCACGACGAATCTCCGGCGGGCTGACGGCACCATCACCGAGAGCAGCGACGCCGGTGAAGACTTCATCGTGATAGCTGCCGTGTGGTCTCTTCTCGCCGCTGACAGGATGGAGCAGCGTGCGGCTGCTTTGTTAGGGCAAGGGTAATGGGCTACCCACTGGGCTTTTATTTTTTTTTGATTTGGGCTGTGGTTATAGGCCCAAATTTTAATAAAAGCTTGTGGACTGCTGGGCCTATTTCTTGCTTGTGGGCTGCTCAATTAATTTTAATTTGGTTTTGGGCTTTTGGGCCCAATTTTAATTAAAATGGTAATGGGCTGCTGGGCCAATATTAATTGCTGGTTTTAATTAATTGTGAGTAATGGGCCTAGCATGATTAATTAATTTTATTAATGGACTAATTTTGTGCTAGTGGGCTTAGTGGAATTAATTTAGTTTTGGGCTAAGATTATGGGCCATAGATAATGAGTATGATTAATTAATTAATCTGCTGCTCATTTTGTGCTTATTTGATGCTCTTCAGGCCCAAATTAATTGATCCACTATTTATACAATTAATTATGTTATATAACTGATTAATTGATTTAATTGTCAATTATTGTTGTATATGTGAAAGGCATGTTCTATGTAATTTATTTATTTAAATTGCTGTTAATAGAAGCATGCTATTTTGTATATTTTATTCTGGAATATTATATGCATGTTAAAACCCTCGGTGTTAAATAACTAAGTGGGAGAGGGGATTGGTAATAAATTCCCGCGGCCTCCATTATTGGTTTGTAAGTGATGTGAGTAAACTTGCGTGTTGGCATAGGCCTTCCTCCCTAACGGATGAGTTTATTCACGGATCACTGGTACAGACTTCATAAATAATTATTGTTTGTAATGTGGCACATAAACTTGCGTGTTGGCATAGACCTTCCTCCCTAACGGATGAGTTTGTGTGCGGTACACTGGTACAAACTTATAATTGATGATTGTAGGAAGCTACCCGAGCGCGTGTGTACTTCTCCAACTGTAAGGCACATAAGCTCACGCAGTGGACTTGGGATCAAATAATGGTGTACACTTAGGTGTAAATAATTAGTATCCTCCCCAACGGAGTCACTGCTATTATTTGCATGGCTAAAGAGTAACCGACTATTAATTATTTTGTCATAAAGTTAGGTTGACAAATGAAATTAATGGGTAAAACCTTCTCTTGTAAATGTTCGGGTTTGTAAACGTCCACACTAACGTGGCTTGCAGACTCACGGTGCTTGAGATGTCGGTGAATTTTATTCTATATTGTTTTGAGGGAAACAATATAAAAGGATAAAATTCGAAGTTTTGATCAGTAAATTTAATCGTGATTCTCTGTATTTCGAATAGTTTTAGTCTCACTAATTGTTAACTAAAAGAAATTATATTTACTTGTCCAAATTAGATGATTGGAAAAGAATCTTGTATTTTAAAATTACTGCTTAAGAAAATACATATGTATTCTCGCAAAGGACGTCTCATGATGCCTATTAAAGTCTCTAGTGAAGAGATGAGAGGTTCATAGAAATATGATGATCTCATGTAACTCTTCGGATACTCGAGTAAATTAAAAGGCAGAAGATCATGGTTGAATTGATGAATGAATTGGAAAAGCTTGGAATACAAATTGAAAGGGAAACCTAAGTCAATTTTATTCTTCATAATTGCCTAGACATTTTGAGTAAGTTCCACCTGAATTACAAGAGGATGTAAATGGTGGGAAACCTCTGACAAAAACACGTGGCAAAGGAAAGCCATTTTCATCATAATGTGAACAAGTTTAATATCTTATTAATTAATGGTTTAAACATAATTAGTGATGGCATCTACTGACACAAAGTATGTAGATACTGGAATCACTAAATGTTTATCACTAAGTAAGGATAAGATTGTTAATAACATGGGTAAAACTACAAAGGTAGTTGCTATTGCAGTGGGAGTTGTTTATTTATCTCATGATAAGAATAAACGATTGATTATGAGAAATTGTCTTTACGTACGTTTCATAGAAAGAATTTAATTTCGGTTTCTATGCATTAACGGATGGATATTTCATTTAATTTAAATGACATGGTCATAGTAATGAGGAATGAGGCTATAATCCGTTAAAGTACGTTGGTGGATAAAAAGTATACTCTTGAATCATGTACATCCCACAGATGCAATAAATAGTAATTAAATAATGCATCTTCTAATATTAGTAAGAGAAAGGAACCTTCGCAAATGAACTAAACATACATTTGGCGTCTATGACTAATTCATTTTACTTAAGTAGGATTCAAAAGTTGATAGCCGATAGACCGTAAGGTTTATCTGAAGTGGAAACTATCGGACTTGCGAGTCTTGCTTGGAAGTAAAAATGATTAACTGCCTTTTCAAGGCTGTGGGGTGTAGAGCCGAAGATATATATGTTGGAATTAGTTCATTCTGATTCAAGCGAACCTAACAATATCCAGGCGAGAGGTGGTTATGAATATTCGAAGATTATTCTGGAAACCAATATATTTATATGATGCACTGCATGTCTAAGTTCTTTGATTAATTCAAGAATTGTAAGGCTGGTACAGTGAAGCGTCATGGAAAATATATTAAGTCATTATGATTCAATCATGATGGCGAATACCTCTTGGGATAGTTAGGAGCTATTGATCAGAAGTTGAGATTAAATCTCAAGTTGTCTACACCGGGTATGCCCCAGCTGAATGGTGTGGTGGGTAGAAGGTATTAGGCTCTTATGGTTATGATTAGATAGATGATGAATTATTTGGAATAATTAAATTCATTTTATGGATATGCCCTAGATACAGTAATTCGTGAAACATTTGTCTGTATATGGGATATTCTAGAAAAATGGATAGTGATTTATTTAGTCCAAAAGATCGAAGGGTAATTGTTAACACAATAACCAGATTTTTGGAAAAGGACTATGTAATAAATCACAAGCCCATGTATAAGTTGTTCTAAAGGAAGTGAGAGGAAAACACTAAGTATAAGTACCAAGTGTACAAGAGGATATACCACAAGGTAAACTGCAACGCGTGTCACGTCTGATACACAATTACATGTAGTGCCTTGTCGTAGTGGGAGGGTTGTGTGACAACTCATAAATATATGTTTGAGAGAGTCGTGAGACTTGATCCCTAGTGAACATGGTATTATCCCACGGATACGACATAGCACTACAAGATTAAAATGCGGAATCTTAGTAAGTTGCAATGTATGTTGAAATAGAATCTACGGATTCTATATTAAGTCTGGGAACTTGTATGACCACTAAATGATGTAAAAGCCATTGCAAGTGGTCAAGGGAAATAAAAGAGGATCATACGGAAAGGTGAAAACCTTGGAAGCAAAGCTTGTTGCGAAAAGGTGTACTCAGAAAGAAATGGTTCGATTATGAGGGAACATATTCGCTGGTAGCTATGCTTAAATTGATCCGGATTCTTTTATTCATTGCTACTCATATTAAATTATGAGGAACAACAAAAAGATGTCAAGACAGCTTTCCTGATTGGAAGCCTTGAAGAAAACTTCTATGTGAAGCAACCAGAGTGATTCATTGCAAAATACTAATAGCATTTTAATAGTAAGCTTAATATTGTCCAGCGATGGACTAAAGCAAGCTTTAAGATCATGAAGCATCTGTTTTGATTAGGTAATCCAGTGGCATGGATTTAAATCAATGAGCGGATGAGTCTTGTGTGTTGTAAAGAGTGACGGAAACATGGTGGTGTTTCTTGTACTATACGTAGATAGTATCTTGGTCATTGGAGACAATGAAAGAGTATTATCGGGCGTATGGGTACGGTTAATAAAGCGGTAGTGATGAAGGACTTAAGAAAGGCAAAATACATCCTTTTGATCACGGTAATACGGATCACAAGAAAGGATATTATGCTTATCTCAAGTTTCATAAAATGATACAGTCCATACTCATTTAGCATGTAAATTTATCTAAGTGAATGTGTCTTTGAGACACAAGAAGAAGATAAAGAGGATGAAAGCGGTTCCTAGGAAGCTTAATCTAAGGAATGCTATGAACGATATTGGATATCTGTTTTGCTGGATGCATGAACAGTGAGTATCAACGTAACCTGGAACAAGAATGATGAAATGTAGTAAGACATATATAAAGTTCCTGAGAAGGACTGGAAATTATATGTGGATTTACTAAACAGATTCACTGCTTCTTGTGGATTACGTAGATTCAGTTTTTTTTTTAGTCAGATTGGACGGCAGTAAATTCACCTCAAAGGTTATGTGTTTAATCTTAGGAAGTAGAGTCATAATGTGGAGGAGTGTTATATAGAAATATATTTCAGACTCCGGACTCCATCATGGAAAGATGATGAATTGGAGCCTAAGAGGCAGCCAAAGTATCTATATGACTCTAGAGACTTCATGATAGACTTTGAAGTGTTTCTAAGTTTGCCCAAGGTAATCACAATTACATTGATGATATTGGTGCAGTTGCAAACTTGAAAGAATCACAAGTCCATAAGGCAATTAAACACATGGAGCGCGAGTACCACCTGTTACGAGAAATCGTATGATGAGGGGAAGGTTGTTGTCGCCTAGATTGCATCGGATGATGACCTAGTAAATCCATTTACAAGGACCTTAAGGCGAGAGCTTTTAATGGTCGTGTAGTGGGAGTAGGAATCAGATGTATGGCAGAAGACATGACAACATAGTCTTTTAGTATAAGTGGGAGATTGTTGGATTGTATACTAAAAGTCTAGCTTTAGTATAAACAATGTTATAACAATATTTGAAATGAGAATCATATGATCAAATGATTGCATCTTATAATTTATTTATATGCACGGTGCAATAGTTCATTTACTTTATACTGTAGATAATATATTGTGCGACAACACGCGGAAGATCATATTATCGGTTTCCTTATAAAGTATAAATAGATGCTCACAACTGAGATAGACGGGGACTCTCTATCGGTATGGTTGTAGTGTGGTTTGGTATTAGCTTGTCTTGGCTATAGAATCACATTAGTGCACTTGTGTGTATTGAGCAGGACCGCTTGAGATCGTTCTTCTTATACTGACTATATAGTAGAACTTGATCTCTGTTATTATGGAAGTTCGTGCTCTTAATCACTATACAATAACCTCGACACGTAGGGCAGTATGTATTTCTTTGATTCATCAATGGGTGAGATTTATAAGTATTAAATCAACAAACTCGGTGAGTTGGGAAGTAGTGCTGTATCTATGGTGTGCTGTTGATTGTAGAAGGAATCCATGTCCGTCATAGGTTGATGATGTCCCCTTGAGGAGCTCATAAGGTTTATCATGTAAATCTTGCAAGTGGATTAATTTCCGGCATGATAAAAAGGTTGAGTGGTACTACTCTCGGACGAGATATTAATTAATTAGAGTTGTCAGTAACTTAATTAATTAATGGACATTGAATATCTTAAACATGGGGAGACTATCGGGCTTATAATAAGAAGGAGCCCAGAACATAATTTGGGATTGGATGGGTAGTGCAATAATAATATTTTAGTGGACTATATTATTATTATTGGATTTAATTAAAAGCTTTGGGCTAAGCTTGGTTAATTAAATTCAATTGAGGCCCATCCCAATTTCTCCTCCTGGTCCCTACAGTAGCCCTTATAAATAAGTTATCTCAGTTCCTGTTAACCCTAAGTCAGTGCCTCATTTGACAGTTAGAAAGAACAGGAGCAGATTGAGAGAATCCTGCGGATTGTTGCCCACACAACAGCAGGATTCAACTTGGGACATACTGCAGAAGATTGAGAGGTGGTTCTCTGCAACGGTTCATCCTCTACATCAACCCAGAAGTACGGTAAACAAGATTTAATTGCTTCCGCTGTTTATTGTTTGCCTGTTTACTAACGATCACGTTTGAGCCACAAGATCCAATTGCCCAACAGGTGCTGGCTCCTGTATTTCTTCACTGTTTTGACTCGTTCTCCCTCGTTTCAACTCCGAATTGAGATCCGCTTTTTCCTACGTCTTCCTTATCATATCTAGCATCATTCACACACATTTCCATGAAAACACAAAATACAACCAAATAACACATAAAATACGGATAAAAATATACGAAAACACACATAAAAAGATACTAAAATCTAGGTGAAAATATCACTCATCATTACGCTCAAATTAAATTCAAGTGCATGCGTAACCATAAGCTTGCCAAATATCTCAAACTCTCCACCACAATTATTATGATTCGATAATGAGATCAAAAACGACTTTTCTTTTGGATGTAATATTGACTCTTTGGTAAGGGTAGGAAACATATGGATAACTGACTTAATTAGTAGAGAATTAAAACTGGAGATCTTTTGTACTGCAGATTTTTTTACACTTCAAGGCTATCCAGCTTCATGCTCTTCTAATTTTCTTTTCTCTCCTTTCTTCAAGCTTTACCATCTCGAAGGAGCAGACCACTTCCGCTGTAACATGGAAATACGTCGGCCTCTTTAACTCCATAAACCTCCGGATACCCACTTGATTGAACATCCAGAAAATGTCATTCCCGATTCTCATTATCCTCATCGCCTCATCATCTTGGTATCGAGTACGAGCTATCTTGTCCGAGACTTCTTCCCACTTTTCTTTAATCTCATCTCAGTTTTGAATTTGAATTTTGAAGTTCTCGGGTAAACGATCTTGTAGCCTCAGCTTCCTGGTCACTGTGTCCACGTTCTAAGGCCTATCATTCCTCTTCTTCGATCTTGCTTCATCCGCCTTACTTTTCCCTTTACTTGATCCTTGTCCCTTTCCTGAAAACAACTACTTCAATACAACCAACAAGACAAGAACACAAGTATATGACTAGCATATCCTATACTCTACTCAAGACTTCAAGCATCCATGCTTAATCAACCCAACTATCATCTCAACATCACCTTCTTAATTAACATGCTTAAAACATCTTCAATCACACTACCTTTAATCTTCAAATCATAAACAACAAGCATGCATCAACCAATTCAAGCTATTCAACAAGAATTTCAACAATTGAACTTCATGAACAACTCCAATTATCAACAATTCAAACCTAACTAACATGCTCATTCATCTAGATGCATCATATCCTTGATCAATCCACATAAAACTCAAGTTCTATCCATAATCAAGCAATCTCAAACCAATAAACATGAATTCAAATGAATCAACTCAACAATATCCATTATCACCATGAATTTCAACCAAAATCAACATTAATCAACTTACCCTCAACACATTTCTTGCAATAAACTTCAATCCTAGGGTAATTGAGTTGAAAAAACGTACCTTTAGTCTTGCCCATGGTAACAATCGATAATTGGAACAAAACACTCAAAATGCGCGACTGAAGCCCTAATCCGCGACAAAAATCACCCAAATCCGCGCTCAATTCAAGAATCAAGAGTGTAATGTTGTGTAATCGGTGCAAAATCAAGTGTAATTGACGAATTTGTACAAGGGTGTTAAGGTTCGGGGAGGGTTCGAGGTTTGGTGAACAAAAAGAATGATCGAACCCTTCTAAAAATCCAACATAAAATGCGTACCTGACTGGGTTTGACCTCGGGTTATACCTGTGGAACAGGTCGAACCTCGAGCGACGAGGTCGAACCTACCTTCTGGACAAACTTACTTTTTGGTTCGACCTAGGTTCGACCTTCTGAATAGGTCGAACCAATCTTGTGACGAGGTCGAACCTACCTTCTGGACAACTGCTCCTCGTGGTTCGACCTGTTAGACAGGTCGAACCACTCTTGTTTTGGTCGAACCTATCACCTGAAAAATAGAGTGCTCTGAACGGACTGGTTCGATCTCAGGTTCGACCTTCTGATCAGGTCAAACCATAACGGCTCAGGTCGAACCACCATACTGTAAATTTTAAGTCCCTGAGTTCGACCTTGGTTCGACCTGTTAGACAGGTCGAACCACCTCACTGGATGATTTTCTACATCTGTTCGACTTTCTCTGCTTGGTTCGACCTCCTGGCACTGGTCGAACCTACCCTTTTAAGCTTCCAAACTGAGTGTTCTTCAATCCCTACACACTTCAAACTTCAATACGAATCATTAGGTACCAACTAGAGCACAACTTCATCACAAATTGTTTCACAAAATATCATTCATGAGTAACTCCGTAAAAAAAAACACAACCAAAACCCACTAAACATTAGGCAAGTTGTAAAAAATCGTCACATCAAAATTTATTAAAATTTTAAATATGGCGCAAAAACCAACTCCCCTAACAAACTTCACAAAGAAAAGATTATACTATCGGTTCTTATTGAGGTAAGTAGATCACACCCCCCCAAACTCAGTAGAAACCATAGGTGAAACTAAGTTTGCAAAGAGATGTAATTACCGATAAGTAAGCACTTCAAATATAAAAATTTCTTACTCACACGAATGAAATAAAATAATATAATGGGAGGGAAAGCCCCCAACAGGCGCTCATGTTTAACGTCGAAGAGTCACGATGAAATACCACTCAGAAGACTACTTGATCAGAGGATGATCATTTCGCATCCTCACCTTCCAATACTTTCCCCCCCTCTTATCATCCACACTTACCACCTTACCATTCTTAAGCACCATACGATCAGTAGAATCTCCTTTCTCAAACTTTCTCTTCTCATTCCTGTCAATCTTCTACTCAATTTTGGAATAACTCCTATCTCCATCAAGATCAAAGTCAGGATAAGAACAAGAGTAAGGACTTCCAAATTTGTTGGTATCCGGTGGTAAGTTAGGAGGCTTCAAGTAGGCATCATCTTCTCTTCCTTTGTCTACAGTCAGCACGACACCTTTCTCGCTCACAAAAATATGATCATTAGAATTACCTTCATCCCATGGCCGTGTAGACTCCTCCGGGTCAATCTTCCTCTTGAATTCCGAATCACCTGATGGATCTTTTTCATTGTCACCAAGATAAGCATACGTCAAGTGTTCCGATAACGATTTCAACTCCTCTTTCTTTTCTTCCATCGGAGTGCTCTCTCTCTCCAACGGCAAGCACTTCCTAGACCCTTTCGCTTCTTCAGCCTTAGCTTTCTCCAATGCATACCTAGCATCACCCAAAGCAAGTAAGTTCTCAAGATATTCAATACATACCTTGTTGGAGAGTCCGTCAAGCTCCGTAGTGGGATAAGTAAGAGACTCCATCAAACATGTCTCAAGAGGATCCTTTGACAGGAACAGAGACATATCCTCCTTCACAATCTCCTCCACCACGTCAATACTATAACACTGAGACTCCATGGGCATCTTCATTGCTTTGTCCAAGTTGAAAAGAACTTCTTCTTTGTCCATCTGCAATCTAAGCTCTCCTTTCTGAACATCAATCATAGCTCCAGCAGTAGCAAGGAAAGGTCTCCCCAAAATTAAAGGGATATTATCCTTGTCTTCTTCCATCTCTAGCACAAGAAAGTCCACAGAAAAGACTAGCTTCTCCACTTTGACGAGAACGTCTTCAATTATACCTTTTGGAAACGTCATCGACCTGTCCGCCAATTGGAGAACCACTGTTGTAGGGGTCAACTCTCCCAAACCAAGCCTCTGAAAGATGGACAAAGGCATCAAATTGATGCTTGCCCCTAGATCGCACAAAGCTCGCCGTGCCGGCCCCTTTCCGATCTCACATAGAATAGTGAAACTTCCCGGATCCTTCATCTTTTGTGGCAGCTTCCTTTGGATGATTGAGCTGCAATTCTCAGATAAATTCACCGTTTCAATTCCGGTTAAGCTCCGCTTCTTCAACAATATGTCCTTTAGAAATCGGGCATAGTACGGCATCTCCATGATTGCCTCTGAGAAAGGAATGCTCAAGCTTATTTTGTTCATTATCTCTGAAAACTTCTTGAACTTCTCTTCCAATCGCTTCTTCACAAGCTTGTAAGAAAACGGCGGAGGTATATTTGTTTTGGGAATCCCCCATTCATTATGATCAACCTTCTCCACTTTCTCATTTTCGGCTCTCAATCGCTTGGCTCTCTCCCATTTTTCTCAGCTATTATCTCTGTACTTTGCTCATTCCGAACCACTGGAGTAGCATCAACATCATAGAGAGTGTTCGGAGTAGCAACAGACAATTTCTGATGGGGTTCGACCAGGGTTCGACCTGTGGAACAGGTCGAACCAGGTACGTACTGGTCGAACCTTGCTTCTGGACAATGGCTCTCTTTTTGAATTTGAGGTTCGACCTGGGTTCGACCTGTTGAGTAGGTTGAACCACGGGCACCTAGGTCGAACTGGCCTACTGTGCTCCTTCCGCCATCCGGTTCGACCAAGTTCGACCTGTTTGATAGGTCAAACCATGACTGTCGTGGTCGAACCATTGCTGTGACAAAACAGAGTGCTCCAAGTGGTACGGTTCGACCTGTTGGATAGGTCAAACCAAGATTGATTTGGTTGAACCGGTGTTCTGGAAAATAGAGTGCTCCGAGTTGTCGGGTTCGACCATGGTTCGACCTGTGGGACAGGTCGAACCATCTGTAGTTTGGTCAAACCGATGCTGCAATATCTCCTGATCGTGTCCAGTGTGTTGGTTCGACCTCCCCTGTATGGTTCGACCTTCAATGTTGGTCGAACCATGGTCGAATCTCGCCCTAGACATGTCCAAATTTGATTCCGGCCTCATAGGTCCCTCGTACTGCATTCCCGACCTCAATGTGATGGCGTTGTAGGACCTTGGATTCTCAATACTTTTAGATGGGAACTTCCCCTTCTCAAGAGTTTGAGTAAGCTTGTTAACACTTCCTGCCATCTCCCCCATCAGCAACGTAAGGTCCTTCACCTGCTTAGATATAACCTCATGGTTTGCATTGATTTTCTTTTCAAGTTTGGCCTCAAGACGGTTAACTCTTTCATCATTCTTGGCCATATACCTGTTCACAGTATCCTCAAGACCCGGTTTCCCTTCTTCCACCTTAGCACCCGGATCAACACCCATCGGAGGTTGAATCGCATTATTCGGATTGCTCCATGAGAATTCTGGCCTCCTAGGCTGTTGATAACCACCAGGGGGACCACAATTATTAAAGTTTCCTCGATAGTTCCCTTGGTAATTCCGGTTTCCTTGATCTGAATACCTAGTCCCTTGAATACTTTGACCCATGGCATAGTGTGCCTCTTCCAACTCCTCTTGGATTGGTCCCTCATTCTTTAACTCCTGCTGCATGATTGGTACGCGCTGAGATAATTCGCTGATTTGCTTCTGTTGGGATTTAAGTAGCTTGTTGATATTGGAAAAGCTAAAGACGATCTCATCCTCTCTACTTGTTTTCACCATTGCTTGTTCAACCTTAGCTACCTTACCAAGGACATAAGTACCTCTAACTCTATCAGTTGGCCAATCCCTTAAATTCATCGAAATATCTTCAAACAACTTTTCGGCCTCTACGGATGACTTTGTAAGCAATGCTCCATTAGAAGAAGCATCCAATAACACTCGAGAATCACAGTCCAATCCATTGTAGAATATACTGATATATTGAGCTTTAGATAGCCCATGTTGAGGACACTTACTAAGCATGTCCTTGAATCTATCCCATGCTTCATGAAAATTTTCACCTCCACCCATAGCAAATTGGTTAATGTCTTGCTTCATCTTAAACACCTTTGAAGGTAGCATGTACCTCTCCAAGAACCTTAACTTCAGTTGCTCCCAAGTGGTGCACTCAGTTGCGTTGATAGTGTCGTACCAATCTCTCGCCTTTTCAGTAGCGAGAATTTGAACAAAAAGATCTTCCTAGCATCTTCATGTTCTCCTGCGTCTTTTTGAGTACTTGCATAGCCCAAGAACTTGTTCAGATGCTGCTGCGGATCCTCGAAAGACCCTCCTGAAAAGGAGTTCCTTTTTATCTTGCTAATAAGAGCGGGATGAAGATCAAAAGCTGAATTAGTTCCCTTCGTTCCTAGAAGCCCAAAATTTCCAGCCCCATTGTTTCTGAAAACCTCTCGGATGGCTAGATTATCCGGATTCACTGCCATGTTGACTGTCCTTACTCCTGAATTAACTTCAGTTGTAGCTTCAATCGTCTGCGAATTCTGCTCGTCAACTTCAACTCCAAAATTCAGAGCTTCAGTTGGATCAATAGTCTTTGCCTTGCTCTTCTTCTTCTTCTTCTTCTTCTTTCTTGATGATGCTCCGATTTCAGGATTATAGGGTTCAAGTTCACCTTTCTTTGATCTCGTGAGCATGCACCTAAAAAGAACAAGAATTAAAACAACAAAACAAGAAAAATAGCCTTAATAAACTAGAAATAACAAAAAGATATTTTAAGCCGTCCCCGGCACGGCGCCAAAAACTTGATGGGCATTTTCTCAACACACAACTTAAATCCCCAAGTATGAAGGATATCAATTGTAGTTTCAAAGGTGATCAAGTTAAATATCGAATCCACGGACGGATAAATATTACTTCTGTTATTTTCTAGCAATTATGACTATGTTGAGAATTATATTTGTAGGTTTGTAAACTAAGTAATGATTAAAATAGCAAATAAATAACAAAAACAAGAAAATAGTAGTTGTGATCAGATAAGATAATAGGTAGTTCGTCAAGCCATCCAGTTTCGTTCGTTAATTCATACTTTCGTGTGTCGATGTCCGACTCTGCCTTGTGGTTTATGGACGCATCGCTAGACCATGCAAATCTATTTTATAGACACAAATAGATAAGCTTTTGACACGTGTGAGTATCCTCAGAGCAAGACGTATACTTTACCTCCCTTTCTAGGTACTATCATAATCAATTATTTTCCGTGCACTTAGTACTCTAACCCGATTTGATATCCCTTTTTAGGTACTATAAAATTATACTCTTAATCCTACTTGTTAACCCAAATTCAATTCAATTAACAAACATTTATATAAGACGGTTCTAATAAAACTTCGGAATCCCTTCACTTAGAATTATAATAATAAACCCTGCTCAATAGTGAACGCACTCAACCAATAACTATGTCATGCATTCAGACTCTACACAACGGTTATTGATGCACAAAACAACTATGAGTATGGATTAAAAACGTGCAATCTTATATAAAATAAACCACAAGTAGTGTTGTACGGAGTATACACACGAAATACAAATTAACTCATGAAACCTTCATAACCCTAGAACTACCGAAGTGGCTCTAGCCCATGATTGATCTAAGAACAATCATGGTTAGATGGACCAATCTTACTTGAACCTCTAGGGAAGCCTCTGTCACCGCCCTCCGGATGGATCACCAATCTCTTTTCTTATCTCCTCTTATGATTCACGATCTTAAGCTCCTCACGTCCTTCTCTCTTGACTGCATGAGCCTCCTTTTATACTTGTAATCACGTCTCTAGGGCTTGGAATGGGCTTTTCAAGTGATCCCACAAGTTTTGGCCTCGAAAATCCGGATAAGGTAAGTTTCCGCATTTTGGTTCGACCTCATCAAACAGGTCGAACCACTGACCACAGGTCGAACCACAGGTTGAACCCTGCTACTGGACATATTCTGCACTTGGTTCGACCTCTTGTACAGGTCGAACCACTCCCTCTTTGGTCGAACCCCATGTCGAACCTCACCACTGGACAATTTCCGCTCCTGGTTCGACCAACTGTCAGGTGGAATCCCAATGTCGTGGTCGAACCCATCTTCTCGCGAACTGGTTCGACCATGGTTCGACCAGTTGAACAGGTCGAACCCCTGGTGTCGTGGTCGAACCCTCCTTCTGCACTTTTTGCAACACTGGTTCGACCTGTAGGAGAGGTCGAATCCTCCTCTATCAGGTCGAACCCTACTCTTTCCTTGGCGGTTCGCGTGGTCTCGACTTCATCTCTTCGATTCTTAGCTCTTCCACTCCATTTTTGCTATGAAAACCACTCAAATAGCTCCACTAACACCTGATTCATGCTAATTCACAATATGTATAGGTTTTCCACCTATTTTCACCTCAAAATTCTCCAAAACTAGCACAAAACATGGTGTCAAACTTGTGAATTTACACACTCATCAGTGGTCGAACTGCATACCTGAATGTGCATTCTCTCTCTTACAGGCTGGTTCGACCACAGTTCAACCAACTGGTTTGGTCGAATGGTAGTGATCGTGGTCGAATTGAGCATCAGACAAAATAGAGTACGCGGGACGGTGCTATTCGACCTAAGTTCGACCAGTAGGGTTGGTCGAACTGGAGTAATCATGGTCGAATCGGGCATAAGACAAAACAGAGCATCCTGAACAGTGGCACCTGAGTTCGACCAGAGCTTCTGGTTGAATCGACCTATTTTTGGTCAAACTGACCATCTACTTCTTTCACCCTCTGCTTCTTTCGGATGTCGCCCAGGTGACTGGTTCAACCTTCCCTGCCTAATTCGACCACCTGTGCTGGTTGAATCGGGGTCAAACTGGGCTTCTTTCGCTTCAGATTATGATTCCGGCTTCATCGGTCCCTCGTACTGCATTCAAGACCTCAACGTGATGGCTTTATTCTCTAATTTTTGTGTAAGTTGATTCACGTTCGCGGTCATCTGCCCTATAATCTAAGTTAGGTCCTTCAACTGCTTAGATAAATCTGCATGATCAACATTCATGGTATCCTCAAGACGTTCAATCCTTGCATCATTCTCAGCCATGTATCGATTGAAGGTATCTTCAACACTATTCACTTCTTGCTGCTTCATGCTAGGCTCCCTTTGTGTCAACTCTGTAATCTGCTTTTGCTGGGACTCTAGTAGCTTGTTCATGTTAGCTAGACTAGAGATGATCTCATCATCCCTATTTGGCTTCACTTGATGTTCAACCTGCGCTACCTTGCCAAATACATATGTTCCTCTATCTCTCTCTATAGGCTAGTCACGTGAATTCATAGAGATGTTTTCGAATAACTTCTCTGCTTCAAGTGCTGTCTTAGATAGCAGCGCTCCACCTGATGATGCATCAATAAAAACACGCGACTCACAATCTAATCCATAGTAGAAGATGATTATGTATTCAGCCTTAGACATCCCATGCTGTGGCCACTTCCTGAGCATATCTTTGAACCTGTTCCAAGCCTCATAAAATTTCTCACCCTGATTCATAACAAATTGGGTGATCTCTTGCCTCATTCTTAAGATCCTTGAGGGTGGCATTTATCTCTCCAAGAACTTCTGTTGCAGTTGGTCCCATGTAGTACAATCTGTGGCATCAAGAGCCTAATACCAAGTTTCTGCCTTATCAATTAATGAAAACTTGAAATGGCAATCCGCCTAGTATTATCATTAGCTCCAGCTCCCTTTTGAGTGTTTTCATAACCTAGAAATATCTGGAGATGCTGATATGGATATTCAAAATAATCTCCAGAAAAGGAATTCTTCTCTACCATGTTAATAAGAGCGGGATGTATCTCAAAATCATCATCTTCACCCCTTGCTCCTATCAACCCCATGTTGCCAATTCCATAGTTTATGAAAATTTCACGTATGGCAATATTATTCGGATTCTGCCTTGCTCCGGCCATGTTTAGCTCAATGTGTTACTTCTTCATTTCCTTCTTCTCCTTTTTCTAGTGCACAAGTAACTCAAAAAATTTAAGGTTAGATAGAAATAAATTATCACAAATAAAAGTCTTAATCTAACTAGAAATAATAAATTAATAATAACAGCCATCCCCGGCAACGGCACCAAGAACTTGATGCGCGTTTTCTTTGCACGCAAAATTAATCCCCAAGTATTAAGGATATGAATTGCAGCTTAAGCAAGTGACCAAGTGAATATCGAACCCAAAGCACGGCATATTATTAATTTAATTATTTATTAAATTAATTAAGACAAGATGACAATTAAGATTGAGGTTTGAATTGTTAATCTACTAACAAAAATATAAAATAACAATTAAAATAAAATATCACTCAAAGAATGCGAAAGTGGATCAAGTAGGAGAATAGGTAGCTCTAGAATAATCCAGCTTCACTCATTAATCTCCCTTTCGTGTGTTGATGTCCGACTCTACCTTGTGGAATATGCACGTATCACTAAACCATGCATATCTTCTTTATAGACACAAGTAAACATTCGTGTAACATGTGTGAATAACCTCGGAACAAGAGATATAATTCCACCCCCTTTCTATGTACTATCAGTATCAATTATTTTTCTGGCTAATTGGTACTCTAACCCGATATAATCTCCCTTTATAGGTACTATAAAATTATCCTCTTTATCCTACTTAGTAACCCGAATTTAATTCAATTAATAAGTATTCATATATGATAGTTCTAATGAAGCTTCGGAGTCCCCTCACTTAGAATCATAACATGGAATCCTGCTCAGCAGTGAACGCACTCAATCAATAACTAAGATATGTATTCAGACTCTACATAACAGTTAATGATGCACAAAACAACCATGAGTATGAATTAAAAAGGCAGAATCATATATAAAATAAATCAACAAGTAGTGTTGTACGGAGTTTACACACGAAAGTTCAATTAATTGGTAAAAACTTTCACAACCCTAGTTCTACCAAAAAGGCTCTAGCCCATGATGTTACGAAGAACAGTCATGGGGATTGTATAGATCTTACCCATATGTCCGAAAAATACAAGATAAATTAGGAAACGAAGGAAACCCTAGATTTGGGCATCGTCGCGTCCTTCTCCATCTTGAATCATCCTCTTAGTTTTCCTCTTGATTCCACTGATAAATCTTCAAAGTGATGGATGGATGGAGGAAAGGATGTGGATGATGGTTGGGGGGTGAACCCCCCCTTGTGGGATGTAGGATGGTTGTGTTGTGGCCTCTCTCTAATCCAACCTCTATTCTCTGTTGTGTCTTCTTGGTGTGATCTACTTCCTCGTTTATACTTGTAAGCTCTTCTTATGGAACTAGGATGGGCTTTTTCTTGGAAAGCATGAAAATTTATGAACAGGGGGTAAAAATTCCGATTTTGCGCTTGTTCAGACTTCTGGTTCGACCACGACTAGTGGTCGACCGAACAGAGGAGGTCGAACTCTGGTCGAACTGTAGTGCGGAGTTTCACATTTCGAGTATAACATCCACATCCAAACTCTGATTTGAATGATTCTTACGCTCACGCGATCCTATCTTCCTTGGCTTTCTATCCTTATAAAGAACTCACAAAAAATTTAAGATTTGAAGGTGTAACAAGCCATGGAAAATGACACAGCCGTTCTGTTCGGAACAACTTGCACGACGTCACTATTTTGCTCATAACTTCCTCGTTTGGAATCCAATTGAGGTATTCTTTATGCCAAAACGATCTTCTTTTCAGTGGCTTTCTAATCATGTATTACATTTTCCGTTTAGAACTCTACACTAATACTGAAAAATTATAAAAGTTGGACGTGCGTTTTTCAGCATTCATACACAAATTGCACATTTTCTCCAACTTTGCACTTTTGATTCATTTTTCCACCTAAAACACAATAAAACACCTCAAGTGCACCTTGTTTTCAAATATATTTAATATAAGACACTTGTGCTAATATATAACAACAATACTTATCAAAAAGATGTTAGATTGGACACTCAAACACGCTAATTTCCACTCTCAATATTAATCACACAACTATTTTACCATAATAGTCTTAATAAGTTAGAATATAATTAAATTGATAATAATACATCCTTTGGGTTCGATAATCACTTGGTCGCTTATCAAAGTTACAACAACATCCTTCATACTTGGGGATTAATATTGTGTATTGAGAAACTGCTCATCAGTGGGTTCGTGAAAGAGCTACAAAAGTGTAATGCATAAACAAATTAAACCACATGATACAGCTGACGAAGCGGATACATATGATAATTTATTATTGTCCTCAAATTATTTGGAAATGAATGCATCTTTCAAAGTTCTTGAAACTTTGATAAATTGAGCATAAAGTTACACTAACTGAAATATCGCATAATTAATTGTGGTCTTTCCCAATTCGCAATCATTCATAAGACCCACATACTGATTCGATCGAATAGAGCACCGCATTCCAATTTCTAATTCTCTACTTCGTACTCATCTTACCCAAACCATATCCAAAAGAGCACCACAACCCTCCCCGCCCCAACATATCAATCGGTTAACATCATCAATAGGTAATAATAATAATAATAATAATAATAATAATAATAATAATAATAATAATAATAATAATAATAATAAAATAATAATAATAATAGACAGGGACAACTCCAGGAATTTCGTTGAGGGGGGGAGAAGTAATACGTAAAGAATTTTTCTCTTTTCGATGTATCATTCTTAATATTACTAATTATTATGTAACATATTCTAACAAGATAAAAAAGTTAAATTATCTTTCAAATTCTTTGTCTTTTCATATAAAGATTTAATATTTAGTTTAAATCTCAATCTAAAACTTGATTTTATAAGTGTTTCAATTTAAGGGTTAAATTTAGCTTCTTTTCCCAAATTAAGACCTAATTTTTAAATTTAAAATTTTTTCTTCTTTTTAAGACTTGCAATAAAATTTATTTTCTTATTTCAAGTTATAGAAAAAAAAATAAAGATTATTATACACCCTCAAATCAAATCATGACGTCGAATATATATTATTCTAATTGAAATTTCGTATCAATCTATAAAATATATTGAATTTGAAAAATAAATTACATCAGGCCTTAAATTGAGAAAAAAATAAAATTTAAACCTTCAAATGAGACATTTTAAAATAAAGTTCAAAAGTGAGACTTACATTAAAAATTAAGTCTTTATATGAAAATTAAATTAAAAGAAGAAAACACAGTTCTTATATATACGACCTCCTTTTAGTAAAAGGAGTCTGCCAACCGTTGAGCCTTGGAACCTTGAGTATAACATTTCTTGCATACTCCCTTTCTCCGCTTTAATGAGTGTCATTTGTTTTTTGCATGTGGATTAAAAAATACTACTCCCTCCGTCCCATACTTATGTTCACACTTTCCGTTTTCGTCCGTCCCACACTTATGTTCACCACCCAAAAATGGAAAGTTCACATTAACCAACAACCTCAAAAGTTATCTTAATTTCAAAAATACCACTCATACCTAACACACATAACTTACTTTATAATTTATTTATTACCTAAAAATACCACAATACCCCTAAAAAGTCAATAAAGTTGGTCAAAAAGCAATTTTTCTTAAACTCCGTATCTACAGTAACGGTGAACATAACTATGGGACGGAGGGAGTATTATTTAATGTGTAGTGGGTAGTAGTATTAGTGAGTACGTGAGTCCCATATTTTAATTGTATTAGTGAGTGTGGGTGTGTGTGAGTTCCACGTGTCTAAAAAGGGAAATGAGATCTTTATGGCGGATGCCCAAAATGAAAAAAAGGAATCAATTTTAATCGGACGAAGGAATATATGGTAATTATTTTCAGAAATTCAGGGGGGTATAGTGTCCCCTTTGGCATCAACATGGCGATGCTTTGACAATAGAGATGAGATCCCTTACATGCATACCTGGAGAAATTGTAAAATGAATGGTAGTAGATGGGCTCTTCAATGACGGTGGAAGAAACGACAAAGGCGGCTGCGGCGGTCGTTGGGCTCCACAATGGTAGCAGCAATGACAGGTATGCCTCTCGACGGTGGTTGAAAAGATAGAAATTAAAAATAAAGAAAAAGAAGGAGCAGAGGATGTGATAGAAATGAAATTAGATTAAGTGACCCATTTGGAAGATATTTCAAGAATAGAAATCTATAATGAAATGGAGCTTTAAACCCAATTCTTTCCATCTGAGATTCAGAATAGAATATTCATCCATTAAGTCATTTAAGATATCTGCAAATATTATCTCTCCAATAAAATTAATTAGTAAGGTAAAAAAACTCAAAAAGTAAGGAGAGTAAATTGAGTTAAGAGAATTGTGTATGTGTTTTACTACAGAAGAAACATGGCGAACATATTTGACCCCAGCTGGCAGGTAAATATCACCTCTTATTAAGTTTTTGTTCTTTAATTTCCTTCTTGGTATTATACTAAGCTTTTTCACGATAAAATTTAAATTAAAAAAATAAAATAATGAATGTAATTAGATACAGCATAAGATTCTAGCTTCTGAATAGAATATGCAATCGTTAAGTCATTTAAGATATCTCCAAATATTATCTCTCCAATAAAATTAATTAATAAGGTAAAAAAACTTCAAAAGGTAAGGAGAGTGTACTGAGTTAAGAGAATTGTGTCTGTGTTTTACTATAGAGGAAACCTGGCGAACATATTTGGCCCTAGCTGGCAGGTAAATATCACCTCTCATTCAGTTTTTGTTTTTTAATTTCCTTCTTAGTATTATACTAAGATTTTTCACGATAAAATTTAAATTAAAAATATAAAATAATGAATGTGATTAGATACATCATAAGATTCTAGCTTCTACAAGCAGAAAAAGTACCTCTCTAGATACCTTAAGATATGAGCAATAATAAATAAGAGTTCTCGCTCAGTTTTGTTGAATTTCAATTACATTACATTAATTAGTTTTATGAAAGAACTGAGAATGCGGAAGTAAGAAAGAAAGTGAACATACGATTTCTGGGAGAGTACTCATTACAGAAGAGTACAATAGAATAATAAAGGGATAAAGCCCAAACCTTCATTGATATATAGTCAGCTGTCTCTTTCATTTGTGAGGATGTTGCTTGTTCTGTAGACTTGTTATCCCTATCAGTTTCAAGTGCAGCATGTGGTAGAAACATAAGTTTTGTGTAGTCTACAGAGGAAACGTTATATGTGAGCTTCAATATATCATGTAAAATGATAACGGAAAATGCTCGCAAGTAGAAATAATACTAATGAAATTCATCATACACAAAAGAATTACGAAGTGCAGACACTCATCTCACAGAAATTTTGGCGCCTTTGCGCAACCTCTAACCCAAGAATTTAAACATCAACGAATACAGGCATCATAAGCAACAAGGGCTCGCCACATATTTTGAATACTATCATCTAAAAAGACTAAAACAATTTAGAAATTAAGGAATTGATATTAATGACAAGGTGAAACACAAACCATCAATATGGATTATGAAGTTTGAAGGATGAATGAGAATTAGAAGGATCACATACTTGGACGGTTTACAAATGTCGGTTAATACGTATAAGAAACTGAATGACTTTGGCATTTATTTAATATAAAAGACAACATATTTTTAATAAAGAGATTAGTTTACATTGCTCAATCTCGCTAAAATAAAATTTTGAAGTCATTAATGGCCCTATATACGATGTAATGCGCACTGGAGGTGGTAAAAATGAGTAGATGCAGACCAACAAATTACATAATTTTACTTGATAAATTAGTATATAGGGTTGACTTAGATTTATTACATGAAATGTGAATTACGAATATAGTAATAGAAATGTATATTAGCCATACAGGAAATATAAAGAGAAAAACCTGGCACAATTATACAAAATGTGGTTGGCTGAATTTGCATTCAAAGCTGGAGCACGATCTTCTCTTCCTACATGTGTTTCTTTACCATCTCTATAGAAAATGGTAATTAATTGGAATACATTACTGTAATTGAAATTATACAGAATTAATTTATGTTACAACTGAATCTTATATTTCTCATTTATATTCTTGATTGGGGGAGTGGGGTGGGGTAGAGGTGGCTCAATGCATGTGTAACTACTCTAAAATTAGATATAATAATTTCCAACAATAAGGATGCAAATTAATAAATCTGGAATCTACACTTCTAAAATGAATTGCATATTTGTAACGGGTATTCTGATCATGGTACCTTATCAAACAGTGGCGGATCCTGGAAAATTTTTTCGGGGGTACAATATGTAATTATAAAAATATTACTCCTTCGTAAGTAACACATGTTTTTTGTATGCATAGATTAAGAAAAATTAATTTTTATATTTAAAGTTGCTTAGATGTGTGTAAAAAATGAGTATTTTAGATAATTTAATGAAAATATGTATAAAGTTATTGAAATATGTGTAAAAAATGATATTATTGAGATGTATTTCAACCATTTTTAGAAACGTATATTTGTGATGAGGCGGATCAAAAGAAAAGTGTGAAGTAATTAGAGGGACGGAGGGAGTATTTGATATTCAAAATCGTATAATAATTAAATAACACTCTAAAATTATAATTATTGTTGACACCATCTACTTTTTATTTGTAAAAAGCAATGTAAGACATTATTATTATGAATTTATAGTGTAAATTTATTAAAAATTATGATAAATTGTGTATAAATTTGTGTTAATTAAATAATTTGAGGGTACAAATTAATTAATATATAACTATTTATACATATAAATATATATAAAAAAATTTTAAAAAGAAATTAGAGGTGGGGGTAAGGGGGTTGGGGGGTTTTGGGGGTACAGCCTTACCCCCTGATGAGTGTGTAAATTCACAAGTTTGACACTATGTTTTGTGCTAGTTTTGGAGAGTTTTGATGTGGAAATAGGTGGAAAACCTATATATATTGTGAATTAGCATGAATCAGGTGTTAGTGGAGCTATTTGAGTGTTTTCTTAGCAAAAACGGAGTGAAAGTGCCAAGAATCGAAGAGACGGAGTCGAAGCCATGCGAACCGCCCAAGAATGAGGAGGGTTCGACCTGGTTGGAGGAGGGTTCGACCTCTCTAGCAGGTCGAACCAGCATTGCTGAGTTGACAGAAGAGGATTCGACCACGACTCAAGTGGTTCGACCTGCCCATCAGGTCGAACCGTGGTCGAACCAGTTCGCGGAAAAGAGGATTCGACCACGACGTTTTAGTTCGACTTGCCAGTTGGTCGAATCGGGAGCGGCAATTGTCCAGTGATGAGGTTCGACCAGGGGTTCGACCAAGGCCTAAGTTGTTTGACCTGTTCAAGAGGTCAAACCAGTGCAGCATTCTTCCAGTAGCGGGGTTCGACCTGTTGTTCGACCTGTGGCCGTTTGTTCGACCTGTTTGACGAGGTCGAACCTGTGTGCGAGAACTTACCTTATCCGGATTTTCGAGGCCGAAACGCGTGAGATCACTTAGAAAGCCCATTCCAAGCCCTAGAGACGTGATTACAAGTATAAAAGGAGGCTCATACAGAGAATGAAGGGAGCTTTTGATCATCAATCATAAGAGAGACAAGAGTAGAAGGGGTGTTCCATCCGGAGGGCTGTGATAGAAGTTCGCTGAAGGTTCAAGTAAGAATGATCAATCTAACCATGATTGTTCCTAGATCAATCATGGGCTAGAACCGCCTTGGTAGTTCTAGGGTTATGAAAGTTTCATGATGTAATTCATATTTCGTGTGTAAAACTCCGTACAACACTACCTGTGGTTTGTTTTGTATAAGATTGCATATTTAATCCATACTCATAGTCATTTTGTGCATCAATGATCGTTGTGTAGAGTCTGAATACATAACATGGTTATTGGTTGAGTGCGTTCACTACTGAGCAGGGTTTATTGTTATAATTCTAAGTGAAGGGATTCCGAAGTCTTATTAGAACCGTCTTATATGAATTTTCATGAATTGAATTAAATTCGGGTTGATGAATAGGATGAAGAGTATAACTTTATAGTACCTAAAAAGGGAGATCAAATCGGGTTAGATTCTAGACGTAGAAGATAATTGATTATGATAGTACCTAGAAAGGGGGGTGAAGTATATCTCTTGCTCCGAGGTTATTCACACGTGTCAAGCGCATATTTACTTGTGTCTATAGAGTAAACTTGCATGGTCTAGTGATGCGTCCACAAACCACAGGGCAGAGTCGGACACCATCACATAAAAATATGAATTGCTAGCGAAACTGGATGACCCGACGAACTACCTATTATTCTTATTGATCACAACTCACTTTTCTCTACTCTTACTATTTCTTTTTGCTATTTCGATTAGAAGTTATTATTCCTTAAACCTTTACAATTGCCAAACATAGTCCAAAGTTTACTAGAATATAACGAAATTGATATTTAACCGTCCCGTGGGTTCGATATTGTAACTTGGTCATCTTCGCGACTACAATTGATATCATTCATACTTGAGGATTAATTTGTGTGTTGAGAAAACCCCTATCAAGTTCTTGGCGCCGTTGCCGGGGACGGCGTAAAATATCTTTTTTGTATTATTTATAGTTTATTAGGACTATTTACCTTGTTTTGTTATTTTCTTTCTTATTCGTTTTAGGTGTATGCTCACAAGATCAAAGAAAGGTAATCTTGAACCGTATAATCCTGAGATTGGAGCATCATCAAGAAAGAAGAAGAAGAATAAGAGCAAGGCAAAGACAATTGACCCAACTGAAGCTCTGAATTTTGGAGCCAAGGTTGACGAGCAGATTTCGCAGACGATTGAGGCTACAACTGAAGTCAATTTGGAAGTAGAAACAGTCAACATGGCAGCGAATCCGGATAATCTAGCCATCCAAGAGGTTTTCAGAAATAATGGGGCTGGAAATTATGAGCTTTTAGGAGCAAGGGGAACTAACATGGCTTTCGATCTTCATCCCGCTCTTATTAGCATGATCAAAAGAAACTCTTTTTCAGGAGGGTCTTTCGAGGATCCGCAGCAGCATCTGAACAAGTTCTTGGGTTATGCAAGTACTCAAAAAGATATAGGAGAACATGAAGATGCTAGGAAGATCCTTTTGTTCAAATTCTCGCTTACTGAAAAGGCGAGGGATTGGTACGATACTATTAACGCAGCTGAGTGCACCACGTGGGAGCAATTGAAGTTAAGGTTCTTGGAAAGGTATATGCCACCTTCGAAGGTGTTTAAGATGAAGCAAGATATTAACCAATTTGCTATCAGTGGAGGTGAGAAATTTCATGAAGTGTGGGATAGATTCAAGGACATGCTCAGGAAGTGTCCTCAACATGGGTTATCTAAAGCCCAATATATCAGTATATTCTATAATGGATTGGACTGTGAATCAAGAGTGCTACTTGATGCTTCTTCTAATGGAGCATTGCTTACAAAGTTATCCGTTGAGGCCGAGAAATTGTTTGAAGATATATCGATGAATTCGAGGGATTGGCCTACTGATAGAGTTAGAGGTACGTATGTTCTTGGAAAGGTAGCTCAGGTTGAACAAGCAGTAGTGAAAACAAAGAGAGAGGATGAGATCATTTCGAGCTTGTCTAATATCAACAAGCTACTTGAGTCTCAACAGAAGCAGATCAGCGAGATATCTCAACGAGTTCCAATCATGCAGCAAGAGATGATGAATAATGGAACCATCCAAGAAGAATTGGAGGAAGCAAATTATGCCATGGGTCAAAGTATTCAAGGAACGAAGTACCCAAATCAAGGAAACCAGAATTACCAAAGGAACTATCGAGGAAACTTTAACAATCGTGGTCCCTCTGGTAGTTATCAACAGCAACCAAGGAGGCCTGAATTTTCATGGAGCAATACGAACAATGCAGTGCAACTTCCGATGGGTGTTGATCCGGGAGAAAAGGTGGAAGAAAGGAAGCCTGGTTTTGAGGATACTGTGAACATGTACATGGTAAAGAATGATGAAAGAGTGAACCGCCTTGAGGCCAAACTTGAGAAAAAGATTGATGATCACCATAGAGATTTGTCCACTCAAGTGAAAGATCTCACGTTGTTGATGGGTACAATTGCAGAGAATGTGAACACATTGACTTAATCTGTAGGCAGAGGGAAGTTTCCATCTCAGAGTATAGAGAATCCGAAGTAGTGTAATGCCATCACACTGAGGTCGGGAACGCAATACGATGGACCAATGAGGCCTGAATCAATGTTGGAATCTTCTAAGCCTCAGTTCGACCAACACTCAGAGGGTTCGACCTGGCATACAGGTCGAACCATGGTCGAACCTCATCAGCAAGAACACTCTATTTTGTCACAGGAACGGTTCGACCACGATCGTAATTTTTCGACCAACCCAACAGGTCGAACCATGGTCGAACCTCATCATCAAAAGCACTCTATTTTGTCACAGGAACAGTTCGACCACGATCGTGATTGTTCGACCAACCTATCAGGTCGAACCCAGGTCGAACCGGAGGATATAAATTATACAGTGAAACGGTTCGACCTCGGGGGAAATTGTTCGACCTCCAATGTTGGTCGAACCCAAGTCGAACCTCAAGCGCAGAATGAGATCAGTCTTCCAGGAAAGAGGTTCGACCAAGACAAACCTGGTTCGACCTCACAAACTGGTCGAACCCTGGTCGAACCTTGCTAAGATGTTTTTATTGATGCACCTGATGTTCCTTTTGATGTCGATGCAACTCTAGTGGTACGGAATGAGCAAAGTACATATATAATAGCTGAAAAAATGGGAAAGAGCTAAGCGATTAAGAGCTGAAAAGGAGAAAGCGGAGAAGGTTGATCGTGATGAATGGGGGATTCCCAAAACAAAGATACCTCCACCGTTTCCCTACAAGCTAGTGAAGAAGGGATTGGAAGAGAAGTTCAAGAAGTTTTCAGAGATAATGAACAAGATAGCCTTGAACATCCCTTTTTCAGAGGCAATCATGGAGATGCCATATTATTCTCGATTCCTTAAAGACATATTGATGAAGAAGCGAAGCTTAACCGGAGTTGAAACGGTAAACTTATCTGAGAATTGTAGCTCAATTATTCAAAAGAAGTTGCCACCAAAGATGAAAGATCCGGGGAGCTTTACGATTCTATGTGAGATCGGGAAGGGGCCAGCACGGCGAGCTTTGTGCGATCTAGGGGCAAGCATCAATTTGATGCCGTTGTCCATCTTTCAGAAGCTTGGTTTGGGGGAGTTGACCCCGACAACTGTGGCTCTCCAATTGGCATATAGATCAATGACGTTTCCGAAAGGTATTGTTGAAGATGTTCTTGTAAAGGTAGAGAAGCTAGTCTTTCCTGTGGATTTCCTTGTACTAGAAATGGATGATGACAAGGATAATGTTCCTTTAATCTTGGGGAGGCCATTCCTTGCTACGGCTGGAGCTATGATAGATGTTCGAAAGGGAGAACTTAAGCTACGCATGGACAAAGAAGAAGTACTTTTCAATTTGGACAAAGCAATGAAGATGCCAATGGAGTCCCAGTGTTATAGTATTGACGTGGTGGAGGAGATTGTGAATGAGGATATGTCTCTGATCTTGTCAAAGGATCCTCTTGAGACATGTTTGATGGAGTCTCTTACTTATCCCACTACGGAGCTTGACGGACTTTCTAACGAGGTATGTATTGAATTTCTTGAAAACTTACTTGCTTTGGGTGATGACAGGTTTGAATTGGAAAGAACTAAGGTGGAAGAAGTTAAATGGACCAGGAGGTACTTGCCTTTGGATAATGAAAGCACTCCAGTGGAAGAAAGAAAAGAGGAGTTGAAACCATTGCCGGAACACTTGAAGTATGCTTTTCTTGGTGATAATGAAAAATATCCGATAATTGTATCTTCTTCCCTTAATGATGATCAACTTGAGGAGTTATTAGATGTCTTAAGGAAGTACAAGTCTGCGATAGGGTGGTCACTTGATGATTTGAAAGGTATTAGTCCTTCGTATTGTATGCATCGGATTAGGTTGTTGGATGAAGCCAAGGTGAGTGTTCAAAATCAGCGTAGGGTGAATCCCGCAATTCAAGAGGTGATAAGAAAGCAAATCCTTACGTGGTTAGATGCCGGAATTATATATCCTATTAGTGATAGTCCCCATGTGAGTCCATTGCATGTAGTTGCTAAAAAGGGGGGCATGACTGTAGTGAAAGCTGAGGATGGAGAAGCTATAGCTACGAGGATTCCTACGGGATGGTGTACATGTGTGGATTACAGGAAACTAAATGAGAACACGTGTAAGGACCATTTTCCTCTTCCTTTTATGGATCAAATGTTAGATCGTCTTGCAGGGTATGAGTTTTATTATTTCTTGGATGGATACTCGGGGTACAACCAAATCATGATTGCTCCCGAGGATCAAGAAAAGACCACTTTTACTTGCCCCTACGGGACCTTTGCTTTTAGGAAGATGCCGTTTGGATTGTGTAATGCGCCTGCTACTTTTCAGAGATGCATGATGGCGATTTTTAATGGTTTGATAGAAAAGATCATGGAAGTATTTATGGACGATTTTTCAGTTTTTGGTTCTTCTTTTGATATTTGTTTTTCTAACCTTACTATTGTTTTGAAGAGGTGTCAAGAAACTAATCTTGTCTTGAATTGGGAGAAGTGCCACTTCATGGTGAAGGATGGGATTGTTCTTGGGCATCATGTTTCCGCCAAGGGATTGCAAGTAGATCGTGCTAAAGTGGTGGCAATTGAGAAGCTTCCACCACCGACCAATGAAAGAGGAGTGCGGTCCTTCCTTGGACACGCCGGTTTTTACAGGAGATTCATAAAAGACTTCTCAAAATACTCTAAGCCCTTATCTCATTTACTTGAAAAGGATGTTCCTTTTGTGTTTAATGATGAGTGTCTAACAGCTTTTCAAGTTTTGAAGGAGGCGCTAATTTCTGCCCCCATCTTGATCACACCGGACTGGACTCAACCGTTTGTACTTATGTGTGATGCAAGTGATGTAGCACTGGGTGTGGTGCTCGGGCAGCTAAGGGAGAAGAAGTTCTGCGCCATTTACTACGCGAGTAAGACTTTTGATGCGGCACAGAAGAATTACACGGTGAGTGAAAAATAGTTTTTGGCTGTTGTGTATGCATTCGATAAGTTTCGTCAGTACTTGGTTGGCATGAAGACGATTGTGTATACGGATCATTCAGCGATTCAATATTTGATGGAGAAGAAGAAGACGAAGCCTAGAATTATAAGGTGGATTCTACTACTTCAGGAATTTGACATGGAGATTCGGGATAAGAAAGGAACAGAAAATATGTTGGCAGATCACTTGTCAAGGTTGGAGACTAGGGAGCATTGTGATAATTCTTTTGAGTATATTGAAGAGATGTTCCCTGATGAGAAGATCATGGCTGTGGCTGTTGAAGGGACTGAGCGAGCATGTGTGGTCGCAGCGCAAGGTATGGATCCATGGTACGCGGATTATGTTAATTACATTGTCATTGGAGAAATTCCAAGGGATCTCAACCGATATCAACTTGCGAAATTTAGGAGGGAAGTTGAGACATTTATATGGTATCATCCGTTTGTTTACAAGATATGTACAGATTCTATTGTCTGACGATGTGTACCCGAGATGGAAATGGAGAGTGTGCTTGAGTTCTGTCATGCACAACCAAATGGGGGGTATTTCGGAGCGCAAAAGACTGCAGCTAAGGTACTTCAATCCGCTCTTTATTGGCCTACATTGTTTAGAGATAGTGAGAGCTATGTGGCGTCTTGCGATAGATGTCAGCGCATGGGAAATATAGGTAGAAGAGATGAGATGTCACTGCAGCCTAGCATAGTTGTGGAGATATTTGATGTATGGGGGATCGATTTTATGGGGCCTTTTCCCCCGTCAAATGGGTTTCTCTACATTCTTCTTGCTGTGGATTATGTTTCAAAGTGGGTGGAAGCAATTCCTACTCGTGTAAATGATTCGAAAATTATTCTATCTTTCTTGAAGAAGCATATTTTTGCCCGTTATGGAGTTCCTAGAGCATTAGTTAGTGATGGAGGTTCTCACTTCGTCAATAAATTTCTTGAGAAGGTACTTAAGGATTATGGTGTTAAGCATAGGGTTACTACACCCTATCATCCGCAAGCGAATGGGCAAGCAGAGGTCTCCAACCGTCAAGTCAAACAAATTTTGGAGAAAGTGGTAGGAACTAATAGAAAGGATTGGGCTATGAAGCTCGATGATGTGTTATGGAGGTTCCGTACTGCTTACAAGACGGTGTTAGATATGTTACCGTATCAAATTGTCTATGGGAAGCCGTGCCACTTACCCGTAGAGATTCAACACAAAGTATTTTGGGCTTTGCGATGCTTGAACTTGACTCTCAAGGATGTGAAGGAGTTGAGGATAACTCACATGAATCAATTGGATGAATTTAGGAGTTGTGCTTACAAGAATTCAGAGATTTATAAGGAAAGAATGAAGAGGTGGCATGATTCTAAGATCTCATACAAGGAGTTCAAGCAAGGAGATGAGGTACTACTTTTTAACTCTCGATTGAAGCTTTTTGCAGGCAAGTTGAATTCTAAGTGGGCGGGTCCATTCATGATTCATCGAGCCTTAGGAGGGGGGAGTTTTGAGCTTATTGACAAAGATGGAGACGTTATCGCGGCGAATGGGCATCGGTTGAAGCATTATAGGTCGCCGGATGATGCGTGTGTCATTTTTGATGATACCTTGATCTGATTTGGTACCGTCGTGACTCTCCGACGTTAAATATGAGCGCTTGTTGAGAGCTTACTCTTTCTTTTTATTGCTTTATTTCTTTTGTGTGCGTAAGAAATTTTTATATTTAAGGTGCTTGCTAATCGGCAATTACATCTCTTTTCAAACTTAGTTTCGACTTATGTTTTTACTAAGTTTGGGGGGGTGTGATGTTAGTTATTACCTCATTGAAGCACTAAGAGTATAATATTTTCTTTGTATTGTTTGTTAGGGGAGTTGGTTTTTGCTGCCATATTGAAATTTTAATCAATTTTGATGTGACGATTTTTTACAACTTGCCTAATGTTCAGTGGTTTTTGGTTGTGTTTTCTTTTACGGAGTTACTCATGAATGATGGAATAATTTCTGAAGTTATGCTCTAGATTGTACCTAATGAGTTGTGTTGAAGCTTGAAGTGTGTAGTGAATGAAGAACACTCAGTTTTGAAGGTCAGAAGGATGGTTCGACCATGCACCAGGAGTGGTTCGACCAGTGCAGAAGGTCGAACAAAAGCAGAGGAAGTCGAATCAGAGTCGGAAGTTGTCCAGAGAGATGGTTCGACCTAAGCCATATTTGTTCGACCTGTTCAGGAGGTCGAACCTGAGGTCGAACCAACCAGTTTAAAGCACTCTATTTTCCAAAAAATGGGTTCGACCATGTCAAGGATTGTTCGACCTGATCAGCTAGTCGAACCCCAGGTAAGAGCATTTGTCCAGAAGGTAGGTTCGACCTCATCAGTCATTGTTCGACCTGTTCAAGAGGTCGAACCTGAGGTCGAACCAAGCCAGGTACGCAATTTAAGTTCAATTTTTTTTGAAGGGTTCGATCACTTTTTCGAAACACCAAACCTCGAACCCTCTTCGAACCTCTACACCATTACACAAATTCTTCGATTACACTTGATTGCACACCGATTACACAATATTACACCTTGAATTTACGAGTTAGTCGCGGATTTGGGCGATTTTTCGTCGCAAATTAGGGCTTGGTCGCGATTTTTGGTTGTTGTGTGTTGTTGATCGATTA
Organism: Pogostemon cablin; assembly: GCA_023678885.1. Lineage (NCBI taxonomy): Eukaryota > Viridiplantae > Streptophyta > Magnoliopsida > Lamiales > Lamiaceae > Pogostemon > Pogostemon cablin. The sequence continues at coordinate 15,126,328 of CM042993.1, forward strand.
TTCACCATGGGCAAGTCAAAAGGTATGTTTTTCCAACTCAATTACTCTAGGATTGAAGGTTTAGGTATGAAATTCGTTGTGAATAAGAGGATTGATGTTGAGTATGGTTGAATTTCATGGTGAAAGTTGATATTGTGATTTGTTTCATATGAATTCTTGTTTCTTGGTTTTAGGTTGTTTGATTATTGATAGAACTTGAATTTTTATGAGGATTGATCAAGGATATAGAACATCTAATAGAATGAGCATGTTGATTTAGTTTGAAATTGATGAAATTGAAGTAGTTCATTAAGGGAAACATGTTGAATTTTTGATTGAATTGCTTGAATTGTTGATGCATGCTTGTTGATTATTTGAATAAGTGTGATTGAAAATGTTTTTGAGCATGTTGAATAAGCAAGTGGTGTTGAGACGATAGTTGGAGTGATTATGCATTGATGCTTGAAGTCTTGAGTAGAGTATGTGATGTGCTAGTCAAATACTTGCTTTCTTGTCTTGTTGGTTGGATTGAAGTATTTATTTTTAGGAAAGGGACAAGGATCAAGTAAAGGTAAGGGAAAGGCAGAGGAGGAGAGATCGAAGAAGAGGCATGACAGGCCTTCGAATTTGGACAAAGTGACAAGGAAACTGAGGCTGCAAGATCGTCTGCCCGAAAATTTCAAGATTCATATGCAAGATTGGGATGAGATCAAAGAGAAGTGGGAAGAAGTTTCAGACAAGATAGATCGCACTCGATACCAAGATGATGAAGCGATGAGGATAATGAGAATAGGGGATGACATATTTTGGATGTTCGATCAAGTAGGGATCCGAAGATTCATGGAGTTGAAGAGGCCAACGTACTTCCATGTTACAGCGGAAGTAGTTTGCTCGTTTGAGATGGAGAAGGACCCGCTTGGTTACCCATATTAGTGTACGTTTTAGCTTGGCGGAGTGAGTAGGAAGTGGACGCCTGAGGATTTCAATGAGTTGTTTGAGACGCCTTTGGAGATCCCTCGATTAGAAAATGCTGCATTCGGTGCGAATCGGTTTTGGAGGGAGATCACCGGGGAGATTCGAGATTATAAAATCAGACAGGCTCGTGCTTCCACAATAAAGAACCCAGTCTTGAGGTACATGGACCACGTCCTGAGCAACACGTTATTCGCCCGCTCGGAGGGGAGTGTTGTATCTAGAGGAGAGCTTTACGCCCTTTGGTGTATGCTGAACGGGGTGAAGTTCAATGTTGGAGCTTATTTCATTGCGCAGCTGCATCGATTCAAGACCATTGGATTTCAAAAGGTGAATATTGGAGGGTTATTGACGATCGTGGCTGAGTATTACAACTTGGATCTCACCAGTTTTACACCAGTAGAGGGAGAACCCGATTTGATGATGAGCACGTGCATGAAGGGAGGATTTGCCCATTTTAGAGATGGAGATTGGTTTTTCACGAGGGGTCTCAAGCCTTTCGAATTTATGTTCCCTTTCGATGTGAGCAACTTGACAACTATTCGGGAAGCCAGGAATAAGTTGATGAATTCTCTCGGACATACCGCCTTATCCGTGGCAGTGAAGTCGGGTGGTGATTGGAGAGCGGTAGCGCAGATGTGTGCTGAGGGGAGGATGGCTGAGTTACAGCAGATCATTGATCAAGGAAAGTTTCGTCCACCTCAGCCACAGTAGCCTGAAGAGGAGGATCAGGTAGATGAGCAGCCGGAGATGGAGATTCCGGAAAAAGAGCAGCATGATGCGCCTCAGCATGCTCCAGTACCGCAGCAGCGGCGAGCAGTTCCAGGTACCCGGGAGCAGCTTCGCTTGATTCATGAGCAGCTGGTCGCAGTAGTAGCTGCACAGCAGGAGACGAACAAGCAGCTCGCGCTCGCTAACGCCAACTACGCCACGTTGAACGAGAGGTACTCTGCCTTGGATGAGCGTGTTGGTAGAGTGAGTAGTCGAGTGGATATGATGAATAGGCACATTACCAGTCTGTGCCGAGCTGTGGAGAATAGGATGGATGAGGATGACAAAGATGATGATGAGGATGATGATGCTCCTAGGGAGTAGTTTCAGGTTTTCTTTTGGCTATCCGATTCATCTTATCTCCCATTTTTCTTTTTATTTCTACAGATTGGGGTGTGATTCATGTGTGAGTGGCATGTACTTGATAGAGTTGATCTTGTATCATTGATTTGTATATGGGTTGTTGATTCTGTGCATTCATGTGTTTACGTGTTTATTTTCATTGGAAAGAGCATGTATAATTTGTTAAGTATATGGAATTCATGAGGAATTGATCTTGATTATGTGCTATGAGGAGTATTAGGAATTGATTACCTATGTGAGGATTTGAGCCTTTATCATGATTAATCATGATAGTTTATTTTTGAGAGAATCATTCGTATGAACGTATTCTAGAACTTGGCTTGGAGTCTTGTGTGAGATTTACAATTGATGAAATACTAGGACATGATCTTAGGCCATTTTTGATTAATTGAGTCACTTAGCCAAATTTTACCTTTCCGAATGATTTTATAAACCTTTGGTAGCCCTGTTTGAGCCTTTTAAAAGCTTTTTCTTTGGCAAGCCAATTAAAAGAGCCTTAATTACCTTATTTGAGCTTTGAAAATACCATATTCATTGGTAGAGAGAGTAAGGTGAATAAGTATGTGTGAAGAAAGGGAAGACGGAATGAGGTTTAGTAAGAAAAGTACATGGTTAAATCTTGTTAAGGGTAGTGCCTGAAACTGGTACCCCGAATTGCTTATACATGGGGCTTGAAGTTTTAAGAAGCAGCCGAACGATGTTCGAGAAGGGTAGTGCCTACAACTGGTACCCAAGCGATCAAAAGAAGAATGATGTTGATGCAAGGAAGAGAAGGAAAATCTAAAATTGCAAGTATAAGAGAAGAATTGGAGGAGAATATGAAGCCGAATGAGAAATCAAGAACCTCCAAGGTAACTCTCTACTAGTGTCTTAAGTCACTATGTCCAAATTTTCCTACCCTTTCCAAAGAGCCAACATTACAACCTAGAAACAAGTCCTTTGTGATCCTAGTATTAATTTGATGTGAGTTGCTTTTTGAGACCTTTGCCAAACTTATGGTTACGCGTGAATATGAATTGATATGAGTGTTTATACTAGGCTATAGTGCCTCACGCACTTGAGCGAAAGAGAGTAAAGACTTATCTTGTCAGCGAGATTACTTAGTACTCCGAATGGTGTGTGATTGGATTGATTTTACATGAATGGAATATATGATGCAAGTAATTCTTGTTTGATTCAATAAAGTGGCATGTGTAATATGTGTTGTACTTGATCTTGTTGAATTATACACGACTCTTGTGGTTTAAATTAGTTACCTCGGGACGAGCAACATGCAAGTTTGGGGATTTGATGAGTGTGTAAACTCACAAGTTTGGCACTATGTTTTGTGCTAGTTATGGAGAGTTTTGATGTGGAAATAGGTGGAAAAACTATATATATTGTGAATTAGCATGAATCAGGTGTTAGTGGAGCTATTTGAGTGTTTTCTTAGCAAAAACGGAGTAAAAGTGCCAAGAATCAAAGAGACGGAGTCGAAGCCATGCGAACCGCCCAAGAATGAGGAGGGTTCGACCTGGTTGGAGGAGGGTTCGACCTCTCCAGCAGGTCGAACCAGCATTGCTGAGTTGACAGCGACCACGACTCAAGTGGTTCGACCTATCCATCAGGTCGAACCGTGGTCGAACCAGTTCGCGGAAAAGAGGATTCGACCACGACGTTTTAGATCGACTTGCCAGTTGGTCGAATCGGGAACGGCAATTATCCAGTGATGAGGTTCGACCAGGGGTTCGACCAAGGCCTAAGTTGTTCGACCTGTTCAAGAGGTCGAACCAGTGCAGCATTCTTCCAGTAGCGGGGTTCGACCTATTGTTCGACCTGTGGCCGTTTGTTCGACCTGTTTGACGAGGTCGAACCTGCGTGCGAGAACTTACCTTATCTGGATTTTCGAGGCCGAAACGTGTGATATCACTTAGAAAGCCCATTCCAAGCCCTAGAGACGTGATTACAAGTATAAAAGAAGGCTCATACAGAGAATGAAGGGAGCTTTTGATCATCAATCATAAGAGAGACAAGAGTAGAAGGGGTGTTCCATCCGGAGGGCTGTGACAGAAGTTCGCTGAAGGTTCAAGTAAGAATGATCAATCTAACCATGATTGTTCCTAGATCAATCATGGGCTAGAACCGCCTTGGTAGTTCTAGGGTTATGAAAGTTTCATGATGTAATTCATATTTCGTGTGTAAAACTCCGTACAACACTACATGTGGTTTGTTTTGTATAAGATTGCATATTTAATCCATACTCATAGTCATTTTGTGCATCAATGATCGTTGTGTAGAGTCTGAATACATAACATGGTTATTGGTTGAGTGCGTTCACTACTGAGCAGGGTTTAATGTTATAATTCTAAGTGAAGGGATTTCGAAGTCTTATTAGAACCATCTTATATGAATATTCATGAATTGAATTAAATTCGGGTTGATGAATATGATGAAGAGTATAACTTTATAGTACCTAAAAAGGGAGATCAAATAGGGTTAGATTCTAGACGTAGAAGATAATTGATTATGATAGTACCTAGAAAGGGGGGTGAAGTATATCTCTTGCTCCGAGGTTATTCACACGTGTCAAGCGCATATTTACTTGTGTCTATAGAGTAAACTTGCATGATCTAGTGATGCGTCCACAAACAACAGGGCAGAGTCGGACACCATCACATGAAAATATGAATTGCTAGTGAAACTGGATGACCCGACGAACTACCTATTATTCTTATTGATCACAACTCACTTTTCTCTACTCTTACTATTTCTTTTTGCTATTTCGATTAGAAGTTATTATTCCTTAAACCTTTACAATTGCCAAACATAGTCCAAAGTTTACTAGAATATAATGAAATTGATATTTATCCATCCCGTGGGTTCGATATTGTAACTTGGTCATCTTCGTGACTATAATTGATATCCTTTATACTTGAGGATTAATTTGTGTGTTAAGAAAACCCCTATCACCCCCTTGTACCCCTGTATCCGCCACTGTTATCAAACAAATGATCACACCAAAAGACATTTTGATTTCGTACCATATACGTTGAATTAAAAAAGAATTCAGCAAAAGATATTTTAACCTCACTAAATACACTTCAGAAATTCTATTCATCTGGCATTCTTATTGTTTTTACAATGTTTGACGCTAATTTTGATATTTTTGCCAAGGTTATAGAAAAAAATGCATCATGTATCATATACTTGTAGACAGACACTGCAATCAATGTACGTGACTTATGGCAACTAATAATGTAGATTCTTCCAAAGATAAGTGTGATATAAGAGACGATAAATATCTTCTGAGGGCTCAATAAAACAACGAGTATAATGTGGAAATACAAATGTTTCACAGAGTATAGAAAAGGGCATTATGGGAAAAGTTCACATGATCAAATAGAGTTTGCAGAGAAACAAAAATGACCGGCTCTTAGGAAAATGAACTTATGACAGTTAAAATCTGAGATCTCCTTTACTCTAACCAGTAGTGATTGGTTATGACCTTTGGTTTACATCCTAAGGGAAAAAACCGAATATTTTCAACAATTGGTCATTTAAATCTAGATGGGATCATAGACTACACGATATAATGTATGTGATAAACTACCTCAGTTCATTGTCATAAATAGTATGTGCATTGCAAGATAACTTTGTATTAACCGAGGTTAATAAGTTATGTCTAGTAATAGCCCTTCTTAAAATGGCTACCAGCACATTCAAATACTTAATTTTATTAATGGATGGAAATATTATGTACAAAGCAAAAGTGTATTATATATTCTGATTTTTTTATGAAACTTTATTAGAGGCTGTTTGTAGACATTTTATAGATATGTCGTTGGCATAGGTGAAGACGAGATATTTTATTAAAAATCACAACAATTGCTAATAATCCTTTCTTCTACATGAACAAAAGGATAAGAACGACAATGATACATAAAACACAACAAGTACAGTGAAATTCCACAGCTGAACGTAGAAATCAGTTTACATATAAGTGTACCTTCATTAAAATAATATTCCAGAACGTTAAAATCAAAAAATAATGAGAAGACATTCACGAAGAGAACTTAACGAAGTGGAGCTCCGAAGGCCATAGGCTGCAATAGTTGGCGGGTTGACAGTGGGCGATGAAAGACTGACGACTTTGAAGGGGATTAGACCTCTGAAATGAAATGTGAAATTAGGATTATGCCCAAATCAGCATACTTTCATTAACAAAAATTCCAGGACGTGACAATCAAAAAATAATAAGAAAACATTCACGGCGACAACGACTTATCGGAGGAGAGCTACAAAGGCAGAAGCGACATCAACATTGGACGAATTGGCAGTGGCCGTGGAAGGGGCGACGACTTTAGGGACATGTCAAATCAAATGGTTGGGCACGGAATTGGGTTTGTGCTTGATGAAATATATTGTAGCTTGATGCACATTTTCTCTGCACGCAAAATTAATCCCTAAGTATGAAGGATGTTATTGTAGCTTAGATAAGCGACCAAGTTAAATATCGAACCCGAAGGACGGCGTATTATCAATTTAATTATTTACTAAATTAATTAAGACAAGATAATAAGATTTTAAAGTTGATTATCTAATAACTAATATGCTGAAAAGTAAATAATAAATAAAATAAAATAGCATTAGAAGAATTCGAAAGAGACTCAAGTAGGAGAATAGGTAGCTCTAGGATAATCGAGTTTCACTCATTAACTCTCTTTCGTGTATCAATATCCGACTCTGCCTTCTGGAATATGGACGCATCAATAAACCATGCAAATCTACTCTATAGACACAAGTAAATATACATGTAACACATGTGAATAAACTTGGAGCAAGAGATATAATTTCACCTCCCTTTCAAGGTACTATCAGTATCAATTATTTCCCCTAGGATTGGTACTCTAACCCGATATGATCTTCCTTTATAGGTACTATAAAATTAACCTCTTTATCATGCTGATTAACCCGAATTCAATTCAATTAATAAACATTCATATATGATAGTTCTAATGAAGCTTCGTAGTCCCAATCATAACATGGAATTCTTCTCAGTAGTTAACGCACTCAATCAATAACCAAGATATATATATTCAGAATCTATATAATAGTTAATGATGCACAAAACAACTCTGAGTATGAATTAAAAACGCATTGTCATATATAAAATAAATCCTCAAATAGAATTATACGGAGTATACACACGAAAGTTCTATTAATTCATAGAAACCTTCAAAACCCCTAAATCTACCAAAACGGTTCTAGTTCATTATGTTACGAAGAATCATGGGGGTTGGATAGATCTTACCCATATGTCTGAAAAATAAAAGATAAATTAGGAAATGATAAAAACCCTAGATGTGGGCATCATCGCGTCCTTCTCCGTCTTGAATCCTCCTCTAGGTTCTCCTCTTTATTCCACAAATGAATCTTCACAGTGATGGATAGATGGAGGAAAGGATGTGGATGATGATTGGGGGTTGATCCCTCCTTGTGGGGTATAGGATGATTATGTTGCGGTCTCTTCTCATTATGGATAATGATGTAAAATATATATAGGTGTGGGAAGAGAATCAAAAAAAGAAATAAAAGATATAGGTGAATCATGGAGGATTATGTGATAAGAAGATTAATTTTGCTCCAACAAATAGATAATTTTCGAAAATTTTTGGAAATTCTCGAAAATTCTCGCTGGCAGCTGCGCGACTTCACGATTTTGAGCATAACTTCCTCTTCAAAACTCAAATTTTGGTGATTCTTGTGCTTACACAATCCTCTCTTCCTTGGATTTCTATAAATATAAAGAACTCACAAAAAATCTAATATTTGAAGGTGCAACAAGTCATGTAAAGTGGAACAGTCGTGCTGAGTAGGAACAACTTGCGCGATGTCACCATTTTGATCATAATTTTCTCGTTTGGAATCCGATTGAAGTGTTTCTTATGCAAAAACGACCAACTCTTCTGTATCTTTCCAACCATATATCACATTTCCATTTTTAAGTTCCACACGAATACAGAAAAATTACAAAAGTTGGACAAGCGTTTTTCAGCATTCTTGCACAAGTTGCATATTTTCTCCAACTTTGCACTTTTGATCATTTTTTCTCCTAAAATATAATAAAACACCTCAAACGCACCTTTTTCTCACATATGTCAAATATAAAATATTTTTTCTAATATATGACAATAATTCTCATAAAAAAGATATTAAATTGAACACTAAAACACCCTTATTTTTACTCTCATCATAGCTATAAGCGGTGGGATTCAGGGCAATAACCGGTAGCGTGATAAAGTGGAAGCCATAGATTTCACTCAATCGACACATGACTGTGTGGAGGAAAAAAAGTGACCTGCTATCGAGGGGAAACTAGCCAACTTACCGGCCATTCTCCTTTTATATATGTAACTAGGTAGGGGTGCACCTCATGAATGAGGTGCTAACCCTATTTCACATGCACTTGCACGTTTAAATATATTTCTCACATTAAGTTACTTCATTATCTTTAAATATATGCATATATTATCACACATTCGTATAACAAATTTTTATATTGATTACATGAGCACATTCATACATGACTGAGTCTTGATAATTGTATCAATTTGAGCATTTAAAATGGTAATCTACAAATAAAACTATACTTTGAAGCAAAAATATAATTGACTAAAAGATAAAACAATTGAGCATACATCAACATTGAATGTGATATCTAATTTAATGATGCACCACCATAGAAGAGGTAGGTTTCCACTAACTGCAATATGTGAAAAGCATTATGCTTCCATTGAAGGCCTAACAAATAGTGAATTGCGACATTAGACGTATAGTTTAAGTTGTGGAAATGATGTGTAAGATTGAAAAATGTATTTTAAATGCTAACTAAAGTATTGTGACATGAGAAACTAAACAAACTTTTGCAGGCCACTGATAGGGGTTTTCTCAACACACAAATTAATCCTCAAGTATGAAGGATATCAATTGTAGTCGCGAAGATGACCAAGTTATAATATCGAACCCACGGGACGGTTAAATATCAATTTCGTTATATTCTAGTAAACTTTGGACTATGTTTGGCAATTGTAAAGGTTTAAGGAATAATAACTTCTAATCGAAATAGCAAAAAGAAATAGTAAGAGTAGAGAAAAGTGAGTTGTGATCAATAAGAATAATAGGTAGTTCGTCGGGTCATCCAGTTTCGCTAGCAATTCATATTTTCATGTGATGGTGTCCGACTCTGCCCTGTGGTTTGTGGACGCATCACTAGACCATGCAAGTTTACTCTATAGACACAAGTAAATATGCGCTTGACACGTGTAAATAACCTCTGAGCAAGAGATATACTTCACCCCCCTTTCTAGGTACTATCATAATCAATTATCTTCTACGTCTAGAATCTAACCCAATTTGATCTCCCTTTTTAGGTACTATAAAGTTATACTCTTCATCCTATTCATCAACCCGAATTTAATTCAATTCATGAATATTCATATAAGACGGTTCTAATAAGACTTCGGAATCCCTTCACTTAAAATTATAACAATAAACCCTGCTCAGTAGTGAACGCACTCAACCAATAACCATGTTATGTATTCAGACTCTACACAACGATCATTGATGCACAAAACGACTATGAGTATGGATTAAATATGCAATCTTATACAAAACAAACCACAGGTAGTGTTGTACGGAGTTTTACACACGAAATATGAATTACATCATGAAACTTTCATAACCCTAGAGCTACCAAGGCGGTTCTAGCCCATGATTGATCTAGGAACAATCATGGTTAGATTGATCATTCTTACTTGAACCTTCAGCGAACTTCTGTCACAGCCCTCCGGATGGAACACCCCTTCTACTCTTGTCTCTCTTATGATTGATGATCAAAAGCTCCCTTCATTCTCTGTATGAGCCTCCTTTTATACTTGTAATCGCGTCTCTAGGGCTTGGAATGGGCTTTTTAAGTGATCTCATGCGTTTCGGCCTCAAAAATCCGGATAAGGTAAGTTCTCGCACGCAGGTTCGACCTCGTCAAACAGGTCGAACATACGGCCACAGGTCGAACAACAGGTCGAACCCCGCTACTGGAAGAATGCTGCACTGGTTCGACCTCTTGAACAGGTCGAACAACTTAGGCCTTGGTCGAACCCCTGGTCGAACCTCATCACTGGACAATTGCCGCTCCCGATTCGACCAACTGGCAAGTCGAACTAAAACATCGTGGTCGAATCCTCTTTTCCGCGAACTGGTTCGACCACGGTTCGACCTGATAGGCAGGTCGAACCACTTGAGTCGTGGTCGAATCCTCTTCTGTCAACTCAGTAATGCTGGTTCGACCTGCTGGAGAGGTCGAACCCTCCTCCAACCAGGTCGAACCCTCCTCATTCTTGGGCGGTTCGCATGGCTTCGACTCCATCTCTTCGATTCTTGGCACTTATACTCCGTTTTTGCTAAGAAAACAATCAAATAGCTCCACTAACACCTGATTCATGCTAATTCATAATTTATATAGGTTTTCCACCTATTTCCACATCAAAACTCTCCAAAACTAGCACAAAACATAGTGCCAAACTTGTGAATTTACACACTCATCAAACCCCCAAACTTGCATGTTGCTCGTCCCGAGGCAACCAATTTAAACCACAGGAGTCGTGTATAATTCAACAAGATCAAGTACAACACATATTACACATGCCACTTCATTGAATCAAACAAGAATTACTTGCATCATATATTCCATTCATGTAAAATCAATCCAATCACACACCATTCGGAGTACTAAGTAATCTCGCTGGCAAGATAAGTCTTTACTCTCTTTCGCTCAAGTGCGTGAGGCACTATAGGCTAGTATAAACACTCATATCAATTCATATTCACGCGTAACCATAAGCTTGGCAAAGGTCTCAAAAAGCAACTCGCATCAAATTAATACTAGGATCACAAAGGACTTATTTCTAGGTTGTAATGTTGGCTCTTTGGAAAGGGTAGGGAAATTTGGACATAGTGACTTAAGACACTAGTAGAGAGTTACCTTGGAGGTTCTTGATTTCTCATTCGGCTTCATATTCTCCTCCAATTCTTCTCTTGTACTTACAATTTTAGATTTTTCTTCTCTTCCTTGCATCAACATCATTCTTCTTTTGATCGCTCGGGTACCAGTTGTAGGCACTACCCTTCTCGAACATCGTTCGGCTGCTTCTTAAAACTTCAAGCCCCATGTATAAGCAATTCGGGGTACCAGTTTCAGGCACTACCCTTAACAAGATTTAACCATGTACTTTTCTTACTAAACCTCATTCCATCTTCCCTTTCTTCACGCACACTTATTCACCTTACTCTCTCTACCAATGAATAGAGTATTTTCAAAGCTCAAATAAGGTAATTAAGGCTCTTTTAATTGGCTTGCCAAAGAAAAAGCTTTTAAAAGGCTCAAACAGGGCTACCAAAGGTTTATAAAATCATTAGGAAAGGTAAAATTTGGCTAAGTGACTCAATTAATCAAAAATGGCCTAAGATCATGTCCTAGTATTTCATCAATTGTAAATCTCACACAAGACTCCAAGCCAAGTTCTAGAATACGTTCATACGAATGATTCTCTCAAAAATAAACTATCATGATTAATCATGATAAAGGCTCAAATCCTCACATAGGTAATCAATTCCTAATACTCCTCATAGCACATAATCAAGATCAATTCCTCATGAATTCCATATACTTAACAAATTATACATGCTCTTTCCAATGAAAATAAACACGTAAACACATGAATGCATAGAATCAACAACCCATATACAAATCAATGATACAAGATCAACTATATCAAGTACATGCCACTCACACATGAATCACACCCCAATCTGTAGAAATAAAAAGAAAAATGGGAGATAAGATGAATCGAAGAGCCAAAAGAAAACCTGAAACTACTCCCTAGGAGCATCATCATCCTCATCATCATCTTTGTCATCCTCATCCATCTTATTCTCCACAGCTCGGCACAGACTGGTAATGTGCCTATCCATCATATCCACTCGACTACTCACTCTACCAACACGCTCATCCAAGGCAGAGTACCTCTTGTTCAACATGGCGTAGTTGGCGTTAGCGAGCGCGAGCTGCTTGTTCGTCTCCTGCTGTGCAGCTACTACTGCGACCAGCTGCTCATGAATCAAGCGAAGCTGCTCCCGGGTACCTGGAACTACTCGCCGCTGCTGCGGTACCGGAGCATGCTGAGGCGCATCATGCTGCTCTTCTTCCGGAATCTCCATCTCCGGCTGCTCATCTACCTGATCCTCCTCTTCAGGCTGCTGTGGCTGAGGTGGATGGAACTTTCCTTGATCAATGATCTGCTGTAACTCAGCCATCCTCCCCTCAGCACACATCAGCGCTACCGCTCTCCAATCACCACCCGACTTCACTGCCACGGATAAGGCGGTATGTCCGAGAGAATTCATCAACTTATTCCTAGCTTCCCGAATAGTTGTCAAGTTGCTCACGTCGAAAGGGAACATAAATTCGAAAGGCTTGAGACCCCTCGTGAAAAACCAATCTCCATTTCTAAAATGGGCAAATCCTCCCTTCATGCACGTGCTCATCATCAAATCAAGTTCTCCCTCTACTGGTGTAAAACTGGTGAGATCCAAGTTGTAATGCTCAGCCACGATCGTCAATAACCCTCCAATATTCACCTTTTGAAATCCAATGGTCTTGAATTGATGCAGCTGCGTAATGAAATAAGCTCCAACATTGAACTTCACCCCGTTCAGCATACACCAAAGGGCGTAAAGCTCTCCTCTAGATACAACACTCCCCTCCGAGCGGGCGAATAACGTGTTGCTCAGGACGTGGTCTATGTACCTCAAGACTGGGTTCTTTATTGCGGAAGCACGAGCCTATCTGATTTTATAATCTCGAATCTCCCCGGTGATCTCCCTCCAAAACCGATTCGCACTGAATGCAGCATTTTCTAATCGAGGGATCTCCAAAGGCGTCTCAAACAACTCATTGAAATCCTCAGACGTCCACTTCCTACTCTTTCCGCCAAGCTGAAACGTACACTGATATGGGTAACCAAGCGGGTCCTTCTCCATCTCAAACGAGCAAACTACTTCCGCTGTAACATGGAAGTACGTCGGCCTCTTCAACTCCATGAATCTTCGGATCCCTACTTGATCGAACATCCAAAATATGTCATCCCCTATTCTCATTATCCTCATCGCTTCATCATCTTGGTATCGAGTGCGAGCTATCTTGTCTGAAACTTCTTCCCACTTCTCTTTGATCTCATCCCAATCTTGCATATGAATCTTGAAATTTTCGGGTAGACGATCTTGCAGCCTCAGTTTCCTTGTCACTTTGTCCAAATTCGAAGGCCTGTCATGCCTCTTCTTCGATCTCTCCTCCTCTGCCTTTCCCTTACCTTTACTTGATCCTTGTCCCTTTCCTGAAAACGAATACTTCAATCCAACCAACAAGACAAAAAAGCAAGTATTTGACTAGCACATCACATACTCTACTCAAGATTTCAAGCATCAATGCATAATCACTCCAACTATCGTCTCAACACCACTTGCTTATTCAACATGCTCAAAAACATTTTCAATCATACTTATTCAAATAATCAACAAGCATGCATCAACAATTCAAGCAATTCAATCAAAAATTCAACATGTTTCCCTTAATGAACTACTTCAATTTCATCAATTTCAAACCAAATCAACATGCTCATTCTATTAGATGTTTTATATCCTTGATCAATCCTCATAAAAATTCAAGTTCTATCAATAATCAAACAACCTAAAACCAAGAAACAAGAATTTATGAAACAAATCATAATATCAACTTTCACCATGAAATTCAACCATACTCAACATCAATCCTCTTATTCACAACGAATTTCATACCTAAACCTTCAATCCTAGAGTAATTGAGTTGGAAAAACATACCTTTTGACTTGCCCATGGTGAATAATCGATCAACAACACACAACAACCAAAAATCGCGACCAAGCCCTAATTTGTGACGAAAAATCGCCCAAATCCGCGACTAACTCATAAATTCAAGGTGTAATGTTGTGTAATCGGTGTGCAATCAAGTGTAATCGAAGAATTTGTGTAATGGTGTAGAGGTTCGAAGAGGGTTCGAGGTTTGGTGTTTCGAAAAAGTGATCAAACCCTTCAAAAAAATCGAACTTAAATTGCGTACCTGGCTTGGTTCGACCTCAGGTTCGACCTCCTGAACAGGTCGAACAATGACTGACGAGGTCGAACCTACCTTCTGGACAAATGCTCTTCTCGGTTCGACCTGGGGTTCGACTAGCTGATCAGGTCGAACAATCCTTGACTTGGTCGAACCCATTTTTTGGAAAACAGAGTGCTTTAAACTGGTTGGTTCGACCTCAGGTTCGACCTCCTGAACAGGTCGAACAAATATGGCTTAGGTCGAACCATCTCTCTAGACAACTTCCGACTCTGGTTTGACTTCCTCTGCTTTTGTTTGACCTCCTGCACTGGTCGAACCACTCCTGGTGCATGGTCGAACCATCCTTCTGACCTTCAAAACTGAGTGTTCTTCATTCACTACACACTTCAAGCTTCAACACAACTCATTAGGTACAATCTAGAGCATAACTTAAGAAATTATTCCATCATTCATGAGTAACTCCGTAAAAGAAAACACAACCAAAAACCACTGAACATTAGGCAAGTTATAAAAAATCGTTACATCAAAATCGATTAAAATTTCAATATGGCCGCAAAAACCAACTCCCCTAACAAACAATACAAAGAAAAGATTATACTCTTAGTGCTTCAATGAGGTAATAACTAACATCACACCCCCCAAACTTAGTAAAAATATAAGTCGAAACTAAGTTTGAAAAGAGATGTAATTGCCGATTAGCAAGCACCTTAAATATAAAAATTTCTTACGTACACAAAAGAAATAAAGCAATAAAACGGAAGAGTAAGCTCTCAACAAGCGCTCATATTTAACGTCGGAGAGTCACGACGGTACCAAATCAGATCAAGGTATCATGAAAAATGACACACGCATCATCCGGCGACCTATAATGCTTCAACCGATGCCCATTCGCCGCGATAACGTCTCCATCTTTGTCAATAAGCTCAAAACTCCCCCCTCCTAAGGCTCGATGAATCATGAACGGACCCGTCCACTTAGACTTCAACTTGCCTGTAAAAAGCTTCAATCGAGAGTTAAAAAGTAGTACCTCATCTCCTTGCTTGAACTCCTTGTATGAGATCTTAGAATCATGCCACCTCTTAATTCTTTTCTTATAAATCTCTGAATTCTTGTAAGCACGACTCCTAAATTCATCCAATTGATTCATGTGAGTTATCCTCAACTCCTTCACATCCTTGAGAGTCAAGTTCAAGCGTCGCAAAGCCCAAAATGCTTTGTGTTGAATCTCTACGGGTAAGTGGCACGGCTTCCCATAGATAATTTAATACGGTGACATATCTAACACCGTCTTGTAAGCAGTACGGAACCCCCATAACACATCATCGGGCTTCATAGCCCAATTCTTTCTATTAGTTCCTACCACTTTCTTCAAAATTTGTTTGACTTGATGGTTGGAGACCTCTGCTTGCCCATTCGCTTGCGGATGATAGGGTGTAGTAACCCTATGCTTAACACCATAATCCTTAAGCACCTTCTCAAGAAATTTATTGACGAAGTGAGAACCTCCATCACTAACTAATGCTCTAGGAACTCCATAACGGGCAAAAATATGCTTCTTCAAGAAAGATAGAACAATTTTCGAATCATTTACACGAGTAGGAATTGCTTCCACCCACTTTGAAACATAATCCACAGCAAGAAGAATGTAGAGAAACCCATTTGACGGGAGAAAAGGCCCCATAAAATAGATCCCCCATACATCAAATATCTCCATAACTATGCTAGGCTGCAGTGGCATCTCATCTCTTCTACCTATATTTCCCATGCGCTGACATCTATCGTAAGACGCCACATAGCTCTCACTATCTCTAAACAATGTAGGCCAATAAAGAGCGGATTGAAGTACCTTAGCTGCAGTCTTTTGCGCTCCAAAATGCCCCCCATTTGGTTGTGCATGACAGAACTCAAGCACACTCTCCATTTCCATCTCGGGTACACATCGTCGGACAATAGAATCTGTACATATCTTGTAAACAAACGGATCATACCATATAAATGTCTCAACTTCCCTCCTAAATTTCGCAAGTTGATATCGGTTGAGATCCCTTGGAATTTCTCCAATGACAATGTAATTAACATAATCCGCGTACCATGGATCCATACCTTGCGCTGCGACCACACATGCTCGCTCAGTCCCTTCAACAACCACAGCCATGATCTTCTCATCAGGGAACATCTCTTCAATATACTCAAAAGAATTATCACAATGCTCCCTAGTCTCCAACCTTGACAAGTGATCTGCCAACACATTTTCTGTTCCTTTCTTATCCCGAATCTCCATGTCAAATTCCTGAAGTAGTAGAATCCACCTTATAATTCTAGGCTTCGTCTCCTTCTTCTCCATCAAATATCGAATCGCTGAATGATCCGTATACACAATCGTCTTCATGCCAACCAAGTACTGACGAAACTTATCGAATGCATACACAACAACCAAAAACTCCTTTTCAGTCACCGTGTAATTCTTCTGTGCCGCATCGAAAGTCTTACTCGCGTAGTAAATGGCGCAGAACTTCTTCTCCCTTAGCTGCCCGAGCACCACACCCAGTGCTACATCACTTGCATCACACATAAGTACAAACGGTTGAGTCCAGTCCAGTGTGATCAAGATGGGGGCAGAAATTAGCGCCTCCTTCAAAACTTGAAAAGCTGTTAGACACTCATCATTAAACACAAAAGGAACATCCTTTTCAAGTAAATGAGATAAGGGCTTAGAGTATTTTGAAAAGTCTTTTATGAATCTCCTGTAAAAACCGGCGTGTCCAAGGAAGGACCGCACTCCTCTTTCATTGGTCGGTGGTGGAAGCTTCTCAATTGCCACCACTTTAGCACGATCTACTTGCAATCCCTTGGCGGAAACATGATGCCCAAGAACAATCCCATCCTTCACCATGAAGTGGCACTTCTCCCAATTCAAGACAAGATTAGTTTCTTGACACCTCTTCAAAACAATAACAAGGTTAGACAAACAAATATCAAAAGAAGAACCAAAAACTGAAAAATCGTCCATGAATACTTCCATGATCTTTTCTATCAAACCATCAAAAATCGCCATCATGCATCTCTGAAAAGTAGCAGGCGCATTACACAATCCAAATGGCATCTTCCTAAAAGCAAAGGTCCCGTAGGGGCAAGTAAAAGTGGTCTTTTCTTGATCCTCGGGAGCAATCATGATTTGGTTGTACCCCGAGTATCCATCCAAGAAACAATAAAACTCATACCCTGCAAGACGATCTAACATTTGATCCATAAAAGGAAGAGGAAAATGGTCCTTACACGTGTTCTCATTTAATTTCCTGTAATCCACACATGTACGCCATCCCGTAGGAATTCTCATGGCTATAGCTTCTCCATCCTCAGCTTTCACTACAGTCATGCCTCCCTTTTTAGCAACTACATGCAATGGACTCACATGGGGACTATCACTAATAGGATATATAATTCCGGCATCTAACCACGTAAGGATTTGCTTTCTTATCACCTCTTGAATTGCGGGATTCACCCTACGCTGATTTTGAACACTCACCTTGGCTTCATCCAACAACCTAATCCGATGCATACAATACGAAGGACTAATACCTTTCAAATCATC
This sequence comes from Pogostemon cablin, assembly GCA_023678885.1. Lineage (NCBI taxonomy): Eukaryota > Viridiplantae > Streptophyta > Magnoliopsida > Lamiales > Lamiaceae > Pogostemon > Pogostemon cablin. The sequence goes on from CM042993.1 coordinate 15,144,192, forward strand.
AAGTGACCACCCTATCGCAGACTTGTACTTCCTTAAGACATCTAATAACTCCTCAAGTTGATCATCATTAAGGGAAGAAGATATAATTACCGGATATTTTTCATTATCACTAAGAAAAGCATACTTCAAGTGTTCCGGCAATGGTTTCAACTCCTCTTTTCTTTCTTCCACTGGAGTGCTTTCGTTATCCAAAGGCAAGTACCTCCTGGTCCATTTGACTTCTTCCACCTTAGTTCTTTCCAATTCAAACCTGTCATCACCCAAAGCAAGTAAGTTTTCAAGAAATTCAATACATACCTCGTTAGAAAGTCCGTCAAGCTCCGTAGTGGGATAAGTAAGAGACTCCATCAAACATGTCTCAAGAGGATCCTTTGACAAGATCAGAGACATATTCTCATTCACAATCTCCTCCACCACGTCAATACTATAACACTGGTGTTGGCAATTGGATCGTGCGGTTCAACGTGATCCATTAGGATAAACAGGTAAACAAAAATCAGCGGAAGCATAAAACGTGTTTACCGTACTTCTGGGTTGGTGTAGAGGATGAACTGCAGAGAACTACCTCTGATCTTCTACTGTATGTCCCATGTGTGATCCTACTGTTGTGTGGGCAACAGTCTGCAGGATCTCTCAATCTGCTTCTTTTCCCTTCTCTCACCAAAAGAGGCGCATGAATTATCTTAGGGTTCCAGGAAGCTGAGTTCACTTATATATTGGGCTACAGCAGGGACCAGGAGGAGAAATTGGGCTGGGCCTCAATTGAATTTAATTAACCAAGCTTACCCCAAAGCTTTTAATTAAATCCAATTATAAAAATATAGTCCACTAAAATATTATTACTGCACTACCCGTCCAATCCCAAAATTATGTTCTGGGCTCCTTCTTATTATAAGCCCGATGGTCTCCCCATGTTTAAGAAAAACAATGTCCATTAATTAATTAAGTTACTGACAACTCAAATTAATTAATATCTCATCCGAGAGTAGTACCACTCAACCTTATTATCATGCCGGAAATTAATCCACTTGCAAGATTTACATGATAAACCTTATGAGCTCCTCAAGGGGACATCATCAACATATGTCGGATATGGATTCCTTCTACAATCAACAGCACACCATAGATACAGCACTACTTCCCAACTCACCGAGTTTATTGATTTAATACTTATAAATCTCACCCATTGATGAATCAAAGAAATACATACTGCCCTACGTGTCGAGGTTATTGTATAGGGATTAAGAGCACGAACTTCCATAATAACAGAGATCAAGTTCTACTATATAGTCAGTATAAGAAGAACGATCTCAGGCGGTCCTGCTCAATACACACAAGTGCACTAATGTGATTCTAAAGCCAAGACAAGCTAATACCAAACCACACTACAACCATACCGATAGAGAGTCCCCGTCTATCTCAGTTGTGAGCATCTGTTTATACTTTATAAGAAAACCGATAATATGATCTTCTGCGTGTTTTCGCACAACATATTTTCTACAGTATAAAGTAAATGGACTATTGCATCATGCATATAAAATAAATTATAAGATGCAATCATTTGATCATATGATTCTCATTACAAATATTGTTGTGACATTGTTCATACTAAAGCTGGACTTTTAGTATACAATCCAACAATCTCCCACTTATACTAAAAGACTATGCTGTCATGTCTTCTGCCATACATCTGATTCCTACTCCCACTACACGACCATTAAAAGCTCTCGCCTTAAGGTCCTTGTAAATGGATTTACTAGGTCATCATCCAATGTAATGTAGGCAACAACAACCTTTCCCTCAACATACGATTTCTCGTAATGGGTGATACTCTCGCTCCATGTGTTTAATTGCCTTATGGACTTGTGATTTCTTCAAGTTTGTAACTGCACCAATATCATCACTGTAAATTGTGATTACCTTGGGCAAACTTAGAAACACTTCAAAGTCTATCATGAAGTATCTAGAGTCATATGGATACTTTGGCTGCCTCATAGGCTCCAATTTATCATCTTTCCATGATGGAGTCCGGAGTTTGAAATATATTTCTATATAACACTCCTCCACATTATGACTCTACTTCCTAAAATTAAACACATAACCTTTGAGGAGAATTTACTACCGTCCAATTAGACTAAAAAATCCGAATCTACGTAATCCACAAGAAGCAGTGAATCTGTCCAGTAAGTCCACATATAATTTCCAGTCCTTCTCAGGCACTTTATAAATATCTTACCACAGTTCATCATTCTTGTTCCGGGTTACGTTGATACCCACTGTTCATGCATTCAGCAAAACAGATATCCAACATCATTCATAGCATTCCTTAGATTAAGTTTCCTTATTCGCTGAAGCATAAGGAACTGCTTTCATCCTCTTTATCTTATTCTTGTGTCTCAAAGACACATTCACTTAGATAAATTTACATGCTAAACGAGTATGGACTGTATCATTTTATGAAACTTGAGATAAGCATAATATCCTTTCTTGTGATCCGTGTTACCGTGATCAAAAGGATGTATTTTGCCTTTCTTAAGTCCTTCATCTCTACCGCTTTATTAACCGTACCCATACGCCCGATAATACTCTTTCATTGTCTCCAATGAGCAAGATACTATCTACGTATAGTATATGAAACACCACCACGTTTCTGTCACTCTTTACAACACACAAGACTCATCCGCTCATTGATTTAAATCCATGCCACTGGATTACCTAATCAAAACAGATGCTTCACGATCTTAAAGCTTGCTTTAGTCCATCACTGGATAATTTTAAGCTTACTATCAAAATGCTATTAGTACTTTGCAATGAATCACTCTGGTCGCTTCACATAGATGTTTTCCTCAAGACTTCCAATCAGGAAAGCTGTCTTGACATCTATTTGCTGTTCCTCATAGGAGCAATAAATAAAAGAATCCGGATCAATATAAGCATAGCCACCAGCGAACATGTTTCCTCATAATCGAACCATTTCTTTCTGAGTACACCTTTTCGCAACAAGCTTTGCTTCCAAGGTTTTCACCTTTCTGTATGATCCTATTTTATTTCCTATGACCACTTGCAATGGCTTTTACACCATTTTAGTGATCCTTCAAGCTCCAGACTTAATTTAGAATCCGTAGATTCTATTTCAACATACATTGCAACTTACTAAGATTCCGCATTTTAATCTTGTAGTGATACGTCGTATTCGTGGGATAATACCATGTTCACTAGGGATTAAGTCTCATGACTCTCCCAAAACATATATTTATGGGTTGTCATACAACCCTCCCACTACGACAAGGCACTACGTGTAATTGTGTATCAGACGTGACACGCGTTGCAGTTTATCTTGTGGTATATCCTCTTGTACACTTGGTACTTATACTTAGTGTTTTCCTCTCACTTCCTTTAGAACAACTTATACATGGGTTTGTGATTTATTACATAGTCCTTTTCCAAACCCTTCGATCTTTTGGACTAAATAAATCACCCTCCATTTTTCTAGGATATCCCATATACAGACAAACGTTTCACGAATTACTGTATCTAGGGCATATCCATAAAATGAATTTAATTATTCCAAATAGTTCATCATCTATCTAATCATAACCATAAGAGCCTAATACCTTCTACCCACCACACCATTCACCTGGGGCATACCCGGTGTAGTCAACTTGAGATTTAATCTCAACTTCTGATCAATAGCTCCTAACTATCCCAAGAGGTATTCGTCATCATGATTGAATCGTAATGACTTAATATATTTTCCATGACGCTTCACTGTACTAGCCTTACAATTCATGAATTAATCAAAGAACTTAGACATGCAGTGCATCATATAAATATATTGGTTTCCAGAATAATCTTCGAATATTCATAACCACCTCTCGCCTGGATAATATTAGGTTCGCTTGAATCAGAATGAACTAATTCCAACATATATATCTTTGGCTCTACACCCCACAGCCTTGAAAAGGCAGTTAATCATTTTTACTTCCAAGCAAGACTCGCAAGTCCGATAGTTTCCACTTCATATAAACCTTACGGTCTATCGGCTATCAACTTTTGAATCTTACTTAAGTAAAATGAATTAGTCATAGACGCCAAATGTATGTTTAGTTCATTTCCGAAGGTTCCTTTCTCTTACTAATATTAGAAGATGCATTATTTAATTACTATTTATTGCATCTGTGGGATGTACATGATTCAAGAGTATACTTTTATCCACCAACGTACTTTAACGGATTATAACCTCATTCCTCATTACTATGACCATGTCATTTAAATGAAATGAAGTATCCATCCGTTAATGCATAGAAACCGAAATTAAATTCTTTCTATGAAATGTACGTAAAGACAATTTCTCATAATCAATCGTTTATTCTTATCATCATGAGATAAATAAACAACTCCCACTGCAATAGCCACTACCTTTGTAGTTTTACCCATATTATTAACAATCTTATCCTTACTCAGTGATAAACATTTAGTGATTCCAGTATCTACATACTTCGTGTCAGTAGATGCCATCACTAATCATGTTTAAACCATTAGTAAATAAGATATTAAACTTGTTCACATCATGATGAAAAATGGCTTTCTTTTGCCACATGTTTTGTTAGAAGTTTCTCACCATATACAACCTTTCGTATTTCAGGTAGAACTTGCTCAAAACATCCAGGCAAATTGTGAAGAATAAATTGATTTAGGTTTCCCTTTTAATTTCTATTCCATGCTTTTCCAATTCATTCATGAATTCAACCATGATCTTCTGCCTTTTAATTTACTCAAGTATCCGAAGAGTTACATGAGACCATCATATTTCTATGAACCTCTCATCTCTTCACTAGAGACTTTAATAGGCATCATGAGACGTCCTTTGTGAGAATACACATGTATTTTCTTAAGCAGTAATTATCAAAACCAAGATTCTTTCTAATCATCTAATTTGGACAAGTAAATATAATGTCTTTTAGTTAACAATTAGTGAAATAAAACCATTCGAAATTCAGAGAATCACAAATAAATTTACCGATCAAATCTTCGAATTTTATTCTTTTATATCGATTCCCTCAAAACAATATAAAATAAAATTCACCGACATCTCAAGCACCGTGAGTCTGCAAGCCACGTTAGGGTGGACGTTTACAAACCCGAACATTTACAAGAGAAGGTTTTACCCATTAATTTCATTTGTCAACCTAACTTTATGACAAAATAATTAATAGTCGGTTCCTCTTTAGCCATGTAAATAATAGCAGTGACTCCGTTGGGGAGGATACTAATTATTCACATCTAAGTGTACACCATTATTTGATCCCAAGTCCGCTGCCCAAGCTTATGTGCCATACTGTTAGAGAAGTACACACGCGCTCAGATAACTTTCTACAACCATCAATTATATAAGTTTGTACCAGTGAACCGCATATAAGCTCATCCGTTAGGGAGGAAGGCACTATAGCCAACGCGCAAGCCCATATGCAACACATTACAAACAATAATTATTTAAAGAAGTTTGTACCAGTGATCCGTGAATAAACTCATCCGTTAGGGAGGAAGGCTCTATTGCCAACGCGCAAGTTTACTCACATCACTTACAAACCAATAATGGAGGCCGCGGGAATTAATTACCAATCCCCTCTCCCACTTAGTTATTTAATTACCGAGGGTTTTTAACATGCATATAATATTCCAGAATAAAATATACAACTAAGACATGCTTCTATTAACAGCAATTTAAATAAGTAAATCACATAGATTATGCCTTTCACATATACAACAATAATTGACAATTAAATTAATTAATCAGTTATATAACATAATTAATTGTATAAATAGTGGATCAATTAATTTGGGCCTCAAGAGCAACAAATAAGCACAAAATGAGCAGCAGATTAAATAATTAATCAAGCCCATTATCCATGGCCCATAATCTTAGCCCAAAATTAAATTAAGTCCACCAAGCCCACTAGCACAAAATTAGTCCATTAATAAAATTAATTAATCATGCTTGGCCCATTATCCACAATTAATTAAAAACCAGCAATTAATATTGCCTAGCAGCCCATTACCATTTTAATTCAAATTGGGCCCAGCAGCCCAAAAACCAAATTAAAAAAAAATGAGCAGCCCTTTATTAATTACTGAATTGGGCCCTATAATTAAACCATCAGCCCATGAACTAGAGAATCAAGCCCAAATACACCTTAATTAAAATAGGGCCCAGCAGCCCAATATCCTTTTGATTAAAATTTGGGCCCAAACCCCAGCCCAAAACCAAATAAAAAAAAAAGAAGCCCAACTGCTCGGCCCAACAGCCCATCACCATGCTGCCCTATTCAATCTCACAGCCGCAACTGATCCATAGCAGCATTCACGCAGAGCTCTCACCGGCGCCGCTGCTGTCGGCGATTGTCCCGACAGAGTCACGCCGTCAGCCCGCTGGAGTCGCACCGTCATCCGCCGGAGTCGCGCCGTCGCAAGCTCCGCACTACGACCTCCCAGTAGCGCCAACCCGCCACGAATTCACCGGCTGTTCTCCAGGAATCCACCAGCGAAGTTACATCGGCTTCCATTCTCTCCGGCCGCCGCTGCTACAACTTGCCCGCCGCCAACAAGACGCGATGGGAGGCCAGAGGAGATGCATCATCGTGCGCCTCTTTATCATACTCTGCCAGTCTCACCCTGAACCATGGCGGTCGCGATCGGGACTGAGAAAAGCTCGCACGAAAGCAGTTTCAGTGTTGACCAGAAACGTTGCTGAGTCACCTCCGACGCCGCTGCAAGTCCGACTTCAGTCTACTTCGACTCATCGCCTGATCCCGTATCGGAGCCCTGCTCCGAACTAGCAGCGACTCGCTCGCAACAAGCAGATGCCTAGCCGGATCCAGCAGCTAACACGTGAACGCCCGCCGTGAGGCTCACCGTCCATGTTCGAAGACTCCCAGAGCCGGCTGTTGATTCATCCAGAATAGCAGCCTGCGATCTCAATATCCCATCCGTGATCGATCAGATGCAGTGGTAACAGACCCGCCGTCGTGAGTGGCTCCGCCAGTCACGACAGCCTTTGGCGATCCGACACATCACCAAGACACACTTGCGCCAGCAGCTGTCCAACGATGCCCAGATCGCGCCTTCCTTTCTTCTCGATTTCACGCGTTCTTCTTGCAATCACTCCCACCAGACCCCAACCGTGAGTCATCCAATACCCGGCAGTCACACCGTTCTTTTCCACTACCGCAATTCAATTTCTCACGATGCAACCATGTGTGTATTGTGATTACCAAGAACAAGAATTTAATTATAAATAGCCAAAGATGTATATTAGGGTTGCAGTATGTACATAGGGAATTTTTTATAAATAACCCAAAAATATACAAACCCTTAAACATGCTTTCTATCAAGCGAAAATTAAATCACCAGAAGCACAAAATATGCGATTATAACCAGATCAAATCACTTAATCATATAATCACAAAAAATCCCAATCTAACGTCTCACGTTTCACCACGAAACCAACGCTCTGATACCAATTGTTGGCAATTGGATCGTGCGGTTCAACGTGATCCATTAGGATAAACAGGTAAACAAAAATCAGCGGAAGCATAAAACGTGTTTACCGTACTTCTGGGTTGGTGTAGAGGATGAACTGCAGAGAACTACCTCTGATCTTCTACTGTATGTCCCAAGTGTGATCCTGCTGTTGTGTGGGCAACAGTCTGCAGGATCTCTCAATCTGCTTCTTTTCCCTTCTCTCACCAAAAGAGGCGCAGGAATTATCTTAGGGTTCCAGAAAGCTGAGTTCACTTATATATTGGGCTACAGCAGGGACCAGGAGGAGAAATTGGGCTGGGCCTCAATTGAATTTAATTAACCAAGCTTAGCCCAAAGCTTTTAATTAAATCCAATAATAATAATATAATCCACTAAAATATTATTACTGCACTACCCGTCCAATCCCAAAATTATGTTCTGGGCTCCTTCTTATTATAAGCCCGATGGTCTCCCCATGTTTAAGAAAAACAATGTCCATTAATTAATTAAGTTACTGACAACTCAAATTAATTAATATCTCATCCGAGAGTAGTACCACTCAACCTTATTATCATGCCGGAAATTAATCCACTTGCAAGATTTACATGATAAACCTTATGAGCTCCTCAAGGGGACATCATCAACCTATGTCGGACATGGATTCCTTCTACAATCAACAGCACACCATAGATACAACACTACTTCTCAACTCACCGAGTTTATTAATTTAATACTTATAAATCTCACCCATTGATGAATCAAAGAAATACATACTGCCCTACGTGTCGAGGTTATTGTATAGGGATTAAGAGCACGAACTTCCATAATAACAGAGATCAAGTTCTACTATATAGTCAGTATAAGAAGAACGATCTCAGGCAGTCCTGCTCAATACACACAAGTGCACTAATGTGATTCTATAGCCATGACAAGCTAATACCAAACCACACTACAACCATACCGATAGAGAGTCCCCGTCTATCTCAGTTGTGAGCATCTGTTTATACTTTATAAGGAAACCGATAATATGATCTTCTGCGTGTTTTCGCACAACATATTATCTACAGTATAAAGTAAATGGACTATTGCATCATGCATATAAAATAAATTATAAGATGCAATCATTTGATCATATGATTCTCATTACAAATATTGTTGTGACATTGTTCATACTAAAGCTAGACTTTTAGTATACAATCCAACAACTGGGACTCCATTGGCATCTTCATTGCTTTGTCCAAATTGAAAAGTACTTCTTCTTTGTCTATGCGTAGCTTAAGTTCTCCCTTTCGAACATCTATCATAGCTCCAGCCGTAGCAAGGAATGGCCTCCCCAAGATTAAAGGAACATTATCCTTGTCATCATCCATTTCTAGTACAAGGAAATCCACAGGAAATACTAGCTTCTCTACCTTTACAAGAACATCTTCTACAATACCTTTCGGAAACGTCATTGATCTATCTGCCAATTGGAGAGCCACAGTTGTCGGGGTCAACTCCCCCAAACCAAGCTTCTGAAAGATGGACAACGACATCAAATTGATGCTTGCCCCTAGATCGCACAAAGCTCGCCGTGCTGGCCCCTTCCCGATCTCACATAGAATCGTAAAGCTCCCTGGATCTTTCATCTTTGGTGGCAACTTCTTTTGAATAATTGAGCTACAATTCTCAGATAAGTTTACCATTTCAACTCCGGTTAAGCTTCGCTTCTTCATCAATATGTCTTTAAGGAATCGAGAATAATATGGCATCTCCATGATTGCCTCTGAAAAAGGGATGTTCAAGGCTATCTTGTTCATTATCTCTGAAAACTTCTTGAACTTCTCTTCCAATCCCTTCTTCACTAGCTTGTAGGGAAACGGTGGAGGTATCTTTGTTTTGGGAATCCCCCATTCATCACGATCAACCTTCTCCGCTTTCTCCTTTTCAGCTCTTAATCGCTTAGCTCTTTTCCATTTTTTTTCAGCTATTATATGTGTACTTGGCTCATTCCGTACCACTGGAGTTGCATCGACATCAAAAGGAACATCAGGTGCATCAATAAAAACATCTTGGCGAGGTTCGACCAGGGTTCGACCAGTTTGTGAGGTCGAACCAGGTTTGTCTTGGTCGAACCTCTTTCCTGGAAGACTGATCTCATTCTGCGCTTGAGGTTTGACTTGGGTTCGACCAACATTGGAGGTCGAACAATTTCCCCCGAGGTCGAACTGCTTCACTGTATAATTTCTATCCTCCTGTTCGACCTGGGTTCGACCTGATAGGTTGGTCGAACAATCACGATCGTGGTCGAACTGTTCCTGTGACAAAACAGAGTGCTCTTGCTGATGAGGTTCGACCATGGTTCGACCTGTATGCCAGGTCGAACCCTCTGAGTGTTGGTCGAACCGAGGCTTAGAAGATTCCAACATTGATTCCGGACTCATTGGTCCATCGTACTGCGTTCCCGACCTCAGTGTGATGGCATTACACGACTTCGAATTCTCTATACTTTGAGATGGAAACTTCCCTTTGCCTACAGATTGAGTCAATGTCTTCACATTCTCTGCAATTGTACCCATCAACAACGTGAGATCTTTCACTTGAGTGGACAAATCTCTGTGGTGATCATCAATCTTTTTCTCAAGTTTAGCCTCAAGGCGGTTCACTCTTTCATCATTCTTTACCATGTACCTGTTCACAGTATCCTCAAAACCAGGTTTCCCTTCTTCCACCTTTTCTCCCGGATCAACACCCATCGGAAGTTGCACTGCATTGTTCGTATTGCTCCATGAAAATTCGGGCCTCCTTGGTTGCTGTTGATAACTACCAGAGGGACCACGATTGTTAAAGTTTTCTCGATAGTTCCCTTGGTAATTCCGGTTTTCTTGATTTGGGTACCTCGTTCCTTGAATGCTTTGACCCATGGCATAATTTGCTTCCTCCAATTCTTCTTGGATGGTTCCATTATTCATCATCTCTTGCTGCATGATTGGCACTCGTTGAGATATCTCGCTGATCTGCTTCTGTTGAGACTCAAGTAGCTTGTTGATATTAGACAAGCTCGAAATGATCTCATCATCTCTCTTTGTTTTCACTACTGCTTGTTCAACCTGAGCTACCTTTCCAAGAACATACGTACCTCTAACTCTATCAGTAGGCCAATCCCTCGAATTCATCGATATGTCTTCAAACAATTTCTCGGCCTCAACGGATGACTTTGTAAGCAATGCTCCATTAGAAGAAGCATCAAGTAGTACTCTTGATTCACAGTCCAATCCATTATAGAATATACTGATATATTGGGCTTTAGATAACCCATGTTGAGGACACTTCCTGAGCATGTCCTTGAATCTATCCCACGCTTCATGAAATTTCTCACCTCCACTGATAGCAAATTGGTTAATATCTTGCTTCTTCTTAAACACCTTCGAAGGTGGCATATACCTTTCCAAGAACCTTAACTTCAATTGCTCCCACGTGGTGCACTCAGCTGCGTTAATAGTATCGTACCAATCCCTCGCCTTTTCAGTAAGCGAGAATTTGAACAAAAGGATCTTCCTAGCATCTTCATGTTGCTCGTCCCGAGGCAACCAATTTAAACCACAGGAGTCGTGTATAATTCAACAAGATCAAGTACAACTCATATTACACATGCCACGTCATTGAATCAAACAAGAATTACTTGCATCAAATATGTCACTCATGTAAAATCAATCCAATCACACACCATTCGGAGCACTAAGTAATCTCACTGACAAGATAAGTCTTTACTCTTTTTTGCTCGTGCGTGAGGCACTATAGGCTAGTATAAACACTCATATCAATTCATATTCACGCGTAACCATAAGCTTGGCAAAGGTCTCAGAAATCAACTTACATTAGATTAATACTAGGATCACAAAGGACTTGTTTCAAGGTTGTAATGTTGGCTCTTTGGAAAGGGTAGGAAAATTTGGTCATAGTAACTTAATACACTAGTAAAGAGTTACCTTGGAGGTTCTTGATTTCTCATTCGGCTTCATATTCTCCTCCAATTCTTCTCTTGCACTTGCAATTATCAAATTTCCTTTTCTTCCTTGCATCAACATCATTCTTCTTTTAATTGCTCGGGTACCAGTTATGGGCACTACCCTTCTCGAACATCGTTCGGCTGTTTCTTAGAAACTTCAAGCCCCATGTATTAGCAATGCGGGGTACCAATTAAAGAAATTATCGAACCACAGGGAGGAAGGTACTAGAGTTTAAGCGATCTCAAGTTTATCGTGATTTTATAAGGACGACGGAAGAGAGGATAGGAGCAAATGAATGCAATTATGCTAAAGCAAGAAATAAAGATAAAATGAATGCAAAGATAAAAGGGTTCCAAATGATGCAAGGATGAGATTAACAACAATCATGGCATAGATAATTAAGTAATCATGCAATTAATTCTAATCTCTCATGGACAAGGTATAGAAGCGATCACTAATTCTACCTAAACTCTCTCTCGAGATGGATAGGATGTAGGCCCTCAACAAGGCTCCCAAACGCACATAGGATCGAGACAATAGCAAACACCTCCCACTAGGTACTAATTACTCTATGAGTTCCCTAATTAGGTACTAAATCATAAGCAATATTCCCTTTTAAGGTACTATGAATTCACTAATTGTTTGGGTCTCCTCATTTAATCAACCAACCTCTCGATTAAGCTAATCAAATGTTCTATCAAAGGGTTCTAAATCTAGAAGGATATCTCTATCTCATTCTAAATTAATGCACATGAAGTGTATGATGAAATGATTCAATGAACTATCCTAAACACATAATTGATTTCTCAATCTAATCACATGCCCATGACAATTAATCACACAAATCATCATATACATCAAGCAATCAACAATCAATGATAGAAATAACACAAAGCCCATTCAAGATTAAAATCAATTTGCATAAAAAAAACTAAATTATCCAACACCAATCATGGAGCTAATCTCACAAAGGAGATTAGCCTCTCATATCCATAAGAAAATTAACATAGACATTAAGATCCTTACAAAACATGATCAATCTATAAAGAAATGCACAAAAATTAGAATTAGATTCCCCCTTTGAAGTGCTTCAATGGAGATCTCCTTCTTCTTCTTGTGATCTCACTCTCCCTTGCTTCCTTGATCACTTGGATGGTGGATTTGATGGAGGGGATCATGTGTAGATGGGTGGATGAAGAATGGATGAAGATGATGGTGGAAAATAGAAGAAATGGTGTGTGAGGTGTGTGTGAAAGGGGTGGAAATCGGATTCTTTTCATAAAATCTGAATGGAGGGGTATTTATACTCCTTGGGAGGCTTCTAGAAGGATTCTGAATTTTTCTGATCCCTGACACGACATGAGTCGTGTGGCGCAACACGGCCATAAGGTGCCCGTGTTGCGTGAACTGATGCTCCCGCACGGCCATCGCTTACAGGCCCGTGTTGGCTACACGGGTCGTGTGCTGCAACACGAGTCGAGCTCCGCAACACGACCAAGTGGTGGTCATGTTGGATAAATAGATGTCGCCGCACGGCCATTCTGGACAGGCCCGTGTTAGCAACACGAGTCGTGTGCTGCGACACGACTCGTGCTCCCGACACGGCCAGTCGTGTTGCTGCTGCCCTGTTTCCTACACAAAACACAACCAAATAACACATAAAATACGGATAAAAATATACGAAAACACACATAAAAAGATACTAAAATCTAGGTGAAAATATCACTCATCAGGCTCAAATCCTCACATAGGTAATCAATTCCTAATACTCCTCATAGCACATAATCAAAATCAATTCCTCATGAATTCCATATACTTAACAAATTATTCATGCTCTTTCCAAATGAAAATAAACACGTAAACATATGAGTGCACATCAATAACCCATATACAGAGCAACAATACAAGATCAACTATCAAGTACATGCCACTCACACATGAATCACACCCCAATCTGTAAAAATAAAAGAAGAATGGGAGATAAGATGAATCGGAGAAACCAAAAGAAAACCTGAAACTACTCCTTAGGAGCATCATCATCCTCATCATCATCGTCATCCTCATCCATTCTATTCTCCACAGCTCGGCACAGACTGGTAATGTGTTTATCCATCATATCCACTCGACTACTCACTCTACCAACACGCTCATCCAAGGCAGAGTACCTTTCATTCAGCGTGGCGTAGTTGGCGTTAGCGAGCGCGAGTTGCCTGTTCGTCTCTTGCTGTGCAGCTACCACCGCGATCAGCTGCTCATGAATCAAGCGAAGCTGCTCCCGAGTACCTAGAACTGCTCGCCGCTGCTGCAGTCCTGGAGCATGCTGAGGCGCATCATGCTGCTCTACTTCCGGAATCTCCATCTCCGGCTGCTCATCTACCTGATCCTCCTCTTCAGACTGCTGCGGCTGAGGTGGACGGAACTCTCCTCGATCAACAATCTGCTGTAACTCAGCCATCCTTCCCTCAGCACACATCTGTGCTACCGCTCTCCAATCACCACTCGACTTCGCTGCCACGGATAAAGCGGTGTGTCCTAGAGAATTCATTAGCATATTCCTTGCTTCCCGAAAAGTTGTCAAGTTGCTCACGTCGAAGGGGAACATAAATTCGAAAGGCTTGAGACCTCTCGTGAAAAACCAATCTCCATTTCTAAAATGGGCAAACCCTCCCTTCGCGCACGTGCTCATAATCAAATCGGGTTCTCCTTCTACTGGTGTAATGCCGGTGAGGTCCAAGTTGTAATGCTCAGCCAAAATCGTCAATAACCCTCCAATATTCACCTTTTGAAAACCAATGGTCTTGAATCGATTCAGCTGCGCAATAAAATAAGCTCCAACGTTGAACTTCACTCCATTCAACATACACCACAAGGCATATAACTCTCCTCTAGACACAACACTCCCCTCCGAGCGGGCGAACAACGTGTTGCTCAGGATGCGGTCCATGTACCTCAAGACAGGGTTCTTTATTGCGGAAGCACGAGCCTGTCTGGTCTTGTAATCACGAATCTCCCCAGTGATCTCCCTCCAAAATTGCTTTACACTGAATGCAGCACTTTCTAAACGAGGGATCTCCAAAGGTGTCTCAAACAGCTCGTTGAAATCCTCAGACGTCCATCTCCTATTCACTCCACCAAGCTGAAACGTACACCGATAGGGGTATCCAAGTGGGTCCTTCTCCATCTCAAATGAACAAACCACTTCCGCTGTAACATGGAAGTACGTCGGCCTCTTCAACTCCATGAATCTTCGGATCCCTACTTGATCAAACATCCAAAATATATCATCCCCTATTCTCATTATCCTCATCGCTTCATCATCTTGGTATCGAGTGCGAGCTATCTTGTCTGAAACTTCTTTCCACTTCTCTTTAATCTCATCCCAACCTTGCATCCTAATCTTGAAGTTATCAGGTAAACGGTCTTGTAGCCTCAGTTTCCTTGTCACTTTGTCCAAGTTTGAAGTCCTGTCATGCCTCTTCTTTGATCTCTCCTCCTCTGCTTTTCCTTTTCCTTTACTTGATACTTGTCCCTTTCCTGAAAACAAATACTTCAATCCAACCAACAAGACAAGAAAGCAAGTATTGTACTAGCACATCACATACTCTACTCAAGACTTCAAGCATCAATGCATATTCATACAAACTATCATCTCAACACCACTTGCTTATTCAACATTCTCAAAACATCTTCAATTACACCTTCTTTAATCATCAAAACATAACCAACAAGCATGCATTAAGCAATTCAAGCAATTCAATCAAAAATTCAACATGTTTCCCTCAATGAACTACTTCAATTTCATCAATTTCAAACCAAATCAACATGCTCATTCTATGGTATGTTCTATACCCTTGATTAATCCACATAAAAATCCAAGTTCTATCAATAATCAATCAACCACAAACCAAGAAACAAGAACTCATATGAAACCAATCAAAATATCAACATTCACCATGAAATTCAACCATACTCAACATCAATTCTCTATTTCACATCAAATTTCTTACCTAAACCTTCAATCTTAGAGTAATTGAGTTGGAAAAACGTACCTTGTGACTTGCCCATGGTGAATAACCGATCGAAAACACAAAACAACCAAAAACGCGATTTCAGCCCTAACTCGCGACGAAATCCGCCCAAAACCGCGACCGAATCGATAATTCAAGGTGTAATGTTGTGTAATCGGTGTGAAATCAAGTGTAATTGAAGAATTTGTGCAAGGGTGTAGAGGTTCGAAGAGGGTTCGAGGTTTGAAGTTTCGAAAAAAATGATCGAACCCCTCTGAAAATTCGAACTTAAAACGCGTACCTGGCTTGGTTCGACCTCAGGTTCGACCACCTGGACTGGTCGAACCATGGATGGTGAGGTCGAACCTCTCTTCTGGACAAACGATCTTCTTGGTTCGACCAGAGGTTCGACTTGCTAAACAGGTCGAACCTTTCTTGAATTGGTCGAACCCCTCTTCTGGAAAACAGAGTACTTCCGACTGACAGGTTCGACCATAGGTTCGACCTCATGACCAGGTCGAACTACTATGGCTTTGGTCGAACCTCCTCTCTGGACAACTTTCAATGCCGGTTCGACTTCCTCTGCCTTTGTTCGACCTCCGGCTCTGGTCGAACCACTCCTAGACTTGGTCGAACCTACCTCCTGATTTCCAAAACTGAGTGTTCTTCATTCACTACGTACTTCAAGCTTCAACACAACCTCATTAGGTACAATCTAGAGCACAACTTCAGAAATTGTTCCACATAATATCATTCATGAGTATTTCCGTAAAAGAAAACACAACCAAAAACCACTGAACATTAGGCAATTTGTAAAAAATTGTCACATCAAAATCGATTAAAATTTCAACATGGCCGCAAAAACCAACTCCCCTAACAAACAATACAAAGAAAAGATTATACTCTTAATGCTTCAATGAGGTAATAACATCACACCCCCCAAACTTAGTAAAAACGCTAGTCGAAACTAAGTTTGAAAAGAGATGTAATTGCCGATTAGTAAGCATCTTAAATATAAAAATTTCTTACTCACACAAAAGAAATAAAGCAATAAAACGGAAGAGTAAGCTCTCAACAAGCGCTCATGTTTAACGTCGAAGAGTCACGAAGGTACCAAATCAGATCAAGGTATCATCAAAAATGACACACGCATCATCCGGCGACCTATAATGCTTCAATCGATGCCCATTCGCCATGATAACGTCTCCATCTTTGTCAATAAGCTCATAACTCCCCCCTCCTAAGGCTCGATGAATCATGAATGGTCCCGTCCACTTAGACTTCAACTTGCCTGCAAAAAGCTTCAAACGAGAGTTAAAAAGTAGTACCTCATCTCCTTGCTTAAACTCCTTGTACGAAATTTTAGAATCATGCCACCTCTTCATTCGTTCCTTATAAATCTCTGAATTCTTGAAAGCACGACTCCTAAACTCATCCAATTGATTCATGTGAGTTAGCCTCAACTCCTTTACATCCTTAAGGGACAAGTTCAAGCGACGCAAAGCCCAAAACGCTTTGTGTTGGATTTCTACGGGTAAGTGGCACGGCTTCCCATAGACAATTTGATACGGTGACATATCTAACACCGTCTTGTAAGCGGTCCGGAACCCCCATAACACATCATCAAGCTTCATAGCCCAATCTTTTCTAGTAGTTCCTACCACTTTCTCCAGAATCTGCTTTACTTGACGGTTGGAGACCTCCGCCTGCCCATTTGCTTGCGGATGATAGGGTGTAGTAACCCTATGCCTAACACCATAATCCTTAAGCACCTTCTCCAGAAATTTATTGACGAAGTGGGAACCTCCATCACTAACTAATGCTCTCGGAACTCCATAACGGGCAAAAATATGTTTCTTTAGGAAAGATAAAATAACTTTCGAATCATTAACACTAGTAGGAATTGCTTCCACCCACTTCGAAACATAATCCACCGCAAGAAGAATGTAGAGAAACCCATTCAACGGGGGAAAAGGCCCCATAAAATCGATCCCCTAAACATCGAATATCTCCACGACTATACTAGGCTACAATGGCATCTCATCTCTCCTACCTATATTACCCATGCGCTGGCATCTATCGCAAGACGCCACATAGCTCTCACTATCTCTAAACAAAGTAGGCCAATAAAGAGCGGATTGAAGTACCTTAGCTGCAGTCTTTTGCGCTCCGAAATGCCCCCCATTCGGTTGTGCATGGCAGAACTCCAGCACACTTTCCATTTCCATCTCGGGTACACATCTTCGGACAATAGAATCTGTACAAATCTTATAAACAAACGGATCATACCATATAAATGTCTCAACATCCCTACGAAATTTCGCAAGTTGATATCGGTTGAGATCCCTTGGAATTTCACCAATGACAATGTAATTAACATAATCCGCGTACCATGGATCCATACCTTGCGCTGCAACCACACATGCTCGCTCGGCACCTTCAACAGCCACAGCCATGATCTTCTCATCAGGGAACATCTCTTCAATATACTCGAAAGAATTATCACAATGCTCCCTAGTCTCCAACCTTGTCAAGTGATCGGCCAACACATTTTTTGTTCCTTTCTTATCCCGAATCTCCAAGTCAAACTCCTGCAGTAGTAGAATCCATCTTATGATCCTAGGCTTCGTCTCCTTCTTCTCCATCAAATAACGAATTGCTGAGTGATCCGTATACACAATCGTCTTCATGCCAACCAAATACTGACGAAACTTATCGAATGCATACACAACAGCCAAAAACTCCTTTTCAGTTACCGTGTAATTCTTCTGTGCCGCATCGAAAGTCTTACTCGCGTAGTAAATGGCGCAGAACTTCTTCTCCCTTAGCTGCCCAAGCACCACACCCAATGCTACATCACTTGCATCACACATAAGTACAAACGGTTGCGTCCAGTCCGGTGTGATCAAGATAGGGGTAGTAATAAGCGCCTCCTTCAAAACTTGAAAAGCTGTTAAACACTCATCATTAAACACAAAAGGAATATCCTTCTCAAGTAAATGAGATAAGAGCTTAGAGTATTTTGAGAAGTCCTTAATGAATCTCCTATAAAAACCGGCGTGTCCAAGGAAGGACCGCACTCCTCTTTCATTGGTCGGTGGTGGAAGCTTCTCAATTGCCACCACTTTAGCACGGTCTACCTGTAATCCCTTGGCGGAAACATGATGCCCAAGAACAATCCCATCCTTCACCATGAAATGGCACTTCTCCCAATTCAAGGCAAGATTAGTTTCTTGACACCTTTTCAAAACAACAGCAAGGTTAGACAAACACATATCAAAAGAAGAACCAAAGACTGAAAAATCGTCCATGAATACTTCCATGATCTTCTCTATCAAACCATCAAAAATTGCCATCATGCATCTCTGAAAAGTAGCATGCGCATTACACAATCCAAACGGCATCTTCCTAAAAGCAAAGGTCCCATAGGGGCAAGTAAAAGTGGTCTTTTCTTGATCCTCGGGAGCAATCATGATTTGATTATACCCGAGTATCCATCCAAGAAACAATAAAACTCATACCCTGCAAGACGATCCAACATTTGATCCATAAATGGAAGAGGGAAATGGTCCTTACACGTGTTCTCATTTAATTTACTGTAATCCACACATGCACGCCATCCCATAGGAATTCTCGTGGCTATAGCTTCTCCATCCTCAGCTTTCACTACAGTCATGCCCCCATTCTTAGCAACTACATGCAATGGACTCACATGGGGACTATCACTAATAGGATATATAATTCCAGCATCCAACCACGTAAGAATTTGCTTCCTTATCACCTCTTGAATTGCGGGATTCACCCTACGCTGATTCTGAACACTAGCCTTGGCTTCATCCAACAACCTAATCCGATGCATACAATACGAAGGACTAATACCTTTCAAATCATCAAGTGACCACCCTATTGCAGACTGATACTTCCTCAAAACATCTAATAACTCCTCAAGTTGATCATCATTAAGGGAAGAAGATACAATTACCGGATATTGTGCATTATCACCAAGAAAAGCATACTTCAAGTGATCCGGCAATGGTTTCAACTCCTCTTTTCTTTTCTCCACTGGAGTGTTTTCGTTATCCAAAGGCAAGTACTTCCTGGTCCATTTGACTTCTTCCACTTTATTTCTTTCCAATGCAAACATGTCATCACCCAAAGCAAGTAAGTTTTCAAGAAATTCAATACATACCTCGTTAGAAAGTCCGTCAAGCTCTGTAGTGGGATAAGTAAGAGATTCCATCAAACATGTCTCAAGAGGATCCTTTGACAAGATCAGAGACATATCCTCCTTCACAATCTCCTCCACCACGTCAATACTATAACATTGGGACTCCATTGGCATTTTCATTGCTTTGTCCAAGTTGAAAAGTACTTCTTCTTTGTCCATTCTCAACTTCAGTTCTCCCTTCCGAACATCTATCATAGCTCCAGCTGTAGCAAGGAATGGCCTCCCCAAGATTAAAGGAACATTATCCTTGTCATCATCCATTTCTAATACAAGGAAATCCACAGGAAAAACTAGCTTCTCTACCTTTACTAGAACATCTTCAACTATACCTTTTGGAAACGTCATAGATCGATCTGCCAATTGGAGACCAACAGTTGTCGGGGTCATCTCCCCCAAACCAAGCTTTTGAAAGATCGACAACGACATCAAATTGATGCTTGCCCCTAGATCGCATAAAGCTCGCCGTGCTGGCCCCTTTCCGATCTCACATAAAATAGTAAAGCTCCCCGGATCTTTCATCTTTGGTGGCAACTTCTTTTGAATAATTGAGCTACAATTCTCCGATAAGTTTACCATTTCAACTCCGGTTAAGCTTCGCTTCTTCATCAATATGTCTTTAAGGAATCGAGAATAATATGGCATCTCCATGATTGCCTCTGAAAAAGGGATGTTCAAGCTTATCTTGTTCATTATCTCTGAAAACTTCTTGAACTTTTTTTCCAACCCCTTCTTCACTAGCTTGTAGGGAAACGGTGGAGGTATCTTTGTTTTGGAAATCCCCCATTCATCACGATCAACCTTCTCCGCTTTCTCCTTTTTGGCTCTTAATCGCTTAGCTCTTTCCCATTTTTTCTCAGCTATTATGTCTGTACTTTGCTCATTCCGTACCACTGGAGTTGCATCAACATCAAAAGGAACAACAGGTGCATCAAACAAAACATCTCGGCGATGTTCGACTGGGGTTCGACCAGGCTGATAGGTCGAACCAGGACTGTATTGGTCGAACCTCTCTCCTGGAAGACTGATCTCATTCTGCTCCGGAGGTTCGACTTAGGTTCGACCAAAATTGGAGGTCGAACCACTGCCCCTTTGGTCGAACCGCTTCACTGTATAATCTCCATCCTTCGGTTCGACCTAAAGAGTTGGTCGAACCCTCGTGATCGTGGTCGAACCGTTCCTGTGTCAAAACAGAGTGCTCTGGCCGATGAGGTTCGACCTGGGTTCGACCTGGAAAGATGGTCGAACCCTCCGCGTGTTGGTCAAACCGCTCTTGCGTCAAAACAGAGTGCTCTGGTCGATGAGGTTCGACCTGGGTTCGACCTGAAAAGTTGGTCGAACCCTCTGCGTGTTGGTCGAACCGAGGCTTAGAAAATTCCAACTTTGATTCCGGCCTCATCGGTCCCTCGTACTGCGTTCCCGACCTCAGTGTGATGGCATTACACGACTTTGGATTCTCTATACTCTGAGACGGAAACTTACCTTTTCCTACAGTTTGAGTCAATGTGTTCACATTCTCTGCAATTGTACCCATCAACAATGTGAGATCTTTCACTTGAGTGGACAAATCTCTGTGGTGATCATCAATCTTTTTCTCAAGCTTTGCCTCAAGGCGGTTCACTCTTTCATCATTCTTTGCCATGTACCGGTTCACAGTATCCTCGAACCCAGGCTTCCCTTCTTCCACCTTTTCTCCCGGATCAACACCCATCGGAAGTTGCACTGCATTATTTGTATTGCTCCATGAAAATTCAGGCCTCCTTGGTTGCTGTTGATAACTACCAGATGGACCACGATTATTAAAGTTCCCTCGATAGTTCCCTTGGTAGTTCCGGTTTCCTTGATTTGGGTACCTCGTTCCTTGAATACTTTGACCCATGGCATAATTTGCTTCCTCCAATTCGTCTTGGATGGTTCCATTATTCATCATCTCTTGCTGCATGATTGGCACTCGTTGGGATATCTCGCTGATCTGCTTCTGTTGAGACTCAAGTAGTTTGTTGATATTGGACAAGCTCGAAACGATCTCATCCTCTCTCTTAGTCTTCACCATTGCTTGTTCAACCTGAGCTACCTTTCCAAGAACATACGTACCTCTAACTCTATCAGTGGGCCAATCCCTCGAATTCATTGATATGTCTTCAAACAATCTCTCGGCCTCAACGGATGATTTTGTAAGCAATGCTCCATTAGAAGAAGCATCAAGTAGCACTCTTGATTCACAGTCCAATCCATTATAAAATATACTGATATATTGGGCTTTAGATAACCCATGTTGAGGACACTTCCTGAGCATGTCCTTGAATCTATCCCACGCTTCATGAAATTTCTCACCTCCACTGATAGCAAATTGGTTAATATCTTGCTTCATCTTAAACACCTTCGAAGGTGGCATATACCTCTCCAAGAATCTTAACTTCAATTGCTCCCACGTGGTGCACTCAGCTGCATTAATAGTATCGTACCAATCCCTCGCCTTTTCAGTAAGCGAGAATTTGAACAAAAGGATCTTCCTAGCATCTTCATGTTCTCCTACGTCTTTTTGAGTACTTGCATAGCCCAAGAACTTGTTCAGATGCTGCTGCGGATCCTCGAAAGACCCTCCTGAAAAGGAGTTCCTTTCTATCATGCTAATAAGAGCGGGATGAAGATCGAACGCTGTGTTAGTTCCCCTTGCTCCTAAAAGCTCATAATTTCCAGCCCCATTATTTTTGAAAACCTCACGGATGGCTAGATTATCCGGATTCGCTGCCATGTTGACTGTTACTACTTCCAAATTAACTTCAGTTGTAGCCTCAATCGCTTGCGAAATCTACTCGTCAACCTCAACTCCAAAATTCAGAGCTTCAGTTGAGTCTGTTGCCTTTGCCTTGCTCTTCTTCTTCTTCTTTTTTCTTGATGATGCTCCAATCTCAGGATTATACGTTTCAAGATTACCTTTCTTTGATCTTGTGAGCATACACCTAAAACGAATAAGAAAGAAAACAACAAAACAAGGTAAAATAGTCCTAATAAACTAGAAATAATACAAAAAGATAGTTTACGCCGTCCCCGGCAACGGCACCAAGAACTTGATAGGGGTTTTCTCAACACACAAATTAATCCTCAAGTATAAGGATATCAATTGTAGTCGCGAAGATGACCAAGTTACAATATCGAACCCACGGGACGGATAAATATCAATTTTATAATCTTCTAGTATATTTTAGACTATGTTGGTAATTGTAAAGGTTTAATGGATAGTAACTTCTAATCGAAATAACAAAAGAAATAGCAAAAGTAGAGAGAAGTGAGTTGTGATCAATAAGAATGATAGGTAGTTCGTTGGGTCATCCAGTTTCACTAGCAATTCGTATTTTCGTGTGATGGTGTCCGACTCTGCCCTGTGGTTTGTGGACGCATCACTAGACCATGCAAGTTTACTCTATAGACACAAGCAAATATGTGCTTGACACGTGTGAATAACATCGGAGCAAGAGATATGCTTCACCCCCATTTCTAGGTACTATCATAATCAATTATCTTCTACGTCTAGAATCTAACCCAATTTGATCTCCCTTTTTAGGTACTATAAAGTTATACTCTTCATCCTATTCATCAACCCGAATTCAATTCAATTCATGAATATTCATATAAGACAGTTCTAATAATACTTCGGAATCCCTTCACTTAGAATTATAACGATAAACCTTGCTCAGTAGTGAATGCAATCAATCAATAACCATGTCATGTATTCAGACTCTACACAACGATCATTGATGCACAAAATGACTATGAGTATGGATTAAATATGCAATCTTATATAAAACAAACCACAAGTAGTGTTGTACGGAGTTTTACACACGAAACACGAATTACATCATGAAACTTTCATAACCCTAGAACTACCAAGGTGGTTCTAGCCCATGATTGATCTAGGAACAATCATGGTTAGATTAATCATTCTTACTTGAACCTTCAGCGAACCTCTGTCACAGCCCTCCGGATGGATCACCACCCCTACTCTTGTCTCTCCTACGATTGACGATCAAAAAGCTCTCTTTATTCTCTGTATGAGCCTCCTTTTATACTTGTAATCACGTCTCTAGGGCTTGGAATGGGCTTCCTAAGTGATCTCACGCGTTTCGGCCTCGAAAATCCGGATAAGGTAAGTTCTCGCACACAGGTTCGACCACGTCAAGCAGGTCGAACCCCGAGCCATAGGTCGAACCCCAGGTCGAACCCCACTACTGGAAGAATTATGCACAGGTTCGACCTTCTGGATAGGTCGAACCACTTAGGCCTTGGTCGAACCCCAGGTCGAACCTCAGCACTGGACAACTCTTGCTCCCGATTCGACCAACTGGCAAGTCGAACCCCAACGTCGTGGTCGAATCCTCCTTCTTGCAAACCGGTTCGACCATGGTTCGACCTGATGGCCAGGTCGAACCAACTGAGTCGTGGTCGAACCCATCTCTGTATGTCCAGCAACGTTGGTTCGACCTGCTGGAGAGGTCGAACCCTCCTCCAGCCAGGTCGAACCCACCTACTTCTTGGGCGGTTCGCGTGGCTTCGACTCCGTCTCTTCGATTCTTGGCCCTTTCACTCCGTTTTTGCTAAGAAAACACTCAAATAGCTCCACTAACACCTGATTCATGCTATTTCACAATATATATAGGTTTTCCACCTATTTCCACATCAAAACTCTCCAAAACTAGCACAAAACATAGCGCCAAACTTGTGAATTTACACACTCATCACCTCCACTGATAGCAAATTGGTTAATATCTTGCTTCATCTTAAACACCTTCGAAGGTGGCATATACCTTTCCAAGAACCTTAACTTCAATTGCTCCCACGTGGTGCACTCAGCTGCGTTAATAGTATCGTACCAATCCCTCGCCTTTTCAGTAAGCGAGAATTTGAACAAAAGGATCTTCCTAGCATCTTCATGTTCTCCTACATCTTTTTGAGTACTTGCATAACCCAAGAACTTGTTCAGATGCTGCTGCGGATCCTCGAAAGACCCTCCTGAAAAAGAGTTTCTTTCGATCATGCTAATAAGAGCGGGATGAAGATCGAAAGCCGTGTTAGTTCCCCTTGCTCCTAAAAGCTCATAATTTCCAGCCCCATTATTTCTGAAAACCTCTCGGATGGCTAGATTATCCAGATTCGCTGCCATGTTGACTGTTTCTACTTCCAAATTGACTTCAGTTGTAGCCTCAATCATCTGCGAAATCTGCTCATCAACCTTTGCTCCAAAATTCAGAGCTTCAGTTGGGTCAATTGTCTTTGCCTTGCTCTTATTCTTCTTCTTCTTTCTTGATGATGCTCCAATCTCAGGATTATACGGTTCAAGATTACCTTTCTTTGATCTTGTGAGCATACACCTAAAACGAATAAGAAAGAAAACAACAAAACATGGTAAATAGTCCTAATAAACTATAAATAATACAAAAAAGATATTTTACGACGTCCCCGGCAACGGCGCCAAGAACTTGATAGGGGTTTTCTCAACACACAAATTAATCCTCAAGTATGAAGGATATCAATTGTAGTCGCGAAGATGACCAAGTTACAATATCGAACCCACGGTATGGTTAAATATCAATTTCGTTATATTCTAGTAAACGTTGGACTATGTTTGGCAATTGTAAAGGTTTAAGGAATAATAACTTCTAATCGAAATAGTAAAAAGAAATAGTAAGAGTAGAGAAAAGTGAGTTGTGATCAATAAGAATAATAGGTAGTTCGTCGGGTCATCCAGTTTCGCTAGCAATTCATATTTTCATGTGATGGTGTCCGACTCTGCCCTGTGGTTTGTGGACGCATCACTAGACCATGCAAGTTTACTCTATAGACACAAGTAAATATGCGCTTGACACGTGTGAATAACCTCGGAGCAAGAGATATACTTCACCCCCTTTCTAGGTACTATCATAATCAATTATCTTCTACGTCTAGAATCTAACCCGATTTGATCTCCCTTTTTAGGTACTATAAAGTTATACTCTTCATCCTATTCATCAACCCGAATTTAATTAAATTCATGAATATTCATATAAGACGATTCTAATAAGACTTCGGAATCCCTTCACTTAGAATTATAACAATAAACCCTGCTCAGTAGTGAACGCACTCAACCAATAACCATGTTATGTATTCAGACTCTACACAATGATCATTGATGCACAAAACGACTATGAGTATGGATTAAATATGCAATCTTATACAAAACAAACCACAGGTAGTGTTGTACGGAGTTTTACACACGAAATATGAATTACATCATGAAACTTTCATAACCCTAGAACTACCAAGGCGGTTCTAGCCCATGATTGATCTAGGAACAATCATGGTTAGATTGATCATTCTTACTTGAGCCTTCAGCGAACTTCTGTCACAGCCCTTCGGATGGAACACCCCTTCTACTCTTGTCTCTCTTATGATTGATGATCAAAAGCTCCCTTCATTCTCTGTATGAGCCTCTTTTTATACTTGTAATCACGTCTCTAGGGCTTGGAATGGGCTTTCTAAGTGATCTCACGCGTTTCGGCCTCGAAAATCCGGATAAGGTAAGTTCTCGCACGCAGGTTCGACCTCGTCAAACAGGTCGAACAAATGGCCACAGGTCGAAAAACAGGTCGAACCCCGCTACTGGAAGAATGCTGCACTGGTTCGACCTCTTGAACAGGTCGAACAACTTAGGCCTTGGTCGAACCCCTGGTCGAACCTCATCACTGGACAATTGTCGCTCCCGATTCGACCAACGGCAAGTCGAACTAAAACGTCGTGATCGAATCCTCTTTTCCGCGAACTGGTTCAACCACGGTTCGACCTGATGGGCAGGTCGAACCACTTGAGTCATGGTCGAATCCTCTTCTGTCAACTCAGCAATGCTGGTTCGACCTGCTGGAGAGGTCGAACCCTCCTCCAACCAGGTCAAACCCTCCTCATTCTTGGGCGGTTCGCATGGCTTCGACTCCGTCTCTTCGATTCTTGGCATTTTCACTCCGTTTTTGCTAAGAAAACACTCAAATAGCTCCACTAACACCTGATTCATGCTAATTCATAATTTATATAGGTTTTCCACCTATTTCCACATCAAAACTCTCCAAAACTAGCACAAAACATAGTGCCAAACTTGTGAATTTACACACTCATCAGCCACTATTTTAATTTCTAGCTTATAGATTTACCAATGAATTGGTTATGAAAGAAAGATCAACTGCTTAACTTGATATAAAACAAAAAGTTGATAAACAAATGAAGTAAAAATAGCTTGTCTGGTTAGAAGATAACTGAAAGATCAAAATCAATAGCCTTCAGTGTAGTTTCCTTCTTATTCCCAAATAAAAAAAAATCAGGATTGAGATTGATGAGAGTGAAAATTCACATAATTTGAGCTCTGATTTCTGTAATAATGATGTGTGATTTGATCTTAAGTCGAGATAAATCAAAATATGTAGTGGAAAGTCGCAAATCAAGTGCGTTTGAGGCCGTTTGAGCGGATTTTCGAAGGAAAATAGGACAGAAGTGCTCAAAACCAGAAAAGGGGAGTTTAAGCATCTGGTTCGACCAAGACACGGGTGGTTCGACCACCGATTCAGGTCAAACTAGCAACCTGCAATTTCGTTACATTGTGGTTCGACCACGATGATATGGTTCGACCAGCCATGAAGGTCGACCTATGGTCGAACCAAATGCCTGAAGTGATGCTGAGATGATTCGACCCCGATGCTTCTGATTCTACCAGTGGTTCGAGTCGAACTAGCCATCTGAAAGTGTATTACAGGCTGGTTTGACCAAGGGCTTCGGTCGAGCCAATGCACGAGAAGTCTCCAGATCCCTATTTTTACACCTTCAGTACGTGTTTTTGCTCAAAATGCCCATTAGAGGTCTGTTGGAGGAACTGAAAGTATAAAAGAAAGACCCTACGTAGCAGAATGGTACCGCCTTCATTCCATACAACATCCAAACCCTACCGTCATCCTACGGAGCTTTGGAGAGAGATTCATCTGTCGAATCAAGTGAGAACTAAGTAAAGATTCAAGACAGAGAGAGACGCGATGGAGCCCACATCTAGGGTTTACTTCGCTTCTTAATTTATCTTATAATTTTCAAGAGTATGGGTAAGATCTATCCAACCACCATGATTGTTCTTCAATCAATCATGGGCTAGAACCGCTTCGGTAGTTCTAGGGTTTATGAAGGTTTTATGATTTAATTGATCTTCCGTGTGTATACTCCGTACAACACAACTTGTGGTTTATTTTATATAAGACTATGCTTATTTAATTCATACTCAGAGTTGTTTTATGCATCATTAATTGTTATGTAGATTTTGAATACATATCTTGATTATTGACTGAGTGCGTTAACTCCTGAGCAAGATTTCATGTTATGATTCTAAGTAAGGGGACTCTGAAGTTTTATAAAAAAATATTTTATATAAATACTTGTTAATTGAATCTGATTCGAGTTAATAAGTAGGATAAACAAAATAATTTCATAATACCTACAAAGGGAGATCATATAGGGTTAGAGTACTTAGTGCATGAGAAATAATTGATACTGATAGTATCTAGAAAGGGGATGAATTATATCTCTTGCACCAAGGATATTCTCATGTGTTACACGCTTATTTACTTGTGTTTATAGAGTAGATTTGTATGGTTTAGTGATTCGTCCATATTCCACAAGGTAGAGTCGGATATTGATACACGGAAAGGAGATTAAGGAGTACAACTGGTTGGCCCGAATAACTAACTAATTCCTCACTTGTTCACCTTAGTTTAATCTCTACTGCTTGTTTACTTTATTTGCTATTTAAATTACTTGTTTAGTAGTTAATTAATTATTCCACTAATTTATTGCCAATCTAGTCTTAATAATTTAGATTATAATTAAATTAATAATAATACGTCCATTGGGTTCAATAAATATCACTTGGTCACTTATCAAAGCTACAATAACATCCTTCATACTTGGGGATTAATTGTGTGTTGAGAAAATCTCATCAAGTTCTTGGCGCCATTGCCGGGGACGGCATTAATTATTAATTTATTATTTCTAGTTTAATTTAGACTATTTTATTCTTTTCTTTATTTTCTAACGCTTATTTTTCTTATGTGTATGCATACTAGATCAAAGGTAGGAACATTAGCGCCTTTTAATTCAGAAATTGGAGCATCGTCGAGGAAGAAGAAGGCGAATAAGAAGGAGAACAAGAACGTGGAAGCATCTGAAACTCTTAATCTAGGAGTTGAAGTTGAAGAGCTGAACTCGAAATTGATTGAAGCTGCAATCAGAGATAAATCTGAAGCAGAAGCAGTCAACATGGCCGATTTAGATAGGCTAAATCCGGATAACGTTGCCATCCGTGAAGTCTTCAAGACAATAGAGGAGGCAACTTGGGGCTATTAGGAGCAACAGGGGCCGATGCGAATTTTGATCTTCACCCTACTCTTATCAGCATGATAGAAAAGAGCCCTTTCTCTGGGGGGAACCTTTGAAGATCCTCAACAGCATCAGAATAAATTCTTGGGATATCCAAGCATACAAAAGAGCACAGGAGATCATGAGGATGCAAGGAGGACTGTGTTGTTTAAATTCTCGCTTACGGAAAGAGCAAGAGATTGGTACGATACTCTTAATACTGCAGATTGCACTACTTAGGAGCAATTGAAACTGAAGTTCTTGGAGAAATACATGCCACCTTCCAAGGTGTTTAGGATGAAGCAAGACATCAATCAATTTGCTATTGGGAGTGGAGAGAAATCTCTTGAAGCTTGGGACAGGTTCAAGGACATGCTTCGAAAGTGTCCACATCATGAGCTATATAAAGTTCAATACATCAGTATTTTCTACAACGAGTGGATTGTGATTCTCGAGTGTTACTTGATGCTTTTACAAATGGAGCACTACTTACTAAGACACCCGTTGAGGCCAAAAAGCTCTTTGAGGATATTTTTATGAATTCAAGATATTGGCCAACTGATGGAGTGAGAGACACTTATGTTCTTGGAAAAGTAGCGCATGTTGAGCACACTATGGTTAAGTCGAGTAGAGAAGATGAGATCGTCTCTAGTTTTGCTAATATTAACGAGTTACTTGAGTCTCAACAAAAGTAGATTACTGATTTAGCGTAGCTAGTACCAATTATGCAGTAGGATGTTGGTAATGAAGGAGCTACCCGAGATGAATTAGAAGAGGCAAACTATGCCATGGGTCAAAGTATTCAAGGAACGAGGTTTCAAAATCAAGAAAAATGGAATTATCAAGGGAAATATAATAATCGTGGTCCCACTAGTAATTATCAACAACCAAGAAGGCCGGAGTTTTTATGGAGTAATCCTAATGTAGCAGTACAACTTCCTGTTAGTGTTGATTCGGGTGCTAAGATCGAAGAAGGAAAACCTGATTTTAAGGATACGGTGAACATGTACATGGCGAGGAATTATGCAAAGTTGGAGGCGAAAATAGATAAAAATTGATGGGCATTTTCTCAACACACAAAAATAATCCTCATGTATAAGGATATCAATTGTAGTTTCGATAGGTGACCAAGTGATTATCGTACCCAAGAGATGGATTATTATTAGTTTTATTATGTTCTACTTTACTAAGATTATGTTTGGCAAATTGGTTTTGAATTGTTACGAAATTAAATAGTAATTAACTTAAATAGCAATCAAATAATAGACAAGCAATAGAAAATACGATTGTGATCAAGTAAGAAATTAGGTAGTTCTTCGGGCATCCGGTTTTACTTATTAATTTCCTTTCCATGCATTATTCTCCGACTCTACCTTGTGGTCTATGGACGCATCACTAAACCATGCAAGTTCACCCTATAGACACAAGTAAACATGCGTATGACACGTGTGAATATCCTTGGAGCAAGAGATATAATTCACCCCCTTTCTAGGTACTATCAATATCAATTATTTCCAATGCATTTGGTACTCTAACCCGATATGATCTCCCTTTATAGGTACTATGACGTTAAACTCTTTATCTTACTTATTAACCCGAATAAGATTCAATTAACAAATATCTATATAAGATAGTTCTAATAATACTTCAGAATTCCATTACTTAGAATTATAACATGCAATCCTACTCAGCGGTGAACGCACTCAATAATTAACTAAGATATGCATTCAAACTCTACATAACATTTAATGATGCACAAAATGACCATGAGTATGAATTGAAAAGCATAATATTATATAAAATAATCCACAAGTAGTGTTTTACGGAGTTTACACATGGAAATTCAATTCTTATAAAACTTTCATACCCCTAGAACTACCGAAGCAGTTCTAACCCATGATTGATCTAGGAACATTCATGGTTTTTTGCTATGATCTTACTTGACGCGCCAGACGAATCTCTCTTCACGACCCCTTCGGATGATGGTAGGGTTTCGGTGGTGGATGGATGATGAATGATGTGTGTCGTCCCTTTTTTCCTATGAAAGCTCTTCTTTTATACTGGTGGAACCTCCTTACTGGCTTAGTATGGGCTTTTGCTTGAAGCACACGTCAAATTTGGTAAAAGACATCTGGAATTACCATAAATAGAAGCAGCGAGAATCCGTTCGACCAAGCCTGATCTGGTCGAGTAAGGCCTCCAACTCGAGCAATGGTCGAGCAAGCTCTCTGTAAGTTTTTTCACACTTTGTTCAACTTCAATCATCTGCTTGACCAAGATGATTCTGGTCGAGCAACACCTCCAAGTCGAGCCACCTTTCTGTAAGAATTGTGCATTCTGTTCGACTTCACTCATCTGCTCGACCAAGATGATTCTGGTCGAGCAACCTCTCCAAGTCGAGCAAGCTCTCTAGACGAATCTGCGTATTCTACTCGACTTGGCAACCTTGTTCGACCAAAGTGATAATAGTCGAACAAGGGCTTGAGGTCGAACGGCCTTCGAAAATCACTTCAAAAATTGTGTCTTCCAATTTCGAGCCCTTTCTACTTGTTTTCCTGTATAAATATGCTCAAAAAGCCCTTGTACCCTCTGATTCGTGATTTTTTCATAAACGTACCGATTCGTCTCAATAAAAGACTCAATCATACTCAATTTCCATGCAAATCAGCGCCCAAAATTCGTGAATTTACACTCTCATAAAAAATCATGAGGATATATCTAAGCAGATGAAAGACTTGATGTTGTTGATGAGGCAGATTGTAACGCCCCATGTTACACTATGGGGTTGGGACGCTACTAGATATACAATTCCCAATATAATAATAAAAGGATCAAGAATGCGCAGCGAAAATAATATAAAAATTCCCAAAGCGATAATATAATAAAGTAAAAGTTGCATAAAGATTATTATATATTAGCGTCTACTCACCCGAGTAGAGTGAAATATCCAGAACAAGTACGTTCAGATGATATATCTGAAATAAAATTCTAACAGAATACTAAAATATAAGTCATAATATAAAGTCTTCTAAGGGCTTGGGACATCTGCAAGTGCCTCTTCATCTTCTAAACTTTGTTCTGAAAATCAATAGGGGCGAGCGTCTAAAATACACTCAATGGGTTAAATTAAATGATTGCACAGTTAAAAATAAATATGCTTGCCAAATATACCATAAAATATAACATATGCCAATTTAATAAAAATAATTTGCATATAATCGTTTGATAACTTAATGAAAATATTTTAGATCAAACTGTCATCCGATAACTTGTGTTAGTTAGTATATGTGCACCGGGCCGTCACCCCAGTACGATGTTAGCATACTTTGAAATATATTTTAGCGCTAAACCGACATAGTCAGTAACTTGTGTTAGTTGGTATATGTGCACCAAGTCGTCACCCCGTACAAGTGTTAGAAGAAAAATATTTGTCATCGAACTAAAAGCACACATGACACATAACATGACATATAAGTAACACATATCACATCTTAACATAGCAATCATGACATAAAATGTAGCACTCGGTAAAGAGTGAAAGTTACCCCCACCTTAAACCTTCCAGGGAATAGTACGCTTGACTAGACTTGCCCTTCGGTATCAGGTATGCCTGCAAGGGTATACTAAACTGAGTTATACTTATAATAATAATAATTCCTATTACTAAAACTAAATTTCTAATATTATTATATAATTAAAATAAATTAATTATTGACTTAAGAAAATATAGATAATTAATAGTTAAATAAAATAAGTTAAAAAAATAATAAATAGGAATACATATTTTAAAATTTTAAAAAAATAATAATTTAACAATCATAGTTTATAACTTTAGTAATAAATTGTAATATTGAAAATATAGATACAAATGACATTAATTTTAATAGAAACGGATACTAAATAAAAATTCTACACTTAAAATAATGTTAATAGTAAAATTATACTTAATACTTAATATAAAAATATTAAGTTAAATATATAATTATGATATTAATATTTAATTAAAATAAAATAAAACAAAATAAATAAAATAAAATAAAAAGAATAATAAAATAATAAAAATAATAAAAGCATAACTACTGCATGCTCTGTCGACTTCAGAATTTAAGTTCTGAGTTTACAATCAAGTCCCTGCGTTATATTATTATATATATATATATATATATATATATATATATATATATATATATTTATAAATTGCAATAAACTTCCTGCATTATGTTAAATTCTCATTTAAACTTACCCTAAACTTTAACCTTATGACAAAATGATCCAACTTGAGTTATACAACTCCATTTGAAAATCTGAAAGCACGTATGGAGTCCTCGCAAGGTGAGGATCACATGCATATCAATTTTTCATAAAAATAACGAAGTTTAAAGAGGACAAAAATTTTAATACGAAGTGGGTCTCTTCCCATCTTCTCCATTTCACGTCCAAACTCAAAATTAATTATATGTTTGTGATCCTAGTGAGGAGAGCTTCAAAATGACCTATAGTATCAAAGCTATGTCATACCGAAATAAAATATGCCATTAAAGGGTTAAGAGCTTCGACTGAGTTTTTCTTACTCATACGAAATCCATTTCACAAAAGAATTATATATGGCATCTACGCATTGAGACGATTATTTTGGTATAAAACATGATAAAGAAAACTCACAAAATATGTGACTAATATTTTGACATTGTGAAATATGTATGTATATGTAGGGTGTGTGTATGTATGTGTGACTTAAATATATATATATATATATATATATATATATATAATATATATATATATATATATATATGTAGGGTGTGTGTACGTATGTGTGACTTAAATATATATATATACGTACACACACCCTACATATATATATATATATATATATATATATATATATATATATATATATATATATATATATATATTGAAGCATATTAACTCACCTCACTTCTTCGTTCTTTCACGGTAAATCTCCAAAAATCTTACAGTTGAGTTAGATTAGAAATATGTATATATATATATATATATATATATATATATATATATATATATATATAGAGAAGGGTATGAATTATAAGTGAATAGTGAGATTTCATAAATCTTTGCCAAATACACAGAACTTGACCCCAAGTTATAGTAAATCATCATCTGCTTGATGTCATCTACTTCCTCACCTCTTATCCTCTGACATCCCAAGTGGATAATTTCCATAATTAATATTATTATTATTATATACATATTATATATATATATATATATATATTATATTATATATATAGTAGGTATTGCACAGATGGCCGGGAATGTGAATCAGTTAACACAAACGGTATAGAAGGAGAAGTTCCCATCCCAAAGTATTACGAGTGCCATGCCATCACGTTAAGGTCTGAACACAATATGAGAGATCGATAATGCCGAAAATAGATTCTGGAGCTCCAAGAGCTCAATTTGATCATGGTTCGACCAAAACAGCAGGCGAACCATAACACCTAAGTCGAACCAAGCACTTGGGCACCTTTCTGAGCGTTCAGATGGTCAGTTCGATCAACACCGACCTATTTTGACTAACCCTGAAGGTCGAACCACGCACGAACTAGCCTGTCTGCGAGACTCTGAATTTTCTGATGTCAGGTTCGACCAATACTGCCCTGGTTTGACCAACCTTGAAGGTCAAACCTTGGTCGAACCGACCTGTCCAAGGGATGTTGAATTTTCTGATGCTCAGTTCAACCACTACACAACTGGTTTGACTAGCACTCATGGTCGAATCGAGAAGAAACCACCTAATCTAGTACCATTTTCCACACAGAATGCTTTACCTGATGTTAATGCTACTCCAGTACCATCCATAGGGCGGAATACTGAGCTTATAGTAGAAAAGAAATGGGAGAGAGCGAAGAGATTGAGAGCCGAGAAGGATAAAATAGAGAAGGTTGAACATGATGAATGAGGAATTCCTAAGTTAAAGATACCTCATCCGTTTCCTCTCAGGTTAGTCAAGAAGGGGAAGAAAAGTTTAAGAAGTTTTCAGATATCATAAACAAGAAAAGCTTGAGTATTATTTTTTTCTCTAAAGCAATCTTGGAGATGCCATATTATGCCGACTTTCTAAAGGATATACTGTTGAAGAAGAGAAGCTTGAACAGAATTGAAATGGTGAATTTGTCTACGAACTGTAGCTCAATCATTCAGAGGAAGCTGCCAGCTAAGTTAAAGAATTCGAGAAGTTTCACTATTCTATGTGAAATTAGAAAGGGATCGGCAGGACGAGCCTTGTGTGATCTTGGGGCAAGAATCAATTTGATGCCCTTGTAAATATTTCAAAGGGTGTGATAGGTCTATGACTTTACGACAGTTGCTCTACAATTGGCGGATAGGTTTATGACTTTTTCGAAGGGTGTGATTGAAGATGTTCTAGTGAAAGTAGAGAAACTGGTCTTTCCTGTGGACTTTCTAGTACTCGAGATGGAAGATGACAAGGACAATGTCCCTCATATCCTAGGGAGACCATTCCTTGCCACTGCTGGAGCTATCATTGATGTTTAAAAGGGTAAGCTAAGGTTGCGGATGGATAAAGAAGAGGTTTTGTTCAACCTTTTTAAAGTAATGAAGACGCCGATGGAGACACAGTGTCACAGCATTGATGTGGTGGAGGAAATCGTGAAGGAAGATATGTCCTTGATCCTTTCAAAGGATCCTTTGGAGACATGCTTGGCGGAGTCTATTATGTTTCCCACCACAGAGTCAGATGAGCTCTCTAATGAGGTATGCATTGAATTTCTCAAAAATTTACTTGCTTTGGGTGATGACATTTATGAATAAAAAAGAACCAAGTTTGAAGAGGTGAAGTGGACTAGGAAGTACTTGCAATTAGACAGGGAAAGCACAACAAAAGAGGAGAAGAAAGAGGAGTTGAAACCTCTACCGGAGCACTTGAAGTATGCCTATCTAGGTGACAATGAAACATATCCGGTAATTTTATC
The DNA here is from genome assembly GCA_023678885.1 of Pogostemon cablin. Lineage (NCBI taxonomy): Eukaryota > Viridiplantae > Streptophyta > Magnoliopsida > Lamiales > Lamiaceae > Pogostemon > Pogostemon cablin. The sequence goes on from CM042993.1 coordinate 15,180,325, forward strand.
TTATTCTTTAACTGATGATCAACTCGATGAGCTATTGGATGTGCTTAGAAAGTATAAGTCTGCGATTAGTTGGTCTCTTGATGATTTGAAAGGCATTAATCTATCATATTGCATGCATAAGATAAGGTTATTAGATGAGGCTAAGGGTAGCATTCAGAATCAGTGGAGGATGAATCCCGCTATTCAAGAAGTGATTAGGAAACAAATCCTAACATGGCTAGATGCAAGAATTATATATCCAATTAGTGACAGTCTCCATGTGAGTCCAATGCATGTTGTAGCTAAGAAGGGGGCATGACTATTGTTAAGTCTAATGATAGTGAGGCATTAGCCACTAGGATTCCTACGGGATGGCGTGTTTGTACGGATTATAGGAAACTAATACACGCAAAGACCACTTTTCCCTTCCTTTCATGGATCAAATACTTGATCGTCTTGTTTGGTAAGATTTTTATTGTTTCTTGGATGGGTACTCGAGGTATAATCAAATCATGATTGCACCCGAGGACTAGGAAAAGACTACTTTTACTTGCTTTTATGGAACTTTTACCTTTAGGAAGATGCCTTTTGGGTTGAGTGATGTGATTAGCCATAGTTTAGTGGTATGACCAACTAAAAATTATCGAACCTCAGGAAGGACAACACTAGAGCTCAAGCGATCTCATGTTCATTATAATTTTATAGAGACGGATATAAATGGAGGGGTGATCAAACAAGAAATTAAATCAATCAATGCAAACAAGATTAAATGATTAGATGAGTGGTTTTCCAAATTAAGCAAGGGTGAGATTAACAACAATCAAGGAGTGGTAATTCATATATTCATGCATTCAAACTCATGTGGTTTAAGGCTTGACTAAGGGCTAACACTAATGTCACCTAAGCTTCCTCTCGGAATGGGTAGGATATGATCTTATAAAGGTTCCATGGTTAGTTCTCAATTAAATCATTCCAACTAGGTACTAGATTCAATTAAGAGTCTCTTCACATAATCTATTGACTTCTCAATCTAATAAATGATATGTTCTATCAAAGGGTTCTAAACTATTAAGGACTTCTCAATCTCCTAATAATCTATAATGCACATGAAGTGTTTGATGAAATGATTCACTTAACTATCCTAAATATGCAATTGACTTCTCAATCTAATCACATGCTTAAAATAATTAAACACACAAAACATCATCAACCTCAAGATATTAAACATCAATGATAGAAAATCAATTACCAAATCCACACATGAATTTAAGTACATGAATATCACAAATTATTCAACTCCTATCATGTTGCTAATCTCACAAAGGAGATTAGCCTACAATCATCACAAGATCCAAAACATAGACATTAGAAATCCTACAAATCATTGTAAACTAAAAGGTCTAACACTAAATTAAGATGAAAACTCCCTTGGATTGAATCCAATTGAATCTCCTTCCTTCCTTGAGTGAAATCCTCCTCTTCTTTGCTTCCTCACTTGATTTGAAGATGAAATGATGGTGGATTTATGAAAGGATGATGATAGATGATGAATGGATGAAGAAAAGGTGTAAAATGAAAAAAATGGTGTGTGAGGTGTGTGTGCAGGGCTGGAATTCGGATCTCCCTGTAAAATGTTGAATAAAGGGGTATTTATACCCCTTGGGAAGCTTCTAGAAGGATTATGATTTTTGACAGAATTTACACCTACACGGCTCGTGCTCTGCACACGGCCACAGGGGTGGCCGTGTTGTGTAATCTGGTGTCCGCGCATGGCTTTCGTTACAGGACCGTGTTTGGTACACGGCCCGTGTTTCTGCACTGGACACGGGTCGTGTTTTCGGGCTCGGCTGGCCGTGTTGTGCTGTCTGCTTCACTGTTTTGGCTTGTTCTTCCTCGTTTCAACTCCGAATTGAGATCCGTTTTTCCTATGCTTTCCTTATCATATCTAGCATCAAATAAAAACACAAAACACAACCAAATAGAACACAAATACGGATAAAAATATACAAAATCTCACATAAAAAGATACTAAAATCTAGGTGAAAATATCACTCATCACACCCCCAAACTTAAAGTGTTGTGCGTCCCCGCACAACGAAAATGATAAACCAAGGAGAGTGATTTTCACCTAGGAAAAGACTAAACGAACATAAGTAACAACACATCAATAATAATAAAAATCACAATTTATGCTAAGTCATCCTACAACATTAGATTCATGACATGAAGAATTAACAAGTTCAATCACAAGAGAATATTAGTGTAATATAGTCTCTTTTTGGTCCAAGCCTCACATAGGTTATAAATGTCACTCAACACTCTTTAAAGTAGGGTAAATCATCACTCATTAACTGATTAGCTCGACTCGCTATAAGCTTGCTCATGGACTACATTCACAAACCACCAAAGTTTAAATTAATGATCAAAAAGGTCTTTAATTGGGATGTAATGATAGGCTCTTTGGTATGGTAGGAAGAATGTGGATAATAGTGACTAAACAAGTGTAAGTAATCAAAGAGATGTCCAATTTCCTCAACTTCTCCATTTTTCGTTTCTTCCTTTCTTTTCTTTATTACTCACAAGCACTAATCATCAACTTCCTTGGATTTCTTTAGCTTCTTTCAATGCATGCTTCCTTCTTTTGACTTTTAATACTTGAGCATTTCATTGTTTCTTTGCTCATTTTCTTGTTTTGAGGTTGCATGTTCACTCTTGTTTGTGCTATTTTCATCCTTTTTTATTTAATTTGTTTACCATTTCCTTTTCTTCTTTTTTCTTCCTCATCAAACCTTTCTAGCCACCATCTCCTCAATCACCCACACAAAGGGTATATATACATGGCTTAAGAAGGTAATCAAGGCTTGTAATATGCTATATTCACAATAAAAAGGCTTAAAGACTCAAAATGGTTAACTAGGGATGATGTACATGGTAGGAAAATATATGGCAATGATTATGAATAACAAGGATGACCTAAGATCATTTCACTAATCTCCACAAATCGGGCTCGTTCCTATAGTCCTTGAGCAAGTTCTAGCTTATCAACACAACCAATCCACTCATGAAGAAAAACCATGTATTCACGGTTGAGACTCAAATTCTCACAAGCTTATGCATTGGACCTTAAGAAACTTATTACACCACATTCATCTCAAAATTGATCAAGTTAAGTAAAACATGTCACAATTCGAAAGTGTAGAGATTCTTAATCATAACTTGTCATCACTTACTACCACAACATATCACCACTCATGTTCAAAAATGACTCACAACATCCCAAAACAAATCACCAAACATACCAAGACAAAAATAAGAAAACACACAAAACATAAAATAAAGACTCAACAAACAAGAAACAAAACAAAAACACATAACATGTAAAAACAACAATCACCATCATTAGAAAATGAAGCACATATTCAATCATCCATAACAATGTAAGCTCACAATCATCCTCATCCTTGATTGAAAAGGAAACCTCCCAAAGACATAACACATAAAGTAGCATGTTAATCCATCAATCCAAATCAAAATATGTCAAGCAACTAGAAGTGATAAGGTGTAGAGTACTCCCTCAATAGGCATTTGATAATGAAAGCGTTAGCTCCAAGCTCCATTCATGCTTCCAATACCTTTCACTCATGCTCAAAGACTCAACAAACACCATTAGATCAACAATTTCATAAAAATATGGACAATCATGAACTTCAACACAACCAATCATACCAAAATCCAACCAAAACTCATGAGAAAATTTTTAAAATTGACCAATTTTTACAAGAAGACTTATCATTATCAAAATATCATCATATCAAGCACACTCAATTGGTGAGTCACACCACACACTCTCCCCCCAAACTTAAATCGAAACAAGATGAGACTTAAGTTTGCAAAAAGTGGTGAGACTTATCCTTGTAGTTTCCATTGATAGTCTTCTTGTGGAGAAGCCATGAAACACTTCTCTTTTCTTCAATACGCTTTCTTCTCACGAGCTCAATCCACCTACATGACCAAAATCAACAAAAAGCATCAAAATATAAAAAGAATGGGTTGCCTCCCATTTAGCGCTAAGTTTAACGTCTTCAAGCTGGACGGAATTTTCATGCTCATCGAACCAAAGGATGGTCCATCCCACTTTCTCCTCGCATCCTCACTTTGAGCAATAGCTTAACCCTCTTTTTGTCCACTAATTCAACTTCTCCATTCTTGCTTACAAGCATCAAATCTTCATCAAGGAGTGATTCTAGTGGACTTCCTTTTTCTCTTTTATCGATTTTCCAATCAAGCTCCGATTCTTTCATCCTATTAACATCATAAGAAGATAAGTTAGCATTTGAAAATTTCATATAATCATGAAGAAATGAATTTAAATTGTCAAAGAGAAGAGAATCATGATCATCGAAATCATCCGGAGGCCTTGTATGATGAGGCTTGATCCCTTTATCTTTCTTGCACAAGAATGTGACATTCTCTCCATTTGAGCTCAAAGAAAGCTCTTCTCTCCCAACATCAATCTTTGCTCTTCCGGTGGCTAGAAATGGTCTTCCTAAAATGAGTGGAACTCGAGGGTCCGCCTTTACTTCCAACACCATGAAATCAACTGGGAAAGCTAGCCCCTTCACTTTCACCTCCACGTCTTCAACAATCCCAAGTGGCTTCACAACTTCACCATTTACCACTTCAAGATCGATAGTCGTAGGCTTTAGCTCTCCAATTTCAAGGTCTTTAAACGTGGCATGAGACATCACGTTGACACTTGCCCCCAAGTCACACAATGCATCAAGGGTGCTTTTTCCTTCAAAATCACAAGGAATTATGAACTTCCCCGGATCACCAACCTTCGTAGGTCCCCCTTTTTGCATCGACTTACTCATTTCGGGTTGCTCCTCTTTCTTTTTCTCTTCATACTTCTTCTTGAGCGACATGACATACTCCTCAAATTCCTTCTTCTTCTCCTCCTTTACAAATATTTGTGGATAGGGAATAGGGAATGGAGTGATCGGGATACCCCAATAGTCACGTTTGTACTCTTCTTCTTTGACCTTCTCCTCTACTTTCTTTTCCTCTTGCACCCTCTTCCAGTTGGGTATCCATTTAGGCCCCTTCTCTTCTTTCTTACATACTTCTTCCATTTCTCCAACAACCTTGCTTTCCACCAACCCTTCTTCAACCTTTCGTTCCTCTTTCATATCAACCAACAAACATTGAGCCTTTGGATTAACTTCGGTTGTGGCCGAAAACTTTCCTTTTTGTTGAGCACTCAATGAACTTGCCATTTGTCCAACATTGTACTCCAAAGCTTTGCATCTTCTATCACTATTTTCCTCAATAGCTTTGAATCTTCTTTCATTAGCTTCATCTCTAGCTTTTTCCGATACTTCTCTAGCTTTGTTTGATGCAATCAATTGTTCAAGTAGCTCATCGGTTGATTCTCTTCCCTCATTGTTCGGGGCCTTAGCCCCCGGTTGATATCCCGGAGGATACGCAATCGCATTGCTCGGATTAGAGTAGGAAAAGTTACCATGCCTTTGTTGTTGTTGTGGGTATGAGCTTCCACTACTTTGACCATTGAAACCTCCTTGCCTTGGTGGATAGTTTCCTTGACTTTGGTTAAAACTACCTTGGAAATTATTTTGGTAATTCCCTTGGTAGTTTCTTCCTTGCATGTATTGCACATCCTCCACACGTGGCATTGTCATAGCCCATTGTTCCCCACTAACACCATTTGGAGGAAGCACACTTTGATCCATTTGGCCATCAACCATATTAACTCCTTGATTAGTCACTCCTTGTTTCAAACTCATTTGCTTCATTACCTCCGCTACTATCATTTCTATGCTTGGCGTTTGTGGCTCAACATTCACACTCTTCACACTCGAGTGTTGCCCTTGACCATAGCTCTCAAATCCGTAGCATCCACTAACCCTCTCCGATGGCCATTGGTAGACATTTGTAGCAATTTCATCAAAAATCCTTATAGCCCTTTCCGAAGTCACTCCAAGTACGGATCCACCCGCCGAAGCATCAAAAAGCACTCTTTGACCATTTACCAAACCTTGGTAGAAAAACCCCACTTGTTGATTTTTTGGAAATTCATGTTGAGGATACTTGCGTAGCATTTCCTTAAATCTTTCCCACGCTTCGTAAAAGTTTTCTTGAGGCAATTGCTTGAATTGAGTAATCAAACTTTTCATTTGAAGCATTTTAGAAGGTGGGAAATATTTGTTCAAGAACATTTGTGCTAGCTCGTCCCATGTGTTGCACGTACCGGGAGTAAGAGTGGAGAGCCATGTTCGAGCTCTATCCCTCAACGAAAATGGAAACAACCTCATCTTGATACAATCTTCACTCACCCCATTCATCTTCACGGTGTTAGTAATCTCCACAAATTGGGCTAGATGAGCATTGGGATCTTCATTCGGAGTTCCACTAAATTGTTGCTCCCTCACCATAGAAATCAAGCCCATCTTAAATTCAAAGTTATTAGCATGGATTGATGGCCCCATCATTTGTGGCATTGCTCTTGGCATAAAGAAATCCTGGATCACCCTTTGATCATTTTGCATTCCATGTTGCACCGGAGGTGGTGGTGATGGTACATATGCTTGTTGCGGAGGAGCATACGCTTGTTGAAAGCCTTGTTGCCTTAGAACTTGTTGCACCATTTGTTGAAGGAAAGCTTGGTTGTTCATAGCTCCATGATTTTGATAGGCTTGTTGAGGAAGATTTGCATTGAATTGAGGTGCGTTGTCATGCACGTTCATATTGTGTCCTCCTTCCCCATCATGCTCTATCTCCACATGATTATCCTCTTGAAAGTTCTCCATTCGCTAACTATTTTTGTTCTCCTTTCTTCTCCTTCTCAACGTATGCTCAATCTCCCAATCGATAGGTTCTACTTGTTTCCCCTTGGATCTTGTTTGCATACACCTCCAAAGCAAAAGAAGTTAAAACAAGGTTTCACAAAGCAAATACAAGTAAACAAATAAAATAAAAAAATGTCTCTATTAAGATTACTCAAAACGATCCTTCGTCAAACTACTAGCAACCATTACCTCCCCGGAAACGGCACCATTTGTTTAGTCGTAGTTTAGTGGTATGACCAACTAAAAATTATCGAACCTCAGGGAGGACGGCACTAGAGCTCAAGCGATCTCATGTTCATTGTAATTTTATAGAGACGGATATAAATGGAGGGGTGATCAAACAAGAAATTAAATCAATCAATGCAAACAAGATTAAATGATTAGATGAGTGGTTTTCCAAATTAAGCAAGGGTGAGATTAACAACAATCAAGGAGTGGTAATTCATATATTCATGCATTCAAACTCATGTGGTTTAAGGCTTGACTAAGGGCTAACACTAATGTCACCTAAGCTTCCTCTCGGAATGGGTAGGATATGATCTTATAAAGGTTCCATGGTTAGTTCTCAATTAAATCATTCCAACTAGGTACTAGATTCAATTAAGAGTCCCTTCACATAATCTATTGACTTCTCAATCTAATAAATGATATGTTCTATCAAAGGGTTCTAAACTATTAAGGACTTCTCAATCTCCTAATAATCTATAATGCACATGAAGTGTTTGATGAAATGATTCACTTAACTATCCTAAATATGCAATTGACTTCTCAATCTAATCACATGCTTAAAATAATTAAACACACAAAACATCATCAACCTCAAGATATTAAATATCAATGATAGAAAATCAATTACCAAATCCACACATGAATTTAAGTACATGAATATCACAAATTATTCAACTCCTATCATGTTGCTAATCTCACAAAGGAGATTATCCTACAATCATCACAAGATCCAAAACATAGACATTAGAAATCCTACAAATCATTGTAAATTAAAAGGTCTAACACTAAATTAAGATGAAAACTCCCTTGGATTGAATCCAATTGAATCTCTTTCCTTCCTTGAGTGAAATCCTCCTCTTCTTTGCTTCCTCACTTCATTTAAAGATGAAATGATGGTGGATTTATGAAAGGATGATGATAGATGATGAATGGATGAAGAAAAGCTGTAAAATGAAGAAAATGGTATGTGAGGTGTGTGTGCAGGGCTGGAATTCGGATCTCCCTGTAAAATGTTGAATAAAGGGGTATTTATACCCCTTGGGAAGCTTCTAGAAGGATTCTGATTTTTGATAGAATTTACACCTACACGGCTCGTGCTCTGCACACGGCCACAGGGGTGGCCGTGTTGTGTAATCTGGTGTCCGCGCACGGCTTTCGTTACAGGCCCGTGTTTGGTACATGGCCCGTGTTTCTGCACTAGACACGGGTCGTATTTTCGGGCTCGGCTGGCCGTGTTGTGCTGTCTGCTTCACTGTTTTGGCTCGTTCTTCCTCGTTTCAACTCCGAATTGAGATTCGCTTTTTCCTATGCCTTCCTTATCATATCTAGCATCAAATAAATACACAAAACAAAACCAAATAGAACACAAATACGGATAAAAATATACGAAATCTCACATAAAAAGATACTAAAATCTAGGTGAAAATATCACTCATCATGATGCACCTGCTACATTTCAGCATTGCATGATTGCTATATTTGATAGTTTGATAGAAAAGATCATGGAGGTGTTTATGGGTAATTTTTCTATTTTTGGTTCCTCTTTTGATATTTGTATGACTATGTCTACTATTTTGAAGAGATATGTGGATACTAACCTGATTTTGAATTGGGAGAAGTGTCACTTCATGGTAAGAGATGGGATTATTTTAGGACCTCATATTTCAGCCAAAGGATTGCAAGTTGATAGAGCAAAGGTGGTGGCGATTAAGAAGCTTCCACCACCCACTAATGAGAAGGGAGTGCGGTCCTTTCTTGGACACACACGATTTTATAGAAGATTTATTAAGGACTTCTCAAAAATACTCCAAGCTTTTGTCTCACTAACTTGAAAAGGATGTTCCATTTAATTTTGATGATGAATGTCTAATAGCTTTTCAGGTTTTGAAGGAGGCACTTATTACTACACCTATCTAGACCACATCGAGTTGGACTCAGCCGTTTGTACTTATGTGTGATGAAAGTGATTTAGCACTTGGAGTGGTACTTGGGCAGATGAGAGAGAAGAAATTATCCGACATTTACTATGCGAGTAAAACTTTTGATACAACACAAAAGAACTACATGTCACTGAAAATGAGTTTCTAGCTATTGTGTATGCATTAAATAAGTTTTGACAGTATTTAGTTGGCATGAAGAGTATAATGTACACAGATCATTCTGTGAGCTGGTACTTTATGGAGAAGAAGGAAGCGAAGCCAAGGATTATTAGATGGATTTTTCTTCTGCAAGAGTTTGATATGGAGATTCGGGATAAGAAAGGTACCGAGAATGTGTTGGCGGATCACCTATTAAAGTTGGAGACAAGGGAGCATTGTGATGATTCTTTTGATTACATAGAGGAAACGTTCCCTGATGAGAAGATTATGGCGGTGTTTGATGAAGGAGCAGAGAAAGCCTGTGTAGTAGCTACTCAAGGAATGGATCCATGGTATGCGGATTATGTCAATTACATTGCCGTGGGAAAAATTTTGAAAGATCTCAACAGGTATCAACTTGTAAAATTTAAGAGAGATGTTGAAACTTTTATATGGTATGATCCATTCATATACAAGATTTGTACGGATTCTATTGTCCGTATGTGTGTGCCCGAGGTGGAGATGGAGAGTGTTCTTGATTTTTGCCATGCACAACCTAACGGGGGGCACTTTGGAGCTCAAAAGACTGTAGCGAAGGTACTTCAATCTGCTCTTTATTGGCCTACTCTGTTTAAAGATTGTGAATCCTATGTAGTGACATGCGATAGATGTCAAAGGATGAGAAACATAAGTAGAAGAGATGAGATGCCACTTCAGTCGATCATTATTGTTGAAATCTTCGATTTATGGGGAATCAACTTTATGGGGCTGTTTCCCTCATCTAATGGATTTTTCTACATCCTTCTAGCAGTGGATTATGTTTCTAAGTGGGTGGAAGCAATTCCTACTCACATTAATGGTACTAAGACTGTGTTTTCATTCTTGAAGAAACATATATTTGCCCGCCATGGAGTTCCAAGAGCACTTGTAAGTGATGAAGGTTCTCACTTCGTCAACAAGCATATTGAAAGAGTTCTCAAGGATTATGGTATTATGCATAGGGTTACTGCACCCTATCATCCTCAAGCTAATGGATAAGTCGAAGTCTCCAACCGACAAGTGAAATAAATTTTGGAGAAGGTAGTCGGAACTAATAGGAAGGATAGGGCCATGTAGCTCGATGATTTTTTTGGGGGTTCCGAATTACATACAAGACTGTGCTGGACATGTCACCTTATCAAATTGTCTATGGGAAGACGTGCCACTTACCCGTAGAGATTCAGGATAAATCTTTTTGGGCCGTGAGAAGTATGAACTTGTCTCTTAAGGAGCAAAAGGAGTTGAGGATGACTCATATCAATCAACTAGACGAGTTCAAAAATCAAGCTTTCAAGAATTTGGTGATCTACAAGGAAAGAATGAAGAAATGGCATGATTCGAAGATCACTTATAAGGAATTCAAGCAAGGTGATGAGGTATTACTCTTTAACTCTCATTTGAAGCTTTTCACAGGAAAATTGAAATGAAGTGGACGGGACCATTCATTATCCATAGAGCCTACGAAGGGGGAGTTTTGAGATCATGGACAAGGACGGAGAAATCATACCAGCGAATGGGCATCGATTAAAGCATTATAAGTCGTCAGATGATGCTTGCGTCATCTTTGAGGATACCTTACACTGATTTAGTATCGTCGTGAATCTCCGACGTTAAACAAGAGCGCCTGTTGGGGGATTTCCCTTCTGATTTATTGCTTTCTTTCATTTGTGTGTGTAAGAAATTTTTATATTTGATGTGCTTATTTATCGAAAATTACATCTCTTGCAAACTTAGTTTCGACTATAGTTTCTACTAAGTTTGGGGTGTGATATACTTACCTCATCGTAGCACCGAAAGTACAATCTTTTGTTTATAACGTTTATTAGGGGAGTTGATTTTTACGGCATATTAACACTTTAATTAGTGTTGATGTGTTATTTTTTTTGCAATTTGCCTAATGTTCAGTGGTGTTTTATTTATTGTATTGTATGTGGAGTATATGCACATGATTTATTGAGTCTTAATTGTGGTTCTCTAGTATAGTTTTGCTCTGTTTTGGTACCTTAAGATCGTTTTTGAGCTTGAGGTTTACAGGGGACGAAGAAGATTTGTGTTAGAAGGAACAGCAGGCCGGTTCGACCAGTGGAGTAAGTTGAACTAGTTTGTTCGGGTTGAACCGGTGATTAGAGAAATTGTTATAGGCTGGTTCGACCATGCTACCTTGGTTCAACTTGTGGTTTGAGTCGAACCAGCAATCTGAAGTTTGTTATAGGCTAGTTTGACCTCAATGATATGGTTCGACCAATGGTTCGAGTCGAACCAAATGCTGGATTCATCCAGAAGCATGGTTTGACCACCTGGTTTGAGTCGAATTAGACCAGGTAAGTTATGTTTAAATCTGATTCCAACCCTTGTTCCGTACATTCTTCACACCACCCGCACTCGAATCCTCTCTGAACCAAAAACCCTCTCTTCCAAACATCGATTTCACGTATTTCTATTATGATTAAATCACTTTCCACCCTTCCCAAACTTGATTTTTCATGGATTTGGGGCTTTCTAGTTGCAAAACTAGGGTTTTCCATCCAATTTGGGGATTTTCATCTCTTGTTCATACTAAGCCATGGCTGGATCGAAAGGTAAGTTCTCTTAACCCTATTACCCTAGGATTGAAAGTCTATTCCTTGATTTTAAGTGGGTAAGTTGATTGAACTAGTTTTTATATGTATTCATGGTGTAATTTGGATTTTTGTTTGAAATTTCTTATGAACAAGTGATGGGTCCAATTTTGATAGTTGATTTTTGTTTAGACATTGATGTTTTACTTGAAATTGCTGAGCAATTTGTGTAGTGAAGTTAACCATGTTAGAATTTTAGTAGATTTGTGAAGGTTAGATAATTGCATGCTTAAGTGAAGAAAGTGAAGTGAATTCTTGTTGGAGAGTTGAATTTTGAAGTAAAATTGGAATAACATGTTTATGGATTCATTGTTTAATCTTATGAACACATGGAGTTGGGAGCATGTTTATTTGAACTTGATTATGTATGAATAACTTGAAGTCTTGAGTAGAGTTAGTGTGTAAATAGACTTGGACTGAGGTTGGTTTGATTTTCTTGTTTTGTATGATATTAAAATATAATTTTGTAGGAAAAGAAAAGGCAACTGAAATTCGCTCCAAAAGAAAGGAGGATAGGGAGCCTCGTGAAGACGAGGTCACTAAGAAGTTGCGACTCAAGGAGAGGTTGCCAAGGCATTTCCATATTGAGATGGAGAATTGGGATGAGATTAAGGATAGATGAGGTGCGATGTCCGATAAGATCACTCGCACAAGGTACCAGGATGATGAGGCCATGAGGACGATGGATATCCGTGAAGATATTATGTGGATGTTCGATCAAGTGGGCATCCATCATTTCATAGAACTGAAAAGGCCAACGTATTTTCATGTGACTGCGGAGGTGTTGTGTTCGATCACGATTAAGAAGGGTGCTAGTTCTCTTTCTTATGAGTGTTCATTCCAGCTTGGAGGCGAAAGGAGAACATGGATAGCTGAGGATTTTAATATCCTGCTAGGAACTCCGAGGAGGATTTCTAGGCATGAGAACGGAAACTTCAGACCAAATGATTTTTGGAGATATATTTTAGGAGAGGATATGGATTTCAAGTCTAAGGAGGCTCGTGTTGCATTGATTCGCAACCCAGTCATTAGATACATGGATAGAGTTTTGAGCAATACGTTGTTTGCCCGATCTGAGGGAAGTTGCTTATCCAGGGGAGAGTTGTATGCTTTATGGTGTATGATGAATGGAGTTCAGTTTAATGTGGGTTCATATTTGATTCAGTAGCTCTACAGATTTAGGAGTTCCTCTTTTCAAAGAGTGAATATTGGAGGATTGCTTACTCCCGGGGCTGAGTCATACCACATGGTTTCACTGGTATTACCCCTATTTCGGAGGATTCTGATCTAGTGATTAATGCATGTGTTCGAGCTGGATTTGCTTTTCATTTAGATGGAGACTGGTTTTTCACTAGGGGTTCTAATCCCTATTCTTTCATGTTTCCATATGATGTGAGGGCTTTGATCAAAGGCAGCAGCAACAAAAGCAACCTTAACAAGAAGAGCACGATGAGGAGATACATAGAGCAAAGTCGATTGAGCATCCTGATTTAGAGATACCGCATCAGTAGCAGCATGAGATGCCACACCCACCACATCTACAACAGCCACAACAGCAGTATTGGGGCAGTTCTGATAAGTTCTACATAGAGCAGTTTTGATTGATGATTGAGCACTTTGGTAACCTGAACAATAATTAGAGAGAAACGAACCGCCAATTGGGCTTGCTGACTACGAGCTATGCTGCACTAGATATGCGTTACAATGCGCTGCATGCCAACTATGTGGTTATGGATCAGAGGTTAGGAGATTTGAATGATAATTATGAGGCGTTGGATAGGAAGGTGGATAGCCTGCAGAGAGATTTTGATGATTGTCGCAGGGGAGATAGTGATGATGATGCTCCACAGAAGTAGAGGGCGCCAAGTTTTCATCTTTATCTACTTCATCTCATCCCCATTCTCTTTCTCTTGACAAGTTGGGTATTTGGTGGTGTGAGTGGCATGTACTGATATTCTATACTGATTCTGATGTTGGATTTGATTTGTGAGACTTGATTTAGATTTTTATGATGGGTTGTTGACTCTTTGATAAGTATGTTGCATTCGTATTTTGCATGTGTTGATTTTGTAGATAAGAAGCACGTATAACTTGTTAAATATGTGGAGTTCATTGTGGAATTGATCTTGATTATATGCTATGAAGAGTGCTTAGGAATCTATTACCCATGTGAGAATTTGAGCCTTATGAAACCATGCTACATCCATGCATGATAGTTTATTATTGTGAGAATCATTCATATAACCGTATTTTAGAATTTAGCTTGGAGTCTTGTGTGAGACTTATGATTGATTTGTTATTAGGACATGATCTTAGGCCATTATTGTTATTTGAGCCACTTGGCCAAATTCTACCTTCCCATATATTGTATAAATCATTGGAAGCCCTGTTGAGCCTTTAAAAGCATTTTTTTGGCAAACCTTGATAAAAAGCCTTATTCATCCTTTACTTAAGGCATTTTAAATATCATATTCATTAGTAGAGAGTTAAGGTGAATATATGCTAGCTTAATGTGAAGAAGAAAAGGAAGAAAAGTATGGTTGAGTGGTATGAAGTGAAAAATAATATATGGTTAAATCTCGTTTAGGGGTAGTGCCCAAAACTGGTATCCCGACTGCTTAGAAGGGTAGTACCCGAAATTGGTACCCTTGTATTTTGAAGAAAGAAGATGTTGATTCTAAGGAAAAAAAGGATAAGATGAATCGCAAAGATCATGAGAATAAGATGGAGAAGATGAAGTTGTTTGATGAAAAACAAAGCTCCAAGGTAATTCTCTACTAGTGAATTAGTTACTTTATCTATATTTTTCTACCTTTACCAAAGAGCGAACATTACAACCAAAAAGCAAGTACTTTATAATCCGAATAATAAAATGATTATAAGTTGATTTTTGAGACCTTTGCCAGGCTTATGGTTACGCAGAAATATGAATTGAATATGAGCATATATGTTAACCTTTTTAAGTGTACTTCACACTTGAGAGCGAGAGTAAACACTAATCTTGTAAGCTAGATGACTTAGCACTCGGAAGCGTATTATAATTAAATGATATTTTACATGAATGAAATGTATGATGCGAGTGGTATTTGTTTTAAATTGATAGAATTGCATGTGTAGGTATGTATTGTACATGACTTGATGGCCTCTTGAATTTTACACTTACTGTTGTGGTTTTGATTTCGTTGCCTCAGGACGAGCAACATGTAAGTTTGGGGGTTTGATGAGAATGAAAATTCATGTAATTTGACCTCTGATTTCTGTGATAATGATGTGTGAATTGATCTTAAGTCGAGATAAATCGAGATATGTAGTGGAAAGTCATGAATCAGGTGAGTTTGAGGCCATATGAGCGGATTTTTGAAGGAAAACAGGACAGAAGTGCTTGGAACTAGAAAAGGAGAGTTTAAGCATCTGGTTCGACCAAGACACGAGTGGTTTGACCACCGGTTCAGGTCGAACCAGCAACCTGCAATTTTGTTACAGTGAGGTCCGACCACGATGATATGTTTCGACCAGCCATGAAGGTCAAACTATGGTTGAACCAAATGCCTGATGTGATGCTGAGATGATTCAACTCGAGTCGAACCAACCATCTGAAAGTGTATTACAGGCTAGTTCGACCAAGATGTTTATGGTTCGACCAAGGGCTTTGGTCGAACCAACACGCGAGAAGTGTCTGGATCCGTATTTTTACACCTTCAGTACATGTTTTTGCTCTAAAAGCCCATTAGAGGTCCGTTGGAGGAGTTGAAAGTATAAAAGGAAGACCCTATGCAGCAGAAAGGCACCGCCTTCATTCCACACAACATCCAAACCCTACCATCATCCTATGGAGCTGTGGAGAGAGATTCGTCTATCGAATCAAGTGAGAACCAAGTGAAGATTCAAGACAGAGAGAGACGCGACAGCGCCCATATATAGGGTTTACTTCGCATTTTAATTTATCTTATAATTTTCAAGACTATGGGTAAGATCTATCCAACCACCATGATTGTTCTTTGATCAATCATGGGCTAGAACCGCTTCGGTAGTTCTATGGTTTATGATGGTTTTATGATTTAATTGATCATTTGTGTGAATACTCCGTACAACACTACTTGTAGTTTATTTTATATATGACTATACGTTTTTAATTCATACTCAGAGTTGTTTTATGCATTATTTATTTTTATGTAGAGTCTGAATAAAAAAGGAAAACCAAAGCCAATTAGATGGGGAATGTAATCCTAAACTTATATAGATATTTAACATACCGTAATGAAATCATTGTTGTGCTCTCTAT
Organism: Pogostemon cablin; assembly: GCA_023678885.1. Taxonomy (NCBI): domain Eukaryota; kingdom Viridiplantae; phylum Streptophyta; class Magnoliopsida; order Lamiales; family Lamiaceae; genus Pogostemon; species Pogostemon cablin. Next base: position 15,196,415 of record CM042993.1, read on the forward strand.
ATCACAGCCATAAGGAGCACCATATGCATTCACTCCAATAGCATTTTGACATAGACGACACACAATTTGAACTGAAATACCAAAAAAGTAACCAAAATCACCTTAACTAAATTCAGCAATTTAATAGTGATTTTATAGCACAAAAATCAATAAAAATACTCACACTGTTCTGCATATATGAGTTGATTTTCAAAAGTCAAATAGGACCACAAATCTTGACAGCGATTTATGGTGCTCCTCCAATGCTTACAAACTAATTGAACATCACGAAATACATGAATAAGATTCAAGAAAGAGAAAACCTACCACATAAGAATAAAACAATATCAATATGATAAGATACAACTCAATCAATCTCAACTCAAATAAAAAAATCATAATTCAAGTGGGTGATTATACCACTTGCATTCGTCATTAGGAAGATCCCATATTTGAGCATCATTAGCCATTAGAGCATCATCAGGAGCATCATTACTTCCCATATTCCTGCAGCAAATTGAAGGAGAAAATATTATGGTTTGACAAGGAGAATTACCATACACTACAGCTGTACATCAGACATACATAAAGCTCCAATGTTGAGACTAAGGAATTAAAAGTAAAATTCAATTTACCAAACTACTATCAGATTCATGGCATAATTACCTAAAACGGGAAGCCTGAAAATGATGAGTGTTTTCTCAACACACAATATTAATCCCCAAGTGTTAATGATGCTATTGTAGCTTCGATAAGTGACCAAGTGATTATCGAACCCAAAGAAAGTATTATTATTAATTTAATTATAATCTAATCTTATTAAAACTAATATGGCAATAAAATTGTGATGATTAAGTAATAAATAAACAATTAATTAAAGTGGTAATTAAAATAAATAATAGTAGAGAATAAATGAGAGTTGCTCAAGTGAGAAGATAGGTAGCTCTTCGGGCCATCAAGTTTCACTAATTAATCTCCTTTCAGTATGTCAATGTCCGACTATGCCTTGTGAAATATGGATGCATCGCTAAACCATGCAAATCTACTCTATAGACATAAGCAGACAAGTGTGTAACACGTGTGAATTACTTTTGAGCAAGAGATATAATTACACCCCCCTTTATAGATACTATCAGTATCAATTATTTCCCGTGCACTTAGTACTCTAACCCGATATGATCTTTCTTTATAGGTACTATATAATTATCCTCTTTATCCTACTTACTAACCCGAATCCAATTCAATTAATAAGTATTTATATAAGATAGTTCTAATAAAGCTTCAGAGTCCCCTCACTTAGAATCATAACATGGAATCCCGCTCAGCAGTAAACGCACTCAATCAATAACCAAGATATGTATTCAGACTCTACATAACAGTTAATGATGTACAAAACAACTCTGAGTATGAATTAATAAAGCGTAGTCTTATAAAATAAACCACAAGTAGTGTTGTACGGAGTATACACACGGAATTTCAATTAACTAGATAAAAACCTTCATAACCCTAGAACTACCAAAGTGGTTCTAGCCCATAATGCTTCGAAGAATGTTCATGGTGATTGGATAGACCTTACCCATAGTCTTGAAAATTACAAGATAGATTAAATTGCGAAGTAAACCCTAGATATGGGCGTCGTCGCTTCTCGCTCCGTCTTGAATCTTCACTTAGTTCTCATTTGATTCGCTGCACGAATCTCTCTCTACTGCTCCTATGGATGGAGTTAGGATTTTGATGCGGTGTAGGATGGATGTAGAATCTAACTCCCTTTTTGTGTGATCGGCACCACTTTTTATACTTGTTACTTCTCCTCATGGACCTGTACTGGGCTTTTTTGTCGAAAACACGCACATCCTTGCACTGGAGGTGAAAATCCTGACTTTTCGGAGCTGATACGTCATTTTTCTACCAAACCTGGCTTGGTCGAATGAGACCTCTTGGTCAAACGCTGGTTGATGAGCGATATTTTCGCCTAAATTTTAGTATCTTTTTATGTGTGTTTTTCTATTATTTTATCTGTATATGTGTACTATTTGGTTGTATTTTGTGTGATTTATGGAGATATATGTGAATGAGCTTAAACATATGATTTTCAATCAAAAATAAATCCTAGACGCGAAAAGAAAGACGTAGGAAAAAATGGATCTCAATTCGGATTTGAAACGAGAGAGAACGAGCCAAAACAAAAGAAGAGAAACAGGGGATGCACCTACACGAGCCATGTTCCGAACACGGCCCCATAAGGGGGGCCGTGTTTTGGCAATTGAGACACCTACATGGCCACCCTGTGGCCATGTGCATGCACACGAGCCGTGTAGCTGCAAAATTCAGAAAAAATTAGAAATCTTCTAGAAGCTTCCCAAGGGGTATAAATACCCAATACTTCAATATTTGATCAGATTTTGGCAAGGGTTTTACTGTTTCACACACCACACATACACCATTTCTTCAATTTTTTAACATCCCTTTCATCCATTCTTCATCCATACCATCTACCTTCATCCCACCATTCAAAACACCATCCAAGTAGTTAGAGAAGCAAGGGGGAGTGGAGATTGCAAGAAGAGGAAGAGAAGCACCATTGAAGCTATTCAAGAGAGTTTTAATTCTAATTTTTGTAGACTTCTTTCTAGTTCAATCATGTGTTTTAGAGATACAGTTGTCTATGTTGTTTTCTTTAATACTATGAAAGGCTGATCTCCTTTGTGAGATTAGCAAAATGAATTGTGTTGGATAATTTTGGATATTTTGCAATTGAATGATTATGTTGATTGGGTTTATTTATTTTCTATCATTGATGCTCTAGATCTTGATGTTTATGATGATTTGTGTGGTGTGTTGTTTTAAACATGTGATTAGATTTAGAAGTCAATTATGTGTTTAGAATAGTTCATTGAATTATTTTGTCATACATGTCATGTGCATTATAAATCTTAAAGAGATAGAAATGTCCTTCAGGATTTAGAACCCTTTGATAGAACATTCAATTTGTTAGATCGAGAGATCAATTGATCGTGTGAGGGGACTCTCCAACTGAACTTAGTACCTAGTTGGAATTATTTGATTGAGAACCAACCTTAGAGTTATTTTGAGACCTTTGTAAGGATCTACATCCTATCCATCTTGAGAGGGAGTTTAGGTGGAATTCGTGTTGGCCCTAGTTATTAACCCATGACACATATGAATTCGTTACATGATACCTATATTTTTCATACTTTAAGTATTTCTAGTCTCATTCTCTATCTACTTGGCTCATTCATCCATCTTCCATTCATCTATCCCATTGTTAAATTGTCATTTCTTGATTAATCCTATGTCTTTATGTTCATCTCTATAAAACTATGATAAACACGAGATCGCTTAAACTCTAGTACCTTCCTCCCTGTGGTTCGATAAATTCTTTAATTGGTCATCCCTACTATTAACGACCAATCAAATAGCGCCGTTGTCGGGGAGGCAACGATTGCTAGTGGTTTAACGAAGGAGTGTTTTGATTGGTATTACTAGAGATATTTTTTATTGCTTTTTATTATTTACTTTGGAAAATTTTTTATCTCACTTTTTCATTTTGATGGGTACTTGGAAACTACCTTGAGAGAAGGAGAAGGGGGATCAAAGCCAAAAAAAGAAAGTTTGAAGAAGAATTGTAGTAAGTCTTGAGAAGAACATTTAAATAGAAGGTTGGAACCAATATTTGAGTGATATTTTTTGGGAGTTAAATTGCAAGGTTTCCACCTCCAAAATCAAGAGGCTACATGAATGAGAGCAACTATAGTTACAATTTCTAGATGGATCAAGATAGCTCTCAATACTACAATCAAGGAAGAAATGGAGAATAACAACAAGCTTACAATGCAAATAAACTCCACCCTTATCAAGCATATGTTTATTCTTTACCAAATCCCAAAACTAATCCTCCGTTCCAAAATTACGCCTTATTGGACTTATATAGAAGGTGTGCTCAAGGAAGTGATGAAGGCCAAAATTTTCAATCAAGTTTTCTTTGCAATGGATCCTCTGAGATAATTTCCCCTGCTACCTTGGATTTGACAAGACAAATAAGGATGATGAATCAAGGAGTTTATGGTCAAGTCTTGCATAGTACAAGTTTGGGGGTGATCAAAATGTGCAAGGTGTGTCGATTCCTAGTCCTATGGAGCAAGAAGAGTGGAGGATGCCTAACCATCAAGTAGGAGATGCTTAATTCATGGGAGTGGATGATTTCCAAGAAAATTTTCAAAACAACTATGAGGGAAGTTTTCATGGGAATTATCCACCAATTCAATGATGGAATATTGACAACCAAGAGGGAGGAGACTTTCAACCAGTTGAGGAAGAAAAATCATCTATAGAAGTCTTGATTGAGATGATGGAAGCAAGCCTTGAGGAGGACAAGAAAAGAAATGAGGCAACTGAGAAGATGTTTGATGCTTTGGAGCATCAAGTAAGCCAAATTGAAAATGCTTTGACCAATTTTCAACAAGTTGAAGAACTTGAAGAGGAGAGAAAAGTTGAAGAAGAGTTGGAGAAAGAAGAGAATTTGGGAGATGAAGAATCAAAGGAGGTATTTGAAGAGGCTATTGAGGCAAATGATGTTGATGAAGAGGAACAAAGTCGAAAAGCAAGTGATGATGACTTGAAGAGTGAAATGAGCATTTTTAAACCTTTAAACTCTTTAAGTTGTTTTGAATTTCATAATATTGTTTACATTAACTTTGTCTTACCCATTGATTCTTCTCATATTCTTAGAAACAAAAGAGAACTTGAAGAGATGTTGGGGATCTATTTGGTAAAGAGGAATAAGTGGTGTTCAAGAATGGAGAGGGCAATGGAGTGCAAGCTCAAGAGAGTCAAATTTTTAAAGCCATGCTCGAAGGATGCAATGGAGGCCGTCGCTTGCCACAAGTGCCTACTAGAAGAAGAAGCACAGCGGTTAAAATTCGATGTCAAGGACGAAAGATATCCGTGGCCATTCTGATGAGTTCTTCATATCCCGTTAGTCTTGAAGATGTTAAGCTTAGTGCTAGATGGGAGGCAACCCATCATTATCTTATTGCTTTATTTAATGCTTTCATACTACTTTTTACAAACTTAACTAGAAACTCTTGTTTCAATTTAAGTTTAGGGGGATATGGCGTGGTATGACAGACTTTGTCTTGAAAGCATATATTTTTCGTATTTTTGGGGCAATTTGAAAAAAATCTCATGAGTTTGGGATTGATTTTGGTCCGATTGGTAGTGTTGAAGTGCATGATAGTCTATATTCTTATTACAATTGTCGAGCTAATGGTTTTGATGAGTTGTTGAGCATGAATGAAGTGTAGTGGAAGCACGAATTGAGCCCAAAGATTAAATCGAGATTCGTTGTGCATTCAATCCGGAAGCTCTTGCAAACCATTTCCACTACAAAATACCTATTGAGGGAGTGTACTTTACACTCATCACTTCTATGTACTTAGCATAATCTGATTTGATGTGGAATGTTGTTGACATTAACATGCAACTTCATTTGTTATGTTTTTGGTAGGTTTATTTTCGTAATTTAAGATTTAATTTTCAATCAAAGATGGGATGTTTGTGAGCTTACTTGATCATGGATGATGTAGAATGTGTATTTCATTTTCTTATGTTTGTGATTTTTATTTTTGCATGTTATGTGATTTTGATTTGTTTCTTGTTTGGTGTGTCATTCTTTTAGGTTTTGTGTGTTTTCTTATTCTTGTTTAGGGTTGTTTTGGTGATTTATTTTTGGGATGTTGTGAGTCATTTTTGAATGTGAGTGATGACATGTCGTGGTGATAAGTGATGACAAGTTATAATTAAGAATCTGTACACTTTTGAATTATGACATGTTCTATTTAACTTGATCAATTTTGAGATGAATGTGATGTAATAAGTTCCTTAAGGTCCATGCATAAGCTTGTGAGCATTTGAGCCTTAACCATGCATACATGGTATTTATTTTCATGAGTGGATTGGTTGTATTTGATAAACTAGAACTTGCTCAAGCACTATGGGAACGAGCTCAATTAGTGGAGGTTAGTGACATGATCTAAGGACATCCTTGTTATTTATAGTCATTGCCATAAATTTTCCTACCATGAACATCATCCATAGTCAACTACTTTGAGCCTATAAGCTTATTTCTTGTGAATTTAGCATATTATAAGCCACGATTACCCACTTAAGCCTTATATACATACCTTTTGTGTGGGTGATCGAGGAGATTGTAACTAGAAAGGTTTGATGAGTTATTGTGCAAAAGAAAAAAGGAAATGGTAAACAAGCAAGAAAGAAAAAGGATGAAAAATGCACAAACAAAAATGGACATGCAACCTTAAAATAAGAAAATGAGCAAAGCAACAAAAATATGCTCAAGTACTTAAAAGTTGGAGAAAGGAAGCATGCATTAAACGAAGTTCAATCCAAGGAAAGTTGATGAATAGTGCTTGTGATTACCAAAGATAGAAAGGAAGAAAGAAAAGTGAAGAAGTTGAGGAAATTGGTCATCTCTTCGATTACTTACACTTGATTAGTCACTATTATCCATATTCTTCCTACCCTACCAAAGAGCCTATCATTACATCCTTAATGAAAAACCTTTTTGATCACTAATTGAAACTTTGGAGGTTTGTGAATATAGTCAACGAGTAAGCTTATAGCGAGTCGAGCCAATCAGTTAATGAGTGTTGATTTACCTCAATTAAATAGACTGTTGAGTGAAATTGATATCTAACGTGAGGCTTGGACCAAAAATGGACTATATTACTCTTTATTCTCTTTTGATTGAACTTGTTAATTTTTCATGTTATGAGTTTAATGTTGTAGGTTAGCATAGTTTGTAGTTCTTATTACTATTGATGGATTATTACTTATGTTCATTTAGTCTTTTCCTATGTGAAAATATCTCTCCCCTTGTTTTATCATTTTCATTGTGTTGGGACGAACAACACTTTAAGTTTGGGGGTGTGATGAGTGATATTTTCACCTAGATTTTAGTGTATTTTTATGTGTATTTTTGTATTATTTTATCTGTATTTGTGTACTATTTAGTTGTGTTTTGTGTTTTTATAGTGATGTGTGTGAATGAACTTAAACATATGATTTTCAGGAAAAATAGACCCTAGACGCGAAAAGGAAGATGTAGAAAAAAGTGGATCTCAACTCGGAGTTGAAACGAAGGATAACGAGCCAAAATAAAAAAAAAAATAGAAAAACAGGGGCATGCACCTACATGAGCCGTGTTTCGAACACGGCCCAGTAAGGGGTGGCCATGTTCTGGCACCTGAGACACCTACACGGCCACCCTGTGGCCGTGTGCATGCACACGATCCGTGTAGCTGCAAAATTCAAGAAAATTAGAAATCTTCTAGAAGCTTCCTAAGGGGTATAAATACCCAATACTTCAATATTTGATAAGATTTTGTTGAGGGTTTCACTGTTTCACACACCACACACACTATTTCTTCCATTTTTCACCATATCTTTCATCCATTCTTCATCCTTACCATCTACATTCATCCCACCATCCAAATCACCATCCAAGTAGTTAGAGAAGTAAGGGGGAGTGGAGATTGCAAGAAGAGGAAGAGAAGCACCATTGAAGCTATTCAAGGGAGTTTTAATTCCAATTTTTGTAGACTTCTTTCTAGTTCAATCATGTGTTTTAGAGATACAATTGTCTATGTTGTTTTCTTTGAAATTATAAAAGGCTAATCTCCTTTGTGAGATTAGCAGTATGAATTGTGTTGGATAATTTTGGTTATTTTGTAATTGAATGATTATGTTGATTGAGTTTATTGATTTTCTATCATTGATGCTCTAGATCTTGATGTTTATGACGATTTGTGTGGTGTGTTGTTTTAAAAATATGATTAGATTGAGAAATCAATTATTTGTTTAGGATAGTTCATTGAATCATTTTGTCATACACCTCATGTGTATTATAAATCTTAAAGAGATAGAGATGTCCTTTAGGATTTAGAACCCTTTGATAGAACATTCGATTTGTTAGATCGAGAGGTCAATTGATCGTGTGAGGGGAATCTCCATTTGAACTTATTACCTAGTTGGAATTGTTTGATTGAGAACCAACTTTAGAGCTATTTTGTGACCTTTATAAGGATCTACATCCTATCCATCTCAAGAGTGAGTTTAGGTGGAATTCGTGTTGGACCTTAATTATTAACCCATGACACATATGAATTCATTACATGATACCTAGATTTTCCATACTTTAAGTATTCTAGTCTCATTCTCTATCTACTTGGCTCATTCATCCATCTTTCATTCATCTATCCCATTGTTAAATTGTCATTTCTTGATTAATCCTATCTTTTTATGTTCATCTCTATAAAATTGTGACAAACACTAGATCGCTTATACCCTAGTACCTTCCCCCCTATGGTTCTATAAATTCTTTAATTGGTCATCCCTACTATTAACGACCAATCACTGGTTGAACAGCATGTCTGTAAACTAAACTTCATTTATGCTTCTTGTTCGACTTGACTTCCTTCGTTCGACCTGACTTCTTTTGGTCGAACAAGCTTCACTGGTCGAATGACCTCTCTGTAAGTTGAAACATCTCTCGTTCGACTTCTCACCATTGTTCGACTTCATTGATTCTGGTTGAACAACTCCTTCAGGTCGAACAACACTTCGAAAATCACCTCGAAAATTATGTCTTCCAATTTCAAGCACTCAAGACTTGTTTTCCTATACAAATAGCTCAAATAGCCTTAGTAGCATCTTATTTGCGGCTTTCCCATAAACAACCTGATTCGTCTCAATAATAGACCAAATCGCACATAATCTCCATATAAATCGAAGCTTCCAATACGTGGATTATCACTCTCATCAAATCTCCAAACTTGCATGTTGCTCGTTCCGAAGCAACGACAATCCAAACTAGGCAAGAGAGTATAATCACAAAGTCCTTATAATAAGTGCAACTTATTCTAACACATGCGATAATATCAATTCAAAAATACATTCATCCATCATACCTTTCATCCATGCAACTATATCAATCAACCACAATACTTCTACGAGTACAAAATCATCTAGCTCATTAAGTAAGTATTTACTCTCGCTCTCAAGTGTAAAAGATGTACACTTTCAAAGGGTTAGCATATACACTCAAAATCAATTCATATATTTGCGTAATTATAAGCTTGGCAAGGGTCTCAAAATTTAATTTATAATCCTTTCAACATTAGGATCACAAAGGACTTGTTTTTGGGTTGTAGTGTTGGCTCTTTGGTAAGGTAGGAGAATATAGATAAAGTGACTAATTTCACTAGTAGAAAATTACCTTGGAGATTTGCTTTTCATCAAACAGCATTAATACTTATCCTCCTTCATCATCCTTGCTTATCTTTCAATACTTCGTCTCCGGCTTCACTTGGAATCAACATCTTTCTTCTTACAAGTACAAGGGTACTAATTTCGATTACTACCCTTTTAAGCAGTTGGGGCACCAATTTCAGGTACTAGCCCTCAACAAGATATAACCACAATTTATTCTCATCACTATGCAAACTTTTCCTTCCTTTTTCTTCACACGAACTAGCAATTTATTCACTTCAACTGTCTACTAGTAAGTAGGGTATTTTAAGCTCAAGTATAGGTAAATAAAGGCTATTTATCATAGGCTTGCCAAAGAAAAATTTTTAAAGGCTCAACGAGGCTTCCAATGATTAATATTATAAGGTAGGATAAAATTTGACTAAGTGGCTTAATTTAAGCAATAACGGCCTAAGATAATGTCCCAGTATCTATCAATCATAAATTTCAAACAAAACTCCAAGCCAAGTTCTAGAATACGAACATACGAATGATACCCACAAGAATAAACTATCATGCAATCATGTAGCATGATTAATATGTTGGATTGCATACTGAAAGTCTAGCTTTTTGTATGAACAATGTTTTAACAATTTAATTTATTTGAAATGAGAATCATGTGAACAAATGTTTGCAATAATGTTGTTGCAAAAGTCCATTTATTTTATACTGTAGATAATGTGGTGTGCAACATCACACGGATGATCATATTATCGACTCCTTATAAAGTATAAATAGATGTTCACAATCGAAATAGACGGGGACTATCTATTGGTATGGTTGTAGTGTGATTTGGCATTAGTCTGTCTTGATTATAAAATTGAACTAGTGCATTTTGTGTATTGAACAGGACTGCCGTTGAGATCGTTCGGATTATACTGACTATAGTTATTATGGATATTCATACTCTTAATTCCTATTATTTTATAAAATAATCTCAACACGTAAGCCAGTATTTATTTCTTTGATTCATCAATGGGTTAGATTTAATAGTTAAATCCATATGGTTGAAGTGTTGGAAAATGGTGCTGTCTCTATGGTGTGTTGTTGATTGTAGAAGGAATCTGCGTCCTCACGTAACTGGTTGATAATGTTCCCTTAAGGAGCTCATAATGATTATCATGTAAACCCTGCAGGTGGATTTATTCCAGCATGATAATAAGGTTGAGTGGTACCACTCTCGGTAAAAATATTAATTAATGGAGTTGTCAGTAACTTAATTAATTAATGGACATTGAATCTTAAATACGGGGAAAATAACGGGCTCATAATAAGAAGGAGCACATAACGTAATTTGGGATTAGAGTGGCAGTGCAATAATACTTCTTTAGTGGACTGATTTATTATTATTAGACTTAAGTATAAGTTTTGGGCTAAACATGGATGCTTAAGCCCAATGGAGGCCCAAACCCTAATTTTTCTTCCTGGTCCCTGTTGTAGCCTATATAATAGCCAATCTCATCAATCTGTATATAAGTTTTTACATACCTAAACACGTGAAAGGCATATTAGGGTTGTAGACTAAGATCGTCTTGTAGATCGTTGCCCACACAACGTCAAGACGTGGCTAGGAATACAACAGAAGATCGGAAGGTTGTTTACTGTTGTTGTCTGTCAAATTTCACAATTTTTCTAAAATCGTGAGTAAGTCTAAACTGTATTTATGATACACCATTGGATAGCCACAGAAAATAGAATCGTTTTGACACGTAGATCACTCAAATCAGATATTGGATGAGGAAGTTATGGCCAAAGCCGTGAGGCTGCGCATGCTGCCGGTGAGAATATTTCTTCTTCAATATATCTTAGTGAAAGGTAATACGTTTCTATGACTTCATGCATCCGTTTATTTAGAAATGTATGGAACCCTAACGGTTTACGTTAACCAAAAGATCCAATGCCATTAATTGGTATCAGAGCGTAGGTTCTAAGGCTAAACGTGATACGTTATGCTAAGGTTTGAATGGATTTTGTGATGTTAGGATTTAGGGTTTATTGCTTGAACCTGTTAAAACCCTAATTGCCTGACACCACACACACAATTCACCATATGGTTTTTTAGTGACGGAAAGATAGGCTGCTGGCGGCAGCTTGGTGGCAGGCGGAGCCTGATGGTTGACGAACATGATGATAACCGGTGATAGAATGGTGAGCAACATTGGCTGGCTGTCGGCTGCATATCAAAGCTTACGATAAGGATGAACAGCCTTCCTCTTCGTCTGCCAGAGCTAGGGTTCAGCGAAGCACTGTAATTGGATATCGATGTGATGAACGATGATACACGGTGGCAATTAGATAATAGTGGCTGGCAGAGATTCATATCGGGATGGCACTGGTGGAACAAGGCTGTGCAGGGTGGGTCTCGCCGCTGCATAGTTGTTTACCGACAGCGATAACACCAATCATGGCGGGACCATGAAGGTGCTCTAGCGGCGGCACTTTACAGGCCTAAAGGTGTTTTCTGATCAGGTCTGTACGTAGGGAAATGTTTTGAGTGGGTCTGATGGTGTTCGGATCTAGTCGGACAACTTTTCTGGCGTGTCTCATGAAGTTCCAGGCGATTCAGACCGTGACTTGGGCGGGTCTGGTTGTTGGCCGATGACATTTCACGGCGGCTATTTCCAGCGACTGCGTGTAGATGATAGCCCGGTGGTGAGGATTTTGATGTGACCGCTTTCTGGACGCTGGCAGTTACAATCGTGGATGATGCCATTCCGGGCAAGTCCCACGTGAGTTCTGATCGAGTCTTCAACCTGTTCTGAGCGAGTCTGCTGATGATATCGGTCAAGTCAGTAAGAGTTTGGGGCGTGTTCTCGTAAGCTTCCAAGCGATCCTCCTTACTAGCCGGTCGAAACTCCATGGAGCAAGGCTAGGCTGGAGGCGAGCGGCGGTAGTATGTTGGAATGCTCGGATACTCGGCAATGGGAAACATGGCTGGCGTTGGCGTGCTTGGAATCAGCTTCGTATGGTGATGGCGGCTGGAAAGCAGGCTGCTAAGAAGCATGACCAGCGAGATGTGGCGAAGCAATGGGCACATCGGGAAGCAGCTGTGTACGATGAGTTTTTCTGACAATATGGCTGGGAAGCGGACTGCGCTGTGCTCTGACCAGCTATTGAATATGGCGGCCAAGAAGCAAGTGCTGGAAGCGAGCGACCGGTGGGAATTTCGCTGTGCGATGGGGCTTCCAGCATAGGACCATTCTCTGGCGTGGTTGCTGTTGGCGGTGGGTTGGCTTGGCGACGAGTCTCTCGGCTGAACGATGGGACTCCAGCAAACTGCAGCTTTCCGGCGGGCTATGTTTTTCGGCGGGTATTGGCTGGGATTGAGCAAGGGCTGTGGTTGTTGTCAATCCGTGGATAGTGGTTTGCTTGGAGCACAAGTTTACCTACTTGTTGTGCAAGTCACTTATTCTAAATTGTTCAGTGTTGACCAAGTCAACCAATTTTGGAAATTTTTTTATTCCTTATATATGATTGCTATAATTGTTTTTACTTGCCTATTATTGTTATATATTTGGATTGGAAGCATATGCTATTTGATTTAGTATTTTAATTTTCCGTAATAGGAGCATGCTAGGTTGTGTATTATATTTGATATATCATATGTATGCAAAAATCCTATGTTAAATAACTAAGTGGGAGAGGGATTGGTCAATTGATCCCGCGCCCTCCATTATTGATTTGTTGTGTGATGCAAGTAAGCTTATGAGTCGGTTATAGTGCCTTCCTCCCCAACGGATGAGTTTTATTTGTGGATCACTGGAATAAATTTCATGAAATAATTATTATTTGTAATGTGATTCATGTAAGCTTATGAGTCTTATAGTGCCTTCCTCCCCAATTGATGAGTTTTATTTGCGGATCACTGGTACAAACTAATAATTGATGATTATAGGAAATTATTTGAGTGCATGTGGACTTCTCCAACTGTAAGCCACACAAGCTTGAGTAACGTACTTAGTGTCAAATAATGATAAACACTTTGGTGCAATTAATATGTATCCTCCCCAATGGAGTCACTACTATTAAATTACATGGCTGAAGGACAACCGACTATTAATCATTGAGTCATAAGGTTAATTATGACGTATGAAATTAATGGGTAAAACCTTCTCTTGCGAATGTTAGGCTTTGTATACGTCCACACTAACGTGGCATGCAAATTCACGGTGCTTGAGATGTCAGTGAATTTATTTTATATTGTTTATTGAGGGAATCAATATAAAATTTAAGTTCGAAGAGTTTGATCATCGTATTTATTTTCTTGGTTCTTTGAATTTTTGAATGGTTTTTTTCACTTATTGTTAACTAAAAGAAAAACATACTTACTGGTCCTAAATAAATGATTGATAAGAATCTTGGTTTAAATTCTTACTGTTTAAGAAAATAAAAATGTGTTCTCACTAAGGATGTCATCTGATGTCTATTTAATTATCTAGTGAAAAGTTGAGAAGTTCATAGAAATATGATGTTCTAATGGGACTCTTCGGATACTTGAGAAATAAAGAAAGGCAAGGGGTCGTGGTTAAACTTGATGAATGAATTGAAAATACTTGGAATAGAAATTGAAGGAAAAACCTAGATCAATTAATTCTTCGTAATTTGTCTAGTTGTTTTGAGCAAGTTCCAACTGAATAACAAAAGATTGTGTGCAGTGGAAACTTCTGACAAAACGTGTGGTGAAAGAAAAACCCAATTTCATCAAGACATGAACAAGTTAAGTATCTTATTCACTAGTTGTTGAAGCATGATTAGTGATGGCATCTGCTGACACGTTGTGTGTAGATATTAGAATTACTATATGTCTACAACTAAGTGAGGATGAGATTACTGTATACATGGGTAATGCTACGAAAGTAGTGGCTGTTGTAGTAGGAGTTGTTTATCTATCTTATGATAGGAATAAACATTTGATTTTGAGGAATTATCTTTACGTATATTTTTCATAGAAAGAATTTGATTTCGGTTTTTATGTTTTACAGATGGATACTCTATTTTAATTGAATGACATAGTCATTAAAATGAAAGGATGAAGCTATAATTTGTTATGTTACGTTGATGGACAATTTGTACACTCTTAAGTCATGTTTATCCCACAGTGCAATAAATAGTAATTAATAATGCGTCTTCTAATCATAAATAAGAGAAAGGAACATTTGGAAATGACTAAACATACATGTGGCATCTAAGACTAAATCATTTCACTTAAGTACGATTCGAAAGTTGATAGCCGATGGACCCTTAGGTTTGTTGGAAGTGAAAACTATCATACTAGTGAGTCTTACTTGGAATTGAATACGATTATTTGCCTACACAAGGCAAAGGGGTATAGAGCCATGAAAAGATATGTTGGAAATGGTTCATTCTGATTTAAGCAATCCTAAGATTATCCCGACGAGAGGTGTTTATGAATATTCAAAGATTATTCTAGAAACAAGATATATTTATTTGATGCACTGCAAGTCTGAGTACTATGATTAATTCAAGAAGTACATGGCTGATGCAGTGAAGCGTCATGAAAAATATATCAAGTTATTACTATTTAATCATGGTGGCGAGTACCTCTTAAGATAGTTTAGGGGCTATTAATCAGAGGTTGGGATTGAATCCCAAGTTGTTAACACCGGGCAAACCCGAGCTGAATAGTGTGGCGGATTGAAGGAATAAGACTCTTATGGAAAATATTAGATAGATGATGAGTTATTAAATTCATTTTGGAAAATCCAGGTAAAATGAAGGGTGATTTATTTAATAGTCTAAAAGATCAAGAGAGTGATTGTTAACACAAACACTGGAATTTTGGAAGGGGACTATGTAATAAATCACAAAACCATGTATAAAATGTTCTTAAAAAGTGTGAGAAGGAAAACACAAATTTTAGTATCAATTATACAAGAGGATATACCACAACTAAACTGCATCGCATGTCCCATCTGATACACAATTGTATGTAGTGCCTTGTCGTAGTGGGAGCGTTGTTTGACAACACGATGGATTTATGTTTTTGGAAAGTCATGAGACTTGGTCCCTAGGAAACATGAATTCATCTCATGGTACTGTGACGAAGCACTACAAGATCGAAATGTGAAATCTTAGTAAGTTGCAATGATTTTTGAAATAGAATCTATGGATTCAAAATCAACACGGGAGCTTGTAGAACCATCAAATGGTGTAAAAGCCATTGGATGAAAGTGGGTCTACAATTAAGCAACCAGAGTGATTTATTGCATAGAACTAAGAGTATTTCCAGTGTAAGCTTAAAATTGTCCATCAATGGACTAAAGCAAGCTTTTAGATCATGAAACATCTGTTTTGATAAGGAAATCCAGTCTTATGGATTTAATCAATGCTCGGATGGATCTTTAGTATTTAAAAGAGTGACGAAAATGTGGTGGTATTTCTTGTATGTATGTAGATGGTATCTTTCTCATTGGAGACAATGAAAGAGTATTGTCAGGTGTATGGATATGGTTAATAAAGCGGTATGAAATGGACTTAAGAGAAGCAAAATATATTCTTGCGATCATGGTTACAATGATCACAAGAAAGGATGTTATGCTTATCTCAAACTTCATGAAGTGATACAATCCTTACTCATTTTAGCATGTGACTTTACCTAAGGACTTGTGTCTTAAGACACAAAAGTATATAAAATAGATAAAGACAGTTCCTCATGCTTCTGCAATAAGAAAGCTTAATCTATGGAATGCTATGCACGAGATTGGATATATATTTTGCCAATGGCATAGTCAGTGGGTATCAAGGTAACTCGGAACAAGAATATTGAATTGTGGTAAGACATATTTGAAGTGCCTGAGAAGGACTGAAAATTATATGTAGGCTTATCGGACATATTCATTACTTCTTTACGGTTACATAGATTTGATTTTTTAAATCATGGGGACGGCTGTAAATCCACCTAAAGGTTATGTGTTTAAATTGAAAGTAAATTCATAGTATGGAGGAGTGTTATATAGAAATATATTTCGGACTCCACCATGGAAAGATGATAATATTGGAGCCTTGTGGCAACCAAAGTATCTATGTGGTTCTAGAAACTTCGTAATGGACTTAGATGTGATTCTGAGTTTGCCCAAGATTATCACAATTTATTATGATAATAATGGTGCAGTTGCAAACTTGAGGAATCACGAGCCCATAAGGAACTTAAATAAATTAAGAGCCAGTACTCCCTGATACGAGAAATCGTATAATGAGGAGAAGGTTGTTGTCGCATAGATTGCATCGGATGATAACCTAGTAAATCCTTTGACAAGGACCTTAAGGCGAGAGCTTTTAATGATCAAGTAGTGGAAGAGGGAATCAGATGTATGGCAGCGAATATGGCAGCATAGTCTTTTAGTATAAGTGTGAGATTGTTGGAATGTATACTGAAAGTCTAGCTTTTTAAATGAACAATGTTTTAACAATTTAATTTATTTTAAATGAGAATCATGTGATCAAATGTTTGCAATAATGTTGTTGCAAAAGTCCATTGACTTTATACTGTAGATAATGTGGTGTGTGGCGTCACACGGAAGATCATATTATCGGCTTCTTATAAAGTATAAACAGATGTTCACAACCGAGATAGACGGGGACTATCTATCGGTATGGTTATAGTATGATTTGACATTAGTCTGTCTTGACTATAAAATTGCACTAGTGCATTTTGTGTATTGAATAGGACCATTGTTGAGATCGTTCGGTTTATGCTGACTATATAATAGAACTTGATCTCTGTTATTATGGATGTTCGTACTCTTAATTCCTATACAATAAACTCGACACGTAAGCCAGTATTTATTTCTTTGATTCATCAATGGGAGAGATTTAATAGTTAAATCAATATGCTCAGTAAGTTGGAAAATATTATTGTCTCTATGGTGTGCTGTTGATTGTAGAAGGAATCTGTGTCCTAACGGAACTGGTTGATGATGTCCCCTTGAGGAGCTTATAATGATTATCATGTAAACCCTGCAAGTGAATTTATTCCAGCATAATAATAAGGTTGAGTGGTACTACTCTCAGTAAAAATATTAATTAATGGAGTTGTCAGTAACTTAATTAATTAATGGGCATTGAATGTTAAACATGGGGAGACTAATGGGCTCATAATAAGAAGGAGCCCATAACGTAATTTGTGATTAGAGTGGCAGTGCAATAATGCTTTATTAGTGGACTGATTTATTATTATTGGACTTAAGTTTAAGTTTTGGGCTAAACTTGGATGCTTAAGCCCAATGGAGGCCCAAACCCTAATTTATCCTCCTGGTCCCTATTGTAGCCTATACAATAGTCAATCTCATCAATCCGGATATAAGTTTTTACACTCTTAAATACGTGAAAGACAGATTAGGGTTATAGACTGAGATCGTCTTGTAGATTGTTGCCCACACAATGTCAATACATGGTTTAGGAATACAACAGAAGATCAGAAGGTTGTTTGCTGCTGCTGTCCGTCAACTTCCACGATTTTTCTAAAATTATGTGTAAGTCCAAACTGTACATAACTGTTGGAAAGCCACGAAAAAGAGGATCGTTTTGGTGTGTAGATCACTCAAATCGAAGATTGGATGAGGAAGTTATGGCCAAAGCCGTTAGGCTGTGTATGCTATTGGCAAGGATCTTTCTTCTTCAACATACCCTGGTGAAAGGCAATTGATGAGTGATATTTTCAACTACATTTTAGTATCTTTTTATATGTGTTTTCGTGTTATTTTATCCATATTTGTATTCTATTTGGTTGTGTCTTGTGTTTTTATGGAAATATGTGAGAACGAGCTTAAATGTATGATTTCCAGGTAAAAAGAGATTCTAGGCGTGACAAGGAAGACGTAGGAAAAAGCAGATCTCAATTCAAAGTTGAAACGAGGGAGAATGAGTCAAAGCAAAATGCTGAAAAATGCACATCCAACTTGTGTAATTTTTCTGTAATCTTTTGGAGCTCAAAACTTGAAGTGTGATACATGGTTGGAAAGCCACAGAAAAGAGGATCGTTTTGGTATAAGAAACACTTCAATTGGAGCCCAAACGAGAAAGTTATGATTAAAATGGTGACGTCGCAAGCTGTTCCTACTCAGCACGTTTGTGCTAATTTGCATGACTTGTTACACCTTCAAATGTTGGAATTTTTATCATATCTTTATATGGATAGAAAACCAAGGAAATGAGAATCGTGTGAGCGCAAGAATTACTCAAATCAGAGATGGGATGTGGAAGTTACGCTCGAAACAGTGAGACTGCGCGGCCAGCAACTACACAGAGCGTGTACCGAACACGGCCCTGTGTGTTTTGGGCGAGTTCTGACACCAGAAACGCCTACACGGCCACCCCTGTGGCCATGTACCGTACATGGGCCGTGTAGGTGCTTTTTCTATAAAAAAAATTAGAATTCTTCTAGAAGCTTCCCAAGGGGTATAAATACCCAATACATCAATATTTGAGTAGATTTTCGAGGGTTTCTCCCCTGCACACACATCACACACATTTTCCTTTATTTTTCACCATCCATTTGCTCCATTCTTCATCCATATCATCTACCTTCATCACACCATCAAATTCTTCATCCAAGTAGTTAGAGAAGCAAGGAAGAGAGGTGAATTGCTAGGGGAAGAAGAAGATCACCATTGGAGATATCCAAGGGAGTTTTCATCCAAACTTTGTATTTAAACTTTATTGTTTATCATGTTTTGTAAGGATTTTAATGTCTATGTTAATTTTCTTATGAATATGAGAGGTTAATCTCCCTTGTGAGATTAGCAATATGAATTGTGTTGAATAATTTTGGGTATTTTGCAATTGAATTCATATGTTGATTGGATTTGTTAATTTTCTATTATTGATTGTTAATTGCTTGATTTGTATTGTTGATTTGTGTGATTAATTGTCATGGGCATGTGATTAGATTGAAAAATTAATTATATGTTTAGGATAATTCATTGAATTATTTCATCAAACACTTCATGTGCATTATAAATTGTAAAGAGATTGATAAATCATTTAGGATTTAGAACCCTTTGATAGAATATTCGATTGATTAGGTCGAGAGGTCAATTGATCGTGTGAGGGGACTCTCCAATTGAACTTAGTACCTAGTTGGAATTATTTGATTGAGAACCAACCTTTGAGCTATTTTGAGACCTTTGTGAGGATCTACAACCTATCCATCTCGAGAAAGAGTTTAGGTGGAATTTATGTTGGCCCTTAGTTAATAATCCATGACACATATGAATTCGTTACATGATACCTAGATTCTCCATACTATAAGTATTGCTAGTCTCATTCTCTATCTACTTGGCTCATTCATCCATCTCCCATTTATCTATCCATTTATTTTATTGTCATTTCTTGATTATCTCCCCTTCTTGATCATCTCTATAAAACTATGACAAACACGAGATCACTGAAACCCTAGTACCTTCCTCCCTATGATTCGATAAATTCTTTAATTAGTCATCCCGACTACAATACGACTAATCAAATGATGACGTTGCTGGGGAGGCTACGGTTGCTAGTGGTTTAACGAAGGAGTATTTCGATTGGTATTACTAGAGATATTTTTATCGCTTTTATTATTTGCTTTGGAAAATTTTTGATCTCACTTGTTCATTTTGATAGGTACGTGGAAACTACCTTGAGAGAAGAGGAAGGGGGATCAAAGCCAAAAATAGAAAGTTTGAAGAAGAATTATAGTAAGCCTTGAGAAGAACATTTAAATGGATGGTTGGAAGCAATTCACAAATATCTTTGGGGATCAAATTGCAAGGGTTCCACCTCCACAATCAAGAGGCTACATGAATGAGAGTAACTATGATTATAATTTCCAAATGAATCAAGAGAGCTCTCACTACTACAATCAAGGAAGAAATGGAGAATTGCAACAAGCTTATAATGCAAATACATTCCACCCTTATCAAGCATGTGCTTACTCTTCACCAAATCCCAACACCAATCCTCCATTCCAAAATTACGCTTTATTGGATTTATATAGAAGTTGTGCTCAAGGTAGTGATTAAGGTCAAAATCCTCAATCAAGTTTTCTTAAAAATGAATCCTCCGAGATAATTACCCTCGCTACTTTGGAATTGACAAGACAAATAAGGATGATGAATCAAGGTACTTATGGTCAAGTCTTGCTTATAGTTCAAGTTTGGGGGTGGTCAAAATGTGCAAAATGTGTCGATTCCTAGTCCTTTGGAGTAAGAAGAGTGGAGGATTCCTTACTCTTAAGTAGGAGATACTTATTTCATGGGAGTGAATGATTTCCAAGGAAATTTTCAAAGTAACTATGAGGGAAGTTTTCATGGAAATTGTTCACCAATTCAAGGATGGAATCTTGACAACCAAGAGGGAGGAGAATTTCAATAAATTGAGGAAGAAAAATCATCTATAGAAGTCTTGATTGAGATGATGATAGCAAACCTTAAGGAAGACAAGAAAAGAGATGAAGCAAGAAATGAGGCAAATGAGAAGAGGTTAGAAGCTTTAGAGCATCAAGTAAGCCAAAATGTAAGTGCTTTGACTAATTTTCAACAAGTTGAAGAACTTGAAGAGGAGAGCAAAGTTAAATAAGAGTTGGAAAAAGACAAGAATTTGGGAGATGAAGAATCAAATGAGGTGTTTGAAGAGCCTATTGAAGCAAATGATGTTGATAAAGAGGAACAAAGTCAAGAAGAAAGTGACGATAACTTGAAGAGTGAAATGAGAATTTTTAAACCTTTAAACTCTTTAAGTTGCTTTGAATTTGATAATATTGTTTACATTGTCTTTGTCTTACCTATTGATTCTTCTCATATCCTTAGAAACAAAAGAGAACTCGAAGATATATTGGGGATCTATTTGGTAAGAAGAAATAAATGTGTTCAAGAATGGAAAGGGCAATGGAGTGTAAGCTCAAGAGAGTCGAATTTTTGAAGCCATGCTCGAAGGATGCAACGGAGGCCGTCACTTGCCATAAATTCCTAAAAGAGGAAGAAGCACAACGGTTAAAATTTGATGGCAAGGACGAAAGATATCCGTGGCCTTTCCGATGAGTTCTCCATATCCCATTCGGTTTGAAGACGTTAAACTTAGTGCTAGATGGGAGGCAATCCATCATTATCTTTATTGCTTTGTTTAATACTTTCAATAAGGTTGATGGATTTGCTTGTTTTGCATTTTTGGTATGTAGGTTGATTGTGCTCGTGAGGAGAATGCGTATTGGAGAAACGATAAGTGCTTGATTTGAAGTGTGAAAGTAAGTCACACCACTTTTTGCAAACTTACCTCGAAACTATTGTTTCAATTTAAGTTTTGGGGGATATGGTGTGGTGTGACATACTTTATCTTGAAAGCATATACTTTTCGTATTTTTGGGCTAATTTTAAAATTTTTCTCATAAATTTTGGTTTGATTTTCGTCCGTTTGGTTGTGTTGAAGTGCATGATAGTACATATTTTAAGAAAATTGTTGAACTAATGGTGTTTGATGAGTCTTTGAGCATGATTGAAAGGTATGGAAGCATGAATGAAGCTTGGAGCTAATAACTTCCACTACCAAATGTCTATTGAGGGAGTTGACTCTATACCCTGTCACTTCTAATTGATTTTGATTTGGATTGATGTGATTAGCATGCTACTTTATTTGTTATGTTTTTGGGAGGTTTATTTTCATAATTTAGGATTTTCTTTTCAATCAAGGTTGGGATGTTTGTGAGCTTAATTGTCATGGATGTTATTAATGTTTGCTTAAATTTCTAATGATGGATAGTTTTGTTATTTTTGCATGTTTTGTGTTTTTGGTTGTTTCTTGTTTGTTGTGTCTTTATTTTATATTTTGTGTATTTTCTTATTCTTGTTTAGGGATTGTCTTGGTGGTTTGTTTTGGGATATCTTGAGTCATTTTTTAATGTGAGTGATGACATGTTTTGGTAGTAAGTGATGACGAGTTATGATTAAGAATCCCTATACTTTCAAATTGTGATATGTTTTATTTAACTTGTTCAATTTTTAGATGAATGTGGTATAATAAGTTTCTTAAGGTCCAATGCATAATTTTATGAAAATTTGAGCCTCAACCATGCATACATGGTATTTCTTCATGAGTGGATCGATTGAGTGTTGATAAGCTAGAACTTGCTCAAGGACTATAGAAACGAGCCCAATTTGTAGAGATTAGTGAAATGATATAAGGCCATCCTTGTTATTTAATTGTCGTTGCCATATATTTTCCTACCATGAATATCATCCCTAGTCAACCACTTTGAGCCTTTAAGCCTATTTATTGAGATATAAGCACACTACAAACCTTAATTACCCACTTAAGCCTTACATATATACCCTTTTGTGTGAGTGATTGAGGAGATGATAGCTAGAAAGGATTGATTATGCAAAACAAGAAAGGAAATGGTAAACAAGTAAGAAAAATGATGAAAAGAGCAAAAACAAGAGTCAACATGCAACCTCAAAACACGAGAAATAAGCAAAGCAACAACAAGATGCTCAAGTATTTAAAAGTTCGAAAAAGGAAGCATGAATCAAAAGAAGCTCAATCTAAGGAAAGTTGATGATTAGTGATTGTGATTACCAAAGTTGAGAAAGGAAGAAAGATAAGTGAAAGTATGGAAGAAAGTAGCTACCTCTTTGATTGCTTACACTTGATTAGTCACTTGTATCCATATTCTTCCTACCCTACCAAAGAGCCTATCATTACATCCTTAATGAAAGACCTTTTTGATTACTAATGGAAACTTTGGTGGTTTGTGAATGTAGTCCACGAGCAAGCTTATAGCGAGTCGAGCCAGTCGATTGATGAGTGTTGTTTTACCACTTTAAAGAGTGTTGAGTGACATTTATAACCTAAGTGAGGCTTAGACTAAAGGGGACTATATTACTCTATTATTCTCTTGTGATTGAACTTGTTAATATTTTTTGCATGTTATGATTTTAATGTTGTAGGATGACTTAGCATGATTTGTAATTCTTATTGCAATTGATGTGTTATTACTTATGTTCATTTCGTCTTTTCCTAGGTAAAAACATCACCACTTGATTTATTATTTTCGTTGTTCGGGGATGCACAACACTAAGTTTGGGGGTGTGATGTGTTATTTTTTCACTTAGATTTTAGTGTCTTTTTATATGTATTTTCGTGTTATTTTATCTGTATTTGTATTCTATTTGATTATTTTTTTATGGAAATGTGTGATAATGAGTTTAAATGTATGATTTCCAGGTAAAAAGAGATTCTAGATGCGACAAGGAAGACGTAGGAATAAGCGAATCTCAATTTGGAGTTGAAACTAGGGAGAATGAGTCAAAGCAAAATGCTGAAAAAATGCACGTCCAATTTGTCCAATTTTTCTGTATACTTTTGGAGTTCAAAACAAGAAGTGTGATATATGATTGGAAAGTCACAGAAAATAGGATCGTTTTGGTATAAGAAACACTTCAATTGGAGCCCAAACGAAAATGTTATGATTAAAATGGTGGCGTCGCGCAAGCTGTTCCTACTCAGAACGGTTGTACTAATTTCATGACTTGTTACACCTTCAATTGTTTGAAGTTTAGTCAGATCTTTATATGGATAAAAAGCCAAGGAAGAGAAGATCGTGTGAGCACAAGACTTACTCAAATCAGAGATGGGATGTGGAAGTTATGCTCAAAACAGTGAGACTGCGCGGCCAGCAACTACACGGGGCGTGTACCGAATACGGCCCTATGTGTTTTAGGCGAGTTCTGACACCAGAAACGCCTACACGGCCACCCCTGTGGCCGTGTACCATACACGGGCCGTGTAGGTGCTTTTTCTATAAAAAAATCAGAATTCTTCTAGAAGCTTCCCAAGGGGTATAAATACCCAATACATCAATATTTGAGTAGATTTTCGAGGGTTTCACCCCTGCACACACATCACACACATTTTCCTTTATTTTTCACCATTCATTTGCTCCATTCTTCATCCATATCATCTACCTTCATCCCACCATCAAATTCTTCATCCAAGTAATTAGAGAAGCAATGAAGAGAGGTGAATTGCTAGGGGAAGAAGAAAATCACCATTGGAGATATCCAAGGGAGTTTTCATCCAAACTTTATATTGAAACCTTATTGTTTATCATGTTTTGTAAGGATTTTAATGTCTATGTTAATTTTCTTATGAATATGAGAGGCTAATCTACCTTGTGATATTAGCAATATGAATTGTGTTGAATAATTTTGGGTATTTTGCAATTGAATTCCTATGTTGATTGGATTTGTTAATTTTCTATCATTGATTGTTAATTGCTTGATTTGTATTGTTGATTTATGTGATTAATTGTCATGGACATATGATTAGATTGAGAAATTAATTATATGTTTAGGATAGTTCATTGAATCATTTCATCAAATACTTCATGTTCGTTATAAATTGTAAAGAGATTGATAAATCCTTTAGGATTTAGAACCCTTTGATAGAACATTCGATTGGTTAGATCGAGAGGTCAATTGATCGTGTGAGGGGACTCTCCAATTGAACTTAGTACCTAATTGGAATTATTTGATTGAGAACCAACCTTTGAGCTATTTTGAGACCTTTGTGAGGATCTACAACCTATCCATCTCGAGAGGGAGTTTAGGTGGAATTCGTGTTGGCCCTTAGTTATTAATCCATGACACATATGAATTTGTTACATGATACCTAGATTCTCCATACTATAAGTATTGCTAGTCTCATTCTCTATCTACTTGGCTCATTTATCCATCTCCCATTCATCTATCCATTTATTTTGTTGTCATTTCTTGATTATATCCCCTTCTTGATCATCTCTATAAAACTATGACAAACACGAGATTGTTTAAACCCTAGTACCTTCCTCCCTGTGGTTCGATAAATTCTTTAATTAGTCATCCCGACTACAAAATACCTAATCAGTAATACATTTCTATGATTTCTTGCTTCCGAGGATTTAGAAACGTATGGAACCCTAATGGTTTACGTTAACCAAAAGATCCAAATGCCATCATAATAGGGTCAAATTCTCACATGGGTAATAGATTCCTAAGCACTCTTCAAAGCATGCAATCAACATCAATATTTACATAAACTACAAGCAATAATAGTACATGCCAATATTAATAAAATCAACATGCACAAAAAACAAGTGCTCATGTATAATCAAGAAGTAACATCATACTTTTCAAATCAATCCAATCATCCAAATCAAACATAACCATGAATTGATCATCATCAATATCAATACAGACCACCCATGCAAGAATCTCAATCAAACACTCAACAGCCACTCACATTCACTCAACTTGATAAGCGAAAAAGAGAATGGAGATGAGTGGAAACAGAAAAGGATAAAAAACCAGGCGCCACTACTCCTCTGGAGCATCATCATAATCATCACTTATCTCCATGCGCTAATAATCGAAATGCCTGTGAAGATTACACAGTTTTCTATCCACCTCTTCCAATCTCTGATCTAGACCATCATAATGAAGATTGAGCACATCATAATTTGAATTTGCCAATGCCATCTGTCGATTCATTTCTTGCTGGTTTGCATTCAAGGTAGCGAAATGCTCGTTCATCAATCTGAACTGCTCCAGATAGAAGTGATCCTGGGCTTGCCAGAAATCCTACTGCTGCTGTGGTGGTGGCTCAAAATACTCATGTTGTGGCTCCTGCTGCTGCGGTGGCAGTATCAGAGGCAAATCCATCTCCGGATACATAAACGCTGGCTGCTGTGGCTGATCCTCGTCGATGAAATCAGCTAGATCACCAACCAAAATCATATCATTATCAGTGAGGACTTCCTGCAAGTGCATCTCAGCCAAAAGTCTCCAATTTCCCTCTTCCAAACAAATCTTGGAAATCGCCCTATGCTACGAGGTATCCATCAATAGGTTGGTTTTGATCTGAATTGAAATAAGATCAACAATTGATAGTGGAAATCGAAAAGAAAGTGGATTCTTGCCACGAATGAACATCCAAGCATCATCCATCCTCTGAATCAACTCCATCCTAACACAGGAAGATAGAATCAAATCAGGATCCCCTCGGATCGGCCTATGTCTGCTCAAATCAACTCGATATTGCTCCGCTATCAGAATCAGCCCTCCAATGTTGATTTGCTGGAAATCAATAATAGAGAACTTGTACAACTGCTGCAAAAAGTAAGCCACGACATTGAAGTGGACTCCATTCATCATGCACCAGAGCACGTACAACTCCCCTCGAGGAATACAACTGCCCTCGGATCAAGCAAATAGTGTGTTGCTTAGGATCCGGTCCATATAAGCTATCATGGGATTACAGATGAAGGCAACCTTAGTAGTATTCAAATTATAACGACCTTGCCTCCCCGAGATAGACCTCCAAAACTCATCAGCATGGAAATCAGCATGCTCCACCTCTGACACATTCTCGCAACCAATCATCTCATTGAATTCACTAGCATACATCAGCTGCAATTATCCACCAATCTGCATCCACAATCCATAAGGAAGATAATGATCTCCACGATCGACTCTCATCATACACAATACTTCAGCTGTGATGTGAAAATATGTCTCCCTCTTCATCTCCATGAATCTGGTAATCCCTACTCGATTGAACATCCAATGAATATCGTTGATAATGTTCATCTCCACCATAGCTTGATCATCTTGATAATGATTCCTCATTATCTTGCTTGCAATAGCCACCCATAATTCCTTCTTCTCCTCCCAATCCTTGATCTTTATACCATAATCGGAAGTCCTCCTCTTATCGAGCTTTAACTTCTTAGCACTAGCACCTTTCCTAGGAGACTTAGTCTCCTTCCTCTTCGAAGATGAAAGAATCTCTTTATAATTTGTGACAGTTATTCGAGAGAGGGTGACAAAAATTGGTCGAACAAAATGAAGAAACTGACCTTTAATCTTGATTTCAGACCACATTCGACTCGAATAGTATGGTCGAACAATGGTTTTTGGTCGAACAACACGCGTCTGCCTTTAAGACGTGACCTTGTTTGACCTTAGTTCGACCAAATTGGCTTGGTCGAACAACATCGTGAGGTCGAATAGCACCTCTATAAACTGAAAATCACCCATGTTCTCTCCTGTTTAGTTCGCCCACCGTTCGACCATAAAGTATTGGTCAAGCAAGGCTCGCTGGTTGAATGGCACCTCTATAAGTTGGTTTCGACCACTGTTTGACCAGAATGTTTTGGTTGAACAACAGAGTGTGGTCGACAAGCCTCTGAACTTCTAAAATTTCGAACTCCTCTCTTCTTTCCCTGCAAAACTTAAACTCTAGGACATCATCAAGTATCATAATTCAAAAATAAAAGCTATAGAACCACTCTTAGACTATATAAAATCATGTATAATACTTCGTTCACACTAGAATAAATAAAACACCACTGAACACTAGGCAAATTGCAAAAAAATCGACACATCGAAAACCGTTAAAGTTTCAATATACCATAAAAAATCAACTCCCCTAGCTGACGTTACAAAGAAAAGATTATACTCTTGGTGCTTCAATAAGGTAAGAACATCACATCCCCCCAAACTTAGTAGAAACTATAGTCGAAACTAAGTTTATGTAATTGCCGATTAGTAAGCACCTTAAATATAAAAAATTCTTACTCACACTAAATAAATAAAGCAATAAAATGGGAGGAAAGCCCCCAACAGGTGCTCATGTTTAACGTCAGAGAGTCACGATGGTACCATCTCAATGTAAGGTATCTTCAAAGACGACATAAGCATCATCTGATGACATATAGTGCTTCAATCGATGCCCATTCACCTCTATGATGTCTCCATTTTTGTCCATTATTTCAAAACTCTCCCCTTCACATGCTCTATGGATAATGAACGGTCCCGTCAACTTTGATTTTAGTTTTCCTACGAAAAGCTTCAAACGAGAGTTAAAAAGTAATACCTCTTCTTCTTGCTTGAACTCTTTATAAGTGATCTTTGAATCATGCCATTTCTTCATTTGTTCTTATAGATCACCGAGTTCTTGTAGGCTTGATTTCTGAACTCGTCTAGTTGATTGATATAAGTCATTCTCAACTCCTTTTGATCCTTAAGACACAATTTCAAACTTCTCAATGCCCAAAAAGCTCTATGTTGAACCTCTAGGGGTATGTGGCACGGCTTTCCATAGACAATTTGATATGGTGACATATCAAGCACAGTTTTGTACGCAATTTGGAACCCCCATAAGATGTCATCGAGCTTCATAGCCCAATCCTTCCTATTAGTTCCAACCACCTTCTCCAATATTTGCTTCACTTGCCGGTTAGAAACTTCCGCTTGCCTATTAGCTTGAGGATGATAGGGTGTAGTAACCCTTTGCTTAACACTATAATCCTTGAGAACTCTTTCAAGAAGTTTATTGACGAAGTGAGAACCTCCATCACTTATAAGTGCTCTCAGAACTCCATAGCGGGCAAATATATGTTTCTTCAAGAAAGGCAACACGATCTTTGAATCATTCATGTGGGTAGGAATGACCTCCACCCACTTAGAAACATAATCCACAACAAGTAGAATGTAGAAAAATCCATTAGATGGGGGAAACGGCCCCATAAAATCAATTCCCCATACATCGAAGATCTCAACAATTATGCTTAGCTGAAGTGGCATCTCATCTCTTCTACTTATATTTCCCATCCTTTGACATCTATCGCATGTCGCCACATAGGATTCACAATCTTTGAACAAAGTAGGCCAATAAAGAGTGGATTGTAGTACCTTGGCTGCAGTCGTTTGGGCTTCGAAGTGTCCCCCGTTAGGTTGTGCATGGTAAAAATCAAGAACACTCTCCATCTCCATCTCGGGCACACACCTGCGGACGATAGAATCCGTACAAATTTTGTACACAAGCAGATCGTACCATATGAAAGTCTCAACAACTCTCTTAAATTTTGCAAGTTGATACCTATTGAGATCTTTCAAAATTTCACCTATAGCAATGTAATTGACGTAATCCGCATACCATGGATCCATTCCTTGAGCTGCCACTACACAAGCTCTCTTCGCTCTTTCTACAAACACTACCATGATTTTCTCATCCAGGAACATCTCTTCAATGTATTAAAAAGTGTCATCACAATGTTTCCTTGTTTCTAACCTTGATAAGTGATCCGCCAAAACATTCTCCATTCCTTTCTTGTCCGGATCTCCATGTCAAACTCTTGTAAAAGAAGGATCCATCAAATAATCATGGGTTTCGCTTCCTTCTTCTCCATCAAGTACCGAATCGCAGAATGATCCGTGAACACAATAGTCTTCATGCTAACCAAATACTATCGAAACTTATCAAATGCATACACCACCGCTAAAAATTCCTTTTCAGTGACAGCGTAGTTCTTTTGTGCTGCATCGAAAGTTTTACTCGCATAGTAGATGGTGCAGAACTTCTTTTCCTTCAGCTGCCCAAGCACCACTCCAAGTGCTAAATCACTTACATCACACATAAGTACAAATGGCTGAGTCCAATCAGATGTGATCAAGATAGGTGCAGTAATAAGCGCCTCTTTCAAAACCTAAAAGCTGTTAGACACTCTTCATCAAAAATAAAAGGAACATACTTTTCAAGTAAGTGAGATAAGGTCTTGGAGTATTTTGAGAAGTCTTTGATAAATCTCCTATAAAATAATGCGTGTCCAAGGAAGGACCGCACTCCTTTTTCATTCGTAGATGGTGGAAGCTACTCAATCGCCACCACCTTAGCTCTATCAACCTGCAATTCCTTGGCCGAGATATGATGACCAAGAACAATCTCATCTCTTACCATGAAGTAGCACTTCTCCCAATTCAAGACAAGATTAGTTTCTTGACATCTCTTCAAAACAGTAGCTAGGTTAGACAAACAAATATCAAAAGAGGAACCAAACACAGAAAAGTCATCCATAAACACCTCCATGATTTTCTCTATCAACCCATCAAATATGGCCATTTTGTAATGCTGAAATGTAGCAGGTGCATTACACAATTCAAAAGGCATTTTCCTAAAATCAAAGGTTTTATATGGGCACGTAAAAGTCGTCTTTTCTTGATCCTCAAACGCAATCATGATTTAATTATAACCCGAGTACACGTCCAAGAAACAATAAAACTCATACCTTACTAAACGGTCAATCATTTGATCTATGAAAGGAAGAGGGAAATGGTCTTTGCATGTATTTTCATTCAATTTCCAATAATCCGTACACACATACCATCCCGTAGGAATCCTAGTGGCTACGGTCTCGCCATCCTCGACTTTCACAATAGTCATGCCCTCTTTTTAGCTACAATATGCAATGGACTCACATGGGGACTATCACTAATTGGGTAATTAATTCCTACATCTAACCACGTGAGGATTTGTTTCCTAATCACTTCTTGAATCGCGGGATTAACTCTCTGCTGATTCTGAATACTACTCTTAGCTTCATCTAGCAACCTAATTTTATGCATGCAATACGATGGACTAATACCCTTCAAATCATCAAGAGTCCAACCTATAGCAGACTTATATTTCCTAAGCACATCTAACAACTCTTCGAGTTGGTCATGAGTAAGAGAAGAAGATACAATTACCGGATAAGTTTCATTATCGCCAAGATAGGCGTACTACAAGTGCTCCGGTAGTGGTTTCAACTCTTTCTTCTTTTCTTCTTTCGGTGTGTTTTCTCTATCCAACGGGAAGTATTGCTTAATCCATTTGACTTCTTAAAGCTTGGTTCTTTTAGATTCATACCTGTTATCACCCAAAGCAAGTAAAGTTTCCAGAAATTCAATACATACCTCATTAAAGAGCTCATCTAGCTTCGTGGTAAGAAAATTAAGAGACTCCATCAAGCATGTCTCCAAAGGATCCTTTGACAGGATCAAAGACATATCTTCCTTCATGATCTCCTCCACTACATCAATGTTGTGACATTGCGTCTCCATGGACATCTTCATCGCCCTACCTAGGTTGAAAAGAACCTCATCCTTATCCATTCTCAGTCTAAGCTCCCCCTTTTGGACATCAATCATCGCTACAGCTATGGCAAGGAATGGCCTTCCCAATATAAGAGGGACATTATTCTTGTCATCTTCCATCTCTAGTACAAGAAAATCCACAGGAAAGACAAGCTTATCCACATTAACAAGTACATCCTCTATCACGCCCTTCGAAAAAGTCATAGACCTATCTACCAATTGTAGAACCACTATTGTGGGAGCGAGCTCCCCCAACCTTAGCTTCTCAAATATAGATATGGGCATCAAGTTGATGCTTGCTTCAAGATCGCATAACGCTATACGCGTCGACCCCTTTCCAATTTCACATAGAATAGTGAAGCTCCCCAGATCTTTCATCTTCTGCGGCAGCTTTTTCTGAATGATCGAGCTGAAATTCTCTTATAGATTCACTGTCTCTATCCCGTTCAAGCTTCTCTTCTTCAATATGATATCTTTAAAAAATTGGGCATAGTACGACATCTCCATGATTGTTTCGAAGAAAGGAATGATCAAGCTTATCTTGTTTATTATATCTTGAAATCACTTGAACTTATCTTCCAATCCCTTTTTCACTATTCAAAAGGAAAACGGGGGAGGTATCTTTGTCTTAGGGGTTCCTCATTCATCACGTTCAACCTCATTCGCTTTATCCTTCTCGGCTTTCAATCTCTTGGCTCTTTACCACTTCTTCTCTACTATAAGCTCAGTATTATACTCTTGTGATGGCTTTGGAGTGTTTTGAACAACGGGTGTAGCATTCAGTATCAAAACAGGAGGTGCATGAAGCTGTCGACCAGAGTGGTTTGGTCAAACAACTAGAGTGTGGTCGAACGAGGGCACTGTAAATGGGTTCAGTTAGTTCAGCTCCTGTTCAATCATTGTTGAACCAGAGTGGTCTGTTTGAATGAGTTGAGGTTGGTCGAACGGAGACCTTGTAAAATGAACGCGATCCTTCTCCTCCACAAGTCCCTGTTCGACCATGGTTCGACTAGAGTGATCTGGTCGAACAGTAGTGGCTTGGTCGAATGGTGGGACTGAAAACAGAGTGTCGTAACTCTATTTTTCTGAGAGTTGTTCGACCTTCATTTGACCATCAGGTCTGATCGAACAAGGTAGTATTGGTCGAACAGTACTCTTGGTTTCTTTATTTTCATGCGCCGGCTTCATCGAACCTGCATATTGCCTCCCGAACCTCAATGTGATGGCATTACAAGACTTGGGTTCATAATACTTTGAGATGGAAGCTTTCCTTTCTCAATTGTTTGAGTCAACTCATTTACGCTCCCCGCCATCTGGCCCATCAACAATGTTAGTTCCTTCATCTGCTTTGACAATTCTCCATGATTTGAATCAATTTTTTCTTCCAATCGATCCACCCTAGCATCATTCTTAACCACATATCAGTTCACCGTATACTCTAAACTAGGTTTTCCTTCTTCCGTCTTAGCACCGGGATTAACACCAATAGGAGGTTGCATCGCCGCATTTGGATTGTTCCATGAAAATTCTGGCCTCCTTTATTGTTAATAGTTACCCGGGAGACCACGATTGTTGTAGTTCCCTTGGTAATTCATGTGTTCTTGATTATTCGGATACCTCGTTCCTTGAATACTCTAACCCATGGCGTAGTTCGCTTCTTCAAATTTCTCTTGGTTGGTTCCTTCATAACCAACATCCTGCTGCATCATTGGTACTCGCTGTGATATACCAGTTATCTGCTTTTGCTGAGACTCAGGTAGCTTGTTGATACTAGCCAAACTAGAAACAATCTCATCTTCTCTACTTGACTTAATCATAGTGTGCTCAACCTGCGCTACTTTTCTAAGAACATAAGTGCCTCTTACTCTATCAGTTGGCCAATCTCTTGAATTCATTGAAATATCCTCAAATAGCTTTTTGGCCTCTACGGATGACTTTGTAAGCAATGCTCCATTAGAAGAAGCATCAAGTAATACTCGAGAATCGCAGTCCAATCCATTGTAGAAAATACTGATGTATTGAGCTTTTGAAAGCCCATGCTGTTGACACTTTCGGAGCATGTCCTTGAATATGTCCCACACCTCATGGAACTTCTCATTACCATGGATAGCAAATTGATTGATTTCTTGTTTCATCTTAAACACCTTTGAAGGTGGCATGTATCGCTCCAAGAATTTTAATTTCAATTTTAATTTCTCCTAGGTATCGCATTTAGCAGCAGTAAGATTGTCGTATCAATCTCTCTCCTTTTCATTAAGAGAAAACTTAAACAAGATGATCCTTCTTACATCTTCATGAGCTCCTGCATCCTTTTGTATACTTGCATAACTAATGAACTTATTCAGATATTGCTGAGGATCTTCAAAGGTTCCCCCAAAGAAGGGAGTCCTTTCAATCATGCTGATCAAAGCAGGGTGAAGATCAAAATCAGCTCCAGCCTCTCTTGCTCCTAACAGCCCCGCATTGCCTCCTCCGTTGTTCTTAAAGACTTCACGGATGGCAAGATTATCCGCATTCGCCGCCATGTTGACTACTTCTGCTTCTAAGTTAACTTCGGTTGCAGCTTCAATCACTTGCGAATTTAGCTCGTCAACTTCAACTCCTAAATTAAGAGCCTCTGTTGGTTTCACGTTCTTATTCTTCTTCTTCTTTCCCTTCTTCTTCCTTGAAGATGCTCTGATCTCCAGATCGTAAGGTTATAAATCTCCTACCTTTGGTCTAGTCAACATACACCTAAGAAAAATAAGCGTTAGAAAATAAAGACAAGAATAAAGTAATCTCAATTAAACTAGAAATAATAAAGTAATAATTAATGCCGTCCCCGGCAACGGCGCCAAGAACTTGATAAGTATTTTCTCAACACACAATATTAATCCCCAAGTGTTAAGGATGTTATTATAGATTTGATAAGCAATCAAGTGATTATCGAACCTAAAGGGCGTATTATTATTAATTTAATTATAATCTAATCTTATTAAGACTAATATGGCAATAAAGTTGTGATAATTAAGTAACAAATAAACAATTAATTAAAGTAGCAAATAAAATAAATAACAGTAGAGAATAAACGAGAGTTGCTCAATTGAGAAGATAGGTAGCTCTTGGGCCATCCAGTTTCACTAATTAATCTCCTTTCTGTATGTCAATGTCTGACTCTACATTGTGGAATATGGAAATACTAAACCATGCAAATATACTCTATAAACACAAGCAGACAAGCGTGTAACACGTGTGAATTACTTTGGAGCAAAGATATAATTACACCTCACTTTCTAGGTATTATCAGTATCAATTATTTCCCGTGCACTTAGTACTCTAACCTGATATGATCTCCCTTTATAGGTACTATATAATTATCCTCTTTATCCTACTTACTAACCCGAATACAATTCAATTAATAAGTATTTATATAAGATAGTTCTAATGAAGTTTTGGAGTCCCCTCACTTAGAATCATCACATGGAATACTGCTCAGCAGTGAACGCACTCAATTAATAACCAAGATATGTATTCAGACTCTACATAATAGTTAATGATGCACAAAACAACTCTGAGTATGAATTAATAAAGCGTAGTCTTATATAAAATAAATCACAAGTAGTGTTATATGGAGTATACACACGGAAGTTCAATTAACTAGATAAAAACCTTCATAATCCCAGAACTACAAAAGTGATTCTAGCTCATAACGCTTCGAAGAACGTTCATAGTGATTTGATAGATCTTATCATTGTCTTGAAATTACAAGATAGATTAAGTTGCGAAGTAAACCCTAGATATGGGCACCGTCGCTTCTCGTTCCATCTTGAATCTTCACTTGGTTCTCACTTGATTCGCTGCACGAATCTCTCTCTACTGCTCCTACAGATGGAGTTAAGGTTTTGATGTGGTGTAGGATGGATGTGGAATCTAACTTCCATTTTGGTGTGATCGGCTCCCCTTTTTATACTTGTTACTTCTCCTCATGGACCTGTACTGGGCTTTTTCGTCGAAAACATGCACATGCACGCACTAGAGCTGAAAATCCCGACTTTTTAGAGCTGATACGTCTTCATTCGACCAGACTTGGCGTGGTCGAACAACATGTCTATAAACTGAACTTCATTTCTGCTTCTTGTTCGACTTGACTTCCTTCGTTCGACTCGACTTCTTTTGGTTGAACAAGCGTCACTGGTTGAATGACCTCTCTGTAAGTTGAAACACCTATCGTTTGACTTCTCACCATTGTTCAACTTCACTAATTCTGGTCGAACAACTCCTCCAAGTCG
Source organism: Pogostemon cablin (assembly GCA_023678885.1). Lineage (NCBI taxonomy): Eukaryota > Viridiplantae > Streptophyta > Magnoliopsida > Lamiales > Lamiaceae > Pogostemon > Pogostemon cablin. The sequence continues at coordinate 15,231,951 of CM042993.1, forward strand.
AACAACACTTCGAAAATTGCCTCAAAATCTTATCTTACAATTCCGAGCACTCAAGACTTGTTTTCCTGTACAAATATGCTCAAATAGCCTTAGTAGCATCTGATTTGTGGTTTTTTCATAAACAACCCGATTTGTCTCAATAATAGACCAAATCATACTCAATCTCCACATAAATCGGAGCTTACAATACGTGAATTATCACTCTCATCACACAACGATAAGCATAATGGGCTAAGTAGACTGCTAATTAGGGTGAAAATCGAAACAGTTCCCAAGTACTCTCCTCGTCTACATTACAAAAAAAAATGTTCCATCTCACCAACAAGGTACAAGAGACACATCTTAATTTTCTCTATAGACATGCTTGACTCGAATAACAATGATCCATTTCTGCAGCTAACTCAAGGGAAAAATAAAAAAATACCTGACATGCTAAAAATAGATGTATTTTTAGTCGAGGAGTGATGAATAAACCTATTGACTCATGATTTTCTGAATATGTTAATTGGTGGTGAAAGGGGAATGCTTTTACTATATTCACGTATTGACTCATGATTTTCTTTCACCCACAAATAAAGATGAACTTTTAAGCTAAGATTATTATAATATAAATAGGAGAAGTTTATGAATGCTTTTCTCAGAACTCCACGGCTTAAAAAACTAATATCTTGCGAGATAGTTAGATTACACTTTTCTTACATAGAATTAGCTACAACTAAAGAGGCATATGAAAATTGAGAAACAGATTTAATCGGTATTGTAAAGGTGCATAATCACACCAAAATTGCAGTGGCCAAGTCATAAGAATAATCCCCAAATGAAAACAAGAGATCTGTGATTTTCTTGCCAGCACTGCAAAGAAACAGAAGAAAAAGCTCTCCTCATATTAATCAACTAACTAACCTAACAATTACATCATCCCATACCTTACATAGAAAAATACATTTAAACTCTTCTTGCACAGGTGGTTAACATATAATAGATCATCTGTCCCAAAAGTTTTATCTACAAATCAATAGCAAGTCAATCTCCAATAGCAAAAGGGATAAGAATGAGCCATTGCATGACCAATTGCTAAAAAATAAGCACATGCAGTTGAACCAGTGAAACTAATTATGAATCCCGAAAGCATAGAATCATAGAATCATAATTAAAACATCTTAAAACACAAAAAGTTTATCAAACAACTCTGTCGATTTCAAAATTTTGATAGGATGCAATAACGAGTTATAAAGAGAGATCATTCTGAATGTTAAACCACATGTTGAAAGAGGAGCAAATTAGGAAAAAGATCCAATTGCGCTAATGTACTTTGATGGGCATTTTCTCAACACATAATTAATCCCCAAGTATGAAGGATATCAATCGTAGCTTAGATAAGCGACCAAGTTATATATCGAACCCAAGGGACGGATAAATATCAATTTAATTATATTCTAGTATGTTAAGACTATGTTGGAAATTATAATGATTGTGATATTGAAATTAAGTAACAACTAGAAATTAAAATAGCAAGTGAAAATAACAAGAAGAAGAGATAAGTGAGTTGTGATCAAGTAAGATAGTAGGTAGTTCTTCAGGTCATTCAGTTTCCCTTATTAATTCATCTTCCATATGACGGTGTCCGACTCTGCCTTGTGGTTTGTGGATGCATCGCTAAACTATGCAAATTCACTCTATAGACACAAGTAAATATGCGTATGACACGTGTTAATATCCTAGGAACAAGAGATATAATTCACCCCCTTTGTAGGTTCTATCAGTATCAATTATTTCCAGTGCACTTAGTACTCTAACCCGATATGATCTCCCTTTATAGGTACTATGAAATTATACTCTTTATCCTACTTAATAACCTGAATATGATTAAATTATCAAGTATTCACATAAGATAGTTCTAATAAGACTTCGGAATCCCTTCACTTAGAATTATAACATAGAACCCTGCTCAGTAGTGAACGCACTCAACCAATAACCAAGTTATATATTCAGACAGTACACAACAATTATTGATGCACAAAACAACCGTGAGTATTGATTAAAAACACAAAATCTTATATAAAATAAACCACAAGTAGGTTGCACGGAGTTTACACACGAAATTAACTCATAAAACCTTCATAACCCTAGAACTACCAAAGCGGCTCTAGCCCATGATTGATCTAAGAACAATCATGGTTAGTTTGACATATCTTACTTGAATCTCCAGCGGAACCTCTCTTGCAGCCCCTCCGGATGATGGATGATCTCTCCTATTCACAACTCTACATCTCGTCCTCTCCGTGTATGTCGAACCTCTCTATACTGCTGCATAAGCCTTCTTTTATACTTGTAATCACACCTCCTGGGCCTGGAATGGGCTTTTTTAATTGATCACATGCATTGACGTTGTAAAAATACGGATTGAAGGTCGAATTGGCCTACTGTAAGTCCCAGACGCTCAATTCGACCAGAGGCCCTAGTCAAATTGAAATGAGTGGTTGAATTGGCTTTGCCACCGATCAATTCGCCCAGGATTCGACCTGATGCCTAGGTCGAATTCCCTTGTCGTAGTCGAATCAACCTTCTACTCGTGTTCTGTCTCTAATTCGACCAGCAAGCCTGGTCAAATTCTCCTCCTTCTGGTTGAATTGAAGTCCTTCTTCGCCCAAACGGATGGCTTCGAATTCCTTCCTTCAGTTTTAAACAATTCCTCTCTGATTTTCTTTGAAAAACCACTCAAATGGCTCCAACAACACCTGATTCGTGACTTCATACAATATATATCGGTTTACAACCGATTACAACCTTCTAATACTTCATAATACCATAAATCCAAGCACAAGATTTGTGAATTTACACACTCATCATACTTGAAGTGATATTGGGAGTATAGGAATAGTATAGTTTGCGCATGATGGTGGTCGAAAGACAAAAAGGTGTCACGGCGGTGGCTGGAAGAAAGAAAAATTAATAGAAATGGATAATGGATAGGAGATGTTGAATTTCTTGTCCAAATGCCACGCACACCAACTACTGTAAGATTTCTACACGTACATAGGAAGAGGTAGAATGTTACCAAAAATCGCCTTGAAATTGGCCACACTGCCCTTTTAGCCGCTTAATAGATATTATATATAGATGTTGCAAAATTAGATACTGTAATTTTCTATTTTATTTTTCGAAATCAATAAGAATTACAAAGACAGCTGTATATGTTGATAATTTAATACAATATATATATATATATATATATATCTCACAATTTCACAAAGACACAAACCACACCAGACCTACTTTTACGAAATAAGAGAGAGAAAGAGAAATAAAAATTGAGAGAGATGGTAGAATATCCTCCCTTTCTCCACTGCCCACCCATGGTTGTCTCTCTCTCCTCTCCTCACCTCACTTTTTTCCCCCAATTTCTATGCCCGTCGGTCTCTGTCTCCTCTCCTCACCTTACATTTTTCCCTAATTTCTATGCCCATCGTTTCAAATTTCATGGCTCCCAATGATTTCTTAGTTGCAATTGCACAACAATCCACACCTCTTCTTATCTTGTGCAACCTGCGTTCTTCACGGCGATAAAAAAATAATGGCTGGTTTCTTAAAAACATTGTTCACGGTGATAGAGGTTGGAACGACGATGAAGAATATTACGGCAATGGCTGATGGAGTGGTGAAGACGTGAAGTGGTGGAGTTGTCAATTGTTCATTGGGTTTTGATGGTTAGGGTTTTGTCGCTCTGATTTTTCATCCAACTGGACTTTTTCTGGTTTTCCTAATTTACCGATTATTCTAGTTTTGACGGTCCAAATTGGTTTCTTCCGATTTAACTGCGAAAGTGGTTTTAAAGGGTCTTTCGGATCGATTCCGAACCTGTTTTCAATTGAACCGGCTGGTCTAGTTCGGTCCAATTTTAAAAATACTGACTAAAGTATACTTATAATATAGGTAAATTATGCTTATTTATGGTTAAAGTATATCAATAATAAATCATGTTATTAACACCCTAAAATCATACTTTAATTCATCATTTATCATACTTTAATAAACGTACTTTAAAAATCACCAAGCAAAACTTCGATTTTTGCCCTAAAAAAGATAAGTGGTTCAATTTTGTCCTATAACTAACGAATTGTTTCAATTTTTGCCCATTTTTGCCGGAAAATATAAATTTCGCTGAATCCGCCATGTCATGCTTCAATTCCTGTTGGTCAATCCTACATGGAAATTTTGACTTTTTTTTAGCCAATGAATCCGCCACGTCATATCCCATCTATTTTTTTTCATTTCCAAATCAGCATAATATTTAACTAAATTAAAATTATAAAAAAAGAAAAATCAATTAATTAAATTAAAAACTATAAAATAAATTAAAAAAAAAGAGAATTAAACATGTTGTCGGTTGTTGTCGAAGGCACGAACTACTACAGTGCCAGGTCATCATCACCGTTCCTTACGCCGGAACTTGACGCATCATTACCGGAGGCCGAATGCAAAGCCACGCACACTGCTGCCGATGCTGTTGGTCGCCGAAGCTGCCACACCCATCAGTCGTGAGCTCGCCACTCACCACCCACGCCGGAAGCAGCCGCCAACATCGCTGATGCCATCGACCCCGATATATTCGTCCACTGCTGAGACTACCGATGTGTCGCTAGAGCTCCACCACACATGCCGGATCTTCTATCAGCCTTGCCAAGACGCCGGTGGATCTCACTCCATTGTTGACTGCTGATCCACGCCATCCTTGCAGGAGTTTTTTTCTCACGTCGTTGACCTCTCAACCTGGACGAGCCATTGCTACACCCACCTTCAACCAGGACAACCATCGACAGCTGCAAGCAGCGAAATCACCATCAACTGCCGATGAAAACAGACGCCCCCCATCACCAGCTTCCCGTACTGGCCTTTAGAAATTACGCATCGCTGTGGGTGTTCGTCGCCAAGTCGTCTCTGTGAATGCACTTGGAGGGCTTTAATTCTCTTTTTTTCTTTTTCTTTTTTTATTTATTTTACAGGTTTTAATTTATTTAATTGATTTTTCTTTTTCATTTTTTTTATTTTTAATTTAATTAAATATTATGTTGATTTGGAAATGAAATAAAAAATAAAAAATAGGTGGGATATGATGTGGCGAATTCATTGGCTAAAAAATCAAAATTGCCACGTAGGATTGACCTACCTGAATTGAAGCATGACATGGCAGATTCCGGCGAAAATAGGCAAAATTAAAACAATTCGTTAGTTATAGGGCAAAATTAAACGACTTCTATTTTTAGGGCAAAAATCGAAGTTTTACTTAGTTATAGGGCAAAAAATAAATTTAACTCTCATAAATCATACTTTATCTATATAATAAGCATACTTTAACACGTCTCATAATCGTCTCACATATGTAATGTCTTACAAAAGATTTTGTTTTTAAAATTTTTATGCACCATTAAAATGATAATAATAATAATAATATTATTAATATAAAAAAACCTAATTTTTATTTTGTTTTTGGTTGATGCTAACGCTTTAGTGATCATGTTCTTGATCTAAAATTTGTACTTAGACAACTTTGATTAATTATTACTAAAATAATGGTTTATACATAAAGAAAAATAGGAAATTAAGCTTCCAATCAATTCACCTATTAACATTTAGAAAGATGTAGAATATCTTATATTATTTATTCTTTTAATTAGTGTCTTTCAATCTGATATATGTAGTTGAAACTAAATTAATAGTTTATGTGAAAAGAGTAAAATAAAAGAGGAAGGCCTAATCAACTACAGTAAAATAAATGACAGAAATCTAAAGACATCTATTTTGCAGTTTTCTTATGCCGGCTTGGATTGTCTCCTTGCTCTCCTTGATGACATGTCATGCTAGGAGTGTTTTGAGTTCTTCCCATTTTATAATTTTTTTATCTAGATTATTTCTCCTTCCTATCATAGTTAATATGAAAAGATATATAATTAATTAATTATCATTAATATTATTTTTTTATTTATGGGTTGTGATTTATTAACGCATAATTGAGTGCATAATCATTTCTGTATTAATATATTTTTTCAATCATTTATAAAAGTTATCTATTTATGTCTACAATTAAAAGTGGATATCTATTTATGTCTACCATTAATAGTGGATAACACGATATAATTTGATATGATCTTATTGAATCAAAAGAGAGTCAACAATTCAACAGTGTAATTATTTTAGATTAATTGATTGCATATTATACATTTACCTTTGTATTTCTTATTATATCATTAATTAATACATAAAGTTATTTTATTTTTCTTGACTGAACTCTACTTTTTCCTTCAAGAATCAATATTTCATCATTACATGCTTTTTATTCAACTCCTGTAATATTAATCATTATTTAAAAATGTCATAAATTTATTCAACTTATTTATAAAATAAAATATTTGAACTAAAAGTATAATATCTAAATTAATATAATAATTCAAATGATTTAATAACTACTTTGTCTTAAATGCAATAGTGTTTTAATTTTTAGAATATATTCTACCATACTATCATTAAAACAACATAAAAAGTCCCTACTGAATTTTTGATGTTATAATTAATTGATTTTGAAGGATTTCAATTTCAAAAAGTGAATCATTATTTAATATTTATTTTCAAACTTAAATTTTACGGGATGAAAAATTTTCAATTTGGCCAACCATTAGATTAATTTAAAATATATATTGATTTATTTGTAACTTTTGTTATAAATATTTATTAATTTATAACTATATAACACACTTAAGTAAATTTTAATACATACATATTAATAATAAAAATTAGTTTGATTTATTAAAAAATCCAGAACATGATTTATCAATGTAATTATTATATTTAAATAATTCTTTTAATCAGGTGGGCTAGACCACCTGGCCAATGGGATCCTCACTAAGGTGAGTGACCCAAGTTTGATTCTCTGAGAACGAATAGGTTATGAGTAATAAGGAGGTTTGGAGATAGAAGAGTGTATGGATGCTTGGTGAGCTAACTACTAACTATACTAACAACAAACTTTGTCCTATCAAAAAAAATTAAATAATTTTTTTATTGCATGATATATCCTACTAACTATACTAACAACTAACTTTGTCCCATCAAAAAAAATTAAATAATTCTTTTATTGCATGATATGTCCAGTATTAAGTAAATTTATTTTGATCGGGCCGTCAATCAATTCATCAATCTCGATTAGATAAAGGTATGAGTTCTTCAAAGTGAAAAAATATATAAAAAAACTAACTTTGTCCCATAAAAAAATTAAATGATTCTTTTATTGCATGATATGTCCAGTATTAAGTAAATTTATTTTGATCGGGTCGTCAATCAATCCATCAATCTCGATTAGATAAAGGTATGAGTTATTCAAAGTGAGAAAATATATAAAACATCAATTTTTGTTTACAGGTTGTTCTGTAAATTGACAACTGAACAAAGAGATATAGATGAGTAGATATATGATGATGCAAATAGTGAAAGTGGAGGGATGTTATTTCTTTACGATTTTGAAGTTACTGGGAGGATATTCACAAGGAATATAATATTTGTTGCTGTACATTTTGTAGGTGATATTGTATTGAATGTAGCTTCAATTGGTATAGCATCTCTCATTCTCTCTGAAGGACGTATAACTCACTCGATATTTGATATTTCCTTTAGTGTTACTAAGATGTAAAAAGTTGCTTAACCTCACAAAAAAATAAGGTTATTGCAAGATTTTGAAGAGAACGGCTAATTAAACAAATGATTAATTGAAAGAATTTTTGGAAAGAATTTTTAAGTTGGGTGATGGAAGGCCAAGTTATGATAATTATGATGATATACAACGATTTTCTTATAATAGATAATAGTCCTATCAAATCCATTGCGAGGACTATTTATCCAAATATTGAAGTTGATTATAGGGATATTGACTAATTTACAAATATAGTTATTCTTGCATCAATACATAAAGCAGTAGAGATGATTAAAAAATACGTACTTTCATTAGTTGAATGTGAGGAAAATGAATATTTAAGTTCAGATACAATTTGTGAGTTTTGGGGGATGAATATTGAGCAACTATATTCAATTGACTTCCTAAATTCTCTCAATTATAACTTAGAATACACAATCATAAATTGAAATTGAAGATAGATGTGTCAATTATACTGCTAAGAAACATAGATCAAAGCTTGGGTTTCTGTAATGGAATAAGATTGATTGTTAATATTTCATGGTAGAAATGTTGGAGTAAAAGTATATATTCCAAGACTAAATATTTTTTGTCCTTCAAATTATAGGTTACTAATCAAATTCTAGAAAAGGCAGTTCCCTGTATTGTTATGTTTGCGATGATCATTAATAAAAATCAAGGTCAATCTTGTAATCAACAATAAATGTAGTTTAAGAGGTGCTTAACAGTGTAAATTAAAAAAAATTAATAAAATTTGCACATTTCATATATTTTTGGATATATATATATACACACACACACTTGAAGCTTAGATATATATCATTGAATGGAATGTTTAGACATTAATCATAACATATTTTACTTATCCAGTTTGTATGTGTCGATTTTTTGTAACTTGCCTAATGTTCCATGGTGTTTTGTTGTTTCGTATTTTAAGTGATTGCGGAGTTACTCATGATTGATAAGTTTTTAAAGAACCAATTCTTGATGAAGTTGTGCTCTAGTTGGTACTTAATGATTTGTTTTGAAGTTTGAAGTGTGTAGGGAATGAAGAACACGCGTTTTGGAGTTTCCAGGGGGTAGGTTCGACCAGTGCCAGGAGCTCGAACCCAATAGTAGAAGTCGAACCGTGGTGATTGATGGGTGTTTTCTTAACACATAATTTTAATCCCCAAGTATGAAGGATACCAATTGTAGTTTCGAAGGTGATCAAGTTAAATATCGAATCCACGGGACGGGTAAATATTACTTTAGTTATTTTCTAGCAATTATGACTATGTTGAGAATTGTAATTGTTGGTTTTTAAACTAAGTAACAATTAAAATAGCAAATCAATAACAAGAACAATAGAAGAGTAGTTGTGATCAAATAAGATGATAGGTAGTTCGTCAGGCCATCCAGTTTCATTCATTAATTCATACTTTCGTGTGTTGATGTCCGACTATGCCTTGTGGTTTATGGACGCATCGCTAGACCATGCAAATCTACTCTATAGACACAAATAGATAAGTTTTTAACACTTGTGAGTATCCTCAGAGCAAGATGTATACTTTACCCCCCTTTCTAGGTACTATCATAATCAATTATTTCCCGTGCACTTAGTACTCTAACCCGATTTGATCTCCCTTTTTAGGTACTATAAAGTTATACTCTTAATCCTACTTGTTAACCCGAATTCAATTCAATTAACAAACATTCATATAAGACGGTTCTAATAAAACCTCAGAATCCCTTCACTTAGAATTATAACAATAAACCCTGCTCATTAGTGAACGCACTCAATCAATAACCATGTTATGCATTCAGACTCTACACAACGATTATTGATGCACAAAACAACTATGAGTATGGATTAAAAACGTACAATCTTATATAAACTAAACCACAAGTAGTGTTGTATGGAGTATACACACGAAATACAACTCAACTCATGAAACCTTCATAACCCTAGAACTACCGAAGTGGCTCTAGCCCATGATTGATCTAGGAACAATCATGGTTAGATGGACCAATCTTACTTGAATCTCCAGCGGAACCTCTGTCACAGCTCCTCCTTGTCTCCTCTTGTGCTTCACGATCTTACGCTCTCTAAAACTCTCTAAAAGATCTCTTGTATTATCTGCATGAGCCTCCTTTTATACTTGTAATCACGTCTCTAGGGCTTGGAATGGGCTTTTCAAGTGATCACACGCGTTTTGGCCTTGAAAATCCGGATAAGGTAAGTTTTCGCACGATGGTTCGACCTCAGCAAACAGGTCGAACCATTGACCGTAGGTCAAACCACAGGTCGAACCCACTTACTGGAAGTATTCTGCACTTGGTTCGACTTCCTCAGCAAACAGGTCAAACCATTCGAACCACAGGTCGAACCCACCTACTGGAAGTATTCTGCACTTGGTTCGACTTCTTGTACAGGTCGAACCACTCCGTCTTGGTCGAACCACAGGCCGAACCATGCTACTGGACAATTTCTGCTCTTGATTCGACCAACCGTTAGGTCGAATTCCCAACATCATGGTCGAACCAACTTTCTCGTGAACTGGTTCGACCATGGTTCGACCTGATAGACAGGTCGAACCCCTCGAGTCGTGGTCGAACCCATCTGCTGCCACTTTGCATTGCTGGTTCGACCTGCTGGAGAGGTCGAACCCTCCTCCAACAGGTCGAACCCACCTCTCTCCTTGGCTGTTCGCGTGGTCTCAACTTCGTCTCTTTGATTCTTGGCACTTCCACTCCGATTTTCCTATGAAAACCACTTAAATAGCTCCACTAACACCTGATTCATGCTAATTCACAATATATATAGGTTTTTCACCTATTTCCACCTCAAAACTCTCCAAAACTAGCACAAAATATGATGCCAAACTTGTGAATTTACACACTCATCAAACCCCCGTGGCAACTAAATCAAACCACAGGAGTCGTGTATAATTCACCAAGATCAAGTACAACATATATTACACATGCAACTTCATTAAATCAAACAAGTATTAATTGCTTCATATATATCACTCATGCAAAACCAATCCAATCACACACCATTCGGAGTACTAAGTAATCTAGCTCACAAGATAAGTATTTATTCTCTTACACTCAAGTGCGTGAGGCACTATATAGGCTAATATAAACACTAATATCAATCCATATTCACGCGTAACCATAAGCTTGGCAAAGGTCTCAAAAATCAACTTATAATCAACTCTTCACTAGGATCACAAAGGACTTGTTTTTGGGTTGTAATGTTGGCTCTTTGGAAAAAGGTAGGAAAATTTAGGTAAAGTGACTTAAGACACTAGTAGAGAGTTACCTTGAAGGTTCTCGATTTCTTCTTCTTGCTGCAATATCTCCTCCAACTTCTCCTTTTCTTTTCATGGATTTTTCTTCTTTTCTGTGTATCAACATCATCTCTTTAGACAATTCGGGTACCGGTTTTAGGCACTACCCTTCTTCTCTTTATCAATCAGCTGCTTTTAAGCTTAAAGTTTCATGTTATAAGCAATCGAGGTACCAGTTTCAGGCACTACCCCTAAACAAGATTTAACCATATTTTTTTCATCCAACCATATTCTGTCTTCCTTTTTCTTCTTGCAATACTTACTCACCTCAACTCTCTCTACCAATGAATAGGTTAATCAAGGCTCAAGTAAAGGTTTATAAGGTTATTAACTTCGGCTACCAAAGAAAAGGTTTTTAACGGCTCAACGGGGCATCCAAAGGTTAATAAAATCATTAGGAAGGACAAAATTTGGCTAAGTAGCTTAATCACAAAATAATGGCCTAAGATCTTGTCCTAGCAATTTATCAATCATAAGTCTCACACAAGACTCCAAGTCAAGTTCTAGAATACGTTCATATGAATGATCCTCTCAAGAATAAAACAATCATGATCAAGCATGATTAACAAGGCTCAAATCTTCAATAGGTAAATAGAATCCTAAGTATCCCTCATAGCACATAATTAAGATCAATTCCACAAGAACTCTTCATACTTATCAAATTTTACATGCTTTTCATCAATAGAAATTAACACATGAACATATGAATGCACAAAATCAACAGTCCATAAACCGAATCAACTATACAAGTATTCAACACTCACGAATCCATCTATCTTAACAATGATATCCAAGAATATACATGCCACTCACTCAATAAACACAGCCCAATCTATAAAGAGAAAAAGAAGAATGGAGGTGACATGAATCGGAGAAAATCAAAAGAAAACCTGAAGATCTACTCCTCTGGAGCATCATCATCCTCATCATCATCATCCTCGTCATCCAATCTCTACTCCACAACTCGATACAGACTGCTGATGTTCCTATCCATAAGATCCACCCGACTACTCACCCTACCAACCCGCTTATTCAAGGCAGTGTACCTCTCGTTCTGCATGGCGTAGTTGGCATTGGCGAGTGCGAGCTGCCTGTTCGTCTCCTGCTATGCAGCTACGACCATGCTCAGCTGCTCGTGAATCAAGCGAAGCTGTTCCCGGGTATCATCCCGAACAGCCCGCTGCTGCTGCAGTACTGGAGCATGTTGAGGGGCGTCGCGCTGCTCCTCCTCCAGAATCTCCATCTCTGGCTGCTCATCTACTCGATGCTCGACCTCGAGCTGCTGTGGTGGCTGCTGCGGTGGCGGACGGTACTCTTCCTGATCCATAATTTGCTGTAGCTCCGCCAATCTGCCTTCCACACACATCCTAGCCACGGCTCTCCAATCCCCGTTGGTCTTCACAGTCACGGACAGAGCGGTGTGTCCTAGGGAGTTCATCAACAAGTTCCTCACCTCCCGAATGGTGGTCATGTTGTTCACGTCAAAGGGAAACATGAAGTCGAATGGCTTTGGTCCTCTCGTGAAGAACCAATCACCATCTCTAAAGTGTGCAAATCCTCCCTTTACGCATGTGAACTTCACCATGTCAGGCTCTCCTCTAATAGGTGTAATGCCGGTGAAGTCCATGTTGTAGTGCTCAGCTACAATCGTCAGCAACCATCTAATGTTCACCTTCTGAAATCCAACGGTCCTGAACCGATGTAGCTGTGCGATGAAATAAGCTTCCACATTGAACTTCACCCCATTCATCATACACCATAGGGCGTAAAGCTCTCCTCTAGACACACAGCCACCCTCTGAATGAGCAAATAGTGTGTTTCCGAGCACTCGATCCATATACTTCAACACTGGATTCTTGATCGAGGTTGCACGAGCCTGCTTAATCTTATAGTCTCTGATCTCCCCGGAGATCTCCCTCCAAAATCTATGGGCATTGAAGTAGCCACTCTCCACTAGAGAGATCTCAAGAGGCGTCTAAAACAGCTCATTGAATTCGTTAGCTGTCCATCTCCTCCGGGCTCCTCCTAACTGAAATGAGCGCCGAAATGGGTAACCAAGAGGGTCCTTCTCCATCTCAAATGAACAAATCACCTCAGCTGTAACATGAGAATATGTCGGCCTCTTCAATTTCATAAATCATCGGATCTCTACTCGATCGAACATCCAAAAGATATCATCCCTGATGTGCATAATCCTCATGGTATCGTCATCCTGGTATCTCATCCGGGCCACCTTAGCTGAGACTTCTGCCCATTTTTCTTTGATCTCATCCCAATCAGGCATCTGAATCTTGAAGTTCTCGGGAAGGCGTTCTTGCAATCTCAGCGTCTTCGTCACCTTATCTACGTTCGAAGGCTTATTTTGCCTCTTTTTCGATCTTACTTTGACTGCCTTCCCCTTTCCCTTGCCTTGCCCAGATCCTTGTCTAGATCCTTGTCCTGTACCTGAAAACAACTACTCAGTACAACCAACAAGATAAGAAAGCAAGTAATCGACTAGCATATCCTATACTCTACTCAAGACTTCAAACATCCATGTTTCATCAACAACATATCACCTCAACAACCATCATCAAACACCACTTGCTTTTCAACATGCTCAAAACTACTTCAATCACATCTTCGTCAACATTCAAACACAGCCATACAAGCATGCCTTCAACTTATCCAAGCAATTCACATGAGTTTCAACAAGTCAAAACATGAACTCCTCAAATTTCATGAACAATTCAACCAAACCAACATGCTTATACTCATAAACGCACAATATCATTGATCAATTCACATAAACACTCAAGTTCAATCAATAATCAAGCATTCTCAAACCAATGAACAAGAATTCATATGAATCAAATCAAAATATCAACATTCACCATGAAATTCAACCAACATCAACATCAATCCTCTTACCCACAACGAATTGCATACACTAAGCTTCAATCCTAGAGTAATTGAGTTGAGAAAACATACCTTTAGCTTTTCCCATGGCAAAAGAATGATCAAACACTCAAAACCCCCCAAGAAATCGCGACTGAGCCCTAGCTTGCAGCGAAATTCGCCCAAATTCGCGTCCAAGTCGTGAATAAAAGGTGTGGTGATGTGTAATCGGTGCGAAATCAAGTGTAATTGAAGAATTGGTGCAAGGGTGTAGTGATTTCATGAAGGTTTGAGGAAGGGTGAAGTGAAAAATGATCGGACCCCTTCTCAAAAATCAAACTTAAAACACATACCTGGCTTGGTTCGATCTTGGGTTCGAGCTGTTGAACAAGTCGAACCACGACTGACGAGGTCGAACCACCCTTCTGGACGAGTTTTTCTTCAGGTTCGACTTGGATTCGACCTACTGGAATGGTCGAACCAAAACGCATCAGGTCGAACTACCCTACTGTATGTTTCAGATCACCAGTTCGACCTTGGTTTGACATGTTAAATAGGTTGAACCAAGTACGTCGTGGTCGAACTGAACTTCAGCCGCACTGGTTCGACCTAGGTTTGACCTGTAGGATCAGGTCGAACCATGTTATTAAAGGTCGAACCACCTCACTGGACGATTTATCACCATGGTTCGACTTCTACTGTTGGGTTCGACCTCCTGGCACTGGTCGAACCTATCCCCTGGAAGCTCCAAAATGCATGTTCTTCATTCCCTACACACTTCAATCTTCAAAACGAATCATTAAGTACCAACTAGAGCACAACTTCATCAAGAATTGGTTCTTTAAAAACTTATCAATCATGAGTAACTCCGCAATCACTTAAAATACGAAACAACAAAACAACACGGAACATTAGGCAAGTTACAAAAAATAGACACATACAAACTGGTTAAAGTTTTAAATATACCGCAAAAATTAACTCCCCTAACAAACGTCACAAAGAAAAGATTATACTATCGGTGCTTATTAAGGTAAGTACATCATACCCCCCCAAACTTAGTAGAAACTATAGTCAAAACTAAGTTTGCAAAGAGATGTAATTGCCGATAAGTAAGCACTTCAAATATAAAAATTTCTTACTCACATGAAAGAAATAAAGCATTAAAACAGGAGGAAAAGCCCCCAACAAGCACTCATGTTTAACGTCGGAGAGTCACGACGGTACCAACTCAGATCAAAGTATCCACAAAGATGACACACACATCATCCGGCGACCTATAATGCTTCAAGCGATGTCCATTCGCCGCAATAATGTCTCCATCCTTGTCAATGAGCTTAAAACTCCCCCTCCTAAGGCTCGATGAAACATGAACGGTCCCGTCCATTTCGACTTCAACTTGCCTGTAAAAAGCTTTAAACGAGAGTTAAAGAGTAATACCTCGTCTCCTTGCTTGAACTCCTTGTATGAGATCTTTGAATCATGCCACCTCTTCATCCTTTCCTTGTAAATCTCAGAATTCTTGTACGCATGACTCCGAAACTCATCCAAAAGATTGATGTGAGTCATTCTCAACTCCTTCACATCCTTGAGAGTCAAGTTCAAGCTTCGCAAAGCCCAAAATGCTTTGTGTTGAATCTCTATAGGTAAGTGGCACGGCTTCCCATAGACAATCTGATACGGTGACATATCTAATACCGTCTTGTACACGGTCCAGAACCCCCACACGACATTATCGAGCTTCAAAGCCCAATCCTTTCTATTGGTTCCGACCACCTTCTCCAAAATCTATTTGACTTGATGGTTAGAGACCTCCGCTTGCCCATTTGCTTGAGGATGATAAGGTGTAGTAACCCTATGCTTAACACCATACCCTTTAAGCACCTTCTCAAGAAATTTATTAACGAAGTGCGTACCTCTATCACTAACAAGTGCTCTAGGGACTCCAAAGTGGGAAAAGATATGCTTCTTCAAAAAAGATATAACAGTTTTCGAATCATTCAAGCGAGTAGGAATCGCTTCCACCCACTTAGAAACATAATCCACCACAAGTAGAATATAGAGAAATCCATTAGATGGGGGAAAATGCCCCATAAAATCAATACCCCACACATCAAAAATCTCGACCACTATGCTCGACTGAAGTCGCATCTCGTCTCTCCTACCGATGTTCCTCATGCGTTGACATCTATCGCAAGATGCCACATAGGTCTCACAATCCTTGAACAATGTAGGCCAATAAAGAGCAGACTGAAGTACCTTGGCTGCTGTCTTTTGAGCGCCAAAGTGCCCCCATTAGGTTGTGCATGGCAAAACTTGATAACACTCTCCATCTCCATCTCGGGCACACACCTACGGACGATAGAATCTGTGTAAATCTTGTACACAAACGGATCATACCATATGAAAGTCTCAACATCCCTCTTGAATTTAGCAAGTTGATATCGGTTGAGATCCCTTGGAATTTCTCCCACAGCAATATAGTTAACATAATCCGCATACCATGGATCAACTCCCTGTGCAGCAACCACAAACGATCGCTCAGCCCCTTCAACAAACACGGCCATGATCTTTTCATCCGGGAACATTTCCTCAATATACTCGAAAGAATTATCATAATGCTCCCTAGTCTCCAACCTCGAAAGGTGTCCGCCAACACATTATCAGAATCTTTCTTATCCCGGATCTCCATGTCAAACTCTTGAAGTAGAAGAATCCACCTTATGATCCTAGGCTTCGTCTCCTTCTTCTCCATCAAGTACCGAATTGCTGAATGATCCGTGTACACAATAGTCTTCATGCCAACCAAATACTAACGAAACTTATCGAATGCGTACACAACAGCTAAAAACTCATTTTCAGTCACTGTGTAATTCTTTTGTGCTGCATCAAAAGTCTTACTCGAGTAGTAAATGGCGCAGAACTTCTTCTCCTTCAGCTGCCCAAGCACCACTCCAAGTGCTACATCACTTGCATCACACATTAGTACAAACGATTGAGTCCAATCCGGTGTGATCAAGATTGGTGCAGTAATAAGCGCCTCTTTCAAAACTTGAAAAGCTGTTAGACAATTCATCATCAAACACAAAAGGAACATCCTTTTCAAGTAAGTGAGATAAGGGCTTGGAGTATTTTGAGAAGACTTGTATGAATCTCCTGTAAAAACCGGCGTGTCTAAGGAATGACCGCACTTCTCTTTCATTAGTCGGTGGTGGATGCTTCTCAATTGCCACCACTTTAGCACGATAGACCTGCAATCCCTTGGCTGAAACATGATGCCCAAGAATAATCCCATCCTTCACCATGAAGTGGCACTTCTCCCAATTCAAGACAAGATTAGTCACTTGACATCTCTTCAAAACAGTAGCAAGGTTAGACAAACAAATATCAAAGGAGGAACCAAAAATAGAAAAATCATCCATGAACACCTCCATGATCTTCTCTATCAACCCATCGAATATTGCCATCATGCATCTCTGAAAAGTAGCAGGCGCATTACATAACCCAAATGGTATTTTCCGAAAAGAAAAGATCCCGTAGGGGCAAGTAAAAGTGACCTTTTCTTGATCCTCGGGGGCAATCATGATTTGGTTGTACCCCGAGTATCCATCCAAGAAATAATAAAACTCATACCCTGCAAGACGATCTAACATTTGATCCATGAAAGGAAGAGGAAAATGATCCTTACACGTGTTCTCATTCAACTTCCTATAATCTACACATGTACGCCATCCCGTAGGAATCCTTGTGGCTATCGCTTCTCCATCCTCAGCTTTTACTACAGTCATGCCCCCCTTTTTAGTAACTACATGCAATGGACTTACATGGGGACTATCACTAATAGGATATATGATTCCAGCATCCAACCACGTAAGGATTTGCTTCTTAATCACCTCTTGAATCGTGGGATTAACCCTCCGCATATTCTGAACACTTGCCTTGGCCTCATCTAACAATCTTATCCTATGCATGCAATACGAAGGGCTAATTCCTTTCAAATCCTCAAGAGACCAACCAATCGCAGACTTATACTTCCTAAAAACATTCAATAACTCCTCAAGTTGATCTTCATCAAGAGAAAAAGATACAATTACCGGATATTTTTCATTGTCGCCAAGAAAGACGTACTTCAAGTGTTCCTGCAAAAGTTTCAACTCCTCTTTCCTCACTTCCATCGGAGAGCTCTCGTTATCCAAAGGCAAGTACTTCCTAGTCCACTTGACTTCTTCCACCTTAGTTCTTTCCGATTCAAACTTGTCATCACCCAAAGCAAGTAAGTTTTCAAGAAATTCAATACATACCTCGTTGGAAAGTCCGTCAAGCTCCGTAGTGGGATAAGTAAGAGACTCCGTCAAACATGTCTCAAGAGGATCCTTTGACAGGATCAGAGACATATCCTCCTTCACAATCTCCTCCACCACGTCAATACTATAACACTAAGACTCCATGGGCATCTTCATTACTTTGTCCAAGTTGAAAAGAACTTCTTCTTTGTCCATCTGCAATCTAAGCTCTCCTTTTTGAACATCAATCATAGCTCCAGCAATATGAAGGAAAGGTCTCCCCAAGATTAAAGGGATATTATCCTTGTCATCATCCATCTCTAGCACAAGAAAGTCCACAAGAAAGACTAGCTTCTCCACTTTGACGAGAACGTCTTCAATTATACCTTTTGGAAACATCATCGACCTGCTCGCCAATTGGAGAACCACTGTTGTAGGGGTCAACTCTCCCAAACCAAGCCTCTGAAAGATGGACAACATCATTAAATTGATGCTTGTCCCTAGATCGCACAAAGCTCTCCATGCCGGTCCCTTTCCGATCTCACATAGAATAGTGAAGCTCCCCGGATCTTTCATCTTTTGTGGCAGCTTCCTTTGAATGATTGAGCTACAATTCTCAGATAAATTCACCATTTTAATTCTAGTTAAGCTCTGCTTCTTCAACAGTATGTCTTTAAGAAATCGGGCATAGTACGTCATCTCCATGATTGCCTCTGAGAAAATAATGCTCAAGCTTATCTTGTTCATTATCTCTGAAAACTTCTTGAACTTCTCTTCCAATCCCTTCTTCCCAAGCTTGTAAGAAAACGGCGGAGGTATCTTCGTTTTGGGAATCCCCCATTCATCACGATCAACCTTCTCCGTTTTCTCCTTTTTCGGCTCTCAATCGCTTGGCTCTCTCCCACTTTTTCTCAGCTATTATCTCTGTACTTTACTCATTCCAAACCACTAGAGTAGCATCAACATCATCGAGAGTGTTTGGAGTAGGAACAGGCAACTTCTGGGTGGGTTCGACCAGGGTTCGACCTGTGGAACAGGTCAAACCAGGCATGTAATGGTCGAACCGCTCTTCTGGACAACTACTCTCTTTTTAAAGTTGAGGTTCGACCTGGGTTCGACCTGTTGAGTAGGTCGAACCACGGCTACCTAGGTCGAACCGACCTACTGTACTCCTTTCGCCCTCCGGTTCGACCAAGGTTCAACTGTTGGATAGGTCGAACCATGTCCATCGTGGTCGAACTGTTGCTGTGATAAAACAGAGTGCTCCAAGTTATGCAGTTTGACCTGGGTTCGACCTGTTGGATAGGTTGAACCATCATTGATTTGGTCGAACCGGTATTCTGGAAAAATAGAGTGCTCCAAATTGTCAGGTTCGACCATGGTTCGACCTGTATGCCAGGTCGAACCATCTGCAGTTTGGTCAAACCGATGCTGCGATGCCTCCTGATAGTGTCCAGTGCATTGGTTCGACTTTCTCTATATGGTTCGACCTTCAATGTTGGTCGAACTATGGTCGAATCTTGCCCTAGACATGTCCAAATTTGATTCCGGCCTCATAGGTCCCGACCTCAGTGTGATGGCGTTGCAGGTCCTTGGATTCTCAATACTTTGAGACATGAACTTCCCCTTCTCAAGAGTTTGAGTAAGCTTGTTAACACTTCCTGCCATCTCCCCCATCAGCAATGTAAGGTCCTTCACCTACTTAGATATAACCTCATGGTTTGCATCGATTTTCTTTTCAAGTTTGGCCTCAAGGCAGTTCACTCTTTCATCGTTCTTGGCCATATACCTGTTCACAGTATCCTCAAAACCTGGTTTCCCTTCTTCCACCTTAGCACCCGAATCAACACCCATCGGAGGTTGAATCGCATTATTCGGATTACTCCATGAGAACTCCGGCCTCCTAAGCTATTGATAACCACCCGGGGGACCATGATTATTAAAGTTTCCTCAATAGTTTCCTTGGTAGTTCCGGTTTCTTTGATCTGGATACCTAGTCCCTTGAATACTTTGACCCATGGCATAGTGTGCCTCATCCAACTCCTCTTGGATTAGTCCATCATTCTTCAACTCCTGCTGCATGATTGGTACGCGCTGAGATAATTCGTTGATTTGCTTCTGTTGGGATTCAAGTAGCTTGTTGATATTGGACAAGCTAGAGACGATCTCATCCTCTCTACTTGTTTTCACCATTGCTTGTTCAACCTGAGCTACCTTCCCAAGGACATAAGTATCTCTAACTCTATCAGTTGGCCAATCTCTCGAATTCATCGAAATATCTTCAAACAACTTCTCGGCCTCTACGGATGACTTTGTAAGCAATGCTCCATTAGAAGAAGCATCCAATAACACTCATGAATCATACTCCAATCCATTGTAGAATATACTGATATATTGAGCTTTAGATAGCCCATGTTGAGGACACTTCCTAAGCATGTCCTTGAATCTATCCCATGCTTCATGAAATTTCTCACCTCCACCGATAGCAAATTGGTTAATGTCTTGCTTCATCTTAAACACCTTTGAAGGTGGCATGTACCTCTCCAAGAACCTTAACTGCAGTTGCTCCCAAGTGGTGCACTCAGCTGCGTTGATAGTGTCGTACCAATCTCTCGCCTTTTCAGTAAGCGAGAATTTGAACAAGAGGATCTTCCTATCATCTTTATGTTCTCCTGCATCTTTTTGAGTACTTGCATAGCCCAAGAACTTGTTCAGATGCTGCTGCGGATCCTCGAAAGACCCTCCTAAAAAGGAGTTCCTTTCTATCATGCTAATAAGAGCGGGATGAAGATCGAAAGCTGCATTAGTTCCCCTCGCTCCTAGAAGCCCAAAATTTCCAGTCCCATTATTTTTTAAAACCTCCCGGATGGCTAGATTATCCGGATTCACTGCCATGTTGACTGTCTCTACTCCAGAATTAACTTCAGTTGTAGCTTCAATCGTCTGCGAAATCTGCTCGTCAACTTCAACTCCAAAATTCAGAGCTTCAGTTGGATCAATAGTCTTTGCCTTGCTCTTCTTCTTCTTCTTATTTCTTGACGATGCTCCGATCTCAGGATTATAGGGTTCAAGTTCACCTTTCTTTGATCTCGTGAGCATACACCTAAAAAGAACTATAATTAAAACAACAAAATAAGATAAATAGCCCTAATAAACTAGAAATAACAAAAAGATATTTTACGCCGTCCCCGGCAATGGCGCCATAAACTTGATGGGTGTTTTCTTAACACACAATTTTAATCCCCAAGTATGAAGGATATCAATTGTAGTTTCGAAGGTGACCAAGTTAAATATCGAATCCACGGGACGGGTAAATATTACTTTAGTTATTTTCTAGCAATTATGACTATGTTGAGAATTGTAATTGTTGGTTTTTAAACTAAGTAACAATTAAAATAGCAAATCAATAACAAGAACAAGAGAAGAGTAGTTGTTATCAAATAAGATGATAGGTAGTTCGTCAGGACATACAATTTCATTCGTTAATTCATACTTTTGTGTGTCGATGTCCGACTCTGCCTTGTGGTTTATGAACGCATCGCTAGACCATGCAAATCTACTCTATAGACACAAATAGATAAGCTTTTGACACGTGTGAGTATCCTCAGAGCAAGATGTATACTTTACCCCCCTTTCTAGATACTATCATAATCAATTATTTCCCGTGCACTTAGTACTCTAACCCGATTTGATCTCCCTTTTTAGGTACTATAAAGTTATACTCTTAATCCTACTTGTTAACCCGAATTCAATTCAATTAACAAACATTCATATAAGACGGTTCTAATAAAACCTCAGAATCCCTCACTTAGAATTATAACAATAAACCCTGCTCATTAGTGAACGCACTCAATCAATAACCATGTTATGCATTCAGACTCTACACAACGATTATTGATGCACAAAACAACTATGAGTATGGATTAAAAACGTACAATCTTATATAAACTAAACCACAAGTAGTGTTGTATGGAGTATACACGAAATACAAGTCAACTCATGAAACCTTCATAATCCTAAAACTACCGAAGTGGCTCTAGCCCAAGATTGATCTAGAAACAATCATGGTTAGATGGACCAATCTTACTTGAATCTCCAGCGGAACCTCTGTCACATCTCCTCCTAGTCTCCTCTTATGCTTCACGATCTTACGCTCTTTAAAACTCTCTAAAAGATCTCTTGTATTGTCTGCATGAGCCTCCTTTTATACTTGTAATCACGTCTCTAGGGCTTGGAATGAGCTTTTCAAGTGATCACACGCGTTTTGGCCTAAAAAATCAGGATAAAGTAAGTTTCCGCACGATGGTTCGACCTCAGCAAACTGGTCGAACCATTGACCGCAGGTCGAACCACAGGTCGAACCCACCTATTGGAAGTTTTCTGCACTTGGTTCGACTTCCTCAGCAAAAAGGTTGAACCATTCGAACCACAAGTCAAACCCACCTACTGGAAGTATTCTGCACTTGGTTGGACTTCTTGTACAGGTCGAACCACTCCGTCTTGGTCGAACCACAGGTCGAACCATGCTACTGGACAATTTCTGCTCTTGATTCGACCAATTGTCAGGTCGAATTCCCAACTTCATGGTCGAACTAACTTTCTCGCGAACTGGTTCGACCATGGTTTGACCTGATAAACAGGTCGAACCCCTCGAGTCGTGGTCGAACCCATCTGCTGCCATTTTACATTGCTGGTTCGACCTGCTAGAGAGGTCGAACCCTCCTCCAACAGGTCGAACCCATCTCTCTCCTTGGCGATTCGCGTGGTCTCGACTTTGTCTCTTCGATTCTTGGTACTTCCACTCCGATTTTGCTATGAAAACCACTTAAATAGCTCCACTAACACCTGATTCATGCTAATTCACAATATATATAGGTTTTCCACCTATTTCCACCTCAAAACTCTCCAAAACTAGCACAAAACATGATGCTAAACTTGTGAATTTACACACTCATCACCAATTACCTAATAATGATATTTTACCAAGTAATTAATATCTCAGATTGATTGTCTAGCTATCTTAGGAATTATAGGCCAATCTCCTAAGACTACCACAGGAAACAACAACTATCATGCAGAAAAAGAGAATCCTATTAACTAATACAATTAGTGATACCGTCATGAATAATCAAAGGAATCAAAACTCAAAACATAATAATTTGAAGTCTCAAAATATCTTCTTAAATAAGAAAATAAACAATATGCAGTATAAGAAATCCAAGTTTAGGGCAATCAAATCAGACAAGAATTAAACCATCAAAACTCTAACACTACCAATAAGATACTTAGCTCATTGATGTGCGTTTTCTTTGCACACAAACTTAATCCCCAAGTATTAAGGATATTAATTGCAGTTTAAGCAAGCGACCAAGTTAAATATCGAACCCAAAGGACGGTGTATTATCAATTTAATTATTTACTAAATTAATTAAGACAATATGGCAATAGAATTTGGGATTTAATTATTAACTAAGAAATTAATTGAAATAACAAATAAAATAAAAGCACTTAGAAGAATTCGAAAGTGACTCAAGAGATAGAATAGGTAGCTCTAAGATAATCCAATTTCACTCATTAATTTCCCTTCCGTGTGTTGATGTTTGACTCTACTTTGTGGAATATGGACGCATCACTAAACTATGCATATCTACTCTATAGACACAAGTAAACATGCGTGTAACACGTGTGAATAACCTCGGAGCAAGAGATATAATTTCACTCTACTTTCTAGGTACTATCAGTATCAATTATTTTCCAAGCTAATTGGTACTCTAACCCGATATGATCTCCCTTTATAGGTACTATAAAATTACCCTCTTTATCCTACTTATCAACCCGAATCTAATTTAATTAATAAGTATTCATATATGATAGTTCTAATGAAGTTTCGGAGTCCCCTCACTTAGAATTATAACATGGAATCCTGTTTAGCGGTGAACGCACTCAATCTACAGCCAAGATATATATTCAGACTCTATATACCAATTGAATATGCATAAAATAACCATGAATATGGATTAAGAAAGCACAATCATATATAAAATAAATCAACAAGTAGTGTTGTACGGAGTTTACACACGAAAGTTCAATTAATTCGTAAAAACATTCACAACCCTAGTTCTACCAAAAAAGCTCTAGCCCATAATGTTACAAAGAACAATCATGGGTGTTGGATAGATCTTATGCGGATGTCTAGAAAATTACAAGATAAATTAGGAAACGAATAAAACCCTAGATGTTGGAGTCGTTGCGTCCTTCTCCATCATGAATCCTCCTTTTGGTTCTCCTCTTGATTCCACAAACGAATCTTCAAAGTAATGGATGGATGGAGGAAAGGATGTGGATGATGTTTGAGGGGTGAACCCCCCCATGAGGGGTGTAGGATGGTTGTGTTGTGTTGTGTTGTATCCAATCCGTCTCTCTCTTTGTTTTGTGTCTTTTTGGTGTGATCTACATCCCTTTTTATACTTGTAAGCTCTCCTTTTGGACCTAGGATGTGCTTTTTCTTGGAAAGCATGAAAATTCATGAATAGAGGGTAAAAATCCCAATTTTATGCTTGTTCAGGCTTCTGGTTCGACTACGATGGCTTGGTCGAACCGGTGGTTCGACCATTGGTCGTGGTCCAACTGTACTTGCACCGTCTCACTATTTCGCGTATAACTTCAACATCTGAACTCCGATTTGAGTGATTCTTATGCTCACGCGATCCTCTCTTCCTTGGCTTTCTATCCATATAAAGAACTCACAAAAACTCTAAGAATTGAAGGTCTAACAAGCCATGGAAAGTGACATAGCCTTTCTGTTCGGCAAAGCTCGCGCGACGTGACCATTTTGATCATAACTCACTCGTTTGGATTCCGATTGGGGTGTTCTTTACGCCAAAACAACCCTCTCTTCAGTGGCTTTCCAAAAATATATCATAAAACCAGTTTTGATCTCTATACAAACACAGAAAAATTACACAATTTGGATGTGCGTTTTCCAGCATTCATTGCACAAGTTGCAACTTATCTCCAACTTTGCACTTTTGATCATTTTTCAACCTAAAACACAATAAAACACCTCTAGTGCACCTTTCTCTCACATATATTGAATATAAGACACTTTTGCTAATATATGGCAATAATATCAATCAAGAAGGTGTTCAATTGGACACTAAAACACGCTAATTTTCACTCTCATCAATCCCCAAAACTTACTCGTTGCTCGTTCCGAGGCAACAAAATAAAAATAAAGAGAGAGAGAGTAAGAAAATTAGCGGGGAAACAAGGATTATGACCAATACCCCATTCAAAATACAATTATCCTCAACTTAGGTCATGCAACTCTCATTACATGCAATAATCAATTCATAGCATACAAGATAAGACAATCACCTCCAATTCAAATGCTTCATTCACACGTTCTCACAGGAAGTATACATCACTCGCACTCAAGTGTAAAAGATGTACAATTATGGGTTAAGGTGTTTACGCTCAAATTCAATTCAAGTGCATGCGTAACCATAAGCTTGCCAAAAATCTCAAACTCTCCACCACTAAAAATATGATTCAACAATGTGATCAAAAAGGACTTTTAATAGGATGTAATGTCGGCTCTTTGGTAAAGGTAGGAAACATATGGATAAAGTAACTCAATTAATAGAGAATCACCTCAAGTTCACCTTTCTCTCACATATGTTGAATATAAGACACTTTTGCTAATATATGGCAACAATATCAATCAAGAAGGTGTTCAATTGAAAACTAAAATACGCTAATTTACACTCTCATCAATTCCCAAAACTTACCCATTGCTCGTTCCGAGACAACAAAATAAAAATAAAGAGAGAGAGTAAAAAATTTACGGGGAAACAAGGATTATGACCAATACCCCATTCAAAATACAATTATCCTCAACTTAGGTCATGCAACTCTCATTACATGCAATAATCAATTCATAGCATACATGATAAGACAATTACCTCCAATTCAAATACTTCATTCACACGTTCTCATAGGAAGTATACATCACTCGCACTCAAGTGTAAAAGATGTACACTTATGGATTAATGTGTTTACGCTCAAATTCAATTCAAGTGCATGTGTAACCATAAGATTGCCAAAAATTTCAAACTCTCCACCACTAAAAATATGATTCGACAATGAGATCAAAAAGAACTTTTAATAGGATGTAATGTCGGCTCTTTGGTAAAGGTAGGAAATATATGGATGATGTAACTCAATTAATAGAGAAACACCTCAAGTGCACCATTCTCTCACATATGTTGAATATAAGACACTTTTGCTAATATATGACAACAATATAAATCAAGAAGGTGTTCACTTGAAAACTAAAACACGCTGATTTCCACTCTCATCAATTCCCAAAACTTACTTGTTGCTCGTTCTGAGGTAACAAAATAAAAATAAAGAGAGAGAGTAAGAA
This sequence comes from Pogostemon cablin, assembly GCA_023678885.1. Taxonomy (NCBI): domain Eukaryota; kingdom Viridiplantae; phylum Streptophyta; class Magnoliopsida; order Lamiales; family Lamiaceae; genus Pogostemon; species Pogostemon cablin. Next base: position 15,258,552 of record CM042993.1, read on the forward strand.
AATTAGCGGGGAAACAATGATTATGACCAATACCCCATTTAAAATAAAATTATCCTCAACTTAGGTCATGCAACTCTCATTACATTCAATAATCAATTCATAGCATACAAGATAAGACAATCACCTCCAATTCAAATACTTCATTCACACGTTCTCACAGGAAGTATACATCACTCGCACTCAAATGTAAAAGATGTACACTTATGGGTTAAGGTGTTTACGCTCAAATTCAATTCAAGTACATGCGTAACCATAAGCTTGCCAAAAATCTCAAACTCTCCACCACTAAAAATATTATTCGACAATGAGATCAAATATGACTTTTAATAGGATGTAATGTCGGCTCTTTGGTAAAGGTAGGAAACATATGGATAAAGTAACTCAATTAATAGAGAATCACCTCAAGTGCACCTTTCTCTCACATATGTTGAATATAAGACACTTTTGCTAACATATGACAACGATATCAATCAAGAAGGTGTTCAATTGGACACTAAGACACGCTAATTTCCACTCTCATCAATCCCCAAAACTTACCCATTGCTCGTTCTGAGACAACAAAATAAAAATAAAGAGAGAGAGAGTAAGAAAATTAGCGGGAAAACAAGGATTATTACCAATACCCTATTCAAAATACAATTATCCTCAACTTAGGTCATGCAACTCTCATTACATGCAATAATCAATTAATAGCATACAAGATAAGGCAATCACCTCCAATTCAAATGCTTCATTCACACGCTCTCACAGGAAGTATACATAACTCGCACTCAAGTGTAAAAGATGTACACTTATGGGTTAAGGTGTTTACGCTCAAATTCAATTCAAGTGCATGCGTAACCATAAGCTTGGCAAAAATCTCAAACTCTCCATCACTAAAAATATGATTCGACAATGAGATCAAAAAAGACTTTTAATAGGATGTAATATCGGCTCTTTGGTAAAGGTAGGAATCATATGGATAAAGTAACTCAATTAATAGAGAATCACCTCAAGTGCACCTTTCTCTCACATATGTTGAATATAAGACACTTTTGCTAATATATGATAATAATATCAATCAAGAAGGTGTTTAATTGGACACTAAAATACGTTAATTTCCACTCTCATCAATCCCCAAAACTTACTCATTGCTCGTTCCGAGGTAACAAAATAAAAATAAAGAGAGAGAGAGAGTAAGAAAACTAGCGGTGAAATAAGGATTTTGACCAATACCCCATTCAAAATATAATTATCCTCAACTTAGGTCATGCAACTCTCATTACATGCAATAATCAATTCATAGCATACAAGATAAGACAATCACCTCCAATTCAAATGCTTCATTCACACGTTCTCACAGGAAGTATACATCACTCGCACTCAAGTGTAAAAGATGTACACTTATGGGTTAAGGTGTTTACGCTCAAATTCAATTCAAGTGCATGCGTAACCATAAGCTTGCCAAAAATCTCAAACTCTCCACCACTAAAAATATGATTCGACAATGAGATCAAAAAGGACTTTTAATAGGATGTAATGTCGGCTCTTTGGTAAAGGTAGGAAACATATGGATAAAGTAACTCAATTAATAGAGAATCACCTCAAGTGCACCTTTCTCTCACATATGTTGAATATAAGACACTTTTGCTAATATATGACAACAATATCAATCAAGAAGGTGTTCAATTGGACACTAAAACACGCTAATTTCCACTCTCATCAATCCCCAAAACTTACCCTTGCTCATTCCGAGGCAACAAAATAAAAATAAAGAGAGAGAGAGAGAGAGTAAGAAAATTAGCGGTGAAACAAGGATTTTGACCAATACCCTATTCAAAATACAATTATCCTCAACTTAGGTCATGCAACTCTCATTACATGCAATAATCAATTCATAGCATACAAGATAAGACAATCACCTCCAATTCAAATGCTTCATTCACATGTTCTCACAGGAAGTATACATCACTCGCACTCAAGTGTAAAAGATGTACACTTATGGGTTAAGGTGTTTACGCTCAAATTCAATTCAAGTGCATGCGTAACCATAAGCTTGCCAAAAATCTTAAACTCTCCACCACTAAAAATATGATTCGACAATGAGATCAAAAAGGACTTTTAATAGGATGTAATGTCGGCTCTTTGGTAAAAGTAGGAAACATATGGATAAAATAACTCAATTAATAGAGAATCAAAATTGGAAATCTTTTGTACTGCAGATTTTTACACTTCAAGGCTATCCAGCTTCATGTTCTTCTAATTTTCTTTTCTCTCATTTCCTTCAAGCTCAACATGATTTTTCTTTCCTTTCTTTTTTCTCGAGGTACCAGTTTCAGGCACTACCTCTAACATCTCGGGGTACCAGTTTCAGGCACTACCCCTAAGCAACTTATTTTTAAGTTCATAATCACTTGTACAGCTCCAAATATTTTATTCCTTCCAAACTCCATCAAAATCAATTTCACACACTTTGACAGCATTTAATTCTCTACTAAATATAGGAATTTAAGGCTCAAATAGGATATCAAAGTGGCTATCTTCATAGGTTGCCAAAGAAATAAGGCTTTTAGGATCCAAAGGGCTAACTACGGATATATAATTATTTGGTAGGAAATTATTTTGCAAAGTGACTCATAAATTCAAGGATGGCCTAAAATCATCTCCAATTATCTAACATAACATGCGGTCTCAAGTAAGACAAGAGGCAAGTTCTAGAATACATACACAAGAATGATAATCACCAGAAAAGAAATATCATGTGATTATGTACATGATCAATAAGGCTTAAAATCTCACATGGGTTTATAACAAGTAATAGAGCACTTTTCATGGTAAGTAATATCCTTCAAGTACACATAGAACTTCGTACCACAATATAACTCACGTACACTTTATCAATTTCAAGAGCATATGAATTTCACGTATTATTTAAATATAAGCTCATGGATCACCAAAGAAATAAACTCAATCCTTCCACTCCATGAATCAAAAGCACACATAAAATTTAGAAAAAAGAAACGAGTGCACCTGATTTCTCCTTCAAAACGCATGAGCTCGAGTCAAAGCCTCAATATAGAACTCGTCTTGCGACTCTAGTTATTTTTTTCTATCATCAAAGCTCAAACACTCATCATCACAGTATTCATCAATAATAAAATAGGAGAACTATAAGAAAGAATCAATTGACTATCTAATCGACTCCACACACTAGAAACTCCACTGAACACTAGGCTAATTGTAAAAAATCGACACATCAAAATCAATTAAAGTTTCAACATACTGCAAAAAAATCAACTCCCCTAGCGAACATTACAAAGAAAAGATTATAGTCTTAGTGCTTTAATGAGGTAAGAACATCACACCCCCCAAACTTAGTAAAAACATAAGTTGAAACTAAGTTTGCAAAGAGATGTAATTTTCGTTTAGTAAGCACCTTAAATATCAAAATTTCTTACTCACACGAAAGAAATAAAGCAATAAAATGGAAGGAAAAGCCCCCAACAGGCGCTCATGTTTAACGTCGAAGAGTCACGACGGTAGATGATGGTCTTCTCGCATCCTCACCTTCAAATACTTTCTTTCCCTCTTCTTGTCTACACTCAACATCTCACCTTTCTTGGTCACAAGTATATGATCCTTGGAATTACCTTCTTCCCATGCCTGTCTAGACACCTACTTGTCAATCTTTCACTCAAATTTAGAATTATCTGTCCTATTAAAATCAAGATTAAACAAGTTAGAAATCACATCTATGCTCTTGCATGATTGAGTCTCCATGGGCATCTTCATTGCTTGATCAAAAGAGAAAACCACATCTTCATTATCCATCTGCAGTCTAAGCTTCTCGATTCTCAACCTCCCTGCTCTTTCCCACTTCTTCTCAACTATATGCTCAATATTCTGCTTTTTGGATGGTACGGGAGTAGCATCAACATCATGTAAAGCATTCAGTGCAGAAAACGGTATTGGATGAGGTAGTTCGACCTGGGTTCGACCAGGGTTGCTGGTCGAACTGGGTGAATAATGGTCGAACTGAGCACCTAAAAGTTTGTTCTCCCCCTTACAGGCCAATTTGACCACGATTCAACCAATAGGTTTGGTCGAACCATAGTGATCGTGGTCGAATCGGGCTTCAGACAAAATAGAGTGCTCTGGACAGTGGGGTTTGACCTGAGTTCGACCAGAGGTTTTGGTCGAATCGACCTATTTTTGGTCGAATCTGGTCGCCCAAGTGCTTGGTTTGACCTTCTCTATTCGGTTTGACCTGATGTGTTGGTCGAATCGAGGTCGAATCGGGCTTCTGACATTTCTAAATATGTTTCCAGCTTTATCGGTCCCTCGTACTGAATTCCAGACCTTAACGTGATGGCTTTATTCTCTAATTTTTATGTCAATTGATTCACGTCGTGGTCATCTGTCCCATAATCAAGGTAAGGTCCTTCAACTACTTAAATAAATCTGCATGATCAATATTCATGGTATCCTCAAGACGATCAACCCTTGCATCATTCTCAGCCATGTATCGATTGAAGGTATCTTCAATACTCTTCACTTCATGCTGCTTCATATTAGGCCCTCTTTGTGTCAACTCTGTAATCTGCCTATGCTAGAATTCTAGTAGCATGTTGATGTTAGCTAAGCTAGAGACAATCTCATCATCCCTATTTGGCTTCACCGCTTGATGTTCAACTTGCGCTACCTTGCCAAGTACATATGATCCTCTTACTCTTTCTGTAGGCCAGTCACATGAATTCATTGAGATGTCTTCAAATAATTTTTCTGCTTAAAGTGTTGTCTTAGATAACAACGCTCCTCCTGAGGATGCATCAATAAAAATATGCGACTCACAATCCAATCCATAATAGAAGATGCTTATGTACTCAGTCTTAGCCATCCCACGTTGTGGACACCTCCTGAGTATGTCTTTAAACTTGTCCCACGCCTTATAAAATTTCTCACCCTGATTCATGACAAATTGGGTGATCTCTTGCCTCATCCTTAAGATCCTTGAGGGGTGGCATGTATCTTTCCAAGAAGTTTTGCTGCAGTTGGTCCCATGTAGTTCAGTCTGCTGCATCAAGAGTCTCATACCAATGTTCTGCCCTATCAATTAATGAGAACTTGAATAGGGCGATCCGCCTAGCATTATCATTAGCTCTAGCTCCCTTTTGAGTGTTTGCATAACCAAGAAATCTTTTGAGGTGCTGATATGGATCTTCAAAACAACCTCCAGAAAAGGGATCTTTTCCACCATGTTAATAAGAGCATGATGTATCTCAAAATCATTATCTTCCCCCCTACTCCTATCAACCCCATGTTGCAAATTCCATTGTACGTGAAAATTTCACGTATTGTAACATTATCCGGATTCTGCCTTGCTCCGGCCATGTTTAGCTCAATGTGTTATTCCTTCTTTCCTTCTTCTTCTTTTCCTAGTGCACAAGTATCTTAGAAAAATTAAAGGTTAGATAGAAAATAAATAATCACAAATAAAAGTCTTAATCAACTAGAAATAATAAACTAATAATAATGATATCCCCGGCAACGGCGCCAAGAACTTAATGTGCATTTTCTTTGCACGCAAAATTAAACCCCAAGTATTAAGGATATCAATTGCAGCTTAAGCAAGCGACAAGTGAATATCGAACCCAAAGGACATCGTATTATCAACTTAATTATTATCTAAATTAATTAAGACAAGATGGCAATAGTATTTGGGATTTAATTATTAACAACTAAGCAATTAATTGAAATAACAAATAAAATAAAAGCACTTAGAAGAATTCGAAAGTGACTCAAGAGATAGAATAGGTAACCCTAAGATAATCCAATTGTTGGATTGTATACTAAAAGTCTAGCTTTAGTATGAACAATGTTATAACAATATTTGAAATGAGATTCATATGATCAAATGATTGCATCTTATAATTTATTTTATATGCATGATGCAATAGTCCATTTACTTTATACTGTAGATAATATGTTGTGCGACAACACGCAGAAGATCATATTATCGGTTTCCTTATAAAGTATAAACAGATGCCCACAACTAAGATAGACGGGGACTCTCTATCGGTATGGTTGTAGTGTGGTTTGGTATTAGCTTGTCTTGGCTGTAGAATCACATTAGTGCACTTGTGTGTATTGAGCAGGACCGCCTGAGATCGTTCGACTTATACTGACTTATAGAAGAACTTGATCTCTGTTATTATGGAAGTTCGTGCTCTTAATCCCTATACAATAACCTCGACACTTAGGTGTAAATAATTAGTATCCTCCCCAACGGAGTCACTACTATTATTTGCATGGCTAAAGAGGAACCGACTATTAATTATTTTGTCATAAAGTTAGGTTGACAAATGAAATTAATGGGTAAAATCTTCTCTTGTAAATGTTCGGGTTTGTAAACGTCCACACTAACGTGGCTTGCAGACTCACGGTGCTTGAGATGTCGGTGAATTTTATTTTTATATTGTTTTGAGGGAAACAATATAAAAGGATAAAATTTGAAGATTTGATCGGAATATTTATTTATGATTCTCTGAATTTCGAATGGTTTTATTTCACTTATTGTTAACTAAAAGAAATTATATTTACTTGTCCAAATTAGATGATTGGAAAAGAATCTTGGTTTTGAAAATTACTGCTTAAGAAAATACATGTGTATTCTCACAAAGGACGTCTCATGATGCCTATTAAAGTCTCTAGTGAAGAGATGAGAGGTTCATAGAAATATGATGGTCTCATGTAACTCTTCGGATACTAGAGTAAATTAAAAGGCAGAAGATCATGGTTGAATTGATGAATGAATTGGAAGAGCTTGGAATAAAAATTGAAAGGGAAACCTAAATCAATTTATTCTTCACAATTTGCCTGGATGTTTTGAGCAAGTTCTACCTGAAATACGAAAGGTTGTACATGGTGGGACACTTCTAACAAAACATGTGGCAAAAGAAAGCCAATTTTCATCATGATGTGAACAAGTTTAATATCTTATTTACTAATGGGTTAAACATGATTAGTGATGGCATCTACTGACACGAAGTATGTAGATACTGGAATCACTAAATGTTTATCATTAAGTGAGGATAAGATTATTATGACATGGGTATAACTACGAAGGTAGTGGCTATTGCAGTGGGAGTTGTTTATTTATCTCATGATAAGAATAAACGATTGATTATAAGAAATTATCTTTACATACGTTTCATAGAAAGAATTTAATTTCGGTTTCTATGCATTAACGGATGGATACTTCATTTCATTTAAATGACATGGTCATAGTAATGAGGAATGAGGCTATAATCCGTTAAAGTACGTTGGTGGACAATAAGTAAACTCTTGAATCATACACATCCCACAGATGCAATAAATAGTAATTAATAATGCATCTTCTAATATTAGTAAGAGAAAGGAACCTTCAAAGATGAACTAAACATACATTTGGCGTCTAAGACTAATTCATTTTACTTAAGTAGGATTCAAAAGTTGATAGCCGATAGACCGTAAGGTTTATCTGAAGTGGAAACTATCGGACTTGCGAGTCTTGCTTGGAAGTAAAAATGATTAACTGCCTTTTCAAGGCTGTAGGGTTTAGATCCAAAGATATATATGTTGGAATTAGTTCATTCTGATTCAAGCGAACCTAACAATATCTAGGCGAGAGGTGGTTATGAATATTCAAAGATTATTCTGGAAATCGATATATTTATTTGATGCACTGCATGTCTAAGTTCTTGGATTAATTCAAGAATTGTAAGGCTGGTACAGTGAAGCGTCATGGAAAATATATTAAAATCATTACGATTAAATCATGATGACGAATACCTCTTAGGATAGTTAGAAACTAATAATCAGAAGTTGAGATTAAATCTCAAGTAGTCTACACCGGGCGTGCCCCAGCTGAATGGTGTGGTGGGTAGAAGGTATAAGGCTCTTATGGTAATGATTAGATAGATGATGAATTATTTGGAATAATTAAATTCATTTTATGGATATGCCCTAGATACAGTAATTCGTGAAACGTTTGTCTGTATATGGGATATCCTAGAAAAATGGAGGGTGATTTATTTAGTCCAAAAGATCGAAGGATAATTGTTAACTCAATAACTAGATTTTTGGAAAAGGACTATGTAATAAATCACAAACCCATGTATAAGTTGTTCTAAAGGAAATGAGAGGAAAACACTAAGTATAAGTACCAAGTGTACAAGAGGATATACCAGAAGGTAAACTGCAACGCGTGTCACGACTGATACATAATTACATGTAGTGCCTGGTCGTAGTGGGAGGGTTGTTTGACAACCCGTAAGATATATGTTTTGGGAGAGTCGTAAAACTTGGTCCCTAGTAAACATGGTATTGTCCCACGGATACGACGTAGCACTACAAGATGAGAATGCAGAATCTTAGTAAGTTGCATTGAATGTTGAAATAGAATCTACGGATTCTATATTAAGTCTGGGAGCTTATTAGACCACTAAATAGTGTAAAAGCCATTGGAAGTGGTCATAGGAAATAAAAGAGGATCATACGGAAAGGTGAAAACCTTGGAAGCAAAACTTGTTGCGAAAAGGTGTACTCAGAAAGAAATGGTTCAAATATGAGGAAACATATTCGCTGGTAGCTATGCTTAAGTTGATCCGGATTCTTTTGTTCATTGCTGCTCATATTGAATTATGAGGAACAGCAAATAGATGTCAAGACAGCTTTCCTGATTGGAAGTCTTGAAGAAAACATCTACGTGAAGCAACCAGAGTGATTCATTGCAAAGTACTAATAGCATTTTGATAGTAAGCTTAAAAGTGTTCAGCGATGGACTAAAGCAAGCTTTGAGATCGTGAAGCATCTGTTTTGATTAGGTAATTCAGTGGCATGGATTTAAATCAATGAGCGAATGAGTCTTGTGTGTTGTAAAGAGTGACGGAAACGTGGTGGTATTTCTTATACTATACGTAGATAGTATCTTGCTCATTGGAGATAATGAAAGAGTATTATCGGGCGTATGGGTACGGTTAATAAAGCAGTAGTGATGAAGGACTTAAGAAAGGCAAAATACATCCTTTTGATCACGGTAATACGGATCACAAAAAAGGATGTTATGCTTATCTCAAGTTTCATAAAATGATACAGTCCATACTCGTTTAGCATGTGAATTTATCTTAGTGATTGTGTCTTAAGACACAAAAAGTAGATAAAGAAGATGAAAGTGGTTCCTTATACTTCGACGAATAAGGAAGCTTAATCTAAGTAATGCTATGAACGAAGTTGGATATCTGTTTTGCTGGATGCATGAACAGTGGGTATCAACGTAACCCGGAACAAGAATGATGAACTGTGGTAAGACATATATGAAGTGCCTGAGAAGGACGGGAAATCATATGTAGACTTACTGAGCAGATTCAGTGCTTCTTGTGGATTACGTAGATTCAGATTTTTTAGTCAGATTGGACGGTAGTAAATTCTCCTCAAAGGTTATGTGTTTAATATTAGGAAGTAGAGTCATAATGTAGAGGAGTGTTATATAGAAATATATTTCAGACTCCGAACTCCATCATGGAAAGATGATAAATTGGAGCCTATGAGGCAGCCAAGTATCTATATGACTCTAGAGACTTCATGATGAACTTTGAAGTGTTTCTAAGTTTGCCTAAGGTAATCACAATTTACATTGATGATATTGGTGCAGTTGCAAACTTGAAGAAATCACAAGTCCATAAGGAAATTAAACACATGGAGCGCGAGTACCACCTATTACGAGAAATCGTATGATGAGGGAAAGGTTGTAGTCACCTAGATTGCATCGGATGATGTCCTAGCAAACCATTTACAAGGACCTTAAGGCGAGAGCTTTTAATGGTCGTGTAGTGGGAGTAGAAATCAGATGTATGGCGGAAGGCATGACAGCATAGTCTTTTAGTATAAGTGGGAGATTGTTGGATTGTATACTAAAAGTCTAGCTTTAGTATGAACAATGTTATAACAATATTTGAAATGAGAATCATATGATCAAATGATTGCATCTTATAATTTATTTTATATGCATGATGCAATAGTCCATTTACTTTATACTGTAGATAATATGTTGTGCGACAACACGCAGAAGATCATATTATCGGTTTCCTTATAAAGTATAAACAGATGCTCACAACTGAGGTAGACGGGGACTCTCTATCGGCATGGTTGTAGTGTGGTTTGGCATTAGCTTGTCTTGGCTATAGAATCACATTAGTGCACTTGTGTGTATTGAGCAGGACCGCCTGAGATCGTTCGACTTATACTGACTTATAGAAGAACTTGATCTCTGTTATTATGGAAGTTCGTGCTCTTAATCCCTATACAATAACCTCGACACGTAGGGCAGTATGTATTTCTTTGATTCATCAATGGGTGAGATTTATAAGTATTAAATCAACAAACTTGGTGAGTTGGGAAGTAGTGCTGTATCTATGGTGTGTTGTTGATTGTAGAAGAAATCCATGTCCGACATAGGTTGATGATGTCCCCTTGAGGAGCTCATAAGGTTTATCATGTAAATCTTGCAAGTGGATTAATTTCTGGCATGATAATAAGGTTGAGTGGTACTACTCTCGAATGAGATATTAATTAATTTGAGTTGTCAGTAACTTAATTAATTAATGGACATTGTATATCTTAAACGTGGGGAGACCATCGGGCTTATAATAAGAAGGAGCCCAGAACATAATTTTGGGATTGGACGGGTAGGGCAGTAATAATATTTTAGTGGACTATATTATTATTATTGGATTTAATTAAAAGCTTTGGGCTAAGCTTGGTTAATTAAATTCAATTGAGGCCCAGCCCAATTTCTCCTCCTGGTCCCTGCTGTAGACCAACTATATAAGTCATCTCAGCTCCTGTTAACCCTAAGTCAGTGCCTCATTTGACAGTTAGAAAAGAACATGAGCAGATTGAGAGAATCCTGCGGATTGTTGCCCACACAACAGCAGGATTCGACTTGGGACATATAGCAGAAGATTGAGAGGTGGTTCTCTGCAATGGTTCATCCTCTACATCAACCCAGAAGTACGGTAAACATTATTTTTGCTTCCGCTGATTTGTTTGCCTGTTAATCCTAACGGATCACGTTGAACTGCACGATCCAATTGCCAACACCAGTTTCACTCATTAATTTTCCTACCATGTGTTGATGTCCGACTCTACCTTGTGGAATATGGATACATCACTAAACCATGCATATCTACTCTATAGACACAAATAAACATACGTGTAACACGTGTGAATAATCTCAGAGCAAGAGATATAATTCCATCCCCCTTTCTAGGTACTATCAGTATTAATTATTTCCCTGGCCAATTGGTACTCTAACCCGATATGATCTCCCTTTATAGATACTATAAAACTACCCTCTTTATCCTACTTATCAACCTGAATCCAATTCAATTAATAAGTATTCATATATGATAGTTCTATTGAAGCTTCGGAGTCCCCTCACTTAGAATCATAACATGGAATCCTGTTCAGTGGTGAACGCACTCAATCTACAACCAAGATATATATTCAGACTCTATATACCAATTGAAGATGCACAAAACAACCGTGAATATGGATTAAGAAAAAGTATAGTCATATATAAAATAAATTCACAAGTAGTATTGTACGAAGTTTACACATGAAAGTTCAATTAATTAGTAAAATCCTTCACAACCCTAGTTCTACCAAAAAGGCTCTAGTCCATGATGTTACGAAGAACAATCATGGGTGTTGGATAGATCTTACCCGGATGTCTAGAAAATTACAAGATAAATTAAGAAACGAATAAAACCCTAGATGTGGGAGTCGTTGCGTCCTTCTCCATCTTGAATCCTCCTCTTAGTTCTCCTCTTGATTCCACAGACGAATCTTCAAAGTGATGGATGGATAGAGAAAAGGATGTGGATGATATTTGGGGGGTGAACCCCCCTTGTGGGTGATGTGCATTTTCTCAACACACAAAATTAATCCTCATGTATAAGGATATCAATTGTAGTTTTAAAAGGTGACCAAGTATTTATCGTACCCAAGGAACGGATTACTATCAATTCAATTATATTTTAATTAACTAAGATTATGTTAGTAAATTGGATTTGGTTTAATTGTGAAACTAAATAACATATAATTGAAATAGCAGAATAATTAAGCAAGCAATAGAGAAATCTCGGTTGTGATCATGTCAGTAATATAGTAGTTCTTCAGGTAATCCAGTTTTACTCGTTAATTTTCTTTCCATGTGTTGATGTCCGACTCTGCCTTGTAGTTTATGGATGCATCACTAAACCATGAAAGCTTACTCTATAGACATAAGTAAGCAAGCGTATGACACGTGTGAATATCCTCGGAGCAAGACATATACTTTACCCCCCTTTCTTTGTACTATCATAATCAATTATTTCCCATGCACTTAGTACTCTAACCCGATTTGATCTCTCTTTTTAGGTACTATAAAGTTATACTCTTTATCCTACTTATTAACCCGAATATGATTCAATTAACAAGTATCTATATAAGATAGTTCTAATAAGCCTTCAGAATCCCTTCACTTAGAATTATAACATACAATCCTGCTCAGTGGTGGATGCACTCAATCAATAACCAAGAGATGTATTCAGACTCTACATAACAGTTAAAAATGCACAAAATGATCATGAGTATGAATTAAAAAGGCACAATCTTATATAGAATAAACCACAAGTAGTGTTGTACGGAGTTTACACATGAAAATTCAATTAACTCATAAAACTTTCATAACCCTAGAACTACAGGAGCAGTTCTAGCCCATAATTGATCTAGGAGCAATCATGGCTAGTTGGTATGATCTACTTGACTCGCCAGACGAACCTCTCCTCACGAATCCTTCGGATGATGGTAGGGCTTGGTAAAGAATGGATGATGAATGCCTGCTTTTCTCATTTTATACTTGTAAACTCTCCTTACGGGCCTTGGATGGGCTTTTTGAGTGAACACACTCACTGAAGGTGTAAAAATACGAATTTGGTAAGTTTTCGAATGTCAATTCGACCAAACCAGTTGGTCAAACTCCTCCATGCTTGTCAAATCCCTGGTCGAATCTGTTTATAACTTGGCTTCTGATCCCAGATTTGACCAGAGCGTTAGTTGAACTGGATACTTCCTAGTCGAACTGGAACTGCTTCTATTTAGGCTTCGAGTTCGACCACGGTTCGACCAAGTGGATTGGTCAAACTCGCCTGTCGGGGTCGAACCGCTCTTTTCTGAGCTCAGTTCGGCCAGAGGTGTTGTTCGAACTCCTTTTTTCTTGGTCAAATCCGACCCATGTGTGGTCGAATCTATCCCTGTTTCTTCCTCTTTCCGGATCTGATCACTTCCAACTCGTTTTCCATCAAATATCAACTCAAATAGCCTTATAAACTCCCGATTCGTGACTTTCCACCAAGTATACCGATTCACATAGAATTATAATCATTAATTACACCATAAGTACACGAATCCGGGCTTGAAACTAGTGAATTTACACACTCATCAAACCCCAAAACTTACATGTTGCTCGTCCCGAGGCAACGAAATCAAAACCAATGAGTAGTGTAAAATTCACCAACCAACACAATTCATACTCTCACACGCAATTCATCAATCGAACACAAGTATTACAAGCGTCATATGCATCATTCATGCAAAACATCACTCAATTATAATACCTTTTGGAGTACAAAATCATCTAGCTCACAAGATAAATATTTACTCTCACTCTCAAGTGTAAAAGATGTACACTCAAATATGTTAGTATTTACGCTCATATTCAATCCATACTTCCGCGTAACCATAAGCTTGGCAAGGGTCTCAAAACTCAACTTATAATCAATTCCTTACTAGGATCATAAAAGACTTGCTTTTGGATTGTAATGTTGGCTCTTTGGTAAGGGTAGGTGAATTTCGGTAAAATAACTAATTCACTAGTAGAGAATTACCTTGGAGTTTTACTTTTCATCATATAGCTTCGTCTGTTTCTCCATCTTCTTCTCATAAGCTTCATAGTTTGATTCTCCTTCTTTTCCTTAGCATCAACATCATCTTTTCAATGAGCAAGGGTACCAATTTCGGGCACTACCCTTCTAAGCAGTCGGGATACCTGTTTCAGGCACTACCCCTAAACAAGATTTAATCATATTTCTTTCATTTTCATAATTCTTAACCAAGCTTCAACCTTTTCATTCTTTCAAGCTCTTACACACCTCAACTCTCTACTAATGAATTGGATATTCAACAAGGCTCAAGTAAGGTTTAATAAGGCTTTTTATCAAGGCTTGCCAAAGACAAAGCTTTTTAAGGCTCAAAAGGACTTACAATGATACATTTATTAACAGGTAAGGTAAAATTTTGGCTAAGTGACTTGATTACACAATAATGTCCTAAGATCATGTCCTAGCAATTCCTCAATCATAAGTGTCACACAAGACGCCAAGCCAAGTTCCAGAATACGGTCATACGAATGATTCCCTCAAGAATAAATAATGCGGGCACAGCGCACGGATGCTGGCGTGTGTGATGAGAATTTTCTCAACACACAAAATTAATCCTCAAGCGTAAGGATATCAATTGTAGTTTCGATGGGCAACCAAGTGATTATCGAACTCGAAATATAGATTATTATCAATTCAATTATATTCTTGATCATTGAGACTACATTGACAAATTGTCGTGGTGATTTAGTAGCTAAATAACAAATATTTAAAATAGCAAATAAAGAAGACAAGCAATAGAGAAAATACGACTGTGATCAAATAAGAAATTAGGTAGTTCTTCGGGCCATCCAGTTTTACTTATTAATTTTCTTTCCATACGTTGATGTCCGACTCTACCTTGTGGTCTATGGACGCATCACTAAACCATGCAAGTTCACTCTATAGACACAAGTAAACATGCGTATGACACGTATGAATTTCCTCGGAGCAAGAGATATAATTCACCCCCTTTCTAGGTACTATTAGTATCAATTATTTCCCTTGCACTTTGTACTCTAATACGATATGATCTCCCTTTATAGGTACTATGACGTTACACTCTTCATCCTACTTATTAACCAGAATAATATTCAATTAACAAGTATTTATATAAGATAGTTTTAATAAGACTTCGGAATCCCTTCACTTAGAATTATAACATGTAATCCTGCTCAGCAGTGAACGCACTCAATCAATAACCAAGATATGTATTCAGACTCTACATAACAGTTAGTGATGCACAAAATGACTGTGAGTATGAATTTAAAAAGCATAGTCTTATATAAAATAAACCGCAAATAGTGTTGTACGGAGTTTACACATAGAATTTCAATTAACTCATAAAACTTTCATAACCCTAGAACTATCAGAGCGGCTCTAGCCCATGATTGATCTAGGAACAATCATGGTTAATTGGTATGATCTTACTTGACTCGCCAGATGAACCTCTCTTCACAACTCCTTGGGATGATAGTAGGATTTTAGTGGTGGATGGACAATAAGTAACATATGTCTCCTGCAAAAGCTATTATTTTATACTTGTAAACTCCCCTTACGGGCCTTGGATGGGCTTCTTGAGCGAACACACACATTTAAAAGTATAAAAATACGAATATGGTAGGTTTCCGCACCTCAATTCGACAACCAGCCAAGTCGAATCACTCCAAGCTGGTCGAACTCCAGGTCGAATTGACCTGTAAAATGGCTGCAGGTTCCGAATCGACTAGAATCTTGGTCGAATCACATACTCTCTGATTGAACTACTGGTGCGTCTCTTCAAGCTTCTGATTCGACCATGGTTCGACTAAATGGCTTGGTCAAACCACAATGACGTGGTCGAATGGCACTCCCGGCTCTTCTTCTCAATCGGTTCCACCACAGGTGTTAGTCGAACCATCTCCTTCTTGGTCGAATCTCATGCCTGCCTGGTCGAATCCACCTTTAAATCTCCCTTTTTCCGAATTCGATCACTTCCAACTCATTTTCCTTTAAAAATTAACTCAAATAGCCTTGAAGACACCTGATACGCGACTTTCCACCATGTATATCGATTCATATCGAATTACAACCATCTAAACACCATTATTACATGAATCTGGGTTCGAAACACGTGAATTTACATACTCATCAACTGCTAATTCCCTTTATTAGTTTCCTACTCTTCGACCTTTAGTCTCGTTCCGCTCTTGCCCAACTATGGTTATGGGCTCCTCTCTTGGGTCCTCTTCTAGTAGTCTCGTATGTTCCTTTTTGGGCTTCTCTTCCAGGCCTTAATTGCCTCACAAATTGTCCTTCCTTTTATCTCTTTTTGTTATTGTGCTTCATTAACAGTGACGATCTGTAGTATTGGGCTCTCGGCCCGTTCAGCATGGGGGATATAATACTCCTAACACACACACACACACACATATATATATAAGACTAAAATATTGGTAGATTTAGAAAAATATATAAAATAGATTAGAATGTAAAATAATAGAAATTATATTTAAATTCGAAAATAAGTGTATTAGCCCAAATTGCTCAATACTAAATACTAAATCCGAAAAAAAATGGTCATAACTCCTAACTTAATATTATATTAATTTCAAATGAGCCCAATAAAAATAGAAATGAAAATTTAATTAAATAATGCATGTGTTTTTGTAGAATAGAACTCAAGACCTTCTTTAGTTAATCAAAACATACCACCCCACTCTTTTTAATTCATCTTAAATTTCAAATCAACCTAATATTGACACCTCACATTTGTTCAATCTGTTTTAAGAAATATATTTTGTTTTAATATATAAGAATATTGACAAATTCTCTTGTGAGACCTCCATTGAGGAGAGACGGGTCAAAGATGGGTACCCAAGTTTAATTTATTTAATTTTTATTAATATATTAATTTATCTAATCCCTTAAAATCTACTTATTAGTTTAGATGTAGGAGAGAGAAAAAGTCTTCTCAAATACAATACATCCCTCCAATCATCGAAGAGAGAAAAATCCCAAATTCACTCCATCTATCGTCAGGAAGAGAATCACTCCATCGTCTGGAAAAAAAACCCCCAAATTTTGAAGAGAATCACTCTGATTTTCTTCACTGTCCAAACTCCAATTTTATTCTGGAGAATCACTCCATCTATCGTCTAGAACGAATCTCCAATATCAAGGTAATGTTTCTTCAATAGAATGAATTAACTATTATAGAGATTAGGGTTTTTGTGATTTTGTATTAGAGTGGGTACTTAGAGGGGTTTAGAGTTTGGGTTGGGGAGGAGTAATGTGCCGACAATTGCTGCTGAAATGATTAACAGCAGTTTGTATAGTGGCGGTGGTGGAAGGATATGACATACTATAAGACGAAAATAATTTACTACAACATCAACCATATATAGTTTCATCTAATATACAATACAACATCACAAAAATTACATACTATAGCCGATTGACGACATACTATAACATGAAAGCGACATACTATAAGACATACGCAATATATAAAATGACAAAGTGATTACATTTTACAATAATATGACATATTATAAGATGAAAACAACTTACTACAACATCAACCAAATAAACTTTCATCTAATATGCAATACAAAATCTCAAAAATTACATACTATAGCTGATCAACGACATCCTATAACATGAAAACGACATACTATAAGACATATGTTATACTTAAAATATTATAACACATGGAACAACGTACTACAAAATCAATGAAATATTATTTCAGATAATATACAATAACACAAAAATTACATACTATAAAATGGATTTGACATACCATAAAAGAAACATAATATATTTTTAGCTGACATACTGATTAGCCATAACTTGTAGTCGGGTTGACCAATTCAAGAATTCATCGAACCACAGGGAGGAAGATGCTAGAGCTTAAGCGAGATCACGTTTATCGCAATTTTATAGAGACGAATCATCAATGGGATTGGTTAATCAAATAAGAAAATAATCAAAGCAACCAAGCAATGATTAGCAAACAAGATAGATGGATGAAAAGAGTGGTTTTCCAAGTTGAGTAAAAGTGAGATTAATAACATTTAAGAAGTGGAAATCCCAGGATAAATGCATCAAATTTATATGATGATGGGTATAAGACTAAGGGCCAACACTAGGTTCACCTAAACTCCTTCTCAAGATGAATAGGATATGGAATAAGGCTCAATAGATTGGTTCTCACTCAAACAATTCCAACTAGGTACTAACCTTGAAATGAGAGTCCCTTCACACGATTAATCAACCTCTCGATCAAACCAATCGGATGTCCTATCAAAGAGTTCTAAATAATAAAGGACTTCTCAATCTCTTTACAATTTATAATGCACATAAAGTGTTTGGTGAAATGATTCAATTAATTATCCTAAATATGCAATTGACTTCTCAATCTAATCACATGTTTAAAACAACAAACCACACAAATCATCACAAACCTCAAGATCTAAAGCATCAATGATAGAAAATCAATTAACCCAATCAACATATGAATTTAAATACATAAATCCCAAATTATCTAACAACTCTCATGTTGCTAATCTCACAAGGGAGATTAGCCTATCATTTTCATAAAGAAATTAACATAAACAATTAAATCCATACAAATCATGATAAAACTATAAGGTTTAATATAAAGATTAAATGGAAACTCCCTTGATGTCACTTCAGTGGTGATCTCCTCTCTTTCTTTGCACTTTCATCTTCCTTGATCCTTTTCCTTCACTTGGATGTAGAAATTAATGGTAGGATGATGGTAGATCCAAAGGATGAAGAATGGATGAAGATGATGGTGTGAAATGGAGGAAATGGTGTGTGAGGTGTGTGGGCAACTTTCGGATCTAGATCTCAAAATGTTGAATGGAGTGGTATTTATACCCTTGTGGGCCTTCTAGAAGAAATCTAGAAATTTCAAGAATTTTGACACCGACACAGCTCGTGTGCTGCAACACGGCCCGAGTCGTGTCTTGGGCACACGATCAACGCGATCTTCAAACAGCACACAGCCCGTGCACAGCACTCGACCACAGGGGTGGCTGTGTTGTGTCTTCTGATGCTCACACACGGCCATTCTGGACAGGCCATGTTTAGTACACGACCCGAGTTTCTGCACATGGCGCGTGTTCTGCACTCGGCCATAGGGGTGGCCGAGTTGGTGTTTCAGGCGACAGCGCATGGCTTCCGCTTACAGGCCCGTGTGCAGAACTCGAGTCGTATACGTGACAAGGCTCGTGTTCCTGCACACGTCGACCGTGTTCTTACTGCCCTATTTTCTCTTTCACTGTTTTAGCTCGTTCTCCCTTGTTTCAACTCCGAATTGATATATATTTTCCTACGTCTCCCTTATCATATCTAGCATCCAATCATAGGTTTATGCTCATTCACATATATTTCTATAAAAAAACATAACACAACCAAAGTACACATAAAATATGGATAAAATAATACGAAAACACATATAAAAAGATAATAAAATCTAGGTAAAAATATCACTCATCACACCCCCAAACTTAAAGTGTTGTTCGTCCCCGAACAACGAAAATTATAAAACAAGGGATGAGAGATTTTCACCTAGGAAAACACTAAACGAATATAAATAATAACACATCAATAGTAATAAGAACACAAACTATTCTAAGTCATCCTTCAACATTAAACTTATAACATGAAGAATTAACACGTTCAATTTCAAGAGAATAAAGTGTAAAAATCCCTTTTTGGTCCAAGCCTCACATAGATATC
This sequence comes from Pogostemon cablin, assembly GCA_023678885.1. Lineage (NCBI taxonomy): Eukaryota > Viridiplantae > Streptophyta > Magnoliopsida > Lamiales > Lamiaceae > Pogostemon > Pogostemon cablin. The sequence goes on from CM042993.1 coordinate 15,278,279, forward strand.
AATTTCACTCAACACTTTATGAAGTGGGGTAAATCAACACTCATCAATCGATTGGCTCGACTCGCTATAAGCTTGCTCGTGGACTACATTCATAAACCACCAAAGTTTAAATTAGTGATCAACAAGGTCTTTCATTAAGGTTGTAATGATAGGCTCTTTGGTAGGGTAGGAAGAATATAGGTAAGAGTGACTAATCAAGTGTAAGTAACCGAAGAGATGATCAACTTCCTCAACTTCTTCACTTTTCTTTCTTCCTTTCTCAACATTGGTAATCACAAGCACTAATCATCAACTTTCATTAGATTGAGCTTCTTTTGATTCATGCTTCCTTCTTGGAACGTTGAAATAGTTGAGCATTTTGTTGTTTCTTTGCTCATTTTCTTGTTATGAGGTTGCATGTTCATTCTTTCTTATGCTCTTTTCATCCTTTTTCTTGCTTATTTACCATTTCCTTTTCTTCTTTTTCTTCTTCATCAAACCTTTCTAGTTACCATCTCCCCAATCACTCACACAAAAGGTGAATATATAAGGCTCATGTGGGTAATCAAGGCTTGTAATGTGCTAAATTCACAAGAAATAGGCTTATAGGCTCAAAGTGGTTGACTAGGGATGATGTTCATGGTATGGAAATATATGGCAATGACTATTAATGACAAGGATGACCTTAGATCATGCCACTAATCTCCACTAATCGGGCTCATTCCTATAGTCCTTGAGCAAGTTCTAGCTTATCAAAACTCAATCGATCCACTCATGAAGAAAAATACAAGGTATGTACGGTTGAGTCTCAAATTCTCACATGCTTATGCATTGGACCTTAAGAAACTTATTACACCACATTCATCTCAAAATTAAACAAGTTAAGTAAAACATGTCACAATTTGAAAGTGTAGAGATTCTTAATCATAACTTGTCATCACTTATCACCACAACATATCATCACTCATATTCAAAAATGACTCACAACCTCCCTAAACAAACCACCAAACATACCAAGATAAAAATAAGAAAACACACAAAACATAAAATAAAGACTCAACAAACAAGAAATAAAACAAAAACATATAACATGCAAGAATAAAAATCACCATCATTAACAATAAAGCACACATTCTATATCATCCATGACAATTAAGCTCACAATCATTCCAACCTTTGATTGAAAAGTAAACTTCCCAAAAACATAACACATAAAGTAGCATGCTAATCTATTCAATCCAGATCAAAATCAATTAGAAGTGATAAGGTGTAGAGTACTTCCTCAATAGGCATTTGGTAAGGAAAGCGTTCGCTCCAAGCTCCATTCGTGCTTCCAATACCCTTCATTCATACTCAAAAACTCATATAACACCATTAGCTCAACAATTGCATTAAAAATATAGACTATCATGCACTTTAACACAACCAATTGGACCAAAAACAAACTAATGCTCATAAGAAAATTTTTAAAATTGACCGAATTTTACAAGAAGACTTCTCATCATCAAAATATCATCATATCAAGAACACTTAAGTGGTGAGTCACACCACACACTCTCCTCCAAACTTAAATCGAAATAAGTTGAGACTTAAGTTTGTAAAAAGTGGTGGGACTTACCCTTATAGTTTCCATTGATGATTTTCTTGTGGAGAAGCAAATGCATCCAATGACTTGAGTTACTCAAATCCATGAAGCACTTCTCTTTTCTTCAATATGCATTATCTCACAAGTTCAATCCACCTACAAGACCAAACAACAAACAAACATCAAAATATAAAAAGAATGGGTTGCCTCCCATTTAGCGCTAAGTTTAACGTCTTCAAGCCAGATGGAATTTTACGATCATTGGACCAAAGGATGGTCCATCACACTTTCTCCTCGCATCCTAACTTTGAACATTTGCTTAGCCCTCTTCTTATCCACTAGCTCAACTTCACCATTCTTGCATACGAGCATCAAGTCATCATCAAGGAGTGATTCTAATGGACTTCCTCTTTTTTCTTTGTCTAATTTTCAATCGAGCTCCGATGCTTTCATCCTATCAACATCACAAGAAGATAAGTTAGAACTTGAAATTTTCATATAATCATGCAGAAAGAAATTTAAGTTGTCAAAGAGAAGAGAATCATGATCCATTAGATCATCCAGAGGCTTTGTATGAGACTTGGCTCCTTTTTCCTTATTGCACAAGAATGTGACACTTTTTCCTTTTGGGCTTAAGGATAATTCTTCCCTTCCAACATCAATCTTTGCTCTTCCGGTAGCTAGAAATGGCCTTCCCAAAATGAGTGGAACTCGAGAATCCGCCTTCACTTCTAACACCGTGAAGTCAACCGGGAAAGCTAGCCCTTTCACTTTCACCTCCACGTCTTCAACAATCCCTAGTGGCTTCACAACTTCTCCATTTACTACTTCAAGATGGATAGAAGTAGGCTTTAGCTCTCCAATTTCAAGGTCTTTGAACGTGGCATAAGACATCATGTTGACGCTTGCCCCTAAGTCACACAATGCATCAAGAGTGCCTTTCCCTTCAAAATCACAAGGAATGATGAATTTCCCCGGATCACCAACTTTTGTAAGTCCCTATTTTTGCATTAATCCACTTGCTTCGGTTTGCTCTTCTTTCCTTTTCTCCTCATACTTTTTCTTGAGACATTTGACATGCTCCTCAAACTCCTTTTTCTTCTCCTCTTTTACAAATATTTGTGGATAGGGAATAGGGAATGGATTGATTGGAATACCCCAATAATAACGTTTGTACTCCTCTTCTTTAGCCTTCTCCTCCACTTTCTTTTCCTCTTGCACCTCTTTTCCACTTAGGTATCCATTTAGGACCCTTCTCTTCTTTCATTTCTCCTACACCCTTGCTTTCCACCAACCCTTCTTCAACCTTTCATTCCTCTTTCATATCAACCAACAAACATTGAGCTTTTGGATTAACCTCGGGTGTGGCTGAAAACTTTCCTTTTTGTTGAGCACTCAAAGAACTTGTAATTTGTCCCACATTATATTCCAAAGCCTTGAGTCTCTTTTCATTTGCTTCTTCTGCCTTTTTCAAAGCTTCATCTCGAGCTTTGTTTGATGCTATCAATTGTTCAAGTAGCTCATCAGTTGATGCTCTTCCCTCATTGTTCGATACCTTGACCCCCGGTTGATATCCCAGAGGATAAGCAACCGCATTGCTCGGATTAGAGTAGAAGAAGTTCCTATGCCTTTGTTGTTGTGGGTATGAGCTTCCACTACTTTGACCATTAAAGCCTCCTTGCCTTGGTGGATAATTTCCTTGATTTTGGTTGAAACTACCTTGGAAATTATTTTGGTAATTCCCTTGGTAATTTCTTCCTTGAATGTATGACACATCTTCCACACGTGGCATAGAATTGGCCCATTGTTCTCCACTCACAATATTCGGAGAAAACACACCGTGCTCACTTTGTAGCCCTTCAACCATATTAGCTCCTTGATTATTCACACATTGGTTCAAGCTCATTTGTTTCATAATCTCCTCCACTATCTTTTCCATGCTTGGCGTACTTTGCTCCACATTAGCACTCTTCACACTAAACTGTTGCCCTTGATCAAAACTTTCAAGACCATAGCATCCACTTACCCTCTCCAATGGCCATTGATATACGTTTGTAGTAATCTCATCAAAAATACGTATAGTCCTTTTCAGAGTCACTCCAAGTACAGATCCACCCGCCGAAGCATCAACATACATTCTTTGACTATTTACCAAACCTTGGTAGAAAAATCTAACTTGTTGGTTCTCCGAGAATCCATGTTGTGGACACTTACATAGCATATTCTTAAACATTTCCCACGCTTCATAAAAGCTTTCTTGATGCATTTGCTTGAATTGAGTGATCAAGCTCTTCATTTGAAACGTCTTGGAAGGTGGAAAATACTTGTTCAAAAACATTTGTGCAAGCTCATCCCATGTGTTGCACGTACCCGGAGTAATAGTGGAGAGCCATGTTCGTGCGCGTTCCCTCAATGAAAATGGAAACAACCTCATCCTTATACAATCTTCACTCACTCTATTCATCTTCACGGTGTTGGCAATCTCAATAAATTGAGCAAGATGAGCATTGGGATCTTCATTCGGGGTTCCACTAAATTGTTGCTCCCTCACCATAGAAATCAAGCCCGCTTTAAATTCAAAATTGTTGGCATTGATTGGTGGTCCTATCATTTGTGGCATTGCCCTTGGCATGAAGAAATCTCAAATCACCCTTTGATCATTGTGAATTCCATGTTGCACCGGAGGTGGTGGTGGTGGTATATATGCTTGTTGAGGGGGAGCATAAGCTTGTGGATAGCCTTGTTGCATTAGAACTTATTGCACCATTTATTGAAGCAAAGCTTGATTGTTTCTAGCTCCGAAATTTTATTGAGCTTGATGAGGAGGATTAGCATTGACTTGAGGTACGTTGTCTTGCACGTTCACATTTTGTCCTCCTTCCCCATCATCCTCTATCTCCACACGATTATCTCCTTGAAAATTCTCCATTAACTCACTATTTTTGGATTTGTTCTCCTTTCTTCTCCTTCTTAATGTATGCTCAATCTCTAAATCAATAGGTTCTATTTGTTTTCCTTTGGATCTTGTTTGCATACACGTTCAAAGCAAAATAAGTTAGAACAAGGTTTTCAAAAGCAAATACAAGTAAACAAATAAAATAAAAAAATGTCTCTAGTAAGATTACTCAAAACGATCCTTCTTCAAGCTACTAGCAACCGTTGCCTCCCTGGCAACGGCGCCATTTGATTAGCCATAACTTGTAGTCGGGTTGACCAATTCAAGAATTTATTGAACTACAGGGAGGAAGACACTAGAGCTTAAGCGAGATCACATTTATCGCAATTTTATAGAGACGAATCATCAATGGGATTGGTTGATCAAACAAGAAAGTAATCAAAGCAAGCAAGCAATGACTAGCAAACAAGATAGATGGATGAAAAGAGTGGTTTTCCAAGTTGAGTAAAAGTGAGATTAACAATATTTAAGAAGTGGAAATTCTAGGATAAATGCATCAAATTCATATGATCATGGGTATAAGACTAAGGGCAAACACTTGGTTCACCTAAACTCCTTCTCAAGATAAATAGGATATGGAATAAGGCTCAATGGATTGGTTCTCACTCAAACAATTCCAACTAGGTACTAAGCTTAAAATAAGAGTCCCTTCACATGATTAATCAACCTCTCTATCAAACCAATCTGATGTCCTATCAAAGAGTTCTAAATAATAAAGGACTTCTCAATCTCTTTACAATTTATATTGCACATGAAGTGTTTGATGAAATGGTTCAATTAATTATCCTAAATATGCAATTGACTTCTCAATCTAATCACATGTTCAAAATAACAAACCACACAAATCATCATAAACCTCAAGATCTAAAGCATCAATGATAGAAAATCAATTAACCCAATAAACATATGAATTTAAATACATAAATTCTAAAATTATCCAACAACTCTCATGTTGCTAATCTCACAAGGGAGATTAGCCTACCATCTTCATAAAGAAATTAACATAGACAATTAAATCCTTACAAATCATGATAAAACTATAAGGTTTAATACAAAGATTGAATAGAAACTCCCTTGATGTCACTTCAATGGTGATCTCCTCTCCTTCTTTGCACTTTCCTCTCTTCCTTGATCCTTTTCCTTCACTTGGATGTAGAAATTAATGGTAGGATGATGGTAAGTCCAAAGGATGAAGAATTGATGAAGATGATGGTGTGAAATTGAGAAAATGGTGTGTGAAGTGTGTGGGCAGTTGTGAATTTCGGATCTATATCTCAAAATATTGAATGGAGTGGTATTTATACCCTTGTGGGCCTTCTAGAAGAAATCTAGAAATTTCAGGAATTTTGACACCGACACGGCTCATGTTCTGCAACACGGCCCGAGTCGTGTCTAGGGCACACGGTCAATGCGAGCTTCAAACAGCGCACGGCCCGTGCGCAGCACTCGGCTATAGGGGTGGTCGTGTTGTGTCTTTTGATGCTCGCACACGGCAATTCTGGACAGAGCCGTGTTTGGTACATGACCCGAGTTTCTGCACATGGCCTGTGTTCTGTACTCGGCCACAGGGGTGGCCGAGTTAGTGTTTCAGGCGATAGCGCACGGCTTCCACTTATAGGCCCGTGTGCGGAACTCAGGTCGTGTACGTGACACGGCGCGTGTTCCTGCACACGGCTGGTCGTGTTCTTGCTGCCCTATTTTCTCTTTCACTATTTTGGCTCGTTCTCCCTCGTTTCAACTCTGAATTGAGATCTGTTTTTTCCTACGTCTCCCTTGTTTAAGCTCATTCACACACATTTCCAAAAAAATATAACACAACCAAAGTACACATAAAATGAGTATAAAATAATATGAAAACACATATAAAAAGACACTAAAATCTAGGTGAAAATATCACTCATCACATATTATAGCATATACTTTGACACAATAACACGAAAACAACATACTATAACATCACTGAAGTATTCTTCCTGTTAAGACACAATAACATAAAAATTACACACTATAACCCATCCACGACATATGTATTTCAATAAAATATTGTTTCAACTAACATATAATAATACAAAAATTACATACCATAATGCAGATTTGACATACTATAAAAAAACATAATATGCTTTTAGCTGACATACTTTGCACATAATAACACGAAAACAATATACTATAACACCACCGAAATATTATTTTAGCAAGACGCAATAACATAAAAATTACATACTATAAACCATCCACGATATACTATAAGTTATTCACGTTCATAGCAATAAACGTTAAAAAATTAAAAATTTGAATTCCTCCCATAAATTTAATAACTAACTACTAAAAATAATGGGCATTAACTAATCATAATTAATACCATAAATTTAGTAACTAATCACATTAATTAGGAAACACTAAAGATAAGGGAGTTACGTTTCATAATTATACTATATTATATTATTAAATTATATATAATATGTTGGGCTGACCCGTCTCACAAGAGATACTCAAGAATATTTTTAATGAGCCCAATAAAAATAGAAATGAAAATTTAAAAATTTAAGGGAGGATTACTACTAGGTACACAAAAAAACCCTAAATTACTATGAGATACAAACATACAAAAGTATTACTACTAGGTACAAAAATATATAGTGATATTCCAATATTACCCCTATTAATGTGCTGCACATAAATATTGTGTGCAGCAAAAGTTCATGTGCTGCAAAGTGTGTGCAGCAAAAAAAGTGTGTGCAGGAAAAAAAAAGTGTGTGCAGCAAAAAAATGTGGTGGTCCGGCGGCGGCGGTCCGGCAGCTTTTCCGGCGGCGGCAGTTTTTCCGGCGACCAGTTTTTTTTTTTTCTTTTTTTTTTTGGACGAACAGTTTTTCCGGCGACCGGCTGCCGGAGCTCCGGCGGCGGCGGCGCGGCAGCTTTCCGGCGACCAGTTTTTTTTTTTTTTTTTTTTTTTCTGACGAACAGATTTTCCGGCGACCGGCCGCCGGAGCTCCGCCGCCGGCGGCGGCGGCGGCGGTCCGGCAGCGGCAGCGGTGGTCCGGTGGTGGGTGGAGGTTGGGGTTAGTGTTTTAAAGGTATATGGGTTTAGGGGTATATTTGGTATTTTACTTTAATATTTTGTATTAAATAATAATTATTTTAAATCAATGTATCTAGTAGTAATTAGGGGTACAAAGTGTGTACCTATCAGTAATTATTTCAAAATTTAATTAAATATTGCATCTGTTTTTGGAGAATAGAACTCAAGACCTCCTGCACCCAATCAAAACACACCACCTCATACTTTTTAATTCATCATAAATGTCAAATCAACCTAATATTGATACCTCACATTTGTTCAACCTATTTTAGAAAATTTATTTTTTTAATATAAAAGAAGATTTCCTTAATCCTCCACCACTATAAATACATTCATTTCTAAATTTTGAGCAGCAATAAGAATTTCATTCATTTTTAGAGGCTACACACACTTTCTCTCTTCTTTATTTTTATTTTTCTTTCCATCACTCCATAAACCCATCTTCTAATCTTTCACCCATCTATCCTTGTGTTAGAATTACTTCGAACTAAGATTAAGAGGAGGTATTTTAAGAAGCAATTAAAGATCTCCGATAAGTTAAATTGAAGGGGAATTTTAATTCTTTTTGTCTTTTACTTTGAATTTGACTCCATAGATCATGTCATCACTGGTCTGTTCGTCCGGACGATCTAGATTTGCTGGTCTGTTTGTTACTAGGTCCCTTCACCATGCACCTATTAACAATTGTATTATAGTCTGGAATTTCTCTGTATTAAGTTTTTTTATTTATTTGAGGTTCTTATATTTTTTCTTGTCTAGTTTAACGAATGTCATGTTTTAATTGTTTAAAGAATTTGATTTATTTTTTTTTTGGAATCTTAACTTTCAGTGTACATATGTACTTAGATGGAGAATCAGTATTTTTTCCCAATTAGGTTGGGTTTTGGTGAGGTTTGCCATTAGATACTCAATATGTTTCCATTCACTTTTCAGGTAATACTTTTTTTAATTGTTTGTTTTGATTTTCTTAGTGTGAATTTGTAAATTATATCTCAAATTTATTAGAAAAATCTTAATATTAGTAATAACTGCCAACAACATTTTTTTAGTACAGAATTGATGAATTTATCTATTTATCTTATCTTAAAGAAAAAGTGATGACATATCTTTTTTTAATAAAGCTAGTTTTTGCAAAAAATAAATAAATAAAATAAAGACACTTCCTCATATGTATCCCCACATTATTTGTATATTTTTATTCTTACCAAATATTAAGATTGTTATAATTAGAAAAAAAAATCTTGATGCTATTTGGGATTTGATATGATATTTAATTATGGCAATACTCTTAAAGTTGATGAATGAATAAATAAATCTAAAATATTATAGACCTTAAAATGAACATTAAATCCTAAGGTATCATACGACCTAAACTAACAAGTGTTGAATTTTGATTCGAAAAATACTTTGTTCTTCTTATTTTATTTCTATTTTTAATAGAAAATGCTTCTCGGTGAACAGGCAAAATCTTAGTTTTCTTTTAAAAAAAACCAACCTTTATATACACATATAAATTTTATAATCCTAAAAAAAACATGCATTTCCCAAACTTCATTTTTCTTAATTAATACTTTATATAAATTAATACTTTTTACCTATTGAGTTGTAAAATTAAAATCATATATCATAATAAAATATTCAAATAAATACATATCGCAATTTAATTAATTTTCAAATCATAAGAAACTCAAAATAAACATCAACATAAGAACTAAGAAGGGTAAGAGAGTGAGGCAATGGGTAAATTATTGTGGGCTTTTGCTTTCCATATATTCCATACTAAATCTAGGTGGGAGGGTCAATTCACGTGGATTGTTTATATTTATTTATACATAATAATATCTTTTTCTGTTTTAAAGGATTTTCTAAATTTAATAGACAATTTGGATGAACTGTTTCAAAAATCCTAATTAGTGAGAGGATTATGCATTAACACATTTAGTTTTGTTTAAAGGTCATTGTTTAATTGTTATGAAGATTAATTAATTATTTCTCCTAATTATCTTTTGTTTTAATTTAAAATATATTTAATTGGGTCAATGGATAATCCATCCATCACGTAAGAATACTCACATTTTATTCAAAATAAAAATGAAGTTCAAATTTAAATTGTAGTTCAATAAAAATTTCGTTTTATCTCTAATATTATAGTCCTCACATTTTAAGTTCATCATATTATAATAAAATTATCTAAATAGATATGGTGCAAAATGTATTAATTAATTTCTAAAATACTTGGAGTTACTTACTCAATTTCAAAGAGTTCATACACAAATTCTTTGTACATTACAATAAATTTAATATATGCACTATGTAAAGAGAAAATGTTTCAAGATTGGCCAGATTTACATTTGAGTTTAAAACCGAGTACAGCCTAAAACCGAGTCACTTCCATGACCTACACAAATCCAATTTACATTTAAGTCTCACATTACACATCTCAACCAATCTGCAATACAAATAAAATCAAGTCACACCCGCAATTTACTTACCACAAATTCAACCTACAATCGATTAATAAATTCAATTTCTACTCAGTCATGTGATACTCCCCATTAATCCAACTACGATTCACGTATTACAATCAAATAGTGCCCTAAATTTAGGATTATATAAATATTTTCTTACTCTAATTGGAATTTAGTAAAACAAGATTATATAAATTTCACGATTTAGTAAATTCTCATTTATCTCTTATACATATCATACTATATTCTTAGGCAGGATTTAACATAAAGTTAAAATTTAAAATATTTAAATCCAAAAACAAGCCTAGATTAACACTATTTGTTGGATTTACTAAAATCATCTAATTGTAAATCTAAATATCTTATTCCTACCTACACTCAAAACAAACATCATTCATACTCTCTCACATCCCATACACTTCCACACTAAAAAAAACATCATTCCTACTCTCTCACATCCCATACGCTTCCACATTGAATTGACATAAAGTTAAAATCTGCCCGACTCAAATCCTCTAGACAAACATAGATTTGATATAAAGTTAAAATCTACCACACTTAAATCCCTAAAACAAACATAGATTAACACTACTTGTTGGATTTACTAATTCCACATCATTGTAAATCTACCTTTCTTACTGTTTCTTAGACCCAAAAAAACATCACCAGTACTGTGAATGTGTTGTAGGTAGGGAGGTATGCAAACTATTCAAGAATCTGTTCGATAAATTTATTGTAATGAATCATTTATTTATTTTGTTACTTTAATTATGCTAGGCTAATCTCTCTTGTGAGGTTAGAGACATGATTAGGGCTTAATATTTATTTTTTTATGCAAATTAAATATGGTTTGGGCATGATTGGATATTTGATTTCTTCTCATGAGTCTTGTAATGCATGAATTATATGTTGGCATGGTTTGTTAATTATGGGTAACATGTTAATTTAATGGATTGTTGGTTAATTTATTTCTTATGTTAATTAAGTGTCATTATATTAATTTATGTGGATATTGCTTGGGGTGAGAAGGAGACTACCCTCCAAAGTATTAGAAATAGCATTAGAGGATATTGGGTTTGGATATTTGAACCTGGTCAGAGGAACCAATCTATCATTGGCCTTAGTATGGACAATTGGGAGAATTACCTCTAGATAGTACATTTTACAGGAGATTTAGAGACTAGTTAATACTCAGGTGGAAAGGGTTAGTATTGGCCTTCAATCCTAGGTGCTTTTGGGAGTATTAGAGAATACCTACAACCTTAGTAACCCGAGAGAGAGCTTTGGATACATTCGTGATCGCCTCTAGTCTAATATCTATCTTGTCTATTCTTTTAGCATGATAAAATGAATTCTAAGGCACTTTAATTGTTTCTAGTCTCATATCTTACTACTTGCCCTTTAACACCAATTCTACATCTTATTTTCTCCTATTTTATTTTGATTTCTTTTATTTGAGTTCTTGATTATCATCATCTTGGTTAGTCCTTATAAAAATAATAAAAACACTAGCTAACGTGTTCTTTCAATCAAAACTTAAATTCTCTAGGGTTCGATATTTTTATTATTTGGGTATTTCTCAATGACAATTGGGTACACTTGCTCGTGAATTGAAAAATACGCAATCAAGTCTTTTAAAGAGGTTGCCTACTTCCAAGAGAAAAACTTTCAAAGTAACTTTGGGGGATATTTTCAAGGAGATAACCATAGCGACAAAAGGATTTAATAATGGTGGAGGCTTTAATAATGACCGAGGAGATTTGATAATCTATCTTATGAAAATCCGCATAGTGCTTTGCAAAAGCCTCTGGGAGTTCATACGGGTGCTAAATCTCCAAATGATTAGGGTAAACCGTCCGCTTAAGACCAACTTAATCAAATCATGGAGATGATAAAGCAAGATCGCAAGGATAGAAAAAGGTAACGAGAAGTTGATAATCTTCGATTCAAGGCCTTGGAGATGCAAATGAGTCAACTAGCTAGTGAACAGGGTGAAGTGCATCAAAAATGTAAGTTCCCTTTCTACTAAGATTTTAAATCCAAAAGAGCAATGTTTGCTTGTTGACGTGCAATTGGAAAGCATGGTGGAAGAAGGATTGGTGGTTACAACAAATATTGTTCCGAATAGTGAAAAGTATTTTTTGTTGAAGATGATGAAATGTTGTCTTTAGTCGAAAGGGAAGCTTGTTTTGATGAGAAAGAAGAGTTAGAACAAGAACATGAGGAAGTTGATGTAGGGGCCTCGTTTTACACTAAGGACCCCAAAAAAATTGTGTTAGCATGCAAAATTGGAAATGGGTATAGTTCAATGCCTTATGTGATCTTGGTTCTGTTGGCTATTGGATCGTGTGGATCAACGTGATCGTTAGGATAACAGGCAAACAATCAGCGGAAGCAATTAAAAATGTTTACCATACTTCTGGTCGATGTAGAGGATGAATCGCTGTGATCCTGCTGTTGTGTGGGCAACAGTCTGCAGGATCTCTCAATCTGCTTCTTTCCCTTCTCACGTCAAAAGAGGCACAGGAAAACTTAGGGTTCCAAGAGGCTGAGTTCACTTATATACTGGGCTACAGCAGGGATCAGGAGGAGAATTGGAGTTGGGCCTCCATTGGATTAAATATCCAAACTTAGTCCAAAGCTTATATTTAATCCAACAATAATAATAAATTCCACTAAATTATTATTACTGCACTACCTACTCCAACCCAAAATTACGTTTTGGGCTACTTCTTATTATGAGCCCGAAGTCACCCCATGTTTAAGATATACAATGCCCATTAATTAATTAAGTTACTGACAACTCAAATTAATTAATATCTCATCCGAGAGTAGTACCACTCAACCTTATTATCATGCCGGAAATTAATCTACTTGCAAGATTTACATGATAAACCTTATGAGCTCCTCAAGGGGACATCATCAACCTATGTCGGACATGGATTCCTTCTACAATCAACAGCACACCATAGATACAGCACTATTTCCCAACTCACCGAGTTTGTTGATTTAATACTTATAAATCTCACTCATTGATGAATCAAAAAAATACATACTGCCCTACGTGTCGAGGTTATTGTATAGGGATTAAGAGCACAAACTTCCATAATAACATAGATCAAGTTCTACTATATAGTCAGTATAAGACGAACGATCTCAGGCGATCCTACTCAATATGCACAAAGCATACTAATGTGATTTTATAGTCAAGACAAACTAATACCAAATCACACTATAACCATACCGATAGAGAGTCCCCGTCTATCTCGGTTGTGAGCATCTGTTTATACTTTATAAGGAAACCGATAATATGATCTTCTGCGTGTTGTCGCACAACATATTATCTACAGTATAAAGTAAATGGACTATTGCATCGTGCATATAAATAAATTATAAGATGCAATCATTTGATCATATGATTCTCATTTCAAATATTGTTATAACATTGTTCATACTAAAGCTAGGCTTTTAGTATACAATCCAACAGGTTCTAGTGTCAACATAATGCCTTTGGAAATTTTTGAAAAACATTGAATTGGGAGGTTGAAGGAAACTTTGAGAGAAATTGAAGTGATGGATGGCTCGGTGACGAAACCCCATGGTTATGTAGAGGATGTGATTGTTAAAGTGGAGGATTTTGTCTTTCCAATGGATTTCATGGTGATTGATAAGAAAACGTATCCTTTGATTCGCTTATCTTTGGAGGGCCTTTCTTAGCAACCGGATGAGCTAAGTTTAACATGGATAAGGAAGAACTCTCATTAAAATCACATGGAAGAGTTATTATTTTAACAAGCAAGATTTTTAAAGGAGGAAATTTTCACTTAAAGCCCACCCATTCAACTTTTGTATGATCAAGAGCATTTGGTAAGAAAAGTCGTTAATGATGTATTGACTAACTTCTTACTGGAATTTGCAAGTCTTTGCCCAAAAGAAAATGATATATTTGGGGAAGCTTTGAACATTGATTAGAAGATCGATAAAGGGCCCTTAGATTTTCAAAAGTGAGGAAACTGGCTAATGAAGCAACTTCAAGTGATTTGGAAACAAGATGTGTTGGTAAGAAGTTGGTAAAAGAAATGTTAAACGTGAAGTTGATGGGCGACGAGGCCCTAGGGAGTTGTAACCTTTAAAAGTTTTTTATGCGTCTAGCTTGAGGACGTGAAATTCAGCGCTGAATGGGAGGTAACGCATTTTTAATTTTTTGATCTATTTGTTGTATTTTTTATTTGTAGGTTGTGCTTATGAGAAGAATGCGTATTTGGAATATAAGAAGTGTTTGTTTTGAAGTGTGAAGGTACTTCTCACTACTTTTTGCAAACTTAATTCTCAACTTAGGTTTCGATTTAAGTTTGAGGTGATGTTGTGTGGTGTGACTTACCTTGATTTGTTGTTATGATTACACTTTTCGTATTTTTAGGATAATTTTGAAATTTTCTCATAAGTTTGATTCGATTTTAGTTCATTTGGTGGTGTTGAAGTGCATGCTAGTCCATAATTTTATTGCAATTGTTGTGCTGATGGTTTTTGATGAGTTTTTGAGCATATATATGAGGCGTATCGGAAGCAAACGAGCAAGGTAAATAGGCTTGAAGTGCAAAATTTTTAAAAAATGCATGGTGGAGGTCGAGTCGAGCTCTGAAATTCGACGGGAGGACGAAGTCGGCTGCATGCACCAGAGACATGAACTCGACTTCTGCTTGGTCAAGTTCATAATTCGAGTTAAGGTTGGACACTTGAAATACTAACTCGACCTCAGCACGATTGAGCTTAGAGCTCGTGTTGAGTTGAGACCAAAAGCACACATCGAGCTTGGAGCTTGCATCGAGTTGGGCTCAAAAATTTGAGTAAATATGCGAGTTAGGACAGAACCTGCGCGTAACTTAGGACAATTTGCTGCAACTCAATGAGGGAGAGAGTCCGTACACCCTTCAAACTTCAAATTTCCTTCATAATTCATCCTCATATTGGTAAAGTTGAGTGTTTAAACATCCTCTAATCCACTTTGCACTCCAAATTCCCACTACTTCTTCTAAAATTCATAAGGTATGTCTTCTTGGCCTAGTTGTGAATTTTTGCTTTTAATTTCAAAAAGGTGGCAGGGGCATGCTTAGGAATGATTAGTGGAATGTTTCTATGAATTATTAACATGTGGTTAAAGGTTTAATTGATAAAATTGGGTTGAAATTTTAAAATTGCATGTTAGGGTTCATGGAGAAATTTGGGGATTTTTGTGCATTGTTGAATTGGGCATTGTTTGATAAAGAATTGCACACTTGTGATGATAATTTAATATGAATTACGCTTTGGTATTGAGAATTTGGCCATATGCATGGTTAATTTGGATTTTGAATATAAGTTGAATATCTTTGTATTCCAAGTGTTCGATGAAATGCATGATAATTTGTACAATTTTTTAGCATTACTTAGAATTATAAGTTGTGGAATGGATTGGATGTATGTACTTGGCTTTCATGAGGATTAATACTTTGAAGGAATTTTGATAAATTCATGCCCTTAAGTGCTATGCTTTACACTTGAGAGTTGAAATTGGTTGATGTGTATGTTCTTAGCCTCATATGCGGATATATTGGACTTTAAGTAGATTTGTTGGGATTACTTAGTGCTTAAATGTCATATGCCTAGTTTTAATTTCTTAGTGGTTGCGATGCTTGTAGAGTGTACACTTAGTTGAATAACATGTGATAATTTGAGCTTTTATGATATATTACTTTAAGATGAGTCTTGCATTGAATTGTTGCATGTTGAATATTATAGATGGCCAATCAGAGACGTCGGTAAGATTTTTTTGTTGTTGATGATTAAGAGGTGGCCAACATTGATGCGGCACTTATTATTGAAGGGATGTACCCTATTGATATTGGAGTCGATCTAGTAGATGAGTGGCCAAATTGTGCAACCCACTGGAGAACTATTTGCTCCAAGATTTGCCCTACCAAGTTTCAAGATCACCAAACCATGGTGACACTTGGGATTGAGGACAACTTGAGGAGGATGTTCAGGCTAGCTCACATGGAGAGATTCTTTGATATTAGGTATTCTACTTATCGTCACCTCACAACGGTGTTTCTGAGCATATTGGAGGTGCAAAAGTAAGTAAATGGTTTCCATAAATTAGTCACCTTTTAGCTCAACAATGAGTGGAGACAAGTTGATATCCCTACGCTCAACTCTTACTTAGGATGCCCGAGATGTGAGTAGCACATGACTTTCTTTGATAGATGAGGATTTGATAAGCAATAATGGTGGCTCAGGTTGATCAATGATGGAGCCAACCAACAACCAGGTTATAGGGCTAGCTTGTTCCACCAAGGGTATGACAATCTAGAATTTGATCATGAGGTACTTGGAGAAGATAGTGTCTAACACTATTTTAGGCCAGTCTAAGAGTGGATCCGTCGGAGAGAAATAACTTTATATAATGTTTTGCTTGTACTGGGAGCTCGAGGTGAACATGGAAGCTCACTTTATTCACCATGCAGAGAGATTAGCAAAATGGCAGGCTCATCAGAGAGTGATGATAGAGGGTATTATCACTATGCTTGCAGAAGAGCTTGGTGTAGACATCACAGGCATGCAGCCTATGTTAGTGAGAAACTTAATGCTCCTATGTTGATGAGGATAAATTTCTTAGCCCAGGTTGGAGACACTTACTACTTTAGGAAAGACAAAGGAGCTCCATTCATGTTGTCCGCTCCTCAGCTGACCTCCATCTATGCTTGTAGACAATACGCGAACCTGTCTATGGCTAGTGCCCAACACTCTGCAGTGGTTCGTGTGTTCTGTAGAGAAAATAGAGTGGGAGTGGAGGTAGCGCTCAGAGAAATTGTTGATGTTGAGAATGCTGAATTGGAGGCATTGAGAGCTGAGTTAGTTCCGATGGAAGAAGTAGAAGAAGGAGATGATGGTTAGCAGCATGTGGAGTTTGAGGAGCATGCTTATGATCCACCGGAGTTCGATGAAAAAGATGAGGAAGAGCTGCAGCAGCAGTAGCAGGCATAGCCCGGAGTGGGCAATTTAAGGTGGAACATCTTGGAGGGGATGTTAGAGATATTTGACAGAATCAGCAAGTTCATGGTGCACAGATAAGGGAGTTACAGGCCGAGCAGCAGAGGATAGATCATAACTTTGAGCAAGCCCGTCTCCACATCAAAAACCTTGAGGAGATGATGGCTCAAATGTACAACTTTTGCTTCCTTGCCGCATCTCGAGCTTACAACCCATGGGAGCCATACCTACTACCTCCACCTCCGGATGCCTAAAGAGAGTTGATTTTAGCTTACTCATCATTACATTAGCTTTACATAGTTTAGAATAGACTTGATTTAGTTTGATTTGGATTATTTTGGATTAACATTGATATTTTCTTATTTTGTACGTTGGGAGGTTTACATTTCCGTATTTTTCTTTATTTTGGGATTTTATGCGATTCTCCTTGTTTTTAGTATTTTAGTTTGATTTTCCATTTTGGATGTGACGGGGATATCTTGAGCTTAATTGTTATGGATGATTTGTGGATGTACTTTTATTCTTGATTTATGGATTTGATTCTTTGTATGTTATGTGTTTTTGTATTGTTTCTCATATTGTGCGTCCTTACTTGTGTGTTTTGTTTGTATTTTATTCTTGTATAGGGTTGCTTGGTGGTTTGTTTTGAAAAGTTGTGAGTCATTTTTTAATATAGTAGATGATATGTTATTTGTGATGACTGATAGCAAATTATGTTAGGAAATTTCTACTCTTTAAAATTGTGACATGGTTTATTTAACTTGTTCATATTTATATTGTTTCTTGATGGTGCGTCCTTACTTGTGTGTTTTGTTTGTGTTTTTTTCTTGTATATGGTTTCTTGGTGGTTTGTTTTGGGAAGTTGTGAATCGTTTTTCATATAGTAGATGATATGTTATTTGTGATAAGTGATGGCGATTTATGTTAAAAAATTTCTACTCTTTAAAATTGTAACTTAGTTTATTAAATTTGTTGAATTTTGAGATGAATGAAGGTGTAATACATTCCTCAAGGTCTGAGCACAAGCTTGTGAGTGTTAGATTTTATATTAAAAGCCTAAATATTTTTATGAACAATGTTTTAATAATATTTTGAAATGAGAATCAAACGATCAAATGTTTGCACATTATAATTTGTTTATATGTTAATGCAAAAGTCTTTTTACTTTATATTGTAGATAATATGATGTGTGACGTCGCACGAAAGATCATATTAACAGTTCCTTGTAAAGTATAAACAGATGCTCACAACCGAGATAGACGGGGATAATCTATCGGGATGGTTGTAGTGTAATTTGGTATTAGTTTCTCTTGACTATAAAACTATACATGTGCATTTTATGTATACTGAGCAAAACCGCATGAGATTGTTCGATTTATACTTACTATATAAAATAACTAGACCTCAGTTATTATGGATGTTCTTACTCTTAAACCCTATACAATAATCTCGACACGTAATTCAATATTTATTTCTTTGATTCATCAATGAGTGAGATTTAATTATTAAATCAATGTGCTTGGTGAGTTGGGAGATAGTACTCTCTGTATAGTGTGCTGTTGATTGTAGAAGGAATCTGTAATTTAGGCTGATGATGTCCCCTTGAGGAGCTCATAAGGATTATCATGTAAACCTGCACCAATTATAGAAAAAAAAATTCCCTGCACTACATTTCTTCATAAATCCAATCTACGTTATCCATGAATAGCTAATTCATACTTGATAATTCTAAACAATTAATGATTATGCACAAAATAAATACGAAATCATAATATTTTTAAAACTACGTCAAATATATCTAAATGGCAGTAACGTAAAATAAATAAACCAAAGATAAAGATGTTTTATCGTAGTTTGAATACTCAGGTATGACTTTATACATCAGTATCAATTTTGTCTTTAATGTCTCCACAAACCCAACTAATTAGTCGCAGTGTTTAATGGAGGATGACAAACATCACTTTGCAATTATGTTCCCATATCAACATTGAGTTCCGTGTCATAGTCACGAACACAAAAACATGCTAAACTGGCTCAATAGGATCTTGAACATAGAATACTTGTTTAGCTTGAGATGCTAGAAAGAATGGTCCATTATGTTTTTTCATGTTCGCCAAAGTAAACCCATTGTTATCTTATTTTAATCTTTTCCTTTTGGAAACCCAATCACACTTGAACAAGACCACTCTACATGTACAACCGTAATCTAGCTCAATGATATTAGTTAAGACACCATAATATTTTAAATCACTTAATATTGGATTTTGATCCCGAGTAATTGCAAAGTTTGATGTTGTGGCCTTAACACATACCCCACTATTTTGGATCTTACTTTTAATATCCAAATCCCTAGTGTGAAACGTAAATCCATTCAAAATAAACTTTTCATATTTCATTGTTTTGAAGTTGGACGATTAGCAAGTAATGTCAAGCCTCTTGATAATGGATTTTCTTCAAGTTGCAACCTCTCAACCTATTTAATAAGTAGAATCATCAAATACTCATATAAATAGTAGCTGCATTATATAATAAAAGTCGATGAAATCTCAACTACAACTTACATTTTGGGCAAACTAATCTGTGAATCCTTCACTATTAATTTGTTCAATTTGATGGTGCACTACACATGAATGAGTCTATTCAATCATGGTTAAGTGTTCACTAAAAAGTAATCATATTTTAGACAATCACAAATTACATAGTTAATTCAATAAACAAAACTAACCCACTTATCTTACTCAATATATGGACTAAGAGCATCAGATTTGAACAACACATATTGATGTGGTTTCTTCAATGTGCCAGTATCAAATTCTGTGGCTGTGGCTTTTCCAAGACCATGACCCACATCTTAAAGATATCTAACTCTGTTGCGGAACCTTTACCCATATTGTTGTCATCATTTTTAGATTTTTTTTTCAAACTTTAATTCAACATAACCTACTAGGTATAAAGAGTAGAATGATAAACACTCTTCAGCTAAATAACCCTCATCAATGGTCCTTTCTAGTATACGACTTCAATGTACCTATATAACTATTAAACATTAAGATAAAATATAAAACACTATTAAAATATAACATATGTAAAATATTCATTAATGAAAATAATACAATGAATTCCCAACTTAATAACTTAACAAACACAAATATAAAATTTACCTTTCAATTGGGCATTTCCAATGATAGTGAACTGGTCAAGCTAGTTTTACTTCTGTAGCCAGGTGTACAATTAGATGTGCCATAATATTAAAAAATGATGGTGGGATATCTTTTCTAACTCACAAAGTACCTCAAGAATTTCCTTTTTCGAACGAACTGCATCTGAAGGTTTGATTACTTTGGAGTGTAATTCTCTAAAGTATTTGCTTAATTTAAGCAAAAGAGACCGTATAGACTTTGGAAGAGTTTTTCTTAATGCTATAGCAACAAATATTGCATTAAAATGTGATAATCATGACTTTTTAAATCGAGAAGTTTAGGTGATTTGATTTGAACACATTGTGAGATATTGGAGAAGTAACCATCTGGAACTTTAATTAATTCCTTTGAGAACATTACAAAAATAATTTTCTCATTCTTACTCATTGTAAAAGAAGCTGGAGGCAAGGTATTTTTCCAAATTCCTTTCTAATGAGATGAAGCTAATATTTAACTTTTTCAAAAAAAAAATCGTGCATTGGAATTATATCTGTTTTTACCGTCCATGCCTAAAATGGTACCACAAAGGCTTTCATATACATTTTTCTCATTATGCATGACATCAAGATTAATGTGGCACATAACATTAGTTTTTCAATATGGCAATTCATAAAAAATACTTAAATTTTTCTAATTGTAAGGCTTGGATTATCTTTCTATCTTTCCTATATATAAATGAAATTAAAAATTTTTAGTTCATTGATCACCATATCACCAGACAACCTACTTGGCTTTTGTCCATATTCTACACAGCCGTCAAAGAGTCGTCCATTATTTCAAAACTTTAGTGTTCGATATACAAATAATTTCGATGACCCATGATGACCATCTATTGCTTAGAACTACATGATAGAACATTAATGAGATTGACTTGTGAAGGTACCAATATGATCATAATACTTTCATGGGAATTGAGAATATTGGAGACATTCTTAAGAGACTTTTAGGGATTGCCATGGTAATCTACATCCTAAGTATCTTGTGAAGAAGCTTAAGTGGAATTAGTGAATGCCCTTATTCATGCTTATGACATGTTAGAATTGGTTGCATGAACTCTAGATTTTTCATGTCATGATTATGCTAATCTCGTCTTTGCATCATTTGGAATCCACTTATTCTTACATCCATCCATCTTTTATATCTTGCATTACTTTAATTTTTTTATTTGCATGCTTACCTCCCAATTTTTCGTCATTCTTATAAAATCACAATAAATTTGAGGTTGCTTAAACTCTAAATTTTTTGATTTTCCATGTATTGATATTAAACTTGGTTGTCCGTGCCTACATTGATAGAAGTACACTTGCTCCTTAATTCGCATTAGAGAAAATAGCAATCACGATTCATTCTCGAATCATTAGAGACATCAGTTCAATCTCTTATTCGTATTCTATTTCTTTACATTCATTTTCACTTGTGGATATTATCTCTTTCCAAGAAGATATTTAGAAAAAGGCAAACACTTGTGAGACCGTTTCACAAGATGAATTTTGTGAGATAGATATGAATTGATAACATTTTTAATAAAAAATGATAACATCTTTGATAAAACAATTGATATCTTATGCACTCGAAAGCATGAATACCACTTTATGCACTTTTTTTCCTAACAAATCGTATTTGTTTTATTTTAGTAAATGTGTTTCTTAATAAACTTATTTATATTCAACTATATTATTCATTTTTAATTAAAAAATAATAATATTTTTTTAAAAAAAATTCACTAACAAATTGTATAAGTTTTTAATTATTAATGTGTGTGTGTGTGTGTATATATATATATATATATATATATATATATATATATATATATTAATGTTCATGAATTGACTTTGGATGCATATGATATTTTACCTTAATAAAAAAATACTCTCTCAGTCTTAACTTTAACTTCACACTTTTCAATTTAGTTCATTCAAATTTCAACTTCACGAATCTATAAAAATGAAATGCCACTTAACTACCATCCTCATAACACTTAAAGTTCTAAATTTTGACCCCTTCTTTCCACCGATAATATATTTGGCAATTTATTTATTACAAAAAAAATATTAAATTACATCAAAAGGTGACTTTTATCTGCGTTTGTATTGTAAATGTGAAGATGAAAATAAAATTGATAGAATTATGAGTAACTAATTCAAAAAAATATAAAACGGTGTTACCGTGAGACATTGAGATAGTGTTATGCAAATATTACCTTTTAAAAAAATACTCAACTTAAAATATAGGAGTAGTTTTGAGTGAGACTGTCTCACGAATTCTAATTCGTTAGACGGATCTATTTATAAAAAGGGGTATATTATAATTTAAATTAAAACAAATATTAAGAAAAGACACTGTTTAATTATTTTAATTAATTATAATTAAGAATAGGGTTAATTGCTAGAAAAGTCCTCACCTTCACTTCAATTGCAAATTAGTCTAAACTTTTGAAATTTAGCAAAAAAGTATACTACTTTACCATGGGATTGCAAATCAAACTATCGATCAGATTTTGACTAATTTTGATTGCTCAAATCCAACGTGAAAAATAAAATTAAAAAAAATAAATTTTATTTTTCCCTACAATCCTCTCTCTCTCTCTCTCCATATTTTCTCTATCAACTTCATCCTCTCCATATCCGAAGGAAAGACGTCCAGTGACTGGTGCCTACCACAGCCCGCTACCGGGAATAGTGGAGAGCCACCACTGCTCTCTACCACCTCTCGTTTCCCATCGCCGGAGTAAGTTGCAGAAATTTTTTGATCTAGAAATCTTACACAAGTCACACACCTAATGTAGATGCCTACTCTTGCCGGTGTCGTCACCAAATCAGACCACTAGAGAAGTGGCAATCTCTGCCTCGTTGGGTGAAACCACATCAGGTGGCGTTCGTCGCCCAAACTACGCCGAAAGAATGCCTTGCCTGCCAAAAATTCAATCAGCGCTGCCAAAATTTGCTGGATATCTCTACTACTGTAGTATGTGATAGGCGTTTTTACACACTTCAATTAAAATCCTCAAGTATAAGGATACCAATTGTAGTGGCAAGCAACCAAGTTAAATTATCGAACCCAAAAGGACAATCAATTATTTATTTATTCTGAATTACTAACTAATCAGAATTAAGTAACCAATCTCAAGAGTGTGAATTTAATTAACTAAAGACTTAAAAAGTAAATACTTAATAAATAAAACAAATAAGAAAGATTTAAAAGTAAATCAAGAGATAATCAACAATTCTAAGGTATCAGGTATTAACCAATTAATTTAGATTCATAGACTTTCAATTGATCATTCATGCTGCTTCTATGAAAATACACCACGTAGCCCTGTTAACCCACCAAATATGACCTGATTTTAAGCTAACAGTATATTCTAATTTATTTACTAAGGTGCACGGATATCACCAAGCCCTCTTCCTAGATACTAACAATGCAAACTTCAAAAACCTTTGGATGGCCAGTTTGACTAACAAATATTCTCTGAAAGTACTACAAGGTTTATTCACTTCCTACTTAAATGTCTAATTGCATTGTTCCACTAAACAATTCAAGTATCTAACTTATCAGCCCTTGGAATTAATGTGTTCACTGACAAACTACCTTAATTCCTAGTGGATAGATAATGCAATTCATGAACGCATATAAGCTAACACAATAAACCAAGCATCACGGGCAATGACATGAATTTATTATGAAGATGTTACGAAGTAGAAAAGCAAAGTCTGAACTAATCAATTAAAATTAAAATATTAACTGCATAAAATCATAAAATTGGTCTAGGTTTCCAAATCAATTAAATCTAACCTTCAATCCCTAGAACTATAATGGGAATTAGCCCATGAGGTTACAATCAACACTCATAGCTATGAAATTCATAACAATAATCAAAACAAAAGAAGAAGAAAGATAAGAAACACGAAACCCTAGCGTCAACGTAGATCTGCGTTCCTTCTCCATCTCTTCTATTATTCGATCTCGTTCAACTTGCACTTGAATCTCCTTTGGAGTGGATGGAAGATGGGATGGATGATAGGATGGATGGAGATCTGATGTGTGTGGGTGGATGATGAGACGTGGTGGATGAATGATCGATCTCCCCTTTTCTTATGTATTTTGATCCATTTTTATACTTTTTGCTTCGAATCTGACTCAATTGGGCCATTTTTAGACGTTTTCACGCACTGGAAGGTGTAAAACCCTATTTCTGACACAAAAACAAACAACACGACTTGGCCCTACGCAATACGAGTTGATAACACAACCAGTGTTGCATGTCGTGTAACTCATGTAAGGCTAACATGACTCTAGTTGATAAGTCGTGTTGCTGCCTGTTTAGTCGTGTTGCAATGCTCTGAAACTAGATTGCTTCCAGACCTCAACACTGGTCGTGTTGGCAAGTCGTGTTGTGTCATATTCAGCTTGTTTCAGCCCGTCTTCGATTCTGCTCTGTTTTTTCCTGTTTTAGGGCTTCAAAACTCACTAAATACCTTAATAGCCTTAAAATCATATAAATACTCAAACGTACACAATCACATGCAAAAATAATAAATTTTCTAAGCAAAATGGTGCAATGTGCACACATAAAATGTATGAAATTCCATTCTCAACAGTATGCCGCTACGCTCGATCGCTATCGCTGGAGAAACTGCACTGTCAAGAATTATACTGCCAAAAATTTCTGGTGAATGCCAAGGAAGAATTCTTGAGTAATCCAACAACAGCTGGATTTGCAGAAAAGTTAAGAGGAAATTTTGGAAAGAGACAGATATATATATATATATATATATATATATATATATATATATATATATTCTCGTAATATTTGGTCAGTCAAAATTGGTTAAAATCTGACCCGTGGTTCAATTTGCAATCCCATGTTAAAGTTGTATATTTTTTTGCTAAATTTCAAAAGTTTAGATTATTTTACAATTGAAGTAAAGATGGGGACATTTACAGTGATTAACCCTTAAGAATAAGTCTAATGAAAGAGAGAAGAAGGGTTGCAATAAACAATTAAGAAAAAATTTTACGTATTTTTAATAGAATTTTAATAGATTATTGATAAAGTCTCTTGTGAGTTGTGCTTATGTGAGAAGGTCTGTGAGACATGTTAAAATATGATTTTTGTATAGGTAGATTATGCTTATTGGTATTTAAAGTATATTTTTCTAAGGTGGTGTTATAGTACGATTCACTAGAAACATACCTTAAGTATCATTAAGCATATTTTACTTATATAATAAGCATACTTTAATATTGAGTTGACCTGTCTCACAATATATATATATATATATATATATATATATATATGTCTCACAAGAGAGAGAGAGTACCCATAGATTATTTTACTTACTTCGTCTCTCTAAAAGATGTGTATTTTGCGATTTTAATCCATCCCAACACAAGGGGTATATTTTTCTTTTTGGTAAATGGGGCCCATACAAAACAATTAATATATCTCCATAGGTCCACACACAATATTAAGGGAGAGTGGCCCAAATGCCCAATATTGATGGCTCAAAATCATTATCAGCCATCAATTAAAGTGTATATCAATTCTACCCAACTGCCCATTTTTAACCAAAATACTCACACCCCTTCTTTTTTTATTATTTTTTCAATGTTAGTAATGGTTTTGGATTCCCGACATAGGATACCAAAATACCCGTCATAACATCAAATTTCAGTTTCAGTGTCGGACAAGGTGTCGGATCCCCGACATTGCATACTTACATAGGATCGACAATGAATTTGATATTTGGTGCTACGACGATGATGTTAGACATGATGTCAGCAACTTGTGTCGGGACTCAATACTATAACCGATATTGAATAATAAATATAATAAAAAAATAAAGAAGGGGTGGGGGTATTTTGGTCAAAAAATAGGCAATAGTGTAGAATTGTTATACAATTTAATAAATGGGTGGCAATGATTTTTTTAGAATTCAAATAGGTTACTTTTGACAATTGGCACCAATACTAATATAACATACCATTATACATTAAAATAATATATATCTCTCCTCATCTACACATTAAATATTATATTTCTTAATTTATGTGAAAAAAAGTAAACGCACTTTTTTCAGAGGGACAAAAGGATTATTAATTATTAAAAATTTATATTTTTTTATTTTTTGAAAAATTCATTGTCATGTATCACTTTTTATTTTGAATATTATCACTTTTTATTCATTTTAAACATTATTCATAAAATAGTTTATTTGAGTAATTATCACTTTATATTGATCATATATCAATTTTTTTATTTTTTTATGAATGGTTCATAAAATAGTGTAATTTGACGATTATCATTTTTAGTTGACATATCACTTTCTTTTAAAAATATTATCACTTTTTATCAGTCCTATTACTTATTTATGAAATAGTAAATTAGTTAGTTATCAGTTTTCATTGATCGGATATCACTTTTATTAAAAGTATTATCACGTTTTATCAATTTTATAAATTGCTTATAAAATTTACAATAGCAATTAGTATAACTTTTTATTAAAGATGTTATCACTTTTCATTTATATTATAAACTGTTAAATAAATAGTTCATATCATCATTATCACTTTTCATTAATTAAATAGCAGTTTGCCTTATAAATGTTGTCACTTCTTATCCTTCTAATGAAAGTCATTCTATAAGACGGTCCCACGAAGTCTTTGACATTATAAATTATTTATAACATAATTCAAATAAAGATTTATCACTTTTATTTGATCATCATCTTTTTTTATTTTTTTAAAAATATATACTCCATCCCCTTGAAATGAATCATTAATTTTTTGCACGTGGATTAAGAATTTTAATAATTTAATGTGTAGTGAGGTGAGAGAAATAAATTTTTAATATGTAGTGGTTAGTTGTATTAGTGTTGAGTGTGGAGCTATGTGAAGTGGGTTGAGTATAATAATATTTCTTTTGGGTCACATCAATCTAAAAAAGAAATGGATACTTTGTAATGGGATGGACTAAAATGGAAAAATAGATGCATATCAAAGGGGAAGGAGGGAGTATTTAATTACTTTTTAATATTATCATATTTTATAAATTTATAATATTTAAACTAAATTGATAATAGATTTAAATGTTATAAATTAAATAAGAAAAATTGTAGAAAAAATATAAACAGGCAAGATTTAATTAATTTCTTATTATAATCAATTTTTTAATTTAATATGAACTATATATTGTCATTTATAGTATTAAGTCTAATTAATTTTTAAATTTTTTAAATTTGGAAAAAGAAAAGTGTCGGGGTGCCCAGCAGCTGTAAGTGTGTTCTACGTCAGAGATGTTGTCCTAAGTATGGCGACACTTCGTACAACATCGACTCTAATCAGAATGAAATTTGAATGTGAAATTGCAAGTTTGTACAGTGGAAGACTTAACACACGGATTACTCAATCTTTCCACAAACTTATAAAGTTTGTGGCAGCCTCATGGCATAAATATCACTAACTTAGAAAAAGTAATTACAAAAACAGATTCTAAGAGATGTAAACTGATGAGCGTTTTCTCAATACACAATTTATCTCCAAGTATGAAGGATGTTATTGTAGCTTAAATAAACGACCAAAGTTATATTTATCGAACCCAAGGGATGGATTATTATCAATTAAATTATTATCTAAATTAATTAAAACTGTAGACTGGCAATTTAAGTGTAGAATTATTATTAATCTACTAAATAAATAATTAAATAACAAATAAAATAGATAAACAGTAGAGATTGAACGAGAGTGATCAAGTGTCCAGTTTCACTCATTAATCTCCCTTTTGTGAATCAATATATGAATCTACCTTATGCAATATGGACGCATCACTAAACCATGCAAATCTACTATATAGACACAAGTAAATAAGCGTATAATACGTGTGAATATCCTTGGAGAAAGAGATATAATTAACCCTCTAATGCGCGTTTTCTTTGCACGAAAAATTAATCCCCAAGTATTAAGGATATCAATTGCAACTTAAGCAAGCGACCAAGTTAAATATCGAACCCAAAGGACGGCGTATTATCAATTTAATTATTATCTAAATTAATTAAGACGAAAGACAATAAGAGTTGTAGAATTAATTATCAACTAATAACAAATAAAATAGCACTAGAAGAATACGAAAGTGGATCAAGTAGGAGAATATGTAGCTCTAGAGTAATCCAGTTTTACTACTTAACTTCCCTCTCAAGTGCAGGCCGACTCTGCCTTGTGGACTATGGACACATCACTAAACCATGCAAATCTACTCTATAGACATAAGTAAATATGCGTGTAACACATGTGCATAACCTCGGAACAAGAGATATAATTTCACCCCCTTTCTAGATACTATCAGTATCAATTATTTTCCACGTCTGGAATCTAACCCGATATGATCTCCCTTTATAAATACTATAAAATTACCCTCTTTATCCTACTTACTAACCCGAATTCAATTCAATTAATAAACATTTATGTATGATAGTTCTAATGAAGCTTCGAAGTCCCCTTACTTAGAATCATAACATGGAATCCTGTTCAGCGGTGAACGCACTCAATCTACAATCAAGATATATATTTAGACTCTATATACTAATTAAAGATGCACAAAACGACCTTGAATATGGATTAAGAAAGCACAATCATATACAAAATAAATCCACAAGTAGTGTTATACGGAGGACACAAAAAAAAAGTTTAATTAATTCATAAAATCTTAAAAACCCTAGATCTACCAAAACGGTTCTAGCCCATGATATTGCAAAGAACAATCATGGGGTTAGATAGATCTTATCCATATGTCAGGAAAATATAAGATAAATTAGAAAATAAATAAAATCCTAGATGCGGGAGTCATCGCGTCCTTCCGTCTTGAATCCTCCTCTTGGTTTTCCTCTTGATTCTGCAGACGAATCTTCACAGTGATGGATGGAGGAAAGGATGTGGATGATGGTTGGGGGTGATCCCCCCTTGTGGGATGTAGGATGATTATGTTGTTGTTCTTTCACCTCTGAATAATGATATGATCTACATCCCCTTTTATACTTGTAAGCTCTCCTTATGGACCTTGGATGGGCTTTTTCTTGGAAAACACGTAAATACACGCACAGGGGGTGCAAAACCCATTGAAATCAGAATTTCTTTTCTCCGTCCGACCAAAGTAGTTTTGGTCGAACTGGAAGGCCTGGTCGAACTACTAGTCGAACTGCATGTCTGTAAGCTAAAAATTGTATGCGCTGCCTCACCGTTTTGTACATAACTTCCACATCCAAGCTCCGATTTGAGTGATTCTTGTGCTCACGTGATTCTCTCTTATTGGGCTTTATATCCATATAAATAACTCATAGAAAATCCAAAAAATGTTTGTGTAAAAAGTCATGCAAAGTGACACAGCTTTCTATTCGGCATAGCTTGCATGACGTTACAATTTGATCATAAATTTCTTGCTTGGAGTTCGATTGGGGTGTTCTTTATGCCAAAATGATCCTCCCTTCTGTGACTTTCCAACCATGTATGACACTTTCAGTTCAGAGCTCCACACAAACACAGAAAAATTACACAAGTTGAATGTGTGTTTTTTCAGCATTCCTGCACAAGTTGTACCTTTTCTCCAACTTTGCTCTTTTAATCTTTTTTCCACCTAAAAGACAATAAAACACCTCAAACACACAGTTTTCTCAAATATATTGAATATAAGATACTTGTGCTAATATATGACAATAATATCTATCAAAAAGGTGTTAAATTGAACACTAAAACATGCTTATTTCCACTCTCATCAATCCCCCAAACTCACCCGTTGCTCGTCCCGAGACAACAAAATAAAAATAAAGAGAGAGAGAGAGAGTAGAAAAATTAACGGGAAAACAAGAACTATGATAAATACCCCATTCAAAATACAATTGTCCTCAACTTAGGTCATGCAACTCTTATTACATATTATAATCAATTCATAGCATACAAGATAAGACAATCACCACCAATTCAAATGTTCCATTAACATGTTCTCACGGGTAGTATATATCACTCGCACTCAAGTGTAAAAGATGTAGACTCATGGATTTAGGTGTTTACGCTCAAATTTAATTTAAGTGCATGCATACCATAAGTTTATCAAAAATCTCAAACTCTCTACCACTAAAATTATGATTCGACAATGAGATTAAAAATGACTTTTCTTTTGGATGTAATGTTGCCACTTTGGTTAAGGTAGGAAATATATGGATAAGTGACTCAAAACTTGGGTCAATCAAGTACGCATTCCATCATGATCTTTCATTCTTCTTACTCACTTCAATTTAGCACAACATCCTCCTAAACTCTTTCATTTTTCTCCTCAAACATCACATTTTTTCCTTCTCTTTTTATATCTTTTTTCTCGAGGTACCAGGTTTGGGCACTACCTCTCGCATCCTCCATATAGTACTAGATTTAAGCACTACCCTAAGGTGTTTGATTCCATGGAGTACTAGATTTAAGCACTATCCCACGATTTTCCTTAGATGCATTTTCAAGCTCAATCACTGTTTCAATACCAATTTCATTCCTTCCCAAGTTGTTATCAAACTTCATCAATACACTTTGAAAAGCCATTAATTCTCGTCATGATAGAATCAAGGCTAAAAAAAATTTTAGAAGCTCAAAGTGGCTATTTCTCGTAGGTTGCCAAAGAATGAGGTTTTTAGGCTCAACGGGGCTAACTACGGATAAACATCATTTAGTAGGGAATATTTGGCTAAGTGACTTAAAAATTCAAGGATGACCTAAAATCATCTCCCATCATCTAACACATATGTGGTTTCAAGTAAGACAAGGGTCAAGTTCTAGAATACACACACAAGAATAATACTCACCAGAAAAAATATCATGTGATTATGTACATGAATAAGGCTCAAAATCTCACATGGATTTTAACAAGTAACATAGCACTTTTCATGGTAAGTAATATCCCACAAGTACACATAGAACTTCATATCACAATATAACTCAAATACACTTCCTTTATCAATTTCAAAAGCATATGAATCTCATGCACAATTTAAAAATATAAGCTCACATGGGTCACCACCATAAACTCAACCCTTCACTCCATGAATTAAAAGCACACATAAAAAAATAGAATAAGGAAACGAGGGCACCTGATTTTCCTCCTTCGAAGTATGTACGAGCTCCTCAAGTTGTTCAATTCGATCAGGTCAAAGCCTCAGTGTAGAACTCGTCTTGCCACTCTAGTACCTTTTCTATCATCAAAACTCAAACACACCTCTTCATCACAAGATTCATCAATAATAATATAGGAGAACTATGAGAAAGACTCAATTGACTATCTAATCGACTCCACACACTAGACACACCAACACAATACACTAAACATTACGTAAGTTGCAAAAAATTGACATACCAACATCGGTTAAAATATTAATATACCGTAAAAAATCAACCTTCTAATAAACAAGCATCCAATGAAAGGAAAAATTATATCCTCGATGCTCATAAGACGAGGTAAATATGTCACACCCCCCCAAACTTAGTAAAAATGCAAGTCAAAACTATATTTAAAAAGAGATGTAATTGCCGAAACGTGAGCACCTCAAATATAATAACTCCTCACTCACACGAAAGAAATAAAGTAATAAAATAGAAAGGACAATCCCCCAATAGGCGCTCATGTTTAATGTCGGAGAGTCATGACGGAATACCGCTTTGAACTACTGGATCAGATTGTGGTCTTCTCGCATTCTCACGTTCAAGTACTTTCTTTCCCTCTTCTGTCTACACATCACCTTTCTTAGTCACAAAAATATGATTCTTTGAATTACCTTCCTCCCATGGCTGTCTAGACACTTCCTTGTCAATCTTCCATGCAATTTCAGAATCATCTGTCTTATTAAAATCAAGATTAAACAAGTTAGAAATCACATATATGCTCTTGCACGATTGAGTCTCCATGGGCATTTTCATTGCTTGATCAAGAGAGAAAACCATATCTTCATTATCCATCTGCAGTCTAAGCTTTCCTTCCTGTGATAGTACTGAAGTGCTATGAACAAAGGTATAGCATTCGGTACTGAAATAGGGTTCGATTTC
Organism: Pogostemon cablin; assembly: GCA_023678885.1. Taxonomy (NCBI): domain Eukaryota; kingdom Viridiplantae; phylum Streptophyta; class Magnoliopsida; order Lamiales; family Lamiaceae; genus Pogostemon; species Pogostemon cablin. The sequence goes on from CM042993.1 coordinate 15,310,648, forward strand.
TGTAGTTCGACCACAGTTCGACCAGATTGGTCTGGTCGAACGGGATGAGCTTGGTCGAGTTGGGCTCCTGAAAATGGGTTCAGTCTGTCCAGTTTTGGTTCGACCTTAGTTCGACCAGAGAGGTCTGGTCGAATGGGATGAGTTGGTCAAACGGAGTATCTGTAATCTGAACTTGACTTTTCTGCTCAACAGGTGCTCGTTCGACCATAGTTCAACTAGAGAGGTCTGGTCAAATGAAATGGCTTTGGTCGAACGGCGAATCAAAAAATAGAGCATTGTTTCTCTATTTTTCCGAAACTGGTTCGACCGTAGTTCGACCATCAGGTCTGGTCGAACTGCATGGGGTTGGTCGAACGGAAGTCCTGCTCTCATTATTTTCATCCACATGCTTTGTCGAACTTTCGTACTGTGTCCCAAACCTTAATATGATGGCATTATTCTCTAATGTTTGTGTCAATTGATTCACGTTTCCGGCCATCTGTCCCATAATCAAGGTAAGGTCCTTGAACTGCTTAGATATATCTGCATGATCAACATTTATTCTCGCTTCGATGCGGTCAACCCTTGCATCATTCTCAGCTATGTATCGATTGAAGGTATCTTCAACACTCTTCACTTCTTGCTGCTACCTACCCTTTGTGTCAACTCTGCAATCTGCCTTTGTTGGGATTCTAGCAGCTTGTTGAGGTTAGCTAAACTAGAGACGATCTCATCATCCATATTCGGCTTCACCACTTGATGTTCCACCTGCTCTATATTCCCCAACACATAAAATCCTCTTACTCTTTCCTTAGGCAAGTCATGTGTATTCATAGAGATGTCTTCAAATAACTTTTCTGCTTCAAGTGCTGTCTTAGATAACAGCGCTCCTCCTGATGATGCATCAATAAGAACACGCGACTCACAATCCAATCCATAGTAGAAGATACTTATGTATTGAGCCTTAGACATCCTACGCTGTGGGCACCTCCTGAGCATGTCTTTAAATCTGTCCTATGCCTCATAAAATTTCTCACCCTGATTCATAACAAATTGGGTGATGTCTTACTTCATTCTTAACACCTTAGAGGGTGGCATGTATCTCTCCAAGAACTTCTGCTGCAGTTGGTCCCATGTAGTGCAATCTGTGGCATTAAGAGTTTCATACCAAGCTTCTGCCTTATCAATTAATGAAAAACTTGAATAAGATGATCCGTCTAGCATTGTCATTAGCTCCAGCACCCTTCTGAGTGTTTACATAACTAAGGAATCTTCTGAGATGCTGATATGGATCTTTAAAGCAACCTCCAGAAAAGGTATTCTTCTCCACCATGTTAATAAGAGCAGGATGTATCTTAAAATCATCATCTTCCCCCCTTACTCCTATCAACCCCATGTTGCGAATCCCATAGTTCATGAAAATTTCACGTATGATAATATTATCCAGATTCTGCCTTGCTCTGGCCATGTTTAGCTCAATGTATTAAGGATATTAGTTGCAGCTTAAGTAAGCGTCCAAGTTAAATATCAAACCCAAAGGACGACGTATTATCAATTTAATTATTATCTAAATTAATTAAGATGAAAGACAATAAGAGTAGTGGAATTAATTATCAACTACTAAACAACTAATTAAAATAAAAATAAATAAAATAACACTAGAAGAATACGAAAGTGGATCAAGTAGGAGAATAGGTAGCTCTAGGGTAATCCAGTTTTACTACTTAACTTCCCTCTCAAGTGCAGGCCGACTCTGCCTTGTGGACAATGGACGCATCACTAAACCATGCAAATCTACTCTATAGACACAGGTAAATATGTGTGTAACACGTGTGAATAACCTCTGAACAAGAGACATAATTTCACCCCCTTTCTAGGTACTATTAGCATCAATTATTTCCCACGTCTGGAATCTAACCCGATATGATCTCCCTTTATAAGTACTATAAAATTACCCTCTTTATCCTGCTTACTAACCCGAATTCAATTCAATTAATAAACATTCATATATGATAGTTCTAATGAAGCTTCGGAGTCCCCTCACTTAGAATCATAACATGGACTCCTGTTCAGTGGTGAACGCACTCAATCTACAACCAAGATATATATTAAGACTCTATATACCAATTGAAGATGCACAAAACGACCGTGAATATGGATTAAGAAAGCACAATCACATATAAAATAAATTCACAAGTAGTGTTGTACGGAGGACACACAAGAGAGTATAATTAATTCATAAAACCTTCAAAACCTAGATCTACCAAAACAGTTCTAGCCCATGATGTTACGAAGAACAATCATGTGGGTTGGACTTACCCATATGTCTGGAAAATACAAGATAAATTTGGAAACGAATAAAATCCTAGATCCTTCTCCGTCTTGAATCCTCCTCTTGATTCTTCTTTTGTTTCCACAAACGAATATTCACAGTGATGGATAGGAAAAAGGATGTGGATGATGGTTGGGGGTGATCCCCCTTTGTGGGATGTAGGATGATTGTGTTGTTGTTCTTTCACCTCTGAATAATGATGTGATCTACATCCCCTTTTATACTTATAAGCTCTCCTTATGAACCTTGGATGGGCTTTTTCTTGAAAAACACGGAAATACACGCACAGGGGGTGTAAAACCCATCAAAATCAGAATTTCGTGTCTCCGTTCGACCAAAGTGGTTTTGGTCAAACTGGAAGGCCTGGTCGAACTGCATGTCTGTAAGCTAAAACTGCATGCGTTGTCTCACTGTTTCGCACATAACTTCCACATCCAATCTTTGATTTAAGTGATTCTTGTGCTCACGCGATCCTCTCTTACTGGACTTTCTATCCATATTAAGAACTCACAAAAAATCCAACATATGAAGGGGTAACAAGTCATGAAAAGTGGCACATCCATTCTATTTGGCATAGCTTGCGCGATGTTACCATTTCGATCATAACTTTCACGTTTGGACTTAGATTGGGGTGTTCTTTACACCAAAATGACCCTCACTTCTGTAGATTTGTAACCATGTATAATACTTTCAGTTCATAGCTCCACACAAATATAGAAAAATTACACAAATTGGATGTGCGTTTTTCAGTATTCCTGCACAAGTTGTTCATTTTCTCCATAAAAATTACATAAGTTGGAGGTGTTTTATCATGTTTTATGTTTTGATCTTTTTCCACATAAAACATGATAAAACACCACAAACACAACTTTTTATCAAATATATTGAATACAAGATACTTGTGCTAATATATGACAACAATATCTATCAAAAAAGTGTTAAATTGGACACTAAAACATGCTTATTTTCACTGTCATCACCCACCCCCCCTTCTAGGTACTATCAGTATCAATTATTTCCTGTGCACTAAGTATTCTAACCCGATATAATCTCTCTTTATAGGTACTATGAAATTATCCTCTTTATCCTACTTATTAACTCGAATTCAATTCAATTAACAAGTATTCATATATGATAGTTCTAGTGAGGTTTTAGAGTCCCTTCACTTACCATCATAACATGGAACCCTATTCAACAATGAACACGCTCAATCAACAATAAAGATATATATTCGGACTCTATATAACAGTTGAAGATGCACAAAATGACTCTGAATATGGATTAAAAATGCATAGTCATATATAAAATAAACCACAAGTAGTGTTGTACAAAGTATATATACACACGAAAGTTCAATTAACTCGTAAAACCTTCATAAACCTAGAACTACTAAAGCGATTCTAACCTATGATTTGTTGAAGAATAATCATGGTGGTTGGATAGATCTTACCTATAGTCTTGAAAATTATAAGATAAATTAAGAAGCGAAGTAAACCTAGATGTGGGCGTCATCGCGTCTTGCTCCGTCTTGAATTTTCGCTTGGTTCTCATCTGATTTGCTGGACGAATCTCTCTCTACGGCTCCTCTGAATGGAGTTAAGGTTTGGATGTGATGTAGGATGGATGTGGAAGCTAACTCCATTTTTGATGTGATCTGCATCCCCTTTTATACTTGTAAACTCTCCTTATGGACCTTTACTGGGCTTTTTCATGGAAATACACAGAAACACGCACTGGAGTTGTAAAATTCGATAGATATGGAAATGCGCGTCCTTGCTTGAACAAATAGCTCTTGGTCGAGGAAGACCTCCTGGTCGAGCAACGGTCGAGCTCCGTGTCTGTAATCTGAACTTCGTCAACATGTTTTGCTCGACTTCTTGCTGTTGCTCAACCAACTTGCTCTTGGTCAAGCAAGCCTTTTCGTGGTCGAGAAGCACCTCGAAATCCATCATTATGCCAAAACTGTGCATTAACAATGCTGGAATAACAACGGAGATTTCAATACCCATTGTTAAAAGTTTAAAATATAGCTAAAAAGCTCTCTCCGTTGCTGTTGCTAAAAAAAGCGCTCATTAACGACGGAGATTCTATTCCGTTGTCGTAGCTCCGTTGTTAAACTACTCCTGCCATTTTTTAATTTATTTTTTAATTATTTTTAATACTAAAATATATTACAATGTAGAAATATTTTCTTCTTTCCTATGCCCTAGTTTCCGCCATCCTTCTCGTCGCTTCTTTCCGGCGCAACCTTCCGCGACGGCAAGTAGCGAGCAGCCCTTTTGCTTACAGCTCCCCCTTCAATTTTTGCTTTTGCCCGTACAATTTGTCAAATTCGCATCTGCTCTAGCCTTCGCCGCTTCTACCTCTTTCTCCTTCTCGTATAGGTACGCGTCCGCCCCAACTTTTCTCCTTCGTGCATCTCCCAGTTTGCCTGTTGCACTTGTTTATCTTTACCTCCCTTTTTCCTTTACTCATTCAGTTCGAAATCTAACTCCTCCGGTGGTTCTTCTTAGAGTAAGAAATCCAGTCACGGTGATTTTTCAAACAATGTTAGGTTCTTATTGTTTTAAATTCCCTGTTCCCAATTCTGTAAAATCCTTAAAATTCTGTCTCTTCTTGGAATGTTGCTTGTCGCAGTCTATTTTAATTCCGAAGAATGAATATAATAATCAATAATGGGTAAAATTTGGTTTCAATTTTGAACCCTAGTTGTCCACTTCTTCAGATTAAAATCACATTTTCAGTTTATTTATTTTAAACGAATTCAATTTTAGCGCAGCTCTTATTCTTCTTGTATCACAAAGCTTATTTTTTTTCCACTGTGTTAGATGATGTATTTAACAGCAAGTCACAGATTCCTGTCAAGTGATTAATATGAAAATGATGGACTTGGCTTTGGTTTGTATTCAATTCACTTACTCGTGACAAAATCATCTAGTGCATTATGCTGATTTCTTTCTTGTAGCGTCATTTGGATGTTAGTTTATCTTCAGCTCACGAAATAGTTAATTGGGAAACCACATCTCCACAAGACAATAAGATTTTATTGTGGAGGCCCCTCTTGGCTAATTTTTTTAATTTTTGTGAAAACTGATACCTAGATAACACTGTGCATTCTAAGTACTAGTTTCTAGAATTTTTGTAGCACAATTTAATCCTTTTTTTAATGCTGGACTGTACTGTACTATATGAGACTCTCATTAATTATTTTTACTGTCTTGTTGCTTTAATTACCTTCTTATGGAAGGCCAATACATTGCTATTTTTCTGGGATGCATAATGATAGTTCTGTAACTTCATACCTAAGACTGCATCTGTTGGTGGAATTATAGGCATTTTTTTTTCATTTGTTACTTACGATGGAATCCACTCTAATGTGTTGTTATGGAGGTCCATATAAATCATTCAAAACTTATAAATTATTCAAAGAAAGGTAGGATAGCTTTTTTAGTTAGCTTTCTAATTACATGCTTATGATGTCATGAAATTAGCTAGAACAAGAACCAAATCATAATCCACTTGCAAATTTATCAACTTAATTCAATTGAATTTGTTTTTCTTGCACTACTGATGGGATGTTTCGTGATTTCAGTTGTGTTTTAATGATATAAGAAACTTTTAGTGGAGTACAAAGTGATCCTTCTATCAAACAAGGCATAATTGATAGAGCATAAGCAAGAGAAATCAGAAACGACATTTAAAAGGTACCATTTTCTATCCCTTCTTTCAAAGATATGAATTTCTTTTGAGGGAGGAAATGCCAAATTGCATAATAAGGTTGTTTAGCTTAATTAAATATGCTTTAGAATAATGAGAAAGTGATTTTTTTTGCATGGATTCCATCATAATATGTTATTAAAAAATGCATGAACTTATCTTATATTCAACTAGATAGGCTTTTTTGGTAGTTCTCCTTATCCAGTGATGAATTTAGGCATAAAAAGCTGTTCTACAATTATTATGATATATTTGCGCACATGTAAATGTATATATACAAACTCATCACATAATTATATAATCTGTAATGTAATTATATATTAGAGACTTAAAATAAGTAATTAAATAGATTGTGAATGGGACTAATTAAATTATTACAACCCGGTTTATATTGTGGCCTCTTAAGACATGGATTCCCTCACATTTGGAGCTCCAAAGTTTTTGCATCATTTTAAGGATCCTAGTTCAAAGAAAATCACAGTGATGGAATTTGAAGTCTCAAAGTCAAAGGTACTAAAAGTTATGGACTAGTTTTAGTCAAATGCATATTCAGCTCCCTGTACTATCAATCTTGTTACTGTTTACTTTTCTTTTTTCTGCCCTCTACTTCTTCATTTTCATTTTTGTTTGCTCAAGTCAAAAGTTAAAGGATTAAGTTTAAGGGGTAAAAGTTTAAAAAATAAAGTGTGGGGGCAAAATTGTACAAGTAAAACTAAGGGGCAAGATCCATTCATAGTTGAAAGTACCTGGGGAAAATGATAAGAACTATGAACGTACAAGGGTTAAAAAAAACCAAGAAAATAAATAAGTGCAAAAGGTGAAAACTAATGATAGTACAAGGTTAAAAAATGTGTTTTTCTATTAATGCTGAAATTATTCTCTGATTATAAATGTTACAGGTTTTAGAGGAAGTGAACCTCACAATGGATCAATTTATAGACCTTTTCATCCTATGTGGCTGCGATTACTGTAACAGTATTAAAGGTAATATCACTCTAGATATGTTGGTCTGATGTGGTTTGAGACTGTCTAGAAAACTAGAAGGGGTTGGTGCATATAGTGACCTTTTTCTAATTTATTTTAGACACTGCTACTTGGTTCATTGTTAAGAACATTGAATGTTACATGAGATTCATGCAAGCTGTAATCTACTTCTCAGGTATTGGGGGAATGACTGCTTTGAAGCTGATTCGCCAACATGGCTCAATAGAGAACATTCTGATGAATATTAATAGAGAAAGGTGCTGCACAGTATTAAAATGATGTATACTTTATTCAATAGTGATGTGTAATATGTGTGTGTCTGCTTGTGTAATTTTTTCATTCATTGAGGATTTTTTAGATTTTGAGCACTTCTCTGCGACACTGTCAAATTGCATTAGAATGGTGAATCATCTTCTTTGTCGTATTTGTGGTACTTTGTGAGTATAAACCTTTTTTAATTAAAATTTATCAATCAGTGATTATTCTCTATGATTGTATTCTTCCAGGTACCAAATACCGGATGAGTGGCCATACGAAGAGGCTCGAAGGCTCTTTAAAGAACCATCAGTTTTCACTAATGATCAACTTGACCTTAAGTGGTCATCTCCAAATGAAGAAGTGATTGACTTTTGAAACCATCTTTGGATTTCTTTTCAGTTTCATATTGACAATTTCAAGGTCTTTAACTCATTTTGTCGTTTCTCTTTCAGGGATTGTTAAGATTTTTGGTAAATGAAAATGGATTCAACAGTGAAAGAATAACCAAGGCAAGTCTCCAGTGTCCATGATCTCCATCCTCCCCTTCTGCCAGATTAGAGAAACCAAATCACATTTTATGCAAATACTTTGTTTACTTTTGCATTTGCTTATGTTCATGTACTGAACTATTGTAATATCTTAGCAATCTTCTTAGTTTGGGATTTTAGGTGATGGCCGGCTTTCTGACTTGATCAAGCATGTTGCTACGTTTGGGATGGTGCTATGAAGCTTGACCTTCGTCAGGTGTTTCCTTATTTCTGTTCTAAATTATTATTTTTGCTGCTATTGTTGCTAATATTCTTGGCCAATGTACCAGGAATCTGGTAGACATTCGAAAACATTGGATGCAATAACCACATATCTTGATATGGGTACCTATAGTGAGTGGGATGAAGAAAAGAAACTTGAATTACCTCCAACTATAGAGGTAGTTACCTAACTATGAGCTTTTTACTTTTTAGCATTGATTAGTATAATCTATATTCCGTTTGGGAACTACAGTGGCATCTACACCTTTCAACTATAAATTGTTTCTGTTGGTTGTTTATCATTGTTTAAGCAGATCATAATGCCAAAATCAACCCAATTTCAACCTTAACCACGTAAGCAGACTGATTTTTCCAACCTTAACCACGTAAGCAGGCTTATCTTTAGGCAGGGTTCCCCCAATTTCATTGCTGAAAACCCCTATAATTTGATCTGTTTTCATTACTTAATTTACCCATTTTAGTGCTTAGGGACAATAAAGATGCTTCTCTCTGTCTCTCAAATGGATGATTATACCACGAGTCCTCTCCCATCCATACACATCCAATTCATTCTTCCATGCACACAAATCTTCCACCCAGGTTAGTTTTGAAGGATTGTGAGTGAAGTTCGTCGATTTTGCACATCAAACAACTTCTCCACGTCCAATTGTCAAAAGGTATGAACTTCTTGAACCCTAACTTTTGAATTTTGATATGATTGATTGAATTGATGTATGGGCTTTGTTAAAATATAAATTGTATGCCTTATTGAAGTGAGTAACATACATGTTTCAATTTGAATTTTTGAATAAAGTGAATTAGGGTTCATGAGGAATAATTTGGGGTGTGTGAGAATCATGTGTTAAATAATTATGTTGTGCTAATTGATGAATTACAATGAGTATGGTGTTTATTTTTGATGAATTAGACTTAGATATTGAGGATTTGAGCATAAGGTTAGGTGAATTGTATGTTGAAAGAGATGTTTAAACTTTATGCATACCAAGTGTTCGATGAAATGTCTAAGAGAGAAATTTGTTGGAATTTGAAGATTATGTGTGAATGTTGTTGGATGGTAATGAAACTTGGAATTCATATGTTGGATAGTGCTTAAAATCTATCATGAATCATTGTTATTAAGATGAATGTTGGTGAAGTGCTTAGTTTAAATAGACATAATAATGGGGTGAATGAGTATGTGATGCATATGTAGGTTCTATACCAAGTTGAATAACTAGGATAGAATTTATAAGATGCATTAACAATCTTATTTAGTTAATTGGTTATAATTTGAGCATTCTTGTTTTGTAGATGGCTGAGAGGAGAGTTAGGCCCAGGAATGAAGACTTCATTGCGATAACCGATCCAGGGAAATTGGCTAACTTGGATGCAAAGTTGACTATAGAAGAAATACATCCGGATGAGTTTGGGGTTGAGTTTGAGGATTATTGGGGAAAGTACGTGCTTCGTTGGCAAACTTTAGCTCCAAAGATCAAGCCCACTCGTTTCCAAGACACGGAGACGATGAGAGGATTAGGATTAGAGGAGGATTTAAGGAAGTTATTTCGCTTTGCTCAGATGGAAGCTATCTTCAATAAGAGACCACCAACTTATTACCATCTCACTGATGAGTTTATGAGCACGTTGCAGGTCAAGAAGGATCGGAATGGGTTTTCTATTTGGATGACATTCCAGTTAGACAATGTGTTGAGAAAAAAGGTTTCCCTGGCTATTTTGAATGAGTGTTTTGGTTGTCCACCATGTCCAAACCATCAAAACTTCTAAGGAGGTGGTTTCAACCAACAAGAATAATGGAAGAGTCTAGTGAATGATGGAACTGAAATAGCAGGGTACGTCCCTAGTGCTTCAAAGGGGACGGCCATTCGAAATCCTGTGATGAGATACTTGGAGAAAATCATATCAAACACCATCTTAGGGAAGTTTGAAGCTAGATCAGTTGGAGAGAAACAATGATACATCATGTTTTGCATCTACAATGAGCTACAATTGAATGTTGCAGCATATTTTCTGCAACATGCAGGTAGAGTTGCTAAGAGGCAATCATCTCAAGGTCTAATGCTAGGAGGGATGATCACTATGATAGCTCAAGGATTGGGAGTTAATGTGGCAGGTATGGAGAATCGAATGGTGAGTGAAGGGCTAAACTACCAACAATTGATGCGGATGGAGTTCTTGACCACGGTTGGGAATCAATATTGTTTGAGGCTGGAAAAGGGAGCTCCTTAATCATTCACTCAATCGATAACGATAGGCATTTGCCCAATTATCTCAAAGCAATATAGAAATGTATGCCCTACTGTAATAATCCCTGTAACATACCACTTTTAGGATTGTACCTCACCTTGTCCTATCCTAATAAGCTTTTCAGCCAATGGGAATAATACCCTACTATAGCCACTAAATATTAAAGCAACAGAAATCCTTTCAAATAAGGAGATGTGCAATTGAGCTTATGGAATTGTGATTTTTTTCTTCATGGCTTATTGATTGCTGCTCGTTCAGTTACTCGTTTTGACATTTGCACCAGTTAAACTTAACCATATTACCATTGAAATGTGTAATTCCTGCAGCTTTTTTTATTTTTGGATTCTACCAAGGGGAGTGTTGCTATGTGCATGTTTCCCCTTTATGATCAGTGTTTAGGTAGATTTAGTTAATGATGTTGATGTATGTGGGTGAGTTATTGGTTGATTGCAGAAGTAATGGGTTATTATGTTAAGCCTTGGTTTGCCATTATCATGTAATTACTCTGCATATTGTTTGTCTCCATTTCTGGAAATCGAAATGAGTGATAGTAATTACCCCCTTCGTCGTGTCGGTTGTGCTTTAAAGTCTTGCTCTCTCTTATTCTTCCTCGGTTTTTTTTCTTCTTTATGTCACTCTTACTTCACCAAACATATATCTTTTTCTACTTCAACATTTACTAGGCTAATTAATCCTTAAAATTGGCTTCAAGTTAGATTTGCTAGTTTTGAGAATTTCATCGATTATGTCATGTTGCTGCAAAAGCACATACCTAATTTGATGTTTATAATGCATAATCCTAGCCAGTCTTGGATATAAGACTTACCTAGTTTTCCTCCATTTCAATCTTATCTCTTGAACGTAACAGTTTGTATTGGTACCGGTCTCAATATACTTTCATTGTTCTTAACCACCCATCCTCTTTGTTAGTTTTATTAGTCATATTTTAAGTTGACATATTATGTGTCTTGATTTATGCTTTCTTTTGTTTCTTTAGAGTTCAGGTTTCACTCACAAGATGTAGTTTGAACAAGGCATCCACGATTATCAACTTGAGTGGGGACATATTTGCTGGTATGCTCTTAAATTTATTATTCAACTTCTTAAACTTTTTTTTATATATGAATTATAGTTGCAAAAGTGTATAATAAATGAGTAGGCTTCAATTCTACTCTCCATGGCAATGCAAGTTGCTATCAATTTTGCAAAAGCTAGTGGGAGTTTCACTACAAAAGCTCACTTTGAATTTTCTTTTAGTGCACATAAAGTTGTGCTAATTAAATTATGTACTCTATTTTGATCAATGTGTTTCTCTCTATAAATTTACATTTCTTGGGTAGAGTTTGCATATGAACTCAATCGTGGGTCTAATCAAATTTATAGACATTCATTTTTATTTTTTTTTCATTAAATAAAAAAATTAATCATGTACGTAACAATAAAGTTCTAACTCTGTTCATACTAAGAATGAAAAGATTCGCTTTCAAAAAAAAAAAAATGAATGAAAAGATTAAAAAAAATTAATGCAAATAATTTACTTATTCCCTCAGTTTATTTTTTTTCCTAATTATTTATTTATTCGTCACTTATGATATATTGTGTGAATTGACTATTGACATTCGCACTACAATAAAAATGTGAGATTGGGACACTTTATTGGTGACACTTATTAATTTGTGTCCCCAAATTATATTTTAAGGACACTTAATATATTTTTAAATTCTTAGGGACACTTTATTAGTGACACTTATTAATTTCTGTTCCCAAATTATATTTTAGGGACACTTAATATATTTTTAAACTCTGAATCAATTAAGGCATTTATTAATTAATTGAAAAATAACTTACAACTCTATTCCACAGAACAAGTAATCCCTTTTATTTTTTCTCCATTCCTCTGTTTCTCCTTTTTCTATCTCTGAATCAGTTAGGGTTCTGCCCTATTTGCTAATTCTCAAGGTGTAATTGAATTGACTTCACAAGGATCCAGTCTCATTGACGTAGTACATGTTTTCTGCAACATCTCGAACCTGTTTCTTTTTCCTATATTTGAACTAATGGCTGCTCATGAATTACTTTTGTTCTTTATAGAGATTTTCTGCATTTAGATGATAATAAGTACAACATAATGTGATGCAGGTTGAAGAAGTTAATCCACATGTGCATCTTGGTCTATCTTGAGTTCCTGGTGTCTTTAATAAAGAGGTTTGTTTCAGTTTCTAGAACCTTCATCCAATCTATTTCCTGTTCCTCTGCAGAATCTTATGATAAATGAATTCTTAATTTATGTGGAGTCTGGTGTTAAGAAGATATATGAGGGAGGCCTGTAGTATATATAAAGGTTACTGTCAAAGGCTACTTGTTTATTTGAGATCCATGCTAAAGTAACAATTAAAATTAGTCAACCTTAATTAGGAAATTGGTTCGACTGGTAGTGTTAGTTTCCAATTAACCATATCCAGTAAAATCTAGTAATTAGTTGATAAAGTGGAAGTAACTCATTATTAGATTATTTGAAGGACTAGTTAATATTCCAACTTGTGTGTAAAAATCAATTAATGAAAGCATTGAAATGTGGTTAAGAGACTTGCAGCCAATTAACTTATATTTTCTTTTACTGTTACTGACTTCTCCACCATCCACGTGCTTATGGTCTCACATGAATGATATGCTATTTGATTTTACACTTTTCATGGCGTCCTAAAATTATAACATCTCCATTAAGGTTCCACTTGCTTCCACTTTACTGCATGCAATTATGTGAAAATTTGGGTGGTAATATCATACTATCATTATATCGGAAAAAGTGCATACGTTAGTGTTGTTAGTAGAATAAATGGTAAATCTAATACTTTAATTTTTGGATTACAGACATGTAGGTGGCTGGATGGTGGGATGAGTGGAGAATTGAAATATATATGAGCGAACAATCAGAATTTGATGATATAGAGCCAAAAGTTTGCTACACCTCAGCACCACAATCAAAGGGAACAGGGAACATGATGAACGGTTTGTTGTTTATGTTTATGGGAAGACAATGTTTTTGATCATGGATATATTATGATTTATTTTGATTGTTGTTGGTGAATTGTATTGGTGTGAGAGAGATGTTGGGATGTTATATTCGAAAGTATTGATGTTGGCTTTTGTATTTGCAGTTAAATTAAATTAGAATGAATTGATGTAAAAATTAGTTGTGTTGTAATGAAGATCAAGGATTATGGCAATTTTATTATTTTCATATTAAATTTAAACAGGTTAAAAATTTGTTATTAACAACGGGGAAATAGCCTACGACAACGGGCAAAAACTGTTGTCAAATATAGCTATGACAACGGAGATGTAACTAACAACAATGGTGAAAACCCGTTGCAAAAAATAATATAAGACCACGGGCAAAATTCCGTTGTTAAAAGTAAGAAACCTTTAACAATTCCTGAATTAATAACGGATATTTAAAGTTATGACAACGGGGATTACCCATTGTCTTAGTTAGATACAACAATGGGGATATCCAAAACATCGGAGATACCCCGTTGTAAAAGCATAGATATGACAACGGGTCAAAAATCGTTGTTAAAGGGTTGGTACCTTTAACAACTCCTGAATTAACAACGGAGATTTGGAGCTATGACAATGGGGATTACCCATTGTCTTAAGTAGATACAACAACGGGGATATCCAAAATAACAACGGGGATACTCCGTTGTAAAAGCATAGATACGACAATAGGTCAAAAACCGTTGTTAATGGGTAGGTACCTTTAACAACTCCTGGATTAACAACGGAGATTAGAGCTACGACAATGGGGATAGTCCGTTGTTGTATATGGCTATGACAACGGGGATTCCCCGTTGTTAAAACATATTTTTGTTACCAACACAAGATTTAACAACAGATACTTAATAACTTCAACAACGGGGATACACCGTTGTTAAAACTAACCTATGACAACGGTTTTTCCACCGTTGTTAAAAGTCTGGACTTTTAACAACTGCCGGGTTAACAACAGAGTTTGAGGGACTACGACAATGGGGATTTCCCGTTGTCTTTCCACAGTTTGGCATAGTGCGTGTTTTCCAATTCTGAGCACTTCTGACCTATTTTCCTATGAAATTATGCTCAAACAACCTTAGTAGCATCTGATTTGTGGCTTTTCCATACACATCTCGATTGGCCTCATTTAAGACCAAATCGTACTCAATTTCCACATAATCAAAACTCAAAATACGTGAATTCTCACTCTCAAATAAACTTTTCTTCCACTCTTCGAACACAAAATTAGATATAAATCCAAATAAGTTCCCAAATGGAAAACCTAGATTATTAGATCTAAACCTACTTCAAGTGTGCACTTCTACTGCCTGTGAACAGTACACACAAAACACACGTGATAATACCATACACATAATGTTGAACAGAATGTTACAACATTAGTGAAAACACTATACGAGAAACCTAAAGATAAACTCTAAGTCTGACATCTCTATATGTGTAGGATCTCTCCAAGTTTTTCGCAGAGAATCAAGGTCTGGCAGCTTCTTCTTAATAGTCGTGAATCATGCTGCAGCCTTGTTCATGTGAGTGGTCAACTAGGATATATAATGTTGGATTGTATACTAAAAGTCTAGATTTTTATATGAACAATGTTTTAACAATATTTGAAATGAGAATCATTGATCAAATGCTTGCATCTTATAATTTATTTATATGTCAATGTAATAGTCCACTTACTTTATACTGTAGATAATACGGTGTGCGGCGTCGCACAGAAGATCATATTGTCGGCTCCTTATAAAGTATAAATAGATGCTCGCAATCGAGATAGACTGGGACAATCTATCGGGATGGTTGTAGTGTGATTTGGTATTAATTTGTCTTGACTATAAAATTACATTAGTACACTTTGTGTGTATTGAGTAGGACCGCTTGAGATCGTTCAACTTATACTGACTATATAGGAGAACTTGATCTCAGTTATTATGGATGTTCGTGCTCTTAATCCCTATACAATAATCTCGACATGTAAGCCAGTATGTATCTCTTTGATTCATCAATGGGTGAGATTTAAATATTAAATCAATAAACTCGGTGAGTTGGAAAATAATGTTGTCTCTATGGTGTGCTGTTGATTGTAGAAGGAATCTGTGTCCTATTAAATAGGTTGATGATATCTCCTTGAGGAGCTCATAAGAATTATCATGTAAACCCTGCATGTGGATTTATTCTGGCATGATAACAAGGTTGAGTGGTACTACTCACGGATGAGATATTAATTAATGGAGTTGTTAGTAACTTAATTAATTAATTGGTATTTTATATCTTAAACACGGGGAGACTAACGGGCTCATAATAAGAAGGAGTCCATAACATAATTTGGGATTAGAGTGACAATACAGTAATAATATTTTAGTGAACTATATTATTATTATTAGACTTAAGTATAAGTTTTGGGATAAACTTGGATATTTAAGCCCAATGGAGGCCCAACTCTAATTTTTTCTCCTGATCCCTGTTGTAGCCTTGATGAGTGTGTTAATTCACGAATCTTCCGCCCGAATTTGTGTTATTATGGAGTGTTTGAAGGTTGAAATCGGTTGTAAACCGATATATATTGTGAAAAGGCATGAATCAGGTGTTGTTGGAGCTATTTGAGTGGTTTTTCGAAGGAAATCAGAGTAGAAGTGTTGAAAACTGAAGAAAGAAAGTCGAAGCCATCCGATTGGGCAAAGTAGGAGTGCGATTCGACCTGAAGGAGGTCAATTCGACCAGCCCTTTAGGTCGAATTGACAACACAACATGTACAGAAGGTGGATTCGACCACGATAGGAGGATTCGACTTGGGCATCAGGTCGAATCAGGGTCGAATCGATTGGCAGAAATGTCGATTCGACCTCGTCACTTCGATTCGACCAGAGCAATTGGCCGAATCGAGCACCTAAGACTTACAGTGTGCCGATTCGACCTGCAATTCGACTTGTGATGGTCAATTTGACATGTTATTGAGGTCGAATTGAGCTTCGGGAACTTACCATATCCATATTTTTACACCGTCAATGCGTGTGATCACCTAAAAAGCCCATTCCAAGCCCAGGAGACGTGATTACAAGTATAAAAGAAGGCTTGTGCAGTATCATAGAAAGACGACTTGATCAAGAAGACAAGGAGACATAGAGTTGAGAGGAGAGTCGATCGTACATCGTCCGGAGGGGCTGTGAAAGAGATCCCGCTGGAGATTCAAGTAAGATTGGTCCAACTAACCATGATTGTTCTTAGATCAATCATGGGCTAGAGCCGCTTCGGTAGTTCTAAGGTTATGAAGGTTTCATAAGTTAATTAGTCTTTCGTGTGTAAACTCCGTACAACACTACTTGTGGTTTATTTTATATAAGATTGCGCATTTTTAATCCATACTCACGGTTGTTTTGTGCATCAATAATTATTGTGTAGAGTCTGAATACATAACTTGGTTATTGGTTGAGTGCGTTCACTGCTAAGCAGGATTTTATGTTATAATTCTAAGTGAATGGATTCCGAAGTCTTATTAGAACTATCTTAATATAAATACTTGTTAATTGAATCCTATTCGAGTTAATAAGTAGGATAAAGAGTATAACTTTATAGTACCTATAAAGGGAGATCAAATCGGGTTAGAGTACTAAGTGCACGGGAAATAATTGATTATGATAGTACCTAGAATGGGGGATAAAGTATACATCTTGCTCCAATGATATTCACACGTGTCATACGCATATTTACTTGTGTCTATAGAGTGAATTTGCATGGTTTAGTGATACGTCCATAAACCACAAGGTAGAGTCGGACACCGTCACATGAAAGATGAATTAATAAGTGGAACTGGATTACCTGACGAACTACCTACTATCTTACTTGATCACAACTCACTTATCTCTTCTTCTTGTTATTGTTACTTGATATTTTAATTACTTTCATTACTTAATTACAAAATCAAAACCATTATAATTTCCAACATAGTCTTAGTTTACTAGAGTATAACTAAATTGATATTTATCCGTCCCTTGAGTTCGATATATAACTTGGTTACCTTCGAAACTACGATTGATATCCTTCATACTTGAGGATTAATTGTGTGTTGAGAAAAAGCCTATCAAGCCCATATATATAAGTCATCTCAGCTATCCAGAAACCCTAATTGCACGCCAAAATACCGTGAGAAATAAGGGAGGAAGCAGATTGAGAGGATCTTGAAGATCGTCGCCCACACGACGTCATGATTGGACTTGGGAATACAGTAGATGATCAAGAGGTTATTTTCTGCAACTGTTCTTCTTCAACATACCCTGATGAAAGATAATACGATTCTGCACTCTTACTTCCGCTGATATAGAATCACATGAAACCCTAACGGTTCACGTTAACCAAACGATCGAACACCAACATATAAAACCACCCATGATTGAAGAATTAACTACCCACTATATCGAGTAGTTATCTTCAACTTCTAGAATCTTCCAGTCTTCTAGAACTTTCCAAATTGCTCTCCAGGCTTGGGGTCCCTTTCTAGCACGATGATCATTCAACTGCCACAATCCTGAAAGCAACATCAAGTACAACAACTCGAACATTCATTAACATGCTAGTGGCTTAAATGATAGACTGGTGGAGGATCGGTGTGATTCCAGATGTGACGACACTGGTCTAAACACTTCACATCAACAAATAGTATCATGTAAACTTATTTAATTTAATTAGATTGATGTATAATTCGTATCACTCTCAACTAGGGATGACAATGAGATGGTTATTTTCAGGTAACCAGTCTACCTGAACCCTAATGGGTAGGGTACAGATAGTTGTAAATGGGTATAAGTAATTATAAAAAATATCATTAGAGTTTGGGACGAATACGGATAATGCCTTAATACGGGTACCCTATATATATATATAATTTAATATATATTATATAATTTATATATTATGAGATATTTTATATGTTGGATTATATGCTAAAAGCATATCTTTAGTATGAATAATGTTTTTACAATATTTGAAATGAGAATCATTGATCAAATGATTGCATCTTATAATTTGTTTATATGTCGATACGATAATCCATTACTTTATATTACAGATAATATGGTGTGCGACGTCGCACGGAAGATCATATTATTAGTTCCTTATAAAGTATAAATAGATGCTCATAACCGAGATAGAAGGGGACAATCTATCGGGATGATTTTAGTATGATTTGGTATTAGTTTGTCTTGACTATAAAATTATACTAGTGCACTTTGTATGTATTGAGAAGGATCGCGTGAGATTGTTTAATTTATACTGACTATATAAGAGAACCAGACCTTAGTTATTATGGATGTTCGTGTTCTTAATCCCTATATAATAACCGTGACATATAATTCAGTATTTATTTCTTTGATTCATCAATGAGTGAGATTTATTTATTAAATCAATATGCTCGGTGAGTTAGGAGATAATACTGTCTCTATGGTGTGCTGTTGATTGTAGAAGGAATCAGTGTCCTAATGATTTAGGTTGATGATGTCCCCTTGAGAAGCTCATAAGGATTGTCATGCATGCAAACCCTGCAGGTGGATTTGTTCCGGCACGATAATAAAGTTGAGTGGCACTACTCTTAGATATGAGATTAATTAATTGAGTTGTCAGTAACTCATTTAATTGGTGGGCATTGTATATTTTAAACATGGAGAGTTAAATGGGCTCATAATAAAAAGGAGCCCGTAACGTAATTTGAGATTAGAGTGGTATTGCAATAATAATTCTTTAGTGTACTGAATTATTATTAGGATTAAGTATAAGTTTTAGGCTAAACTTGGATACTTAAGTCCAATGGGAGGTCTAACCCTAATTTCTCCTCCTGGGCTTAAGTATAGGTTTTCGCCTAAACTATGATATTTAAGTCCAATGGGAGGTCCAACCCAAATTTCTCCTACTAATCTCTGTTGTAGCCTATAAATAAGCCAGAAGCCTCATTTATCTGAATCACACGCCTATAAACGATCAAGAGGTCGTTTCTGCAGCTGATTCAAATTTCTCTGCTAGTTGTGCATAGGACCCGAGCGGATTACGTAGACTATAAGATCCGATTACCATCATTATATACTTAATTAATAGTTATAAATTTTATTCAATTGTATTTATTAAATAAATATTTAAAATAATAGAATTTATATTATATTTAATTAATAATATTTTTATTGTTATTATATTTATTTAAATAATAAAAAAATGAGATACTTACTGTTAGACATGTTGGAATCTCCGTAATTACTATAAGATACAAACTCAAAAAAATATTATTATTAACTACATAAATATTTAGTGATATTATAACTTTACTCTTACAATGTGCTGCACACAAACAGTTACGCTGCACACAATCATTTACGTTATGTGCAACAAAAAATTTATGTGGAGCAAATGTTATTTAAAAAAATTTATGTGTAGGAAAGAAAATTTTGTGAAGCAAATGCTATGTGCAGTAAAAAATCGCAACTGTTACGTGCATTAAAAAATCCTAAGTATTATATGCAAGCAAAAATTTTTTTTTGTGTAGCATAAAAATGGTTAGCTCAAATTAACTTTTTGTATTGGGTAATTGATTTTATCTTTTTGTATATCTATAAGTAATTTTTTTTAAAAGAATGTATCTTGTACTTCCTCCGTCCGCTCGGAAGAGTGTATTTTTCCATTTTTATCGTCCGCCCCAAAGAGGATCATTTTCTTTTTAACACACATGGGACCCACACACATCTACTAATATAATTAAAATATGGGGCCCACACTCCCACTAATACAACTACCTACTACACATTAAATAATAATATTTCTTAATGTACGTGCACAAAAGTAACCCTCTTTCGGGCGGACGGAGGGAGTAGTAATTATGGTACTAAATGTGTATTAGGTACTCCCCCCATCCCATTTCAATGTTTACATATTTCTATTTTTGGCGTCTCATTTCAATGTTTACGTTTCCTTTTTTAGAATATGGGACCCACCTAAAATAATTAATATATCACCATGGTCCCCATATCCAATACTAATACACTTATCTACTTTAAAATAAATATTACTCCCTCCGTCCCAAGAATACATTTGCACTTTTCATTATGGTCCGTCCCAAGAATACTTTCACCCCCTAAAAATGGAAACAATACACAATATCAATAACCTTACAATACTACAATATTATTACAAAAATGACACATTCTTTTTACACACAATCTAGTCAAAGTCAACTATATTATACACTTTATTCTACCCAATTACCCAAAATAGCCCATCTCTTTCTTATATCACACTAACAAAAAGTTACTTTTCTTAAACTCCGTGCCAGAGAATACACGAATGTATTCATGGGACAGAGGGAGTATATCTTTTCACCAACTATCTATTAAAATACTATACTCCTTAATCAACGTGCAAAAGCAAACATAAACATTGAAACGGGATGTGAGGGGTAGTAATTATTCTTGAAAGGAAAAGATATTAATATATATAAAATAAATTAATTTTAAATGTATACGAGTATTCGCGAGTATTAATAAACGAATATGGGATGAGTACGAGTACTATAATAAATTTTTTAAACGAAACGGGTACGAGTTGTTATCTTTTAATCGAATACGAATACATATATTTCAGAATAAGCAGGTACTCTACCCGTTGTCTACTTCCACCCAAATTTTTGCCTAAAATGGTAGATATTAAATTTTTATTTTTATTTTTATTTTTCCAAAATCTACTTAAGTTAAAATGTTAGGTAAAATTCCCGAAATAGGTCTCCGTTCCAAGCCCCAAACCCAATGAATAAAATCAAAATCTACAGAAAACCGGCATTTCTTGACACCAACAATTACCATATTCAAACCTAAACATTACCGAAATCCTCACCGCTAACCCGCAAGTACCAAAAATGGTATCGGATTCGGAACTGATCGAGCGGCTGCGACACTCCCTCAGCACGTCGGACCTCACCACTACCACCACCGCTATATTGCGCCGCCGCCTCGAGGAACATTTTGGCATCGATTTGTCCGGTAGAAAGGTGTTTATTCGAGAGCAGGTAGATATATACATGCAAAGCCAATTAGAAAATGTTGCCAGTAATGAAGAAGTAATAGTAGAACACATTAATGATGAAAGAATGGTGGAGGAGGAAGAAGAGGTTGAAAATGAGGAGAGAGAAGAAGAATCATCAATCCCAAGTACAGCAAAATCTTCTGCTAAGAAACGGTTGGTTTCAAGATTTGTTATTTTTGTATATTATATTTCCTTTTCAGAGTTTTTGGGATAACTTGTTTAATTCGTTCTATGGTTGTGGAAGTTGGGCCATTTGTCTTTTTAGTCTCTATGATTTACTGGGTTACTACTTTGATAGTACAATAATAAGTGAATTTTGTCAATAATTTGTCAAGCATGAGCACAATATATTTAATTCAAGTCTATGCTCTGAAGTTTGTCCAATCTTTGTGAATTTATGTTTGTGAAGTTGGCTCATTGCATTTGCATGCATTAAATATTGAGTTCTCCTTTTATTTCTATTTGATTAGCAGCTTATGTTTCTTCATTTGATGTTGTTGGACCTAGTCTTTTGAATTGTAGATTTAAAAAATGAATCAAAGCTTCAACATATTTTCTTCATAAAATAAAAGTTCACCATGATGATGTTCCTCTAATTACATACTTCCTCTGCCCAGTCAAAGTTTTCACCTTTGACTGGGCACATAGATTAAGAAAAGCGTAACTTTTTGGTGTATTATGCAATTTTTTTAATAATAACTAAATGATAAAATATGTTAAGTGTGTTGGGAGTGTTGTTTTTGTAAATAAAGTGTATGTGAAAGGGTAATTGTTTTGATTTTTTTACCTTGTTTAGGAGGTGAAAATTTTTGTGAGATGGACCAAAATAGAAAGGATGAAAACTTTCACGACACGAAGGGAGTAATATTTTTTGAACTGTTAGATTGATAAATTTACATTTTTAAATAAAAACAGGTTTTTTTGTACTTATAATGCATTGTTCTAAATGTTCCTTTTGTATTCTGAAATGTACATGGTCACAAAGGCTATGATTGGATTTGTGAAAATCAATATGTTCCGGAATGAGATTCGTTTTGATTATAATTTGTTAATGAATAAGATGCTATTGATTTAGTATATTTGTAACCAAGAGAACCGTAATTTAAAAGAAAAAAAAAACAGAATTAAGAAAATTATCATTGTAGCTTTGCCTTATCCCTTTAAATGTTAATTGACCCCCACTGGTCATGGTCTACAGCTTACCTTGCCAGAATACATACACGGTATGATGCAATTGAATCAATTATGTGCTTGCAGCATCTCATTGAGTGCATGAATGCATCAGTTATATGCGCATTCCAGTTGTTGTCATCTTGATTTAACTGGGTATATTGAATCGTGACTAATTGAGACACATACTTAGCCTGCATATACTGCTTCTAGATGTTAAATTATCTTATCTAAATGTTAAAGAAACTGCAGTACATGCCTTCCAGCACATTGGCATCTTGGCTGTAAAGATTGCACAGTCTAGGAAGAACATTGGATGGGTTTAGCAAGTTAATAGATCAGTAAATAAAGAGGAGAGAGGTGGAGTTGAGTGCCTATTGCATTTTCCATGGTCTAATCTCATTAGCATGAGTTGCAAGCAACAACTAACAATGGCTCGAAGTAGTATTGTTTGTCCTAACAAACATTTCTATTGGGTAGAATTGGCAAGTTTAGATCATTGAGTATCTCATATCTGCAACTTCTATGTAATATTTGTCAATCAAGTGGGTGCAGTGCCAATACTGTCTACCATTCTTCGAAGATATGGCACTTCCACAGCTAGACCTTTTATCATGTTAATAAGCTGTTGTCACTTTGTTTATTTGGTCTTATTATGAAATTTTATTTGCATTATATAAGCCTACATATGCACTCCATATTGTCAGGTCTAGTAAGAATGAGAAAGTCAGAAAAAGAGGTGGAGGATTTACCAAGTTATGTGGTCTTTCTCCAGATCTTCAGAAATTTACAGGTGTACCAGAATTAGCTCGAACAGAGGTATAACAAACTTAAAATTCTCTACTTTTTGGTGGTGTGTTTTGATATCATTGGCATCTCTTACATAACCAGGTCGTCAAGCAACTTTGGATGCATATTAAAGAGAATAATTTGCAAGATCCATCCAACAAGAGGAATATAATTTGTGATGATACACTGCAAAACCTTTTTGGTGTAGATACTATTGATATGTTTCAAATGAATAAGGCCCTTGCTAAGCACATTTGGCCATTGGATTCTGATGGTGGTATGCTTTTTGCTATTAGTACTCTTAACATGTACATTCTCGAACATTAGTTTGCCTTCCTGTGTCTTTCCTGTAGTGTCTGTTTGCTTGAGATGGCTTGATTCTAGAAATTACTTAAGGAACTGCTTGAATACTATTCTGAGTATTGTTTTATTTTTGAGGTGGTGCTCTGGAAATAAGACAATATGACCTAATTAAGAGGCATCTATAAAATTTGAATTATTGGCCAGTAAGAGTGTCATTGTTTTGGGCTCGCAACCAATGGTTCAAATGGTCTTTCTAGTTTAAGAGGATGCTATGGATTTCAAAATTCACTTTCATCATTGCCTCTTTCACCTAATACTCTACCTATACACATCCCCAGATATTAATACCCACTTGTAGTCATCCATTATTACCAGACAACTGTGCATAATAAAATTATCCTACTACCATCCTACCCTATGATACCCAAATATCAGACACACTATCTTTTCACATTCATACTTTTACTATTCAAGGACTTTTATGGCTGAGTAAGCCATGCACCTTCACAAAATTACACATCCTAAGTATTACAATATCTTTAAGCTAACTTCCCCCCCCCCCCCCCCCCCCCCCCCCCACTCCGAATTGTTGTAAAAGTAATATAAGAGTGCAGTTGAAGGTATATTTGTGTTTTGTTACTATATTTGCTGTATATCCTTGAAAAAGAAGGAATTGGTGGAGAGAATTTGAATATGGCTTGTGAATACAGAATTCTCAAGTCATGAAATTATGGTTTCTAGATATAAACCTTTGAGAAACAATGCTGTACATGAAAAACTCTGAAATCAAGTGATTTTAATTGGAATCTTGTGTTCTGGTCTGACTTCTTATAGAATCTCATATTCTGAAAAAGTGTAGGTGCTGTGCAGTTGCTGGATCTCATTTGATGCATCAACCTGTACATCTATATATATTAACTTCGTGTAATATTTTTCATGGTCATGGCATCATTGAGTTTATTTGTATTCCATCAATTATATGGCAGCAAAATTTCAGAAAAGCATGCTGAATTCTACTGTGTGAAGCTTTATATCTTAAGGACTGTCTTGTACATACATCTATTTTTGCTAGAACTTTCTTTTATTATTTACTAAAATGTCTTCAAATGAAGTACCTTCTGTCAAATCTGCCCCTAAAGAGAAGAAAAGGAAGCTAGAGAGTGATGAAGGTTAGAATCCTAGACTTGACTCATATTTGGTTGATAATTTTTTTCTTCTTTCGTAAGTGATTGCCTGAGCCATTTACTTCTGACAATTGCAATGCATGATTCTGAATAACTGTCAGAATTTATTATTTAAACACTGGTTTCTTTATAAACAACTCATTTTGATGAAAAGTTGAGAAGGTTTTGTAGATTTTCTGGAACTAATCGTGAAAAACAGCTTTACGAATATAATAAGAAAGATAAGAAGAACCTGAGTGAGATTTTCTCCATGCTTGCTTATGTCCTTGTTTGTGTTTATTGTTAAGCACCATGTTGTTGTTCTATAATATTCTTATGCTATGGTCAGTAATTTTGCAATCATTGTTAAATTCATAGAACTCTATTTTGAAATGACTTTTTCTCCTAATTTATCTGTATAGATCAAGAAGAGCCGAAGAGAAAAGATAAACGACCTAGGGCTGGAAACTCTGGCTTCCTTGCTCCTCTTAAACTCTCTGATGCTTTGGCAAAGTTTCTTGGAACAGGAGAAAATGCATTGCCTCGTGCTGTTGTTGTCAAGAGGATCTGGGATTACATCAAGCTAAATAACTTGCAGGTACAATGTGATTATGGCTGAACCATACGGTTGTAAGTAAAGCACCTCTTGATTAGAAGTAAATACTCCCTCTGTCCCATCTAAGTTTTCACCTTTCCTTTGTAAATTTATGAAAAGGTTGTCTCATCTAAGTTTTCACCTTTCCTTTGTAAATAAATTTACAAAGGAAAGGTGAAAACATAGATGGGACAGAGGGAATAATAATCTAACTGATCTACAAAGTTCTATAGATAGGAAATAATGTTCCACAGACGAAATAATTCCTTAATATCTTTTCTGAATTACTAGTTTTGAGTAGTCTTTTCTTCCATGGACTGGTTCTGCAAAAGCTCTACTTCAGCTCATTTCATCTTTTTCCTTTTTGAAGGACCCATCTGACAAAAGACAAATAATATGTGATGAGAAGCTGAAAGAACTTTTTGATGTAGACACCTTCTGTGGATTTACAGTTGCGAAACTCCTAACTGTTCATCTTATAAAGACAGAATAATGAGTTGCTCATATGTTGTCTTGTATGAGCGGCAATTGCTTTGAAAGATTTTCTATTATGTTGAATGAAGAAGCTGTCTTCATTTATTAAATTATGGAAGAGCTTGTAGACAGTAAAACCACATTCTATGAAAATCTGGAAAAAGATATATTTTTTTTTAAACTTCCAAGTCAACTGTCTGACATGCTGTCTTTTAACTTCTTTTTTCTAATGCACCATTACGATTGGTAAGACATTGTATACCAGATTATTTGATTTGTCATTTACATATTCGTAGAACTTTTGGAATTAGAGCAGACTCCCATAGCAAAAGAATTATGGAGAGTTTGTCATCAGTGAATCATAGTGATGAGTAGGTAATAGTGTTTTGTAGTGTTCATGTGGTCAAATATTTTGATCAAATCTGTCTTAGTTTCAAGCATTGAGTATACTACCATGAGGCAAAAAAAAAGTATAAAGGTTTGCTTTGTAGTTCTTTTTTATACATATATATCTTAAACTATGCAGTGCTGTTCTGTTATCTTTATGCTTGCTTCAAATATTTAATGGCTAGTTGCAGTTGTTTTCATTTTAGCAACATTTAATGATTATGACTGTTTTTGTTATGTAAGAATCTTGTAACAATTTGTCCAGGGTGTTCCTTTCCCATTGCGAAGTTATCTATCTAGTATGGATTTAGTGTGTTATGTTATGAGTTCATCATCCCAGACTGTTGAAAATGGCCAGGACTTCTTGCCTTAATTTCATCGAGTAGTTGTAACTCTTCTAATATCAATTCATCCTCACTTTGCTCAGCATTCTCCATGATAGTTACAAACAACGTCTTACACTTTGTCCTACTTGATAAATAACACAATTTCCTTCGTTTTTGGGCCAGTTCAACATGGGGTGTCCTCTTTACCCAGAAGCTGTGTTCCACAAATGGGTAAACTTTTAATTCTTTGGACTATTGATATTAGGGAGGTAATATAGGATAAAGATATGCATATAAAATGGAGATAATTAGTATGAAGGATAAACATTATTTGAAAGGTTTGCTAAAAACTACTCCATATTATTTTTTGAGATATTTTTAATTTAAGACCAACAAATAGGTAAACTCTTAATTTGGGATATACAATTTTTTATATCTTAATGTTGGAAATATATAAAATTACCAATTCAGTGCCCGAAATGATAAATATGTAAATTCGACACATATTAAAATGTTATTTTAATGCTAATCATTTACTTCATTAGTCCTTTTTTATGTATCTAATAACTTTACTCACGTAGTTTCCATTCCTTTTTTTTTCCTTTCTCTAAGCCTATTCTCTCCTCATTCTCTCAACATTTCTGGTAAGTTTTTTTTTCGGTGAGGGGGCAGGTGCCTGGCGTCGCCGGCTCTCCACCTGCCTCCCTCGAATTTTGACCATCGCTGACCTCGTCATCTATTGCTTTCCATTTTCGATGCTCGCCACCGGATTCTCATTAGGAAGTGCTTAGGTCTATCCACTCTCGACTGCCCACAGTCCGGCACCTTGCTAACCTTCCTCTTTAAATCCTACAGTTCTGCTGTTTCCTATTCTTCTTACAAGATTTGCCAAGCTTCAAGGTTTGCTATCAACCAGCACACTGGTTTCCCGACCATCTCCGTCTTGCCGATTTACTATCAATCTAGAAGTTGTCCTCATGGAAACTTTGGTAGTAGAGATTTAATCCGGCAGGAGTCAGCTCTTAACTCCGGTGGCATCCTCATTCTACTCGGCTTGAGCTGAGTTCTTTTGCTACGGTCCTCATGGCGCTAGTGCAAAGAGCCTTCATTGTGGGAGCAGGGCTATACTCTCCGGCATGACAATCCTCCATCGGCTTCCATGCCACCTAACGCCCGCTTACTGATCATCTAGCCCTAGATTAGCACCATCTGACTTGCTCGATGCCACAGTGCTCAGACCTATGTTCGTTTGCGGAGCCCCTATCTGTTATCTCGCCTTCCGACACTACTATTCGGCATATACTCCTTTTCGAGCAGGTTTCTAAGTCCTACAATTGCGGCCCTTCTCTCCCGGTTGAAACTAGCTTTTTCCTATCTTTGCTCGTGACATGGTTGCTGTTTCCCGTAGCTTTCCCGGATTTCCAGGTTTGACGGTGAGCAATTAATGCCTCTACCCTTCTTGCTGCCTTTTCTTCCTTTCTTAGCCTGCCACATCCTTTCCTAGCATTTCTTGGAGCAGGTTTTTCTTCCTTTTTGCTTGTAGCATTAATGGTGCTAGTGACTTGTCCTGCCTCTCTTTCTTTAGCCCATGCTGCAGCTCTAAGCCCTACTTATTTTTTTGTCTCTTTTCTAGTCCCTTCTAGGTGACTTGCCCCACATTCTCTCACACTTTATCACTCCTTTCCTATTCGGTAATGGAGAGAGTTGACGTCCTTGCAGCCTAGTTTCCTATGCCCTTCTTCACTGACGCTATCCAAAGGGCTGCTTCCACCAGACCGGCCATTTCTTCCATTGCTCCACTAGTTGTTGGCGTTCGATCATTTGGTTAACGCGAACCGTTAGGGTTCTATACGATTCTACATCAACGGAAGCAAGAATATAAAATTATATTACCTTTCACCAGGATATGTTGAAGAAGAGAATGAATTCTTACCGGCAGCATGCGCGACTCACGACATTGGGCATAACTCCCTCATCCGATCTCCAATTGGAGTGATTTTTACGCCAAAACGATCCTCTCTTCAGTGGCTTTCCAACGGTGTATCACACGTCCAGTTTGGAGTTCCACACGATTTTAGAAAAATCATGAAAGTTGACGAACAGCAGCAGCAAACAACCTTCCAATCTTCTGTTGTATTCCTAAGCCACGTCTTGACGTTGCGTGGGCAACGATCTTCAAGACGATCTCAATCTGCAGTCCAACCCTAGTTCTCACGTGTTTAGGTGTGAATTCTCATGATTTACCGGACTGCTGAGATTGGCTATATATAGGTTACAACAGGGCCCAAGAGTAGAAATTAGGGTTTGGACCTCCATTGGGCTTAAGCATCTAAGTTTAGACCAAAGCTTATACTTAAGTCCAATAATAATAAATCAGTCTACTAAAGAAGTATTATTGCACTGCCACCCTAATCCCAAATTATATTATGGACTCCTTATTATGAGCCCGTTAGTCTCCCCGTATTTAAGATTCAATGCCTATTAATTAATTAAGTTACTGACAACTTCATTAATTAATATATATACCGAGGTAGTACCACTCAATCTTATTATCATGTCGGAATAAATCCACCTGCAGGGTTTACATGATAATCATTATGAGCTCCTCAAGGGGACATCATCAACCAATTCTGTTAGGACACAAATTCCTTCTACAATCAACAGTACACCATAGAGTCAGCAGCATTTCCTAACTCACCAAGCATATTGATTTAATAATTAAATCTCACCCATTGATGAATCAAGAAAATAAATATTGGCTTACGTGTTGAGGTTATTGTATAGAGATTAAGAGTAAAAACATTCATAATAACAGATATCAAGTTCTATTATATTGTCAGTATAAACCGAACGATCTCAACGCGGTCCTGTTCAATACACAAAGTGCACTAGTGTAATTTTATAGTTAAGACAGATTAATGCCAAATCACACTACAACCATACCGATAGATAGTCCCCGTCTATTTCGGTTGTGAATATCTGTTTATACTTTATAAGGAGCCGATAATATGATCTTCCGTGTAATGCTGCACACTACATTATCTATAGTATAAAGTAAATGGATTTTTGCAACATCATTATTGCAAATGTTTGATCACATGATTCTCATTTCAAATATTGTCTAAACATTGTTCATACAAAAATTAGACTTTTATTATACAATCCAACACCTTCTCTCATACTTTATCACTCATTTCCTATTCGGTAATGGAGAGAAAGTTGACGTGCTTGCAGCCTAGTTTCCTATTCCCTACTTCCAACTGACGGCTATCCAAAGGGCTGCTTCCACCCGGCCATTTCTTCCATTTCTCCACCAGCATCCAAGCCTACACCCTTGATGATCGCGCTTCATCATTACAGCCACACTTCTTGATTCATCTATAGAGACTACCATGATTTAGATCTTTTTATTCCTTCGTTAGTCTCTTTAAGGTAGATCATTTCTATCTTTTATTTTTTATTTTTTATGTCCATACTTTGCATAAATCTTAGTAATATATTAGACGAGTAGGCTGATATTTAGTTTTATCAAGGCCAACTGTTTTGGTCGGTCCTCTTTCGAAAGCCACCTGTTTGGCTATATCTATGATCATCTTCTTGATTATACTTTCTCTGAGAAATTATCAATTTTGGTCCCGTATCTTTTACCAAATCCAATTTTAGTCTTGTAACTTTTAATATTTTTAATTTTAGTCCTTTTAGTTTCAATTTTAGTCCAGTAACTTTTAAAATTTCAAATTTAGTCCTATAAATTTTAAATTTAGTCCTATATCTTTTTGAATTATCAAAATTGGTCCAGTATCTTTTGAAATAAGATATAATTTTGGGTAAATATCAAAATTGATCCTGTAAGTATGACATTTTCCAACTTTAGTACTTTATCATTTGCAATTCTCAATTTTGGTCCTTTTTTGTCCAGTTTTAGTCATTTTTGTCCAGTTTTAATCCTTTTGGTCCAAATTTAGTCATTTTTGTCCAAATTTTATCCTTTATGTTAAAAAAATGTCCAAAATGATCCAAAAGTGTATACATTTAGGACCAATAGTGGACCAAAAAAGGATCAAATTTTGAAAAAAGGACCAAAACTGGACCAAAATGACTAAAACTGGACCAAAACTGGACAAAAATGACCAAAATTGAGAATTGCAAATGATAAAGGACTAAAGTTGGAAAATGCCATACTTACAGGACTAATTTTGATATTAACTCTATAATTTATAATAGGACTAATTTTGATAATTAAAAAAGATATAGGACTAAATTTAAAACTTATAGGATTAAAATTGTAAATTTAAAAGTTATAGGACCAAAATTGAAACTAAAAGGACTAAAATTGAAAACACTAAAAGTTACAGTACTACAATTGAATTTGGTAAAAGATACGGGATCAAAATTGATATTTTCTCTACTTTCTCCTTCCCCTTTTTTCTGTACTATTTTTGTTTTCACTCTCTTTTATATTATTGCATAGTTAAAAAATTTCAAAATAACTTTACTCATGTAAACTAAGACATATTAGTAATTTGACAAAGTCTCTTGTGAGACGGGTCGACCCATCACTAAAGTATGTTTATTGTATAGATAAAGTATGTTTAATGATTGTTAAAGTATGTTTTCTAAAGTATGCTGGATTATGAATTAAAGTATGATTTTAACGTGTTATAATATGATTTATTATTAACATACTTTAACTATAAATTAGCATACTTTATCTACACAATAAGCATACTTTAGTGATGGGTCAATTCATCTCACAAACTACACGTCTCACAATAGAGTGTCTCTAGTCATATATATGTGGTGAGTAATTATATTAGTGAAGTATGTGTCCCATATTTTAGTTATATTAGTGGTGTGTGAATTCTTATTTTTAAAGAAAAGAAAATACATACTTTGTAATGGGAATGACAAAAATGACAAAGTGAATACTTTAGGGGGGATGAGTCAAAAAATAATAATAAATCTTAAAAACATAATCAAATGACAAAGTGAATACTTTGAGAGTAGGGGGGTGAAAGGAGTGAAAAAATAATAATAAATCTTAAAAACATTGATTATGTGAAAGTTTAATGTAGTTGTAATTATAATTTTTTAAAAAAATTATGATTTCATGCCCATATTGATAGTTTTATTTAGGCTCTGTTTTCAAGACATTGATAGTTTATCTATCTTTTGGTGTTAGAAAAAATTCCTTTCTATCTTTGATAATGAATGTAATGATCATATTATTCCGGAAAATTAGGTGTTTTGACCCATTTCAGATAAATATTTGTGCAAATAACTAAAATTATATTTTGATTTCAATTAAGAAAAAGAAGAAATAGATTTTTTTATTTACATTTTGGATGTTACACTTTTTTGAAATTATAAATATTCATTGGACAGAGAAACAATCCAAGCTTAATTTCATACCTTCATACATACACTTGGATCAAATTCAAATATTATGTCATATCTCTCGCCAATAAATGCAGATTTTCCTTGTGCATTCATTCTCTAATTATTTTTACTTTTCCCAATTCATTTGTATTCTCGTTTCGGTTCTTCCTCTCAGTGAACTTCCCTTTAAATTTTTCTAATTAAATAATTTTTCTACTGCATTGTAGAAGCTACTGATTACATAAATGGGCTAATAAACTGTAAAAAATTTAGCATATTTAGGTATCAAACATCATTTACTAACTGATGTAATTGTCGGATTTGTTTAATATGTATAGAATTATTTCTTTTATTGTTCTAACTTTTACATTAAAGAAGTTTATAGGCATTTTTCGACTGTTAAAGTTAGCAACTATTCCCTCCGTCCCACAAAAGTTTGCATGCCTCTTTCGGCACGGAGATTAAGAAAAGTAATAACTTTTAGGGGTATTATGATATTTTTTTGTAATAAATCAATGATAAAGTATGTTAGGTGTGTTAGGTAAGAGTAGTTTTTTTTGTAAATAAAGTGTATGGGGAAGAGTGATTGTGTTTGACTTTTTACTTTTTTAGGAATGTGCAAACTTTTGTGGGACAACTCAAAATTGAATGTATGTCATCTGAAATGGGATAGATGGAGTATATGTTTCTAGAAGTTTGTTGGTTTGATGATGAATTATGTAAAACTACTGCTGCTTTTAACGAGGAAGAATTTGTTAGATGTAATTATATGCAAGAACATTGTTGTCATGTTAAACAACTTCGTAGGTGATATAATGGCATTTACTTCTTATATGCTTAAACAAAATTTAATACAGATACTCAAATTCAAGCCAAAATTCTAGGTACTGATTCCTATGGGTATTACAACTATTACAAGTAGCACATTGTAAAATACGTCTTATAACAATTATAAAAGAAAGCCATGAACACACCCTAAAAGAGGCATTTGTTACATTTATATTGTTCATTTTAGTAGGCAACTCGTCCATCCAGTTCCTCCAGCATTGTATGAATTCCAATTGATCTTCATCAGCTGCTCATTGTCATCATTCGGAGGTAGCTCAAGGTCGAATTCATCCAAACCTTCGTGTAACTTGATGAAATTATGAAGCAAGAAACACTCTATTATAATTCAATTTTGGACTTTAATAGGGTAGAAATATGGACAATGAAGTATGTCCCAATGCTTATTAATCACTTTAAATGTACGATTGATGACATTTCTAGCATTTGCATGCGCTTCAAGTTAAAACACTCTTCCTTATTTTGGGGTACCCGACCTCTCACGACCCATTAAACTAAATGATAATGAATGCCCATATACGATGCCAAAAAGCCTTCTCAATTAGCATAACACAATCACAAATATACTAATTTCCTAAAGGTATTGAAGAAAAAATAATAATGACCTAAATGTGAAATTGATAAAACCTGAGGTTATTGTCGGATCAATAATAAGAAAAATAGAGGCCAATAAATTAAAGTGTTGTAATTGAAAACATATATCTCTAAGAAGAGCATTCAAGAGGACTCTAAGGAAAAAGTAATAAACACAGAAGACATTAATCTTATAATTGCCATTGCGATCACGTACAGTATGTCCCTGATCCGCCTTCGGAACAATAATAGGAATGTTCACGTCGTTTATTGCCCCCAAAGAACCTCTAAGGACATACATAGACCCCATGTACTTATGAACCTATTCTAAAGTATTTTATAGAAGTTATACTTATAAATAGAGAAATATAGTTACCTCAAAGCATTTCAACCAAATATCAGTAAAAATACTGTGCGAGCAACAATGGATGAAGCTTGAGGATGGCAGTAAGGATCGTATGAAAATTTCGACTAATACAGGTCGACCTTTTGTAGCTACCACTGACGATGTGAGTTTTTGCATGGTGTGCTAGAATAAACAAAAATGCGCTACCATTTTCAACCAGAGTGTAATTTTTAGTACTCATGAGACTGCCACTCACTTCTAAAAGATGACCCAAAATGGAGAGGGTGTCCTTATTCATCCCAAGATAGTTCTGACACGTCATGTCATCTACACTGTAATTTCTGACAACTTATTTATTTGCCTTGGGATTCTAGGCAAAATGTTATATTCCCCCTAGAAACGCAAGTGTTGTCTTGGGGACGATTTTTTTCTAATTTTCTTATAAAACATGCTAACAATAATCAGATAACCCACATAAATATTCATAAGTTCATTCAGAACTTCAAAGATCTCCTCATCAGAATATATTTCATCATCACAATCAATATCCATCATACGTAAAAAAATTGATCACTTCACAATAAACTTAATATTTACAGAAACCCTAAACAACTAAATAAAATTAGTTAAGGATGT
Organism: Pogostemon cablin; assembly: GCA_023678885.1. Taxonomy (NCBI): domain Eukaryota; kingdom Viridiplantae; phylum Streptophyta; class Magnoliopsida; order Lamiales; family Lamiaceae; genus Pogostemon; species Pogostemon cablin. The sequence goes on from CM042993.1 coordinate 15,345,022, forward strand.
ATTATTCAAATATTATTTTGTGAGTAACAACAAATATTTTTGTACTTTACTTTTAATTCTTAGGTGAACACCTCTACACTTGGGTGTCGTATATTTTATAAATATATAAAAATTTACATTAATATAATAATATGTAAATGCATTAACACATCTTTTACGTTAAATCATCATTAATTAATATTATATTATATTATTGTAATATATATATATATATATATAAAAGAGAAATACCATAAATAAATTGAAGATTGCAACAAACGGTTACTTATGCAAAATCGTTGCAAATTTGAAATGAATAGTTGTGTCCGTTCAAGTAATAATTACAACTGTACTCCCTCCGTCCCCCAAAGTATTTCACACTTTCCTTTTCCATCCGTCCCTCAAAGTATTTCACACTTCACTTTTACTAAAAATGGTAATGAATACACTATAATAATACCTATTTTTTACACATATCCCAACAAAATACTCACTTTTTCACCCATTCCAATAACTTTACACACCTTTTTCATTAAATTAACTAAAATATTTCTTCTCTTTCTTACTTTATACTTAAAAAGTCAAATTTTTCTTAAACTCCGCGCACACAAATACGTGAAATACATCGGGGGACGGAGGGAGTATTGTTTTGTGGAAAGTCGGATCTTTTAAAGAATATACATATCTTTTTGTTGTAATAATTTGGTTTCTATGAATACTCCTCATTCTAGGAGATTGACGAATAAAAATTGCAAGAGGATTAATAAGCCTTTCTTCTCTTTATTTCCCATCTTCTCTCAAAATATTTATGAGTTTTTATAGCACTTGTGGTTTTTATTTGTGAATTTCAATAGAGGGTAACTATCGAAGTTTCGTAAAATAAGTTTTGTATCCTGGAAGGTTAATTACTTGTGAGTGTTAGCATAATTTCATAAACAATTAATTTATTAATTGACATGGATCTTAGATCTTCATGATTTTCACACCACATAAACACGATTAGAAGACTTACCTTGAGACGCCACTAATGGCGGTCCTCCAACGATACGTTCCTGTCAATTACGCCGGGAACTAGTTTCTCTCTCCTCACCCCTTTCTTTATGGCACAGTACGTAAGACTTAATGTGATAGAGAATTAATAAAACTGTGTCTCTTTAATAGGTGGAGAGAGGACCAGATCGGGATATTAAATCTTTATCAAATCACATTCTATCAATGTGATTGTTATCCATAAATATATATGACCTTATTTATCTCATATATATTATTTATTTAAACCATATCTTTATTTAAGATATTTGATCATAATAAATATCTTATATATATTTATTATTAATGGCACTAGGCCATAATTATCTTACATTCTCCCACTTGGCCGAGTGATAGAATTAAACTTTAAACGTAAGGTTTAAATAATTTACATAATATGCGCGACATAAGATAAATTAACTGGTCAACTCATAAAGTCAATATTGAGGATAGACTAACACAAGTCATAGCGGTTCTATATCATTTACTCGACATAGTTCCTTCCATGTACTATGATATTAGCTTTCTACTCAACATAACTCATAAACGTAAGGATCAATAATGGTCCACATAAGTATCTCAATTCGAGATAAAATCTTGTTTAATTAATGTCAACATTGATGTATACTAAAATGACAAAACAAGATATATCAATTAGAAACAAAACATAATGAGCTCTTAATGTCAATTGTTCATCATAAGCTTGTTAGAGCCTTTCAATGATCTCATATTCATGTAACGTTCAATGAATGTTTTAGAGAAGATCATTTGTGTAACGGATCCGAAATCATAAGATTGATTCCATTATGCTCAATTGACATCTTTGTTTCTAAAGTTCTTCTTAACGATAAATACTTTCATTCCATATGTTTTAGCAACTTTGGAATATCCATCTTTTTAAAGAAGAACAATGCAGCGGAATAATCATAATAAGTTTTCAACGACTTGACATTATTGTCAACTTATTTCAAGTCCTGAAATTAAATTTCACATTTAATGTCCTTAAATTGTAGCTTCAAATCATGCCACAAGTTAACTTTAATAGTGAATGTAGTTTTTAGAAACTTCTTCACAATATTGCATGACACAATATCCCTGACTAAGAAACGTAAAAGTCAAAGTGAACTTTTTTGCATCATATAATTATCTTAATCTGAATCTATATTTAATTACATCTAAGTAATTAAATTTTCGATAAGTAAACACGAGTGCTTTAGTTCATTAGAATACCTTATAATATTTCCTTATGCAACATTCTGGTCATTCATTTATGAATCACTTCAATAATGACTAAGCATTCTAACAGTAAGACTGATATTTGGTATTTATACAATCTTGTATATCTTAAGCTACCAATAATATACATATAAGGAATATTGTAGTACGTTCCAATTCATTATTGGAAATTACATAAGGTTAAACTTATCTCCCTTCCGGATTGGAACGTTCTTTACAAACACTTTTCCATCCATAACCTCTATTGAACTTTATTAACATATACTTACAGAGACATCTTTAATTGTCTCATCATATGTTTTATTCTAAAGTTCTTTGAGAGAAATTTATTGGTTTCACATAATAAACCAAGATCATCAGTTGCAAGCAAGTTTATCATCAACATAGAAAATTAATGTGCTCCCAAAGACTTTTAGATATGTACATCGATTTACGATATTTTTCTTAAATCCAAAAGATATCTTTATAGGAAAAAAATGCATAAATTCGTATATTGATTCTTTAAGTTTACACGCCATGAGATATTTTCCTTCAATGGAAAAACTTTTGAGTTGATCCATTTAAATTCTTATACCAAATCACCATTTAAAAAAACAGGCATAGCATTTATTTGGTGCAACTTTAAGTCATAATGAGTTACAAAGCCATGATAATTCTAATAGAGTCTTGTAAAGAAATAACTTGTTATATCTCCTTACAATTATGTCATCCTTTTGAGTAAATTTTTAGCAACAACTCTAGTTTTATATCTTTTGATATTGCCATATGTTCACTCTTGATCATAAAGATACATATGTATCCAATTCTTTTATACCTTTCTGGCAATTCTTATAGGATATAAACTTCATTATGAGTCATTGATTTCAACTCGTCTTTCATATCATTTACTCATTTAATAGAATTAGTACTTCCATAACTTATTCCAAAACTGGAATTTTAGCTTTTATTATAATGTCAAATTTTAGCTCATTTTATTATACCACATTTGCAATCGTCAGGAATAGCGGATATGTTGTCCTTAAGACATTCTTAATGCTATTTGATATGATATATTTAATGAAAGCTCATTGATAATTGATTTAGTAAAATCGGATCCTTTAAGAGAGTAGAATAACTTATATGTTGTCCTTGAAAGTTGTTTGGCTATTCAACAACAATATAACAACTTTAGAAGAAGTTTAGATAAATGTATTTTCAAATTCTCCACCCAACTTCTTCAATAACCACATTTCATGGTTTCATACTCCCACTGATTTTACAATTCTTAATGAATTTGACATTCCAGTTTTAAAATTCTCGTACTATGGTTAAGACCATAAAATCCATACCATTTAGACTTCAAGGATAATTTATAAAGAAATCACTTTAGTTTCTTATATCCAAATTCTTTACATGTGGATATAAATCATAATCCCAGTCGGGCAATTTAAAACATACAACTGCCTAAGATCGAGTTTTTCTACAAGTTCATAAGGTGTTTTGAAAACTGTTTTACTAAAAACTCGACCATCACGTAAGTGGCAGCTTTAAATGTATAAATCCACAAAATATGGGTATAAATTAATCATTCAACATACTTATAACCATATTTAATAAAGTACGATTATTTCATTCTGCTACACCAATTTATTATGGTGTGCAACATTTAGTATAAATGTCAGTTTTTCCTGTAATTAAGTGATTGGGCATGATAATCCATCACACTTTCCATAAAATTCATCACTTCTTCCAATCTTTGTAATTTTCACTTTTCTATCTAATTTTCTTAACATCATTAATAAATGCTTATCGATCATTTATAGAATGAGAATTTTCTTGCAAAGATAAATATAATCATAATGTGAAAAATTAAAATTACAATTAAAAATGATGGAATATTATTATTCCTTTAAGAAGGGTATTATCATAAGATTCACATTTAGCGGTGTAAACTATTATAAGAAGTTGTGTTGTTATCGTGACTCTATTCTTTGTGTGTTTTATTTGCTTTTCTTTAATGCAATTCACACAAATATCAAGATCAGTAAAAGCCTATCTCATGAAAGACTTTATTCTTAATTAATCTTTTTAGAATAATTCTTTTGGAAAGTTTTCCCAAACATTAAAGCCACGTTTAGTTCAAACTTCATTACTTTTAAACGAACATAATGTTTAAATTTTAAATTGTTTCTTAAACCTTCTTTCCTTTTGAACCATCATTAAATTACGTGAATTTAATTCACATTCCATTTGTCTTTTATGGTGTTATAGTTTATTAGGAATAGGTATACTTAGAAGGTAATGAATTTGTAAACTACGTTCATTATGGAAGGCTTTAATCTTGTTGCAATATTTATTATCTTTAATGATGAGTTCATGTGTGCCATGAGAACCATCAAACTTTATGGTAGTTAAAGTAGTCATTAGCATCTCATCAAGAGATTTATTAGTAATTTAGGTATGTTAGACTTAATTTATTAGTCTCATTCATTCGCATAAACATTATGCCCAGTCTGTTTGATCTAACCCGAGCATTATAGTCAGATTACTTAGCTTTATTGCTATTACGAATAAAATGAGCAATTTATCTTGAAGTGATAAATAAAATCCAAAACACTTTGGTGAAATTAGATTTATCCACACTATTTAAATTACTTTAATCCATTTTGTAATGGAACAGATGCATCATGCGAATAGAGACTAAATAATATAAGTAATTTTAAGAATAAGAATAATATAATTTATTCATATAAATACCTTGAGTAATTTAATAATAGATTCAGGATCGAAAGCAATAAATGTATATTGAAGTTCTCCTTTGGGTGATACAACAATATACAATCATAATCATAATGATGCTTTCAAATATAACATAATTTGATAATTAAATATTTTCATTAAAACTATTTTGTCATCTTTGGACATACAAAACAGTTTGTCATAATATATTAATTATCAATTTATCTTCATATTCATGAATTATAAAGACTAGCAATCACCTTTGGGTGAATTTAAAGTCTTATAATTGTGAAATTTTTAATAACCCATATAATAATTCTCTTTATTCAAGCATCACTTAAATATGGGAAATTAAAATTTAACTATACGATTTAATTTTATTATTCTTTCAGATCAGACCACTTTGGTGATTAACAGACCAACATTAAATAAATTTAAATCATAAAATCATTCATTATAATCTTATCAAAGATTATCATAATAGATTATACTCAATAGGAAAGTGAGTAATAATCAAATCATTATTAATCTTATCAAAGACTCTTAGATTACACTCAATAGGAAAGTGAGTAATAATCAAATCATTATTTCATAAATATTCATAAATCACAGTCATAAATCACAGTCAATATCATTAATTAAAATCTTAAGACTGTCATCATATATATATACATAATATATCCATATATATCATATTAATAAAGATATCATGTATAATTTGTATTCATATTATAATAAATTTGGCATCTTAACATTATAAATGCCATGAGCACTCAAACATACATAACATAAGTGAGATATTTTAATTCCAATAAATTAGTATCAATAATAACATAATCTTTAATTATTATCAATAATAATATAAGTCATAAACGTTAGTGGTGGATCGATTTCATTAATATTATTAAATCACTTTAATTGGAAAGTTTGAGGAATACATGAGTCACTTTATTATTATAATTATGTTAATAACTGGCATTAAAGTGTGATATTCAAGCCATTTTATGAATAAGGCATGTTGATTTATTGACTGTAATTAGTTGTCATTATTCTTAATCAGTCATTATACTCCCCAAAATTAAAGGGAGTCATGTAATTTTATATTAAAATCTCATGACATAATTAACTTTCATATCTTATGCTGACATAATTAACTTCCATAATCAATCTTTAATTGTTCAGTAAAAAAAAACTAAATAGGGCAGTTATTATTTTTGTCATACAACATCAATTTATCACAATTAATTATACATGGTATAATAAATTCATATTATATCAATAATATGTATAAATACATGATACTGTTAATTAATATCAGAATTCTTCAAAATAAGTAATCATCATATTCTAATTAAATATGATATTACTACTTTATCATAATATTTTTAACGGGATAGTGCTTAATTCCCAAAATAACTTTAATTATGATACGAGAATCAATTCCAACTAATTTTATAAACATAATTTTGCCCAAAATTCAATAATATGATCGAGATCAATACATCATCAATTTTCTCATGCAAATTGCAGCGGAAAAACATATATGCATGTTTTGATAATCTCATTAATTAGTCATATGATAAGTGGATTCATTCAATCATATACAGATTCATAAAATATTAATTGATGAAAAATCATGAGATCCAAAACCATGCTCTGATACCACATGTTAGCATAATTTCATAAACAATTAATTTATTAATTGACATGGGTCTTAGATCTTCATGATTTTCACACCACATAAACACGATTAGAAGACTTACCTTGAGACGCCACTAATGGCGGTCCTCCGATGATACGTTCCTGTCAATTACGCCGGGAACTAGTTTCTCTCTCCTCACTCCTTTCTTTATGGCACAGTACGTAAGACTTAATGTGATAGAGAATTAATAAAACTGTGTCTCTTTAATAGGTGGAGAGAGGACCAGATCGGGATATTAAATCTTTATCAAATCACATTCTATCAATGTGATTGTTATCCATAAATATATATGACCTTATTTATCTCATATATATTATTTATTTAAACCATATCTTTATTTAAGATATTTGATCATAATAAATATCTTATATATATTTATTATTAATGGCACTAGGCCATAATTATCTTACAGTGAGAACCATTTACACTTGAGTGAGAGGAATTAATACATTTAAAGATAGCATTATTTTTCGATGTTCCTAATGATGTCGGGTTAACCCAAATTCACCACTGCAACAACCATTATATATAGATACACCACTCAACAATCACATACATTTCAGACACAACTTCTGAATTGCTTGAAATTAAACTTAGAAGGTGGCAATGGGGATTCATTCCCTCAATAACTGTTTCTTCTTATTGTCTTTATTATTTGCAGCAAGTTTTTGCTACGCAAATCACAAGACATTCTAGACTGTGGGTTGGTGTGGTTCAAAACTTAAAGGTCAAATTATCCTAGTTTTGCTTTCATTAATATCTAATTTCAGTAGATTCAATGGACAAAATCATGATGTTTCAACGGGGATGTACATGGCCACAAGATCAATGAGTCTAAAAATACCCAAGTTTCTTGTGTGGGAGTGCTCCAAGTGTTATTTTAGGATTCACCTCGAGTGTGCTAAAAGTGATTTAGATAACTCAAATGCTTGATTCTAGTACTAATTTCAGTCTTGTTGGTTGCTGCTTTGAAATTTCTTTTACTCTTATGTTGTTTGGTGATTATATCAAATTTTCTGTCTTCTCAATACTGCCTTGTGCAATGTTATTTGTAGTTTGAAACAATCTAATTTCAGTTTGGTTTTTTTTTATAAATTATCATGAGGTTAATGAGAAAAATAAATTAATTTTCCAGATCGATCTCCTCTACGTGTGAAAGCTTTTTGGGTTAAATATATGTTCATGTACACACTTGATTTGTTCTCACTCACACCAATATTCATATGGAAAGGGATTGATAATTAATATTGGAGTGTATATATTTGTTGTTAGTGAACGTTAATGGTTAAGAATAGATATAGTGTTTAAGTACAATAAAACAAGTAGAGTGGGCACTATTGGCAGAGGCTTAGATATTTTAGTATGTCATGATGATGAAAATGGAGGAATGATGGATTCAAGTCTCAACTTTGCTTTGGAATTAAGTCACCCACACTACCTCAACTGCATAGCAGATATATCAAGGGTCGACGTTACATTCATACACTACCCGATAAACCTTTGCTGAACACATATGTTCCTATGCGAAACGCACCCACCCTTTCAAATCTATTCTTTCAAAGACACTAAAGGAAACACCCATAATTATCCCTATGTTTCCTTAGAAATTTGCGCAATCATATCTAGGATAATAGGCTTCTCAACCTATCTTCACACCACGTACGGATTGACTCCTAAATCTTTGAAATTAGACAACCTTGTAATTCAAATGAGAGTCATCAAAATTTTGTGGTGTGAGCTTCATCGCTACATAAAAAATACCTTACCCAAGAACTTGGATGTCAGTGCTAACGTTGCTGAAAGACCATGTCTTTGCTGACTACGATGAATCGAAGTTACCAATAGAAATACGTCATTATGCAGGTGCTAACAATTCAAGAATATGTGTGAACCTTTCTGGAGGGCATATGATCAATGGATTAAATTGTTATACGAGGATTTTCTAGTTTTTGCAAATTTGGAGGATTTCGCAAATTTGACAATTTTGCAGTTTTTTTTTTATTTTCGCAAATTTAGACTATTTTTTAGTTTTCGCAAATTCAGACGTTTTTAAGTTTTCACAAATTTGATGATTTGGAGGATTTTGTAAAATTTAAAAGTTTGGAAGATTTTTCAGTTTCGTAAATTTGATGATTTTGCACTTTTTACAAATTTGGAGAATTTTGCAAATTTGTCAATCTGGAGGATTTTCTATTTTTGTAGGATTTGTGCGTTGCCCAAAGTTGGCGATGGTAGAAAATAATCAAAAGATCAATGGATATACGACAATCAAAAGATCAATGGATATACGACAAGGCAATAATAGTGGGGGTTTGTTGTATTCATATGTTCATGTACACTCTTGATTTAGGATTTAGATCACATATATTTGTTGTTACTGAATCATTGGTGGTTAAGAATAGATATAGTGTTTGTTTTGATATTTCTTTTTATGTGTTGATAAATAAAAACTTGAGCTCAGTAGAGGATTGAAATATTGCCCATTTCACCACTTTAAATATTATTAATCTTATACTTTATAGTAGGTAGCTAATGGCTTCTGATGATGACACCGTGGTATCTAAGCAAATGAAATATAAGTACAATAAAATAAGTGGAGTGGGTACAATTGGCAGAGGCTTAGATATTCTGGTACGTCATGATGATGACATTGGAGGAATGACGGATTCAAGTCTCAAATTTTCTTTGGAATTAAGCCACCCACAATATTTCAACTGATGTTACATTCGATAAAACCTTTGCCGAACACATCGGTATTTATGCGAAACGCACCCTATTTCCACCCATTCAAATACGTTCTTTCAAAGACACCAGATGAAAGGCCCATGATTATCTCTATGTTTTCATATAAATTCGCGCAATCATATTGGGATAATATGCTTCTTAACCTATCTTCACACCACGTACAGATTGACTCCTAAATCTTTGAAATTAGATAATATTGTAATTCAAATGTGAGTCATGAAATTTTGTGGTGTGAGCTTCATCGCTGGCTACGTTGTTGAAATACCATGTTTTTGAAATACCCAAGAACTTGGAGGTCAGTGCTAACGTTGTTGAAATACCATGTTTTTGCTAGCTACGACGAATCAAAGTTACCAACAAAAATACATCATCTGATGCAGATGCTAACAATTTAAAAATCTGTGTGAGGCATAGGATCGAATGGATTAAATTGTTATACCAATGTTGGAGGATTTTTAGTTTTCGAAAATTTTGCAAATTTGGAGGATTTCGCAAATTTGACAATTTTGCTGTTTTTGCAAATTTGGAGGATTTTGCAAAATTGACAGTTTGAATGATTTTTCAGTTTTCGTAAATTTAGATGATTTCAAGTTCTCACTGATGAGAGTGAAAATAAGCGTGTTATAATGTCCAATTTAACACCTTCTTGATTGGAATTATTGTCATATATTAGCATAAGTGTCTTATATTCAATATATTTGAGAAAAAGGTGAACTTGAGGTGTTTTATTGTGTTTTAGGTGGAAAAGGGATCAAAAGTGCAAAGTTGGAAAAAATGTGCAACTTGTATATGAATGCTGAAAAACACACGTCCAACTTGTGTAATTTTTATGTATCTGTATGGAGATCAATTCTAATGATCTGATACATTTTTGGAAAGCCACTAAAGAGAGTGTCGTTTTGGCATAAAGAACACCTCAATCGGATTCCAAACGAGGAAGTTATGAGCAAAATAGTGACATCATGCGAGCTGTGCCGAACAGAACAAATGTTCTAATTTCTATAGCTTGTTACAGATTCAAATCTTAGATTTTTTGTGATTTCTATTTATAGATAGAAAGCCAAGGAAGAGAGGATCGCGTGAGCACAAGAATCACTCAAATCGGAGCTCGAATGTGGAAGTTATACGCGAAACAGTGAGATGGCGCAAGGGTGATTCGACCACGACAGTCTAGTTCGACCAGACCTCTTGATCGAACTAATGCCATTTTGTTCGATCAAATGCCTGAAGTGTAAATTATCGCCGATTTCGATTCGACCAGGGTTCGACCAAGCCCTAGGTCGAACTCCATACCTGGGACGCATCTGGATCCTATGTTTACACTCCAAGTGCGTGTTTCTACATGTTTTTCAAGAAAAAAGTCCATCTAAGTTCCACAAGGAGAGTTTCTAAGTATAAAAGGGGATGTAGATCACACCAAGAAGAGAGGAGCATAGATTGAGGGAGAACAACACAACACAATCATCCTATACCCTACAATGGGGGGTTCACCCCCAACCATCATCCACATTCTTTTCTTCATCCATCCATCACTTTAAAGATTCGTTCGTGAAATCAAGAGGAGAACCAAGAGGAGGATTCAAGATGGAGAAGGACGCGATGACTCCCGCATCTAGGGTTTATTTCGTTTCCTAATTTATCTTGTAATTTTCTAGACATCCGGATAAGATCTATTTAAAACCCATCATTGTTCTTCGCAACATCATGGGCTTGAGCCTTTTTGATAGAACTAGGGTTGTGAATGTTTTTACAAATTAATTGAACTTTCGTGTGTAAACTCCATACAACACTACTTGTGGATTGATTTTATATATAATTATACTTTCTTAATCCATATTCACGGTCATTTTGTGCATCTTCAATTGGTATATAGAGTCTGAATATATATCTTGGTTGTAGATTGAGTGCGTTCACCGCAGAACATGATTCCATGTTATGATTCTAAGTGAGGGGACTCCGAAGCTTTATTAGAACTATCATATATGAATACTTATTAATTGAATTGAATTCGGGTTAGTAAGTAGGATAAAGAGGGTAATTTCATAGTACCCATAAAGGGAGATCATATCGGGTTAGAGTACTAATTGGCCAGGGAAATAATTGATACTGATAGTACCTAGAAAGGGGGTGAAATTATATCTCTTGATCCGAGGTTATTCACACGTGTTACATGCATGTTTACTTGTGTCTATAGAGTAGATATGCATAGTTTAGTGATGCGCCCATATTCCACAAGGCAGAGTCGGACATCAATACACGGAAGGAAAATTAATGAGTGAAACTGGAGTGCCCTAGAGCCACCTATTCTCCTACTTGATCCACTTTCGTATTCTTCAAGTGTTATTTATTTTATTTGTTATTTTAATTAATTGTTTAGTAGTTTAATAACAAAATCCTCAATCTTTATTATCACTTGTCTTAATTAATTTAGATAATAATTAAATTGATAATACGCCATCCTTTGGGTACGATATTCACTTGGTCGCTTGCTTAAGCTGCAATTGATATCCTTAATACTTGGGGATTAATTTTGCTTGCAAAGAAAACGCACAACAAGTTCTTGGTGCCATTGCCGGGGATGACTGTTATTATTAGTTTATTATTTCTAGTTGATTAAGACTTTTATTCGTGATTATTTATTTCTATCTAACCTTGAATTTTTCTGAGGTACTTGTGCACTAGAAAAAGGAGAGGAAAGAAAGGAAGAAGTAACACATTAAGCTAAACATGACTGGAGCAAGACAGAATCCGAATAATGTTGCTATATGTGAAATTTTCACGAACTATAGGATTGACAACATGGGGTTGATAGGAGCAAGGGGAGAAGATGATGATTTTGAGATACATCCCGCTCTTATTAGCATGGTAGAGAAGAATCCCTTTTCTGGAGGTCAATTTGAAGATCCATATCAGCATCTCCGAAGATTTCTTGGTTATGCAAACACTCAAAAGGATGCTGAAGCTAATGATAATGTTAGGCGAATCGCCCTATTCAAGTTTTCATTAATTGATAAGGCGGAAGCTTGGTATGAGACTCTTGATACAATAGATTGCACTACATGGGACCAACTGCAGCAGAAGTTCTTAGAGAGATACATGCCACTGATGGGCGTTTTCTCAACACACAACTTTAATCCCCAAGTATGAAGGATATCAATTGTAGTTTCGAAGGTGACCAAGTTAAATATCAAATTCACGAGACGGATAAATATCACTTTAGTTATTTTCTAGCAATTATGACTATGTTGAGAATTGTAATTGTGGTTTGTAAACTAAGTAATAATTAAAATAGCAAATAAATAACAAGAACAAGAGAATAGTAGTTGTGATCAAATAAGATGATAGGTAGTTCGTCAGGCCATCCAGTTTTAATCGTTAATTCATACTTTCATGTGTCCATGTCCGACTCTGCCTTGTGGTTTATGGACGCATCGCTAGACCATACAAATCTATTCTATAGACACAAATAGATAAGCTTTTGACACGTGTGAGTATCCTCAGAGCAAGACGTATACTTTACCTCCCTTTCTAGGTACTATCATAATCAATTATTTCCCATGCACTTAGTACTCTAACCCGATTTGATCTCCCTTTTTAGGTACTATAAAGTTATACTCTAAATCCTACTTGTTAACCCGAATTCAATTCAATTAACAAACATTCATATAAGATGGTTCTAATAAAACCTCGGAATCCCTTCACTTAGAATTATAACAATAAACTCTGCTCATTAGTGAACGCACTCAACCAATAACCATGTCATGCATTCAGACTCTACACAACGATTATTGATGCACAAAACAACTATGAGTATGGATTAAAAACGTGCAATCTTATATAAACTAAACCACAAGTAGTGTTGTACGGAGTATACACACGAAATACAAATTAACTCATAAAACCTTCATAACCCTAGAACTACCGAAGTGGCTCTAGCCCATGATTGATCTAAGAACAATCAAGGTTAGATGAACCAATCTTACTTGAACCTCCAGGGAAGCCTCTGTCACAGCCCTCCGGATGGATCACCAATCTCTTCTCTTGTCTCCTCTTATGATTCACGATCTTAAGCTCCTTTCGTGATGACCGTGGTTATTTTTTTGACTGCATGAGCCTCCTTTTATACTTGTAATCACGTCTCTAGGACTTGGAATGGGCTTTTCAAGTGATCCCACATGTTTTGGTCTCGAAAATCTGGATAAGGTAAGTTTCTGCGTTTTGGTTGAACCTCGTCAAACAGGTCGAACCATTGGCCACAGGTCGAACCCTGCTACTGGACACATTCTGCACTTGGTTCGACCTCTTGTACAGGTCGAACCACTCCCTCTTTGGTCGAACCCCAGGTCGAACCCCAACACTGGACAATTTCTGCTTCCTAGTTCGACCAACCGTCAGGTCGAACCCCAACGTCGTGGTCGAACCCATCTTCTCGCGAACTGGTTCGACCATGGTTCGAACCCCTGGTGTCGTGGTTGAACCCTCCTTCTGCACACTTTGCAACGCTAGTTCGACCTGTAGGAGAGGTCGAACCCTCCTCCATCAGGTCGAACCCTACTCTTTCCTTAGCGGTTCGCGTAGTCTCGACTTCGTCTCTTCGATTCTTGGTACTTCCACTCTGTTTTTGCTATGAAAACCACTTAAATAGCTCCACTAACACATGATTCATGCTAATTCACAATATATATAGGTTTTCCACCTATTTCCACCTCAAAACTCTCCAAAACTAGCACAAAACATGCTGCCAAGCTTGTGAATTTACACACTCATCAAACCCCTAAACTTACATGTTGCTCGTCCCGAGGCAACTAAATCAAACCACAGGAGTCGTGTATAATTCACCAAGATTCAAGTACAATACATATCACACATGCAACTTCATTAAATCAAACAAGTATTAATTGCTTCATATATATCACTCATGCAAACCAATCCAATCAAATACCATTCGGAGTACTAAGTAATCTCGCTCACAAGATAAGTATTTATTCTCTTTCATTCAAGTGCTTGAGGCACTATATAGGTTAATATAAACACTCATATCAATCCATATTCACGCGTAACCATAAGCTTGGCAAAGGTCTCAAAAATCAACTTATAATCAACTCTTCACTAGGATCACAAAGGACTTGTTTTTTGGGTTGTAATGTTGGCTCTTTGAAAAAAAGGTAGAAAAATTTAGGTTTAGTGACTAAAGACACTAGTAGAGAGTTACCTTGGAGGTTCTCGATTTCTTCTTCTTACAGCAAGTTCTCCTCCAATGTCGTCTCTTGAACTTGTAAAATTCCTGAATTTTCCTTCTTTTCAATGCATCAACATCATCTTTTCAAACAATTCGGGTACCGGTTTCAGGCACTACCCTTCTTCTCATGTATAAGCCGTCAGCTCCAAGCTTCACTCGCCATGTATAAAAACAATCGGGGTACCAGTTTCGGGCACTACCCCTAGACAAGATTTAACTATATTTTTTTCATCCAACCATATTCTATCTTCCTTTTTCTTCTTGCGACACTTACTCACCTCAACTCTCTCTACCAATGAATAGGTTAATCAAAGTTCAAGTAAAGGTTTATAAAGTTATTTACTTCGGCTACCAAAGAAAAGCTTTAACGGCTCAACGGGGCATCCCAAGGTTAATAAAATCATTAGGAAGGATAAAATTTGGCTAAGTAACTTAATCACAAAATAATGGCCTAAGATTATGTACTAGCAATTTATCAATCATACGTCTCACACAAGACTCCAAGCCAAGTTCTAGAATACGTTCATATGAATGATCCTCTCAAGAATAAAACAATCATGATCAAGCATGATTATCAAGGCTCAAATTCTCACATAGGTAATTAGAATCCTAAGTACTCCTCATAGCACATAATTAAGAACAATTTCACAAGAACTCAATATACTTATCAAATTATACATGCTTTTCATCAATAGAAATTAACACATGAACATATGAATGTACAAAATCAATAAGCTTATATCCAATCAATCATACAAGATATCACTTATACATTCCACTCACGCATGAATCACAACCCAACCTATAAAGATAAAAAGAAGAATACTGGAATCAAGGTGAATCGGAGGAAATCAAAGAAAACCTGAAAAACTACTCCTCCGGAGCATCATCATCCTCATCATCATCCTCATCATCATCAAGTCTCCGCTCCACAATCCGATGCAGATCACCGATGTGTCTATCTAAGTAATCAACTCGATCACCCAACCTACCAACTTTCTCATTCAAGGCCGTGTACCTCTCATTCAGCGTAGCATAGTTGGCGTTGGCGAGTGCGAGCTCTCGGTTTATCTCCTGCTGGCTAGCAACGATCGCGACCAGCTGCTCATGAATAAGGTGGAGCTGTTCCCGTGTATCATTCGTGACAGCCCGCTGCTGTTGCGGTGCTGGCTCATGCTGATGTGCGTCGTGCTGCATCGGCATCTCCTCATCCTACTGCTCCTCTAGATACTCCTCTTCTTCGGGTTGCTGTGGTGGACGGAACTCTTCTTGATCAATAATTTGCTGTAACTCCACCATCATACCATCCGCTCACATTTGCGATACAGTCCTCCAATCACCACCCAACCTCGCTGCCACGGATAAGGCGTTGTGTCCAAGAGAATCCATCAACTTGTTCCTCGCCACCCGAATAGTTGTCAAGTTACTCACGTCGAAGGGAAATATAAATTCGAAGGGATTGAGTCCCCTCGTGAAGAACCAATCTCCATTTCTGAAATGTGCAAATCCTCCCTTCACGCACGTAAACATCGCCAAATCAGGCTCTCCTCTAACTGGTGTGATGCCGGTGAAATCCAAATTATAATGCTCAGCCACGATCGTCAGTAACCCTCCAATATTCACCTTTTAAAATAAAATGGTCCTGAATCGATGTAGCTGTGCAATGAAATAAGCTCCAACATTAAACTGCACCCCATTTAGCATACACCACAAGGCGTAAAGCTCTTCTCTAGACACAACACTTCCCTCTGAGCGAGCGAACAACGTGTTGCTCAAGACACGATCCATGTACCTCAAAACTGGATTTTTTATCGAGGAAGCACGAGCCTGCCTAATCTTATAATCTCTAATCTCCCCTGTAATCTCTCTCCAAAACCTATTAGCGTTGAACGCACTATTCTCCAAATGAGAGATCCCCAAAGGCATCTCAAACAGCTCATTAAAATTCTCAGACGTCCATCTCCTACTCACTCCACCAAGCTGAAACGTACACTGATACGGGTACCCAAGCGGGTCCTTCACCATCTCGAATGACCAGACTACTTCCGCTGTAACATGGAAATACGTCGGCCTCTTTAACTCCATAAACCTCCGGATACCCACTTGATCAAACATCCTGAAAATGTCATTCCCGATTCTCATTATCCTTATCGCCTCATCATCTTGGTATCGAGTATGAGCTATCTTGTCCGAGACTTCTTCCCACTTTTCTTTAATCTCATCCCAGTTTTGCATTTGAATTTTGAAGTTCTCAGGTAAATGATCTTGTAGCCTCAGCTTCCTTGTCACTGTGTCCACATTCGAAGGCCTGTCATTCCTCTTCTTCGATCTTGCTTCATCCACCTTACCTTTCCCTTTACTTAATCCTTGTCCCTTTCCTGAAAACAACTACTTCAATACAACCAACAAGACAAGAACACAAGTATATGACTAGCATATCCTATACTCTACTCAAGACTTCAAGCATCCATGCTTAATCAACCCAACTATCATCTCAATACCACTTGCTTATTTAACATACTCAAAACATCTTCAATCACACTACCTTTAATCTTCAAATCATAAACAACAAGCATGCATCAACCAATTCAAGTTATTCAACAAGAATTTCAACAATTGAACTTTATGAACAACTCCAATTTTCAACAATTCAAACCTAATTAACATGCTCATTCATCTAAATGCATCATCCTTGATCAATCCACATAAAACTCAAGTTCTATCCTTAATCAAGCAATCTCAAACTAATAAACATGAATTCATATGAATCAACTCAACAATATCCATTATCACCATGAATTTCAACCAAAATCAACATCAATCAACTTACCCACTACACATTTCTTGCAATAAACTTCAATCCTAAGGTAATTGAGTTGAAAAAATGTACCTTTAGTCTTGCCTATGGTTAACAATCGACAATTGGCATACAACACTCAAAATGCGCGACTGAAGCCCTAATTCGCGGCGAAAATTGCCCAAATCCACGCTCAATTCAAGAATTAAGAGTGTAGTGTTGTGTAATCGATGCAAAATCAAGTGTAATTGACGAATTTGTGCAAATGTGTAGAGGTTCGGAGAGGGTTCAAGGTTCGGTGAATTTAAAAAGTGATCGAACCCTTCTAAAAAAATAACTTAAAATGCGTACCTGACTGGATCAGACCTCGGGTTCTGTTCGCATTCGATCATTTGGTTAACGTGAACCGTTAGCATACCATGCATTTCTAACACAGCGGAAGCAATAAATCATAGAAACGATTACCGTTCACCAGGGTATGTTGATGAAGATTAATTCTCGCAGGCAGCCTGTGCAGTCCCACGAGAATGGCCATAAATTCCTCGTATGATATCGGAATTGAGTGATCTTTGCGTTCAGACGATTCTCTCTTCGACGGTTTTCCGTCAGTATATTGATCATCAAATTTTAAGCACTGTACGAATTTATACAAATTTCGCAAGGTCACAAACAGTAGCAGCAAACTACCTTCTGATCTTCTGCTGTATGTCCCAAGTCCGACCTCGACGTCGTGTGGGCGACGATCTACGAGACCTCCTCAATCTGCTCTCAAACCTCATCACACGTGAATAATCAATTAGATTAGATTAGATTAGATTAGGGTTCCAGATGAGCTGAGGTGACTTATATACATGGGCTACAGCAGGGACCAGTAGGAGAAATTGGGTTGGGCCTCCATTGGGCTTAGGTATCCAAACTTAGCCCAAAGCTTATACTTAAGTCCAATAATAATAATAATATATTCCACTAAAATATTATTATTGCACTACCGTACCAATCCCAAAATTACGTTTTGGGCTCCTTCTTATTATGAGCCCGTTAGTCTCCCCATGTTTAAGATATACAATGTCCATTAATTAATTTAAGTTACTGACAACTTAATTAATTAATATCTCATCCAAGAGTAGTACCACTCAACCTCATTATCATGTCAGAATAAATTTCACCTGCGGGGTTTACATGATAATCCTTATGAGCTCCTCAAGGGGACATCATCAACCTATGACGGACACGGATTCCTTCTACAATCAACAGCACACCATAGAGACATCACTATTTCCCAACTCATCGAGTTTGTTGATTTAATACATGTAAATCTCACCCATTGATGAATCAAAGAAATACATACTGCCCTACGTGTCGAGGTTATTTTATAGGGATTAAGAGCACGAACTTCCATAATAACTGAGATCAAGTTCTCCTATAAGTCAGTATAAGTCGAACGATCTCAAGCGGTCCTGCTCAATACACACAAGTGCACTAATGTGATTCTATAGCCAAGACAAGCTAATACCAAACCACACTACAACCATCCCGATAGAGAGTCCCCGTCTATCTCGGTTGTGAGCATCAATTTATACTTTATAAGGAAACCGATAATATGATCTTCCGTGTGTTGTCGCACAACATATTATCTACAGTATAAAGTAAGTGGACTATTGCATCGAACATATAAATAAATTATAAGATGCAATCATTTGATCATATGATTCTCATTTCAAATTAATTGTTACAACATTGTTCATACAAAAAGCTAGACTTTTAGTATACAATCCAACAATCTCCCACTTATACTAAAAGACTATGCTGTCATGTCTTCCGCCATACATCTGATTTCCACTCCCACTACACGACCATCAAAAGCTCTCGCCTTAAGGTCCTTGTAAATGGATTTACAAGGTTATCATCCGATGCAATCTAAGTGACAACAACCTTCCCCTCATCATACGATTTCTCGTAACAGGTGGTACTCGCGCTCCATATGTTTAATTTCCTTATGGGCTCGTGATTCCTTCAAGTTTGCAACTGCACCAATATCATCAATATAAATTGTGATATCCTTGGGCAAACTTAGAAATACTTCGAAGTCCATCTTGAAGTTTCTAGAGTCATACAGATACTTTGGCTGCCTCATAGGCTCCAATTTATCATCTTTCTATGATGGAGTCCGGAGTCTGAAATATATTTCTATATAACACTCCTCCACATTATGACTCAACTTCCTAAAATTAAACGCATAAACTTTGAGGTAGATTTACTTCCGTCCCTATCTGATTTGAAAAATCTGAATCTATGTAACCCATAAGAATCAGTGAATCTGTTCGGTAAGCCCACATATAGTTTCTAGTCCTTTTCAGGTACATAAGTATATGTCTTACCACAGTTCAACATTCTTATTTTGGGTTACCTTGATACCCACTGTTCATGCCATCGGCAAAACAGATATCCAATCTCGTGCATAGCATTCCTTAGATTAAGCTTCCTCATTTGCCGAAGCATAAGGAACCGCTTTCATCTTCTTTATCTACTTTTGTGTCACAAGACACATTCACTTAGATAAATTCACATGCTAAACGAGTAAGGATCGTATCATTATATGAAACTTGAGATAAGCATAACATCCTTTCTTGTGATCCGTATTACCGTGATCAAAAGGATATTTTTGCTCTTCTTAAGTCCTTCATCTCATACCGCTTTATCAACCATACCCATATGCCCGACAATACTCTTTCATTGTCTCCAATGAGCAAGATACTATCTACGTATAGTACAAGAAATACCACCACGTTTCCATCACTCTTTTCAATACACAAGACCCATCCGATCATTGATTAGATCCATGTCACTGGATTACCTCATCAAAACGGATGTTTCATGATCTTGAAGCTTGTTTTAGTCCATTAATGGACACTTTTAAGCTCACTATCACAATGCTCTTAGCTCTTTGCAATGAATCACTCTGGTTGCTTCACATAGATGTTTCCCTTAAGACTTCCAATCAGGAAAGCTGTCTCGACATCTATTTGTTATCCCTCATATTTCATATGAGTAGCAACAAATAAAAGAGTCCGGATCAACTTAGGCATAGCTACCGGCGAACAGGTTTTCTCATAATCGAACCCTTCCTTTCTGAGTATACCTTTTCGCAACAAGCTTGCTTCCAAGGTTTTCACCTTATTCTATGATTCTCTTTTATTCTTGCATGCCCGCTTCCAATGGCTTTTACGCCATTTAGAGGTTCAATAAGCATCCAGACCTAATTTAAAATCCATCGATTCTATTTTAATATTCATTGCACTTACAAAGATTCCGCATTTTAATTTTGTAGTGCAACGTCGTATCCCTGAGATAATACCATGTTTACTAGGGATCAAGTTTTACGACTTTCCCAAAACATGTATCTCACGGGTTGTCGAATAATCCTCCCACTGCGACAAGGCACTACATGTAATTGTGTATCAGACGTGACACGCATTGCAGTTTACCTTGTGGTATATCCTCTTGTACACTTGGTACTTATACTTTGTGTTTTCTTCTCACTACCTTTAGAACAACTCATACATGGGTTTGTGATTTATTACATAGTCCCTTTCCAAAAATCTAGTGTTTGTGTTAACAATCACCCTTCGATCTTTTAGACTAAATAAATCACCTTCATTTTTATAGCATATCCCACAAACAGACAAACATTCAAATGAATTACTATTTCTAGGGCTTATCCATAAAATGAATTAAGTAATTCCAAATAATTCATCATCTATCTAATCATTACCATAAGAGTCTTATTCCTTCTATCCACCACACCATTCAGCTAGGGCATGCCCGGTGTAGACCAATTGAGATTTAATCTTAACCTCTGATTAATAGTTCCTAATTATCCTAAGAGGTACTCGTAATGACGATTAAATCGTCATTACTTGATATATTTTCCGTGATGCTTTACTGTACCAACCTTGTAATTCTTGAATAAATCAAAGAATTTAGACATGCAGTGCATCAAATAAATATATCGGTATCTAGAATAATCTTCGATTATTCATAACCACCTCTTGCCTAGATAATATTAGGCCCGCTTGAATCAGAATGAACCAATTCCAACATATATATCTTTGGCTCTACACCCCTTTACCTTGAAAAGGTAATTAATCATTTTTACTTCCAAGTAAGACTCGCAAGTCCGATAGTTTCCACTTCAGATAAACCTTACGGTCCATCTGCTATCAACTTTTGAGTCCTACTCAAGTAAAATGATCTAGTCTTAGACGCCAAAAGCATGTTTAGTTCATCCCCAAAGGTTACTTTCTCTTACTAAGATCAGAAGATGCATTATTAATTACTATTTGTTGCATCTGTGGAATATACATAATTTAAGAGTATACAAATTGTCCATCAACGTACCATAACAGATTACAACTCTATCCTTCATTATAATGACCATGTCATTTAAATGAAATGGAGTATCCATCTATTAATGCATAGAAACCGAAATCAAATTCTTTCTATGAAAACGTAAGTAAAGACAATTTTACAAAATCAAACGTTTATTCATATCGTAAGATAAATAAACAACTCCCACTGCAATAGCCACTAGTCTTGTAGTTTTACCCATGTCATAACAATCTTATCCTCACTTAGTAATGAACATTCAGTGATTCCAGTATCTACACACTTCGTGTTAGTAGATGCCATCACTAATCATGTTTAAACAACTAGTAAGTAAGATTCTATCCTTGTTCACTCCTTTTATGAAATTGAATTTCCTTTACCACATGTTTTGTCAGAAGTTTCCCACCATATACAACCTCTTGTAATTCATGAGAAACTTACTCAAAACATCTAGGCAATTATGAAGAATAAAATTAACTTAGGTTTCCCCTTCAACTTCTATTCCATGTATTTCCAATTCATTCATCAAATTCAATCATGACCTACCGCCTTTTAAATTACTCAAGTATCCGAAGAGTTACATGAGACCATCATATTTCTATGAACCTCTCAGCTCTTCACTAGAGACTTTAATAGGCATCATGAGACGTCCTTTGTGAGAACACACATGTATTTTCTTAAGCAGTAAAATTCAAAACCAAGATTCTTTTCTAATCATCTAATTTGGACAAGTAAATATAATTTCTTTTAGTTAATAATAAGTGAGATAAAACCATTTGAAAATCAGAGAATCACAAATAAATATACCGATCAAAACTTCAAATTTTATCCTTTTATATTGATTCCCTCAAAACAATATAAAAATAAAATTCACCGACATCTCAAGCACCGTGAGTCTGCAAGCCACGATAGTGTGGACGTTTACAAACCCGAACATTTACAAGAGAAGGTTTTACCCATTAATTTCATTTGTCAACCTAACTTTATGATAAAATAATTAATAGTCGGTTCCTCTTTAGCCATGCAAATAAAAGCAGTGACTCCGATGGGGAGGATACTTATTATTTACACCTAAGTGTACACCATTATTTGACTCCAAGTCCGCGGCCCAAGCTTATGTGCCTTACAGATGGAGAAGTACACACACGCTCGAATAACTTCCTACAGTCATCAATTATAAGTCTGTACAGTGATCCGCACATGAACTCATCCGATAGGGAGGAAGGTCTATGCCAACGCGCAAGTTCATATGCATCACATTACAAACATAATTATTTAAAGAAGTCTGTCCCAACAATCCATGAATAAACTCATCCGATGGGGAGGAAGGCTCTAATGCCGACGCGCAAGTTTATTCACATTGCTAACAAACCAATAATGGAGGCCGCGGAAATTTTTACCAATCCCCTCTCCCACTTAGTTATTCAACACCGAGGGTTTTTACATGCATATAATATTTAAAAATAAAATACGCAACCTAGCATGCTCATACTTCCAAATATATAACAATAATTGACCAATAAAACAATTATAGCAGTTATATATAAGGAAATAAATTGCCAAAAATAAGTTGACTTGATCAACACTCCAACATACATGCATATAATATACCAAATATAATACGCAATCTAGCATGCTTCTATTTAAGGCAATAAATCATAGAGAATCATGCATACATATATAACAATAATCAATTAATAAATCAATTATAACAGTTATATAACAGCGAATTCGATTGTTCGCCACCAATCACGAATGCGGACAACTGCGATGGGGATCGACCTCCCCGCAGCTTGCTCCACCACTCTGGCATCCTGCCCGATCATATTGTGAAGACTCACGCGGAACCTGATGCAGACCAGTCGAACTTGATGCAAACCCGCTCGAACCTGGTGCAGAGTCGATCAAACCTGATGCAGACCAATCGAACCTGATGTGAATCCGCTCGAACCTGGTGCAGCATTGATCGAACCTGATGCAGACCAATCGAACCTGATGCAAATCCACTTGAACCTGGTGCAGCATCGATCGAACCTGATGCAGACCAATCGAACCTGATGCAAATCCGTTCGAACCTGGTGTAGCATCGATCGAACCTGATGCAGACCAATCGAACCTGATGAAAATCTGCTCGAACCTGGTGCAGCATCGATCGAACCTGATGCAAATCCGCTCGTCCAAGGGCCTACATGCACGGAACCAAGTTCAGCCCAACGCGCAACATCAAACTACACCAACTATCGTTCAGGGTTCGCAACTTTAGGAAGCTGGGAATCCAATCTCCACCGTCCAGAATCTACGCCTGTGAGTTGTAAACATGCTGTCCAAACTACACGTCGATCCAACGGTTAGATTGTGAGAAACAGCTCTTTTCCCTCGACTGCGCAGAACAGAATCGCCCAAAAAACTGCTTCTGTTTTCGGCGTATTCCCGACAACGCAAAGCTCCAAATATGATCTTCACCATTCAGAATGTACATCCACAAAATCCGAACGTGCTGACCAAAATTCAGCCTGATCCGACAGTTGAAACTCTGGTTATTGCCTCTGCAATATCACTGCACTGGATTTTCTCTCAATTTCTTCCTTCCATGTGAAATTGACGAACAGTTTTCGTCGAATCCTCTCACACACAACCATCAACGAACAGATATGATATAGGGTATATTTCACATAGGGATATTCATGGTTTGTGCAGTAAAACCAAAACCCTAAACATGCGATCCTAATTTCGAAAAATTAATCACATAAACCATAGCCTAACGTGTCACGCTTCACCACGAAACCGAAGCTCTGATACCAATTGTTGGCGTTTGATCGTTTGGTTAACGTGAACCGTTAGCATACAATGCGTTTCTAACACAGCGGAAGCAATAAATCATAGAAACGATTACCGTTCACCAGGGTATGTTGATGAAGATTAATTCTCGCAGGCAGCCTGTGCAGTCCCACGAGAATGGCCATAACTTCCTCGTCTGATATAGAAATTGAGTGATCTTTGCGTTCAGACGATCCTTTCTTCGACGGATTTCTGTCAGTATATTGATCATAAAATTCTGAGTACTGTACGAATTTATACAAATTTCGCAAGGTCACAGACAGCAGCAGCAAACTACCTTCTGATCTTCTGCTGTATGTCCCAAGTCCGATATCGACGTCGTGTGGGCGACGATCTACGAGACCTCCTCAATCTGCTCTCAAACCTCATCACACGTGAATAATCAATTAGATTAGATTAGATTAGATTAGGGTTCCAGATGAGCTGAGGTGACTTATATACATGGGCTACAGCAGGGACCAGGAGGAGAAATTGGGTTGGGCCTCCATTGGGCTTAAGTATCCAAGCTTAGCCCAAAGCTTATACTTAAGTCCAATAATAATAATATATTCTACTAAAATATTATTATTGCACTACCGTACCAATCTCAAAATTACGTTTTGGGCTCCTTCTTATTATGAGCCCGTTAGTCTCCCCATGTTTAAGATATACAATGTCCATTAATTAATTTAAGTTACTCACAACTCAATTAATTAATATCTCATCCAAGAGTAGTACCACTCAACCTCATTTTCATGTCGGAATAAATTCCACCTGCAGGGTTTACATGATAATCCTTATGAGCTCCTCAAGGGGACATCATCAACCTATGACGGACACGGATTTCTTCTACAATCAACAACACACCATAGAGACAGCACTATTTCCCAACTCATCGAGTTTGTTGATTTAATTACATGTAAATCTCACCCATTGATGAATCAAAGAAATACATACTGCCCTACGTGTCGAGGTTATTGTATAGGGATTAAGAGCACGAATTTCCATAATAACTGAGATCAAGTTTTCCTATAAGTCAGTATAAGTCGAACGATCTCAAGCGGTCCTGCTCAATACACACAAGTGCACTAATGTGATTCTATAGCCAAGACAAGCTAATACCAAACCATACTACAACCATCCCGATAGAGAGTCCCCGTCTATCTCAGTTGTGAGCATCAGTTTATACTTTATAAGGAAACCGATAATATGATCTTCCGCGTGTTGTCGCACAACATATTATCTACAGTATAAAGTAAGTGGACTATTGCATCGAACATATAAATATATTATAAGATGCAATCATTTGATCATATGATTCTCATTTCAAATTAATTGTTACAACATTGTTCATACAAAAAGCTAGACTTTTAGTATACAATCCAACAGGTTCGACCTGCGGAACAGGTAGAACCTCGAGCGACGAGGTCGAACCTACCTTCTGGACAGACTTACCTTTTGGTTCGACCTAGGTTCGACCTTCTGAACAGGTCGAACCACTCTTGTTTTGGTCGAACCTATCACTTGAAAAACAGAGTGCTCGAAACGGACTGGTTCGATCTCAGGTTCGACCTTCTGAACAGGTCGAACCATAACGGCTCAGGTCGAACCACCCTACTGTAAGTTTTAAGTCACCGGGTTCGACCTTGGTTCGACCTGTGAGACAGGTCGAACCAACAATGATCAGGTCGAACCACCTCACTGGATGATTTTCTGCGTCGGTTCAACTTTCTCTGCTCGGTTCGACCTCCTGGCACTGGTCGAACCTACCCTGGCTTTGGTCGAACCACCCTTCTAAGCTTCCAAACTGAGTGTTCTTCAATCCCTACACACTTCAAACTTCAATACGAATCATTAGGTACCAACTAGAGCACAACTTCATCAAAAATTGTTCCACAAAATATCATTCATGAGTAACTCCATAAAAGAAAATACAATCAAAACCCACTAAACATTAGGCAAGTTGTAAAAAATCGTCACATCAAAATCGATTAAAATTTTAAATATGGCACAAAAACCAACTCCCCTAACAAACATCACAAAGAAAAGATTATACTATCGGTGCTTATTGAGGTAAGTACATCACACCCCCCCAAACTTAGTAGAAACCATAGTTGAAACTAAGTTTGCAAAGAGATGTAATTGCCGATAAGTAAGCACTTCAAATATAAAAATTTCTTACTCACACGAAAGAAATAAAACAATAAAACGGGAGGGAAAGCCCCCAATAGGCGCTCATGTTTAACGTCGGAGAGTCACGACGGTACCAAATCAGAAGACTACTTGATCAGAGGATGATCATGTCACATCCTCACCTTCCAATACTTTCTCCCCCTCTTATCTTCCACACTTACCACCTTACCATTCTTATACACCATACGTTCAGTAGAATCTCCTTTCACAAACTTTCTCTTCTCATTCCTGTCAATCTTCCACTCAATTTTGGAATAACTCCTATCTCCATCAAGATCAAAATCAGGATAAGAACGAGAGCAAGGATTTTCAAATTTATTGGTATCCGGTGGTAAGTTAGGAGGCTTCAAGTAGGCATCATCTTCTCTTCCTTTGTCTACAGTCAGTACGGCACTTTTCTCGCTCATAAAAATATGATCATTAGAATTACCTTCATCCCATGGCCGTGTAGACTCCTCCTGGTCAATCTTCCTCTTGAATTCTAAATCACCTGATGGATCTTTTTCATTGTCACCAAGATAAGCATACATCAAGTATTCCGGTAACAGTTTCAGCTCCTCTTTCTTTTCTTCCATCGGAGAGCTCTCTCTCTCCAACGGCAAGCACTTCCTAGACCCTTTTGCTTCTTTAGCCTTAGCTTTCTCCAATGCATACTTAGCATCACTCAAAGCAAGTAAGTTCTCAAGATATTCAATACATACCTCGTTGGAAAGTCCGTGAAGCTCCGTAGTAGAATAAGTTGGAGACTCCATCAAACTTGTCTCAAGAGGATCCTTTGACAGGATCAGAGACATGTCCTCCTTCACAATATCCTCCACCACGTCAATACTATAATACTGCGACTACATGGGCATCTTCATTGCTTTATCTAAGTTGAAAAGAACTTCTTCTTTGTCCATCCACAATCTAAGCTCTCCTTTATGAACATCAATCATAGCTCCAGCAGTAGCAAGGAAAGGTCTCCCCAAGATTAAAGGGATATTATCCTTGTCTTCTTCCATCTCTAGCACAAGAAAGTCCACAGGAAAGACTAGCTTCTCCACTTTGATGAGAACGTCTTCAATTATACCTTTTGGAAACGTCATCGACCTGTCCGCCAATTGGAGAACCACTATTGTAGGGGTCAACTCTCCCAAACCAAGATTTTGAAAGATGGACAAAGGCATCAAATTGATGCTTGCCCCTAGATCGCACAAAGCTCGCCGTGCCGGCCCCTTTCTGATCTCACATAGAATAGTGAAGCTCCCCGGATCCTTCATCTTTTGTGGCAGCTTCCTTTGGATGATTGAGCTGCAATTCTCAGATAAATTTACCGTTTCAATTCCGGTTAAGCTCCGCTTCTTCAACAATATGTCCTTTAGAAATCGGGCATAGTACTGCATCTCCATGATTACCTCTGAAAAAGGAATGCTCAAGCTTATTTTGTTCATTATCTCTGAAAACTTCTTGAACTTCTCTTCCAATCCCTTCTTCACAAGCTTGTAAGGAAACGGCGGAGGTATCTTTGTTTTGGGAATACCCTATTCATCACGATCAACCTTCTCCGCTTTCTCCTTTTCGGCTCTCAATCGCTTGGCTCTCTCCCACTTTTTCTCAGCTATTATCTCTGTACTTTGCTCATTCCGAACCACTGGAGTAGCATCAACATCATCGAGAGTGTTCGGAGTAGCAACAGGCAATTTCTGGTGGGGTTCGACCAGGGTTCGACCTGTGGAACAGGCCAAACCATGTACATACTGGTAAACCTACCTTCTGGACAACGGCTCTCTTTTTGAATTTGAGGTTCGACCTGGGTTCGACCTGTTGAGTAGGTCGAACCACGGGTACCTAGGTTGAACCGGCCTACTGTACTCCTTCCGCCATCTGGTTCGACCAAGGTTCGACCTGTTTGATAGGTCGAACCATGACCGTCGTGGTCGAACTGTTGCTGCAACAAAACAGAGTGCTCCAAGTGGTGCGGTTCGATCTGGGTTTGACCTGTTGAATAGGTTGAACCAAGATTCATTTGGTCGAACTGGTGTTCTGGAAAAACAGAGTGCTCCGAGTTGTCGGGTTCGACCATGGTTCGACCTGTTCCACAGGTCGAACCATCTGCAGTTTGGTCGAACCGATGCTGCAATCTC
Organism: Pogostemon cablin; assembly: GCA_023678885.1. Classification (NCBI taxonomy): domain Eukaryota; kingdom Viridiplantae; phylum Streptophyta; class Magnoliopsida; order Lamiales; family Lamiaceae; genus Pogostemon; species Pogostemon cablin. Next base: position 15,373,986 of record CM042993.1, read on the forward strand.
TCCTGATCGTGTCCAGTGTGTTGGTTCGACCTTCCCTGTATGGTTCGACCTTCAATGTTGGTCGAACCATGGTCGAATCTCACCTTAGACATGTCCAAATTTGATTCCAGCCTCATAGGTCCCTCGTACTGCATTTCTGGCCTCAATGTGATGGCGTTGCAGGACCTTGGATTCTCAATACTTTAAGACTGGAACTTCCCATTCTCAAGAGTTTGAGTAAGCTTGTTAACACTTCCTGCCATCTCCCCCATTAGTAACGTAAGGTCTTTCACCTGCTTAGATATAACCTTATGGTTTGCATCAATTTTCTTTTCAAGTTTGGCCTCAAGGCGGTTAACTCTTTCATCATTCTTGGCCATATACCTGTTCACAGTATCCTCAAGACCCGGTTTCCCTTCTTCCACCTTAGCACCCGGATCAACACCCATCGGAGATTGAATCACATTATTCGGATTGCTCCATGAGAACTCCGGTCTCCTAGGCTGTTGATAACCACCAGGGGGACCACGATTATTAAAGTTTCCTCGATAGTTCCCTTGGTAATTCCGGTTTCCTTGATCTGGATACCTAGTCCCTTGAATACTCTGACCCATGACATAGTGTGCCTCTTCCAACTCCTCTTGGATTGGTACCTCATTCTTTAACTCCTGCTGCATGATTGGTACGCGCTGAGATAATTCACTGATTTGCTTCTGTTGGGATTCAAGTAGCTTGTTGATATTGGACAAGCTAGAGACGATCTCATCCTCTCTACTTGTTTTCACCATGGTTTGTTCAACCTTAGCTACCTTACCAAGGACATAAGTACCTCTAACTCTATCAGTTGGCCAATCCCTCGAATTCATCAAAATATCTTCAAATAACTTTTCGGCCTCTACGGATAACTTTGTAAGCAATGCTCCATTAGAAGAAGCATCCAATAACACTCATGAATCACAGTCCAATCCATTGTAGAATATACTGATATATTGAGCTTTAGATAGCCCATGTTGAGGACACTTCCTAAGCATGTCCTTGAATCTATCCCATGCTTCATGAAATTTTTCACATCCACCCATAGCAAATTGGTTAATGTCTTGCTTCATTTTAAACACCTATGAATGTGGTATGTACCTCTCCAAGAACCTAAACTTCAGTTGCTCCCAAGTGGTGCACTCAACTGCGTTGATAGTGTCGTACCAATCTCTCGCCTTCTCAGTAAGCGAGAATTTGAACAAAAGGATCTTCCTAGCATCTTCATGTTCTCCTGCGTCTTTTTAAAAGTACTTGTATAGCCCAAGAACTTGTTCAGATGCTGCTGCGGATCCTCAAAAGACCCTCCTGAAAAGGAGTTCCTTTCTATCATACTAATAAGAGCGGGATGAAGATCGAAAGCTGAATTAGTTCCCCTCGCTCCTAGAAGCCCAAAATTTCCAGCCCCATTATTTCTGAAAACCTCTCGGATGGCTAGATTATCTGGATTCGCTGCCATGTTGACTGTCCTTACTCCTGAATTAACTTCAGTTGTAGCTTCAATCGTCTGCGAATTCTGCTCGTCAACTTCAACTCCAAAATTCAGAGCTTCAGTTGGATCAATATTCTTTGCCTTGCTCTTATTTTTCTTCTTCTTTCTTGATGATGCCCCGATTTCAGGATTATAGGGTTCAAGTTCACCTTTCTTTGATCTCGTGAGCATGCACCTAAAAAGAACTAGAATTAAAACAACAAAACAAGAAAAATAGCCTTAATAAACTAAAAATAACAAAAAGATATTTTAAGCCGTCCCCGGCAATGGCGCCAAAAACTTGATGGGTGTTTTCTCAACACACAACTTTAATCCCCAAGTATGAAGGATATCAATTGTAGTTTCGAAGGTGACCAAGTTAAATATCGAATCCACGGGACGGATAAATATCACTTTAGTTATTTTCTAGCAATTATGACTATGTTGAGAATTATAATTGTGGTTTGTAAACTAAGTAATAATTAAAATAGCAAATAAATAACAAGAACAAGAGAATAGTAGTTGTGATCAAATAAGATGATAGGTAGTTCGTCAGGCCATCCAGTTTTATTCGTTAATTCATTCTTTCGTGTGTCGATGTCCGACTCTGCCCTGTGGTTTATGGATGCATCGCTAGACCATACAAATCTATTCTATAGACACAAATAGATAAGCTTTTGACACGTGTGAGTATCCTCAGAGCAAGACGTATACTTTACCTCCCTTTCTAGGTACTATCATAATCAATTATTTCCCGTGCACTTAGTACTCTAACCCGATTTGATCTCCCTTTTTAGGTACTATAAAGTTATACTCTAAATCCTACTTGTTAACCCGAATTCAATTCAATTATCAAATATTCATATAAGACGGTTCTAATAAAACGTCGGAATCCCTTCACTTAGAATTATAACAATAAACCCTGCTCATTAGTGAACGCACTCAACCAATAACCATGTCATGCATTCAGACTCTACACAACGATTATTGATGCACAAAACAACTATGAGTATGGATTAAAAACATGCAATCTTATATAAACTAAACCACAAGTAGTGTGTACGGAGTATACACACGAAATATAAATTAACTCATGAAACCTTCATAACCCTAGAACTACCGAAGTGGCTCTAGCCCATGATTGATCTAAGAACAATCATGGTTAGATGGACCAATCTTACTTGAACCTCCAGGAAAGCCTCTGTCACAGCCCTCCGGATGGATCACCAATCTCTTCTCTTGTCTCCTCTTATGATTCACGATCTTAAGCTCCTTTCGTGATGACCGTGGTTATTTTTTTGACTGCATGAGCCTCCTTTCGTGATGACCGTGGTTATTTTTTTGACTGCATGAGCCTCAAAAATCCGAATAAGGTAAGTTTCCATATTTTGGTTTGACCTCGTCAAACAGGTCGAACCACTAGCCACAGGTCGAACCACAGGTCGAACCCTGCTACTGGACACATTCTGTACTTGGTTCGACCTCTTGTACAGGTCGAACCACTCCCTCTTTGGTCGAACCCCAGGTCGAACTCCAACACTGGATAATTTCTACTTCCTGGTTCGACCAATCGTCAGGTCGAACCCCAACGTCGTGGTCGAACCCATCTTCTCGCGAACTAGTTTGACCATGGTTCAACCTGTTGAACAAGTCGAATCCCTGGTGTCGTGGTCGGACCCTCCTTCTGCACACTTTGCAATGCTGGTTCGACCTGTAGGAGAGGTCGAACCCTCCTCCATCAAGTCGAACCCTACTCTTTCCTTGGCGGTTCGCGTTGTCTCGACTTCGTCTCTTTGATTCTTGGCACTTCCACTCTGTTTTTGCTATGAAAACAACTTAAATAGCTTCGCTAACACCTGATTCATGCTAATTCACAATATATATATAGGTTTTCCACTATTTCCACCTCAAAACTCTCCAAAACTAGCACAAAACATGCTGCCAAACTTGTGAAAACACTCATCAAAATGCCACCCTCAATTATCTTAAGAATGAGGCAAGAGATCACCCAATTTATTATGAATCAGGGTGAGAAATTTATGAGGCGTGGGATAGGTTTATAGACATGCTCAGGAGGTGCCCACAACATGGAATGTCTAAGGCTCAATACATAAGTATCTTCTACTATGGATTGGATTGTGAGTCGCGTGTTTTTATTGATGCATCATCAGGAGGAGTGCTGTTATCTAAAATAACAATAGAAGCAGAAAAGTTGTTTGAAGACATCTCTATGAATTCACGTGACTAGCATACGGAAAGAGTTAGAGGATTATATGTACTTGGTAAAGTAGCACAGGTTGAACATCAACTGGAGAAGCCGAATAGGGATGATGAGATTGTCTCTAGTTTAGCTAACATCAACAAGCTACTAGAGTCCCAGCAGAAATATATTACAGAGTTGACACTAAGGGGGCCTAATATGAAGCAACACGGAGTGAAGAGTGTTGAAGATACCTTCAATTGATACATGGCTAGGAATGATGCAAGGGTTGATCATCTTGAAGCTACTATGAACTCTAATCATGCAGATTTGTCTAAGACGATGAAGGACCTAACTTGGATTATAGGGCAGATGACCGCGAATGTGAATCAACTGACATAAAAATTAGAAAATAAAGCCATCACGTTGAGGTCTGGAACGCAGTACGAGGGACCGATGAGGTCGGAATCAAATTCTAAAGCAAAAAGAGCCCAATTCGACCCCCATTTGACCAACACTGATGGTCGAACTGCACAGGAGATGTCGAACATGGCACTTGGGCGATGTCCGGAGGAGTCAGAAGATCAGTTCAACTAAAAACGGGTCAGTTCGACCAAGAACTCTGGGCAAACTGAGGTCGAACACCACTGTCCAGAGCACTCTATTTTGTCTGAAGCCCGATTCGACCACAATCACTGTAGTTTGACCAACCTCGTAGGTCGAACTATGGTCAAACCAGCCTATAAGAGGGAGAACGAACATTTAGATGCGCAGTTCGACCACGATCACCATGGTTCGACCAATCTCGTTGGTCAAACTATGGTCGAACCGACCTGTCAGGTGGAGAACACACTTTTTGAAGCCCAGTTCGACAATTACACACCTAGTTCGACCAGCACCAGAGGTCGAACTGAGGTTGAACCACCTTTCAGTGCCCATTTTGATGCCGAATGCTTTACATGATGTTGATGCTACTCTCGTACCATTATAAGAGCAGAATACTGAACTTATAATTGAGAAGAAGTGAGAAAGAGCAAAGAAATTGAGTACCGAGAAGCTTAGACTGCAGATGGATAATGAAGATGTGATTTTCTCTCTTGATCAAGCAATGAAGATGCCCATGGAGATTCAATCATGCAAGAGCATAGATGTGATTTCTAACTTGTTTAATCTTGATTTTTCTAAGACAGATGATTCTGAATTTAAGTGGAAGATTGACAAGGAGGTGTCTAGACAACTGTGGGAGGAAGGTAATTCTAAGGATCATATACTTGTGACCAAGAAAGGTGAGGTGTTGAGTGTAGACAAGAAGAGGGAAAGAAAGTACTTGAAGGTGCGAATGCGAGAAGACCACCCTCTATCGTCGTGACTTTCCGACGTTAAACATGAGTGCCTGTTGGGGGCTTTTTCTTCCATTTTAATATTTTTTTTATTTCGTGTGAGTAAGAAATTTTTATATTTGAGGTGCTTACTAATCGGCAATTACATCTCTTTGCAAACTTAGTTTCAACTTACATTTTTACTAAGTTTAGGGGGATGTTCTTACCTCATTGAAGCACCAAGAGTACAATCTTTTCTTTGTAATGTTTACTAGGGGAGTTGATTTTTTGCGGTATGTTGAAACTTTAATCGATTTTGATGTGTTGATTTTTTGCAATTTGCCTAGTGTTCAGTGGTGTTTCTAGTGTGTGGAGTCGATTTGATAGTCAATTAAGTTTTTCTTCGAGTTCTCCTATTTTATTATGATGAATCCTATAATGATGAGGTGTGCTTGAACTTTGATGATAGAAAAAGGTAACTAGATGGCAAGACGAGTTCTACACTAAGGCTTTAACCTGACCGAGTTGAACAACTCGAGGAACTCGTGCATACGTACGTTAAAGAAAAATCAGGTGCCCTCGTTTCCTTATTCTAATTTTTATGTGTGCTTTTAATTCATGGAGTGGAAGGATTGATTTTTTGGGGTCCATGTGAGCTTATATGTTTAAATTGTTCTTGGAATTCATATGCTTTTGAAATTGATGAAGGAAGTGTACTTGAGTTATATAGTAGTATGAAGTTCTATGTGTACTTGTGGGATATTACTTACCATGAAAAGTGCTATGTTACTTGTTAAAAACCCATGTGAGATTTTGAGCCTTGTTGATCATGTACATAATCACATGATATTTCTTTTTTGGTTTGTATCATTCTTGTGTGTGTATTCTAGAACTTGCCTCTTGTCTTACTTGAGACTACATGTGTGTTAAATAATGAGGGATGATTTTAGGTCATCTTTGATAATTATGAATCACTTTGCCAAATAATTTCTTACCAAATAATTTTATATCCGTAGTTAGCCCTTTTGAGCCGAAAAACCTTATTTCTTTGGCAACTTACGAAGATAGCCACTTTGATATCCTATTTGACCCTTAAATCCTATATTTAGTGGAGAATTAAATGTTGTCAAAGTATGTGAAGTTGATTTTGATGGAGTTTGGAAGAAATAAAATATTTGGAGCTGTACAAGTGATTATGAGTTTAAAAATAAGTTGATGAGGGGTAGTGCCCAAAACTGGTACCCCGAGATGTTAGAGGTAGTGCCCAAAACTGGTACCTCAAGAAAAAAAAGGAAAGAAAAAGTATGTTGATCTTGAAGGAAATGAGAGAAAAGAAAATTAGTAGAGCATGAAGTTGGATAGCCTTGAAATATAAAAATCTGTAGTACAAAAGATCTCCGGTTTTGATTCTCTACTAATTAAGTTACTTTATTCATATGCTTTCCTACCTTTACCAAAGAGCCAATATTACATCCTATTAAAAGTCCTTTTTGATCTCATTTTCAAATCATACTTTTAGTGGAGGAAAGTTGAGACTTTTGGCAAGCTTATGGTTACGCATGCGCTTGAATTGAATCTGAGCGTAAACACCTTAACCCATAAGTGTACATTTTTTTTATACTTGAGTGCGAGTGATATATACTTCCCGTGAGAATATGTTGATGGAGCATTTGAATTGGTGGTGATTGTCTTAACTTGTATGCTATGAATTGATTATTACATGTAATGAAAATTGCATGAGCTAAGTTGAGGACAATTGTATTTTGAATGGGGTAATGGTCATAGTCTTTGTTTTTCCGCTTATTTTCTTACTCTCTCTTACTCTTTATTTTTATTTTGTTGCCTCGAGACGAGCATGTTGGCGTTCGATCATTTGGTTAACATGAACCGTTAGGGTTCCATACATTTCTAACATGCAGCAGAAGCAAGAAAACAAGAAACGTATTACTTTTCACAAGGGTATGTTGAAGACGATGAATTCTCGCCACCAGCCTATGCAGCTTCACCGTTTTGGGCATAACTCTCTCATCCAATCTCGGATTTGAGTGATCTATGAGCCAAACTGATCCTCTCTTCCGTGGCTTTCCGTCAAAATAGCACATGTTGGATTCCAAGGTCTGTATGATTTTTTAAAAAACATACAAGTTGGCGGACAGCAGCAGCAAACAACCTTCCGGTCTTCTGTTGTATTCCGAAGTCCAATTTCGACGTCGCGTGGGCGACGATCCTTGAGATCTTCTCAATCTGTTGTTCTCTCACCCTCCTCGCAGTGTTAGGTGTGATTAATCACTCAGATTAGGGTTTCCGGACAGCTAAGATTACTTATATATGGGCTACAGTAGGGACCAGGAGAAGAAATTAGAGTTGGGCATCCATTGGGCTTAAGTATCCAAGCTTAGCCCAAAGCTTATACTTAAGTCCTGTAATAATAATATATACCTCTAAAATATTATTACTGCACTACTGTTCTAATCCCATAATTACGTTATGGGCTCCTTCTTATTATGATCTCGTTAGTTTCCCCATGTTTAAGATATACAACGTCCATTAATTAATTAAGTTACTGAAAACTCCATTAATTAATATCTCATCCAAAAGTAGTACCATTCAACCTCATTATCATGCCGGAATAAATCCACCTGCAGGGTTTACATTATAATCCTTATGAGCTCCTCAAGGGGACATCATCATCCTATGACGGACACGGATTCCCTCTACAATTAACAGCACACCATAGAGACAGAACTACTTCCTAACTCACCAAGTTTGTTGATTTAATACATGTAAATCTCACTCATTGATGAATCAAAGAAATACATACTGCCCTACGTGTCGAGGTTATTATATAAGGATTAAGAGCACGAACATCCATAATAACTGAGACCAAGTTCTCCTATAAGTCAGTATAAGTCGAACGATCTCAAGCGGTCCTGCTCAATACACACAAGTGCACTAATGTGATTCTATAGCCAAGACAAGCTAATACCAAACCACACTACAACCATCCCGATAGAGAGTCCCTTCTATCTTGGTGTTTTATAGTGTCCAATTTAACACCTTCTTGATTGGAATTGTTATCATATATTAGCACAAGTGTCTTATGTTCAATATATGTGAGAAAAAGGTACACTTGAGTTGTTTTATTATATTTTAGGTGGAAATGGGATCAAAAGTGCAAAGTTAGAGAAAAGGAGCAACTTGTGTATGAATGCTGAAAAATACACGTCCAACTTGTGCAATTTTTCTGTGTTTGTATGGAGATCAATTATGATGATGTGATACATGGAAAGACACTGAGGAGAGGGCCGTTTTAGCGTGAAGAACACCTCAATCGGATTCCAAACGAGGAAGTAATGAGCAAAATGATGATATCGCGCGAGCTGTACTAAACAGAACGGAGTTCTAATTTTCAGGGCTTGTTACAGATTCAAATCTTAGAGTTTTTGTGATTTCTATTTTTAGATAGAAAGCCAAGGAAGAGAGGATCACGTGAGCGCAAGAATCACTCAAATCGGAGCTCGGATGTAGAAGTTATATGCGTAACAGTGAGATGGCGCAAGGGTCATTCGACCACGACAATCCAGTTCGACCAGACCTCTTGGTCGAACTGATGCCATTTTTGTCGAATCGAATGCCTAAAGTATGAATTATCGCCGATTTTGATTCGATCAGGGGTTGACCAAGCACTAGGTCGAACTATAGGTCGAACTATAGGTCGAACTCCATGCCTGGGAAACGTGTGGATCCAATTTTTACACCCTAAGTGCGTGTTTCTACATGTTTTTCAAGAAAAAGCCCATCCAAGGTCCATAAGGAGAACTTCCAAGTATAAAAGGGGATGTAGATCACAGCAAGAAGAGAGGGGCATAGATTGAGGGAGAACAACACAACACAATCATCCTACACCCCACAAGGGGGGTTCATCCCCCAACCATTATCCACATCCTTTTCTCCATCCATCCATCACTTTAAAGATTCATTCGTGGAATCAAGAGGAGAATTAAAGTACACAAAAAGGACTAAAAATTATATGCAGGCTTACCATACAAATTCTTTGCTTCTTGTGGGTTATATAGATTTGGATTTTCAAATCAGATAGGAACGAAAGTAAATCCACCTCTAGATTATGTGTTTATATTAGGCAGTGGAGCCATAAAATGGGGGAGCGTTATGCAAAAATGCATTTCATACTCCACCATAGAAAAATGATAAATTGGATCCTTGTGGTAGCCAAAGTATCTGTATGGCTCGAAAACTTCATAATGGACTTGGATGTGAATCCTAAGTTTGCCCAAGGTTATCACAATTTATTGTGATAATAATGATGCAGTTGCAAACATAAAGGAAACACAAGCTCATAAGCTAATTAAACACATTGAGAGTTGGTAAACATGATACGAGAAATCTATAATGAGGAGAGATTGTTGTCGCCAAGATTGCATCGAATATAACCAAGTAGATCTTTTTACAAGGGCATTAAGGAAAAAGATTTTGATGGTCATGTAGAAGGAATGGAAATCAGATGTATGGCAGTGGACATGACAACATAGTCTTTAAGTATAAGTGGGAGATTGTTGGATTGTATACTAAAAGTCTAACTTTAGTATGAATAATGTTTTAACAATATTTGAAATGAGAATCATCGATCAAATGATTGTATCTTATAATTTGTTTATATGTTGATTCAATAATCTATTTACTTTATATTGTAGATAATATGGAGTGTGGCGTCGCATGGAAGATCTTATTATCAGTTCCTTATAAAGTGTAAATAGATGCTCACAATAAAGATAGATGGGGACAATCTATCAGGATCGTTGTAGTATGATTTGGTATTAGTTTGTCTTGACTATAAAATTACACTATTGCACTTTATGTGTATTGAGCATGACCGCGTGGAGTTATTCGATTTATACTGACTATATAAAAGAGCTAGAACTCAATTATTATGGATGTCTATACGCTTAATCTCTATACAATAAGTTAGACACGTAATTCAGTATTTATTTTTTTGATTCACTAATGGATGAGATTTAATTATTAAATCAATATGCTCGGTAAGTTGGGAGATAGTGTTATTTCTATAGTGTGTTGTTGATTGTAGAAGGAATCCATGTCCTAATAATTTATGCTGATGATGTTCCCTTGAGGAGCTCATAAGGATTATCATTTAAATTTGTAGGTGGATTTGATCGAATACACTTGCTTTTCACAAAAAAATACCGATCCGAGACTTTGTCTAATTTTTATTTTCTATTCATATAAAAACGAATGGATCAATTCGAATGTATAAAATATGAACTCGTGATAATGCACTGATCATTATGTTAATGAGTTAGATAAAATTATAAATTAAATTCAATAACATTATGAAAGCATAATAAAATAAAATGTAATATCAAATATTATTGAAAATGAAACAAATCAGTCAACAATAATATATCTAATAATATTTGATGCTTATTAATAAAGAAAATAATCTTGAGGTATTAGATATCAGTATAAACCTCTAGAAATATTGTAAAAATAACAAATGGGTGGTGTAATCTAGATAAAAAGGAGAACTTCTAACAAATTCTAGATAGATGAACTATGAGGATCAGTGGAACATTTTGGCTAATCCACCACCGACCTAATATGCTATATATAGACATATACAACATTGTAACATAATAATATAGAGAGAAACTCATTTTCCATATTTGCTGCTATCAACTCTTACTACCTCACTAAAACCACACACCAAACTATTTTAAATACCAACAATAACACAATAAATAAATGTATAATTATTATTGTAATTAGTTGATTAAGTAATGATTTGTTATAACAAAAAATCCAATTATCATATAATAGTATGATCAATATGGTAATTTATATGTTCATATATCATCTCATTATTATTTATGTAATCAATATGATAATAAGTTGACGATATATATATAAGAAAAAAATAAAAAAAATAAAGACTCAAATTTAATAAAATTAACAAATTAATGTCTGTTATGAAAAGAAAAAGAAGCAAGAAAAAACTTACTCCAAATAGCACGAAAGATTTGCTATTATAATATATATATATATATATATATATATAAAAGTTTGTATCGACATGTATTGTCATTTTAGTCATTTTGATTATGTTTCAATTTATTTTAGATAATATTTATATGTGTCATGCTTTTTGTCAATTTACGTTAGATAAATGCTTATATATACATACATATTGTAACAATTTAACTATGAAAAATCACAGAATATTAATCTTAAAAATTATTAATTTTTGGTCTATTTTAGATTGTCAGGTCCCCAATGGGTGTAAGGGTGTTATACGACAGTGATGTTATTCTAAGTGTTGTCGACACTTCGAATAACACTAACTCTTATTGAAATATGAAACTTGAATATAAATTACAAGTTTGAAAAGTGGAAGACTTAACACACGAATTACTTAATCATTCCACAAACTTCATGGCATAAATATCACTAACTTGGAAAAAGTGATTACTAAAATAGATCTAAGAGATGGAAACATTTCTTCCACTCTTCGAACACAAAATCGGATAAAATCCAAACAAGTTCCCAAATGGCAAACCTAGACTATTAGATTAAGCCTACTTCAAGTATGCACTTCCATTGCATGTGAATAGTACACGCAAAATGTATGGGATAACATTATACACATAATGTTAAACGAAGTGTTACAATATTAATGAAAACACTACAGAAGAAACCTAAAGATATAACATGTTAGTGGTTAAATAATAACTGGTGGAGGATCGGTGTGATTCCAAATGCGACGAAACTAGTCTCAACACTTCACATCAATAATCTCCCCCAATCAAATCTATCCACAACCACATAACATGATGCAAGAGATAACATGGCAAAGTAAGATAACCATATAATACATCATATATTAGTTGACAGTTGTGCAAATAACTAAGCACACGATAATCAAAACAAACTACCAAAATAATGAAGTTCATGCACTTAGTTTAGAGCAACAAATAAAACTTAAACTAGAAAGTATCTAGTGAACTAAAAACCAACAAAAGTCTAAATAAGTTCACCAGAAAATTAAAATATCAGTTTAACAATCCAACATCATCAAATAGTTAGAGGGTTAGCAAAAGCAGCAACAATCTTCTAATCTCCTGATCTCCCCCTCACTATGTGAACTCTCCCCAAGTTACAGCATTACTAGCAGTATTACCTGTAGCACCAGCATTAGCATTTTCTTCTTCGGTGATATCCTCGATCACAACTCCTCCTGAGCTTGAGCTTTCAACAACAACATTTTGGGCAGCATCAGGCACCTCTCCCCCTGTGGGTGTGGATAGCAAACCAGTCTAGAACTTAGCTCTTTGTTCTAGCCAGTCAGCTTGCCTATTCAAAGTAAAGGCTTGGAGTCTGAGATGAGACACTTGGCGTGCAAGAGCAGCAACTTGCTCTTCAATGAACCTGCAATGCACTGTGATAGAAACAACTTCTCCAGCATGTGTAGGAGCATCAGTACGTACAGTAGTGTTGCTATTATCAGGAGAAACATTTTGAGGTTCAGGTTCAGGAGCAGGGTAGGAGCAGGATTCACATAGGGTAACTTGCCAACCTTAGAAATATTTCCACCATAACTTATCAAGTTCTTGTAAATCACTTCACCAAGGTTAAAAGGCAAGTTCTTTTCTATTTTTTAAATCAGCACAACATCCTCGATTGTGACTCTAGTGATGTTAGTGGAAGGCACCCAATTGTAGACACACAATTTGTGCAGGACCGCATGCAAACTTGTCAAACTTGGACTGAATAACTTTTTCGGCCAACTAACAATAATACCACCAGTAATGACAGAAAAATTTCATCCATATCATCAATCTCTTCATCACTCTCAGCGTGTACAGTACCTAACAAACCATTTATCTTTGTGGGAGAAAAATCATAAATTTTACCCCTAAAGAATATTTTTACCAAATTGGGACTAGTACTCTTAATCATGCTTCTACTTACGTTCGAATATAACTCACAAATCCAATTGCTACAGAATGAGCTAGAGAACCTGAGGGATTTCAGCAAACTTCTTTCTTCAAAGAATTGGATGTGGTTGTGTGAAATGAGGTTAGCATTCTTCATTTTCCTTTCATGTATCACATTCTTCTTGGCAAACTTTTGGTATCTAGCTTTTCTATGTTCAAAGTAGAATTGGCCAACACCATATTTTCGACATCATAGTCGGAGTCATCAAAAGCATCATCTTCTTCTTCAACATCATCAGCAGATTCATCATCATCATAAGAAATAACTTCATCATTGGGAGCAGGGGCATCCTTATCAGATTCATCAGAGTCTGCAGCTTTGTCAGCATCCTCGGGTGTGCCCTCTTCATCATCAGAGGACGATGATGAATCATGGTCAGGATCAGAGGGATCTACATCTGCAATAGTGGGAACATCAATGGCAATATCATTAATAAGCTGGTCCAGATCAACATCGGCTTTCTCATCTGGTGTTGCCTCAGGGGTGGCAACATCATAGATAGCTTTCTTGCCTCTTCTCATCTTCTTCAGGGCTTTGTAGAAATTAGCCATTGTGAAATTCTCGCCTTGTATATCTACATCCATAGGAGTAGTATTATCATTAGAATCAGACAAGGAGATAAGAGACTTCCCTTTGGAAGTGCTGGGGACATCGAGTGAGGCAACAGTGGTGCCCTTCTTTCAAATTCAGATAGACCATTGTATGGGTGGATTCTTGCGTGTTGGAGCAGAGGACTTGGTCACCTTCAACCTAATCGACACTGGTGGTGATGATGAGGGAGAAGACACAGGCATATTTGGCTTAGTGTGGATAGGAGAAGTAATAAGAGATGATGAGAATGGAACCTGAACAAGGTTCGAGGGTTTGAAACTCTCTGTGGGCTAAGACTCGATGGGAATTTCTGATGGAGAATTAGGGTTTTGAGTGGGAATTTCATATTTAACATCTGTGAGAGATGATTTAAGTAAATGAACTTTGATACGAGACACATCTATATTCTAATCGACGAACTGAAAATAAAGGGATTCAAGAACAGAATCAGGAGTGCCTTGAGGAAAGATAATTTGTCGGGGGACAACTGACTCAATAATGGGTCCAGGCAGTGGTGCAGAAATATCCAAATTCACATTCTGAATAACACCAGTCATAACATTCTCTACTATTGAAGCTAGGGTTTGGAGTGGAGATGGGTTTCATAAGGAAGATAGGGGCTTTGCACTGGAGGAATGTTTTGCTCTGTAAGATAGAAGATTTGTCTTTGGAGGAGACATAGATATATATGAGTGAGACAGATTTTGAATTTGAAAAAGTAAAAAGTATGTGTGTGTGTGTGAGAGAGAGAGAGAATGCGTGTGTGTGTGCTTAGCAATGATTAGAGGGAAGCAAGAATCACACCATATCACATCAAACCATTTATCGAGAATATAAAGAGAACAGGAAGCAGTTTGAGAAGTAAGCTTATCTTCATTAATTAAAAACTACCGATCGTGTGATATGCAAGGGAGAAAATGTAGCAGTTATACATCATGACCCACTAACTTATTTGAAAAAAAAATTAGCCATAACAAAATAATAAAGGATAAACAAAATGCATAATAATTAAAATATATACTATAAATTCTATCACTTAATGTATTGAAAATAAATAATTTAATAACACATTTTCATGAGCTAAAAACATTCTGGAAAAATCAATCAAGGTTGATTTTTTTATACAGGCACACATACACATTCTATCCTTCTATGGATTTTAATGCACTTTTCAATCTAAAGGAACTTACCACATTTTGAAAAGATCACATCTTGGTTGTCAGCCCCATGTGTCTGGTTACTCAGTGATAATCCAAGTGTTCTTATTTCTTTTTTGAAACTAAACAGCCTTTAGAAAATAACACATCGTAGTTATTAGCTTCATATGCCTAGTTACTTAGCATTATTAGATATTTGATTTTTTAGAATTAGTGCTTTAAGATGTGTATGTCCAGAATTGCACCTCAAGATTAAACTAGAATATAGTTAGCAATAGTAAAATAAGCTACCAAATCAGTTAATTTCGACATAAAATGACAAAACATATAGTAGTGTTGCCTCAAGTGTCGAGACACTCTAAACAACATCATGCATGACTCATTGAATGTAGAGACCAAGAGATTTCCTAAGTGAAGAAAACCTCTTGAAATCAAGTGCTTTCGTGAATATGTCAGCAAGTTTTTCTCAGTGGAAATATACTCCAACTTAACTACTTCTTTCTCAACCAAATCTCTTAGGAAATGATGTCTAATGCTGATATGTTTAGTGAGTGGTGCTTCACTGGATTTTTCGAAATGTTTATATCACTTGTGTTATCACAGTAAATCACTAAAGTTTATGACTCAAGAACATAATCATCTAATATCTTTTTCAACCAAAGCTATTACGTGCAATAACTTCCAGCAGCAATATATTCAGATTTAGCAGTAGATTGGAAAATTCTTTTTTTTACTATGCTAAGAAAAAAAATTATTACCCATGTAAAAGAATCCACCACTTGTTCTCTTCTTGACAATCACTAGCCCAATCAGCATCACTGTATACCAATGAGTTGTTTGTGTCCTTAATTTGAAAACCACAATCCCATGTCACTTTGATGAGTGTGTAAATTCACAAGCTTAGCACCATGTTTTGTGCTAGTTTTGGAGAGTTTTGAGGTGGAAATAGGTGGAAAACCTATATATATTGTGAATTAGCATGAATCAGGTGTTAGTGGAGCTATTTAAGTGGTTTTCATAGCAAAAACAGAGTGGAAGTGCCAAGAATCGAAGAGACGAAGTCGAGACCACGCGAACCGCCAAGGAAAGAGAAGGGTTCGACCTAATGGAGAAGGGTTCGACCTCTCCTATAGGTCGAACCAGCATTGCAGAACAGCAGAAGATGGGTTCGACCACGACTCCAGGGGTTCGACCTGTTCATCAGGTCAAACCATGGTCAAACCAGTTTGCGAGAAGATGGGTTCGACCACGACGTTGGGGGTTTGACCTGACAGTTGGTCGAACCAGGAGCGGAAATTGTCCAGTAGCGTGTTTCGACCTGGGGTTCGATCAAGACCTGAGTGGTTTGACCTGTGCAAGAGGTCGAACCAAATGCAGAATGTGTCCAGTAACAGGGTTCGACCTGGGGTTCTACTTGTTGGCCAGTGGTTCGACCTGTTGATGAGGTCGAACCAAAACACGAAAACTTACCTTATCTGGATTTTCGAGGCCAAAATGCGTGAGATCACTTGAAAAGCCCATTCCAAGCCCTAGAGACGTGATTACAAGTATAAAAGAAGGCTCATGCAGTCGAGAAGAGAGAGACGTCGTGATACAAGAGAGGAGTGAAGAAAAGAGATTAGTGATCCATCCGGAGGGCTGTAACAGAGATTCAGCTGGAGATTCAAGTAAGATTGGTCCATCTAACCATGATTGTTCTTAGATCAATCATGGGCTAGAGCCACTTCGGTTGTTCTAGGGTTATGAAGGTTTCATGAGTTAATTTGTATTTCGTGTGTATACTCCGTACAACACTACTTGTGGTTTAGTTTATATAAGATTGCACGTTTTTAATCCATACTCATAGTTGTTTTGTACATCATTAATCATTGTGTAGAGTCTGAATACATAACATGGTTATTGATTGAGTGCGTTCACTGTTGAGCAGGGTTTATTGTTATAATTCTAAGTGAAGGGATTCCGAAGTCTTATTAGAACTGTCTTATATGAATGTTTGTTAATTGAATTGAATTCGGGTTGACAAGTAGGATAAAGAGTATGACTTTATAGTACCTAAAAAGGGAGATCAAATCAGGTTAGAGTACTAAGTGCACGGGAAATAATTGATTATGATAGTACCTAGAAAGGGAGGTGGAGTATACGTCTTGCTCTGAGGATACTCACACGTATCAAAAGCTTATCTATTTGTGTCTATAAAATAAATTCGCATGGTCTAGTGATGCGTCCATAAACCACAAGGCAGAGTTGGACATCGACACACGAAAGTACGAATTAACAAAGGAAACTGGATGGCCTGACGAACTACCTATCATCTTAATTGATCACCACTATTATTTACTTGTTCTTGTTATTTATTAGCTATTCAAATTGTTACTTAAACCAATTGTTTAATTCAAAATAGTCATAATCTACTAGAACGTAATTGAATTGATATTTATCCATCCCGTGGATTCGATATTTAACTTGGTCACCTTCGAAACTACAATTGATATCCTTCATACTTGGGGATAAATTGTGTGTTGAGAAAACGTTCATCAAGTTTTTGGCGCCATTGTCGGGGACGGCTTAAAATATCTTTTTGGTTATTTCTAGTTTGTTAGGGCGATTTAACTTGTTTTGTTGTTTTAATTATAGTTCTTTTTAGGTGTATGCTCACGAGATCAAAGAAAGGTGAACTTGAACCCTATAATCCTGAAATCGGAGCATCGTCAAGAAAGAAGAAGAAGAAGAAGAGCAAGGCAAAGACTATTGATCCAACTGAAGCTCTGAATTTTGGAGTTGAAGTTGATGAGCAGATTTCGCAAATGATTGAAGCTACAACTGAAGTTAATTCGGGAGTAGAGACAGTCAACATGGCAGCGAATCCGGATAATCTAGCCATCCGAGAGGTATTCAGAAACAATGGGGCTGGAAATTTTGGGCTTCTAGGAGCAAGGGGAACTAATTCAGCGTTCGATCTTCATCCCGCTCTTATTAGCATGATAGAAAGGAACTCCTTTTCAGGAGGGTCTTTCGAGGATCCGCAGCAGCATCTGAATAAGTTCTTGGGCTACACAAGTACTCAAAAAGACGCAGGAGAACATGAAGATGCTAGGAAGATCCTCTTGTTCAAATTCTCGCTTACTGAAAAGGTGAGAGATTGGTATGACACTATCAACGCAGCTGAGTGCACCACTTGGGAGCAACTGAAGTTAAGGTTCTTAGAGAGGTACATGCCACCTTCCAAGGTGTTTAAAATGAAGCAAGACATTAACCAATTCGCTATGAGTGGAGGAGAAAAATTTCACGAAGCATGGGATAGATTCAAGGACATGCTTAGGAAGTGTCCTCAACATGGGCTATCTAAAGCTCAATATATCAATATATTCTACAATGGATGGACTGTGATTCACGAGTGTTATTGGATGCTTCTTCTAATGGAGCATTGCTTACAAAGTCATCCGTAGAGGCCGAGAAGTTGTTTGAAGATATTTCGATAAATTCGAGGGATTGGCCAACTGATCGAGTTAGAGGTACTTATGTCCTTGGTAAGGTAGCTAAGGTTGAACAAGCAATGGTTAAAACAAGTAGAGAGGATGAGATCGTCTCTAGCTTGTCCAATATCAACAAGCTACTTGAATCCCAACAGAAGCAAATCAGCAAATTATCTCAGCGCGTACCAATCATGCAGCAGGAGGGACCAATCCAAGAGAAGAGGCACACTATGCCATGGGTCAAAGTATTCAAGGGACTAGGTATCCAGACCAAGGAAACCAGAATTACCAAGGGAACTATCGAGGAAACTTTAATAATCGTGGTCCCCCGGGTGGTTATCAACAGCCTAGGAGGCCGGAATTCTCATGGAGCAATCCGAATAATGCGATTCAACCTCCGATGGGTGTTGATCTGGGTGCTAAGATGGAAGAAGGGAAACCGGGTCTTGAGGATACTGTGAATAGGTATATGACCAAGAATGATGAAAGAGTGAACCGCTTTGAGGCCAAACTTGAAAAGAAAATAGATGCAAACCATGAGGTTATATCTAAGCAGATGAAAGACCTTACATTGCTGATGGGGGAGATGGCAGGGAATGTTAACAAGCTTACTCAAACTCTTGAGAAAGGGAAGTTCCCGTCTCAAAGTATTGAGATCCAAGGTCCTGCAATGCCATCACATTGAGGTCGGGTACGCAATACGAGGGACCTATGAGGCCAGAATCAAATTTGGATATGTTTAGGGCCAGGTTCGATCCTGGTTCGACCAACATTGAAGGTCGAACCATGCAGGGGAGGTCGAACCAACACACTGGACACGATCAGGAGACATTGCAGCATAGGTTCGACCAAACTGCATATGGTTCGACTTGGCCTACAGGTCGAACCTTGGTCGAACCCAACAACTCGGAGCACTCTATTTTGTCACAGCAACAGTTCGACCACGACAGTAATGGTTCGACCTATCAAATAGGTCGAACCTTGGTCGAACCTGATGATAGAAGAAGTACAGTAGGCCGGTTTGACCTAGGTACCCGTGGTTCGACCTGTCCCACAGGTCGAACCCAGGTCGAACCTCAAATTCAAAAAGAGAGCCGTTATCCAGAAGCAAGGTTCGACCAGTACGTACATAGTTCGACCTGTTCCACATGTCGAACCCTAGTCAAACCCCACCAGAAAATGCCTTTTGCCACTCCGAACACTCTCGATGATGTTGATGCTACTCCAGTGGTTCAGAATGAACAAAGTACTGAAATAATAGCTGAGAAAAAGTGGGAGAGAGCCAAGCGTTTGAGTGCCGAAAAGGAGAAAGCGGAGAAGGTTGATCATGATGAATGGGGAATTCCCAAAGCAAAGATACCTCCGCCGTTTCCTTACAAGCTTGTGAAGAAGGGATTGGAAGAGAAGTTCAAGAAGTTTTTAGAGATAATGAACAAAATAAGCTTGAGCATTCCTTTCTCAGAGGTAATCATGGAGATGTCGTACTATGCCCGATTTTTTAAAGATATATTGTTAAAGAAGCGGAGCTTAACCGGAATTGAAATGGTGAATTTATCTGAGAATTGCAGCTCAATCATCCAAAAGAAGCTGCCGCAAAAGATGAAGGATCCAGGGAGCTTCATTATTCTATGTGAAATCGGAAAGGGGTCGGCACGGCGAGCTTTGTGTGATCTAGGGGCAAGCATCAATTTGATGCCTTTGTCCATATTTCAGAGGCTTGGTTTGGGGGAGCTTACTCCTACAATAGTGGTTCTCCAATTGGCGGACAGGTCGATGACTTTTCCAAAGGGTTTAATCGAAGATGTCCTCGTCAAAGTGGAAAAGCTAGTCTTTCCTGTGGACTTTCTTGTGCTAGAGATGGAAGAAGACAAGAATAATATCCCATTAATCTTGGGGAGACCTTTCCTTGCGACTGCTGGAGCTATGATTGATATTCAGAAAGGAGAGCTTAGATTGCGGATGGATAAAGAAGAAGTTCTTTTCAACTTGGACAAAGCAATGAAGATGCCCATGGAGTCGCAGTGTTATAGTATTGACGTAGTGGAGGAGATTGTGAAAGAGGATATGTCTCTGATCTTGTCAAAGGATCCTCTTGAAACATGTTTGATGGAGTCTCTTACTTATTCCACTACGGAGCTTGACGGACTCTCAAACGAGGTATGTATTGAATTTCTTGAAAACTTACTTGCTTTGGGTGAAGACAGGTTTGAATCGGAAAGAGCTAAGGTAGAAGAAGTCAAGTGGACTAGGAAGTACTTGCCGTTGGATAACGAGAGCTCTCCGATGGAAGTGAGGAAAGAGAGTTGAAACTTCTGCCGGAACACTTGAAGTACGCCTTTCTTGGCGACAATGAAAAATATCCGGTAATTGTATCTTCTTCTCTTGATGATGATCAACTTGAGGAGTTATTAAATGTTCTTAGGAAGTATAAATCTGCGATTGGCTGGTCTCTTGAGGATTTGAAAGGAATTAGTCCTTCGTATTGTATGCATAGGATAAGATTGTTGGATGAGGCGAAAGAAAGTGTTCAGAATCAGCGGAGGGTTAATCCCGCAATTCAAGAGGTAATTAGGAAGTAAATCCTTACGTGGTTGGATGCCGGAATCATATATCCTATTAGTGATAGTCCCCATGTGAGTCCATTGCATGTAGTTGCTAAAAAGGGGGGGTATGACTGTAGTAAAAGCTGAGGATGGAGAAGCGATAGCCACAAGGATTCCTACGGGATGGCGTACATGTGTTGATTATAGGAAGTTGAATGAGAACACGTGTAAGGATCATTTTTCTCTTCCTTTCATAGATCAAATGTTAGATCATCTTGCAGGGTATGAGTTTTATTATTTCTTGGATGGGTACTCGGGGTACAACAAAATTATGATTGCCCCCGAGGATCAAGAAAAGACCACTTTTACTTGCCCCTACGGGACCTTTGCTTTTCGGAAAATGCCATTTGGGTTATGTAATGCGCCTGCTACTTTTCAGAAATGCATGATGGCAATATTCGATGGGCTGATAGAGAAGATCATGGAGGTGTTCATGGATAATTTTTCTATTTTTGGTTCCTCCTTTGATATTTGTTTGTCTAACCTAGCTACTGTTTTGAAGAGATGCCAAGTGACTAATCTTGTCTTGAATTGGGAGAAGTGCCACTTCATGGTGAAGGATGGGATTGTTCTTGGGCATCATGTTTCTGCCAAAGGGTTGCAGGTAGATCGTGCTAAAGTGGTGGCGATTGAGAATCTTCCACCACCGACTAATGAAAGAGGAGTGCGGTCTTTCCTTGGACACGCCGGTTTTTACAGGAGATTCATAAAAGACTTCTCAAAATACTCTAAGCCCTAATCTCACTTACTTGAAAAAGATGTTCCTTTTGTGTTTGATGATGAATGTCTAACAGCTTTTCAAGTTTTAAAGGAGGCGCTTATCACTGTACCTATCTTGATCACAGCGGATTGGACTCAACCGTTTGTACTAATGTGTTATGCAAGTGATGTAGCACTTGGGGTGGTGCTTGGGCAACTGAAGGAAAAGAAGTTCTGCGCCATTTACTACGCAAGTAAGACTTTCAATGCAGCACAAAAGAATTACACGGTGACTGAAAAGGAGTTTTTGGCTGTGGTGTACGCATTCGATAAGTTTCGTCAGTATTTGGTTGGCATGAAGACTATAGTGTACACGGATCATTCTGCGATTCGGTACTTGATGGAAAAGAAGGAGACAAGCCTAGGATCATAAGGTGGATTCTTCTACTTCAAGAGTTTGACATGGAGATCCGGGATAAGAAAGGTTATGATAATGTGCTTGCGGATCATCTTTCGAGGTTGGAGGCTAGGGAACATTGCGATAATTCTTTCGAGTATATTGAGGAAATGTTCCCGGATGAAAAGATCATGGCCGTGTTTGTTGAAGGGGCTAAGCGAGCGTGTGTGGTTGCTGCGCAGGGAGTTGATCCATGGTATGCAGATTATGTGAATTATATTGCTGTGGGAGATATTCCAAGGGATCTCAACCGATATCAACTTGCTAAATTCAAAAGGGATGTTGAGACTTTCATATGGTATGATCCATTTGTGTACAAGATTTGCACGGATTCTATCATCCGTAGGTGTGTGCCCGAGATAGAGATGGAGAGTGTTCTCAAGTTTTGCCATGCACAACCTAACGGGGGACACTTCGGCGCTTACAAGACAGCAGCCAAGGTACTTCAGTCCGCTCTTTATTGGCCTACCTTGTTCAAGGATTATGAGACCTATGTGGCGTCTTGCGATAGATGTCAACGTATGGGGAACATCGGTAGGAGAGACGAGATGCCGCTTCAGCCAAACATAGTGGTCGAGATTTTTGATGTGTGGGGTATTGATTTTATGGGGCCTTTTCCCCCATCGAATGGATTTTTCTACATTCTACTTGTGGTGGATTATGTTTCTAAGTGGGTGGAAGCGATTCCTACTCGCTTGAATGACTCGAAAACTGTTATATCTTTCTTGAAGAAGCATATCTTTGCCCGTTTTGGAGTCCCTAGAGCACTTGTTAGTGATGGAGGTACACATTTCGTAAATAAATTTCTTGAGAAGGTGCTTAAAGGGTATGGTGTTAAGCATAGGGTCACTACACCCTATCATCCTCAAGCTAATGGGCAAGCAGAAGACTCTAACCGTCAAGTCAAATAGATTTTGAAGAAGGTGGTCGGAACCAATAGAAAGGATTGGGCCTTGAAGCTCGATGATGTCGTGTGGGGGTTCTGAACCGCATACAAGACGGTGTTAGATATGCCACCGTATCAGATTGTCTATGAGAAGCCGTGCCACTTACTTGTAGAAATTCAACACAAAGCGTTTGGGGCTTTGCGTAGCTTGAACTTGACTCTTAAAGATGTGAAGGAGTTGAGGATTGCTCACATCAATCTTTTGGATGAGTTTCGGAGTCGTGCGTACAAGAATTCAGAGATCTATAAGGAGAGGATTAAGAGGTGGCATGATTCGAAGATCTCATACAAGGAGTTCAAGCAAGGAGATGAGGTATTACTTTTTAACTCTCGTTTAAAGCTTTTTGCAGGCAAGTTGAAATCGAAGTGGACGGGACCATTCATGATTCATCGAGTCTTAGGAGGGGGGAGTTTTGAGCTTATTGACAAGGATGGAGATATTTTTACGGCGAATGGACATCGCTTGAAGCATTATAGGTCGCCGGATGATGTTGGTGTCATCTTTGTGGATACCTTGATCTGATTTGGTACCGTCGTGACTCTCTGAAGTTAAACATGAGCGCCTGTTGGGGGCTTTCCCTCCTGTTTTAATGCTTTATTCCATTTGTGTGAGTAAGAAATTTTTATGTTTGAAGTGCTTACTTATCGGCAATTACATCTCTTTGCAAACTTAGTTTCAACTATTGTTTTTACTAAGTTTGGGGGGGTGTGATGTACTTACCTTGATAAGCACCGATAGTATAATCTTTTCTTTGTGATGTTTGTTAGGGGAGTTGGTTTTTGTGCCATATTAAAATTTTAATCGATTTTCATGTGACGATTTTTTACAACTTGCCTAATGTTAGTGGGTTTTGGTTGTGTTTTCTTTTATGGAGTTGCTCATGAATGATATTTTGTGGAACAAATTTTAGATGAAGTTGTGCTCTAGTTGGTACCTAATGATTCGTATTGAAGTTTGAAGTGTATAGGGATTGAAGAACACTCAGTTTTGAAGCTTAAAAAGGTGGTTCGACCAAAGCCGTGAGAGGTTCGACCAGTGTCAGAAGGTCGAACCAAGCAGAGGAAGTCGAACCGATGAAGAAAATCATCCAGTGAGGAGGTTCGACCTGATCATTCTAGGTTCGACCTGTTTAACAGGTCGAACAAAGGTCGAACCCGGGACTTAAATCTTATAGTAGAGTGGTTCGACCTGAGCCGTTATGGTTCGACCTGATCAGAAGGTCGAACCTGAGGTCGAACCAGTCCGTTCAGAGCACTCTGTTTTTCAGGTGATAGGTTCGACCACGACACCAATGGTTCAACTTGTTTCGAAGGTCGAACCACGAGGAGAAATTATCCAGAAGGTAGGTTCGACCTCGTCACTAGAGGTTCGACCTGTTCTGCAGGTCGAACCCAAGGTCGAACCCCGTTAGGTAAGCAGTTTTAAGTTGAGTTTTTAGAAGGGTTCGATCATATTTTTGTTCACCAAACCTCGAACCTTCCCCAAACCGTAACACCCTTGCACAAATTCTTCAGTTACACTTGATTTTGCACCGATTACACAACATTACACTCTTAATTCTTGAATTGGGCGCGGATTTGGGCAATTTTTGTCGCGAATTAGGGCTTCAGTAGCGTTTTTTAGTGTTGTGTGCAAATTATCGATTTTTAACCATGGGCAAGACGAAAGGTACGTTCTTTCAACTCAATTACCTTAGGATTGAAGTTTATTGCAAGAAATTGTTTTGGGTGAGTTGATTGATATTGATTTTGGTTGAAATTCATGGTGATAATTGATATTTTTGAGTTGATCCATATGAATTCATGTTTATTGGTTTGAGATTGCTTGATTATGGATAGAACTTGAGTTTTATGTGGATTGATCAAGGATATGATGCATCTAGAGGAATGAGCATGTTAACTAGGTTCGAATTGTTGATAGTTTGGGTTGTTCATGAAGTTCAATTGTTGAAATTTATGTTGAATGGCTTGAATTGGTTGATGCATGCTTGTTGTTGATGATTTGAAGATTGAAGAGAGTGTGGTTGATGATGTTTTGAGCATGATGGATGAGCAAGTGGTGTTAAGATAATAGTTGAGTTGATTAAGCATGGATGCTTGAAGTCTTGAGTAGAGTATAAGATATGCTAGTCATATACTTGTATTCTTGTCTTGTTGGTTGTGTTGAAATAGTTGTTTTTAGGAAAGGGACAAGGATCGAATAAAGGGAAGGGCAAGGTGGATGAAGCAAGATCGAAGAAGAGGCAAGACAGGCCTTCGAATGTGGACACAGTGACGAGGAAACTGAGGATACAAGAGCGTTTACCCAAAAACTTTAGAATTCAAATGCAAAACTGGGACGAGATTAAAGAAAAGTGGGAAGAAGTCTCAGATAAGATAGCTCGGACAAGATACCAAGATGATGAGGCCATGATACTTATGAGCATTAGGGATGACATGACGATGTTGTTCGATCGAGTGGGGATCCGCAGATTTATGGAGTTGAAGAAGCCAACTTACTTCCACGTTACAGCGGAGGTAGTTTGCTCATTTGGGATAGAAAAGGACCCACTTGGCTACCCGTATCAGTGCTCATTTCAGTTAGGAGGAGTCCGAAGGAGATGGACGGCTGAGGATTTTAATCAGCTTTTTCAGACGCCTCTGGAGATTTCTCGAGTGGAGAATGAACACTTCAACGCTAATAGGTTTTGGAGGGAGATAATTGGGGAGATCAGAGACTATAAGATTAGGCAGGCTCGTACGACCTCGATCAAGAATCCCGTGTTGAAATATATAGATTGAGTGCTCGAAAATACACTGTTTGCTCATTCGGAGGGTGGCTGTCTATCTAGAGGAGAGCTTTATGCCCTATGGTGTATGATGAATGGGGTGAATTCAATGTGGGAACATATTTCATCGCGTAGCTGTATCGATTCAGGACCATTGGATTTCAGAAGGTGAACATTGGAGGGTTACTGACGATTGTAGCTGAGCACTACAATATGGACTTCACCGGCATTACACCTGTTAGAGGAGAGCCCGACTTGGTGATGCTCACATGTGTAAAGGGAGGATTCGCACACTTTAGATATGGTGATTGGTTCTTCACGAGAGGACCAAAGCCATTCGACTTTATGTTTCCCTTTGACATGAGCAACATGACTACTGTCCGGGAGGCGAGGAACTTGTTGATGAATTTCCTAGGACACACTGCTCTGTCCGTGACTGTGAAGACCAATGGGGATTGGAGAGCCGTGGCTAGGTTATGTACCGAAGGTAGGTTGGAGGAGCTACAGCAAATTGTGGAACAGGGAGAGTACCATCCGCCACCGCACTAGCCACTTCAGTGGCCATAGCAGCCCGAGGTCGAGCATCGGGAAGATGAGCAGCTAGAGATGGAGATTCCGGAAGAGGAGCAGCCCGACGCACCTCAGCATGAGCCAGCACCGCGTCAGCAGCGGGCTGTCCAGATTGATACACGGGAGCAGCTCCGCCTTATTCAGGAGCAGCTGGTCGCAATTGTTGCTAGCCAGCAGGAGACAAACCGGCAGCTCGCACTCGCCAACGCCAATTATGCTACGCTGAATGAGAAGTATACGGCCTTGAATGAGAAAGTTGGTAGGTTGGGTGATCGAGTTGATTATTTGGATAAGCACATTGGTGATCTACACCGGATTTTGGAGCGGAGGCTTGATGATGAGGATGATGATGATAAGGGTGATGATGCTCCGGAGGAGTAGTTTTCCAGGTTTTCTTTGGTTTCCTCCGATTCATCTTGATTCTATTATTTTTTTCATTTTATCTTTAGGATGGGGTGTGATTCATGCGTGAGTGAAATGTATAAGTGATATCTTGTATGATTAATTGGGTACAAGCTTATTGATTTTTGTGCATTCATATGTTCATGTGTTAATTTCTATTGATGAAAAGCATGTTTAGTTGATAAGTATATTGAGTTCTTGTGGAATTGATCTTAATTATGTGCTATGAGGAGTACTAGGATTACCTAGGTGAGGATTTGAGCTTTTTAATCATGTGTGAGACTTATGATTGATAAATTGCTAGGACATGATCTTAGGCCATTATTTTGTGATTAAGCTACTTAGCCAAATTTATCCTTCCTAATGATCTTATTTATCTTTGGATGCCCTGTTGAGCCGTTAAAAGCCTTTTTTTTTGTAGCCGAAGTAAATAACCTTATAAACCTTTACTTGAGCTTTGATTAACCAATTCATTGGTAGAGAGAGTGGAGGTGAGTAAGTGTTGCAAGAAGAAAAGGAGGATAGAACATGGTTGGATGAAAATAATATGGTCAAATCTTGTTTAGGGGTAGTGCCCGAAACTGGTACCCCGATTGTTTATACGTATTGCATGTAGCTTAGCAGCTGATGACCTATATATACGAGAAGGGTAGTGCCTAAAACCGGTATCCGAATTGTTTAAGAAGATGATGTTGATGCCATGAAAAGAAGGAAATTCAGGAAGTTTACAAGTTCAAGAGACGACATTGGAGGAGAACTTGCTGTAAGAAGAATGAAATCGAGAACCTCCAAGGTAACTCTCTACTAGTGTCTTAAGTCACTAAGTCCAAATTTTCCTACCTTTTTCCAAAGAGCCAACATTACAACCCAAAAATAAGTCCTTTGTGATCCTAGTGAAGAGTCGATTATAAGTTGATTTTTGAGACCTTTGCCAAGCTTATGGTTACGCGTGAATATGGATTGATAAGAGTGTTTATATTAACCTATATAGTGCCTCACGCACTTGAGTGGAAGAGAATAAATACTTATCTTGTGAGCAAAATTATTGAGTACTCCGAATGGTATGGATTGGATTGATTTTGCATGAGTGATATATATGAAGCAATTAATACTTGTTTGATTGAATGAAGTTGCATGTGTGATGTATATTGTACTTGATCTTTGGTGAATTACACACGACTCCTGTGGTTTGATTTGGTTGCCTCGGGACGAGCAACATGTAAGTTTTGGGGTTTGATGAGTGTGTAAATTCACAAGTTTAGCACCATGTTTTGTGCTAGTTTTGGAGAGTTTTGAGGTGGAAATAGGTGGAAAACCTATATATATTGTGAATTAGCATGAATCAGGTGTTAGTGGAGCTATTTAAGTGATTTTCATAGCAAAAATGGAGTGGAAGTGCCAAGAATCGAAGAGACGAAGTCGAGACCACGCGAACCGCCAAGGAAAGAGAAGGGTTCGACCTAATGGAGGAGGGTTCGACCTCTCCTATAGGTCGAACCAGCATTGCGGAACAGCAGAAGATGGGTTCGACCACGACTCCAGGGGTTCGACCTGTTCATCAGGTCGAACCATGGTCGAACCAGTTCGCGAGAAGATGGGTTCGACCACGACGTTGGGGGTTCGACCTGACAGTTGGTCGAACCAGGAGCAGAAATTATTCAGTAGCGTGGTTCGACCTGGGGTTCGATCAAGGCCTGAGTGGCTCAACCTGTGCAAGAGGTCGAACCAAACGCATAATGTGTCCAATAACAGGGTTCGACCTGGGGTTCGACTTGTTGGCCAGTGGTTCGACCTGTTGACGAGGTCGAACCAAAACATGGAAACTTACCTTATCCAGATTTTCGAGGCCAAAACACGTGAGATCACTTGAAAAGCCCATTCCAAACCCTAGAGACATGATTACAAGTATAAAAGAAGGCTCATGCAGTCGAGAAGAGAGAGACGTCGTGATACAAGAGAGGAGTGAAGAAAAGAGATTAGTGATCCATCCGGAGGGCTGTGACAGAGATTCAGCTGGAGATTCAAGTAAGATTGGTCCATCTAACCATGATTGTTCTTAGATCAATCATGGGCTAGAGCCACTTCGGTAGTTCTAGGGTTATGAAGGTTTCATGAGTTAATTTGTATTTCGTGTGTATACTCCGTACAACACTACTTGTGGTTTAGTTTATATAAGATTGCACGTTTTTAATCCATACTCATAGTTGTTTTGTACATCATTAATCATTGTGTAGAGTCTGAATACATAACATGGTTATTGATTGAGTGCGTTCACTGTTGAGCAGGATTTATTGTTATAATTCTAAGTGAAGGGATTCCGAAGTCTTATTAGAACTGTCTTATATGAATGTTTGTTAATTGAATTGAATTCGGGTTGACAAGTAGGATAAAGAGTATGACTTTATAGTACCTAAAAAGGGAGATCAAATCGGGTTAGAGTACTAAGTGCACGGGAAATAATTGATTATGATAGTACCTAGAAAGGAAGGTGGAGTATACGTCTTGCTCTTAGGATACTCACACGTATCAAAAGCTTATCTATTTGTGTCTATATAATAGATTCGCATGGTCTAGTGATGCGTCCATAAACCACAAGGCAGAGTCGGACATTGACACACGAAAGTACGAATTAACAAAGGAAACTGGATGGCCTAAAGAACTACCTATCATCTTAATTGATCACCACTATTATTTACTTGTTTTTGTTATTTATTAGCTATTCAAACTGTTACTTAAACCAATTGTTTAATTCAAAATAGTCATAATCTACTAGAACGTAATTGAATTGATATTTACCCATCCCGTGGATTCGATATTTAACTTGGTCACCTTCGAAACTACAATTGATATCCTTCATACTTGGGGATTAATTGTGTGTTGAGAAAACGCTCATCATACTTGTTCCAACAACATATCTGATGATCCTCCTCACAACTTTCATGTGTGATTCTTTGGCATTTTCTTAGTACCTAGCACATACACAGACACTATACATAATGTCAGGTCTGCTCGAAGTTAAGTACAGAAGGCTATAAATCATGGATCTATACCGAGTGTGGTCAACATCTGGGGCAACATGATTTATGTACTATTTCTGTGATATTCCCGTAGGTGTCCTCATAGGCTTGACATTCTCAAGACCGAATCTTTTCACTAGGTTCTTTGCATACTTACTCTGTGAGATAAAGACACCACTTTCATGTTACTTGATTTGGAGCCCTAAAAAGTAATTTAGTCACCAACCATGCTCATTTCAAACATGGTAGTCATTGCATTCACAAATCTATCCATCATGACCTGTGATGTTGCTCCAAATACGATGTCATCAACATATAGAACAATCAAGAAACTATTAGATTCATGCTAAATTAAAAGAGTTCTCTTAGCCTCACCTCTAATAAATCCAAATTGAATAAGAAATTAGTTAGTCTACCATACCATGCTCTAGGAGCATGTTTAGACCATACAAAGCCTTTTTCAATTTATACATATGATACGGGTGAAATGGATCAATAAAACCTTTTTGTTATTCAACAAAAGCTTCTTCAAGTAATATACTATTTAAGAAAGCAGCTTTAATATCCATTTAAAATAGTTTGATACCAACAAAGCATGCAATAGCTAAGAGAAGCCTAATAGACTCTATTCTAGCTACGGGTGTAAATGTTTCATCAAAATGTATTCCTCCAACCTGTGTATTCTTGTGCAATAAGCCTAGCTTTGTTTCTTACTATGTTACCAAATTCATCGGTTTTATTCCTAAAAATCCACCTATTTCCAATCACATTAGTGTTTTTAGGCCTAGGTACTAGAGTCCAAACATCATTCTTAGTGAATTATTTAAGTTATTCCTGCATAGCCTAAATCCAACATTCATCTTTTAAAACTTTAGTGACATTCTTGGGTTCAACAGAAGAAAAATAACATGTATCATATACCTGATTGCATATGTTAGACATGCATACCGATCACACTATATCTCTAAACTTACATTTTCTTCTGGTTTGAACACCTTTAGAGGACTCACCAATGATCTGTGATGAAGGGTGATCCTTCTTATATCTGTCAGCAAGATATTTCTCAGAGTTATGTGGAGCTAGTTCTCATCTTCTTTAGAGTCAAGACTCGATGTTGTAGGCGATGTGATCACATTCGGCTTAACATGTTCACATGTTCTGTAATTTCAACTAGATTAGATATGTCATCTTCCATCTTTTTACCTGCAATATTAGATGAATCATTAAACACAACATTAACAGATTCTTGAATAGTTCTGGTTCTAAGATTAAAGACTTTGTAAGATTTCTATTCTTAGAATGTCTTAAGAAAAAACTCTTATCACTCTTAGAATCAAACTTTGAAAGATGCTCTCTATCATTCAGAATATAGCACATGCAACCGAGCACATGAAAATATTTCAGGTTTGGTTTCCTCTTATACAGCAGCTCATAAGAAGTAATAGAACAATCTGGCTTAAAGAGAATCCTATTAGACACATGACATGTAGTATTCAATGCTTCAGCCCAAAATCTTTTAGACACATTCATTGAAGTAAGCATGACTCTAGCCATATCTTGAAAAGTTTTATTCTTTCTTTCAGCAATCCCATTCTGCTATGGGGTTTTAGGATAGGAAAACTCTTGCATAATGCATTTTTTTATAAAAATCAGCAAACATGTTGTTTTCAAATTCTCTATCATGATCAGTTCTAATCCTATATACTCTATGATTGAAAGCATTTTTGAATCTTTTGAAAAGAACTTTGAACACATTAAACGTATCAGATTTTTCTCTTATGAATTCTACCCATTAAAACCTAGAAAAATCATCAAACAACAACTAAAGAGTACCTCTTACCACCAAGACTTTCAGTCTCCATAGGACCCATAAGATCCATGTGAAGCAATTCAAAACACCTTGAAGATGTGCATATAGATGTGATTTTGTGCGAGAACCTTACCTGCTTACCTTTTTGGCATGAACCACATACAAGTCTTTGAAACTGAGTTTAGACAATCCTTTAACAGCCTCCAACTTAACCAATTTCTGTAAATTTCTATAATTTACGTGACCAAATTTTTTATACCAAAGCACACTTTCATCATGTTGTGTGATGTTGCAGCAAGTGTTGTAACCAAATAAAATTATCAACAGATCGACTACCAACCATGACACAGTCACCAATTTCATTTAGCACAAAATATGAATTCTTGTCAAATTTCACATGCAAATTATCAAAACATAATTGGCTTATGCTTATCAAATTAGCACGCAGACCTTCAACATGAAGCACATTCTTCAGATTTGGAAAACCTTTAACATTTAAAGTTCCCTTACCAACAATGTTAACCTTAGAACCACCACCATAAGTAACTTTACCAACATCAAAAGTTTCATAACCTTTCAACTATTCAAAATTACAAGCCATATGTCTAGAACAACCACTATCAAAATACCATAAATCAGGTACACATGCTTGTAAAGAAGTACATACAATATTACGCGTTAGTGGATTTAGGTGTGTGTGAATACTTGTGTGGTAACACTCTAGGCAACATTTTTCCAGAAAGCATATCATCTTTCAATTTAAAATAAAAAAGACAATTGTGTCCAGGAACTGAACAATCACTACAACATAAGTATCATTAAATAACAACAAAAAATATTACTTAACAATCAAAAAATGTTATAATAGGTCATAAATAACACTTTTTTCGGTTCGTTGTTGCCCCTGTTATCTAAAGTTTATGGTTACACTTTTTTTGTTAATGATACACCTCATATCAATTTTAACATTTTATTGTAACACTTCCAACAATGTTACATATGTTGTTAATGTAAAATTTTTTTATCTTATGTAACATTACGTTGTTAACACTTTTGAACGTAAATGTAACATTATATGCATTATTTTTTTAATACTTTTAAATGTAAATGTAACATTAATTACATTATTTTGCTAACACTTTTAAATATAATGTAATACTAATTACATTATTTTGCTAACACTTTTAAATATATTATGTAACAATAAGTATACTGTTTTGCTAACACTTATGAATATATTGTAACATTAATTAGATAATAATTTTATCACTTTTGTGAATATATGTAACACTTTTGCAAAACAATTATGTAATACATATGTTAACACTTGAGGTATTTATGCAATATTTAATAATAATAATAATAATTATTATTATTATTATTAAACTTAATTCACTACATATATTAAAAATATCATTACTAAAATTTAAATAATTACTAAAATCTAAATGATTGCAAAACAAGGTAAATATGCAATATTATTTAAATTCATGTACTATGATGAAGTACGTACTTACATATCCACACCTAAATTAAGTTTGACAAAAACGCAAAGAAAAAAAATAAATTAGTCTAATAAGTGGTCCTCATTTTGAGCTTTACTTTAAAATCACAAATCACCATTGTCAAAGCCATCATCCTGATTGTCTTCATCATCTTTGTCTTCATTTCTCTGAAAACAGGAACAACACTTATATAAGGTATAGGAGAATCAATTCAAATATTTTCACTTAAATTATCTCCAATCAAAATAAAAACTAATAAAATCTATGAGTATCACATGTCATGTTACCAAATATAATTCACAAAAGAGAATTGAAGCTCAAAATTTTGTATAAGAATAGAACAATTGAGTAGTTGTCACATCCAATTCTATGTTTAAGTTCTCAGACAAGCACAAGTAGTAGATATTATTTTTACAAAGCACATAATTAGATATGAACAATGAAATAAAGCAATAAAAAAACATCTACTTTAGTTCTAAACAAAGCAAAAATTCTGTAACTTGGACATATGAATACCAAATGGACTATGCAGCAACATGTAAATTCTGTAACTCAAAAACTTACAAATCAATGCAGTAACAGCCATAAAGATACAATAGATGCAATAACACGTCATTCAATCCTTTACAAATGAGCAAAAATAAAATTTTTAACACGTACAATTTCAATTCAACATATAAAAATTAATTCATGAATAGAAATTGCAGCGGCATAACAATAAACTCCCCAAACAAAATAATTCATAGGTAAATTGCAATATCATATATAAAATATTTTTATGCTCGTAAACTGTAAAAATAGAAATTTTAAAGTTGCAATTGACTTATCCACAATCGATTACCTGGCATGCTTCCACGTCATTAATATTTTTAGAAGATTACCCATTGTGTTTGATAGTTTGAATGATCCTCGAGGGATGGGGTGATGAGGGCAAGCATATTAGATGGAAGAACTTGTCGTATGAGGTTGAAAACCCCATTGACAGTATCTTTCATTACTTCAATTTTAATTGGTTGCAGAAACTCATTCGGAATAACCATACCAGCCTTATTGGATGTTCTATTTACCCTCTTAGTACACTTGCCTGTAATTCTACCATGTCTTTGGATCAACACCTCCTTAAACAAATTTCGATAAAATCATAAAATATCAGTATAATAAATTGTGTTTATTGTGTCATCCTCCACGAGTTGATTAGATGTTATGTATTCTCTCTCTTCTTTCTTTCTATGAATTTCTTTGTACATTGTTGCTTCAATCATTGACATCTTTCTAGCTTGTTCCTGCTGCAAATTAGCCACAAAACATCTTATAAAGCTTAGACATTAACAATTAAATAAACTCAATAATAATAGCTATTATATTTACTTGTATTAGCAAACTTGTAGTTCACTTGTCCTTTTCCCTATAACCTGACGTACTCATCATGAGTGCATATTGTACAAAGTGTCGATGGACAGATAGTAATACGTCATCAATAAATAACTCTTTTTTATATCAAGTAGTGCATCAAATATATTTTCTATCAATCCTCAAATCATTAGGTAATATTTCTCATATTATGCATGAATAACTCATAAGTTATTACCAGCTCACTACGCTTTTTTGCAAAGGAAATAGGACTAGGTGGGCATGTTCTTTTGAGCCTATCTGCTTTCCTTCTTCTTTTTACTCATCTCCTGTATGTAATTCTAGTAAATTAGTTGTTGAAAACAACTTAATTTTAAATAAACGTAAATTTATTTTTTAGGCAACTGACAAATCAAAATTAGTCATGTAAGAGTTCTACAATATATATTAATAATAAAACAAGAAAACATGAGATAAATTTGTGTTTGTTAACAAGAGTCTCAACAATTACCTGCATTACTCCTAATACTTTAATAAAGTCTGCAAAATGGTCCTCATGAATCGAATCAAGACGATTGTTCCATCTATTATTTTGGTTTATGTACGTCGTGTAGTGTTTACGTTTTACTCGGAACTTATAGTTACACCATAGATCTGCATTTGATTTCAGCACATGGTCGTTCCTTTCCTCTGCAATGATGTACTTCGTCTGCAATATATTTTTTTTGGATCAAGAAAATAATATTATTAATCAAATATGAAAAGGGTAAGAGAATTACCCAACAGATTTAGTACAACAATAAAAGAAAATACAAACCAATAGAGATCTAAAGATTTAATCCAACCCTAAAAAGTCATCTGTTCAAAAGCTGTAGAGAATGAAAGTTTATTAAAGTTTCCGAATGTAAGGAGTCAAGTATAAATTTCGACTACATTTTTGGTAAACAAAATAGTAAATTATATCATAAACTTTATTTCACTTAACAAATAATTTTAGTACGTAAACTAGAAGGCACACGAAAATAAAAACTATACAGACCTTTTGAGTAAATCCACGAGTTTAGATACCAAATCAACCAAGTTTAACTTCAAAAAACAGAATTCAAGCGATAGGAAAAAGATTCATATTACCAGAGACAAATTTGAGCTTGAAGATCCGAATTCCGGCCTCACCAAATAGAGTACACAAAACATGATTTATAACAACAATTATAAGCATGACTTGTTACATCTCTGTATTATTATTATTTGCATGTGATTTTAGATATATATATTTTCAACATTATATGTTGGAATTTTTCACAATGTGTCTAATGTTTATACATCCCTGAGAAATAGCAAAGACACTCAAACGGAGCTGTAAAAGCTTTATAATGTCAGATTTATTACTGATTTCTGATGCAAATTTCTGTTATTTTCTGTCACATACCACATTTGTGATGATATATGAAAAATACATAAGACACACACACAGAGGTATTAGCAATTCATTCAAATTACAGCAACAAATAATATTTAGAAGATAAAATAACAGATTTATGTTCATTTCACAAATGCGAGTCACGCGTCAACTATATAACACAAACTACACATGAATATGATTAGTAAGTCCAAGGGTACAAAATGTGGTTATCTCTCATGCAAACAATTCACTTATAATTAAGATAAGATAATGTTAGAATCTTTAATTAAGGAGAGCCAAATATCTAACCTGCAACAATAACATGATTTAATATTATATACCAAGACGTACATTGTTGGATAAAAAAATTAAGGAACCTTGATTCACATAATATTAAAAAGTGCTTCCCTATTAGATTTGAGGAGAAATGAAACTAAATGTGGAAAGAATACTATTGCTGAGTGAAGAATGACAAAAATAAGAAACTTGATATAAGAGAGAAAAGGTCCCCGAATTTGAATTTGAAGCACAACAACTAAGTTTGGTTACATGGTGTAGAAGCAAATGCTAATAAACACTTGGAATAAAATAATGAACAGAAGTATAATAAGGGAGTTATCAATCTGTTCTTCACTTTTGCATTTCTGTAATTACCACATTTTATAATAATTTGGCTCTAAATGTCTGATTTTGGTAATGCTGCATAAAATTTATTATTACAAAATTGACCAATGTTGCATACGATTTTCCTCTACACTCAATAGGATTGAATTATGCACTAAGTTATTAATGAATATTCTTTCTTATGTTCTCCAGTCATGTAAATCAAAGAAGCAAGTGAAAGTCAAGTTAAAGGAAGTAATGAAATATCTAACTATTAGATATTCGTGAGATTGATGGTCTTCACATATGCACTAAAAACTAAAATAGTGAGTATGCTTAATGGACATTCCTATGATATATAAGTTTGATCCCATGAGCAGCATAGTTAGAAAGTAGCTATTTCCACGAGGTTGTCAAATAATCCTACTATACAAAGCTTAATCAAAAAGGCGAATAAGAACCTGATCGACATTGATGAAGTAATAAAAAGGTAATTGACTGTAATTGGGCAGGTTCGATGTTATACCAATCAATCTGGGCAAACTTCGACCAGAGCCTTCAACCGCGGTATACCCTGGGCCTAACGATCTCTATGCCGCCGGTTTCTTAAAATACTCTTGCACTAAACAAAGGATTGAATTAACGGGCAGCAAAATAATCTGGCATTGAGAAAAAAATAATGTAATGAATACTTTGCATACTTTAATCAATCAAAACTCGTACCTTCGTGTAGCTTTCTCCTTACAATTAATCTGCGAATACTGTTCGTACCCGCAGGAACGAATATTGGAAGTTCCACTAATCTAGGGCTTCTTCACATGATAGGAAAATAAAAAATCAAACCTCAAAAAATTGCCCGCTCAAATTTTCTTTTTCGGAGGTGTCACCAGCGCCTTCATTTTACATTACCTCGCTGATAAGAACCATGGTGGGGATGATTTGAGATAGCCGCTTCATTCCATCACTTATTGCTTACTCCCTCCGTCCGGATTCAAGGATGACATTTGCTTTTAGGCACGGAGATTAAGGAGTATTGTTATTTAATGTGTAGTGGGTAGTTGTATTAGTGGAGGTGTGAGTCCCATTTTTTAGTTATATTAGTGGGTGTGTATGAGTCCCATATGTATAAAAAAGGAATGAGACCCTTGGGTGCGGATGCCTAAAATAAAAAAAATAATACCCTTGAAAGCGGACGGAGGGAGTATTATTTTATTTATTTTTATTTCTGTAATTGTCTTTAACCTTTTTAACCTTCATTTTTATTTTTATTATTTTATTTTATTTTAGTGATAATTTGTTATGTTATGTTATATTATATTATAATATTATATATATATATATATATATATATTGATTTGCATTATTTTTTAAATGAAATATAACAATAAATATGTGTATTTTTTATGAAAAAAAAAAAAAATATATATATATATATATATATATATATATATATATATATATATATATATATACTTTAACACATTAAAGATAGATATAGACGCTAAAATTCCAACATTATACACCATATAGTTTAACACATTAAAGATAGATATAGATGCTAAAATTCCAACATTATACACCATATAATTGAACAGATTGAGAATGAAATAA
Organism: Pogostemon cablin; assembly: GCA_023678885.1. NCBI lineage: Eukaryota > Viridiplantae > Streptophyta > Magnoliopsida > Lamiales > Lamiaceae > Pogostemon > Pogostemon cablin. The sequence continues at coordinate 15,411,983 of CM042993.1, forward strand.
AAACTTGAAAAAAAAAATCAACACATACAAAATTCATAACTTCTATAATAGGTATTTTATAATAAATAAGGCACATATATTTAGAATTCAAAATTTCTAATCAATAATTAGAATTTCAAACGTATTTTTAAATAAATATTTTTTAAAAAAGTTATATTATTAAATAATATTTCGATGTTTATGGAGTAACTAATAGGGCAAGTTTTGTGTGAGATCGTTTCACAACGAGACCATTTTATACTTTTGTAATTAGTTGTTACTTTTTATAAAAAATAATATCATATTTCTTTTAAAACGTTATCACTTTTCATTTATATCATATATTGTTTATGAAATAGCTAGCATTATCACTTTTCATCAATTGAATATCAATTTTTATTATAAATATTACTCCCTCCGTTCAATTCTAAGTTGCTCGTTTGCTTTTTGCACGTGGATTAAGGAGTATTACTATTATTATATGCAAAGTGGATAGTTATATTAGAGGGAAGTAGTGGGTCATTTTGTGTATTTTTTTACTAAATAGGAGAAATGAATACCTTTGAACCAAACGCCAAAAATAGTAAAATGTCCACCTTAGAAGCGGATGGAGGGAGTATTACTTTTTATTCGTCTCACGACAGTCATTACATAAGACAGTTTCACACAAATTTTTGTCTAATTAATTGTCGTTTTTAATTACTCCCTTCGTCTCGTCCTTATGGTTATGTTTCTTTTTGCACGAGAATTAATAAATATAATATTTTAATGTGTATTGAGATGAGAGAAATAATAATTTAATGTAAAGTGAGTAGGTGTATTAGTGGGATGTGTGGGTCCATAGAGAGAGAAATAATTAATTTGTGTGGGTCCCATATGCTAAAAAGAAAAATGTAACCATTAGGATGAGACGCCCAAAATGAAAATATGTAATCATCAGAATGAGACGGAGGGAGTATTATATAACCAATTAATGTTACCTAGATTTATTTTTTACTCTTTTTTTAAAAAAACATAGATTAAATGGAAATTCTCTTATGAGATAGATATATGAGAGACGGTCGACCAATTATTATATAAGTCAATTACATACTCCCTCTTTTCCGCACCAAGGGTCTCTTTTTTTCATTTTGGTCGTCCCACCCAAAGGTTTCTCTTTCATTTTTTATACACATGAGTCCCACACTCACCCACTAATACAATTAAAATATGGGGTCCACACTACCACTAATACAACTACCCACTATACATTAAATAATAATACTCCTTAATCTAGGTGCAAAAAAACAAAATGCACCTTGGTGCGGGACGGAGGGAGTATGTTTATATAGTATTTAAAGTATGTTTGAAGTAAATAATATTATAACATCATACTTTAATGCATTATTATCATACTTTAGAAAAGTATACTTTAACTACTAATAAATATACCCTATTTATATAACAGACGAACATTAACACGTCTCACACAAACACTGTTTTACAAGAGATTTTTTCATGATTAAATAGGAGTATAAATATTCAAGTTTTCATTGATAATGAAAATTTATATTATTATTATTATTAATTTTTTTATGGATGAGAGTTAATATTATTGTTTTTTTTTAAACATAGTGCGAATTCTTCTAAACAATATATTAAATAATGGAAAAAGATAAATAAAAAAATTAAGAACGTTTTATGAATAAATTCTGAACGAATTATTATAAGGATAACTTCAACAACACTAGAAAACATGTTTGAACACTTGAAACATTTATTTATTACTCCACAATTTATGAAATTTATTAAAATAATTATCAAATTAATATTTTATTTATATATCAGAGCATTATTATATATTAGAAATCGGAATACTTATAAATTTATATTTATATTCATGGCTTTATTATATATTAGAAATCAAAATGGCATACTTATAAATTTACATTCATATTAATTTATTAATATTATTGTTTTTGTTTAATATTTCAATTTCAATTCCCTGCAACTCCGCTAAAAGAAACGCGGTAAAATAAATAAAAAAGAAAAGAAAAGAAAAAAAGGGAGGGAATAAGAGAGAAAAGCGGGAAAAAATAACATTTTCTTATCTAAATACAACCCTCAATCTTTCACTATTGAGACTCGAGATGCTTCCCCTCTAAATTCACAAATTCCAATTCCCATACTGTAAATCGGCTTACTTTTATACTGGAAGTAACGAGAAAAGGAGCCCAGTCTTCACGGAAATGTGGCCTCACAAGCAGCTGATGATTTGCATGAAGGATACCAGCAAGTATTGTGTTGAAACAGTGGGATGGGGAAGCCTAATTGTGGATGTTCCAGTGCTGGGAACGGATTCAACCGGAGCAATCGTCCCTATCTTGCGAAGTTACACCACAATCCACCCAATATCTATCGCTAAAGCTGCCAAAGGTAAGCTACTCTGAAACTGTTGTATGCTCTTCCATTTTAATTTTTTCCAAATCATTTGTTTGAGAGTAGTAGTCAGTTCAAATTTTGTAATGGTTAATGGTCAAAGAGTTATTACTGTCTGATTGCATTTAGTCAACAACGCTAATGCATCTTAATCATGGGGTTTCTGCATATGAAACAATCCTTAAATTGCAGATTTAGGATTGTAGGGTAGATGGGTTGATGCTGTAAGTGGCGACGGATATTCGGGATCAGCGATTCAAGAATGACCAATACAAGGCGAAGCGTGACCCTGAGTTCTCCCTTAAAGTTTCGCCCGACTGAAAGCAGAGGTATATGGAATTCTTCAGTTACGTTACCTGTTATTCTGGAAAAGAAATCTATGCGTGGTTTTTGTATTGGTGAATGGAGTATTATTTCCTGTCATTTTTGGTTTTTTGCGCTTAAAATTAGTAGGGAGAATAAGAAATTAAACACAGCTTATTTTAACAAATTGAATCTTTGTATTTGCAGTTCTCGAAGAACTTTAATTTTGGTTATTCTTTGAAGTTAGTTAATAACTAATGTTAATGCTTTAGCCATGCTCTATCGTAAGTGATTGATTCATTGATGAAGTCCAAATTCAGTTTTACTTTCACATGTGATGTAGGCACCCTTCAACTTGACATTTGTGCGTTATTTTGTTCTCTCTGCTTGGCCATTTTTTTTTGTTTTTTCTTGCCCAATGAATAAAGGTCAACTTTTGAATATATCTAGTCCATTTAAGGTTCTGAATTTCCTCTATACAGGGTCCTTGTTCCTTGTCCCATTAATGTTTTGATATGTAATAATTCACAACTTGCATTCCAAGGAGTCTAAAAACTGAATGTAGTATTGCAATAAGGCAGAATAACCTTATCCCAGAAGGCAGCAGCACAGATACCTGCACCGATATAAAACAACATAAACTTATCCCTCTCCATTTACGTTACATTCTTAATTTTAAGCAAAAGAGCCAAAAAGGATATGAAACTTATTTTATTAGTGTTTGAGATGTTGTGTGTCGAAAATGAATTAGATTGTCCTAGTGTGTTACTTAGCAGTAACATTTTGATATCATTCCACAATGGTAAATTTTAAATATCTAGACATGAAGTTGGAAAATAAGAAAGTTAGTTGGATATTCATCTTTTTGATGCATCGTTTCTTTTTTCCATTATTGAGGGTTCTCTATGGATGGTAATAATCCTTAATATGAATTAGAAATGATGCATTTCTTATCAGAACTACTTCTTATTGGTTATACATGGCTGCTGATTTCAAAATTAGATTTAATTGATCCTCAGCATCAACGAAGGCCAGTAATATGCATCATATTTAATTAGTTGATGGCCTTTCAAAGAGTGCTATCTATAATTTCTACACTTTTACTTTCTAATAGAAGATACACTTCAAATATTGTCAGATCTTTCACATATAAGTTTTCATAAACTTAGTTATAAAGATTAAGGTCATGTGTTTTGATATATGGCTACTTAATTCATGTTGATGTTATTAATTCATCTATAAAGCGTATATTAGAGTTCTGTGTGTGATGAGAGTGGAAATTCATGTAATTTTGGGTCCGATTTGATACCTCTTTGAGTGTATATTTGCTATTATTTACACAAATATTAATATTTTGAATAATTATTGACTAAAAGGTACTTGAGAGGTATTTTATTGTGTTTTGATAGGAAAAAGGGTAAAAAATACAAAGTGGGAATGAGTGGTAAATTTGTATAAGAATGCAAGCAAACAGATGTCTACTTTCCATAATTTTTCTGTGTTCGTGTGGAGGCTAAAAGTGGTCTTGCAAGATATGGTTGGAAAGCTACGGAAGATAGGAACGCGTGGGCACAAGAATCACCTCAATCAAAGTTTGAATGAAGAAGTTGTGATCAAAACGGTGAGGTCGCGCGCTGCAGACGTGATTTTCGAAATTCTCGAAGTTTTGGCCTAATATGCAGAAGCCCAATAAGCTCACTCAATTTGTGAAGCCCATGAAATAACTCCATTTGTGAAGTCCAATAAGCTCTCACCACTATGCCTGCCACATCACTATTTGAATTAGTATTAGAGAAATGGAAAGCACGTGAGTGTTGATTTGATCCCACTGCCAACATATGCCATCAAATTAAAGTGTGGGCTCATGAATTAATTGAGTGGCATGCCATGTATTGCAAAGAGGGCCCCATCATTATTGGAGAAGGCTTGCTGCAATTGAAAAGCCCATGTCTTTGGAAAGCCCATGACTTGAGAAGCCCGACAAGTTGATTGTTTTAAAAGCGCCAAATTCATCCTTCAGGTGAGAACAGACATTGCGACGCCATTAGGGGTGAGCAGAATACCATGAAAACCGATTTAACCGACCGAACCGAACCGATAAATTCGGTTCGGTTTTCGAAGGTTCGGTTCGGTTTCGGTTTTGATAAAATTTAAAATCGGTTGTTCGGTTTCGGTTTTGGCCTATGAAAAACCGGCAAAACCGACAACCGAACCGAATTAAACATGTATAAATAGAAACCCTAATTCTTATTCCCTGCCCTAAATCTAATTTCATTTCTATCACAATTCACTCCTCAGCAGCCATCCGCTGTTGGCCCCCTCCATCCCATCCCACGTTGTTTGCACTCACCGACCCACGTTGTTTGCACTCGCCGACGGCGTTCATCAGCATTTGCCTCCACCATCGGCGATTCGGCAGACGCACCTTCGTTGCCCAGCCGCCGACGCTTCGTCTTGTGTAGTCATCTAGTGCCAGTCCACCAACCGCGCATCGGCGACCATTTAGCGTACCCAGCATCACCGTCGTCAGTCACCACCGATTCACCATCTATCATTTCTCTTCTTGGTAAGTTTCAATCTAAATCTGGATTTAATTTTGAATATTTGAAAACAAATTAGAAGGGAAGCAACCCCTTTGTTCGTCTTGCGTGCTAATGCTGTCAAGGAGAGTAGGAGACTAGGATTAGGAATTAGGATACAGTCATGACTCAAGAGTAGAAAGGTCATTTGATAAAAAGTATAATTGTTGTCTACCTAATGCCATGTGCCATCCCACATTAGCTTCAATTTTCAGTTCCGTATATATGTGCATCCTTGATTTCTGAATATATACTAATGTCTTCCAGTTTTCAAACAATAAATTAATGTTAGGCTTGCCATACAAATTCCATATGGCAGTAACATTATTAATGATTATTTAGAGTGTGATTATTCCATATTTAGAGTATGATTATTAATGATTATTTCATATGGCTAACCCATAACGATTATTAATATTTTTCAAAAAATTATTCAGAATTTTAGAGTATGAATGGTATGAAATTGTTTTATTTGGTAACTTATTAAATATGAATGAAGTTATAATACTAGTGTGTCTATATAAGCACCGTGTAATCATTCTTCTTCCAACTTTGTAAGCACTAATATTTATTTAGGATTATATTTTTACAAACTAATGTTATAAAGTTTTTGTTTTTGTTTTGTAGCAAAGACTAAAGCCTTGAGGTTATGGAAAATCGAATTCTTCCAACTATAGATGAAGATGAGTGTATGGAAAGCACTAACGAAGGTTTTAATGAGCATGTTCAACCTTCTACTCAACCTTCAACTCAAACGGAAGCTAGAGTTCCCTCAAAAAAGAGAAAGTCAATGAAACCAAGATCTAAGGTATGGGAGCACTTTGAGAAGATATTTGATAATGAAGATACCCTTAAACAAGCAAAGTGCAATTATTGTGAAGATATACTTAATAGTGATTCAAAAGTAAATGGAACTTCAACTCTAAATGCTCATATGAGAAATTGCCCTAGTAATCCACATGTTCAAGAAGCAAAACAATCACTATTAAATTTGCAACCAAGTGGTGGGCTAGAGACTAGTGAAGTGGGCACACTTGGTACTTGGAAATTTGATCAAGATGCAATTAGAAAAGCTATTGCATATATGATTATAGTTGATGAGTTGCCATTTAAATTCATAGAGGGTGATGGATTGAAAAGAGTTATGAATCAAGCATGTCCTAGGTTCAAAATCCCATCAAGATGGACAATTTCTAGAGATTGTTTTATGTTATATGCTGATGAAAGGGCAAAGTTGAAGTCTTTTATGAGAAGTAATTGTCAAAGAATTAGTATTACTATTGATACTTGGACATCTGTGCAAAGAATTAATTACATGTGCATTACTGCTCACTTTATTGACAATGATTGGAATTTGCATAAGAAGATAATTAACTTTGTTCCAATTTCTAGTCATAAAGGTGATTACATTGGAAAAACCATTGAAACTTGTCTTCTTGAATGGGGTTTGAAAAATGTGTTTACTGTAACTGTGGACAATGCAAGTTCAAATGATACCGCTCTCACTTTCTTGAAAAGAAAAATGTCGGGTTGGGAGGATAGTATAGGTGATTGTAAACATCTCCACATGCGATGTATTGCACATGTGATTAATTTGGTTGTTTCTGTTGGCTTGAAGGAATTGAATGTATCTGTTAAGCGTGTGAGAGATGCGGTGAGGTACATAAGAAGCTCTCCTGCAAGAATTGTGAAATTTAAGGAGTGTGTAGAGTATGAGGGGATTGCTTGCAAAAGTTCATTGTGTTTAGATGTGACCACTAGGTGGAATTCGACTTATTTGATGCTAAGTACGTCTTTAAAATTTGAAAAGGCATTTGAGAGGTATGAGGAACAAGAGTCCAGCTTCGTTTCAGATTTGGGGAAAGATGGTGTTCCAAAACCTTATGATTGGTTAGTGGTTAAGAGAATTTCAGATTTGTTGCATCATTTTTATGTGCTTACATTACGTATCTCTGGCTCTTTTTATGTCACTTCCAATACTTGTTTCAGTGAAATAAGTGACTTATGTTGCATTTTGAATGAATGGTGCAATAGTGATGATGTTGATGTTAAAAAGTTTGGGGAATCTATGAAAACCAAGTTTGAGAAGTATTGGGGAGATCCAGATAAAATGAACAAAATCATATTTTGGGCTACTATTTTGGATCCTCGTGATAAGAGTGTATACATGTAGTATTCATTTTGTGAGATGTATGGTGAGGAAAGAGGTAAGAAATTGTTCCAAGGTGTGAAAGATGAATTGTTGGAATTGTTTAATGCATACAAGTCTAAGTATCTTCCAGAGAATGATGTTGTGAATGATAATAGCTTGGAAAATTCTTCTAGTTCAACTATTACCCACTCTCATATTGGTCCAATAGCGAAACAACCAGCTGCACTTTATAAGCAAAAGTTTATGAAGAAAGTGGGTGGAATTGGTGAGTGTAAGAAGAGTGAAATTGAAATTTATTTGGGTGAAGATAACTTGGTGGATGTTGGTAATTTTGATATATTAAAGTGGTGGAAGTTAAATTCCGAGAGATTCCCGATTCTTTCAAAAATGGCTCGTGATATCTTTGTTGTTCCCGTTTCAACGGTGGCATCCGAGTCGGTATTTAGTACTGGGGGTAGGGTACTTGATGCCTTTAGGAGTTCTTTGACTCCGAAGATTGTTGAAGCTTTAATTTGTACACAAGATTGGTTTCGAAATTCAAAAGTCGAAACTTGCGTGGAAGAAATGATCGAAGACCTTGAGAAATTTGAAAAAGGTACATTCTTTTATCTTGTATTAGTTGATAAAAACACTTTTGACTGCTGTATATTTCAATTTTAATCTTTTTTTTCGTTTGCAGATTTGCCTAAGGTGGGAGTTGGAGAATCTTGAAAGAATGTTGATTCGTATCCTCTTTCAAGTGAGAAAAAAAGTTGAATGTGTTTATCAACTAATAGACTAATAGTATATGATCAAGTCATAATTAGTATTCTACTTTGTGTTTACGCAGATTTCAGTTCGACTTTCCTGATATTTAAGGAACAGAACTCGACCCTTCAGCCACAAGGACCACAACCTAGTCAAGTTTGAACTACACTTTATATGGAAGAAGTGTGTTTTTTCAATGTTTTTCATGCTTTTTTGTTTGTTATGAATTTGGGAAGGAATTCTCTATGAATGTGATTGTATAATGGTACTGTAAAACTTAATTGTTGTTTTTAGCTTGTTGTTGGATTTGTTGTTGGAACTATGAAACATTCAGGTTGGTTGTTGTTTCAAGTAGGGTTATATTGGAGATTTGATTGTGTTTTTTTAATTTTTTCCTGATTGTTCGATTAATTCGGTTTTTTAACCGAACCGAATCGAATATTTCGGTTTGGTTTTACTGGTTGGATTCACATTTTCGGTTTCGGTTTCGGTTCTAGCATTTTTAAAAATTCGGTGTTCGGTTTTGTTAAATCGGTTCGGTTTTTAACCGATGCACACCCCTAGACGCCATACAGCCACACACTCCTCATCTGCGCTAATTCCATCGTCCACCATCATCTACCCACCAGAGACGGAGATCCCGACGGAGATAGTAATTGAAGAGACGGAGTCCTCCAAGAGGATTCTTTATTTTTAGTTATTTATCTTTGTTATTTTAGCACAATGGTTAGGGTTTATTACATCTTTGTGATTTACCCTCGTAAATCCATGGGCTAAGTTTTTTTGTTGGTAATGTTAGGGCTTTAGACAGTTTTGACTATGTGATTTGATTGCCTTAGACTTGGATTTATTATTCTGCAGAATATTTATTTTCTTATTGAAGATGATATTTTGAGACTTCATATTATTAAGTTTTGAGTTTTGATTTCTTTAATTATTCTTGACAGTATCACTGATTGATAGTTAATAGGATTCTTTATTTCTGTATAATAATTAATGTTTCCTGTGGCAGTCTTAGGGTATTGGCCTACAATTCCTAAGAGTGTTAGACAATCAATTTGTAATATTAATTACTTAGTAAAACATCATTATTAGGTAATCGGTAAGGAGACAAAAGGGTTTAGTAATTGCGTACTTAGAAAGGGAAGTCTAGTGCTCTAATTTTTAATGGAATTTAGCATGAAGTATCTATAAAGGGAGAGAGAGTTAATTCATTATTGATCATAGGATTTTCAGCTCATTATGTGTTAGATCATACCCAATCAAGATGATTTAACTAGGCTTAGTGATCCTCTTATAAACGCCTGCAGGTAATTAATTTGGGTCTAGATAAATCATTCACATAGTTAAGTTGTTTGCCCGAGCATTACCAATGATTGGCCGGCAGAGAGAGCAGAAGGAGAAGCCACTTTTGACAAAGTGTCTAAGGTAGAGATACAGGTCGGAAATCATGAAGTGTCAGCTATCCATGATCGATTTGATGAGCTCCATGAAAAGTTGGATCGCCTCACATAAGGAAACAGATTTAGAGGTGAAGTGATGATGGATGGAGATGAAGAGCAATTCGAGGATGCAAACTATGCTATGGAACAGTGTTTTCAAGGGAAATACAGAAATAGATAGAATTTTCGACCTAATAATCAGTTTGGGGGGGGAGGAACGACCAAGGGAACAACCGTCAGTTTCAGCAAGGTTGGAACTAAGGAAATTCAAACTTCAATAATCAGAGAAGGGATGAGAATCTGTCTTACTCTAATCCTAATAGCGCAGTTGCACCACCTTCGGAATTTAATCCACCCGAGAAAACCTGTTGAAGGGAAATCATCAATGGAAGATAAGATGGATTTGATGCTCAAGTTGATGGTTATAAATCAAAAACGGCTGAAGTAAGACATAAGGAGGCTGAAGCAAGGTACAAGGAAGTGGAAAGAAGACAAAAAGTAACAAATCTTGCTATTAGTCAATTAAATGCCGCAATAGGTAAATTGTAACAGCAAGGAAAATTTCCTGCTCAAACTGAGTTGAATCTGAGGGAACATCAGTGTTATGCTATACTTTGAGAAGTGGTAGACAGTATGAGGGACCGAGGATGCCAGATGATGAGCAGCTATCGTGTGCCCCGCCCGATGAGATAGCACTGAGCACACACGCGCGGTGCTGGGGGCATGTACCCATCCATAACTGAGTGACTCTTGACTCTATCCGGAATGATTCTTTTCTTCAGCATCGTGATACTATGGACTTCCACAAGGATACTGAGTAGTCTGTTGTCACTGAGAAGAAGTGGAAAGAGATAAGAGAGAAAGGAATAAAAAGGATGAAATTGAGAGAAACAGCTTGGGGATTCCGATGATGAAATATCCTATTCCTTTTCCCTCTAGGCACTTGAAGAAGGGTCTTGATGAGAAGTTTCAAAAGTTCGTAAATATCTTCAAGCAGATCCAGATCAACATGCCCTTTGCTGAAGCACTTGAGCAGATGCCACACTATATGAAGTTTCTTAAGGAGATCATGCCCAAAAAGCGGAGTTTAGTGGACAAGGAGATAGTGAATTTGACTAAAGAGTGCAGTGCCATCATTCAGAGGAAGTTGTCAGCCAAAGTAAAAGATTCGGGTAGGTTCACCATCCCAATTCGAATTGGAAAGAATGCTACTTGCAGAGCTTTGTATGACTTGGGGGCTAGCATAAGTCTTATGCCCCTAAGTGTGTTCAAGAGTCTTGGTTTTGGGGAGATTAAGCCCACTTCTGTTACATTGCATCTAGCCGATAGGTCTATTACACACCCTAGAGGAGTTGTTAAGGCTGTACTTGTGAAGGTAGATAAAGTTTTCTTCCCTGTTGGTTTCCTGGTGCTGGATATGGAAGAGGACAACAATTTGCTTCTGATTTTGGGTAGACCATTTTTAGCCACTGCTATAGCTTTGATTGATGTTGAAGATGGAAAGTTAAAGCTTAGAGTGGGGGACGGGGAGATCATGTTCTCACTTGATGCTTTGAAGCATCATTCTGAAGAGTCCAGCTGCAAGTCCATTGATGTTGATGAGAGTGTAGAGGAGAAGCTGCCATTGATTCCGACTGAGGATCAAGTGAAATCCTGCATCAGCAACAATCCTTCTTTCTCTACTCATGCTACTAATGTTGAATTTGATTTTTCATCTGATATTTTATCTAATGAACTAACAGATTGCTTGAGTGTTTTGAAAGCTTGCAGGAAGGATAAAAAAAGAGATGTCATGGATTGAAGGAGGAACATGGACACAGATTCCACCAGTCCCTCCGGATATATGTGACTCTCATTTTTCTGATCTTGATGTTGATAGGAAGGGAGTATATAAAGATAGAGGTCCAGATAAGTTGATCATTGAGAGTAAGAAGGGAGAGATGGTTTGGATGGATCGAAAGAGGGCGAAATAACACTTCAAAGTGAAGATGAAAGATGATGAAGAGGTGTTGATGCATGAGTCCGAACATCTCTGAGTCTACATTCTGTCGAGCTCCTCGACGTTAAATAAGAGCACTTGGTGGGAGGCAACCCACCGTTTTATTGCTTTTATTTTATTTTATTTGTTGTGTCTTGTGCTAGGTGAATTATACTTAAGGTGCGTGCTTACACTTAAGGTAATAACATTATTTTAAACTTATATTCAACTCACGTTTTCATCTAAGTTTGGGGGGGTGTGATGTTCTTCCCTTGTTCCATCTGATCCCAACTATGTTTACTCTACATTATTTTAGTGTCTGTGTACTTGGAGGTCGATTTTTTTTTTAAATTTTGAATTTTATTCGATCTTTCAAATTTTTTTGCCACTATCCAGATGTATTGTGTGTTTTTGTTCGTGTTAGTGTGTCCCTTGGTGCTCTGTCATTGATTTTCGTCTTTTTGATATTTTACTTCTCATGTGTTGATGAGTTTTGTGTTTGAGTTTTATTAATTGAGAAGGGTATTGGAGTGACAAAGTGAGTTTTATCTGAGGCCTACGCCTGACCGAGTTTTCCAACTCGAGGAACTTGCAAGATGTAAAGGAAATTAAAATGAGGTTACTTCGTTCCTCATTCTAAATTTTTTTATGTGATTTTTGAATTCTTGTGAGTAAGGAGCATGAGCTTTAAATTCTATGACCTGAATTTCATGGGGATCTATGAGCTTTTATGATGTCTTTGATAAGATATTGATTACGATTGATAAGGGAAACTTTCTTTAATTCTTAAGTACTTGAAGTTCTTGATATGCTTGTTATGATATATGCTTAGCCTTGAATAATGCTCTTTCATTCTATGAAAAAAGCCAAGTGAGATTTGAGCATTTACATCTTGTTACATGTATGCATGATATTTTATTTTTGAGCGTATCATTCTTGTGCGTATGTTCTGAAACTTGCGTTGAGTCTCCTTGAATATTCGAGAATAGTCTAGTGAATTATGAAAATGATATTAGGCTATCTTTGATTTTTAACCCATCTTTTCCATACACTTTATCTGAATTCATTAAATCCTTAGTCAACCCTTTGAGACTTGAAAAATCCATTCTTTGAATAACCTGTTGAGCTTGTGCAGATGATTGGTCGTATATAGTCGGCATGACCAATTAAAGAATTTATCGAATCATAGGGAGGAAGGTACTAGAGTTTAAGCAATCTTAAATTTATCGTGATTTTATAAGGACGACGGAATGGGATGGAGGATAAGCGTGCAAATGAACACACTTAAACTGATGCAAGAAATAAGATAAAAGCAAAGATAAATGATGGGTTCCAAATAGTACAAGGATGAGATTAGCAACAATCATGGCATATATAACAAAGTAATCATGCAATTAATTATAATCTATCATGGACATAGAATATGAGCGATCACTAATTCCACCTAAACTCTCTCTCGAAATGGATAGGATGTAAACCCTCAACAAGGCTCCCAAAAGCACATAGGATCGAGACCAAAATGAACACCGTCCAATAGGTACTAATTACTCTACGAGTTTCCTAATTAGGTACTAAATCATAGGCATTATTCCCTTTTAATGTACTATGAATTCACTAATAGTTTGGGTCCCCTCATCTAATCAACAAATCTCTCGATCAAGCTAATCAAATGTTCTATCAAAGGGTTCTAAATCTAGAAGGATATCTCTATCTTATTCTAAATTAATGCACATGAAATGTATGATGAAATGATTTAATGAACTATCCTAAACACATAATTGATTTCTCAATCTAATCACATGCTCATGACAATTAATCACACATATCATCATATACATCAAGCAATCAACATTCAATGATACAAATACACAAAGGCCATTCTAGATTAAAATCAAATTGCATAAAAACTAAATTATCCAACACCAATCATGGAGCTAATCTCACAAAGGAGATTAACCTCTCATAGTCTCAAGGAATTCAATATAGACATTAAAATCCTTACAAATCATGATAAATCTATAAAGAAACTCACAAAAATTAGAATTAGATTCCCCCCTTTGAAGTCCTTCAATGGAGATCTCCTTCTTCTTCTTGCAATCTTCACTCTCCCTTACTTCCTTGATCACTTGGATGGTGGATTTGATGTAGGAGATCAAGTGTGGATAGGTGGATGAAGAATGGATGAAAATGATGGTGTAAAATGGAGGAAATGGTATGTGATCAAGGTGTAGGAGTGAATCCCTTCGAAAAATCTCATCAAATATTGAAGTATTGGGTATTTATACCTCTTTTGAAGCTTCTAGAAGAAATCTGATTTTTTTACTGATCAGGCACCTACACGACTCGTGTGCTGCAACACGCCTCGAGTCGTGTTAAGGTTTCTAGGTTAACGCAAACTTACGATGGCGCACGAGTCGTGCGCTGCAATACGGCCAAGGGATGGTCGTGTTGTGCGTTCTGATATTGTCGCACGGTCATCTCTTACAAGCCCATTTGCAGTACACGGCTAGTGTAGCACGACACGGCTCGTGTACTTGAAACGGATGGCCGTGTTCTTGCTGTCCTATTTTCTTCTTCCTTCTTTCATGTCCCTTCTCCATTTTCACTCCGATTTCACCTGTTTTACATACGATTAAGTTCATTCACACTCAATTCCATAAAAACATATAACTCCACCAAATAGCACATAAATACGGATAAAAATATACGAAAATACACATAAAAAGACACTAAAATTTAGGTAAAAATATCACTCATCACACCCTCAAACTTAAAGTGTTGTTCGTCCCCGAACAACGAAAATGATAACCAACAGGAGTGATTTTCACCTAGAAAAAGACTAAATGAACACAAATAATAACACATCAATAGCAATAAGAATTACAAACTATGCTAAGGCATCCTACATCAATAAAACCATAACATGCAAATATTAACAAGTTCAGTCAAAAGAGAATAAAAATGTAATATAGCCCACTTTTTGTCCAAACCTCACATATGTCATAAATTTCATTTAACACCCTATAAAGTAAGGTAAAACAACACTCATCAATTGATTGGCTCGACTCGCTATAAACTTGCTCGCGGACTACATTCACAAACCACCAAATTGTTAATTAATTACCAAAAAGGTCTTTCATTAAGGATGTAATGATAGGCTCTGTGGTAGGGTAGGAAAAATATGGATAATAGTTAGTAATCATGTGTAAGTAATCGAAGAGGTAGCTACTTTCTTCCATTCCTTAATTCTTTTTTTCCTTTCTTTCCGTAATTGATCACAAGCACTATCATCAAATTTCCTTGAATTGAGCTTCTTTCAATACATGTCTCCTTTCTTTGATTTTCATGATTTCTTTGAGCATTTTGTTACTTTGCTCATTTTCTTGTTATGAGGTTGCATATTCATTTTTGCTTATGCTCTTTTTATCATTTTTTCTTTCTTTCTTTTATTTTACCATTTCCTTTTCTTCCTTTTCTTCTGTATCAAACCTTCCTAGCTACCATCTCCTCAATCAAAAACACAAAGATGGTGAATATATAAGGCTCATGTGGGTAATTAAGGCTTGTAATATGCTAAATTCACAAGAAAAAGGCTTAAAGGCTCAAAGTGGTTAACTAGGGATGATGTTCATGGTAGGAAAATATATGACAATGACTTTTAATAAATAGGATGACCTTAGATCATATCATTAACCTCTACTAATCGGGTTCATTCCTATAGTCCTTGAGCAAGTTCTAACTTATCAAGCACAATCAATCCACTAATGAAGGAAAAATACCATGTATGCACGGTTAAGGCTCAAATATTCACAAGGTTATGCTTAGACTTTAAGGAACTTATTATACCACATTCATCTCAAAATTGAACAAGTTAAGTAAAACATGTCACAATTTGAAAGTGTAGAGATTCTTAATCACAACTTATCATCACTTATCACAACAATATGTCATCACTCACATTCAAAAATGACTCACGACATCCCAAAACAAACCACCAAAATGACCCTAAACAAGAATAAAAATACACACAAAACATAAAAGAAAAGACTCACTAAAAGAAACAATCAAAGCACATAACATGAAAGAATAAAAATCACCATCAATGAAAAAGGAAGCACACATTCATATCATCCATAATCAATTAAACTCACAATCATTCCCATCTTTGATTGAAAAGGAAATCCTAAATTACGAAAGTAAACATCCCAAAAACATAACACATGAAGCAACATGCTAATCACACCAATCCAAATAAAATAAATTCATGTCAAGCAACTAGAAGTGGTAGAGTATAGAGTGAACTCCCTCAATAGGCATTTGGTAGTGGAAATGGTTGGCACTAGCTTCCGGATTGAATACACAACGAATCTCGACTTGATCTCCGGGCTCAATCCATGCTTCCACTACACTTCATTCATGCTCAACAACTCGTCAAAAATATTAGCTCAATAATATCATTAAAAATATGGATTTTCATGTACTTCAACACAGCCAAACGTACCAAAATCAAACCACAACTCATAAGAAAAATTTTAAAATTAGTCCAAAAACACGAAAAGTATATGCCTTCAAGACAAAGTATGTCACACCACGCCATATCCCACCAAACATAAATTGAAACAAGAGTTTCGAGTTAAGTTTTTAAAAAGTGGTGTGACTTACCTACACACTTCAAATCAAGCACTTCCCATATCTTCAATACGCATTCTCCTCACGAGCACAATCAACCAATATACCAAAATTGCAAAACAAAATCAAATCCACAATCCTTATTGAAAGCACTAAATAAAGCAACAAAGATAATGATGGGTTGTCTCCCATCTAGCGCTAAGTTTAACGTCTTCAACTCGGACAAGATTATCGAGCTCATGGCAGTCTTGAATATTCCTTAGGCACTATCATAGGTTTCTTTTTGAAGTAGTGCCTTGTGCCCTCACGTTCAACCACAAGAACATTTCTCTTCTTGTTAAATAACTCAAGCAATTGTTCTCCGAAGGCGTTCTTCACAAGGAATGCCCATTTCCACTTGTTCCACTTTTTCCATGGGGCTTTATATGTATTTTGAACTTTAACCACATCCCCCGGTAAGAATTAGGGCATTGACAAGTGTTGATGCCCTCTTGCAACCTTTTTCCTACAATCACCAAACAAATTTTTATCAATAAAATCATAGAAGTTTTTAAGAGAATTTGAAATTTCAATAGAATGAGAAGGTTTTGGCTTGTGTGGGGTATCGTCAATGACATTAGTTTCCGGAGGCTTCTTTTCTTCCATAAGGGCATGAATTTCTTCTTGGTTTCGAAACTTTACTTTCTCAACCATCTCATCAAGAGACTCAACAAATCTATCGAATTCCTCCTTCAACTCTTCTTTCAACTCTTTGGCTTTCACCCACTTCGGAACTCTTTCTCTTTTCTCCTTCATAACCTCATCAACCCCCAAACTATCCTCTTTCCTGTCCTTAATGGCCATGCATAGATTTGTTGTTCCGGAGGTAGAAGGCTTGTTGTTCTCTTCTTGAAGTCTCTCCACGGTAGGCACAACTTGACTAACTTGGTGCTTAATGGAATCCAATCTAGCACCGAATGCTACAATTGCATTTGTCACCATTTCACACCAATTTCCTATTCGATCCATCCACACTTCATTAAACTTCCTCTCATGTTCTCCATAATCTTTTCAATCAACTCATCTCTAAGCATTTCTTTGTAGTCGCTTTGGGTAGAATAAGAAGTGTTGGAGTCTTGAAAATTTCCCCATAGTTGTGGTTGATTTCCTTCTTGATGTCTAGAAAAATTTTCTTGAAAAATATTTTCTACAACTTGAGGGTATACTTGTTGATGCATCTGATGAAGACCTCCAAAATTCTCATAACATTGTTGTTGGAATTGCATATCTTGTACTCCGAAATTCGATTGCAAATTAGGCTCACAATTTAGCATTTGAAATCCTTGAAAATTTCCTTGTGTGTTCTTAGTGGAATGAGTTCTTCTATTCACCAAATCCCGAAGAATATCCATGGAGCTCATATTTTTGGGCTTGTTCTCCTTCTTCTTCCTTCTCAATGTATGCACCTATGAAAGAAAGAAAAATTTGAACAAAATTTTCTAAAGCAAATATTAGATACAAAAATAAAAATAAATGTCCTTATTAAGACCACTCTAAATAATCCTTCATCAAACTTCTAGCGATCGTTATCTCCTCGACAATGGTGCCATTTGATTGGTCGTATATAGTCGTGATGACCAATTAAAGAATTTATCAAATCACAGGGAGGAAGGTACTAGAGTTTAAACGATCTCAATTTTATCATGATTTTATAAGGACGACGGAATGGGATGGAGGATAAGCGTGCAAATGAACTCACTTAAACTAATGCAAGAAATAAGATAAAAGCAAAGATAAATGATGGGTTCCAAATGATGCAAGGATGAGATTAACAACAATCATGACATAGATAACAAAGTAATCATGCAATTAATTATAATCTATCATGGACATAGCATAGGAGCGATCACTAATTCTACCTAAACTCTCTCTCGAGATGGATAGAATGTAAACCCTCAATAAGGCTCCCAAAAGCACATAGGATCGAGACCAAAATGAATACCTCCCAATAGGTACTAATTACTCTATGAGTTCCATAATTAGAAGGTACTATGAATTCACTAATGGTTTGGGTCCCCTCATATAATCAACAAATCTCTCGATCAAGCTAATCAAATGTTCTATCAAAGGGTTCTAAATCTAGAAGGATATCTCAATTTTATTCTAAATTAATGCACATGAAGTGTATGATGAAATGATTCAACGAACTATCCTAAACACATAATTGATTTCTCAATCTAATCGCATGCCCATGACAATAATTCACACATATCATCATATACAAAAAGCAATCAACATTTAATGATAGAAATACACAAAGCCCATTCAAGATTAAAATCAAATTGCATAAAAACTAAATTATTCAACACCAATCAAGGAGCTAATCTCACAAAGGAGATTAGTCTCTCATAGTCACAAGGAATTCAATATAGACATTAAAATCCTTACAAACCATGATCAATCTATAAAGAAAGTCACAAAAATTAGAATTAGATTCCCCCTTTGAAGTCCTTCAATGGAGATCTCCTTCTTCTTCTTGCAATCTTCACTCTCTCTTGCTTCCTTGATCACTTGGATGGTGGATTTGATGGAGGAGATCAAGTGTGGATGGATGGATGAAAAATGGATGAAGATGATGGTGTAAAATGGAGGAAATAGTGTGTGATCTAGGTGTAGGAGTGAATCCCTTCGAAAAATATCATCAAATATTGAAGTATTGGGTATTTATACCCCTTGGGAAGCTTCTAAAAGAAATCTGATTATTTTACTGATCAGGCACCTACACGACTCGTGTGCTGCAACACGCCTCGAGTCGTGTACTACAACACGACCAAGGAATGATATTGTTGTGTATTCTGATCGTTGCACGATCATCTCTTACAGGCCCGTTTGCAGTACACGGCTCGTGTACTTGAAATGGCTGGCCGTGTTCTTGTTGCTCTATTTTCTTCTTCCTTATTTCGTCTCCATTTTTGCTCCTATTTCACCTATTTTACATACAATTAAGTTCATTCACACTCAATTCCATAAAAATACATAACTCCACCAAAAAGCACATAAATACAGAAAAAAATATACGAAAACACACATAAAAAGATACTTAAATCTAGGTAAAATTATCAATCATCAGCAGACAGTATTGATTAAATTATAATTTTGTTCCTATTAGCTTTCTCTCACATTTCTTCATCTGCATCTGTCTTACTTCGCAATTTTTTTTGCTGATTTTAGATAATTGTACTAATGTCCTATTACTAGATAAAAAAATTTCCTAATCTGCAATTACAATATACGGCTGTATCATAGTTGCAGACACTTCCTTAAGTAGAGAAACAACCAACATAAACAATTTCGGGTGATCCCTGCATCATTGAAAGTACTTTGGAAACCTATGAATATACTGCCCAAGTGTTAATCCTGTTCACTAGAGAGTATAATACTCAGGTACATTATGTTGATCATGGTAAACAAGTTCTTTGTGCTTGTTAGATTCAATATTCTCGCTTAATACGAAGTATCCTAGTTGGACCAACATAATGGTACATATTTGGTTGTTTTCTTATTTTTGTGTGAAACATGTTGTGACATTTTGAGTTTCGATCATCAAGTAAATTAAATAAAGGGAGTATCTTTTCCATACACTGATAATTGTGTTGATATGGTTTGTTTTCTACAACAGTTTTCAATATATTGTTGATACATGGAAAAAGTTTATGTATTGAACTAAACTTTTGGTGTTGTTTCTTTTTTAGCTATTGTCTTCCAACACTTTTGTTGAGTTTTGTAAAGTCGGAGGCTCTTCCTCCTGAATGCTTGTAAGTTTTGTAACCTTCAAGCTTATTTTAGTTGAGAATATTACTGCAGATTGTCTCTAGTCTATTTTGCTCTCTCTCGTTTATACTTATTTTTCCTCGAATTTCTACTGGGTTGATGGGTAGGGAGTAGGATCTTAATCCTTTTTGGTTTTCGCTGATCTGTCCCTTACCAATGTTGCAAGTTTGTTGGCTATTCTGTTGGATAGTCACTTAGGCTGCTTTTGCTAGACTTTGGGTGTTGTTAGATGTTGTAATCTACCTGTTGGTTTCTTCGGTGTTGGGGTGTTTATTGCTGTTGTGCCTGAAAGTGTTATGTAATTGTTATGCATACTATATATATGTTCAGATTTGCTGGTTGTTCTGTTGGAAAAACCCTTACCAGTGTTACGTATTTATTGTGCATGCTATATGCATATATTTTTGTCCTGTTCGGGGGAGCTAATGGGAGTTTAATTTATTGCAGTGTCTTCCTTGTTTCTGACTCTTTTTGCGGAGCACTAAGGGTTGAGCACAAGATATGGAAGCCGCACCAGTGGTACCTAAAGCGAATGAGGGATAGAAAATTCTGTTGAATTGTATACTAAAAGTCTAACTTTTTGTATGAACGATGTTATAACAATTTATTTGAAATAAGAATCATATGATCAAATGATTGCGTCTTATAATTTATTTATATGACAATCTCATTATCACTTAGTTGCAGGCTTTTTGTGATTCCGGTATTTACACACAACGTGTCAGTAGACGCCATTACTAATCATGCTTCAACAACTAGTGAATGAGATACTAACATTGTTCACATCTAGATGAAAATTGATTTCCTTCACCATTTGTTTTGTCAGAAGTTTCCCACCGATTACAACATCTTGTATTTCAAGCTAAACTTGCTCAAAACATCTAGGTGAATAATGAAGAATAAAATTGACTTGGGTTTCCCCTTTAATTTCTACTCCAAGGATTTTCAATTCTTTCAACAACTCAACCATGATCTCTTGTCTTTCAACCTTACTCAAGTATCCAAAGAGTCATATGAGACCATCATATTTCTATGAACCTCTCACCTCTTCACTAGAGACTTTAATAGGCATCATATGACATCCTTAGTGAGAACACACATGTATTTTCCTAAGCAGTAAAATTCAAAATCAAGATTCTTTTCTAATCATCTAATTTTGGACCAGTAAATATGATTTCTTTTAGTAAACAATAAGGGAAATAAACCATTTGAAAACACAGAGAATCACTAATAAATACACCGATCAAATTTTCGAATTTATCCATTTATATTGATTTCCTCAAAATAATATAAAATAAAATTCACCGACATCTCAAGCACCGTGAGTCTGCAAGCCACGATATTGTGGATATTTACAAACCCGAACATTTACAAGAGAAGATTTTACCCATTAATTTCATTTGTCAACCTAACCTTATTACAAAATAATTAATAGTCAGTTCCTCTTTAGCCATGCAAATAACAGTAGTGACTCCGATGGGGAGAATACTTATTATTTACATCTAAGTGCACACTATTATTTGACCCCAAGTCTATTGCGCAAGCTTATGTGCCTTACAGATGGAGAAGTACACATGCACTTGGATAACTTCCTACAGTCAGCAATTATAAGTTTATATAGTGATCCGCAAATAAACTCATCTGATGAGGAGAAAGGCAATATAGCCAATGTGCAAGTTTAAGTGCATCACATTACAAACAATAATTATTAAGAAGTCTATTCCAACAATCCATGAATAAACTCATTCGATGGGGAGGAAGGCCCTAATGCCTACGTGCAAGTTTATTCGCATTGCTAACAAACCAATAATGGAGCCCGCGGGAATTATTTACAAATCCCTTCTCCTACTTAGTTATTTAACACCGAGGGTTTTTAACATGCATATAATATTCAGAGTAAAATACGCAACCTAGCATGCTCATATTACAGTATATAAGGCAGTAAATCACAGAGAATCATGCATAGCATATATAACAATATCAGATAATTAAATCAATTATTAACAGTTATATATCAGTGAATTCGATTGTCTGCCACCTAGCATAAAATTGAGCAGCTGCAACTATGCCTGGTAAGGTTGAGGGGCTCGGGGCAGCGCCCCGAAACCTAATCTAAAAATCAGAAGCCGGTCTTTAAGAATTTTCCTCCAAATTCATTGCCCGTAACCTACTTCACCAGCCAGGCACCCTGATCCACCACTAGGAATTATGCTTATCAATGCTCACATGACTCGTACGTGCCACCGAGGTCGTCTCCATGCCATGCTTCGTGCGCCCCTACACTCCGCCGAGCAGGTGTCCACTGACCAGCCCATGTACACTCAACAGCCAACGAGCAAGCATTCTTACTCATCACCGAGTGCCCACATCCAACCTTCGTACATGCTCAAAGTCATGCGCCAAGAGCCCGACTATGCTTGCCTTGTGCCCGCCAATGAGTTTTCATATCCGAAAGCATCGCTCGCCAAGCAATGCAAGGTTGCCCGGTAGTCCAGCTCCAACGCCCGACAGCAATGCAAGACTGTCTAATTTTGCTGCTCCATGTTCTAGCTTACCTATCGTGCACACCTTGCCACTGCTTCGTGCCGCCCAGCATGTACAACAACCTTTCAGTAGGCTCGACCCGGCCAGCTAGGAGACTCGCCCAAAAGCAATCTGAAGACTCGCTCGAAACTCATCAGACCCGCTTCCAACATATGCAGGCTCGATCGGGACCATCTTCTGATCCTTGTTTTCGCCATCGCAAGACCAACCTCCAACTACCAGTCATCGTGCCTCGTCGTGGTAAAGTGTCGTTGGCCAGCCTGTGATTTCCCGATGGCATACCTGCTCATTCGACAGATCGCCCGACACCATGCATGCCCTGCCAGCCGCATGCCAACAACAAGTATCATCAGCCTAAAATTGTGCTCCACAATGGAACTCGCCAGCATGCACGTTACTATGCTTAGCAACGAGCACAGTTGCACGCTCATATGCCCGTCGTGATTTGCCTTTTCTACTCGCCAATGTGTGTGCCAATAGGCACCGTGCCGTGTAGCCATGCTTCCTAGCAGTGCTGTCCTGCGACTCCATCCAGCCTTGCAGGCCCGACCACCCAACAAGAAGACTCACTCGAAAGGTTGCAGGACCCGCTCGGAAAATGATAAGACTCGATCAGAAATCTGTGAGACCCGATCAGAAACACAGTTGGACCCACTCGGAACACTTGCAGTCCCGTCCAAAAACACGACAGACCTAGTAAGAAACTAGCTGACTTGTGCCACGAAAAAACCCTACAACTGTCTGACCTACACCAGACGTACCATGACATGGTGCTTCTACCAGCCAATGGCCTTCGTATATTTTGTCGTTGCCCCCGTGAATGCCGACTGTATTACATGCCAAGGATGATCATCGATAGGTCCTCGCGCTTTCAAATTGAGAAGTTAGTCACACCTATTAGCGACTATTGTAGGCTTCCAGTAGTTTCACCATCGTTACAGATGAAGCTTCTTGCCACCGCTGCCGCCAACAGACCACGCCAACCCTTGTCGTGCAGCCTTGCTTCTCCCATCTTTTATCATGTCACCTTTCACCAGTGCTATCCTATCATTCAATTCCAACACTGGATAGCCGCGCTCATCACGGTTGTGCCACTATTGATCATGCCCATCAACCGTCGAGTATGTGCATCGTGTACAGTTATGGTGTTCACCAAGAAAATAAAATTTTAAAACCCTAATGACATGTACACTCATAAACTCTAGCCTAATGTGTCACGCTCCACCATGAAACCGAAGCTCTAATACCAATTTTTGGCTTTCGATAATTTTTTTAACGTGAACCGTTAGGGTTTCATATGTTTCTAATCCAGCAGAAGCAAGAAAATAAAGAAACATATTACCTTTCACTAGGGTATATTGAAGAAGATGAATTCTCACCGGTAGCCTGTGCAGCCTCACCATTTTAGGGATAACTCTCTTGTTTGATCTCCGATATGAGTGATTTACACGCCAAAATGATCTATCTTCAGTGGCTTTCCAACGGTTATAGACGTCCAATTTGGAGTTCCACACAATTTTATAAAATTTATGCAAGTTGATGGACAACAGCAGCAAATAACCTTCTGGTCTTCTGCTGTATTTCCAAGTCCAATCTCGACGGCGTGTGGGCGACGATCTTCAAGATCTTCTCAATCTGCTGTTCTCTCACCCTCCTCACGATGTTAGATGTGAATAATCTGTTAGATTAGGGTTTGCGGACAGTTGAGATGACTTATATATGGGCTACAGCAGGGACCAGGAGGAGAAATTAGAGTTAGGCCTCCATTAGGCTTAAGTATCCAAGCTTAGCCCAAAGCTTATACTTAAGTCCAATAATAATATATACAACTAAAATATTATTACTGCATTACCGTTCTAATCCTATAATTACGTTATGGTCTCCTTCATATTATGAGCCCATTAGTCTCTCCATGTTTAAGATATACAATATCCATTAATTAATTAAGTTACTGACAACTCCATTAATTAATATCTCATCCGAGAGTAGTACCACTCAACCTCATTATCATGCCGGAATAAATCCACCTGTAGGGTTTACATGATAATCCTTATGAGCTCCTCAAAGGGACATCATCAACCTATAACGGACACGAAGTCCTTCTACAATCAACAGCACACTATAGAGACAACACTATTTCCCAACTCACTGAGTTTATTGATTAAATTATATGTAAAACTCACCCATTGATGAATAAAAAAAATACATACTGCCTTACATGTCGAGGTTATTGTATAGAGATTAAGAGCACAAATATCTATAATAACAGAGATCAAGTTCTCCTATATAGTCAGTATAAATTGAACGATCTCAAGCGGTCCTGCTCAATAGACAAAGTGCACTAATGTGATTTTATAGTCAAGACAAACTAATATTAAATCACACTACAACCATCCCGATAGAGAGTTCACGTCTATCTCAGTTGTGAGCATCTGTTTATATTTTATAAGGAACCCGATAATATGATCTTCCGCGTGTTGTCGCACAATATATTATCTACAGTATAAAGTAAGTAGACTATTGCATCGCACATATAAATAAATTATAAGACGCAATCATCTGATCATTGATTCTCATTTTAAATAAATTGTTAAAACATTGTTTATACTAAAGGTAAACTTTTAGTATACAATCCAATAGGGCTGGCAGGCTCGGCAAGGAGCTAGCAGACTCGGCAGAGATGCTGGCAGGCTTGGTAGTGAGCTGGCAGACTCGACAGGGAGGATGGCAAGCTCGGCAGGGAGGCTGGCAGGCTCGACGGGGAGCTGGCATGGAGTCTTTAGCCTTTGTCTTTCATGTTGTGTGGTGACTTAGGTGTTGACCACCTATTACATATGCCTACAATTAAAATAACATAATCATTAAAATTACGTTATAATTTATTTAAGCATGAAATTAAGACAACAATTAAATTAAAATTACATTACAAAATATATAAACATAAAATTAAAATTAACAATCACAATATTTTTTCAGTTATTTAAATTAATTATTATAAATAAGTAAAAAATATTTTTTTTAAAAATACAGAAAAGTGGACGCTAATATATAAACATACATATTAATTTATCATTAATTATTAAAATATTTTGTGTTAATTAAATTATATAATTAAAAATAAGTAAAAAAAAGAAAAATTGGATGCAAACTTTTCTGTAGCGTTTGGAAAAAAACACTACAGTGCTTTTCTCCAATTTGTAGCCTAATATGCTGACATGTTGGAGGGAGTATATGGCTCCATTTTGCAGTTCCAGCCACTTTTGCATCCTTGCTGGAAATGCTCTAATGAGATCCTTAAATTTTATTATCATGTAAAAAAAATTCTCAATCTGTCCCATAAATGTTTGCATGTTTCTTTCGACACGAAAATTAAGAAAAATGATAACTTTTAGGGGTATTATAGTAGGAGTATTTTTTTTATAATAAATAAACGATAAAGTATGTTAGGTGTGTTAGGTAATTTTTTTATTTTTTTTTGTAAATAAAGTGTATGAAAAAGAGTGATTGTTGTTATGGGTATTATATCCCTCATGATGTATATTAGGACCAATAAACCCAACAGACCCATGATACTTGGAATGGTAAGCTCAACCCCTTGGCGGCCCAACTGGAGGAAAGAAAGGAAGGGGAGTTAAAGCAGCCCAATAAGGAATATAGCAGTCTAGAAGCCCAGTCCAGAACGAATAAGGACGAGCCCGCCGAACCAGCACGAAACAAGAAAACACCCTCAACTTCCGAGAGGCACCTTGGCTATCATCCTCTCCCGGCCAAGACCTCGAACAGACTTCTCGGCACCAAAAGCTAACTTGTCCAAAGACCAAAGGAGGACGGCGAGAGCAAGATAATGAAGGACAGACATCATAATGAAAGAATACAGGTACCGCAGGCTAGAAGACAATACTAACGGGAAGAGGAGATATCTTGGATAACAATCTTAGCTAGAAGACAACAGCTGACTGGCACACCCTGCTCCAACGACCAATAGGAGGCCAGCAAAGGACTGAGACACCCTGCAAGTCCTCCGCAGTGCAACAAATGGCGCTCAGACTCCTCCTGCAGGCAGTCGGCGTACAGGGCAACTTCATTAAAGATGGCTTGTCTTCATCCAGGTGGCGCAAGACGATTGGCTTGGGTTTAGGATTTTAGAACAATATAAATAGCCTCTCTCGTAGGAGAGAGGCAAGACATTGAGATTCACTTTAGACATTGCACTTGTGAGGAATTGGGAAAACAAGTGTTGTTCTAAGGGAGAGTAATAAATTGGCTAGGTTCTTTGGTGGGAATTGATTCTTGGATACGCTTTGATCACTTTTTTTGTCTTTATTGGTGGTTGATTATGTTTGATGGTATTCTTTCTTGGTTTCGTTAATTTAACATCTTAATCCTCCGTATACTAAATTAGCGAGCCAAGAACAACCGTCAACATCTGGCGCCGTCTGTGGGAATGCTACTATTAGCCATCCTTGTTCTATTTCTTTGAAAGGCCTTGGTTGAGTTTTGGAAAAAATATCTCTGGGTTTTGTTCTACGTCCATAAATCAAATGGGAGGTGACGGATTTATGACTTGTGGAAACGAAGAAAGAGGGGAATGCTCCAGAGCCTAGCGGAATGTAACAAGGAGGGGAAACAATGTTCAAATTAGTGCTCCAGTCAGAGAGATATATACTACGGCGAGGTTTATTCCTGTCCCAAACTTGGGTGATCCTCAATAGGCAAAAGAAATGAACGAAAAGATCCAAAGGGTGATTAATGAGTATGCTACGGAGGCTCCCTCGGTTCTACCGGCGAGGTTGAGCTTTAGCGGCCCTTACAGGGAAAGTCATGGTGATCTACGGAAAGATCTCGAAAGAAGGAAAAAAGCCAGGAAATAGCACAGCGGAGAAGACGTGAGAAATACCATAAACTTCCTATGAAGGAGGAACATAGCAGAGGGGAAGAGTGTGGACGAAACTCCAGCAGAAGAAAGGCGTAGCAAATATCTTCGCCAATCGGGGACCGGGGCCCAAAAATAACCATGACCGAGGGAGCCCCAAGATTCGAAGAATTCTCCACCACTGGAGGTATCCATGAGAAATGATGCTCAAAGGCGATCACGGGAGGAATGGAACCAAGAGGCAGAAACCCTCCACCAGGGAAAGGCCAAGGGCAGAAGGATCTCACCAACATCGTTTCCCAACCAATGAAGAGGCCGACCCACAACTAGGGGAGTGCCGGCTGAATAAGAGGTCCCATGAAGAACCCCATCCATCTCTCAAAGGAGGCACAACCGACCCTAAAAGCTAAGGAATCAGAGGTCCCATTCATCTTCGACGCCCTATTCACAGGAGAGTCAGGATCCCTCATGGGAAGATCTGCCAACTACTGAGCTATCCTTACCACAGGATAGGAGACATAAGGGACCCGTCTCGCGAAGAGAGATGAGACGGAGAGAGACCTAGGCAGTGATACGGTCAGAGAATAAAGAAATATTCCCCAAAGCCCCGACCTGAGATCTGCAGGCCTTGATAAACGAGGAGGTGAACAAGCACTTTGCGGATCTGGAAAGGAAGATGTCCAGAACTAGAGGGGTCCTCCAGTCATCGGTGGCTCTTTTGCCTTTTGCGCGGAAATTAGCAATGCGCCTCGGCGACAAGGGATCAAACTTTCCTCCAGTTTGATCATTGATTGCGATTACGACCCATATTCTCATATAAAAAAATATCTAATGTGGATGAGGGCACAAGGTGCTAACGAGGTTATACTATACTGGATGTTCCCGCTGATCCTAGGAAATAAGGCCCATGCCTGGTTTAGGGCGGTCCCGGTAGCCGTCTTCGGAAGCTGTGTGGAGTTGATAAAAGTATTCATAATGCAATACTCGTATCTCGGGGCACCAAAAGAACTAAAGCACAATTTGGTTAACATCCGTCAAGGTTCAAAAAAAGGCTTACGAGACTTTCTGAAAAGATTCAACGAGCAAAGATCAATGGGAGAAGTCATGGGAGACGAAGCTTGTCTCATCACGGTAATGGGGGCTCTTCACCCGGAAGGCAGCTTATGGAAAGCGGTCAAACTCAAGCCACTTGTGTCTTATGCGGCCTTCATAGTCATGGCGAACGAGCATATACAAGCCGAAGATATTTCCAAGATGGCAAAGAAAGTAAGTAACCAGAACCCCTCAGCAGAGCCAAGCAAGAAGAGGATCAAGACCGGAGGAATAAAGGAATACAAGGCACCCTCCACTTTCAAACCATTTACTAAGGATATGGAGGTGTAGCAGATGTACGAGGAGATGAAGTCGGGAACTACCTTTAATATTGCCGAGGTCTTCTACTACGTCAAAGATTAGCAAGTCCTTTGGACACCGAGACTGGTCCTCTGAACTTCAAAACTCACCAACCCTCGAAAATATTGCATGTACCATCTGACACATGGGCATAACATGGATCAATGTCGAGATCTTATCACGGAGTTAGGGAAGTTATTCAAGGAAGGAAGGTTGAGAGGGATGCTGTAGACCCCGAGGCCGAGGGTGTATAGAAGAGACGATAATCTTCCTCCTCTCCCAGATCGACCGAGGTCCCCAGGCAGAGGTTGGAATGATGGAGCAATGCCCTTACCCCCTCCACCTCTCAGATGACTGCTAGTATTTGATAGGATCGGAGGGCCACCCATGAGAGGAGACAGGTCGGGCGAGATACACATGATGGAGCCGGTAGAGGAAATTCCCTATGTCGAGACCTCCCAGGCACTCACCATAGCATCCAAAAGGAAGAGGAAGGCAGAAATGAGAAGCTTAGACCAACAAATTCCCCAAGTGTGGTCCCTAACCCAGGGTCGAAAGGGGTAACGGAAGCGGATATTACCTTTACGGAAGCAAACTTCTACGGGGTAAGTACTCCCCATTCTGACCCTTTAGTCATTTTGCCCATACTGTCAGGAGTTAAAGTCCATAGATTCTTAGTGGATACAGGGGCATACGCCAATATAATCTTCAAGGAAGTTTTTGAAAATCTGGGAGGGGAACGTCATCACAATGTGACGCCTTGTGGTAATAAGATCAAAGGTTTTGGCAATGCGCTGACTAGGCCAACCATGGAGGTTGATTTGTCAGTGCAGTTAGAGGACTTAGATGGAAAAAGGCGAATGCAGAAATAGCTGACATTCAAGGTTGTGGACCAAGCCTCCACATACAACTGCATACTGGGGCAACCAATGATCCATGCTTTCGGGGCTATCCCGTCCACCCTTCACCAATGCCTCAAATTTGTCATAGCCGATGGCAGAGTAGCAACGGTGATAGAAAACTAGAGAAGGGTGAGAGAGTGCTTGTTTGTGGAAAAAGTAGAGGGCTTAAGTTGTCATGATATAGATTACAAGATGTTAAGCTTCGAGGATATCCTAGAAAAGGGAGAAAGCCCTGAGGTGCAAACAGAAACTAAAGAGCTTCTAGGAAGAGATTGTGAGGGAGAAGAGCTCGGCACGATCCTGGCAACCACGGAAGGAAAGGAAGCGCAGGAACATGAGGAGGAAGTGCTTGTGACAATAATAGGAGAACATCCGGATTTAGTTGTTAAAAGGCAGAAAAATAAAAAAGTTGCGACGGAGAGGTCAAGGCAAAAGCAAATAATGCTAAACAAAGATCCAAGGATGAAGTTAAGAGAGGGAGCCTCGATGGTAGGGAAAACAGAGGTGGTCAAGATTGGGGCAGAGTGGGAAAGAGAATTCAAGGAAGAGCTAACCCAACTACTGAAGGAGAATTTGGACGTGTTCGCCTGGAACTCAAATGAAACACCTGGGGTAAATTCGAAATACGCGTGCCACAAGTTAAACATCGACCCCAACATTCCACCATTTCACCAAAAGAAAAGAAAGTTAAGCCCGGAGAAAAATACAGCTATGGAGCTGGAAGTACACAAATTAGTGGCGAGTGGAAGAATTAGCAAATGCAAGTCCCTATAAGAGTGCAGAACCTAGTAATGGTGAAGAAGAAGGAAGGATCGTAGAGGCTGTGCATCGACTTCACTGATCTAAACAAGGTGTGCCCGAAGGACAGCTATCCTCTCCCATCGATTGACCAAATGGTCGACGCCACGGCAGAACATGAGATAATGAGCTTCATGGATGCCTTCTCGGGGTTCCATCAGATCCCCATACACTTAGAGGACAAGGCGAACACAGTGTTCTTCTGCGGAAGCGGAGTGTATGAATGGAACAACATGTCGTTCGGCTTAAGAAATGCTGGGGCCACTTACCAAAGGTTGGTGAACAAGATGTTCGAGGAAGATATTGGGAAAATAGTCAAGGTCTACGTGGATGACACCGTAGTAAAGAGTCTGGAAAAGATGGACCACTTCGATCATCTGAGGAAGGTTTTTGGAACCTTCCGGCATAACGGAATGAAGCTAAACCCGAAGAAATGTACATTCGAGGTGACTAAAGGGAGCTTCCTTGGATATTTGGTCAGCTCCAGGGGAATCAAGATGAACCCCAAAAAGGTGGAGGCTATCCAGAACATGACGGATAGGTTGGCCGCTTTGAACAGGTTCATATCGAAGGCATCAGATAGATGTAAACCCTTTTTCGACGTCATCAAAAAGGCTAAGTTTGAATGGACAGAAGAGTATGAGAAGGCATTCGACGAGATCAAGAGGGAGCTATCCGACCCCAAGATCTTTTCCAAACCCTCACCAAAAGAAACACTACAGCTGTACCTAGCAGTGTCAGGAACCGCGATCAGTTCAGTACTGGTCAAAATGGATGAGAAGAACCAGAAACTGATGTACTTCGTAAGTTAATCCTTGAGAGACGCAGAACTCAGATATCCAGCAATGGAGAAGGTGGCATATGCACTGGTCATGAGTTCGAGGAAGTTGAGACCATACTTCATGGAGCATACTATTGAAGTACTAACGACACTCCCTTTGAGGCAAGTACTTCAAAGACCCGACAGAGCAGGGAGGCTGTTGAAGTGGTCCGTCGAATTAGGGCAGTTCGACATAGCGTACTTACCGAGGAATGCAGTCAAAGGGCAAGTCATGGAGGATTTCATAGTGGAGCTGACCTTCCCGGCACCAGCCGAGGGTGAAAGGAGAAAGCCCTGGATCATGCATGTGGATGGTTTGGCAACAGCAATGGCTTCAGGTGCAAGAATCATCATCCGAACACCGTTCAGAAAAATCTTTTCAATCACGATCTTGTTCGGTTTCTTAGCTACTAAAAATGAGGCAGAATATGAGGCCCTACTGAATGGTTTAAGAATGGTGTTGGCCATGGGAGCAGGCGAACTGATGATATACAGTGACTCACAACTGGTGGTGAACCAGGTGAAAGGAGAATACGAGGCTAAGGATGAACACATGAGCCTCTATAGAGGACTGACTGTAGGCTTACTGCAGAAATTCGAACATATATTTCTGGAATGCATAGACAGGAGGGACAACATGGAGCCGACGCATTGGCTAAATTGACAACGGTGTCAAATGCTGAAGACCTGAATAACATCAATATTGTGAGGCAGTAGAACCCATCAGACGCCGCCGTGCGGGTCCTGAATGAGAAGCCGGCGGATGGGTCATGGATGACCCCAATCAGGGTGTACTTGGAAGAGGGAAAAATACCCTTGGATAAATACAAGGCTCGATAGATCAAGCTCCAATCGACGAGATATGTTCTAATAGAAGGAAAGTTGTATAAGAGAGGCTATTCGTTGCTGCTTCTGAAATGCCTAACTCCTGAGGAAGCAAGCTATGTGCCAGTAGAGATACACGAAAGAGTACGTGGGAACCATATAGGCGGGATCACTCTAGCACACAAAGTAATCAGGCAGGGCTATTTCTGGCCGGCGCTTTAAAAAATGCCACCCAATATGCAAGAGCCTGCACGATTTGCCAGAGGCTGGACACGATAGTCAGAGCACCATCGAAACAACTGACCTCGGTGTTCAGTCCACGGCCTTTCGCGAAGTGGGGTATTGATTTGATCGGACCGTTGCCTACTAGAAAAGGAGGAAATAAATTTGCCATCGTAGCAGTAGATTACTTCACAAAATGGGCAGAGGTTGAACCTCTCTAGATGATAACCAAGGCTCGAGTCAAGAAGTTCATCTGGGAAAATATAATATGCCACTTTGGGATACCGATCGCCATCGTGATCGATAACGGCAGGCAGTTTGATAATGACAAACTGAGGAAATTTTATGAAGACTACGACATCAAGAAATGGTCCTCCACGCCATACCACCCGCAATAAAATGGGCAAGTCGAGGCAGCGAACAAGATCATCAAACACACACTAAAAGCCAGGTTGGAAAAGCTGGAAGGGAAATGGCCTGAAGAGCTGCTGGGAGTGTTATGGTCCTACAGGATGATGATGAGAACCTCCACCAATAAGACCCCTTTCTGCATGGCCTTCGGTGCCGAGGCAGTGATTCCAATGGAAATTGGAGAACCCAAACCTAGGGTCACTCTCCACCAAGAAGGGACAAAAGATAAATTGATGCAAAAAAGTCTGGACCTGTTGGAGGAAAGGAGATTGAATGTGGAGTTACATAATGCAGTCTACAAGCAGAGAGCAGAGAGATTTTTCAACTCCAAGATAAAACTGAGAAGGTTTAAAGGTGGGGAGTTGGTGTTACGGAAAATAGTGGGCCCAACGGCACAGGGCAGTGGCCAAAACTGGGAAGGCCCCTACGTGATCAAGAGGAATCTAGAGGGAGGAGCATATGAACTAGAAGAAGTGGATGGCAAGAAGATACCATATCCATAGAATGCGCAACTCTTGAAGAAATATTATCAATAAGGGAAAGGAAGGCGAGATGAATGAGGTTAGTAACATGACTTTTTACAGCTTTTAAGTAAGGCGTTAGGCCATATCTTATAGAAATACAATTTGTATGGAAATCCTTTTAATGGCATATGGCTAAAAATATCAATGTGTTTATCACAAAAGAGGAAAAGGTATTTAGTTATGGGGACATCACGGTCTTAGGAATATCAGTACACTCGTTTAAAAAAAAGGGAACGTCATGGTTGTGGGAAATCCAAAAATAAAGGCATATATTCACATATCGGGATACCATGGTTTCGGGAAGTCTAGAAATACAAATACCTTATAAACTGACAAAGAATGTTGCAAGCATAAATAAAGGGATATCAAAGGGAAGTAACTAACAAAGGGGATCAGAAAGGTAAGGCGGAGCGAAAAAAGGCAGGGTCAAACTGGTAATAAGAGGCGAAAATATCGGATTCAGGGGAATGGGAGCAAGGATGTAGAGGCATCGGATGTAAAAATTAAAAAGCAGGTTGAGGGGACCTCGGTATGAGGAAAATGGTATCACCTCGGGTGTAAATGGGAAACACGGAGTCGGAATGGAAGAGGCAACAACGGATCTCAGAACGGTGCCGAAAGGCAGCACGGGCATATTTTGGGTGGATAGGCACAAGGATCGGAACATCAGGGTTAAGAATAAAGGATGGAACCTCATAATAACATACAACCAGACATAAAGAGGAGGCACATCAAATGAGAAATACAAGCATCTACACAGGGGATAGTTAAATAAACATAAGTATATAGAAAATAGGGAATGTGCAGCTAAGACACACCTACAATTACACATCAGCGACAAACAACCATCAATCATTGACTAGTTATACCAAAAGAGCAGTCAGAATTCAAAATACAAAACCAATCATAAACAAGGAGAGCAGGCAGAGTTTCAAAATGTACAACCAATCAGGAAAGTGAAAGTTCAAAATTACATCAATAAGTAGGGAAAGAGGACATCATCAATCTTTATTTCGGCTGCTAAAGGAATGGAAAATGCTTGCCATCTTATCCTCCATCTCTTTCAGTTGGGCCTCATCATGGGCGGCCCTCTCTTCAGCTGAACCAGGACGAGGAATGCGCTGGCGAGCCTCGGCTTCAATTAACCTGGCATACGTTTCAGCAGCCTCGACCAAGGTGGCATCTCGGGCAATTTCAGTCTTGGTTAAGCGTGCCTCTAAGGACTCTAGGGTGGCACGCCTCACATCGGCTTCGATCTCGGAAATACCTAGTCCATTCCTTTGATGCTCAATCAGAGAAGTCAGCTGGGCATTCTCAATCTCTAAAGCATGTATTCTTTTCTTAAAGCTAGCAGAGGATCCCTCGGAACGATCAATGAGCTGGCTAGCGAACGAGTGATACTGATCCATAGCATGCAAAGAGGAAGCGAGGAAGGCAATAGCAACTCTAACCATAGCGACCAAACCAGAGGAATCTTGGGCAAGAGAACTGGGCACGACAGAGGGAGAACCTTGATGAGAGGCTCGAGAACTCACTTTTGGCATTCGATCATTTGGTTAACAGAACCCGTTAAGATACCATGCATTTCTATCATAGCGGAAGCAATAAATCATAGAAACGATTACCGTTCACAGGGTATGTAGAAGATGAAGGATTCTCGCTGGTAGACTGTGCAATCTCACGAGAATGGCCATAACTTCTTCGTCTGATGTAGGAATTGAATGATCTTTGTGCTCAGATGATTCTCTCTTCAACGGATTTCCGTCAGTATATTGATCATCAAATTCTGAGCACTGTACGATTTTATATAAATTTCTCAAGGTGGCAGACATCAGCAGCAAACTACTTTCTGATCTTCTGCCGTATGTCCCAAGTCCGATCTCGATGTCATGTGGGCGACGATCTACGAGACCTCCTCAATCTGCTCTCAACCCTCATCACATGTGAATAATAAAAAAATAGATTAGGGTTCCAGATAAGCTGAGGTGACTTATATACATGGGCTACAGCAGGGACCAGGAGGAGAAATTGGGTTGGGTCTCCATTGGGCTTAAGTATCCAAGTTTAGCCCAAAGCTTATACTTAAGTCCAATAATAATAATATATTCCACTAAAATATTATTACTGCACTGTCTTTCCAATCCCAAAATTACATTTTGGGCTCCTTCTTATTATGAGCTCGTTAGTCTCCCCATGTTTAAGATATACAATGTCCATTAATTAATTTAAGTTACTGACAACTCAATTAATTAATATCTCATCCAAGAGTAGTACCACTCAACCTCATTATCATGCCGGAATAAATTCCACCTGCAGGATTTACATGATAATCCTTATGAGCTCCTCAAGGGGACATCATCAACCTATGACGGACACGGATTCCTTCTACAATCAACAACACACCATTCCCAACTCATCGAGTTTGTTGATTTAATTATATGTAAATCTCAACCATTGATGAATCAAAGAAATACATACTGTCCTACGTGTCGAGGTTATTGTATAGGGATTAAGAGCACGAACTTCCATAATAACTGAGATCAAGTTCTTCTATAAGTCAGTATAAGTCGAACGATCTCAAGCAGTCCTGCTCAATACACACAAGTGCACTAATGTGATTCTATAGCCAAGACAAGCTAATACCAAACCACACTACAACCATCCCGATAGAGAGTCCACGTCAATCTCGGTTGTGAGCATCTGTTTATACTTTATAAGAAAACTGATAATATGATCTTCCGCGTGTTGTCGCACAACATATTATCTACAGTATAAAGTAAGTGGACTATTGCATCGAACATATAAATAAATTATAAGATGCAATCATTTGATCATATGATTCTCATTTCAAATTAATTGTTATAACATTGTTCATACAAAAAGCTAGACTTTTAGTATATAATCCACCAATCTCCCACTTATACTAAAAGACTATGCTGTCATGTCTTCCGCCATACATCTGATTCCCACTCCTACTACACGACCATTAAAAACTCTCGCATTAATGTCCTGGTAAATGGATTTACTAGGTTATCATCCGATGCAATCTAGGCAACAACTACCTTTCCCTCATCATACGGTTTCTCGTAACAAGTGGTACTCGAGCTCTATGTGTTTAATTGCCTTATGGACTGTGATTCCTTCAAGTTTGCAACTGCACCAATATTATCAATATAAATTGTGATAACCTAGGGCAAATTTAGAATCACATCAAAGTCCATCATGAAGTTTCTAGAGTCATATAGATACTTTGGCTGCCTTATAGGCTGCAATTTATCATCTTTCCATGATGGAATCCGGAGTCTGAAATATATTTCTATATAACACTCCTCCATGCTATGACTCAACTTCTTAAAATTAAACACATAACCTTGAGGTGGATTTCCTGCCGTCCAATCTGACTAAAAAATTCAAATCTACGTAATCCACAAGAAGCAATGAATCTGCCCTGTAAGCCTACATATAATTTCTAGTCCTTCTCAGACACTTCATATATGTCTTACCACAGTTCATCATTCTTGTTCTGGGTTAGTTGATACCCACTGTTCATACCATCGGCAAAACAGATATCCAATCTCGTGCATAGCATTCCTTAGATTAAGCTTCCTCATTTGCCGAAGCATAAGGAACCGCTTTCATCTTCTTTATCTACTTTGTGTCACAAGACACATTTCTTTAGATAAAGTCACATGCTAAAATAAGTAAGGATCGTATCATCTCATGAAGTTTGAGATAAGCATAACATCCTTTCTTGTAATCTGTATTACGATGATCAAAAGGATATTTTTGCTCCTCTTAAGTCCTTCATATCATACCGCTTTATCAACCATACCCATACGCCCGACAATACTCTTTCATTGTCTCCAATGAGCAAGACACTATCTACGTATAGTACAAAAAATACCACCATGTTTCCATCACTCTTTTCAATACGCAAGACCCATTCGATCATTGATTAGATCTATGTCACTGGATTACCTCATCAAAACGGATGTTTCATGATCTTGAAGCTTGCTTTAGTCCATGAATGGACACTTTTAAGCTTACTATCACAATGCTCTTAGCTTTTTGCAATGAATCACTTTGGTTGCTTCACATAGATGTTTCCCTTAAGACTTCCAATCAGGAAAGCTGTCTCGACATCTATTTGATATCCCTCATATTTCATATGAGTAGCAATAAATAAAAGAGTCCGGATCAATTTAGGCATAGCTACCGGCGAACAGGTTTTCTCATAATCGAACCCTTTCTTTCTGAGTATACCTTTTCGCAACAAGCTTGCTTCCAAGGTTTTCACCTTATTCTATGATCCTCTTTTATTCTTGCATGCCCGCTTCCAATGGCTTTTACGCCATTTAGCGGTTCAACAAGCATCCAGACCTAATTTAAAATCCATCGATTCTATTTTAATATTCATTGCACTTTGCTAGGATTTCGTATTTCTAACTAGTAGTGCGTCATCGTATATGTGGGTCCATTTCATGTTTGCTAGGGACCAAGTCTCACGACTCTCTCAAAACATGTATCAAACAGGTTGTCGAACATCCCTCCCACTATGACAAGGCATTACATGCAATTGTGTATCAGACGTGACATGCGTTGCAGTTTACCTTGTGGTATATCCTCTTGCACAATTGGTACTAATACTTTGTGTTTTCTTCTCACATTCTTTAGGACAACTTATAAATGGGTATGTGATTTATTACATAGTCCCTTTCCAAAAATCTAGTGTTTGTGTTAACAATCACCCTTCGATCTTTTAGACTAAATAAATCACCTTCATTTTTATAGCATATCCCACAAACAGACAAACATTCAAATGAATTACTATTTCTAGGGCTTATCCATAAAATGAATTAAGTAATTCAAAATAATTAATCATCTATCTAATCATTACCATAAGAATCTTATTCCTTCTATCCACCACACCATTCAGCTGGGGCATGCCTGGTGTAGACCACTTGAGATTTAATCTCAACCTCTGATTAATAGCTCCTAATTATCCTAAGAGGTACTCGTAATGACGATTAAATCATCATTACTTGATATATTTTCCATGATGCTTTACTGTACCAACCTTGCAATTCTTGAATAAATCAAACAGCTTAGACATGCAGTGCATCAAATAAATATATCGGTATCTAGAATAATCTTCCATTATTCATAACCACCTCTCGCCTGGATAATATTAGGTCCGCTTGAATCAGAATGAACCAATTCCAACATATATATCTTTGGCTCTACACTCCTTTACCTTGAAAAGGTAATTAATCATTTTTACTTCCAAGTAAGACTCGCAAGTTCGATAGTTTTTACTTCAGATAAACCTTACGGTCCATCTGCTATCAACTTTTGAGTCCTACTCAAGTAAAATGATCTAGTCTTAGACGCCAAATTCATGTTTAGTTCATCTCCGAAGGTTCCTTTCTCTTACTAAGATCAGAAGATGCATTATTAACTACTATTTGTTGCATCTATGGAATATACATGATTTAAGAGTATACAAATTGTTCACCAACATACCATAACAGATTACAACTCTATCATTCATTATAATGACCATGTCATTTAAATGAAATGGAGTATCCATCTATTAATGCATAGAAGCCAAATCAAATTCTTTCTATGAAAACGTACGTAAAGACAATTTCACAAAATCAAACGTTTATTCATATCGTAAGATAAATAAACAACTCCCACTGCAACAGCCACTACTCTCGTAGTATTACCCATGTATAAAATAATCTTATTCTCACTTAGTAATAAACATTTAGTGATTCCGGTATCTACACAACGTATCAGTAGGTGCCATCACTAATCATGCTTCAACGACTAGCAAGTAAGATTCTATCCTTGTTCACTCCTTTTATGAAATTGTATTTCCTTTATCACATGTTTTGTCAGAAGTTTCTCACCATATACAAACTCGTATAATTCAGGAGAAACTTACTCAAAACATCTAGGCAATTATGAAGAATAAAATTGTCTTAGGTTTCCCCTTCAACTTCTATTCCATGTATTTCCAATTCATTCATTAAATTCAATCATGATCTACCGCCTTTTAACTTACTCAAGTATCCGAAGAGTTACATGCGACCATCATATTTCTATGAATCTCTTATCTCTTCACTAGAGACTTTAATATGCATCATGATAAGTCTTTTGTGAGAACACACATGTATTTCTTAAGCAGTAAAATTCGAATCCAATATTCTTTTCTAATCATCTAATTTTGGACCAGTAAATATAATTTCTTTTAATCAACCATAAATGAAATAAAACTATTTGAAATTCAGAGAATCATAAAAAAATTACACCGATCAAATCTTCGAATTTATCCATTTATATTGATTCTCTCAAAACAATATAAAATATAAATTCACCGACATCTCAAGCACCGTGAGTTTGAAAGCCACGATAGTGTGGACGTTTACAAACCCGAACATTTACAAGAGAAGCTTTTA
Source organism: Pogostemon cablin (assembly GCA_023678885.1). Taxonomy (NCBI): domain Eukaryota; kingdom Viridiplantae; phylum Streptophyta; class Magnoliopsida; order Lamiales; family Lamiaceae; genus Pogostemon; species Pogostemon cablin. Next base: position 15,451,795 of record CM042993.1, read on the forward strand.
CCCATTAATTTCATTTGTCAACCTAACTTTATGACAAAATAATTAATAGTCGGTTCCTCTTTAGCCATGCAAATAAAAGCAGTGACTCCGATGGGGAGGATACTTATTATTTACACCTAAGTGTACACCATTATTTGACCCCAAGTCCATTGCGCGAGCTTATGTGCCTTATAGATGGAGAAGTACACACGCGCTCGGATAACTTCCTACAGTCATCAATTATAAGTCTGTACAGTGATCCGCACATGAACTCATCCGATAGGGAGGAAGGTCTATGCCAACACGCAACTTCATGTGCATCACATTACAAACATAATTTTAAAGAAGCCTGTTCCTGCAATATCCATGAATAAACTCATCCGATGGGGAGAAATGCTCTAATGCCGATGCGCAAGTTTATTCACATTGCTAACAAACAATAATGGAGGCCGCGGGAATTAATTACCAATCCCTTCTCCCACTTAGTTATTTATAACTAAGGGTTTTTACATGCATATAATATTCAGAATAATATACGCAACCTAGCATGCTCCTATTACGGCACATAAGGCAGTAAATCACAGAAAGCATGCATACATATATTACAATAATCAATTAATAAATAAATTATAACTGCTATATAACAGCGAATTCGATTGTTCGCCACCAATCACGAATGCGGACAACTGCGACGGGGATCAACCTCCCCGTAGCCTGCTCCACCACTCCGGCACCCTGCCCGATCACATTGTGAAGACTCACATGGAACCTGATGCAGACCAGTCGAACTTGTGCAAACCAGTCGAACTTGATGCAGACCAATTGAACCTGACGCAAATCCGCTCGAACCTGGTGCATAGTCGATCGAACCTGATGTAGACCAATCGAACCTGATGTGAATCTGCTCGAACCTGGTGCATCATCGATCGAACCTGATGCAGACCAGTCGAACTTGATGCAGACCAGTCGAACTTGATGCAGACCATTCGAACCAAATGCAAATCCGCTCGAACCTGGTGCAGAGTCGATCGAACCTGATGCAGACCAATTGAACCTGATGTGAATCCGCTCGAACCTGGTGCATCATCGATCGAACCTGATGCAGACCAATTGAACCTGATGTGAATCCGCTCGAACCTGGTGCATCATCGATCGAACCTGATACAGACCAATCGAACCTAATGTGAATCCACTCGAACCTAGTGCAGCATCGATCGAACCTTTATCCGCGCATCCTCACACAGTGTTCCGCGCGCCACATGGCACGCCACCATGCACGTCATCCCAGCGTCCAACAAGCCAACGTGTGCGACTCCTCTCCAACATGCAAGATTTACACGTCACGCCCCGAGCTCTCAACAAGCACCAATGCCCATCAGGCCGCCCGATACTCAGCACGCTGCTCCGCATGCTAACGAGCAGCACACGCCCAGCAGTTGATCGCTCCTTGCCCGGTTCAAAATGTGCCCCAGCCATGCCATTCGCTTGATGTTGTGCACAAGACCATGTGCCTTGACGAGCGCCCCTCGCTCGGTCTGTCGCTCGTCCAAGGGCCTACTTGCACGAAACCAAGTTCAGCCCAACGCGTAACACCAAACTACACCAACTGTTGTTTAGGGTTCGCAACTGTAGAAACCTGAGAATCCAATCTTCACCGTTCATAATCTACTCCTTGAGTCCTGAAGATGTTGTCCAAATTACAGGTCGATCCAACGGTTAGTTTGTGAGAAACGGCACTTTTCCCTCAACTGCGCAGAACAGAATCGCCCAAAAACCTGCTTCTGTTTTTGGCATATTCCTGACAACACAAAGCTCCAAATATGATCTGCACCGTTCAAAATGTACATCCCAAAATCTGAATATGCTGACCAAAATTCAGCTTGATCCGATGGTTGAAACTCCGGTTATTGCCTCTGCAATATCACTGCGCTGGTTTTTCTCTAAAAAAATGTGAATCCTATTTTTGCCCTCTTTTTCTTCCTTCCATGTGAAATTGACGAACAGTTTTCGTCGAATCCTCTCACACTCAACCATCGAAAAAATAGGTATGATACAGGGTATATATCACATAGGGATATTCATGGTTTAGCAGTAAAACCAAAACCCTAAACATGTGATCATAATTTCAAAAAACTAACCACATAAACCCTAGCCTAACGTGTCACGCTTCACCACGAAACCGAAGCTCTGATACCAATTGTTGGCATTTGATCATTTGTTTAACGTAACCTGTTAGGATACCATGCGTTTCTATCATAGCGGAAGCAATAAATCATAGAAACGATTACCGTTCACCAGGGTATGTAGAAGATGAAGGATTCTCGCTGGCAGACTGTGCAATCCCACGAGAATGGCCATAACTTCCTCGTCTGATGTCTGAATTAAATGATCTTTGTGCTCAGACGATCCTCTCTTAAATGGATTTCCAATAGTATATTGATCATCAAATTCTAAGAACCATACGATTTTATATAAATTTCGCAAGGTGGAAGACAGCAGCAGCAAACTACCTTCTGATCTTCTGCTGTATGTCCCAAGTCCGATCTCAACGTCGTGTCGGCGAAGATCTACGAGACCTCCTCAATCTGCTCTCAACCCTCATCACACGTGAATAATAAAAAATAGATTAGAATTCCAGATAAGCTGAGGTAACTTATATACATGGGCTACAGCAGGGAACAGGAGGAGAAATTGAGTTGGGCCTCCATTGGGCTTAAGTATCCAAGCTTAGCCCAAAGCTTATACTTAAGTCCAATAATAATAATATATTCCACTAAAGTATTATTACTGCACTGCCTTTCCAATCCCAAAATTACGTTTTGGGCTCTTTCTTATTATGAGCCCGTTAGTCTCCCCATGTTTAAGATATACAATGTCCATTAATTAATTTAAGTTACTGACAACTCAATTAATTAATATCTCATCCAAGAGTAGTACCACTCAATCTCATTATCATGCCGGAATAAATTCCACCTGCAGGGTTTACATGATAATCCTTATGAGCTCCTCAAGGGGACATCATCAACCTATGACGGACATGGATTCCTTCTACAATCAACAGCACACCATAGAGACAGCACTACTTCCCAACTCATCGAGTTTGTTGATTTAATTACATGTAAATCTCAACCATTAATGAATCAAAGAAATACATACTGCCCTACGTGTCGAGATTATTGTATAGGGATTAAGAGCACGAACTTCCATAATAACTGAGATCAAGTTCTCCTATAAGTCAGTATAAGTCGAACGAACTCAAACGGTCCTGCTCAATACACACAAGTGCACTAATGTGATTCTATAGCCAAGACAAGCTAATACCAAACCACACTACAATCATCCCGATAGAGAGTCCCATCTATCTCGGTTGTGAGCATCTGTTTATACTTTATAAGAAAACCGATAATATGATCTTCCACGTATTGTCGCACAACATATTATCTACAGTATAAAGTAAGTGGACTATTGCATCGAACATATAAATAAATTATAAGATGCAATCATTTGATCATATGATTCTCATTTCAAATTAATTGTTATAACATTGTTCATACAAAAAGCTAGACTTTTAGTATATAATCCAACACTCACACCGGTGATGAAGCCCCGGATTCCAAGCTCCCGCAGCTCGAAAAGGTAAGGCTCATCGGCTTCATCGACCTTGTCTTTCCCCCGCACACGAGCCCTTTCGGCGGCTAGCCTGGCAGTCTCAGCATCGGCTTCAGCCTGGGGATCCGCTGGGATTGAACTGGTACCAACTCCGGGAGTTGTTTTCTCCTTCGGCCCTAACATCATATCATAATCATCGGGCTCCCCTTCCTGTTCATAACCACCATCTGAACCCTCTTCGAACCCTTCTGCAATACCTCTTTCAACCTCTTCTTCTGGATCCTCTTCAGGATCTTCCTCCGGATCTTCTTCGAGACCCCCTTCGGATCTTTTTTTTTAGCTTCGAGCACGGTGAGAGGAAGATCTACAAAAGAATACCATGAGTGAGAATGCAATGGATATGAAAAGAAGGAAAAACTCGAATGGAGGCAACTATTCTCCTTAGCACCTCAGCAAGATGATCAAACTCACCAACTACGGAGGAAGAACAGGGTACAAAGCTGATCCCGGTCGGCTGAAAAGGTCCACCATGCTCATAGACGCATCTTTCTCTCTTTCCAAGTAGAGAGGTGGAAGTAGATCCGGAACCAGGAACAGAAGAAACACCAGACGGGGTGACACCAGAACAACGCAAATACTGACGGGGAGGAGACATAAGGGATAAGATCCTATTCTCGGTAAACAGGGTAACCAACAGATCATCACCAAGCCTCATATCCTCGGAACCAATAGATAAGTCATCCATAACTCCATCGTCGTCGAAGGGTGGAGAACGGGCAGAGTAATCGGGATCAGTCTCCTCATTTAAAAACTGATAAATATACTTGTGTGGGGTTAATGACAGACCAACCACAGAACCAGTTGACCCCACCGGGAAAAGAGCATTTTGGAGTTCACCTGTAGGATATAAAAGAAAGGTCAGTCATAGGATACGAAATAAGACGAGATCAGGAGAAGAGAAGCACCGATAGTGGCGCTGCGACCCAAAGTAGACAACCCAGCCGAAAAGATAGGCTCGAAAAGCAGTGGAGAGATACAATAGGTATTCCCGCCATGGGATAAGATCTCGTATTCCCGACGAAAATCAGTGCTCTGCCATTCGAGGGAATGAGGAGGAGGACCTGCAGAGAAACAACATCAGAAACTGCAGGAAATTGTTAAACCAAAGCTTCGGAAATAGGAGAGAATCATACACTTATCCAACGGCAGGAATCGAACAAGAAAAGTCACTGGAACACCATTGACACGGATACGATAGTCTCCACTTAGCCAAAACCATGCTTGCTCCCAACTCCGGCCGATGACATCAGAGGACCCCACAAAGTGATGATTGTTACGGGGCAGCAAGTGGTAAAAACTACCAGATCGACCAGACACAATGTAATAAAAGAGAAACTCAAGCTCAATCGGGTCCCGGATATTATGACCCAACACGTGGAAAAGTGACATGGTAGAGATTAGACGCAGCCAGGATGAAGGCAACAATTGGCCTATGGCCATGTCCCATCTCTGTAACAACAGGCCGATGACAGGAGGAATAGGAAGACGCAAGCCAACGAGGAAAAGGGAGTAACTGAACACAGTGCGACCTGAAGGATGGTAAAAGATAGGGACTCCATCCAAAAGAAGTTCGAAGATGACGTTAGGGTTACCATATCGCTGGTGAAGCTTCTCCAATCGCTCCGAAGTGAACTGAGATGCGGCACCCAGTTGAGACGCTGAATCATTCCTTAGAAAGTAGCACCCAGATTACCTACATTAAGGCGACGGGAAAGATAATCCCCCATGTTAAGAGGGAGTATGGCACCCAGGTCAGCGTCGATAAGGTGTGCCACACCGCCAACACCCGCAGCAGGCACAGATGAAACCGGTGGCCTATTTGGAGAGTAAGTGGAGGCCGATTTGCCACCAGAAGAAGAGGATGTAGACAAATCCCTCAAGTTAGGACAAGACATCCGACGAAGATGATTGGAACTACGAACACCAGGTAGCACATGCTGCGCTGGCAAATCATCGAAAGTATTCACCTCTTGAACATCAAATGGAGGGGGAGTGACTTCACTGGACATTTTTGGAACTCGAACAAAGAATGGAAAGTTAGGGTTTTGGCAAAATGGCAGACGGGAGAGTGTGGATTCTCAGAACGCACAAAGATAGCGAAAATTCTAGAAATCGCAAAGAAATCAAAGGAATTAAGTTAAGGAAAATCAAGAATATACGGAGAAGGTAAGAAAGATTTGAAATTCAAAAAACCAAAGAGGAAATGGCCTGACAAGGTAAGGGGGAACATGCGCCATCATTAGAAATTATTGAACAAAAAATGGATGGGATCCAATGGCTGGGAGAAAGAGATCTTACAACTCCCAAGAAAAAAGAAAAGCCCAGATTAAACCACACGAGGCCTGACCAAAGACGTGACATACCACGATAGAAAAACGACGCTGATTGTTGAAATTAAAGGTAAACTACAAAAACACCCTCACTACGTTCATAAATGGAACAGAAAAAGTGTTTCATTCATAAATAAATGGGTTAAAACAACAGCGGAATGAAATCGAAATCTTATTAATCAATAAATAAAAGGAATGCAAAAGAGGTATGGAATAAGCCCCCAACAAGAGGAATACACCCTATTTGACACTAGAGGCTCTGCGATGCTTCATTGGTCTTCTTGAAAGATTTCGAAACCAACCACCTCTATAGACTGTGGATCCTCACTTCTCGATGCCATGTCTTCGGAACCACCCAAGGTAGCTTCGACAGTCATCGACCTCGGGGAAATGCCGACATCAGCGGTGCGATCTGAGGCAAAACTAGTCTCGGGGATCGATGGAATTGAAAGAGTGGTAGAGCCCTCGAAGAGCAGAACTTCGGAAACAACAACAGCAACATCTGAACCCAGATCTTGTGCATCACTAACAGTAGGAAACTCAGCCTCCACAAGAGTCTCTTGAACAGACCCCTCTCCAGACTCAACAGGGGGCATGGTGGATGGACCCTCAGCCCCAGAGTCACCTCTGGCAAAAGCCAAAACACCTTCAACAAACTCCTCATCGGATCTACCCTCCTCGGACTCATTGGAAGACTCTTTTGGGACATCGGTGATAAAGTCAGAATACTCACCTAACACCCCAAAATCAATATCATCCTTCAAGGTCTCTCTGGGAGGCCTCTTCTCCTTGCTGATGGCTTGATGGAGAATATCACGCATGTGGTCAAGGCAAGCAGTATAGGGCTTCCGAGCAGAAGCCTGAGCAAAAGCGGAGGCACAAGAACAGAAGCAGTGAATCCTATTCTTCGAGAGAAGAACATCCTTGTAATATATATTGTCGGCCTCGGAGAGAAGGAAAGCATCCTTAGCACGCCCCACCTCAACTATGGCCGCATCACACTTCTTTAGAACCTCGACAACAACATCTTCAGACGCCTTAACCCTCTGAGCATGAGAAGCTTCAGACGTCTCTTTCTCCTGCCACACCCTATCAAGTTCTTGTTCTGAAGACATCCGAAAGGCTTAGAAATTATCCTGAACTCGAGACAGCTCGGCTTGGAGTTAGTTCTCTTTCGCTGTAATCTCTTCCTGGTGCTTAACCTTCAAAGCGGCAATCTCAGCCGAGAGTACCTTGTTTCGAAGCTTCAGAGCACTTTTCTCTTCTGCAGATCTACCTAACAGACTGTCATACCTAGTGCAGAGGGTATCAAAGGTCCCTTGGAGCTCGGCCCTCTTATCTTGCTCGACCCTCAACTGACCCTGGATTAAAGCCTCAGCCGCACCTGCCTCGGAGGCCTTTTTCTCAGCATCCTTAACTTTTTGAGTGAGCAAATTAACCTCATCTTACAAATGGGAATTATTTTTTTCTAGCTCAAAAATATGGTGTAAGGCATTAACGGCTCGAAGCGATAATCGTCCCGCATAACTAGAAATGCTGTGAAGAGAATCCGTGGCAGACATGTTCTCCATATGTCCAAGGAGTTCTTGAGTACACCCCTTGAAAGGGAAGGTAGCAGCACGAGCCAAGCAAGCCGGGGCATCAGAATCAAATAGAAGCTCTTGAGTTCGGAGAAAGGTCTTCCCGGCCTCATCCAAATGGCTGTACTTCGATAAAAGTTCTTGATCAACCACCGGGTCTATGGGGAGGAACGATGTAGCATCATCCGAAAAGGGCAAAGTAAGAGGAGCACTCTTGGAGGAAGAACAACCACGTGACCAAAATCGCAGAGTAGCATTCCCTTGGTAATACCGCCATATCTCTGAAGGGCAACAGCGAGGCGCTGGACCATAGGAGGTACCAACAAGAGTCTGCTGAACCTCAGAGGGCGTGACACCACCCGGAGGACCCCAAGATAACAAAAGGAGAGCAGTAAAGGCATCTTGAGATGGGAAGGAGCTAATATCACAAACTTCAACGGCACCCCGAGAAGCCACAGAGGAACCAATAGCGACAACACCCATATCATCATCTATGATCTTCTTTGAAGGACGTGTAAGAAGAACAGTACTATCGGGAACATCCTCTTCGGAAGTCTCTTCCATCAATTTAAACTTTTGCTTCGAAGCAGTCGATTTAGGTGCGGTGATCTCAGACCTTCCTTTTTTGGACTTCAGGGCTTGATGGGCTTTCTTGGAAATCTTCTCCTGAATACCCTCAGTAGGCGCCTAGACGAGATCAGCTTTCAATCTCTTGGAGATGAGATCCGAAACCTCCTCCATCCTGACGGAAGTAAGGAGCTGCACGACAAGAGGGGCTCTAGAGGATTTTGGAGAAGAAGTCTGAGAAGCCTTCTTCTTTCCATTGGAGAGCGTGACCTGTTGGCGAGCAGAGGGGAGAGTACCCATGCGGGCAGCGTCAGGCATAAAACATAGACGTTTTTTCCCCTAGGCATAACAAAAAGAAGGAAGAAAAATCAATATGAGAAAGGGAGCTATACAGCGAACCCTTTAACGGGGAGTAATCACAGACAGAATACCTGGCATAGCTATAGACGTGGCTATAAAATCGGTTCCAAAAAGGTTGAACCCTCGAAAAGCTTGTGAACACGGTGGAAAGCCTTCCAAAACTCGGCCGACAGTGTCCCCAGGGCACACGTATCCCCTACTACACAGAGTAAAAGAAAAAAATGTTAGATTATCCCATATAACATAAAGAAACACCGATAGAAACATACACGAACTGAGGACAGGCTTAAAAAATGAACTTTTGGGGAGCATGGTGGGATTCTGAGGGTCCCCAAGATCATATACAAAATCTCCTCTCCAAGACCCGCGAACCCAGAATCAAGGATTTTTCCACCCTTTAACAGAACTGGGCAGAGAAGCAATAAGGTTGGTGTGGCGCGGCACCATATAATAATATCCCTTAGTCCTGTTATTCGGAGTGAGCCGGTACAGGAAGTTGATCTCGGCGGCGGATAAGAAATAATATTTTCTCTTCCGGAAGAGGACCAAAATACCCATCAAAGTCGCCCAACCGTTGGGAGCCAGTTAAGCTGGGGCTATACCCTAAAATTCGAAGATTTCTCAAATATAGGGGTGGAGGGGAAACCTAAGACCAAGTTCAAGTTGCAGTTCATAAGCCGCCACACCGTTCGGCAGAGCGTAACACATACACGCATTGGGAGAAGGAAGATAGAAGTCGATCCCTACCCCACACTGAAATTTACCAAGAGCAATAACAGAACTCTTCCGTAACCAAGAGTCATCGAGGACTGAAGGAACCTCAGCAGCAGAGAAAGGAGTATTTTCACCCCACAGCGGAAGTTTTCCAAGATGACCCACAATCCAGGGCCGGTGTCAACCATCTCAGGATTATGTTACGATGTAAAAGCAGAAACAAAATCCATGACCTGTTGATTAAAAGCAATCCGAGATGGTGACAGGAGATCCGAGGGCTCCACCGAAGATGACAACGATGAGGGCGAGGACGAACCAGAACTACGAGCGAAGAATCGATTGAACGGGGAGGGGATCTGGGAAGAGAAGAAGAACCCTCGCAAGTCATATCGAGATAGTCGTAAAGGAAAATGCGGAAAGAGGAAGAGAATGAGAAACCCTAAGGCCACGACAATGATAAGTCCAGAAGCGCGAAGGGAAGTAATCAGAAAAAGAAAGGCAAGAGGAAGAGGGGAGAATAATACCTGGAAGAAGAACGCGAGCACACCAGATAAAAGGAACGCTAACTGCCGGCAAAATCGAAGGGGGAAGAAAGAGGAAGCGAGAAAAGGAAAACTATCAGAAAAAGATTCAAATTTCAAAATTCAAATCAAACAGTTGCACCCCCAAATACCAGATATACCCTCCCACCGGAACAAAAATATCTTAGAGCGGCGCAGAGAGATATAACAAAGAGTCGAGACGGAAGGAATCCTAATATTACAGACACCGAAGCATGAGGGATATAACCTACGAAGTACGATTCGACCCTAAACAATCTCAAATCATTAAATTATTCAGACTCGAGGGGCTAATGTTATAGGTATTATATCCCTCATGATGTACTAGGCCCAAGAGGTCCAATAAACCCAACAGACCCATGATACTTGGAATGGTAGGCTCAACCCCTCGGCGGCCCAACTGGAGGACATAAAGGAATGGGGAGTTAAAGCAGCCCAATAAGGAATATAGCAGTCCAGAAGCCCAGTCCAGAATAAATAAGGATGAGCCCGCCGAACCAGCACGAAACCAGGAAACACCCTCAACTTCGGAGAGGCACCTCGGCAATCACCCTCCCCCCGGCCAAGACCTCGGACAGACTCCTTGGCACTGAAAGCTAACTTGTCCTAAGAACAAAGGAGGACGGCGAGAGCAAGATAATGAAGGACATACATCATAATGAAAGAATACATATACCGCAGGCTAGAAGACAACACTAACGGGAAGAGGAGATATCTTGGACAACAATCTTAGCTAGAATACAACAGCTGACTGGCACACCCTGCTCCAACGACCAATAGGAGGCCAGCAAAGGATGGAGACATCCTGCAAGTCCTCCGCAGTGCAACAAACGGCGCTCAGACTCCTCCTGCAGGCGGTCGGCGTACTGAGCAGCTTCATTAAAGATGGCTTGTCTTTATCCAGGTGGCGCAAGACGATTGGCTCGGGTTTAGGGTTTTAGGACAATATAAATAGCCTCTCTCGCAGGAGAGAGGCAAGACATTGAGATTCACTTTAGACATTGCACTTTTGAGGATTTGGGAATACGAGTGTTGTTCTAAGGGAGAGTAATAAAATTGGGTATGCTCTTTGGTGAGAATTGATTCTTGAATACGCTTTGATCTCTTTATTTGTCTTTATTGGTGGTTGATTGTGTTTGATGGTATTCGTTCTTGGTTTCTTTAATTTAACATCTTAATCCTCCGTATACTAAATTAGCGAGTCAAGAACAACCGTCAACAATTGTGTGTGGGGGGGGGGGGGGGGGGGGGGGGCGTGTGACAAGATCGTCGACAAATTATTGGAGTAAATAGAGGCAATTTATTTTTAATTCATTTTTCTAATTCAAATCGATCTACAACAAGGATTAATTATTACGGCCATACGTACGCAGAGGGGAGAGAGAGTGGAAGGGGTGGGAGAGAAATTTAAGGGAGTGCGAACTTTGGAAGCCGAGTGGTTTCGTTTTCCTGTAAAAACTTTAATCAAGAAAGAAGGTACTCATTTCCATACCCGCCTCGGAGTCGAGATCGCTGTTGGCCCCCGGGGGCACACGGCGGTGACGACGGTTAGTCCTTCGGCGACTTATGGAAAATGCGGTGGATTTTGCTAGAAGATCTGGGCCCATTCTTCCGTAGACTTCTGATCTGATTTGGGCCTCCTTCGATCCCTCATTATCAAGGTTTTGTACTCTTGGGTTTTTTTTTTTTTTTTGTTAAAGTTCTGTATGAATGCGATGGAAGTATTATTCTCGAATTGGATCTTTTATGTTAATTCTATCAAGTATTTTGTTTTTTTTGTTTTTTTTTAGCGTTTCATTAAATCTGGACTATTTTGATGTTGGGATTTTGGGGGTGGGTTGAATGATGATGAATATATGGAGTTAAGAATTTTGAGGTTTCAACATCGATCTTCTTGTTCAAGGAGTAGAATAGTTAGTTACTCGTGAAAGAGCCTTTCTTCAATGTTTTTCATCTCTTTCTGTTTCGGAGCCCGGCCTAGCCCTATTGGGGTTGTCCACCGTCCGTTGCAGCAGCGGGTGATCTCCAACTAAGCGGCCTGATCGCTTATTCCCCTTACGGTGTGCGATTGTCGTGAATCACACTCCCTGTGTCCACCACGTCAAACTTTAGCCTAAAAGGAGCTTTTTGAGGGATCCCATTTTCTGTATGGTCAGGCTAGATTCTCAAGTGATTGACCCTTGTCGTTTGCTGCCTCTGGTTCGATTGCTTATCTTTGCAGGTTATGACATTTGCCATGTGTGGCTACCTTAGCCGATGGCAAGTTCTGAAACAAGCACGACAGGTTGCTTTTCTTCATCCGATTCTGTGTCTAGTGCAGATTTTGGTTGCTTTTAAGGTTTACCACATTCCATGCTTTGGTGTGGATGTTTGTTGATTGAAAGAATTGGCCTTGTGCTCTTGCTGCTTTTGTATGTTTAGGCCATTTTTTGGGCTGTGCCCAAGCTGGTACTGTCACCTACTTCTATGTTCGTTGATACGGTTGGCTCATCTCATTTGAACATGATGCGGCTATGGTCCGCAGTTATTCCACTGATGCTAAAGTTGGAATTTATCTATCAGCTTAAAGCTGCCTCTTTTCCATGGAAGAGATGTGCTGCAAACTCCGTATTATTTATCCCCTTCCTGTTTTTATTGTGGCTCTCATTATTTGATTGCATTGGATGTGAGCGAGCCCCCTTTAGGTTTTTGGTGTATGGTCCGATTTTGGATTTTTATTGTTATAGGCCATCTGCCTTCATCTCTTAGCTTAGTCTAAGTCTATCCTATGCATGTTTTTTATATAGTTAAATTATTAGTGTTAAGCTGCATACTCCACAAGGCCATATGTTTGGCCTCTTTAAAGCTGCCTGTTTGGCTTCTACATTTGACTTTGTCAATCTTTACATCTTGTACTCTTTTCTCTCCCCCTTAATTTCATTTTCCCTTTAATAAAACGCAACCTATTAGCCTTTCTTCAATGTTTTTCTCATTTGTTCTACGAAAATTTGAATTTTAAATTAGGATTCTAAGATGGATTGGATAAATTATTTTCTTTGTTGGTGTATCTAACTGCATACTGTTTCTCTGATATTCTCTCGAGAAAACGGGTTGCTTTTGATTTGAAATGTTAGATCTTTTAATAAAATTACTAGAATTAAAAGGGATGAAAAAAAAAAGTTTAAATTTTGTTTTATCTCGTCATCCTTTCTGATTTCTTACTTAAATAAGTCTATGTTTGCATGAAGATAACGTTTTGCTGGAGTGACTCTTTGAATGTCGTTCAAGAGCATTGTACGTGAAATAAAGGAGCTAAAAGATGGAATTGGGAGCATGTCCAGGAGGCGTTCTGGGAAGAATTGGCGGAGCCGAACAAGATCGTTTGTAGCTCCTGATGTACCCCCTCATGCACCATTTGAGCAAGGGCAGTGGGAAAATTTACCCCCGGAGCTGTTGTTGGACATAATTCGTAGAGTTGAAGAGAGTGAGACAGCCTGGCCTGCTAGGACGGTCGTTGTTTTTTGTGCATCAGTCTGTAGATCATGGAGGGAAATCACCAAAGAAATTGTCAAAACTCCAGAGGAATGTGGGAGACTCACCTTCCCCATTTCATTAAAGCAGGTATGTTATTTTGTTTTTTCACTCTGATTCCACGTAATGCCTGTTTCTGCAAATGATTATTGTATCACACTGCCTCTTTTTCTAAATTTTCTGAATTATTTTTTGTAATGCCTGTTTCTGCAAATGAGTATTGTCTAAATTTTCTGAATTATCATTTATCGCAGCCGGGTCCACGAGATACTCCAATACAATGCTTTATTAAAAGGGATCGGGCAACATCGACATACCGCCTATATTTTGGTCTGACCCCATGTAAGTAATGTTATTTGGAGTAAGCATTATCTATTTATATCATGCACTCATTGTTTGCCATGGTACCAATCTATTCCGTAAGGGTGACCTAGCAGAAATTGTCTGATTATATATGAATTCAGAGCAATTCAATTAGAATTCAATTTTTTTCCTTTGTGGCAATTTAATCAGTATTGTTGCTTTCAAGTGGTTTGTTTTGCTGGTCTCCTTTAAAGATTGTTAGACACCAAGTGAAATTGGTTAATCTCAGGTCATGTGACTTTACTGCCTTACAAATGCCTTTAACAGAATCCAGAAGTTTCCTAGAAGATTTGTGGTTATAGATTTTAACAAAATGGAAAGAGCATGATAAAATAAACGATATTATGGTCTCAGATTTACGTTCGTGCTGACAAAGATTGCTTATCTCACTTAGAATGCTTACTATAACCTTGTGTGTACATACACTTGCGTTTGGACTTTATAAAATTTGTCTCAACCAATGTATATTTCAAAATTATGGTTACCACTAGCTTAGTTCTCAGATGATGGAAATCAAATACAGAGGGCTTTAAATATTAGAGCTTAACTTGGATGTGAAGTGGATATAAATGTCAGAGGGGTTTAAAATCAGCAGAAGTTCCAATGGTCAAAATATCTTTTACTCTTCATGGTCACTTTTTAATAATCTAATAGAGGAAGAACATTTCAAACTGAAAATTGGAAAAAGAAACTTGAAAGGACAATTTTTTGCTTGAGCCCTTGGTGACAGGATGTCTTAGAAGTTAGTTGTTAGTTATTACAGAATTATATGTGAAGACGGGGCAACATCTGTTATCTGCTTTTAATACATGTTGTAGAGAAGATGAAATATATACCGAGACCTGGGTGGCCTAGTCCATGGTTATTAACTAGCCTGTGGATAATCTACTTGCTATTATTTCCTGAAAAGCTTTTGCTCCATCTTCCGTCCCTCTCAAATCTCAATAGCTCTAGTCAATATCCATGACGGAACTCTCATCTGAAACATCTGGTTGCTACATAAATAACAACTATTATTTTATTTAATATATGCTGCTCAGATACACTAGCTTGAAGATACACATACACTAATAACTTTTAAATCTAATGCAGCTGAGGATGAGAGTGATAAATTATTGCTGGCAGCTAAAAGAATTAGGAGGGCTACCAGTACGGACTTCGTAATTTCTTTTATTACTGATGACTTTTCTCGAGCCAGCAACACATATGTTGGAAAGCTGAGGCAAGCTCTCCTCATTTCATTTTTCTCAATACGTAATTAATTTCATATTTTCTATACATGACGTGATAGCTTTATTCAGGTCTAATTTTTTGGGGACAAAGTTCACCATATATGATGGCCAACCTCCAAATGATGCTGCTGTTCAACATGTCAGTCGGCAGAGTCGAAGATTTAGTGCCAAGCAAGTATCTCCAAAATTACCTGCATACAACTACAGTGTAGCTACCATTTCCTACGAACTCAATGTTCTTCGCACCAGAGGACCTAGGAGAATGCATTGTGTGATGCACTCAATTCCTGTATCTTCCATTCAGGAGGGTGGCACTGCCCCTACACCTACATCATTTCCATTGTCTACAGATGAAAAGTGTGCCAGTGGGCGTACTCTAAACGAGAAGGAACCTGTCATATCTTTCAGCTCCCCAAACCTCTCGTCTACAACCCTAGCATCACCCTGTACTGGAACCCCACTTGTTCTTAAAAACAAAGCCCCGAGATGGCACGAACAATTGCAATGCTGGTGCCTGAACTTCAAAGGCCGTGTCACTGTAGCATCAGTTAAAAATTTCCAGCTTGTGGCTGCTTTTGATCCTTCGGAAACTGACATACCAGCTTCCGAACAAGAAAAAGTAATTTTGCAGTTTGGAAAGATCGGAAAAGACATCTTTACAATGGATTACCGCTACCCACTCTCCGCGTTTCAAGCTTTTGCGATTTGTTTAAGCAGCTTCGACACTAAACCAGCTTGTGAATGAAGCTGGCTTCGGATTATGTGGATCATTTCATGCCTCGTAACATCACTTCTAAATTATGTATGCTTGTATTCAGTGGAAAATGTATGTATCATCATGATTTGGGATGTTGTAGTTAAGAATTTTACCGGTGCAGGCTGTAGTTTACCGCATGTGTTTTATCCCAAGGAAATTTATATGGGCTCTGTTGATCAGCGTCAATTCTGAATATATGCAGTAAAAGTGTAATCTTGAACGTTGTGTTTCTAATATCTCGAATTGCGTTGGATGTAAAACATATTTATTACGGTTAAATTTTACAATATTTTGTTGTTGTTTATTTATTTATTTATTTTTTTAAGAGTTGTACCTAGTTACACGGAGTTTTTATTGCGTAATTGAATCTGAACATATATCCATTAATATATTAATTATATTAAACTTTAAAATATTAACAAACTAGTATGGTGAGATGTATGAGATTGATTAAATTATTTAGTCTTTTAGTATTAATTTTTTTATTTTAATATTATTTTCCAAAAAATTATATTTAAAATTCTATTTTATTTACTAATTTAATATAAGGTAACATCTATTATATAACATTACATTTTTTATAAATTTTACATTGTAAATTTATATATTATGGGAGTATAGAATTAGAAACATGTCGCCTACCATCAATTGACCCGCTAAATTACGTTCTTTACTATAGTGAACTCAATTTCAAGGTAAAAATTATAAGCAAAGAAACACCATTTATAAAATAAATTGATTAATATTTATGATCTTTATCCCACGATCTACATATTATGAAACCTTTATATTTAAAGATCGGAATGACTTATATATGCAAATTTGAAACTCCTTGCTAAACCTATATAAAAATATAATAGTAATAAAAAAGTTTACATATATTCAATTAGTAAGACAAAAACATTCATTGTCACAAAGAAGATATGTAATAAGATTCACATTTTCAAAAGATGATTAAATAAAACACGAATTGATGAAATATATGTAAAATCAAAAAGAAAGAAAAAAAAGTCTAATAGCATAACAACATACTCCCTCCTTTTCACGTTAATGTTTATATTTTTTATTTTGGGTTGTCTCACATTAAGGTTTATATTTATTTTTTTATCAAGTTGGCCTACACAAAACAATTAATTATTCCATATAGGGTCCACACATAACACTAATACAACTACTCACTTTATTTTAAATATTATTTCTTTCACCTCATTACACATTAAAATATTATATCTCTTAATCTATGTAAAAAAAAAAAATTTAACGTTAAAGCGGGACGAAAAGAGCATGGAGTATTTGTGTTGAACCATCTAAAAGAATATTAAAATGTAAAGTAAATATACAAACGTCAAATGTACATAATACACATGAATCCTCATATGAATGGGAAAATAAGAAAATGAATAATAAGAAGAAAAAAATGGAAAAGAGAAATATTAAATCAACATTTAAAATAAACTAAAGGATGTTAGAAGTGATTTGTTATGCACTACAAATATGCGTGTGACCATGTTTAAGGGAAAATTTTCAATATAACCTTTTAATTTTTTTTAATTTAATGTTTCATTTTTAGTGAAAAATGTTAGACTGGCCAAAATGACGGAAATACCATTGACTTCATGTATGACTTGATTTAAGAACTTTAATCGAGTCATAAAAATATATACAATCAAATCATATATTTTAATTGAATCAAAAATTGAGTCAGGGTTTTTGAGTCAGGGTAGTGTTGTCAAATTCGGCATTTTAACAAATCGGAGTACTTTTAAAAGTTGGATAATTTTGTTTTCTTGTAAAGTTATGACCATGCACACTACTTCCAATGTAAATGCATAATTGATTGAGATACATAAAAGATCACATTTCCATACATATTCTACCAAAATTAGTTAGTCTTCTAATAGAGTGAAATTAGTGTATGTTGATTGAAATTAATAAGCCGCAAAAATGGCCCGACTCGTAGCCCGCTATAAGTAGGCTGGGTTGGGCCGGGCCGGGCCGGGCCATTAAAATGTAGGTCTGAAAAACGGGCCCATCAAGCCCAATGGGCCAAATGGCCCGACCCATTTTTACCCGCTTTTTTGAGTTTTTTGGCCTGATCATTTTATTTATATTTAATTTAATATTTAATCCTAAATTATTTGTGATACTTAATTTATTTTATTTATAAATTATATTTAAATAACTTAAATTTAAATATATAAAAATAGTCATAAAAATAATTTTCTAAAATAGTTATAATCCTCAAATTATATATGAAATTTTTATTTTACTTGAATATTTTGATTACTTTATGATAGAAATAAAGTTAAGAGAAAGAAAAATCATTAATACTATTAATTAACAAGTGCTTGCCAAATTTTTTTTTTAAATTGTGAGGTGGCGACGCCACGTTGCTCCTTGAAAATTTTTGTGTATATGACGTTGCCACGTTCGTTCTTGAAATAATTGTGTATGTGGCGCTCTCACGTTGATCCCGTAATTAATGTTTATTAAATTTAAAATAATTAATATTTTATAAACCTACCATTAATACATCTTAATTTATATATTTAGTAATCCTACCATTAACACATAATAATATTATTTTAAGTTTATATAAGTAATTTAATTTAATATTTTAAATATTTTTTATTTAATCCGTAAATTTGGTGTTAATTTTAAATTATTTATTTTCATTGAATTTTAAATTATTTATTTCCTTTAATCTATAAATTTGGTGTGAATTTTAAATTATTTATTTCTATATTTAGCATATAAATTTTAATTAAGGCATAGTACAATCGATTAGTTATAAAATTTCGGTAAATTTATAGTATTATGTAATAATATTATTTTAAGTAATTTTCTTATAAAAGTTTATGTAAGTAATTTAATTTAATACTTTAAATATTTTTGATTTAATCTGTAAATTTGGTGTGGATTTTAAATTATTTACCATTGGATTTTAAATTATTTATTTTCATATTTAGCATATAAATTTAATTAAGCATAGTACAATCGATTAGTTATAACGTTTTGGTAAATTTATGAAGAAATAAAAAATATTTGTTGTTGTTTGATTATTTTAATTAAGTTTTAATAATTTTAGGAAAGATGGAGTATATTTTTAAAATTTAATATTTTTAAAGTAATTTTGGTGTTAATTTTAAATTATTTATTACCATATTTATGATATAAATTCATTGTATATAAGTATATGACATAATACAATCGATCAATATTCATCTATAGTTAATCTCCATTGCAATCTTTATACCGTTTCTCTTTTCCTTTATTAAATCATGTCATTAATTTATTATCCTTGTCTGAAATTACTATGCAAAAGGAGACTTGACGAATTAAAGTTAAATACTTGAGGCTTTGGATTTCATACTTTGATAATACAGACAAAAAAATATACCTGGATATGATTATGATGGATGAAAAGGTAAATTTTAGTTGATTTTAATGATTAAATATTCTTTACATGTATATGGTATATTTTATATTTCTACAATTTTTACATTATTAACATGATAAGGTTTTCTATTTAATTATTGTTATATTATATGTGTAGGGTTCGAAGATTCAAGCAACAATCCCCCATAATCACATCTCAAAATTTGAGAAATTGTTAAGTGAGGGGGCAACATATATTATATCAAATTTCCGTGTTGCTGAAAATATTGCGTCGGTCCTTATTACAAATTATGAATTCAAGTTGAACATCCACAATTACACGTTGGTGCGATTGACTTCGCCATTGGAAACCAACAAAACTGGCTTGAATTTTATTGATTTTGATACAATCAATTCTCAAGACAATACTAGAGATAGAGTACTCATAGGTATGTTTTAAAAGTTTATTATTATGTTTTAATTAATAGAAATTAATTATACTTTTAAAAAAATTGGTTCTATTTCTTCTTACAATAACAATATCCACATACATAATTGGTTTGGTGGTAAAAATATGAGATATAATTTGTGTTAGTGCAAGGGGCAAGTGTTGGCGTTCGATCATTTGGTTAACGTGAACCATTAGGGTTACATACGTTTTCTAACAGTCAGTGGAAGCAAGAAAACAAGAAACGTATTACCTTTCACCAGGGTATGTTGGAGAAGATGAATTCTCGCCAGTAGTCTGCGCAGCCTCACTGTTTTGGTCATAACTCTCTCATTCGACATCGGATTTGAGTGATCTACGCGCCAAAATAATTTTCTCTTCCGTGGATTTCTGTTAGTATATGACACGTCTAATTCTGAGAACTGTAAAATTTTATAAAAATCACACAAGTTGTTGGATAATAGCAGTAAATAACCTTCTGGTCTTCTGTTGTATTCCCAAGTCCAATCTTGATATCGTGTGGGCGACGATCTTCGAGATCTACTCAGTCTGCTGTTCTCTCATCCTCCTCACATGTTAGGCGTGATTAATCTCATAGATTAGGATTTTCGAACAACTGAGATGACTTATATATGGGCTACAGCAGGGACTAGGAGGAGAAATTAGAGTTGGGTCTCCATTGGGCTTAAGTATCCAAGCTTAGCCCAAAGCTTACACTTAAGTCCAATAATAATAATAATATATACCACTAAAATATTATTACTGTACTACCGTTCTAATCCCATAATTACGTTATGAGCTCCTTCTTATTATGAGCCCGTTAGTCTCCCCATATTTAAGATATACATTGCTTAATTAAGTTACTGACAACTCCATTAATTAATATCTCATCCAAGAGTAGTACCACTCAACCTCATTATCATGCCGGAATAAATCCACCTGCAGGGTTTACATGATAACCCTTATTATCTCCTCAAGGGGACATCATCAACCTATGTCGGACATAGATTCCTTCTACAATCAACAGCACACCATAGAGAACTCACCGAGTTTGTTATTTAATACATGTAAATCTCACCTATTGATGAATCAAATAAATACATACAGCCCTACGTGATGAGGTTATTGTATAGGGATTAAGAGCACGAACATCCATAATAACAGAGATCAAGTTCTTCTATAAGTCATTATAAGTCGAACGATATCAAGCGGTCCTGCTCAATACACAAAGTGCACTAATGTGATTCTATAGCCAAGACAAGCTAATACAAAAATCACACTACAATCATCCCGATAGAGAGTTTCCGTCTATCTCGGTTGTGAGCATCTGTTTAAACTTTATAAGAAAATCGATAATATGATCTTGCGCATGTTGTCGCACAACATATTAGCTACAGTATAAAGTAAATGGACTATTGCATCGTACATATAAATAAATTATAAGACGCAATAATTTGATCATATGATTCTCATTTCAAATTAATTGTTAAGGTATTGTTCATATAAAAGCTAGAATTTTAGTATAAAATCCAACAATCTCCCACTTATATTAAAAGACTGTGTTGTCATGTCTTCTACCGTATATCTGATTCTCACTCCACTACACGACCATCAAAAGCTCTCGCCTTAAGATCCTTGTAAATAAATTTACTAGCTCATCATCCGATGCAATCTTGGCGATAACAACTTTCTGCCCTCATCATACGATTTCTCGTAACATGTGGTACTCGCGCTCCATGTGTTTAATTGCTTATGGGCTCGTGATTTCTTCAAGTTTGCAACATCACCATTGTTATCACAATAAATTGTGATAACCTTGGGCAAACTTAGAAACACTTCAAAGTCCATCATGAAGTTTCTAGAGTTATACAGATACTTTGGCTGCCTTATAGGCTCCAATTTATCATCTTTCCATGATGGAGTACGGAGTCTGAAATATATTTCTATATAACACTCCTCCATATTATGGCTCTACTTCCTAAAATTTAACACATAACATTTGAGGTGGATTTACTGCCGTCCCTATCTAATTTGAAAAATTTGAATCTATGTAACCCATAAGAAGCAGTGAATCTGTTCGGTAAGTCCACATATAATTTCTGGTTCTTTTCAGATATATAAGTATATGTCTTACTATAGTTCAACATTCTTGTTTTTGGGTTACCTTGATACCCATTGACCATGCCATTGACAATACAGATATTCATTCTCGTACATAGCATTCCATAGATTAAGCTTTCTTATTTGCCGAAGAATAAAGAACCGCTTCCATCTCCTTTATCTTCTTTTGTGTCCTAAGACACAGTTTCTTAGATAAAGTCACATGCTAAAATAAGTAGGGATTGTATCATTTCACGAAACTTGAGACAAACATAACATCCTTTCTTGTGATCCATATTACCGTGATCAAAAGGATATATTTTTCTTCTCTTAAGTCCTTCATTTCATACTATTTTATCAACCATATCCATACGTCCGATAATACTCTTTCATTGTCTTTAATGAGCAATATATCATCTACGTATAGTACAAGAAATACCATAATATTTCCGTCACTCTTTTCAATACACGGATACATCCCCGCATTGAATAAATACATATGCCTGGATTTTCTCATCGAATTGGATGTTTCATGATCTTGAAGCTTGCTTAGTCCATCGATGGACACCTTTAAGCTTACAATCAAAATGCTCTTAGCCCTTTGCAATGAATCACTCTGGTTGCTTCACATAGACATTTTCTTCAAGACATCCAATCAGGAAAGCTGTCTTGACATCTATTTGCTATTCCTCATAATCAATATGATTAGCAACAAATAAAAGAATGCGGATCGACTTAGGCATAGCTACCGACGAACAAGTTTCCTCATAATCAAACCTTTTCTTTCTAATTATACCTTTTCGCAACAAGCTTTGCTTCCAAGGTTTGCACCTTATCCTATGATCCTCTTTTATTTTACAGAGCCACTTCCAATGGCTTTCACACCATCCGTGGTTCTACAAGTAGCCAGATCTAATTTAGAATTCATCGATTATATTTTAACATTCATTGTAATTTGCTAAGACTCCACATTTCTATCTTATAGTGCTTCTCGTATTCGTGGGTCAATTCCATGTTTAGTAGGGACTAAGTCTCACGACTCTCCCAAAATATAAATCTATCTGGTTGTAGAACAACCCTCCCACTACGATAAAGCGCTACATGCAATTGTGTATCAGACGTAATACGCGTTGTAATTTACCTTGTGGTATCTCCTTTTGTACAATTGGTACTATACTTTGTGTTTTCCCTCTCACTTCTTTTAGAACAACTTATACATGGGTTTTTGATTTAATACATAGTCCTTTTCCAAAAATCTAATGTTTATGTTAACAATCATCCTTCGATCTTTTGGACTAAATAAATCACCCTTCATTTTTCATAGATATCCCACAAACAGACAAACTTCATACGAATTACTATTTCTAGGGCATATTCATAAAATAAATTTAATAATTTCAAATAACTCATCATCTTTCTAACATTTTCCATAAGAGTCTTATTCCTTCTTTCCGCCACACCATTCAGCTGGAGTATGCCCGGTGTAGTCAACTTGGGATTTTAATCTCATCCTCTGATAAATAGCTACTAAACTATCCTAAGAGGTACTTGTCACTATGATTAGGTCGTAATGACCACCTCTCGTCAGGATAGTTTTAGGACCGCTTAAATCAGTATGAACTATTTTCAACATATCTTTGCATGGCTCTATACCCCTTTGCCTTGAAAGGCCTTTAATCATTTTACTTTCAAGCAAGACTCGCAAGTCAGATAGTTTCCACTTCACATAAACCCAATGGTCCATCGGCTATCAACCTTTGAATCCTACTCAAGTAAAATTGATCTAGTCTTAGATGCCAAAAGTATGTTTAGTTCATCTCCGAAGGTTCCTTTCTCTTGCTAAGATTAGAAGATGCATTATTAATTACTATTTGTTGCATTCGTGGTATAAACATGATTTAAGAGTGTACAAATTGTCCACCAACGTACCACAATAGATTATAGCTCCATCCTTCATTACTCTGACCATGTCATTTAAATGAAAAGGAGTATCCATCCGTAAATGTTTAGAAACTGAAATGAAATTTTTTCTATGAAAACGTACGTAAAGATAATTTCTTAAAATCAAACGTTTATTCATATCATAAGATAAATAAACAATTCCCACTGCAATAGCCACTACTTTCATAGCATTACTCATGTCCATAGTAATTCATCATCACTTAGTTACATGCTTTTAGTAATTCCGGTATCTATACAGAGCATGCCAGTAGATGCCATTACTAATCATGCTTCAACGACTAGTGAATGAGATACTAACCTTATTCACTTCTTGATTAAAATGGCTTTTCTTCGCCACATATTTTTTCAGAAGTTCCCCACTATATACAATCTCTTGTATTTCATGTAGAACTTGCTCAAAATATCTAGGCAAATTATGGAGTTGATCTAGGTTTCCCATTCAATTTCTACTCCAAGCATTCCTAATTCATTCATCAACTTATCCATGACCTCTTGCCTTTCTTACTTACTCAAGTATCTGAAGAGTCGCATGAGACCATAATATTTCTATGAACTTCTCACCTCTATACTAGAGACTTTAATAGGCATCATGAGACATCCTTAGTAAGAACACATTTATACTTTCCTAAGCAGTAAAATTCGAAACTAAGATTCTTTTCTAATCATTTAATTTTGAACAAGTAAATATGTTTCTTTTAGTAAACAATAAGTGAGATAAAACAATTTGAAATTACAGAGAATCATGTAAATAAATACACAGATCAAATCTTCGAATTTATCCATTTATATTGATTCCGTCAAAATAATATAAAATTAAAATTCACCGACATCTCAAGCACCGTGAGTCTGCAAGCCACGATAGTGTGGACGTTTACAAACCCGAACATTTACAAGAAAAGATTTTACCCATTAATTTTATTTGTCAATCTAACTTCATGAAAAAATAATTAATAGTCGGTTCCTCTTTAGTCATGCAAATAACAGCAGTGACTCCGATGGGGAGTATACTTATTATTTACAACTAAGTGTATACCATTATTTGATCCCAAGTCCGCGGCCCAAGCTTGTGTGCCTTACAGATGGAGAAGTACACACGCGCTCGGATAACTTCCTATAATCATCAATTATAAGTTTGTACAGTGATCCGCAAATAAACTCATTCGATGGGTAGGAAGGTCTATGCCAACACGCAAGTTCATGTGCATCACATTACAAACAATAATTATTTAATGAAGTCTATACTAGTGATCCGTAAATAAACTCATCCGATTGGGAGGAAGGTCTATGCCAACACGCAAGTTTACTCACATCACTTACAAACCAATAATGGAGGCCGTGAGAATTAATTACCAATCCCCTCTCCCACTTAGTAATTTAACATATAATATTCAAAATAAAATACGCAACCTAGCATGCTCCTTTTACGACAAATAAGGCAGTAAATCACAGAGAACATGCATACATATATAACAATAATCAGATAATAAAATTAATTATGTCAGTTATATATTAGCGAATTCGATTGTTCACCTCCAAGCACGAATATGGGCAAAGACTTACAAATTATCAATTTTTTAAAAATTTCTAGATTATCAAAATTTTGAAACTATCGATATCGACCGTCGATATCGTCCAGATTATCAAAATCATCGATATCAACCATATTATCAAATTTACGAAAAACTTTCAAATAATCAAAATTTTGAAATTATCGATATCGATCGTCGATATCGTCCAGATTATCAAAATCATCGATATCGACCAGATTATCAAAATCATCGATATCAACCAGATTATCAAAATTTTGAAATATCACAATTATCAAATTTTCAAAATTTTCAGATTATCAAATTTTCAAAATTTTCAGATTATCAAATTTTCAAAAATTTTCAGATTATCAAATTTTTAAAATTTCTAGAATATCAAAATTTTGAAAATATCCATATTATCAAATTTTCAAAATTTTCAGATTATCAAATTTTAAAAAATTTCCAGATTAACAAATTTTCAAAATTTTTTGATTATCAAATTTTCGAAAATTTCCATATTATCAAATTTTCAAAAATTTCCATATTATCAAATTTTTAAAAATTTTCAGATTATCAAAATTTTGAAAATTTCAAATTATCAAAATTTTTAAAACTTTCAGATTATCAAAATTTTCAGATTATCATATTTTTGAAATTTTCAGATTATCAAATTTTTGAAAATATCCAGATTATCAAATTTTTGAAATTTTCAGATTATCAAATTTTTGAAATTTTCAGATTATCAAATTTTAAAAAATTTTCAGATTATCAAATTTTCGAAAATATCCAGATTATCAAATTTTCGAAATTTCAAGATTATCAAATTTTCAAAAATTTCCAAATTATCAAATTTTCAAAAATTTCTAGATTATCAAAATTTTGAAATTTTCAAATTATCAAAATTTCAAAAATATCCAGATTATCAAATTTTCAAAAATTTTCACATTATCAAATTTTCGAAAATATCTAGATTATCAAATTTTCAAAATTTCCAGATTATCAAATTTTCAAAAATTTTCAGATTATCAAATTTTCAAAATTTCTAGATTATCAAAATTTTGAAAATATTCGGATTATCAAATTTTCGAAAAGTACCGTCAAACGTATAGAGTATTCAACAAGAAACAATAATTTTTAAAGCCTAGCCGACATTTGATAAAGGTATATGGTATCCGAATAGGGTATACTAGAATAACATGAATACTTAAACCCTTTCACCTTTTGACGTAAACCTTAGCCTAACGTTTCGCGATTTACCACGAAACCGAACCTCTAATATCAATTGTTAGCATTCAATCGTTTGGTTAACATGAACCATTAGAGTTCCATAGGTTTCTAACAGTCAGCAGTAGCAAGAAAACAAGAAATGTATTACCATTCACCAGGTTATGTTGGAGAAGATGAATTCTCGCCAGCAGCCTGCGCAGCGCAGCCTTACCATTTTGCACATAACTCTCTCATCCGTCATTGGATTTGAGTGATCTATGAGCCAAAACGATCCTCTCTTCCTTAAATTTTTGTCAGTATATCACACGTTAAATTTTGAGAATCGTACAATTTTATAAAAATCACACAAGTTGGTGGACAGCAGCAGCAAATAACCTTCCGGTCTTCTGCTGTATTCCCAAGTTCAATCTCCACGTCGTGTGGGCAAAGATCTTTGAGATCTTCTCAATCTGCTGTTCCCTCACCCTCTTCACATATTAGGCGTGATTAATCTCATAGATTAGGGTTTCCGGATAGTTGAGATGACTTATATATAGGCTACAGCAGGGACCAAAAGGAGAAATTAGAGTTGGGCCTCCATTAGGCTTAAGTATCCAAGCTTAGCCCAAAGCTTATACTTAAGTCCAATAATAAAAATATATACTACTAAAATATTATTACTTCACTACCGTTCTAATCCCATAATTACGTTATGGGCTCCTTATTATGAGCCCGTTAGTCTCCCCATGTTTAAGATATACAATGCCCATTAATTAATTAAGTTACTGCCAACTCCATTAATTAGTATCTCATCCAAGAGTAGTACCACTCAATCTCATTATCATGCCTGAATAAATCCACATGCAGGGTTTACATGATAACCCTTATGAGCTTTTCAAGGGGACATCATCAACCTATATCGGACACGAATTCCTTCTACAATCAACAGCACACCATAGAGACAACACTCCACTGAGTTTGTTGATTTAACACATGTAAATCTCATCCATTGATGAATCAAAGAAATACATACTGTCCTACGTGTCGAGATTATTGTATAGGGATTAAGAGCACGAATATCCATAATAACAGAGATCAAGTTCTTCTATAAGTCAGTATTAGTCGAATGATCTCAAGCGGTCATGCTTAATACACACAAAGTACACTAATGTGATTCTATAGCCAAGACAAGCTAATACCAAACCATACTACAACCATCCCAATAGAGAGTCCCCGTCTATCTCGGTTGTGAGCATCTGTTTATACTTTATAAGAAAACCGATAATATGATCTTTCGCATGTTGTCGCACAAAATATTATCTACAGTATAAAGTAAATAGACTATTGCATCGTACATATAAATAAATTATAGGACGCAATCATTTGATCATATGATACTCATTTCAAATTAATTGTTAACGTATTATTCATATAAAAATTAGACTTTTCGTATACAATTCAACAGCAAGATTATTGATAAAATTGATATTGAGCTTGAAGATGAATGATAACTTTCTTTTAAAATATTTATCCATATTTTTATTTTATAACTCAATTTTTATGTTTAATATTTTTTTTATTAAAATTTTAACATCAATTTAAGACACACGATCATGAATTATACATTATGGGGAGAATATGTAAGACAATTGATGCAATACAAGAAGAACAATTCAAACCAAACACTTATTATTGTTCTTGAGTATGCCAAAATCAACAATAAATATAGAGGTATATATTTTTTTAAACTCATTTTATTTATGTATAATTCTGTATGTATTTAGATGTCATTAGATGTTTATTCTAATATTTATCCATTAATAATATATTTTTTATCTTCTAATTATTTATCCATTTTATATATTTTTTATAAAAATTTAAATCAAACTTTCTTTGAAATATGCTATAGAAAAAACTTATCAAATTCTTGGAATGCAACAAGGATAACAATTAATGAAGATATAAAAGAAGTTCATAATTTTCGAAAGAGGTACACACTCAATCTATACATTACATTCAGTGATTTTTTCTTTTAAATATATATATATATATATATATATATATATATATATATATATATATATATATTTATGCTTTTGGAAATGTAGCATGAGTTTAATAAACTATGATAGTGATGAGCATTTTCTCAACACACAATTAATCCCCAAGTATGAAGGATATCAATTGTAGTCTCGAAAGGCGACCAAGTGAATATCGAACCCAAGGGACGGCGTATTATTAATTTAATTATTATCTAAATTAATTAAGACAAGGCAATAAGATTTGATGTATTTAATTAACAACTACTAAACAAATAATTAAAATAACAAATAAAATAAAGTACCACTCAAAGAATACGAAAGTGGATCAAGTAGGAGAATAAGTAGCTCTAGGATAATCCAGTTTTACTCATTAACTTCCCTTCCATGTGTCAATGTCCGACTCTGCCTTGTGGAATATGGACGCATCACTAAACCATGCATATCTACTCTATAGACATAAGTAAACATGCGTGTAACACGTGTGAATAACCTCAGAGCAAGAGATATAATTTCACCCCCCTTTCTAGGTACTATCAGTATCAATTATTTCCCCCTAGTATTGGTACTCTAACCCGATATGATCTCCCTTTATAGGTACTATAAAATTATCCTCTTTATCCTACTTATTAACCCGAACTCAATTCAATTAATAAGTATTCATATAAGATAGTTTTAATAAGACTTCGGAATCCCTTCACTTAGAATTATAACTTAAAACCCTGCTCAACAGTGAACGCACTCAACCAATAACCATGTTATGTATTCAGACTCTACACAACGATTATTGATGCACAAAACGACTATGAGTATGGATTAAAAAGGCACAATCTTATATAAAATAAACCACAAGTAGTGTTGTACGGAGTATACACATGGAAGTTCAATTAACTAGATAAAGCCTTCACAACCCTAGTTCTACCAAAAAAGCTCTAGCCCAAGGTGTTGTAGGAAACACACATGGGTGTTGGATAGATCTTACCCGAATGTCCGAAAAATACAAGATAAATTAAAAAATAAATAAACCCTAGATATGGCGTCATCGCGTCCTTCTCGCTCTTGAATCCTCCTCTTGGCTCTCCTCTTGATTCCATAAATGAATCTTCAAAGTGATGGATGGATGGAGGAAAGAATGATGGTTGGGGGGTGATCCCCCTTTGTGGGGTATTGTATGTTGTGGCCTCTCTTCTCCTCTCTTGTTGTTGTGTTCCTCCTCCTTTTTTTGGGGCTGTATAGACCTCCTTTTATACTTGTAATCACGTTTCCTAGGCTTGGAATGGGCTTTTTCAAGTGATCACACGCGTTTAGGCCTCGAAAATACGGATTTGGTAAGTTTCCGAAGCGCAGTTCGACCTTCCAAACAGGTCGAACCATGGTCGAACCACCCTTCTGGACGTCCCAGGTACATGGTTCGACCAGCCAACAGGTCGAACCATGCATGTCGTGGTCGAACCAGCATTTTTTCCGTTGGGTTCGACCTCGGTTCGACCTCAAGCAGGTCGAACCGATTTGCGCAGTCTCTTCATTTCGCGTATAACTTTCACATCCGACCTCCGAATTGAGTGATTTTTATGCTCACGCGATCCTCTCTTCCTGAGATTTCTATTCTATCGTATTTTTATTTTATTATTATTACACTTTTGATAAATTATTATCAGATTTCCTCCCATTAGTATAATAATCCCATAAGCATAACTAATTATATTTTTTTCCTTAATATTTGAATTTTAAATTTTAGTTCCTTCTTATAAAAAAATCATAAAAACTCTAAGAATTGAATATGTAACAGGCCATGGAAAATAGCACTGCAATTCTGTTCGGCACAGCTCGCGCGGCGTCACCACTTTGCTCATAACTTCCTCGTTCGGACTTCAATGATGATGTTCTTTACGCCAAAACGGCTCTCTCTTCAGTGGCTTTCCAACCATATATTACACCAATAGTTTCGAGCTCCACAACAATACAAAATAATTATGAAAGTTGGATGTGCATTTTCAGCATTCTTGCACAAATTGCATCTTTTCTCCAACTTTGCACTTTTCATCCTTTTCCACCTAAAACACAATAAAACACCTCAAGCGCACATGATTCTCACATATATCGAATATAAGACACTTGTGCTCATATAAGACTACAATATCAATCAAAAAGGTGTTAAATTAGATATTAAAATACGCTTATTTTCACTCTCATCAATCCTCCAAACTTACCCGTTGCTCGTCCCGAGGCAATAAAATAAAGATAAAGAGAAAGAGTAAGAAAATTAGCGGGGAAACAAGGACTATGACCAATACCCCATTCAAAATACAATTGTCATCAACTTAGGTCATGCAACTCTTATCACGTTTAATAATCAATTCAAAGCATACAAGTTAAGACAATCACCACTAATTCAAATGCTCCATTGACATGTTCTCACGGAAAGTATATATCACTCGCACTCAAGTGTAAAAGATGTACACTTATGGGTTATGGTGTTTACGCTCAGATTCAATTCAAGTGCATGCGTAACCATAAGCTTGCCAAACGTCTCAAACTCTTCACCACTAAAAGTATGATTCGACAATGGGATCAAAAAGGACTTTTCTTTTGGATGTAATGTTGGCTCTTTGGTAAGGGTAGGAAACATATGGATAAAATGACTCAATTAGTAGAGAATTAAAACCGGAGATCTTTTGTACTGCAAATTCTTACACTTCAAGGCTATCCAGCTTCATGCTCTTCTAATTTTCTTTTCTCTCCTTTCCTTCAAGCTCAACATACTTTTTCTTTTCTTCAAGCACATCCTTTTTTTTCCCGAGGTACCAGTTTCGGGCACTACCTCTAACATATTGGGGTACCAGTTTCGAGCACTACCCCTAAGCAACTTATTTTTAAGCTCATATTTTTATTTTTGCTCATAATCACTTGTACAGCTCCAAATATTTTATTCCTTCTAAACTCCATGAAAATCAATTCACACTTTGACAGCATTTAATTCTCCACTAAATATAGGAATTTAAGGCTCAAATAGGATATCAAAGTGGCTATCTTCATAGGTTACCAAAGAAATAAGATTTTTAGGCTCAACGGGGTTAACTACTGATATATAATTATTTGGTAGGAAATTATTTGGCTAAGTGACTCATAAATTCAAGGATGGCCTTAATTCATCTCCCATCATCTAACACACATGTAGTTTCAGGTAAGACAAGAGGCAAGTTCTATAATACATACACAAGAACGATACTCACCAGAAAATAAATATCATGTGATTATGTACATGATCAACGAGGCTCAAAATCTCACATGGGTTTTTAACAAGTAACAGAGCACTTTTCATGGTAAGCAATATCCCACAAGTACACATAGAACTTCATACCACAATATAACTCAAGTACACTTCCTTCATCAATTTCAAGAGCATATGAATTTCAAAGATAATTTTAACAATATAAGCTCACATGGATCACCACCATAAACTCAATCCTTCCACTCCATGAATTAAAAGCACATATAAAAATTAGAAAAAAGAAACGAGGTCACCTGATTTTTCTTCAACGTACGCACGAGCTCCTCGAGTCAAAGCCTCAATGTAGAACTCGTCTTGATACTCTTTTACCTTTTTCTATCATCAAAGCTCAAACAAACTCATCATCACAGGATTCATCAATAATAAAATAGGAGAACTATAAGAAAGAATTAATTGACTATGTAATCGACTCCACACACTAGAAACACCACTGAACACTAGGCAAATTGCAAAAAATCGACACATCAAAACTGATTAAAGTTTCAATATACCGCAAAAAATTAACTCCCCTAGCAAACATTACAAAGAAAAGATTATACTCCTGGTGCTTCAATGAGGTAATAACATCACACCCCCCAAACTTAGTAAAAACGTAAGTCGAAACTAAGTTTGAAAAGAGATGTAATTGCCGATTAGTAAGCACCTTAAATATAAAAATTTCTTACTCACACAAAAGAAATAAAGCAATAAAATGGAAAGGCAAGCCCCAAACAGGCACTCATGTTTAACGTCGGAGAGTCGCGATGGATTACCGCTTTGTAGACTACTTGATCGGAGGACCGTCTTGTCGCATCCTCACCTTCAAATACTTTCTTTCCCTCTTCATATCTACACTCAACACCTCACCTTTCTTGGTCACAAGTATATGATCATTGAAATTTCCTTCCTCCCATAGCTGTCTAGACACCCCCTTGTCAATCTTCCACTTAAATTCAGAATCACCTGTCTTAGAAAAATCAAGATTAAACAAGTTAGAAACCATATCAATGCTCTTGCATGATTGAGTCTCCACGGGTATCTTCATTGCATGATCAAGAGAGAAAACCACATCTTCATTATCCATCTGCAGTTTAAGCTTCTCCACTCTCAACTTCTTTGCTCTTTCCCACTTCTTCTCCATTGTAAGCTCATGTAATGGTACTGGAGTAACATCAACATCATACGGAGCATTCGGCGCAACAATAGGCATGTTTCAGATCGGTTCGACTAGGGTTTGACCTGTTAGAGAGGTCAAACCAGGCACGTAGTGGTCGAACCGATCATCTGGAAGGCTGTTCTCACTTTGAAGTCGTGGTTCGACCTGGGTTCGACCTTCAGGACAGGTCGAATCGCTTTCCCTCAGGTCGAACCGGCTTACTGTACTATTTCTACCTCTCAGTTTGACCAAGGTTCGACCAGATGGTTTGGTTGAACCATGTCCATCGTGGTCGAATCATTGTTGCGATAAAACAGGGTGTTCCGGACATTGATGTTCGACGTGGGTTCGACCTTCAGAACAGGTCGAACCACCCTTGCTTTGGTCGAACTGATAATCTGGAAAAACAGAGTACTCCGCATGGTATGGTTCGACCATGGTTCGACCTGTAGGCCAGGTCGAACCAGAGGCTGGTTGGTTGAATCGCTGCCTGGATATGTCCATTTTTAATTTCGGCCTCATCGGTCCTTCGTACTGTGTTTCAGACCTCAATGTGATGGCATTATTCTCCAATGTTTGTGTCAATTGATTCACATTCGCAGTCATCAGCCCCATCATCAAGGTAAGGTCCTTCAACTGCTTAGACAAATCTGCACGATCAACATTCATTCTAGCTTCGATGTGGTCAACCCTTGCATCGTTCTCAGCCATGTATCGATTGAAGGTATCTCCATCACTCTTCACTTCGTGCTGCTTCATACTAGGCCCCCTTAGTGTCAACTCTGTAATCTGCCTCAACTGGGACTCTAGTAGCTTGTTGATGTTAGCTAGACTAGAGACGATCTCATCATCCCTATTCAGCTTCACTTGATATGCAACCTGCGCCACCTTGCCAAGTACATATGATCCTCTATCTCTCTCTACTGGCCAGTCACGTAAATTCATAGAGATGTCTTCAAATAACTTTTCTGCTTCAAGTGCTGTCTTTGATAATAGCGCTCCTCCTGATGATGCATCAATAAAAACACGCGACTCACAATCCAATCTATAGTAGAAGATGCTTATGTATTCAGCCTTAGACATTCCATATTGTGGACACCTACTGAGCATGTCTTTAAACCTATCCCACGCCTCATCAAATTTCTCACCCTGATTCATAATAAATCAGGTGATCTCTTTCCTCATCCTTAAGATCTTTGAGGGTGGCATGTATCTCTCCAAGAACTTCTGCTGCAGTTGGTCCCATGTAGTGCAATCTGTGACATCAAGAGTCTCATACCAAGCTTCCGCCTTATCAATCAAAGAGAACTTGAATAAGGTGATCCGCCTAGCATTATCATTAGCTCCACTGCCCTTTTGAGTGTTTGCATAACCAAGAAATCTTCGGAGATGCTGATATGGATCTTCAAAACAACCTCCAGAAAAGGGATTCTTCTCTACCATGTTAATAAGAGTGGGATGTATCTCAAAATCATCATCTTCCCCCCCTGCTCCTATCAACCCCATGTTAACATTCCCAAAGTTCGTGAAAATTTCACGAATGGAAACATTATCCAGATTCTGCCTTGCTCCGGCCATGTTTAGATCAATGTGTTATTCCTTCTTTTCCTTCCTCTCCTTTTACAAGCGCACAAGTAACTCGGAAAAATTCAAGGTTAGATAGAAATAAATAATCAAAAATAAAAGAAAAAGAAAAAAAATCTTAATCAACTAGAAATAATAAAATCAATAATAACAGCCGTCCCCGGCAATGGCGCCAAGAACTTGATGAGCGTTTTCTCAACACACAATTAATCCCCAAGT
Organism: Pogostemon cablin; assembly: GCA_023678885.1. NCBI lineage: Eukaryota > Viridiplantae > Streptophyta > Magnoliopsida > Lamiales > Lamiaceae > Pogostemon > Pogostemon cablin. Next base: position 15,486,308 of record CM042993.1, read on the forward strand.
ATGAAGGATATCAATTGTAGTCTCGAAAGGTGACCAAGTGAATATCGAACCCAAGGGACGGCATATTATTAATTTAATTATTATTTAAATTAATTAAGACAAGGCAATAAGATTTGATGGATTTAATTAACAACTACTAAACAAATAATTAAAATAACAAATAAAATAAAGTACCACTCGAAGAATACGAAAGTGGATCAAGTAGGAGAATAGGTAGCTCTAGGATAATCCAGTTTTACTCATTAACTTCCCTTCCATGTGTCAATGTCCGACTCTGCATGTGAAATATGGACGTATCACTAAACCATGCATATCTACTCTATAGACACAAGTGAACATGCGTGTAACACGTGTGAATAACCTCGGAGCAAGAGATATAATTTCACCCCCCTTTCTAGGTACTATCAGTATCAATTATTTCCCCCTAGAATTGGTACTCTAACCCGATATGATCTCACTTTATAGGTACTATAAAATTATCCTCTTTATCCTACTTATTAACCCGAATTCAATTCAATTAATAAGTATTCATATAAGATAGTTCTATAAGACTTCGGAATCCCTTCACTTAGAATTATAACTTAAAACCCTGCTCAACAGTGAACGCACTCAACCAATAACCATGTTATGTATTCAGACTCTACACAACGATTATTGATGCACAAAACGACTATGAGTATGGATTAAAAAGGCACAATCTTATATAAAATAAATCACAAGTAGTGTTGTACGGAGTATACACATGGAAGTTAAATTAACTAGATAAAACCTTCACAACCCTAGTTCTACCAAAAAGGCTCTAGCCCATGGTATTGTAGGAAACACACATGGGTCTTGGATAGATCTTACCCGGATGTCCAGAAAATACAAGATAAATTAGAAAAAGAGTAAACCCTAGATGTGGCGTCATCGCGTTCTTCTACCTCTTGAATCCTCCTCTTGGTTCTCCTCTTGATTCCACAAACGAATCTTCAAAGTGATGGATGGATGGAGGAAAGAATGATGGTTGGGGGGTGATCCCCCCTTATGGGGTGTCGTATGTTGTGGCCTCTCTTCTTCTCTCTTATTGTTGTGTTCCTCCTCCTTTTTTTGGGGCTGTATCGACCTCCTTTTATACTTTTAATCACGTCTCCTAGGCTTGGAATGGGCTTTTCAAGTGATCACACGCGTTTAGGCCTCGAAAATACAGATTTGGTAAGTTCCCGAAGCGCGGTTTGACCTCCCAAACAGGTCGAACCAACCCCTACAGGTCGAACCATGGTCGAACCACCCTTCTGGACGTCCCAGGTGCATGGTTCGACCAGCCAACAGGTCGAACCATCATTTTTTCCGTTGGGTTCGACCTCGGTTCGACCTCAAGCAGGTCGAACCAATTTGCGCAGTCTCTCCGTTTCGCGTATAACTTTCACATCCGACCTCCAAATTGAGTGATTTTTGTGCTCACGCGATCCTCTCTTCCTGAGCTTTCTATCTTTATAAAGAAATCACAAAAATTCTAAGAATTGAATATGTAACAGGCCATGGAAAGTAGCACTGCAATTCTATTCGATACAGCTCATGCGGCGTCACCACTTTGCTCATAACTTCCTCGTTCGGACTTCAATGATTGTGTTCTTTACTTCAAAACGACCCTCTCTTCAGTAGCTTTCCAACCATATATTAAATCAATATTTTTGAGCTCCACAACAATACAGAATAATTATGAAAGTTGGATGTGTGTTTTCAGCATTCTTGCACAAATTGCACATTTTCTCCAACTTTGCACTTTTCATCATTTTTCCACCTAAAATACAATAAAACACCTCAAGTGCACATGATTCTCACATATATCGAATATAAGACACTTGTGCTCATATAAGACTACAATATCAATCAAAAAGGTGTTAAATTGAATATTAAAACACGGTTATTTTCACTCTCATCAGATAGATTGCCTGGACAATCTCATATAAATCATATTGGTAGAAGCTTCGTCTTTGAAGAATTTACACCAGATGTAGAAGTGATCTATCTTGTAGAAATTCAAGACATCAAGAATGTAAATATTTCATTATAATATTTTTGTTTTAAAATATTTTTGCTACAAAGATTAAAATGCATTTCAATTATTGTATAATCTATATTAATTTATATTTTCTTCATGGATTTTAGGAAAGCTATTGCATTGTTGTTGCAAATGCTCAAAGGATCCGAACTCAATATGGATGGTACTATAATGGATGTAACAAATGCACCAAGAAAGTTATTGTTAAATCTGGAGTCCCTTACTGTGAGAAGTGTAAGTAGGACATACCAGTACCTGTGCCACAGTAAGTTTTATTTTTTTCTTCGAAAGTTTAACATATTTTTTTTAAATTTACTATTTTCTTTGAAAATGACAAATAAAATTTAATTAAGATATTTTGCATTGTAACAGATATAAAATTCATCTCAAGGTTGCCGATGAAACTGAAAGTACTTCCTTTATAGTATTTGATAGAGAAATTAGGCCAATCATTGTAAAAATAATAGTCGAACTCATTGAAAATCTTGAGAAGGTATTTTACAATTTTCATATACTGACATCTATAAAGAATAGAATTGCATTAATGAAATTTCACATATTACAAATTTTCACATGAAAGATATGACATAAATTAGAATTTAGTTTGCAAAATACTCCCTCTGGTCACATGAAAGGTAACCGTTTGCTGTTTGCACGTCGACAATTCTAAGGTTTTTATTTGCTTTTTGCACGTAGATTAATGAGTATTATTATTATAGGTAAAGTGGGTAGTTGTATTAGAGGGAAGTGATGTGTCATATTGTGTACTTTCTTTACTAAATAGAGAAAATTGATACCTTTGAAGCGGACGCCAGGAATAGTGAAATGAATACCTTGTAAGTGGCCGGAGGGAGTACAACATATCTGCTATAGCTATCCTATGTTTTATTGTAATTCTTTTTTTATTAGCTTGACTTGATTTAGATTCCATATCACTGAAAAAAATATAAATAGTCAATGGAATGTATACACTGTGATGAAAGTATCTTCAAATCCTACTATTATCAAATTAAGCTATAACGAATAGATCAAAAGCGAAAAAGGTATTGAAGTTCAAAATTAAAAATGCATTTATAGTGATTTGCTCCATCCATTTTCTAACTGTTATATTATACTGTTATTTTTATGTTTACATACAGCCTTTAGGATCCTCCATGAATGATCTTTTCATTGATTAGATATCACATTTTATTAAAAATATTATCACTTTTTATCAAGCTATCATTTTCTATTGATTAGTTAACTCTTTTTATTGAAAATGTTATCACTTCTTATATATTCTATTAATTACTTCTAATGAAATTGTTTAATTGAATTGTTATTATATTTTTAATTGATCAAATATCACTTTTATTAAAGATTTTATCACTTATTATTAATCAAGTACCACTTTTTATTAGAAATGTTATCACTTTTATTTTTCTCATTAGTTTATAAAATAGCTCAATGAAAAATGTTATCACTTTTAATTTAATAGTCATCATTTTTTATTTGTCCAGTAAATAATTCGTGAAATAGTTTAGATTAAAGCATATTACGTTTCTTTGATTATTTATTACTTTTTATTTAAAATGATATCACATTTGATTTTCTACATAAATTATTAATGAAATAATTAACATGGATGGATATTATTTTTCAACGTTCAGATATTACTTTTTACTAAAAATATTTTTATTTTATATTTAAGGAATGTCTTGCGTGAGATCGTCTCACGTGAGACCATTTTATACTTTTAAAATTGTTATCACTTTCACTACAAAAACAATATCATTTTTGCTATAAAATATTATCACTTTTCATTTATACTATAAATTGTTCATATAATAACATTATCACTTTTCATTAATTTACTATCACTTTTTATTGTAAAAGTTATCACTTTCTGACTGTTTCATGTAAGACCTTACATGAGACGGTCTCACACAAATCTTTGCCTTATATTTATTCTACAATTTTTTTATTAAATAATTATGGGTAGATCTTGCGTGAGACCATTTTATATTTTTTAAAATAGTTATCTCTTTTGCTATAAAATGTTATCACTTTTGTTATAAAAGGTTATTACTTTTCATTTATACTATAATTTGGTCATAAAATAACATTATCACTTTTCATTAATTCATTATCACTTTTCGTTATGTAAGTTATCACTTTTCGTTCGTCTCACATAAGCCCTTACATAAGACGGTCTCACACAAGTCTTTGCTAATAATTATTGAAATATTTATCAATTTATTTTAATTAATATCATTATTTTTTAAAAATATTATCACTTTTTTATATAGAATATTAAAATTAAATAATTAAATTAAATAAATAACAAAATTTTATCATCACATCTTTCAGAAATTAAATTTAAAAAAATCTAGCTGCCAGATAATATACGTAAATTATCCACAAATTAAATGCACTGCAAAATTCAATCATCAGATGTTGAAATAATAAATAAATAAATGAATTGATTAACGAAAAAAAATACATGCATGCGTTTCCAGTGCTTATTATTGCCAAAATAATTTTTTGCATCTGCGCGCCTAATTGATTTTCTGTAGTATCACGCGCTGCTAAGTGGATATATTTGGGATCCGTCTCACGAAATAAGATCTGTGATACGGTCTCATTCAAGTCTTTGCCCTAATAATTTAAGGCAAAATCTATTGTACACAATTGTTAAGGTACAATTGGGTCTTCATGACCCGAATATTTATACTCTAATTTGTCAAATGGTTCATTCCACCGTTCCTTCTCATTCCTTCCCCAGAATCGTTCTCTCTCTTCCCATTCCATCTGTATCCGATTGGTTTCTTCCCATTCTCCTTCAGGACACCTTTTAGATCTTCAAGCGCCTCGAACATTTTAGATATTTTTCAAGCGTTTGTGGCTATCAATCTGTCATTCAGATTTTTAATTTTTTTTGTAATTTATTGATTGTTCTTCAATTCTTAATTTTGTGTAGATCTGGTTAAAGAAAAGTAGTGAGAATTGCTGATGATTTTGCATTACATACGAGGCTGTAGTGGTGGATGGAGATTATGTGCGAAGTTTCTGTTTTATGTAATAGTGTAAACATTTGATCAAATAAATGTATTACATTTTACTCTTAAATGTATTATTATTATTTTTTTCCAAAATTTTGTAATTTGTTAGATTGTTTTTCAGTTCTTAATTTTGTGTAGAAATGATAAAAAGAAAAGTAGTAATTATGATGCTTGTTGATGATTTTGCATTACATTAATTTTGATAATTTTATGAGACAAGTTTCTGTTTTAATTCAGTAGTGTATATATTTTTTTATATAAATGTATTAAATTTTACTCTTAAATGTATTATTAAATTTATATATAAAAACAAAGTTTGTATTAAATTTAATTAATTTTTTATATGCATAATCAAATGTGGGTAGTTGTAATAATTTAATAATGTATATATTTTTCTCAATAAATATTTTTTTTTAAAAATTTATTGATATTATATTTATCAATATTTTCATCAATATTTTATTCATTTTACTTATACATGTTAAGATAAAATGTTATACATATTAATATAATATTTAATATGTTTATTAGAAAATACATGTACAACAATCAATTAAATATAATTTATTTAAATGTGTATTAAAAAACTAATATAATATAGATTTTATTTGTAAAATCAATTACTATAATTAATAGTGTATAACCTATAATTCAATAACGTATAAGCTTTTTTTAATAAGTGTACACCTTTTTATATATCTTTTTTTATTCATTAGTATTATACTTTATTAAAGTGTATAAATTATTTTTCACTGATATTATACTTTATCAAAACGTATAAGTCAATAACGTAACTTTTCTTAATAAGTGTATTTTTTTACTTTCTTTTATGGAAGTATAATACATTTATAAATGTAATCATATTACATTAATAAAGTAAAGCACATAAAGTCATCTAAAAATATAATATATTGATGTGAAACGATCATGTATCTATTCAGAGAGAGTATACTCATCCAATCTCCAATTCACAATATCCAATTCTCAATTATCTCTGTAGCTTCTCATCATTAGTAGCTTCTCATCATATCTTTTCATGGGAGAACGATGGAGCATTGAGATCTGAGCATGAATTGAAGTCTGAGATGAAGGTTTTGTAGAGGTTGAGATCTGAGGATGAAGTCTGAGACAAAAGCTGTGGAGGCTGAGATCTGAATGGACAAAGCTGTTGAGATCTGCGGCGGAGGCGTGCTCTAGCAAAGCTTAGCAGATCTCAGCTGGAAACTTGTGATAGGCGATGGCGGCGGAACGGGAAGTGGCGTGGTGGTTGACAGTGCAACAATTTCACTCGAGAAAGCAAGTCGTGGTCAAGGTGTTTCTTTTGGCGAAGGAATAGATGGTTGAACTCGGTGCTGACACGATTGATTTTCGGCGAGGTGGCGGTGTGGCTGGATTTCGATAGCGTGGAGGCAGCGATGGGATTGACATTGACAGGTAATTTAGATAGATTTGTGGCGATGGGAGAAGTCAATCTGAGTGAGCAAGCAGGTAGAATACGCAAGAATATGAGAAAGGATATTATGTGCAGGCGTGAGGAATGAATCAACCGGATTATTTTGATTTATATATTTGACCCTTTTGATTTATATATTTGACTAATTTAGAATATGTGTTAGGTACAGTGTACACTTGTGTACAGTAGATCAACTCATAATTTAATAAGATTTATCATTAAAATAATTATATAAGAATACATAATTTTAAATTAAAATATAACTAGAATTTTTCTAAGATTCAAAATCATGAATTATCGTCCACTTGTTTATGATCATATATTACCCTTAAGAAATACTAAATTGACTTATAATTATATAAAAGGAAATTCAATATTCACTTATTTATCCATACACTAGTATTTCTTTATCAACATCTAAATTAAATTATATTAATTCTTTTACTTTAAATTCACTATATTAATTTTAAAATTAATAATTTCAAAAATCAAATCGTGAAAATCAAAATAAAATAATAAATTTAAATCAATTCTTTAAAACCCAACAATATTCCTAATATTTTTAAGGAGAAAAAAGTATAAAATCTTGGAAGTCAAAAAAAAAAAAATTAATATAGAAACTAATTACTTAACCTATAAGACAAAGTCTCATGTGAGACATTATTTACATTAGACGGTTTGTAAGACATGTTAAAGTATTTACATAAAGTATGTTTAATAGTTGTTAAAATATGTTTTATAAAGTATGATGGATTATGCGTTAAAATATGATTTTAACGTATTATATCATAATTTATTATTGACACACTTTAATTACAAATAATAATATTTTATCTATACAATAAGCATACTTTAGTGATTGATCGACACATCTCACGCCCGTCTCACAAATAACACGTCTCACTCTCAACTAATAAATTATGAATGCAAAATAACAATGCTAGCGAATAATTAGTGAAATGATAGTGAATTATTTATTTATTTTTTAAATAATGATATAAATTTTTAAAGTAAAATAAAAGAATTCATTTATTAATTCCCTATCCTTCTTTGAACTAATCCAAATCAAATTATAGACTAATAGATTAATGTTAATGAAAGAAAGAAATAAATAATAATTTATTTAATTTGAATTTGATTAATGATGATTTAAAATCAATATATAGAATAATTAATTAAAATTAATCCAATATCTTCTTAGCATTGATAGATGATTATTGAAATTTAATGATTAAAAGGGTTTAGTACAGCGATAATGGAAGCGAAAGATTACATTATTTGAAGAATAATTGTAAAGTTTGTATGAATAAATTTTTTAAGGAACAAAATGACCAAAGAAAACAACTCAATTTTATGTTAAGATAAGTTAAAGAAGTATGGTAAGAGAGTTAAATTATGAAATATATTATAATTAAATGACACAATTTAATTGAAATATATTATAATTAAATGACACAATTTAATACAATTAACTAAAATATAGTATACAATTAAGGGTAAAAAAATTTACTTAATGTTTTTTTTAAATCATGGAATATATCATGAAGGTCAATTATGTCTTTTTTTCCTTATTATTGTAAAAATTATAAGATAATCAAGAATTTAAATAATGTATAAAACTGATATATATATATATATTAAGAGAAGTTAATAATGAGGCGTGCTATGGAACTTGATTAAATGGGTTGAATTTTTTTTAGCATGTCAAAGTTTTGTATATGATTTGATTTTAGAGTGAGGCTCTTGTACCCGAGGACATCGTACCTCTTTTCAATTTAAACCCTAAGGTATACATAGGTTTAAATAGAATAGGATGAAGGAAGGGGTGTGGTTAAGTTAAATTTGATTATATAGCTCTTTATATAATTAAGCGTAATTTTTTATGAAATTAAATTTTTTATATAACTTTTTATAAGGAATTGATAGAATTAATTTGATAATGTATTGTTAAACAGTTAAAATTCCAATTATTTAATTTTAAGTATAGTACTCATTTTAATTATAACTATTTAATTTTAAGTAGTGTACTTAATTGTGTCCTATTTTTTAATTGGGTGAGTCTTGTGTGAGATCATCTCACGGATTCTATTATGTCATACGGATCCTCCACTAACCCATTTATCTTATTTTTTAAATTTTTTATTAAATGCGCGTCCTCACCCATTCTGGTTCAGTTCGTTTGTCCGGTAACCTACTAATCAATTGAACTAATTTTCTGAGGTAATCGTCTAATCCATGCTTAGTATATAGACTAATTCTTTTTCTCTTTCGTTATTTTCTGTTAATTTTTTTTGGTAAAGTAATTTTTTATTTAAAAATTTTAATAAAAATATAAAATGAAAATTATATAAAATTAAAGTAAATCAAATTTAATACTCCATATTATTCAAATAAAATATGAATAATATAATAGTACTCCCTCCGTCTCGGGTATTTTTACTCATTTGTACGGGCACGGAGATTAAGACTTTTTACTTTTTTAATATATAATGTAAGAGAAAGTAGAGATAAATTAGTAATTTAAAAAGAAAATGTGAATAAAATTATTGGGAATGATGAATAAAGTGTAAAAAAGTAATTAAAGTTGTTGGGATTGTAAAAAGTAAGTAATAAAATATTATGTATTTTTGTCAAAAATGGAATGAGTAAAAATACGTGGGACACCCCAAAATAGAAAGTGGGTAAAAATACGTAGGACGTAGGGAGTAGTATATTTAATTACTCCATTTAAAAGAAAAAAATACTGCATTTTATTTCTCTTAAAAATTGTTCATACACAAAATAGTACTCCAATTGATGATTATTACTTTTCTAATCATGTATCATTTTTTATTAAAATTGTTATTACTTTATATGTGACAGATTAAAAATTATTCATGTGTGAAATAGTCCAACTAATTAATAATTGTCAATTTTTCTTGATATGTATCATTCTTTTATTTAAAATAATATTATCACTTTTTATCTTTTATATAAATTATTCATAAAATAGTTAAATAGGTTGATTACAACTTTTTCTTGAGCACGTATAATTTTTTATTGAAAATTGTTTTAAGTATTTTTTTAAAATTTACAAGCAAAAATATTCGTTCATTATAGAAATATACCCCAAGGAATAAAATTATCGACCCCACAGGGAGTTTAAGTTTAGATTGAAAGAACATGTTAGCTCGTGTTTTTATTGTTTTTATAAGGACTAACGGAGAGGTTGATAATCAAGAACTCAAATAAAAGAAATCAAAATAAAATAGGAGAAAATAAAATAAAAATTGAGAAATGGTGTTGAAGGACAAGTAGTAAGATATGAGACTAGAAACAATTAAAGTGCCTTAGAATTCATTTTATCATACAAAAAAATAGACGAGATAGAAATTAGATTAGAGACGATCACGAATGTATTCAAAGCTCCCTCTCGAGTCTAATTTCTTGTTTGAGTATTTTTTTACTCACGAGTAAGAATATTCGTTCGTTGTAGAAATATACCCAAGAAATAAAATTATCAAACCCACAAGGAGTATAAGTTTAGATTAAAAGAACACGTTAGCTCGTGTTTTTAATGTTTTTATGAGGCGAACAAAGAGGATGATAATAAAGAAATCAAATAAAAGAAATCAAGATAAAATAGGAGAAAATAAAATAAAAAAGAAGAAACATTGTTGAAGGACAAGTAGTAAGATATGAGACTAGAAACAATTAAAGTGCCTTAGGATTCATGCTATCATGCAAAAGGAATAGACGAGATAGAAATTGAACTAGAGGCGATCACGAATGTATCCAAAGCTCCCTCTCGGGTTACTAAGGTTGTAGGTCTCCTAGAGACTCCCAAATGTACCTAGAATCGATGCCCAATACTAACCTCTTCCATCTACATACTAATTAAATTTCAATTCTCCCTTAAAAGATACTAATTAGAATTACTCCCTTTTTGCGTACTAGGGCTAACGAATAGATTGGTTCCAGTCACCGAATTCAAATATCATCTCGGTCAAACTTAAACCCGATGTCCTCTCATGGCAATTCTAATACTTTGGAGGGTTGTTTCCGTCTCACCCAAGCAATATCCACATAAATTAATATAATGACACTTAATTAACATAAGCAACAAATTAACCAATCATCCATTAAATTAACATGCTACCCATAATTAACAAACCATGCCAAAATATAATTCATGCATTACAAAACGCATGAGAAGAAATCAAATACCAAATCATGTCTAAATCATATTTAATTTGCATAATAAAATAAATATTAAACATTAATCATGTCCCTAACCCTACAAGAGGGATTAGTCTAGCATAATTAAAGTAACAAAATAAATTATTCATTATAATAGTCCATGGAATCTAATTCAAAGGAAATTACAAAAAGAATTAAAACTCCCCTTTAATATAACTTGTTGGAGACTTCAATTGCTTCTTAAAATTCCTCCTCTTGCTCTTAGTACCAAGTAATCTTCAACACAAATGGAGAATTTAGGATGGGTGAAAGATTAGAAGATGGGTTTGTGGAGTGAATGAAAAGAAAATAAAAATTGAGAAGAAAGGAGAAAGTGTGTGTAAAATGTTTGTGCTCTATTTTTCTTCCTCCAAATTTGTATCCCTGCTATTTATATAATGTAGGATGGCTGCTAATAGAGAATTAGGGCAGATTTCGAAGTTACTCAAAATAGCTCAAAATTCGACTAGAATTTTGAAAATTCGAGTAGAGTTTCTAAAGTCGTGGCACGCTTTTCACTGAAAATCGGGCCGCTTCTTGAACATCAAAAATTCGACAAGATATCTGAGAAATTCGAGTAGAATTTCTGCTCACTTCGATTAGAACTTTGAGTTCTTGGTCGAATTTTTCCGAAATTGCCAACTAAGTGGAAGGCTTATGTGCTTCAGAAATTCGAGTAGAATATCAAGAAATTCGACTAGAATTTCTGACCAGTTGTCCTACATTTTTTAAATTCCATCTGCTTTCATAACTGCTAAAATTCGACTGGAATTATTGAAAATCCTGGTCGAATTTTTCTTCTTTTCAAAATTTCTAATTATATTTTATTTCCCTTCAATCCCTGCATAAATATAGCATAATTCACACACTTTACTTCAAAAATAAAAACAACACAAAATACGAAATTTAATACCAAAAATAATATAAGACATGCAAAAATCACACACATACGACTCTAAAATCTAACTAATTTTCATACTAAACAAAATTGTTATCACTTTTATTCACACTATAAATTATTTGTGAAATTGTTAAATTGGTTGGTTATCATTTTTCATTTTCATGTATCACTTTTGATTAAAAATATTGTCACTTTTTAACCATATTATTAATTTTCAATAAATAATTATTTAAAATTGGTTATCACTTTTTATTAATCAAATTCTCACCTTTTATTCGTTTTATGATTTTTTTTGCAAGATATTTTATCTCTATTTTTTTTATCTCATGTTAGTTTTTATTTACAATAAGTACTTATTTTTATCTAACATACTAATTGTATTCAAAATTTTATTAAATATGGAGTATAATAATCGGGAAGAGACAAAATGTATAAAAAATTGTGGCAGTTTTGAGTGAGATCGTCTCATTGAAATATCATTTTACGCTTTTGTAGTTATTTATCACTTTTCACCTATGCAATAATTTGTCATGATGACATAGTTAACTTCACCATTATCACTTTTTTATTAATTGGATATCAATTTTTATAGAAAATCTTATAAAAATATTAAATTTGGAATTTATGCTTTTGTAATTAGTTATCACTTTTATGAAATATGTTATCACTTTTCTTTTAAATATTATCACTTTTATGCTATAAAATTTTCATTAAATAGTTCACTACACCATTATCACTTAATTATTAATTGAGTATCACTTTTTATTGAAAATGTTGCAAGAAATATTAAATTTGAATTTTAAAAATAATAATTATTATACTAACTTCAAAAATTTTATTTTTTTTATTAAAATGAATAAAATAAAATTATTATAAAAGGAAATAAAAAATTTTAATTATCACTTTTTATTTATATTATAAATTATTCATAAAATATTTTATTGCACCATTATCAATACATTTTATTAATTGAGTATATTTTTAATTAAAAATATTATTTAAAATATTAAATTTGAAATTTATAAATAAATAATAATTATAACAAACTTTAATAATCTTAGGTTGATTATTAAAATAATTAAAATAGAATTATTATAAAAATGAAATCTTTATATATATAAAAACAAAAGGGGTTTCATTAATGATACCCCTATTTAATTTCCCACTCAAAAACTTTTATCCTAATTTTGTTAATTTTATTAATTCATCACAACCGTTTATATATTGTTGGATGATGATATTTATTATATCGAAATATATACTACCTCCGTCCCAACAGGTATTTCACATATTGGTGTGCGCAAAGTTTAAGAAAATTTTATATTTTATGTATAAAGTAAGAAAGAGAATATATATTATAGTTGATTTAATAAAAAAAGTGTGTAAAGTTGTTGGGAGATGTGAAAAAGTAAGTAAAAGTAAGTATTATATTGAGATGTGTGTAAAAAGTGAGTATTGTTATAATGTATTTTTTTACCAAATTTAGTAAAAGTAAAGTGTGAAATACTTTGAGGGACGGATGAAAAAGAAAGTGTGAAATACTTCGGGGGACGGAGGGAGTATTATATTTAAAATAAGTTAATAATTAATTAATAGTATTATATATGGTTAGTCATACACTCATTATTTATGAATTGTACGCGTATAACAATTTAATAGTATAAAGAGTTGGACTTTTTTATATATGTTCATAATATATTGAGCCCATTTTTTTTTGTCTATTTTTGAAATTTATGGAATCTTAATCGTTTATATTTTATGATTTGATCATAGCCATTTATATTTTTATGTATTGATGATACATATTGTACATTATTCTTTGGTTGTATTCTTTGGCAATCAATCCGCATTATAATTTATCATTTATAAATTTATAAATTAGCGTTTAGGATTTTAGGGTTTTATTTTATTTTATTATATATATTTTATTATATTAAATGTATTATCTATATTTTTCTTTGGGTTTAAGGTTTAGTATACCACTTGGTACACATTTTTAAAGAATTTATAATTTTAAAATATAAATTCTGTATAGGTTTATAGGATTAGGGTTTAATGTATGTATTAGGTGGGTTTATGATTTAGGGTTTTATATGATCCACTTACTTAATTTCAAATTATAGAAGAAAAAAGAAAAAACATGTCTTGAGTCCTTAATTTCAAGTTTTAAAAATTTTGTATTATATTAATTCATGAACGGTTATATAAAAATTAATAAAAATAAGAAATAAAATACTCATATAAATTCCAAATATTACGATTGAAGAAAAGAAAAGGTTTTATATTAATAAAACTTCTAAATGATTATATTAAAAAAATATTATTAAAGAATTTATAATTTTGATTTAAATAACAATATTATTGTAAAAATTAATTACCGTGCAACGCACGGGTAAGTTTCTGGGATTTTAGGGTTTAGGGTTTAAGGTTTGTTTTAAGATTGAATTAGGGTTAGCGTTTAGGATTTTAGGATATAGGGTTTTAGGGGTTAAGGGTTTTAGGATTTAGGGTTTTAGAGCTTAGGGTTTTATATGATCCAATCATTTTACTCTTTTGGAGAAAATGTATTAGGAGTTATTAAAATTCTCAATATAGTATTTTTGACTAATGAATGTATTTTAATGGTCTTTTTAGATTTTGATATTTTTTAAATAATTTAAATTTTTCCCTCTTATATTCTCACTAAAGGTTATCATTTAATTTGAAAGTATTCTATGCATTCAATTAATCACAAGTCTCAATGTTTAAAAAAAAATAAAATATAACTACAAATGATATATATATATATATATATATATATATATATATATATATATATATATATATATATATATATATATATTAAACATAAAATAATAAGATTCTTGAATGGTTGCATTCAAATTGTTTAATTCATGAGTTAAATAAAAAAATAATAAGATTAAGAAACATAATACTCATATAAATTCTAAATATTACGATTCAAGAGACAAAAAGTTTCTACTAATTATAATTCTAAATAATTATATTAAAAAATATTATTAAAGAATTTATAATTTTAAATAAAATTAAATAACAATAATATTGATAAAACTAATACCGTGCAAGGCACGAGTAAGTTAGCAAGTAAACAATAAAAAAAGACAAGTCACTTTTACGTGAGAATTAATTGGTGACCTTGTCATGCTTATGCGTCATTGATATGCTATCCGCTGACATGGCAAAAACCGCACACTCTAAAATGGGTTTAGTGTTATCCTGTCACACAATAAGATTCGTGAGATGATATCACTCAAGTCTTTACTTTTTTAATTTTATTATTGATAAGAAAAATAATATAAATATGTAGGTCTATACTCTATAATACAAAATGAATCATATAAATTTTGAACAATTCTTATAAACAATCATCGTGTTAATATAATCCAACCATACTCTAGAATACTTTAACTTATTTTAGTTTAAATTAAAATATATATGATCTATTTTAACATGTATATATATATATATATATATATATATATATATATATATATATATATATATATATATATATATATATATATATATATATATATATCATTATATTTTTAATAAAGGATTAATTGTGATAAAATACACGACATTTTTTTTTTCAATTTAATCTTGAACTATTTTTTTAATTAAAAAAATACATGATTTTTTTCATTTCATTCAATTTAATCCTGAACTTTCTTTTTATCAATTAAATACACAATCTTATAATAATTTTCTCAATTTTATCTCAAATTTTCTTTTATTAATTAAAAATATAATCTTTTATGTTTTACAATTTAATTAATTAAAAAATTTCTATTAATAAAAACCAATACACAATAAATACTAAAAATATAATGCAAAAATTATATATTAGATATGAAAAAAATATTAAAAAAATCGTAAGATTCATATAATAATCTAAAATTCAAAATTAATTATCTTTTTTGTTCATTCAAGAATTAAAAAAAAGTTTCTCAACTTATTACATTTTAATGTTAATATATTCTAATAAGGAAGTAATATATACTGGACTACGTAAAACGTTCTTTTTTATTTAAATTTATCAATTTTTTAATTATCTAACAAGTTAATTAATATTAAATCGAATTAAATTATACATAAATTTTTAATATTTAATATGTAATTTGTACATTATATTCAAATATTTAATGTTGTATAGAATTTTAATTAAATTGTGAAACATAATTAATAAAAAGAATAGGTCGTGATAAAATTGAGAAAATGAAATAAGATCATGTATTTAATTGATAAAAAGAAACTTCGTGATTAAATTGAGAAAAAAGAAAAATATCGTGTATTTTTTTATTAAAAAAATAGTTCGTTATTAAATTGGAAAAAGAGAGAAAGATAGTGTATTTTAACACAATTAACCCTTTAATAAAAACACAATTTCCAAAATTTGAATCATATCGATATCGATTAATTTCATACCATACGGAATAGCATCATTACAATTTGGAAATTTATATCACATATATGAAAGAATTAATTGAATAGAAGTATGTTCTTCAAAGTAATAAAACAGGCCGTAATAAGAAAATAATAATTTGAACATTATATGGATTGTCAACTTGTAGATTAAGATATATATGCAATTACGTTATTTAAATGGGAGATCAAATTTGTGCTGCAAAAAAAATAAAAAATAAAAAATGAGAGATCAAATTTCTTAATCGAGTATATTCTAATTCAATTAATATTTACCATGCGAACATATATTAGATTAAATTACATCTATTCAATTATGTTTAGTTATTCATAAAAATATTTTTAAAAAAAATCGTTTTGAGTTGATAGCATAAAATATACTCCATAAATGAATAAATAATTAAGCAATTATACAGTTGAACAGAAATCTTCATTCATAATAAATCATTCATTGATAATGATGCTAATGATTTAATCACAAAACCAACTTTGATAATGAATTATAGAGCCTTACTTAGCTGACCCATGTGAATTCTGACAGTTGGATCAATCTCCATTCAATTATAGCCGATCGATCTTGAAAATATTTTTTTTTATTTAAAGGCAACATGCTCAGCAGGTTTTCACACTGTAAAGGAGGCGGAACGGTGCAATCCCGAGAAGGTGTGCCCATTCACCACAGGAGAGAAAAGCGCGCGTTGTCCCATTAAAGCTGTCAGTAATATAGCTTTTGAGTTGAATGATTACTAAACACTTCAGTGATTACCATCAAACCTCAAACGAACCGCCACCTATGCACTTGAATGAACCAACTCTGCAGCGCCTAAAGATCATTCGGGCTACACAGCTTCCCCAAGTACCCGGATATATGCAGTGTAAAATCAACACTCTGCAGTCTATCAAGTACAGTTCTTAACAACCCCACCACCACGTAAAGTCTATTTCGTAGAAAAACAAGTATGAGCATGCAGCCGCATAACAACCTTCATTTTTTCGTATAATGACATCGCTGCAAAACCATAGAAAGATTAGCCAAGCATTTATCAAATGAAAATTCAAAGATGGAAAAATCATCCATAAAAACTCCATTATATTTTCAATCAATCCCCCAAAGATGGCCATCATGCAACGTTGAAAGGTGGCGGGGGCATTGCACAACCCAAAATGCAATTTATAAAAAGTAAACGTGCCATATGGACAAGTAAAAGTTATTTTCTCTTGATCCTCGGGGGCTATCATGATTTGATTGTACCCCGAGTAACTATCTAAAAAATAATAATACTTATATCCCTCCAACCTATCAAGCATTTGATCAACAAAAGGCAAAGGAAAATAATCTTTATGAGTATTTTCATTAATTTTCCTATAATCACAACACACTCTCAACCCGTTTTCACCCTTGTAGCAAGCTCTTCATCAAATTCCGTCTTAGTAATGGTTAGACCCCCTTTCTTAGCCACAACATGCAAAGGACTTACATGAGGACTATCACTTATGGCATAAACAATGTTAGTATCTAACCATTTCAAAACTTTTTTCCTTACCACTTCTTGCATAATTGGGTTCAAACGCCTTTGAGGTTGTATGCATGATTTATCTTCATCAATCAACCTTATGTGATGCATGCATATTGTGGGACTAATTCCTTTTAAATCACCCAAACTCCATCCTATAGCACTCTTATGATTTCGAAGAACCTTTAATAATTTTTCATGTTCTAAGGATGAATGAGAAGATGATACAATTACCAGAAAAGTCTTGTTGTCTCCCAAATACGCATATATAAGGTGATCGGGTAAAGGCTTAAATTCCTCTTTCCCCTTTTCAACCTTGGACTCATCACTCTGCACCTCCAATGGAAGATATTCTCTCTTTCCATAGTACATCAATTTAACTTCATCTTCTTGCATTTCCCAACAAGCATTCAAATCATATAAGCAATCATTTATATCATCATCTTCTAAACAATATTAAAGAAGAAGTAGAATTTAAGGATAAAGTAAGAGAATGGCTTATACTTGTCTCAAGAGGATCATTTGATAGGAAAAATGGCAAATTCTTTTGAACAATCTCATCAATCATTTCAATCCTTCTATATTTTTCCTTCTCATCTGGATGCCTCATCGCACTCCTCAATGAAAATACCACTTCTTCTTCATTTACTCTCAATGTCAACTCTCCCTTGTACACATTAATTAAAGCTCTTCCCGTGGCCAAAAATGAATGCCCCAAAATCAATGAAAATTTGCATCCTCGTCCATATCAAGCACCACAAAATCCACCGGGAATATAATTTTTCCAACTTTAACTAACACATCCTCAACTATTCCTTTAGGGTAAGTCAAAGACTTATCCGGAAGTTGCAATGTAACGGATATAGGCTCTACTTTCCCTATACCAAGTTTCTTAAAGATAAACATAGGCATCAAATTGATACTAGCCCCAAGATCACAAAGAGTTTTATGAACTTCACTCTTACCCATCTCATATGGTATGACAAAACTCCTCAGATCCTTGAGCTTTGGAGGCAACTTCTTTTGAATTATGGCACTACACTCCTCCATCAAATTGACGGTCTTATTCTCCACTAAGCTCCTTTTTCTTGCCATAATGTCTTTCAAAAACTTGGCATAATGAGGCATTTGTATCAAAGCATGCTCAAATGATACATTGATGTGGATTTTCTTGAAGATCTCTAAAAACTTTGCAAACTTTTCATTAAGGCCCTTCCTTAAGAATCTATGCGGAAAAGGAATAGGCACTTGAGTTTTTGGTATGCCCCAACTGTCTATTTCCAACTCCGCTTCATCCTCTTTCTTTTTTATTGCCTTGGTTCTTTTCTATTTCTTTTCAACAACTTCCGATTCAACCGCATCCGTTTCATCATACGTCTTTACTTCAACTTCACTTTCTTCCACAAACTCTTCTTCAACCAAGTTTTCTTCAACCTCCTTCTCTTCCACCTTTTCATTTTCCATAGGTATAGAAGGTCCCTCATAGTTTATACCACTCCTCAAAGTGATTACCCTGCATTACTCTTTTGGATTTACAACGGTGGTAGAAGGAAATTTTCCTTTTTCATTCGTGCTCAACGAACTAGCAATTTGATCAACCGAGTGCTCCAAGGCTTTGAATCTTCTATTATTAGCTTCATCAATCTTTCTTCTTGTCTCATCTTGAGCTTTGTTAGATGCGATCAACTTTTCAATGAGTTCTTCGGTGGTTGCTTTCCCTTTATTATTTGGCGCTTTAGCTCCCGGATGGTACCCCAGGGGATAAGTAACTGCATTACTCGGGTTTGAGTAAGAGAAGTTATCTTGCCTTCTTTTTTGTTGTGGGTATGAGCTTCTACTACTTTAACCATTGAAACCTCCTTGCCTTGGTGGATAGTGTCCTTGGTTGTAGTTGAAATTACCTTGGTAATTATTTTGATAATAACCTTGGTAATTCCTTCATTGCATGTATTGTACATCTTCCACACGTGGAATTGTCATAGCCCATTATGCCCCACTAATATTATTTGGAGGAAGCATACCTTGCTCTACTTGCCCTTCAACTATGTTAACTCCTTGATTATTCATACCTTGATTCAAGCTCATTTGTCTCAATATTTCTGATGCTATAATTTCAACACTTGGCATATTTGGTTCACACAAGCACTCTTCACCCTAAACTGTTGCCCTTGATCGAAGCTCTCAAATCCATAACATCCACTCACTCTCTTCGATGCCATTGATAGACATTTGTTTCTATTTCATCAAAAATCCTTATAGCACTTTCCGGAGTCAATCCACCCTCCGAAGCATCAACAAGAACTCTTTGACCATTCACCAAACCTTGGTAGAAAAATCCAACTTATTGATTTTCCAGGAAGCCATGTTGTGGACACTTGCGAAGCATATCCTTAAACCTCTCCCACGCTTCATAGAAACTTTCTTGAGGCATTTTCTTAAATTGAGTGATCAATCTCTTCATTTGAAGCGTCTTAGAGGGTGGAAAATATTTGTTTAAGAACATTTATGCAAGCTCATCCCATGTGTTGCACGTACCGGGAGTAATGGTAGATAGCCATGTTTGAGCATGATTCCTCAATGAAAATGGAAATAACCTCATCTTGATACAATCTTCGCTCACCCCATTCATCTTCACGATGTTGGCAATCTCAATAAATTGAGCTAGATGAGCATTAGGATCTTCATTCGGGATTCCACTAAGTTGTTGGCATTGATTGGTGGTCCCATCATTTGTTGCATTGCCTTGGCATAAAGAAATCCCGAATCCCCCCTTGGTTCTACTTGAGGCTCTCGATTCACCGGAGGTAGCGGTGGTGGCGCATAAGGTTGTTGCAAACCTTGTTGAAGAAGCTCTTGGTGTATCATTTTTTTGAGTAGGGCTTGTTGTTGATTTGCATTGACTTGGGCATTTTGCACTTCATATACATCATTCCTATCAACAACACGTTCATTCTCTTGATTGTTCTCCATTGGATTACTATTTTTAGTTTTGTTCTCTTTTCTCCATCTCCGGCAAGTGTGTTCAATCTCTAGATCAATAGGTTCAACTTGTTTCCCTTTTAATCTTATTTGCATACACCTTCAAAAGTTAAAGAAGTTAGAACAAAGTTTTCAAAAGCAATTACAAATAACAAAAATAAAAATGTCTCTATTAAGATCACTTAAAACGATCCTTTCTTCAAGCTACTACCAACTGTTGCCTCCCCGGCAACGGCGCTATTTGATTAGCCATAACTTGTAGTCGGGTTGACCAATTCAAGAATTTATCGAACCACAGGGAGGTAGGCACTAGTGCTTAAGCAATCTCATGTTTCTTGTGATTTTATAGAGACGAATCATCAAAGTTTTGTTTGTCAAACAAGTAATTAAAAACAATCAATGCAAGAGAGGAAGCAATGATCAAGTAGACGAAATTAAAATGAATGTGATTGGTTTTCCAAGTTAAACAAAAGTGAAATTAACAACAATTAAGAAGTGGTAACTCTAGGAATTATGTATCAAATTCATGTGCATCATGGATAAATGATTAAGGGCCAACACTAACCTCTTCTAAACTTTCTCTCGAAATAAATAGAATGAGAATCCAAAGAAGAATCTCAAAATAGCTCAATGGATTGGTTCTCACTCAAACAATTCCAACTAGGTACTAAGCTTAAATGAGAATTCCCTCATACAATCAATCAACCTCTCGATCAAACCAATCGGAAGTCCTATCAAAGGGTTCTAAATCCTAAAGGATATCTCTATCTCTTTAAGACTTATAATGCACATGAGATGTATGATGAATTGATTCAATGAACTATCCTAAACATATAATTGATTTCTCAATCTAACCACATGCCTATGACAATAAATCACGCAATTCAACAATACAAATCAAGCAATTAACAATCAATAATAGAAAATCATAAATCCAATCAACACATGAATTAAAATATATAGATCCCCAAAATTAACCAACAACTCTCATGTTGCTAATCTCACAAGGAAGATTAGTCTACCATAATCATAAGATAATTAACATAGACATTAAAAACCTTACAAGTCATGATAAACAATTAGGTTTACTTCAAAAATTGGACGAAAACTCTCTTGGATTGGCTCCAATCGTTATCTCCTTCCTTTTCTTGCAATTTCCCTTTCTTCCTTGCTTCTTCTCTTCACTTGGATGAAGGATTTATGGTGATATAATGATGGAGTGAATAGATGGATGAAAGTGATGAAGGATGTGGTGTAAAATGAAGAAATTAGTGTGTGAGGTGTGTGGGCAGCTGAATTTCGAATCCTTTTTTCCTCAAAATATTGAATGAATTGGTATTTATACCCCTTGGAGACCTTCTAGAAGATGTAGGAAAATTTTCTGTTCTGGCACTGACTCGACTCGTGCGCTGCAGCATGACCAAAGGGTGGCCATGTTGGATGAATTGATGATTCCGCACGGCCAAATATTACAGGCCCTTGTTCGGTATATGGGCTGTGTGCTACAACACGACTCGTGTACCCTACACGGTCGGCCGTGTTGATGTTGCCCTGTTTCTTCTTCCTTGTTTCATCTTCCGTTTTCATTTTTACTCTGTTTTCACCTGTTTTACATATGATTTAGCTCATTCACACACAATTGCATAAAAAATAACACCACCAAGTAACATACAAATACGGATAAAATAACACAAAAATGGACCTAAAAAGACACTAAAATCTATGTTTAAATATCACTCATCAATGCTCACTATGATGTTTAACTTTCAGTTTCCGGGCACCTCGTGCCTACAACCCTTGGGTAGCTTACCAGAGGACTCCACCTCCTCCCCCAGAGAATTGAAGGGAGTACTTTTAGTGCTCAACACTTCTTTAGCTCATTTCTAGTTAATTTGGATTGTGATGGATTTGATGCTTGTTGAGAGTGAAAATAAGCGTGTTTTAGTGTCCAATTTAACACCTTTTTGATTGATATTGTTGTCATATATTAGCACAAGTGTCTTATATTCAATATATGCGAGAAAAAAGGAGCACTTGATATGTTTTATTGTGTTTTAGGTGGAAAAAGGGTTCAAAAGTGCCAAGTTGGAGAAAAGGTGCAATTTATGCAAGGATGCTCTGAAACGCACGTCCAACTTGTGTAAGTTTTCTGTGTTCATGTAGAGCTCTGAATTGGAATTATGAAACATGTTTAGAAAGCCACAGAAGAGAGGATCATTTTAACGTAAAGAACACCCCAATTGGATTTCAAACGAGAAAGTTATGATCAAAGTGGTGACGTCACGCAAGCTGTGTCGAACAGAACGGTTGTGCCACTTTCAATGACTTGTTATACATTCAAATGTTGGAATTTCTATGAGTTCTTTATATGTATAGAAATCCAAGGAATATATGATCACGTTAGCACAAGAATTACTCAAATCAAAGGTCGGATGTGGAAGTTATGCGCGAAACGATGAGACTGTGCAAGCTTGCTCGACCAAAGGAGATTCGTTCAACCAGAATCATCTTGGTCGAACGGAAGAAAAAAACTCAAGCAAAATGACCAAAAACTTACAGAGAGCTTGTTCGACCAATTGCTCGACTTGGAGGCCTTGCTCGACCAAGAAGGTCAAGTCTAACAAAATGTCGTTGGTTCTATTTTTTGTAGTTTCTGGTTTCTTTTACCAAATTTGGCGTATGTCTCAAGTAAAAGCTCATCCAAGGCCTATATGGAGAGCTTACAAGTATAAAAGGGGGGTGTAGATCATAGTATAGAGTCATATTGGATTAGAGAGAGGCCACAACCATACTACACCCCACAAGGGGGGATCACCCCTCAACCATCATCCATATCCTTTCCTCCATCCATCCATCACTTTGAAGATTCATTTGTGGAATCAAGAGGAGAACCAAGAGGAGGATTCAAGATGGAGAAGGACGCGACGACTCCCACATCTAGGGTTTTATTCGTTTTCTAATTTATTTTGTATTTTCCAGACATCCGGGTAAGATCTATACAACACCCATGATTGTTCTTCGTAACATAATGGGCTAGAGCCTTTTTGGTAGAACTAGGGTTGTGAAGGTTTTTACGAATTAATTGAACTTTCATGTGTAAACTCCGTACAACACTACTTATGGATTTATTTTATATATGATTGTGCTTTCTTAATCCATATTCACGGCCGTTTTGTGCACCTTCAATTGGTATATAGAGTCTGAATATATATTTTGATTGTAGATTGAGTGCATTCACCGTTGAATAGGATTCCATGTTATGATTCTAAGTGAGGGGACTCTGAAGCTTCATTAGAACTATCATATATAAACACTTATTAATTGAATTGAATTCGGGTTATTAAGTAGGATAAAGAGTATAATTTTATAATATCTATAAAGGGAGATCATATCGGGTTAGAGTACCAATTGGCCAGGGAAATAATTGATACTGATAGTACCTATAAAGGGGGGTGGAATTTTATCTCTTGCTCCAAGGTTATTCACACGTGTTACTCGCATGTTTACTTGTATCTATAGAGTAAATATGTATGGCTTAGTGATGTGTCCATATTCCACAAGGTAGAGTCGGACATCAACACACGAAAGGGAAATTAATGAGTGAAACTGGATTATCCTAGAGCTACCTATTCTCCTACTTGATCCACTTTCGTAATTCTTCTAGTGTTATTTTATTTTAATTGTTATTTATATTTTTGTTAGTAGAGTAATAATTCAAACCTCAATCTTAATTTCCATCTTGTCTTAATTAATTTAGTAAATAATTAAATTGATAATACACCGTCCTTTAGGTTCGATATTCACTTGGTCGTTTGCTTAAGCTATAATTGATATCCTTAATACTTGGAGATTAATTTTGCGTGCAAAGAAAATGCGCATCAAGTTCATGGCGCCTTTGCTGGGGACGGCTGTCATTATTAGTTTATTATTTCTAATTAGATTAAGACTTTTATTTGTGATTATTATTTCTATCTAATCTTAAATTTTTCTGAGGCACTTATGCGCTAGGAATATGAGAGGAAGGAAAGAAAGAAGTAACACACAGAGTTAAACATGATCGGAGCAAGGCAGAATCTAGATAATATTTCCATACGTAAAATTTTCACGAACTATAGAGTTGGTAACATGGGGTTGATAGGAGCAAGGGGGGAAGATGATGATTTTGAGATACATCCCGCTCTTATTAACATGGTGGAGAAGAATCCCTTTTCTGGAGGTTGTTTTGAAGATCCATATCATCATCTCCGAAGATTTCTTGGTTATGCAACCACTTAGAAGGGTGATGGAGCTAATGATAATGCTAGGCGGATTGCCCTATTCAAGTTCTCTTTAATTGATAAGGCGGAAGTTTGGTATGAGACTCTTGATGCAACATATTGCACTACATGGGATCAACTGCAACAAAAGTTCTTGGGGAGATACATGTTACCCTCAAGGATCTTAAGAATGAAGCAAGACATCGCCCAATTTATTATGAATCAGGGTGAGAAATTTTATGAGGCGTGGGATAGGTTTAAAGATATGCTCAGGAGGTGCCCACATCATGGAATGTCTAAGGCTGAATACATAAGCATCTTCTTCTATGGATTGGATTATGAGTCGCATGTTCTTATTGATGCATCATCAGGAGGAGCGTCGTTATTGAAGACAGCACTTGAAGCAGAAAAGTTATTTGAAGATATCTCTATGAATTCACGTGACTGGCCTACGGAGAGAGTTAGAGAAACTTATGTAGTGGGTAAGGTAGCTCAGGTTGAACATCAAGTGGTGAAGCCGTATAGGGATGATGAGATCATCTCTAGTTTAGCTAACATCAACAAGCTACTAGAGTCCCAACAGGGGCAGATTACAGAGTTGACACAAAGGGGGCCTAGTATGAAACAGCAAGAAGTGAAGAGTGTTGAAGATACCTTCAATCGATACATGGTTGAGAATGATGCAAGAGATGACCGCATTGAGGCTTCCATGAATGTTGATCATGCATATTTATCTAATCAGTTGAAGGACCTTACTTCGATTATGGGGCAAATGGCCGCAAATGTGAATCAATTGACATAAACATGGGAGAATAATGCCATCATATGAAGGTTCGACACGCAGTAAGAAGGTCCGATGATGCCAGTGAGAGAGAACAAAGGAAGCAGGAGAGTTGCTCGACCAGACCTGATGGTCGAACTGAGGTCGAGCAATGTAATGATATTGGAAGCTCGCGACAAGGCTATTTGCTCAAATAGATGCCTTTTGTTCGACCATGCTACTAAAGTCGAATGGAGGTCAAGAAAACTTCGGAAAAATAGAATTACGATGCTCTATTTTTTGGTGTGCCATTCAACTTGCACTCTTCCGTTCGACCAGACCACCTTGGTCGAACGTAGGTCGAAAAATGCATGGGAGATGAGAGCTCATGATCGAGCAGCTTGCTCGACCAGAATCCATCCGTTCGACCTTACTACCCAAGTCGATGGAGGTTAAGCAACAATGGAAGAATGTCACTTCGTGATTGGGTACTTTGCTCGACCAGACCTACTTGGTCGAGCAGAGGTCGAGCAACACGATTCAGTGCCCGATTCATTACCGAATGCTACACCTTTTATTCAGAACACTCCACATCCATCCCAAAAGCAGAATAGTGAGCTTTTAGTTGAGAAGAAATGGGAAAGAGCAAAGAGGTTGAGAGCCGAGAAGCTTAGACTGCAGATGGATAATGAAGATGTTGTTTTCTCTCTTGATCATGCAATGAAGATGCCCATGGAGATTCAATCTTGCAAGAGCATAGATGTGATTTCGAACTTGTTTAATCTTGATTTTTCTAAGACCGATGATTCTGAATTTAAGTGGAAGAATAACAAGGAGGTGTCTAGACAGCCATGTGAAGAAGGAAATTTCAAGGATCATATACTTGTGACCAAGAAAGGTGAGGTTTTGAGTATAGACAAGAAGAGGGAAACAAAGTACTTGAAGGTGAGGATGCGAGAAGACCGCTCTCTAATTCGGTAGTACAAAGAAGTAATCTGTCGTGACTCTCCAACGTTAAACATGAGCACCTGTTGGGGGCTTGCCTTTCTGTTTTAATGCTTTATTTATTTCGTACGAGTAATAATTTTTTGTATTTAAGGTGCTTACTAATCGGCAATTACATCTTTTTTAAACTTAGTATCAACTTACGTTTTTACTAAGTTTGGGGGATGTGATGTACTTACCTCATTGAAGCACCAAGAGTATAATTTTTTTTTGTAATGTTCGCTAGGGGAGTTATTTTTTGCTATATGTTAAAACTTTAATCAGTTTTGATGTGTCGATTTTTTACAATTTGCCTAGTGTTCAGTGGTGTGTCTAGTGTGTGGAGTCGATTAGATAGTCAATTGAGTATTTCTTATAGTTCTCTTATTTTATTATTGATTAATCTGTGATGATGCGGTGTGCTTGAGATTCATATGCTCTTGAAATTGATGAAGGAAGTGTACTTGAGTTATATTATGGTATGAAGTTCTATGAGTACTTGTGAGATATTGCTTACCATGAAAGGTGCTCTGTTACTTGTTAAAAACCAATGTGAGATTTTGAGCCTCATTGATCATGTTACATAATCACATGATTTATTTTCTTGTGAGTATCGTTCTTGTGTGTGTATTCTAGAACTTGCCTCTTGTTTTACTTGAGACCGCATGTTATGTTAGATAATGGGAGATGATTTTAGGCCAGCCTTGAATTTATGAGTCACTTTGCCAAATAATTTCCCACCAAATAATTATATATATCCGTAGTTAGCCTTTTTGAGCCTAAAACCCTTATTTCTTTGACAACCTACGAAGATAGCCACTTTGATATCCTATTTGAGCCTTAAATTCCTATATTTAGTGGAGAATTAAATGTTGTCAAAGTGTATGAGTTGATTTCCATTGAGTTTGGAAGAAATAAAATATTTGGAGCTGTACAAGTGATTATGAGCTGAAAAATAGGTTACTTAGGGGTAGTGCCCAAAACTGGTACCCCGAGATGTTAGAGGTAGTGCCCAAAACTAGTACCTCAAGAAAAAAAAAGAAAAGAAAGAAAAAATTCTATGCTTGAAGGGGAAGAAAGAATGAAAGTTGTCTGCATAGAAAAGAAAGAGAGGATGAAAGTTGAAGTGATCAATCATCTTTAGTTCTCCACAATTTGAGTCACATTATCCATAGGTTTCCTACCCTTACCAAAGAGCTGACATTACATCCTATTAAAAGTCCTTTTTGATTCCATTGTCGAATCGTACTCATAGTGGAGGGGAGTTTGAGACTTTTGGCAAGCTTATGGTTACGCATGCACTTGAATTGAATCTGAGCATAAACACCTAAACCCATAAGTGTACATATTTTACACTTGAGTGAGAGTGATATATACTTCCATGAGAACATGTGAATGGACCATTTGAATTGGTGGTGATTGTCTTATCTTGTATGCTATGAATTGATTTTGCATGTAATGAGAGTTGCATGACCTAAGTTGAGGACAATTGTATTTTGAATATGGTATGAGTCATAGTCCTTGTTTTCCCGCTAATTTTCATACTCTCTCTCTCTTTATTTTTATTTTATTGCCTCGGGACGAGCAACGTGTAAGTTTGGGGGTTTGTTGAGAGTGAAAATAAGCGTATTTTAGTGTCCAATTTAATACCTTTTTGATTGATATTAATGTCATATATTAGCACAAGTGTCTTATATTCAATATATGTGAGAAAAAGGTGCACTTGAGGTATTTTATTGTGTTTTAGGTGGAAAAAGGTATCAAAAGTTACAAGTTGGAGAAAAGGTGCAATTTCTGCAAGGATGCTCTGAAACGCGTGTCCAACTTGTATAATTTTTTTGTGCTTGTGTAGAGCTTTGAATTAGAAGTATGATAAATGGTTGAAATTCCACAAAAGAGAGGGTTTTTTGGCGTAAAGAACACCCTGATCAGATTCCAAACGAGAAAGTTATGATCAAAGAGGTGACGTCGCGCAAGCTATGTCGAACAGAATGGATGTGCCACTTACAATGACTTGTTATACATTCAAATGATGGAATTTCTATGATTTCTTTATATATATAAATCCAAGGAAGAGAGGATCACGTGAGATCAAGAATTACTCAAATCAAAGGTCGGATGTGGAAGTTATATAAGAAACGGTGAGACTGCGCAAGCTTGCTCGACCAAAGGAGATCCATTCGACCAGAATCGTCTTGGTCGAACGAAAGAGGGAAACTCGAGCAAAATGACCAAAAACTTACAGAGAGCTTGTTCGACTAGTTGATCGACTTGGAGGCCTTGCTCGACCAAGAAGGTCAAGTCTAACAATATGTCGCTAGTTTAATTTTTGGTAGTTTCGGGTTTTTTACCAAATTTGGCGTATGTCTCAAGTAAAAGCCCATCCAAGGCCTATAAGGAGAGCTTAAAAGTATAAAAGGGGGGTGTAGATCATATCATAGAGTCATATTGGATTAGAGAGAGGCCACAACCATACTACACCCCACAAGGGGGATCACCCCCCAACCATCATCCATATCCTTTCCTCCATCCATTACTTTGAATATTCATTTGTGGAATCAAGAAGAGAACCAAGAGGAGGATTCAAGATGGAGAAGGACGCAACGACTCCCACATCTAGGTTTTTATTCATTTCCTAATTTATTTTGTATTTTCCAGACATCCGGGTAAGATCTATCCAACACCCATGATTGTTCTTCGTAACATCATGGGCTAGAGCATTTTTGGTAGAACTAGGGTTGTGAAGGTTTTTACGAATTAATTGAACTTTCGTGTGTAAACTCCGTACAACACTACTTATGGATTTATTTTATATATGATTGTGCTTTCTTAATCCATATTCACGGTCATTTTGTGCATCTTCAATTAGTATATAGAGTCTGAATATATATTTTGATTGTAGATTGAGTGCGTTCACCGTTGAATATAATTTCATGTTATGATTCTAAGTGAGGGGACTCTGAAGCTTCATTAGAACTATCATATATAAATACTTATTAATTGAATTGAATTCAGGTTATTAAGTAAGATAAAGAGGATAATTTTATAGTACCTATAAAGGGAGATCTTATTGGGTTAGAGTACCAATTAGCCAGGAAAATAATTGATACTGATAGTATCTATAAAAGGGTGGAATTATATCTCTTGTTCCAATGTTATTCACACGTGTTACACGTATGTTTACTTGTGTCTATAGAGTAAATATGTATGACTTAGTGATGCGTTCATATTCCACAAGGCAGAGTCGGACATCAACACACGAAAGGGAAATTAATGAGTGAAACTAGATTATCCTAGAGCTACCTATTCTTCTACTTGATCCACTTTCATAATTCTTCTAGTGTTTATTTTATTTTAATTGTTATTTATATTTTTGTTAATAGAGTAATAATTCAAACTTCAATCTTAATTTTCATCTTGTCTTAATTAATTTAGTAAATAATTAAATTGATAATACGCCGTCCTTTAGGTTCGATATTCACTTGGTCGCTTGCTCCAGCTGCAATTGATATCCTTAATACTTGGGGATTAATTTTGCGTGCAAAGAAAACGTGCATCAATACTTCATTTGTTTTGTTTTGGGATGTTTTAATTTCGTAATTTAGGGTTTCTTTTCAATCAAGGATGAGATGAGATGTGACTTATATTGATCATGGATGGGTGGATTTTGTGTTTCATGTCTCTATGTGGTGATTTTTGTTATTGCTTGTTTGGTTTCTTTCTCTTTTATGTGTGGTTATTTTATATTCTTGTTTAGGAGTCATTTTGGTGGTTTTTTTGGTAGGTTGTGAGTCGTTTTGAATATGAGTGATGATACGTTGTTGTGATAAGTGATGACAAGTTATGATTAAGAATCTTTACACTTTCGAATTGTGACATATTTTATTTAACTTGTTCAATTTTGAGATGAATGTGGTGTAATAAGTTCCTTAAGGTCCGAGCATAAACTTGTGAGAATTTGACCCTCAACCGTGCATACATGGTATATCTTTTCATGAGTAGATCAGTTGTATCTTGATAAATTAAATACTTGCTCAAAGACTATAGGAATGAATCCGATTAGTAGAGATTGATGATATGATTTATGGTCATCCTTGTCATGAAAGTCATTGCCTAAAATTTCCATATCATGAACATTTTCCCTAGTCAACCACTTTGAGCTTATAATTTCTTTTGAAGTTAGCACTTTACAAGCCTTGATTACCCACATGAACCTTATATATATACCCTTTTGTGTGAATGATTGAGGAGATGGTAGCTAGGAAGGAAAAATAAAAAGAAGAAAAAGAAATGGTAATAAGTGAGAAAATGGATGAAAAGAGTATGAACAAAAGATGCATACGCAACCTTTAAATAAGAAGAAGAGCGAATCAAATAAGATTCTCAAGAAACTAAAAATCAAAAGCAGGGAGCATAAAATCAAAAATAGTTGAAAAAGAAAAGTGAAGTGATGATTAGTGCTTGAATGTTGCAAAAGATAAGAAGGGAAGAAAGAAAGTGGAGGAACGGAAGAAAGTAGTTGTCTCTTCGATTACTAACACGTGTAAGTCACTTTTATCTAAATATTTCCTACCCTACCTAAGAGCCTATCATTACATCCTTAATGAAAAATCTTTTTTATCATTGATTGAAACTTTGGTGGTTTGTGAATGTA
Source organism: Pogostemon cablin (assembly GCA_023678885.1). Classification (NCBI taxonomy): domain Eukaryota; kingdom Viridiplantae; phylum Streptophyta; class Magnoliopsida; order Lamiales; family Lamiaceae; genus Pogostemon; species Pogostemon cablin. Next base: position 15,517,558 of record CM042993.1, read on the forward strand.
GTCTACGAGCAAGTCTGTAGTAAGTCGAGCCAATCGATTGATGAGTATTGATTTACCCACTTAAAAGAGTGTTGAGTGAAATTGATAATCTATGAGAGGCTTGGACCAAAAGGGACTATATTACACCTTATTCTCTTTATATTGAACATGTTAATTTCTCATGTCATGAATCTAATGTTGTAGGATGACTTAGCATAGTTTGTAGTTCTTATTACTATTGATGTGTTATTACTTATGTTCATTTAGTCTTTTCTTTATGAAAATCTCTCTCCCCTTAATTTATCATTTTTATTGTTTGGGGACGCACAACACTTTAAGTTTGGGGTTTGATGAGTGATATTTTCACCTAGATTTTAGTGTCTTTTTAGGTCTATTTTCGTGTTATTTTATCTGTATTTGTGTGCTACTTGGTGGTGTTATGTGTTTTTATGGAATTGTGCATGAATGAATTAAATCATATGTAAAACAGGTGAAAACGGAGCAAAAATAGAGAAGGGAGATGAAACAAGAAAGAAGAAATAGAGCAGCATCAACACGGTCGGCCATGTAGGGTACACGAGTCGTGTTGCAGCACACGGCCCGAGTATCTAACACGGCCTATAAGGAGTCACCGTGTAGTAGTATCAATTCATCCAACACGGCCACCCTTTGGTCGTGCGTCAACACATGACTCATGTGCCGTCTTGAGTAAAGTTTGATCGAGAAATCCTTACACGACTCGACTCATGCTGCAGCACACGAGTCGTGTCGGTGCCAGAATAGAAAACTTTCCTACATCTTCTAGAAGGTCTCCAAGGGGTATAAATACTAATTCATTCAATATTTTGATCATATTGGATCCGAAATTCTGCTGCCCACACACCCCACAAACCAATTCCTTCATTTTACACCACATCCTTCATCACTTTCATCCATCTATTCACTCCATCATCATCTCACCATAAATCCTTCATCCAAGTGAAGAGAAGAAGTAAGGAAGAGAGAAAAATTGCAAGGAAAGAAAGAAGATAACCATTGGAGCCAATCCAATGGAGTTTTCATCCAATTTTTATAGTGAACCTAGTTGTTTATCATGACTTGTAAGGTTTTTAATGTCTATGTTAATTATCTTATGATTATGGTAGGCTAATCTCCCTTGTGAGATTAGCAACATGATAGTTGTTGGCTAATTTTGGGGATCTATATATTTTAATTCATGTGTTGATTGGATTTATGATTTTCTATCATTGATTGTTAATTGCTTGATTTGTATTATTGAATTGTGTGATTTATTATCATAGGAATATGGTTAGATTGAGAAATCAATTATAAGTTTAGGATAGTTCATTGAATCAATTCATCATACACCTCATGTGCATTATAGGTCTTAAAGAGATAAAGATATCCTTTAGAATTTAGAACCCTTTGATAGGACATCCGATTGGTTTGATCGAGAGGTTGATTGATTGTGTGAGGGGATTCTCATTTAAGCTTAGTACCTAGTTGGAATTGTTTGAGTGAGAACCAATCTGTTGAGCTATTTTGGGATTCTTATTTGGATTCACCTTCTATACATTTCGAGAGAAAGTTTAGAAGAAGTTAGTATTGGCCCTTAATCATTTATCCATGATGCACATGAATTTGATACATAATTCCTAGAGTTACCACTTCTTAATTGTTGTTAATCTCACTTTTGTTTAACTTGGAAAACCAATCTCATTCATTTTAATTTAGTTTACTTGATCTTTGCTTGTTCACTTGCACTTATTGATTTCAATTACTTGTTTGACAAACAAAACTATGATGATTTGTCTCTATAAAATTACAAGAAATGTGAGATCGCTTAAGCACTAGTGCCTACCTCCCTATGGTTCGATAAATTCTTAAATTGGTCAATCCGACTACAAGTTATGGCTAATCACTGCTTGTTTGGCTTTTTACTTATCGTTGGCCCCTTATCTCTTTTTCTTTGTTCCCTTTTTTTCTTTTACCTTTTTAATATTATTGCGCAATTAAAAAATCTCTCTTATGTAATTTTGTAATCATCACAAAATAATTGATTATAAAAAGACACATAATTTTTTTAACAAAAATATAATATATATATATATATATATATATATATATATATATATATATATAAACTCCCTCTGTCCCACAAAAGATTGCACCCCAATTCCGGCACGAAAATTAAGAAAGTGATAACTTTTAGGGGTATAATGGTATTTTTTGTAATAAATAAATGATAAAGTATGTTAAGTAGAGATGATTTTTTTTTTGTAAATAAGCATATGGGAAGGGTGGTTGTTTTTTACTTTTTGTTTTTTTTGGAAATGTGCAAACTTTTATGGGACAACCCAAAATGGAAAGTATGTCATCTGAAATAGGATGGAGTGAGTATATGATTATTTTAATTCCTTGTTCATTGTCCACCATTCAATCCCATCAAACGCATAGTCCTTCGATACAGATCTACGGTTAAAGGTGAAAAGATGATATCTGCAATAATCTTATTCTTTAAAATGGAACAGAGAATAGAGAGAGAGAAAACACAGAATTATAGAAGACATTCCTTACTCATGTCATCGTTCGTTGTTCACCACTCAATCCCATCAAACGCATCGACCTTGGATACAGATTTACGGTTGAAGGAGAAAAATGTGGTAACTTTTTTTATACCACTTACAAAATAAGAAAAGTTATTTCTTCCATCTTTATAGAGAAGAGAGAGAAAATGAAAGCATAAAATTAAATTAATAGAGAAAGAAAAGTAAGAAACAGAATAAGAAGGGTTGTTTCTTAGATCTTTATAGAGAACGAAGAGAGAATGAAAGCAAAAAAAAGTAATAAACAGAAGAGAGAATGAAAACAGAAGAGAGAGAATGAAGACGTTATAAAAAAGACTTTTAATAAGGGAAAGGTGGGAAAAAAAAGTTTGATAGTAGAATGTGCTCCAAACACTCTCATGAAGCCATATCACTAAGGAGGAAGGAGAGGTATGCCAAGTCAGCAAAAGAAAACATACAAATAAATGTCTTTAGATTGATCTTGAAATATCAGCACATTCACTTTATAGTGATTAGTATATTCATTTTTTTGTTATTTCTCAGCCAAAGTTTTATCACATTAGCATTAAATTTACTTTCCCTAGAGGATTATCACATTGTCTTAGAGAATTCAAAAACTATTGTAGAGGATAAAATATTCATATTTCGGAGAGAATTTCAATTAAGGTAAACTCCAACACACTCTTAATTTTAACTTTTAAATCTACATAATAATTTTTACTCTCTAAATTCGAAAAACCAAATCCACTCTTCAAACTTTATTATTGTATTAAGGGTTTATTACTAGTATTTATAGTCTAATTACTAATAGATACAATGATCTAATATTATTACTACTGTATATACATGGGCTTAATTTTATTTTTCCAACATTACACTTGGACCTTTGGAGATAAATTTAATATTCCATATATAAAAACATCACAATTTTGACTTTCCATACAGATTTGAAAATTAAATTTCTCAACCAAATAATGCGAAGCATCCGATCAACTCGTTGATCTTCATAGCCACATCTCCTAATCCTCTTTGCAACAGCTCTTCCTCAACAATGGCGGTTGCAGCACCATATATTGTGTTCCCAAAATAACCATCCATCGGGGATTCTTTCCCTTATGCCAATGATCATAATGAGTATGGAACAATCCTCTCTTGGATCAGGACAGCCGCGCGTGTAGCTCTGCCATAGATGAGCGGAGAAAACTTGTAGAGTTGATATCTTATCCAAATTGGCCTTGGCTTTGAGCTTGGCTAGCCTCTCTATGCTAACCTGAAAAATTAAACTCTCCTCACTAGTGGCGATGGAGGTGAAACTGCATGATTCTACAATAAATTTCAAGGGACTCGGATGGGGTGATCTCCATTGCTACGGAGAAACTAGTGTTCGAAAATGGGGAATTTTGGATATGGCGTGGAGACCACTCGACATTTCAAACCAAGAGTTGAAGAGAGAGATTGAATGCTGATATCAAATGCTTTTGCGCTCTCCTATGATGATAATGGTTAAATGAAGAGAAATCTCAAGTTGAAGCAAATGAGATTGCACGCTGAACTTGATTATTTGATTTATATTCAATTTGAAATATGTGAAATTGGTGCCATTACATAATTGATTGAATTTGAAATCGAGGATGAGTTTCAGTTTTATAAGTTTTTGACATCTTCGAAGAATATTCCTACTAAACAATCAGAGTTTATTCAGAGCAGAGAAGAAAACAGGACTGAAGATATGACTTCTTAGTGCACATTAGTGTTCACTACTACATTATTGCATAACTCTACGCCAATATTGAAAAGATTTTTAAAATGCAATCTTTATTTAGTATAAATATCCATGGAGATGTGGTTTCTTAGTGCACACTAGTGTTCACAACTACATTATTGCATAACTACACACCAATGTTGAAAAGATTTTAATATGTTATTTTATGTAGCATACATATCCGTGGTGATGTAGCTTCTTAGTCCACATTAGTGTTCACTACTGACATTATTGCATAAGTTTTAAGGGTCAAATGTAGTACTCCCTCCGTCCCAAACTGGTTGTCTTACTTTTCATTTTTATCCGTCCCAAACTAATTATCTTATTCTAAAAAAAACTCCACATCAACAAACAAACTCAAAAATTTATCTTAATTTCAAAAATATCACTCCCACCTAACACACATAGCATACTTTATAATTTATTTATTACCTAAAAATACCACAATACCCCTAAAAAGTCAATAAAGTTAGTCAAAAAATAACTTTTCTTAAACTTCGTGTTTACAGTAACTAAGACATCAAGTTTGAGATGGAGGGAGTATATGTTTTGATAACCATGTGTAGAGGTTGTTGTTGATAAATATATAGTACTTTTTAAAAATGAAGTATATAATTATATTGAGCTAAGTGTATAAGTTTTTTTATTTGGCCTGTTGTTGATTTTCTTCAATGGTTCTTTTTACTTTTGATTAATACATATCAAGATGTTTTGTATTACTTTGGCATTTAAAAGTACTCATTGAATAAAAATATATCAATACTTATACTTATTTATACCTAAATAAATGTATTAATTTTAATTCAATAATATACGTATTTTATGTTAATAAAAGTACATATCGCTCGTATAAGCTAGGTTAATTTTGGCTTTTGAGTTGCAATAATTTTAGTTTTTGAGTAATTTTCATTCTCTATCAAATTTATTCAAGTAAAGAATTGTATTCGTTATCATAAGAAACTTACTTGGTATTCATTTGTAGAACTTTGTCATTTAACGGTCCTTTTGCTATATGAGATAAGATAAAGGGTTATTATTAAAATAGGGGGACAATATGAATGAATGATCGTACTTGATAGAAAATAGAATAACTGAGATTAATAATTTTTAAGTGTTTGGTAGGCAGTACTCCCTCCATCTCAAATTCAACTTCACGTTTATTGTAGATACGGAGTTTAAGAAAAGTTACTTTTTGACTTACTTTTGGGGGTAGTATGGTATTTTTGGGTAATAAATAAATAATAAAGTATGTTATATGTGTTAAAAAGGTGATAGCAAATTTGAAATTAAAGTATGTTAGAGGGATATTAGTTAGTTGCTTTTTCTTTTTATGGAAGTGTGAAGTTGAATTTAGGACGGACCAAAACGGAAAGTGTGAAGTTGAAGTTAGGACGGAGGGAGTATAATTTATTGAGATATGTAATAATTACCTCAATACCCTTCTATATATTATATAATTTCAAAATTTTATCTCATTTTTTAAAATAATTTTTAACTTTTTTTGTTTTTTTAATAAATCTATTCTGTTATTAAATTTAATAAGTACGAGTAACATAAGCAATAAAATTATCTTAACATAGATCCTTAAAAATTACTTCATACTATAATTTCAAGGTAAATTATTATGTACACCGTACACCCATTTGTGATCACAAATGTATATACTTATGAATAAAAACACATATGCCAATGAATAAAAATGTATACTATATTTTGTTGATGAATTTTCTATTAGTTCTTTTTAATGAAAAATTAAATGTACAAAAATTATATAATTATTATAAGATGCACTTGAGCACCTAGGTGCATTGGATAGTAAATTATTTATTAATTAAATAAGTTAATTTTTTTTTCAAAACTAATGGTTTTTATTTTATTTTATTTTTCTGAAACTTATGGTATTCTATTATTTAAAATTTTAAAAAAATCCTATTATTAAATTAATAAAAATGAATTATCTGACTTTTATAAATGAATAACAAAATATGGTGGAGTACAGCATGACTATGAGCGATAAACATAAGAGAATAAATCAAAGATGGTGAAATTCAAAATCAAGGGTAGTTCAGGATAATATGGAATTACTATTTTCTTAATACAATTAATACTACGGTGGAGATCATATTATTTATGTAAAAAAGGCAATAGTGATATTAGAATCGGCTGGAATTTATTATTGGGCTCCCAATACAAATAGTGCATGCTACTAAACATGGCAAAAGGGCATACTGCATATCTCAAGTGCCCTTATTACCACCTACTGGATCGCTAATAAGAATCATTGAGGACATTTTACAGAATGAAAATAAAACCGGCATCTTTAAATAAAATCATACCCAAATAAAACCTCCAACATGCCAATCACAACGCCTTTCAAACGGCTAAAACTGGGACTTACAGGAGCAACATATTTAAGGCATCATTTTATTTTAAGGCCAGTTAATTTCTATCTAACCCATTAGATTCTTATCAGAATATCCTAGCAATAAACTATATAAGTTCCATGCTAGCACAATTAATAGTTATAAATCAACACATGAATAATTTAGCCTATTAGGCTAAACATAAATATAATAAAAACAAAAAATAAAAACTGTAAATACTTACAAAGTATATGTACTCAGAATGCTTCTTTTATTAATACAAACTTATATATACAAAAGAGGGAGATGCTCAACACATGAGCTTACAAGGGTGATCAAAAGAGAGAAGGGAGAGCGTTCTGATCGATGATTTTCAATGAAAAACTTCTAATCTATTTATACAATAAGAAAATGCATCCTAACAGTAGAAACCGTATGAAGGAACAGTAAAAAGCCGAAATTTTTGGTCTGCATAGTATAAAGTGCCATAGTAAGTCAAAAGTATACAGTAATTTACTGTTGATGAACAGTGATTTGTCCGGCTGCTTTACTGTTTATGAACAGTTTTCTGTCTGGCTGCTTACTGTTGATGTCGTAAGCAATGACATCATCTTCTTCAGGTATATTATTTTCCTTTGTGAATTGATGATGATGAAGATGCTTCTTTTTCAGGTGTAAATTTTTCTATCAGAGTATCCTGAATTACCATAAAAATTTCATCTAGATCCACATCATTTGGATCTTGTGCATCTTGCATTTGTTCAGAGACCATAGTAGACTCTGATTTATTATCATCTCCAAATTGAGATATTAAATCCTTCTTCATTTCCTCAATATAGGCAGCTATCATCTGCTCTCTTGTCAGATTTTCTGACTTCATTTTGGATTTTCTCAAAATATGATCGAATGGAGAAGGAGTATGAACTTCTCTATAAGTATTACTATATAATTTCAATTTTTTCTCCAGGAGATCCATTGTCTCTATCCCAAAAATCTGATTTGTTTTAGGATCTATACATAATATTTTATCCCAAAATTTAGTATAAAATGTCCTGTATATACATGGGATTCCTGTTTCAGTATTATACCATGGCTCTGATACCATCTATGGACTGGATCGCTAATAAGAATCATTGATATGTTATGAATCAACACATATTTTATCATGAATTTCATGAATATGATTAATAAGAATAATAATATTAAGAATATTAGAAATAAGGAATATGATATTCCAGAGAATTTAGATCTGCTTAATAAGTGGACCATTCCTAAGATAGAACCTAGATTAATATATCAATTATGTACTTTTGAAAAAATAGGTTTAAAACAAGTAGTCAAAACTACTGAAGAATCGATTTCATTAGATAGTAATGATATGGTAATTAGATTATTATCTGAAAAGGATATAGGTGCTTATAGAAACACTTATAAATTTCTTCATATAGGATTAGTGCAAATTGCATTTAAACCTTTAACTTTAAAGGATTACCAGAAAGCTTTATAGCAGCTTTAAGAGATGGTAGAAATTTGAATTGAAAGCAATCTTTAATGAGTATTATACAAACCAGCTTAGATAATGGACCAGTTTATTTTAATGTCTATCCTAATTTACAATTGTCTTTATCTGATGTTAATATACTTGATGCTTTAACATTAAATGTTATAACACATGGTTATAATTATATTCCTGGAACAGAAGTTATATGTATCTGTTACAGAATATATTATAAACCATTATATACACTGAATCCTCAGTATAAACGTATTGATAAAATGAAAAATAAAACTATAATAATAGAAACTAATTTTAGTAGGTCTAATATTACGACCAGAAGACCTATTAAATGGGAAGAAATTGACTTTCTAGAAAATTGGATTATTGAACAAGCAGTTCCTGTACAAACACAGGTACAAAATTAGAATAATATTTCTGAAATTTTTCAGAATATTGATGGAACAGTTAATATACGATTTGAGAATAATAAGTCTCTCCAAAGATATAATTCAATGAGAAATTATATTTCTCCAATAGATTACCAAGTTTAAATGCCATGATCTTCAACTTCTCAGATAAGAGAAGATACCAATTCTGAAATATTTACTCCTGTTACAGAAAGATTATATATTAACAGGAATAATATTGTCAGAGAGGCAAATACTCGTAATATAGATGAGTCAGAACCGACAATGTCAGAAATGGATTTTAAATTTTAATTTATGGATTTATATGAAAAAATAAATTTCAGTCATGGTTCTTCAGCCAGAAAAATCTTTTCTGAAGAATTTAAAAGTTAAGGTTATACACCTTTTAGAAAATGGTTTTTTGAGAATTTTACTCAAAATGAAATCATAAGTTTTCAAGATGAGTTTTATAAAACTTGTGAAGAAAAAAATGTGTTAATACCTTTTGCATATGAATACCTATGTAAAAAATTATATTTCTATTTTAGAAAGAAATTATAATTTGCAAAATGGTACAGTTGTGACAGATATATATCCTCCACAACAATCTTTTCATATTGAAAAAAATGGAAAAAATTATAATTTTCTAGCTTTTGCTAAACTTATAGAAGATGATACAATACAAATTACTTGTAAACATATTAATACTATGTTTGAAAATCAGAATTATACAAATTTATTTTTGAATGTATTAGGAGAATAAATCCAGTCTATTCATAATAAACTGGATATGATAATATCAGTTATTAATAAAGACAGTCAACCCACTGTAACAGTTACAGAAAAGGAGAAAAAAGATTTACAAAATTTTCAGCTTGTAATAATTACAAATAAGGGAAAAGAAGCTTTGCCATGCTTCCAACCGCCTCCAGTAATATCTAATTTTAAAATCAAGCCATTATATGAGCTTGAGAAATATCTTGAGGAAAAGTTTAATAAACTAAGTATAAAAACTCTTGATAAAGAGTTATATGATAATATCATAGAAAATCTTGATTATAGGCAGGTTTTTCAAAATCAGATTAATAAGATCAATACTAAATGGGCTGATAAGCCAATTCAGAATAAGTTTTATTACAATAGACCAACACCCATGGATGTATTACATGAAGAATACACTGATACTATTGATATTAGTTATTCTGGTAATAAGATCTATGAGTGGAATATTGATGGCTATTCTAATAAATAGATTTATAATACAGTACATAGAATGCTTATGTACTCAACTATTTCTAAAAATAGCAATAATTCTGATAAGGTTATTGCAGCAATGATAGTTGCTGGATTTACAGGACAGCTTAAAGGCTGGTGGGATAATTATTTATCTAAAAGTAATAGAGATAATATTCTCAATATGGTTAAACAAGAAGGTAATAATACTACCGAAAATGCAGTTTATACACTTGCAGTTAATATAATTGAACACTTCACTGGAAGGTTTAGTGATAATAGTGATACTATTAGAACACTGCTCCAAACGTTGAGGTGTAGAACACTCTCTGATTTTAGGTGGTATAAGGATACTTTCCTAAGTAGAGTAATGGAATTGCCAGAATGTAATAACATTCATTGGAAGTCAAAATTTATTGATGGATTACCCAGCTTATTTGCTGAAAGGGTTAGAAAAACCATAAAACATAATCATATTACGATTCCATATGAAAGTTATACTTATGGTGCTCTCATAGACACTTGTATTCAGGAAGGATTAGCTTTATGCAATGAAATAAAGCTAAATCAACAGATTAAAATATAAAATCTCGATGAGAAAAAATAATTGGGAGAATTTTGTCAACAATTTGGTTTGGATAATCCTTCATCCAGTAAAACCAAAATTAATAGAGATAAAAAGGTTTATAAACCTAAACATAGGAGATATTCTCCTAAACAGATTGAGAAAAAGAATAAAAGAAAGGAAGAAAAATTCCAAAAGAAGTCTTATAGACAAAGATATAATAAGAAAAAAGAAAGATATTGCAAAATATGTGGTAGAAAAGGTCATACCAAAGAATTTTGCTGGACGAAGAAAAAGATTAATAATCTTGAGATTCCTGATGATATCAAGGAAATTATAATACAGACTCTTAAAGAAAAATCTGAATTTGAGAAATCAGAATCAGAATTTTCATCTACTTCTGAATTAGAAGAAGAAATCATCAATAATTTAGTTGATGAAGACATTTCTGAATTAGAAGAATGTGAGCCTTGTAAAGAAGGATTAATATGTCCAAAGGAGATTAATAATCTTGATAATAATCAATCTGAGTTTTACAAGATTATATCTCAATTCTCAGATATGACGATTAATGTTTTAACATCTGATAATATCTTCGAGGTGCAAAAAATAATTAAAGATCCTTTATTAAGGAATCAAATTATTAATGAAATTGGTAATGAAAATGGAGCTTCCTCTTCTAATAAAGAAGAAGAATTGACTCAAGACATTTTTAATAAGAATAAGTCTTATAACATGACAGAAGTCATGAACCAGTTAAGAACCAAATATCAGGTTCAAAGAGATATCTCTCTACAAGATCTTCATAAAGAGGTTAATAATTTCAGAGAAGAAATAAAATTATTAAAGAATAAGAATCTTATTCAAGAATCTAGAATATCTAGATTGGAGGAATTATCTAAAGGAAATAATATTTTATATGAGAATATTTCTCAAAATATTGAGGTTAATAAACCTAGTATGTTTAATGACACATTTCTTTTTACTATTGAGATGGTTATATCCCAAAAATGGTATATAAAAATATCATTATTGATTTATAATCATTATACAAAAAATATTTACTGCTCTTGTTGATAGTGGTGCAGATTTAAATATTATACAGAAAGGGTTAATACCTACTCGATATTTTCATAAAACTAGTCATACATTATGGCATGCAGGAGGTGATAAACTCCAGATTAATTATAAGCTCCCTAAAGCTTATGTGTGTGTTAATAATAAATGTATTTCGCAAAGTTTTATACTTGCAAAAAATATTTCAAACCAAGTCATACTTGGTACTCCATTTTTAAATAATATTTACCCTATAAAAAAGATTGATAATAGAGGTATTATTGGTACTTTTAAAGGAGATGATATTTTCCTTGAATTTATTATTGAGCCTTTTTCAAAAGTTTTGCATAGTCTTTATGATAATATCAAGGCAAAACAAGATCAAATTAGTTTTTTAAAACAAGAGATTAATATTATTACTCTTGATGATCAATTGAAAAATCCTAGATTACAGGATAAAATTAGTCTTTTGAAAAATCAATTTTCCTTAGAAATTTGTAATGATCATCCTAATGCTTTTTGGGATAGGAAAAAAATATATTATTTCTTTACCTTACGAGGATTCTTTTGATGAAAAGAATATTCCAATAAAGGCTAGACCTTGTCAAATGAATTCAGAGTATTTAGAATTGTGTAAAAAAAAATTGAATCTTTATTACATAAAGGACTTATTAGTCATTCTCAATCTCTGTGGTCATGTACTGCATTTTATGTTAATAAACACTCTGAGATTGAAAGAGGTATACCAAGATTGGTTATTAATTATAAACCTCTAAATAAAGTTCTGAAATGGATCAGACATCCAATTCCTAATAAAAAGGATTTATTGGATAGACTTTATAATAGTCTGATATTTTCGAAATTCGATCTTAAGTCAGGATACTAGCAAATTCAGATTAATAAATCTGATAGATACAAGATAGCATTTAATGTTCCAATAGGACATTATGAATGGAATGTGATGCCATTTGGGTTAAAGAATGTAATTTCAGAAGATTATGAATGATATTTTTACTCCTTATAGTGAGTTTATAATTGTTTATATTGATGATATTTTGGTATATTCAAAAACCATTGAAATGCATTTTAAACATTTGTATATTTTTAAATCATTAATTATTCAAAATGGATTAGTAATTTTTAAACCATAAATGTAATTATTTCAGACTAGAATTAGATTTCTAGGTCATTTCATTGAAAAAAGAAATATTATTCCTATTAATAGAACATTGATTTTGCTGATAAATTTCCTGATGAGATAACTGATAAAACTCAGTTACAAAGATTTTTAGGAAGTCTTAATTATATTGCTCCTTATTATCATAATTTGGTTAAGGACACAGCTATTTTATAAAATAGACTTAAGAAGAATCCTAAACCATGGACTAATAGTCATACTGATACTGTTAGAAAGATTAAATCTAGAGTTAAAACTCTACCTTGCTTAATGATTAGCAATTCAAATTGGAAAAAGATTATAGAGACAGATGCCTCTAATATAGGATTGATGGTATATTAACCCATATTAATTCGGATAATAAACAAACATATCTTGTTAGATTTCATTCTGGGAAATGGAATGATTCTCAGAAAAATTATGCTACTATTGCTAAAGAAATTCTTGCTATTGTTAAATGTGTTTTAAAATTTCAAGATGATTTATATAATCAGAAATTTACTATTGTAACAGACTGCAATGCAGGTAAATTTATGTTTCAAAAAGATTTTAAACATGATGTTTCTAAGCAAATGTTTGCTAGATGGCAAGCTCATTTAGCCCCATTTGATTTTGATATTGTTTATAAAAAAGGAGAAGATAATAATCTTCCAGATTTCTTAACTCGTGAATATTTTCAGGTATGAGTACACGAGATAGAGGATCTTCCTCTTATAGAGGAAGAGGTGGCTGAGGAAAAATGCCTGAGATAATATCTCAACATGGCAGTAAAAAGCTCGTAGCAATGAATAAAGCTGAAGAAGAAGAATATCAAGAATTTCTTAATAAAAGAAATAAACAGCATAAACCAAATGAAGAAAATAATACTTCTTCATCATCATATGCTCAAGTGGTGGAAAAAGAAGAATTTGATAATATTAGATTCATTCAAAATGAATATAAAGAAGTAATATTTCTTTTAGAAGAAAGAGATTTAAAATGGATCAATGATCCTTGGACTTTAATGCAAAGATATATGGATAATAGTTCCATGCAAATGAGGACTTATAAGTCAAGATATCTGTATGAACAGATATTACTTCAAACTGGTTCTTGTGATATTACACATTTTACAGGAACTAGTAATAAAATTTATAATTTCAGTAAAATAATAATTAAAAAGATAATATCCTAGGAAGATTGGGGAATTTTTCCATTGAGAGAAAAAATGTTATGAATAATAAAGGAGTTCCAATGAAATATAATTATTTGGACTATTTTGATGCCTTTATGAAGGTACTTAATTATGAAAATGATAAAAAAAAACATACTTGGTTTATCAAGATATGTTCAAATGTTTATAAGGATGATATCCCACACTGGTTTATAAACTGGTTTTATTGTTTTGGCCCCACTTCAATTATTTTATCAGATAATATGAAAATTTCATTTGATAGATGGGTGGATATATCCCCAAAGCTTTTAAAAAAGCAAGAATTAAAATTATACATTGAGGGTATAGCCTCATGCTACTTTTTTATTGAATTCTCAATACCATGGATATTTAAATGGTCTCCAGAAGTAGGTAATACCGAAACAGGAATTCCATGTATATACAGGATATTTTATACTAAATTTTGGGATAAAATGTTATGTATAGATCCCAAAATAAATCAGATTTATGGGATAGAGACAATCGATCTCCTGGAGAAAAATTGAAATTATATAGTAATACTTATAGAGAAATTCATACTCCTTCTCCATTAGATCACATTTTGAGAAAATCCAAAATAAAGTCAGAAAATCTGACAAGAGAGCAGATGATAGCTGCCTATATTGAGGAAATGAAGAAGGATTTAATATCTCAATTTGGAGATGATAACAAATCGGAGTCTACTATGGTCTCTGAACAAATGCAAGATGCACATGATCCAAATGATGTGGATCTAGATGAAATTTTTATGGCAATTCAGGATACTCTGATAGAAAAATTTACACCTGAAAAAGAAGCATCTTCATCATCATCAATTCACAAAGGAAAATAATATACCTAAAGAAGATGATGTCATTGCTTACGACATCAACAGTAAGCAGCCAGACAAAAAACTATTCATAAACAGTAAAGCAGACGGACAAATCACTGTTCATCAACAGTAAATTACTGTATACTTTTGACTTACTGTTATTATTATTATTATATATACTAGTATGAAACCCTCGCGTACTACGCGGGATCATTTAATTATTACTTTTATTTTATTTTTATAATTAAATAATAGGTGTCATATAACAATTCAACATTAATTAGAAAGATTTTTTTTTAAGCTAGGCAACTACTTTCATCAATATAAAGAGTTTACAATAAATTATAACTTTTAACTTTTAATAATGTTACATATAATTAAATTATGTGTATAGTTAATATATATGTACATATATTCTAATTTTTTGAAAGAATATTGACTTGTATTTTTTTTAAATATTACCTTATAACATAATACAATTGAGAACTATTTATTACTCCCCCGTCTCGCAAAAATAATATGCAACCACATAAGGGCAATTTTGTCTATTTGCCGTATATTTATATAGTTGATAGTATTTCATTTTTTCATTGTATTTAAGTGAAGTATGGACCTCTTAATAATAAATCCTTAATTTTATTATTTGTTTAAAATAAATATCAAATATTTCATATTTAAATTAAAATAACCCTTATAAATTTATATTAAAAAATTCAATTTATTCTTTTTTTTCTATACATGATTTGATTTAATACTAATTTATTTATTTATATTGAAATATTTATTTATTAATTAAAATTAATTATACTAAAGTAAATAAATCAAAATAAGTGTTCCCTAGGTTTGCTTTTTGCATGGCGATTAAGGAATAATAAAGTATGGTTTGCTTTTTGCATAGCGATTAAGGAATAATAAAGTATTTTAATGTGTATTTAAGTGAGAGAAATAATATTGATAAAGTATTTTAATGTTTACAGAGGTGGAAGATATAATATTTTATTGTACTAAGGTAGTTGTATTAGTGTTGTAAATGGGTCCCATAGATATATTTTAATTATTTTGTGTGGGTCTCATATATCAAAAAGGGAAATATAACTATTAGGATAAGATGCCCAAAAAGAAAATATGTAACAATTAGGATGGGATTATAGGAGTGTATAGGAAAAAATTTAAAAAAAATATGTACATATATTATTTTAAAAAAGGAAATATTGAATAAGGAAAATAATTGGATGTAAATAATTAAAATATATAAAAATAAATTCAAAAAATAAAAAAATTAAGAAAATTACTCTTGTATCGATACTTTAGAGGTAGATATTAAAGAATACTTGAATTAATTCTTAAGAAGTAGATCGATTCAAGTCAAAGTTCGTTAAAGAATACTTGAATTAATTTTTAAGAAGTAGATCGATTCAAAAATATTTGAATCGGTTCTCTTCCTCTTAAAGAATCGATTCTTTAGTTCGCTCTATCGAAATAAATTTTTATTATTTCATAAATCAATTCTCTAGAGAAACTTGAAGAAAGCTTCTATTTCTCTTACAAAATCGAATGTGTGTTTTTAGAATGAATAACCGGAAAGTCTTATTCATATGTGGTGTGAGAGGGAATATTATATGCAATATTCTTTTTCCCTTTATATATGATTTAATTTGATTCTAACTAATTTATTAATTTGCATAAAAATTTAATAAAGTAATTAATAATGATATCCAAATAAATAAATAAAATATAAAAAATTTATATGTTTTTTTAAAAGAAATATTTTTCTATGGTAAATTATTGAGGTGCCACAGTGTATAGGTCGTCATTGATGAGGTATGACAACGTATAAGAAAAATAATATTTTAATTAATATATATATTTTTAATTAAATTTTGTTCTAATTATATTTTTTTTTATTTGTTACCATATATATAAATAATTAAATAAATATTTTTAATTAATATCTTTTTCTTAATTTCTATAAAAAAAATTTTAATTTATTACTAATTGAGATTCATTATTAAAAATAAGAAACATATTATTTTAAAAAGAAATATTTAATAAAAAATTAATTGAAAGTAAATAAGACAATTAATTAATATTTTTAATTAATATTTTTGTCTTAACTTCTATAATTTTTTTAAAATTTATTACCTAATTGAGATGCATTATTATTAAAATAAGAAACACATTATTTTAAAAGAAATATTATATAAGGAAGTTAATTAAAAGTAAATAAGGATATATATATATATATATATATATATATATATATATATATATATAATAAATAATATTAATTTATATATAATATTCTTTTAAATATTCATAAATTTATAATGTAATTTTATTTTTTTAATTTAATTTTATTAGTTTCAAATTATATAAACAACTAAAAAAATAAATTTTATAATTCATATGTCATAATTGAATAATTAAGATGTATGTAAATAAATAATTATTAATATACTAAATTTAAAAAATTACTAAATATTTACAAACTCAATTATAAAGTTATTTGATAAGAAATAATAATTTAACTTAAATAGCTTAAGCTTCCGATTCTATACATGAATTAGTTTTTCAACCTCTTATTCTCTAGAGATAAATCGATTCAAGAATATTTGAATCGTCGATCCTCTTTCACTTGAAAAATATTTGAATCAATACTTTAGAAGTAGATCTTAAAGAATACTTGAATCAATTATTAAGAAGCAATACTTGAATCAATTTTTTTTCTCTTGAAGAATCAATTCTTAAGATATAAATCGATTCAAGTATTTTGAAATCGATTATCTTACTCTTCAAAAATCGATTTTTAAGATGTAAATCTATTCAAGAATACTTGAATCGATTCTTCATACTTAAATTGATTCTCCATACTTGAATCGATTCTCTTCCTCTTGAAGAATCAATTCTTAAGAGGTAAATCGATTCAAGAATACTTGAATCAGTTCTCTTCTTCTTGAAGAATACTTGAATCGATTTTTTAGAGCTAGATCGAATCTCCACTTGATTCGTTCTATCGAAATAAATTTTTATACTTTCATAAATCAAAATTCTCTAGAGGAACTTAAAGAAAGCTCATATTCCTCTTCGGAGAATCGAATATTTGTATTAGAATGAATAATCAAAATGTCTTATTTATAGGTGGGTGAGAGAGAATATTATATGGAATATTCTTTTTTCCCTTTATATGTATGATTTAATTTGATATTAATTAATTATTGCATTAAAAGATTTAATAATTAATTAATGATACCCAAATAAATAAATAAAATATTAAAAATTTAATTATTATTAAAAATAAGAAACACATTATTTAAAAAAGAAACTATTAAATAAGGAAGTTAATTAAAAGTAAATAAGGAAAATATTAAAAAAAGTATTAAAAAATCAAAAAAATTGAGAAAATTACACGTCACATTGGAGCGCTCTGGAGACGATACGTCAGCAAGAAAAGTTTATGCTATAGTATACTTAATATATATATATATATATGAAGAAAAACATATACCGTAATGAATTACAACTTATACGCTTTGATTATATAAAGAGATTTACTTTCTAGAAATATATATTTATTACTCCCTCCGTCCCGGGTATTTTACCCGTTTGTACTGGCACAGAGATTAAGACGTTTTATTTTTTTAATATATAATGTAAGAGATAGTATGGATAAATTAGTAATTTAAAAAGAAAAATGAATAAAGTTATTGGGAATGATGAATAAAGTGTAAAAAAGTAATTAAAGTTATTGGGATTGTAAAAAGTAGTTAATAAAATATTATGTATTTTTGCCAAAAATGGAATGGGTAAAAATACGTGGGACACCCCAAAATGGAAAGTGGGTAAAAATACATAGGACGGAGGGAGTAATAAATATATACAATACAATGAAGTAATGCATTTAATTATTAATGAAAACTTATACAATACTGACTAAAACTAATGCAATATAGAAATATATACATCTTATACAAACGGTCCTTTTGATAGGTAAGATGAGATAACGGGATATTAAGTTAGTAATATGTATGTTGAGATAAGCAGGTAATATGTATACTCCCTTCGTCCAATTTCAGATGGCACACTTTTCATTTTGGGTTGTCCCACAAAAATTTGCACATTCTTAAAAAAGCAAAAAGTAAAACACAATCACCCTTCCCCATACACTTTATTTACAAAAAACCACCCTTACCTAATGATGGGTGTTTTCTTAACACACAATTTTAATCCCCAAGTATGAAGGATACCAATTGTAGTTTCGAAGGTGACCAAGTTAAATATCGAATCCACGGGACGGGTAAATATTACTTTAGTTATTTTCTAGCAATTATGACTACGTTGAGAATCGTAATTGTTGATTTTTAAACTAAGTAACAATTAAAATAGCAAATCAATAACAAGAACAAGAGAAGAGTAGTTGTGATCAAATAAGATGATAGGTAGTTCGTCAGGCCATCCAGTTTCATTCGTTAATTCATACTTTCGTGTGTTGATGTCCAACTCTACCTTGTGGTTTATGGACGCATCGCTAAACCATGCAAATCTACTCTATAGACACAAATAGATAAGCTTTTGACACGTATGAGTATCCTCAGAGCAAGATGTATACTTTACCCCCCTTTTAGGTACTATCATAATCAATTATTTCCCATGCACTTAGTACTCTAACCCGATTTGATCTCCCTTTTTAGGTACTATAAAGTTATACTCTTAATCCTACTTGTTAACCCGAATTTAATTCAATTAACAAACATTCATATAAGATGGTTCTAATAAAACCTCGAAATCCCTTCACTTAGAATTATAACAATAAACCCTGCTCATTAGTGAATGCACTCAATCAATAACCATGTTATGCATTCAGACTCTACACAAGGATTATTGATGCACAAAATAACTATTAGTATGGATTAAAAACATACAATCTTATATAAACTAAACCACAAGTAGTGTTGTACGGAGTATACACACGAAATACAAATCAACTCATTAAACCTTCATAACCCTAGAACTATCGAAGTGGCTCTAGCCCATGATTGATCTAGGAACAATCATGGTTAGATGGATCAATCTTACTTAAATCTCCAGCGGAACCTCTGTCACAGCTCCTCCTAGTCTCCTCTTGTGCTTCACGATCTTACGCTCTCTAAAACTCTCTAAAAGCTCTCCAAAGCTCTGACTGCATGAGCCTCTTTTTATACTTGTAATCACGTCTCCATGGCTTGGAATGGGCTTTTCAAGTGATCACACGCGTTTTGGCCTCAAAAATCCAGATAAGGTAAGTTTCTGCACGATAGTTCGACCTCAGCAAACAGGCCGAACCACTGGCCGCAAGTCGAACCACAGGTTCTAACCCACCTACTGGAAGTATTCTGCACTTGGTTCGACTTTTTGTACAGGTCGAACCACTCCGTCTTGGTCAAACCACAGGTTGAACCATGCTACTGGACAATTTCTGCTCTTGATTCGACCAACCGTCAGGTCGAATCCCCAACGTCGTGGTCGAATCAACTCTCTCGCAAACTGGTTCGACCATGGTTCGACCTGATAGACATGTTGAACCCCTCGAGTTGTGGTTGAGCCCATCTTCTGCCACTTTGCATTGCTGGTTCAACCTGCTGGAGAGGTCGAACCCTCCTCCAACAGGTCAAACCCACCTCTCTCCTTGGTGGTTCGCGTGGTCTCGACTTCGTCTCTTCGATTCTTGGCACTTCCACTCCGATTTTGTTATGAAAACCACTTAAATAGCTCTAGTAACACCTGATTCATGCTAATTCACAATATATATAGGTTTTCCACATATTTCCACCTCAAAACTCTCTAAAACTAGCACAAAACATGATGCCAAACTTGTGAATTTACACACTCATCAAACCCCCAAACTTACATGTTGCTCGTCCCGAGGCAACCAAATCAAACCACAGGAGTCGTGTATAATTCACCAAGATCAAGTACAACACATATCACACATGCAACTTCATTAAATCAAACAAGTATTAATTGCTTCATATATATCACTCATGCGAAACCAATCCAATCACACACCATCCGGAGTACTAAGTAATCTAGCTCACAAGATAAGTATTTATTCTCTTTCACTCAAGTGCGTGAGGCACTATATAGGCTAATATAAACACTAATATCAATCCATATTCACACGTAACCATAAGCTTGGCAAAGGTCTCAAAAATCAACTTATAATCAACTCTTCACTAGGATCACAAAGGACTTGTTTTTGGGTTGTAATGTTGGCTCTTTGGAAAAAGGTAAGAAAATTTTGGTAAAGTGACTTAAGACACTAGTAGAGAGTTACCTTGGAGGTTCTCGATATCTTCTTCTTGCTGCAATATCTCCTCCAACTTCTCCTCTTCTTTTCATGGATTTTCCTTCTTTTCCGTGCATCAACATCATCTCTTTAGACAATTCGGGTACCGGTTTTAGGCACTACATTTCTTCTCTTTATCAATCAGCTGCTCTTAAGCTTAAAGCTTCACGTTATAAGCAATCGAGGTACCAGTTTCAGGCACTACCCCTAAACAAGATTTAACCATATTCTTTTCATCCAACCATATTCTATCTTCCTTTTTCTTCTTGCAACACTTACTCACCTCAACTATCTCTACTAATGAATAGGTTAATCAAGGCTCAAGTAAAGGTTTATAAGGTTATTTACTTCGGCTACTAAAGAAAAGGCTTTTAACGGCTCAACGGGGCATCCAAAGGTTAATAAAATCATTAGGAAGGACAAAATTTGGCTAAGTAGCTTAATCACAAAATAATGGCCTAAGATCATGTCCTAGCAATTTATCAATCATAAGTCTCACACAAGACTCCAAGCCAAGTTCTAGAATACGTTCATATGAATAATCCTCTCAAGAATAAAACAATTATGATCAAGCATGATTAACAAGGCTCAAATCCTCATATAGGTAAATAGAATCCTAAGTACTCCTCATAGCACATAATTAAGATCAATTCCACAAGAACTCTACATACTTATCAAATTATACATGCTTTTCATCAATAGAAATTAACACATGAACATATGAATGCACAAAATCAACAGCCCATAAACCGAATCAACCATACAAGTATTCAACACTCATGAATCCATCTATCCTAACAATGATATCCAAGAATATACATGCCACTCACTCAATAAACACAGCCCAATCTGTAAAGAGAAAAAGAAGAATGGAGGTGAGATAAATCGGAGAAAATCAAAAGAAAACCTGAAGATCTACTCCTCCGGAGCATCATCATCCTCATCATCATCATCATCCTCGTCATCCAATCTCTGCTCCACAGCTCGATACAGACTGCTGATGTTCCTACCCATAAGATCCACCCGACTACTCACTCTACCAACCCGCTCATTCAAGGAAGTGTACCTCTCGTTCAACATGGCGTAGTTGGCATTGGCGAGTGCGAGCTGCCTGTTCGTCTCCTGCTGTACAACTATGACCATGCTCAGCTGCTCGTGAATCAAGCGAAGCTGTTCCCGGGTATCATCCCGAACAGCCCGCTGCTGCTGTAGTACTGGAGCATGCTGAGGCGCGTCGTGATGCTCCTCCTCCGGAATCTCCATCTCTGGCTGCTCATCTGCCCGATGCTCGACCTCGGGCTGCTGTGGTCGCTGTGATGGCTGCTGCGGTGGCGGACGGTACTCTCCCTGATCCCCAATTCGCTGTAGCTCCGCCAATCTATCCTCCGCACACATCCTAGCCACGACTCTCCAATCCCCGTTAGTCTTCACAGTCACGGACAGAGCGGTGTGTCCTAGGGAGTTCATCAACAAGTTCCTCGCCTCCCGAACGGTGGTCATGTTGTTCACGTCAAAGGGAAACATGAAGTCGAATGGCTTTGGTCCTCTCATGAAGAACCAATCACCATCTCTAAAGTGTGCGAATCCTCCCTTTACGCATGTGAACATCACCAAGTCGGGCTCTCCTCTAACAGGTGTAATACCGGTGAAGTCCATGTTGTAGTGCTCAGCTACAATCGTCAGCAACCCTCCAATGTTCACCTTCTGAAATCCAACAGTCCTGAATCGATGCAGCTGCGCGATGAAATATGCTCCCACATTGAACTTCACCCCATTCATCATACACCATAGGGCGTAAAGCTCTCCTCTAGACACACAGCCACCCTCTGAACGAGCAAATAGTGTGTTTTCGAGCACTCGATCCATATACTTCAACACTGGATTCTTGATCGAGGTCGCACGAGCCTACTTAATCTTATAGTCTCTGATCTCCCCGGAGATCTCCCTCCAAAATCTATGGGCATTGAAGTAGCCACTCTCCACTAGAGAGATCTCAAGAGGCATCTAAAATAGCTCGTTGAATTCGTCAGCTGTCCATCTCCTCCGGACTCCTCCTAACTGAAATGAGCACCAAAATTGGTAACCAGGAGGGTCCTTCTCCATCTCAAACAAGCAAATCACCTCAGCTGTAACATGGAAATATATCGGCCTCTTCGATTCCATAAATTGTCGGATCTCCACTCAATCGAACATCCAAAAGATATCATCCCTGATGTGCATAATCCTCATGGCATCGTCATCCTGGTATCTTGTCCGGGCCACCTGATAGGGGTTTTCTCAACACACAAATTAATCCTCAAGTATAAGAATATCAATTGTAGTCGCGAAGATGACCAAGTTACAATATCGAACCCACGGGACGGATAAATATCAATTTTGTTATCTTCTAGTATATTTTAGACTATGTTGGTAATTGTAAAGGTTTAATGGATAATAACTTCTAATCGAAATAACAAAAGAAATAGCAAGAGTAGAGAAAAGTGAGTTGTGATCAATAAGAATGATAGGTAGTTCGTCGGGTCATCCAGTTTCACTAGCAATTCGTATTTTCATGTGATGGTGTCCGACTCTGCCCTGTGG
Source organism: Pogostemon cablin (assembly GCA_023678885.1). Classification (NCBI taxonomy): domain Eukaryota; kingdom Viridiplantae; phylum Streptophyta; class Magnoliopsida; order Lamiales; family Lamiaceae; genus Pogostemon; species Pogostemon cablin. The sequence continues at coordinate 15,541,070 of CM042993.1, forward strand.
TTTGTGGACGCATCACTAGACCATGCAAGTTTACTCTATAGACACAAGTAAATATGCGCTTGACACGTGTGAATAACATCGGAGCAAGAGATATGCTTCACCCCTCTTTCTAGGTACTATCATAATCAATTATCTTCTACGTCTAGAATCTAACCCGATTTGATCTCCCTTTTTAGGTACTATAAAGTTATACTCTTCATCCTATTCATCAACCCGAATTCAATTCATGAATATTCATATAAGACAGTTCTAATAATACTTCGGAATCCCTTCACTTAGAATTATAACAATAAACCCTGCTCAGTAGTGAACGCACTCAATCAATAACCATGTTATGTATTCAGACTCTACACAACGATCATTGATGCACAAAACGACTATGAGTATGGATTAAATATGTAATCTTATATAAAACAAACCACATGTAGTGTTGTACGGAGTTTTACACACGAAACACGAATTACATCATGAAACTTTCATAACCCTAGAACTACCAAGGTGGTTCTAGCCCATGATTGATCTAGGAACAATCATGATTAGATTGATCATTCTTACTTGAACCTTCAGCGAACCTCTGTTACAGCCCTCCGGATGGATCACCACCTCTACTCTTGTCTCTCCTACGATTGACGATCAAAAGCTCTCTTTATTCTCTGTATGAGCCTCCTTTTATACTTGTAATCACGTCTCTAGGGCTTGGAATGGGCTTTCTAAGTGATCTCACACGTTTCGGCCTCGAAAATCCAGATAAGGTAAGTTCTCGCACACAGGTTCGACCACGTCAAGCAGGTCGAACCCCTAGCCACAGGTCGAACCCCAGGTCGAACCCCGCTACTGGAAGAATTCTGCACAGGTTCGACCTTCTAGACAGGTCGAACCACTTAGGCCTTGGTCGAACCCCAGGTCGAACCTCATCACTGGACAACTCTCGCTCCCGATTCGACCAACTGGCAAGTCGAACCCAAACGTCATGGTCGAATCCTCCTTCTTACAAATTGGTTCGACCATGGTTCGACCTGATGGCCAGGTCGAACCAGCCGAGTCGTGGTCGAATCAATCTCTGTACATCCAGCAATGTTGGTTCGACCTGCTGGAGAGGTCGAACCTTCCTCCAGCCAGGTCGAACCCACCTACTTCTTGGGCAGTTCGCGTGGCTTCGACTCCGTCTCTTCGATTCTTGGCTCTTTCACTCCGTTTTTGCTAAGAAAACACTCAAATAGCTCCACTAACACCTGATTCATGCTAATTCACAATATATATAGGTTTTCCACCTATTTCCACATCAAAACTCTCCAAAACTAGCACAAAACATAGCGCCAAACTTGTGAATTTACACACTCATCACCACCTTAGCTGAGGCTTCTACCCACTTTTCTTTAATCTCATCCCAATCAGGCATCTGAATCTTGAAGTTCTCGGGAAGGCGTTCTTGTAATCTCAGCGTCTTCGTCACCTTATCTACGTTCGAAGGCCTATCTTGCCTTTTTTTATCTTACTTCGGCTACCTTCCCTTTCCCCTTGCCTTGCCCGAATCCTTGTCCGGATCCTTGTCCTGTGCCTTTAGCTTTTCCCATGGCAAAAGAACAATCAAACACTCAAAACCCCTAAGAAATCACGACTGAGCCTTAGCTTGCAGCGAAATTCACCCAAATTTGCATCAAAGTCGTGAATTAAAGGTGTGGTGATGTGTAATCGGTGCGAAATCAAGTGTAATTGAAGAATTGGTGCAAGGGTAGTGATTTCGTGAAGGTTCTAGGAAGGGTGAAGTAAAAAATGATCGAACCCTTCTCAAAAATCGAACTTGAAACACATACCTGGCTTGGTTCGACCTTGGGTTCGAGCTGTTGAACAAGTCAAACCACGACTGATGAGGTCGAACCACCCTTCTGGACGAGTTCTTCTTCAGGTTCGACTTGGGTTCGACCTACTGGAACAGGTCGAACCAAAACGCATCAGGTCGAACTACCCTACTGTATGTTTCAGATCACCAGTTCGACCTTGGTTCGACTTGTTAAACAGGTCGAACCAAGTACGTCGTAGTCGAACCGAACTTCAGCAGCACAGGTTCGACCTAGGTTCGACCTGTAGGATCAGGTCGAACCATGCTTGTGAAGGTCGAACCACCTCACTGAACGATTTTTCAGCACGGTTCGACTTCCACCGTTGGGTTCGACCTCCTGGCACTGGTCGAACCTATCCCCTGGAAGCTCCAAAACGCGTGTTCTTCAATCCCTACACACTTCAAACTTCAAAATGAATCATTAAGTACCAACTAGAGCATAACTTCATCAAGAATTGGTTCTTTAAAAACTTATCAATCATGAGTAACTCCGCAATCACTTAAAATACGAAACAACAAAACACCACGGAACATTAGGCAAGTTACAAAAAATCGACACATACAAACCGGTTAAAGTTTTAAATATGCCACAAAAAATTAACTCCCCTAACAAACGTCACCAAGAAAAGATTATACTATCGGTGCTTATTAAGGTAAGTACATCACACCCCCCCAAACTTAGTAGAAACTATAGTCGAAACTAAGTTTGCAAAGAGATGTAATTGCCGATAAGTAAGCACTTTAAATATAAAAATTTTTTACTCACAAGAAAGAAATAAAGCATTAAAACAGGAGGGAAAGCCCCCAACAAGTGCTCATGTTTAACGTCGGAGAGTCACGACGGTACCAACTCAGATCAAGGTATCCACAAAGATGACAAAAATATCATCCGGCGACCTATAATGCTTCAAGCAATATCCATTCGCCGCAATAATGTCTCCATCCTTGTCAATGAGCTCAAAACTCCCCCCTCCTAAGGCTCGATGAATCATGAACGGTCCCGTCCACTTCGACTTCAACTTGCCTGCAAAAAGCTTTAAACGAGAGTTAAAGAGTAATACCTCGTCTCCTTGCTTGAACTCCTTGTACGAGATCTTCGAATCATGCCACCTCTTCATCATTTCCTTGTAAATCTTGAAATTCTTGTACGCACGACTCCGAAACTCATCCAAAAGATTGATGTGAGTCATCCTCAACTCCTTCACATCCTTGAGAGTCAAGTTCAAGCTTCGCAAAGCCCAAAACGTTTTGTGTTGAATCTCTACAGGTAAGTGGCACGGCTTCCCATAGATAATCTGATATGGTGACATATCTAACACCGTCTTGTACGCGATCCGGAACCCCCACACGACATCATCGAGCTTCAAAGCCCAATTCTTTCTATTGGTTCTAACCACCTTCTCCAGAATCTATTTGACTTGACGGTTAGAGACCTCCGCTTGCCCATTCGCTTGAGGATGATAGGGTGTAGTAACCCTATGCTTAACACCATACCTTTTAAGCACCTTCTCAAGAAATTTATTAACGAAGTGCGTACCTCCATCACTAACAAGTGCTCTAGGGACTCCAAAACGGGCAAAGATATGCTTCTTCAAGAAAGATATAACAGTTTTCGAATCATTCAAGCGAGTAGGAATCGCTTCCACCCACTTAGAAACATAATCCACCGCAAGTAGAATGTAGAGAAATCCATTAGATGGGGGAAAAGGCCCCATAAAATCGATACCCCACACATCAAAAATCTCGACCACTATGCTCGGCTGAAGCGGCATCTCGTCTCTCCTACCGATATTCCCCATGCGTTAACATCTATCGTAAGACGCCACATAGGTCTCACAATCCTTGAACAACGTAGGCCAATAAAGAGCGGATTGAAGTACCTTGGCTGCTGTCTTTTGAGCACCGAAGTGGCCCCCATTTGGTTGTGCATGGCAAAACTCGAGAACACTCTCCATCTCCATCTCGGGCACACACCTACGGACGATAGAATCCATACAAATCTTGTACACAAACGGTCATACCATATGAAAGTCTCAACATCCCTCTTGAATTTAGCAAGTTGATATCGGTTGAGATCCCTTGGAATTTCTCCCACAGCAATATAGTTAACATAATTCGCATACCATGGATCAACTCCCTGTGCAGCAACCACACACGCTCGCTCAGCCCCTTCAACAAACACGGCCATTATCTTTTCATCCGGGAATATTTCCTCAATATACTCGAAAGAATTATCACAATGTTCCCTAGTCTCCAACCTCGAAAGGTGATCCGCCAACACATTATCAGAACCTTTCTTATCCCGGAACTCTATGTCAAACTCTTGAAGTAGAAGAATCCACCTTATGATCCTAGGCTTCGTCTCCTTCTTCTCCATCAAGTACCGAATTGCTGAATGATCCGTGTACACAATAGTCTTCATGCCAACCAAATACTGACGAAACTTATTGAATGCGTACACAACAGCCAAAAACTCATTTTCAGTCACCGTGTAATTCTTTTGTGCCACATCGAAAGCCTTACTCGCGTAGTAAATGGCGCAGAACTTCTTCTCCTTCAGCTGCCCAAGCACCACACCAAGTGCTACATCACTTGCATCACACATTAGTACAAACAGTTGAGTCCAATCCGGTGTGATCAAGATAGGTGCAGTGATAAGCGCCTCCTTCAAAACTTGAAAAGCTGTTAGACATTCATCATCAAACACAGAAGGAACATCCTTTTCAAGTAAGTGAGATAAGGGCTTGGAGTATTTTGAGAAGTCTTGTATGAATCTCCTATAAAAACCGGCGTGTCCAAGGAAGGACCGCACTCCTCTTTCATTGGTCGGTGGTGGAAGCTTCTCAATTGCCACCACTTTAGCACGATCGACTTGCAATCCCTTGGCTGAAACATGATGCCCAAGAACAATCCCATCCTTCACCATGAAGTGGCACTTCTCCCAATTCAAGACAAGATTAGTCACTTGACATCTCTTCAAAACAGTAGCAAGGTTAGACAAACAAATATCAAAGGAGGAACCAAAAACAGAAAAATCATCCATGAACACCTTCATGATCTTCTCTATCAACCCATCGAATATTGCCATCATGCATCTCTGAAAAGTAGCAGGCGCATTACATAATCCAAATGGCATTTTTCGAAAAGCAAAGGTCCCGTAGGGGCAAGTAAAAATGGTCTTTTCTTGATCCTCGGGGGCAATCATGATTTGGTTGTACCCCGAGTATCCATCCAAGAAACAATAAAACTCATACCCTACAAGACGATCTAACATTTGATCCATGAAAGGAAGAGGAAAATGATCCTTACACGTGTTCTCATTCAACTTCCTATAATCTACACATGTACGCCATCCCGTAGGAATCCTTGTTGCTATCGCTTCTCCATCCTCAGCTTTTACTACAGTCATTCCCCCCTTTTTAGCAACTACATGCAATGGACTCACATGGGGACTATCACTAATAGGATATATGATTCCAGCATCCAACCACATAAGGATTTGCTTCCTAATCACCTCTTGAATCGCGGGATTAACCCTCCGCTGATTCTGAACACTTGCCTTGGCTTCATCTAACAATCTTATCCTATGCATACAATACGAAGGGCTAATTCCTTTCAAATCCTCAAGAGACCAACCAATCGCAGACTTATATTTCCTAAGAACATTCAATAACTCCTCAAGTTGATCTTCATCAAGAGAAGAAGATACAATTACCGGATATTTTTCATTGTCGCCAAGAAAGACGTACTTCAAGTGTTCCGGCAAAAGTTTCAACTCTTCTTTTCTCACTTCCATCGGAGAGCTCTCGTTATCCAAAGGCAAGTACTTCCTAGTCCACTTGACTTCTTCCACCTTAGTTCTTTCCGATTCAAACCTGTCATCACCCAAAGCAAGTAAGTTTTCAAGAAATTCAATACATACCTCGTTGGAGAGTCCGTCAAGCTCCGTAGTGGGATAAGTAAGAGACTCCATCAAACATGTCTCAAGAGGATCCTTTGACAGGATCAGAGACATATCCTCCTTCACAATCTCCTCCACCACGTCAATACTATAAAACTGAGACTCCATGGGCATCTTCATTGCTTTGTCCAAGTTGAAAAGAACTTCTTCTTTGTCCATCCGCATCTAAGCTCTCCTTTTTGAACATCAATCATAGCTACAGCAGTAGCAAGGAAAGGTCTCCCCAAGATTAAAGGGATATTATCCTTGTCATCATCCATCTCTAGCACAAGAAAGTCCACAGGAAAGACTAGCTTCTCCACTTTGACGAGAACATCTTTAATTATACCTTTTGAAAACGTCATCGACCTGTCTGCCAATTGGAGAACCACTGTTGTAGGGGTCAACTCCCCCAAAACAAGCCTCTGAAAGATGGACACCGGCATTAAATTGATGCTTGCCCCTAGATCGCACAAAGCTTGTCGTGCCGGCCCCTTTCTGATCTCACATAGAATAGTGAAGCTCCCCGGATCCTTCATCTTTTGCGGCAGCTTCCTTTGAATGACTGAGCTGCAATTCTCAGATAAATTCACTATTTTAATTCCGGTTAATCTCCGCTTCTTCAACAATATGTCTTTAAGAAATCGGGCATAGTACGGCATCTACATGATTGCCTCTGAGAAAGGAATGCTCAAGCTTATCTTGTTCATTATCTCTAAAAACTTCTTGAACTTCTCTTCCAATCCCTTCTTCACAAGCTTGTAAGGAAACGGCGGAGGTATCTTTGTTTTGGGAATCCCCCATTCATCACGATCAACCTTCTCCGCTTTCTCCTTTTCGGCTCTTAATAGCTTGGCTCTTTCCCACTTTTTCTCAGCTATTATCTCTGTACTTTGCTCATTCCGAACCACTGGAGTAGCATCAACATCATCGAGAGTGTTCGGAGTAGCAACAGGCAACTTCTGGATGATTCGACCAGGGTTCGACCTGTGGAACAGGTCAAACCAGGCACGTAATGGTCGAACCGCTCTTCTGGACAACTGCTCTCTTTTTGAAGTTGAGTTCGACCTGGGTTCGACCGTTGAGTTGGTCAAACCATGGCCACCTAGGTCGAACCGGGTACTCCTTCCGTCCTCCGGTTCGACCAAGGTTCAACCTATTGGATAGGTCAAACTATGTCCGTCGTGATCAAACCGTTGCTGCGACAAAACAGAGTGCTCCGAATTATCAGGTTCGACCATGGTTCGACCTGTATGCCAGGTCGAACCATCTGTATTTTGGTCGAACCGATGCTGCGATGCCTCCTGATCGTGTCCAGTGCGTTGGTTCGACTTCCCCTGTATGGTTCGACCTTCAATGTTGGTCGAACTATGGTCGAATCTTGCCCTAGACATGTCCAAATTTGATTCCAGCTTCATAGGTCCCTCGTACTGCGTTCCCGACCTCAATGTGATGGCGTTGCAGGACCTTGGATTCTCAATACTTTGAGACGGGAACTTTCCCTTCTTAAGAGTTTGAGTAAGCTTGTTAACACTTCCTGCCATCTCCCCCATCAGCAATGTAAGGTCCTTCACCTGCTTAGATATAACCTCATGGTTTGCATCGATTTTCTTTTCAAGTTTGGCCTCAAGGCAGTTCACTCTTTCATCGTTCTTGGCCATATACCTGTTCACAATATCCTCAAAACTCGGTTTTCCTTCTTCCACCTTAGCACCCGGATCAACACCCATCAGAGGTTGAATCGCATTATTCGGATTGCTCCATGAGAACTCAGGCCTCCTAGGCTATTGATAACCACAGGGGAACCACGATTATTAAAGTTTCCTCGATAGTTCCCTTGGTGGTTCCGATTTCCTTGATCTGGATACCTAGTCCCTTGAATACTATGACCCATGGCATAGTGTGCCTCTTCCAACTCCTCTTGGATTGGTCCATCTTTAATTAGTTCCTGCTGCATGATCGGTACGCGCTGAGATAATTCGCTGATTTGCTTCTGTTGGGATTCAAGTAGCTTGTTGATATTGGACAAGCTAGAGACGATCTCATCCTCTCTACTTGTTTTCATCATTGCTTGTTCAACCTGAGCTACCTTTCCAAGGACATAAGTACCTCTAACTCTATTAGTTGGCCAATCCCTCGAATTCATCGAAATATCTTCAAACAACTTCTCGGCCTCTACGGATGACTTTGTAAGCAATGCTCCATTAGAAGAAGCATCCAATAACACTCGTGAATCACAGTCCAATCCATTGTAGAATATACTGATATATTGAGCTTTAGATAGCCCATGTTGAGGACACTTCCTAAGCATGTCCTTGAATCTATCCCATGCTTCATGAAATTTCTCACCTCCACCGATAGCAAATTGGTTAATGTCTTGCTTCATCTTAAACACCTTTGAAGTTGGCATGTACCTCTCCAAGAACCTTAACTTCAGTTGCTCCCAAGTGGTGCACTCAGCTGCGTTGATAGTGTCGTACCAATCTCTCGCCTTTTCAGTAAGTGAGAATTTGAACAAGAGGATCTTCCTAGCATCTTCATGTTCTCCTGCATCTTTTTGATTACTTGCATAGCCCAAGAACTTGTTCAGATGCTGCTGCAGATCCTCGAAAGACCCTCCTAAAAAGGAGTTCCTTTCTATCATGCTAATAAGAGCGGGATGAAGATCGAAAGCTGCATTAGTTCCCCTCACTCCTAGAAGCCCAAAATTTCCAGCCCATTATTTTTGAAAACCTCTCGGATGGCTAGATTATCTGGATTCGCTGCCATGTTGACTGTCTCTACTCCCGAATTAACTTCAGTTGTAGCTTCAATCATCTGCGAAATCTGCTCGTCAACTTCAACTCCAAAATTCAGAGCTTCAGTCGGATCAATACTTGAATCGATTCTCCATACTTAAATTGATTCTCCATACTTGAATCGATTCTCTTCCTCTTGAAGAATCAATTCTTAAAAGGTTAATCGATTCAAGAATACTTGAATCAGTTCTCTTCTTCTTGAAGAATACTTGAATCGATTTTTTAGAGCTAGATCGAATCTCCACTTGATTCGTTCTATCGAAATAAATTTTTATACTTTCATAAATCAAAATTCTCTAGAGGAACTTGAAGAAAGCTCCTATTCCTCTTCGGAGAATCGAATGTTTGTATTAGAATGAATAATCAAAATGTCTTATTTATAGGTGGGTGAGAGAGAATATTATGTGGAATATTCTTTTTTCCCTTTATATGTATGATTTAATTTGATATTAATTAATTGGGAGGATTACTACTAGGTACACAAAAAAATCCTAAATTACTATGAGATACAAACATACAAAAGTATTACTACTAGGTACAAAATATATAGTGATATTCCAATATTACCCCTATTAATGTGCTGCACATAAATATTGTGTGCAGCAAAAGTTCATGTGCAGCAAAGTGTGTGCAGCAAAAAAAGTGTGTGCAGGAAAAAAAAATTGTGTGCAGCAAAAAAATGTGGTGGTCCGGCGGCGGCGGTCCGGCAGCTTTTTCGGCGGCGGCAGTTTTTCCGGCGACCAGTTTTTTTTTTTCTTTTTTTTTTTGGACAAACAGTTTTTTCGGCGACCGGCTGCCGGAGCTCCGGCGGCGGCGGCGCGACAGCTTTCCGGCGACCAGTTTTTTTTTTTTTTTTTTTTTTTTTTTTTTTTTTTTTTTTTCTGACGAACAGATTTTCCGGCGGCGGCGGTCCGGCAGCGGCAGCGGTGGTCCGGTGGTGGGTGGAGGTTGGGGTTAGTGTTTTAAATGTATATGGGTTTAGGGGTATATTTGGTATTTTACTTTAATATTTTGTATTAAATAATAATTATTTTAAATCAATGTATCTAGTAGTAATTAGGGGTACAAAGTGTGTACCTATCAGTAATTATTTCTAATTAATTTATCGCATTAAAAGATTTAATAATTAATTAATGATACCCAAATAAATAAATTAATTATTATTAAAAATAAGAAACACATTATTTAAAAAAGAAACTATTAAATAAGGAAGTTAATTAAAAGTAAATAAGGAAAATATTAAAAAAAGTATTAAAAAATCAAAAAATTTGAGAAAATTACACGTCACATTGGAGCGCTCTGGAGACGATACGTCAGCAAGAAAAGTTTATGCTATAGTATACTTAATATATATATATATATATATATATATATATATATATATATATATATATATATATATATATATATATATATATATATATATATATATATATATATATATATATATATATATATATATATATATATATATGAAGAAAAACATATACCGTAATGAATTACAACTTATACACTTTGATTATATAAAGAGATTTACTTTCTAGAAATATATATTTATTACTCCCTCCGTCCCGGGTATTTTTACCCGTTTGTACTGGCACGGAGATTAAGACATTTTATTTTTTTAATATATAATGTAAGAGAAAGTATGGATAAATTAGTAATTTAAAAAGAAAAAATGAATAAATTTATTAGAAATGATGAATAAAGTATAAAAAAGTAATTAAAGTTATTGGGATTGTAAAAAGTAGTTAATAAAATATTATGTATTTTTGCCAAAAATAGAATGGGTAAAAATACGTGGGACACCCCAAATGGAAAGTGGGTAAAAATACGTGGGACGGAGGGAGTAATAAATATATACAATACAATGAAGTAATGCATTCAATTATTAATGAAAACTTATACAATACTGACTAAAACTAATGCAATATAGAAATATATACATCTTATACACTAACGGTTCTTTTGATAGGTAAGATGAGATAACGGGATATTAAGTTAGTAATATGTATGTTGAGATAAGCAGGTAATATGTATACTCCCTTCGTCCAATTTCAGATGACACACTTTTCATTTTGGGTTGTCCCACAAAAATTTGCACATTCTTAAAAAAGCAAAAATTAAAACACAATCACCCTTCCCCATACACTTTATTTACAAAAAATCACCCTTACCTAATGATGGGTGTTTTCTTAACATACAATTTTAATCCCCAAGTATGAAGGATACCAATTGTAGTTTCGAAGGTGACCAAGTTAAATATCGAATCCACGGGACGGGTAAATATTACTTTAGTTATTTTCTAGCAATTATGACTATGTTGAGAATCGTAATTGTTGGTTTTTAAACTAAGTAACAATTAAAATAGCAAATCAATAACAAGAACAAGAGAAGAGTAGTTGTGATCAAATAAGATGATAGGTAGTTCGTCAGGCCATCCAGTTTCATTCGTTAATTCATACTTTCGTGTGTCGATGTCTGACTCTGCCTTGTGGTTTATGGACGCATCGCTAGACCATGCAAATCTACTCTATAGACACAAATAGATAAGCTTTTGACACGTGTGAGTATCCTCAGAGCAAGATGTATACTTTACCCCCCTTTCTAGGTACTATCATAATCAATTATTTCCCGTGCACTTAGTACTCTAACCCGATTTGATCTCTCTTTTTAGGTACTATAAAGTTATACTCTTAATCCTACTTGTTAACCCGAATTCAATTCAATTAACAAACATTCACATAAGACGGTTCTAACCTCGGAATCCCTTCACTTAGAATTATAACAATAAACCCTGCTCATTAGTGAACGCACTCAATCAATAACCATGTTATGCATTCAGACTCTACACAATGATTATTGATGCACAAAACAACTATGAGTATGGATTAAAAACGTACAATCTTATATAAACTAAACCACAAGTAGTGTTGTACGGAGTATACACACGAAATACAAATCAACTCATGAAACCTTCATAACCCTAGAACTACCGAAGTGGCTCTAGCCCATGATTGATCTAGGAACAATCATGGTTAGATGGACCAATCTTACTTGAATCTCCAGCGGAACCTCTGTCACAGCTCTTCCTAGTCTCCTCTTGTGATTCATGATCTTACGCTCTCTAAAACTCTCTAAAAGATCTCCAAAGCTCTGACTGAATGAGCCTCCTTTTATACTTGTAATCACGTCTCCAGGGCTTGGAATGGGCTTTTCAAGTGATCACACGCATTTTGGCCTCAAAAATCTGGATAAGATAAGTTTTTACGCACGATGGTTCTACCTCAGCAAACAGGTCGAACCACTGGCCGCAGGTCGAACCACAGGTCGAACCCACCTACTAGAAGTATTCTGCACTTGGTTTGACTTTTTGTACAGGTCGAACCACTCCATCTTGGTCGAACCACAGGTCGAACCATGCTACTGGATAATTTCTGCTCTTGATTCGACCAACCGTCAGGTCGAATCCCCAACGTCGTGGTCGAATCAACTTTCTCGCGATCTGGTTCGACCATGGTTCGACCTGATAGACATGTCGAACCCCTCGAGTCGTGGTCGAACCCATCTTCTGCCACTTTGCATTGCTGGTTCGACCTGCTGGAAAGGTCGAACCCTCCTCCAACAGGTCGAACCCACCTCTCTCCTTGGCGGTTCGCGTGGTCTCGACTTTGTCTCTTCGATTCTTGGCACTTTCACTCCGATTTTGCTATGAAAACCACTTAAATAGCTCCACTAACACCTGATTCATGCTAATTCACAATATATATAGGTTTTTCACCTATTTCCACCTCAAAACTCTCCAAAACTAGCACAAAACATGATGCCAAACTTGTGAATTTACACACTCATCACCTAACATACCTAACATACTTTATCATTTATTTATTACTGAAAAATACCATAATATCCCTAAAAGTTATCACTTTTCTTAATCACCGTGCCGGAAGTGGCATGCAAACTTTTGTAGGACGGAAGGAGTATATGAGTGTTGTTTGGTAATATATATAAAGAGTGAGAATAATATTAAATAGTATTTGGTAATTAATATTATTCACTAGTAAATAGTATAATATCACCTTTTTAACCCTCATTTACTAATGCGATTACATTTATGTCTTCCCCAAAGAATGAGTAGATAGTTTCGAACATATCATTTTTGTTTGGTGAGGAATTACACCATTTAAATATTTAATTATTTATCTGTCAATAGTTGTTGGTCAAATTAAGATAAACAATTACATCAGTAGCTAGAGGCTGAGTTGCCTTACAAAGCATAGTAATAAATAAATAAATAAATAAATAAATAAAATAAAAATGATGTTACCCTGAACCTATTCAGAACCCAAATAGATGCAGCAGCTTGGAGAATTAAAGAGCTGCATCAAAAAAATTTAAAGAAGAAAAATTAGAAACCACATCCATCAACCATTATAACAAATTTCTAATTAACATCAACGATAAACCTATTGGCGTTCGATCATTTGGTTAACGTGAACCGTTAGGGTTCCATACGTTTCTAATTCAGCGGAAGCAAGGAATCAAAGAAACGTATTACCTTTCACCAGGGTATGTTGAAGAAGATGAATTCTCGTCGGCAGCCTGCACAGCCTCACCGTTTTGGGCATAACTCTCGTCTGATCTTCGATTTGAGTGATCTATACACCAAAATGATCCTCTCTTCAGTGGATTTTCGTCAATATATCACACAAATAGTTCTAAGTTCTGTATGATTTTAAAAAAATCGTACAAATTGACGGACAGCAGCAGCAAACAACCTTCCGGTCTTCTGCTGTATTCTTAAGTCCAATCTAGACATCGTGTGGGAGACGAACTTCGAGATCTTCTTAATCTGCTATTTCCTAACCCTCCTCACAGTATTAGGCGTAAATTACTTTTTAGTTAGGGTTTCCGGACAACTAAGATGACTTATATATGGGCTACAGTAGGGACCAGGAGAAGAAAATAGAGTTGAGCCTCCATTGGGCTTAAGTATCCAAGCTTAGCCCAAAGCTTATACTTAAGTCCAATAATAATAATATATATCACTAAAATATTATTACTGCACTACCATTCTAATCTCATAATTACGTTATAGGCTCCTACTTATTATGAGTCCGTTAGTCTCCCAGTGTTTAAGATTCAATACCCATTAATTAATTAATTACTGATAATTCAATTAATTAATATATGTGTTGAGAGTAGTACCACTCAACCATATGATCATGTCGGAATAAATTCACCTGCAGAGTTTACATGATAATCCTTATGAGCTCCTCAAGGGGACATCATCAACCTATGTCGGACACGGATTCCTTCTATAATCAACAGCACACCATAGAGACATCACTATTTCCCAACTCACCGAGTTTGTTGATTTAATTATATATAAATCTCACCCATTGATGAATCAAAGAATTACATACTGCCTTACGTGTCGAGTTTATTGTATAGGGTTTCAGAGCACGAACATCCATAATAACTGAGATCAAGTTCTTCTATATAGACAGTACATGTCGAACGATCTCAAGCGATTCTGCTCAATACACACAAGTGCACTAATGTAATTTTATAGTCAAGATAAACTAATATCAAATCACACTACAATCATCCCGATAGAGAGTCCCATCTATCTCGGTTGTGAGCATCTGTTTATACTTTATAAGAAAACGATAATATGATCTTCCGCGTGTTGTCGCACAACATATTATGTACAGTATAAAGTAAGTGGACTATTGCATCGGACATATAAATAAATTATAAAACGTAATCATTTGATCATATGATTCTCATTTCAAATTAATTGTTATAGCATTATTCATACTAAAGTTAGACTTTTAGTATACAATCCTACAAAACCAACATCATCAAACATCAACCACCAGCAGATAACCAACAGGACAGCATTTAAAAATGCAACAAAAACTAGTAATGATAAAACCACAATAGTTGTGAACCATTAGGATGGCATTGTGGATTACCACACCTCAGCACAATATAGTAGCAGCAAGCTTTAAAACCAACAACAAGTGCATCTTAAATACCAGCAACAACAATAAGACATATATCAAAATATGATGGATCCAATTAATGGAGCAAAATCCTCTACACAAGAAATGACATAAGAAATCAATAAACTTCAGTTTCACCAGAAACACAACAAGAACAACACCACGTGTGTTCAATTATGTGAATAATATACTATCAATTTTTCATAATGCCATCACACTTGATAATCAAGGTAGTTATAACTAAATTAGCAGTTCAGTTTCAGGACTCTTTATATACTCCTCTTTCCCCTTTTAATTTGAAAATTAAAAATATTTTCCATCCTCATCTCATAAATTAATAAAATTCACAATGAAGAGTTCTTCAGAACTTTACAAAATCTTGATAAGAAATATAACATTTTAAATGTGAATAGCTATCTCCCTTACTGAAAGAAAATTAACATGAATTTTAAAGGAATTACTCATCATAATGATAGCTAATGAATCGAGTAAACTCCACAAAATAATTTGTACTCACATCCAAAAAAATTTATCAACTTGCTACTTAAACTTCTTTGCAAAATCAACTCACCATCAGAATCTAAAAGCTTAAACATTCAAAATCTGAACGTTCAATTTCTATAGAAACCAAACTGTGTAATCCTAATTGAAGCTATTAGACAGCTAAAACCCGTCGAAAAAGTTATAGCTCAAGTTTTTTTGAAGAAAAATCGATGGGCATTCAGAATAACCCAAATTCATTCACCGAAAGAAAAATAAATAATATAAATTCTAAACACGCAATTACTCAAATATTCATCTTAAATTAATAAATACGATTGACCTGCATACAGGCTTTAATAATCATGGGGAAAGTGAATGATGACAAGGCGTTCATCCTTGGCGAGTAAATCCTGATCGATGGGCCATCTGGAGTGAAGGTGCGACAGAAGATATGACATCGTTGTGGCCTCTCAATATAAAGAATTCTGTAAAGAGAGAGAGTCTTGAGAGTGTAGAAGAAGCTTCGAAGAGAATTCAATGAAAAAAAATAACTCAAAGGATCGACTTCAAGAATTAGATTTGACACATCTAAAATGAGACCCATTATTGTAATTTTAAGTATATGTATGGATTTTTTGTACAATCTACAATATTAATATGGTAGTGAGGGTGGTATTAATATGGATGGATAAATACGGTATACTGAAAATACTGATACCGTACCGAAATTTTCGCTATGCTCTTTTGCATACCGATGTCGATATTGAAATTTTGGTATACCGATCGAAGTTTCGGTATACCAAAATTTCAATATCCAAAAGTGCATACCCTTGCCAAATCGTAATTTATACCGTACTAATTTTTTTCGGTATTACCGCATTATACCAGAATACCAAAAATTTACCGAATATTATGACCAATAATACAACCAATAATCAATAATCGTAACCCAACATTACAGAGAGTTCAAAATAACAATAATGGATTAATAATGAATGTTGGAAATCACAAATAAAATAGGCGTGAGTGATGTAAGGGATGTCCTTCTCTCTCCTAAACACACTTGAAAATCACGTGAACTGCTTCTGAGGGCTTCTCCAGAATAAGTTCACTACCCATCGTCAACCTCCGTTATCGCGACGATATTACCGGTCAGATCCTCTGTCGGAAACGTCGCGCCATCTGCTCGCTTGTGGGTAGAGTGGTGGAAATAATAGATGTTGTGGAGAGGATTGACAGGTGAAGATTGTCTACTAGGGTTTGAAGGAAGAAGAGTACTGCGGCGGTATTGTGATATAGTAATGGATTAATAGATTGGGTATTGTGAAATCACTAATGAATTAATAGATTGGGTTTGGAATGTTGTTAAAATTAAATGGGCTAGGCCCTCCGGTTGGGTGTTATGTTTGGGCTCTGGAGTTAATATTTGGGCAGCCTCCTGGACCCTATATAAAATTTCATATAAATATAAAATAATAAAATATATATATAATTTTTTGGTATACCGAAATACCAAAATTTTAGTTCGGCAGATACCGATACCGAACCAATTTTTTCGGTACTGTGACTATACCATACCAAAAATTTCGATATACCTAAATTTTGATATTTTTTTATATTTTTCGGTACGACGAGCTCGGCATAATGAGTTTTCAATTTTTTTCCCCACCCCTAGGTATTAATGATGTTAAAGGGAACATTGGTAATCCACAGAACAAGACAATATTATTGCCCCTTCACAAAATAGTATCACCTACCAAACAACGCATAAAGCTTTATTAATTATATGGAAGCTCCTTATTACACCCTACCAAACGAAGTGTAAGGATTTAAAACATACACATTTAGTTGTTAATACTTATATACTTTCTTATAAGGGTTAATTACACCAAAAGTTCCGATCTTTTCACGAATTTCAAATTAGTTCAAACTTTTCAATATTTACAAATAAGTACTCGACATTTAACCTTTTTTTCAAATCAAGCCACCGAGCATCGAGAGGCCTGCCCGGTGGCTAACTTGTCGCCGCTTATTACACGTCCCAATCCACGCGTCCAAAAAGACGCCGTTTTGCAACCACTGTTTAATCCACATAAAAAAAAAAAAAGAAAAACGACGTCATTTTCTTTCAATCTAATTGTAGAACATGTTTTCTTTCAATCCAATCGCTTCCATTTTGCAACGAATAGACCAGTTTTCAATTTTCATTACCACCCCAACAACTCTTTAGAGCAATTAATTGCCCACTTTCTTATTCTTTCTGGGTTTCAAGAAATGAAAGTACCATTTCCTACTGCAAATAATCAGAAAACAGTTGTCGGCGCCACTCGGAGCCCCGCCACTCTCCCGCCCTACGAGCCCAAATCCATCCTCGACCTCTCCGGCAGCCCGAGCTCGGTTGTAGATCAAAAGTCCGCACCCGAACTAGAAGATCATAATGTGCTGATCGTCCCTCAATTGGACAATTGGGATTCTTTGATCCAAAAGACAAACGTGCGTATAGTCTTGGGAGAAAATAACTTAAGTTTTGGATTGAAAGAAAACGACGTCGTTTTCTTTTTTTTTTTTTTTAAGTGGATTAAACAGATGGGTGCAAAACAGCATCGTTTTGGACGCGTGGGTGGGGACGTGTAATAAAGTGACACGTCAGCCACCGAGCAGGCCTTCCGCTGCCCGGTAGCTTGATTTGAAAAAAGGGTTAACGGTCGAGTACTTATTTGTAAATATTGAAAAGTTTGAACTAATTTAAAATTCGCGTAAAAGTTGGGACTTTTGGCGTAATTAACCCTTCTTATAAATAGAAAAAGACACCATGAATTCAAAAGATTTAGCTATTTTAGGAAGTGGTAGATATTAGAATGTGTAATCCTATGTCTCTCTATTCCCAAACCACCAGAGCTAGGGCCAGCTAAATCGTACATTAAACGAGAGATATTTCCTGAAAGTTATCTGATTAGTCAAAGAGGTTAAATTCTAAAATTTTGATGTGGAACAAATTTAAAACTGAATCCACTAAATCTAGTGGTCATCTTCATTCATTTTATTTGCAAATAGGACATAAGTGCCTCCATCAACTCATGCTAAAAAGTCACAAAGAGAATCGGTATCAATTGCGTAAATATATTTTCAAAAGTTAATCATACATATAGCAAAAATTAGACATGCACCCCGGTTCGGAACCGTCGGTTCCGGTTCCAAACCGGCGGTTCCGGTTCCAAGGTAGGGGAACCGGAATCGAACTGGGGTACGAAGGTTTCGGTTCCGGAACCTACGGTTCCGGTTCCGGTTCGGAACCGCCGGTTCCGATTTTAAATTTTTTTTTTTGGTTTTAAGCATAAAAAGTAAAAAAAAAATGAAAAACTGGCGGTTCGAACCGGAACCGCCGGTTCGGAGCCGGAACAGCCGGTTTTTTTCCCAAATATGAGGAACCGGAACCGAACCTTCCTTAGCCGGTTCCGGTTTGGCCGATTCCGGAACCGGCGGTTCCGGTTTCGGTTAAAATCGGCAATTCCCCGATTCGAACTGCCGGTTCCGGTTTTTTGGTGCATGTCTAACAAAAATGACCATGGTGATCAAAATTATAAAATGTGATCTAATATACCTGATATCTATAAATGAGGTAGTGAAATATAGATGACATCTACATTCCACGCAGAGAGTATGACAACACATTCTACCGAGAAATATAACCTCATTCATAATGCTTACCAAGATTTATAAAATGGTTAAATAATAGAAAAAGTGCAATCACATTTAGCATGAGTTTTAACAAATACAATTTCCTGGTATCAATGACGCTGGTACTCTTGGGAAAAAGTCAATAACGAATAATTCCTTGTAGAAAACTTCCATATAAATAATCAGAACACTATAAGAGATCATTCCTATTTTAAAATTACAACAATATCATTTCAACAACTAGGAACTTATCAGGAAAATCATATTTTATGCCTTATCATATGTTATCTAGGTATCCACATTGCATCATAAAGATTGTACAAAGTATACAGAACCTGCAAAAAGAACACAACTGTCTAGCTTCTAGGATGCAATAAAAACCAACATGCTTTGTATCAACTTACACGTTCTTAGCATGTCATTTCAGGCTAAAAAATTATAAATCAATAGATGCAATTAGGAATTTCAGAATAATATAAAGCACTCAATTTAGAGTAATATTTTTTTCAATTAAAATTGTAACACATTACAATATGAGGATGAAATGTGATTCCTCCGACTTTTCCAACTCCGCCAACACTTCAAATCGATTTTTTATCGAATCAATTTTTAAATTCAATTAGAAATATATATTAAATATGCGAGGAATTGATTATTCCATGCTCTTTCTCATGATTAGATTTTTGTTATTAAGAGGAAAGAATACCGTTTTTCAGGATAAGGGGAAAACGAGAAAATGAATGGACATCACATAATCACATATGAACAAATTCTTAGATTATTTAATTTCATAATCAATTATATACGAACAGAATTATAAAGTCAATTACATGTGAATTTTATATATGAAAACAGAATTATAAGGCCAAATTACATGTGAACATAGGACCAATTTCACAAGAACACACAATTTTAGAGCCAATTAAATGAGCATAAATATGGAACTAAACATTTGTTCTTACTATTGCTTAGGTAATATTTGAAATTTTTATTCTTCGAAAAATTGCAGTGGTTCCTTTGAGGAAGATGAGAATTAAACCTTGCTAATCTTTGAAATTTTGATTCAATCTTCCATTCGTGAGGGAGAAACCTAAATGATGATTGATCGATTGAAAAAGAGGTGAGGGATAACATGTGGAAAAGAAAGAGATTACCGGGTCATTTTTGTCTTATATACGTGACCCATTTTTAAATGTGGATTTGATTGCTAACATACATTGGATGTACAATAGAACAATTCTAAACCTATATCCATCCTACCGGTAAATCCTAATAATGAAATAAACTATGAACCACAACTTAAAATATTTCACGAGTCAAATGTAATATTATAATTACACCCTTAAAATCAAGATTAAAAATTAAACCCTGTGCTTATATATTGAACCACAGAGTTGTACTGTGGAATCCTGCACACACTATTGCCTTCAAAGATTCAGTAAGCCGTCGTTATTGAAGCAAACAATAAAAAATCAATTTATACAAAAAATATTCATATGGTCACTTGGCCGTAATTCAAATTGAGGGCCACCCTCAATCAAATCACACACTTAGACTCCAAACCTTAATCAGGAGGAGGATTTATATTTTCTCATTTCATCTCTCTAAGAACTCAGAACGAGTCATCTCTTCCGTAAATTTGATGAGCCTTTTGCCACAGCCTTCATATTCTGCGAGTCTCGGAAGCAAACAAAGTGAACAATTGTCTTTCCATTGGGATAAACTGCAAACACACTTGTCCCTATCTTTTTGTTGCAAAGTGAGCATATGCTCTCCCCTGTAATCTTCACCACTTTTTTCCTTTGATTATAAACTTCATCTTTCACCTGTTTTTTTGCATAGCCCATCATGATAAAAGTCAGGCGCCACAACTAAAGTTACTAATCAAAAGTATATCCTGCAATTTCTTCTTAAGTAAAGAAATTAAAATAATCAAGCGATTTCAGGTTTAGATCGGTCAAAGAGCAGTTTCCATGTGTACAAACACAATAACGTATATATATTTATACACTTAGGGAGTGTTTGGTTTACAATTAATTACTATGTGGGTTAATAAAATTATAAAGCTTGAGGCATGTTATAATAAGGTGTGTCTGAAAATTCTCTTTTTTTTTTTTTTGTTCCAAGCAATATGATAACCCAATTCCCTAGGTTTCATTCCATTAGGCCCTCTTTTTTTTTTTTTTACGGACTTAGAAGATAGATAAGCCCATATAAATGCAATTAGTATTAAAACTCTCTTATTTTTAGCAATTCTTTTAAGCCCGAACAACTAGTAGGTCAAGACAGAATAACAGTAAGGATGTTAATATGCAAAACAAATGCTAGATATGAAAATAGCAGACATTTCAGATTTTAATGACATGCTTTTCGATTGCCAAGACAGAATAAGAACATATTTCACACGACAATGTTTCAAGTTGGCAAAAAAGTGAATTTCCTGCAGTTTGGTTACAGTTATTCTGGAAGAACATACCTGCAGGTTTTCACTCTCTCTCAAACTCTTTATCACTGAGAAGTTTCGGTGTCCTTCACTAGATTTTCTTAAAAGAGGTCCAAGAAAAGGAAGCAGATTCTGCAGTGAGACCAAAATATAATTGTTAAAGATAGAGAGCATTCAACACTAATAGGTGTATATCCTATTTAAACTAAATTGAAAATAATCAAGCAAGACCATGCATTGATGTCTTATTTAACAAGTACATAAAGAAAATAACCTTCAGCTTAGTATCCCTAGGAAGCAGTCTTAAGGCCTGTGCTCCATTTATTCGATCCCATCTTCGGCTCAACAAATCAAGGACCTTATCAAGCATAATGGTGGAAGTTCCTTCCTCAATGGCATCATCAGTATCACCATCACTCTTTCCACTATCAGTACCACTTTGGCCGAAGCGTGTCTCCTCAGCACCCTCGATTTCTGCAATTTTCTTAGCTAAGCGTACTTTACTTTTAAAAGTTCCAGGACCAACCTTGGGAATCCCAGGGCTTTGTGTAGACATCAAGCTAGTGATTCTCTTTCTGAAATTTTTTGTTGTCTTCTGGGGGTTTAGATATATTTGCAGTAGGGTAAGATAAATGCTGCCATAAGATTTTGCTGAATTCTGAAGTCCAGATTCATATATTCGATCACAATAGGACAGTGCCAGTTCAGGAACATTTAACTATATGACATAAGAAGAGGGAAATTAGGACAACTGAAATAATTGATTTCTGCAATGGGAAAAAGGACATGACTGTGACTGGATTATTCTTCCTTGGTCTAATTAAGTACTCATTTGATGTGCATAACAAATACATCAGCACTTCTTAAATATACAAGTTATATTAAAATTTAATGAATACTACAGCTTGAGATATTATCGTTCCATCTAAAGAAAGCATTAAACACATCAATGGTCATTAACAAATTTTAGTGATGCAACTGAATGCAATTTTCCAAAACAGTGATAGGTTAGTTTATCTTGGTGTATTGAACATTATTTGAGTCCTTGGAAGCATTATCTTGCACTAAGCATCTAAAAATGCTTCTGAAGGTATCAAAAATTAAAGAGAGTACCCAGGATAATTAGAAAAAGGAGGAATTTCAGGATGAGGTAGGAATAATACTAATAAAACTTCATGATGAATGCGTATTTTTCATCAAATGCATAATGGAGCTAAGGGGTTCTCTAACTATAACACCCAAAATAAATTATAAGTACGCATTATTTATAAAAATACTTCTTTGAGATTATATTAATTTATTATAATGATATCAAATTTTTTTATATTAATGTTTTAATCTATCTTTAAACTCTCCTAAATATCTAATGATAATAAGTTTGAAGATCTCTAAATTGATTACTAAAAGATGTCATACAAGATTTATATAAACCTTTTAAGAGCAACAACTACACGCCGTTTCACAATGAGACCGTTTCACTTTTTTAAAAATTAGTCACTTTTCGTTAAAGATGTTATCATTTTTCATTCATATTATGAATTGTTAATGAAATAGTTCACTTTGATGATTATCACTTTTCATCAATCAAGTATCACCTTTTATTAAAATATTATCACTTCTTATATGTCTCTCTTTCGTGAGTCGATCTCATACAAGTGTTTGCCATCTTTTAAACTCCTAATCCTTATTTGAATTCATATCTCTTGCTAATCTCCCCTACATATACACGGAAAATTAATTCTTGAAGGGACCACTTCAAAATAATCAATTCTCATGTAGCACACGTTACTTCTTCCACATCTACAATCATGGTACGACAAGCTCCAAATTTAATTTCACAACAAAGATCTGAGGCAAAATATCATGTGTACCCGAGTGAAAGGCAAAAACTTGTGTGAGACCGTCACACAGAATGAGTTTCGTGAGACGGATAAGAAGTAAAAACATTTTTAAAAAGTGTGATACCTAATCGATGAAAAGAGATAGCGATCCGATTGAACTATTTCATGAACAATTTGTATGATAGATGGAAAGTAATGAAACGTAATAAGTAATCATGGAAAAACTATTTCATGAATAATCCGTAGGATAGATGAAAGTGATAACATCTTTAATGAAAAGTGATAATTAATCATGTGAAACGGTCTCACAAAAGATTTGCTCCTTTTTAATTATGTTTCCAATGCATTACAAACTTAAAGTTTTTTTTACACCAATATTAATTTTAATCATGCCCTGATGTATTGATATATTTCAAATTTTAGGATGTGCACACATAAAGTACCTTATGAATGTATATGGAAAGAGCAAGCTCATGTTGATGCATCTTCCCCAACAAAATTGCCCGTTCTTCATACAAGGAATCTGGTGGAAGACGTTTCAACAAAACCTCAGGATTGTACCCAGAGACACTCTCCAAAGCGGACAACAGCTTCTTCCTCGTAGGAGAATAAGTTTTCTCATCCCACTCTTGTTGAGAATTAAGATCATTGTACCAATCAAGCACTTCTGACAGGTAAATTTGCACCTAATATCAGCAATTAAACAAACAAAGAAATTTTAGATCATCAATTTATACATAATACACCAAAAGAATGTAGCAGAGTGTCAGAATTTAAAAAATTAATTTTGTACCAACATGACTGAGTAAAAAAATGAAAAGAATCCTTCAGAAGATCATTTAAACCTCGTACATCAAAACAGTTTGTACAGTGCCAGTTATACCAAAGGTAAATTTACACCTAACATGAGGGATTTGAAAAACAATGATACTTCACAAATGAATTCATACATAGTACATCAAAACACCTAGCAGGTAGCACAGTTATCATAACATTAACAAATAAAAGAGTTTCACCAAATTTGTTACAACACCATCTATGCATTAAGAAAGACGAAAACGAAGTTTTATGCCAACACAAGCACTCAAGCATCAAATAACTGAATAACTACACTGACTACAACAATGAAGGATATTTAATAACTGGACCATGATCTAAACTTCTTGAATAAGTTCTACAGATACTAAAGAAGGTGGAATACCCTTACCATTTCATTCTGGAGATTCCCAGAAACACTGCCTTCATTCATGGCAAGCATAAGTTCCAAATATGAAGTCTGCATACTTGGAGCATGCTGTTTTAGATATGAGTTCACCAGGTCAGCTGGAATGTTTCCTGAAAAGAAGAGCTCAATAGTCTGTGTGGGACAGGTTTCAAGAACAGGCAACGAGAATTCCAGAACAAGCATCGGATCTGTGCCACAGATAGGCTGAAAAAGGCACCGATACTCAGAATGTCAGTAAATATGGAACTCATTGTCCCAAGGCAAGACTAATATAAACTGATACTTCAGCAGCAGCAGCAACCAAGATGATTCAGCTCTGCTATAACTGTCTATGGTGCAAATTGTACTTCTCAGAGAGGGAGCCTTACATCTCACATGAAGTTCTCACTAAGAGTGATCAACAAATTTCACTTCTCAAGAGAAGTGATTATTCAACTCTAAGCAAGAAGATCTATCCAAAGGCAATTGCACACTAACATGTTGGAAATGGATTGTTAACATTTTTAAAAAAAAAAAAAAATTAATTTACTGTGTTTTCATGTGCATGTAGAGGCCACTGAATTATGAAAGAGAGAACTGTGTGTGTACATTCATACTTTTTTTTACCAGTAACCATCGAAGTTTTATAGAAAAGATATAACACAACGGAATGAGAAATCACTCAAGTACTATAAGGCACAACTTCAATCTCTAATCAAGTCAGATTCCAAAAAAAAAAAAAAATGTTTCAAATACGTATGACACCCACCACGCAATTCTACAATCAAGTCTATCCTACTCCAAGTTAAAGTGATCCTTTGAATTCAAATGCTTATATTAAGGATTGCATTAAGAGATAGAGGTGAAGAAACTTAAAATGGCAAAGTGAAACAGCATCCAAGAATCTCAGTGAGTTCTATATAAAAAATTACAGCAGATAATGGGAAGGCCACATTGGGGAATTCTCAAAAAATTGAGTCTCTCCAGGTATTGCACTAGAATTTATGTTCAGATATCAATGTAATACCATAAAGAGCATCTTCAAATGAAGACTTACTTTCAGATAATCTATAATCATTTCTGGCTTGAACTTTTGGGTAAGCTCGGCAGGTGTGTTGTCTGAGTTTGACTCTTCAACTAATTTGTAGAGTAGCTCTAGTGCTTGACGATGCATGGCATTGCATTTATACAATTCCACCAAACAAACATACTGTTTTCTTTCCTGCAAAAACTCCTCGCATATTCTTACATCACAGTAGTTCAGACCTTTAAGTAGTTCCAGAGCAGCTGAATGTTGTCCTGTCAATAGGAGAGCCTGAAGTAATGCCGTGTCAAGTATTGCTGCAGTTTCCCTAGCAACTGAGCTGATGGAAGAATTAACTCGACCCTATATTGCCCAAGGATGATCATCAAATATTAATTTTTTAAAAAACATCTTGGGCAATATAACATAGAAAATATTTTAAAGAATTAAGAACACTGTATTCACCTCTCATTGGGTCATAATCATGATAGCACACATTCACAAATAGAAGAAAGGAGTTACATGGGTGAACAAGTTATACATTTTTGGTTATATACAATACCCTATTTGAACACAGATAACATGTAAATGTGTATTCTGCATGCACGCCTCCATGAATGGAGCAATATAATATGCAGATTGCAGAAAGTTTATTAAATATAAACCAGATCATGAAATAGGATTGGCATTTCCTGCGGAACTTAATGATTTTAAAAACCCAGTTAATAACATGGAATGGAAAATATAGTATGTTAGATGATAATAAAAGCAGAAAGGCCCCATAAAAGAATGACCTTCATGACAGCAAAAAAATAGAGATAAATCATTCTTGCAAACTGTTAAAGATATTAAGTACATAATCAAATTACACTCTTCTCTACCAGCTTTAACTTTTAGATGAGGTCATCACTCAAGATAGCATCATATTCATGAACAAATGATAGGGATAGGGGTTATTTCAGCTGTCTCTCGAAGACAGTCACAAACTAAATTTGGGAAAACTGTTCCAGAATTAGATCCTTTCACAATGTAGGTTGCATTTGCTCTTTTGCATCTCATTTTCATTCACAATTATTATCTCAAAATTGAAGCCAAATACACCTCATATAACATTAACTTATATTCTACATACATTTTTCTTCTCTTTTTCTTTTCTTTTTTTTTTTTTTTGAGACAAAAGAGAATTGTTTATTAATAATTTCAGTAGGGATGAGAATTCCAGAAAAAGTACAATCCCTACATACTATATAACAATACTCCATTCACTTGCCAAGTCAGAAAAAAAGAAGTTTTTGAATAATTTGTGCTAAGATAGCTAAAGACTAGCTCTGTAGATTCAAACATCCTCTATAGATTCAAAACAGTCATTGAAGATTCCCCTATTTCTTTCAAGCCAAATAGACCATAGAACAGCCGGAACTAGGGTTCTCCACAAAATTTTATGTCTTTTGCTAAGACGTCTTACGAGATCCATTTGTAAAAGATTTGAGCTCTCCAAAGGTGGATCCCAATACAGCCCCAACTCTCCCACCACCCTACTCCATAATTGGTGAGAAAAGGGACAGTGAATGTTTAAGTGATTTGAATCCTCCTAGTTGCTCCTGCATAAAATAAAACACACCAATTTGGAAGTAGGGAGATATACGAGAAACGTTTCTGTAGCAAATAACAGGTATGTAGCTTTCCCAAAACTACCAACCACAGACTTTCTTAGGAACCGGAGTTTTCCAAATAAATTTAGGCCAAGGGAAAGAAACAGCATTGAAAGTAGGGTTTAAAAAGGCTACGATGGATTTGACTGAAAAAGACTTTGAAGGTAAGCTAATCTACAATCATACCCTTCCCTATTGAGAACCACAACGTCCAGACTCACTTAAATGCTTTTTCTTTTCTTCAGCAATCTCTTCTGTTCATGCTTCTGATCCTTCCAAAGAATCAATCTGCTGAAGACTCCTTTCTACATCTGCCCTCTTCATTTCTAGGTTCCAAAACTTATCTTGTCTCCATGTTTTCAACTTCTGTTATACTGCTTTCAGTTTGACCATAAAAGTATATCCTCACCATCTTTCCTTTCTCTCATTGATCCGCCATCACTGAAATTTTTTTTAAATCCTTGTGACACATCCGTTCATTTTCAAATTTGAAGGAGTTGGACCCCATTTATTGAATTAGTATCTATAAAAATCAGCAAGTTATCTAAGGTCAATCTTGGTAGAGCTTCATGTCTAATTGTTGGAAAAAGTTCCATCCTCTGCAGAAGCCAAAAATATGTCCAAATGGCAACAAGTCGGACATGTTCTCATATTAGACCAAGTGAATTTTGCATTGTAGGGAAGGCTTTTGCAATTTCAAGTCTGAAATTAGCGCATCAAAATTCCTCATGCTAGATGTGAGATTTTGTGTAGAAATTTATTTTATTTCTTATTGCATATTCTAAACTTTTATCATCATAGCAGATTAGCTTGTGTACTGACATGTATGTTGTGCCCGACAAACAAAGTAATATTCTTATAACTCTGTCAAAAGAAATATCTCCGACTCCATATGTCTTGTATTCTTGGTTTACAGGTTCAGCACTTATGCTCTAAATGTACATAATTTACTGTGCTCAGTTTTGAGCACATTGAACCGTAATGATGAATTAAGATGCTTAGAAATGTCTTAGATGATCATTGACATGAAATGTGCACAAATTTCCAAAACTGCAGCAAACAGAGCATAAAAAAACTAAAGCAAACCCCTTACCTTGACTGGTTTTCTTTGCCGACTGTTACCATAAGAGGCAAAATTATGTCCTACAGCATCTGAAACAGCCTCCTCAGTTCCCTCTGCAGCAGCCTTTTCAACAATACCAAATCTCTTTCTCTGCAAGAATTTAATTAGAGCCATTAGAGTATTGTGGCTCATTTTCCTGGACTCAAGATCTGCACCTTCCTCAGAATCAAAGGCATGTGGAAGTGATGATTCCATATCATCTGACATGCCTGAGGAACCTCTTGATAGATCTGGAGCATCTCCACCAATATCCATATATTTCTCGGGTTCAGGTATAACGGATGATTTGGGAAGAATGATAGATGGATACAAAGAAAGCACATAACTGATTTCCACTTGAGATGCCCAAAAATGTTCCATGGCCTCCTCATAGTTTCCATTTTCAAATAAATAGTGAGCATATCTGAATACATAATGTCAACATCAAATTTTTGGACGTTTGGATAGCGGTATAAACAGCACTCAGAAGTAAGTTATGGTTTGATGGTGTATATAGCACAATAGCTTAAATATTTTCTCAGTTGTCAAGTAGCTTCTGTCAATTTAACTTAACTCTAAAAGTCAAAATAGTAAAATTCTAGAACGCATACCCAATAAACCCAAACCAATTCTCAGAATAACACAGATCTAACCAGGTGGGAGCCCACCTGGCCACTGGGCAAGAGACCCAGGTTCGATTCCCATTGGGAACGAATTAGGAGGGGAGATATAAGGAGGCTTGGAGAAGGGGAAGTAAGGGTGTTTGGTGTATATTAACTACTAACTATACTAACAACTAACATTTACCGATCAAAAAAAAAAGAATAACACAGATCTGTAAGAACTTCCATCTTTAGCTATATTGCTAGCAGTTACATGCCATTTTTTAATCAAAACAATGAATATCAGCTGGATCTACCTTTTATTCTAACAAAAATATAATGTGGTGGAATTCTTATTCCATTATGTCCAATTTGGTACATGTATATCATATTGTCTACTTGTTCCAATCAGAGGATAATCTCCTTCAACTGCAATTACTATGTCATTGTAGAAATTGCACAATGCAGTTAACAAAAATAAATGTTACAATAAGCTGACGCTAAGTCATGTTGGCTGAAGAACCTATTACAATTTGAAAAAAAGGGGGAGGACATCTACCACTAGTAACATGAGAACAGTTTACATGTCCATTTATTTTCACACTGTAGAACAATGATAAGGTCCTTTGACATCTTGTTTCTTCAGACTCATGTTCTATATTCATAACAGAAGCCTAAGGTTTCTGAAATTGGATAGCACCAGGAAGCTCAAACATTTTTATTCAAGATTGGTTGACTCTGCTTCTTTTAGGTGGTTATATCTTAACTTTATGTCACGATCTGAAGTTAGTTCAGAGTCAGTACCTGGGCACAAATTCTATGTAGACACCGGGACCAAATTACTGATGTCAGCCCATGAAGAACTTAAAGGAACTCCTAGCCTCATTTTAGCATAAAAAAGGGAAATTTAACTATGTAATTTTTTGAGCTAATTCTTTGCTACAGTATCATTTTATATCAGTTTGGAGCCACAGTCTGCATATAAAGTTGCAGTGTTGAGCAGAGAATCTCTTGCACAGCTGCCAGTTGAAGAATAAGCCAATGGATAGTGGAAAGACAGAGTTCACATTTGCTAAATATAAGGGGTTCAGGTAATGAGATCCACAGATAAATTACTAGAAAGAAATGTGTTTGTTTAGTTGAAGTTAAGAGATACGGCTCCAGTATTTAATAGACTTAAGGTCATTCATAGTTGTTAAAGGCGATAGGCGCAAAAAGGCCAAAAGGCCTTGTTGGAGCCTGAGGCGCGCGCCTGAGGTACAAGCTACTCTAGAACATATATACATTAATATATCCAACTCAACACATAATTGTTCAACTAATTAAAGGTAAAAATAAAAAAATATCAAATAATAATACATAATGACTCATAAATAACATAATCACAAATTAAAAACCCGTGCATAATGTCATAATGAACTTCATAATTCAAGAACTCAACACAAATAGATAATCACAAAAAGCAAATAAGCAGAATCCTTCAAGTTTAAGAAAATATCAAATGTCAAAGACTCAAATGATTACCAATGAGATAAAAATCATAATTATCATAGTCTATGGTCCTCATAATCTTCATTCTCTTCTTCACCATCAAATTGATCATTATATTCATTAAATTCTTATTCTTCATGAAAAATATAGAAAAAAAAATCCAGAATTTGGAAATGTACCAGAGGCGCGCCTTTCATCCAAAAAGGCGCAAAAGGTTCACTAAGGCGCACTAAGGCGAGGGTTTTTTGAACATCAACCGAAACCCCAAAAAACTAAGAATCCCAGACGATCAAGGCTTCGCCTCGCCTCGGGCGCACCTTTAACAACTATGAGGTCATTGTTTACATACGATGATTTACAAGAAGGATGAGGATATGAAAGTTGTTAAGTTCATTAGTGAGTCAGGATTTAATGGCCAAATTAAAAACTATTTTCATATGCAAATTTAAATGCAAGAGAAGTTAGAATTTATAAGTTTTAAATTCATGAATGTGGAGAGATCATATCATCAACTTCAATAGTCAGATAAACCTATTAATGTGGTTTTGATTGATAAAATACCAAAGGAAGTAACTAAGCAAGGTTCAATGTTTTTCAGTGGGGCTAGGTTCCCCAGTGTAAGCATATCATTTGCTATCTTTTATATCAAAACCATCAAATAATTGTTGGTTTGGCACATATTCAACAATCATCTAGACCAACTCACTAAAGCTTACCTTCATCGGGTGTAAAGCATATTGTTAGAGCCGGCCATTTAATTTCGTTTAATGGTATTGCGTAGTTAATCAACTTAGGATTAAGGATTTTAAGATCCAATGAATCAATAAGGATTTCCCAATCAATCAATTCCAAATCTTGAATCAATCAATTACAGGAAAGATCTTGATTTTTGGAGCCAAGTCAGCCAACCTTTCCATCTTTCAGCAAACCTCAACCCCACTCCACACGCACAAATCTCACACAAGAACCACTTTTGAGAATTAAGAACAAAATTTTGATGCTCAAGTCTTTATT